>JAECXX010000051.1:4870000-7700000 GCA_018153305.1 Drosophila kurseongensis
GGTTACTTAATGGATATTTTTTAATATATTTCTATTTCAACACATTACGGTTAACCATTTCAAAATAAATGATTTGAATACAAGGAAATTGGAATGTTTACCCTATCTGTATATATAATCCAGGTAAAATATGCATATTAAGAGGTCATTATAGATATACATATTTAGTCTCCTAATTAATCGTCCTATCCCTATCTAAAATACCTTCTTGAAGCACAAATAAAATCGATATTCCCGATTAATAAAAGTTTGTCCTATCCCATTCCCCGTTTAAGGATTTATGAATAATCAATAAAACGTAATGTAATCACTCACCTTCCAGGCGTTGACCTTCGGAGGTGGTGCGGCAATGAATCGCTTGGGTGGCGGAGCCGCTCCTGCTGCCCCCTTCTCGCCCGCCTGCTGATCCCCGTCGCCGGACTTGGCCTCGTTGCCGCTGCTTCCTGCTCCTTCGATGCTGGCACTCGGCGAGGTGTCCTTGCGGTCCTTGTGTACTTTCGGTCCTCCTGGGACAGCAGTAGTAGCTGCTCCAGCATTGGATCCTGCGGCGCCAGCGGATCCCGGTGCAGATTTGCGGGGACTGCCGCCGCGTGGAGCACGGGGCCTTACGGACTGCTTGCGGTCCGAATCGGAGGATCCGGGGACACGTCGGCCACCAGCCTGGGGTTTCTGACCATCGCCACGTCCTCCGGTCTGCGGTTGATCGCGCGGCTTCTCCTTGCGCGCCTTTTTGCGATCGCGGCGGTGGTGGGATAGTACCGGCACAAAGTCATTGTTGTCGTCCAGTTCCGAAGAGTTCTCGGCGGTGTTATCTCCGCCCGAGGCTGCGGCACGTTTCTCCCCAGTTTGGGCCAGGCTAACGCTGCTGGCAAGTGGGGTTTCCCCGGCGGCTGCCTCGGCGGCGGCGGTTTCCTCGCTCCACGACTTCAAGCTCTTCAGATTAGGCTGGTTCTCTTTATTGTCCACGGTGGCGGTGCTGCCGCCCTTCTTGGTCTCCAGGTTCTGCACCACATTGGCGTACGACGTAGTGGCGCTGCCCGAAGTGGCGACGACGGCCACGGGACCGGCTCCTCCCGCGGACGATGGCGTCTCCTCCTTGCTGGACATGCTCCTCAGTTGTGGCTGCTACTCCTGCGGTTGCTGGACTGCGGTTTCTGCTCTCCAGAGTGGGCAGCAGATCTCCTGCTGCTCCTGCTCCGGCTTCGTCAGCGGCTGATCCTCGTTGTCGGGTCGGGGAAACTCTTGGCTGCTTCCTTGCCTGCTCAACGGGACGCGGGTGCTCGAGAGATCGGCTTCCAAGCTGCAAAGGTTGCCAACAGTGAAATCGGGTTAGTTATGCGTCACAGTCGAACTTTTATTTACTCTAATCAGCATAAAGTACACGGGTAGGTTTTCTAAAGTTTTATATATGCAGATTCTTCTAACCCTAGTATATAAGAATATAGCCCCAGTAAGCATTTTCTTTCAAATAAAAATATGTCAAAAACTCCACTAGGGGGAAAAAAATGCATGTTCTTTAACTGAAAAGCTAACTATTTTGCAGATAAGTATGCCATTTTAAAATTTAACTGTTTTTATAGTTTACGTAATCTAGTTATTTAAAAAAAATATTATTAAAATGAAATGACACGCAGAGACATTTGTCATTGATAAAGAATAGCGATGATTATGTAGGCAGCAACTATTTTCTAGAAGCTACATATGTAAATAGTAAAAATGTAAAGGCAATAGGCATAGGAATTTTAAGAAAGAAATCATAAAACTACAGCATTTCCATTTTAGGCTAGATTGACTTTATACATATATGTAATGTATAATATATCTATGCAAATGCGAGTGAGGGCAACTGCTTGACTGAATTTTACTGCGAAATTTAAATAAAAAGTTTACAAGAAGTAAATGTTATGAAGTTATAAAACTTCTAAGAACTTCAAATTTCCCTTATATGCAGGTTCGACTGTATTTAGTTCGGTTTTTTCTATGCAATTGTGAGATTAGCGAAGTAAAGGTGTTTCTTGCTCAATTAAAGCGATAAATATCAAGTTTGCTTGGCTTGCAACATTATTTATTTACTTAATGCAACTATTACAACACACGCACACATACACTGCACTTTGAACTTGTGTATTTCGTTATACGGGGATTATTTTTCTGGGACTGCGGAAGAGCCTCCCGAGGAGTGCGGCGATTTTTTAAGAACTGGCCATCGGAAAAGCCTCTCCCCTTTTCCACGATTTTTGGCTCGACGAATTGGATTTACGGATACCGATTTGCACGATTATACTATATGGAAGCGGAGAAAATCCTCGCTAGCACGACCAATCGAGAATTGAGAGGTATTATATTATTATGCAGCAGCCACTCAGCAGAACTCAAAAAGAAGAAGAAGAAGTGAGGTTAGATTTTTGCCCCACACAAGAGGAAGAGGAAGAGCGAACCGAACAAGAAGAAGAGGCAATACAACGCTAATCGACCAGGGATGCTAGAACAGAGCTGTCCACTTGCCAAGCTAGGCCTTACGTGGTAGTCTTACGTTTTACGTTGAGAGATTTATGACAGGAAATTAAAGAGAGTGGGCTAGATTTAATAAACAACAATTAAAGCCTAAGCAATATTGTTAAAATATTGTTCTGTAAACAACAAACATTTAGTTTTTCCTTAGCCAGAGATTATGCAATAAATGCACTCGCTTAACGGACTGCATTGTTGTCGTTGCCGCCCTGGTTCGGTTTTTAAAAACAGCTGATCTGCGCCTGCAACTCGCCTTGAATTTCAACAAAAAGATGCACGCGGTCACACACACTAGAAGAGTTTACGTTTAAATACGCACCAGAAAATGATATGAAATCCAGAATTTACACACAAAATCCGTTCACTACGCACTTTTTGCTCCTCGCGTGTGTGTGTGTGTGCGTACGTGTGTTGTTATTGTTGCTTTGCTTTTGCTTTTGCGGGATTCCTCGCACACACACTTTCGCACTCTCGTTGCTTCTCGCTCGCACTCACTCACGCGCTGGTGGGCAGAACGTTACGAATATTATTTATCGCGATTTTTATGCGATTGCACACACACTTGACTTCTTGTTGGTAGCACTGATCTTACGCCGTTTACTGAAGTTGTCAATTAACCGAATTTAATCAATTAATTGGAGCATTATACCGCCGAAAAGAAAATCAAAATCTCGGTTACCAGACATGTGGTTCTACGGGTCCAAAAGAAAAAGAGCAGGGTTGTTGTTCCATTCCATAGCGTTGCGTTGCGATATATATCGGCTGCAGGGATAGATACGTTTTTTTAGGGATGGATAAGAAATAGTTGAACGTTTTTTTATTTTTGTTGCCTTTTCAAAAACTGTATTAAAGAATTTTTGAGAGCAATCATTGCATATTTGCTTTACTTTATTTACCCGCTCGAAATTTAATAGAACATTTCAATTTATTTCTTGCAATAATCGATAAAACCCCACCAATATCTTAAGTCTTTAAATTATTTTCAAGAGATCTATTTATTTAATACACTCAAAAGTTAAGAAACAATTGCTATAATAGAGGAGGCTGATGATTTATTTAGTTTAAGTATGTAAGTAAAATTTACAACGTGTTCGACGTAACGTAAGCCGAAATTGGTTACGTATTACAGAAAGAACACAACGTGGCTGAGCTTGTTTTAAAAGTAACTGATATTTAATTTAAATTCTTTCAGCGTGCACTTCTGAACTTATCATGAACATAATATAAACAACGAGTATTTACTCTATAAATTTGTAACGATTTATATTTTCAAAAATAAATCTATTTTTTGCACTCTGAACTTATCATGAACATAATATAAACAACGAGTATTTACTCTATAAATTTGTAACGATTTATATTTTCAAAATAAATCTATTTTATTAACTTAAGTTTATAGGTCAAAATTATTATATTGTTATATTTTTAAATAGCAAAAATTGTTAATTTTTGTTTTACAAATGACAAGCATAAAAATAAGTTTTGAACGATTTGGAAATAAAACTGTATTTTAAATCAAAATCCTTTTATTTTTATATTGTTGGAAATTAGATACTATTTTTTCTTATTTGAAAAACAAATAATCTGAACTTTGATAAACTTATAATGACTAAAACCGATCCGAATGGGTTTATAAATAGATTCCGCTTGAAAAATGCTGAAAAGTGCGACGCTCAATCTAAAATTAAGCAAATCAATCCCACAACTTAATTTTATGATATTAAAAAAACATTTTTTAAGAAATATGGAAATATTTATATTTCAATTGCACATTCACAAAAAGTAATAGTTTCACAACACAAAATAGGGGTCAGTGGGGCTACAACATGCATGTGGCTAACAGATCCGGCTTTAGCCGTTTGGGGCACATGGGGTTAAATGGTGTAAGATCGGTTTTCAATCCGCGAAAATACCAAAAGATTTCAACTTAAGTCCTAGGGTGTATTTCTTAGGCAGATACTACAATGGAATTATTGATGCGGTCCATGCCAGGTGTTTGTGGTGCCTACTCCACGGTCACCGACTTGGCCAGATTCCTTGGGCAGTCCACGTCGCATCCTCGCAAAACGGCGATGTGGTAGGACAGCAGCTGGAGCGGGATAACCGTGAGCACGCCCTGCAGGCAGTCCACTGTCCTCGGAATCTGCAGCGATCGGGTGGAGAAGGACATCGTCTCGGAGTCGCCCTCCTGGCAAATCAGGATGGGTCTGCCCTTGCGAGAAGTTACCTGCTGCAGGGCGTTCATGCACTTCGTGTAGACGGGATCCCGCAGGACGATCATCAGCACGGGCATCTCCTTGTCCACGAGGGCCAGGGGTCCGTGTTTCAGTTCTCCGGCAAGGATTCCCTCGCTGTGCATGTACGTCAGCTCCTTGACTTTCTGTAAGGATTTAGAATTAGATTGAATATTTAGTTTAATAATTTAATATTATTGAATCAACAGGGTAAATATTTATCAGGAAATTAAGTTTGAATAACAATTTAATTAATGCAATTGCTGGCAGCCAAGAGATCCGCATTATTTCAATTAAGTACTAAACATAATGTTAAATTAAAGTGCACACGGCAAATGGAGCAATACAACTGCAATAAACAATTTAATTGAATTGTTGACATCGGGGTTTTTAAATTACCTTTATGATAAAGATCTCATCAAATTATGTAGAGATTAAGGTATATTAAGATAAATAATACACTTGTCAAAAGTGAGTTATGGAATTAACTGATAAAAGGGTACGAAAAAATGGGGCATTGTTAGTGGGTGTGGAATATTTTTGATACCCAACTAATTGTTTACAAACATTTAAGAAAACAGCTTTTAGTATGTTGAATAGCAACTCTAAATTTAAATTAATTTGGGAGGACTGTATAACATGTTGTGCAGTTCCAATTTTCCTTCTTACTCTCGAAAACTTTAATCTCTTACCAGTGCTCCCTCCAAACAGGTGGCGAAGTTGAAGCCCCTGCCCATGATGAGCAGCGACTTGTGCTGGTACAGCTCCTTGGCAAGCTCCTGAACCTGTGAGTTCAGCTTCAAGACGGTCCGGATGTGCTCGTCCAGCTGGGACAAGCCATCGATGATCTCCAGCCGGCGCTGCTGCAGGGACAGACGATCCTCCGACATGACCAGGGCGAACATAACCAGCGAGATGAACTGCGAAGTGTAGGCCTTGGTGGAGGCCACTCCTATCTCGGGGCCGGCGTTGATGTGCACTCCACAGTGCGACTCCCGGCAGATGCTGCTGCCCACTGTGTTCGTGACGCCCACAATGAGGGCTCCTCTCTGCTTGCAATACCGCAGGGCCATCAGGGTATCCGCCGTCTCTCCCGATTGGGAGATGAAAAAGCACACGTCGTCCCGAAAGATGGGTGTGTTCCTGTCCAGGAAGTCGGAGGCTAGTTCCACCATCACAGGCAGTTCAGTGAGTTCCTCCAGCAGCTGCCGGGTGGCCACTGCACTGTGGTAGGATGTGCCACAAGCTATCAGCATCAAACGCCGGCAACGCTTGATCTCCGGTATGTACTCCTTGATTCCTCCCAGCACCACACTCTGCGTATCGAACCTCATTCTTCCGCGCATAGTATTCACCACTGATTCCGGCTGCTCGAAGATCTCCTTGAGCATAAAGTAGTCGTAGTTGCCCTTCATGATCTGCTGAATCTCCATCTTGAGGGTGATTATCTCCCTGGCGTGCGGATCATCAGAGGACTTGTTCAGGCGGTGAATGCTGAGCGTGCCATCGCTCTTCACGGCGGCCACATCATCATCTTCCAGGTAAATCACCCTGTTTGTGTGCTCTATGACGGCTGAGGCATCGGAGGCAAAGAAGTACTCCACTTCCTTGCGCTCCAGGGGCTGGAATTCCGCACTGCAATCGCCGGTGGGCAGGACTGGGAAGGCCTGCTGCTGCGGCTGACCATGTGGCCGGTGTGCCTTGGCGTACAGGATGGGTATGTGATCCGTGGCCAGCTTGGTTTTGGCTTTGATGCCCACCAGGAGTGGGGATCCCCTACGCGAGGCCACACACTCCCCGGGGAAATGCTTCGATTTGAAGGCGATGGCAAAGGCGCCCTCCAGTTGCTGGATAGCCTGCTCCACGAGTTCCCCGAAAGTATAGCCAGGATGCTGTTGCCACAGGTGGTGAACTAGTTTAGCTATCACCTCCGTATCGGTGTCCGACTCAAAGACATAGCCCCTCTTCACCAGCAGAGTCTTCACATCCTTGTAGTTTGTGATGATGCCGTTGTGAACCACTACGAAGCTGTTCTGCTCATCGGATCGCTGCGGATGCGAGTTGACCACGGAGGGCACACCGTGGGTGGCCCATCGCGTGTGGGCTATGCCTATGTGGGTGTCTATGGGCAAGGAGTAGTCCTGACCCAGACAAACCTCGGCCACCGCATCTTCCAGGACCTTCACTTTGCCAGTTCTTTTTATCAGGAGTATGGCCTGTTCTTCCCCGGAGTTCAAGGCATCGATAGCTATGCCCGTGGAGTCGTAGCCACGGTACTCCAATCTTTTGAGGCCCTGCAGCAGGAGATCCAGGACATCCTGTCGCGATTTGGGCGTCAAATAATTCAAGTATGCGAATATGCCACACATTCTGAAATTCTGAGAAATACTCTAGTTCTCTGGTGATTTTCCACGTCGCAAGTGAACTTTCCGGTCAGCTGAGGCTGATTTTTCGCTCTGTCGCGGCTGCAATGCGATTGTCGTGTTTTTATCGCCAACAGTTGCTGGAATTTTTTTGTTTTTCTCTGATAAAACAAATTATTTGCTTTTTGGGCAAAAGAACACGTCTTGTCTAGCTCTCCCGCTCGCACTCACACATGCGCCGGATTGCGCGCTCACTTACACACACACAGGTACCATGTAAACATTGGCTGTGGTGTGACCGTACACGAGCGAGGGCTGGACAGCGTTCGAAGGGCTCAGAAAATTTAAATATTTATATGACTAAATGTCATTTTTGAATGTACTTTACTTTGTTAAAATAAAACTGACTCAAAACGGGCTTAAATTTATTATTTATTTATTTTTAAAATTAAAATTTACCTAAAAATAATATAAAGGTTTGGTACTCAATAGAGCTCAGTATATTTTATGATTTTCGTTTATAAGATAGTATTTATGTTTGCTCCTCCCACGGTCTCACTGAACCCTTTGCATTCGAAACGAGTTGGCAACGCTAACATTGTGCAACGCGAAAACGGGAATAAATCACGTATTTAATTGCATTTAGCGGCAAAAAGCGGTGAAAAAAATGACGGTAAACAAGCGCGACGCGAGCGCATCGCGGTCGCGGTGCTTTTTCGACATTTCGCTGGGCGGCTTGGCCGTGGGCCGCATTGTTTTCGAACTTTACGGCGATGTGGCGCCGAAGACGGCGGAGAACTTCCGGGCATTGTGCACGGGCGAAAAGGGAATTGGCCTGACCACCGGCAAGAAGCTCCACTACAAGGGGGTGATCTTCCACCGCGTGGTTAAGGACTTCATGGTGCAGGCGGGTGACTTCTCCGCGGGCAACGGCACCGGCGGCGAGTCCATTTACGGCGGAACTTTCGAGGGTGAGTTTGCCGGAACGGGCCCTCATATTGTATGTACATATTCATATGTACCGTTGCTTGTGGTTGGGAAAAAATCAATACAGTGGGAATCCGATAAGGTGAACTCAGAAAAAGCATGGTATGGGCACTATCGGAAAAGTATGACCGCACTAGATTTATCGCGTATAAATATATTATTTGTCGTCCAGATCCGAGCTTTTATTTTTTTGGAAAATCTATAAGTTATAAAGGTTTGACTGTACTTATAAGGTCGCATTGTTGAGGTCGTCCTGAAATAAATCCAAAAATCAATACTTAATTTAAAACGGATAATCCTTCGGCAATTATAAGATGTCGTATTCTGATCCAACCGGTTCCTTAACTTTTAGCTTGTATCCAAGTGTCCACTGTTCATCCCCCTCTGTTTCAAAAATGGCTTGCCAATTAAAGTTATTTATTTAAATACTATGCTGACAACAATCATACACTTAAATTTAACGAGGTTGCTAGGATGGAAGTTGGGGGCATAAGCATAAAATTGATTGAATTTATTTATTTTTGTGGGTTCTGTGCAAAAAAACCCCAATCGGAAATGGGTTCTTATTTCTTATAGCTATTTAAATTATACAATTTTGATTGTAATTTGCATTGCATTAGGAATGGATTCAAAAGGTAGGAATTCATTGAATATAGGTAAGAATATAGGTAACCTCTACTTTTTCATGGAAATAACTTATCCGTACCTAATTAACTAACGTAATACACTCATTTGAAATGCTTACTCCTCCTATTCCAGACGAATGCTTTGAGAAGAAGCACGATCGCCCGTTCCTGCTGTCGATGGCCAACCGGGGCAAGAACACCAACGGCTCGCAGTTCTTTATGTAAGTGAGCCCGTTCGAGAGCCGTAACCGGCGGAGTCCGGACTAACCCCGCCGTAAATTTAGTTTCAGTTCTGTTGCAGGCACCGATTATTCAGCTAAACTGTCTTCGCCTTCTAATTTATCTTTATATTTAAACGTCTGTTGTTGTTCATTAATCTATTGCCATTTAGCCGTAGCCCGTGGGTAGTAGAGCGTGCCTGCGTCCCACTGACCAGCGGACAGATCCATCTGTCCTCCACCGGCTGATGCACTACCACCACATCCACCAACCCAAATGCATTCGGTCTGTGGGCCCAGAAACCAAGGGAAAGACGGAGCCGGGCTGGCTTGGTTCTCACTCTCTCTGCTCCCGTGGTCTTTGGTCCTTGGTCTCTGTGTGTGTGTCTCTCTCTCTCTCCCGGCTCTTCCTGGATCTTTGCCGGGATCTGGATCTGGACCTCTAGTTGGTTCTGCTGGACCTTCCGTGTTGGCCATGGCCAACGGCAGCGGCTTTTGTGGTTGGTGGCTTGCCAAAATCCTGTGTGCCACCTACTTCACCTTGAAACCTTTTAAACTTTGTTGCACATGACATTGTCTCCACCAACCACCTCCACGACAACAACAACAAACGACAACAACTGAACCAACAACATCGATTTCAACTACAACTGCCTACTGCAGCCCAACAACCAGTTAGCCAAAGTGTAAAGAATATTTTTCTCTTCTTCTGTTTCTCATTGTAGTACAACACAGCCTGCGCCACATTTGGACAAGTAAGTACACTTTGAATAAACCAAGGGAAAGTACATATTGCTTGTAATCTTTCAACTAATAGTCATGATTTAATTACAAACAAAATATGTTAGTACTCTATCAAAACATGGGGTTTCTTCTTAAAGCTTTGAAATATAAATAAAAACATATTAAAGTTTCTATTAAATACTTGCAATGTTATGTACAATCCCAATTCTTTACTTCCTTATAGATCCAAAATACTAATTGTCATATTTTCTTATCGCAGTATCCATGTTGTATTCGGGCAAGTTATATCCGGTCAGGAGTTGGTGCGACAATTGGAGGATCTGCCCATCGATCGGAACTCGCGACCGTTGCAGGATGCAGCCATAGCCAACTGTGGGGAATTGGTTAGACAGGCAAAAGGTAAACTTCAAAGGTACTTGTTTTTACCTGTTTAAATTACATTTTTTATTACTTAGCCAAAAAGGAAAAGAAGCGGAAGAGGCGCTCCACGGTCACGGATGATACAAACAGCGAGGACAGTGAGGCTGAGGTCAAGGCCGGGCGCAAGGACAAAAAGAAGAAGCGCAACCGCAAAGAGAGCAAGTCCAGCGACAGTGAAGAGTATGTCCCAATAGGAAGTCATGTCCTAATTTATTTATATTTTTTTTTGACCTTATGTGTAGCAATGATACAAGACCTGGCAATGGAAAGCATGACCAGAATCCGCCAGAGGATAATGACGAGGACCGCGAAGAGGGCGAGCTCCATCCACTTGTCACAATTACAAAGATAGATCCTAACGAGATACCAGAGGTGCGGCATTAACTTTTATTAATTACCTGGAATGCTTCATACATTTTTAAACTTACAATATTAATGCACATTGCAAAGAATCACTGTTGCAGCTATTTCCATCTGTATTTCACTGGCATGACTTGAAAGGGTTTCCTTATCCTAATATGAACTGTTTAATTGTGTTTTAAATTTATCAAAATAATTACTTTGGGCTTATCCACATATTTAATAATTTTCTTATTCAGGTATCGAACAAATTTCTAATGCGCGGTGAGAGATCGAGGTCCCGAGATCGAGAGGATCGTGGTGGTCGAGGACAAGATCGCGAACGAGGCCGTGAGCAGGATCGAGACCGTAATCGCAATAATTTTGGCTGGTCTAAGAAGCAGGCACCGCCGACATCGCGCAGCGGACGCATAGTTAAAGGTCGAGGCGTGTTTGTAAGTTTATAGCCCCCCGAAACATATCGCAACACGACTAAAATGAAACCTTTTTTTCAGCGTTTTCGCACACCGTCACGCAGTCGATCGCGGAGCAATACGCCACCACATTGGAAGCATGCACAAAAGCGCACTATCAAACTGTCTGATCTGGAGCGCATGGAAGAGGAGAGCAAGATGCGCGAGGAGGAGGTAAAGCGCCGCGAGCATGAGCGAAAACGTCGCCACGAAGAAGCCACCAAGAATCCCAAGCAATCGTTTTTCGAGTTATCGCATGCCAGCACTTACGGTGGCAAAGTGACGCCAGATAAATTCTCTCCAGAACATAAACCCAAGTCCAAGGAGATATCTGAACGCGGCAAGCCCAGGGATAAAGACAAGGAGAAGCCCAGCGAGAAGGAAAAGGCGAAGGATGTGACTCCTCAAAAACGCCGCAAATCGATGGACATGAATGCTTTGGACTACGAGCAGCAGACAGAGACCGAAGCCGAGTCCGAAGACGAAGAGCGTGAGCAGTTGAAAGTTAAACCACCCAGCAAGCTGGATATCAAGGCGGAGCCATCGACCAGCAAGGATAGGAACACCAAGCGCGAGGATCGCAAACCCGAGGAAAGAGCCAAGGCCAAGCGCAGTCGCTCCCGAAGCCCTCGGCGGCAATCGCCTCCTCGTCGTCAGCAGCGTTCACCCGCACGACGTCCTGGCCAGAACCCCACGCAGAATCAGAATCAAAATCAGTTTAACCGCGGCAATCGCCGAAATCCGTTTGCGGACAGGGATCGTCGCCGTCGTTCGCGTTCACAGGATAATGAATACCGCAATCGCTTTCCCTTGTCACCAGTCAGAGGAAGGGGCTCTCCTGGCGGAGATCGCCGGCGTCAACAGCGTTCCCGTAGTCAGGGGCGTCGGCAGGAATCGCCCAATCACAAGCGTCAGGAGTCGTTGGGCCGAAGACGCCAGGATTCGCAGGCTAGAAAGCGTCAGGACTCAACGGAAAGAAAGCGAGAGGATTCGCCGGTACGAAAGCGGAAGGATTCACCGGAAAGGAAGCGAACGGATTCCAACGACAGAAAACAGGAGGCTTCTCCGAACAAAAAGCGTGAGGATTCGCCGGGAAGGAAGCGCAAAGATTCGGCCACAGTAAAGCGAGAAGATTCGCATGATAAAAAGACACAGGAATCTTCTAATAAAAAGCGAGAGGATTCTCCTGAAAGAAAACGTGAGGACAGTCCGATTAGTAAGCGAAAGGACTCGGACAGAAAGCGACAAGACTCTCCAGTGAAAAGACTAGAGTCGCCACCAAGGAAGCGGCAGGACTCGCAGGACAAAAATCGACACGATTCCCCTGTGAAAAAACAAGATTCACCGGGCAGGAAGCGTCCGGATTTGTCTGGTAAAAAGCGTCAGGATTCCACGGACAAAAAGCGGCTGGATTCTCCAGTCAAAAGACAAGACTCACCGGGCAGAAGGCGTAGGGATTCACCCGAAAGAAAGCGCAAGGATTCACCTGACAGGAGGCGCAAGGATTCGCCTGTCAGAAGGCGCCAGGACTCGTCCGGCAGAAGGCGACAGGAGTCGGCGGGCCGCAGGCGCCGTGACTCCTCCGGAAATAGACGCAGTCGCAGCCGCGGACGCCGGCACAGCTCGTCGCGTAGTCGCAGTCCATCAACTAGTCGCTCCCGCCGCCGCCGCTCGCGTAGTCCGCTGCCCAAGCTGACCTCCGCCCTGCCCATGGACGAGGATCGCGAGAAAGCGGCCCGCGAGAAGATGCAGAAGCGTGCGGAGGCCGCGCTGCTGATGAAGGAGCACATGCGCAAGGAGATCGCCAAGGCGGAGGAGCTGCGTCTGGAGAAGCAGCGCCAGGATGACCTCGAGGAGCGCCGCCTGGAGAAACAGCGCGAGGATGACCTGGAGAAGGAGCGCACCACCCGCGAGATCAACGAGCTCGAGCGCCTGAAGGCTGAGACCCTGAAGAAACTGCAGGACGAGTTAGGAGCTGGATCCGAGGCGGCCGCTGGAAGCGAGGTCAAAACCGATGCCACCACCTCCCGCAGCAAACGCGAGTCCAGTGCTGAGGATCGCCATCGCGACAAGAAACGCAAGCATAAAAAATCAAAGAAGGCGTCCACGCGCTCCGACTCTGACTAAAGTCAAACTAATCCTAGACAGTAGTTGAATACCTAACAGCGGCAAACCGAGTTCTTGTTCCACCAATTTCAGACATTTACACGAAATTGCAATGTAAAAATCGCGCTCCCCTCAACTTTTTGTAATTAAGACCGTTTAATAAAGGAAAACGTCACTGTAACTTCAACATTTTTACTTTTTTATAATAGTTTGCCAGGACTATTTACGTTCCGATTTAAAAAGCAATAAATCGTTGACTGATTTTGGGACTGGATATTTTATTATGTATTGACTGCAACATTATGTTGGTAAATGCTAGGAGCTACAAAAAAGTCACTAACAAAATAAGCTTTAAATAAAAAATACACCCTTTTTTTAAACTGGTCGTCAAAGCTTACATTCTTTGTTTTATATATTATATTATTAAAAGGAATGTTATCAAGAGCATATGTGCATTGAGTAAATAGGATATACTGGGATTCTATCGCTTTTGTTTTGGAAACAACTATATTTAAATTTTAACCTAAAGTTTCTGTTTTATTTTTGCTTTTTTGAGTCTTACCTTTAAAATATTATTTTGATCTTATAAATTAGTATACATTTTTTACATACTAGAATGTTTGAATGCCTTTGCGTCAAGTATTTTTTTCATTATTATATTATATCAAATGTGTAAGCGATTGACATTTTTGCAATTTGGTTTTTAAGGATCTTAATTTTTAAGAAAGTAGGGGTTGAGCTGCAATAAAGAATTTTATTTTGAAAGGAACACTTATATCTAAATAAATTCTTAATATATGAAAATACATTTTGGTCAATAAATTATTTCTTTATCCCCAAGCCCTGGAATTTGCGAATTTCTTAAAAACAGACTAAAGTCAAGGTGGTGAAATGGGATGGTAATTTATCAGAGACTTCAACCGTTTTATCAATGTAACATACCATCTGCTGGACAGCACTTTTAATGTAAGATACTAGATGGCGCCACGTCTAAAAAAGTAAGGTTCACTTGTTCTGAACGGGGTTTATAACCGATTTCTCCGCGAATTATAAGTTTGCTTACCTTGGAACCTAAAACCCCTTTCTGTCAAATGTTTACTTCCCTATTTTATTAAATATTTTTATTAATTATTCCGTAGATTAAATGCTTTTTAAAATAATCTGACTGTCAGGATCAAGATTACAAACCAAACCTCTAACAATTAGAATTCGTTCATCGACAACAACGACAAATCAAACTGAAAAAAGTGTAATTTTGTAAGCAAATTAATTAGAACAACGTACTTGTACATTATTTTAACTTCCCAAAGGATTTGTTGGAGTGGAAGGTATTAAAAGAGTTTTCCCAGTTGTTTGAACACACTAATTGCCGAGTGAACTAGTAGCACCCATTACGACCTTTGACCAAATGGCCCTGTGTTTGCCCAATATTCTTATATTTTATATGCATTTCTTTAAGGCCTAAGACGACCCTTTGGTTCCGAGAGACAAACAATGCCGAGAAGAAAAATAATAAAACTGCAAGGGCAACTTTCGGGCTGTTGTGGCTGTCGTCGCAGGTTGCAGGTTTTTCTTGTTGTTGGTTGACGGCTGTAGGTTGCAAGTTGCCGGTGTGGTTGGTGTTGCTCTTGGGTGGTGGTTGTTGCCTGGTTGCTGGTTGCAAGTGCCACTGACAAACACAGCTGTCGAGTGCCGTGCTTAAATGGCAAGTAAACTGCAGCCGAGCGTTTGCTTTGCTAATTTCCCAGGCCTTTCCCGCCTCCGAAGGCGCTGCTCTCCAATTGTGTGGGCGTGTGGAGTGGGCGGCAACGTGGGCGTGGCTGTGCACTTGCTGCTTATTATTTGCACTCGGCAAGGCCAACAGCATAATAAATTGGGGCGACAGGAGGAGGCGTTTGGTGTCGGACCGAATCGGAAAATCTTTTATTCATGAATGCCGCCCCCTGCCACCAACTGCGTCCATAAAAATTGCACAATTTGAAGCGCTTTTCACCCTCCCCCAACACCCTCTCCCCACGAGCCGCTTAGTCTGAGACGTATGTCCAAAAAAATATTAAAAAAACGAGGCGAGCAAGAAAAGAATTTACGCGCCTTGGGCGGCTCTCTCAAGGATTTCGGCAATGGCTCTCTTGGAGTCCTGCCTCCTGCAACCCCCACCAAACCACCGAAAAAGCAAAAAAATGCCACCCACTTTTCGCTGCAGGCGATAGTTGCATAAATCATAAAAGCCGCACTTGTTGTTGTCCTTGCCGCGCACCCCCACTACCTCACCTCCATCTCCTCAACCTGCCCTCGCATCCTTAGCAGGACTTTACGACACTTAAGCAGCGCAAGTGGGCGGTGAGAGTGTCTCCAAATGTCTGAATTTGATTGCACGGCCACAACAGCGGCTTGAGAAGTGCCACTCCCCCTCCCGACCATCCCGCCCATCTGCCCACATCCTTCTACAGCCAAAGGGTTCAGCTCCCCTCGCGAAAAACTTCGCGCATTTATTTATGAAGGTCTAAAGGTCTCCTAAAATCCTTCTCCGCCCACCGATTTTGGTCTTCAAATTCTGTTACTCGAATATTTGAGAGAAAGAGCAGCGATAAGTGGGTAAAATGTTCTGAAAAAGTGGATATAAATAGCAACAGGTTTGTTTCGGAAAACAAAGCCAGTGGATTATTTTCCAATATGAAGTTACAAACTTGGCTTTTAGTGGATTGAATTTAATATAGATCCAATACAATCCACTTTGGATCATAACCTTATCAGTCTGGGATTGTTTGCAATATGTTTACTTAAAAAAATCTCTCGATTTTCGGGTTTTAGATAAAAACCATGGGGAAAATTGTTGATCATGTCGAACATGTTGGAATGCCATATGACCAAAAAACCAAAAAAAAAAAATTGATTTTCGGTTTTTTTATAAAAACCCTGGGAAGCTATAGAATAGGAAAATCGTCCGGTCAAACATAATTTGCGTACACATATGAAAAAATAGCGAAAGTTTATGTCTCTAGCTTTTAAACTGAGCCGTGCACTAAGATTGCAGTCAAGAACAAGAATAAATATATTTATCTACTATACTTACATTGTATCATACTTACATTACTCAGAGGCTGGTTCACTCATATATAAATGATAAGAGCTATAATTTAATTTGTAATATATATATTTTAAAATTAGCAATATCCTTAGACACCGTTTAATGGGATGCAAGGGCTTGATTGGCTGGATCACAAAATCGCGGCCACCTGCCACCATCGACAACTCGCCCCAAACATACCGCACTCCGGCGTTTTCAGGGGGTCAGGGGTCAGGAGGGCCACGCACTTAATTTATGACTCGCCGTGCAATAATTCAAAGTCAAAGGCCTCCAGAGACCATTCAGGGAACACTCGACCACTCATTCGCTCAAGGGGCTTTTGGAGGGGGCTTCTGCGGAATGGAGAGCGGCTCTGGCGCCAACACCTCACTGCGGAGGCTAAGGAATTTTTAATTAAAATATTAAAGCATTGGCTGGAAGGTGTTTTTAATCTTCAGAATTGTTTTAATTGTTATTTAGGATTTGTTGTTGATGGCCGTTGTGGCTGTTGTTCTTCTTGTCGCTGGTGGTGTTGTTTGTGGTACAATTTATGTGCGCCTAATTAGAACAGACACTGCGGCGGTGTCAGGGGCTCTGGCTTCGCTGTTTTTTGCTCCCCACCCAGTTTTTTACAAAGCCGCTTCATAATTACCATATTTTCAAATTACCATTGGCCAAGTGCGTCCGGGGCCACGGCCATGGCCGCCATTTTCCTTGGGCCCGCGGCCATAAAAGCTAATTGTATGCGTGCGTGGCTCAAACGGACGGGGGAAAGGTAAGTCCTTGGCATGTTGTTGCTCGGTGATTTATATTTAATTGTTGTCATTATGGTCATCAAAACCGTGTGAAGCCCTGCGAGAATCCGCATGGGTGGGCAGTGTCCTGGGAGATGATGGAGTGCCCCAACTGCTGTTGCCGGGAATTCTTCTAGTGTTTCCTGGGTCAACACTCTGACAGATGTCTAATTGCTGGCCAAGTTTTCTCTTCCCCGCAAGTTGGTGATAAGAACGGTAAGAGTTTTCATCGGACTTTTCTCTTGCGGTTTTCCAAAGAGTAGTGCTCCGGGAAATTATGGAAATGAAACGGAATCATCCCGGCGCATGCCCTATTTCCATTTCATTCCCAAACGCCTCGAGTTATCCATCGTTTTTGGGGCTTCGTTTCAGTCGTGGCCCGTTGATGGCTCCATTTGGTTGGCCGGCTGAGAATGAGGGGGATTATGGCAGCCACAGCGTAAATGAAATCGAGTTTGAGCTGAATATTCGATATGGATATTCATTAAATTAAATTCAATTAAATTCGGCTTTGATTGGGTCTTGGCCGAATTATTCTCACACGAAGCTGTCACTGGAGTGACACAAACATAATTGAATAGTTGTGGATTTGATTATGCAATTGTGCCTCAAGTGGGCATACGGAAAGTCAATTTGCCGCTGGCCGTAGGTTCATCAGCATTCGGCCGCTGGCAGAGCAATAAATATTTTTAATTATTCATAAAATAAAGCGAACACTTATTTGCCTGATTAATACAATTTTCCATGTCCGAAGCGAAGCGCCTGGCTCTTTTGCTTTGCATTGACACAAATTAAATTAAACTCTTTTTTATCAAGCTTTTTTCGTCGGCATCTGGATGCGAAAACGTTGAAACCATCAGCATGAACAGCACGAGCTATATTCATTAGTTGCATTAATTTAATATGAAACTCCTTTCTCATTTGTTTTGATGTCCCTGCTGCATTCCACCTCAATCAACCAGTAAGCGATTGTATTTTAAATTGATTATTAATTTAAATGCATTTTGTACCTTTTCATGCGTATCCTTACTCTATCAGAGGATCTACAAATGAATTGCGCAAATTCAACAGAGAGGCAATAGGATATATATCGTAGTCATAATTTAAAATGCAACAGAATATGATTTAAAATGCAATATGGTTAAAAAAGTTCCTTTTTTACTTAAATAAAATAAATCATTTTTTAAATGCCTCACAAATTATTTACTGTTTTAAAACACATTTAAATAAAATATTAGGAAGTTATTATTTTAAAATGATTTCCTAGATTTATACCTATTAATGAGAAATCATATTAAGCATTTACTTTACAAATCCGTTTTCCTTAAAAAACTAACATTTGTATTCTTCGTTTTTCCAGTTTGAAGAGTATTCCATCTAAAGACTTGATTTCTTTTTTAAAACACCATTTTTAATTGACTTTCACCATAGTTGTGGCCGTAGTTGTTACAATTATTTACAAGCGTTTGTTATTAATGAAACATGGCAATCGGTAAAATGACTGGCGTTAATGTAATTTCCGTATTTCAACAGTTGCATCAGCTTTCGCAAATTAGCCCAGCAAAAAGAGTAGTAAACAAGAAGAATGAAAAAATAAACCATTTACAGTCAGGTTTGAGGCAATGGCCTGTTTTCCCACGAAATGGGTTCTCGGCGGAGGGAGAAAAACAAATTACTTGAGGTTTGTTTGTTTTGCAAAAATATTTTCCCATTTGCGTCGTTTCGGGGCCTAGACAAAAGCGCCTCGAGATCGAAATAGGGCTTCGTCATTTGCAAATTCGACAGTTTCCTTCGAGCGTATCAAATCATGGCATAAACAGAAAAACACAACCGCACTCACAGGTAGTGAAAGTCGAGGGCCTCTCGAAATTGACGGCAGTCAGCCTACGTAAGTATCTCAATTGGTGCCTCGTCCCCCCAATCACATCCAAGCAAAAATATTCCAATAAATATGAGACGGGAAATAAAATATCTCTCATTAAATGATGACAGGAGCAAATATGAAAACATGCTCCAGGCGAAAAATCATCCACCAGCGCACGGATACAATTACCAGCCGCGATGCGAAGATACTCGGGAAAAGGACCTGGCTGGGGCATTAATTACAACTGTCTAAGTACGATTCTGGATGCCCGGGAACCCAACAAAGCAGGAATGATATACAGAAGGGGATCGAGGAGGAGGCCCAGCAAAGTACTTGAGCTAAACAAATATTTAAGTTGATTGGGCGGGTGCGGCGGTGCGAGCGCAAATGCAAAAAGTTTCCACTCAAGGAGTTCACCAAATTCGCATAAATTCAATGCGTGCCAGGGCAGCCGTGAACTTTTTAATGTATTTTAAAACACTTTCCACTAAACATTTTAAGCAAACTGCTTGCCAGGCTTTCGTTTTAGTCTCAGTCTCAGTCGCAGTCGTAGTCGCAGTAGTCCCCCTGCCAAGTTGACTTCCTGCGAGAGCGGCAAAGTTTTCGCTCCTCCGGAGTTGCAGGCAAAATCCCACGGAGGCTGAAATCAAGTATTTCATTTTGGATTCAACTGCTGTCCGGGCAGTGCAACAACTAAATGGGAAAGTATTTCAACTTGGGCAGCTACAACCAGGTTGCGGGATACTCTTTTGTGTCGGGAAAAGCACGTTGAGAAACCCTTTCATTCCGTTTTTTACCTCAAAACAAATGAACTGATAAGTGCTTCAAGCTGAACAATAGTTATCAAGTGACTTCGACTCAAGTATTATAATTCTTTGGAGTTCTTAAGTCGAATATTTCACGCCTCCTTAAAAGGAAATTCGAGTTTCGTCGAGAGGCAACACCATGGCAACGCAGTAGTGGAGCAGCATCAACGTGGTAATAACAATGCCGGGAATAAGAAAAAGTTCTTCAACACTTTTCGGCCACCACCCCCAAGGTTTCCCTTCTGTCAGCTGCCAGCTGAGTTTCGAGCAAGTTTTCCTTTCTGAAAATATATAAACTCCATTTCGTGGGCTTGGTCAGTGTGTCAATGTTTGTTTTATGTGCCTAGGCCAAAGTTGTTCTTTCCCCAGGGAATTCCCAGCGTTCAGTGTTTCCAATCTGGAGGTGGAAATTTTTAATTAATTACTGGCTGGCCTCGAAACTGTGACACTTAATAATTGAGTAAATAGAATCAGAGGTTTACCTCTTTGGCATTCACACATCAAATTAATAATGCTGTCGCTGCACAGTCTGTGGCATTTGTCCTCAACTCAATTTCTGTGTACTTTATGACTGCACTTAGACACCGGACTTAAGCTGCCAGTTATTGCCGAGCATGTAATTGCATTAATTTATTTCGGGTTCTAAATTATCCGACCAAACGATGGCCAAACTTTGCCAGCTGGCTGTGATCTCTGACCACGACAACAATACCAATACGATTGCCCGGTAAAAGTCTCGGGCTTAACAGTAATTAAAACCCTGAAATGTTAGACGAATCCGAAGGCAGCATACAATTTTCAACTGGAGAACTGGAGAACTGGAGAAGTGGCAAAGAGTGGAACTCAAGGAGCGAGGCAAGCAAAAGTTTTCACATTAGAAATGCAGCTAGGATTTGTTTTAGTTTTTGCTTAGCAATGCTGCCAAATATTTGCAGTGGCTCAGAGATTTGTTTGCGGCATCACAGGCCGAGCTGCTTGACGGCTGCAATTGGAATTTGCTTTTAATTGTTTTTAATTAAGTATAATTTATTGTGCAAACATCACAAGGGCCTGCATCTGCAGATTCAAAATTCCCCACAGAGCAAGACACTTTGCCACAACCGCCACTTCAGTCCCAGGGAAAAAGGTGATAGGTCGGCCACTTGAATTTAAATAATAAATACCATGGCTGGCTACTCGCTTTAATGGGTTATTGATTTTGCTTACCCGGTAATGAGCACGACTTTCCAGTGAGCCGTCCTCCGTCTTCCCATTAAGGGATTCATTAACTTCTGCACTTCTCACCCGGTTCGACATGCTGACGGACAAGTTTCTCCGGCTGCAGTCAATTTTCTTTCGCCAGCTGGGACTGGAACTGCTGCAGGACCAGGACGTGAGTCATCGATATCCCCGGCGAACCATCTGCTGCATCCTCTCGGTGGCCACCTTCCTGCCCCTGACCATCGCCTTTGGCATGCGGAACATCCAAAACGTGGAGCCGCTGACCGACTCGCTCTGCTCGGTCCTTGTCGACTTGCTGGCCCTCTGCAAGATCGGGTTTTTCCTTTGGCTGTACAAGGACTTTAGGTCCCTAATACAGCGGTTCCACAGCGTCCTGCAGAGGGGTGAGTTCATAACTTTACCAAATTTAATCCGATTTAAATTAGTGGTTTCATTAAAACCTGCATTCAAAATTTTATTTTAGGTTGACAAATTTTTACCCATTTTTATTTCAATTTTTTTAAATTTCCCATAAATTTTAATAAAAAAACCCCAAATTAAAATTCAAAAAAAATAAAATTAAAAAATTTAATAAAATTTAAAAATTAAAAAATTGTGGTTTCATTCTCTAAAAATCTGCATTCAAAATTTTCAATTTTAACGTTGATCAAAATTTTTGATCCCATTTTCATGTTAGTTATTTCCAAGTTTCCTATGACTTGTAATGAGGTGACCCACAATTGAACTTCCAGAGTCTATAACTTTACCAAATTTAATCCGATTTCAAAGTGGCATACCTCTAAAGACTTGTGGTTTCATTCTCTAAAAATCTGCATTCAAAATTTTCATTTTAGCGTCGATCAAATTTTTGACCCATTTTCATGTTAGTTATTTCCAAGTTTCCGATGACTTGTAATGAGGTGACCCCCAATTGAACTTCCAGAGTCTATAACTTTACCAAATTTAATCCGATTTCAAAGTGGCATACCTCTAAAGACTTGTGGTTTCATTCTCTAAAAATCTGCATTCAAAATTTTCATTTTAACGTTGATCAAATTTTTGACCCATTTTCATGTTAGTTATTTCCAAGTTTCCGATGACTTGTAATGAGGTGACCCCCCAATTTAGATTTCTAGAGTCTATAACTTTACCAAATTTAATCCGATTTGAAAGTGGCATACCTCTAAAGATTTGTGGTTTCATTCTCTAAAAATCTGCATTCAAAATTTTCATTTTAACATTGATCAAATTTTTGACCCATTTTCATGATAGTTTTTCTAAGTTTCCGATGACATGTAAAAAAGTGACCCACAATTTGATTTCTAGAGTCCATAACTTTACCAAATTTAATCAGATTTAAAAGTGAAATACCTCTTATGACTTGTGATTTGATTCTCTTAAAATCTGCATTGAAATTTATCTTTTTAACGTTGATCAATTTGTTGACCCATTTTCATCTTTATTTTTGTTTAGTTTTTGATGACTTGAAAATATCAATATAATATAAACCTTTCTCAAAATCTAAATATCTTTAGAAAATCAGTGCCCTGTAGGCGAAGTCATCGTATCGAAACATAACCGACGGGATCAGTTTATCAGCGCCCTGTACAGCAACTGTTTTGTGGCGGCTGGTCTATCCGCCTGTCTGATGTCTCCTCTGTCCATGGTGGTCAGCTACCATCGAAGTGGTCAACTGCAGCCGGATTTGCCCTTTCCTAGCGTGTAGGAAAAATAAACTAAAACCAACCCACACTAATTCTCCACTATTTCGGCAGATATCCCTGGGACAACTCACATTTCCTCACCTACTTGGTATCCTATTTGTGGAATGTGTGTGCTGCTTTGGGCGTGACTCTGCCCACCGTTTGCGTGGATACTCTGTTCTGCTCGCTGACCCACAATCTCAGCGCTCTCTTCCAGATTGCCCGCCACAAAATGTTGCACTTTAAAGGCAGAAGTCCTGGAGAGACCCATGAAAACCTGACGCATGTCTTTCAATTATATAATGACTGTTTGGACCTGGGTCAATCGTTAAATGGCTACTTTAGGCCGCTGATATTCGCCCAGTTTGTGGCGGCCTCCTTGCATCTTTGTGTATTGTGCTACCAGCTATCGGCCAATCTATTGCAGCCTGCAATGCTTTTCTATGCCGCTTTTACAGCAGCCATTCTCGGCCAGGTTTCCATCTACTGTTTCTGCGGATCGAGCGTCAACACTGAGAGTCAGCGGTTTGGTCAGGCCATCTACGAAAGCGACTGGATTAATCTTTTGGAGGAGGACTCCCAGCTTGTGAGGTCCTTAAAGATCGCCATGATGCGGGCGAGCAGAGGATGTCCTATTGATGGTTACTTCTTCGAGGCCAATCGGCAGACACTTGTCATGGTATGAATAAATAAATTCTACCTTAGTAGATTTAATTAAAGCGATAAGTTCAATCAAGCATATTATATTTAAACGATAAGATATATTCTAGAAAATTTAATTTAAAGGATGCATTTATTATTATTTATTATTATTATTTTAGAACTTAAAATATATTTAAATTTGATATAAAGTATTATTTCTATGCAGACTATATTTAAGAATAAGATATGAATATTAAAGCCAAGTCCCCAGAGAGTCAATGCGATTATGGAAAAGCAACTATTATTTTAACTTTCCTTCCTTCTAACTAACTTATTTATTTATTTAATTCTTTTTTTCTTACCCACAGATTGTGCGCAGTGCCATTTCGTATGTAACGCTGCTCAGATCGCTGGCCTAGCTGCCCAAAGGGCCTTTTCATTATTCAGAGAGATGTTCTGGTTTGTTTAAGTCCGGAAATATTTACAATTATGCTTTAAGCCGGTGTTGTTACAGCCAGTTGGCTAATTAAGCCATGTTAATGGCAATAACTGCTATGGAAAACCAGTGCGGCTCCTGTTAATGCCTTTTGCATTATTGGCCTTGCTTTCAACCCCACCAGGACATTGAACGCACGTATACGTAATATTTGCTCTTGTTCGGTGCCCGTCGCTATAATTTGCTTTTGCTTTTGCTGTTGTTGTTTTGTTTTTGGTTTTTGTTGTCTTTTTTTTTTTTTTTTTTTGTCATCCTCGCACAACATTGCGGTTGTCTGCACGTGCCCGCCCAACGATTATGTATAAAAGTGTGACATGGTCAAAGGATTTGGCCGATTTAACTTTGTTTTGTCCCCGATAGACGGGCGGGGGGGCTTTTCCTCTCCCCCCCCCACTCGTCGAACATGTGATCCCGTGTGTATGTGGGTGTGCTGCACGTGAGTGCGGTTTGGAAAAGCCAATTGCAGTGGCCGGGATTTCAGCGCATCCGCAAGCGACGCTTTAGTCATATACTGCACACAACACGGCGGCTTAAGTTTAGCCGATTTTGTAATTTGTTTGTAGCCACAATGCGTTTGCTAACGGGCCCTACTCTACACATAACAAAATGTTTTTGACAAAAATAATCCTACACTAACAAACTGGAAGGGTCACCGATTTTACCAGGAAAATGTCCAAGTAAAAATAAAGTAAGGATGGTGAATTTTGTTGCCAACTCTATAAAATGAAGATTGCAGTTAAACTTATAAATTATTGTATGAAATTATTTTTTTGACTCATTAATTAGATCAGTATTTAAGCTTGTTGTGATTTATTGTTTTATTTCTGAAATTGAAATAAATTGTTTTATTTTGATTGTTAAAAATGATGATTTATAAAACAGTTTTGTGTATTACATACATATGTTAAGCGTAGACATAATTTTTGAATCTCTATCTTGGAATGTTGATGTATAAAATTGTAATAAAGGGTAATTTCTTTATTTAACTTGTTAAAATAACGCACGATTAAATAATTTTGTTCCTGTGTAATTACAGCAGGGTCAAGCGGCCAACTGTAATGAGTGTATCAGCCATCTGGTTTATGATTCATTTGCTGATTATGCGGCATAGTCTGTGAACTTTCCCTCGATTGACAAAACTGTGTGTAATTGCTGGTGTTGGCCCTTTCCCCAGGGCAACCTCGGGTCGAGCGGGGCCGAAAGTTGGCCAGCCAAACAGGCAGACAAACAAAATCAAAGACAGTCAACACTTTTGGCCGTAGCGAAAGTGGCGAAAAATACACCCCAAGGGCATTGGACTATCACTGGCGATGTGGGTTCGTCCATGTCCTTTCTGCAGTCGGCGATGTCTGTGTTTTTCCTCCTTTCTCTGTTTGATTCTCCGGCTGTGTCCTTTGGCGTGTCGTGTGGCGCTTTGTGGCCCATTGAGGCAAATAGTTTCGGTTTAGTCCAATAATGATGCTATTGCAACAGAGCTTTTCCCGACTTTCTTCCACTCTCATTCAGAATGGGTGTGGGTGTGTGTGTGTGGGTGTGTGTGTGCTCCAGTGGGTGGGCTTTGGTCCACTTTCATTCAATTGACGCTCTCCAAGTTGAAATGCCATAATAAATTCAATTGTGAGGCCCACGGCGCCTGTCGCTTTGTGTCAGCCCAGATCGGTTACTGCCGCTTTCTCCACTTTTGTCCACGCCCCTTCATCATTTATTATTTGGTTTCCTAACATTGTCATAACATTCCCTTTTATTCCCTGCCTTTGCTTGCTTTTGCTCTTTGCGGATAAAATTGTCCCCTTTTAATTTGGCAATTAATTGAATCAATCGTTCGCACTTCCTTCCGGTCTTTGGGCCATTTTTTAGACCTTATCCTTTTCGGTATTTTGATGTCGCTAATTTATGTGGTCAATTGTTTTTAGTTTTAACGAGCATTCCGGTCATTTTTTACTGCAAAATGGCCATTCGACTCGATCGATTGAACCATAACAGAGCGTTTTCTAAATTTTCTCTTTTTTAGCCGACCTTTTACATTTTCCGCTATTATTTTGTACAAAATGATTTTTCTCCTTGAAATACTTCCGTTTATTCCCCTCTTTTTCGGCAGCAGCAATTATTTCTGTGAACAAACATGACTTTAAGCCAAGTTCGGGACCTCAAGTTGTACCCTCAATTAGAGCATAAATATCAAATATTGCGTATACGACCCGTACACTCTGCATTCTATTGTGTATATATGCATATGTATATGGAAGGCAAATGAATTCATTTATGTAGATTGCCTGGTAAACGTCCGAAACGAAAATAGTTTGAATAGCTGTCGGCCAGATAGATGAAGCCATCTTGAGGCGCCCGGGGAAGTTTAAAATTTCTGCTGTGTTAAAGTTCTTTGGCAGGATGCAGCACACACAAAGGTGGGCGAAAGACATTTTGTCGAATGCAGCATGAGTTCGGCATTGTACACGAAATTGTTATAAAGAGCTAACCGGATATTTTCGGAATTTTTAATTAATTCGTCTGCACTGACCCCGACTCACCGCACCGCAGTCGACTTACTCCACGACCACCTACATACACACACATATACACATCCTGAGCTGTTGTCCGGTGCCGAGCCGTCCTTGCTCCCACTTTTGTTGCTGCAACTTGCAAGTCAGCCGCCCTGCCAGCCACTACACTTAAATCTTTTTTTATATATTTTATTTAGTCTTTCATCCAAGGAGCAACCTTGGTTTTAGGTAAGGGAAAAGGGTTTCTTGAAACTTAATATAAATTTTATTAGATTGCTTTAAGATATGTAATGCCAGATACATTTTAATATAATATGTGGATAATATGATATCAGCTTTAGTAAACCAAAGGAATGTATCATGTACTAAAAATGTTGCCTACTTTTTGGCAGTAGTTTTAGAGAATTCATTCTAACAATAGTTTCACTAGGATTTAACATTTCATACTCTCTTTTAAAAGATTGGAACACATTTAAAAGAGACTTGATATACCAGTGGATTTTTGCTAAGTGTATGTATGTTCCATTTGCTGTTGTTGCCTTTGTCAAAAAACGAGCGAGGCGAGCTGCAACAATTTTCGGCAATTGCTGTTCTGGCTAAAGCAGGACACACTCGTCCTCGTCATCGTCCTCGTTCTCCTACTGCTACTGCTACTGCCACTGGTGCTGCTCCTGCTTTGTTGCTGCTCATTCATTGTGCAAAGTTTGTATAAATTTTTGATTTCTTTACACAAAATGCTGTGCATGTCTCTCCGACTGTCTGATGTCCTGCTACTGCCGCTCCGGGGAAGACGGAGACCGGTATGGCCCCCAGTCAGTCGTGTTCCCATTCTCCGGCTGATGCTGATGGTGCTTCTCCTGCTTTTGCTTTTGCTGCTGGCACAACACAAATGCCATTGATTGAGTCACATCGCCTGGGCATATAAATCTCCACCGATGGGGTGTGGCACGCTCGACTGCTGTCAGAAATTCCGGGGCTGCCTACCTTAAAGTTTTCGCCGTGCTGAGTCACCGACACAGTCACAGTCACATTCACATTCCCTGTCGAAGAATCGAAGTCTGCTGTGGCGTTTGGCGTAACTTGGCCGATGATTTCGTTATTGTTCGATTGACAATAAAAAATCAACTGAAAGTTGCAAAAGGCACAAACTGTCATTGAATTTGCGAACACTCACACACACACACACACACAGAGGGTCAGGATGGGCAGAATTTGGTTCCGGAGGAGATCCCAGCTCCACCATAGTTGTAAGCATATAAAAATAAGTCGCTTGGGGCTTCCCATTTCACCGGGCTCCTGCTTTCTGCCCTCTCCACCCCAAAAAGCTTTCCAAATTTGTATGCAAAAATGCAATAAGCGAGTGCAGCTTAAATAAAATGCATTTCAATGATTGCATTTTGGATTAAAACAACAACTTCGTCCGGGAACAACAATAACATGAAGAACAGTCGACATTTCTTTGTGCGCCAACATATATCCCCCAACACCGATATACATATATATATATATATTTATTAAAACTTTTTCTCTTGCTCTTTAACGCACTGCGAAAACGGCAGCCAAATGGAACTGACAGACATTGCATATCTCTCAGCTTGCTGCTCCGTTTAGGTTTAATGAAGTGCAAACAAAAATATTTTCAATTAGAGCCAAGGCAAACCGAGCAGCAACCGAGAAAACCAACGACCTAAAACAAAACGAGCAATGCGAAAGGTAAAAGTCGAAATGCTGAACAGGTGAGTGGCATGCAAATGCAACTCGGATCTGAAAACCGAGGTGCACTCACCCTAAGCTCAGAGCTTGCTGTCGGCTTTTGGGTGGTGGTATCCTGGCATACTGGTATCCTGGTATCCTGGCATCCTGGTCTACTGACTACTGACCTCCCCCTTTTTTTCGCATCTAACAAAGTGCTGTCGGCCAGATGGATCCCCGATCTTGGCTGCCAAGAGGCAAAAAGGGCTTCCAAAATATCGCCAGGATAAGCCGGCATACACGTGCTTGATTTATGCCCAAGTCCCGGCTCCTTTTTTGTGTTGGCCTCTCGTCGCCCCAACAAGGACTAAACATTCAATAAATAAGGCAAAAGCAAATTACGATTCGCTGATGTTTTTACGACAGCGACGTGCCCATTTAAAAGTGTTTTTGATTTGTGTTGCCATTGCCGCTGGCGGCACATTAAATTTATATGCCGAAGATTTCACGCACTCCTAATTTATGTGGCGTGGCCAAAGTCGCTGTTGCAAGTAATATTTCGCCGCCCAGTCAACTTTATTATTATATTCATCCATCCCACCACTTAAGCGATGACATTTTTATATGCGACCATCAAAAACAAAAGCATTTTTGTCGACGTCTTTATATAGCAAATTGTTAACAAAGCGAAGGCATAAGAAATGAAACTATTGCATTGAATAAATGGGAAATATGGGGATACTAGTTAAATGTTTATTACACTATGATCTCAAGGCCCTTAAATTATAATAAAATTTAAGATGTTTTGTGAAGCACACAAATTGGACAAAAACTTATTTTAACTTTCTGTTTTTTGTATTGAGATGATAAACATAATGCAGTTGTAAAATTGTAACTCAGCTTGTCAAAATAAACTGTCCTTATAAAAATGTCAGCGTGGGTAAAAAGAATAACTTCAACCAAAAAAAATGTTGGTTCACAAAGCGAAGGATTTTTAATATCCTTTAGAGCAGCACTAGTTCCTTAATATATTATATATATTGTATTTTTAATATTAATAGCTTACTAATATTAGCTACAAGTTATGGTTAGAAATAAAAACGTATTATTGATTCCTTTGTTGTTAAAAAACATACTGATTTCTTTTACTGACCCATAATATTTTACTGTTCAATTACGATTTTCCTTTGTAACTGGAGCCACAAAAATCATATGCCTAAGGGAGAGGTGAAAGTTCGGCTAGAAAATCGAGGGATTTCCCTTTGGGCCGTGAATGCCCCCTACGCACACGGTACTTCGGCAGCAACAATTTGCAGAAGTTTTCAACTTTTGGCTCGTTATTGTTGTTGCCAGTGGCTCCTCCCTTATAAGTATTTTATTTTTGCGCTGCTGTCAGAGTCGCAGCCGTAGACATATAGCCATAATGCTTACCTGAGCGAAAGCACAGCAAAAAATATACAAAAATTTGCATGAAATCGCTTAAGTGCTTTTGCCATAACTTCACAAGAGGAGCGGAGAGAATTCGAGCTGCAGGCGGCCAACAGCACGCCGTTCTGAAGTTTGCATACAGGCAGCTACAAAAAATGTTGTTTGGCTGTTGCGCTCGGTGTACAAATAAAAAGTTTTGCACATGTGACGAGAGCAATAAATGCAGCAAATTAAACAGAATTTAACAAATTAAATCCGCAGCAGTTATGGCAGTTGCAATAGCCATTTAAAACTGCCGGGCGAAACTTCCGCATTGAGTGGACTACTCTGTGGATATCTTTTGTGGGCCTGATCAAACAGCCTTGGGCTGTTAAGGCGACACTGAATCAAACTTAGAATAAGCACCAAATGCTCTCACCCATTGACAATGTGCTTCCGTGTACTGGCGTCCTTTTTTTTGCCACCTGTCAGGCCATCCATCTATACCCTGGGTATCCGTATCTGCAGCCATCCTCACGTTCTGAAAGCAGATGCTTCTTCCTCGCCTGGAACTCTCTTCATTTGCTTTTTGCAAGCTGCTTTCCACCTTTCTTTTTACCTGGCTGCATTGTCTGCCGTGTGTAACTAGCTGCAGGCGCCATGTGTTTTGTAATTTCCTTTTGCTCCCCGGATTGTTGCCACTTTCTTAGCTTTCCTTTCAGACCCCAGCCAGCGAATTCCAAGTGCATTGACCCACTGACACAAACTAATCTCTCACTCGGACAGCAAACAGAATACCACATATATGCACTATGCGCTAACGAAAGAACTTGACCAACAGGGCAATAACTTATGTAAGGTTTCCCACCCAAATGGCACTTGTAATTGCAGAATGTGAAGATGGTTTCTTACTTAAAGAAAACTTGGAAATGTTTTCTCATTTCATCATATGCTTGCAAGATAAGATAAAAGCAATCAAACAGAAGCAAAATACCCTTATCTATGAACAACTTAAGAATTTCTTATCGCTGGAGATAAGAGTAGTTTCAGAACTTGAAACTACCTTCCCAAGAAATTAAAGAAATTAAATAAAATATATTTTTAATTAAGCGTTTATCAAATAAATGAAACCATAGTGGCTATTACCTCATATTATTTCTGGTGTAGCATTGGGCCTATGCGATTGTAAATTAATTTCGAATTTATTCCGAAAACGTATAAACAATTAAATTTGACAAAATGCGCGAGTGAGAAATGAAATGCGTGTGCCTGCCGGCCACTGGCCACAACTGAGTGGAAAAACTCAAATGAAATTTAATTAGTGCCAAAATGTGGATACGTTTTTCACTAATGACACGGCAAACCAATTTACTTGCGGCCCAACGCGTCCATTCCGCTGCCCCAATGTCATTTCGTGTATATTTACTAGCATTTATTTGTGTTTTGTGGGATATTCGTGGGGGGGGTGACCCTATCATTTTAATTCAATGCGTCTGGCCATTCATTTGTTTTTTGGGGCAAAACTTTTGGCACTCATTGGAACCGGTGGGCGGTCCGAAATTCGCTTGTTACGGGGAGAACTGAGCACGCTTATCATTGATTTTATTGGCATAATCAGCGTGAAAATTTGCGTTACAAACTTTTTGGCAAGCGGCCACGCCCCCGAATGCGATAAACATTTATCTTCATTATCAAATTTGCGGCATCCCGTTCGGCCGAAGCCAAGGCTTGGATTTCCACCTCCTCGTCCGGTTTTCGTTTGGGTTTTTTGTCGACCGCCTTCGCCATCATCATCATCGTTGGCAGCTTAATGAAAAACTTTTTGCCTCTCGCGCATAACCCTTTTTAATTTTTATTAAGCAGAAAATTGCCTGCCGACCAGGGTCCTTCGTCCCAGCAAGTCCTTGAGCAGGGGTACGGGGATGGGGAACTGTAAATGGAAAGTAGCATAAAATAACAACAGGCCAAGAGCGCGGCCTTGGCTGGGCGGACTCTCGGTGCCCTACCAGAGGAAAACAAAAATTCAAATATGAGAAGTAAACTCTCCAAGGTCCTGGCAGATTTAATGGCATTTCTGCAAATTCTGTATTTTTTAGTTAACTCAAGGGAAAATACCATACAAGTTGCATGCAAGTTGGCCGAAAGATAAATTGAAGATGGGAATTGCTGTGTATTATTTTCAAAACATCTATACTTTACTGAATATATATTTTTAATAACAATTTAATTTGCTCTTATATTCATTACTTATATTTATCTTTGGAACAGTGCCATTGCTTTATCAAAACACTTTTTGTGTTCATATTAGAAATATTAAGAATTAAAAACTTCAATTATGACCTTAAATCTTAGTAGGAGATATTACCTCTGATTGTAAAGCTGTAGCGTTCTTGATTTTCTTCATCGCATGGCCTAAACTCGATTATATACCCCGTTTCGGTTTGGCCACTTTGCTTTATCAACTTTTCCCTTGTTTATTTTGCTTCGCATTTTTTGCGTTGTTGTTCTGGTTATTCTCGCAAAATCTTTGAGCAACATTTTAAGCTGATTCGCTGAGCCCTCGGGCGTGGAAGGGGGTTGGAATCTGGCAAAACAAATTAGGAAAAAATAATTGCTTTCTTATTAGCCCGAGCTCGCTCGGAATATTTTCAATCAATGACGAGGACGAAAAACGAGGATATGGAAATGAAAATGGAAAAGAACGTTGACGGGCAGCAGGACTTCCATGCTGGCTGCACGTGTCGCCTGTTTGCAGTTCATTATTGCTAGCTCATTCATCAGTTGATTGTGTTGCTATTGCATGCACAATGTACATGCCTTGATGCCACAATGAATATTTAAATAATTTCCTGCTCGCCATAGTTTTTTTTTCGCATGCAATTTAATTACACGCTTTTGTGAAAAACGATTCTGCTGCCCCTCGTTGGACAAAGTGTGCTAGTTAATTAAATTTTAATTTTATGTGCCATTAAAATATTTAACCAAATTTAGCAGAGCTTAATAAAACGCTTAATGGTTTATTTAGTTCGGCTAATTGAAATCATTTGCGGCTCACCTGGCGTATGAGTAATAGCCGGGCATTAGAAAACTTGCATGTTTTATTGGCCCTGACGTATGGGCAAATTAAAGCGATTAAAAGGATAATCAATTATACATTTATAACTCGCACAAAAACGCAGGGCTGGGGGACAAAAAAAAGGGAGGAGGGATAAATAAAACCACAGGCAGCCCCTTTTGTCGTTTTGTAAGCGACAAATTTGGCCACGCTTGCTTATTTAGTTAATTATCGCAGATTACTTGCTCTTGACTACTTTGTACCCATGCAGCTCCATCCCCTCCAGCTTCAGTTTCAGTTTCAGTTTCAGCTTCAGTTTCCAGCTGTAAAGTCAGCAACTTTGGTTCGCAGTTGACTGTTGTCTGGGCGCTTGGTCCCGTCATGTTTACTTATTTTGACGCAGCATGTGGCAACTGCCAGCAGCAAGCAGCTAGCAGCTCACAGCGGGCCAATGCCAACTTGGATTTTCTTAGCTGACAAACTTGGGAGGACCGGGCCCAACTGGGGGACACTTGGCCCAAAAGGGGGGTGGGGGGGGTCTATGGCTCTCGGCCGGGGCCGATTCATTTGTAACGTCGCCATATCAACAATTAAATTAAACGTGTTTGCCCTACCCAAGCGAGCTTAAGCGTTCAATCAACGTTGCCCTCCCAGAAGAAGAAGGAGATGCTCTACAAGAGCTATTCAATGCACGTGCGGCATTTTAAATTACTAATTACTCGTGTTTCAGGTAACATTTGCTTTCGCCTGCTTCACTTGCCGGGCCTCGCCCCTTTTCGGTCACATAATTAGGTGCAGTTCGGAAGGGAGTCCCTACTGGTTGGACTGCGGCAAAAGGCAAAGGTAGCTGTGGGCTTCATCTAAAGAACCATTCAGAGCCCGCGCTCATTGTGAAGCTTATTTGCCCAGGTGGAGAATAAAGTTCCTACGAAATATGAATGTGGTGCCACTATCTGCTCGGGACTTTAAGGCACTTACAGAATAGTGGATTTAAGGGAGATTTTTCTGATTTTTCTGTCTGTGGGCTGCATATTTCGCAGCCAATTGCCGTTCCACTGAGTTCGTTTGCATCCACGTTTTGCGGTCCGCACTAACAGGCCTACGAAGCCCTCATCATCGCCTGTGGAGCTGGAAAAACATCGTCAGTAGATACTCACGATGATATCGATTAAGTTTTGCAGCACTTAATCCGGGTCTTAAAACAACTCATCGAAAAGCCTAATAATACGTTTTCACATCTGTGTAGTCCTTTGGGGCTTAACTAAAACTACAGGTAGAGGTGATTTGTAAAGTCAAAAATTAAAACTGAACAGAAAAAACGTACAAACTTTAACTGCCCTAAATAGTTGACTCACGAATGGAAACTTGGGATTTACGTGAAATAATTTTGAAGTATTATCTGTGTTTGAGTCTGTCGATTCCAAAAAAATTGTAAGGTGAAAATCAACGTCTCATTATCTTAATACAAATTAATAAAAGGAAAATAGTGGTTTTCACAATTAATTTGTGATATTACCATCGATGAAGTCGTCACCTGTGTAGTTTGCCATCGCTAATCACCGGCAGCCTCATCATCGCCATCAAGGCAGGGCAAGGCAGAAGCCAAAAACCCCAGCCCAAACTCAATTCCCAATCCCATCATCATGCAGCTGACCATCCACATCCATGGTGCACTCGCTGCAGTGCAAATAAATACGCAGGCTGCAGTTGCAGCGGCGACCCTAACCGTTTGGATGGCCCGTTGCAAATGAGCGGCAATAAACGCCAAAAGCAGAAAATTCAAGTTAATTACGTTTTTCAATTAAGCACTGGCTCGCCACCGCCTCTCGCCCCCTTTCCCTCTCGCCAGGCCACGCCCACTGGTCGCTGGGCAATGGGAAAGTCACCCGGTCATCGTTGGGTTGGAAACAACAATTTGGCATTGAAATTGAATTGATGTTGGAAGCTTAAATCGAAATCACTTTATTATTTCCCAGCCAGGAGGTTCGACCGATCGGCGTGTATATTGGCAAATGGAAAAGCACTCTCCAGGACTCTCGAAATCGCGAATGCAAGTCCAAGTCCTGATCAGCTTTGCCAGCTTCTCTGCGGTTTTCGCCCCCCGTTTTTTCAGAGCGAGGGGATTATTTGGGGTATATTTTATTGCTACGCTGTGAAAAATGTATTCCAAATTGACCACCGAATATAATTCATCATTCATGTGTCCAAACTGACACGTCTGTGGCCGCAAACAAAAATGAAATTCACTTTGTTTGCGGTTTGCCAATTGTATAAAGTAAGCTTCGTTTTATTTGCTATGCTATGCCCTTTGCTTAACCATTTTGTTTTTTTCATTTTCGATTTGGCATATTTGGTGGCTCTTTTGTGGCGTGAAATATTCATGGTGCGCATTTTGTATTGGCCTAGAATTAATCAGGAAAATGTGCGGCCAAGTGGAAATTTTTGTAATCATCGCGTGGTTGGCAGTCGATTAGCAGGATTCAGGTGGGGCAGGAATAGCTATCAAGCTAGCTAATAACTCGCGTTGGCTGGCATTAAGAATTTATACAATTTTAATTTTTAAATAGGCGACTTGAGCGGAGGGTAGCCCCCGGCTCTTACTTTCCTCTCAACCGCCACTGAAGCCACTCGAAGCCGTATAAATCCAAGATTGTGGCCGCCAACTTGTCGCATATGGGAGTGTGTTTATGTGTGTGTGAGTCCTTGTGCGGCTCAAGATGTGTGTGTGTGTGTGAGTGTGTGGTTGCTATCTTGACTTCATCCTTGACTGGCAACTGGGGGCTGGCTGGCTGGATGGCTCGCTTCCCTGCCTTTGACTGTAATTGAAGCAAAATGAAAATCTTTTATTCATGAGGCTATAAAATTGCCCAATTTTCAGGCCATTAGCAAAATTTACGCCTTTTTCTCTGCACGCAGCGCATAGTGGCCATTAAATACAGTCGCCTGCATAAGTATGCATGCCATGCTCCGTGGGCGTTTAGATTTCATTTCCCACTCATCGTTTCCGTTTTTTATTTTTAAATACGCGCCACGACACCTCTCAGCCTCTTGCTCATCTCTTCGCAGCACAATTCGTGGCACCACGCGGCGTATGCTTGATTTCTGTCTTGCTGCCACTTGACAGGACCTCCACCGACGTCATCGCCTAATCCTATTAGCCCCGCCTCGCTTGTATCGAAAGCAGCTTAGACATGTCAACGTTGTAATTAAAAGCAGTTGAAAACATCAGCCTCCATCGTCTCGTCTCGTCTTGGCCGAAATCGCTGCCAAGTCACGCGTTGCCTGTCGGCTTTCTCCAGCTGGAGTGAAAGTCCTTCAGAACTCAGTGCTCTGTGTTCAGTGTTCAGTGCTCAGGGCTCAGCACTCAGCACTCAGCTGGCTTCAAAGACCGCTGGCTGGCTGGCCAATTATTATGTTAATTTTATGGTCAAGTGCGGCTCATTGAGAGTAATTAAAGTGCAGCCAACGGGCTGCGAAGCCGGGCCACAAAAGCCTATGTTTTCGTTCCAGTAATTAGTTTGTTCTTAGAAACATATTTGCATGGCCCTGATTGTTTTGCCCTCAAAAACACAGTAAAGTGTTCAGCAGAAGGAGGCTGGTGGATTAACCGATTAATCCGTTTGCAATTAAAATTGCGCCGTCAGTTGCTGCGTTGGCAATTAATCCAGCTTTGTCTGAACTTGACATTCCGGCGACTGGATAATACGCAATAGATTTTCAATTTCAATTTTCCAGCTATCGAGTAAGAGCACACACGCAACAGCATCAGCCTCCTTCACATTTGTGTTTTTACGGCAGTGCATAGAGCACATGGCTCCCACTCCGCCAGTTTGCCTTGCCATTGAGTCTGGCATTCCAGCTCGAAGCAGTGTCATCGGTTTATGGTCCTTTGATTCCAGGAATGATGCAGCTCTGCACAGCCAAAACCAAACAGCTCAATATGGTTAGATGGATGCTTTAAAAAAAGAATTAAATTTGAATTATGTTGGGTCGGGATTGATTCCAACTACATTGATAAAATGGATTTTTGTTTTATACTGTAAACTTCTATTCAAATTTTAAGAAATCGATGTATGTTCTTTAATCCTTTTAAAATCAAAACAAAATAATACAAAATTAGATCTTTTCAAACTATATTAATCCTTTTAAAATCAAAACAAAGTATTAAAAAATTAGATATCCTCAAATTATATTATTATTTTCACCAACTTACAAGTGTACTAAAAGTATATACATTTATTTAGCTGTTTAACAAAAATACCATCCTTAAATGTAAATAAAACCATTTGAATTTGTATTTTTGTAGCCTTAATTAATAATAGTAATATTGATATTTTGATATAAAAACATATTTAATAAAAAAACATATTTTAAGAAAATCCTAACTAAACTCCCAAAGCATTTTTCTTTACTTTATGTTTAGATCTTTTTGCATCTGTTTCAGTTCCACTTTAATCGAATTTTCCGCACCAAATCGTTGGCTTTTCAATCTCCCTCAATCTCGGCTTCGTTTAGGAATATCGGGTATCACACACGGCTGGGGCCACGCCCAGATGTATTACTTATAAATAAATGGCCGCAGGCATTCACAGCAGACACTTTGGTCAGCTCGGGTTTAATAAATATTTATGAAATCCCCCGAGCAGGCGATCTGCAGGCAATTTCTCTGCACCGGTTAGTTAGCAACCAATGAAATCCGGGCATCCTGCCACATGCGCTTAAATTATACTCAATTCAGTTAGAAATCAAACAACAATGGACAGGCGTAGTTGGTTTGCTGGCCATGTTCAACATGCAAACAAATGGTGAAAAAAAACAAAAAAATGTTTGTTCACACAAACAGGGACACAGCATAGACACACTCAAAGCGGAAGTATATAGGGGCATTTAAATATGCAAAGGAAGTGTGCACTTAATTTGTGCCATCCTTGTTGTTTGCCTTTGCCTCCACCAGTTGTCATCCTCGCCGCCGCTTTTGCTTTTGTTTGTGTGGCCAGGGTGGAAAAACCAAAAAAAAGAAAATATAGCAGATGAGCAGCGAAGGGCCAAGCGCTGATCTGACCATGGAGCACAATATTCCAGCTCAAACACAAATCCCAACTAATGTGGGCCAAAAACTTTTGCGTGCCCACATGGAGCACAGCTGACTCTGTTGACTGTTGAGTGGACCGAGTGGACAGACGGGACATCCTGGACAGACTGGACAGACGGGACATCCTGGACATTTGGACCCGCGGACAGCTTTAGTGGTCAGAATGCTGGCCGTGGCCCGTTGGCCATGTGCCATGGACGAAACTTATCAGCGTTCCGCAGGGGAGCCATGCCCACTTTCGCCGCCCTACTCCCCCCCCCATCATCCACTTCCATCTGACAGTTTTAATTGCCTTGAATGTTTGCAAATTTCTTACGACGGAGGGGAAAATCGTTGTAGCTTGCGGTTGGCGAGACAAACAGACGCCGCTGCTTTCGAGGAGGATCTTAAGCTGGCGCAAACTTGTCCCTTGTATTTTTCCCAATGCTATTGCAAAACTTTTCAGATACATGCTGTAGATGAAGTGACTTACATTGCCAGCGGGGAGAAAAGCAAATTAGCAGCAGCAGCAGCTGCACTTGGTCATCAAATCAAAGGGAAATGTCCCCAAATATTATTCTAATTTCGACGATTATACACAAAAAAAAATGTATTCGATGTGAAAATGTTTTTGATGATTTTCTGTATGATTTTAGTGCGTAATATGTAGAAAATGTAAAAATGGTATCTCCAAATATAAGAAATTTATTAAGTAACAAAATATTTATTTGCTTGTTCACGTATAGTATTAACATATGAGATGAAATATTAAAATGAAATGTTAATAAAGGTTCTGACTACGTCTCAGTGTATGAAATGTATTTAATTTACCAAATTTAACTGCTTGAATTTAGTAATTTTCTCTGACGCACTGCGTCACCGGGGGATCATTAGAAATTATTGATTGACTGGCAAACAAGCTCCTTTCCTTTTTGCACCCCATGACCGGGTAGCCGTAGATAATTCTATTGTTTTTCTGCCACAAGCCGCATGCATCAGGGGCCGGAGGAGCCTGGTTTCGATGGTGACCCCCCTGCTGCAGTGGCAAGCTCATCAGGATGCGAGCTAGAACAGCATCGTCATCGTCGCTTTGGCTCTGACTTTGGTTTATTGATTTCACAATGCAGCAGGAAAACACACTCACACACACACACACACACACAGCATGTGAACAAGGACATATGTCGATAAGCTTGCGGTTTATCCTGTGACTCCAATCCACAAGCTTATTACCTTGAACAAACGCTGTTTAAATTACAGACTCCCAGCTCGAGGGCAATGTAATTAAGTTTTAATCAAACTTCAAGGCATTGCTCATTCGCCGTGTATGCCAGCACACCACAGCGGGTTGAACTCGAAAAGGCGCACGGCAAAGGAAAAACCACTGGGAGCAGGATGAGCAGGCAGAAGACAAATGTTTGATCATTATTACGCTACCATAAATAAAGGCAGGACCCGGAGATGCAGACCGGATAGCGAATTCCAGCAGAGCACCTTTGGCCAGCTGAAAAGAGTAAATGATGATGGCCAAGACGGGGGACCGTTGCCGCTGTGGCCGTTTGAATAACTGCGATTAAAGCGAGCAACAAAACAATTATTGAGGATTTAATTGCTCGACAGAATGTAATTAAGCAAAGGTAGCACGTTCCATCCGCCACCAGCCGCATCCCGACTCCCAGATTTCCGTAGATAAAGTAGATAAGCCACAGAGGCACCTCTAACTCGGCAGTGTTTTCAATGGGCTGCCCGGATCAAAAGCATTAAATGCAGAGTTGCCTCAAGGGCCACTGCCATACATATGACATTCTGGCAACCGTAATGGACTGAAGAGGCCTATTAAAGCCAGCTAGTCTTCAAAATCGCTTCAACTGACACATTTGCAACAGCTCTTGGCACTTGCTTCCGGCCAAAATGCTTTTCCATAGTTAAAACTTTTGAGCAAGTTTCAATTTATTAACGAAATAAAATGCAGATAAATGCTTTCGGGTGAAGACAACACCGCCATAAGCCGCAGTCGGTGTCGAAACTTTTGATGGCCTCGTCAAGTTTCCGGCGAGAGTTCAAAGTTCACCTGGCGGCAGGAGTGCCAGCTCGCCACATCCTTTTTCCCCTGGCCAGCCTTTAGTTTCGGTACTCCTACTGTTGTTTCTATATTGCCCAGTTGCGGGGCGTTAGGCATCAATGGCAGCGAAATTGCGGAATTTTATTTGTTACGCGCCCGCGATTTTCAATGCAATTTTCACTACTCACAGGCGGAGGAACAGAGGCGTAGTACGAAGCACATGCAATCGCGTTTCATTGCATGTATCTGTCTGGGATGTGAATTGAAATTTTTTCAGCGCTTTCTATTTATTTGCCGTTTTTTCAGAGCTCCTCCATGCGGCCTAGTGGCCAGTTGGGGCCAAAAGGAGACAGCCGCTCCAAAGTCAGGAATGGACATATTGGATGGAGAGCAGGATCTCGGCTGCAGGCGGCAATAATGTTCTGTGTTTGCCAACACGGTCAAATGGCCAAATTGCTGCTCAGCCACATTTCATTCTCGGCTCAAAGTGGGTTTTTAAGCAGCTAAATAAAGGCGTATGCTGTCTGGAATTCTGTTAATTATACTTCGGACTTCAGACGTCAAAAACATCTCTTTACAAAAAATTTAATTAAAATCATTTATATAATTAAAGAATTAAACTACAAAAATCAAACTTTGAAGTTCTCAAAATTGATTGTCTTTGTCAGTTAAAAAAGCCAAGAAGTGCAATGAAATTCTGACCTTTGACGCTGAGCTGACTTGCTTGAAAAGTTCTGTCTTTATGGTAGTTATTACATATCATTAATCAAAGTCACCTAGAAATTACTTTTCATGATTAAAAATATAAAAGCCACAAAAAAAGTTGACAAACTTTAAAAATCATGAAGCACTAAAAAGCAAAACACTTTGAATGTCTCATAAAGTATTTGGCAAAGGTAACAATTTAAAAGCTATTTTTTTAGGTTTGAATTATTTTGGGTTTTCCATTTACCCAGAGCACTTTCACATTATTTTGAGTCAGGAAATTGGTTTAGCCTAGTTGCGCCGACGATTTACATGTACAGCCAAAGGATTCGCGCACGAGTATGTCCTTGATAGACAGCTGTCTGTTTGGGCAAGTGTTTGTGTGACGCCATCGCTGGATGGGAATGAGCAATGGGTTGGCAAAGTTTTTCGATTAAAGTTCATAATTACAGTTGCTAGTGTTGCCAGTAGTCGCTGCAATTGCTGCTCACTTACATATGTTGATTGCCAAAGTAGTTTTAATTGAAAATCTTTAGCATCCGAATGCAAAAGCTGGCAGTACATGAACGCTTTCTGACCCGGCAAGCTACCAAAAATTCAGCCATTTACGTTGGCAGACGCGGCGCCATCTAAACTGTGTATCTCCATCTGGTTATTCGAGTGCGCACACATATAGTTTGTCTGACATTGCATTGATGGCATCACTTTGCCTTTTTGCAGTTGTATACTCTACTCTGGCATCCCCAAGCCCCACGCATTTATTTCAATTCCTGCGACTGTTTAGCTATTCTTTTCCATCCCCAGACAGGATGTCTCCTTCTGTGTGTGTGGGTTGTCTCGAACTTGCTTGAATGACTCAAATATTTTAAATGTCTCTGTCTGACTGACTGACTCGGTAACTGGCTCAGTGCGTTGTCAATCATGTGCATCGCTGGCTTTACGGCTCCTGCCATCGAGATGTCAGCCACAATGGCAAATAGTGAATGTGGAAAATGGAAATGGAAAATGGAAAATGAAAAAACCCCGTACATTCTTTGTCTAACTGATAAGCAGCTATCTGTTCGTGTTCATCTCGTTGTAGTTTATGGCTCTATTAGGCCACTTGTTTTGCCTTCCCCGAGGTGTGGGCTCTGATAAATTATTTAACATGCAAGGCGAGCGTGTTTGCTGCCTGTTTGTTTGTCGTGTTAACGTTTGACATCCGATTAAACAGCACAAAGTTGTTTTATTTGGTCGACTGCAACAAGTCCCACGTGCCTTCTTCTTTAATATTTCATTTCCCGCGGCTATTTTATTTAATTTTAATTTTCCCTGAAACATTTCGCAGCTCACTGTGCTAGGGATGTACTATAAACCTACAGAAAAATAACGATATTAAAGTGATGAAAATTTAAAATATCGTAAAAACGCTTTAAGCACAAAAACATTGAAAAAACTTTAAATGTCTTATATTTCAATTACAAATTGGTCATATAATGAATTGGAAAAGTATATATCTATCGATGTCTTGATGTCTTTCCTAGTCAGAGTACCTAATCTTGGCTTTGCCGCGGGCAAGACATTTAAATTAAAATAACTTACTCAAAGTCTGTGTGTTTGAGACCTACGAGGGTAATTTAATTGTTTTTCCAAGCATTTCTCAGAACATTTCATGGCTAATCGAGTGGCAATCATCTAAATGTCTTGTTTCAACAATATACTTTCACTCCGTTTATGTGTGCTTTCTAAAAACACACAACAAAGGAGTCAGACACACACAGATTGCTTTCCCTCCTTTGTTGTAACTTTTTTTTTTACACAATCTTGTCAACATATTAAGATAATACCTTTTTAATCCTTTGCCGACCCAAGGTCATGGCTAACGTAAAAAAAGCGCTGGAGCTTCGTTCACCTGCCAGCCATTTATCCCTTTTGCTGGCTGGCCATAAAAACCCTTTTATAATTATGATGACAATAAACAAGGCGACTGCCGAGACTCGGCACCGTGCAGCATCCCGTCCAGCCAGTCAACAATTGTTCCCTTGTCTCCGCTGAGTTGGGATGGAAATGGGCGATGGCTGGATGGAGATGGGGACGTTTTTGGGACGACGACTTTTATTAGCTACTTTGCCACGGCTTTGTTACACCTTTCATTATGAATCCCGGGGCGAGGGGGACCTGCCACAACAATGCCAGGACCAAGGATATTTCAATTTAGCAGCTCAAACAGTCGCCACTTTGACGTTCGGCTGTTGTCTTCGTCGGCCTGGGAGGCAACAGGCGTTTTGCCATGGAATGCCAGACGTAAATATTTATGCGGCACAATGCCGAGAGCCAAAGGTGACGATGTCAGCTTTTTAACAGCTGCGGAATTTGCTGGCTGTCTTTGTCTGTCGGTGGCAATCTCAACTAATCTGCGGTTGTCGTAAAATGTAAGGAGTGTCTTTTGGTTTTGTGGGTGCCGCCTCCTTGGAATATATCTCGGCAATAAATGAATGACATGCCATCCAGAATACCCAAGCAGTTCATCAATCATACCAGGAACTCTTATCGCATTGATAAGTGTATGTATGTGGGGTCCTTGGCCTATGAATAGGGCGAGATTATATCGCTGGGTTTCGGTTGAGTCGCTTTTTAATTGTTCCTCCAGCAGCAGTCGATTCATTTTTCATAAAGCCCCGTGCTGAATAAACTTTAAAGACCAAGGACCCAAGACATCAATTGGCGTCAAGGGGTCTGGGGTCTTTGGGTTCTGGCAGTGCGCTGCTTTAAAGAGATCATCAATCTTGTTTAATGGTTGTCCGCACGATTGAATTATTACATGTGTCAGCTGCGCGTGAGTTATTGATATTACGTAACAAATGAAGAAAGCGACCGAATAAAAATCAACCATCAAATAGGGCACAGACATATAAAGATGTAAGAGCGTATTTCAAGTGCACTAGATTGCTTCGGATGTCTAGCACTCGTTAAGTAGAAGAAAAAATGTATACGAGGTGAGGATCAATGATTTTTAAATGTATAACTTACAAATGTATTATAAAATACGGAGGTGTTAATCTGGACTTATTATATTGGGCATTAGAGCTTATTTAGCAACCATAAAGAACGTATTTCTTTATTTTCAGTTGATAAAAACTAAAACTTAATTAAAATACATATTACACTTTTTTTGTAAAATTAATTTAAATTTAAACATAATGAAAAATAAGATATTACCTGATTATCTATTTAAGCATCTACTAATTTCCTAATATCGATTTCCACACTTTTCTGTGTGATTGAAGAATATTTTTCTCTGTCATAACAACAGCATTTTCCACCGCTTTTCCCATCAATGTACCACCAGTTGCATGCCGCTTTCTGCAAGTCTGCCCCAGCAGGTGAGTTTCAAGCGTCTTAAGCCGCCAAACGGAAACGAATTACCCGAAATAGCTGCGAGTACGACATGGCATATAAAATCGATGGGCAGCCCAAGAACAACAACAACAAGAAGTCGATAAAATACAGCACAAAAAATATAGAATTCCAACGTGATTTGCATATACTTATTTACTCGTAGCGCGAAAGACAAAGCAAAAAGATGAAAACGAAAAGCGAATTGAGCTGCCGACGTGAATCTGCTAAAAAATCGAGTTCGAGGAAAGAGTTTTTCTTCAAAGGATGTACTATTCGGGGCGACTTTGATTGCTGAATGCAATTCGCCTACGGAATGTTAATAATATATAGTCAGTTGGCGTGGAAGGCATTTTCATTTGATGGAATTTTCAATTGAAATATTACAACGTTGATTAAATTAACAGTTTCCCTGGTTTTATGCAAGAGTATACTTTAAGCAAGTCACGTGCGCGACCAAAAGCCCCAACTTAGCTGAGAGCCATCAAAAGAAAATCTTAAAATGTCATTTCATATTTTTGGTATTATCCTTGGCAAGGACAATGATTTTAAGCCCGTAGCGGTGACTTGATTATGCAATTTTTGGCTTAGCACGAATTCGCATAGACAACCGCAGGAGGAGGAGGAGGAGGAGGAGGAGTGCGGTAGTCACAAAGCATATTTATGGTGCGGTTGGCATGTAATGTTTATTTATGCCACATCAAACTGTGGCCATAAACTGCACTCCATGTTGGCCAGGAATTTGCATAATGCAAATGAAGTTTCACCCGGAATCGAGTACGGTGCAAATAAGTTGGCCTGAGCCGAGCATTCCATTGCGTAAGTTTTAATTGAGCCGGGCCGAGTTAATAATTGATGCATTAACATTGGCCAGCAACAGGCCAAGTCCTTTCACTTGTTTACACTTGGCCAACAACAGGGTAATTCATGAAAAGCGATGAAAGCAGGAAAGCGAGAAAAGGTGATGGCAATGGAAGGGGCAGGGAAAGGAAAGCCTTTACCTTTCGGATAGACGATGGGTGACAAGCATTTGAAGCATGTCGCAAAAAATTTCATTTCACTCAGCCTCCCCCGCCCCGCCCCGCTCCGTCCGTCCGGTGTCCTTTGCATCCTTTGTACCGTGGGGTGTCAGCTTTTATTTTAGCTTTAAGCTGAAAATAACATTGAATGAAATAGCCCGTTTTCCTTGTTGATGTTTTTCGCTCGTGCTTTGTTTGGTTTTGTCTTTCTTTGCCGTCGCTTCAATTCTTTTTATATCGGGTATTTTGAGGGTTTCTGGGGTGTATTGAATTCTAAGGTATAGGGCTACATTTTAACCTATAAATAAAAATAATAAAAACATTGTCTTGTTGATGTTTTATGGGGCTTAGTGGTTTTATGTTTACGTTTTCACAAAAACTATACTAATAATTGTAACGTTTGTTCTTGGAAATCCAAAAGTGGTAATAAAAAGATGCTCTACAAAGGTTGATTTTTGGTCCCCCTGTTTAAAGTGTAGAGAATAAGTTTTCTTGGACATAAAATAGTTACTGAGCAATTATCCCTTTTTTCAAATAAACACATATCCGATTACATATCTGAAAGGATTTTGCAGCTAGGCAAAAAAGGGTGTAACAGATGTTTAAAATTTTGTAAGTTGGCAGTAAATATGAGGTATTGCCTTAGTCGATAGTAGGTAATAAGTAATTTTTTCTTTCTTTTCTATACGCTGCTCCTGCACATTTTATCGCTCATTCGCCATCCCGTCTCTAAAGGCGCGCTAAACGCTTTGGGGCGTGGCACCGATGCTGACGCTGTCGCCGGCGCCGGTGTAAAACAGCATGAAAACTCAGTCACAACCAGTGCAAAAACATTTTGACACTAATTTCATTTTGTATAGAGAAAAACAGGCACGAGTCTCTCATTCTCCATCGCCTCTATATATATTTTACTTTTATTTTTTTTTGGATGCCTTGCTGGCGTCAAAGGATTTTCCGGGTGCGGGGAAACAAGCGAAAAAAAAGGTTGAAATAGAAATAGAATAGAAATGTAGACAACGCAAAATGGTAGAAAATGGAAAACACATTGCCACGAGGGACTCCAACCACCGAAAACCCTGGGGGGTCGTGTCTTTGAAGTTGGCTTGCCAGTGATTTGCTAAATAAAAATATATGCGGCATGCTAATTGAAATGCCACACACAAAAATAAGTTTCAATTTACCCCCAGAAATGGCACGCCGCATGTGCTTTATAATTAACATAATTCTCGCAGGCTCTCAACACTTTCGCACCTGTGCTGAAAAATGGATAAATGGTTAAACAGGAGGACTGCTGCAGGCAGGATGTTTTCGCAAGGGACATTTAACGCTTCGTTTGGGCCCGGCAGAAATTAACTGCCGTGAAAACATTTAACATTTCTCAGCAAGAAGCCAAAAAAAGGTGCGACAACAAAGGGAAATGTTTCGAAATGTACAAGGAAAATGGTAGGCCAGGGCACATCGAATTCTGCATGCTCTTCAGACGCACTTGGACTATCTACTCGGGGATAATTCCCTGAAAACCACTTGATGCGGATCAACATTTTTACTCGGCTCAGCTCCATTTAATTGCTTTAGCACTCACTCCCATTCGAGGGGAATCAGAGAGCAGAACATTCGAGACAAGTCCGGAGGCAGTGGCCATCCATTGCTACCAACAAACTGCCAGATAAAGGGCGCCTGCCAACGGCTGGGCAAAAAGCTGAACTGGCTGGAAATTGCAAGTGACATTAAAAGGTCCGCCGAGCCGAGCCTAGAGTCTCCAGAGCACTTGGCCAACTTCGCCCAGTCACCCTGCTGCTTATTGCCAAGAATCGCAGACAAAGAACTGGCCATAAAACAGGGGCCAAAACACAGATGGGGCGTAGGCAAATCGGTAGGTTGGTTAATTTTCAATTTGTTGCTCTGCCTGGCTGGCCAAAAAGAAAAAGTTAAAGCTGCAAATGAGTTGAGCCATAAAATGTTTTCAATTCCAGCCAGAACCTAGAACCCAGAACCCAGAGCACACAGCACGCACAATTTGCAAAGAAAACATAAATAGTAGGAACGCAAACATATGTATGCTAAATGAGCTGGAGAAGGGGGGTCCACATTCCAGGCACACGGCCAGGGAAATGTAGCTGAGAAAATGAAGTCATGTGCTCACCTGCTCAATGCATTTCGTGTTCATTTGTATTGTTGTCGTTCCTATTATCACAGCAACAGTAAGGGATAACATCACCGATGGCGGCGTGTCTATCGACGCTACATGGGATATATCCCAATCCAACGTCGACCTCGCCCCCCTCCCCCCTCCCCCATACATTTGTTTCGCTGTGTGTGTGTATGTGTGTAAACATGATTGGAAATTCGATCACAGCTGCACACGTAGAGCACATAAATCAGCCTCTGAGTCGAGTCGAGAGCAGGTCGGTTTCCAGCCTTCGAGGCACTCGGGTATCCCAAAGATACACCCCAGGGCCTGGGATATTCCATGTGCGTGTTGTTGGCCCCGCTCCTTTGTCCTGTGTATAACACCCACATTGATATGCAAACGCTCTGTCGCCTGCTGTGTGTGCGTAAATTAACTGACCAAGTCCATGTCCATGTCCTTGTCGATGTCGATGCCGATGTCCATGTCGGTGGCGTTTGGCCGGCCGCTCGTGTGCTGGCGATGCAACAATTGATTGTTGCATTTAAGTTTTAAAACCACAAAATGAATTTATCTGCCCGTTGGCCGGCAAATGGTCCTGGATTAATATAATGCACAAACCCCATGGCAGCAGCAACAAGAAAAATCTATAACTTAATTAAAAGGTCGAAACAATAAGACCTAAATATGGAACAATAGTCGTAAATGATGGCTTTTGTGCAAAGCAGGGTAAGATATGTATACGAGTTGAGTGGGCAAAGTGGAAGGAAGGCTGGCAGGACATTTAGTGGGGACATGCTGAGAGAGATATATATGTCCTTAGTATTTCCTGAATTTCAAAATGTAAAACATAAATAAAGTTAAATTGGCCAGGCACATTGTTGTTGCTTACATCACGAGCATTACATAACAAACTAAAGGGAACGAGCATGTATAATGAATGAGAGGGCAAACGACTACAAGTTACCCTAAATGCCATTGATACTAAATGGATTAATTTCTTAGATTGGTTTGTGTTTACAGATAATTATAATGAAGCATCGAGACCAATATTTAAAGTAGAACAGTAGGTATTTGATTAAAGAGCCATACAATTACAACTTTGAAATTAATAAACTTTGCATAACTTTAGCTAAGTGGCAAAATAATAATTAATCAACTTAAAAAAACCCAAAACTTTTGTAAAACTATTTCCAGGACCTTACTTTGTCGAAAAACAAGTAATTTTAAGACCCCACATGATTATTTCTCACATAAAAATTAAAATAATATTAAAGCGAGAAAGATTAACTTTTTTTGATTTGTCTTTCATTTGATCGACTATTTACCATCCAAAAAAGTTGGTGACTTAATTAATCCTGACCAAGAGTGGCTGTGAATTTTTTAAGTGCTTTTTCCTGATTTCATTACAATAATCCATTTCGAAACAACCAACAAAGAAACACAATATGCCCAACCAATGCTGCGTACGCCAAAAAAATACGCTGCATGCTTTTTGGGCTGACACTTTGTTTTTATATCCACATAAAAATGCTAGATGAAAATTGTTTTTATTTTTAAACAAAAAGGCGCAAAAGGAGAAAAACGCGAAATAACAACTTTGGTTGATTATTTTGATGAGCCGGGCGCGCATAAGCACAGAACAGTGAACATGGCCCAAACAATCACTCGCACATAAAACAGCGAACGCATACCAGAGACACATGTCAATGACTGAAATTGGGGGGCTTTTTGGGGATTGGGGATTGGGGAACGGAGGGGGGTGGGTCATGGGATATGGCATGGTTGCCAAATTGGCATATTTGCCATAGAAGCAAAGAGCAATTCATTCATTTGCCGCAGACAAACAATCTCGACCGAAATAAGCATACAGCACATACAGATAAATACGCATATGAATGCGCGTATTACCGATTGTTTAAAGGAGCCCAGAGGGTACACAAAAAGAAATTTTGTGTTTTATGATGTGGTATTATGATAATAGATTTTATGATTCTACTTACCATTTTGGACCAGCAAACCGATTGAATAAATCGGAAAATCTCAATAGCGATTTGGTATTATAAAATCAAAGTGATATGATTAAAAGTAATATATGTTTATTTATACAAATGTTTAAAAATGTATAGTTATTTATTTATTCAGAAAGGCTGGAATGATAACTTTTTTTTGTAATTGTCAGGAAAAGGAATTTTTATGAAAGAAATAATCCATAAAATTGGAATGATGTTAGCTTTGTAGCTTTGACAATACAATCTTTTCCTTTGGATTGCGAAAAGTTGTTGAAGTAAAAATGAGGTACTTAAACACCATCTTGAACTGATTTTTTTCTGTGTAGGCTAAGAGGGGTGATAGCCCAGTGGGTGGTGGCTGGTAGGCGTTGCCCTCGGCGACGCCAATGCCACAAACAGCGACATATTTTCAAATCAGTGCAAAATGGTAACTTCCGCTCGTTAAGCAAGTGAAAAATTAACTCTCGGCCGTAATTTGCTTACGCGTGAGTGTGTGGGGACAGGGAACTGGGAAGTGGGGGAGTGGACGGAACTAAGGGAAACTGGGCTTTTCGGATCGGTTTTGGGACAAAAGACGAGGGCGGTTCGAGCTGACAATGATGCGGCTTATGTGGTGGCGGCGGCGGCGTCGATGGCGACGACAACAACAATAATAAACGCTGGCGCCATAGTGCGCGTCTGGGCAGTAAATAAAAATAATTGCCTTCTGCTTCACTTCGCCATTCGTCCTTTTCGGCAATGCGTGAGTATGGGTATGGGTATGGGTATTCGTATGAGTGCGAGTGTGTGGGTGTAAGGAGATGCGTGTGTGCCGGTCATAAAAGCGTGTACATTATGAAGAAGCGGCTTAAAATTCACGCATGCCCGCAGTAGTTGTAGTTTCTCCCTCAGTGGGCAAAGTTTGCCATTCTGTAATAAATGATTACTCTTGTGCCGACTTCTCATATCCATTTATTGTTCAGGAAGGGGTATATTGGACTCCAGGGAAATGTTAACAGATCAGATCAATATAAATACTTTATTCCAATAACTCTAATACCCTGCACAGTTTCTATACCTTTTTGTGGTAAGGTTATCTTTAAAATATATATATGGTTATGAAACTAAAAACCTCTTCATTTCAGGTCATCCCAAAAACCTCCAAAACTATTCTTAAGAACTTAAATTTTTTATAATTTTTTATTTATTTCTTTACTGCAATATTAACGTTTTAAAATTTGGAAATTGAAAAAAAACCGTTTTGTTTACATTTTCCCAAAGGGTCATTAAGTACAAGGTATTTAGCAGTCTCGATGTTGAATTCCAAAGTTCGCCTTTATTTTTTTCCTCATTGTTCGTGTTGTGTGTCAAATGGCACACAATGCCTCACTCAGATGTGAGTCCGTTTTTACTGTTAAATGAAACACGTGCCAAGGAAGCAATTTCTGTGCAATCTATGACACAAGCGGCCCTTCGATCCTTCAAGCCCCCGGCTCTTTGGTCACTTTGGCGCATTTAAAACGCCACGGGGCCCGAATCGAATCGAATATAGTTCGATAGTTCAGGACGGCTCAGCCAGCTCGGAGCTTTCAATTTGGCTGGCCAGTTTCCGATGCCATTGCCTTTTTTCCACTCTTCCGATCCATTGAAATTGCTTGCCGGTTTGCTGGACTGTTCGGCTCAGTTCGGTCCAGATACAGGTTCCCATCAGCGGAAGTTAATATTTGACCTGGTCAGGTGCACGGAGCATTGATTGCGATTGTGGATGGAAATGAGCTGGCTTTTATTGCGGCTTTTTAGACCCGCTCTCAATTCTGAGAACCTCAATTAGACTCGGACCAAAACGAAACGTCAGCTACATTTCCTATTTTTCCCATTTTGCTGTTTTATTGTACTTAATTTTATTTTTTTTTGTTTTTGCATTTTTGTGTTTTGTTGCTGGCATGCAAATTTATGCAAGTTGTTGGCACGCTTTTCCAAGAATTCTCATTATTTTCTCAAGATAATGATTTCATAAAAATTATGTGCAGAGCCGGACGGCCAACGGATACTCGGACTATCCGGACTCTCGGCTTTGGAAAATGACCCTCGGACAAGCACACACACATGCACGTTGGGGAAAATAAGCACACACTTACAGGCTACATGCAGACTGGCACACACACACACGAAGACACACACACACACAAGTGCTCTAAAGTTTTTCTATAAAATGGAAATATTAATTTCCGAGCAAGAAATTTGTTATTTCCGCGACGCCTGCGCCAATACGATGGGAGGTCCGGGAGGCGGATGCTGAAATTTTAATACGATAATAAATGACTGCTCGGCCCCCCCTCCCCCACCTCCTCCGTGCACTTGCATGTACTTAAAATTTGAGTAATAAATTTGTGTGCTGCAACTTTGGCCGTGGAACATTCGACCTTTAGACGAACGAGCCCCGAGAAGTAGGCAACGAAAGTTTGGAAACCAAATTAAATTCCAACCGGACATCATGGGGCGGAAAACTAGGCCTCGGGTCCTTGGTCCTTAAAGTGCAGCAGTGGTCCTCCTCGAGCCCAGTTGGGTGACTCTTGAACATGCACATCATTAAATGGATCTCCAGACAACGCATAATTGCTACAGGCTCTGGTTTCTCTCCAGCCGTGTGTCCAGTTGCCAACACTGCTTACCATAAGTGTGAATTCATTTGGTTAATTAGAACGGGATTGTTGGATTACACTGCCTGGCTCAGTGCAAAACCTCACGGCGTCTTAGTTTCTGGGTGTGATTGTGTGGCTGCACTCAGAGAAAATTATGCGATGGTTAAAACATAGAAAAATCAAATAGTTGGCTTGGTTTATATATCTTATACATATCTTGTATATAAAGAGCCAAATATTATCCTTGTTTGTATTATCAGGATTAAAAGCGATTTGTTTCTTTATTTGAAGATATTTTGTATTTAAACCCTAATGATTTTATTGTAATTATAGATACATTCTATCGATAATTATAAATAGAAACTCAAGAAAATGCAATAAATTAGAGGTAATTTCAATTGGTCAAAATATAACAGAGCAAATAGTACATTGCACAACTCCACCCGATTTCTCTGAGTGCACCTTAGGTGGGTGTGTGGTGACGAATTTCGGACAGAGCCCGCTCGAAGCATTTTGGCCACGCATGAACAGCTGGGAATGTATTGCGGTTAGCATTGCTGCTGGTCTTTCTTCATCTTACGTCTCCATCTTGAGTTTCCACGAAACACTTGGGGAACAGTTGGTCATTACTAATGAGGTGTCCGCCTACCTGGGCACTCAGTGTCATTAAATGTGAAACAACGAGAACGAGTCGGTCCGAAAGTTTGCTAATGTGACAACAAATGCGTGACAAACAACAGAACGGCAGTCATTCACCAACAAAAGTGTAAATATTTTGAACGTTGTGCAACGAGAGAGTTGAACAACATAAACAGAAAAAGCACAACAATAAAAAATATGAGCGGAAATTGAATGTTTTTGTTGTGCGGCCAGGCAACTGGGCAAACTTTATGGCCACAAACACAAATTACAACTACAACATTCGGCAACAATAGCAACAACACAAAGTTTGCAATGCAAACAAGCTAGGTTCCCACCTGGTTTTCCATTCCAGCCAACTAAAGGAGAGCCCGGGCGAAGCGATGAAGGTGCTAGAAAAGTGCGCTGATTTACATGTTGGCCATGGACTACTCCTCTCACGGCCACTAAATTAGGAGTAACTCTGATGCTGATTTCCAGCGGAGTGTGGCGAATGGCTGGCAGGAAGGCAGAAAGGCAGGAAGGCGGGAGGAAGGAGGCGCTTCCATTTTATCTCAATTAAAAGTTGTCCTTCAGCACGTCAGCAGGAGGCGGGAGCAACGCTGTTGGCCACTTGAAAGTTTATGCCTTATGAGCCGCAAATGGCCACAGGACACGAAACGGGAACACGGCACCAGGCACCGTCTCCCAGGCTCATAATAAAGACACACGGACAACGCAACAGGGATACCTTACACATGGCAAAAATTGGCTTTAAAAAGATTTGTTAAAGATATTTTAGGACAGATTTATTTAGTTTATAATCTACAATATTTAATCAGGGTAACACAAATTTAAAATCATTTATTAATGTGTTTACTTTTCTTTTTTTTTTTGCGATTTTTGTTATGCTCATAATGATTCACATTTAATTAAATCAAAAGTACACAACTAATATTCCTATTCTATAAATAATTTCACTTTAACTCTTTAAACTCATCATTAAAGGTATTTATTATATTTTAGCCACAGATGATAATATGTATTGAAAAATATACCACAGAATTACTTTTTTTTATAGTTTTTATACCCTTGCAGAGGGTATTATAATTTTGGTCAAAAGTGTGCAACGCAGTGAAGGAGACATCTCCGACCCTATAAAGTATATATATTCTTGATCAGGATCACCTCCTGAGTTGATATAAGCATGTCCGTCTGTCCGTCTGTCCGTCTGTCTGTCCGTCTGTCCGTCTGTCTGTTTCTACGCAAACTAGTCTCTCAGTTTTAAAGATATCGAGTTGAAACTTTGCACACCCCTTCTTTCCTTTGCACGCGTATATAAGTCGGAACGGCCGGCGCTATATCCCATATAAATGATTGATCGAAATGCCATAACTTTGGTGTTTGTAGTTGGAAGTTGGGATTTTTATGAGTGTTAAGAATGCATCATATGAATAATTTTGGAGAATATAATTTACAGAATATTCTGCAGGTATTTCAACTTCTCCCCAAGTTAGCTTTCCTTTCTTGTTTATATTGCATTGCTTATTTAGTCTATACCATTTAAACAACTTCAAATCGATGGTGTTTAATATTTTAGTTTATATCTGTAAAAGCACAAAATTGGCTTTAAGTCAATGTTTTGAAGTGGAGTGAAAATTAAAACCTTAAATGAAATTATACACATTTAAGAAAGTTTTGATTACCTATAAGGATGAAATCGTTTCAGCCAACTGCGATTGATGGGATTTTGTTCCGGGTGTATTCGGCTAACTAAGCCGGTTTGGCGCAGACAAAAAAAGGTGCTGAGTCAACAGGAGCCAACTCCTGACTCGGCTGCTTGCGATGGCCTCCAGGGTGTTTGCGACCACCACCAGCGGGATGGGGGCAGCCTCGTCATTAGCATCAGTGGCCAGAATAGCAGGATGGCAGGATGCAGGATGGCGGGATGGTGGGATGGAAGGATGGCAGGAGCAACACCGACACCTACGCGTTTGTCTGCGGTTCTGCACTCGCTGTGGCCAAGGTGCAGGTCCACGGCAACCGCAGCAGCAGGATCAGCATTCTCCGGACTCCTGGTGGCCATGGTCCAACAATAAAACCGAATGTGCGGCGTGTGTGGCCGTACTGGCCAGTGTAAATCCCGAAAAGTGGGCTCCGAAAAAAGTGCACCAACTTAATTCAGTTTGTTTTGGGATTTTTCACTTTTTCCGCAATTTTTTTAACGGTGTGCAGTTCTGGTTGGGTTTTCCCCTTTTTTCTAACTCATTTCGCATGCAAATAAAATCGTTATGAATTATTTATGCATGCGTCTGACTGTGTGCGGTTTGGCTGGCATTTGAAAATAATTTTTATGTAAACTCTAGCCCGTGTACAATTTAAATTTTTGTCCATTCGAATTATGTGCAAACATACGTAAGCCCATCGCCGAACACAAACGAACTATGAAGCTCCAATGCAATGCAAAAAAGTCGAATGATTATGGGGGATATTGTTGTGCAAAACCACATTATATAGATTATAATATTTTAATTAAAATCAAAGCATGCACATATAAACTATATTATTATATAAATTATGCAATCAACATGAGCCAATAAAGATGCAAATGTAAAGTTTAATTTTGTATTAATAATTCAAATATGTCATCGGTTTTTTCTTCTGCATTCGTGAGCAGTTAAAGTAATTGATCAATTGTTTGTGCTGGCAGCTTATATCTGCTATTTATCTGCTCTAAAATCACAAGTACTTTATTTATCTGCTCTAAAATGGCAAGAAGTTCATTCTACAGTCTCTGGCACTGCATTATTTAGTGCCCCCATTTGGCTGATGTATTTCATATTAATGACATGTTTAAAATGTTGCAAAATGCTCAATGTCTAGCTGCTGCAAGTGTACACAAAAACAACAGGCAATCAGCGCGCCTGCCACTCAGTCAGTCAGACAGTTGGGCGGATTATGGGTGGTTTTAGGGTGAATTGTGGGTGTAAAGGGGGTTTCCACTCGATCCTGGGCATGCATAAGCACCTGGCCAAAGTCGGGAAAAATGAGCCGCATGCCGCATGGCGCATGGCGCATGCCGCTGTAATCATTTTGTGGGGCTGCGTGATGTATTACACTGGCATATGATTGTTCATTTTGTGAATTTACACATGTTTACATGACCGGGTGTGCACCCAACCCATCCCCAAAATAACAATCCGGCAAAACTGCTGACGATACATGCGAGTGGAGTTGAGTCGAGTCGCGTCGCGCATTTGTGATGATAAAGCGTTATAAATTTTCTGGTCGCATTATATTTGTCACCAGCCGCTCACGCACCGCACACCTTAAATCCCTGTAATTTTCCTAAAATATTGTTTAGCTTTAGCTTGGCCCGCGGCTTTGAGCTGCGAATATGTTTGTTGATTTGCGGCTAAGCCGCTAAATGGTGCACGGCACAAAGTTGATGGCGTTCGCGTTGGCAGCATACACTTTAAGATTTATTTTCATTTGCAGCCACAAACCACTTCCCACTTGACAAAGGGCCGTGGCCAGAATGGCGAAGGGGGCAGAACCCCCTTTCACTCTCAATGTTTCGAGGGGCGCCAGTTAGCTGGGGTCGTCCTTAAACCTTAAACCACCCACAACTCCCACTCACTTTTTTCTGCTTGTTTCTTTCATTATTCGACCCTGCCCCGCTGAATGTTTGCCCATTGTCATGGCGTTCACTTTGTGACCGCGCGCTTTTTGCGCTGCAGAAATTAAATGAAAGGATATTATGATTTTGTTAATGCATTTGCATTGCCTTGACATAAAAGCTTTGCGAATAATTGCGGTGGAAGTTTAAGTGTGGAAAACAGCTGCAGGAAATTCAAGCTAACGCAGTAGTCAGGGTGATTTTAAAATCATTTTTCACGTTTAGCTAAAGAACATACGTATAGTTAGAAATATAAACTTCGTCCCTAAATAGGTACGTTTAAATTTCCAGTTTGATTAGACATCAAATCTTAAATTTCAAGAAACCTTTTTTTTGGAAACTTTCTATAATTCATAATATAATTTTTCAGAGTATCTATTCATTACCTATAACAGTTTAAAGTCCATCTCTTGTGTTTTCGCATATTTAGTGGCGTTGGAATGAGTTTTAAGTGCTAGTTTGCAAGGTCAGCACGTTTGTCTGCCGCTTGACTGGCCATTAAAATGATTAAAACCAGCTTGGTCCCTTTTCAAGGCATTTTTCTTAGCCGAGCAGATGACGATTTCCAGAAGAGCCGCGGATAAATTTGCTTTACGTGCAACGCCCTGCGCTACATTTGGCGATTTACGAGTGGAAGTGGCAGTGGCAATGTGCTGTTCTGCTTTTGCCAGGCCCAAGTGGCACGCAGCAAATTCTCGCAGCGAATTCCCGCATCAGACTTAAGCCGCTTAATCCTTTTAGTGTTAAACGCGGGCCAAGTGGCAACTGGCAACCGGCAACTGAAAAGTGGCAAGTGCCAACCGGCAGTAAGACAAGCAACTTTCGCCGGAAGACGAAAGACTCGCCGTCTTGTATTTCTTTAAAGCGGAGAATACAGCATGTATAAAAGGGCGTTTCGGGTGGTCGAGGGAGGTGGGCGGCATGGACTTTGCGCTTTACACGCGTGTAATGTGCAAAAACGGCGTTTAATGCCTCACTAATCCCTCAACTACAATGCTGCCAATTTACGCAAGTGGCGCCTCTACAACTCTGCAACTTGCCATGGGCGTAGCCCAAGGGGGGCGGAGAAGGGGGCTCTCTAAGTTGCGACGCGTCTGGCTGTGGTGTAAGTGTAATGAATGGGGGCGAATGGGGGATTGGGGGGCCCACAAGCTCGCCTTGAGTAGTAAAGCATCAATTTATTTAAGTGGATTTCAGCCATGCTTATATTTCGTTCTTTGGCTTCACATGAATTATCATTAAAGAGATTTGGCAATAGTGCATTTAAGTTTGGTTTATGTTACCTACGAAAACTAGGAAGCTTGAATGCTAGGAAATACCGTTTCTCAAAATTAATATATTTTGACTCATTTTGAAAATCTTTATTGCATTTAAGTTTGGTTTATGTTCCCCATGAATGTTGTTTAATATTAAACGCTAAATGGTGCATAGCTCAAAGATGATGGCATTCGCGTTGGCATATTTATTTAATTATAAAATCTTTATTGCCTTTAAGTTTTATTTATGTTTCCTAAGAATATTGCAAAACAGGGATACACAGAAATACTGTTTCTGGAAATTAATATATTCAGAATTATGAGCTTAAATTGCCTTTCAATTTTGATATAACTGCTTGAATAATTTGCATTAAAATTAAATATAGATATTTATAATCATTATTTTGGTTTAGTTAAGATAATTTAGTTATTTATTATATTTGTTTTATTTGCTATCATGTACAAATTATTTATAAATAATTAATTAAAGAATTATTTACCTATAAATCTTAAGCATTTTATTACTTAAATGAATTCAATTGTTAGTGAACAAAGCCCAAATAGGACCTTACTTATAAGGCTTCCATGCCTTAAGATGTTTTTATATTACTTTAAGCTTTACTGTTAGGAGAACTAGAACATTTTCAGAAGCTTTCACCTAAATTGTGGTGATTCAATGGCTTTGAGGTGATTGTAGAGAACTGAGCTACGTCAGAGAACTGGGCTTCCATATTTCTGAACAACATTGCCCTCGCCCAGGCAACTACATACATGCATATATCGTTATCAGAACCCATTTAATTGTGCTGGCGAATATTTCGAATGCCTCCCTTTCGCCCCGAAAATCATTTAGTTAAAATGAAGCGTTGATTGCCGTGAAGCTGTGCGTGAAAATGCATCAAACTTCGTTTTTGTCTGACCATTTGCAGGGGCTGTCCATGTCTGCTATTGCTATTGCTCCCGTTTGTTGTTTGTTGCTCTTGCCGCGATGCGTTGCATTGCGCATATAAATTGCATTTTTAACAAACAAAAATTTGTGCTGTTGGTTTTGCTTTGCCATTCAGCGATCACATTTTTCTTTTTCTGCTTTCCTTTTTTTTTATTTCCATTTTAGAATGCCCCCGTGCGTGAGTGTGTGTGTGTGTGCCTCGTGGATTTTAATTGATTTGCAGCACTTTTGGTCAAAATGGCAAAATGTTGTGCCCACATTACGCATACGCAGTGTATGCCAGCCGCTTCTTTTCCACTTTGCCTTTGTTTTCAGCCGGATGCTCGAAAGTCTATCAAAACAAAATTAATTTGCAGGCATTGGCCGGTATTTGTTTTTGGGTTAGAGCGATGGGGGCGTGGGAAATGGAGGCTAGAGGATTGCGAAAACTCGTGCGAAAATTGAAACGAAACACTTGAGTGCCAGGGCACTTCACACAGACACACACACACAGCCATGTCATGGTGTTGGTGGCAGAATGGCAGGGGGCGGTGGGCGGGGCGCAGAGTTCAGGCCAAAAACTTTGTGAAACCACTTGAAAAGTTATTTACATTTTAAGTTGTTGAGGTTCACACGACGTCAAGTTGTGTTGTGTCCTTGTGATGTGCAAAATATCTGTAGGCAGGTAGACGCTACACAAAGGACTTCCTCCGCCCCTCGCCACCACCCCCCTCTGTGTCCCTGTGTGTATCTGTGTGGTCGCCGGTGTCAAATCTGAGGACCGCAGAGGCTTACATGGAAAATCTATTAAATTGCGGTGGTGCCGGCAAAGCAGGAGTCGCTGCAGCTGGTCTTCGTGTGCCGGCAAAAGTTTGCAACATAAAACAAACATTGGCGAGATATCCGCCGGAGTAGGGCCACGCGAGTCTTGACTGACGACGTCGCACTCGACGCTCTCAATGGCTGACTAAACTTTTGAATAAAAGCAGCAGACTCGGACTCGGGACTCGGAGTCTGGCAGCTGGGAGTTTCGAGTTGCTGCTGCACTGCACACAGCAAAAAAAGTTAGGATCAAACTAATACGTCGGGGTCATGCGAAATCTCTACAAAATCTTGGAACCTCTTGAAAAATGTATCTCTCTCACAAAGTTTTGAAGAGTTTACAGAGTTTCGGTGTGGCTGGTTAGTTACTTGAGAAAAACTCTATTAAAGCCTAATTTTTATAAACAATATTTTCGCGATTTTTTCTTGTGAAAAATAACAATATAAAAATTCATTTAACGATGCATATGGCGTCAACTTTGTAGGAATGACTTTAAGTTTCCTAGGAACAGTTGCAGTTTTGGGACACCTTTAATTGAGTTTTATAAAAGAAACAAGAGAAAACACTATACCGGGGCCCCAACCAATAAAAAACCCCTTACTAAGGAAAAGGGGGGGGGGGGAGAGGAAAAAAAAAATTTAAAAAAAAATAAATTTATAAAAAATAAAAAAATTTTTAAAATTTTTTTTAATTATTAATAAAAAAAAAAAAAAAAAAAAAAAATTTTTTTTTAAATTTAAAAATTAAAAAAAATTTTAAAAAATTTTTATAAGAAATTGGGGGAAAAAAAATTAAAAAAAAAAAAAATAAAACAAACCCCCCAAAAAAAAAAAAAAAAAAAAAAAAAAAATAAATTTTTTTTTTTTTTTTAACTTCCCCCCCCCCCCACAAAAAAAAAAAAAAAAAAAAAAAAAAAAAAAAAAAAAAAAAAAAAAAGACAAAACACCCACAACCCATTACAAAAAAAAAAAAAAAAAAAAATTATAAATTTAAAAAAATTTTTTTTTTTTTTTTTTTTTTTTAATATTTTAAAAATAAAAAATTTTTTTTTTTTTTTATTTAAACATCCCCTTAACAATAAAGAAATTTTATTTCATTTTGTATTAATGGTAAGAATGTATTAATTGTATGTTTTATGTAGTCAACCCTCTTTGGTTTAAAAATGATAAAGCATCAAATTAATTGAGAACTAAATCAGGATAAACATCATCAGTTCGTTGTTATTGCCTTTGCATAAAGTACAAGCAGAAAGTGATCCCAATTAGATATAATTTTAATCTCAGTGCAGACCAGGGCCGCTGGCTGTTGGCATTGCAGTTCAGCCGGAAAACATAAAAAACTACTTGATTCTTCCTGCCGGAGTGCCAAAAGTAAGCACAGCAACGCCACATAATAAATAAAGCAGACTGCGGGGGGCGGTGCGGCAGTAGCAGCAGGAAATATGGCACTTAAAGTGCTTTAAATAACATTAGAAAGTTGACTCGCTTTGGCCATGGTCTGTACGAGTCTTTGGGGGGGCGGGGGGATGTTTTTGATACCCCCATCCGCCTGGAGAACTTGTCTGGTCGGAGCTCACGCCCACCGCTCACCGCCCACCGCCCACCTCCCCATCATTGTCGACTTTGTCAGTCTGTTTGACTTGTGCGAAAATCTTTCAAGTTGTGACAATCTCTGGCAAAAGGCAGCGGCAAAGGCACCCTGCATTTGTTAAAGTTGTTCATTTGCAAGGCAGCTGACAGACAGAAACGGAGACGGCAACTAAGGAGGATCCTGACGTCCTGGCACTCCTCACTGTTTGTCTTGTTTCTACAACGCATATGACACTCGCCACGCCCACCGACACACAAACACACACACACAACACTCCGTCGCACGCCCATAAATAAAACATTTCACTTTGTTTTGTCGACTGCCTCTTAGCCTAAACAAACAGAGCCCCGAGAACCCCGAGAATTCCAAGAGCAGCATCCCAGATCCGAGTTTCGAGCTCGGGCTCAAGCTCTTCTCTCTGCCGATGTGACACACTTTGATTTGACTTTAATGCACAATAACATTTTATACTGCGCTGCCTTTGGCTGTTTTCTGTTTTCTGTTGTTTGTAGTCTGTAGTCTGTTGAAAAATGCACAAAAGCCGGGGCAAATTGATGATGGAATGCCGGGGAATGCACTTTCCAAATGCCACGGTGAAGTCCCGCAAACGCTGCTACTTATATGACTTTTCATGTTTAACCCCCCTCCCCCGCCACTGGCGCTGCCATTAATCATTATTATTCAAATCTCGGCACACATATGCCAAAGGATACGCATTTAAAAGCCAATTAGTAGAAAATTGCACAGCTTTGTGGTTTTCGCCTTTGAGTTATCTAAAGCCGCAACAATGCTATTAAATTGCCAAAATGCTAAGGTAAACTTATGCGGAAAATTCGTTTGTACCTATTTTGGTTACCCCCAAATGCACTTTAAATCAACGCAAGTAGAATTTTAAAGAGTCGTTAAATAGATCAGGAGTTTAATGACCATTTCCTGAATTAAGAAAGGTTTACTAATGCCAGAAAAATCTGTAGCTTTTCCTCATAATAAACTAGATTATATAGATTATTCAAATGGAAGTGTGGACAAATTTGATTTTTTTAAAATACTTTGCTTTCCAAAACAACAATTTTTCTTTTGAACAAATATTACATTGGGAGAATAAAAACGTTTTGGTCCTCTTTTCTTCTATATTACTTTTAAACTTCTATTAAAGGTTGCCTTTAAAATTTAGAGCGACATAACAGTTCTTTAAAATATAGTATTAGACGGCTTAAACATTATTCTTACACTCAAATCTAAACTAAAATTTCGGTTTGCTTGAAATTCTTTTTTAGAGGTTAGTTTTTTCCTGAAACGACTTTAATTCAACTCTAGTACATTAAACACTCTGAGCAAGATTTTAACATCCATTTCCCGATTTAAGAAAGGTTTATTTGCTCTGGCAGAATTGTCGTTCTATTCGTCGCATAATGAACTACATAATTAGTTGAATGCAAACTTTTTTCCGCCTACTGACAACTTTGTGGGACCTACGACTAATGCAAATTTCAGGCGGCGCTCCCTTCCGTTTCGTCTCAATTTTTTCTGTGGACTCTGGCCCAAAAACTTTGCCTAATTGGCAGGAGGGGGGAAGGGGGGCGGGAATAGGACGACAAAATGGAAACTCCGGCCAGCCGCCTCCTTCAGTTGCCATAATCTGCAAGCCGCCAACATGTTTAACTCCTGCACAATGTCAGCGGCGCTGTCGTCAAGTTGGCTTGGCTACATTTCGCCAAGAAGCCCCACTCGACAAGTCGCAACTCCGGCCAAAGTTTTTGGCTGCCGAGTGCTCTCCAGGAATTTTTGAAATGCGCCTGCAAAATTGTTGACAGTTCGAGGTCGTTAACGCCGGCAGTTAAATATTGAAAGCGCGCTCGCACCCCAAGTTATTCAATAAATGTCAGGGCGGGAAGCCAAGTCTGCAGCTTGTCAGGTGGGTTTAGTGCTGCCCAGGGATTGCCCAAATTACGCCAGTTGGCACGCACCAAGTCTGGCGTCTATATTTCGACTGCAATGCTCACGATTCCCGGCCACATGTGTTTCGTTTTCTAGCCCCCATTTCTCCTCTGTTTTTCTCCGCGAAAGCGAAATTCTCCACGCATATGACCTTCGTCGGTGTGGCACGGCAAATTAATACCAGCCCATGCTAAATTTAAACTTAATTAAACTTTCGGTGCGCTCTGCATGTGTGCAAGGCGCAGTGCTAGAGCCCAGCCAGAATTCAATTTTAATTATGAACTTAAATCGAAAAACTTTGCATTTACACGAGCCTTCTGTCTGTGGGTGAACCTGCCCGCGGACGAATTCCTTCTCTCCGGACGCAGTCTGCCGACTGCTTTGACTGCGAGGACCCATTCAAACAGACATTCGCGGCATTCAGGACATTCATACAGTCGCTGGCTGCTGCACCGCCCTGCACTAAAAGAAAAACAAGTCATTTTCGGATTTAAAGCTATCACGAGGCACCTAAAACGTCTATTTCTCAGTTTCGATGGAGAAAGGAGTTCATTTGGCCAAAGAAAATGCATTCAATAATAATAAAAGAGTGAAGGAAAATAGCAAATGGCATATGTTGTCTACCAGACAAAACATAAAAAGGCTTAGAATTTAAAATTCCATTCTGATTTATCTCTACATTTCCTTTTTTTTAAAAAAGCAATACACATTTTTTTGATCCATTTTTTTAATAATAATAAATTTATATTTATATGAATGGTTTTTGTGGAAAACACTTATGTTTATGAACCTTTAACTAAGAAACATGCAAATTGCAAATAGCTAAAGAAGTTTATTAAAACTACTAGTAACTACCATAAATTACCTAAGCTACTATTAAACATACTAATGCTTGCGTAAATTCTAAGTTTATAAATAAAAATTAAAATATGTAAGTTTGTTTTACTTTGTCTGGAAGTTTTAAAGGAATTTTTTCTATCATTTGTGCATTAGTTGTGGATCGGAGTTCTGAATCTTAAATATGTGATAAGTACACAGTTATATTTATGGATTAGTTTTATTCACGTTTGAGCGTTTTAAATGGAAATCCATAGCGAAATATTTTGTTGCAGTGTGGGGCTCTTCTGCTTTTATTTATGCAAATTTTCGGGTTGTTGCACTTGCGGCGACTCTCCAGCGCGCTGGTATGTAGCTGGCCGGGAGCTAATTAAATGTGGCCCAAAAGCGCGAGCTGCAGCCATTGAAAAGCGAGCCAAAGAGCCCGCACAAAATATGAGCCGGCTGCATGGGCGTTTTTAAAGCTAATTTAAAGGAGCCCTGTTTTGCTTACAAAGGCGGAGCAGAAGGATCTGACGATGGCAGAGCGGCATGTGCCACACATCACGTGCCGGCGAAGACATTGCAGTCGACGTTCATGCATACAAATGCAGGAGTTTTCCGTGGCCGTGGAAGCCTTTTTATGACGTCAGTGTGCGACTTTTGCCTCGCTCCCCCGAGAAAGCCAGAAAACTATGCCACGACTTTTAGTGTCGTCTAATGCGACGACGAAACTGCTACAATGTCGTCGCGTTCGGCGCCCTTTCTCCTATTTCTATTCCCGTTCCCGTTCCATTTCCTCTTCCTTGTCGTTTTGTTTTTAAAACAAATTTCCAAAATCAATATTTGCCGAAAGTGTTTTGCATACCAAATAATTTGGCCAAACAACTTGCAAGGCAGCCATAGCAAGATGCGGGGGGCGAGTGGAAAAAAACGGAGAATTTGTAGTGGCAACAGCAGCTAAACAAATTGTCAACAAATGATTTTATTTCCCTCTCTTTTTTTCGGGTCTCCAGCGGGAAGTCCACATACGGTGGAGCCCGACCTGACCGCAGGGCATTGGCAAACATTGAAAAATTGAATCGAACTTTAAGTCCAATAGGAATCGCAAAATGGGGGCCAAAGCCCGTTTAAATGCTCTGCTAAAATGTGGTATTATCGTAGCTAAATTGGTTGGGGGAAATCTCATATTCAGAGCTGCCTTCTCCAAGAAGCAGTACAAGTATACGAGCAGCCTAAGCAAATAAGCGTTTCTGCCTAATGTGTGCCTAAGTTTTAGTCAAAGTTTTCTGCTGTTTGTACTTTGCATAAGTAAACAGCAAACGATCCTGGGACCGAGCCATATTTCAAGCGGTCACAGGAGCCGGGCGGGCTGCATTGATATATTACGTGTCGGTAAACCAAGCGATTGTCATACCCTGTTCTTGGAAATTCCAAAGGTGTATTGTCTTAGTTAGCATTAAAAATGATGAACTCTTAAAAGGTACATTTATTGTTATTTTTCTGAATGAATATTCACCAATTTCAACTCAAATATAAGCAACGTTTTTTTTAAATACAAATATGTTTTCTAGGAAAGATGAAAAATGTTAATGAAGACAATTATAAAACTTGTATGTATATATTTTTCTTTTTTTAATTTCTTAGAAATACATGTTAAATAAGAACAAAAAATTATTCTTTACCTACAACAGTTTGAATAATTATTTATACAATTTATTGGAGGGCACCTTTTCTATGTCTGTGGATCCCCTTTTCCGCATTATCCGCTGCTCATACTCGTAGGTAAGTCGCTGCCAAATGCCCAGGCACATCCGCACTAGGCGGACATCCTTCTCAGGGTTGCACCTCGCGAAGGAGTACTGCTCCCGGATCAGGTGCTTCGCCGCTCGGAGCCTTCCCCGCTGGATCAGCGATATACTGAAGTACAGCTTGCAACGCGCCTGCAGGAAGGGATCTCCGAGACACAGGCCAATCTTCAGCTGCTGCAGCGAGATCTTGCCGGCTGTCTCCGCGCATCGTCCGAATTGCTCTCCCAAAGCGGAGAACCCACCGCCCAGCGTGGAGAGCCAGGACATAAGCTGCTCCACCTCGATGTGCTCCCACAGAGTGCGTGCCAGTATGTCTGCGAATCGGTAGTCCACGGTGTCCTTTTCCGGGGGCTCGAAGGACAGCCAAACTAGCTGGACGCCGTGTTTACTCTTGAGGTTCCTGGCCAGCTCTTTTTGCTGGAGGAACTCACGCAGGTAGTAATTCCCATTGATGGCGTCCACCTGGATGTATATCCTCCTCAGGGACTTTGATTCCCGACAGGAGTCGCCGGCCTCTCGGGTTGAACGATTGTGGAAGTGACACCGCTGCCAGTAGTCGCAAACGCAAATAACCAAGGAGTCAGACATTTCAATTGTACAATCCTTAAAGCAGATAAAAAAGCAAAAATATCATGTATATTCCAGAGGTTCCTTGGTTCTGTTTAGAATATTTTAGAATTATTGTGGACTTATCCTAGTCCATTAAGTTTAATATTCTTCGGTGTTCCTAAATCAACATATACATATTTTTTTAATAATTGTAGGGTGATTATTGAGTGTTGTAGTTTCTATAGCAGTGAATGATTTATCTACAAAACTCCTGGAAGTATGCAACAAAATTTCTCTAGAGGCAGTAGACTCTCACCAATTGACTAATGGGTGACTTCAAGTCGTGATTGCCGGCTATATAGTTGTTGGTTGTTATGCCCGGTGCCCGCCGTTTCCATCCTCGTTAGCCAGCCATAGTTGGCAGCACTTCCGTCAGGCAGTGCAAGTTTGACACGCGCATCAACACGCGCTTTGTCAACCACTCCTTTCTCCTCCTGTATCCTGCAACAGGAAGACCGCTCAGACGCACACCCATAAACAAGCACACACACACACACACTCACCCGCTCGCATGGAGATGTCCTGGCTACAATGTGTGTGTAGGAAATTGGTTTCGCTTGGCTGCTCTTTGCTGAAAAACCAATACCCAACGAGAGTCGGCCAGGAAGTCTTCAGTGACCGCGTCGCACTCGATAATCAGCAATGACGGCCAGCCGACGGCGGACATAAGGACATCCAGGACATTCAGGACAGCAGGACATCAGGACTTGCGGACAGTGGACTTGGCAGCGGGGAATGGCCTCGGCCTCTGTGCTTTGAACCTACAATTAATTTACTTTGTTTTTCCAGCTGACCAGACATTAACATTACATACTTGACTTCCGTGCGTGCCAGGCGCACATATACTTCGATTGCTGACCTGCCATATGCCGGCATTTAGCCATTTACTTACTTTAAGCATCATAAATTATTTTAAGCTGCTAAGCTTTTGCTTTCACTGATATTTCGCGAGTGCCGTGGTGTGTGTGTGTGTGTGTGGGAGTGTGCTTGTGTGTTTTTGCCGAGCACATTCTGGCAAAACGTTGGGCAATTATGGCGCACCTGGTTGCTATTAGGGCGTTCGCCACGCCCCCGCCACCATCTTACCTCTAATGACAGCCATTTGTGCAGTTTTTGTCAGTTGCGCTTATTTATTACACTTGTGTTGCTGCTCGTAATTTGTTTATTTGTTGCTTTAAAAACTTTTGCCACGCGACATGCAAGCCACCTTTTATTTTTCTTTACCTATGTACACACCGACAAAAAAGTTTTTCAATGATGATGGATTGGGGAAAAGGCTATTAAATTATGCAAAATAAAGAATTTTAGAACATTTGAATGAATACAAGGAAATACTTTTTAGATGTTCGAAGGAACATTTCAATATGTTCGTGAAGTGATTTTTGTAAGGAGTATAAACTAAGCACACAAAAAAACAGTTTGTTTCAAATTGTTTTTTATTAGCTTGTTTAAATAAATAATCTATTGTTCGTTGAACAAATAACATTAGCTATTGACCAATTTCAATTCTAGAATTCTGAAATAATTAAATTAAATCGAACTAAAGCGCTTACAGATTAAAACGTTGGGAATATAAAATGGATTATTTCAAAGGCCTGTAAATTGATCATTTGGTGGCAATAAGGCAAATTCACTTAACTGCATCGTTTACTGACTACCCACAAAGAGAAACAAGTAAACACCGTATTTAAAAAGCGTTAATAAAATGCAACCAATCTCCACTGGAATTGGGTATTTTTTTTCGTGTGCATTGCGAGTTTCGCTGGCTTCAGATATTTTGCTTTTGTTTAAAGCTGGAAGAGCAGGGAAAGCAGTGAATCGCATTTGCATACATTGGGTTTAAATATTCATTTGCTGCAAGTTGCCGCACCGCACAATCAGCCAGGACAATAAACTCCCGCCCCCGCCGTTTTGACCCATCGAACCGGACAGCAAACAAAGAGAAAACCGGATGGTTCATTGCGGGTCAGGCCACTCAATTTTCAGTTTGGTTTAACTTCAAACGAGACGCAATGACAGCGAAATTGAATTTGCAGCATGTCGAGTTGATCCGCGTGACGTTCGATCGCTAATTGAAGGGATTAGCTGTGCGGTGATGACCTGTGACTGCAAATCGTCCAATTCCAAGATGTTCGCGAACGCAGCGGAATGGGGCTTACTATCACGAAACAATAAACAAATTAGGCGAGTGCGCTGCATTAATTGAAATGCTTTGTCGTGGATGGAATAATATTAAAGTTCCTTAAAGCTTAATGAGCACAAATATTGGCTTGGCCCTGCTGGCGGGGAAGTCTCTGTGGGAAAGCAAATCCTTTCGAGTTCCCGATGCCGATCAAAGCGGCAAATGAGCTGCTCGACAGACAAAAGCCTTGATTGATTGCCGGAGAGGACTTAAAGTTTGCTGCTGCTTATTTAATTAGTCGAAATTTTAATGGCTTTGCCGGGGGTTGGGATGTTGAAGCATTTGGCTTAAAGCGCTATGGCCAAATTGTTTTAAAACTGGTTGAAACAAGCCCCTGGCTTATGATGTTTGTGGGTGTGGGAATTGAGTTTGTTGTTCTTGTTTTTGTTTGCTAATTTCTCGGCATAATTACGGCAATTGCCGTAAAATGCTGGGTACATATAAATTGGAAATTAGTTAATTTGCAGTTGCATTGCCATGATTTTGGCCACTGGCCGGGCCATGCCACAAATCAATATGCAGTGCATAGTGCGCAGTGCATAAATATATTTATTGACATGCCAGCAATGGCAGCAATATTTTAATTAAAAACGTTTGCTAATTTCATAATTTAAGCATATTAGCTGTGCGCTTTTTTTTTCGTCTCTTACTTAACTAACGTCCATGCGCTCAGCTTAATTCACATTATTTATTGGCAAACCTTTTAATTGATTTCGATGTTTATATTTGACATTTTTTACGCCCATACACGACTGTGCAATTATGTTTTTCATGTTAATTTACCAATTTGTCAGACAAAATAAAATATTATTATAATTCCAATGTACAAAAGCGTTCACCACGATATTCACAAGCAATTTGCTTAGCTACTTATGCATATACAATTAATATATATATTTGTTATTCCTGAATGCGCTCCCAATTAATTATGGATGCTAAGCTGCAGCCTCATTTAAATGGGGTAGCCGAAAAAGCCCTTAATTACAAACACTTCAAATGCCAAATAATTTCACAAAATAATTTCAATTATGAACAGATTTCGGAGCGCCTGGCTGCCTTCCCGCAGTCGGTTTCTAAATGCAGTCACAAATGGCATTCTGGTTGTGCTTGAACTCGAGTATGATTCAATTAAGCCTTGGTCAGAACCGTGTCTCTGTGTGAGTGGGCCATCGGCACATGCATTTGGTTACGAGCGAGTTTGTGTGAGTGGCGGTATTATTTTAGCGCAGTTAAATGCACAGTTTAAAGCGCATCTCGTAGGCGAAATGGGAGAAAACTAATTCTGGCCAGAGTTTTCAAGCTGATTAACTCAACTATTTCTATTGTTCTATTGTTAAATTAGACTGCATCAAAAATGAAGTAACTTAATACCTAACAAATTGAAATATTATTTTGCAATGTGAATAAGCGCCACTTGTAGAGATTACAAAGCAATTTAAATTATAAATCTGTCCGTGACGGACAATCCATAATCCTTTTGCTTACATTAGCTAGACAAAAATGGGATTTAAAGGCACAAAGTTACTAAGATTATATTTAAGTAGGGACATGATTTTTGGTCAGATCGTAAAATTCTAAGAAAAGGTTGGGTCTGGTAAAATGACCAACATATAAAACAACACCTAATATGCAAATTACCCGATTAACCCGATTATACTGTAATGTTTCCATTTTGTACATATTATTTTTACTTGCTACCTTCAACTAAACTTTAATATATTTTATTTGTATAAAAATCGCAGCCGTGGATCTATTATTGCAAGTCAGAACTGGTAACTCTCTATCCGATTCCAAGGGTAATCTTTAACCTTTGACCCCACAAGCAATCATCAATTCCACCGCCCAGTCGAGCGCGCGCTGTTGGCATTGCAAGTTCGTCGGACACCTTAATGGCCAAATAGCCGTGACAATCTCCTTTCACATTCCGGCCATGGCCCACACATTTTGCCACTCTGTGGCCTTCTAATTGATGTAACAAGTGTTTGGGCCATGTATCTGCCAGAATTTATAAGTGGCAAAAGAGTCAGAGAAGACACAGTCGACACACACAGTCCAAGACGCTTGTCGATAGTAGTTGGCCTAAGGTCATCAGCCACCCACATGCGACAGGGGACGAAGGACATGGGACGGGGGACGTGGGACGGGGGACGTGGGACTCGGGACACAGAGCACAGGACACAGGACGCAGGACGGGGGACTCAACCACAGTTGGGTCTGCGACCTCCCCCCGAGGATTCACACTCAATAGAGGACGACACGTAGCTTGGCCAAGTGCTGATGGCCCAGACAACTGCCACTGAACCGGAGGAATCGCCTGCGATTCCGCTTCTGCTCCAGCGGCAAAAGCTTCGGCTTCGGCTGTTGCTTGTAATAAATTTGCTTGAAACATGCAATGATGCCCCCGGGGGAGGAGTGCGAAGGATTCCGCAGGATGCTCTGTCTGTGTGTCTGGCTTTTGTTCTATATCCATCGCTGATGATGTCGGTTTGCCGTGCAAAGCCACAAATTGCCACTTGGCTGCCCGCTCGTGCCAATCTGCTGCAATGCCTCCTCTTATTGTCCTTATTGCTCCTCCGGCTGTTGTTGTTGGCCTTTGAATAAATCTAAAGAAATAGCATTTAATGTCTATTTGCAGGAGATTAAGATAAAAAGCATTCCCTGGCAGTGTCATCCGGGAGAAACGGACTGACTACTACTGGCCAGGACTTGGACCTGCAGCTCTGGGCATTCGTGCGGCTTATCGATCTGGATTTGGTGCATTGTCTTGCTATCCGACCAATCCCTTTTCAAATGGCACGCTCGTAACTGCCACAAACAAGTGACACAATCAACACTTGATAGAACAAACACTTCTAAATTAATTAAATTGCAAATATCCTTGAAGCAGCTGCACTGCTCACTCACACACGGTCAGTTGGCTGCATACAAAAGTCCTGGCACTGTAAGAAAATTATGCTTTAAATTATAGATCCAGAATGATATATGAATAATTTCTTTCTAAAAAATCATAACTATTTAGGGAATATTATATATCGAAAAAGTAGCTAAGATAGCAATGGAAAACCAAATGGAGAGTTCTTTTAGAAAATTAATAGTTTTGTAAACTGAAATCGGAGTTATGAAATCTTTTTATAGGAAATACTGTTCTAAATAATAATATTATCTTAGTAAGGACTGCTTTTCTTTCTGTGTGTCTTGCACATCCCATATAGTTGTCAACGTACTCTCGTCAATACTCGTCGTAGGACCACTCTGCCCAGAGATAATCCAGGCCATCAATAATGCAAACAGTTCTTCCTGGCTCTTGCCCCTCATCCTTCGCCCCCGCCCCTCCTCACGGCCCCCCAGTTTTGAAGGAGCTGTAGCCTTGTTTGCTTTTCCTTGCGTCGCCTGCAGTTCTTTTGTGCTTTTGCTTCGGCTTGGAATAGTTTTGCTTTTGTTTTTTCCCCAACTCAGGTTCTTTGGCTGGCGGCCGTTGCCCAACAATTTGGCCAAAGATTTCTCAAGTTGAGTCGAGTTTGGGTTAAACTTGAAAATTAAATGAAATATTTTGCAGGATATTCGGATCACCTCGGTTTGTGTGTGGGTCAGCAGCAGCGCTTATGCAAATGCAATCAGAAGAATGCCCGAATTTCGAAAGGTTAGTGAGTTCGCCTTATGCGATTGTCTCTCGGGCTATCAATCAAAGTTTTTGGTGGGCGGTGACGCAAATAACATTATATAGCTTTGGTTTTTCCACCCATTTCTCATTGCGGCCACGCCCACAAAATGGCAAAAGCCGCAGCATTGATGCGGGCGCGGTGGTTTTGGTTACAATTGCAAAACACGAATATAAATTATGGGCGCGTGTAAATTTTTCAATTGCTTAATGAGCGGAAGTGGCCATCATCGTTATATGTTTCAAGTTGTACATGTCGCTTGAATGAATACCGCATGAAATAAGGGGGATTGGTCCTCTGAGGGCATTGGTGGGCGGAGGCGCCGGAAGGGCGTGGCCTCGTCAGGTGTTCCGCATGCATTGCATAATTAATTACAATTAGGCGAATCGGGGTTTGATTGCAGGCAGGAGGTTCCTGTTAATTTGCAAAAGTGTTGCCCGTCCGATGCGCTGAAACGTTCGGAGTGAACATTTAATTTATGGGCCAGCTGTTAAATGTTATACCTTGTGTGACAAATAGCCTGCAAAGTTGCATATATGCACTTTGAGATTTTTCGGGCACAGGTAATTAAAGTTTTGCGAGTGACGCCAGAATGTATGCTACATTTTATGCCACTGGGTGTGAAATTAAAACTGTTTCGACGTTTATGAAAGGACTTTTATGAATTCTTGAATTTGCCAAATTAAAATGGGCACTCGCTGCAGACGAATTTGCAAAATGAAATTTTGAAATAAATATTGTTATATGGGCCATCAATTGAATCTCAATTTAGTTTCAACTTAATTAAATGGGTTGGCGCTGTTTTTTTCTTTTTGGTTTTAGCTTTTGGGCAAAAGTAATTAAAGATTTTTGTATGGCACAAAAGTATCTGCGAACCAAAAACAATTAAATAAACTTCATTTTAAAGGGGTAAGTTTAAAAAAAGAAGGAGGAAATAAGGTTTGAAGTAGTACTTGATTATGTAAGGTTGTTCAATTCTTATTTTAAAAGGAGAAAAAAAACTTTAAATATAGATACTTTTTTGGGTTGTGTATTTATGTATAGAAAAGCGGCTGCTAATAAAACAATAACATATATTTTTGTGGCGCTTTCTCTGGTTAGGCAAATAGATACACAAATTTCTTATTTGTTTAGGCCAACGCTGAGAATTGAGTCACACTTCTATCTCGCACCGAACTCAATTTCATGGCGTTTAGAGCAGATTGCGAGTGGCGGCGGTCCGTCGCCGTCCGCAGAGTGACGTAAATTAAATTAGTGTCAAAAGAGCATTGTGAGTGAGTAAGTGAGTGAGTGTCTGTGCGTGCCTGACACGACCGACAAACATAATGACCAACCAACACCAACAGAACATGAGAACAGAACGGCTAAAACACAAAAAAAAACGGCGAGGCGGGGCAAAAATTGTATGCAAATTATGCTTGACATTGTTTCAGCATACTTTTTGGCGTGTGCGCCAAGACAAAAGCTGACATTTAGCCCAAGGAGCATAAAAAGTGATACAAAACGCAGGAATGAGACAGAGAAAGCTAGACAGATAGAGGGAGAAAGGGCAGGCGAAAACTTTGTGACATTTTTTGGCGCGCACAACGGAAACGTGCAAAACTGGCAAATTTATAATGAGCCGCGGGTTCAGCACTGCGTCCGCTTCTGCATCTGCAGCCCACTGTTTGCCCCCAATCCCAAGCCAGATCCCCATCCTCATCCCCATCCCCATCCTCCCCTTCACCCAACTCTATCCATTCCTCCTGCCAGAGGCGCTTTCTTTCGCTCTGCTAAGCACTAAGCGCATTTGTCGCAAGGTTTTGACTTTAAAAGCGAGGCGCCGCAGTTCAAAAGGTTCCAGTTCGGCCATGGTTTCAGGTTAATACCTGAAAATGCTTTTAAGAATTTTCATACCTTGATTTATTGGTTCACACGCATATCCACGCGGGCATTGAGCAGAGTTTACTGCCAAGGCATTTGCATTTCAAATATGCCATGAATTGATGTATGGGATTGCTGAGGATTCCGCTAGCTGCGAGTGCTGCACATAAAAAAATATATTATTTTCAGCTGGATAACAGAAATTGCTGTATCTATTATTCAATATTGAATTATATTTTGAAAATTTAAGAAATGATTGACATATCTTCCTGGTTTTTAAACATGATCAGAAGTAATTGATGTTTTAGTTGCCAGTCGACATAATATATTTGCATAGTTCTTTTACCATAATTAATTTTTAGTCTACCAATGAACTCTGAAAATTCCATCAATATCATCAATTGAGTTTCCCCCGTTTTTTAAGAGCTCATAATTGTTAAAATGGCACAAGTATCACTTTTAAGTAATTAATAGTCCATCATTATTTGAGGACTTTTTTCCTGTGTGCTTAAACTGACGTCGAGGTTGGATGCAATTTATTGCATTATTGATATTAAATCGCAGAGAGGGTGCTTTAATTTAAAATTAAATACATAAAAAGAAGAACTGCCATCAAGCGGGCATTGTTGTCTGCTGCACTCTCCTTGCTGGTGTTGAATTCAAATTTATTTTTCACGCATTTTAAATGTATTTCCAAGCTTAATTGCGATAACGCACCATCTTTTAACAATAAATAAGATAACGAGGGCTCAGAGCAGTGCAATTGTAGCGCCAGAAACAGAATAACAACCGCGAAAACATTGAAAAACAAGAAGGAAAACGCCTGAATCAGCCCTCTTTGGGGGGAATAACAATTTGTTTATCTTTTAAATGCCACACAAGGCTTGGCTTATTAAATTTGCGGTGCTGTCCTATTTTTCTTTTTCACTTTTTTTGGCTTTTGGGGCCAAGTCCGCGAACTTTGAGCCAAGTAATCAGCTTGCACTTCAGCGGAAAGTGACGAGGGAGAGGGTGGGCTAGCCAAGCCGTTGACAAGTTGGCTAACTTTTAATGCAGCTCACTTAAAAGTTCCTGCCGACTGGAGCGGCAGCCTTGCGTTTACTTTATTAAAAGCACGACGAAATCTTGATGCAATGTCAGCGACAAAAATTTCCATACGCCATGTTGACTCGCTGTAGCTGAAACTACATTCTTAAAGGTGTCTCTTTAATTCGCCCTTAACAGTGCCTTATAATCTATGCATTTTAACTGCATTAACGTGCACGTATGCAAAACATCGGCAGAAAAAGCGGATCTGGGTCCGCCTGAAAGCATCAGTATCAGCATCAGCATCACGACAGAAAGGCAGACGGGCAGAAGGAGGAGCAGAGTCGATTGCCTGGCACTTGGACACATGTAATAATTCAATTGTGTGAACATCTATTAAGGAAGATTGATGACAAGCGCCGGGCAATGAGAGCAGCCATCCGTCCAGACCCCTGCTGCATGTCCTGCAGGTCCTGCCTGACCGGACCGTTGAGAAAAAAGCGGATGCACACACTGGCACACAAACAGGGGTTTCACTCATACACACAGGATAAATAAATAAATAAGAGAGCGTTTGTGAGCGAGGGCAGGCAGGTGGAGGAGCATCTATCATACGGGCAGCAACTCAACGCTTCCTTCTGACGACGTCACACGTTTCCAAGGTGTGTGAGGCAGCTCGGATTCCTCGCTCATTCCGTTTTCTATACCCTGTAAAGGTGGTCGGCAAGGGTATATTGTGAGAGAGATTTAAACCGAAGACAACTTCTATTAATCTTATAATGCTTTGGATGTACTTTTGAATTAATAAACTCAAAACGGTCGTCAATATACACAAACTTAGCTGTTTATTAATTATTTAGCAACGTGGTTATATAGGACCAATTATTATATTGAAATCTTCCAAATTAACTGGAATATTAATTGGACATTCATTGCTAACGAAGCTGAACATGTCTCAAATAAACGTTACTATAAAATTTTATTTATAGTCAACTTTTTATAATACATAAAAAGGCGTTTACGCACATTAAACATACGAAATACACATAATGTTTATTATAAGCCTATATGATATATTACAAGTTTATATTTCGACTAATTGATTTTTTTTAAATTAATACTTATTATTAGTCACATAAAAATAGTATTTTGTAAAGCTGATAAATATGGTATTTCATAGTCGACAGTCCATCCGATATGGCAATTTCTTCCTTTTTTTATTGTACACCGCAGTCTCGCATGTCAAATAAACGCTGTCAAATGGAAAATAATTCAAGCTGGGTCAGTCATGGCAGTCGTTTTTAAAGCGCTAACAGGGGAGCCGTCGAAGCGAGACGAAGCCGAAGCAATATTGACTTACTGCCGGGCATTTTCAACCTTATTAAGTTGACACCGAGGCGGGCAGCCGCTCGATTCTATGGCGCTTTTAAAGTTTGCCGACTCCGCCCTTTATGACAATACGCTTGAGTGCCCGCCGCAGAGGCTTTAAACGAAGGAAAAAACGAGAGAGTGTGCGATAAGTGGAAACAAGCTGACATTTATGCAGTTTGCCCAGCCAGTCAGCCTGCAGGCAACCGCTGAAGCACAGCAAAGCACAGCATATAGCATACATTTCGGAGCGGAGTGCACATATTTTGTGCTGCTTCAGCTGCGGCTGCTGCGACTCCACGAGGCTCCGGTTTCCAGCAACCGCCAGCAACAAAGCCAATACAAGGAACTAACGAGCTTATTTCCAGACACCAGCCATCCTCAGTCAAAGTCGCAGAAGCTGCTGCCTGGCGGCTACATCACATGCATGATTGACTGCGCAGTTGTGCAGCGAAACGACTGATAGTCCATATAGAAACCAGGCGACGGGACATCGAGCAGATCGAGTGGGGAAAGGGAGGAACAGGTGGCCGTCGCCGCCGCATCGATAGTCATAAACTCCGGGGCACATGTCCCGAGTTTCGCGCCACTTCATTTGTAAGTTCGATGAGTTGACTCCGGTTTGCCAGCGGATTATAACAATTCAAGTTCGAGATTCTGCTGCTGCATACTACAGCAAGTAAATGAGCTTAAATCAATTAAAAGACGCTGGCTTAATATTGGCAGCCAGGGCGGATACGCAATGAGGAGAGAATGGGCGTATACGCAATGTGGGTAAAAGGGTACGTATACGTAATAAATAAGGGTGTAGAAAGAGAAAAGCCCATTGAAGAGATAGACCGTCAGCAGATTTTTTTTTTTAATAAAAATTACATTAAAACTGAAGAGTTAGGGGCAAGTAAAAAAAAAGCTCTCCAGGAAAAATAAACGTTTACCTCAATGGCTTCAACTGCCAGTTAATTAAAAGTTTATTTCTGGCGCCAGGGATGCAGAAAAAGTTTAGCACCATAATAATACCCAATCGACGGACTGTGGAAATTTGATCCCAGATTAGTAAAAGATAACCCACGTCGGCAAAAAGTAAACAAAAAATTTCAACTCGTAAACACTTAAAGCATATTGAAGTATCCCTGGCTGCGAGGATACTGAGGGCGCTTATTAAAAAGCACAGTGAACTGAACAAAACAGCACTTTATTAAACTATTATTAATTAAATACTAGTTCCACTTATCAATTAAAATTGTCTACCATGGCAGCAGAGAATGAAGGATAAGAATAAGAGCTAGAGCAAGCGAAGTTAAATTGGATTAAAAGGCGATTCCTTTGTCTCCAGTTCTATACATCCTGTGCGGGAGTGCTTAATCATCGGACTTGGAGTCCCGCATTCGCAGCATCGGAACTGAAAGCGAACAATTAAACAAGCAATTAACAGACGATCAAATTGAGTGAGTTGCCTTGTTGTTTGTCACTTGTCTTTCGGTTTTATGTGGAAAACCAATGCGAAAACACGACGATAGCAAACAGCGAAAACCAATAAAATGAACTTGTCATAAAATTAACGCATTTATAAAGCAAACAATGCGGGATTAACAACAGCGGTCCTGCTCCTGACACAGTCATCCACCAACAACAAACGCGTCCTGATGAATATGGGGCATGAAAAGAAAGGAAGTGCGGGAAAAGGGAGCTCGGCCAGGAGCGAATGGCGGCATATAAAAACCGCCGCGTGCCACATGCCCAACTATAGGCATTTATAGGCCATTTTTATTTACACGCTGCGGACGAGTTGCGTGAGAAATAACTGCCAATTCATTTGCACAGTCCCCGGCAAACAGATAAGACAAACATCGCCCTGAGCCGGAGCATCAACAACACACTCCAGATCATCATCGGCGGGATGTTTATGACACAGCCATTCCCATAACCCAGTCACTGTTGATTCGGTGGAGCTCGTTAAATTAAAATTTGCACACGATTTGTCTGGGTTATTTAGATACTCGGAATAGCATTTGATAGTTATGCGGTGAAATCATCATAATTGCTTTGAAAATGATTATCAGACAGATTGAGGTTCATTTTGATATATATTATTAGTTCCAAGTGTTGAAGTTGATTTTTTTATAATGAGTATCTATTAAGTTTGGTCAAACTGAAAATTGCTTTTTCGATATTAAACCGATTTTAGAAGTAGTTAAGTGAATTGTGAATTTTGTAAATATATATTAAATGCGGTATCGCATTAGTGCCTTTATTAAATTCATTTACCATCTACAAATATTATTTAATTATCTTACCGTTAATATATCGATTAGATTTATAGTTTCAGATAATTTGATCTAAAATTGCCATTTATCAATGATCGAATAAATGTTCTCAGGCGCATCCTAGGATATTTTCTTCTTCACAAGGGTATTTTAAATTCGTTTTTCACAGCATATCCTTTCACCTTGTAAAGAAAGAAAGCCAATACCCGGGCTTTATCGCTGTAGTTATGAGGAAGTCGCGCCGTTGCTGCGGATGTTGTTGTCGCTCCTCGTACATCGTACATTGCACGACAGCTGGCGCACACTTTGCGCCTTTGCCCACAAATTACTGCAGTCAAATTGATCGATTGTCTCGTGCAGGAGCGACAGGGACGCCGAAGGACCTAAAGGATGGGAATAACGTTAAGGGGGGCAAAAAGAGTGTGGGGGGGGACACAATTTTATGATATAAGGCAAGAGGCACTGAACTGTGGTAAACGATTTGTTGTTGTTTTTGTCTTGAACATTGCATGCCACAAACACGCACACACCAACACCAGCACACACCCACCCTCACCCACACACAGATGAATTGAATTAAATTGGATTCGTTGAGTTTGTGTAAACAAAATTTTAATGTCTTTTTGCTTTTGAAGTCATTCACTCAAACTCAAGTTGAGCTGTGCAGCCCAGACTCGCACACACACACACACACTGAGATACACCCATACAACCCATACAAAGGGCATCAGGGGGTGGGGGGTGGTGGTCTGGAGTCACCATGATGTTGATATGTCTGACATAAATTTCATCAACTGTCTAAGTTAATGACAGTAAATTTGTTTGAAAATTGCTTTAAAATGGCAGGGCAACCAAGCAGCGCAAAAACAGTGCCGAGGTTGCCCCGGTAGAGATGAGTTCGTTCGGTTCGGTTGAGGCTGGTTTCGTTCGTTAGTTGTTAAGGTAGGCAGGCACATACACATCACAGATACTCACGCACACAACTACATTGCTGGGGCGCCATGTCGCTGTGACAGCCATATAGCCAAAAGACGCTGGCACAGGCAAAAGAAATGACTGAATCCAACGAAATGTGTCATGATAACTCAAATAAAGAATGGAAGACAACCCATGCTGAAACCCGCTGTCGCAGGCTCCATCTTTCACCCCTTAACCCCTCAATTCCTTCTCCACCCCCCTCCATTCTCCTCCCCCATGAGTTCAAGTCAGTCAACCAGCCGCGAAATGCAAAGTGCGCGGCATTCGCGGCAGCGGAAGCAACTCGCACACTCACACACATGACGCAGAAAACAAAAAATATGGAGGGAAAAAACTGAATAAAGAAGGGCACAGGATGCCGGCTAGGATGAACTTATTACGTAAGAGCGAATTTATGAAGTGAAACGAGTTAAATGCCAGGCCAAGAGCAACTCAGGGGCGTGGCGTGTAACCACCAGTAACCAGAAACAGCAAAAACACGCAGAGAAAATAGTTCAAGGTATGAATCAAATTGCTTGAATGTGCATAACCACATGACACATTTGTCAGCAAAACAATGCGTTTTAATTAAGTAAGGCAATAGCCCCGATAAAGGATAAATAATAAATATAAAATGTATTCATTGGCAGAATAAAAAAATCATTTCTATTAAATGTATTTAAATTTCAATTAGTCACATAACAAAACTATATTAAAACTAAATGTTATAGTCCTTCTATGCCTATTTGCCTCTTTAAATTTGTCAATCAGTGGGGGTATCTTTAGCTCATAAAAAACATATACAGAAAAAAACTAAATAAATTGATACACAAAAACAAGTTGGGATGACAAATTGCCAACTAATATCGCAGTGTTTTTCCTCGGTGTTGCGACAGCTAAGAAATCATTTCGCAGCCTGTGTCTTGTGCCCAAAATTTTTAATCTGATGATGTCAACACAAATTGTGGCCCACAGTAGGGAGGGCCAGAAAAACACAGCAGCATAAACGCGGAGCACCACCAAGGACATCAAGGACTCCGCAAAACGCTCTGGCTGGCAAAAGGTTAGACGGCGAGTGTCAAGCGCGGAGAGCTCGCCTTCGAGTGGCGCACAGCTAGAATCTGAGAATCTGCGACTGCAACTGCCACAGCGGCCTTGTAGTGTCACTTACAGCACATAAATTTGCGCGACTTTTTATTATTTTTTTTCTTATACTCGGCATTACACAACTGCAATTTGCAGTTTCAGGCTGCAGGCTACTGGCGAATCCGGCGGAGAGGCGCTAATGCAAGGCACCGCAGCGTGAAGGATACGGGCATGCCTTGGCTTGTTGAGAGTGTCGTCCTGCCAGCTCCTTTTTCGAGATCTCAGCTGCTCCCAGCTCGAAAATGTTAAATGATGTCGGATGACGACACTGCTTAGGTCACTGGGCAGGTAATAATGGACAGGATACAATCTCCGTCTCGAAAATGTGAAATGTAATGATTTTGATGTGTAAAATCATATAAAAACTTCAGAAAAACTATATAATGTACGGAAATCTTAGAAGTATTTAAAAAACCATAATTGACATAAACAGGATTTAATATTATATTAATATTAAGTGGAATATCTTAGATAGATGCTTAAGAAAAATCCTTCAATGCCAATTAGCCAAGTTTTAAATTTATTGAAAATTTATAAACCTAACAGTTTGCCTTTCCAATTAAACACATCGGCCTTAAAGTCCATAGTACTCTTTAATTAATTTTCAATATTGAATTTTTGAAATTTCAATTTGACACATTTTATTTTCACATCGATTAGTGAAATTTGTATAATTTTATCAGTGTGGAACCCCAAAATGCATTGTATCTGTCAATTTAATATAGTCCACATGTGTATTGGTGGCACGCTTGGATGCTTTTAATTAATCCTGAAATCTAAATACAATTAAAACGAGCGGAGTCACAGCATTTGGACGCAGCCCGCGGTTTTCAGTGCTATTAGATATCGCTATCGCAACATTTGCTTATCCGTGCCACACACTTTGCCCCGAGAACAAAGCTGAAAGCTTCAAGGGGCCCCCAGGTCATCCAGGGAACGGATGCTTTGCCCCGACTCTCCGTGCCAAAAGTCATATCTAGTTTAAATTATCGACATCGCCCGCAAGTATATCAAATTTTACAGCACCCAAAGTGCATGCATAACAAGTGAACAGTGTGTGGGGTCGAGGGGTTTTGGGTGGCAAGCTGCCCCGGGCTATCACCGAATAGCAACAAATGCAATACAGAGATAACAATGACGGCGGTGGTGCCAAACAACAGTGTCCAATTAAATTGCATTCCGACGCGTGTGCGCGAATTATGGATGCGAGGCGAAATGCCGTTTATTAAATTTCAATTCCCAATCAATAAGCAATGAGCCAGCAAGCCACCCATCCAGCTAGCAAGGAGCTCCAAGGACGAAGAGCTCCATGAAGATGCTGGCCCGCTGCAATTTAATGAAAGTATCACAATGATTGGTTTCAACTGGCGACTAAGCAGCGGCAAAAATGTCCGGCATAATGAATGGCATCGGGCAAAGACACTGGGCGCCGTCGAGCGTCGTCCTCGTCCGAGTTGCATTAGTCGCCGACATGGAAATGCTATATATAAGCCCGGACAGGAGCCTTGGCTGACAGGCAGCTTAAATCCTGCCGAAAGCGCCGGACTGCTCCTGCTCCTGCTCCGGCTACTGCTAAAGCAGCTGAAAGCTTCTGGAGAATGGAGAAGCATCAGCATCTCTCCAGCATCGCCATCACCATCAGCGGCCCCAGCAAGATGCATTGTTTGGCGTAGAATTTAATTTTAGTTTAACTTTGTAATTTATCGATGCCGTATGTCGTCGACGAGCTCAAGCTGCTCGTCGGTCTCCTACTCTGCTCTAAAATGGCAACGTCCGAAATAGCAAAAGGACCTTTTCGCAGGATGAGACTTGGCGGTGGCACACACGGAAAAATAACAGGAATATTAAGTCCTTGGGCTGTCAAAACTTGGGCATTCTTTTGTTAAATTAGGATTAATTATATTTTAAATTGAACTCATTTTCAACATAAATACGAAAAAAAACAATCAGTTAAGACGTATATTGTAAGTATATCAATTTAAGATACTCAAATTATATATAAGCCTAGCGAATTTGTATCCAATTATTCAAGTTTTTTTCACAGTGCTGTGGTGGCTATCAAGCGCAGCTCGCCGCTGACATCGCTGCTGACTACCTTCATTAGTGTTTTGTTTGGCTTTGGCTAACCATGGGGGACAGGCAGGGATCCTTTTTTGATGTGGGCTTGCGCTTTTTGAAGTTTACCCCCAAAAACTGCACAGTTTCGCCGCTGCAAGTTACCAATCCTTGTGCCCTATTTTTTTTGTAACTCTTTGTTTTCTGTTTTCCCCTTTTATATAGTTAGTTGGTTCGCCTTACCAGCTGCGCTCGGCTCTGTCTTGCATTTGTCTTCATCGACAGCCAAGTTGTTAGCTCTTTCATTTTTCTTTCGGTCGCAAAAACTTTTAGACTCGTTCTCATTTGCCCGCTTTCCACTCAATTCCCATTTTGCCCCAGTATCAGTGGCTAACTCGTTTGTCTTTTCAGTTCGCTTTACGTATACGTAATGACAATTAGAATTGACAGACAGAGCGCTCGGAAAGTTGCCTCCAGCAGCTGTTATTGTTGATTGCATCTAATCTCGAAGATTTTATACTTGCTGCAGTTGCTCCACAGCAGCACCCACTCCATTAGTCCTTAATGAACAAGTTACAATTTGGGCGGGGGCGGAAAGTGCTGGCACAGCCCGAAAACCAACCCTTCCCCATGACAATCTCACTCGGTCTCATCAATATGGAATTAGAGCCCTTGTTATATAGGGTAGAATAATAGTTCTGGCTCCGACCCAAAACTCCTTGGCTTGTTAGCAACCGTATTACGTGCTGCTGGCTTTTAATTTGTGGGTGTCGGGACATTCACCCTAATCAGACATGCATTTCTCGGGGGAGGGAGGTGGTAACTCTCGCAATTCTTGGAGATACTTTCAAGTGCACTTCGGCAGTTATTCATACTCTTTGTCGGGGTCCAATTAATATGCTCGCATTACAAATATGCGCTCAATTACGCAAAATTAGTCAAGCACGTGTAGCCACGCCCCGGTCATTAGACATGCAGACAGAAAAAATAGTGATTCTGGAGGAGGAGGAGGCCAGAGGAGATGGTCGCCAGACTGACTGACTGACTGACTGACTGTCTGTCTGTCATGTACATGAAAATCCAATTTCGCATGGGTTTCATTAGCAGCTCAGCTCAGCTCTGCTCGGTTAGATGTCCCTCCCCCCCACTCGAATGTCGTGTGGACGACTCAAGCAATTTGGCTGCGCGCTTTCAAACAGAAAAGGGCAAAAACCGCAAAAAATAATTAAGCACTCGGCGAATTGGCCGCTTGACAATGTCAGCGCGCGGCTCCTTTCAGCGGCAGAAACAGAAGTCGATACAGTGGCCAAAATCAATGGCTTGCGGCTATTGAAATATTTTCAGCCTCCTCTCATGCGGCTTAGTCTTGGGCTCGTGGCACCAACGACGGCAAACAACAACGGACATGTGTCGCTTAACATTGTGCCAGAGGCACTCGCAACGTGGGCTCTCCATATTGAGTTGTCTGCCCATCAGTCAGCCAGATAGTCATCCTGGCAGTCAGTTAGTCAGTGCTCAGTGCTCAGAGCTCAGAGCTCAGTGTTCGCTGCCCGGCGCTCAGCTTGCTGGTCGGCATCAAATGAAGTGAAATCGATGCGCTGCTGACTCTATTCATATGAGCCAAGTAGGGACAATCGGACGCTGGGACGGCCACTCAACCAGTCAGTCATTCGAGCACACTCGAAAAAGAGCTAGCAACATAGACTGAATCATTTATCAAGCGAAATGCTTTTGTCTGAATATTATACATAGCATTTTTAATTTCTTTGAAAGTTATAATAAAGAATTTAAATTTGATCGAATATAAAGCTTAATCATTTCAATTCGCTACTTGTAATAATAAAAGTTGCCTATATTTCCGATTGCTCCTATGGGAGCTATATGATATAGTTGCTCAATCAGGACGGTTCTGACTTTTTTAAAACTTGCAAAAGGAAGAAGTCTTTTGCAAACCTAAACGTATTTCAAGAAAACGTTATATTGAAAAAAAGACAACATTAAAAAGAGGAAGAAGGCTTAAAAGTATTTAAGATTTTGCTCAGAATTATTCAAGTTCGTTCGTTGTAAGAAGATTTAATATGTAGATAAAAAGCTGTTGCTTTTTTGTTTTGGGTTAGCGCATACCTTCCTTTTAATGTACTTCCTGGTTCTAATTTATTATAATCTTCCTACAAAACATTGTTAATCAGGGCTTTCGGTTCTTTCGGTTTTTTCCGGAGTGTAGATACCAGGCAGTAGAAACCGGAGACCGGAGAGCAGCTATCCAACTGCGGGCGGGCGACATGCGGGCAGCTGTCAATGTGTCTATGGAAATGCGCGGCGCACATTTGAGTGGATTTGCTAACTGATTTTGCTGAACAGTCGTCGACTGGCGGCGGTGCTGATTGCGATGCCGCAGTGTCCAAAGTGTTCTGGCGCTTTGTGCTGACAATCGAATTGTGTTGACGTGGCTGTATTATTACTTCATAAGCAGGGTGAAACAATAAAATAATAATGCGCACCCAAAACCAATGCTATCAATCGCCGCCCAGCAAAAGCAAAGCGAAGCAAATCCAAGCCATCGAAATCGCAATGTCAATTATCAGCGATTCCTTGTCATCGACTTTGGCTCGTGGCTCTTCCCTGATGTCTGCCCCGGCATGCCCTTCCAATTCGACAAACCCATTAACCATTTCATTCGATTTTCGTATATGCGAATCTCAATTGCCAATGGCATTCCCTATTAGCAGCGGCTAAGCTAATTTGCTGCCAAAGACATGGCAAAATCGTGCGGATGCGACTCGGAGTCACTTAGGAGCCACCACAATGCCAATTGTCGCAGCGGGGCGTGGCTGGATTTAGTAATAAGCTCTGAGAGCGTCGAGTTCATTTAATTGAACCGGAGATCAAATCAATCAGTTTTGTCGAGACAAAGAGCTTGTTAGCCAGTTACCCAAGCAAATCAATGGGGTAACGTTAGTCAGTAACGTAAGACATACTTGATTTTAGAAATGAAAGAGCTAAAGTTAATAAATAACCATACAAACCATAAAAATTAATAATGTACATGTTACTATTTAGAACACCCTTTTGCTGATGCAAAATGTTTATACCCTCCTAGAGGATAATAATAATTTTCCGACCCATTTTCATGTTAGTCACCTACAATGGAACATCCAAATGTAACCCGATTTCAAATCGACATACCTCTAAAAACTTGTGGTTCGATTCTCAAAAAAACTGCATTCAAATTTGTCGCTTTATCGTTCATCAAATTTTTGACCCATTTTCATGCTAGTTATTTCTAAGTTTCCGATGACTTGTAATAAGGTGACCCAGATTTGCACTTCCAGAGTCTATAACTTGATCAAATTTATTCCGATTTTAAAGTGGCATACCTCTTACGACTCGTGGTTTGATTCTCCAAAAATCTTCATTCAAAATTTGCATTTTAACGTTGATCAAATTTTTGACCCATTTTCATGCTAGTTATTTCTAAGTTTCCGATGACTTGTAATAAGGTGACCCACAATTGCACTTCCAGAGTCTATAACTATACCAAATTTAAGCCAATTTCAAAGTGGCATACCTCTTAAGACTTGTGGTTTGATTCTCTAAAAGTCTGCATTCATATTTATTAATCGCATGTGCCTGATATATAAACTTCGGCTTTTCGAAGTCAGCTTTCATTTTCGTGTTTTTTTTGTTGGTATTTAACTGTTGGGAAACTTTTAGCTGTGACAGACGTATTTAATTAATACCTTTACCAACAATCAAACATTTTTATGTTTTACATTTTGAACGTTTTTACCAACTGCGTTGTGCTATTTTCCTACAAAAATGGAAATAAAGTAAAAAGACATCATCAATTTAACGCATTTATTTCATTGAATCGCATGCAAAGGGCAAAAAATGTGCCCCTAGCTGCTGATGCGTCTGATGGAGCCACAATGACGTGACCGGACGAAATGGAAAGAGCCAAAACGATGGGGCGCCAAGGCAGTTATTTCCGTTCGCAGGCTTTTGCCCTTATGGAGACGAGAACCTGTAAAGCACTCAATGCGTAGGGGAAAATATTTGAAAATAAGTTCATTCATATGGAGTTTGCCCAGGAGCGAGTAGGTCTTTTCGATGGGAGCAGAGTCCGTGGTCGGACCTTTAAATGGATTTTACGGAATCCTCATTTAAATACACAACGGGAGGCAATCATTGCGAGCTGGTCATCACTGAAAGTGGAATACCCTTACAATTGATATTTCTTTAAATAAGCTTTGATTGGAAGTACCGAAATAAAAACTCTCAAAAATGTGTAAACTTGATAAGTTTAGTAAATAAAAGAAAGCAAAACAAATTTGCTCCAAGTATACTATCTATCGCGTATAGTTTATTTAGTTTATGGATAATGCTTAGTAATATTTTGAGTTTTATTGTTAAAAATGCTATACATTTTTATTATAATTTTTTGATCATTTTTTTTATTTAATGACTCTAGCACAAGTTACGAAAATACCCAAAATTCGCCAAGAGTATGCATATGTATGGCATTTGTGGTATATGGAAGCGAGCGAGCCAGTTCAGTAATCGCATGTGCCTGGCCGCAGAAACAACCCACATGCACACACAGCTGCCCCGTGTGTGTGTGATTCTGTGGGAAAACCGGTGGAAAAACGAGGGAAAATCAGGGGGAAGGCCTGTGAGGAAATGGGCAAGGGCGGAGGTCAGCGATGGAGGCGAGCGAGCGAGCGCTGGACCGGCATAAAAAGCTTGTTCTATGCAGTCGTTTAGCTTAACCGCAACATTATGTCGAATGCTGGAATCTTCAATCTGCTGATGCTGCTGCTCCTGCTTCTGAGCGCAATGATGGGGTTGGGAGGCGGTTTTAGCCGGTCCGGGGTCCGGGAGTTGCCTGGAGTTTATGTTTCGGGTCAAGCGTGAAGGCATATTCATTTCACCCCACATCCGTGGTACGAACCTAAATTCCCGCTGAAATATGCAGAGCGATGCGTGTGTGCGCTGGCATTGTTTAATTTTGAAATTTTTGCACAGCGAACCCGAGCTTAATAAGCAAACCCTGGGATTGCATTCCACAGTGCCTTTCCTTTCCATAGGGACCTTGAAGAGCTAGCCGAATGCGTTTAAATGGCAATTACCAGTCAAACATTTTTCACTTTGAGCAACAGACTCTTAATTCAATTGCCGCTGCACTCAGAAAAGGAAGTTTTTGGAGATCAACTGGAGGGAAACTCGCACACACAGACTGAGTTCGCAGCCAGGCCGAGTCCATTAAGTTGCTTTAATTATTTAGCAGCCTTAAAAGCGATGCCTTTTGCGTTTTTAATGCCAACGAGCCTTTGCATTTAATTATCAGCACTTTTGTCTGCTGTGCCGCAGCAATGCTTGCAGAATTTAACAAACTTTGTCAACTTGACCCCCTGAACACCGAAAAGGGTCGTCCGGCAATAAATAATACGACCTCTAATATGAGGGGGTGTTTCGGGGTGCGGAGGAGGAAGGGATATAAATTGAGGAAAAATTCCGATGGCTGGACGATTGGCTTTTGCCACCTGACAGTTGAAACTTTTGCCGAAAAGCCCAAAGAGCACATGCACGAAATCATATCCACGCACAACAAACACAAATCTTGCCCGTGCACACAGGGCAATATACCATATATATATATAAATATATATATGGGAACTTGGGCCTGATCCCGAAACGAAGGCTAGCTGCGTCAACGGCACAATTTCGTAATTTTTATGGCAAAAGTTCTCTAATCAAATTTAATGAATTGTGAAAAAGGCAACAAATATACGACAACTTTCTGGCAAAGTTTGTCCTGAACCCGAACTCGACGAACATCTCGTGGCTGATATTTCTTATAAGTAGACGACGTCAAGCCAGCAAGTCGATGTGGAGGCTGTCGAGGATGCGGCATCGATTCGGTTTGGCGTTGTAAATTGGCGGATGTGATTTTTGTGGGCTGGCATTATTAAATGCGGCATAAAATCAGCCCAACCACTCCGCATTGAAGTCTAACAAATGCGCACAGTTAGCAAGGGCAGCCAACAAATTGTTGTACACATTTTTTTTGACTATGGCTGCTCTAGCTGGCTGTGTCCTTTGTTGTGCCTTGTGGCTGCCGGAGTGTCCTGGCATTGTTCGAGCACTTTTGCCGGCTCAAAGTTTGTCAATGTAACGGAAAACTGTGTTTAAGTAAATTTTTCATAAATTTTCTGTTTGCTGGTAGGGTGCAGATGAGTTGTGGAGTGCTTCAACTCGGCAAGATAAATATGCAAAGTAAACTTTGAGTTTTTTTTATTTATTTAGTTGGAAGTAAAGAGAAAATTAATTTTGCCGACAGTTTTTTTTTTTTAAATACAGATTTTTGTATTTGAAAAACATATTTTTCCTAAAGTACACACAGCCCTTAACAGTTTAAAGAAGCAATAAATAGGGATAATAATTTTTTAGAAAGAAAAAATTAGAAAGGCTTAAACATTATCCGTCTATGTACAGTAATTTTTATTTCACGTCCGATCTTTACTTAATACTTAACATTTTTTTAGAATACAAATTCGTCAAGCTTATACTCTCATTAAGTTAATTACAGTTAAAAAGTAATGTTGCACTTTTTGTATACTTTTTCTGTCAGCCACCCTGTGTTTGCCTGCTGGCTGCCTTTACAATAAGCCGCCATAAATTGTTATATTTTATTAATGTGCCTTGAACGCGTCGAGTTCGTTGGTTGCCAGTTGGCCATATGGAAGTATTAATCAAAGCAAGAACAAAAAGCGTAGCATACATTTGAGCGCTGCAAAATTTCGGCTATTTTTCATTATACGCGTATTTTTGGGTGCTCTAGCCAAAGTTTTGCTACGCACACAGCATTGGCAGAAGCAATTTACGCATTGCCACAAATATTCGACATGCCTGTGTGCGAAGAGGAGTGGAGTGGGGTGGGGGTGCCATTATGATTACTCATACGCTGCGTTTGCAACAATCATACGCCACGTTATTAGCTGTGTCAGCCTAACAAAAATAATGACAATGAGAATATGCCAAAAGTATTTGTATTTCTCCACCCGATACATATATATACAAATACTATATACACACGTAGTTGCCCAGCTCGTTGCCAGATGATGACGACGTCTTAACTCCTCATTGCCGTCGTCGTTAGCGTCTTGGGCCAACTGAAACGTTGAGATTTATGTCTTGGCATGATCTTTTGTGCCAGCAGAGCAGCTAAGAAAATATTTTATGAAATAATACACACAGAAACACGCTTAAACACACACGAGCACGCATATCCCCACACACATATACATATATACTCATTTTTGGGGCGTTAAGTGCTTTCTGCTGCGTCATCTTTTAAGTATTTGCAGCATAATTAGCTTGCCGAGTGCGTGTGTCGGGAGTCGAGTGTCAAGTTGAGTGTCGAGTTGAGTTGATTTTGGCCCAACTAACAACGAATTCACAGGCTAATTGTTTCGTTAGAGGGTTCTGAAAAGGTAGATGAGTATGTGGGTGGCCTTTGCTGTTTAAGCTGGTTAATTACGGACTACTGCCATTCAAAGTCATTTCGCTTTAAGCCTTTTGCTCTTTTCGGACCTAGATGTCAATAGTCACAAGTCGAATTGAAAACCACATCAAAGATTCCAGGCCCAGGGACCTTTTTGCACAACCTTTTAGATATTTTTACGAATTTGTTAGCTAATTAAACAACGGTTGGCTGGCCATAAATTGCTGCTGCAATAGAAATGCTCGGCTCATAATTTGTAATTCCGGTTTTTTTTTTCTTTGTCGCTTTTTGGTCCGCAAATTGAGTTCATTGCACTTGTCGGCCAGCCAGCGGCATGTTGCAGAGCCACGCGGCGTATGCGCAATATTTGCTGGCTGTGCAGCATTTCTTTGGCACTTGGCTGGCCAAAACGCAGTCAGCTGAACTTTGACAGTGGCGGGCTGTAATTTATGACTTGTTTTACAGGCACCCCCACATATACGAGCACACTCCATCGATAGATGGCGCCACTCGCCAGCGAAGGACTTGAAATATTTATGGAGTTTTCTTTTCGTTACAATTTTTTCGCCCCAATTTTTTTTTTATCCTGGCTGGCTATTTTTGCTCCCTCTGATGTGGTTTTATCTTGGGGACACGCCCCCGCGCTGACAAGCTTCTGATTGTGGGTGGGCGACCGGGTCGCTCAGTCAACAGTTGACTTTGCCTTTGTTTATGACATGTCCCCTCATTCATTTTAATTAATTCTAGCCAGCATTTCGCGCCCATGGCAATGACGTCGCAATGCAAACAATAAAAAAAAAGCGGACAAAAAATGAGGACTTGGACTTGGAATTTGCCTGGACATGGCGTTGGCGGATCAAGGATGCGGCGGAGGGTGTTCCCTATGTAGAAATCACAGAGGCGTTTATGCTGGCCAACTATTTTTATTTTCATTCTCATTTTTATGCTCATTCTTGGCGGCTGCCTTACAAGTTACCCGGCAACATTGCGATGTCGAGGCCAGGCATTGGGGGCATGGGCATTATTGACGTAGTTTATGGAGCCATTTATGACGATTCAACATTTTTATTTCCACCGCACTGCAAGGCAAGCTCGGGGATAAAAGCAAAAAAAAAACGGAGGAAGGAGCAGCATCAACTTAAATTTACTGCTTGTAAAAGCCGCTCGCTCCGGTGTGGGTAAATAAAAACAAAGGACGGGGGAGGGCAACGAGAACAATGCCAAAACAACGATGGAGTCAGAGCCATAGATAAAGCTTAGATGCGCAAAGCGTATCGAGTTTCTATTATCTCTGGGAGAACGTCGCGACGTCTAGGAGTCGAAAAGTTTTTACGCAAAAGACGGCGAACTTAAAAATAAAAAAATAAATACCACGAAAGCATAAAGCAAAAGCGCCAGGAGCGCCAACAGCGAGCAGCCAACAGGCAGGAAGGCAGGAGCATTCACGGCATCCTCACACAGGCGCATAATGAAGCGCGTCATTATCCTTAAGATACATAAACAATGCCGGCGAAAGCAGCAGCTGACTAAAACTAGTGCAGCTGCACGGGCTACACGCAGAAAAATCTGTTTTTGAATAACAAAATAGGATTATTATTTCCTAATACTAATAAACTTTAATTTCATACTCTTTAACAGCTGTAATTGGTCATATAAAAGTATTCTTAAACAAGTTTCGTTTTAAATTCTATTTCACTTCTTACAAAATAGTTCGCTTTTCATAAAGATTTTCTAAAAAGTGATCCTGCATCGCTCTTTAGAGAAATCGCCTAATTACAACCTTTTTTTCTTTCAAAGTATATAGCTAAACTATAAGCCGAACAAGCGGCAACAGAAACAACAATAGACAGCCGGGCAAGCGAGTGGAAAATGCTCCGGCATTGTTTCTGTTCAGTGCTTAATTACCAGGCAAAAGTTCTATAGTTCCTTAAACTGGGCGAAAGTTTGCGGCATGCGAGGATTGGACAATGTGACGTTACACAATTACCTTTTGGATTGCAGTTAAAATGCCAGCAAAATATGTTGATGGAATCCAGAGAGACGTTTTCGAGTTCATCTCTGTTTTCATCTGACTCCTGTTTCGATTATGGAATTCTCAATTAGCTTGCATAAACATTATTTCATCGGCCAGACACAAACATGTGCATATGGGGCAGATGGTTGGGCCAAATAATGAATTTAATCGAAAAAGTGCATAGAATAATATGCATGGGAAATATTTTTAATAGATCGTTTTAGTGGCATCCTTTTGTGCATGCCGCTTGCAAGTTTATTTACTGAGAGAGCGAGCACTTCTCCCTTTTTGTTTCTTGTCGAGCATTTATTGGTTTTGAATTTTAATTAAAATTTGATAGCCGACGGCGCCGAAAGCAGCAGCTTGGGCCCGCACAAAAATACTGAAAACTGCAGGAGCGTAGAGGGGTCGGATGGTCCTGATTTTATCTGGGTATTTACGAGTAAGTTTTCAGAGTCCATCCCCCTTTAATCTACGCCCCTGGCATGACACTGACCAGAAAGCCCTCGCTTCCTGCCTGTTATTGTTGTGTAATATTGGCCATGGTTTTGTTGGCCAGCTGCATTTTCGAGTTACGCAGATATTTACGCTCTCGTTTTCTCAATAAAAGTTTATTAGCGCTACAAATGCAGCACTGTGGCAAGATGAGCAGATGACTGGTGTTTCGAGGGTGAAGGGAGTTCACTGTACCTGTGTGCCAATCAAATTACAGCCGTGGTTTACTGATCCCGGCTCAAAATTCCATTTGTATTAAGCTGGCTAAATTGTTTTGCTTATTATGTAGCTACAATGCTGCTGGGGCTGATGCTGCTGCTTCTGCACGGTGCACATGGCGTATGAGTAATGTTTATATGAAAATTATGCAAAATGCATATTAAAAAAAGGTAAACCCCGCTTGTTGGCTGCTCTCTAAACGTTGGCTGCACTAAAAATGTGAGCCAAAAGCTTCTTAAGGATTAAAAACGTCAGCAATTTTGCGGTATACAAAAAATGGGAGGGCTACAAAAAAAGGGGGACAAAGGCAACAGCCACAAAAATATTTAATAAATTTTACAAGTAAATAAGGACCAACAGCGGCAGTCAGGCAGGCAGGCGGGAAAAAGTTGTAAGAACTGCAAAGCGCAGGATTTTTGTTGTCCGTGTTGCTGTGGCATCGGGAGGGGGAGGGGGCAGGGGGCAGCCAAGGGTTAAGGGGTCGCCGGATGCCACATGTTAATGATAGTTGGCCAAAGCCGCAGCTGCAGCAAATCTGTTGTGCCACACGGTGGTTGGCTGGTTCCCAGGGGAATGTGAGGCCCGGGGGCTTTGTGTGCCTTAGTTGAGTGACATGTAAATAAAAGTAAAGTGCGTTCATGGTGACGACACAGTGAAACGACGACGGTTGCCGGTGAACGGCACATTTGGCTTTAATGCTGCATAATCGCCAAACAATTTCATCCCTCGCACTGAGCCGCTCCCGTTTTTCAGACCTTAGCCTTTTGATTTTCCTGCCAGTGTCAACAGTTTTTGCAAGCTGCACGCAGGGCCATAAACACACAGCCGAAGGACATGGAGAAGGACTCTTCTCTTCTTCAGACCTCGGGACTATGCTATGTGCTATGTGCAGCTCGCCGGTCGGCCCGGTTTCGGGTCACTTAAGTTTTATGTGGCGAAACGCGTTACCAAATTGCGTTCAAATTGCGCACGCAGATAACAGTTTTTCATTACGGCACATAAAAGCGTTTGCCATTGTCCTGGACGCCCTCTGTTTTGGTTGTTGTTGTTGTTGTTGCTGCTTTGGTCCTGCCAAATTGTTACGCCAACACGTGCCGCACTTTGCAGCTCATGTCAGCAGACAGGAACATCCACATCCACATTCACATCATCGGGACAGGCCAAACCCAAACGCAACGCACAGCACAGCAACAGGCACAGCTTTGTCCAGTTTAACGCTGGACAGGGACACTTCGCACTCCAATATCCCCAGGACACCCAATCCCTGCCCACATGTCGCCGTCACATCGCTGATGATTCCATAGCACTTAGATTAGAAGCTTTCGAAAAACCTAACTCAAAGAAAAGCAGGGGTAGGTTGCCTTTAATTCCTGGTAACCATACTCTTCAAATTCGTTTCCATGTTCACACTTTGTGGCAAAAGACTCAATTCCAGGAAATTGTTTCCTCTTTTTCAGGAGAATTTTTAAAAGTCGGCAGCTTAGTCTTAAATAGGGATTTTTATTTTTCATACTTTGTCTTTTAGCTTTATTTAAAATGTTGTTTCTTTTTATGTAGAGTGTCACAGGTATTTCGCAAGAGGCTAGAGGATGTAAATTCCATTTTTTTTATTATTTGGCACTTTATTTAAAATCTGAAAATTAAGTCCATTCGCAGAATTAAGCTTTAGCTTATTTCACCATTTTATTCTAAAACTTAAAACAACTTTTTTTATACCCTTGCAGAGGGTATTATAATTTTGGTCAAAAGTGTGCAACGCAGTGAAGGAGACATCTCCGACCCTATAAAGTATATATATTCTTGATCAGGATCACCTCCTGAGTTGATATAGCCATGTCCGTCTGTCCGTCTGTCCGTCTGTCTGTCCGTCTGTCTGTTTCTACGCGAACTAGTCTCTCAGTTTTAAAGATATCGAATTGAAACTTTGCACACAGCCTTCGATCCTTTGCACGCAGTATATAAGTCGGAACGGCCAGGATCGGACAACTATATCCTATAGCTGCCATATAACTGATTGATCGGAAATGCCATAACTTTAGTGTTTGTTAAGTTAGGAAGTTGGGATTTCCTATGGGTATTTTATTTGGCCAGTCAATCCGACCTACCAAATTTCATAAGGATCGGCCGACTATATCCTATAGCTGCCATATAACTGATTGATCGGTAATGCCATAACTTTGGGATTTGTAAAGTTAGGAAGTTGAGATTTTCTATGGCTTTTATATTTGGCCAATCAATCTGACCTACCAAATTTCATAAGGATCGGCTGACTATATCCTATAGCTGCTATATAACTGATTGATCGGTAATGCCATAACTTTGGGATTTGTAAAGTTAGGAAGTTGGGATTTTCTATGGGTTTTATATTTGGCCAATCAATCTGACCCACTAAATTTCATAGGGATCGGCCGACTATATCCTATAGCCGCCACTTAACTGAACGATTGGAAATGCCATAACTTTGGTGTTTTAAAAGTTAGACAGTTGGGATTTTTTATGAGTGTTAAGAATGCATCATATGAATAATTTTGGAGAATATAATTCGGAATATTCTGCAAGGGTATTTCAACTTCGGCTCCGCCCGAAGTTAGCTTTCCTTTCTTGTTTCATATTTTTTGAGTCACAATTACTGAGAAAATAATATAAAACGTAAGCTGGCTAACCTTTTCTTCAAGATTTATTTTCAAATTTTTTTAATTTTGTATTTATATAGCGGCCTATATATGGTTATTTCATTCTTAATCTTTTTTTCGAGTGCAGACGGGCATTCAAAAGGCAGAGCCGTGCTTATTTACTGGCGCCAGTTGGCGGACAAGTTAATTTTTCAACAGCCTAAGCGGTCGGAAGCCAATTCAAGTCGCCCGATTCTGATTTAAATATGTCGCTGGCAACCACAGAAAAAAGACGAATCGGAAGCTGCAGAAATACCAACATTATGTTATGCGGGGGCACGAGATTGATAGGCGCCCGTCGAGACTTGTCTGCGATTCGCTTTGGCCAAAGTTTTTGGCTGCCATTGTGTAGCGTGCTTTTAGGCGCTGACAATGAAAAACTTTTGTGCTTATCATGCGTGCAAGTTTCGGCGACGTTTTAATTGAAAAATACTTAGCAAAGTCGACTCTCTCTTAAAGAGAGTGTCAAATGGCATGCACTTTACGGCAGCTGTTCAAGTGCACACTCCACACTGCACACGCATCCTGCCAGGATAACACCTTCGCGGATGCGGCGGTGTCCTGCGAGCCAATATATAACCTCCAATTTAATTGCTGGCTTAAGTGGGCTGGCCCACTAACCTACTCCGCTTCTTCAGCCCGGCCGACGAGCTCTCTCTTTTCGGCGCCTTCCGCTCTCTCTGGGCCACGATGACAACGTCGATGGTGTTTTTAATTTGGCCGGGATTAGGATGGGGTCCGTGCTTAATTTTAAACAACTTCGAAGAGAGCGAAGACAGCGAATGGGCTGGCCAGGGATCACGTCCTGTTTGGCACGTCTCAGGCTTTCTTATTACGCACTCGTAAAAAGAAACGGCTGCTCCGACTGACTTGTCCAACTCGTTCGGGATTATAGCCATTAACTTTGGCATTGCATATCGCTGCGTGACGTCTTTAGCGCGTGCAGTTCGGACCTGGCCTGTTTGTCACTGTAATAAACTTGGCAACAAATTGCCAGCCGGCGTGTCTTCTTCTGGCCACCACCCCTTCCCCTCGTTTTTTTCCACCGACATTTAACCCTTCGCTAGCATTTTGACACGCACGTGTCGAAAAAAGGCGCATACATTTTTAAGTGATTAAAAAAGTGCTCGTACACTTAAATTCGGAGCGCGAGTGAGTGAGAGAGAGAGAGGGAGAGAGCCAAAGCAGACAATAAGCAAAAACATTTAAATGCGAGCAACGTGCAAAAAATAAATTGTTGTCAAAAAAGTTGCAGCCTCTTATCAGGCGGAACATTTTGGACCTGGCACACACTACACAGCATCCACAAGCGATATGGTTCTTTTCCCAATCGTTTTGTAACCGAAAAACGAAGCGCTTGAGTTCCACACACACGACAGGATTCGAGTTCGGGTTTTGGCCTGAACCGAAACAGGACGTCGGCTCTGCGAGATGCCTCGTTCCGCCGCGACTGCGAGTGCGAATCAGTTGAAAAAGGTCCTTCGTGCGGGTCGGTTAGTGTAACGGTGGTATTTCGCTCCCACTGGGAACAAATAAAATCAACTGGCTTGGCCCAAAAGTAAACAACAACAATAATTAAATAACATTTGTCCAGCGCTCGAGTGAGTGCTTCGTGTATGTTTTTTAACTAACTGGCCCGATAACCGCTGGGGAATTTAGCATGCAAAAATAGGAAATAGAAATTATATAAACACGAGAGCCGGGGATTCAATGACCGCTGGCTGGTTGGTGAGCTAAGATAACCCGCCGATAACGCGGTCCGTGGTTCAGTGGCAATTTGCATTGATGAACTGTGTGCTCGTCGCCCGCCGTGAATAACTAAAACCGAAAGCAAAACCAAAACCAAAAGCAATCCGCATCCCCGGAGCGGGGGCATCGATAATCAGAACCTCAGGACCAGGATCGCAGAGCCTCCTGCCGATTATCCTTTGAAGTCCCCAGTGAGTGAGTGTGTCTCTGTCAGTGTGCAAAGTGTGAAAAAGCGCAAAATAAATATTAAAAGCGAAACGTGCGTGGATTAGAAAGCATAAAACCGGCAAGCAAAGGAGCAGAAACCACAACAACTACACTGCAGCCGGGCAAAAGTGCTGAAAGGGCTGCTGAAGTATTCGAACGCGTTCGCCATAAGGTTGGTATTTCACATCATGTACAAGTACCAGTTCAATGCACTACCATCTCGCTTTTTGTTTTCCTTGGCTGGCTGTTTTTTTTTCGGTTTTTTCGTTTCTATTTTTATTAGGGCCGCGCACGTTGGCGCATAATTTACGCTAACTTTTATTTTGCCATCGGGCTATATACCTTTTCGCTTATTTCCCCTGGCAAGTGAACTGGAAAGTTCGGCGTACAGAGACTGAAATTTGAATTTTTCCGTTAAGTGGGTCGCTCCAACTTGCACCTGTCAGAAGGCCCTGGGCCTTGGGCATTGGGCAGCGGAGCGAACATATGCCAACGGCCAAACAATCGGTTGACAAGCCCCCTCTCATCCGATATCTGGGTCCCCGGGTCCATGTTGATTTATGACAATCGAAGACAGGGGATCCCCCGTCTGTTTACCCAAGTAGCCGGGGCAGGCGGCACAGTTTCCGTCCAACTGGAAACTAAATAATTATGTGGCTCAGGTGGGACGGCGGAGGAGCTCACATTCTATCCCCGCCAGCCACCGCATTTCTGCCTGAGTCGGGTTGAGTTTAACGAACATTTATGCGAGTGCGGTTGTTTATGCTGAGCCCGAGTTATGTGGCACTCAGGGGGCGTGGCAACCACACACTCGCACTGGGGGCTCATTTCCCAGCCGCACTCATACGCCGTGTGGCACTCGGGCTGTAGCAACAACGTTTGCATATGTTCATCAAGAATGAATTAAAAGTTATTTTAAATTCGTGACACTCGCCTAATTTTGCAGGTCCCCGAATCTCTCTGCACCGACAAAAAATTGTGGGTTCCAAAATTTAGATTGTCTCGCAAAATAAGGTTTTGTTCAGATGGAAATGTAAACGAAAAACAAATAAATATTTACAAATTTAGTAGATCAAAAAATACATTTGAACTGAATATTTTTTGAATGATTTATCCATATTAAATTTACAAATTTTAATAAACTAAATTAAATTAAATTTGACCAGAAGGATGTTTTATCTCGGTGAATTAATTGGTCCTTACATTTGATCGAAAAATGGTATTGATTGGTTTTGATTTCAATTATATTTTTTACAAATTTAAATTGTTATAAGCAATTGAATTCAATCTCCGTCCAATAAATTTTAATACAGTATAATTACATCAAGTCTAAGTTACAAGGATTAAATATTTAAATTCAATGAAAATCACTTCTGACAGATTTACCTAAAATATTTTCAAGTATTTGAAGTTTAAATTGAAGTATCCCAGAAACAAAACTGCAGTTTAGGGAGCCTTTCTCTTTGATCCTAAATCTTATACTTGAATCTAGAGAATAGACCTTGATTTTTTCCCAGTGCATTTGTGTGAGTCGGCGGGCTTAAGCGAGTGTGCTGGGTCTGTCAGTTGTTCCCGGCGTTGCTGTGTTACTGTGCTCAAGTGGCGGAGGTGTCACCTGGCAGACAGGTATGCTATGCCGTCCTACTATGATGCTGCCACTCACGAGTTCTAATGTGCGCACACATATTGCATATAAGAATATGTACTCGAGGGCGGATATTTCCCCATTGGAGCCACAGTCCCCTGAAGGACTGGGCCTGGCAAGTGAATTAAATTTCAAATGTTTCTTAATTTACTATTTCGGTTTCCCGTTGACAGTTCAAATTGCTATAACAAATTTTCTAGCGCTACGCATGCCACTCACTCATTCGTTCATTCATTTCACTTTGCTCACAGGCTCGGAGGGGGCGCACATGCAAATTAAATTTTGTGTTGTTCGATGAATTAAAAAAATACAATTTTTATATTATATTTATTTGGTGATAAACCTTTTATTCTTAAACACTTTTAATACAAGACACTTTTTATTTTCTAATTTTTTTATAACCGATCGCGGTCACGATGAAAATAGGACTGCCGCTTTATTTCTAAATCTAATCCAATGAACCTCGGCCAGGAGCTTTTCTTTTTGAACTTTAGAACTTCAATTTATGTTTAGATTAAAAGCTTAGGATGAAACTGTTGCATCTCATTGAGAAATTCAATTATGCTGACCGATGCAATTTGGTGGGAACTTGTAACGCAAAAGGGCGCAATTGATTGGGATTCAAACGGAAGCTGATGTTTACTTTAATTTTGATTTGTTTAACTTAGTTGGGGAACCAAGATCGGACCTCAAAGCCAAAGGCAAAGACAAAGGCAAATGCAGAGTTTGAAAATATTGTTTATAAAAGCCATAAGTGGCCTGGTTTCACGGGTTGGATAACTCTCCCCCTTCTAAAATGGATCGTCCCGATTCAATATGAAATTCATTTAATTGCTCTCTTAATTCTGTTATAAAATTTTCTTGGTTAATAGATTTTTCTGGTTCTGGCCGTTGTTTTTTGGTTACAAATAATATAGCATTTTTGTATTTTATAATAAGTAAAAAAATCAAATATATAATGATTAAAATTAATAATATAAAGGTAAGTGATATTTTAGTATTATTAATTTTAATAAATGGATTTAAAATGTTTATATTATCTAAAGAAAGTTCCGAGTTATTTGATAGTATATAATCGGATATTTCATAATTTTTGAAGTGATTCGTAGTTATGTAATCAAGAATTTTGTTTTCCAAATTGGTATATGAGATATTATTAATATTGGTTGTGTCATTAAATGTTATTAAAAATGAACCGTTTAAATGGGAGTTGTTAACAATATTGTTACCATTTATAAGAATGGCACCATCTTGTATGATGTCAATTTTTTTATTTTTTTCTCTTATTTTTTTACAAGTCGATTTCTCTCCATTTAATAATCGGGTGAAACAACTTTTTCCTTAATTAAAGTGCAATAATTATTAAAAAGTTCGTTTTTAAAGTTAGACATTTCATAAAACATATTTGCGCATTTTGCGACTTCATTGCTTAATACTAGTTTCCCATCTTTTTGAGATATCGCTCTAGCGTGATAAATTTCGCATCTATTTTTAATTATTGGGTATTTTATATAAATGATTAAAAGTTCTTTATGGAGTGCGATTTTAAAAACAGAGATGTCCATTAAATCAGCGATAATTACTGGTTTTTGTTCATGTTTTAATATTTCCATGATGTCATCATTGTTCAAAATTTTGGTATTAAAAACATCAATTTTTGCTAGTGTAATTGTGTCAATTAAATTTTGCAGATCAAATGTTAGTAATCGTAAACGATGTTTTCGCAGTGGTAAATCTTGATCAATAAAAACATTTTTAAAATCATCAGAAAGAGATTCAATTTCTTTGAACAATTTGGAATTGATAATAGATTGCTTATTATTATTTTCAATTAATTCATTGATTTTATTCTGAACTTTAATAAAATCATCATGATCCGGGGTTCCAGCTAACCATTTCCATACAGTGCCTAACTCGTTTATACCTCTTTTTGATCTAGTTGATATTAATTGTGATAAAATTAATTCGATTACTTCTATGTCATATTTAATTTCCCATTGTGACCTTTTATTAGAATCCCTTTTTATATTATCTGATTCCAATTTTATTATTTCTTTATAAAAACTTAAGTTAGTTACGTGGAATAAATCTGCGTATGAATCGTACGTCAATACGTCTTTATTGTCCTTGAATAAAAGATACTCGTGACTTGTATAGTCAATTATTTCTGATTTTGTTAATAAAATAAGGTGTAATATGAGCACCTGATAAAACATTTTCTGCAAAAGGTAAAAAAAAGTAATATATAAATATTTAGAATTTTATATTATCTTTGTGAATAATCCTATTTCTATTGTTGATTATTATTTTGTTAGGTAAATTTTCTTTAACTACTTGTTTTTTATATCTAGTTTTAAGTTTATTTCTTTCCCCGTGTTTCTTCTCATAAACTACCTGTCCTACATGATAATCTTTGTTTTTTCTGTTTTCATTATGTATTTCTAACATTTTTTCTTGTGTATTTTTTAAAATTTTAGGAATGTTATCGTGCTCTATTTTATTATATAGTACGTCAAAAGGTTTTTGGTTCGTTGTTGAATGAATGCTCTGATTATATTCTTGAGCGGCTCTTATTACTATTTCGGAATAGTCTGTTAAATTAAATTCTTCTTTTATGCATCGAGCTAATTCTGTTAATGTAGAATGTGCCCTTTCAACTTGTCCGTTTGAGGTACTGTGCCTCGGGTCTGCGTAATGTAAAGTTAAACCGCACCTTTGTGCAAAAGATTTAAATTGGGCCGAGGTAAAGCTCGGTTCATTATCGGTCATTATTATTTTGGCTTGCGGAAATTGTTGAAGAAGTTCCATTACTTTATTTTCGATATTTAATTTATTTTGGATTTCTTTTACTACTAGAAATTTTGAGTAAGCGTCAATACAAGTTATGAAAGTAAGACTTTGCGCGTAATATATATCAATGTGTAAATTTTCGCCTTCTTTACTTGGGATTGGGGCTTCTCCAATTGGAATTTTAATTGGATGTCTGTTATATTTGTTTTCGTTGCAAATTTTACAATTTTTTATATATTCTTTTAATTTTGTAAGTAAGTTTGGCCAATAATACAATCTACTGATTTGTTTATAATTTTCGTCTAGTCCCCTGTGCGCTCTACAATGTGTTTCTTCGATTATAAGTGCTCTGTCTTCAGAATTTTCTATATCTTGGACAAATATTCTTGTATACAAAAATTTATTCATAAAATTATCTTTAAGTGGTTTTTGAATTCTATAAAAGTCCTCTAAAGTACAATGAATACCGACTGTTAAATTAGGAGGAATATATTCCCTTAAGATTGATATCAAATTTTCGGGAGTGTCAAATTCTATTATATGTCTGGTATTTTCGAATATATTAACCGACTCATGTATTGTATACCTCCCCGTTGCTAATAGCAATTGTTGCTTAAACTGGTTTAAGGGTTTACGGGTTTCTTGTATAACATTCTCAAAACTACTCTCTGCTGAATGCTGAGTGTTTTGATCTGAGACCGATTCGTTACTGTCAGTTAAGTTGTTGATTTGAATCCTTGATAAGGCGTCTGCAACTACATTAGTTGTACCTGGCTTATAAATGACTTTTGGAGTGAAACTTTCTATGAAGGAATACCAGCGTTTCATTTCGATATTAGGATTTTTATCAGAAATTGCGAAAGATAATGGTTGATGATCGGTTTGAATTTCAATTCCAATCACTCCGTATAAGTAATTTCTTAGATTTTTAAGGGCCCATACTATGGCTAAAAGTTCTTTCTTATTTGTTGCATAAACTTGTTCTGTTTTAGTCAAGGTTTTCGAAATAAAAGTAATTGGTTTACCTTCTTGGGATAATACTGCACCAATTGCTACGTCCGAAGCGTCGGTGGTCAGGGTAAATTTTTTATTATAGTCCGGTTGAACTAGTTCTACTTGAGCAATGAGATTTTCTTTCAGCTCGTTGAAAGCTTTAATAGCTGGGTCATCCAGCTGAATTAACATTTTTGTTGACATTCTTTTTGAAATTTTGCCATTATGACCTCCAAGATATTTGGTTAGAGGTTTCGCTATGAAGGCGTAATTTAAAACAAATTTTCTATAATAGCCCGTAAGGCCTAGGAAACTTCTTAGTTCCCGAATATTTTTTGGAAGCGGATACTTATTAATGGTGTCAATTTTTTCTGGGTCTGTCTTGATGACGTTATAAGATACGATGTACCCTAGAAAACTGGTTTCGCGTTTAAAGAATTTTGATTTTTCTAAAGAGATTTTCATGTTTGCCCTTAATAATATATTTATAATTTTGTTTAAGTCTTCATAATGTTGTTCAATCGAATTTGAAAATATTATTATGTCGTCCATGTAGACATGACATGTTTTCCCTATTTGTTCTCTAAGGATGTCGTCCATTGCTCTCTGAAAAATTCTTGGTGCATTTGTTAGTCCGAATGGCATTCTTAAAAATTCATATTTTCCATTATTTATTGAAAATGATGTTTTTTCGACATCAGATTCTTTCATTAATATCTGATGAAAACCTGATTCTAAATCTATTGTTGAAAAATATCTTGCTTTTCCCAAATTGGATAGAATTACTGATGGGTCTTGCATTGGGTACCTGTCAGGTATGGTACTTTCATTTAATTTTTTATAATCAATAACGAGTCTTAATTTACGGCTTCCGTCTTGATTTTCTCCTTTCTTTGGGACTACCAGAACTGGTGAATTGTAAGGGCTTCGGCTAGGCCTTATAATTTTTTCTGATAACATTCTACTGATTTCACTATTCACGAAGTCCGTGACAGATAAAGCATACGGATATTGTTTCCCATATATTGGCCTGTCATGAATAAGATTTATTTCCCCCTTTATGTCTGTTCTAAAAGGAATTTGCATATTTATCTTTGAATGCTCTTTTTCAATATAGTGAACTATTTTTTATCTGTTGTTTGTCGGATAACTCAACGACGGCGGGCTTGAAATTTTTACATTTCAAACGATTTTTATTTATTCGATTTTTGACGGTATTTACTTCGTCGGCGCTCTCAGGATTTTTAATTCCCAAGATATTTTTATTTTTATTGACGGATATTTCTACGTCGGCGTTCTCAGGATTTTTTATTTCCCAAGATATTTTTATTTTTATTGACGGATATTTCTACGTCGGCGTTCTCAGGATTTTTGATTCCCAAGATATTTTTATTTTTATTGACGGATATTTCTACGTCGGCGTTCTCAGGATTTTTTGATTCCCAAGATATTTTTATTTTTATTGACGGATATTTCTACGTCGGCGTTCTCAGGATTTTTGATTCCCAAGATATTTTTATTTTTATTGACGGATATTTCTACGTCGGCGTTCTCAGGATTTTTTGATTCCCAAGCTTTTCTCACTATTTTCCACAAATAATGAATCTGTTTTTTCGCTACTTTTATCATCGAAATATTTTTTTATAATAAATTCTTTTAACGGAAGAATATTATTTACTTCAATTAAACTTATTTCATTTTTTTCCTCATTATCATAATATTTTAACTTTTCTATTTTCCCTTTATATTCCAAGACTCCCTTTTCTATATTTATTATAGCTCCAATTTTTCTTAATAAATTGAATCCAATTAGAAGGTCAGATTCTAATCCTTCGATTTCATAAAATAAATGTCTTGTTTCAAATATATTTATAATATGATAATATTTTATAATTGAATACCCATGAACTGTAGTTACCTTTTTGTATATTGATAACTCATTTTTATTTTCAAAAATTCCCTTTTTTATATAACATGCAGTGGCTCCTGTATCTATTAAAATCTTCAACTGCTTTTTTGTTTTCCTGTCTATCCTATTTAAATAAGGCATTCCCCTGTAGGGGTCTGGTCTAAAAAATGATCTTCATTAATATTATTTAATCTGGTTATTTTATTAGCTGGTTGATTTACTGTTCCATTTGGTTCCCTTTTTTGAGCTTGAATTTGCTCCCTATTTTGATTTGTGTGATAATAATTAGAACGATTATTATTTTGATAATAATTATTATTATATCTTCCTTGATTATTATTTGCCTGCCAATTATTATTTCTTCCTTGATTATTATTTCCCTGCCAATTATTATTCGGCTGCCGATTATTATAAGGTTTATTCTGGAGTTGAATCGATGGATCAACATCCATTGGCTCGACGGCTTGTTGCTTATGATTGTTATTTTGATTATTGTTTTGCCAAAAATTTCCCCTTTGTGGCCAATTATAATTTTGGTTATTACTAAAATTATTTCCCATTTTATTAGAATTATTATTTTGTCGTATTTGATTAAATCGTAAGTTGTTTCCCTGATATTTATTTTCATTTTTAAATCCATTAAACCTATTTGCAAATTGAGCACGGAAATTATTTGATTCTAATTCTTGGACCTTTGCCAAAGCATTGGGCAAATCTGGTGGATTTAATGAGAAAAGTGTTTCTGAGATAGATCCATTTAGTCCGGATATAAATATTCGTAAAGCATTGCTCCTTATTATTTTGTTTGTTTCCTTGGTAACTACGCTCTCCTTTCCGTATGTCATTATGGTTTTGTTTATTAATAAAGTCATTTTTTTATTGACTTCATTATAAAATTCTGTAACTGTCATTCGTCCCTGCCTGAGGATACTTAGTTCTGACTCGAGTATATGTATTGGTCGTTTATCGTTATATATAAAGTCCAATCTAGATAAGATTGCTTGAAAATTTAAAACGGTGCCATGATTGGTAAGAGCATCATGGGCAGCTCCCATAATTTTATTTCGTAGAATTGTTAAGGCAATAAAATATTGTTCGCTTTGAATTTTATAAAGACTCATTACAGTTTCTGCAGCTTCCCTCCATCCTACATATTGTGTTGGTTCCCCAGTGAATTTTGGTAAAGATTTTACCACTTCAAGTGTGGTATCGCATTTTATAGTTGGGTCAATTGCTTGAATTTTATAATCTTCCACAGTGTTTGCATCTGTGGCTAACCTTCCTTCTAAACCTTCTATTTTCCTGGTCACTTCATTCAACTGAACATTTATTAATCTATTTATTAATTCCATTGTTAAGCCTCCCGCTGTGGCTATACTACCTGCAGAAAAACTTGGTGCTGAACCTCCGGTTGCCATTTTTAAATTTAATTCACCAAAGCTATTTATTAAATCTTCCAGATTGTTTCTTTATTAATTATTAAATCTAGGTTCGCGATTTAACTTACTATTTTTATAAATGTTTAATTTTTTTTTAATATTTTTTCTCAATTCCCTAATTTTAAATTATAATCTTTTTAAAATAAATAATTTTTTGTTATTATTGAAAATTAATTCCTCACGAAACTGTCCCGATGGGGTCTTCCTTCTATGATGTTGAGGGTATCTTCCTTCTTGGATTCAGCGAAGATTAATGGCGTGAGGATGGCCTTCCTTCCTTCTTTAATTTTATTGTTTCAGCGTGTTGTTTTTTTTTTTTTTTTTTTGTTGTTGAAAGTTCTTGTTTGATAAAACAGTTTTTTTTTTTTTTTATTTTAATGCGTTTTCGGTTTTTTATTGTTTTAAATTTTGTGTTCTTGTATTGTGTTGTTTAAAATTTTGGTCCACCTTTATTTTAAATTCACCTTTAAATGGATTATTTCATTTATTAATTTCCATTTAATTTTTTTTAACGATCACTGCCACTTGGTTGTGCCGTTTGGTGGATGTTTTAATTTTTCCACTAAAAATGAAGAGTTGTTGGCCGCGCGAGCTCCGTTTGTATTTAACTTATATTTCATTAAATAATTTTTTGGAACTTTTTAGACGCGGCCCCACGTTGGGCGCCAATTAAATTTTGTGTTGTTCGATGAATTAAAAAAATACAATTTTTATATTATATTTATTTGGTGATAAACCTTTTATTCTTAAACACTTTTAATACAAGACACTTTTTATTTTCTAATTTTTTTTATAACCGATCGCGGTCACGATGAAAATAGGACTGCCGCTTTATTTCTAAATCTAATCCAATGAACCTCGGCCAGGAGCTTTTCTTTTGAACTTTAGAACTTCAATTTATGTTTAGATTAAAAGCTTAGGATGAAACTGTTGCATCTCATTGTGAAATTCAATTATGCTGACCGATGCAATTTGGTGGGAACTTGTAACGCAAAAGGGCGCAATTGATTGGGATTCAAACGGAAGCTGATGTTTACTTTAATTTTAATTTGCGCTCAAGATGAAACTGTCGCATTTCATTGTGAAATTCAATTAGCAATTGATTGGGCTTCGAACAGAAGCTGATGTTTACTTTAATTTTGATTTGTTTAACTTAGTTGGGGAACCAAGATCGGACCTCAAAGCCAAAGGCAAAGACAAAGGCAAATGCAGAGTTTGAAAATATTGTTTATAAAAGCCATAAGTGGCCTGGTTTCACGGGTTGGATAACTTGCATAAGTGAAATATTATGTACAACTGTCGGGTTTGTTTTTCCTTTGCGCATTTTCGCAGTTTTTCTTCGCTGCTTTTTGTGTTTGTTTGCCTTTTTGCTGGTCGTTGGTGGCGAAAATAAATGAAGCCATTCGAGCGCAATCAGAATTTCGCATTAAAGCGTGGCGCACACGCATTGCCAATGCGATTGTCAGATTGAGAACACCATATATATAGTAATCGTGTTCAAGCAGCAAAGTCAAAGTTGAAACGGTTATTTCAGCTCACGAGGATGCCTAAGGAGGCAGAGTGTTGGCACTACCAGGTAGAAAAATCGTATGGGTGATCAAGGAAAAAAAAATCGACGACAGGTGGCAAATGGAGTTAAATAAATAGTACTGAAAACTAATATTTATGGATACGTAGAAAAATTGTTGAAACCACGAACATAAACTGTAATAAGTGGAGCTCCATAAATTTCATAGATTTTTAACTGTTTAAAATCACATCGATGTTTAAACAAAAGCACCACACTATTTAATTAAAACAGCTAAAACATCAGAATATTTAAAAATTTAAATTTATAATAAAATACAAACATTTTGAAACTAAAATTTAATCGCGACTAGAAAATCAAATCGAATCGCGAACAAAGAAAGAATGTTAGCGTAAATACTGGAAAGAGAATTAGATAAAAACAAAAATAATTTATTCCACATGCCGTATGCTACAGGCAGAAAATGTAGGTTATTTGATAAAAATAGAGAGGTGGAAAATGAGATAAAATTCAATTTAGTGAAACCAAAATAGACCAAAGCTAAATGAAACATTGAATTTCAAACTTTATAAATACAAGCAGATAAAGTAGAACCAGTCATACAAGTATTCTCAGATATCACATTTTTCATTTAGAATCCTTAAATTTACTTCATTATTTCACTTCCGTTTTGCTGATTACAAAGTCCTTTGGGATGGATGCAAAAAGAGTAAACTGCAGGCAGGCACTTGAGAACTTGGCTAAATGAAAGGAAACAAGAGGCAACCAAACCATCAGCGTCTGTTTGCTTGGTTGGTTGTCTTAACCGCCGAGCTCTAAAAACCATTTACAGTTTTCAGTTAACTCGCAAGGCAAACGCAATTGCTGCGTGCAAAATAAATAAATACTTTGCTAACTTTCAACAGCCAGTCGTGTTTTTGTGAACAGCTCGCAAATTGAACTTAAAAGTAATGCAGTGGCACTACATCTTATTTCGGTTACTGCCACCGACACTGAAACCCTATGGCTTCAACCTTTAACTGTTGCTGGGGCAGCTTTTGTTTCGACGCTGGCCACAAAAAACTGTCTCTACCAAATGAAATTAGTGTCAAAACGCTGGTTCTGCAAGTGCTGCATGCCTCGTCAAATCCGTTTCCGTGGCAAATGGCATTGGGGAAGGCTCGAAGGATAGCGACAGACAGGCGACAAGCCCTGGCCGAAACATAGGGCGTCCTGGCCCAAAAGTGGGCGTAATCGCTGGCATCGTAATGGCGATGCCAATGCCTCTGGCGGTCTAGCAACCAACAGACAGCAACCAACAACCAGTAACTAGCAACAGCTACGAGCATATCTACAACTACAACATCATTTCACTATGGTCTAAGCTTGCACTGGAAAAAATTGCTTACTTCGTTTATAGGTGGAAGAAGATTGGAACATATCAAAAATATTTAAGTAAACTAGGTAAAGTAAATACTAATCAAAGAATATATAAAGCTTCTAACAAAAATTGGATAAAATGTGATATTTTTTAATGATTATAATATAGTGTATAAAAGAAGATAATAAAATATGTTTATAAATATTGTTAACCAAAACTATACATCCAAAAAACCAAATAGCCTTTATTTTAGGAATATTGATCTAGAAGTTGAGCCTAGCCCATATAATTCAGTAAAAATAACAAAATTTTTGGCAGTTTTTGGTTGTCTTTGATCCAACAGACTTTAAAGTAGTTTTTGAGCTACAAATATTTTACAAAATTATACACATTTCTTTCGTGTGTACTTCTCCCAGTTGCTGTTGTTGTATTTTCTTGTTGCCAATGCCTTTTAAGTTGATTATGGGCTCCAAAAAATAAAAAAGAGGTAGAAACAACAAAATAAAGGACAGCCGAGGAGAGTGGGAAAAAAGCGGCGCCGTTGTGCTGAATGAAATTGATGAAGTAGTTTCAAAAGCTGCTGCTGCTGGTACTGGTGCTACTGTTACTGCTGCAGCTTTTGCTTGCGAGGAAAAAACCCTTCCTGACCAAGGTAAATAAGCCTTGTTTTTGCCTCCTGCTCTTTGCAACTTGTTTGCTGCTAAGTTTTTGCTTTGGGGCGGCCGCGCTTTCACCTGCAAATTGAATGGGATTTCGGGCTGCAGCCTGCGAAGTGCATTGCCCTGAGAAAAGGAACAGGGACAATGGAGTGCATGAGCTGCAGTACTTTGTGGCCCAATGGAGTCGTTCCTCTTAAATTGCGGCCGCGCTTTGATTAACTTCAATCAGCGCTGGGGAATCGCTTTCAAAATTAAAATTTATTGCCAATTTGCGGCAAATTCGATTAAGCTTAGGCTCTTCTCCTTTTTTTTGTGGCGCACAAAAGCCAAAGCAGAGCAGGAAAAACACTCAGCTGGACATGAGAACACGAAGGAGAAGGAAGTCTGGGCATTTAAATCCAATATGTAAATGAAAGCAAGATGGGGAGCAGCAGGATCAGGCCTGGACTCATCCCCCCTCCCCGCCCCCTGCTCGAACTGTTGAAAAGCTGTTGAAGTTTATTGGAAAAATATTCAAATCACGTGGGTGGTCTCAGCTCATCGCCCGGCAACGAAGACTTCCTCCTGGCTGTGTGATAAAAATGGCCAAGAAATTACTTATAGATTGAATGAAATCGTCAGGCCTGGGACTCCACTCCCGACCAGGTTCACTCTGTGCTCTGGTTTTCCTTGCAGCATTTTTGATCAATTTAAATGCCCGGCTAAGACAATAAAAAGTCTTATTGGACCGGCTTAGCTGGGGATTTCATGAGGCCGAAGCCGATGCCCCCTCGCCATTCGCATTGTTTTTGGCCCGGATAAGCGTGCAATTAAAATTGAAGTCGGCTTTTTGGCCTGGCAAATGGCGAAATGATGTACACGGGGGCCGATGGTCGATGGCTCGAAAAACTTATCTAATAAGTGTCAGTTGGACAACGTGGGGCACAACGTGCTGCGGCTGACCCCGACCTCAACGCAAAAGTTTCACTTTCACTTTTTGGGGTTCACCCAAGACTTTTGTCACTTTTTGGGGGAACGAAGTCGCCGGAGCGAGGAGCCGGAAAATCAATGCCTATAAATTGCTTGACGCCTGCTCACGCTTATTTATAGCATAGGGATTTATGTTCGGCATATTTATTTATGAACAACAATTTGCCGGCTGCTTTAAGGCTCATTGATGCCCGGGAGAGAGTCGTAAATTAGCAGCCGCCCTGCAGCAACAAATGTAAATAGTTCAATAACAAAGGCGCTGCCAGTGCCAACGCCAATCCCGATCCCAATAACAATCACTGGCTGCAGGCCGTTTGGCCTCAGGACACATGGATAGGCAAGGAATGAACGTCTGTTGAGGGCAGCAATAACAAGTGGACATGTTTTATTTATGGAGCAAACGTAGACGACGACAAACGACATCGAAAGTAGCTGTTAAAATTGTTTTAATTTGCTGTTCGCAGTTGAATACACAGCTGAAGGAGAACGAGGACAGGAACAAGAACAACATGGCCAACGACATGAGCAACAACAAGCCGTCATCAAATAAAAGCCCAGACTGAAGGTCAACTAGGATGCGAATGGGTCAGTGAGCCAAAGGCAAACAGATCCGGGCATCTAGGTTACAGAAAAGGTGGACCGAAAAAAATGTGAAACCAAGTCCGTGTAGAGAAAAATCGAGATCTTATTCTTACTTTTTATTTACCTTTTATACTAACGAAGAACTTAAATAATATGATTAACAAATATATACTTATTTAGAATTTATCAAAATGAATTGTATTATTAATTGAAGCACTTTAACATATTAATTTTAAACTCAATCATAATTTTAAAACAAAAATAGAAACAATCTAGTTGACAAAGTAATACTTTTTTGTTGGCTTAAAATATATTTTTATGAAAACCATTTTTGTTAGCTTATGAATCAATTAATGCTCTAACTTTATAGATTACAAATATTGAAATATTCAATAAAACTAAAGCAATTGATCATTTTCGATGCTTTACGAGTTCATATCCCTGTGAGCGTCGATATCCCTCGACTCGCAGACACTAAAGGCAAAGAAACATGGGTGCAAATGAGTGGCGATGTCCTTGTTGTGGTGGTCGCAGCCACTTGCCATAATATCCTTGTTGTTGCCGATGATGCGAACTGCTGCTGTCTGCTCCTTGTTGGCTGGTTAAGTGACCAAATCGAGTACCAAATGGCCAAACGTCTGCTCAACCCCAAGTAATAATTCAATTGTGCAGCGGACCAATGCCCCCAAGATTGATGGCGTGCATTTGAGACTTGCTTTTGGCGACATTTGTGTGTCTTGCTGAATTATGTGTAGATGCGAGTATGTGTGTGCGGCGCTTCGAGGCGCAAATGTTCAAGCACAAAACTTTGCCAACTTTGGAAAACAAAAAAAAAAGGAAAAGCTGAAAGCGCAAAGCTGGTAGCAAAGAAAGCCAATGCCTTCAGTGGATTTAAGTTGGCTTTGAGACTCGCAGCAGCAGCAGCAGCAGCAAAGCCATCGTCATCTAGTCATATACTCGTTGCCAGATAAGCATTTATACGCATTAAAGCGACAGCCAACTTTTGACCAACTTTTCCTCTTGGCAAAGTTATCAAAAATTCCACTTGCGCAGTGAATCAAGTGCCATTTACTGATTGTGCCACGGTGCGACGGCTGAAAGGAGCCGTCGCTCCTCCTAATCCGCTTCACATTTTATCAGCGCTGTGACAGTGGCTCTCACATCCTTGAATCCTTCGGGGTGCGTGTGTGTGTGTGCACGCGCATTCATAAGTTGGCCCGAGTCCTGAATCCTTAGCCTGGCCTGAAGCGCTTTTAGGCGCTCTTAGCGCGCCCAAACTTCGAGTGGCCAGGATGAACAGTGAATGAAAGGGCTCAGGGACGGGGTCGTGTTAAATCGACGCCTAATGCCACATCTAAGCCCTTAACTAGGACATTGACAGTTGTCGTTGTTGGCGGGAAAACTCTCGGAAACTCTCTGAATGCCAGAATGCCAGGATGCCCGAATGCCGGGCATAATGAATTAATCGAAGGCCAGACACGCATTTCCGTTTGAGCCACTAAAACTATTTGGGCCGCGTTTTATCCAGCCGCTTTGGAGCTTTTCTTTTCCCCTAATATCAGGACCGAAGTCCTATTTAAAATTAATTAGAAACGCATTAAATGGGGATTTTATTGGACGTGATTGTGGAATTAACAGATTCCATTGAGATGCCCCAAAGTTGATTCATGTACGAAAGTGATTACTCAACATTTTGTTCCAATTTCTGTTGTATTTCAAATGGCAAATATGCAGATGGCAGGCGGCTCAGGACGAGGAGATATGCTCGAAAATATGCTTTCTGGGCAGTCAACAGGCATTGCGCATACGGCGTGTGGGGAATGGTACGAAAATTCGGACGTTCGTGCAGTGCTGGCCAAAAATAACAAGCGATTTTCGGGGCAAAATCAAAAATCAAGCCATTGCTTTGAGCAACGACAAACATGGGACCATAACCGGAACGTAAGCCCAGAGATAGATGTCCTGGGAAAAGAGAGAGGGGCAGGAACAAGGGGGGGCTAAACATTTCCTCAATTTATTGGTGAAATACGATTTGTGCCAGGAGACTTTTACGGACTGGCTGCTGAGCTATGCCATGCAATGTACTCCAGATGCTTTTTGAGGCATCAGGGCATTTTATGCAAATGTGGCAAGTTTATGGTTTTGTACTCCTGCTGCTGGTGCATGTGCAAGTGCATATTCTCTACGCAATCGAAGCATACGACTTTTAAGTGAACTGTGGTCATCATTACGCCGGGCTCCTCAAAGGCTTTCGATCCGGCACACCCCTTACATATTTATACATGCCTTGGCCAGAAAAAGGAGTTGTGGGAAAATATATATTGCTTAAACAGGCCTGGACATCGAATATGGGTTAAAGCCAGTAAGTGACAGTGACGGGGGGCTGATCCTGCCCAGACTTGGCCCGAAGTTCATGGGGCAGGACAGCAAGAAACAGCCGCACAGAAAGAGAATTCATGTAAATTCAGTTGAGTTAACAATTGCAATTTTTGGATTGCGGCTGCCTGCCTTTCTTGTGTGCCATTCGCAGGCTTTGCCCTTTAGTATGTTTTCTGCATTCGAAGCATTGTTGGCTTTCTGCTGCCTCCTGCATATTGACAGATAAATCAATCAAAGTTTCCCCTGCCCGCCTGTCCGTATTCGTAGAATTTAGAATGTTGCAAGTGGTAGTCAGCTTTCGGTTTTGGCATTTGGTATTTCGCATCAGCTTCAGTTCTCCTCGCATGTGTACAGTCAAAGATTTTCAATTAAAACTCAATGTTTTCCGACTTGCAAACAATAACAAAAATTACTAAATTATCCCCAGGCAAAACAATGCTGTTCTCACAAAATTCCTTGTTCAGTACGCATGTTTTGTAGTCTGCACTGCTAGTATCTTAGATAATCGAAAAACTTTTCCCTGGCATGCCGAATGGCTTGAAGGGATTTTCCAAACTACGATTATATATGTGTGTGGTGCGTTAAAAAACGATATCCGATCCGCTCGCAGCCGTTTTTAGGAACGCCATTAGTGCCTGACTGAAGCCATTAAAAACGGAAAGTCAAAAGCAAAATTCATCCCTTTAACGTGCAACTTTTAGACCATAATTAATCATTTCTTGTGGCATTTCGTGAGTGTGGGTGCACCCTTTTCGAAAAGTTTTAACTAAAAAATCGGTATTGGCTGTGGCATCAATTATAATTAGCCGGAAAGTAGGAGCAGGCCTTAATTATACCTACAATTGGTGGGCGGCTTGACGGCGGGGAGTTGCCAAACTATGGCTGATTGCCAATAATCAAGTATACGCCGCATGGCGCCGGGGACAAAGTTTTAAAAGCTGCGTGATTTGCGTTTTACGCTTTTAGTTCACAATTTGTCTTCTATTGACGTTGGATATTGCGCATTTTAAACAATTTACGGGGGTATCAATATTTGCCGAATGTGTTTTGAATATCAAATGAGCCCCCGGTCCCGGAATCGGAATCGTAATGGAATGCCGTCCGTCAGGGGCCCTTTCACTCGTTTCTGTTCGGTTCGGTTCAGTTGCCTTCTGTCCCTGTAAATTCATTAAAAATTTGCTGCCACACGGCGAACACAAAACACAAATCCGCAGCGCAAATACAAATTTTGCGGCCTGAAAATGGGAATGGAAACTTTTGTGTGAGTCCCGGGTTTGCTTTTCGGGATCTTCCGGCGGCTGTTTTGGCGCACTATTTGAGCGTCTATAAATAAACACGGAAGATGTTGAAGAGCCTTTTCTCCCCCTTTTTCGGTTTCGGGACTCACGACATAAATCGAATCTTATTTATTTTGGTTTTGCAATTTCTTGAGCACGAGTGTTGCTTGCACAGATAAAACGTATTGAATGCCCCAAATCGCATGCCGGGGTACCCAAAAAAAAAATATACGCCTTACCATCATTTGTTGTTGTTTCTAATGGCCTGGCCTTAGTCCTTTTGGCACCCTCGCACAAACGGAAGCGATTTGTAGGGGTTGACAGGGCATAGGAATTTTGTCATCAGGGCTGACCCACAAGTCTCTGATTGATATATGCACAGGGGGGAAAATTTTCGACAAGAAATATAATACAAATACCAATACCAATAAGGGACAACATTTGATGTACCTATGAATATAAATCATGCAAACCATTTGTATTTTGTGAACTCTTATAATAATTTTAGTGAAAACCATCAAATTAGTACCATTTGTAACAACTTGGTAGTAGTAGTAATCACATTATGTAATGCTATTACTATTTATTATTTTTAATATATTTATTTTTTTACTATTTGAAATAATATAGCTTTGATTATTTCACAAAAATTGTAATCCATTTTCTTTGTAGCTATAAAAATAATTGGTTTCTCTGAGTGCAAGGATACTGAGGTACCAAGTCTCACCACATTGTTGCGGTTATCCAATTATTTTCTTAGCACATCCAATTTAATATCCGTTTGCTAAGCGATAAGGGCATTCGCAAGTCGCCTCCTTCAAATTGGAAGATCTACATCTTGTTGCTTTATTTATTTGCACACTGCGGCAGGGGCAGGACAAGTTTAGCATGAATTCGGGTCAACTTTATGAGCAGCCACGCAGAATTCTAGCCGGGTGCGTGCCGATTCCTTGCGCCTCCTGTGGAATGTTTGTTTGTTTGTTAAATTCTGCAAAATCCTTTCATACAGAAAATGGCAAACAAACACACACTGGAAACTTGCTACCAGAGACAAAGGAGCGAGCGAATGAATAAATAAATAAGCCAGAGCCACAGTTCCTCTGCTCCTGTTCCCGGATCCGAACCCGAACCCGAATCCGAATCCTTTGAAGGAGCGTCGTTTGCTGACTGACTGCGCCGGCATTTTTGGACAGCGAGCAGCAGCGAATGGTAAATGAAATGCCGTGCAAGAATTTATAGAAATTTATTTATGCTCCGCTCTGCTTCGTTCCCTTCCTCTGGCTACAAAGTAAACAAATCTAGGAACGTGCCCCACATGCCCGGAACTCACCCACACCCACGTCCACACTCACGTATGGTGTGTGTATCCCCAGCACGCACACACACACTGGCACACACACGCCCTAAGGATCCTGGCGAGCCATGTAAGCGAGCCAGAAATTAAATTTTCGTAAATTGGATTCGAAATGCGTGCGAGGAAATTCATTTAGCGCGGGATTGTCAAACAATTGAAACTGCCTTTTACACTTAATTGCCTGTTTATGCGTCAATCAGTTTGGTCACTGAGCAGTTCGGAGTTGCGGTTCCCATCACGATCCCTACTTGGCCACGCCCAAGAACCTCTCTCTCTTTCGCCTTTGTGCATTTCGTACACGTAGTGTCACGTTCTTCAAAATATGAAACGTTCACTGATTTTTAATGAAGCAAAGTTGTTGGCTGGCCCAAAAGGTACAAAGTCAGAAACTAGAACAAGTCAAACACAACACTGTGCGGGGGCAAGATGGAAACTTCACAGTCCTCTGATTAATACGTGCACTAAACGAGTCCTGGCATCGCTACCTGCTGTTCCTGCGGCCATCTTCTCTAAAGTCCGGCTACATCGTTACGGTCATGTACGCAATAATTAAAAGTATCGAAACTTGTGTGTGACTCCCCGTGTTTCCAGCTTTCCTGCTGTGTGTGCCGGTGGGTGTGTGTGTGTTGGCCTCTGTGTGGGCACTTGTCGCCTGGCCGCGCGGCCACTCACTGCGGCTGATTGCAAACGCAAACCGGTACGGTTTGGGGGACGCCAGTGTGAGAGATATGCCACGTTACGTATACGACATGTGGTCCGGTGCGACTGTGAGTAGTGAGCAGTGAGTGTGTGTGTAGTGGGTATGTGGTACGTGAGCTTCAACAATTGAACGGGATTTCTTTTTTGCTGTTTTATCCCACCCATTTCCTCTTACATAGAGAAAAAAAATGTTCTATAATCTAATTTTATAAAAATTACCTTCAAAATATTTTATTTTTAATTACAAATGCCTTTAATTAAGTTTTTCTTTGTTTCAATAATTAAAACAAATTAGAATTTTAAAGACCGGTACTTTAATTTATTCAAAACAATGTTTAATGTTTGATTATATTTTTTTGTTTGTTTTACTTTTCTGAAGAATTGTTTGCTTTCCTGTATTGAGTCTTTTAATTAAAACTAGTTTTCTTGACTTTGGGCTGCTTTTTTCCGGTCAGTGTGCGAATGCCGGCTGGCTGGCCAGTCAATTTAGAGGCATGGCCGCTTTGGCATAGATTGCCAGCGCACGGAACAAAGCAAATGACAAATAAACAAACAAACGAATGAAACGAAACGAAACGTAGCCATTGCCGTTGCTGCACACGAATCGTGTGTATAAATAAAAACTTTGCAACAGTCGCCCGAAGTCTCAGGAAAACGAGTAAGAAGAACCCTGGAAAAGCGGGGGGAAATGGAAAAACCAGATAGCCAGAGAGCAAGCGATGCCCTCCTCACTAATACACAAATACACTTAAGTTATTGTTACTGTTATTTAGTTAGTTTATGCCACTTTGTATTATGTGTGTATGGATGTGCGTGTGTTTGTTCTTTGTCTGGGCCCGTATTTGTTCTTCATTGTATTGCATTTTCTTCTGATTTTCTTGCCGCCGCGCCGCCTCCACCGCAAAACCGGAAAACCATCCACCACTCGCAGCCAGCAACGCCGACAATGAATCAAACAACTCCACTTTGATTTGATTGATTTGCGCTGCGTCAGCTGGGCGCGTGTGTGTGGGGGAAATCGGAGGAGGGTATCAAAGTTGAGAGTGCAAAATGAACACAAGAAAAAAAAAAACAATCAGAAATCGGCAAAGCAAATAGGAACATGGACAGCATATGGAATTGTTTGCATTGGCAATCAGACAGCAGGCAAATATACTTCACGAGGACGAATCTTAAAATGCCCTCTAGATTTTAAAAACTTTAATCCTTTTTAATATTTCCGTTTTTATGTATGCCCCATAAAGATGGGTTAATGAAAATAATCCAACTTTTGAAAAGATCATAAACCACTGGAAGTATTTTTAATTACTTTTTAGGGTCCTTACATTTTATGTTCAACTTGAAAAGCCATTTAAAAGAGCTTTTATGAACAGAGAAATATTTATCATTCACTTCCTAACTTTTTTTCAACACAGCTACATCTCAATTGTTTTTCTTTTAATTTATCTTGATTTATATTTCCTATAAGTGTTTGATTTCCAATAATTCAGCATAAGAATTTAAATACTCCCTTCAAATATTTGCACTCAAAATCGAGCCAATAAATCAGATTAATGGAAGTATAAATAAAATTTATATTCCCTTCGAACAAAAAGTCTGAGAAGAGAATTAAGTACAGCGAAGTATTTGCAATTGATGTTAAGGTTTCCTACCAGCAGCAATTTATTCTCCAGCTGCGAGTGTGGTGCGGTACTTATACACAAAACACCGAGCTCAACCCACTCACACTCGGCTAGGTGTTACTGCCGCAAAAAGTGTATATATAGGTCTAGGCTTAGGCCCCAGGATCCAGGATCCACTCCAGAGTCCTGGGTTCCGGGGTGCTTTTTGTTTGCCGGCTGGCGGAGGAACATGAAAATTTACTTTGCATGAATTTGTTCGTCACGCTTGATTTTTTATTTATACATCAAGCTGGCAAACCAAATATGTCACATGGGTGTGCGTAGGCCGTGAACGGATTAGGGGCGTAGCCAGCAAATGGGTTTGAGGGGGCTTTTCGGATGCGAATAATAGATTCAAATCCGAGCTACGTTTTTTGTTTGGCATGAGAATGTAAATTAAATGCGCTACGTGGGCTTTTATTTTGTAGTTAATTGCAGGTGCGAGCAGTTTAATAATCCCTTTTAGTCCACCTCTGAGTGGTTTTTGCAATTTGGGGAAAGGTGCTTTCCCCTAAAGCACTTTCATTCAGAGTCATAACCTGATGAAAATCCCATAAATGCAAAGTGCTCAGAAGTTCCAAGCTAATTAAAAGTCAGACAGGATTGACTTTTGCAACACCAAACCCCTCACACACACATGCATATGCAGCAACATGGTTCGAATTTGACGCATTGCTCATACGCAATGTGGGACAGCAGCAATGTCGAACAATAGCGTTCCGTAAACTTCGAGCGATTGACAGGACGTAACAGGGAGACAAGGATGATATAGCTGGGCGAGGGGGAACAACATGGCTGTTGCCGGTCAAACGAAAAGACAACGTGAAGTCAGCGCAGTTGAAGCTGGCTGGAGGATGGCCATTCTGCCGGGGCTTATTAAAATTTTATTGTTCAACCCAGTTGTTGTCTGGCCGAGAAGAAGTAGCTGGTTGACATGGCGAACGGACATGGAAACTCGGAGGCGGGGTGGTGCCAAAGACACAATTGTCACCGGCTGTAGGTCGTGGACCGAACAGTGGGCGGTGATTGTCCATTGATGGGACAAACAAAAGGCAGGTGCAAAATGTGCACAAAGGAGCACTTACCCGTCGTCTTTTGTGCACTGAACGGAGATCATCATGGCGTCACTGAAAATGGCTATGGAGAACCACCACAAACGAGCCAGGCAACTTGATAAATTACAAGATTGCCAAGCAAATCAAACAAAACCCAAAATTAGCGTGGACCATTCCCGAGCCGCTGCCGTTTCACTTCCTGCATTCTCCAGCGCTTAAAACCCCGAGAACCTGGTAATATTTTAATAAAAATGTCGGCTTTTGCGCGCTCGACAGGTCGCGTGACATGCTGCCACAGACAGGTGGTGGTGACACAGCAGCATCAGCTCCAGTCTCAAGTGTGCCGGGGACAGGCCAGCCCATCCCATCCCGAAAAACCCCCCCTCTGATGTATTTATGATGAGCCCGAACTGATCTGCCCGGGGTATGTGAAGCACGTTTTGCGATTTTGTGATTTTTTGCTGGAAAATCCATTTGCCGCTTGGCTCCCGCCCGGGCTTACACAGTTTAGTTTATCTGCGTAAAAATATTTAAAGGACCCTCGTGGCCTGGCATCGGGAGTCGGGGATCGGGGATCTGAAATCTGGAATCAACGCATGTAGGCCTCATAATTCTGTCAGCGTCATAAACGCGTCGCTTGCCTCAACATGGCAGCTGCATGCGAATGGAATAATAAAAGAGGACACCCAATCTGCCAGTTTTACACCAGCCACCCACTCAAAACCCAACCCCCCCACCATCACCTATGCTCGAAACATCCAACATGAATCTGCCTGACTTTATGTTTTAATTTGATTTGATTTGTGTTGTGTTGCGCACACTGTCGTATGTGCAAATATTGTTAAGGCAACCAAATTTGATTTATCACGCGCTCGCACCATTGGATTTCCCCTCATCACCCCCCTCTTCCACACGGCGTCTTAATTGGTTTTTGGCGTGCGAATTTTGGGCGCGGAAATGGGCAGAGCAATTAGCTGCACTCCGTATGCCACTTTTCCGGGGGAGTGGGGCGGGGTGTGGCATCGTGGGAGCCTGTTAAGTGGCCACAAGTAGCAAAAAGCTGCCAAGTTGGCCCTGAGCGCAGGAGAAAATTGTTGCCAAAGATGCAGAGGGGAGTTCTCAGTGCAAATTAGGAAATTCGAAGAAAAACCTAACCGAGTTTATGCCTGCTAATTTGAGAAATATTTAATGCATGAATCTAAATATTTATTTATCCATTTTATTTTATAAATAAAGTTACATCTTACTATTAGTAAGATGTAAATAAGGTGTAACTTTGTTGTTTGTTAAAAATAATATTGAGTTCCCGAATAAGAACATGCCACTCATTAAATTAGTTTAAAATAGTTATTAATACAATTTTAAAAGGCTAATTTTGAATTAAATTGTGAAGTTAAATACAATAATAAATTATTTTATAAATTGTAAAATTGAATCTAGTCTAGGTCACTATAATTTCATTTGCATAATAGCATTTAAGCCAACTTATTTGAAGTAATAAATTAATCAACCAGCCTAAAGGCGAATTATTTCTAGCTAATTAGCCCAAGCTCTTCTTTTTGCTATAGGCAGTAATAATTTATTTGATAAATCGTAAAATTGAAAGGGTATTTGTTTATTGAAAGGACCGCATTATAAATTCATAATATCAGGCCCAACCAAAGTCTGTGTTAACCGGGTTAAAGGTTTTACTTTAATCCCCCGCAGTTAATCGGATAAATTGAGCTTTTGTGAACTCGGACTAGGACTGGTGTGAACGCAGCTTGAAGGCGGACAGCTGCTTTTTGCCACTTTTCCAGTGGCAGACTCTGCTGACTGTGCTTAGGATTGAACTGCCATTTTAATTATGCAGCAGGCGGACGGGAGGCCGACAGAAGCCAGAAGACAGCCGACGGTCGACGGTCGCCATCAGCGGGCGGTTGTAACTCAAGGGCGCGCCGAGGTCAGGACGCCTTGCTGAGAGGGAGCCGCCAGCCAGCGAAATTAATATATAAAATGGGTAAAAACTTTGCCGAGGGATACCGCTGCCTCAATGGCAGATTGTGGCGCGAGTGCAGCCGCCAACTGCATAAAATTTAACGAGGGACCCCGGCTGGCTGGCAGCATTCAGAAACAATTTGCTGCAGATTATGAAAATTGCTTAAGAAATTAAATTGCTGCAATGGCGGGCGCCCTAGGAGTTGGGAGTTCAAGTTGGCCGGTCTAACAGGCTAACAGGCGAGCAGGCCCAAAGGTTTTTGCGGTCGCAGTCGCAGTCGCGGTAACCGCGGGAAATTTGCATTTCCATTTGCGGTTACGGTCGACTTCTGGCTTTCTGTGGCTCCTCCTTCGCCTTTGATTTGCCCCGGCACGTAGCACACAAAAAGGATTTCTGCTGCCTGCCTTCCAGGCTGCCTGGCTGCCTGCCTGTCCACTTTCTGCCTTGCTTACTAATTCAATTTGCAATAATAGCAACAACAGGAGGACCGACAGCGGTATGCTCTAATTATATTGCGGCTGGTTTTGGTCAGCAGCAAAGCTGCTTAGCCCATGAACTTTATTAAAAATATTTGCCCAACTTGGAGTGTATTTACATACATTCTTTGCGCGAGTGGGGAAATTTTTACGATTCGTAGACCATTTGGGGAGCAGAGCACGCGCCGAGCCTATAAAGTGGCCCCGGGTTTGCCCTTCTTTATACGCTTTTTTTACTGTTCAATTAGCATAATGGGCACACCAAAGAAATAGCGGGGGTGCGGCAGACAAGAAGACGCGACTGATCCTTTTGGCAAATAAATAAATGCATAAATATAAATACAGTTGCGGTTTGGGGTTGAGTGCCCTTTTTTTTGTGTTCTGGTCTTCCGTTCATTTCGAAAATGGTCAGTCGGCAGGCGGCACATCATTTCCGGTTTGTTCACGCAAATCGAGCACATTTCGCATAATTTCCTATTGCCAAATGCCCAGTGGGTGGGTTGTGAAACGCTGTGCACGGCATGCCAAAGTTACTCGCCGATCCAGCCAGCCACACATATTTATATGTACGCAATGTTTTTCTTGTGGGAAATTTTATGAAAATGCTTTCCAAATTGAATGAAAACATATTGACTATGCCATGACGACGACGTCAACGATGGCAAACGGCAAGAAAAACAACGTTGTTGATGGTTGACGGGCGGGGATGGCGAAAGCAAAGGCAAAAGCGTTTGATGTTAGCACTGCAAATACATGTCCCTGTATATTTGCCTATAAGTGTGTCGCATGTGTGTGTGAGTGTGTGTTTCTATCTATGCGAGGACCTCGTATCTGAGAGTTTGCGTTATCGCCTGCTATTTGTATTTGCTACCCGCTGTGTGTGGGTTGCGGGGCTTTTTCTGTGGTTTTTTGAATATGTCTCATTTGAAATTGTTCCTCTGCTATTTGCCTGGCATTTCCCTTTTTACTTAGGCCTCCTGCTCCTGCTCACTTGTAAATTCCAATCCTGGGACGAACATGCTCCCTGGAATTTGATTTCGACGATGTCAGCCAACAATAAGGCAAAGAAGGGCACACTGACCGCACTTGGCTAATAAACAACAAAGCGCATAAATTGTGAGCCTAGCCAAACAGCCACTGTCCGCTCGACTGCCTACGCCATGGCCAATTGGCTGCAATTTAACAAAATGCATCGGAGCGGAGGAGCCAGGGTGGGGAATCCAAAACAAGAGCCAAAATAAAGTACGGAAAAAATGACGAGAGAATGTTTGGGCAGCAAAATGAAGCCAGGCGACGAAGGGGTCTTCGAGGGGAGACCAAGCGAAGGAATGCTATGTACTTTCTGTATACATATATCTTTTCTAGTTTCTGAAGAACAGATTACTTTAATAGTTTAGTGCTGGAATTTGCCGGTTATTGAGCTGAGTATTTTCTATAAACTCTGAGTAAACTTTAGGTGCTTTAGATATTTTTGTGTTTGTAATATCATTTACTTATATATTATTAAAATTTGTTTTGCTTGACTGCATATTAAAATGTATAAAACTTATTTAAACAAATTTAAGATTTCTAAGAAATTAAAATTTATTTATTTTTTAGCAAGCTATTTGAAGTTGTGATTTGAAAACATAAAAGTACCGCTAATACCACTTTAAAATATGTTTAACAACTTAATGAATACGTTGTTAACAATATGCTCAAAAAGTAACTATTTAAGCATAACAACGAAGTAGCTCTGCCATTAGAGAATCTTATTTGTTTAATTTTCTAAATAGCAAAGTTAGGGCATTAAATATTCCACTTGCTGCGGCTTATTCGTTATCCTATCAGGGGCTTTGTTTAACAAATGCTTCGGTGGCTCCGCCCAAACCAAATCCCTATTCCGGGACCGACCGGCAGGTTGTCGTTTGTGTCGCTGTTTTTGCCATGTACATATAAATAACATCCTGCCCCTGCCGCCTGTCTCTTCCTTTGACTTGCCGTGCATAATTAAATCAGATCACATTTTAAAATTCCATTTATATTTACCTCTTGTCGGACCTGGGCGTCTGTCTTACTGTCTCCGTGTCGTCCGGACTCGTAAATCATGATTAAAAGCTTCGGGCGACAGGGCTGGCCGCCCCAACTACTATGCCTAACACGTAGCCCGAAAAAAGGACAACAGGGCGGCAGAACTTCAAATAAAAAGCGCTGCGGCCAGCAAGACGACAGAGCTGGCAGAGCTAGTTGCCGCAAAGATGGCAGAACTGGGCGAGATTCAATTCTGGAGATACAAGTGGCAAAAGGAGAGCAGTTTCTCCAGTTCTCCAGTTCACCAGCCAACTGCGGTGACTCACTCTTCAACCGCCAGAAAAGACGACGGGCAAAAAGCGAGAGACACAGAGCAACAACAAGGCGGAAGCAACAAACAACATGAAGGACACAGTGAAAAAAACACTGAAAACGTGATATGGTGGGGTAGATTGTACATATATGTTGCTATGTTACTGGTATATAAGGCGAGATAAATCAAATGTGGCGAGAAATTGCAACAACAATGGCTGGCTGAAGCCAAGAGAGGAGACGCCGAGAAAATACGGGTGGAAAAAAAACTCGCCAAAGCGAAAATGCGAAAAATTTATCCAATTTGGTAAAAATTTAGGTCACAGCCGGGGTTCTCGTCCTGGAAGCGCCAAAAGCGCAGCAGCATCGGCATGGGCATCGGCATCGGCATCCACAGGCCACAGGAAGAGCTCAAGTGCAGCAAGTGCTGAAGCCATTGTCTCGCTCTCGTTTGTTGGCGAGCCGAGGAGCTATTAGATAGCGTGAATTTGCACTGGCCGAGGACGGACGACAGGATGCTACTACTCGTACTACGTACTACTCGACTCCACTCTATGCTCAGCTAACGAAGCCAAACGAAACCGCACGGAACGAGGCGCAGCCGGCACAAAAGTGAGCCATGATAAATATGGCACAAGAGGTCCGGGAAAATATAAACATAAAGCATAAAACTGAAGGACCAAGGACGAAGGAGGCCAGTGAAAGAGCCCTGGACAGAGTTCGTGGAAAGTTTGCAACTGCCAACTGGTTACTGGTTACTAGTTACTGGCAACTGGCTACTGGCTACTGGCATCTGACAACACAACATTTCCCAGCGACACATACACAATTTACACAAGGGCTCCAGCTTCAGCACACAAACCCCATTACTGACAACTAATAGCACATGAAATGAGTAAATTATCGCACACTTGGTGGCAGCGAACGCTGCTTGCCACCCTCTTTGCCAGCTAATTTGCAGTGAAAAGAAAACCAACAAGCCACAACATTGCGTATACGTGATATTTGCACTTGGAGAGCAGCCACACACTCTTATGCAAGATGTGGCTGCCAGTTGGCAGATAAGGGAAAAAGTGCAGCGTAAAAAATCGAATGCATATTTCACAAACAAAAATGACACAAAAAGAAAGCGAAGAGCAAAAATGGCAGGGCAGGAGGAGCAAAAGGTAAATGGCAGAACGTGGAAAGTCTCCTGTTTCTGCTCCTTTGCTGCCAGCAATGCCAATAGCATTTTCTGAATTATTTCGCACGATATGAACTTTTGCAACAAGTCCCAATAATTCTTAAGCTGCCAATGAAGGAAAAGGAAGCCGGGAACTGGGCTGTTGCTCTGCATTAAATCAATGAATCGAACGGGCAACGGATGTCAGTAAGTTGCCATTTTGAGAAATTAAAAGTGCCCATTGCCGTTTTCATTTCCGCTCTGCCATCTACTCGCTTCCGCTGCCTGCGGTCAACTGCTATTCCAAAGGATCCCGCTCACTCCCTTACAGGTAATTCCCCAAACACAATCCTATTAAAAAAATGCGCAAGGATACTGAAATTACTTTCGCCAGCCGGACGGCAAAGGACCCTGGAAAGCCGCAAAGCACTCGATAATGATGCCCTGGCCACGCTGATGCGTCCGATAATAAGCTGCCTAATAACCCAAGGCGACCTGCCGGGTCGTTTATGGGCGTGGCAGCAGAAAGGGGCGTGAAGCTCCTGCTGCTCCCGCTGCCTTTACAGTTCGTCAATTTTAATGGCTTGGGTGCGTGGCGCAGGACACACTCGGAAATCGCTGCTAAAAGTAATTCACTTTTATATTAAAAAGATTTTCGTTATGCCCGGGTAGGTCGCTCATTTGCATGGCTTCCTGTCCTGTGTCCTGTGTCCTGAATCCCTCGACTCGGCGAAAAAGTAATAAAATAAACAAGTGTCCTGGAAAAAAAGGACCGCGTGCAGTAAAAACTGGGTCTACACCCGATGTCCGTCGACAAAATGGTGTGAAAGTGATTTATATTTTAATTCAAAAATGAATTATTTAGCACACTTTTTAATTCCTTTTAGTCTTCTTCGCTTTATTACGCCTCGAATCTGAAATTCTGATTACTTTTTATTTGCTTTTATTTCGAGAGTTTATTGCATTTGGTGCGGGCCAAAGAAATGCAAATATTTTGGGCTCATTATTGCGCTACATTTAACGGCGCAAAGCAAAGAGGCCTAAAAGCTGTTGACAGTTGGACAACAAAAAAAAAAAAGAAAGGACCCACCAGTGAGTTTCTCAAAAGCCATCAGACAATTTGCTGCTTAAGCGTGCAATGACATGGCGCGGAAATGGAAAAAATAACTTGTGCATAACATGCATAATAAGGTCCATGAGGGCACTCCACACTCCGCAGGGTAACTAGTTCGTTCCTGGGATGTAATGTCTGCACCAGGAATTCCTCGTCATATGCAAAGCGAAATCTGGTGGTTCTTAAACAAAACCATTCCGCGAGTCAGCATGGTTGGTGTTATGCCTCGCATAAAAGCTGGTTATAACCATTGCTTGGCCTGACTGGGTAAATGCCTGTGAAATCGACAGTAAATTCTGCACTCTTTTCTGTAACATCCCTTGCAACTGATTATTACGGACACATAAGCAGCCCGGGGTCTAACAATCCAGGGGCCAAAAAAAAACAAACTAGAAAAAAAATATATATATTCTGGGGGATCGGCAGGGCAGGGCCAACAAACTGCGAATAGAATGTGCAGTGTCCTGGTCGCCAGACTGCAGCGAAAAAATTTGAATATAAAATGCGTTATGCTGTGGGATTGACAAAGGGCGGGGTGCTGGGGCAAGGGAATGGGCATGGCGAGAAGGACCGCCAGATCCTGCGGCAACAATGAAATTGCGTATGTAAATTTCATGTCGTTACCAGCGGCAGCAGCAGCAACATTGCTGAAATAATTAAAGTGGAATGCACCCGCAAGAAAAATAGGGAAAAAATCGCGAGGCGGGCAGTTCAGAGTTGGAGTTTCGGTCGGAGTCACAGTTGTCCTTAGTTCTCGGGGTCTTGTTTGTCTATTGCCAGCTTGGCAGCTCCTCTTTTTTTGTAGTTCCATCTGCTCGCCCGGGTCCTTCTTCCATATGCAAAACAGTGTCACCATCTGCTCCTTGCATTGCAAATGTGCGGCTGCAGCGGTGACTGCGAGACACTGACTGCAACTTGTCAAAAAATGTCGCAACAACTGCGGCAGCAGCAAACGCTTTGGCTTTGGCTTTGCTTTGGCATAAATATGAGTGCCATCAAATTAATATGCACGGCATATGGCGGACGATTTTGTGGTACAACATGTTAAGTGCATTCAACGGCAGATGCTGTCCCTACACTCAAAAAATAAATATCAGTCATGGCACCTAATTTGAACTATAATAACTTCAACCTTATGGAAATAAGTCACTAAAGGTGCTCTTAAAAGGTATATCATATACTAAATTCAGTGAATTCCGAAAATATATATAAAGAGAAGGTGTTATTCTGTTACTTTAAATACAGAATACAGAAACGCATAAAACATTAGTTTTAAGAAGGACATTTAGTTTTGATTGCGTATTAATAATGATCGCACGATTTGTAAGATTATTACTAAATCTGATAGATACATTTTAATGGCTTAAGATACTTTTGAGATAATGTTTTTATAATGTTTTTGGCGTACTATATCTTAGTTAAGGGATTTACATTGTCTGATCAAAAGTGTTCTTAATATTTAAAAGGAAACAAGGAACTTAGAACCCTATTTTTCCCGAGTGCATAGCCATAGCGCCTTGGGACAACTGCATAATGCAGGCAGGACTCTTTGGGCTGACTCCTCGGCATCTTGGCAGGTTTTTCACGCTCCTTGAGTGACGAGCACGGATGCCCGGCGTGAGTTATGATGCTTAGCCGCATTGCTGCGGCTGGCGTGGCAAAGATAAAACTCCCGTCTCCTCGAGCGTTTGTCGAGTGTGCAGTGGCAGGAGGTGCAGGAGGTGCAGGACGAGCAGGAAGCGGAGCAGGAGCATCCGGAGTTGGAGGAGCGTTTAATTTGACTCCGAGTTGGCACCCGCAAATGTCCACGGGTGTGAAGCTTTTAGCGGAATTGTCTGTGGCGTGCACGTGGAGTGTGCTGTGTGCAGTGTGCACATGTTGCACTGTCAGCTCAAGTGTGGCTGGCTGAAAAACCGGTGAGTCCTGTCGCCGTCACCTGTGTCCTTTGTTAATATTTCAAATGGATCCCACCGCGTCGCCCTTTCGGTGGTTCTTAATTTAAAAGCTTTCTATTAGAGCCTCATAAACAAACAAAATGCCAAGCTGTCAAGGTTGTCGATTGCCAGGCAAAGATTGAAACATCCCACTGCTCAGAGATATGTTTCCCCCAACCCCAGGAGATGTTATCTCCTGGCTAATGACATGTGAAATGTGTTGATAAAAAGCGTGGGAATGGCACTAAGACATTATAAATTTGCGTTCCGAACGTTTGGCAGCTGTTGATTCAGTCCACTCAACGCATCACTGAGCAAAAAGTGGCCATCCAAGCCTGGGGTGGGGTGGTTGGAGGTGAAAAAGCCGGATCAGCCTCCATCAAATGGTCAAAAGGAAGGGGCGTGGCCCTGCCCCTTTGCCACATTAGCCACGCATCGCCGGACACCCAGACTTCTTGAGGGGATAAGGGGGAGTGTTAGGGAAACAACCGGGCATCTGCTGTCGCATTTGATTAGACTTTGTTTGCTTTTCTTCTTCGGCGGCCTGGTCAAAGGGATATTGATAAAGGCATTGCCTACACACATTTCGGCTGTGTGTGTGTGCCAAGGTGCGTTGCAAAAGTTGAGCCAAAGGCTTTCGCTTTGACTCGTAATTAATTTGCTTTGTTTCATCCGCTTGGCTGGACATCAGGGGCGTGGCAAGTGGGCAACTGGCAACTGGCAACCTCTGCGACGCAGTCGGTGGTGGCCAACTGAAATGGCCCTTCGGCCTGGGCCATAAATTATTTTATTAAGCCACTTCGGCCGGCCCTTCGGCACGCCCCGAAGTTATGTGAATTATTTTGCAAAAGTTAATTTCATGCAATAAATTCTAAATCGCGTTGGCAACATTTCATGTTCTCCACACTGGAGGCGATTTGGATTTGTTTTTCTGTTTTTCCTCGTGTTGGAGAACTTTTTGGGGGGGCGTTGTGAGGCGAAGAGCCTGCCCCGAAAAAGTATGCAGCATAATTACATTTTCAGCAGGTGATTAAATGGCCCGTAATTGTTTCTGGCGCTCCTGTTGTTGGCCCCACTAATAGCCGTAATTAGTGGCTGATCCCAGTGCCGGGGGATGAGTCGCTGTCTGAGGATTGGCCACTCCGGCCTAAGGGCTGGCATCTGAGAACTCCTGAGAGCTCCGGGGGATCTGACTTTAATTTATGCCCGCGTGTCTCCCAGTCGTTTGTTCGCCTCGGGCTACATTTAAATTGCACCACTTCTCAGTCGAGGTCGACCTTTCCTCTGCCAGTTGTCGGGCAATAAAAGTTTTTCACTCAAAACAATAATTGAGCGACATTGCCGGCCCACTTGACTTCGGGTGTGTGTGTTTGCGTTTGCGTTTGTGTTTGCTCTGTTTGTCCTGGCTGCCTGGCTGCTTGGCACTTCGGGCATCAATAAGCATCTCTTGATAAATGTCCAATTTAATTTTGCTCTCTTTACTTATCTCCGGGACTGGCGCTGTGCCTTTGATTTGGCCACCCCACCACCGCCGCCCACATGGTCCTTTTTTCTTGCATGCAGGAGGAGCTTTTCCAGCTTTTTATTCCATTCTTTTCCTTTTCTCTTTTTTTCTGCCGATTTTATTTCGTTTCATTGGCACCATTTCTTACATTTTGTCGGCTTCTTTTTATGCGCTCTGTAATCACGATACGACCGAATGAATGGCATATTCGTTTGCCACTTAAGCAGATAAGCATTTCAGCAATTGAGCGTCGGGATTATGGAGAGAGGAGTTCAATTTATAACCTGCCGGCGGAAAAAAATAATTTTATAAAAATATAACACGGTGAGTCTGTTGCCGTCACTCACTTGTTGATGGTCTCAGAAATTGTTTGATCCCGAGTCCGGTGTATCTGAGCAGTCGAATAGGTTGTATCAATTTAGTTCTTTCTTGGCTTCCCCACACCAATTCCATGATTTTCATTTTTTCTCTCTTTGCTGGCCAATTTATTTTTCCTTCCATTCTTCTTGGGTTTTTGCAGCCTGCGCTTTAAATGTAATTTAATTCGTCTTCCATTTCTACTTGCAGACACTGCCGCCAGCAGACGGCGTCTGGCGCCGGAACTGTCTAGCGGGTAAGAAATATGCTGAGGCTTTGATTTAATTGAACTTGCGTCATTTTCCCCCCAAATGGAGCCTAGCCGCACTCGCATCCGGGAACTGTGCATCTGCTCCATATTTAAAATACGGCGGCTTATTAAACAGCTGGCGGGCAGGGGAAGAGCGAACGGGGGCGATGGAGTTCGGCTAATGGAAGTCTGACACTGATATCGAGCGTGCTTTCTATCCTCCTGATGCTGTGCTACACTTAAAAAAACTGAGCAGAACCCCTTTAATTTTAATGAAGAAAGAAGGATGTTAAAATTAAATGGATTGGTTTAAGATAAACATAACAGAAATTTAGAAAGATATCGGAGTAATAAGTTTGAAAACTTAAAGTTTTTTATATAAAGATACATAACGTAAGATAATTGTGTAATTTAAACAAATATATACAAAGTAGAAATAGGCTTGAGTAATCGAAAACATTATTTTTGTGACGTGATTCTTTAAAGTAAAATAATCATAATTGCTTTTTACTTTTATTAATTATTATGTCGGTATTTTTTTATAGTTTTACTGAATAAATTTATTTTCCAAAATGGTTGAGAAGATATTTCAAAAAAGTTGCTTCGCTGATTTTGAGTGTATGCCATGGTGGTGCCACATGTGGGCCAGCACAGAGGCTAGTAAATATTGTCTCATTTTGTATGCTGTGTGCCGTGGCTAAAATCAATAAATCAAAGCTGGCCAGCCGGGCGGACTGATCTGAGTAGGAGTAGTTGGTGGACCTGGGAAGACAGGGACTTGGATGCGACGTCACGAATGTCGCACTCCGGCGCGTGCCTTGGCCCCAGCTGGAGCTGCCAAACATATTTGCGTGCGCCAATGCAAACAATGCCGGGTTGGCCACCCCTTAAACACCCAACCACCACCCAACCAACGCCCACTGCCCACGCCAAATATCGTTTCAAGGTTGCCTGCTTATACAGCCCGCTATATCGCAGCCCGCATTGATAGCCTGTCTAATGTTTACAGCAGCTTTCCATGCCCAGAGGTCCTGACCTGGCAACAGGTTGACCCGAAAGCCCCCCCCCACGCAGGCATGCAATGCAAACTTTAACATTGCAGCTATATGTATGGATATACATATATGGGGGATGGGGGGTCGGATCGGGTTGGATATTTGCCTGCATGTCAGCTGGGAACGAAGCGACCACAAAGGCAAATACGCTTGGCTAAAACTTGAAGCGGCTCAAAAGTTTCACGTTTTAAAGGCTTAACTCCCAACCCTTTTGGGCCACGCCCCCAGAGAGGGGCTGTGCTGGTTTTTTATGCGCCGCTCTGTGGGTTTAAAAAGCAATTCCGCAACTGTTTTTGCAATGCCGCCGCACATAGCATATGTAGCCCTCCGCCCTCCGCCATCCGCCATCCGCCCACCACACACATTCGTATTCCATTTCCCAGCGGGCTGGCAACAAAGCTACCATGCCCAATACCGTGCGGATCCCTCGGATCTGCCAGTATTCCCAGACTCCCAACAATGCTGTCGTTATCGTCGTTTTCACTTCAATTAAAAGTTGGCAACTTTTCTTGCCATGTTTACCTAACTTGGCGAGGACGAAAGTGGAGCCCGCTCCGATTGCCATTATGCAGATTCGTATGGCTGATTACCGAATTACAAACTGTAATAGCAGCAATTGTTTTGCTGCGACTCCCCGACTTCGGCTCCGGCATATGGCATATGGCACACGCGAATGGCAAGTAGGCCGCAAGTTGTCACTGAAGAAAGAAAGTTGAAAGAGGGCCAGCCCTTTTCACTAAATGCCATCAAACGGCAGGAATGGGATGTGGTGGCTTGTGACATGGAACAATGTCATGCAACAATTTGCAGCAGACACTTAGCGACACTCTCACACGAGCTCGCACATAAAGAAGGTCAGACCTTAAAGCACGTATCCGACGAGTGGGCCGAACGACTTCCGTGCTGTTCACGCCCCAATGCGTTGGCCTCTCCCCCTCCACCTCAACCTCTAGCTCCTTCCGACCCGCTGATCCTGGCTGGCAGGAATTTCCGCGAACGTTAATTGCGACAAGCCAGCGCACTCTCACTGGGGCCAAAGGCAGCCATAGAAATGCCATCTGGTTGCACCTGGAAATGGCTAGAGACAGGTGCACGCAACTGTATAACAACTTAGTTGAGGGACTTGCCGCCCTCAAAGGAAATACTTAAAAAGAAAGGGACTCGGCACACATACGCATTAAATATGATATGAGATGTCCCCAGACTTTACCAGGCGTTCATTCTTTTCCTTTTAGGGGACCCGCCCTAAAACTATATTTCCAGCAAATTATTAGATTGTAGGTGCTTTAGCCTTTTGGGGGACCCGCTCTGTAACTACTTTTTCTAAAAAATAATGACAGGGTTCTAGGAATGTAGCTGTAGATGAAATTATTGACTATGTGCCAGGCATTAGGTTATATTTTTTATCGAAGTATAAAGGAATTTCAACAAATTGCCAAAATATAGCTTAAAGGGTAAAAGACATTTGCGATTAGGTACAATGACCAAAATATTAGGTTTTAACAAAAATGTTTTAGTAGCAGTTACGAATATTCTTGTTGCAAGTTTATTTCTTCAAAATTTAAAAATATTCAACATTTTTTTTTTTTTATTACAACTAACTAATAGTGAAAATTTGTTTTTATAATGTTTTAATGTTTTGGAAACCATACATCAAATATTCACATATAATGTTCACTTAAGAACTGCTTTTGATATAAAGCTATTTTTGGTCAACTCCAGCTCGAAAGTATAAATTAGAAAATGCCAAAAGTCGACCCACTGTAGACTGCATATGCTGCAATCGAGGCCAAGATGAGTTAGGGGATAACCATTTTATAGAGGTGCCATTTGCCATTTACTTGCCGCCACTCGCTTCGCTTCCTTTCCATTGAGGTTGCCTGGCAGTTCGGTATCATTAAAATTGATTTTGCAGAAGGATGCTGCAGGGGGAGAGAGCCGAAAGAAAAGACCGAGAACCGTTGGAAGTTGGCTTTTCTATTTGCCAAACACCAAGGAATTTGCTAAATTGCTTTTCAGCTTGCAGCAGCAGTCGCCGCACACCTTTCCACCAAGTCAGAGGCTGCGGTGCAAAAAGGGGGCCAACGGAAGCGGGATCGGTAGCTACTTGGGATGTGCGTTTGGTTTTGCAATTAGTTTTCGCCCCGGGGCCAATGGCAAAAAGTTGCAATGGCTGCTGCTTAGTCATACAAAAGCGAAAGCAACATCGAGAGAGGGAAGGGGGAGGGAGAACCCACACACGCAAGCCATATTCCTTTTATTGTGGTCTATTGTCAAGTTATTGTTGCGACTTTGGCAACTGTAACAAAAGCGATTAAAACAGCCATAAAACCTGAGCCCATTAATAGCGCAATAATATTATCAGCTTATGTTCGTTCGATGCCTCATGCAGCCAAAGCGATTCCCTTTTGGCCGAACTAAACTTTGTCTCTTGTATTTTCATTAACATTTATTGGTTTTTTACTTAGACGTCGGGACATAATATCTTGGCCCAAACACACACACAGAGGCTGCAGGTCCTTCAGCATCCGTTTCGGTTCGGGGGAGATCCTGACTGCCTGCCATGGCGCACAATATTTCGCGGTCGTATCAGCGTCATCATAAAATAACGTTAATGACGGCAACAAGGTCGTAAAATCAAAATTTCTGCTATTTCAACGCTGAAACCGCTGCGGCTGGGAGAAGCTGATGCTGGCAGCTTAGCAACATTGTTGATATGAGACCAGACTCGTTCAGGCCGGGCCCCAAACCCACCCAAGCCAGATGAGATGAGATGAGATGATGGCGATGGGAATGACGATGGGGGAAATGGGAAAGGAAACAGAGACCGAGGACCGAGGACCAGACCCGAGACTGCTGCCCTTGCAACCCAGCAGGCGCCGACATGGCCTGGTTACAAGCCGCACAATCAAACGCACACAGACAGGAATGTAACATGTGGCGTATGCGTAATACCACGGAAATTTAATTACTTTAAAGGCGCGCTTGCCTGCTAGCTAGGTCAGTGGATTGGAAAACACAAATAAAGTTATCAAACGTGCTCAGATTTGCGGGATATTAGCTCCGGAATACCTTGTTATATTTAAGCACAATTTTCAGTTTAGACTTGGGAATAATATGTCACTTGATGCAAGGGCCCAAATAAAATTCACTTTTTTTTTAGTCCATGGAGACTCTTTCTCCCTGCTGCAAATTTCATTTAATGCGCTGCCACGGCAACCGGTTGAAAAGGGTCCATATATTTTCTATGTGCTTGTGGGACGTGCGGCATTTCAAATATTCATTAGCCCAGCACCGCAACTCTCCTGTGCCGCAGGTCAGGGTCGATTTGTGCGCCGCAAGTGAGAAATGATATTCGAAATTAATTTAAATCACCGAAAATGTGAGCCAGTGCACTTTTCGATGGGATTTCAACGGGGGAATCAATGGCAAATCGCTCTCCAGACCTTCTGCAGCCATTGTCTGAGCCCCGGTTTATGGCTTTGGCCAGGGTTTATGGACGATGAGTACGGGTACGAGGAGCATCGGCGTTCAGATTTTATCGTGCCGGGCGTTAAAAGGTCGTAAACGTCTGCTGTTTGTGGCCTAAGTAAATCAGCATAAAACCTAACTAAATGAAGACAATCAAAGTGTGGCCACGCCCCGAATTGCACATATAAAGGGCGAAACAAATATATACATGTGTCTCATTTGGACATCGGGCCACTCGAATTGAGTCACAGCATCTGGCGGACTTGTTTGTCATGGTTTGGCTCCCTTTTTGCACTCGAAATTATGCTGGGGCCAGGACTTTGCCTTTTGGCCTCATTCCTCTCAAAATATTTGCAGGCCAAGCAACAAAACGTAGCCCAGTAGCCCAACAATATGGTAAACTATATAAAAATTTGCCCAGGCCAACGGACAAAAGGTCGGGATAGCGACATCGTTATTGTCCTCATTGTCCTGGGCCTGGTCAAGTGGTTAGCAGCCGGGACGACGATGACGAGGACGATATAGCCATATAGCCAAAGCAGAAGAAGCATCAGCGGCAGGAGCAGCAGCAAGGAGCAGCAGCAAGGAGCAGCAGCATCGGAGGCAAAAACAGCAACAAGGACGATTTTACTGTCCTAATAAAAGACAAACAAAAGACCTTCTGGGGTGGCCACCACGGAGCTCTTTCGTATCGCAATTTTCATTATTTTATTTGCCTATAAACGGAGCCATATTTTCTGCTAGTGTATGTATGCCACATCCATCCGTCCCACACACTTGGTCACTCCATTTGTTTATTTGCCTACACTACACAATTTTAAGCAAAATAAGTAATTAAAAAAGTCATAAAGTGGTCGGCTGGTGCTTCTATCTCGGCAATAGCCCAAGTCCCATAAAAATCAATGCCGACAGACTGGGGCCCAGCAGAAAGTGGAAAAATGGACAGGGAGACAGGGAGACTGAGGGAGACACACCCGGTCAATGGGTCAGTCGCGCTGAGGTCAATTCACTTGACTTTAAACGATAAACATACTCGGCAACAACAAGGCAAACAACTTGTAAGCAATTAAGGCAAACGTATTGACTTCTCCTCTCTGCCGGGCCCGTTTTGCGTGTGCGAATGTGCAGGATGGCGGAGGATGTTGGCCCGAAGGAGGATGATGGCCAAAAGGGGATGTTCGAACAAGCCGGCTGTCGCCAACCGTCTGCCGTCGATATCCATGTCGTCGACATCACGATATTTACCCTTACTCCACGCCCAGTTAACGACAGGAATAAAGTAAAAGTCCCCGATCAGCATCTCATGTAATTCGATATCGATATCGTGGGCAACAGAAATTCGGTTAATTTGATTTAATTAATTATGTGCTTATGAAAATAATTTCTGTATTCCCAATCAGACAGGTTTTTTTTCTGACCAGACTGTAATTTAATATTGAAATTGATAACACTTATATACTCACGTAAGTGAAAGATTGTCCTTATTATAATTATAATTGTCCTTATTATATAAAACCAAAATTAAGTGTATCACGACCTATAGACTTCTGTGCTGATATTTTTGTTTATCCATATCAAAGCTCTTAAATTTTCAATCAAAGCAAATCTTAAAATTTTCTACTGAGAGACATAATGGTAATTTTTAATTGGAATTTTATGCAAATCATTTTTAAACATAACAAGAAAGGAAAGCTAACTTCGGGCGGAGCCGAAGTTGATATACCTGCGAATACTCTGTAAATTATATTCTCAAATTATTTATGATGCATTCTTAATACTCATAAAAAATCCCAACTTCCTAACTTTACAAACACCAAAGTTATGGCATTTCCGATCAATCAGTTATATGGCAGCTATAGGATATAGTCGGCCGATCTTATGATTTGGTAGGTCGATTGATTGCCCAAATATAAAACCCATAGAAATCCCAACTTTCTAACTTTAAAACGAAGTTATGGCATTTCGATCGTTCAGTTATATATGGTCGTTCCGACTTTATACTACCTGCAATAGAAAGACAACTTTTGGGAAAGTTTAAGCAGATAGCTTTAAACTGGGGCTAGTTTGTAGAACGGACGGACGGACAGACGGACAGACGGAGGAGTAGATAAATCTCTTTGATGCTGATCAAGTATATTACTTTATAGGTCGAATGTCCTGTTGAAACTTTTGATGAAATTATAATACCTCCCAGGAAAATTCACAGAACGGAATTAAAGCGATGACAGCTTAGTTACCCGTATAACGATTGAAGAGCATATCCATTTCGTTCTCTATGATGTTTTATTTGCTCCATTTAAATATTAACTGACTATCTAGCTCAGATTGCTATAATATTGCCTGCGATCCGCACAACAGTTTTATTTTGCATTTGTGGCCAGTTTTCGGGCGCCATTGGCCAATTAAAAACAAATTGTTTTGTCTTTGCTTTGTGCGCCGCTTTTGTTAAAATGAATTTTTCTGCATATTTTGATTTATTTTAAATATATATTTTTGTGTATTTCTATTGTGCAGTGTTTTCGGGTGTGTGTGGATGGTATATAAATAAATTTCGGTCAATGCGCTGCGAAAAGTAAAGCGTTTTTATTTTGCATAAAAAGTGTTTATGCGCTGGAAATTGAGGTCGTCAGCGTTTTGGAGTACATGTGAGAGTGCATGTGTCTGCGTCTGTAAGTGTGTGTTTGTGTACAAGTGTGAGTGGCAAGTTTTGGCTCAGGGCTGAAGTGCCACCCCCTTTCGCCACACCCCCACCCACTTTCACTACGAGGACCTGCTAAATGTTTGGCGACATGCAGGCAAAAAATGAATTTCTCCGCCTGTTTGCTGCTTTTACGGCTGCTATTGTTGCCGTGAAGTTGAGCTGTGTTAATGAAATGCGTTTGCGTTTTTTAGCTGCCACAAAGCGCAACTGGCAACTTGCAACTTGCGGAGGCCGAGCGAAAACTTTCGCGACTGCCTCTCGAAAAAGCCCGCCATTCGCAACTGTAATTAAATGCAGCGCATAACTGCTCCGAGCTGCGAGAGCAGTTATATACCGGAGTACTAACACACATTCAGGCGTACACTGGAAAAATATTTAAGGTTTTGGAGAACATCGATTTCCCAATTCGCTCACCTTTGAGTTGAAAATATAGATGATTACTTGAATAAACTTTTGCCATTGAACAGTCAATCTAAATAAATACTTTCTTACAAATATCATTTTTTGTATTTTGATTTAAATTACTTTAAAATTATTTTTAAATATTTGTTATATTTTTCCGTTTTATCACCACTTTTTTCTCCCTATTTTCCCGAGTGCAACGACTTTTGCGCATTTAAAGTATTTTCACTTGTTTTTGTTTTTTCTAGCATTTTGACCTAAAATTTTCGCAGCCACCGCACTAATGTCAAGTATGCTGCCAGCAGAGTTTTCATTTCGCATATGCGGCAATTATGTGCCCCTTTTCCACGACTATATTTGAGTGTGTGAGCGGGTGTGTGAGCGGGTGTGTGTCTGGGCACAGTAACAATAATTGCGGGTAATCAAGTAATGCTCATTTGCAAAGCACAACAAAGTGGATCGGGGCGATAAAGACATCGTGCTGGCAGCAGGATTGCGTCAAATGTGACATGTTAATTCCAGGCGAACAGGCAGCCAAGTTAACCGCCCTGCTGATTGAAGTGAGACGCACCAGCGATAAGGACATTTCGCCGTGCCGACGTGTCTGAGAGCAGGCTGATTTTCCACGGAAAACTGCTCGACTGCCTACATATGCGTGAAAGGTGCGACACTTGAGAAACGCTTCAGTTCGTTACGTATACGCGAAAAATTGCGGCTTTATTTCGCTCAACTGTAAGCAAATAGAATGTGGAAAAAAAAGCAGCCAACAAAAAAAAGGCAAACAAGAGCCCAGTCAAATGTGAAATGAAACAAATTTGTTTCCTTGCCTAAGAAATCGAAAAAATAATGTTTGCACAGAAGAAAATTCAAGAATATAAATTATAGAGTTTTGACATACATTTTAACATAAAATAAAATATCAAATAGAAAAATATATTAAATAATTGTCAAACTTTTAGGACCAACGCAAATATACTAATCTTATTAAACCAAGTTTATGTTATTCTTTGGCATGTTGAAACATTTGATCTTGAGTTCAAATATTAAAGAGTTCTTACTTACTAGAATTAAAAACTAAAATCAAGACGGGTAGCATACCTGAAGAGCATATTTGATTTTAAAGGCCTTAAACTGCATATAAATATTTGTGAAAACGTTTTTTTATAAAAAAAAAGAAATAGACCAAAAAGTTCTAAAAGACAGAGAATTTTCTCGTTTATCTTCTCCTGGCCATCAATATTCGGCAACTTTTTAAGCCATCCTCCATATACTGGCCTTTATTTTAATTTATTTGCCATTCCGGCGGCACACACCCTCGGCCAGATAAACACGCACACTCACAGGGAGCAGGCATCAACGCTTTGGCAGAAGGCTAAGGGAGTTGGCTTTTTAAAAAATAACAAACTTTTGCTTTGCTTTGTGCAAAGGGCTAAGAACAGAAGGAGCAACAACAGTTTAGCTGGCGTGTGAGTGTGTGTGTTTGTGTGTATGTGTGCCGAGAGCAGCAGGCTGTCAAAAAGTTACTTATTTTCTTTTAAAAACTTGTACGAGTCTTTTCTCGTTTCGCCGGCTCTGGAGGTCCTGATTGCTCCGCCCTGTGCGATGTTTACACAGCTTTTGCTTTTGATAAGGTTAATCAAAAGTTTTTTAATCCATTCTGCATACAGGCAAACATAGACCGACATACACACACACACACCAAAAAAAGGGCGCGAGGAGATCATCAGTATCAGATTCGTGTGTCCTCATTATACATTAGTGCCTGGCGAAAAAGAGCGGAGGAGAGGAGCCAAGGCTACTTTGAGCCCGCGGCTCATTCGAACTTTGGCGCTGCAAAGTGAATTTCATGAATGCCAAATTATATGTATTTGTTTTCTTCAAGTTCCCAGCACGCCGCACTAACCAAGCGAAAAGCGCTGAAAACTCCGAGCTGGCTGTTTAAAAATCGCATAATTTATGTGCCAAAGTTCAGCGAAATCACTTTGGACAGCAGCGCGACGCGACTCTGGTGGCGAAAACTTTGCAATTAAGCTCCGAGAGACATTTGGCAAACGGCAAAGTGAATCGAACCGCTGCCCCTTCCTATTAAGCCCCACTATTCGACCTGTTCTTCAGGTTGCACAGCCCGGGCAGCTGCAACTTTAGCGATAACTTTAAATCATCTAATTATGAGTAGCAGCCATAGGACACGAAGACCGCCCCGCAAACAGGGAAAAACAGGAGGCGTTGGTTAGTAGTTTGGTTGGCAAGGGGAACTGCCAGTGGCAGCATTTAATTTCCGCTGTCTCAGCTCAGCCTGCTCACCTCCGGACCCCTTCCAACCCTCCTAACCCTCCGAACCCGGACCCCTCGAAAAGCACCGGCCTTCGAACCCTCCCGACTCCCCGACATAACTGACACTTTACTTCATTTCTGCTGACTGGAATTAATGGCTTTTGTTGGCATAGTTTTAACGCTTGAAGTTCGGCTGCCGGTGCTGTGTGTATAAAATTTATGTTCGAATTTATTGCAAAGTTTATTAGACAATTTCTTTTTTTTGCAAAGTAATTTTCGCCAAAGAAACCGAAGATGGGGTGGAAATTTTTGTGAAATTTATGAGCTTCATAAATGACCAGGGCCGTCCGGTCAAGTAGCTATGGGCTGGGGCCCACGCAGCGTATGAGCAACGTGCCAATTGCCATGATTTCTGTGCAGCCAGGAGGCAGTTGGAGAAATGGCAAGGAGTTAAAGGACCTGTCCGACAGAGTAAGGTCGGTAACAGCTCTTCACATTACGAAATGATGTCGGCTGAATGCAAAAATGCCATAAATATGAATGAGCTGCCGTGCAGAAAGAGGAATCCTTACCGCATCCTCATCCTCAGGCAACCCATTGCCATTGCCCAACCGATGTACTTTATTTGTTACAACATATTTAACTGTAGTTTTCCGCCCACCCTCATCCCCCCCTCTGTGGGCAGGCTTTTAGTTTCAGTTTTCTGCTCCTGATTTATGACGGCGCAGGCAAAACATTTCAAAAGCCAGCCGAGAAAACTGTGTCAGGGAGCCTGGTATGTGAGTGTGTTTGGCCAGGTTGCTGGGTGAGATGGCCGGGTGGCCGGGCCAGAAGTTTCCTCATAACTTGCTGGGGCCCCAGTTCGCCCGGCTGTCCATCCGACTGCCACTTGTTGTGTGTCTCTCATCAAAAATGTATTAACGAGCTTGCATAGCAGAAGATTTTTATCTGCCGGCGTTGATTTCATTTTGAGCTTAGTCCGCACACACCCTCGGCGGTCCATCTCACCTCTGGGTTTGACTTAGATTTGTATCGCTGTTGGTGTGTCTGTTTTCAACACGTGCATGCAAAGTTGTTTGTGGCAGCTGCTTCGATTCGCCAGGCGCCAGTTTTCCTTCGTTTCCTTTCTTCCGGCGAAACTTTTAATGGCGCATTATTTCATGCTATAAATTATGACTAAGGCCGCGCCGCGTATTAACCGCCAGCAGATAAAAACTGTTAACATTTAACAAAGTCAAGTGGCGCCGCCGATGACAAAGCTCTTTGACATTTACACTGATGAACCAAACAGCGAGGCAGTCCCCGAAAAAAGGTGCATTTTCGACTTTCCCATCGCCCCTTTCATTTGGCGTCTAAGCAAGCGGAAACTGGCGGGGGGAAAGGCGAGGGAAAAGTTTCATTTCCAGGCGTGACGCGATCTTGTGTAAAAGTTTCCCCAGTAACATACAAGAGCGGCAAAACAGAAAAACAAGGCCACAGAACAGAAATAGTGCGCACAAGTTTCAAATGCCACTTTATCTTGCGGCTACGCCTAGAAGCGAGCTATACTTTATTTTCTCTCTGTGTGCCCTTTCTGTGGGTTGCCACGGAATTTATGCGGCTGCTGGTGCTGGGGATTTTTGAGCAAAATAAGCAACTACCCGACGAAAAAGTTATGAGTTTTGTGTCATAAAATGCCACCGAAACGGCGGATGCGATTCTACCTGCATGGCCATTGCTTAAACGAGTGTTTGTGTGAGCGAGAGATGTTTATGCAGAAGCTCATTTCACGCTTCCGCTTCCGTTTTCTATTATGTAAGACAGCCAGTAGCGACGAAGAAAAAACAAAATCATAAATTTCTAATAAAATAAATATTCCTTTATCCCCGTGTAGTCTTCGCCCCACAGCACAAAAACATAACTTCAGCTTAGCACGAGATCTCAAGGGACGGGGTTTAAGCTGGGGGGCAGGCAAACAATGTTATTTCGCCAACTTTGTAACTTTAGCTTTGGATAAAAATTAGCACAAAATTGAATTAAAATCGTGGGCTAATGAAGGCGTATATTTTCGGCTTGCTAATCAAATTAAATGCAGTCAGCGCTTGATGAGAGGACCGAGCCAAGGGAAGGCGAATGGAAACGGAATGAAAAAGGATGCGAGGGCTTTGCATGTCACGCAGACCAACATTAGCCCCAAAACGACTGCGGGGGTGGTGGCTTCAATCTCAGCCAAAGGCAGCGGCAGCAGCAACATCGCTGGCTTGTCATGATGCCCCGCATCGTGTCGCCTACAATGTGGCAACATAAAACTATTACCACGACGACATGAACACAACTCCTAATTACCCAGGGATTTGCATTTGTCTTGCGACGTGCACAAACACACATACACACAGAAAGAGAAAGATATAGTGAAAGTGGGGGAGAAATGTGAGTATGTGTGTGTGTGGCATGTTGGGGCGTGGGTGTCATAAACGAATCTTATCTGCCGCGCCTTTTTCTGGGCTGCCACGCCCCCACGTCTCCGACATGCAATCCCCATCGCTCGCAATCTGGCCTTCTCTGTTTTTTCCTTTCTGCTCTTTAATTTTACGGCTTGTAGCGGAAACGCAGCCGCCATTTTCTTTTCACTTCATTGCCATCGCCATGTCGTTGGTGCTTTCGTCACCACCCCAATCCCCGCCCAATCCACGAAACCACCAGCCCACCCACATTGCAACAACCCCTTGCCAAGGCCCACCACTTACTACTTAGCCCGAAAGTCATTAGCTTGTCTCGTTTATCTTTTAATGAGTGTAAAATAAAAACGACATGGGAGCGGCTGCTTAACAGCTCACCAAAAATTCCGGGACAGACGCAAATTATCGGGCTGTTAAGGCCCCACAGCCCACTTCCCATCTCCCTCCACTCCTTATCTATACCCCAAAGTCAGAGGCCAAGGAGCTGGATAATCTAAAAAGGCCTACTAATAGGCAAATGCTCGTCATTAACCCGATATCCGGAACAACGTTGCCTACCAAGAGCATGGAAAAATATATCGAGAGGAACGCTTCAAAGGAGGTTAAATTCAATCCTGTTACATCATTGAAATTTCATCGCCAGAGTAAAACGAATTATTAACATAAACGATAAATAAATAAGAAAACTAAGGGTAAAGAAAAATGCAAAATAAATAATTACTTTTCTGGAAGATTGACGAAAATAAATAATTTTCTTAAATTATTTAAATAACTACTAATATTAGTAGTAAAACTAACTTTACATATATCAAAAAAAAGTTTCGTAGCAAATTGGCGACTTATTTGTGTATAAACGTTTCAAAATGTTCTCAGAATATAAAACTATTTAATGAAATAATAAACAACAGGGTTTATATTTTCTTGGATGGAAATTCTGCCTTTAAGAGACTTAAATTAATTATAACTTTTATACAATAAAATTGTGTAGCTAAAGCACTTTTTCGGTCCAGTGCATTTGCCATAGTTTACTTAGTTTTTCGCCGGATTATAAGCGCAATAATTTCCCTCCTTTCTTGGGGATGCGGACTCGATGTTTTCTAAAGATTATGTCCGTTCTTCTGTTTCCATCCAACTTCCGTCATTTGTTTGGCTCTCTTTAAAGCTTTGCAGCTAAGCAGCTCCCGCTGTTTTACTGGAGTTGCTGCTCCTAATCTCCAGCTTCTACTTAACATTAAGCTTGCCTTTAACCAACACTTCCACACAAATCAAGTATACGCACTGGGGGCCGGCGACTGGGCAGCTATGTTTTAGTCACTCCCTGGTGGAAAGATTTTTCCATCACCCAGCTTCCAGCTCCCAGACCGCCCCTTCCTGTTTATTCTTAAGCTGCCACTTAATCCAGCCACTTCATCCGCTCCGCACCCATTCCCTTGGATAAACAGCCACGCCCATTACTGGGATACGCCCGCCAGCGTGTGTTTGCGTGCTCACGGGGCGATGGAACACTGAAAGCGACGGTTACGGACTTCGGTACGCATTTTTTTGTTGCTCCTGGTTTCCTTTTTTGTCGCTCCTGTTGGCCCTTAATTAAATATTAAATGCGCCTAATTGCGCATTTCATAACTCAGGCAACGGCAGGTAATTAATTATTTACGTTCAACTAAATTGAGCAGCACCAGGCACACGTCGACTCACGCACAAACTTCGGGCGCCGCAGGGCCACGAAAACAAATGTGTATGGTAAAAAATCGAGCCATGGATGGGTTTAACCAAAGTTTCAGTTGAGGAGGGGAAACATGTAAATTAATATGTCTACGGCAGGCAAATGGAGGGAATTATTTGCGGCTCAATTCGTGCAGTCTTTAAGAATAAGAACCCGCAAACATTTGACTCAACATGCTTGACTTTGATGTTGAAACTTAACCCGACGATCCCACGGGGCATTTAATTATGCAAACTCGGGCAGAAGCTAGAATAGTGCTCCCGGTGACGCTGCTCGTGCATAAAATGAGCGACTGGCATGATTAGCTTTGGCATTTCGCACACAGCACACCACACACATAGATCCCACACCCAAAAACAATCCGAAGCATCGAAATTAAAACCGAGAAATCACAGAGCTGCCGTCCATTGTTCGGCCACAATTTGCACAACTTTTGGCAGCCAGTGGTTAGGAAACTTTCCAAACAGCATTGGGTGTACATACACAGATACAGTGTGCTGCGATGGAACTTGCTCCAGCAACTATTTTCATAAATAGCGGCGACCAGCGCCAAATGCAAACAGAGTCCGTCGTCCCAGAGACGACGTCTGGTCTCCGCCCGTGCCACGCCCCTCCTCCGGACACTCGTCCCTCAGCCGCTCGTCCCTTCCTCCAATCACGGGAGCAGCCATCGCCGCCTTCTTCTGGCCAAAACTCCTGACAGCCGCCGGACAGCCGGCGTGAATCCTTTAAGTTTCTTTTGTTTGGAATGTACTAATGCCGGTTTTTCACTGTGTGATTTATCGGTTTTGAGGTTCACAGTTCGAGTTTCAAATGCATTTTCCATGTTACCCGGGCTCCGCTGTCAGGCCTTGGAACTCCGGCCCGAGCAGTTACAACAAACTTCAAATAGCTTTGGCTACCTCTCATTTCATCCCGGAGCCAGTTCCTTTCCTTCTTCTCTGCGTGGGTGGCCAAACTATTTGGCTTTAAAATTGTCAACTCATCTCGACGAGTAGTTTTTGCCTGCAATAATAACTGAATGATAAAGTTTTCCTGTGAGAGTGGGTAGAAAGGAACAAATTGGACACAACTCGAAGTCAAATATTATATAACAGGAGCATAAGAGACCGGCAATAGCTTTTAACGACTAAGAGCTTAACGTTAGGTTTCTATAATTGAAATTATTGTAGGTCTCCATAAAAGTCCAAGGACTTATATAAGTTGTCCAAAGATAACTCTTTTCTGAAGTGATACCAATGTTAAACAACTGCAAGGATTTAACAATTTATTCATATTTCTTCTTCTTAAATGTCTTAATACCTAATTATTTTCTGTAATTTTGTATACCTAAAATTACTTTGGGCAAAATGCCAATTATAGGGATACTCTAAACTATTTAGGCGATTAAATTGAACATTTGTCGCCGGAATTTAATCACATTTTGGCTGCCTCCCTACGGTTGAATGGATGGAAATTGAAACTGCAATCGCACAGGACGTCAAAGAGACGTGTAGAGGCTAATTAAGCCTCTGAGGTTGCCCAAGTCAGAGTGACATGCCGCAATCGGCGTTTTGATTAAATATTGACCCCAATCGGCCTGCTGACCACGTCTTCGCGGCTGGCTATCGCTGCTGCCTGCAAACAATTACGGCTAAATTCATTAGTGAGTCATGCATAATTAAGGGAACAGAGCCAGCCGTGACACCTCAATGGTGGGCATTCGGGTGTCCTTTGGGTGGGATGATGCATAAGTGGTTAGGCAATGTTGGAGTGGCGGAGAAGGAAGGAAGGATGGAGAGCGTTTGATCAGCTAAGGCATAAAAAAGAAATCAATGTCCTCGCAGGAAGTGCCTTGGCAATTTGCAATCCTTTGTGCCATTACACAAAGCTTCCGCCGTCTGGTCGTGCTCCTGGTTTGCTCTGGGTTTTGGATCCTAGTTGGGTATAGCCTGCAGCTAAACGCCGCTGCAATCAAAACGTGGCGTTAGTGTTTCAAACCAGCAGCAGCAGCATTAATCCTTCATTGGCAATCAGGAACCTGTGATGAACTCGCTCTGCCCTTCGAAACGGAAGTTGTAAAAACGCCAACGCCGCACAAAGCAAACACGAAGGGTATTTTCGGTGCCTAGCGGATGGCTGGCGGCTTCCTTTTTCAAAGAAGATGGGGGCTAACCAGTGGCACGGAACCGATTATAGTATTCCGTATTTGGATTCTGATTCTGATTCACATTCAGATTCAGATCCGCCCTGGGGGCATTCGTCAAACGACGCATCAACCGAGGCAATTGTTTCGCCAAGTTTCTTTCTCGCTTTCGCTTTGTTCATTATGTACTTTCTGCTCCTTTCAGTTCAGTTCTTTTATACTCGACTCGTCTCGTCTCGTTTCGATTCGTTTGTCCTTGGTCCTTGGTGCGAGCAAAGGGGGTTATTCGGGCCAGAGGATGTGGCATAAGCACTGATTGATTGATTAGAGGCTTGAGTCGCTGAAGCAGGAACGCAAGTGCTCGACTCGCACGGGGCACTAAACCTAATGAGAAGCCCTCCAGCAAGTGTCGCATCAATCAAGGACGCATTTAATGCGTTATAAGTGTGTGTGTATGATAGCAACGATTTCTCTTGATTTGCGATTATTGTTTAGGTGTATATGCTTCGTCTGACAGCCGGCGATTAGCAAAGTGGATCAGCAGAATGAATGAGTTCTAGGACCGCCGCCACAGCTGACTGAATCCTTTAAGTGGATTTCATCTTAAAACCGGCCTAGTTTCCCTTGCAACAATCCCAATTTCCCCTAGCTCCAAACTTTGTCGACGTTGCCGGCTCAAGTGTCGGCGATTGGCATCAATAGCTCCGAAATCGATGGTAACTGGACATCGGGCAGAGCTTACCTGCTGCTGGCTCAGCACATTGGCATGACAAGGCTTCCGCATTAGATACCGGTCAACAACTGTTCTCCTGTAACAACTACTTTTCATACACTACAAAAATCATTAATGAAATCTAAAAAAACATACATTGCAGACATTCCAGAAATATTTTCCCATCAAATTTTAAATCTGTTTATCAGATTATGAGAAATTTGTCTTCGAGTCTTATTAAGAAATTGCAAGAGAAGTATTTTTTGGACCCCCAAATACTATAAAGGCATAGGAATTTCACAAGCTCAAAATATTATCAACACAAAAATATCCTTCATTTCGATTTTATAGATCCAATGTCTCTTTGCTGTGAATATTTTTCTTACAGGAATGAATTTTTATGGAGTATATTATTTTTATAACTCCACATTATTATATTTTCATTCTTTTCTACGGGCACTAAGAAAGAGTTTTATTTTAAGTGTGACTGTTGTTACACATACACCAATCAACTTTATTCTGCGAACTATTTCATGTCATTCCAGAAAATCATATCAATTGGCTCGGCCACCGGTTTTCAACAGTCAGCATAGCATGATGACTATGAGGATATACGAATGGGTTTGCTGACTTGCCATTCCCTCCTATTCCATTTTAACTTCATCTATATCTATATCCCCGCGTAGAGATACTTTTACCCCTCCATCGCCTTTTGTAGCCCACTTCGTGACTGTCTGTTGCCCCCCTGGCAAAGTGCTCATTATCAGCTGAAATGTTGTCAATTACGGATTTTCGTTTGTTTTGTTTTGATTTGACTTTCAATTGAATTTCTCCTCGGAATTTGAATATCCGGCATTGTCCTTTGTCCTTCCTTAACGTTGCCATCGTCACGAGCGGTTGCCTCCCCAAGAATCCAAATCCGCCGAGCCCCCGACCACCGATTTTCCCATTAAGTTGAGCGCCCTCTTTTCAAAGCTGACTGCTTATGATGAGCTGGCTTCTTATTGGTAAACTGCAAACTTTGTACATAAAAAATTAATTTGATTATTTTTCCCCAACGCTTAGATTTGCGTTAATGACGCCATAATCAACTGTTTTATAGCACTTTAAAAAAGTTAATCCAGCACATATACATGCACTGGACATTTTATTAAGCTGAGCTGTAACTTTTTTAATTACACCGTTTTCATGTCTGGAGGGAAAATTTGTTGCCACTTCGAAAAGCGAGGAATAATTTGTTAATTTACGTTGTTTATTACTATGATCTACGGACTTTTGTTGATTTTTGGTAAAGCACATACCTTAAATCAAATTATTCTCTCTTATTTAACCCATCGGAGCACAAAAAGCGGTTGGGCGGGCATTTACTATGCGGAGAAATTTCAATTAAAATCATAATGAAATATTTCGAAATTTGTTTTTATCAAAATTGACCCGGACTACAAATTTTGTGAATTCCTAATGCTCGAACACAAAGACAATGGCCAGGAACAAAGGCAGAGGATGCGGCATTAGTTCGGCAGGATATCACCCCCCAGCCAGGCAACCGCAAAATAATTTCCCTCAGTGCCCCGAAAACAGAAAGGCTATTAGTCAGAGAAAGCCTGCTGCTCCTGGGCCATTTGAACAATAACACCGAAACATTAAAGTTCAAAATGATGACCCGAACATAATCGACTTGCCTACAATAATATTTAAATTTAATTTAAATGCTCACATGAGGGCATTTAACAGAGTCCATCCTTGGCAGCGGCGGCCAGAAACCCGCAAGCAAACAAATCGATGAGGATGTGTCTCAATCTGCCGGACAATTTGCAAAACGATATGCTTGAAAGCTCGAAATGGAAAGGTCGTTGGGCATGCAAAATGCAAAGGCAACACTTCGTCCTTCGTCCTTGGTCCTTGGTCCTGTGTGTGTGCGTGTGGGGGTTAATGCGTTTGTTGTTTTTGCGGCAGAGGGACTACGACGATAACTTTGAGTCGCATGCTTAGAAGCACAAAATGATTGGAAGAGCACAGAGGGCCCCGGTCCGGGCTAATGGCATTTTATTGCTCTATCTCTGGCTCTGGTTTTGTGTATATTTCGGGGGGATTGCCATTCAAAATTAGAAGCGACCGCTATGCGCACTCGACCTTAAGACGAGGAACGTTCAGCTGGGTGCAGTAAATGACGTATAAGCCCCGACCCAGGCTTAAGTGCTTAGGGCGCTGTGAGTTAATGCGTTGATATGATGATAGCATTATCAAAATCTGAACAGTAGCTGTCTTTGTATCTGTATCTGTATCTGCAGTTGAATATCTGTACTGTTTGCTGGCGTGCCATTTGTAACTTTTGACCATTAGCTTCTGTTTTTGCGGCCAAATGGAAGGCAAACAATTGGTCTTGCTGATTTTGTGGTCTAATTGATACAAGAAGCAGACGTCTTGTCCTGTCAGCCAAAGTTACAAATGCAACCAGCAACTGACAATTGTTTTCAATGTTTTGGTCACTAGCTGCTCCTGTTTTCTCCTCCGCCCCCTCCCCCTCTAGTACCGTCCACATCCAATCTATTTCAGTTGTCAGAAGCACAGTTTCTCCTGGATGCCGAATACAGCCCCCAGCTGTCAATCAGTGGGTGTGTGGACAGACAGACGTTTCTGATGCATTTGTCGGGGCGTACGCTGCGTATGCTTAATGCCATTTGGCACACACACACACATGGAGGATCGGACTGTTGTGTGTGCTGTTTAGTTAAAGGTTTTTGTCTTCCAGTAAACTTTTTAAGCACGTCGAGCTGTTGAAACTTACGGATGCGTGTCATTGAAAGCCTTACAAAGTTGTGTCAAACGTGGAGGGGGGGAGGTACATATAGGATGCACTCTATAGCACAGAACCATAGACAGAAACAAAGGGGATAAAGAGACTGAAGATGGGGTGGTGCAATAGCAAGAGCAAGAGCAACATTTCAATTTGCTGCTCTGAAACTTTGACAAGTAGCCAGCCAGTTATCAATAAGCCTGAGAGCATCATCTCAAATATGATTATACGATGCTTCAAACTTTTTCTCATGCACTGCAACTCTTTACAGCAGCAGCAGCAGCAGATATTGCGACTGTAGCGGCAACAAACAGACATGGCCAGCCAAAGGATACGGCCAGAAGGACGAAGGATGAGCGCCTGCCGACCGGGAGCCTTGCATACGGCATTCAATATGCTGGCGTTGAGCTGGATTATAATCTCAGAGTTATTGCTCAGTGGTAAGTGTTCAAAAGACCCATATATAAATGGCATATTGCAGGGTTTCCTTTTCCCCATCCGATTCCCCCGATTCCTCGTCAGCCAGTCTGTCATGTTAAACAAGCTGAATTTATTATGCCAACTGCGTGTGCCGGGGCGTGGTTAAATTGATTATTTAATCTACCAAATAACGGCTTATATTATGCACTGAACCACCCACTGCATCATTCCGCAAACCATTTCGACCAACTCTTCCGCCCGAAAGTCGGGTGAAGTAGTCAATTTATTAAATGTCCCGGGGAGGGTCGAGCGCTGGCCTTTGATTAATATTGGTTTGTTCAATTAAAGTTGCCATAATTCGGCCAACCACACGCCTGTCACTCCACTCGTTTCCCGCCAATCCCACAAATCGATGAAAAGTTTCCGAACGACATGTGAACAATTGCGAGGACAGTTCATTTATTGAAATGGCTACACTTCGGTTCCGAAAGTACATATTTATTGTTGGCTTTCATGATGCAGAATAAGAATAATACCATTTTAAGTACCATGAACTTAAAAGAAATTATAATTGTGTCATTTCACTGGAAAGCACTTAATAAAGTGCTTGGTTTATTAAGTTATTTTTTTTTAACAACTTTTTGCTTTAGCAATAAGGTATAAAAATCAGAAGTGTTGGTGTTTCAGTGAATCTATTAAACAAAGATCAAAAAACATTTTTCAACCTTTTCGTTCACTGTATTAAGGCAGTCTTCGATTTACATAGGAATGTGTGTATGTAAGTTGATACGTACTCTGTGTTTCTTTGCAAGTCCCGAATTGGAACCTAAAGTTTGCAAATAAAAGGAAATTAACTAAAGAAAGTGTACCCTTTCTCCAAAAATAGGAAAAAATTATGATTATTAAGACAACTACGCAATTAAGAAGCACAACTGTTGTACAACAAAAAAAAACAATAACAAAAGGCGGACGAAGAAAAAGATCACAAGAAAAGCTTTAAAAACCTTAAAAGTTACTTGACCAACAAATAAAGTAAACAAACGAGAGAGTTTAGCACACCGCAAGACAAACAAAATGTGTAATTTGTATATTCCTTTTCTTTAATTTTAACAACACACGCGATTCACGATCTGTTTTTACTGAAGAAGAAGACAGCTGATAAAAAGGGTTGCCACATGTTTCAATAAAAGTTTGTACTTTAATATCGATAGTCACGGAATAATTTCGATACTCAAGTCACCGTTTTTATTGGGTTTAAAAACCTATTTAAAGATAGCACCCTTATAAAGATAGCACCCTTATAAAATTAAAAAAGAGAAAAAAAAAAAAAGGGGCCCCCCAAAAAAAAAAAACAATTACTAAAAAAAAGGAGGGGAGGGGGAGGGAAAAAAAAAAAAACTACAAAAAAATTTAAAAAAAAAAAAAATTTTAAAATAAAAAAAATAAAAATAAATTAAAAAAAAAAAAAAAAAAAAAAAAAAAATTTTAAAAAAAAAAAAAAAAAAAAAAAAAAAAAAAAATTAATTTTAAAAAAAAAGAAAAAATTTTTATTTAAAAAAAAAAAACTAAAAATAAAAAAACTAAAAAAAAAAAAAAAAAAAAAAATTTTTTAAATTTTTAAATTTTAAAAATTAAAAAAAAAAAAAAAAAAAAAAAAAAAAAAAAAAAAAAAAAAAAAAAAAAAAAAAAAAAAAACAAATGGAAAAATTAAACAAAAAAAAAAAAAAAAAAAAAAAAAAAAAAAAATATATATTATTTACTAATTACTTTTTTTTAAAAAAAAAAAAAATAAAAAAAAAACTAAAAAAAATATAATTAATTTGTTTTTTTACCTAGTTAGTTTTGCTGCAATTTAAAAATGTTTTATTCGTACACGATCTTTTTATAACATTGAAAAATGATTTCATTTGAATATGCAATTAATGCAGCAATAACACCGCTCTTCACTTAAATTAATTTCACACGCTGTGCTTATGCCATAATCATATTGGCATATCTCTTTAGTGGCGTTTATTTAAATTTCCACTCGATTCGGATGAGCCAAGTTTAATGTTGATAATTGCTGAAACTCTCGTTTAATTCCGCATTTTAGCCAGCACAAATGAACAAGCGAATCGAAACCGAAATGAAATGGAATAAAATAAATGAATTGCATTACACGCAAGTCAAATTTGGGCCGAACCCCGTCTTTGTCATAAATTAACATGCAAGTGGATCCCAGTACAGATCCCTTTCCTTTACCGCCTGGTTGGGTAATTGGGTTTTATTTTTCGAATACATGTTTCTCTTATTTTATATACTGTCTGCCTTTTTTCCGTTGGCCTGGGCATAATCGAATTCGAATGCGTATACGCCATGTGGGACTCGTCATTCGGCAGGTCCTACGGTTAAACGACTTTTGGGACAGCCTTTAAAATTAATGTTTGCCACCCCCACACTCTTTCAGCTCACTGCCTGAAGGATCTGAAGATATTTGTACCGGAGGCCGTCATCATGGGAAATGCAGCGACATTGTCTTGTCAATACGATTTGGAGCAGGTAAGCGACACTTCCTCGAGAGGAAGGAACCAGAACAAGGAACATCAGCCAAGGCAACAATACGGCGGATATTGTCGTCGGCGGCATGCTTAATTATTATAATTACTTGCACTTTGTCTTGCCGTCGACGTCTCCCGTCGCTTATTGTCCTTGCTGCTCCTGCTGCTTCTGCTCCTCCTTCTGCTCCTCCACCTCACTATCCACTCAGGCTTTTCATTAACGCATTTTCCCACTGTTCCTCCGCAGGCGGCACTCTACGCGGTGCGCTGGTACTTCGGCCAAGAGGAGTTCTACCGCTTCGTTCCCCGCGAGGCCAAGCCCACATTTGTCTTCGCCGTCGCCGGCATTAATGTTGATGTAAGTTAAATTAAGCATGAGATCGCCAAATATGCACTCGCAGCTCCTTTTTCTAGCTACCAAGAAGGGTACTCCACGAAATTGTGGCCACTCTAGTAGTGTCTTTTTCCGGAGCTAATAAATGCTATTTCTTTTATATTTTATATTTAAATAAATTAGTATTTCAAGAAACCTTTAAACTTGTATAGCTGGAACCACCTACATTTATAAAAGAACTACGAAAGTTCTGAAGTAACCTAGATTGCAGACTTAAATCGAAGTTTAGTTAAAAACACCATAAAAACATTACCTATTTTGTGACTCCTTAAAATATCCCTAGATATTTCTTTAACACTTAACTTATTACATTTTTAAAATTAATACAAGACGAAACAATGGTAAAGGGCGATTCCGAACCATTATAGAACAAATAAGAGGCTCAGATCTCAAAATATAATAAAAAATGTAGGCCCCAAGAAACAAAACAAAGAACCTAAACTAGTTTATCTGCTCTAAAAAATATGCTTGATTTTTAACATTTATTTTATTAAATCGGTGCCCGTTATCTCGTAGTCTGGGTCTCGATTATAAAACTCTGTTTTTAGTTTTGTTTTTGGCTCGCCTATTGTCGGCTTAATGGACAAATCACTGGAGCAGCAGGGCATGTGTTTCGTTCGGGCCGAGTTTGCATTTCAACAAATGCAAAATGGGAAAGCATTCAAATGTTGTGCAAATATTTAAATGCGGACAATGCTGGGACTCTAGCCTCGGGCAGTTTGCTACGAGCATCTTGCCGCCTCTTTGTCCCTCTTTCGGTGTCACCCATTTTATTTCTATTGCAGTGCAATATTTGTTCACTTTTATTTACAATATTCGGTGGTGTTTTGCATTTACAAGTGTGCGTGTGTGTGTTGTCTGTGCATGAAATATTCGGCTCTACAATTTGGAAAGTGCCACAACACACACACACTCACACTCGCAACTGACTGAAATATTGCGAAAAGTGCAAAATAGTTTATGGCGCGGCGACTGGCAAACAAAACAAACAAATAAACATACAAGTCCGGCAGCAACAAGGAGCGGATAGAATATAACCCACCTAGTGGGGAAAAATGCTCGGCATTCGCTTTCCCGTGCTGCACTCATTAATAAAAACAACAGCCGCAAAGTAAGCGATAAATTATTCGCCCAGAGTCCAGCGTGAAAAGTGGCGAACTTTTTCCGACACCTTTTTAAAATCACCGTCCTGCTACTGACTTGGAAAATTCATTGGGCGGCAAGATGGCATGTGTTTTAAAACGTTTAAAACGTTCCACAAATAAACAAATCAAACCCAATATACACGAGATATATTTTCTTTTAAGGCTAGCATACACCTTTTATAGTTCGTACATTATTAATCATAAACTTCCTTAAAAATTGTTTAAAAAATACTTCAAAATCGATCGAATTTTAAGTTTTCTTATGCTAGAGACATTTCATCTTTCAAGATAACTGTCCCTAACGAGCTTTTGAAGCCATATGCTCGGCGACTTTTGGCCGGATAATATGGTTGTAAAAGAGTTCGAGGCTAAGATAAAGAAGAAGGGGCCCGTAGGAGTAAAACTTCCTAGTCGAGGCCAAACCAGTGTACCAATTTCAAAAACTAACTCTAACCTCCTTCTTTCCTATCAGAATGCAAGAGGTTTGCGTAGCAAACTCACTAAATTGTATTCTGATAGCCTTTCCTTTGCATCTCATATTATTGTGTTCACAGAAACCTGGTTAAAGCCGGAGATCTTTAGCTCCGAAGTTTTCCAGGTAAGTACACAATATATAGGTATGACCGTCCCTCTAGACGGGAGGTGGAGTCTTAATTGAGTTGATTCAAACTTCCCGTCTGAGGAGTTATTTTTTGATGAATTCAATACCATTGAATTTATTTGTGTAAAGTTATCGCTTCCTGGTAACTTTATATAATAACTTGCTCTTATATTCCGCCGTTGTCTGAACTTCCTGATTATTTAAATCACCTATCCGTTATTAAGTCCGTTGCAAATAAGCTTTCCGATAGGGATCAGTTGATAGTTCTAGGTGATTTTAATATACCTGGAGTTACTTGGTCCACTGAGGATGGATCGAATGTCTTACTACCTATAGCACAACATGATTTTATTGATGGCCTGCTTGACATATCTCTATCTCAAGTAAACCATGTTCGAAATTCTTTAGGTCGCCTACTTGATTTGTGTTTTGTATCGAATCCTGAAGGTGTGTTTCTGTCCAGAGTACCACTCACGCAACCTGAAGATCCATATCACCCAACAATCGAACTTTCATTTGATACGGGTAGAGTTATAGAAGAAAATCAGAAAAATCCAAACGAATACATTGTTTTCGCAAGGCAGACTTTCTGAGGCTTAATAATTTTATTTCTGGCTTTAATTGGTCTGATCTTTACTTATGCAATAATATGTCCGATGCAGTTAATTTTTTTATACTGCAATAAACTCATTTTTAATTCCTGTGTTCCGTGGTACTATCCGTCAACTTCCAATAAATCACCTTGGTTTAGCAAAGAGTTGACACACTTAAGAAATGTAAAGTCCAGACTTTTAGGAAATATAAAAATACCGGTTCTCAATCTGTTTTTACTAGATATCTAAGTGCTCGGTCAAGATTTACCGCTTAATGCTCAGTGTTATAATAGTTACTTAAACTGTTGTAAGGTCCAGTTCTCTCAGGACCCGAAACAGTTTTATAATTTTGTTAACACCAAGCGTAAATCTAATTCTTTTCCTTCCTCGCTGTCGTTCGAAAACATGACGGGAACCACAGATCAGGCAATAGCCGATATATTTGCCATTTTTCAAACGACTTACTCTACTTTAGATTATTCATCTCAGCCTTATTCTTACACCATGCCCAAGTCAAACCTCATATTCTGTCCCACTTTAACAGAAAGCTCTCTTCTTTTGGATCTTCTTCTATTAAGCCTGTTTATTCGCCAGGGCCCGATGGTATTCCTGGGTGCGTGCTTAGGTATTGCGCTAAGGCCCTGTGCAAACCTCTTCACAAGTTGTTTACCTTATCTCTAGAAACGTCCCAATTCCCAAATATTTGGAAGGAATCATTTGTTATTCCTCTTTTCAAATAAGGTAACAAGTTAGAAGCCAGTAACTACGAGGTATTTCTAAGTTGTCAGCTATTCCTAAGCTTTTTGAAAAATTATTACTCCTCATTTGCAGCACTTTTGCAGATCAATTATTTCTCCGTGTCAACACGGATTTATTAAACGTAGATCCACAATTACAAACCTTCTAGAGCTCACTACATTTGTGATAAAAGGCTTCAATAGTAGTTTTCAAACAGATGTCATTTACACTGACTTTAGTAAAGCATTTGACTCTGTAAATCACTTACTTCTTATTCATAAACTTGACCTTTTAGGTTTTCCAGTTGATCTGCTTAAATGGATTTCAAGTTATCTAAATGGCAGGTCACAAGGGTCCTTTTAAAAATTCAATTTCTGAAATTCTCCGTGTTACCTCCGGTGTCCACAAGGGAGCCATCTGGGTCCGTTACTTTTACATTATTTATTAACGATCTTCCTCAATTATGTCATTCTCGCGTACTTATGTACGCAGATGTAAGTTGTGCCTGCAGTATAAGGACATTTCTTGCCACTTAGACTTGCAATCCGATCTAGATAATTTTCAAAACTGGTGCCGAGATAATTTACTAAATTTAAACGGCTCCAAGTGCAAGCTGATGACTTTTATCGGGCCAATCCATATACGCGACTTACACGTTAAGTGGCAGCTCTTTGGATAGAATAACTCTTGTAAACGATCTTGGCGTTCTCTTGGACCCTAAACTAAAATTTTCTAATCACATTTCGTCCATGGTTAATAAAGCCAGAGGAGTGCTTGGATTTATTAAAAGGTGGTCAAAGAATTCGATGATCCTTATTTGACTAAAACTTTATTTATTTCGCTAGTCCGTCCGATTGAGTATGGGTCTCCCGTCTGGAGTCCACAATACGGAATACATATTGGTCGTATTGAATCTGTTAAAAACTTCCTTCTTTTTGCTTTACGGCGCCTAAACTGGGATGCAAATCTTATCTTACCTTCTTATTCTAGTAGACTTTTTTGATTAATTTCATCCTACCTAGACGATGCTTGGTACTATCTTTATTTATAACCTTATACATGGTGATATTGACTGCTTGTTAAGGGCTAAACTTTTCTGTGCCAAGTAGATTAACTAGAAATTATATTCCCTAATTTTAAATCATTGTAGATCTAACTATGCCTTGCAAGAGCTTTTTATTTTTTATGTTCTGACTATATAGACTTTTTCCTGTAATATCAAATCTTGCTCTCTTCCTAAAACGATTAATACTTGCTTCATTGGCACAAGATTGATCTAACTATTCTTTTTTCCACCTTTACCTTTATTTTCCTATCTCGCGTCTATCCTATCGGAATCGTGCCATACACGGCTGCGCCCCTCGGTCGGTTGGGCGGGATGGTCCGCGCGAAAAAAAAAAAAAAAAAAACATAGCAAAGAAGTAGAATACAAACTTTACTTTTGATTTGGTTAATCAAATAATCAAATAATAAATTAAATAAAAAACCCATTGCTTGTTAGCCACCTCTGAAACACTCTGAAACTCTGAAGATAATACTTATTTGATTTAACAACCCGATAACATCTGCTATTTGCTGATGAAGTGCTTGTTCTCAAATAACCAGTCAGTGGAACAGCGCCGATTTCCGAGGGCTGTGAAAAACGAATCGATTGTCGTATAATCATAAATAAATAAAATTGAATTTACCATGAAAAATTTGTGTGGACGAAATATAAATTGAAAACTCATTCGTCCGCACATAAAACTGCAAACTCATTTACAAACACTTCGGGCCACATTTTTCAAATGCGCCAAAAGGGGGAACGTTAAATAATCATAAATAATGGCATAAAGCGAGGGCGAATGATGGAGTAATGTTTGTTTTATGTAAGCGAAACAAAGCAAAATCGAGGGATGGCCGTGGCCTGCTCCATAGAAATAATTTGCCCCGGCTTCCGTTTCCTGTCTGCTCCCCATTCCGGCCAATATCTATTGGTCTTTTGGGCCATCTCTGCAATGTCGATAATGGCGTACTGGCCACATCAATCAGCGTGGGACTTGATTAATTTGCTTTGATTGTGTCTTTAATTTGCACAGCGAAACAAAAGGAGAGCAATAAGCGAATACAGCCAAATAAAACGAAATAAAAACGGAATAAAATACAAATAAAATAAAGGGGCCTTGCTCAGATGTTAATTTGCCACTAATTAGCATTCAAAGGCATTTTTGCACTAATTAAATATTTCGATTGCAGTGGTCCTTGGCGTTTTGTGGGCGTGGCTGTGGGCAGTGGGCGGGCGTCAAGCTATGCGTGTTAATTATTTCCCCGTTTTTTTTCCACCACCGATTCGTTCTCTCTTTTCGATTTTATTTGGCCTTACATAGCCAGCGAATTGGAAACTATTCAAAAACACCAACACTCAAACGCACACATACAAGCCAATGGCATTGAGGTTAATGTGAAAATTTTTGTAGCCTACTTATGGCAGCTCGGCTGCATCAGATGGAAACTCATTTTAATTTGAGCAAATTTCCACTCTACTCCCGATGCGAAACTGCTTGAGATGCAATCAGCCGTGAACCGCAAAAGGTGAAAAGCGTAAGAAAAGATGGGAAATCCGAGTGGTGGAGCCGGGGCTTTGGTCGATTGCATAATGCAAATGATTTAGCCAGCGTGCTCGCTGTGCAATTAAGTTTGAAGGTTGGCCATAGTTTTTAGACCACCAATCCCCACCCCCCTACTCCATCATGATGAGGCCATGTTAAAAGGTGGCTTTTGAAAAGTGCAAAAGTGCAAAAAAAAACACAGAAAAAGGGAAGGGAAAAAATGCTCTACACCCCAAGGCAGCAACAAATCGAAATGAGGCGCCATCAGCCAGCAAGCAGCTGTGTTTTCCAACTTAAATTGATAGTTGCCGGCACACTAACGAAGGCAAACGGCAAACGTCAAAGGCCAGGCCACAAATGGAAATGGAATTTTTAAGTTATGCCAAGGCAACCGGGTCAAATGAAGAGGGCGGGAGCTACGAAATTGTGGCAAGTGCCTTAATTGAGATTAAAACATTATAACTTGACTTGTTTTACTTTTGCTAAATCATTTCAAACAGCTAAACACGCTTAATGAGAAAAGTTACGACCGTGCCAAGTTGTCGGCCATTATGCATATGCATATGTGTGTGGGGTGTTTTGGGATGCACGAGCATGTACGGGTGTGGGGGCGTGTCGTAGGTGTGTGGAGTGGGCGTGGCACATAAAGCATCGAGCACTTGAAAGGCAGCTGCATGCAGCCGCTGATGATATCCTGCCGCTGACATCCAAAGGCACTTGTGGGCGTGGCCGTTCCAAAGTGCACTCGTGTCGTCCACTTGAGCGTTATTGGAATGTAAATGTATGCATATTAAGGCGGTGGGCAGGAAGTCACCGCCGAGTCGCGTCGACAAAACTTCAAAAGTCATTCAGCGAAGCAAAGCAACAGCCACGCCTCCAGCCCCTATGCATCAGCACTTGAAAAAAAAATATACACTTTAGGAAAAATCCTAATTTGATAAATTGGTAAAAGGTTACTAACTGGTTGTCTATCGCTACAAATAATTAACAACAATTTAATTAATCTTTTAAAAAATTAATTTAAAAACCATTTATTCAATTCAAGATCATTTTACCAATCAAGAGCAAATGATCTACTTTTTTTAGCACAGATTTAGATACATTTCCATTGAAAGCTTTAGTTTTTGAGGTTTGGTGAATAAATTATCTAAATCCATTAAATATATATTTTAATGACCTTCCTTTCTTTAAGTGTACTACTTTACTCATGTCAACGGGGACAACGGCGAAAAAAAGTGAATATATGAAAACGAAAAGGGGGAAATAAACAGGAAAACCATCATGTTAAATGTAATTAAATTTTTAATTTAGAGACAGCGCTCGCTTCGCTGGCAATCTTCAATTAAAAACACAATTACCATGGCCACCCGCTGAGCGGGTTGAGGGTCATCCGCCGAAAGGGGGGAGGGGGATGCTGAGTGGGACAGGAATAGGATATGCCAAGTGCTCCAAAGTTTTGCGGCTTATTCATTGTCCGCCACAACAATAAAATCGCCAGCCGAGAGGCCTCTGTCTCGCTTTCTCTGCCATTGGCTTCTGGATCCTTTTTCCCACTCTTCCTCAGCTTCTCAACGCTTTTCCCCGCTTTTCCAGAGTCGAAGGTTCCAAAAATTTGCGCCCCGAAAACTTTTTGCACACTGTCAACACGGAAGGAATTATTCCGCATTAAGTTTGCGGTAATGGCAGCCCCACACACACAGTGTCCTTTTGGCTTTTGCGGAGTGTCCTGGATGCTGGCGCGTTTGCTTTTAACATTGTTAATAACCCGACACGCCTCGCATTTATGCACAGCAATGTGCGCTTAAAATTAATGCACTTGCCACTGGGAAATTTCACTGGAGGTCGAAAGGGAAATTGGGCGACAGAAGTGACCAAAAAAGTTGCTCTGTCCTGGGAGCCTCATAGTCTATGGCCTAGGACTGCTGATTTGAATGTACTCCCTAGGGCTTCTTTTTTGGGCTTCTTTGGGCAGTTGTTAATTAGATGCACCAGACAGGAGAATGAGGCGGGAATTTAGTGGTCGCAGGGCAAGGGATCTCTTTTTGCCGAGTTTTCCAAACGGGGTTTTAAGGGCTAAATGGATTTAATTCAATATGGCAAGGTATCCCTTGAGTTTCTTTAGGATTTTTCTTTTAAAAAATTAAGTTTTTAATCATGAAAAGAATATTACTCTTAGACTTTTTAGAATTCGGACATTTATATATAGGAAATACAAGAAACGGATTTTGTTAATTTATTAAATAAAGTCACATCTTTGCCGTTTTTTTTTTAAATTATTAAAGTTCCCAATTGTTTTCCAATTTTCAAGATTTAATTCTATACATTTTTCAAAACAACAAACTATTTAAAAGAAGAAATGTACGTGGGCAAACTTAAACATATTAATTGTAAAGTTTTTCCGTCCTCGTATGTAATTTCTTGAATTTTCCGATTCACTGCTTACATTCCCAGGCGAATCTAATCCCTATACCTTCAGAGCTCCCCTATTTTGAGAGTTCCCTTCAATTTCCTTTAGCCACTCAAGCCAGTCACATGCAGGCACTTTCCCAGTCCCCTTTTTAATGCCATTTTGTTGTTTACGCCGTCGTGGCGGCCTTGGCTAGAAATTGTTGTGTGTGACAAATGGCAACAAATAAACATAATAAATAAAAATGCGAAATGCATTCGTGAAGTGTGCCCACCAAGCTCGCCGGAATCGCAGAGTGTAACTAGCTGGGTCCGTCCTGTGTCCTTCTGGCCGCCAAAGTGGCATTGGTTGGGGGGAGGGGTAAGGGGGTGGCGGTATTGTGGGAGGTGGCAACCACCCATTCACATTGGCGTGCTGTTGTCTGCCTGCGCCAACAATGAGCACAATAAAAAGCCATGCATTTTCCAAACACCAAAAATTGTTCATAGCAACTGCTCTGGCAGCAGAAGAAGAATAACAACCGCACCGGAAACATCTCATTCACTAAATTTGTGGTCGGTTTTTGCCAAGCGTTAGGCAGTCGAAGTTGTGAAATGCCAACGGCAACTGGAAAATTCGGTGTTGCGCGGGGCGGGGGAAGGTGGGTGGCCTGGGAAATTGGTTGGGAGAAGGGGGGAGGCGTTACAACAAAAGCTCGAGGCAACGGAAATTCGGCATGACATAATACGTGCACATGCGAGTGTGTGTGTGGCGGGGAATAGGAGTGCGAGTGTGTGGTTGTGTGGCCGCGACTTGAGTTGATACAGCAATAATTCATAAAGTGTTGCATGCAAACGAGGATAGGATGCTGCAGCTGAGCCAGGCTGCTCACACAGATACTCCATGCCCCATACTCCACGAGTCTGTGTGTGTGTGTGTGTGCCGCATGCGACAGCGTTGGCAAAATTAAAATTGCTGCACAACAAACAGCGGAAACTCAGCGAGGAGCCAGCAGTCGCAGGAGGAAAAGGAAAATGGCTGTGGGAAACTGCAGGGAAAATGGGAAAAGTGAGCCAGTACTAGGGGGCACTGCAATGAAATTCATTGTATTCTTACAACTCGACGATTCTGCCAGCTCAGCTCAGCCCTGCCGAGAGCTTTTTTGCAGTGAAGTTATTATTTCATAAAGCCAGAATTATTGAAACAATACTTTACTCTCACACATGGGTTGGAGGGGTTGTAGTCTGCAAAATAGGGGGGAAAACTCCAGTGTGTGTTTGGCATGCAAAATTACGCTTTAGTGGCGTCATTTCTTTCTTTTTTTTTTGCCCATGCCAGAAAGTTGCAGCTGCGGCTGCTAAAGCAATATAAAATATAAATAGAAATTAAAAGCCAACAAATAAAAATAAATAAAAACGGAAAACGGAGTGGGCCGAGTCGGAAAAAAACTTTTCACGACAAACGCAACTTGAGTTGAGTTTTCCCTGCCTTTTCTCATTGCTTTTTTCTCGTTGTTGTTGACTGCCCGGAGGAGCAGTTACAAAATGGCTACAGTTTCATGCGAGCAAACTAAAAGGACATGTGGGTGTGTGTGTGTGTGAGCAAGTCGGCTGGGCATATCATTCCTCAAAATGGCAGACATTTGCGTTTGTTTGGCGCGCTTCCTGGCGCTGCCACTTCCGTTTCCGCCGCAAAGAGCCACCGAGAGTACCAACAAATAAAGTCACATGCAATTAAATAAATATGACAGTCGCAGCAGTCCAAACAACAAGTAAGAGCCGGGCCCACAGCAGAATGAAGTAGTTGGATAAATAAAACGGCACAGGAACAACTTTTCCGTATATGTTTGATTACATAATTAGTGTCATTTAATTAGACGGGGTTGAAATACCCTAAGGCGCAGTGAAAGCAGAAGCCCGTCGTGTTTGTGTGCTCAGAAAAGCATACTTAGAAATATCCATCAAATTAGCCACTTGTGTCAAACAAAAATGTAATATAACTTTGGTACAAGACCAGTTAATCATTGTATAAATAAAACCTTAAAATTGTGGCTTAGAAGATTATTTTAAAATTCGTAAAAACTTAAATTTTATATCTTATAAGTGAGAAATTTGCATTGGCATTGCACAGACTTTTTTATGACAATCCATTTATTTTTAAACCAAATTCATGTTTAAAAAAAACTTATGAAGTACAATGAATTTATTATTTTACGTTACTCAGAAGCCTACAATATTTCCTAATTTTCTTTTGAATTCTAAACTATCTTAAATTACAGACGAAATATAAATTGGATCGTTTAAACGACATGTTGATTAAAAAATGCATTTGCTATTTCTGATAAATAATTATAACTGTTTCAATTGATTTTTTCTATGCGTCAGCTCACTATTGTGTTCTGAAAAGTTGAAATTGCATAACTTAAATATTTATTCAAAAACTAATTCGGTGGCTTGGCCAAGCGGTGCACTGTTAGCTTCATAAGTTGCCCTCCGCCATAATTCATGTAAACCAATCCGAAATCATAATGTATCTCTGGCCCAGTGCACATTATTCATGCCCCCGACCACGCCCCCTTTTATGCATATAGAGAACCTTATCAATACGTTTCGCATTTGTTTTCATTTTACGATTGCGTAACGAGATCAGCGTCGTCGACAAATCCGAAAGCCACTAAAACCACAGCTCGCCAGGGGCCATTGGTTAGGAGCCACGATGCCATTCCATGGCCAATATGCCAATTGGCAACCGCCAGTAAGCAGGGGCGCGCGGGGGTGGTTTTATACCAAGGGGGATCGTAGTAGATGCCTGGCGGCCCTTATCGACGGTGTTATCTGCGAATGAACTGGCACAACTAGCTGGAAAGAAAACAACAAACTAAATAGGAAAAGCCAGGCCAAGCCGAGCAATGCGCCAAAGTGTTGAAACAATCGTAAAAAGCTGTTGTTTGCCACGGGGCACTAGAAAGGATGGTGGTGGGCGGTGGTTTTGGGTGGATGCTACTCTCTGCAGAAGGATATGCCAATAGCAATAGGAGCGACCGACCAACAACAGCCGTGCCGGGATTAGTACAGATGCAAATGAACAAAGCGATGGCAACGTTCGCGCTCTGGCTTTGGTGGCATATGCAAAACTCGAATGGGTTGCTCTCGTTGCTGCCTGAACTTAAATACAAAAGGCCAGGACTGCGATAAAAGGACCCAGCTCACACACACACACACACGGTAATCGCGAGTGGTTCGCTGCTGAAGTGGATTTTGAGTAGGATATTGCACAACTGTTTGCCAAGTGGCAAGCGCTTGCTGGCAATTAACAGAATATGCTAAACTGCGACAACGAGAGCGGCTCGAAGTCTGAGTGGTTTCGATCCTTGCATACCCTATTTACAGGGTCCATGAAGGGTGGTTTCACCCAGCAAGCATACCCCAGCCAATGGGAATTTAGCTTCTGGTACTTACTCATGCTCCGGTGATTACCAACAAATGCGTTCCCTGCGCTTTTCACTGGTGGATTTGGGAATGGCGATCTCCCCGACCATCAAAAAAGAAACCTGCCGAAAGATGCAGCTAAATTCGTTTCAGATATTGGCAGTGCCATCCCCTGCTCACTGGAAGAAGAGTTTTAAATTTTAAAGGTTATTTTTAAATCCCTAAAAATCCGTTTAAATATTGGAATTTGTTGAGAGGGAACATAATTCTCCTCTTTATTAAATGTCGATTTGAAAACACCTTAGTAATTCTAGATAATTTGGTCTAAGGTGTATTAACATATGTATGGTATACATTTTGGAGTCCGTCATTGGAAATTTAATAACAACCCTTGCAGCTCTTAGAAAAGTTAAATATTTGATTTCGATTGTTAAACTCAATGAAGATAAGCCATTTTTTCGATACATTTTTGGTATCACTAAGATATTTTAGGAAATGTAGATTAAATTAATAAAAAGGTTTTAGAAAGCCTGCTGATAGGAGGTGTATATTATTAGGATTATAAACACTCAAAAATTTCCCAATGCATTGGCTTGTGGTTGCATTGCCACATCCTTCCGATGGTGTATTAAACCGTATTTCTGTCTCTCTACTTCCAGCTCACCAATTCGGATGCCACGTCGGTGACCCTGAAAGGAGTCACCCGGGAGCTGAGCGGCACCTATCAGTGCGAGGTATCCGAGGACGCACCGCTCTTCCACACGGAGATCCGCTCGGCACACATGCAGGTGATTGAGCTGCCCAAAGGCGATCCGGTCTTGCAGGTGGACAAGAAAGTGATCGGCATCAACGACAACTTCAAGGCCGTGTGCACGGTTGGGCCTTCGTATCCGCCGGCCAACATCACCTGGACCGTCAACGGACGCGAGGTGAGTGGGAGGACATTAAGGACATTATAATTTGAAAACAATAAATTACAGGGCCTTAAAATATGTTCAATTAATTTTATGTTTGTAACAGAAATCTCTTTAAAACGATTTCACCTGTTATTAGTTATTTAATATTTCGAAGATGATAACCATTTTATAAACATTTCTTAAAGTACATAAGTATCCCTTATCCTTTTACCAAACTTATAGTTCAGAAATATAATGTTAATTCGCTTTAATTTAGGTTTATAATTGCTTTCCTGCCTTGTTTCTAGCAATGTTTGAGATATTTTTTCCGTTCATTGGTGACTGATGTGTTTCTTGTTTCCCTTCGCAGATCCACAAGACTCCGCTGCAGCGCATCACGCTGGACGCCTTCGACGGTTCCAACACGTACTCCTCGCTGGAGATGTTCCCGAACAGCCAGGCCCTGCAAAACTTCTTCGCGACGAACTACCAGCACAGCGTAAAGGTGCAGTGCGGCGTGTCCATTCTGCACGTGTTCCACAAGAACGTCGAGGTGCGGATCGGACTGAACCGGGCGCCGCCGACGACCATATCGCCGAATCTGCTGGGACTGGAGGGCTCCAAGCGGTATGCCAACGGCGATCCCGACAACTCGGCGCTAACTGGCGCCTCGCAGCGCTGCTGCATCTGTTGCGAGGCCATGGGCGCCATTTCGCTGGCGATTTTTACATTAACGGTGGCGCAACTGTGACCGCAGCGCATCGCTTAAACCGTTAATGGGAAACGATGAAAACGCAGCCGGACAGTCACCTCCAAGGAAGAAATAATTAAAGAATAACACTCGGAACGCCGTTCGAACATATGAGGCGTGTTTAATTCCGAAAGGAACAACAACAACAAAAGGAAATGCAAAAATCAAAAGCAAAAAAATATAATAATGATGGGAGCGGGGAAAATTGTTGGCGACAGCGACCCTGCATTGTCAACGCCTAGTAGCATGTCCTTGTATTTTATATTTTTTTTTTCATTTGCCTCATTCGCCATACAAAAACAAGCAACTGGGTCGCAGTCCAAAAGTTCAAAGCGAAGGAATATTTTTAATGCATTAATTAATTTGCGATGGCTACATACAAAATTCTGATAATAACAATACATTAAACATAAGTCACCCGGGCCTGCATTTCCACACAAGCTCGGGCAAAGGTCGAAGGGAAGGTTAAAGTAATAATAGTAAAAGTAAATATATAGCGTAAATTTAAAACATAACAAGCGTAATTGCATGTTATGTATAGAGGCGGGATGTTGAACTCTTCGAAAAAAAAAAACAAAACAAAACGCCTGCAGACAGACGGAAGTATAGAAAAAATCGAATCCATAAATTTAAATAAATTAACACATGCACTTGCAAACAAAACTTGCAAAACAAATTACATAACAGAAGAAAAACAACAATTAATAAGCATAAGTGACACACATTTAAATACTAAGTACACCCTACCCTCCAACTACCGCAGCCTAGGCACATAAGTTATGTAAATAATTACTGTAAAGAACTCAAATAAAAAACAAAACGACATAAATTAATAAATACGAAACCCTCACATGGGCAAACATTAATTAAAGCTAGAGCAAAGTGTGGAGAAAAGTTAAATACAAAACTAATTAAGTCCTTATGAAAACTCAATGAAATCAAAAAACTCAAAAATGGATATCGGCCAAATTCAGTTTAATTGAATTTGTTTTAATTTCATTATGGCTTATTTGCGCAATCGTTTAGTCCATTTTCTGCTAAAAGTTTCGTTTCCGTTAAACGGTTTGCGTTGGCAGCATAAGATGTACTTTGTTTAGAATAAATTTACATGAATACATGCAAAATATATATTTATCGAATAATAAATGTCGAGACGAAAGAATTTAGTGCGTATATGTTAGTTGGAAGATGTTAGGAGTATATTCTGCCGAAGTAACTACAAGTAAATCCAAACTCCTTGGCCAAAGGACTATTTTTAGATGTTCATGCGCAGCGCAAGGCTCAAATATCGATTCAGGTTGCGTTTGATTGTACATCGTGCTCTGCATAGACATGTATTTCTCATCTAAGATACGAAAATTTGGATGCGTTTCCAATACCAGTGTGTAAGCCCAAAATGCAAAATATTGTAAATCAAAACAAACAACACAAAACGATATGATTTTAGCAAGTTGTGGCAGGTCAAAATAACTGAAACACGAACTAAACCTAACTAAACTAAAAGGCAACTCTAATAATAAAATGTAAAATCAAACTTAAATACAGGAAAACGAGGAAATAATTCAAAACAAATAAGAGCCGAGCAAATGAGTCAACACAAGAGGAAATTATATATTAAATATGCATAATTATGGATAATTTAATGCGAGTTAAGCAAAGCCAAAAAGGTCAAACGAAATCAAACCACACAGAAACCAACAAACAACAAAGTGCACGCCGATGTGGGCGTGAAATTTAGCTCAAAATTAAATGCGATAATGGCAAGAATTATATGACGAAATAAATAAATAATACAAAATGTAGAAAACGTGTTTCAATGCTTTTCGAAGGGGTTGAAATTATACTTTAGGTGCGCATAATTAAAGGCAATGATCCCCGTTATTAACACGCCCTCCAAGGATGCAGGGACGCAAGGATGCCACTGACGAAGTTGGTCCTTGTTCCTCGCGTTTGGCCAAACAACAGCTGCACTTACATGCAACACCAGCTACCAACTGAAGCTGACACCGCTGACACAGCCGGCGAGTGCTGAACACACAACAAGGGATCTGGTGCTGGGGTCCTGGGAACAGGAACAGGGACAGGAACAGGACGCGGAACAGGACGAGGACCAGGACCAGGACCAGGACCAGGCCATTGCCATCGCCATCGTCTAATGTTTTGTAAATTAAGCAAACAAATTAAGTGCACTTGGCGCCCAGCGCTCGCATGCACACTCTGGCCCCATGTAAACACATTGTGATTGTAACAAAAGCATATATATCAAAGCACGTACACGGTGGGGTGCTACGCATCCCTTTGCGTTCGTCCTTGAGCAGAGCTGCCGCTCAAGGACACCGGGCGCACCCCGTTAGTTTGTCTTAATTAGTTGCAGCAACAGTGGGAACGCCACATCCACATCCACATCCACAACTGCGGAGCAAAGACCACAGAATGGCAACGAGGTTGCGACCCAGCAGCACAGGTAAGCGCTCGTATTATTTACAAGCCATTGGCTGCAGCCAAGACCCAACCACAATTTCAACTTTGCCTGCCACCACCCAACAACCACCCACCAACACACAAACTCAACCCTATCGCCATAATTGTGCAGTCATCGTGCTGTTTAAAGTTTTACACGTAACCATATTGCCAAAGAGCTCACCGCGAACACACGGCGTATGCGTAACGCAAAATGAGTAGGCAAAACGCTCAGACATTACACATACGTGCTGGGGGTGAAACTCAAGACGAGACCTCTTCAATCCTCTTCAATTCTGCTGACACAGCTACTAAGTAAGCACGTGGATTATTCTGCTGAGTAAATCAACTATAATTACACTCGACAACATGGCGGCAAAACCTATTTTACCGATGGATGAAGAAAGAAAGATAAGGCAAGTAATGACAGTTCTTTAGCTGGATGCACCTACATATGTGCAAAACTTTTGTTTTGGAGTTTGGAAACTCCATGGAGTAAAATTTACATTTTAGTTTCCATTTAAAATATTCACCTTTTACGCGTGAAAACTTCAGATCGCAACCAGATTTTTACTTTTGAAGCATATCTTAGTGTAAGCGTAACTGAAGAATTCTGAAACTAAGTAATTAACAGGGGCCGACTTTTCAAAATTCTTGAAAATTATAATAGCAACTTACTTGAGCATTCTAAATTGTGTTTAATACTTTTAACAAACAAGTTCATTAAAAAAGGACGTAATCTAGATATTAGCAATTTTAAAGTGACTTCATGTTCCTGATACCTTTCTCATCACTGTTTTTCAACTTGGCTGAAATGTGTTTCCGATTGGGATGGCACAACTATATACATAGCTGATGCTAATCCGAGTCGCTCTGCGGGTAAGCCAATACTAATGCAAATGCGACATTTTAATTAAATGCGTATCGGGCTACAAATAATGCAAATGGGCTGTGCTGGGATACGGCACTCCAGCACCTAACCCTTGCCAAAAACATCAGCAAAATGAGTTGCATATTTTGAAGCATGATCTCTCGCTCCCTTCGAAGCGTAACTCCGAATTCCAGGACAATGTTTCACAGCCTCCGCTCCTGGGGGCGTGGCAGCGCCGAATGATTTGGTTTATGGTCTCTGCATGCATTTAACAACACAAAATGTCGGCAGCCAACACAGTGGCCATTGGTTGAACGGCCAGCTGACTGGCTGGCAGGACGAACGCAAAAACATTGTTAAAATACAGCAACATTTTTGGATTTATAGCGCGCTAATCGCGGCCAAACAGCAAATGGTAGTGGGCGGAGGAGTGGGCGGGGGTCTGGCATTCCAAACTGTAATGGAAATTGAAATGCAAATGCACGGCATGACATTTACGAGTGCTTCTGCAGTAGCAGCAACATCAGACAAGCGCCAGTACAGCCGCTGCCAAAAACTCAACAATAAAATGTTGCAACTAAATACACGGAGAGAAGATCAAAAGATAGATCTTAATAATATTTAAAAGTTACTGCAACGCTGTGCGAATAAATTCTTTGAAGCAACCCAAAAATCTTAGTCAACCACTAACTTTTTTATATTGTTAAAACTTGAAGGGCATACACCAGTTGTTTCTTTAAAATTGGAAATATTTAGGGAGACGGAATATTTTACAAAATCAATATCAATCAGTAGCTAAATCTATAGTTTACTTTAAAAAAATGCATATTGTTTTTACTACAACGGTGTTAAAATAATATTCAGTTTTAGGATCTCAGAAATTTGTAATAAGTAAAATGCTTTTAATACTTTCTCTCAGTGTACAAATGCGGCACCCGTCGCTGAAATCGACGTGCACTTGGCAGGCCAGTCGGCTTACTTGGCCGGCATTGTGTTTTCATTTCGCAAATGCAAAACAAGACGCTGCCGGCCACGCCCTCAAATCGCGACAGCCCATAGATTTATGGGCGCGCAATTAGCGAAAGAAACAGATTTTAGCGTGGAGAACAATATTTATTCATGGCATTAGTCCTATTTCAGGCATGGTCCACGAAATGAAGAAGTCCCGGCCAAACGTTTTATGGCATCAGCAGGAGCGAACGCCCCGAAAACTGGTGATGAGCATCTTTTATGACAACCATCCGACGCCTTGGACATGCAGCTGACGGGAACGTGATGAATGCAGCTCCCAGAGACGACGTTGCATCATAAATTCAGCAAGTGACGTTTAGCAGCATCCCGGGATATATACCCCAACCCGGCTGGAAGTCCAGAGCCAGAAGGTGATGGCGATGTCGGTGCCATAATGCAGCAGCTACGTGCATTCCATTTGACTTTGATTCGAAGCCATTGATCAAATCAAGGAGCTTTAAGCAATAAATTTTGAATTCAAAACTAGCAAATAAACACTTATTATAGCCTCTGTGCTGCGTGTTCGAACTCCAAAAGTTGAAGTGGAGCAAAAGTTCTAGCAATCGTTTGAGCAAATTGACTTTGCTTGTTTTGTCAGCCGTTGTTTGGCCTGGAAATTTGTTAATTCTGCGTTGAATTAAGATAAAATCTGCTTACACTGGCTTATGAAACCAAACATCTACTCAATCCTACGCCGGACGGAAAGACCCCCAACCCCACCAAGCCAACCCTTTTATTCGGAGAAAACTCTTTTGTTGTTGGAAGGAGGAGGGGGGAGAGGCTTCCCTTCCCCTGATTGTTTTCAGATTCCGAGCACAACAAGAGCAACTCGGCTACAGTTTATTATTTTTGCTCATCAGTGGAGCCTTCTTCAACTTTCACTCCCACTTTGGCATAATGTTGTAGGCACTTTTTCGACTGGTCGGAGAAGCCTTTTCAGCACCAACAATTTGTAGCGCAGAGATTAAAACTTTTAATTTGCTTTTAATTAATTAAGTTGAAAATCACAGCTGAAAGTCACTGGAATCCTCACCCAGCTCTCGTTTACACGCTGCACGCTTCACCAGTTGCCAAAGAGTTGGGCCCAACCCAAAATAAGTGTTTTACATGCCTTGTCGTTGATTTTGCGGAAATGAAAGTTGAATTTTCATAGGTGTTTAACTTGCTGGGCAAACTCGTTTACCTGCCGCTTAGTTTACCATCCTTTAGTTGGCCAACTTAAAGCGTGTTTTGTGCAATTTAAAGGCTCTCCAAATAAGTTTTTGGGCCCAACCATCCCAGTGACTTGGCTGGAAACATTCATCGAAGTTGAAGTGGAAAAGTTCTTCCCCAGTCGGAGTAGCCATATGCAATTCAATTTGCATGGTGGCTTTGGAATCAGAAACAGATAATGGCCAAATAAGGAAAATCTCCAGCCGAGAGTTTTGGTTTAGCTATAAGCTAATTGAAAACTTTATTCGATCATGGTTTCCCCCGGAAATTGCCCTGCTTCGGCTGAGTATCAAAATATTTTCTGCCCGGTATGTTCAACATTTTCTCCGAGCTTTCTTTTGTGCCGCACCTTTCGCCATTCATGTGGAAGCAGTCAAGGCGACTGCTGATGCCACCTGATACACGCAGCTGCAGCTTTTGGGCCAAAAGCAGGTTACACGATGGTTACAACACTCGATGCAGTCGATGTCCGCTGCCTTTAATGTTTCCTTTTTTTTTTTTCTTCGGCGGATTCTCAATGCGCTCGAAAGAATCTGCTCCTTCAAGTCGACTTCTGCCTCACGGGCACACAGAGGAAAAGTATTAAAATCACAGCTTAAATTGGCTTCTATAAGCAAGAGGAAAAAACAACCATTTAAACATTATCATAATATTTCTCAGAACTTACACATTATAATATGAGTTTGATTTTTATCTTTAAAAGCTTAAACATTCTTTATTGTGCAATTGTACGTATAAACAATTTTTAATTTATTTTTCCAGTAAGCAAATTTTATGTGTTATTTTTTAAGTTCACATAAAATATACAAAAATGTTCTTGAGATTGTTTAGCTTTAGGTTAAATAATCATCACATCATCACACAAAGTTCTTAAACTTTTTAGACCAAGGCCACTTGAGCCTTTAGTGCTCAAAAGTATAGACAAGTGGGTTTTTGGCATGCTTTTATCTTGAATATATAAATAACTAACTACCAAACCCATTGCAAGTAGGAATTTATGGCACTTTTATAAAATGACATGAAATAATACTACATTTGGGGCAATTGTTGTTCATCCAAAGCTTTTCCAAGGTTGTACCACAAAATAAAATGGGCTTGGAATATTTTAGAAGAAGAAACGTATAAGGAAAAATTGGAATGCTTCTGGGAAAGCAATAATGATTTCTTTTTTTTCCCTGTGCAGATATTTTTGGGCTGCCTCACGTACCTTTGCCGCTCCTTTGTATGCTCAACGTGACGGAAATTAGCGTGGCTTTCGACTGTATGTGACTATGTGACTGCGTCTCATATTTATTTTACCACTCTGCTGTAGTTATGAATGTACAGATACAGACACACATGCATCTTTAGATTCCCCGAAAATTCTCACAGGGTTTTTTTGTGTTATTTAATTTTTTTCCCGTTGGTTCTGGCACTGTGATTGATGTGTGCACATTGCCGGGGGGAATCCCCCCACTGCAACCCCCTTCGACAGCCGCAAACAAACATTTTACGTTTGAGTACGCGCCACTTTTGGTTCGACGCTCCATTCTGCTTTACTTCGCCAGAACACGAATTTGCGCATATTTGCTTTATGTAGAAACACACAGACAACACACAGGAGCCGAAAGGCAACGCTCACATGCACACACTTCAATCTTTTATCATAATTTCGATGCTGCACGCCTCATAAATTTGTTTGCTGAAAACATTTTCACTTCATTTATTAGAAAAAACAGACGGCACCGCCCATCAGCCCGTTCCAGCCCGCTGGGGAAATGCATTTCCACCAACTGCTAACTACCATCTTTTTTTTTCATCACCCCCGAAAGCCATTTGCATATGAAATTGCAGCTGACTGTTTTCCATCTTGGTCAATTATTTGGGCAAGGCAGCCAGCGTTCGGCCTTTTATGCGTTAATTGCTTGAAAATTGAAACATGAAATTAAATGAAAACAGCCTTCGACGCGCCAGTGTCCCCGGCATATAACTCATACGCCGCGTGCACCACAGACCGGCAGGCAGGCAGACAAGCGGACGGCCAGACAGACCGCCTACCAACCGCCGCGCGACCGCTGCCCGCCACATGCAGGTAATTAATAAAAGTTCAGCCCTTGTCCAGCCCCCAAACCACATTAAGGCTGTGTGTGTGAGTGTCTAAGTGCACTGGGACAAAATTGAAGATTTTTTAAGTCCAAAAAAGATCGAACACAGACCCACAAAATCAAGCAGTCCAATAATTCTCCGAAAGAGTGTACTCGGGTTTCTACTTTATAACCATTAATTAAATTAAATTTTATAATATAATATGGAAAATAAGCTAACTTCAAATCTTAATAATTAAATTTTGGGATATGTAATAGTTTTAAACCAATGAGTTAAATGTTTTCGCAGGAAAAAGTTTATTAATAAAAACTTGTTTTTCCTGGAGTACATTCTTTTTCACAAGGACAAAATGATGGTCATGGCAATCTAAGAATATATGGTTATTAACCTTTGATACTTTAGATCTTTCGTATCAATGAGTACGTGTTTGACATACATATAACCTTATTTCTTTCGGTGTGGAAAAGTGTGAGAGACAATCAAGAGACATTTCTCAACGACTCGGGGCACGCAGGAGGAGCCAGGAAAGCGTTCGGGAATTATAAAATGCCAGTTGGCCCAGGATGCGACGCTGCGGCGCTTGACAAGTGACAAATAAATGCGCTTTCAATGTGTTCGTTGTCCGCCTGTCCTTTCTGCATTTCCCCCTTTTTCCGACCGTGTCTCTCTTAACCACTCGATCCTAGCCATCCCCGTCCTGACAACTGCAGCAGAAGCAGGAGCTGCATTCTGCGCTGCGTCCGTTAAATATTGCAATATATTTTCCCCTGCCCCTTGAACGTTGGAAATTATGAAAAATTCACCCTGACATCGTACCGCATGTGTGTGGGCGTTCGTTTGCCCGGCTTTTGTATAATTTCGTGTGTTTTTATGCCGCAATATTGCTTGCATATTTTAATGAAGCAGCCACATGACGGCTGCCGAGAGCACGGCTGGCCAGGCTACATGCTACAGAACACCGAACGCAGGACACACCACCTGCCCCCAATTTCTCGAGGAGCTGACGCTGGCAGCGGTGACTGACAGCCCGCCCGGAGCATTTACGCACCTGACTCCCGGTTTCACCCACGCCCAAACAACAGCCATAACTTATTGACGTGTTTAACTGTGCGAATGGGGCTAGTGGTATTATATATATATTTGAATGCATGGTGAGTTCATGGCAAATTAAATTCGTACCCCACTTTGTGGAAAAGCTCTGTAGGTTGTTTTGTGCATTGACTAATTCTTTCAGTATTTCGAATATGTGACGCATTTTCACCCTAAAAATGAGCACTTTCAGTACTGGATTTTATTGAGTAATTTTATTGGCTTCTTTTAAATTTGAATTTCCTATCAACTTATTTTTAAAAAAACATTTCAGAATATTACCAATCAAATTGTTTGTTTTTGCAATATATTTATTTACTATTGCAACCTTTTCACCTTATGAAAAACAAAGAAAGAAAAGAGAACAGGTATCTCTGCGATATGCATCGACTTTTGAAGATAAAAGAAAGATTTGCAGGATCCTGGCCCGCAGGATTGCATTCTGGGCACATCCGCCGGCCGATGCTCGGTCGAAATTGTATCAAAGCAATTGGTTCTTCGACCATCCTTGTGGCTCTAACTTTATTTATGAGTCAATGACGTCGCCTGCAACTTCCTGTGACGTGACAATTCCCCCGAGCACTTGGCACAAAGCGAAAGCGAGAGGCGCCAAATGAAAACACGTGATGCCCGGGCAATTGGTGGGCAACAAAGCTCCAGCTTTTGAGTTATGGCCAAACGCAATGGCGCACCCAAACAAAAGGAGGAGGAGCAGCTACCCAGCTCGGAGCCCAGCTCCACTCGCGGCCTTTGGATGGCGACCCACTGGCCACGTTTGCATTTCAATTGACTTTCCGTGAGCTCTGCTCTCCACGTCCATTTCCACGTCCTTGTCTTCGACTTCGTCCTTCGCTCGCCGCAGCTCTGCATTTTTCACGATAAAATCATAAATCAGCGCTGAATCAGGTAAATAAAAATAATGCTCAAACTCTGTATGCAAATTGAACCGAGAGTCGGAGCAGCGGAGACTTATTCGCTGAGATTTGACTGTGCAAAAATATGATAAAACTTGAGCCAGTCAAAAAACTTTCCGACTGTGGCCAAAAACTTCACTTTGCTTATGCGAATGAGGTTGTCGGCGGTGGGTGGGTGGCCAAGATTCTGAATAATATTGTTGAAGACAACGATAGATTTTTTGTTAAAACTTTGCCCGTTTGCATAAGGGCTGGGCAGAGGTAAATGGAAATAGCTCAGCAATCAGGCTATGTTAATTAGCCAGCGCACTAAAGAGCATACCAAATGATTCAGAACGAGAAGGAGCAGCGAAATGGGGAATGTCCCAATACAGAATACAGCAAAGCTTGGGTTCAATGAATTCGAGGGAGAAAAAACTAAAGGGACAAGATAAATTTGGGAGAGAGTTTGATGAACCTTAGCTATGAATGTTCATCATTTTTTAATTATTCTCATAACCATGTAGTTCAAAGCAGTGATTGAGATTTTTCTAGAAAGCCAGCAAGTTCCACAGGTTAATATAACGCAATGTGTTCTCAGGTTGTGGAAAGTGAACTTTTAACACACAAAAACAACGTTTCAAAAATTCCTGTTGACTGGTGTAACTGGCATTTACTGCAACCACAACACAGGCACACACAGTTCAGATTGACCTGCGCTTTATTACTTCAAAAATGCGGCATTTGACCAATGCTCAAAGGGATAGATCGAGTATCGAGTGTATCGAGTCCATGCCAGCGTCGATGGCGCATCGCTGGCCAATTATACGGCTTTGAGGGCACCGGTCCATATTGGTCTGCTTCTCAGGCGTCGATTCGTTAAGTATCCGCAAAGCATGCAATCTCTGCCAGTTGCTGGAATTCGGCTTTTGTGGCAGACAAAACTGCATTCAAATCGTTGCGGTTACGGCTGCTTTGGCCGCCCTGGATGCCATGGCAATTGGGCCATTGCAGGCGTCGTCTTAAAGTAGACCCAGTTTATTAATTAACACAGCCCGGCCAGCTCAGATTTTGGCTTTGCATCCTGCATCCAGTATCCTGCATCCTTGCAGAGACGCCTGACCGCACTTGGTTCGATTCCAGCCGGATTGTAACTTTGGGCTGGTTGCAGGGCACATTCCTATGCATATTGAAGTGCGATTGCCTGGCTTTGAGGTGCCTGCACCTCCTGCATCAATTATGGGCATTTCAAAACTGTTTGTAACCATTTTCCAACTGTTCAGCTGGCTAAACAAAAGCCAGGCCAATCCCATCACCAGCTGGCCCCATGCAAACCGTTTTCCAAACCCAATTGAGAGCGCCTGTGCTTATCTTCGCCGAACAGGTCAAGGGCTAATAGGGATCGATTCGGCTTCAGGTGCTGGCATGGGCTTATAAATGTATAAGGCTGATGAGACAGAGTACCTAAAAACATTTAAGACTTAACGAAGTCAAATGAAACTGAGTACAAAGTATAAGAAAGTTATATGCAGCTTTATTAACTATAAACTAAAAATATTTAATTCATTTAATCAAAATTAATACTTTCAAAAACTTTTTTTAAATGTGTATACAAATAAAAATAAATTGCAAATTGGCATTTCTTAAGTGCTAGCCCGAAGCCAAACCTTTTCTGAAAACTATATAGCACTTAGTAGAGTGTTCTGCCGATCCCATAATACAAATATATTATATTTTTAACATATATTTATATTTTATAGATATATATTTTTAGCTATAGAGTTCTGTCCTTTTACGGTTAATTTATCAGCACAAGTATATTTTAGAATGGGCCCTACATATTTGCATATGTGAAAGATAGCTCTACTTAAATGGGAGGTGGGTTTTTATTGGTGCAAGGTTGTCACTGCACATATGTACAGCACTAATTATGGGGTATGACTCCAGGGGCCCAGGACCCAGGATACAGGTCTCAGGACCTTCTTGCAGTTGCCTTCGTTCTCAAAGGCACGCCCGCATCATTTAAAAGTTATTAAGCACAAATGCAAACAGACGAAGGCACCGTTCGAGTTGTCTCCAAGCCATGGTTGTGTTTATCAAACTCGTGTGACGTAGATAAATATGCAGTGGGTGCATGGTGCGAGGAGGGGAGGGGGGTTGTTTGCGGGGTCCTGGCAGGATTCAAGCGGAAACCTGGCTACGCAAACAGAGACACTTATAGAAAAGGCACACACACACACACACACACATAGTACGCACATATGCAGAGCGAAGTCAATAAATTCTCATTTCGCTGGATGCGTGGAATATTTCACCTGCAAACAAAGTGTGCTATTCGCTACTCTGCTCTCCGCAGACGCAATAATAAATACAAATAAAAACATGACGCATAAAGATTACAGCCACCGCAAGCGAACGTGGTAGCGAAAGGAGCCAACTCATCCAGGACACCCCCCATCCCATCCCCACACACGCTCTCAATCCAATCTATATTAAGTATACGCACCGTTTGAACCATGCATTTTAATGATGTCTCCGTTGCCCCTGGCTCGTCACCTAATCTTTCACCCCGAACTCCTGGCCCCTCGCCCACATCCTTTCACGCTGTGACGACGTAAATGTTCATTTATTTTAATTAGTATTGAGCTGGGTTGTCCTCGCACTGGCGGCTTCAATAGATCAAGGTAGCTGGATGTGCCATGCCTCACTGAGCCAATATCGCCAAACATTTTCAACACTGAGGAAAATGGGGGGCATGAAGATTGGGTCAATCCGAGTAACAGAGATTTTGTAAAATATAATCACTTTTTAATTAAAAATATAACAATGCAATTTCAAACTAGGTGGCATCTCTGTTACTCGGGCGGCCTTACACGCTTCGATTTTTATAATTATCGATATCACCATCGATATCACACCACAAGTGTCATCACGAAAAATAAAAAATCCACGTTTTTAAAAAGGATGAATTCACAATAAGATTAACCATGGAGGAGCAAAATAAGGAGGATAAGAAGGAGCAGCAGCTGGAGGACCAGGACGAAAATATACCAGGATCGGTTGATCATGGGCTGTCTGTGTTGAGAGGCAAGTCCCTGATCAGAATCCAGGAGGTGAAAAATAACCTGCAGGATAAGTATAGTACCGATAGTGAAAGCTCATTGAACAAGCTGATTTATAAAGTGCCTAGTCCTGTTCAGGAGAAGATTGCTCAAGCCCCAGAGAAGTTATTGGATGACATGAACATCTTCGAAGAAATGGAGGTGGTGAAGTTCGTTGATGGCGCCATCTTGGAGAAAAATGGAACATCAAAAACGATCCAAAATGGGACAGAATCGATTTCTGGAACAGACTTCCATTCTTATCGTACTGTGCCCAACCTCGAAGTGGAAACATCACTTCCTCTATTGCTTCTGGAGAATACTTCAGACCCCCGGGCTTCTGGCGCACGAGTCCCTACGGAAAAAGAGAACGAGAAGGAGCTCAACGATTTCCCCATCCTGAAGGAAACGATCCGCAAGAATCCCCTCTTGGCAATTAATGAAATTCACGACAATGTATGTTACATACGTTGCGACGATGGCACCGTTCACGAGGGACAATTGCTTCAATTTCGAAAATCTAATAACCCTGATATTCCCGACAAATACTACGTCCGTTATATTGGTCTGAACAAAAAACTAGATGGCTGGGTGGACGTTCATCGCATATCTGACAGGGCGGAGGATTTGGAAGGGATTTTGCCTGCCAAGAAGATGCAGAACATGACTAACCTCCAGAAGAATCAAGAGCTCAAAATCAAGAAACAAGGGCACAAATCAAAAACAACCAAAAACATTGAAAAAGTACAGTTTGGACGTTACGAGATCGAAACCTGGTACAGTAGTCCCTATCCTGATAAATACGGCAAGGTGCCGATAATTTACGTTTGTGAATTTTGCTTGAAGTACATGTCCTTGCGAAAAAGCTACTCATATCACCTATACGACTGCAAGCAGAGAAGTCCGCCGGGCTGCTTAATATACCGAAAGGACGATATCTATATCTACGAGGTAGATGGCAACAAGGACAACCTCTACTGTCAGTTTCTCTGCCTGTTGTCAAAGCTCTTTCTTGAATTCAAGGGCTTGTTCTACGACCCGACTCCGTTTTATTTTTATATTATGTGCGTGAAGGACCAGGATGGCGAGCATATTGTGGGCTACTTTGCCAAGGATAAAGACTCGGAGGAGAACTTCAACGTGGCCTGTCTCCTTGTTTTACCGCCCTATCAGCGGAAGGGATATGGGAAGCTGCTGATCGCCTTAAGCTACGAGATCTCTCGCAAGGAGGGCTTTATCGGCGGTCCAGAGAAGCCGCTGTCCGATATCGGCCAGCTTTGTTATCGCAGCTTTTGGGGCTACACCATTCTCGATTTGTTAAGGAACTGCTCCTCGACGGAGCAGATAACCATCAAGGAACTTAGCAAATCGACTGGGTTCTTGCAGGAGGACATCTTATACACTCTAAAAGCTATCAAAATGATCAAGTACTTTCAAGACGACCACGTTATCTGCACTATGCCGAGCATTATCGAAGAACGTCTCAAGCTGCCGCAGTTGAGGAAGCCAAGGCTGACCCTCGACCCCAAAGGCCTTGCGTGGAAGGCCCATACCAACACTACTGACTAATTTTAAAATTTTATAAATATAAACTATACAGTTTAACAAATTCCTACAAGTTACATTTACACCTTTCAGAAATCTGAATCCTTTTTTTTTGCTATCCCGATTGTCAGACAATTATATTTTTATGAATTTAACCATTTTTTTTATGTTTGCACAGCAAATAAACCTAATGTCTTAAGACTACTAAATATTATTGCCCATGTCTTCGTTTAAAAATGTTGATAATCGGAATTATCCTAATTTGATTTTTTTTCTGTGTACCTAAGACAGTCTATTAAAAAACACATTAGCTAGATAACGAATTTTCAGGGAACGTGAAAAGTAGGTAAAATCTTAGAATTAATGAAAAATCAATGACATCCAATGGAATTGATTTCCGAAGCACATTGGATTGGCTTAGAACTTAGATTGCGCAACTTTGATGGTAGCAACCAGAATATGCACTTTAAGTGAAGTCATCAAGGAGCTTGGCGGCAGTCGGTTGTTAGGCAATTTCAGAGCTGGCAAAGTTGACTTTTGCACTTGCACTTGCTTTACTTAACCCACAATCTCACTCACTTTGCCGTGTTGACGGTGCCGAGTAAATATTTCCATTTATGGCCCTATACAGTTATTGAGCCACCGACCACGTTCCTGGGCTGCGGGGCCAGTACTTGACCCGGAGACCTGGCAACTGGGCAAGTCCCTGGCACGTTGCTAATGTGCATAGCCATTAAGTCAGGGCTGCGTGTTTTGTTTACGCAACGGCGTGCGCACCACAACTTGGCAGGAGGTGGGGCTCTGGATTCTAAGGGTTCCAACAATGCTCCGGCATTGCTATTCGACTGTTGCATGTTGCAAGTGTGGCTGACAGGTAGCCACCGGGAAAGGAGAAGGAGAACCACCAGAAAATTACATTAAATCCGATGGAACGGGTGGTGGGTGGTAGTTGGGTGTTTTTCCCTAACAACAACTAGTCAAGGCAACCAGACCCATAACCGGGGGAATGGAATCAAAACAAGCAACATAACCATTTTAAACAACGCCACTATTATTCGACGTCTTTAAACAGAAATCAAAGTAAACCTGCTATATTTTCGTCAGGGAAATGGAAGTAACTTATATCAAACGTTGTTAACAAATTGTAAATCTGTGTGGGCCACAGCCAACACTCCAAGTCGGCGTTCATATTCGGTTTTAGAGGGGCTGGCAACGGCCATCGCCGCAGCCGCAGCTGCAGCCGCAACTGTTGTCCTGGGATACACAAAAGGATTTGCAGACGCCCAGGAGTAAATACGCCAGCATAACGCGATAGGCGGAAACGAAACCAAACTGCACAGCGGCAGTTGAAATTGATTGAAAGAACAACAAAAACGGAAAGGTGGGTGAGCATCCAAGAAGGAGGACAAGAAGGCATCCTGGCAGGAGAAATCCTGAGAAATCAAGGCAAACGTTTGATGTGCAGCCGCGCGAAGACGCCGACGTGGCAGCCAAACAACCAAAAGAGAGCAAGCAAAGGACCCCAGATCTGAATCCCACTCCACCCAATCGGAAACCCACTCCACCAGCCACTACCCACTTTGAAGGACCTATTCAAATAAGCGGATACCACCATGTCGCAAACCCAATTCGATTCCGCCTCGGAGAGTGTAGATGCCCCGCCCGAAACCTTCAGCAACGATGAGCCTCGCGTTGTCTGGCTGAAGACGATTATTTCAAACTTGCTGGGAGTGTTTGAACCCAAGTATGTGAATGCCACGATGAACTCAAATATGCCCGCCGTGGACGCTTTCTTCCAGCGACGCTACGAAACGCAAGACGATCTGGACTTCGTGGTCTTGTTCGTGTGGCGCACCTTCTACGACAAGCTTATCGAGGAGGAGATAACGGTGCTGGAGGAGGTGCCACGCCCACCGCCCACAGTGCCCGATAAGAAGGGCAAGGGCAAAAAGAAGGGAGATGCTCGGATGGCGGGCGGCAAGTCCGCCGGCAAAGCTGGTGCAGCCGGAAAAGGACGCAAGAAGGCAGGACAGGACCAGGCGGCTCCAGCCGCTGGTGGAGATCAAGAGCACGCCGAGGAGGCCAACACGGGTGGGGAAACCACCGATGCCGAGGTGGAGGGTGAACTGGAGGGCGAGGAGGAGGCCACAGTCGCTGGCAGCGGAAAGAGTTCAGCGCGATCCCGTCGTAAGTATAAATAAAATAGCAAATAAACATTAAGATACCCTTTACTATACATAAAGTTAGTTTAGGTATACCAATCTATAGTATTTGCATGCAATTTTTCTATTTTAAAGAACAGGAGCGTCCGTAAAAAAAGTGGTTCTAATTTAAGCTTTTTTTTAATTATTCTATATTGTTATACAATGACAATTGAATATACGTTACACGTGTTTTAAACTAACCACTAAAATTTAAAAATTCATATATATGTTCGTTGTTTAAGGACTTAAAAATCCTAACATGAAAATCCTATAATAGGATAGAAATTTGGAAAACTTAGCTCTCAGGGTATGGGTTAGATATTTATGTTTAGAGGGGATATACATTTTCGATTTGTGAATTGTCCCGTTTTAAACTATACAAATACTTTTCTTTATCCCCAACTACATTAAATAAATTTCAATAATATTTTCAGCCAGCTCTGATACTGAAAACGGTAAATATGATGCATTGCGCGAGTTTCCTTTGTTTCTGTCCAAAGATTTTAATTTCAAAAGTTTTAGTTTTTCAGTTTTTTCCCTCTTTCATTTCTCCCGGTCTTCTCCATTCTGGCGATGCATAAATTTTTAGCCCGTCCAACTTGATATCAAACGAAAATCTTGGTCCGCACTTTGATTTGCGCTGCCCACTTCACATCATAAATATTTAAGGGCCTCATTTTCGTTTGTCGGTCTGAAAATTCATTTCTTTTGTAACTTTTAATTTGAATCACCGACCCACCCAACAAGCCACCCATCCAACTCATTTGATTTTCCATTGCCTGGTGCAAAGATAAGAGCAAAGTTTCGCCGGCTCATTCATTGCATTTAAATGGAAGCGCGTAACTTGCCACAATGCGAATTCCGCCCGCTGCACTTTGTTCCATCCCATCAATCTCAATCACAATTGTAATCGCGGAGCCGCAGTCGCTTACTCGGTTTTGACACGCCCATTTTTGCCCCCTTACTAATGATGCACCTTCCCGATATTCCCTCCCAAAGGATCCAAGAAAAAGAAGAAGCCCAGCTATGTCCCCGTCTACGTGGAAGTGAAGGTGAGCATTTTTGTGAACAAGCCCTAATTGAAAGGCACAAAGGGTATGCGAGCGATCCCTAATTGAAAATGGCACCCTTAAAAACTGATGTGATAAAACCTAAAACTAGTCAGTAAAGTCGAATCAAATTACAGAAACTGGTGCCAGCGTACGTAAAGACGCCACAAATACACTGCCACTTCGGGAAGATGGAGTCCGAGGACCTGGACCCGAAACTAAAATACATATATATTCTGCGGAAGAACAGGAGGGAGATACGTGAGTAAAGCACTATAAAATGTTGACAAAATTTAAGCAACAGTTCAAAAACCACATCTATAAACAAATTATGGACTTAAATGAATATTCAAATAAATGGCTACTTTGCATTTTAATACAAAGTTTTGTACGCATTTAAAAAAACATTTTTTTAAATCATAAAGACTTCTTGGAAATCAACTTATAATTTTTGAGAATGTTCGTTTTACTTAAGGGATTATAAAAAGGTCCTAAGAGGTTATTATTTCCCGATTTTCTCAACAAATCATTGACTATCTAGAATTAATGTCAAATAGTTCGTTCTGGTTTTACAACCCATTATTTTTGTCATCCTTCTAATTTGTAAACTTTAATGTCCTTTTCAGCCTGGTTCAATGAGATACCGACTTGCTTCGCACAAATGCCGCTGTACTTCCTGATTGGCACTGTCCGTGGGTCACTCATCAACTCACTCCGCGATGACTTTAACTTGGTAAGCCTCCGAACTCCGAGCTCCCGTACGTTTTCCTCCGTAATCGGACATTAAAAGACGCATCACCACACCAAAATCACTCAAATTTGCACCCGATTCGCTCATTTCACACACCATAAAACGTTGTTCAATCAATCAAGGACTTTAAGGCCGATTCTTCATTGTTTCAAGCCTTCGCCTTTCCTTTGTCCGTTCCATGTCCTTTCGTCCTGAAGTCCGCTCTCCGACCGCAAAACAAAATGTTGTGACGAATTGTAATTAATTCCCGAAACAAGGCAGTCATCTATCAAAATGCCCGCTGTGCCGCAAGATTTTTCCGGTCGACTGCACCACTTGGAGAGTTGAGAGGATTTCGGGTGGTTCGATGGGGGGTGGGTGGTACAATGATGGGTGGTTGGATGGGTGGTTCCATCACGCCTACTGAACCGAGCCTTAAGCGGTGACCGCCAACGCAAATTGCTTCATCATAGCTCCAAAACGGGCTGCGGTTTCCATTAGGCTGCCACCCAAGACTTCGGCCTTGCGAATTCTGCGGTCCACAAAAGTCGGAAGAGGGGGGGCGAGTGCTTCCATAATATTAGCTTTTGCATGAAAGTAAATTGGAAAATTGTTGCCTGAGAATCAGTTTTTGGCAAATCGGCGAACGGGGGCGAATCAATTAGAAAGTCTACACAGACCGCAGGCAGCCTCCAATATCCTGGCACTCCATCTTTGATTCCATTGTACATGTGCATTTGTTTTTTTCCCCATTTTCCTCCCTATACCAAACCAGGTTTACAAGAGCGCCATTCAATTTCAATTTCGCGAACCGGCCACAGCGGATAGCCAGCAAATGGACAGTTATGAAGGGCAGCAGGCTGGAGGTTCAAGAGAAGGAGGCGGAGGCGGCGACGCCGGCGAGGATATATCCAGCGAGGCCAAGGAATCGGGGCCGGGTCTATTGGAGCTATCCAAACCATCGGAATTTCGTTTGAGAGCGCTTAAACAACAAAAGTATTTAACTTTTAACAAAGGCAGAGTGCGGCATTCGCTGCTCCGCTGGCTTCTGGGCAAAAATCGGGGCCGGGTTTATTGGTTTCCAGCTGCTGGAGTGGAGGAGTGACTGGAGCTCCGATTGTGAATGCTGGCTTTCTTTTACCCCATTTTCTGGGCGAGATTTTTTGTTGGTGCAAATTTTTGTTTGCCTTTGTTTTGCGCTTATCGCCGGTTACCATCGGCCACACAGTTGCCTTTTTGCCTTTTCCCGCTGCCGATGCCGCTGCACAGAACCCTTTTCGCACATAAATTACAGCGCATCCGATAAGAAATTTTTATTTTTAATCGGATTTCATGCTACCATCAACGGCGCCGCTCTCCGTTGTCGTCGGTGTGCTGGCCGTAGTTGTTGTCTTCTGGCCATTTTCCATTTGTTTGGCAGGCAGCATTTATGGCACATCCTGGCGCGCCTCATTCATCCTTGCATTGGCCTTTCATTGCCGCCTCGCGAATGCCACTTGACCGCCACAGTTAAATTTTTCCCCTTTCATTTTGGGCATCCTATTTTTTCTTGCCTTTTTTTAACCAGGCAGATTAAAAAATGCCAACGCAGGGCGATCCGGAGTTGGGTTCATGTCCATGTCCACGTCCAGCGGAGTAGCCTTTGTTACGCTTTGTTTTCTGGCCCTTGTATTTGTTGCTTATTTTGCTTATCGGAGGAGCCTTTCATTACGCTTTGTGTTAATTTTGCATGCTGGCCGCCGTTAATTGTGTTTGTTTGCGTTTGTTTATTTGCCACTCCCTCCGATCCTTTTCTGCAGGAAGAAAAAGGAACAGGAGGCGGCGGCCAAAAAGGCGAAGGCCAAGAAACCGGGCACGGAAGCCACGGAGGAAGATGAAGAAAGCGACGCCCACAAAATCGAGGCCCACGTATCGTCCTCCGACGAAGAAGGTCAGTAGATACTCCAAGAGAAAAAATAATAATAAAATATTTTGATGGTTCAAATGCTAAAAGCATTTGGAGTTATCATTAGAAAGATATTTTTTTCCGTGAGCTATATATATAATTCCGAAGTGCTTAAAATATGTTCCTTTCTTAACAAAATATTAACTTTTTGTCATATTATATGATTTTGGTAGTTATATTAAAATAAGGGTCCTAAAAAGCTATAGGATCGATAAATTTATTTATCGTTAAGAATATCTCCATTTGCATTTATTATGTTTTGATGATTCAATGATCAGTGATCTAGGTCACTCAAATAGGATAGATATATTTTTAAATATACAAAAGTAGTTGGTATGGTTACTCACCCCATGTACTCCTCTCTTCAGTGGAAGTTAAGGTGGAAAAGCTGACGATTGCCCAGCGTTGGGAGAAGATGCTCAGTGAGACGAAGGCCAAAGTGGAAGCGGAGCACGCTGCAGAGGAGGCCACGCCCCCGCGAATCACGCCCATTCAGAGGCGTCTGCTCAAGGAAATCGAGGAGTTCCAGAGTGAAATCACATGGACCATCAACCACATAGTGTGGGCCTTCAGCCTGCCATCTTCGTACATCCTTCCTGGTCAGGAGGAGACCGAGTTCGAGGACGCCATCATCCGGGTGCCCGTTGACCCAAAAAGACTGGACCTGGTAATCACCTATACGCAACAGCAACTGGAGGAAGTGGTCGACGGTTGGATTAAGTACTTGAAGAAGACGATGAAGTCGCTAACGGATGCCAAGCTGGATGACTTTACGCCGATGGCTGAGCATCGCTATTGGCACAAGATGGAGGTGGAGCTTTATGGCACTTTGGAGCAGTTAAAAACTGAATTCGTGGTGGCTGTTCTGCAACGACTGGCTGATGATAAGTCCCCGGTTTTGGCCGAATGGCAACAAGTTTTGGAGAGAACAGAAGCTCGCTTCAAATTGGCCAAGGAGAACTCAGACTATTTGGGTACCATTACAGACTATCTGGAGGTAAGTATTATATGTATAATGCTATGATGATAGCAGCTAAAGAAAGAAAAATAATTTAAAGCAAATAGTAGTATAAGATAATATGATTATATTTACTTACATTTTCAGGATTCGGTTTTTTATCCAAAAACAAAACAATTTTAAAGTCGTCTTGTTTTTAAAAAGTCGTTAATCAAGTGGCATTGCCTGTGTAAAAACATTTGAACAGTTGGCAACTCTAAAGATCCAAGTTTCTGTTGGAACTACTGGTTCTCAAAAAACCGAGTTCTTTTCATAACCAAAACCTTACAGTGACCAAGATTTAGTGGCTCTCTTACTTAATTTTCTTTTAATAATTTAAATAACACTATAAAATGCATAGAAGGACTAACAGTTTCCGTTTTCTTTACCTTACCAGAAAGTGCGCAGCTATGAGAGCTTCAAGATGGTGGTGCTCCAGATCCCCAACATAATGGTTGGACTGCGTCACATCTGGACCATGTCCAGCCACTTTTGCCGTGATCCCGAGATGCAGGTCCTGCTCTGCCAGATCTCGAATGTGTTCGTCCAGAAGGTGAAGAGCATCATCAACTTCGAGAACATATTCAAGTAAGTGAATTGGCCAAGTGCTTCGATTAACTTTTATTAATAAATCTAGAGGTGGGCACGTCATTGTGATGCTCGTGAAGAGTTTTTCGTGCGTGACGAATTTTATACAAATATATATCGCATATAGTCAATTGATTTGCCGGGAACTTTGATTTGACTTTTAAGAAATACCATTTATTACTATTTATTTTTTATTTCTTTCTATATAACCATATTCGATTTTTGTTACAGTTGAAAAGAATGTCCTTCCTTTTTAATAGTTTACTTGTAGGGAACAACATGAAATATTTGCATATTAAGAGTTTTGCAATTTGCCCAATTATTCTGTTAACTAATTTTACAACTAATTAAAGCAATAAAGCTAGTATTCTCTAAACTAATTGGCTCCCCCGTTGCAGGTTCTCTGCGACCTACACCTACGAAACGGCCACAAACTGCGCCAACCTGCTGCGCTGCTGGAAGCAGGCCTACAAGCTCAGTCGCCAGCACATCGAGGATTCTGGAGCCGGATCCCGCTGGGAATTCGACAGTGTGGCGCTCTTCAACGAAGTAAACCACATCCATCGCGTGGCAGTGGACATTGCCTATGTGGGACGAGTGTTCGTCCAGTACGAGAATCTATTTGGACATCGGCTAAAGGCCTGCATTGCGGATCCCTCGATTGTGGACAACCTGATGCGCAAGGTGTATCGCATGCTTGACGATCTGATCAAGACCGTGGACTACGACATGTTCAGGCCAGGAAATTGGGAGAACTGGGAGTACTCGCTGGAGATGTTCAACAAGCGACTGGACAACGTGGAGAACGAGGCAAAGAACGTCATCGACCAGAGCATCAACTCACTGCTGTCCTCTGAGAAGGGTCTGGACCTGGTCATCAATGCCATGAACATCGATACGAGAGCTGGTCTCCAGGAGTTTGTGTCCACCAAACATGAGAACCTCCTGCGCTTCTTTGTGACCGAGATCAATGCTGTAGAACGGGTTTTCACGGTAGGTTTAAATATCAGAGAATTATTCGACTTACAATGGTTTTTTAAAAAAAATTAGGATGATACATAGAAACCTAACAATCCTTTAAAATACAAAAGCTTTTAATACCTGTTTCACCTACACAAATTTTAATTGATCCTTCCTAGAAATTGAAAAAATCTCCACCCATGGCCAAGCACCAACCGGCCAAAATAAGTGCCATATTCTGGGCCCGTTTGCTTGGCAAGAAGCTCAAGACCTCCGTACTGGCGTTCAAGAAGGTGGAGGATGAGCCGGCTATCCAGAACAGCTTCCTAAAGCGTAGCTCTTTTAAGCAGTACTTCGAGCTGATGACCGTAATGTTCCAGTTTGAAAAGGTGCTCTTCGAGAATTTTATACAAAACGCTACGTACTTGGTAAACACAACGAACCGTTCGAACGTACTGAGCATTCGCATTTGCAGGGACACTACAAGTAGGATTTTTTCAGAACAAAAAATTATTGATACCTTAATCAAATAATCTTTGTCTTCGCAGTGTCCTATATATCAGATGCTGTCCAAACCCTAAAAGCCAAGCCGCGGGAATTACAGATGAGTAGTTCCAGGCGCGTTACCCCCGTGAAATCGAGTCTTATGCCTGTGCAATCGGAAGCTTTTAGTGCATACAGTCTCGCCGAGTCGGAAAGGGAACTGAGTTCCTCGTCGGAAGATGAAGCCTTGGTGGTGGGCGATACATCCCAAAAGAGGCTAATGTGTCGCATAAACCGGTTGACCGTGCTGGTGGCCATGATTATGTGGATGGTCAGTAATACGCGAAAAGCCAATGTTCAACTACAGGAGTGCACGGCCTTTATAAGAATGGTCAAGGATAAGAAGCCTAAAGATGTTACGGCTATGGATAAGCACTGTGTAAGGACCTGCGAATGTAAGTGTTTCAAATTTGTAAAATATCTTATGTAAATATGCTAAAGAGAAGGGAGTCTAAGCCAATTATCCATTTATTTTACAGTACTACAGCGCGCCGAGTCCCAATATCTCCTGCCCATTTGGCGCGAACTAGTGGAGGACAAAACCCTTATCGAGTATGACATGGACTTTGTGGTCAATTTAAAACGGGACGTCTTCGATGTCCTATTTGAGGCTCAGCAGTTCGAGCACCTGGGCTTTACACTACCCGCTGTTCTCCGCACTGCGATAATGAAGAAAGATCTACTTTTTAAGGACTATGAAAGGATGACCGAGGTGATCGCGAAGTACCGGGCAATCATCAACAACCTCTCTATGTCCGAGGTGATCTTCCTGCGGGGTCACATCTACGACACCGAACTGTTTATTCAAATGGGAGTCGGCCGATACACTTGGACCTCTTTTAACATTGGAAAATTCTGTGATCAAATCAACTCGCAGCTGCGCAAGCTCACCTCTATAGTGTCCCAAATCAATTTCATTCGCCTGGACTTGCGCTCTCGCATCGAAATGATAAAGAATTTCAATTTGTTTAACCTTGATGAGGAACTCAAGGCTGAGAGAAGATCTACGTCCTCTGACAGTAAGCGATCGTCAGGCGCGCAAGATCCAAGGAAGTTTTCCCAAAAGTTTAGATCGGTCACTGGCGAAACGGTGACGATGTTCACAATCGAAAAGGAAGTGCCCGCGGAAGAGAAAGCGGAACAAATCTGTGGCTCCGGCGTATATCCGTGCCAAGGCTATTTTGAACTTCTGGAGGCCTCACGCAATCGAAAGGCGGCGCAGATGAAAAAGCTTTATGATTCCCTAGGTCCGGTACTAGTTAAATTAGAGAGCTTAGTACTGGGCACTTTTTCGGGCAGATCGGACCGGATGAAAACATACTACGAGTACTGGGAAGAGGAGACATTCAAGTGCATTGTTGAGTAAGAAACAGCTCATATTCTTTTGTTTCTTATATAACTAATAATTTTCATTGCAGCATGACTTATCAGAATCTGAAGTGCTATATCAACCGCCTACTCTCGAATAAACCCATGTTTGAGGTCAACGCAGTGCTCCTAATGTCAGAGATTGTTTTGGAGCCTTCAGTGCAGGAGCTGCAAAACACCATTGTGATCGCCACGAAGGACTATATCTCGAGGTTGAGAATCTTTACGCGCTGGATGACCGGAACCTGCATCGCCTGTCCTCTGGTAGAAATGGGTAAACAGTTCAAGTACAACTACACCTACTATGAGGACATTATACAGATCAGATCCATTGTGGATCTAGTCATAAACATTCACGATTTGGCTGTAAGAGTTGCCAACGAAGCCAGGGGATTTGTATCTCAGTAAGTATGCTTTAATTAAGGGAGGATATGAAACGAAATGAATGCATTTCACCCCAAAGGTTCCGCAAGTACTTCAATCTGTGGGCCTTTGAAAAGGGCTTCATCTGCCAGAAATTCTTGGAGAAGCAGGTGACGCTCATCGAAATCGATGAGAAATTTACATTTTACTCGTCCATTGTGGAAACGCTGGCCAACACCCGCAAGTACCAGGACATAAAGTGTGTGCGCATAAATTTGCAGCCCTTGCTGGAGAGCATAACGCAACATGCCAAGGATTGGTGCACCACACTGGGCGAGGAGCTGTTGCGCCATGTCAACGACAACATGAGGGCAATGCGTAACGAAATCAAAGTGAGTCTCGGTTCTGAAACATTTTCCACAATTCTCCCAAAACTGCCCTCCTAATCTGTGCAAATCTGTGGCAGACCCTCAGCCTGAATCTCAACAAGACGACACGCGAGCTGGAGGACTTCAAGCTGGTCATGACCACCATTGCTACGGTGCAGTCGACGACGCTGTCTAACGAGCAAAAAATACACGAAATGCAAGAGACCTTCACCATTCTCAGTGAGCATAAAATAATGGTAAGAATCATCTCAAATATTCAATGTTGGATCTTGGAAACTTCTCTGATTTTATTCAATTTCCCTATCCTAATCTAATCCTTCTAATAGCTGCACATTCGCCCGTTTAATGAAAGTTCCTTAAGTCTGCCAACCATGGCTCGCTTATTTGTGTATTCAAATGAGCAGTTTAACAAAAATCCCATCGAAATCCCAGCCGAGCTGGACTGAGACTACTGTCACTGTTTCTATTTCTGTTTACATATGCATATTCGGCGGTCGGTCTGGCCAGAACCATTTTGAAATGGCTTTCCGCTTTTTGGCGCAACCACCGCACAAATGGTTACGTAAATGCAGCTGCAGCAGCAACAGGACTATCCAGACCATAGTCCATGGTCCATAGTACAGATTAGGACCCGGCCAATGCTGCGTATCTGAATCTGTGTCTGTGAATACTGGCCATTTTGGGATCCGTTCGCTTCGTTTCGGTCCGTTCATTTATTGATGGCATTCCGTTGCGGCGGCGACGTCGCTTAGCTTTGGCCAGACAAAACGGAATTAACTTGCATTTTATATAAATTAATGAACGAATGAATGCATACAGCCAGACTCGGGCACTGTGTAATATATAAACAACTGGGGTCAAAAAAGTAGCTTTCAAGAAGTCTTTTATAAAAATTCATAAAAAGGAGTTTCACTATTAATTATAATACTACAATAATATAGTACATTTTGCCTACAAAATATTTTACAATATACAAATCAATATATTTATAACTTCTATGAAAATTTTTAAAAGTAGCCATAGTATATAGCAGTTTTGTAGAATCAAAATCTTTGAAATATATCCAATAACAAAAAAAAAATATCTTAATCCAAATTTTGGTCTAAAAATAATACTTTTAAAGCTACCATTTTGACCGCACCTGTATATATTGGCATTGCAATGGCTGGGAAGTCCAAATGAAAATTTATACGGTGGCGGCACTGAAAGCTATGCCATAGCTTTTTTCGACTGCCTTGTTGGCTGCGGATTGTGGACTGTTGGTTGTGGGTCAAAGGCGGTTGAAAGGGGGGCTGAACACCATGCTTCGCTGGTCGTTTGTGAATTTCGGCACTTTTCATGATTATTATTTGCACTCAGCTATAATTGAAGGGCACTGCTTAATTTTTATGTGCGTTTTATTTATATTTCGACTCGCAATTTAATTTCCAACCGCCATTGCAGTTCCCCTACGAGGACATGCTGATGGCCCACCACCTGGAGAAGCGCTGGAAGAGGCTGTTCCTATCGGCCCTGTATCGCTACGAGAAGCTGCAACCAATTAAGCAGAAATTCGCCGACATGACTTCCGTCGAAATCGATGAGTTCTGCGATGATGTAAGTTGTCAGAGGAAAAGAAAGGACCTTCCCCGGGGGTCCTTCCTCTCGCGGGGATTGCGGCAGGCAATGGGATTAGGGCTGAGGCTGCGCTGCCGACTTTGCATTTCCGCTATTTTGCGTTCTTTCTCTGCAATTCTGTTTTGTTTCCTCCCATTATTATTTCCTTTCAATGGCATTTTAATTGGATTTTTCCGCGCGCTCAACCATTATTGTCAATTGTTAGCGGCGACGGCGCTGCCGTCAGCGTAAAATGAATTAACTTGAAGTGTTTATCATTTGAATTAGAGCGCAAGACGGATGTGGTGGGGACAGAGTCCGTTCTCCGCCCCACCCCCAAACCTGCTACTTTATGCTGCACTAACCACGTCCTATTTGCGCTTCTCCCTTTTCCGGACAGTTGGCCGACTTTATCAAGGATTACGATGAGAACGGACCCGGTTCTGTGGGTCCCGAACTGGAGCGAGGCGTGCGCCTAATGGATCCCTATGGCCAGAAAATCGCCGAGCGAGAATTACGACGCGAGGAGTTGGCCAATGCAGAGCGGCTCTTCGACATGGCCATGGTCGATTACCACGAGTTTGCGCGGGTCCAAACTGAGTTCGAGGGATTGCAGCAGGTCAGTTCTTACCTTGCTATCTTTTTATCCATAAAAGATTCCTAAATCGTACCCCCTTGCAGCTGTATAGACTGTACAAGGCGCAGAAGTTCGCTCGCGAGGGCTGGGGCAAGACCTTGTGGGCCGATCTGGATCCCAACGTGCTGACTGAGGGCGTCGAGAGCTATCTGAAGGAGTTCCGGAAATTGACCAAGGCGGTAAGCATCTCCGGGGTGCGGAAAACTTTGCCAATTAAACAAAGTTTTTCGGCCTGCTTGGATTTTCATAAAATTACAGACGCCTCGGAACAACAAAAGCAAAATACTTTTGAACTGTGAACTCACTGTGGATGGAAGGGCGTCTTGTGATGCCTCTTTAAGGCCAAGGCATATCGGTCCATTCAAATAACCAAAAGAAATTGTCAGAATATAAAAAAATATGGGGCTTCCAGTAGGTTGGCTTCCTAAAGAGTGCGAAAGTGGGAAACAATTCCAATGATTCCCATTCACTTGCTGGGTATTTCTTTTATTCATACCCATCTTTTTATGAGGTTTCCTCAAGCTTTGCTTAAACAAGAAACGAGAATTTTCTGGACACGCCTTGCAGCGACAAAAATTTCGCACCTAAACTGATTATGACAAATTGATTTATTTACTTCACTAACAAGTTTTTGAGGAATTTCGCTGGCCGGGCCAAAAGTTTGTTGCAGCCAAAACTTTTCGCCCATCGCCCATACAAATGAAGTGGGCGTGTCCTCCAGAGAGAGGGGTGAAAAGAGTTGGGGGTTATTTAGGTGGTAGCTGCCATCATAACTCCGACGGAGAGAATATTAGTATGGCAAATATTTCAAAGCACCGCTATTAATATAAATAGCGTAGAGGCTGCAAACAAATTTGAATATAATCATTCGACACGCACATATTTTAATGCAGTTTTATCGCGCATAATTTCGGCTGCCAGGCCCTAAAGCACAAACTACTGAGAGGCTCTACATAATCAGCGTCCTAAAATGTAAATCAATTTGTTCAATATTGAAAATAATTAAAATGCCAGCGGGCTGTCCCTGTCGTCTGCCTGCCCTCCCTTCATCCACCCTCGCCCTTTTGCCATCGACTTGTTGACAGTGTTGCTGTGTTGCTGCTGCTGTTGTTGCTATTTCAATTTATGTCCCTGAATGGTCCGGAGTGCCATGCATTTTGCATGTGCAAACAAACGGACAGCAGCCCGGAATGCAAACAGAATGCGCTTTTGGCTAACAGCATAGCTAAAACATAACCGAGACCGAAAAACCGCCGGCCACAGGACGCTCGTTCGTCATAATTCAATGGGGGCGACCACGGGCAACGCGACCACACTATTGTTTCAGCTGATTTTCAGCAGCTAACTAACCAAACCGCCCCATTCGTTTTCAGGTGCGCACCCTGCCAATTGGCGTGCAGCTGGAGATTCACATGAAGCAGTTCAAGGGCACCGTACCGCTGATGGTTAGCCTCAAACACGAGGCCCTCAGGGAACGCCATTGGCTCCAGTTGATGGATAAGACGGGCCAGTATTTCGACATGTCGCCGGCTCGTTTCACCCTTGAGAACATGTTCGCCATGCAGCTGCACAAGTACCAGGAAATTGCCGAGCAAATCCTCACCAATGCCATCAAGGAGTTGCAGATCGAGCGAGGTGTCCAGGCGGTCATCGAGACCTGGGCGTCGATGGCCTTCAAGACCTTCAAGCACTACAAGGGCTCCGATGACCGCGGTTGGGTGCTGGGACCAGTGGATGAGATCATGCAGATACTCGAGGACAATGCCATGAACCTACAGTCCATGGGAGCCAGTCAGTGAGTTTCTTTCCTAATTAATTAAATTATTATCCAAAACAATAACCATTTATAAGGGTATACTTTCTCATTTAAATTTAATTTTGAATTATTTTACTTATCATAGCGAAGGATTAGCTATCTAATGTCTGCTCTAACTCAACGAGTATTGAATATAAAATATTTTTGTACTTACCAATTTATGTATATTCCTAGACTTAACCGTATTTATTTGACAGGTTTATTGGTCCCTTCCTGGAAACGGTGAACAAGTGGGAGCGCACCCTGGCCCTCATCTCAGAGATCATCGACGAGTGGCTGGTGGTGCAGCGCAAGTGGCTCTACCTGGAGGGGATTTTCATAGGCGGCGATATTCGCACCCAGTTGCCGGAGGAGGCGCGGAAATTCGATGACATTGACAAGTCGTACCGCAGGGTGAGTGAGTCGTGCTATTTGCTTGTTCTGGTTATTTGGTTATTTGGCTATTGGGGTATTTGGCCACCGAAAGGCTGCCAGAGCGCACACTTAGTATCTGCTACAATTTATTTGAGTTGATTTAATGTGTGCCGACAATATGGCGACTCCTTACTTAACGGTAAACATAATACGCATGCAAACGACTGCTTTTGTGTATGCGTAATTGTGTGGCTCGGGACACACTCACACAATCACACATATCCGAATAACCAAGGACCAGAAACTTCCACATTACACATACGCAACGTAAGCCCGAGCAGTGTTTACAAATGCCAAGCACTTTCACCTTCCACTACTGCCTGCTTTCTCCCTGGTGTGTTAGTGTGCGTGTGTGGATAGATTTGTGTTTGTGTTTGGCGCTTAACTTCACTTAACCTTGCCAACCACTGGCTTCCTTCGTTTGCTTTACGTTTCATTTGCAACATTTGCCGCCATATTTGATGCCATTTGTGAAATGATTTATTATTTTGATTTGCTCTCGACATTCGTGTTAAGTTCTATACACTCTCGCTGGCCAAGGGCCTCTTGTTTGGCTTGATCGACTTTGAGATCCTTTAATTGTAGTGCCACTCGAAGCTTAAAATTGCTTTACAAACTTTGAGTGTAAATAAATGTTGGTTTAAAACTGGTTATAAAAAAGTTTTAATCGTTGTTTAAACCTACTCTTATTGCAAATCCGTTATTAATTAAAAGACTTTACTTGAAGAATCAACTTTAAGTACGCTAAAAATGTTAATAAAAATGAATGGATTTTTTTAAAGAGCCAGATAGATTATTATTAATTGATAAAAGTAATATCATAACAATTTTAAAGAATTGTATACATTATCATTTTATTTCTTCATATGCTAGCTTTTCTTGAAAACTAAAATAAATTTCTCAAAATTAAATATATATTCAGTTTGAATATCTTATTATAGAGCATAAAATAAATCACATATCGTGGATTGGCGCTTTCCCACTTTCCTTTAATATGTTTGATTGTATTTGGGTTGGTCGTTGCGCTCATTGCTTTTCGTAATAATTTACTGCCCTGACTGGCGATGCCGGTGCCTGCCTCCTGCCTCTTGCCTCCTGCTTCATCTTCCCCTTCCTCTTCCATTGCAGATCATGGTCGATTGTGCCAAAAATCCGTTAGTGGTGCCATTCTGTACAGTACCCGGTCGCTTAGTGGAAATACAGGGCCTGGGCATTGGCTTGGAAAATTGTCAGAAGTCGTTAAACGAATATTTGGACTCGAAGCGTCGCATTTTTCCGCGTTTCTATTTCATATCCACCGATGAGCTGCTCTCCATCCTGGGGAGCAGTGAGCCATCTGCAGTGCAGAACCACATCATTAAGGTGGGTATACTATACATAGGGGGTCACGGCTTCAAGTTGGTGGGCGGTGATGCCTTTTGGTTCGGTGGTGACAACAACAGATTTGCCAAACTGCCAGTGACATTATTTTTATGTATATATGTGGAGGAGAGTCTTGCCATAAAAGTTAATGTCACTGTTTATTCGTTCTGGCCAATGTCCATGGCGGAAATTACGCCAATTTCTGCAACACATGCATGGCTTTTTGGGTCCCTTGAGCCGTGGTAAATTTTTATGAATTTATTTCGGCTTATAAATAATATTTCTTTCCTTCCTTCCCCCCACCGTTTGCATTGATTTTGCAATTTTCATTTGACTTCCCGCCCCGGTCGGCAGATGTACGACAATATCAAGTCGCTGCGTTTGGTCAAGGAGGGCAGCCAGACGATTGTTACCGCCATGATTTCCAGCGAGGGCGAGGTCATGGAGTTCCGGCATTCTGGTAGGTATACGTTGCTCCGCATCCGCATCTGATTCCGGGGAACCGGCAATCTGGACAATCCAGCACAGGGCTCCACGCACTGATTGCCAATTTTAAAATTGAACTTTTTTATGGCAATATTGTCTGCTGGCTACCGACTACTGACTACTGACTACTGGCCAATTTCTTTTAATTAATTTGAAGCCAGTCGCAGCAGTTGGCATCGCATCGGCATGGGCACATCAACCATGCTGCTGGAGATGATTGCTTCTTCTGTTCTTATTGCCGTTGCTGTTGTTTTATTGTTGTTGTATAACACTTATTGATATTGGCAACTGGGGTTTATTTATGCGGTTATTGTCTCTTCCTTTCGTTTGCCTCCTTCTTCCGCCGGTTAAAAAACAGCCCGGGCAGCGGGACGCGTGGAGTACTGGATGAACGATGTGCTGGATGAAATGCGCCGCTCCAATCGCTTCATAAACAAGACGGCCATCTACGACTTTGGCACAGATCTGCAAATTTCAAGGTAAGTGGCACCGTCAGCTGGGCATAAAACATATTTTATGCCTTCTGTCCTGCGTTCGCATCCTTCTGGGCTCCGCATCCTGGGGCCTTCGGGAGTGACACTTCGGCAGCCAATTCCTTTTATGGCCGGCGATTTACATTGCGGCAAGCAAACTCGTCGAACTCTCAGCCAGTTCCCATTCCAACTCGGACTGTATAATTTTGTCATTTCGCGCGATTTATTATTTTGTTTAAGCCATGGGGCGCATGGCCGGGCATATTTATGGCCAATTGTATTAAATTGACAGTCATTGGGCACTTTCGATTTCGACTTTGTTGTGTCCACAGGCCCGACTGGCTAATGAACTACCAGGGAATGGTGGGCCTGGCTGCGAGTCAAGTCTGGTGGACGGCCGAGGTGGAGGAGGCCTTCGACCAGGCCCAGAACCACGGCAACATGCGCGCCATGAAGGACTTTCTGGGCAAGAACAACTACCAGATCGAGGAGCTGGTCCTCAAGGTGCGGTCCAATCTCTCCCGCAACGATCGACTGAAGTTCAAGGCTCAGTGCACCGTGGATGTCCATGCGCGGGACATCATTGATAACTTTGTGCGGGACAATGTGCTGGATGCCAGCGAGTTCAGTTGGGAGAGCCAACTCCGTTTCTACTGGGTCAAGTTCTACGACAACCTGCATGTTCTCCAGTGCTCTGGTAGCTTTGACTTTGGCTACGAGTACATGGGTCTCAATGGTCGCCTGGTTATTACTCCTCTCACGGATCGTATTTACCTGACCATCACCCAAGCACTGCTCATGAATCTTGGAGGAGCTCCTGCAGGTCCAGCTGGAACTGGCAAGACCGAGACGGTGAAGGATCTGGCCAAGGCCATGGGGCTTCTCTGTGTGGTCACCAATTGCGGCGAAGGAATGGACTACCGGGCAGTGGGCACCATACTCTCTGGCTTGGTTCAGTGCGGCGCCTGGGGATGTTTCGATGAGTTTAATCGGATAGACATCTCGGTACTCAGTGTGATATCCACCCAGTTGCAGACCATCAGAAATGGATTGATAAGGAAACTAGATCGGTTTGTGGTAAGTACAAATAAATAATTTGCCTTCTGCTCTGTTTAATACCCTTATCTTTTTAGTTTGAAGGCGTTGAGATCCATTTGGATCCCAAATGCGGCGTGTTCGTGACCATGAACCCGGGTTACGCTGGCCGCACTGAGCTGCCCGAGTCCGTGAAGGCCTTGTTCCGTCCAGTGACATGCATTAAGCCCGATCTGGAGTTGATCTGCTTGATTTCCCTTTTCTCCGATGGGTTCCTCACCGCCAAGGTGCTGGCCAAGAAGATGACTGTGCTGTACTCCCTGGCGCAGGCACAATTGTCCAAGCAATGCCATTATGATTGGGGTCTGAGATCCCTTAACTCCGTGCTGCGGATGGCAGGTGTGATGAAACGCCAGTCGGAGGATCTGCCCGAGGCTGTGGTCCTGATGCGAGTGCTGCGGGACATGAACTTCCCCAAGTTTGTGTTCGAGGATGTGCCTCTGTTTCTCGGTCTCATCAAGGACCTGTTTCCGGGCATTGATTGCCCGCGCATTGGTTACCCAGACTTTAATGCCGCCGTGCGTCATGTGCTGGTCAACGATGGCTACATACTGCTGCCCGACCAGGTGCGTCCTTGCGTCCAAGTTTGTGCCCCGTCACTGGCGTGTTGACAGTGGCAACAACCCATAGTCGTCAATCGTGTCACTCTCCTGGCGGCCATCACTTTGACACTTTGTAAATTGCGCCATGTCGCATAATCGCAAATGAAGGAAATGTTACAAAGCATTTTCCCCAGACCCTGCGTCTGCCTTCAATTTCAAACTTTGCCTCGCTTCCCAACTGCCGACAATTTTCACTAATACAATTTTCCCTTTCTTGTTCTGTCTTCCATGCACGCTGTTCTCTCGAACTCCTGGCAAAATCCTTGCCGCTTTCATCAAACAAAATGTTGCACAAATGTCCGGCCACCTCCTGCCGGAAATGGACAACTGCTGGACATGCGACATGTCACCCTGCCTTCTGTCGGGGCAACATCATTTATGACAACTAAATCCCAACGATGGCAACGCCTCCGTCCTTCGTGCGCAACCCACATCCCACAACCCGCTGGCAGGAGGACAAAGTGGTGCAAATGTACGAGACCATGATGACCCGGCACTCGACCATGTTGGTGGGCCCAACAGGTGGCGGGAAAACTGTCGTCATAAATGCCCTGGTCAAGGCGCAGACCCACATGGGCCTGCCCACCAAGTGCCTTGTGCTTAACCCCAAGGTAAGTGGACCTCTGGCTCCGTCCCCTAATTCCAGGCAGGCGCACAAATTGCCTCCCCCTGCGAGCACTTTTAGTTTCCTCCGCTTTTCAGTCGGGCTGCTCGCCCTTTATGAGCTTTGGTGCTTGTCCTTTGGCCCCTTTTTCCTGTCTTCAAATTGCATTCCTCCCTGTTTTTCGCATTTTGCTTTTGCAAATCGGAGTTTTTAAGTGCTTATAAAATTGTTCAATTGCTTGCACTGTAATTAGTTGATGCAATATTAAGAAAAACATTGATACTCGAATTGGAAAGCTCTCAAATTTCGGTTGAAAGAGTTCAGACAGTTTTCCATGTGGTCGACTTTCATTATTGTGCATGTATTCAACTTTAACCAATTATTATTGTACCATATGCGAGTATGCTTATCATCACATTCGTTTTGCAGGCCTGTTCTGTGATTGAATTATACGGTTTTTTGGATATGGAAACGAGGGACTGGATTGATGGATTGTTTTCAAATATATTCCGTGAAATGAATAAGCCCATCGAGCGTGAGGTACGTAAGTGTAGGGGTTTTTGGGTGGGATTAGGGGGCTAGCCGGGAAAACACCTGGGCAGGTGGTGTCGCCACCAACCCCACGGGAATTAAAGTGCAGCTTCAGCGAATCCGCATCCGACGACCATGCTCAATGTCGTTTCGGGTTCCGACTCGAATGCAAGTGCTTGGTAGCTGCACCGCATCATTCATGCGGAAATCGCGTGCATACGGTAATAAGCCGTGATTGCAGAGCCACCTGTATGTATCATATACGTTTGAGAATATGCAATTTAAAAAATTTTTTGAAAAAGTTGAAGGTAGGGGAATGTCATGCTAATTAATTAGATTTAAGCTGTATAAAATGGTCTTGAGTTTTCAATACAAAAATAATAGTTTTTTATATATTTTCTAAAATAACCCAAAAACATTTCTTTAAACTAAACTTTTTATAAAACTAAGTAACTGAAAGCCTAATTTTTTCTATTACTTTTGTCAATTTGTAATTTTTTTTGTCAGTCTAAACATAGGTTCATTTTATGATATTTGAACGGTTTTTGGTCCTTTTAATTGCAAGCCTTATTACGTTTCATTTGTGACATTCTAGTGTAAAGTAATTTAGAAGGGCGAATTCAAAAAAAATAAATTCTTGTCGGTTTCGCTCTATTTTTTACCGAGTGTCTGCACTGATTTCCGCATCCACGCCAGTTTCATTCGGCTCTGCAGAGTAATCATGCGAGGGTGGTAAGCCGACTGGGGCGCTGTGTCAACGGGAACTCCGGTGACAGGCATTGTATAACGCACTTAGGCTAATGCAACCCAATGCCAACCCACCGACAGGAGCGACGCTACGCCTGCTTCGATGGAGATGTGGATGCCCTGTGGATCGAAAACATGAACTCGGTGATGGATGATAACAAGCTGCTGACGCTGGCGAATGGCGAGCGCATTCGTCTGGAGAACTACTGTGCCCTGCTCTTCGAGGTGGGCAATCTGAATTATGCCTCGCCTGCTACGGTCTCCCGGGCAGGAATGGTCTACGTGGATCCGAAGAATCTGCGCTACAGTCCGTACTGGCAGCGTTGGGTCTTCAGCCGACCGGAGGTCCAGCGGGAACTGCTAAACGACTTCTTCGAGAAGATCATCACACAGTCCATAGCCTTCATTCTGGAGGGTCTGGATGGCACTACTCAGGGCAATCCCCTGAAGCTGGTCATCATGCAGACGGACCTCAACATGGTCACGCAGTTCTGCAATCTCTACGACGCCCTGCTTCCCAACTATGCAATGGACAGCAAGAACTACGATGAGCCCGTGCCGCAAACCTACAATACGGACAGCTTGGAGTGTTGTTTCCTGCAGGCCGTCTACGGATCCATGGGCGCCTGTCTGGTGGAGAAACATCAGGTCGTCTTCGATGAGTATATGAAGCGTATTTCCGGCTTCCCGCTGGTACAGGACACTCCGGAGAATCCCGCTTCTGGCGGACAGTTTCCGCAAAGCAAGCCCACGCTGTACGACTACTTCTGGGACGTCAAGGAGAATGTTTGGAAGGCCTGGGAGTGGGTGGTGCTGCCGTATACGCACGACCCGCAGGTGAAGTTCAGCGAGATCCTTGTGCCCACGGTGGACAACACGCGGACCAACCGAACGCTCAGCCTGATGAGCGAGGTGAGTGTGTGCTTGTTGTGGAAGGTCGTTACTCCGGCTTCCTGTATATGCCTTATTAATGTTTGTCCCTATTTCGTTCCCAACTCCGTTTACACAGATCAAACGACCCGTTCTGCTTGTGGGCGAGGCAGGAACATCAAAGACGGCCACCATCATGCAATATTTGCGCAATCTCAATCCGAGTGTCAACGTAATTGAAAAATCTCTCTGACAAATGTCGCGTTCCCAGCTAACATGGCGACCCCATCCTTTTCGCATCCCTTTCAGGTCATACTCAATATTAATTTTTCATCGAGAACCTCCTCGCTGGATGTGCAGCACACCCTGGAGGCGGCCGTGGAGAAACGCACCAAGGATACGTACGGGCCCCCGATGGGCAAGAGAATTGCCTGCTTTATTGATGACATGAACATGCCGCAGGTGGATGAGTGAGTTCACGACGCTAAAGCAGGCGAATAGAGTGATGAGTCCTGTGTCACTTTCCTTCCACCCCCCACAGATATGGCACTCAGCAGCCAATTGCCCTGCTGAAGCTATTCTTCGAACGCGGCGGAATGTACGACCGCGACAAGGACCTCAACTGGAAGAAATTTAAGGACCTGACCTTCTACGCGGCCATGGGAACGGCAGGGGGCGGTCGAAACGAGGTGGATCCGCGGTTTATCAGCATGTTCTCCACCTACAACATCGTGTTCCCCAACGATGAGTCACTCATCCAGATATACTCCTCCATCTTCAAGGGCCACATGCATTACGTGAAGTTCCAGGACCAATACATGCTCATCGCCGACATGATTGTCCATATGACACTGAAACTTTTTAAGGTAAGTCAATGATTTTTTAGGATTCACAGAAATCACATACAATTTTAATGGGATTTAAAGTGTAATTGTATATTCAACGTTTATTCAAAAGAATAGTACTTCCTAAATTTAAAGTTATATGTGACTTATTTTATAAGATGCAAATATCTTAAAATCTTGGCAGTAATCATTATCTTTTTAAGTACCTCTATGTTAATTGTTTAAGTAAATGTCTATTGTCCAAGAATTGTTAGACAAATACCGTATGAATTTCGATTAGAAAACGAATGTTTGTGACATTTTGCATAAGTCATAAGAAATTTCTGTGACACCCCACATAGGCGTCTTCGATTGCATATATTTATCTGCTTTGGTAGAATTATTTTCAATATCGAAGAACACCTTGACTGCATTCAGGGTAAATTCAGTAGAAGAAATCAATTCCTGCATAATGCTTTAAGGCCTCTCACAAATTTTATGAAATTCGATTTACATATGCAAATAACGACAATTTTTCATAATCTGCTTTGCTGTGCCGCCCACCATTTGCCCCCACCCCGCACATCCCGTCTCGCTGTACAATGGAAATGGAAATTATTCAATGGTCTGTAATGCACTACGACGTCGGGCTTCGTCCTCTCCATCGTCCTTGTTCTCAATCTCGTAGCTGCTCCATTGGTTTTTCGAGTGCAACTCAGTGCCGTAGACCCGTGCCACCCGTACTTTTGCACCACTCCACTCCAAAAGCCACTCCACTCTGCCCTCACTCCACTCTGCCCTCACAATGGTCACCCGCCTCGACGGCTGCCTAGTTGACTGTATCTGGGCCTCCGCCTCTGGCTGTGGATGTGGCTGTGGATGTATCTGTATCTGTATCTGCTCGTTCCCTGCCGTTCGTTGCCTATCTCTGCCGGAATATCTTGGCCGGAGCGAAATTTGATTATGTTCAAGTATTGAACTGTAGAGAGATGGCTCTTTTCGTAGCTCCTGTGGGCGTGGCACGGGCCGAGGCATTAGTTTATGGTCCTTTTAACAATTGTTGACACTAAAATATTATCGCATTTCATTGCGTACAGATAAAAATGCATTTGTCGCCGCAATTGCCACAGGCAGCCACCCTTTCCATATCCGAAAAATGTTGGGGAAAAATGATTTACTCACACCTGCTACTCCTTCGTCCTTCGTCCAATGTCCACCGTCCAAGCTCCAAGCTAGTTCGTATGTCTTCTTTACACACTCAGGGCAAGGATATTAATGCCCCACGAAATGGAGTGAAATGAATTATTTGAATAGAATTGCCGTTACTCAGATGCGCGCTGCTGGTGCGGCGGCTGCAACTCGATAATGGCTGTAAATTCAGCAACTTGGCAATGTCCCCAAAGGGCGGAGCGTGTGGGAAGTCCTTGCTGCGGCTCTTGTGAACGCATATTGCTAGTCGAGATAAAATTGATTTGTGTGGCGTTGCCGCTGCGTTTCCAGGGGGCTCTCCTCCTGATGTGCGGGGTGTTTGGGGTGCCGGATACATGGGCCATTGTCTGGCCTGGCCTGCTTATGCTAATTGCTTCCTGTTCCTCAGATGGTGATTGTGGATCTGCCGCCGACCCCCTCCAAATTTCATTACATCTTCAATCTGAAGGATCTGTCGCGCATCTTCGCCGGATTGCTGCTGATCGAACCGACTTGTTTCAAGAGCCTGAGGGACTTAATCAGGGTCTGGCGCAACGAGTACACCAGGATCATCTGCGATCGTCTGATTGCGGACAATGTAAGTAGTCTGTATAAGTAATGTGACAAAAAAAAAAAAAAAAAAAATGAATTATAAAAAATGACAAATCAATAGCAATTAGCATTCTCATGTTAATATCTTAAATGATATTTAGTAAATATTAAAGTTCTTTATTCCTTATCAGATAAGTTTGTTTAAATTGAAATTGAAATGTATGGACAACTTTATGAGGCGATTCAAATTTGACATAGAAAGAGACCTTTAAATAAATCTTCCCAAATTGAAGCCGATTTCAAAGTGGCATTATCTCTAAAGACTTGTGGTTTCATTCTCTAAAAATCTGTATTCAAAATTTTTAATTTAACGTTGGTCAAATTTTGGACCCATTTTCATGTTACTTATTTCCAAGTATCCCATGACTCGTAATAAGGTGTCCCCCAATTGGTCTTCCAGACTCCATAACTTTACCAAATTTAATACGAATTTAAAGTGGCATACCTCTAAAGACTTGTGGTTTCATTCTCTAAAAATCTGCATTTAAAATTTTCATTTTAACTTAGATCAAATTTTGGACCCATTTTCATGTTAGTTATTTCCAAGTTTCCGATGACTTGTAATGAGGTGTCCCCCAATTGGACTTCCAGAGTCCATAACTTTACCAAATTTAAACCGATTTTAAAGTGACATACCTCTTAAGACTTGTGTTTTGATTCTCTAAAAATCTGCATTCAAAATTTTCAATTTAACGTTGATCAAATTTTTGACCCTTTTCATGTTAGTTTTTTCTAAGTTTCCGATGACTTGTAATAAGGTGACACACTATAACATACTAAATCCTTTCTTGTTTGTATATTCATTACAAACTATTTTTTTTAAAATGGTTAAACTTATGTACTTAGGCTCATTCGCATTCCTTAATTTTAGGACATCGCAAACGTAAGGCGTAACCTGGCCGTGGAGGTGGGCGAGCGTTTTCCGCCATCCTTCGAGGAGGAGCATGGGTTTATTGATGCAGCGGCGGCGGAGGCAGAAGCGCAGGCTCGTCTTCTCTACGAGCCTTCCAAGGGGGAATTGGACGTCGGTGAGGAGGAGGGCGAGGAGGAAGAGGAGGGTGAGGAGGCACCCCAGGTGATTCTTTCACTCAAGGATTACGTCCTGCGGGATCCGCTGCTTTTCGGTGACTTCCGCAACTTCACCAACGAATCGGAGGCTCGCTTGTATGAGGATCTGCTGGACTACAACTCAGTTTACTTTCTGTTTACCGAGATCCTTGAGGAGTACTGCGAACGAAAGCAGAAGATGACTCTGGTTCTGTTCGAGGACTGTCTGGAGCATTTGACCCGAGTTCATCGCACATTGCGTATGAATCGCGGACATGTGCTGCTCATTGGAGTCGGCGGCAGCGGCAAGAAGTGCATCACCCGCCTGGCCGCTTTTGCCGCCGAATGCGATGTCTTTGAGATTACCATTTCACGTGGCTACAATGAAGCCGCCTTCCGCGAGGACCTCAAGGTCCTGTACACCTTGGCGGGCGTGAAACGAAAGAAGGTCGTCTTTTTGTTTACAGGAGCACAGGTGGGGCATGGTTTCACCATTTTATGTATACCTATCTTTAAAATTACATACTATATTTTTGTAAGGTGGCAGAAGAGGGTTTTTTGGAGTTGATCAACAACATCCTGACGGTGGGCCAAGTACCCGCACTGTTCCCAGATGAAGATAAGGATGGCATTGTTAACCAAGTTCGCAAGTTTGCAGAAGAAGATGGAGTTTCGGCCTCAAAGTGAGTGAAAAAGAAGAATCAATCTTCTGTGGACCTTGATTAAACAATAGATTAAACTTATAGTATTTGATCTGCAATGCAGTTAATTTATTACCAAATTGTTATTCCACAGAGACGCGGTTTGGGGCTACTTCCTGCGCACCTGTGCCGAAAACCTGCACGTGGTCCTCTGTATGTCTCCGGCTGGCGATGCGCTGCGCAATCGTTGCCGCAACTTCCCGGGCCTCATTGGCAGTACCTACATTGACTGGGTGTTCCCGTGGCCGCGTCAGGCGTTGTATGCGGTGGCCAAGCTCTTCCTCACCGAGCATCGCTTGATTCCCGCCGCTCATCGAGAGGCCATCGTTGAGCATGTGGTCCATGTCCACACCACCATACAGCAGTACTCGAAGGACTATCTGGCCAAACTGAGGCGAAACAACTTCGTCACGCCCAAACACTATCTGGACTATATAAACACTTATAGAGGATTGTTGGGTACGTGGAAAAAGTAATAGACTTAAAACAAATAACTTAATCTTAATCTTTTGCAGAGGAGAAGGCGAAGTTTATCACCCAGCAACGCTCGCGTCTCGGCGAAGGCATCAAAAAAATCGAGGAGGCTTCTGTGCAAATCGACGAGCTGCGTATTATAGTTACGGAGCAGAAGAAGAACGTGGCCATCGCCTCGGAAGAGTGCGAGGCCATGCTGGTAACCATCGAGTCGTCCACGCAGAAGGCCAACGTCAAGAAGGCTGAGGCGTCGGAGAAGTCCGTTGAGGTGGAGATAAAGGGCAAACAGATTGCTATCGAAAAGGACGAGGCTGAGGAGATTCTGGCCGAGGCGATGCCGGCCCTCGAGGAAGCCAGGTTAGCTCTATCCCAACTGGAAAAGGCGCAGATCACCGAGATCCGATCCTTTGCCACGCCCCCTGCCGCGGTGCAGGTGGTCTGTGAGTGTGTGGCTATTCTTAAGGGCTACAAGGAGATCAATTGGAAGAGTGCCAAGGGTATGATGAGCGACGTCAACTTCCTCAAGAGCTTGATGGAGATGGATTGTGAGGCGTTGACCCAGAAGCAGATAACCACGTGCAGGCAGCACATGAAAACTGGAAACCTGGACGACATGGCCAAGATCTCCGTTGCCGGTGCGGGTCTCCTTAGATTCGTAAGGGCAGTGCTGGGCTTCTTCGATGTGTACAAGGAGGTGAAGCCAAAGAAGGAACGCTTGGACTTCCTTGTGGAAGAACAAGATGTGCAGATCAAGCTGCTGAACCACTTAAACTCCGAAATCCAGAAGCTGGAGGAGAAGCTGAACCAGTTGAACGAGAACTATGCCACGTCGATGAAACAAATGCGTGCCCTCACCGAGATGATGCAACAGGCGGAGCGGCGCCTGATCGCCTCCGACAAGCTGATCAGCGGCTTGACCTCCGAGTTGATCCGCTGGAGCAAGGAGATGGCCAGTCTGGGTCAGCAGCTGATCGACAGCGTTGGCGTGTGCCTGATCAGTGCCTCCTTTTTGGCTTACACCGGTGCATTTACCTGGGAGTTTCGCAAGGCGATGGTCTTTGACGACTGGCTGGAGGACATTGTGGCTTTGGGAATTCCTATACAGCTACCATTCAAGATAGATGGCTATCTCACCACTGATGTGGAGATCTCACAGTGGAGCAACGAGGGTCTGCCGCCGGACGAGCTGTCCATCCAGAACGGCATTCTCACCATGCGTGCCTCTCGCTTCCCGCTTTGCATCGATCCCCAGCTGCAGGCGTTGCAGTGGATTCGCAAAAGGGAGTTCCGCAACAACCTAAAAGTGCTCTCCTTCAGTGACTTTGACTTCCTTAAGCAGCTGGAGATGGCCATCATGTACGGCGTGCCCGTTCTCTTCGAGGACGTGGACGATTACATTGACCCGGTGATCGATGACATCCTGCAGAAAAACATTCGCATTCAGGGTGGGCGAAAGTTCGTCATGCTGGGCGACAAGGAGGTGGATTGGGATCCTGGCTTTCGGGTCTACCTAACCACCAAGTTCTCCAATCCCAAGTTCGACCCGGCTGTATACGCCAAGGCGCTGGTTATAAACTATACGGTGACCCAAACAGGACTAGAGGATCAGCTGCTGAGCGTGGTTGTGGGCACTGAGCGACCGGATCTGGAGGCTCAGCGCGAATTCTTGATCGCGCAGACCAGTGAGAACAAGCAGCTTTTGCAGCAGCTGGAGGATTCTCTGCTCCGAGAGCTCTCCACCTCGACGGGCAACATGTTGGACAACGTGGAACTCATTGAGACTCTGGAGAACACCAAGACCAAGGCGGGCGTCGTCATGGAGCAACTGAAGCTGGCAGCGGACACGGCGGCAGACATTGAGGTTCTGCGAAATGGATATCGTCCGGCGGCCAAGCGGGGAGCGGTACTCTTCTTTGCCCTCTCGGACATGGCCACGGTTAATAGCATGTACCAGTATGCGTTGGCTGCTTACTTAGACGTCTTTGTCTACTCACTCCGCAAAGCTGTGCCGGATGCCAGTCTCAACAAGCGGCTGAACAACATCATTAAGACCCTGACGGAGAATGTCTACTGTTACGGCTGCACGGGCATCTTTGAACGGCACAAGCTGCTCTTCTCCTTCCAAATCGCCACCAAGCTCGCCCAGCGGGATGGCATCCTGCTGCAATCAGAGCTGGACTTCTTCATTAAGGGCAGTATTGCGCTGACCAAGAGCGAACGCGCCAATCCCTGCAAGTGGCTGAGCGACAAGAGCTGGGAGGATGTGCTCAAGTTGAGCTTCGATTTCCCGGAAACTTTCGGCACCCTGCCAGACCACTTTGGTCGCTATCTGACCGAATGGAAGGAGGTGAGTTCGAATTGGTTTAGCTCAGACAATAACAAGTGCTTTCATTTTTGAATTTTTAAGAGCAATGGATGGGCTAAGAAAAATTAAACATATGAAAATAACTTAATCCTCCTTTTAAAGTATAGTTTAAACGACATTTAAACGCTGAAATAACACAGCTCCTGAACCTCAAAGGAGGTTCAAGCGTATACGTTGTTAAATGTTCATGTTTTCCATATTTTTTGTATTTTCTTTTCCGATTTTCCCGCTGCTCGCTTGGGTGCATCATCTTCAACGTCAACGTCAACTCCGATGCCGTTATCAAATTGCTGTTACTGCTGCTCTGTGGACGGTGCTATAAAATGCACAATAACAACAACAAAAACGATGGCACAACAACAATAAACAACCGCCAACCCAACAACCCAACAACTTGGACTCGGATGGTCGATGGGAACGAAACTGCTTCTGCTCCTGATTCTGATTCTGACTGGCATGTGGCATTCACTGACTTCCGTTCCGTTGCCGACGCCCATTTTGCCTGCACTTATCGCCATCGCCATCGTCATCCGAATGCCCATGAACTGGGTGGTCTGGATTCTGGGTACTGGCCTTGTGTCCTGCGTCCTGCCCGTCGCTCAGTGGTTCGACTTGGAGAATCCTGAGGAGGTGGCGTGTCCGGGCGACTACAACATCAAATGCAATGCATTCCAGGCAAGTGCTGCGTCCTGCCGCTGCTGTGTATTCACCCACTCGCTTTGCATGCTTTCAGCTTCGAGTGGTCCTGGCCAGGAGCTGCTCCTCCAACCCAAGCATCAGATGCTCCTCCTGAATTGCCGTTGCTGTTGCTGCTGGTGTTGGTTTGCCCGTTTGCCATTGAGCGTTATTGGATTTCGTACTTTATGCTCGCTTCTAGTGGATTATTATGTACAAGCCAGGCATAAACCCATACCCACACCCACAACTATACCCAAAAGGACAGCACTTTGGGGGGCGTTTAGTTTTACTCGACTTTTGCTACGTCCTGCAACTTTGGCGCACATTTTCCTCTCAAGTTATTAGCAGCCTGTTTTTGTCAGCCAGCATGCTGGCAGTATCTCTATATATGGATGTCTCTGTGTGCCAGTGCCTGTGCCTGTGTGCATTACCATATTTTATCAATTTTCCAAACCATTAGATGAGCGGCAATTTGCGCCCGCAGTCGCACTTGAAACCAGCGCCAACCGAAGCGAGCCCAATTTGCACTTGAGTTGTGCTAGAAACCGCAGAAACGATGGCAACACACCCAAAGGCAACAGCAAGAGCAACACGAGCAACAATGGAGCAGCTACTGGCCAACTATGGAGGACTGATGACGAGCTGTCGTCGGCTCATTGTCACTTGGATGGTATTAAAATGTCTAAAGCCCAATGATTCCGCCCGTCTCGCCCACAGAAATTAATGTTCCTTCGCTGCTTCCGCGTGGATCGCATTTTCCGGAGTATAAATCAATATATCGTGGAAACGATGGATGAGTTCTATATCATGCCGCCGGTGGTGAGCTTTACGGCCATTTACGAACAGACCTCTAGCACGATTCCGGTCTGCTTTATTCTGAGTGCCGGTTCGGATCCGACCAACGATCTGATCAAGCTGGCGGATACTATTGTTGGTATGTCCAATTTCTGCCACATTTCGCTGGGACAGGGTCAGGAAAAGGCCGCCCTTCGGCTGCTGGATGGAGCCGTCAAACAGGGAATGTGGCTGATGCTGCAGAATGGACACCTGCTCATCAGATTCGTCCGAGAGCTCGAGAAGTATTTGGACCGCATCGAAAATCCGCATCCGGACTTCAGACTGTGGATAACCACAGACCCTACGCCGACTTTCCCCATTGGAATTCTTCAGAAGTCTTTAAAGGGTGAGTGGTGCCATATTTAATTAAATTACTGCACTTGGAAAAACATTAACAAAAAATTGGCAAGATTAAGCTATCTTCAGTAAGCCAATGTTTATAATGAAAAATAATGTTCACATGCTGGAATATGAATATGAAGATTTCCAATCGATTGGCATTCACAGCTAAAAAATGTAATTTAGGGAAACCTTAATCCATATAGCTCTAAAACTGAGAGACTAGTTTGCGTAGAAACGGACAGACAGATATGGCTAATATTAAACTTTATAAACATTATAATAATTTTTAAAAACATTAAATAGTATTATACATTTTTCTGAGTTTTTTGACAAGTATACTTCTTCCTTGCAGTGGTCACTGAGCCACCCAACGGCCTGAAGTTGAATCTGCGCTCCACGTACTTCAAAGTGCGCCAGGAGCGCCTCGAGAGCTGCTCTCATGTAGCCTTCCGACCGCTGGTCTATGTGCTGGCCTTCTTCCATGCCGTCGTCCAAGTGAGTTAACCGTCAGTAAGCCATAGATATCGCTATTTACAGTCGGAGCCCAGCTGGTCGAGTGTGTGGAGTCGTTTATTTATTAATCTCTTAATTTCTAGCAGCTGAAAGCTTTTCAGAGTTGCACAATTGATGGAGCCGCGGCAGCAGCAGTTGCAGCAAATTGATATTGATCGTCTAGTTGGAGGCACTTCGATTAATTTGTGTAACCTTTTTCCCGTCCGCAGGAGCGTCGCAAGTACGACAAACTGGGCTGGAATATAGCGTACGATTTCAACGACACGGACTTCGAGGTGTGCACCGAAATCCTGCGGACATATCTAACGCGCTGCGGCACCGGGAAGATACCTTGGAACAGTTTGAAGTACCTAATTGGCGAGGTGATGTATGGGGGACGGGTCATTGACGATTTCGACCGGCGCATTACCAACTGCTACATGAACGAGTATATGGGGGACTTTCTGTTTGATGAGTTCAAAGTGTTCCACTTCTATGAGGACGACAACGTGGACTACTGCCTGCCGGAAGAGGACACCATACTGAAGGAGGACTACATAGGTGAGCGGCGGGCACTGAGTAGTGGTTCCCTGGTCTATTTACATATGTAATGCATTGATAACAGCGCACATCGACAAACTGCCGCTGGTCAACAAGCCGGATGTATTTGGGTTGCATCCGAACGCGGAAATCGGTTATTACACAATGGCGGCACGCAACATTTGGAACAGTTTGATTGAGCTGCAGCCGCAGACTGGTAAGTGGCCTGGTCGGAAGAGCCATCCAATATTTAACCGCCATGTACCCGCGGGCGGCCAATCTGCTCGAGAGATAGCATCACCCACAAATCCCACATTTTACCCTGGTTATCACACGTTCGCTCCCCGCGCGCTATCCTTTGATAATTCGAATCGGAATCGGAATCGGAAAAAAGTAATGATAATAATGTAATATAGATATGCGAGCACGACCAGCGCCCTGGTAAATGGTTCAATTTGCATGAACGTGTGCCAATTGTCAGCCGTTTATTACATTTTATCTTGTTGATTTTCATTCCGACGCTCGCGCTCTGCTATGCAATGTTGTATTTTTGGCATGTTGAATTTTTAATTTAATTTAATTAATTAGTTGCGGTTTTGCAATTAACTTTATTGCATGCGCCATTATTGCCGGCGCACAACAGCAATGCACACATTAAAAATTAAAATAGAACCACACACGTGGCCCACATGGGTCGGGTCAGATTGGAGGGCAAATTACATATACACATCCTCATCCGCACTCCCATCGGCATTCACTCACTTTCATCGCACTGCCGCAAATCGCAGCGAATCGAGTTCAAACCTCACCGCACCGACCGCCATCAGAAGTACCAAAAAATGGTGAAAACGTCACACAAAAGTCGATAATTTTGCGTTACGGGCTTAAACGTGTTAAAACCGTCATCAGAGTGCACTTTCCATGCCACGCCCCCAACTCCCAAAACACCCACACTACCTGCCACCCTCCCACTTTGCACACCACCCGCTCACAGTCATGCATATTTATATATGTGTGGCCTTGTAAATAATTGTATATACAATTTGGAATACTTTTTTAAATATATTCGCACACACGAAGTGACCAAGTGGACACCAACCGAAGTCAATCCTGGTAAAGTATTCAGCGTAAACAGAAAAACCCACCCTACAATCGTCCATTTAGTGTAAATAAAAATAATAATAAGAACAAATATTTCCACTGATTAAAAATCGAGTTTAACCATTTTATTTCAATTCATGGAGATACGCACCAAGATACGATCGCGCAAAAAATTCAGCTGCAGGGAATATTTAAAACCGTACTAATGAATTTAAAAAGCGAAGTTATTCATACTGCCTGCAAGGAAACTGTACATTTTAAATATTTTTAGGGAAATCTTTCGCTCAAAATGAATGATTTTAATACTTTTTATAGCTATTAACTAATTCAAAAAATATTGAAGGTTTCTAGCCAATAAAAATTTAAGTTACCTTAGTAGAAACAATTTTTAAAAACTGTCATTGATTTCAATGTCCTTTATCACCAATATGCTCGACGTCTCATCGAGTAGCTCCCTGAAAAATGGCGATAATTTGCATATTCATGAGCTTTAGTATTTGCTAATTGACACTTTAGCAAAAAATAAAGCAGGGACCGAAAAAATTCTATTTGGGTGCCAGATAAAAAGGCAAATTAATAAAATCAACAGAAATAAAGGGGGAGATGAGGGATTTACGAAAAAAGACAAGTGGAAAAACCACAGGCTGTGCATATATTACAGCGGCATTTTCCTTGCCTTTGTCCTGACACCTGCCAGAACCACAATCCCCACTCACGCTCCTCCTGTTTTTTCGGTGCATCCAGGTGAGGGAACTGGAGGAATAAGCCGCGACGACTTCATCGACTCGGTGGCAGCCGGCATACTGAAGAAGCTGCCACCCGCCTTCGAGACTTGGCGCATTCGCAAACAGATCCAGATGAGCCTGTCACCCACCGGGGTGGTTCTTCTCCAGGAGCTGGACCGCTTTAATCTGCTGGTCGTGCGGATCAAGAAGACCCTGGAGCTGCTCCGCAAGGTAACTAACTGTATGCATATATGGGGGATTTTCTCGTATATGGCTGTCAATAGAGGCCGCACATAAATCCTTCAGCCTTGTTTTGCATTTCGCATTTGTTTATGCATTTGCCAACTTGGCTGGCGACCAAGCAAACAATGTCCAAATTTGAATGCGGGCGATGGGGGATGGGCGTGGGATGCTGGTGGAGAGCACCCTCCTCCGAGCTAAGGCTGCATTTTGTTGCCAAAATAAATTTACAAATGCAAATGAACTCGGGCTTTGTCTTGGCCCCGGGATCTGGTGCTGCAGTCACGCCCACACATGTGCTCCGTTCTCCATTGTGCCTTTTAATTTAATTGCATGCTCTCCGCAGGCCATTGCCGGCGAAATCGGCATGGACAATGTGCTGGACAACATTGCCAACTCGTTGTTCAATGGCCTCCTGCCAGCCTCGTGGAGCAAACTGGCGCCGGCGACATGCAAACAGTTGGCCAGCTGGCTGGAGCATTTGCGGGTGAGTCGAGCGGAGTCTAGTCAAGTCCTCCGGACGAGTCCTTTTGCCGGCGCGCTGCTCATTAATCAGCTCAGCGCAAAATCAATCAAGGTGAGTTCGTGTCCACTAATCAGGCTTTCTATCGTTCCTGCAGCTCCGGGCCGTGCAATACAAATACTGGACGCTCTCTGGCGAGCCCTTGGTCATGTGGCTGTCGGGACTGCATATACCGCAGAGTTATCTCACGGCCCTTGTGCAGGTGAGTCTGCACTGTCACACCTTCACTGGTGGGGCTATCGTACACAGTACAAAAAAATGTTATAAAAACCACTGAATTCAAGAAATGTTTTTAACAAGAGACTGATTTTAAAAAAGTATTTCTAATTTTGTAGATCTTGATTTCAAGAGCGATAAGAAATTATTTGCCTTTATTTTTTGGTATGTAGGAAAATCATTTATAATTCAGCAATAAAAGTAAAAACATTCTTTATTAGTTATATTATATATACTAAATATTTGGCAGAGTACACAAAGATATTCTTAACAAAAATATAGTTAAGTCTGGGGCTTCCCCACAAAGGATTATGATAGATTCACTTACCTCATTCCCTTAGCAGATTCCATTTGTAAATAATTTATTTGTATTCCTCAAACAGACGACCAAATGCACATATCCAAAGATGTTATTATAGATAATCGCGTCCCCAATTTTTCTGAGTGTAATTTCCCCTCCTTGCAGATTGCCTGCCGCCGCAACGCCTGGCCGCTGGATCGCTCTACGCTTTTCACCTACGTAACCAAGTTTGCGGACCCCGATGATGTGGAGGAGCGTCCTGTGACGGTGAGTTAGGGAGTAGGGGAATAGGGAGAGAGTCCCGAATCTCCTCCCCCGCCTTTCTAAATGCAAAACGATGACCCAACTCCATCCTGGTTCAGGGGCTGGCACTAATTTCGTAATTAGGAATTCTGTTTGCATTTTAATCGCTCAACTTTTTGCAGGGCTGCCTTGTGCACGGTCTGTACATCGAGGGCGGGCGCTTTGACTTGGGCGCTAATCAGCTGGCGCGTTCCCATCCCAAGGTCCTGGTCGAGGAGCTGGCCATTCTTGCCGTGGAGCCCATCGAGGCGCACCGTCTCAAGCTGCAGGTCTGTATGTTTAGGGGACTTTTCGGGATGGGATGGGATAGAGCTGGTCAGGAGGGTTAGCCAGGATACCCAGGATAGCTGCCGTCTGGCAGTGACAAGTACTAATGTGCTCTTGTATCTACATATGCCGGGGTGGTGGACGTCAGAGGGGGCGTGGCCACGCTGATATTTGTTTAAATGCATCGCACTAAATTACCAGCAGCTTCCGCAAACCTCCCAGCCAACTAATGGGGCATCTGTTGTGCTAATTGTTTCCGAGTTTAAATACCGGATGCTTTAACACAAGGGGACCATGAACTTGGTTTCTTAAATTGTTTTCAACCTTTCCTAATATTTGATCGTTGTTTGTAGAATACCTACCTCGCCCCTGTTTATACGACATCGTTGCGGAGAAATGCCATGGGAGTGGGTCTGGTCTTTGAGGCAAATTTGGCCACTTCCGAGGATCTAAGTCACTGGATTCTGCAGGGCGTCTGTCTGACACTCAATACGGATACCTAAAACTTCATAATCAAGAAGACTGAGCATTATTCATATTCATTTTTCGAAGTCGATTTATTTGTACCACACTCCAGTACTTCCGTGTAATTAAATGTTTACATCTTAGCTGTAAAAAAATAATAATAATTTATATGAAATTTAATTTAAGTGAGGAGCATTCAAAACATGGTGCTATATCACTTAAATACAAAATAATGCTTCCCTTAGCTCTTAAATTGCTAGTAAATAGCTTGGTATAAAACATTCTTACTTATAAACCTATTTGTTGGTCAGCAAAACCATGGTGGGGAACGTTTGAGGACGTTTATTTTATATATTTAAGGGACTTAGCCTTCCATACGTTACCCCTTCCTCTTTAAAACCTACATTAAAAGGCAGTCTCTCGTTTAGTATTGATTAATATTTATCGAATGGATTTTACTAAGCGAAATAAATCTATGTTTACAGCTCTGTAGTGGCAATGGAGTTTATTATTAAGTACGTAGGTTGCTAGTGCCTGTCAATAACGTGATTTGTGCCTGAATCGTCGTCTGATATGCCTCCGGTCCTCCGCCTGGCATTACCTGCGCCGCCAGCAGCCGAAGCATCCCTTGAACTTATCCAAAATAGTCGTCTTCATGGAGGGCAGCAGTAGCTCGAGATTCTGGGTGCCAGCACTGTCGTCCGACTCCAGATCCGAGTCGATGGTCATTTCCTGTATGCTGAAGGTGTCAGTCAGTTCGTGGTTCTGCTGGCGGCGCTTGGACCGCTTCAGTTGTGCCGGAAAGAAGGAGATCTCCTCGGCCTCATCACTGCTCTCCGACTTGTAGTCCACCAGCGGCTTGTGTTCGGGCTCGCCCGGAATGGGAAGTCGATTGATGGGTATCAGAGTGGACGACTGCGTCTTGGTGGCCTACGGTTGGGAAAGGTATTCTGTTATAAGTAACTGGCCCAGCCACATGAAGGGTGTACACCCTTGCCCACCTGCTCCTCCTGGAACTGAGTGTAATTGCGCCGGGCTCGCTCGACCTTCAGCTCCAGTTTTCGCTGCAGTATGCGGCAGGTGTTGGGTGGCTCGTGGCCTCGACCGGAGGCGGTCGCCTGCTCCTCCTCATCGATTTCAATGGTCGTGGGGGCATAGACCTTGCCGGCACCCCTGAAAGCCACCTCAAACTCCAGATCCGACATATGTTTGGGGGCTCCGCTGGCCGTTTTCTGCAGTGACGTTACCCATGGAAAATTGCATTGCCCCCTCAGCTGTTGTGGTTGCAAATACACTTACCAGCAGTCCCGCTGCCCCATCCTCGTATATGTTGGATTGCCTGTCCTCGCTGTCGATGCCGCTATCCTCCATATTTTAAAGTTGGACTCTACTTAACTCTCTTAAAAATGTCTAAAAAAGTGAATTGCACGCGATGGCAATACAAACAATTTTTTATTGTCTTCCTCTGTACGACTCCCAAACTCCAATCAACCCCAGGGTGCAAAGCGCAGGCTCGAGAAAACAGCTGCTGCGGAAAAGCTGGGGAAAATCAATAAACCCCTTTTCCCAGCAGCGTTGCCAGATGTTGTGGCCTGTTCAAATCGTGGGTCATCCCCCGAAAGTCTTTTGTACATATGCACTCTTTATTATGTAGTTTTAATTTATTTACAATTATTAGTTTTAGGCTTAAATGCTTTACTCGTTGCACAGAAATGTAGTCGTAGAAACTAAAAAGTAGAATACAAATTCGTTTTAGCCGCTTTTTTCCTCGATTGAATTTAAGGTTACTCGTAATCAAGAATAAATAGGAACACAAACATAAAAACACTAATACTATTTGCTTTTGTTCTGGAAGAGAGTAAATACTACATTAGACGTTCGTTCGTTCTTGATCTTTAGGCTATGGTTATGGCTAAGCAACGGTTGGCTTTTTGGTCTCTCTGCTTTTGAATGATTTTGAATGTCCTCCGGGAGTGTCGATCCAATTATTCTTGTGTGGTGGTGCGTTTCAACTTTAAACTCAATTCGATGCGAAAATCAAACAAAAATACTCTGCTCTCTGTGTGCCCGGTATGTGGACTTATACCGCATTGGGATGAGGAGGCGCGGGCGCAAAGCCCGCCAATGTGCAGGATAGGCAGCAGAACTTTATGTAGTATGGATTGTCGCAGTATTTACCCTTAACGATCAGCTTGCAGTTGGCAAAGTACGGACTGTCGACGCACTCCGGCGAAACAGGTAAAACAGCTGCAAAAATAATAATTTGTAATAACCTAAAGAATCGCCTTAAAACTATCTAATAACTTACATTGAATGGAAACATTTGCGTCTGCGTCGGCGTACGTGTAGGCATTGCTGGCCCTGCAGGCATACCTGCCCGCGTCCTCAGGGGTCACACCATTCAGTATAAGGCGATGGGGCTGGGCTGTAAGTGATATGTTTACAGTTTTTAACAGAGTTTTAAATAAAACATGAAGTGTCGAGTGCCACGACAATCAAATACCCTTGACACTGTTACCACTTTCAATTATATTAGCGCGACAAAGAAAAAGGGTATAATTGCCTGCTGGAGCTGGAGTTATTGACTATGTTGAACATAATTTCTTATTACCTCGGAAATATTTAATCGATTTGGAAAATGTTTTTTGTATTGATAAGTGTAAATTAAATATTTATAAAGCGCCTAAAAAAATTTTTCTATACTTTAAGAGTATCTTTTATACTTTTCTTTATACTTTTCTTTAAGAGACACCACTCACATGTAATTTGAACGCGCTCGTTTTCGTAGAGAGGCGAGTAGTCCTTGGTCCAAGTGACATTGGGTTCCGGATAGCCTTGCACGGAGCAGCTCATGACAACAGTTGAGCCAACTGTGTAGCTGTTCTTGGGGTCCAGAGCCAACACGGCATGTGCATTAACTGTGAATCAAATCAGGAAACCATTATTTCCATCGTCATAAAAGCTTGCCCCCAATAAATAGTTCAATCACCATGCCAAGCCAGCCGAAACATGCAAATGCGCTACTTACCTGTCGGATTAGGCACATAGGCCGGGCGGGTGGGTCGGAAGGGATATCTGGGTCGCTGGGTCACCGGACGGATGGCCGGATCCAGCACATACTGCAAGTATCGGGACTCCTCGTCGCCGAAAGCCCGAACAGGACCCACCGCCTTCAGGGTGACGTGCAGCGAAACGGGACGCCGCTGGTTGTACACCTCACAAGTGTAAGGGCCAAGATCCTTCAACTGAATTGAGTTGAAGACCAGCGAGTAGTCACGGGCCATAAGGTAATTCCTCAGGCCAAACTGTTGTCCATTGCGCCACCAGCTGACGTGCGGTTGTGGATAGCCTCCGGCCGGACAGCGAATCACTGCCGGACGGTTCAGCTCCACGATCTGGGTTACATTCTTGTTACCGTGAATGTAGGCGGGGAGTTTTACGGCTTCTACCATCACCAAGTTATTAGGATGGGTTACAAAAAGCAGGCAACATGCGAGCAGTGTGCAATACAAAGTAGTTAGTTAAATAGCCAGCACCAAATATAATTATAGTTTTAGCAATAGCATAGTTGGTTCTCCAACTATAATGCGCTCGTTAATAAGACATATATATTTTTTAACCCCAGCATGGGGTGTTTTAAATGTTTAAATGTTTCTAAACCAGCGAGGAAGACATCTACTTATTAAAATTTTTTTATAAGTACAAACTGGATAAACTTTACCAGTTTGGTTAAAATGTGACCAAAAATTAAAGCTAAACAAAGACTTTTACATTTTTCAAATAAAAGAAAAGTAAAGCTTATTAAAACTTCAAGACTCATGCCATTTAGTAACGATGCCAAACAAAACATTAAAAATGAATGTAAAAACGCACCTGTAACCTGGAGAGGAACCTCACGTCGCACCGGATCTCCTAGGCCATTAGTGGCCACGCAGACGTAGGTGCCATCGTCGGTCTGTCGCACCTGGACAATGGTCAGGTCACCGTTGGGGGTCAGGACGTAGCGGCCCTTGTTTGTGTCGATCTGTAAAAGAGGATAAGGATGGGGAAGGTAAGGATGAGCGTAGGTAAGGGGTTCCCTTTCGATAGCTTACCACCAAGTTCTTGAGCGACCAAGTGATGTTCGGAGCCGGATTGCCGGTGGCGAAGCACCGCAGCACGGCAATGCCGCCGATGGAAGTCTGGACAGACAGCTCTTGTGGTTGCTTGGGCTCCAGAGCGGCCCTAACATCGCCCGGATAGACGAGCACGGGGGCGTGAGTGGTGGGCGGCAAGGTGGGTCGAGTGGGAGGCAGACAAAGGTGGCCGCAGCCATCGCTGCAGCACTTTTTGTCGCCAATGCAGTCGGCATCAGTGTAGCATTCGAGGGCACAGTTACTGGCATTGGCCTGTAGAGCTGGACACTCGCCGGGCTTGTTAATGTCGCGGCAGACTGGGGCAAACTGGCGACCATCGGGTGTGGCCTCCTCGACGGCGCATTGCTGGCCTGAGGGACAGTTGTATCCCTCGCACGGGTTCTCGCAGACGCACTGCGTGCACTCTGGCTGAGATTGGACAGCCTCACGGCGAACGCCATACGGACAGCCGAGTTCCCGGCAATTGGCATCGTAGGAATCGCACGGGTTGCTTCCAATTCCATTGTCCAAATCATTTCTTTCGGCTGGAAGAGGAACAGATTACCATTCAGTGATTTTAGTTTCGCGAAAGAGCTATTCCATCCCAAGATACCCGTGCAGTCTTAAGTCTAGTGAAAGTGCTTTAATCGCTAACTACAAATGCTACTTCAAAGTTTCTACGAAAACAAGCGGTTTGGGTGTGAGCAAGGTGCATTCGTGGTTGGGTGGATTTGTGGATTTGAGGTGCAGAGGTGCTGAGTGCTGAGTGCTCTGTGGAACAAAAGTGGCTTACGTCGGCATTGGTTCGTGCATGCCTCGTAGGTTCGGAAGTTGTTCTGGTTGCCCGAGCAACCCGCGTAAATGAAGGACATACAGTTTCCTTGCTCGTCATTGTAGTACCAACGGCGCTCTTGCACCGAAGGTCCATTGCACCGGCCCATCTCCAACGGCAGCATGCAGATTTCTACTTACGCAATAGAAGAACCAGTTAGCCCAACGACTCATTATGAACCCCCTCCCCCCTGTATTTTACCTTTAGCCGAGCCCACCGTCGGCTCGCGGCCGGCTATGCAAACTGCCTGACATTCGTACAAATCGTTAAAGCGATTTCCGGTGCCATCGCATCCACCATAAGTAAACGGCTCGCAGGCCTGGGTCAGGACGTTGAAGTAGTACCGGGTCTGCCAATTAGTGCAGGGACCCTGCGTCTTTGGCTCATTGCAAACGTCTGACACAAAAATTTTAGCACCTGAAACAAGTACCCCAGCCCAGACCAAACTTACCCACATCCTTGAACTCTCCGCACTGCCGCTCGCATTGGTCACGCGTCTCGAAGCGGTTTCCATTGCCCCCGCATCCGGAGTAGGAGAAGGCCGTGCAGGCCATGTTTTCGGTGTCGTAGAACCACGCCATGGTGCTGTTGTCACATTCGCCTGCCTGCGCTGGCTGGGTGCAAACGGAATAGGTCTGCAGAGATATTTGAGAAAGTTTTAGTATAGTCTAGTATAGTTTAGTATAGAAACTTATTTCGACAAATGGTCAGCCCACAAACATAGGCATGTTTCATTGTATGTGGGACATTTGCTCCTCTTTCCTATGTAAGCAATGGGTATACACTGCTTTAGACCAAAATTCTTAGCCAAAAGCGCCTGCAGAACATCTTCTAAGCTTACTAGTTAGGAACTTGGTTACCACTGCTTTACACTAAAATTCTTACCGGTGCTGGTGGCTGTTGTTCGGGTTCCACTGGAGGTCCACCCCGGCAGAAGCTGAGGCACTCGTTCTCCGAAACGAAGTTGTTGCGGTTGCCGCGGCATCCGGTGAACTCGAACTCGTGGCATCGACCGCTGCGCTCGTCGAAGTACCAGCGTCGGGAGAGGTAACTGCACCGTCCGCGGACAGGTGGCAGAGCACAGGTGGTCTGGGCATCACTGCATTCGTTCTGGCACTCCTCCTCGGAGGCATAGCTGTTGGCATTACCGCCGCATCCCGTGTAGACGAACTCGTCGCAGAGTCCCTCTTGACTATTGTAGAACCAGCGGGTCTCGTTGCCGAAGCAGTTGCCCGGCTGGGAAGCCAGGAAGCACTTGGACGTGTCAGGACGGGGTTCCTCGACAGGTTCCTCCGGTTCCAGCTCGGGTTCCGGTTCGGGTTCCGGCTGGGGTTCCGGTTCTGGTTGACCAAAGCGAACGTCTACATTGGGAGTGCAGCGAGTAGAGCAATCCTCCACGGAATCAAAGCGGTTATCATTGCCGCCGCAACCTCCGTACCAGAACGACTGGCAGACACCCGCACTCGCGTTGTAGTTCCACTTGGGAACCCATTCACCACATGTACCCGGATCAGCAGGCTGATTACACTGGCTAACATCTGGTCGAGGTGGGGCTTGAGCAGGGGCAGAAGTCGGGGCAGGACGTAGTTGCCTGTTGCAGCGCCGCTGGCAATCCGACTCCGATTCGAAGCGATTGCCATTGCCGCCACAACCTCCATAGTGGAACCGACGACAAGCGCCAGCATTTCGATCAAAGTGCCAGTTGACCTGCCAGTCACTGCAGTCGCCAGAAGCTGGATCCTCATCGCAGATGTCCCGCTGGCTTGGAGCTGGCTGGGGAGCGGGTGTGGTTGTCGTCGGTTCGGGCTTGCGATCGCAGCGCGCCAAACAGGACGCCTCCGTGGGGAAGCGGTTCTCATTGCCACCGCAGCCGCCGTAGTAGAACTCGCGACAGGCCTGATCCTTGGTGTCGTAGTACCAGAGTCTGGTGTACTTGTCACACTCTCCCACCTCGGCAGGTATGTCACAGATGTCCTTGGCTGGTTGGGTGAATGGGGGTAGAGTGTCAGTTAGGCAAGGTGATTCGGGGGAACGAAATGGAAACACATTGAAAGCAGCCGCCAGGGCAGACAACATTTAAAGCTTACCAACTTGCCGGGGACAGTGGTAATCACAGGACTCCTGGCTGGGGAAGTTGTTCTTGTTGCCACCACAACCCGTGTAGTAGAAGGGCACACAGCGCTTTTCGCTTTCGGAGAAGTGCCACTTGGACAGCTTTTCGCTGCACTCACCAGTTTGCTTAGGAAGCGCACAGTAATCTGGGGTGGTGGTGGTGGTGTTTGTGGTGGGAAGGTATCGGTGGGTGCGGGAGGAGATTCGGTTGCGGGTGCACATTCAGAAAGTCGGTATAGCAAGTAGCAAGCAGTCATGCACATACAATTAAAGAAGTAACCAAGCCATTTTTTTGGGGGAGAAGGAAAGTGTGGGAAAACATACCGTTAACCAGGATAGAAAAAGAGCTTCAAACTTAAAACTACTCATAGGCCCAAGCAACAAATTGCTTACAACTAAACCCATTAACCAATACAAGACACCGCAACATACTAAATCAGATCTCAAACCTTTAAGCACGCCCGGCTGGCGGCAGTTGTAGTTGCAGGCATGTTCCGTCGGGTAATTGTTCTTGTTGCCCCTGCATCCTCCATATGTGAAGGGTCGGCAGATGTCGGTCTGGTTGTCGTAGTACCAACGTTCATAGTTTCCAGCACACGGTCCGCTCTCCACTGGCTGTTCGCAGGTTGCTGCAATGCGAATATATCAGCTGGATAATTGTACTTTAAACTATTATGATTCAAACAAATGCAACATATAAATCTTAGTTCAATTCATAGTTCAGTCGTATAAGATATTAAACTGCACATAATAAGATTACTAAGTGGCATCCATTTACTTACGAAGATTCGAGCCGGCATGGCAAGTTCCCTGGCACTGTTCAAGGGTATCGAAACGGTTATTGGTGCCGAGGCATCCTCCGTACTGGAACTCCTCGCAACTGTTGCGTTCCGCGTCATAGTACCACTTCTTCTTGAAGGTGAGGCAGGGACCGGTGCTGTTCTGGGGCAGCAGACAGACGTTCTCGCCGGTGTAGTCTTGGCAGGTTTGCTTGCAGTCGGACTCGCTCTCGAATCGGTTGTCGTTGCCGCCGCATCCACCATACCAGAACCGAGCGCATCCGCCGTACTTGGTGTCGAAGAAGTACTTGACGCTGTAGGTGCTGCAGTTGCCCCTATCGCTCGGCAGAGCGCAGGCCTTCTGCAGTGGGTCCGGGATTTTCTCGCATCCTCCGAAATTCTCATCCGTCGCCTTGGTAACTCCGTCGTGACAGCAGCCGAATTTGCTCTCCACACAGGTGCAGCCCTCGAAGTTGGGTCCCTTGGCCGGGGTCTTTTCGTCCTCGCAGCACTTGAATTCCGTCTGGCTGCAGTAGCATCCCTGGTGATGGGGTCCCTTGGCGAATGTGAGTCCATCGGGACAGCATCCGAACTGGGTGGTCTCGCAGGGGCAGCCCTCGAACTGGGGTCCCGTGGCAGCAGTGATCTTGTCGGGGCAACAGCCATGCTGTGTCGTTTCGCAAGCACATCCCTTATCGTTGTAGCCCTGGGCGGGCGACTTTTTGTCCGGACAGCAACCATAGGGCGTGTATTGGCAGTCACAGCCCTCGAAGTTGGGTCCTCGGGCAGCCAAGATGTTGTCGGGACAGCAGCCAAAAGCAGTGTCCAGACAGCAGCCCTCTTGGTTGGGACCGTGAGCCGCTGTCTCTGAATCCGCACAGCAGCCAAAGCGTTCGCGCATGCAGGCAGAGCATCCTTGGTAATCGGGACCGCTGGCTGCAGTTCGTCCATCTGGACAGCAACCGTGTTCCGACTGATCGCAGCGCTTGGCGACTTGCGGCTCTTCAGGACAGCCCTCGAAGTCTTTGCCCTTGGCGGTCGTTTCGGCATCGGGACAGCATCCGAACTCGGAAAAGGAGCATGACTTGTTGGTGGTCTCTGACTCAGGTGTCGTCGAGTCCTCCCCTGATCCCTCCAGCTCCGTACTTGACTCCGAATGTGTCTCAGGCTGTGACTCCTCTGTGGTGGTTGTAGACGGAACGGTGGTTGTTTCGGGACATCCCTCTTCGTCCTCACCAATGGCAGGTGTAAATTTATCGGGGCAGCAGCCGAAGAGGGTTTCTGCGCACTGCGATTTGGGACAACCCTTGTAGTCTTCGCCCTTTGCCGGAGACACTCCGTCCAGACAACAACCGTACTCTGATTCGGCACAGGTCTTGACAATGGGACAGCCCTCGTCGAAGGGTCCCCTGGGAGTGGACTTACCGTCCGAACAGCAACCGTACTTCGATTTAGCACAACTACTCTTCTTAGGCTTACATTTTCGTGGCTGGCCCTTGGTAACTTCAGACACAAAGGAGTAAGGTGTACTGGACTCCGACTCTTCATCCTTGTCACTGCTGCTCCAGATATCGCTGGTAGTGCTATCAAGATCTGTAGACTGGGAGCTATCTGTGGATCCCTCGGTTGTGTTGTCAGTCGTTCCTTCCGTAGTACTCTCCTCGGTTGGGCCACTTTCAGTGGACTCAGTTGCATCTGTGGAGAAAGCCTCAGTAGAGGAAGCCCCAGTGGAGGAACCATCTGTGGAGGAGGCCTCAGGCGTGGAGCCGTCTGTGGAGGAAGCCTCAGTTGAGGAGCCATCTGTGGAGGAAGCCTCAGTGGATGAACCATCTGTTGAGGAAGCCTCAGTGGTAGAACCATCTGAAGAGGAAGCATCTGTGGAGGCAGTGGAGGAACCATCTGTGGAGGCAGAGGACTCAGTTGCTTCTGTAGAACCAGAAACGTCAGTAGAAGCTGAGTCTGTGGAGCTGGACAGATCCTCGACAGTAGTGCCATCAGTGGTTGAACCCTCACTGGAGCTAACGTCAGTACTTTTATTGTCTTCAGTAGAGCTATTTGGAGAGCCTTCAGTGTTTCCGTCAGTTGAGCCATCAGTAGAGCCGTCGTTGGAGCCGTCGGTGGAGACGTCGGTGGAGACGTCGGTGGAGCCGTCGGTGGAGCCGTCAGTGGAGCTGTCGGTGGAGCTGTCGGTGGAGCCGTCAGTGGAGCCGTCAGTGGAGCCGTCAGTGGAGCCGTCAGTGGAGCCATCAGTTGACCCATCAGTTGACCCATCAACAGTGCTAGCATTTGTGGTTGAGCCATCGTCAGTAGTCTCGGTGGCTTCCGAATTAGAGGTGGAAGACGAAGCAGAACTATCTGTTGTCGAAGAATCGCTAGTAGTAGAATCTTCAGTAGTTGAGGATTCTGTGGAATCAGTTGAGGACTCGGAAGTACTTTCGGTTGTATCTTGCGAAGAGGAGTCGGTAGAAACTGAAGATTCTGTTGAGGAACTATCGTTAGTTGTGCTATCTGTATTGTCCGAAGAATCAGAGACAGATGACGATGAAGCCTCTGTTGAAAATTCATTAGCGTCAGTTGATTTATCAGAGGAGTCAGTTAAGTCATTTGTGGAACTTGAGCCTAAAGTATCAGTAGATCCTGACGCATCAGTAGATTCTAAACCATCAGTAGAACTTGAAGCCTCAGTTGAACTTGAAGTATCAGTAGAACTAGAAGCATCAGTAGAACCTGAAGCATCAGTAGAACCTGAAGCATCAGTAGAACTTGAAGCATCAGTAGAACCTGAAGCATCAGTAGAACTTGAAGCATCAGTCGAACCTGAAGCATCAGTAGAACTTAAAGCATCAGTAGATCCTGGAGAAGCAGTAGAACTTGAAGCATCAGTAGATCCTGAAGCATCAGTAGAACTTGAAGCATCAGTAGATCCTGAAGCATCAGTAGATCCTACAGCATCAGTTGATCCTAAAGTATCTGTAGTGCTTGAAACTTCAGTTAAGTCCGAGGCGGACGCTTTCGTTGAGCTTGAGGCATCAGTGGAGCCACCAGAAGATTCCGTGCCTTCAGAGGATACAGAAGATGGAGCTTCAGATGTCGAATCGCTGGAAATTCCAGAGCTGGAGTCACTGGAGCTGGAATCGGTGGAAGAAGTGTCTTCATCATCACCACTGCCCTCGGTGGAAATTCCGCTGTCGGTAGTCGAATCAGACTCATCTCCGGATCCCTCAACGGTGGTACCAGTCGAATCAGACGAATCGTAGGGCGTCGGGCTGTCACTTTGCATTTGATCTTCATCCTCAGGTGTGGTTTCCGTCGAAGATTTTTCTTCGAAATCGATAATGTCGGCGCTCTTATCAGTTTTCGGTAAGGTATCGTCGACCAGCTCAATACCATCCTCATCACACTCTTCTTCGTCATCCTCGACGATTTGTTTATCGGTGCTAGTCAGGGGCAATATCTCATCCTCAGTGCAGGCTTCTGCATTACACTTTTCCGATGGAGATTCGACCTTTTCTTCGTCGCAGTTTGCGGCCTTTGTTCCATTGGATAAGCACAGGACTTCGCGAACACGCTCACCCCCTCCACAAGGTTTGCTACACTCTCCCCAAGGTCCAGTGAACCATTCGCCGGGACATTCCTTCTCCTCGCCCTCGCATTCCTGTTCCGCCTCTGGTTTCGTTGCCTTATCACATTTCGAGTCTTCACTAGCTGGAGTCACTGTCCTGCCATCGAACTCCCCGCAGATGACAATGCGAGATTTAACACCCTTGCCACATGCAGCTGAGCACTTGCTCCATTCCGAGGAGAACCACTGCGCCTGGCACTCGGGCGATTGGCAAGGTCGGGAAAGAGTGGGCACCTCTGGTTCGCAGAACTCCTCCGGATATACCTTACCATCCTTGTTGCCACAGATGGCCGTTCGTGTCTCAGTGTTCTGGCCACATGCATTGCACTGCAGGACAATGGAATTTAGCGTGTGACGGCATGATAAGCAACTGCAATACTTACACCGCTCCATTGCGAGATGATCCAATCAACACCCTCACAAGGCGTCAACAGGCAGGTCTTCTCCACCTCTGGCTTCTCCTCCACGCAATCTTCTTCGGGCAGGACGCGCTTACGTCCGTTCTCCTTAATAAAACAGGTAACCTTCCGCGTCTGCTTGCCCTCGCCGCAGAGCTTATCACATGGCGTCCAAGGTCCCAGATGGTACTTGGGACAGTTCTTAACATCGCGATTGCATTCCTGTTTGGTAGCTGGCTTGTTACCAACCAACTTCAGGCATACTGCATCTTCTTCAACTGTATGCTCGCTGTAATAAACAAAACAGATTGAATTTCATGAATACATAAGTTGATGATGAATTGGTGGCTGAAGAGTTTGAGGTGATTCCTTTTGACCCACTTTCCGAAGCAATACATTCTGGAACTAGGAAGTATGACTTACCCTGAAGACGAGATGCGCTCGCAAGTGATGTTTCTCTCCTGGAAGCCATCCGATCCGCAGCCCTTGGAGCACTTGGACCACTCTCCCTCCTGCCAGTGGGGGGCGCAAGGTTCCGTGCCGCACGCCTGTTCCTCGACGGGCTTGGATTTATCATCGCACAGTGCCGGGTTGACTTCCGCCAGGGTGATGCGGTTGTTACAGGTCACCACGCGACTCTGAGTCCCACCGCCACAGGATGCGCTGCAGTTGCTGAATTGGTGGTGTGTCCACGTGTGCGTATCCTGCTGCGAGTGACTGAGGGACTCCGGGATGCTGTACTCGTAGTCAAGGCTGACTTTTCGTTCCTGCACCAACATCACAATGAAGATGCTCTCTGAGATGGGGCCGCTGCAGGTCAGCTGATCGGGAGCCGCCATACCCATGGGCTTGCGTTCATAATTCCACCAGGAGTTGGCAAATAGCATTGGGCGCGGGAAGTCGATCCGCCAGTCGCCGTTCAGGTAATAGTGTCCACTGAGGTTGCGACAGGCCAGATAATTGCTCGACGGCTCCGTCTCCTCGATGCGAATATTGGTGGCGCCCTTTGGCAGGAGCAGCAGGTCATTGTAGCCGGAAGCCAGGTCCTTGGTGTTGATGGTGTTGCGAATGGTCTTGCAGGTGCTGCCATCGCCGCCGCACTTGCGGCACTTGTCCTCCTTGGCATCGCTGCCCAGCATCATGTCGCAGCCCACCGGCAGGCACTCGCCATTCACGCAGACGTTGAAGCTCTTATCATTGCACCGGGTTCCGTCCACCACCTTCTCCCGCTGGCGATAGTAGAACCGCTCCCCCTTGGGCATGCAGTTCAGCTCGCACGGGTTGGGCGCATTGGTGTACGGCACCCACTCGTAGGTGATGCCATCGAACTGCTGGTTATCGTAGCGGGAGCACTGCTGCGCCCTGAAGTCGGGTTCCTCCTCCGGACAGTCTTGTGTGTTGCAGGAGAAGTAGCGACGACTGCCTCCACTGCAAACTGTCTCTCCATTACTGGAAAACATATTTGAATTAAATTTAAAGAGGAGTGCCCAGAAAACATATAAAGAAATGTTAGAAGGTATATGATAGATACGTAGTAGTGGTTTCTTATAAGATGGTCTTTGGATCCTTCATACTCACTCTATGCGCAGACACTCTCGCGTCTGGTAGGACACTCCCCCGCCGCAGGTTCGGGAACAGTCAGAGGGTGAGCTCCACACAGACCACTCATTCGGATCGTCGCCCTCGCCGTCGGGCGTCACAGAGCTCTCCGGCAAATACAAGTTCGCGCCATATTGTCTTTTTTGTCTTGATCCATGCTGTAAAATGGGTTCAGTGGATTAGCCGTTTCTCCCGGCAGGATACCGTTGGGCATACTTACGAATCTGCTCTGGGAATCGTGGATGCCGGCCAGAACAATGAATGCTACCAAGGCAGTTGCGCTGCAAAGGGAAAGCGGAGAAGGCAATTTAATAAAACGCCACCCAGACATAACCTCGCCCAACTCGGCCATTCATTAAAATCATGGGACCGAAGTCACGTGTTGACTTGTTGCACATATATATTTGTTGACTCTGCTTGTGGACACACGAGTGCTCAGACTCATTAGGGAAGCAACAGGCTGGGAACGGTGGAGGAGGGACCAACTTCGGTTGGGACTTTCTCAAAAGACCCAGCCGCGTCCAGCGAAGGGGCACAAACAAACTTTTGTGGGGCTTCGCGGCGACAACATGATGAACTTGTTTATGCTCGCTGGCCAGAGCAAGCAAACATTGAACTTCTTTTTGCGGCTAAATGCAGCGGGGGTATTGGTATTGCAACTGCTAGAGGTGGGAAATGAGGGGGGATGGCGAAAAGAATGGGACTTGGTCAAGTAAAATTTGCAATTTCTTTGGTAACAATTTTTTATTATGCGCCGCGCGCACGGACCATAAATATGCAATGCCACATAAACAAGACATAATTTAGCAGGGCTTCCTGCCGATTTGCCAAAACGAAAGAAGGGCAGAACCAAGCAAATAATAAGTACCGAAGCCAGAGAGAATATACGATTATGCCGCAGACAATTCGACGCCGCCGAATTCCTGACTGCGACTTCCCAACTTTTCCCAAGGAGGACGTCGTCGTCTTCGTTTTACCGCCCGAGGACAAGTTGCGTGAATATGTCAAAGGCGTTCAATGTTGCAGGCAACGCGCTTGCCCCGCCCTGCATCCGCATCCCCTTTTGTTGGGGGCTTGCCAATTTAATTTCTGAAGCTGCGTGCGGGGAGCCTCTCGGTTCGTTCCGCTTGGACGCCTCCGACTGATGGCGCTCGCCCCCTCCCCCTCCCCCCACTTCTCGGAGGACATCGTCTTGGTCCTTGGTGCCTGGTCCTGGGCTTGCCGCAGCAGGCGTGCTGCTTATGACAGCCGCAGAACACGAAGGCTGCTGGAGGGCTGGGCGCCAAGTGTGGCCATAATTTTTATGCTTCTGTGTTGGCATTTTAATGCAATTTCGAGCGCATTTCCCTTTTGAAACCAATGCCAGGACACCTATTGCTTTGGCAAGGACAACGGGCACCGACAAGCGACAACCGACAACGGCACACATTTCACAGTCCATTGAGCTGGCAGGCCAAAGGGCAGGGGGCGGCGTCTCCCAGTCGCCCAGTCGGCATCCTCCTTCTCCGGCATTGCGTCATGCAAACCGGATACCGCCCGGGCCAGGACGAACTCCATTAATTGGGCAGTTCCAAGGAAACCGCTGAGGCGGCAAAAACCGCAAGAGCACTGAGTTCTTGATTTCGATTTCATACGCGACTGCTGATTACGCAAAATCCTCGGAACCCGGGTATCCCGAATAAGTGCGGATATGTGGGTGTGGGAAACAACATTGTTATTGCCACATGCGGCGGATGCCACGTGACACTAGCACAAACAGTTGGCGCAATCGTCAAATAAGTTACACACATGTCATGGGAACCACCGAATGCCGCCACAGAAATGTCAAACAAAACACAGAGGAAATGCTAAATTCGGAGGAAACTTTACAATAACACAGTGCCAGCTAGTGTCGCTCCCCAATCCCTGACCCCATTTAGTGGCCAGGATTTAGTTGGCCGGCAGGCGAGATCAAAGCTGAGAGTCTAAGGGGTCCAATTAACGGGTCGCGTTGCCTTTCTGGCCAGAAATAGTCCCACAATAGCCGCCCATTGTTCATTGTGCGCCGCATCACAAAGGCATATCGCTGGGTTGCAGCAGCCGTCGCTCTAAGCGGTGATAATATTTTAAGGGGCAATCACTGCATAGATGCAGTGAGAGTGTGCAGAGAAATGCTCCCTTTTACATTGCTGCTCCACAATTGCAGCTATTATCAGTCAACTTGAACAAATGCTGCGTGGATGCAAATTCAGGCCACAGATATGCACTCTCTCCAGTCCAAGTAGCTAAAAGATATTCACTCCGCATCCATGCCGGAGATATTCACGATCGTGTAATTGCTTTCAAATGCCTTCCACGCAACAAGTGCATTCTGGGGTAGAATACCAGATGCACACAGAAAAATGCATTCATTTCTGGTGAATATGCCATGGTGCACAGTAATACTGCCATAACACGAACTTTTCCAATCTTATAGACACTAGAACCATATGAGTTTTGATTAGGCCATCAGCAGAAGTTCCGGAATAATTAAATTATTATTAGTCGTTCTTCTGTTAAGAACAAAATATATTTTTCTATGTGTAAAGTGTTGCAATGACCATCGTAAATAAAGCGCCCGGTAATGAGCCGCAACAACAACATTATCAGCGGCACTTACTCCACAAGTGCTTGCACTTAGCCGCCAAACTCAAGACCGAAAACAAATTACAATTTATGCCAAACAAAAAGGAATCCCAAGCTAACCAAAAACAATATGTGTATGGCGAGTCGAAATCCAAACAATTGCCTCAGAAACACAAATAAATTCTGACCAGATTTCACACCTGACCATTGAGAACCGATTTTGGATTTGTTTACATGACTCATCCGCGAGGTCGAGTAACTAGAATCTCCCCACTTCATTCCCACCCACTTGTAGAAAGGAGTGATCATTGCTTTCTCATTTTGCTTTCCCATGCCAATTGAACAAGGCGAGAGCTGCAGAGAAGTTGCCCATCAAGCCAATCGAATGGCGGGGCATGCAATATTTGAGCTGCATATCCACGAGGATGGATGCCAGAGCCTCTTCCTCTCCAGCTCCCGGGGCCCTTTGATGAAGATGGAATGCCCAGCTGCAACCGTTTGACTTCTGCTGGCCCCTTTCGCCTTTTTATGTTGATTGTAAAGAACGAAAGGAATTTTTGATGCAGGCAGGCCAACTGATTTAATTGCAGAAAACTGAAAGTGCGTATAAATGCACCCCCCTTACACGGAAAGAAAATTTATATCATACACACATTTTTTGTTTCCCTTGCCGTATAGCTCAATTCGTAATTCCGAAAATGAAAAACGATATATTTTTAATACTATTTACTAAATAAAAATAAAATGGGCTTGTATGAATAGTCTCATGTACAATAATCTCTAACAGGAAACCGATAATTTCAGAAAAGTCCAGTCGAATAAAATCTTTTGTTAAATAAATAATTTTAGTTTTCGCAAAAGAATATTAATTTCAGAGCTTCCGGTTCTTAGTTAAGATAAACTGTATAACTATAAACTATATCTCAAAAGGAGATTAAAATGTATGCTTATATCAATGCCAGAAAAAAACACGTTTTTCTTTATTTTCTGAGTGCTTATAGGTCCTAATCAGCTTCGTTAGAGAGTTACATTCGGTTGCAAAATACCAGGCAGCAATTATCCACAGATCCAGCTCATTAGACGGAAGGATACGTGCAAATGTGTGACACCCGTTTGTTCAAATACAATTACATAGTCATACAATTATCGCAAGACAAACCCAGACTAATGCAAAACGCCAAATTGTGGCTGAGGTGCGGCCAGGTAAATGTGCATGTTGCCGTGATGCTGGATGTTGGATACTGGATGCTGCCGCTGCCAAAGCTCTGGTGATGATGATGATGACTCTATGAAGATGCGGGCTGGTGGGATGGTGGGATGGTGGTGGGACGACGACATTTGTTGCAACGGAAGTAAATGTTTGCATTGTTGAAATTTTAATTGCATTTGCATAAAGCAACGCACACAGAGAGGGGGGAGACTCCCCAGTCCCATTTTACCCTAGCTGCAATGGCAAATTCAGGCTGCTGCCATTTTGACTGGCAGCCAAACACTTGCGCAGCCTGGCCGAGCAATTATCAATTTCGAAATTAATTTAACTTAATTGAGTAGTGAAAATAATAAACATACGCCTGTGCCCCGAAGTGTTTACGAAATGCAGACACAAAGCAATGCTGGAGATTATGCAACATTCTACTGCCTACAAAGTTGCAGTTGTGCTTTTGGGGCTAAAAGGCAAGGCGCAACAAAGTTTGCTCAAATGCCTAATGAAATATTTGCCACGCGTTTGCCCAAATGAGCAGAGCAAATGAGCAAACAGAATGCACATTTAAGCCCAGTCACAGATACACTGGGACTGAAAGGGAAAGAGTTTCCCTGTGCGTTTCACTCTGGCAACTTACTGACCCATAAATTTCACTCACTGTCAACGGCGGCAGCGAAATGTGTGGCTTGTAAACACATTTTTATGGCCCAATGTTTGCACCAGCCACTTGCAGTATGAGTGTGGATGGAGGCTGCTGCAAGAACCATCAGCCACAAGAGCATCAACAGTGCAGTGCAGCTAATTAGAGGCATCATAATGCCGCTGTCGCGATTTCCCATCCTCAAAGACCTCTACCACCACCCCTCCCCCCATTACACACACAAACATTGGCAATTCTCTATTTGCCCAACTGATTCGGTTCGATATTGCAACAAGCTGCTTGACTTCACTTATGGCTAATAGCACTCGTAAGGGGGAAAACGCTTATCGGCCTGGAAACATCCACTTTTGCACCCTTTCGAACTTTGACCCCACCTCAGCCAATGGAGATTATTAATCAGGTCTCCGTGTAAACATTTTAGCGCCAACTCGTGATAAAAAAATAGAGAAATCACAGGATGCCAAATGAGCTGGCATATTTCAGCACTTAATTAGCGCTGAACTATTCTTAAGGTATAAAAAACACGGCCACGTAAATAAACGCGTCCGAGTTTTTTAAGAAACAAAAAGTATTTTTGGATATACTACTTTTTATAGGAATTTCAGCTTTGCCAACTCAACAAGAGAATCCAGAAAGTAATTAAATTGCTCATTACTTATGCTTAATAGAAATATCTGTCTTTATTTCCACAACCTGTTCTCGGAAAGAGCCCGATGTTCAAATTTAAAATAAACAATGAACAACTCCCATGCTTGACGCACACGAATTTCAGTTATTTATAACAGCCTTCAAATGAAATGGTAACCCAGGCAATTGGGTTAAATGCTATCATGTCAGCAAGTACCTGGCGGATAAAATGTGGAGCAGACATTGATTTATAGTACAATTACGGGTTGGTTCGTTCAATTGTTTTACTTGTCAGTTTTACTGGTAGAACGAGTGTAGCTTCCCTGCGTTTTACAGATTCCAGGCGCCAGTTTGAGGTTCGCAGACGGGCAATCGGAAGTCGAGAAAGGGCTACGTCCCTGACCCTCGAAGGGCTATCAATTTGGCCTGCACTCGGTTCATTTGCTGTCATCAAGATGCGCATCACGTTCCCAAGAACACCCCGGCAAACCGATCGTCGCCTGTCCTCCCGTCCACCAAAACATTTTTATGGCTTTTATTTTCATTCGTTTTTTTTGGTTTTTGGCTGACGGCGAATTTTTCACTTGTTGCTATATGCCCCCCCGATTTCTGGTTTTTTTCATTCGGTCGGTGGCTCCCCGTTTCAGACAGAACTTTTTAGGCATATTTTACTGCATGTGACGCATCGTTTGCCTGTGCCTCCTTGTTGGATCTGCAGAGTTTTTGGATATTTTTGCAGTCATGCCGTGGCTGCTCTTCGTTATTTTTTTGGTTTCTGTATTTTGTATCTTGTTCGGCCTCTGCAATTTTAGCGGCGGCATATTTTGGGGCATCCTTTTTATCTTCCGCGTTTGCAGGGTGCGACGACCTCGTCTGCGACTGATCGATCCGATTGTGTGCGTTTGTATCTGTGAGTTTTGGTTTTATTACGAGTACTATTTCCATCTCACACATTATTAGCTGATTTAGCTGGGGACTATGGCATAATTAACCGCCGCCCAGTCGGCAGTCTTTTGTTAATTAAGCATAAGACATTAAGTCATGGGAATGCGATGGGCAGATCGCCCGATCTGCTGTCGCGAAACCATTAACCATTAACCATGCCATTGGGGGTCCATGGGGGTCCACGTCCTCGCCTCGGATCCCCAGCACATGTGGCAAATGCAGCGTGCAACATTGCCGTCATGAACTTGGGAGGTAATTGAGGCATGGAGTGAGCTGATCCGCAGGATTGTTGCAACTGCAACAACAAGGAGGGGCGATTGTCCAAACGGCACTGAACATAATTTGCTGCTCATTTGCCGCATCATTCGATATTCTCGAGAAATCCATCCCCGCCACACATGCCATTTCCTGGCGGCATTTTCCCCCCAAAACATACACAAAGTACAGACTTTGCAGAATACGCACAGTCTCACGCGAAAAGTAGCCACTTCGCTAGATCAACATTTACATTTTTTGATTTATTTATAGCTATTAAGGATCAATTATGCAATTCGAGTGTTTACTCTCGACTCGTGTGTGCATGATTTTCCTAAAGATCGTCGGTTAGTTTCTTAGTTTCAAGGCAACCGACGCTGCGTGTATCATTTCGAAAGCATAAATTTTGGAAATTTAGTGTTTATAGTGCGGCTGCCACAGATCACACTCAATAAACATTTTGGCCCAGCAACTATGTGTGGGCAATTGGATGTTGTTCTTGTTATTCTAGTTGCACTCATTTTCCTGCCGGTCAGAGTTTAGTGCTTTCCGCGGAATATTATAGTTAAAACATAACAAACAGAGAGGTCCAAGTGTGGGTAAAATTTATCAGCATAGGTAAAATCCTATATTTAGATTGGGAATTTTCATTGAATACACAAAGCATCCTAATTCCCCAGAAAGACGACTGAGATGTTTAAATTCTTCTCGGATTGTAGCTCTCTGCGGACGATCTTCGAATCTCCAACAGCGTCAACTGGAGTCAAGTTCAAAGACGTCACGAGTCACAAATTTTCGCTTAATGTAATGTATATTTTGGCCACTTAATGACCACACACAGACGGGCCATCTGCCGAGATTCTGCCTACAAGATACCCGGTTACTGATTTACCGAGTGCGTTAAAACGTTTAGTTTGTGCCATTAAACTACAGACATAATGACGGCCATACGTAACGCGGGCTGAGTGTTGACCCGTTTGAGGCTGTTGGTATTGGGCCAGGCCGTCCGATCAGATCCCCTACCCAGGAATGCCGCTTTCAAGATGATTTTCAAGCGATTTATTCTCGAACTATTGTCAAATTCTCAAGAACAGCCAACGAAATCATTGTGAAATTTAGCTAAGAAAAACTATGACTTCCTGCTAATGCTGATTAGTCCCCCCAGATACCAGGCACATATGTCCCCAAACTACGGCCAGCATGGGTCATCTGTTGGCCACATTTTCATGGCACCGTACACCATACAGAACAATGCCGAACCATAGATTTTCCCCTGCCGCTGTTGACATAGAGGGATTTTCGCTTTCAAGTGGCTAACGCACAATTTTCGCGAAAAACTTTAAAAAACTTGACGAATGGATGCGCTAACTGCCAGTTGGCCGAGGAACGAGTTTCTGGCCTTTTATGTGTCGGCATCGGACTTTATGACTTTGGCCAAAAATAAAACGCACGCAACGCTTGTGGTCAACGGGCAGCAACGAGACATCGGGCCGAGAAAGAACAGCCTGGGCCGGAGATTATGGCCAAGATATGTCCAGCATGTGCGTGAGAGCAACTGGCCCGTCGAGATCTCTGCCGTCAACTTTGAACCGGCCAGTGAGTTGCCTCGCAAGTATCTTCTGGCCTGTCCAGGCATCTCACCTCATTTTCTCTATCTTTTTTCTTCCGGGGGGAAAGGGCACTTCAAAGCGCACGCACTTCACCTACGCTGGGCAACCAATTCGAACGCAACTCTTTGGGATAAATGTTTACATTTCGATTCGAAAATTTGATTTGATTTCTTTTTTTTTTTTTTGGGAATCGCACACACATTTGGAGAACCAACAAAACGGGAGGCGGTGGAGAAACAGAGAGACCTGTCGATGAGATGCAGGTGAGGTAATGGCACAATTTCTGAGGCAGTGGGTGGTGGCTGTTTGAAGTAATCGTGCTGCCGGAAATTGAGATGTTAAAAGGAAAATCGATTGGCCCAACAACAATTGCGGCTGAAATTAGGAAGTCCCAAAATTAGCTAAATAATAAGGGGTATTTGCTGGCCCATTATATCCCTGTTAACTGATTAAATTTTATTTATTAAATTCCACGCAAGGGATCCCACCATAATAACCGTAACTTTTAATACAACTTTCTGGCTTAATTGCTAATGGAAACATTTTCGCCAGGACGAGAGGGCAGCAAGAGCAGCAATCACGGCGCGCACACAAACACATTAGGAGGGCTTTGAAAATGCTTTGAAAAATGTTGCAATTTTCATTAACAAACTTCAATTAAGTTGGCAATGTAATTTGGCATGCAAACAAAATGCTGGCCAGGATAATGGCAGTCGCGCGCAGTGTCAACAGCGAGGAGCGCCTGTTGCACAGCACGTAGCACGTAGCCAGGACACGAGCATATCTACATCTACATCTACGCCCACATCCGCACATGTGGCAGGACACTCGGAAGGAGGAGCAGCAGGAGCAGGAGCAGGAGCACCAGCCAACTGGGAGCCCCGTGTCAAGTGTTTGCCCATGTAGTTCAAACGGAATTAAAATTCCAATTGACACAGTAATTTGCTAGCAACACAAAGGGAATCAATTTCAACGATTGCACTGCCACTGGCTACATCTGTCGCGTTCGGATGGATATGGATGGATACATGTTTGTCGGATGCTTACCACAGCCGCCTCGATAAATCCATTTTGCGGCTCCTTGCTGAGGACAGCACAATAATCGGTCGCCTCACTCTGCGCGGCTCGCCACTCGAATATGTGTTTGGTGTATCGCGTATCGCGGCTCCTTTGGTCCTTCTGGAGTGACTAACACTCGACGAACACCACTTGAGTTTTAATTATCTGGCACACTTGTCACACTTGTAAAATTTCAGTAATTCTTCTGCACTTCGCGCCTGCGCATTGCCGCAGGACATATATCCGGTCGCGTACTATCCCAAAGGTCGAACTCTCCGTCTCGATTCGGCACACATCCGCAGGGTTAGACGGCACGCCAGCAACTGATCGAGTCGGGCGTGTGCGATCGCTCTAATTCAGTGCCACACTGGAGCACAGCCAAGAGCAGAAGCGGCAGCAGCAGCAGCAGCAGAAGCAGCGGATCGGCGGCAGCAGAACGATATCGTGGCTACATACACAGCTTTGGCTCCACAGCGATAGCGCCACAGAGGACGGCTTCCGCCCCTTCTAATCGCGCGTTCCGAATTGAATGGGTCTCAAGATTCTGCAGTAGCAACTCTTGTCGTGGCAGAGTGCAGGGCCCATCAGCGAAGTGAAGTATATAGCTATAACACTGCCAAGTTTATGGCCGCTTGATCCAGTGTGATCCTTTGCCAACCGGCCCCCACTAGAGACTAAAGTCGAGTGCGGCTTTTCGCAGACTTCGGCCTGTGGCGTTGTCTTTGCAGCGCACTGCAACTGGTTCCCCGGCGACTCTCACTGATCTTTATGCGTTGCACGTGTGTGGGGAGCGATACGATCCCACCGATCCGCAGTTGAGCAGTGATTTACTGGCCTGCCCTCCGCATGCTCTCGCCTTGCACTCGCTGTCAAGATCAACCGGCGGTGCTAATGAGCCGCCCGGCCAACACATGTCGGGATCCTTTTCGGAGGAGATCCTGGCTAACCAGCCATACCCCAAATGCATCTCAATTTCGCTCTAATTGCTGGCCAGCACATGTGCAATGTGTTTACTCTGATTTTCGCCCGCTTCACATACAAATTTAGGCATCCGTTCCGTTGTGGGATAATTAGAATGCAGTCTGGCATTGTACGAGAGTCATTGCTGCAGCATATCAGTTCGCTTTGGGCATCGATTTCACGAAATTTGAAGAGTTCATTCATGAAATTCACCCATTCAGAAAGAGTCAGAGTCTGAACGATAATTTCCGCATTCCATCATATTTTTAGGTTATTTTAAATGATAATCTTTTCCGAAATTATTGAAAGAAAAAGCTGGTTAATACATATGTGCAAAAATAGTTTTCTTCTAATCATTTTAGATTTTTTAGTCCAATTTTCTTGTGCTTCAATTTTTGCCCTTTAAGAATGATAACATGTGATGAATTAATTCTGTTATATGTGAAATATCTTATCAATTAAAATCATTTACCAATTTGAGATTTAGTCTACAAAACAGGTTAAATATACTGATGAAACAGATGAACCGGGCAGCAGAGCTTAAATCTGAATTAAAAAAATGTATTACAATATTCGGGTAGCAACAAATTCGTATTTAATCCACTTTACTGCACATCGCTTCAATCGGTCGCAGATTTTGACTGGCTTGGCAAAAACCACTTCCGGTTTTTGTCCCAACCTAACCCACTTTATCAAATATTAAAAAGCTAGGCTAGGCTACTCTATCAAATTGAGTCTATAGTCAAATTTAAAATTCAGCGAACTAATGGAAATGCCCATGTATTACTCATCGTTAAATTTCAACCAAACTATAATTCCCGTTGGAGCACTAAAATTCTTTCTGATAATGTTTCTTAATATCGAAAGTCTAAGTTGTTATGCATGTTAAATGCAACTATTTGTATCCCAGAGCTCGTTTCATAATCGCAATTCCCAGGGCATCGCACCGTTAAAAAAATCATACTCCCCAATTTAAAAAATTTCCAGATTTACCACAAATTAATGAGTAATATGCAGTCAGCATAAAATATATGTGACTGCGATACGATGTAGTATAATACGCACTTCAAGAGTACAGAAATGAAAATTCCCTGGATGGCAACATCTAGAAACATTTGAAAGTTAGCACTATCGACATTAGGAATTTCTTAAATTAAAATGTCCGCCAAACCATATTCCCCGGGCACCGATAGCGCCATTTGTATTAAATGCCGAATAAGCGGTTATATAAGCTATATGTTCTATTTTTACACTCGGCCTTATCGACTCTGACCAGGGAAAGTCACCCTCCAGTTAGCTAATAAGTCGCAGAAATAAATTATCCACTTTTCAAGGCTAGCCAGTGATTAGCGAAATATGGAACGCACTTGGTATAATACAAATTCGCAAGCATAAATGCTTGGTGGAGCCTGATATAAAACGCTTCCATTGATGAATGTAGGACCAAGCTCTACTAGGCCTCCTCGGCGGCGGAAGTCAGCTATCTCTAAACAGTCGATATGGGGCTATGGACACTGCCATGGTTTGGGTGAACTCCAATTAGCAATGCGATGACCCATTTTGAGCGGCTTCCGTCTCTGAGACAGGGGCGCTTCTCTGGCTGTCGCACTAGTTGCTAGATGCTAGCGTCCCCTATCGCCGCCCAGTTCCGCTGGCAGCGTATATCGGTATCCTAAACGCTAAGCATGTGGGTGAAGGGTGGCCGCGGCAGCAGTGGGATCAACAGGAAGTCGGATAGTGGATTGTTTTATATAAACAGTATATAATAGAAAACTAAAGATTACAATGGCGATAACAGGGCGTATTAAGTCGCTCATACAAACTAGAAACCTGGATCCCAGTCCGTTTGCTGGGCCTCCATTTTCGTGGTATAGCACTGCAGTATATCGCCTGCTTGTGGCAGCACCTTGGTGTCTTTGAAGCGCAAACCGCACTCCACATCCTTCTTAATGGTATCCACCTCGTTCTTCAGATGCCTCATTGACTCCAGGGGTCCATTGTAGACAACTTCTCCATCCCGCAGCAGGCGGAACTTCTGGGCCTTCTTCAGCACTCCTTTGGTGCAGCGGCAACCGGCCACTGGAACTTCCTTGCGGCCCTCATTGATGAGGAAGTTTTGCAGGACATTGGCCTCGCCCAGCACCTCCTCCACTTCCACTGGAGGCAACTTGCTGCTCAGCTGCTCCTTGAGGTCGTCGATTAGCCGGTAGATGATGTTGTAGCTGCGTATATGCACTTCTTTGGCCGCTTTCAGCTGAGGCGCCTCCACGGCGAAGGCATAGATAATGGAATCGAAGGCCTTAGCCAACTCGAGATCCCCCTCCGTCACATTTCCAACGCCGTAGTGCACGATGTCCAATCGGCAGCTCTCATTGCTGCTGTACGTCTCCAGCACATCCAGTATGGCCTCCACAGAGCCATGAACATCGCCCTTGATAATGACACTGACCCGTGGCTTGCCCTCGTTGTCGTCCACCTGCTTCACCCGCTGACCACCACGCATTCGAAAACGGCCGGCCAGTCGGCGGGCCTCACGCTCGGCCCGGTACTTGGCCTGGTGCTCCTCCTCCTTTTTGCGGATCTCATCGCTGCTGGACTCGATCTTCTCCTGCTGCGCCTCATGCTCGCGGTATTTCAGCACGGCGTGGGCTTTTTTCTAATTGTACAAGAAGAATGGGGTGTTATTTTCATGGCTATGAGAAAAATCTAAACTAAGGCCACCTCTGTTTCCACCTCGAGAATAAGGTCGCCAGCCAGCGGCAGTTCGCGCCAGCCCAGAATCTCCACTGGAGTGCCCGGCGGAGCTTCGCTCAAAGGTTGGCCATTGTGATCGAAGAGACCTCGCACTTTGGCATGAGATAAACCACTTAGCAGAACGGAACCTTTACGGAGAGTGCCCCGCGACACGATGGCCGTGGAGAGCTTTCCACGACGTGGATCGGTCTTTGACTCCACCACAATACCCTCAACCAAGCCAGTGGGATCTGATTTAAGTCCCATGAGAGTGGCTTGTGTGCTGACAGCCTCGGCTAGAAGTTGTAGGTTAGTGCCCTTAAGGGCAGAGATCGGTATCACCTGGACATCGCCCCCTTGCTCCTCTAGAGCAAGTCCCATTTGCGCCAGCTCTCTCTTGCTCTTTTCCTGAAAGAGGAGTGGTGTTATTAGGATGGTTTCTTTTCTTGGGTGGATCCCTTTGAAACTTACAATATTAGCCTCGGGCTTATCGATCTTGTTGAGTGCTACGATTATAGGAACTTGCGTTTCCTTAGCCAGTTGAATGACCTCACGGGTTTGCGCCATAACGCCATCTTCAGCGGCCACCACCAGGACAATGATATCGGTGGCCACGGCTCCGCGGGCTCTCATCGCGCTAAAGGCAGCATGTCCGGGTGTGTCCAAGAAGGTGACGCGTTCCCCGTTCTCCAAGGTGACGGTGAAGGCGCCTATGTGCTGGGTAATCCCGCCAGCCTCTCCGGCAGCCACATCAGCACCTCTCAAGGAATCCAGCAGTGTGGTCTTGCCGTGATCGACGTGACCCATTACAGTGACTACAGGAGGACGTGGTTGCAGAATATTAGCTGGAGCAGGAGGTCTGGGTGCCACATCGCGATCCTTTTGGTCATCTTCGCTGGAAGCTTCGGGTGTGGCCACCACACGGGTTTTGGCGCCGAGTTTCTTGGCTATTTCCTGGATGATTTTGAGGTCAGCTAGCTTAAAAGCGGGTTCAATGTTGTCAGCACCCTTTACATACAGCATGGCCTCCTGGATATCATCTGAAGGATGGAAGATCATTAATAAAGGTTCATTAATTTGCAGGAAATTGAGTTTCTACCCAGGGGCCTTTCCAGTTCCTTAGCCAATTGGGCAACGGACATGTGCCTCCAGATATCAGATGCTCCACCATCTGTCTTTTGCGTCTTCTTGGGGGAGTATTCTATAATTCTGGGGGATTTCTAAATCAATTAGTGAGTGTGCCCTCTGAAATCGAGTGTATTTTTGAATCTTCAATGTTTGCCGGGCTCACAGTTTGAGATTGATTGGTGCAGTCGCTCTAAAACCTACCTTCTCCTCTGCTGTTTTTCGGCGTTTCAATCGCGCGGCGTTCACATGGAATCCTCGTAGAGCGTCTGTGGGCTGATTCCAATGTGTGACTGCTCGGCTGGAGTGCAGGGTATTGGCCATTCGACTTAAATTAATAATTCGAAACATTTTCTACTTTATTTATCTAACTTTTAATAGACTTTAACTTAAGTTTTGCGAGTCGCGTAACCACTGCCGCTGATTTTTACCAGGGATGGATTGTCTAATCAGCTGTTAGCCAGCGTTGCCATACAAATTGATTGTAAGTACATGGGTCGCGTTTTGGTGCTAATGTAGAATACCTTGTAGAGGTTTTACACTAAAAAAAATATGATAACTTTTATTAATTTAAGTTCCGATGTTGAATTGTGTGGTAAAATGGGTAACAAATTCCACAGAAGACATGAAAACATGCTTGTGCTAATGACAATAATATTCTTTTGGTTTAAAATTTTGAAATCTTTTACACTTACAAGCTTAAGCTAAAAAGGTTCACCTAAATGCCTTGGTTAAGTCATGAGCTACCAATCTATAGTATTGTTGTTATTATTCAGGGGACTTTCAAAAATAAATGAATAGTTTTAAAGTGGCGCCACCTCGCGACAATCGTAGCCAAACAGCTTCTCGGATTTTGACGCCAGGGTTCTCTATGTAATTTTACATTTAAAATGTAGTAGACATGTAAATATTTTTGTATCTTTAATTTTTTTTAATGTGAAACCACCAGTGTCACCACCTTTGGGCTTAATGCAAATATGGGCGCTTTCTGGCCACGTTTGAAAGGCGTTACGGGACTTTCTGCGTTCATACCATTTGGGCGCAATTCTTTTTTTAAATAGAAGATATTTTGATATGTATTTAAATATCTCAACTGGGAAATTTCAAACGATTTGCTAAAAAAAAGACAATAAAACAATAAACAATTGCACAGCTTTAACTCTATTTTTAAATTGTTTTAATTATTCCTTTCATTTTATGTCCGCATCCTTTAAATTACCCTTCTAAGCGGTTGCATGAGTGTCAATCACGGCCATCGGGGCTGCAACTCAAACTGCCAGCTAGTTTGGAGGGATTCTCGGCTCTCGAGCCCTTCTCGTGACTGACGCTGAATGCCACTTAATTCGGTTTTGAAGCGAGTTGCATGTCAAAATGATTGCTCTTCTGCAAACAGCGCATCTGTGTTTGAATTATGATGGAGCGCGCAAATATTCCAGATGCAAATATTTGCGCAAAACTACACACACACACACACACGCGGGGCTAGCACTCACACACGGAGTAGTGACTTGAAGTGCATGGAGCCTGCTAGCCAGGAGCTGCAGATACAGATACACATGCAGGACTTTGGCAGGACTCAGGACATGGGACTGGAAACTTTGGACGCCCCCACGAGTGCGACTACTAATGGCAGAGCGTGCTACGCCAAAGCACTTTTGAAAATGTGTAACCGGCACTGACTGACTTTCGCCGGCCGAGGACTCGATCCGGAATCGTTTGGCCGGAGCCAACATTTGCCGGTGGTGATGGTGATGGTGATGGGGATGGTCCTACTGCCACGCTGCTGTTGCAGACATCCGCTGCCGGAAATACGCTTACAAACGCAACCAGCACGTACCGGGCGCTCCTTGGTACAGGGTGTCCTTTCCAGGGTGGTGGAATGCCATCCTGCCCCCCATCTGGGTCCTCCTCCATTGTCTGTTTACTTTGCAGCGCAAGAAGACGGCAGCGACGCAAAGAACTCAAACAAAGTATAACTGTTGGAAGAAGCTGATGCAACGGCCGGATTCCGAGGGGGCAGCGTGCACAGAAAAAGTTTACAATTTATCTAGTAAAATGTAATTAGGATCCTGGGTGCCGGCGCTTCGGCACAGCCCCCATCCCTCTTTCAGGATTTAAGTGCGTGCAACTCTAGCCAGTTGCCTGGCTTAAAGTTAAAGCTTTGAAGGATTTCAGCAGAGGAGTTTGTGCACAAGATAGAAAATCAGCAGTTTCAGCTTGGATCTATTGATTTTACTTTAAAAACGATTGTATGACTTAAGGCGGTCTAGTACCAGTTCACTTGTACACATTCTCGTCACCTTTATAATTGAAATTTATATTTTCGCAGCACTGGTTTGTTTTCACAAAAGTAAAAAAAAAAAGTTTTCTATCTTAAGAGCCTTCACTGCACTTTTTTAATAACTGACCGCTTAAAAAAACATTTTTTACAATTGTATAGACCCAAATACTTTTGAAATCTTTGCTGTATGTTTATTTAACCGAATTAATAAATATGTTGATTTTATAAATCACAAATACCACCACTTTTTTAAGTCAAAATGTTTGCTGACATCTGATGCTTTTCGTTTAAGAAAAACAATCTGGTAATCTAAACGTTTTATTTTAGGATTGCTTGGACTTTCATATATGGACTTTACCCCATAAGATAACTGATATGATATTAGCTTGCTGTTGGCCGAAACTAGTTGGCCAGCTCTGTCAGCTAATCCGTTTCGCATTAAGGCTGTGTGTGTTTGCGTTGGTCGCATCTTAATTTTGCCGCCACAGCCGTATAAATCCGGTTATTTGCTGAGAAATTGATTTTCGTTAATTTCAGCCACGGCGAAAATGGCGTGCCTTGCGAGGGTCGTTCGGCGAGTTTTTCCCATTTAGTTAAGGCACAGCAATGGCAACTTTTCGGGCGAACTGCGCACAAGACATGCGCAAGAGAGACTGAGATACAGACACTCACAGATACACACACGCACGGATGCGGGCACAGATACAAAATACAAGATACAAGAGAGCGCACACCCATACAGCCAAAACGACGAGGCGGAGCAAAGTAAACAAACATGGCCGAAAATGTTTGTTGCCCATCATAATCCGATACAAGTGCAAATGCCACCACAAACACACACAGTCACTAAAAACCTCGCAGTTTCCAACTGGTTGGCGATCCCAAACCACATTTCATCTCATCTCGTCCCAAGATGTGCGAACTTTTTGGCCAGGTGTTAATCACAGCAGCCATGTAATCGCCTTCAATAATTCAGCTGCTCGTTTCTTGGGCAATCGTGGAGGGGCTAAGTGGCCACTCAGGCGTGGCCAAATGATTCTGCCGAATTCGGCCATAATCGAAATACAATTGGATGCGAAAACAATCCGTCTTGCAATCAACATCACGCTAAAATTGTACATATTTCGTATTTATCTTTTACAAATAAAAGAAAAAAAAATGTTACGTCTCTGACACAAAATTATATTGAAAAATAGTAGTCATTTGTTAATTTATATTTTCAATGTTCACAAAAAAATCATGTTGGTAAATTTTGCCAAAAAATACGACAAAATCATTTTGACTCTCGGTTTTTTAATCGAAACCCTGGGAAATAATGGTCAAATATTGGAATGGCATTCCTCGTAGAATTCCAATCGATTTTATTTTTGGTCAAATTATGCAAAAAAAATGATCTACCCCCTTATAAAAAATTTGAAAATCGGTCCAAAAAATATTTTTTCCAAATAAACCTGGAATTGAAAGTTTAGGTCCGCAGCTGCACAAAACAGTAATTTCTTTGGCTGTGCGACGTATTTTTGCTAAGTTCAAAATTAATTTTTTTATGACAAAAATCCTGGTTTTTAATTGTGTACAATAAACAATCCTTACTGCCTAAATTCAATCTTAACTTACTTCCATGCAAGTTAACGATAGGGTATAGATATAAAAGGAACTTATCTGGAGGAACAACAAATAGTTTGCATTAATTTAAAGGTACTTAAAAGAACATGATTGCGCTTCCGAATGCAATGCTAAATTAGTAGTATTATCTGATAATAGTAAAAGAAAAGGAAACGCACTTATCAGTGATTAAATTGATAAAAAGACTTCTCGGGGCCCTGCCCTTTTACTTAATTTATCATCAGTTCCTTTTCCGCTTGTTTACCTCGTTTGAAATTGATTTGAAGTCAAAGCTTCAAGTGGCAAGAGTGCCAATCATGGCCCATTTATGAGCACTTCAAGCTAAATGGAAATTTTTGAAGCTTCTTTTTAATTGAAGAACATAGCAGCTAATTAGTGGGAACTTCGATGAGGTGGCCTACGGAATTGACCCTGGTCACACAAGGGGCCAAAACTTTTTGGACATCATCGCCGCACTTCAAAGCTGCGACCGGCCACTTGACAAGGAAAAGTGTCTCCCCAGTTGTGACCACTTCAGTTGCACCTACCACAGCGTCGGCATCTCGGCTTTTTAGGGTTAAGCGGGGTTCTCCTCTGGATCGGGCTGGGCTTGGGTTTTTTTCTGTATTTTGTCTCCGTTTTTTGCCAGCCAACAGGTAATCATCGACGCGATGGCGGCTTTCAAATATAAGCAAAATATTGACAGAGCGGCAAACTCCAAGGCGAAAGGCCCCGACATCAATTTCTGGCCATATACCCGCATATATGCATATGCGATCCGTCGCGATATGACGTTGCCGATTCATCCAGTGCCAGGTAACACCGACTACAGGTAATTCGAGTACCGCCAGTCCGCTCGTCGTTTGTTCGTTCGTTGGGTTTCACTGTTTACACACATTAGAGCCCAACATCCGTTGTAGCCGTTGTCGACTGTCGCATTGAAATGTTGTTTTTAGCCATTGAAGTGGTAAATTTCACCTGTGTGCGAGGTGGACCGTCGATGGCAACGGCGACCCATAGACACGGCCACTTACAACAAATGCATTTTGGTCGGTTGGTCGGTTGGTCGGCGGTTCGGCCTTTGATAGAGGACCACACAGACTCTCCTCATAAATGCGGCGACACTTGAGTTGATTGATTTCGAGATGCAAGCATCCGCGAGATGCAAAAAAAGGGGAAAAAAGAAAAATCCTCAAAGGAAGGCGGGCTACGGCTTGGAAATATTCCACTCTGGTGGTCCTCCCCAACAGAACCGAGTATTTATACCCTAGACTTTCTATAACAAGGGTGTGTTACAATCAAGGGTCAAAATAAACAACATTTAAATTTTATATTATTTATTGTATACCTAATTGATCTGCATACTTTATCTATCCTTATGGGAAAAACAGTTTACTTATAGATACATACATTTTTAGCCTCCTACAGCCTCCACCAATTGTTTTGATCTTCCAAGTAATTAACTATATTTGCTTATATAAATAACTAGGGGCTTATCATTAGTCAATTTTATAGTTTCCAACTTTTTTATGATAAACTTAAAACTTAATTGTAAAAACCCGGTATCGCACAGTCGAGGACACTCAAATATAGCATTCCTTCTCGTTGTCGTTGTCATCAAGAGATCGGCCATGGCTGTTAATTTGCTGGAGGAAGTTTCCATTTAGCACTTGGGCAAACAGTCTCTGGTTTCTGCAGTTGTCACCGAGCACAGCACATTCCTCGATGCCAAAGTCCGGCCAAGTTTGCCATAAATACAAAATATCAAAAATATTATTGCCAGGGGGTGGCAGAGTCTTATTGTTGCCACTGTTTGCGGTTTGTTGCTACTGCTGCTGCTGCTGTTTGTGGCTCAAGTGCCATTCAGCTAAATTGTTTGTATGTCAATCAAAGATGAAAACGCGCAACGGAAAATGCGAAAATTAAACAGAGGGCGGTGGGTGGTTTCTGGGATGGATTCGATGGTTCAACGTGGGCCATGCCACTTAAAGTTCATTGAGGTGACGCTGTGGTTAACGAAAAAAGGGGACAACACAGGGCACAATAAAGCGGCACTACAACAAATTGCTCTGCTACATGAAACTGTTGAAAGTACTCGTTGAATGTGGTTTAACTGGAGGGGTGGCATAAACATAAGGCGGAATAATAAAGCAATAACAAAGGCAGCGAGCGTTACAAGCGGCGGTAGTAACAATAACAATAACAACAGCGACGACACTTAATCAACCGGAGGCTGCTTGAAAACCTCTTTATCCCCCGCTCAGGACATGCACCAATAATGTTTTAACAAAATATTGATTTACTCGAATGGTTCTAGACAACGCAGTGCGGTGGCAAGTCGATTTAAAAACATGTTTTTAATTTTATTTACTGAAGATGATGCTGTCAACGAAATTGAAAATAGACTGGTTAAACAGACAAATGTTTCAGGTGGAAAAGTTATATTTAATTTTATTTATTATGAATTTATTAAGACCATTAAATTTATTGTATAACTTCTATAACTTGATAATATTACTTTTATTTAAGCCCCAAACTGAAGCCTTTGGAAGATTTAAACCGTATATTTAGTATACTTTTGTTTACCTATAATTAATTTTATAACTTGTATGTTCACTATAAGATTTCCGTGGAACATAAACAAAATCATTTGAACTTCCATTAAGTTTTAAAATGTAAATTAAGATTTTCTCACATCACTTTAGAGTTGTTAAAACGTCTTTGCCAAATATTTCCTAATTCATTTCGCACCAACAACTGAAAAGTGCAATCGTTTTAGTTTACCGACCCATAAGTTTGGCCGGTCCTCCGTAATTTATGCTGTTCCCGACTTGACTAACCCATCAACAGCTTTCGACCCAACTCGTCCGTCCGTCCGTCGGTCCATCCGTCCGTCCGTCCTTCGATGCTCCGGCGAGCCCCTTGTTGTTGGTTAAATTTACATTGAAATGCGAGACTCGAAGTAATTCGAAAGTTTGATTTTAATTTGTTTTCATTTCGCATTAGGTAGAGGGACCGAGCATCGTTCGCTCGCGCTGTCTCTTTTCCGCGCCGTACGTGTGTGTGAGTGGGCGGTGGGCGAGGAATAGGGCTGTCTCTGTCTGTTTACACGCCCAGTTTGCATCACAAGCTGAGTGACAAGGCGGCTCCTCCTCGGATGGGAAGCCATCACCATCCACATCCGCATCCCCATCCCCAACATCCCCAGCCCATGAGATGGAAAAGCTCGGCTTGGGCTTGGGATATTGCTCCATTTGCGCGCCCTGCTGTCTCTCCTTTTCCCAACCCCCCACCTCCTCTCTCACTTTCTCGTTCCACGGGTGTTGGTAAACTTTTGCCTGATTTTGTGTGCTTTTAACAGTTTTAATCAAATAATTGCACATGTGCTAAATGTAAACATATTTGTTCGATTCCACTAACCAGACACGCCCCAAACAACAGACGACCTCTCGCTCTCGCCTTCTGAGGACGCCTGTAAATTGTGCAAAAATTGTTAAGCCATCCAATTGAGAGTGGGTGGTGGGCGGTGGGCGATGGGCGATGGTTGGTGCACTTCTGCAGCCCCAGTTTCAACTGAAAAACCGAAGCGACGCTCCACAGGAATATTTACAAATGCAAACGAAACAGGAGAAAGTTCAAACATACAAACAAATGAGCGTGCAAACAGCACCGAAGACATCGGCAGAAAGTAAGCAAAGCAGAGCCAGAGTACCACCACCCACACCGACCCCACTCGACGCCAATTCCCGACAGGATGGCCGGACGACGCGTGCCTGGCACATTTTTAATTTCCCATTCACTTTTCGTTTTGGTCTAGCCAACTCTAAGCCTAAAGGATAATAAGTTGCACCCGACAAAGGCCAAAGTAGAGTAAAAAATCCAGAAATGAAGAGAAAACTTAGAGCGCGTGCTTTTGTTTACACGATTCACGTGGCTCAGCGCCCGTTCGGGGATTAAATGCAACTTGAAAATATTAAAACATTTCGCGACAAGTTGGCAAATGAAAGCCCGCCCAATCATGTCAACAGCCAAGTGCCGAAGGAGCGGGGAGTGCGGCGCCGGAATCCAGGATTCAGGAACCAGGGACCAGGCAACGACACCAACAACAGGAAGGAATGATTTCTTGTGCCAATATTTTTCCAGAGCACACAATTTCGATTTGTCGAGTGCAACTTTGGCGCTCATCGTACTCATCATGGCTGGCGCTCAGCATTTGGCTCCGGCTCCAGCTCCAGTCCCTCTGCCCCACATTCCCCCTCCTCCCCTTGGTCCTGCCGGTGCTCCATGCCACGTCCTTGACACCCAGTCGACAGTCAGAGTCGCAGTCGCAGTCGGCATTCAACTGTGGATGTGAATGTGGATGTCTCCTGCACGAATGTCAACGGAGCTGCTGCTGCACGAGGAAAAATTACTTACAAGTTGGTCATCAATTCGGTTCTAATGTCTTCTATTCGATATTATGGTAATACACATAATCGGTTAATTAGGTTTTTAACTTATTCTTGTTATAGTGATAATTTTAAAAGGCTCAACTGATCAAAAAATAAATATAAGCTAAGAAGTATTACTCCAAAATTAGTTCTAAAATTAGTAACCAAATAAAATAATATTTTCAGCTTTTACTATATAAAAATCAATAAATCATCTTGTTATTTACTTAAAGACTGAAAAATAGTCGACAATTAATATTACAATTACTTATTTTTGGATAATGCAAAAATTGATTTGAAATCGAAGGTCAGAAATATTATTGAATTTGTTTTAAAAAAATAAAAAATACCCCTACATATTCGATTACAAAAACATTTAAATTTGTTCTGTTCAAAACAGTTGTAGTTTAAAGAAGATAAAAACCTTTCCTTTTTAAAATCTTTTGGGGACTTGTAAAAAGGACCTTTGTTATTGCTATGAAAACATTGAACTGATTTGTCTCTATTTTATTCTCAGTGGTGGTGCTGCTAAAAAATACGTTGGGTGGAACGTTCACATCCGCACACCCACACACCAACACACATGTGTGTGGACAAACACAAGCACACTTACAGGAGTCTGGCCCGGAGTGGGTGTTTGGGTGGAGGGCAAGGGGGTTGGTGGGGCTGCTACTCGCTTGCAAATCAAGTGAAATGTTTGCAAATAGAATTTGTCTGTGCTTGCTCGAGTGTTTGACTGAAATCTATATACACATATAGTTAGTGTATGTGTGCCAGGATGCTCGCTCTCTTTCGCTCGATGTGTGTGTGTGTGTACATTATGATCAGTACAAATGTGAACATAACTGCACAAATATGTACATAGCAAGTCGCTCGCCGAGCCACCAACTCAGCCATGCCGAACACACTACCCATCCACCCACCCACCAACCCACCGACCCACCAGCACCACCCACTCGGAAAAGCCAGGCAGGCGAGCCAAAGAGTCGTCAGCTTTTTATACTCGTATTTGTGCATATTTGACTGCGCGCTCTTCCAGGCATCCACGCATCAGCCATGCGCCCTGTTTGCCTTTCCCGGCGTAAGGATTAATTAGCGAGCAAGTGTGGCATAAGCAAAGCAAAAAAATTATTTTAAAAAAGCAGCAAAGTATACACAAAATGAAAATAAATAAAATTGTCCTTTCAATTGCATCATTTACCGAACGAAACTCAATTGCCATGGCACATTAACAGGTTGCAAAAAAGTTATTTGGCCTTTGGCGATAATAACTTGTAAACAAAATCTCCCTGATGTAATTACTCAGAAATTAACGAGGTTAAGGCGATACTTTACCAGAATAGATAAGATTTAAGGATGATAAACCAGGTTATAAATACATTTCACTGTATTGGTTAACAATTAAGTACGATGGTTATTAGAGATTTGGAGGAGGTAAACCTTGATGTGTAATCTAATCTTCACAATATATATATTTAAACTCGAAATGACGCTGCAAAACATTCCCAAAGATGCATCTTCTAACAAAGCTCTACAATAATCTACTCATATTCATGATAATTAAGCACCAGTCAGCCTGTGACATTATTTATATTTGTGGAAATTAGTATACTCTCTATAGGCACGACTTTGTCTCGCCTGTATTTGAATTCAATTAGATGTTATTGCTCTATTATCGGCCCTGTTGTGGAAATTATTGTTTGCCAAGCCAATTAGTTTGTTTTCCAATGTCATTTTAAGTACACATGTTATACGTATAGCTAGCTATTCAGTAATTCAATTTAGAACTACATGAGAGGTGTGTATTCGTAAGATTACAATCCATTAAGGATGTGAGATCAATTCAAGATGTACATATGTACCTCCATATTATTTTATATATATGATTAGAATTTAATTTTGATTAATCATTACAGATTTGCATTTATTTTTAAAGCTAGCTCTGAAGATAATGATCATCAAATTATCAAAGATCCCAAGGAATCAAATATTCCGAATAAGTTTTTACAAATTGTATCGACCCAATTCCTGATGATAAGTATTTGAAGAACATAAAGCTATTCTTTTTTATTTGTATTCAAAGATCTAATTGTAGCTATTATTGTGACTAAAACTCGTAAATAATTCGATAAAGGAATGGGACTTTTATTAAATACTTTTTAATACCCATTATATAAAAGAAACCAATGCCCACCTTGCATCTTCGAGTTCCATTTATAGAACATGGCCTCATTTATCCTCTTTTTGGGCTGTGATTTACACTGCTCTTCATTATCGGATCGACAACAAGATTATCACCTGATTAACATTCCAGTTTCAAGTGCATTTGCCCCGTTTTCTGGCCGAGTTGCCTCGTTCATTAGCACAGAAAATTATAATTTTTTGTCAACGCCGCTGCTCTGCTGCTGCTGCTGCTGATGCCGGTTAATTGTGCCCGACAATCTTGCAAAATATGCAAACGTTTGAATTTGACATGCACACACGAAACGGTGGACAAATAGCAGCGCAGCCAGCATCCTCCGACGGTCGACTGCAAATTTACGGGGCCCAAAAAGGAGGAAAGGAGGGCGGGGCAGTGGCAACTGCAACTGCACCTGCATGCAAATGCAAACAAAACGCAGTCGCCTCCCTTTGCTGGACCCCTCCTCCATGGAGAGCTGAAAACTGCAAACTGCATATCACAGCAAAGGCAAAGGCAACTGGAACTGCATCGCCAGGATCGGGATGCTGCTGAAGATGCTGCCCCGGCTGCCTGGCAGCCTGGCGAATGACTTTGAAGTGGCAACGCATATAGGGCAGGGTGTTCTTAAAAATTCATTTCATTGTCCTGCATTGTCTGCTGCGAGCGGGGAGGGCAAATACAGCTTTCTGCAGCGGTCGCTGATGTTCCTGCAGCCGCCATCATTTCCGTTTTAGAGCTGCCTGGGTCCTCCTCGGTCCTTCGCTGCTCGGCAAAAAGATGCAAAGACAGCTAAGCAAACATCATCAGCACAAAGATGGCAGCGACAGGACGCAGCAGCAGCAGCAGCAGGAGCTGAAGCTCTGTTTGCTCAACGTACGACGGATATTGTGCCGATGTTTAGCAGTGGAAAGTAGTAGGGCCCCTGACACGCAGAGAAAAATTATCAAATATGTACTATCACCAAAATATTGAAAAGAAATCATAAACCAACTACTTTCAATGTTGTTTAAAACGTTCACAACAAAAAGTTGGTAATTATGATCATACATTACTTCTTAATATTTCATTTGGTCATTGTTTATATATATTTTGAAAGTTTTTCTAGGTCGTGAACACCAAGTGTATGTCTGCAAATCAAGCAGAGCATTTAAGACTCTTCATTCTCAGTTATTGGGTTATAAAAATAAAATAAAATTTAATTGTTATAATTTTTTTCTTACAAGTGGTTAAAGTTCAATTCAAACAGTTCTTAATAAAAATAATTTTTAGCTTCAGGTATTTGTTCTGCCTTATTTTTCTTTTACCTGATATTACAGCGAATTAAGTGCATTTTTCTCTTGGTGCAAGGCTGCAGCAGCGGCAGTCAAGCATTTGGGCAAACACAGGAGAAGAGGCGCCGGCAAAGGAACCAGAGCCCGCGGCCATAATAAGCGTGACCAGGACGAAGAGCAGCAACCAGCAGCACAGGAGGAGCAGGAGCAAGAGCAGGATCAGGAGCAGGAGCAGTAGCCCGATGGTCAGAGTCGCTGGCCTGCAGCGGAAATCCAGAGCTAGGCCTAACCCTAACACAATTTGAGGCAGCCCTAAGACGACAAGAGGCCAAAGAGGCCGTGACAAGTGCAGCAGCAAATAGCCGCAGGATGTCGTCGACAGGAGCAGAGGCAGGAGCAGGAGCAGGACCAGCTGCTGCCCAAATCACGCCAAAGAAATATCTGTCACAATTACAATAAAAAGAAGGCACAAAAAACTGTCAGGCGACTTCAACAATTTATAAATATTTAGCTTGGCCGAGAGATGGGAAGAATAAGAAGAGGGGAAAGGAAATGAGGTGCCAGGGAAACGAAAACCAAAACGAATTTGTCATTGTTGTGCCATTTCGACTCATAAATTTCACCTTTTGCAAAATGTGTTTGGGACCAGGACTATTACAACCCCCCCACCCCCCAACCCCTAATGGGCCGTGCAATGTGTCTTGATGCAATAGACTGGCATCCTTTTGGGATCTCCCGCTGGGCCATACAAATCGCATTACACGACTTTTTGACTCTCGCATTCAACTCTAATTACCCGGTAGTTGATTGTGTCCAGGCCGTCTTTGTGCCCAACAGGACTCAGGATAGGGGCGTTATCTGTTTGCAGTCCTGTGCGGAACATGTCCCCTCATTTGTAGCCAATTTGTCTGCACTGCCATGGTCGATTTCGGAGAAGAAAGCGACTTTCACACGCCGCAAACCTCCGTCCAGTCGAAGGTCATTTGGGGTCGATACCATCTCTCTGCCCCTGCCACAACTTAGCTCGGCTCAACTCACAGCGTGTATAATTAAAAGAAACGACGCATCGTTAGGAGCCTTATCACCATTTGGAAGAAATTGCTAAATTCAATTCTATTGTCCCCATCCAGAAACAACTGTGCGGCTTGTTCAAATATGGTATTGAAAGAGTGCTAAATGAAAAATAAGTATCTCTGTTTCAGCTAGGCAAATAGAACGCCTCGAAATTGAATAGAAATAAAGAAACAAAAAGGGGCAATTTTCATTAAATATTAGGGGAAGATTCAATGCTCTAATTATGCGAGTTCAATCACCCTGCATTATCTATCTTTAATATATTTACAACGTGTAGTAAAATGTAATAAATCTCAGCTAAACAATTTTTCAATAAATTTATAAAAATTACTGAAACTTTTAAATCAGTGATATTAAAATACATGTTATTGTAATGCATACATGCCTTAACAAATATATTAATAATAGCCAATAGGCTATTCACAAAATTTTACATTGGATCAGTATGGGAAGAGTATAATTTTAGTTAAATTCACAGCTTAAAGAATTTTTTTAAATAGGTTTATTATTTTAGCACTAACAGGTGCTTTGCCCGTGGGTGAAACAAATAAATTCCAATGAGGAAATACTTAAAGGTCTTCTAAATATTACTGGCTCACCACCGAATGAAAATTTGCTGATATCCCCGGTTAAAATAGATCGATCTCGTTAATTCTGCCGATGCTGTCGCCTGTCTGGCGGTTCATCGTTTTTCTAACTTTCCAAACAGCTTTCATTATCGCTGTCGGAGTTGTCACTGTCGTTGGCGTTGTCGCCTGCTATTTGCACAGTTGCTGCATTGTGAGATCTAGCGAAAAATTCCAAATAAATGGGAAAAATACAAAGCGGCCAGAAATGAGGAAAAAAAAATAGAACACAAAAATAACATTGTCGCGTTAGGTCAACACGGTCTGGCATTCGTTCCAATTTCAAGTCTATCAATATGAATGGTGTTTGCACAGGCCCCAGAATCGAAACAATTTTGTAACGATCTTGGCCGTATCTTGACTCGCGTCAAAACACACGTCAAATGTTTGCACACCCCCTCGAAAGATCGGTAATAATAACTGGGAAGACAAGCCCAAAAACTAAGGTAAGGTAAAGGCCCAAAAGGAAAACGTCTGCTTCCGCACATTCCCAACAATGGCCTTTATCGGCCCCAGGTAGTAGTAGTAGTAACCTGTCAGCCTCAAAACATAACACGGCAGACCGATGGGCATGACATTGTCATGATCCACACAAAACACATCCGGCCCGAATGACAAATCTCGTTGCTAAACAACACACTTTTGCGGAGAAAAATTCCCCAATTTGTCAGTCATTATTACGAAATCCCGAGTTGGCGGTGTCGGCTTCCGTTCGTCCAAGGGGCAGATTGGTAGCACCTCACCTCACGTCCCATCCATTGCCATCCCAGAAATACAGTAGCGGATGCTGTATGCAAATTTCCTCCATTCAGTCCAAGTGCCGCCAAAGAGGCGTCGGCGGGGCTTGCCTTATCATGCAGCTCGAAAGGGGCTGGGCCAAGTGCTCCTCGGCATGGCTAATGAGGCAGGGGCAGCCATAAAGTTGAAGTTGGTCACCTAATTGGGGCCAAGTGTAGCAGGAGGCTGATTGAGGGGCAAACATTTTGAAATTGAAACTTTTTCCCAGCCCAAGAAACTAGACTGAGAACCTACGCGGGGAAGCTGTAGCAAATATATACCTGGATATATTTAAATTAGATCAACTTAAGCATAAATTAAATTAAAATAAATCCTTAGTGGATTTTGTGAAATTGTTTGATTTTTTGTATATTCCTACTTCAGTAAATCATAACTGAGCTAAAAAAATCAATTTATATATTGTTAAGAACTTTGAACTCAAAATAACTCAGCATGGTTAAGAGTTGTATATGTTATTACCAAATAAAGTTTTATAATTGATTTATTTATTCATTATTAAAAGAATTGCTTTTTATACGTTTGTGTTTTATTTATAATAATATTTTAACAACCCATTAAAAACAACAAATCAATAAAATGGACACAAAACAATAAATTATGACTTTAAACAAGGAAATGCGTTAAGCATTTTAAAAGGCTTAAATATAAAATGTTCTATTAGCAAAGTTATCTGCTCAGAAGTAAAGATCCTTTTTCCCGGACACAAAAACTTTGCTGACTATATCCAATTATATTTTTGATAAATATGTACTTGCGTTAATCCCCGATTACTGGTTCTTATGAAGCTTTAATTTGGCAATCGGTTATGGCGCAGGCCTGTTTTTGTTGGTTTTGACCAAAATGTTGATTCATTTTGTTGCCAAAAGTCATTGAGGCGGCTTAATGCCTCATATAACGGTTGATCGCGCGTATTGATTGCTTCTGTTTGGGCGGCTGGATTGTTTGGATTGACTGCGGCTGATATTTGCATTTGTAATAATTTTTAAAATTAATTACATAAATATCTTCCAAATCTGTAAAATAAATTTTATAATAATTCATTTATTCCAATGCACTTTAAAGTGTGTGCACGCGCGAACGCACACACACACACACACACACCCTGCTGCCAATATTAAACATTAAATGGCCAGTGCCAACAACATTAACGTCCGTTATTTGCTTGGCCCGGACTTTTGGACGGTTTGCCGGACTGGCAGGCCGATGTGGCCGCATGAGCCTCCAATTAGCAATAACTGTAAATGTGAAATTTGCACAAGCATAAAAAGCCTTTAGCCGCCATTTTTCATTTGTCAATTGTTGGTAAATAGAGCAACCCAATAACAGGAGCAGTTGTTACCCGAAGCTGAATTTCCATTTGCTTTGCATTTGCACTGACTTTAAGATCTGGCCAAAACACTCTATTTAAAGCTGCCAGCCTTTGGCTCATAGAAATACGTGTTCACATGTAAAATTCCATCAAAAATCGCGGGTTTTGAACAAATGAAAACTCCCAGCGAAAATTAAGTTTGCCTTCGTGGTTTTATAGCAATAGGAATGGTAAGAGGAATGCTACATGTAAGTGCCAAACAGGATGTGAAATACTCTTGTCTCAGACTTAGAAACCAATTCCTTAAAATCCTCTTTCATTCACCGTCTTCACAACCCTTAGAACGTTTACAACGTTAAACATCTTCTTTGTGACTCTTTTGTTTAATCCTTAACCATAACCAACCGAATTAAATTGATGTTCTGCTGGTTTTTCATGATAGATTTTAATATCTAAATTTGGCTTGTGGATTTCTTACCCCTAATTCCTTGCCGAAAAAACCTTTTGGAAGGGAATTCGCCAGGCTTGTTGCAATAAAACCAACTTACCACTTTCCCTATCCCGTTCCGGCTTTTTGTATTGTACTTGGCGAGCAAATATTGTGCCGCCGTCGACGGGCGGCGTGCTGCTTCGAAAATCAAATTCCAATTGCAACGCTGCGTATACGCAACGCAATTTTTCCACAGCCAGGTTGTTGGCCCTCTTTCGCTGGTGCTGGCCCCTTTTTCCTTTCTTTTTGGCCACCATCTTCATTCCGCCTGCAATTCGCTTTATTTGCCTTCACAATTTCGGCTGTTTGTTGTTGGCCCGACTGAAGTTGCTGTTGTTTGTTGTTTTTATGAGGGGGCGAAATTGTAACGTCCTCATTTCTCCAGCCGAAATCCGGCCGACCGTGAGTCTATATAAGTGTATATATAAATTTTCATTATAGACTGGAGGGCGCACGGACACCTCTGCCGGCGATTAGTCAACGCCCCGAGTTCGCTCGACATTTATTTGTCCTGTTGCAGTAATCAGCCGACAGCGTTGAGCAACCAGCTCTTATTTGCCTTGGCACAAATCCTGGTCCCAGCCATTTGACTGCTCTCTGGCAATATTTGTTTAATTTGCAAGCCCTTCGCTTTCCAGTTAATAAAAATGACAATGAAGCTATTTTCGCAATGGGGGCGGAGTGCAATTTTTTGCTGTTTGTGCACCGACTGCTGCACCCCGCGTATGTCATCAATTTTGGTTTGTGAATTTTTTAAAATGCTAAATTGCCTTGGCCATTGTTGTGTTTAGTGAGCGATAACCAGGCGGTCGACGGAATGCCGTCAAACTAATACAAAAAAGCCGGGGAATATGGTGAAAAAATAGGGGAATAACACACTACACACTGTAGGTGTGCGTACACTTGTGTTTCGGCCCATTCGAGTGTGAGTTTTTTGGTTAAATATTTTATAATTAAAAAGCTAACACCGACTAACACCGTGCGAGGTGTGTGTGCAAACAATAAACAAACAAAATCCTTTTCAAATATTTACCGTTGGCATATAGCAAACGTTGACGGCGACGGCGACAGCGACGTTGACGTCGAAAGCTGCTGACCCCTTTTGCCACCTCGTCCCCAATCCTATGCCCCTCTGCCCCACAAGCCCCAACGGTCTAAAATTTAAAATTTCTATTTAATTTCGTTTTGTGGCGCTCGAAGGAAAGTGACAAAAAAGAGGTCGGGTCGTGTGTTTGTGCGCCTTTGGGTCATTTAATTTTGCATAGTAATTTATTTAAAGCAAAAGGAATATTTTATTGTGCTTTATGTTTTAATTTTTTAGCACCCCGCTGCCGAAACAATGGCAATCATGCCCGTAGTCTATTGGCATTTCAATTGTATTGCTTTTTGCTCCATTTGTTTTTGTGTTCCTGCCAGCCGTTGTGTGTGTACGTCTATCCTTTATTTATAACTTTAGCCAGGACACACTCACCCACACACGTCCAGCCTTGTGTGGGTGTGCGAGAGGAAGTTGCCAACGCGGCAAAATCCTGCGCATGTGTCACATTTTATCGCAAATTTTCACTGCGTGATGAATATTAAAAAAGAAGTTTCAAAGCCGAACCCAAAAGAGAAGGAATTCTATATGTATGCATAGAATATGTCAAGGATTAGGGCAGGATGAAATAGTTATGCTCTAACATAAAATTGAAAAAAATCTGGGAAATGATAAAAAGTAACATAACAAAAGTAAAAGAAACTACAGCTTAAAGTTTAGAAAAGATTAAGGTCTGAAAAAATTAAATGGTAAAATGTAGGCTAGGACTTAAAAATAAATTCTAATATGTATTTGAAACAAAGGTTAAAGGTTTCAATAATGAGTTAAAGGTAAATGTCTATACTTTGCTATCATGCTTCACTGATTTTCGAACCCAAAACAACTCTATTCGTTTGATTGTAGCGCACATGGGGCTGGTAAAATTCTAATAATTTTTGCGCACTCCAGGCACAAACCGAATCCATCATAAATCTCGGCCCGGCTCGATGACAATGCATCATCCGTGTGCAAACAGAATGCTAAATCTCTTATAATATCCTTTATGTCCAGGATGCGCCATATGCGTGTGTAGGCTAAGGCATGAGCACACACTCATATGTGTGTGTGTACACATGTATTCGAATACCAGAGAACGATTTTCATTTTAAACTTCGTTATTAAATTCCTGCAGAAATGAGCGCTTTAAGCGGAACTGAAATAGAGGAAAATGGCAAACGTCTTTGTTCTGTGTTCTTGGCTCTCATTGTGTATCTACAAGATACAATAACTTGGTCCACTAGTGCCCCTTCAAAAGTAGCCGAAAAGTACCGACAAAGTATGTGCAAACAGGAGGCCAAAAAGGAGAGCGCATAAAACAAATGAAACTCTTGTAGCAGCAGCCGAGAAAAGCACAAGAAAATTTCAAGAAAAATATTAAGACAACAACAACGAGGGCAAAAGCAGCAAAGGAAAATGCTCGAGTGTCTGCCTTAGAGTTGGGCGGTAAATCAGGCGATGGAGGAGCCTGGGCAGACTGCCAGCCATTTGTAATAGTTGCCTGGCTGCTTCCTGTTTGGCAGCCAGGCATCCTGCTCCAGGACCTCGCCACCCAACCCAACCCCGAGTCCCAGCAGACAGCAATAAAATGGTATAAAAGTAAAAATCAAAAGTGAAACAAAGGGAGGGGGTGTGGAGATAAAAAGGGAGCCAGTTCTTGATCTGGTTGCTGTATAGCTGCTGCTGCTGCTGCGGGCGATTTCACGTAGTCGAATCAATTCAAAACAACTGCGAATGCAATTTAATAAAATCCGTGCACGGGCGAAATTCTTTCCAAGACGAGAGGAGAAGAGTGGTGAAGTCCGGGTGGTTCCCCTGCCGATGGTGGTGGTGGTGGGTCGCGTACGCCTGGGTTGGCTGAAGCTGAAAGTCCGGGGCAAGGAGTAAAGCCAGCCCAGCGCAAAACAATAAAGCGAGCTTGTGTACACAAGGGATATGCTCCTGTCTTTCAGCACACACACACACACAGGCACACACATTTACCCGTCGTACACTGGCATGTGAGTCCTGTGTAACAGTCGCCATATTGGCAGTCCTCGGTCGCTTTCTTTGTTTGCCGAGCGTTGTTAATTTGGCAATACCCGCTTTCAATTATCTTATAAATATGAAAATGCAGCAGCAAACGCTGCAGGCAACACCCCAGAATCGTAATGAAAAACGTTTCATTTTTCATTAAGAATATACAAAGACCAACTGCGCTGTGTGCCTTTCAGATCAATCAAAAAATCATGACGTACACTCCTTGTCCAGATTGTTTGGCCAAGGACCAAGACGCATGGAAGTGGCAAAAGTCAGCGAGTTTCGCGTACGTGCCACCAGCAACATTCATTGCATGTTGCCGGTACGCCGCTGTGACGCAATTGTGGGCATTACCTGGACGGGATTGGGAAACGGCCGCTCACGCACCTTTACTTCTAGTACAGCAAAAAATAAAAAAAACACGGTGGCGGCGGACTAGGCGAGGTCGCCACTTCGTTGCGCATCTCTGGCAATGCGCAAATATGTGCACACCAGCAACATCCACATCCACAGCGACAGCAGCAACATCTACACCAGCAACAGCCACGATCACCGCAGCGACACTATTTCAATTAGCAACTGCATTGCACGCGCTAAAATATGCAAAGTGCCTGCCACTCGCGTCATGCCAATACCGATCGATCCTCCGCCTGCCCCCCCCAGCTGCTCCCTCGATCGATTCAGCACTTGACCCCGCCATTTGCGATGTTGTTGCTGGCACACTTTGCACCGCACATTGCTTATTGGGCGTGTACCTCTCCCAGGTAAATATTTAACGCGAAATACCGCGAAATGGCCAGATACCCGAGTTGCCAGATACTCCAGCTTTGCCAAGGGGAGCAGCCATGCGAGGCTGGGACGCTCCTGCAAAAGATCTTGGGCAATCTGCGGAGCATGCGCATCGATCTGGTCAATTATCGCTTTTGTTTGCATTCGGAATACCGCAAACTGCCATTGGATACTATTTCTTACTCGAGATCGGGAGCAGACTTCGGACTAACGAGATTTGCCCACTCGATGGCGTATTAGGCCTATTTGCCTTGACCGAAAAGCATTTGCTTGTACAAAACCTGTCCTTCTCAGACCCAAAAAAGAAATCATTAGAGACAGGTGGATTCTATTGTCACGCCTATAAGTTATCCAGTAGTTATTCTCAGTTAAAAAAATACATTGCAATAATTTCACGTAGAGCAGGCATAAGCCTTACATTAAAACTGGTTTAAATTTCGTCCTCACTTAGATGATTTAAAGAGTATAAATGAAGATAATCAGTACCTTTTTTATGGAATATTTTAATTTGTCAAATAAGTCATACCTTTAAATCACTTTAATGCAATAATCAATAATACTATGATTTTATTATTTTTAATGCTTTTGAGGTTATCGATACCATTTTTATTTTTAAAAAAATCAGGTTATAAAGTCCCTTAATAACTAATCGAGAATGCATATACCTTAAGGTCTCTTAAGCGTTTCCTTCCCCCTGTTACAAAGATTTAAATAAATTCAACATACCCCTGGACTCCTCGAGTACCGTTTATAAAAACAGAAAAACTCTATCCACCATTTAGAGTCAACCGAGCGCGGCATTTTTGTAGTACGAGTACCTCGTACTCGTTCCAAACACTCATTATAGATCCGAGATGTGCTTGTTTGCGGCGATAATGACGCTCGAGCATCGGAGACCGGCGACCAGAGGCCCAGCAGTCAATTCAACGTTAATCACGACTTTTACTTGTCTTTAATTTTTTTGGCAAATAAGCCGGGACCGACGGGGAAAGAAGGAGAAACGACTCGAAACTCTCGAGCGACTGAGAAATGGGCGCGGACGGATCGGCGGCGTCAGTCGATGGATCGAGTTAACATATACAGCGAAATAGCCATATGAAAAGGTGGATATTTCAGGCTAAGTATGGCCAAGTGGTATGTGTAAATTTTCACTGTCGCTTGCTTATTTTTGGTGTTTTTTGTTGTTGCTTATTTTTTTGTTTCGTGTTCGAATTCAATTTAAAATGCACGTAGTTATGTCTGTTTACTTAAGTTTTTGACGGATATTTTAACGATGTGAGCTCAACACAAATTCACTTTAAACGTTTTCGTGTGACGCGGGGGTGGGGAGGTAGGGCCGAGGTATGGTCAAAGGAGGGGGGTTGGAGATAATAGGGGAGGGGGGATGGTGATGGGACCAAGACAGCGACAAGCATTCGCGTTCGCATCCGCACCGATGACGAACGACAACGACAAACATGTCGAGATATTCACGTCCGAGTGATAATGAGATGCGCGCCTTTTTCCAGTGGGTTTCTCTCTCCTTCTCCGTCACATTTTTCTCCTCATCGCTGTATTTTCGCTGATAAACAAGATGGAGTTACATTTTTAGGTTAATTATGTGCTAAAGTGTGGGACGGCATACGAAAAGGGCGAAGGGGGTAGCTGGGGGCTCGGGTGAGTGTTCTCCTTTCGAGAGGAGAAAACGTCAAGTTATATAAATATGATATCATAGCCTGAAAATGTAAATCCACCGCATTCTGAATCGGAAATGGGATGCATCAATGGATCTGACATTTGGCCAATTACAAGGGATGTAATTTAAAGCCAGTCCACTCAGCAACATTCAAGGCCCTCTTCCCTCTCAAATACACAAATCTTGTTTGCTCATAAATACATGTACGGACGCATATGCACCTCATAAATTAAGTATGGGTTGAATTGGGCATGGGCAACTGCTTCAAAGTCCAGTTTTAATCTATTCTGTGAAGATTATAAAGTAAGGGGCTCTAAGATTAAGCTTTGATACATCTTAACGAGCCCTAAAAAATAATATAATATATTAGTATAAACAAAAGAATCAGTATATTAAAATTTAATATTTTCAAATTAAAATAACGAAATAGCACTTTGAAGTATAAAGCAAAGAAGTCACCCAACGATTTAATAAAAATGTTATTTCATTGAATAGCAAAACTAAGCAATCGGGGTCACCAATTGCCCATTTCTGAGGGGCAAAAAAGGCCTACGTATATAAAAAGTTATCTTTAAATGAGTCAAATAAAGAGTTATTCGTCCTTTAAAGGCTTTTCCTAGGCTATGTTTTAGGAACCCCAATCAAAATAGGTACTTACATATTCGATCATTTCTCTAAGGATATATTTTAGGCCTTGATTTGGTATCTGCTGAAATTGTGCTAATTTATCAAAAATGACCAAAAACCAGACATGGTTCAACATGGCACAAGACGTTTGCTGATGCGGCAGGTTGTCCTGGAAAAGGAGCCCAGATCGCCTGGCCGAGACCCAGAACCAGAAGTGGTCGAGCGCCGGGCTGCTGATTCATTAAATCTGTGCTGGGAAAATGCCTGTTGTGTTGCCTAGTTTATGGACACGGACGAGTCCTCAAAGCGAGGGCAAACCCACAGCAGTAGAAGCGGCAGCAGCAGCAGCAGCAGAAGCAACAACAGCAGCAACAGCAGTGGCGTTGCACTAGCCGAAAGCTGTGCAAATATTTTATGCAAATGTCCGGGCCCGTCGTCATTGCACGGACCCGGCTATATGGCCATAGCCATACGGCTATGGCTACGGCTTTGGCTACTACGGTTGGGGCCACTGAAACGAAATTAATTTGTGTTTATACATAATATGCCTGGGTCCGGGTGTGTCCTGTTTTCCACTCAGCGCACACACGCACACACGCTGCTTGATAAGGGGGTGGCGGGGCAGGGGGTGTGTGAGGTCCTGCCGCAATGAAATTTCATTATGAATATGCCGGCCAGCATCATTATCAAGAGCGGCAAAACAACGCAGTGCAGCGCACACAGCAAAGGATATGCATACACACAAGGATATGCGAGCGCTTTTATATGAGCTACTGTTGCTGTTGCTGTTGCTGCTGTTGCATTTGTTGCTGCTGCAAATGTTGCTGCTGCTGCTGCTGCTGCGGTGGCTTTACCTCCGACTGTTTGTTGTCGGCACTGTTGTTGCGGTCGGATAGAGAGCGTCCGCCAGATAGGCAACAATAATGCACATGTGTCTAAAATTGAGTTTAAATATACATACAACCGTGGGCGGCTTAAAGAGTTTGCCGCAAAGATACATTTGCCCCAAGGATATTACGACAATAAGCTAAATTTTTATTTGTAATGTCTAGCCTGAGAACGGATAAGCCCCTTAAGCAAGTAATTTATAGCTATTACCCTTATTACAAACACAACTTAAGCTAATTTTATTTTCATTAACATATACTCAACACTCATTTGTATACCGAATTTGATTTTGATGGAATTTATGATACGATAAATATAGGTTTTGAGCTTAGATGTCGTTAGGAATTTTACATTTTGTATTATAAGGTTTATGAAGAAAATTCTTAAAATTCTGTTTAAGTGTTGATCCCATTCTAGTTTTTTTTTTTTAAGGCCGAACTATGTTTATGTAATTGATGCAGCTTACTCAATAAAGAATCTGTTAGACAGTAATAAAATAAGAGCAAAGGATTTTAGAAATGCACCGTGTTACTGCTACTCTTTGACCACTCCCGCAGAACTTATGGGTCCATCCTCCAGCTATATATACATAGATATTTAATGTCTGTACATATGCAGGCAGCCTGACGACCAAAATCTGAAGTTAAATATTTCGTGTTGCAGCGGGCCAAACTTTGTTGAAGTTGTGCGGGCGACAGCCACGACGCACAATGGCCACCCACACACACTATAATTTGTTGATTTTGCCACTTAAAGTCAGCTACAGTTCCCAGTCCAAGTCGTTCTCCATGTGCAGCTCCTTGAAGAGCCATGTCCTGGCCTCACCTCACGGGGATCTCCCTCTGCGGAGCGGGTGTGTACATTTTTTGGAAATTATGCCGGCACAGCAGAAATCGTTGATTCATACGGTTGACTCCGCTATGCAAACGCAACTGGCTGTAAATCGGGTAAACTGTTGATGCATGTGGCAGTGGTACCCCGGCAAATTCAGTTACCATCCCACGGGAACTGGCCAAGTCATCAGCCCAGGGCCGTTTGCATATGCAGGCAACTGCGATATTGCTGCTGCAGTTCCTCGCTACTGGCAACTGGACTACTGCCTACGATTGCAGCAGCAACTGCCGATGCTGCTGCTGCTGCTGTTGCTTTTGAGCAATCAATCAGCGAGCAAAAGTCAAACATTGACTTACAATCCAATCCACGGATTTAAATTGACGTATTTACCTGCGCAACGACTGTGCCTGGGCAGCAGCCCCAAACTGGAGAGCTGGAGAACCGTAGAGCCGTAGACAATGGCGGCAGGTTCCGGAGTTGCAATGGCCTGCAACTTGGACTGCCACCCACCCACTCTCCCTGCCACCACCATCCTCGTGCTGATCCCCCGCATTAAATTGGGCGATTCGACAAATTATTGAGTTGTCGCCGGCAGGAGCTCAGCCAATGGACGGCAAAAGAGGGAGGTGAGTGGAGGAGGGGAGGGGGTCGAGAAGGATTTCGAGGGGTCAACTTTCGAGAGGGGTTGCAACTTTGGGCCCCGTGTGCGGGCACGCTGTTTGGCCATTAAAGCTTCATATTTGACTTCTGAATAATTCAAATTACTAATATTGATTCGGGCCACGAGAAAAAATGTAAACGCATTGTTGTTGCCACCGGGCGGCCTCGTTGAGCGACATTTCGGGCATTTTGCTATGCAGGAGGAGCGGAAACACAGCAACAGCAACAGCAATAGCGACAATAAAACAGTCAACATGACAAACGTCGCGTCGCTGACGTTGACATTTGGTTGATTGGCGCCCCAGTCGTATACGTAATCAACGGAATGTTGACCACGTCCACCACGCACTCGCCCACATTGGGCGGACATATAGAGCATATAGGGCCTGGCCTAGCTACAAACGATATATGCTTGATTGGATACGCGCGTATACGGAAAAATGCCAGGCGGCAGCGTCAACGGTCATCAAAATCGAAATGGAAAATGGAAATGGGTCTAGAGGAACGGGAGGCGGCTGGCCATGGAAATGGCTGCTTGTCATGCGAGTGTCAGCTCCATTGGGGCCCCGAGTTCGGGCCTGGGTCCCCGGATCCGGATTCGGATTCGGTATGGATCCAACTGCTTATTTCCTTTTTATTGACAACCCCCAGTGGACGGTGGCGGGAGGTTGTTGGCGGAGTCGTAGCTTTTAACTAGTGTAAATAACGTCCTCATCAAATTGTCATAAGGACTCGCCAACACATCGGCCACACACACACACACACTCAGTCGCTCAGAATAGACAGTTGCAGGCGTAATATGCATGTGGACAGGAATGGCAACCAGACACGCTAAGCAGACCCGGTTCAATAATTGAATACACTATCCCAGATGGTAGTTCTGACTCTGTGATTTAATATGAGTCAAGCCAACCAGCTTGAAACTAAGTTTTTATACCAAATGATCTGCTTAAACTCTTTAACTTTATTTGTTTCTTTGTAATTTCTTGTATATATCTTTACAATATTACTTATTTCATACGCACATAAATTACTCCTTTACAATACTTACATATATTTAGCTTAACAAGGATTCCTTATAGTTTAGTCATTACTGCTTAAAGTTATAGTAGTATATATATATGTACATTTTCTATAACCAGAGGATTTAAGAAAAATTAATATTTTAATTTCAGAGTATTCTATGTTATGATACATATGGGATATCTTTATTCAACAAATATGTATTCTTTTTTACTACCTTAAGAAATTTACTTAAGAAATTAAAGCGAATTCTTTTTTCAGAGAACTGGATCAGAGTAGTGTATCGTACACTATAAAAACTGGGAATACTTAACTATTATTCGAGTGCTCACTCATTAGAAAATCATTTTCGTACTTCAACTTGGGCTTGTCATTCGGGTCGCACTTACTGTGGTCGATGTCCTGCGGGAAAGTGACTGACTCTCAACGGCCAACACCCGCCACCCCCCACCCATCACCCACGACGCCCACTGATAGGGCGCGATAAGCAAGGCCAACTATTTTCATTGTCTGTCATGTTTGCCAACTTGTTCTTAATTAAGCCAGGTTGGAGAGCCAGGTAGACCACCCCCCTCCCCGTCGACACTCGCTTGGGTCAACAAGCTGTTCACATATTCCCCAGCACAGAGCCAAAGCGGCCACCATTTTGTATTTCTTGCCTTAATCAGCAGCCATATATAGTGTGTGGGGTGCTCGGCTGCGGGCTGGCCGATAAGGGCCGGAGCTGGAGATCGAGTCTGCCGGAGAGGAGGCACCAGACCTGGGTCTGAGCCAACGCTCTATATATAGCCGTGCACACAGGCCCGACCTTTTCGCCAGTGTTCGCCTTATCTGCGCGGCTGGCAGAAGAAAGAATTTGCTCTGTTCTTGGGATTGTTTGCTCGGTGTCGTCGTCTCTCCGGATGCATTCTCCGGCGGGCTTATCGCTAACCTCGACAACTGTCTCATTATACGGCTGGCGGTGCCACAAGTATACCAGCGGTGCGATCGTAGCGATCGTAGCCATCTTTCGTTATTTGCATTTATGCAGCGTCAGATTAGATAAGCGGCAACTCCGCCAGATACAGATACAGATATACGAGTGCTTTGTGCGCCGTCTTCCTGTTCTCAGGTACCAAACCTGATCCAGATAATGAGGTGGCTTCCACGCGGACCGCGACTTTATCGTTTGCCCAGGCCAGAGATAAACGACGGGGTCTTAGCGCTGATTCTCCGCCCTGCCTTGTTTACAAAGTGCAATTTACAACTTTTCCGAGAAGTGTACAAGAAAAGTATGCCGCCGCGCTGAGGTTTAATAAATGCCGTAAACTCCACCCAACCCACCTGAGAAAGTAACGAGGGGCTCCCTCCGAAACTTCTCATGGGCAATCCCCTTAATGCTTTCGCAAATAGTCCACAAACATCCGGCGAACGGCGTCGATCTTGGACACATTCGAAATCCCCAGTCCCCATTTGAATAACCAAATTTTTGTTTGACTTGCTGTGGCTTTTGTAGCGAAAATTAAGATCATATGGACTGGGACAATGCGTCAAAGTAACCAAACCACTCAATTGGACAAACAAAGCCAAGGCTGAAAAAAGGCTTGACCGACTGAGTGTTGGAAGCTCGGTGTGAAAAGCAAAAGCTAAACGATTCCAAGAAATTCCTGCATTTTACATGGGCTGGCCATTAACGGCGATTCCACTCGTTCGTGGAATGATAAGTATTGCTTCAAGATGGAAGGAGCCAAAAAGTTCCCATAAGAGTTTTAAGGAGCAAGAGTACTTACTATATCCCTAAAAGACTCTGACTGGCTTAAAATAAAAGGACACCAAGGAGTGATCAAATGATCCCAATATCTAAGCACTAACAACTAATATCAGTACAATATCGTATCATAGGACCGCCAATGAAGTAATATTTTTAAGATAGTTATAGATAGTTATAGTTATAGTATAATACAAGTCTCAAGCTAATTTGTGATTCCCAGTAAACTACTAATCCCCAACTATCCCACTCGTATCTTATCTATGACGTTATAGGATTTTCTAAATCCCAAGCATCTCCTTGTCTTATCAGCTATTTTCCAACTATCAACCTAGAGAAAATCCCCCTGTGTGTAAGACTTTGCTCAACTGAGCTCAGACAGCTGACTCTCCCCAGAGTCTCCAGCTAATTGTAATCCTCATATTTACATATGCATATAGTATGTGTACCTGCACCTCCCACAACCCCCGGAATCACTTCGATTGGCAGTCGTGGGCGTCGTGTTTCGATTGTTTATTATTATCACCTACAGGTGTCGTTCCATAAACATTTTCAAACATGACGACAACATCACATCAACAGAGCAGCAGCAGCAACAACAATATTCCACTCCAGCCAAAAGCCAGGGAGCTGTATAGCCCAAGTTGGAATCGGAATCGGAATCGGTATTGGAGACGCCGTCTCCAATGCCTGTATGAATTGAACAATTGCTGCGTTCGTTTGCGCAAAGCAAATATTTTACAAATCAAGCGCTTTTCTGATTTTGTAAATGTGGGCTACCAATTTCCCTCGGCACACACATACACTCCGTGTACTCCGTGTGTACACATGGACGAAAGCGCAAGTCATTGGCAATGTGGCGTGGCCTCCTTCGGAGATCTACATATCCACCAGCACCACCACCTCCAACACCACTCCGCTCACACTTTAGTGGCAATAAAAAGCAGGAAAAGAAGGCTCGTGCCGCAGCAAGTTGGCCCTGCGAGTCCGCAAGAGGCATTCTACTAACAATATTTAACTGAAAAATATTTATTATTTACCAATTTGTTTGCTCGACTAATAACAATAATCGTAGCAGCACAAGAACAACAAGAGCGGGCGCAAAGAGAAGCCACAACAGAAAAGAAAAAGTCATTCATAGAGAGCTCCCCAGGCTTCCCCAATGCACATAGCCCCACCATCGCATCGATATACCCACTTCGATTCCAGCCAAGGACACTGCACCGCTATGAAAATCGAATACGAAACAATCACAAATATTGGCAGCCAGCAACTGCAGGCGGGGATTCGGAGGAGCAGGAGGGGATTCGGAGGAGCAGGAGCAGCAGGTCGCCCCCATTTCGCACTTGGCAGACATGCGCTAGACGGCGGCTTGTGTACACTCTGCCCGCCATTTGCCTGCGACTCCCGCTGCACTCAAAAAAATATTCACAAATGTCTCAAAATTCAATAAACAAAATAAGTAAATATTACTATGTTTCACTGATTCCTCTAGTTGAAAATTAATTTATATCAATTATCTCACCTACAATTAACATAAGTTACAATTTATTAGAATGTTAAACTCTATTTAAAGTACAATTTTGATTTTCTAAAAAATATTATTTCACTTTCTAAATGAAAAACTAATTTGTTGATAAAGAATTTTAAAAAAAGTATAAAATTAAAAAATCTTGGGCATATAAAAAAGTGTTGATAGTATTTGAACTAATAAAATATCTTTAAAACTGTTTAATTAGTTTATGTAATTTGGATTAAGACAATTTTTGCAATATATTAGGCACTTACTATGAAATAACCATAATAATTATTAGGTGTTTTATTTTAAAAAGAAATCTGATGTTAATGAACAATGTTCCCGAAATAATTGATGTAACTTTAAGTACATAGAAATCCGTTTGTGTTTATTTTTAAATATATTGAAGTCATATACACATATATTTTATATTATATATATTTTAAGGAAACTCTTTTTAAAGTGTACCAAGGGAAATGGTAGCGGTATTGCCTCTCGCCATCGACATCCTTACTGGCACAGCGGCATTGTTTTTGTTTGCCTTTTTGTATTTCTATTTACTCGCAAGTTTAGTTTGAGTTTAAATTTATTCCCACCGCCGTCGAAGCGTCCTGGTTTGAACTGGCATGCGTGGGCGTTCGCCGGTTGGATTTCTTGTTGATTCCGCTTTGCGATGCGAGGCGACTCTCGCTTCGATCCAATTGGAACGGCCTTGCCCCGCCCCACGCCCCTCGCTCACCGCCGCCCCTCATGCCCGGCTGCATTAGAGCCAAAGTTGTTAAGCAGCGCTAGATAAGTGCTCGAATAAACATAAATAATAAATGACATTTACTAAATAAAAATATTTGCGTTCGCATAATATTTGAGCAGCAAACTCAAACTCGACAGCCAGAGCTCCAGAGCTCTCTTCCATGGCTCTTTGGGTTCTGGCTGGGTTTTGGATTTCCCTGTGTGTGTGTGTGTTTTTGGGATGGCCAACACAACATGGCCGACACACACACTATGTCGCTTTTGGCTTTGGTTGATTTCGGAAGCAATTTTGGCACCAACGACGCGCTTTCCTCTGCCGCTTTTCGTCTGGCTTTGGCTTTGGCTATTGCCATGGCTATGTCTGCTATGAAAGCGGAGAAAAAGCAGTAGTGGTATCCGAAAAAAACATCGCAAAATTTGTGCTTTCACTTTCATTTGTTTGCTGTAATAACAAGCGCAAGGTAGCGAGCGCATTTGAAGACTGTATTGTAGTTGGGCTTGGGCACACAAATGCGATTCGGAAGGAGATGATGATGGTGCCGCCGCGTTCTCGATGGCTGTTCGTTCGCCTTTGTTTATTTTTAGCTTTGACTGTGCATTTGTCAATGCAAATATACACAAAATTAAAACCGTACTCCGGCAAATGCAGGAGGGAGAAGTCATTGACATTGACACATCGATTAGCTATGAAGTTGGGCGATTTAAATGCGTACTTTCGGGACCTTGTTCCACTTTTATTAGCCCAAACAAAGGGCGATTAATATGCAGATTCAATGACAATTAGCCACGCTAATTATGCAAAGTCAATTAAGAAAACTTCCAATGAGTTTATCTCCATCGAAAGCGAAAAGGATGTAAATTCAAGCGGTTTTTGAGCCCTCAATTATAATTACTTCCAGCGATTTTTCTTTGGGCCAAGACAGACAGTTGACCCGTCCGTGCAATTAAGCGGAATCGAAAGGGCAGACGAAAGATTAAACTGCAATTGGCCGGGCCAATCAACTGAAGTTGGCTTGAACCCACTTTTTTTTTTGCCCCAGATTAATGCAGAAATGCCTGCAATTAGCTTGAAGTGTCTGCAAGCAATGTGGAGAGCCCGTATTGCAATTGGCTTATCCTCCCGGCAGGCAAACAAATGTCGGAATAAAAAAGCAATCACCAACTGCAACAACTTTGCCTCCTAAGCCGCAGCAACAACCCAAACAAAAAAGGCTAAACGCCGTTTTATATTAGCCCATTGCTGGAATATCAATTGTATTAACGTCGCCGTAATCAAATCAAGATCATCGGGCGGGTGTCATTCAGGCAGTCACCCTCCTTCCTTCATTCATTCGGGAAAATCAAAGTTCAGCCCGAGAACCGAACTATTAACTGCTAAAACGGCAATGTGCATGAGAGCCATGAAAACCGAGCACAGTTGGATTAACATCCGTTCAGCACCACCCCTGCAATCAGTGCCAGGCCGTCACCACATCTACAGCACTCCACCCCCCTCCCCCGAACGACTTTTCCCGCCTCCCCCTGGCACCACTTCCCCACCCCTTGCACCACCCGGTGGGTCGACCTGCTCACAAATTGCTCGCCCCTTGCAGTCACACAAATGAATAATGAAACGCTTATTGTCGCAATTATTTTATTGCCCTGATATCTGTAGCCTCAAAACATACACCAAAAACGAGAATACGAGACCAAACGGCACGGAATGGGCTGAAATGTCGACGTCGATGGAAATGACGATGATGAAGAGGAATCAGGCATCGCCGAGCTCAAGCGCCCCTTTCTGGAAAAAGGTAATAGTATAGGAAGCTCAATAAATACCCTTCAATTAAATTATTATGATTTAAGGGAATATGAATAATTAGTTTTAAAGCTCACTTATAAATAAACTGATAAACAATGCGAACCCATTTTTAAACATTTTAATTTGTAAGACTACCCAAAGGTAAAAAAGTAATTCCAGACCTTAAATAAGTAAATAAAATGAAGTGGTTTGGAACCCACAGAACGAAATTAAAATTTATTTTATTGTAGAAATGGCATATACAAAATAACTTTATTTTTCTGTCTCCAAATCAAATTTGGCTATTTAAAAACTTAGTATAAAACAATTCAAATCGAAGAGAATTGATACAAAAAATTAAATGTTTACCTTGGAAAGAGTATTTCCGTTTCCTCACCAAAACCTTTAATTTTTTAGTCCTGCCAGGACAATGCACTCTGTCTCTATCGCTCCTGCGCCCCGTTTTCGCCAGGACCCAGGACCTTCGAGCACGAACCCAAGTCTGAGTCCTGATGTATGGCATAATCCTTGCTATTATTTGGGGTTGATTGTTCGTGAATCGGGAGTGAGCGCAGACGGGCGATTTGTTGTTGGCCGCTTTAGGGGTTGTCCTGGCCAAGAACAACAACAGTGCATTAGCACTTTAATGCGGCTAGTGAGCATAAAATGTAGAAACAAACGCTCGCGCCCATTTCAATTAAATGCCACACGGGGCAAGGGTCTGTTCGGGGGACAAAGACAAGGAGCAGGGAACAAGAGCAACAACAGCATCAGCAACAATAACAGCAACATCCTTCGACATCCTTCCACAACCCACACAATACACATCGCACACCCACCCACTGGCACTTTCATGTCGTGGCAATTTATTTCGAGGGTGTTGATGGGCGGTTTTGTTTTCATTGGATTTCTGTTGCTGTTATTCTAATGCCCAACCACGCCGGCATATTTCCAATCAAAAGGCCTCAGCCACCACCGGACGAATTCTGATTCCGGGGCTTATTCTCCGGAACCCAGAAACCTGCGTGTTAAATGCCAGCATATGTGAAAATAAGCTGTGACAAATGGCTTAATTTAGTTGTCAGTCGAAAGGGCCCAGAAAGGGCCGCGACAATTGTTAAACATGTTTTGAGGCATGTAAAAATATTGGCACATTACGCAGAGATAACAACAACCTGGCCGTGGGGGCGTTCTCGAATTGGCCCTAAATAACTAATAAAAAAATATTTAGAGCTTGCTAGTTGACCTGCTGTTAGCATTTGGCCAGAGTTCAAGACTTTGATCTGACCCCGGGACTTGCACCTGTCGCCAGAGCACTGACATTTATATTTATTTGCATGTCAGTCAGGTTTAAAAACTTTTTTGGCCCTAGAACATCTGCCTGAATTTACACTTCACGATGGGGTTGCTCTGCTCAAAGACTCTGGCGACGTTGGGTTCGGGTTAGGGCCGTTCTTACCCGTGATTGACAGTAGTCGCCTTATGAATGGGCGCCCATTGTGCCGTAGCAGGTACTTAGCCGGTATACAGCAGCATTACGGATTTTTATTGGGATTGCACCCGCGGCGACAGTCGGTAAGCTTCGCTCCGTGGGCCGATCAATTATGGAGGATTTGCGAGCTCTGACATTTACATGTGCTATGCGGTGAGCTTTAGCGCCGGGGTGCCCTCTTTTCCCCCTCAATGGATGGCTTCTGTTTTCTAGTTTTGAACTGCCGGCAGCATTGTTGTGGGCCCTGCTCAATTGGCCAGAAAAACTGTTCGAGCACTCTCGAACACATGACTAGAAAAGTGCACTTCCCACAATTCAACAATCCAACATGCTGCTCATTTGATGTTTTGCGGGGAATTCCGCCTGCTTAAATCTTTTTGACTTGCAATTCGGAAATGATGGCTTATCCTGTTTTCTTTATTGGTTAAAGATGCCGTGAGTCGTCGCAGTCTCTGAATGGTTTTTGTTTTGATGGCTTAGCTGGCTAAACAATTACAGTAGGATCCCTAGGCCGCTCTCATGCCGAATTGATTCTGTTGTCCTGCCCGTCCTGCTCATCTCCCTATCCATTCAAGAAGGACTCAATGAATGAGCCTGCCGGGCAAAGGGATGCCATCGCGTTCACCTCTGAGCCGACGCATGAATGTATTCCAAAAACATCCACAAAAATTTATTTTAATTGAATAATGTAGTACTTATGTAGTCAATACAATAAGTTTAATTCATTTACATACATTCTGTTTACTTACCATCGTAAAAATAAATTAAAACTAAAACTTTAGTTCTTAAAGAGATTACGTTATTTAAATTACAAAATACGAAACCAAACTTTAAAAAACATATTTCTGTTTTAATCGGAATACCCTAAAAAAAAATTATTTAAAATAAATTCGAAAGTTTAACATTTCAACAAAACGAGTTCAATTTATTGAGTAAGAGGGCTACTAGAAAAAAAGTTGGAAAACTTAAATCGTATAAAATTAAAAAATAATTTCTTGACACACATTGTATACATTGTATTTGTAACAACAAATTGATTGTATAAAATAAATTTAACTTACAATTGTGGCGTACCGATATCGGTGAAGGTATATATCCTGACCAAGTTGGTCAACTCGGATGTTTTACAGAGTCAAACAAGCAGTGGCTCGCATGCGATATGCCAGGAAAAACCATGGAATTAGGGCAGCCGGTTTGTGTGTCAGCCGGAGTCGCCTTTTCCCGGGGCTGTTGCTCAACGGTACTTGAGCAATTTGAAGGACACACACATGGACCCTACGATTGGAGCGGTTCGTTCGGTTTGGGGCCAGTAAAGAAGCCGGCTGTGCTGCTCTTGCTGAGCTATGCAAATCCAGAAGCCCAACAGAGGGGTGGTGAAATGGGAGGTGGAGGAGGAGGCGGAGGATGAGGGTGTGGCGCCCACTTGACAAATACCATTTTCGAAATTGAAAGACAAACTTTTGAACAGTCGACGTCGGCGTTGCTGAAAATGGAAATGAGACACAATGTGCACCAGCCAGCAGTGGCGACGGCATCCGCATCCGCATCCTGCTGACGAATTTGCTGAGTGTGTTGATTTGTTGATTCGTTTCGCCTAATCGCACCATCACCACCACGGGCAGCAGGAGCAGGAATGCAGGAGAGCCGTATAGTCGCAGCCGGGCAGCCATCCTTCCGTCCGGATGGACGAGAAATGGCAGACAAACTTGTCCAGTTGGCGAGCACATTGTCCCAAGTTGGAAGCGGGCCAGCAGCCCGGCTCCTTTGGTCCTTCGTACGCAAATGTGTTTGTCCTGTGCACGGACATGTGTGAGGAGTCGGAGTCGGAGCACGGAGTCCGGAGGAAAGTTTGACTCTCTGCGTGTGGAAATGTGTTGAAAATTTATTGACATTATTCAATTAATTATTGTGCAAATATTTTCGCTCGCAAACACAGATACACTCGCACACATCGAGACTCGTAAGTGGCAGGGAATTTGTCATTAATTGTGAATTAGATTGCATGAAACTGTTGCCTGTGCCAAATTTGTTTATCCTTGTTTTGTGCCCGTTGTGCGGATCGCATTCAATCACTCACTCGTCCATTTATGCAGTGAGGCGTTTTCCGCAAACAACGGATCGGATGGGAAACATGTTCATGTCCATTTCCGCTATCCGCAATCCTCAACAGGAACTGCCACGCCCACTTTCACGCCCGATTTCACATTAATTTCGCCTGCGTATGCAAATACATTTTCAAACAAATCGAATTAATTTAATACGAGATTTTGATTTGATTTTTGCCAAATGCTAAATGGATATATATAATTTCCCTGTTTGTGATGATGTTTGGGCGCATTAACTTAATTGCATTTAAATGAAAAACATAGCAAGTGCATTTCGTGCGAGTTTTAATTAAAACAAAAATAAATAATCGATCAGCCGGAATATTGACCCCTTTCCGGAAACTCTTTTCCGTGGTAGCATATCCAATAAGACTTTTTGCCGCTGGCCACACAGGATCCGCTGCTCTGTGTTCATTCATCATACTCAGCTCCTAATGAGTTCCCCCACCCCCAGTTACCACCCACCACTCGGCCTGTCAAAACGCAATTTGATTATTAGATGCCATCCATGTGGTCGTCTGAAATTTCATCCAATCGAATGGGCTGCTGCTCCACGATAAAGGTGTGTTCGAACTGCCAATCGATAAGCCGCCTTCCCTGGTACATCAGTCACTGTCACCCCACCACCCACCAACCACAAATGGGCAACCACCAACTCCCCCATCCCCATCCCCATACCACCTCCAAATGCCGAAACGTGATTAATGCGTTGACGTTGCAGCTAAGCCCGCTGTTGCCGGCCATCAACAGCAGATATAGTCCAAGATATCGGCCGAAAACGTATGGCAGCAAGCTTTTAGATAATGCTCTACAGATTTCACACCCAGCCCACAGAGATTTGTAATGTTTTGATTGCCGAGAGGACGACGACGACGACGACGCGTGTCAGGACTTTTGGTCCATGGCGAGGAACTCTTTACGGCGGGCACGTGCCAGCAGTTGGGAGCGTAAGGTTTCGCGGATTAATTTCAATTTGCTAGTGGAAAACAGGGGTGGAAGTGGGGGAGTCTGCAGAGCTTTGCTGCTAATTATGTGTGGAATGTTTTAGATAAACAAAAAGAGTGAACAATGCAGCAAGGAAACAGGCTGCAGCAGGAAAAAGGACAACCGGGGCCACTTGGCCGCTGAATGTTGCTGGTGGGTGTTGCTGTTGCTGGCGCTGTGTTGCTGCTGCTGATGTTGCTGGCCTAATCCGTAAGTGTCGTTCTCAAGCACGCAGCAGCGGCAGGCGCTGATAGAGCACACACACAGCACGGCCGCGCCAAAAGGACACTAAGGACATCGACCCCCCCATTTGCCCATTTCCTTCATAATGATGTGGCGCTGTCGACATCGACGTGTCATCGACAACCGGCAACGGTTTTGGGTGGGGTCACAGTCACAGTCACAGCACCGAACAGCACAGAACAGCACAGCACAGCCACAGCCTGTTGGTCAGAGATAACAGCAATTTATTTTCAAGTCATCATTTTAATTATCCCGTTCGCAATGCTGGCATAACCTTGCGTTCTGGGCGCGGCTGGCATTAAAACGTGACAACACCAACACAGCGGCAGAGACCATCGCATGGATGGCAGCCATTTTGCTCATTAAAATATAATATGTATTTTTTAATTTCAGAGAAATGTTTGCACAAAAATTTTCTCGAAACAAAGTTGAGAGCCACACCGCCGCCGCCGCCGCCGTTGTCTGTTCCTGCCCTCACGGGGTCCTTTTCCTTTTACCAGAACGTAACCCCCCTCCCCCCACTTAGTTTTCCCGGGCCTTGTACATTTCCATCTTTTATTCCCTGTCTGTCTCTGGCTGCAGCTCAACTGGAGCCCGAAAATCCTTTTTTGTTTCATTCCCTTTTTTTTCTTTTTTCTTTTTCCATTTGCCTGGCCCTGGCCCCACCCACCGGGCCTAACCCCAAAAAACCCCGCCATTCCACCGCCCACTCAACCCATCCGCCATCATGCGTTTTTATAACCGGAAGCGTTCATGAGAAAGTTTCCGCTTTCATAACCGAATTTTAATTAACTTTCGAAAACCTAATTACAAAGTATTATTATAATGAAAAAGCAGTGCACAAAGCGAGTGGAGCGCCGAGAGGCGGATGAGGGTCCATGGGGTTCCACGTAGAGACGGCACCATCCAGCCAACCCAGCCAACCGAACGAGAGCTGCCCCTGCAGCGACATCCACGACTACATCCTCCGCTGCTCCAGCCTGGGACCCACAAGATTTATACACTGAGACAAAGAGCAAGATCTATCCTTAAAGATCTAATTTATAAGCAAGCAAGTTTTTAACTTTCTATGTTGTTGTATATTTGAACTTATAACTTCCAAACAACTAAATATTTAAATTATCTTAGTTATCGTTACTTTCTGAAAGTTACAAGATAGAGGTTAAAATACAAAATACTAACTTTTTACGGAAGTAGGCAATGTGAATGGAAAACTTGGCTTACTTCTAAGGAATCGAATTTTTAAAGTTGAATGTTTAAGTACACTTTAAGTACATATCACTAATCACTTTTTTATCCCAGTGTACGTGCGCTGTCTTTGAGTGCCTTGGTTTACGGGGAAACGGGAGAAGGATGATGGAGCTCGGAGGATAGCAAAGGCACTACTTCCTGTGTATCCATCCGGCATAAGCTCAGGAAAAAAGGGTTGCCCGACCACTTTTTCTACGCTGGCAGAGATTCTCCCCCACTTTGTATGCCCCAACTTGGCAGTGTCTCGTTTTAAAATTAAATATTCCATTAGAAAATTACTACAAGATTGTGGTTCTTTATTAGCAGCAACAACAGCAGCCAGGACTTTTGGTTGGAAACTCAACCGAATTCAACTTTGTTGCCACAATCTCTGTGCGGGAAAACCAAGCGAAAACTAAAATTCGGTTGCTTTATAAAATGCCCCGAACAACTGTCTGAAACTTTCGCCTCTGAATGCAATTTAAACTCGGAATTTTTGGTAAATTTAGCTTATGCAAAAAATACATTTTATCAAATAAAAGCATGCACATCATATTGAAAGCGGGGGTTCACAGACATGCGATGACTTCCATGGCACTGTGGCAATCATCAATTTTTAATGACCAGGCGAATGCCATGACAATTTTTCCTATTTGCCAATAACCCAAATGGTTTTGTTTTGCAAGTTTCGCATGGAGAGTTCAAGTCGAACATGTTTGTGAAAATAGAATTTTAAATCTGTCCTGGGCAAAAGTAATTGCAAATTGATGGCGGATCGGCAGCTTAGTGAGTATTTGTGCGGCGGGGCCATTTATGAATAGATATAGATATGGAATATAGCTGGGCCGCCTTGTCTAGCGAGCTCAACAAACTCTGGAAACCCCGCCATACACACTCCCGTGTATTTCAGCGTCTTCAGCGCGCATGTCTGGCATTAGGGCATCGATATATAAATTGTGGGCAGGCTCGGTGGGGGTTCGAGTGGGTGGTTGGGTGGTTGGGCGGTTGTCAGTTTAGCCGAACCAACCCCAAAACACAGATTTCCTAAGCCAGCCCAGATGGGGTTGTTTGCTAGCCGGGGCAAAATGAAGAAACTCCGCCACAGCGCTGACAGTCACAATGTCAAGGAAAAATCGAAATTGAAGCGACAACAAACCCAACGCCATTTTGTTGTCGCTTTTAGAGACCGAGACCCAGACCAAGTCCCCAGTCCCCAGTCCCCAGACCCATTTCCAGTCCCATTCCCCAACCATCCCCAGGCGAACAACAAAGCGAGCTCTTTATGGAACAGCTCCAGTCGGGTTGGAGGCTATAAAAAATGTATTAAAGCCAGTCGTCCGTCGTTCTTCGCCCACATGCACATGTATAAATAAAATGTCGCTTATAGATATATAGAAATGGTGACCTTCCCGCTTAATTAAAAAAGACAACAGCTCGTCAAACATGCCCCAACTCTGTCGTTTCTCCCGATAAGTGAACTCTAATGTCGTCGGAATGTCCGAGAATCGTAGGACCCGGGATCGTGGATTCTTCCAAATGAATCACACCGATGTTAATCAACGGTGGATGGTTACTGGTTACTGGTTCGCCAGGGGGAATTGCGTCGGATCAGGCTCCGTGGGTTGTTTATACTGCGGAGATAAGGTCCACGATAGGGAAGGTACTCCATACTCGTAGTCGCACTGCTCCATGAATATTACTAGAAAGCAAACAAAATGGAATAGTGGCGGGCAGAAAGTAGACTTCCCTCCCCGTTTTCGGGAAGAGGGCAGGGTTGATGGGTAGTTGGGTTGTTGGGCTGTTGGGTTGGGCTGAGATGGGTTAGTCAGTATGTCAGGTCCGGGTGTTCCATCCATCCCGATGTTGTTTACCTTCTTGTTCCGTTGCAATTTATGAGTGCGCTGCGATAAGGGTTTATCATCGGGTCGTATACGAGTAGAGTGTAGTGGAAAACTGCACTCTGCATCTGAGTGACACCGATAAGATAGCGTCTCCTGGAACTGTTTGGCTATCGGTCGTTCAATTCGAATTCGCTGCATTGATATAGTCGTCGATGTAGATAGTGGGTAGGCCCAGAGGCAGCCCAATCAATACATAAATGATTGTTGGAGGTCAGTTGTTTAAATCAACAAGGGTGTCCCCTCTGATGGCTGGGAAATGAAAACTAATTTATGATTTCTTTTTTTTCCTTTTTTCTTGTATTTCAAACATTAAAATAGTCGATTTTGTTGTCGTTGACGTTGTTTTTGTGTTTTGCATGATTTATAATAATATTAATTTTTACTAGCTTTAGAGTTGGATTTTAATTCTTGCATTGACATTTATTGAATTTTATATTGTGTATTTTACAATAATTTTCATTTGTTTCTGTGTCAGTGTGTGTTTAGACTATTTTTTATCAAGTTTAATTAATTAGCTTAGCTCAATGTAAAAATGGGTCTTTGTTTTGTGTTTGCATTTCGTTTTTTGTTTTTCTTTACGCACAATATAACTAATATTAAAAATTATTGAATAATAATTGCAGTTTTTTCGCTTTTATGTGATTTTTTTTTTCCTTTTGTGTTTTGCTTTCATTATTTATGCTAATTAAATGTTAAATGCTATACAATATTTATATTTATATTATATTTACTTTCAAGTGGTGTGGCATAATTTCATACAATTTGATTAATTCTCGAGTTAGTTAAAAGTTGCAAGTGGGGCCTTAGTTATGTTGGTTTTTTTTGTTTTTTTTTTTTGGGGGGGGAGGTTGCTTAAAGGTATCTATTTATAGATTATTTACAAAATGCCTTAGCCTAACGAATTCGTACAACAACAGAAGACACACAATGTAAATGAAATGCGGGATTTTGCGATACATTTGGCGTATATCGATGCGCGTATATATAAATGGGATTTTGATAAATTATTCAATAAAAACGTGTCGTTTCCTTATGCATGGCCAGATTTTTGTTGCTTAGATAGTTTGAAGATTCTTAGGGTGTTTGCTGGGCTGCTGCTGAATATGATGATTTAGATTTTAGATTTCTTTTTGGTTTTGATCATTTGCGATTCGAATTCGATTGCGATTGCCTTTGGATAAAGGATTTAGTATTTGTATCTCTCTTTTTGGGACTGTTTTAGTTAAGGTTTTTGTATTCTGAAAGAACATTACACACGACCCCTCCTCTCTCTCTCTCTCTCTTTATATATCTCTCTACCTTTCTCTTCTCCTCTCGGTGTTACATTTAAAATGTTTAAATTTTTAGTTTTAACCGCTTTGATTGTTATTGCTTGTTTCGAAACAACGAAAACAAATGGCACGGAATTATTATTTTGTATTTGTATTAGCAAAACGTAAAAATGTTAACAAAAGTTCTGCTGCACTTACAACTACATCACTTTTTCTTTCGCTCCTCCTCGAATTAACGGATAAACCTAAGCCCCCCGGGAACAGAATGGTGTTTTGTATTGGAACTGGACAACTCAAAAGGCAGCGTCTCGACCCCTCGGCCCCTCCATATGTACAAGTGCGAGTCGCGGCCAGAACTTGAGAACTCACGTGCTCAAAGGATGCGACTGGGCGGTCGACCAGGTGCTAAAAGCCACTGGCACTGCACTCGCTAATTGGCAGGCCAGCGACCAAGCCGCTGCCCGTCGATCCCTACAGCTACAGCAGATTCTGCAGGGCGGCGGCCCCGTTGAAAGTCAGGCTGTGATTCCAGTTCCTGTAGCCCGCCGCCGCGGCATACTGCTGGTAGTTGTTGTACAACTGCTGCTGCGCCGCCTGGTGTTGCTGCAGTTGCTCCTCGCTCAGATCGCTGGTGATGTTCGAGGAGTCCTCCTGCTGCAGCTCCTGCAGCAACTGTTGCTGCTGGTGGTGTTGCTGCTGGGCCTGCTGCTGCTGCTGCTGCTGCTGGTGGTGTTGCTGGTGCAGCTTCTGAGAGTAGTTAGATCCGGAACCCGATCCTGATCCCGATCCCGATCCTGAGCCCGAGCCCGATCCCGATCCCGCCTTGCCGCTGGCCTTGGCTGCTGATGTTGCTGGTGTGTTGGAAGCGGATGTCAGTTGCTGCGCCGCCTGCTGCTGCTGCTGCAGCTGCTGCTGCTGCTGCTGTTGCTGCTGCTGCTGCTGGTGCTGCTGGTGTTGCTGGTGCTGCTGCTGCAAGTGCTGTTGCTGCTGCGAGCGCAGCATCTGCTCCGCGCGTCCTTAAGCCAGCGGGTATTGGTGATGTCACAAGCTCGTGGTTCCGGCGGGCGCGTGGTAGCCGAGGCTCTGGTAGTAGGAGTCCTGGCCTAAGGCAGCGTGTGAGTTGGTCAGCGGACTGAGGGCGTTGTAGCCGGCGTACTGGCTCATGTCGTACATCTTGATGTCCGCCTTCGACTCCGTGGGCAGCAGGCGGTTGATGGAGAACGGGTGGCTGGAGGGTGTGTAGCCGGAGGGCTCCTGCTTCAGCGGGTGCATCGAGGAGTGGTAGTCGCTGATCAGCGACGGGTGGCACCGGTTGGCCATCATCGCCGTCAGCTCCTCCTGCTGCAGTTGGTGGTGCTGGTGGTGGTGGTGGGTGGGCACGTGCTGCGGCTGCTGGCTGAGGCACAGCTCGGCGTTGGCGTGCAACATGGCCAGTGCCTCCGCATCCTTGCTATGCGCCGCGCTCAGCACATTAACCCCGGCGATCGATGCCCCGCCCGCCTCCTTGTGGTGCTGGTGGTGGTCCAGCCGGCTGTGATGGTGGTGGTGCATGTGGTGCGAGTCCTCGTGATCCTTCTTGCCCGGACTGGTTGCCTCCAGGCTGCTGTGCGACGGACTCTTGTGCAGCTGCCGAATGGCCTCCTTCTTCTCGTCCTTGAAGCGCTTCTGTCGCCTCAGATAGCACCCGTTCTCGAACATGTTCCCCGAGTCCGGGTGCAGTGTCCAAAACGATCCCTTGCCCGGCTTGTCCGGCGTCCTGGGGATCTTCACGAAGCAATCGTTGAAGCTCAGCGAGTGCCGGATGGAGTTCTGCCAGCGCTGCTGATTCTGCCTGTAGAACGGAAACAGGTCCATGATGAACTGGTAGATCTCCGAGAGCGTCAGCATCCGGGTGGGGTTATTCTGGATGGCCATGGTGATCAGCGAGATGTAGCTGTACGGCGGCTTGGCGTGCGTGTAGCTTCTCCTGTAGGTGGTGGGCTTGTCCACGCGCGATCTGCCCAGCGAATTGGGCGAGCCCGTCTCCATCTCCCGCGATCCCGGCGGCATGGCTCCGTAGGTGCCGCTCAGACCCGCCGCCGACATGGCCATGCAGCCGCCCATGTTGCCCAGCGGAGATCCCATGCTGGCGTAGCTCATCGAACTGGGGGTCATGCAGTTGCCGCCCATCGAGTTCATGGCCGCCGCCCCCATGCTCCCGTTCATGCTGGCGTTCATGCTGGCGCTCATGCTGGCGCTCATGCTGGCACTCATGCTGGCGCTCATGCTGGCCACCGCCGCCGCCGAGTCCAGGACGCTGGAGCTGAAGGTGGCCGCCGCCTGGGGCGAAACGGAGGACATGCCGCCCACCGGCAGGCCCATGCTGTTCATTGTGTAGGCGGAGCGGGCCAGGGGACTCATGGTGCCGCCGTTGCTCGTCGGATTCGGGTTGTTGTTGCTGGGCGGCGGGGGGCCACCGCCTCCTCCGCCCCCTCCTCCGCCCCCGCCGGAGGGAGGACCGCCCGAACTGGCCATGCTCACCGGAGCACTGCTGGGCGGCGGCTCCGCGTAGAGCTTCTGCATGATGTCAATGGTGGTCTGGTGGGGGCTACCCTTCAGAAAGCTGTTCAATAGTTGCGCCGTTATGTTGCCGGCTTTCGGACGCGCTGCCCTCTGGTCGATCGATGGAAAAGGCAACGCGTTGTGCACAACGCGTTATTATAAACGAAAAATGAAAAGTGTGCGTGGAACGTGGCTTTGTTTTCGATATATATCTCAATGCACTAACACTGCCTCAATGGATTTGCATTTTTCTGGCATTTTATCGAGAGCACTCGGCGCACTTGTTTGTCACTTGTTTGTTTTGGGCTGGCGAAAGTTCTAAGCTTTTGTTTGTGCACACTCGAACACTGCGATTAATTTATTTGTGCGGGATATATAAAATAATGCGGCTCTATATATATTATTTGCTATTTGCTATTTTGATTTTGATTCTTTTTCTTTACTTTGCTTTTCTTTATTTTATTTTTGTTGTCTGCCGCACGGCGCGGCCACAAAACACCGACGCACGAACGTGGATATTTAGCTGGCTGTTGGCCACTGAAGTCTGAAGCTGGGAGCTGGAGCACTGAGGTTGCTGTGTGCTGCTGCTGCTGCTGTTGCTGCTGTTGCTGTTGCTGATGTTGCTGATGTTGCTGATGTTGCTGCTGCTGCTGCTGGTCCGCTCGAGTGTCTCTTTGGCTTGAGCTCTTGAATGTGACTGTTTGCAGAGGGGAACGCTTGTCTACTATTTGGCTTGCGCTTGCTGCCAACAAATATTGTTCGAGCCGCGCTCAAGTGCCGACGCCGGCAGCGAGCGACGCCGACCGAGGCAGCGGCGGCGGCCGAGGCAGCAACAACTCCGACTCGTTCTCACCAATGGCCCGCTGGATAGTGCGTCTCACCACCGGCGAGGAGTTACCAATGACAGGCGGCGGTTCTCTTACGTACACAGTGGTGCGTCGGCGCAAGCGCATTGGTCCGTCGGCCTCTTGTGACAACAGAGCAGCGCCGGTTGCCAGGCAACTGGCCCAGAGGGGGCGTGGCCAATGGCCAGCGAGCAACGCCCTCCACTCACACACCCTCACAGATGCAGATACACAGATACGCATACGGGTAGAGGCAGAGATACGGACACACATACAGATACAGATACACTCGGCTAATGCTGAGCGACGCCATGTTACAGTTAACGATTTTCCCTAATGCGATCAATAATCGCTCGCTCTCGTTCTCGCTCTGGAGCGGTAGCCGAAAATGGAAAAAAGTGTAGGGAAAATAGAAGATAGACGGGGTCTGGAGACGGGAATCGGAATCTCTGGGGAGACTGAGACTCCGACGACGCTCTGTTTTGCCAGAGAATGTGAGAAACAAAAAGTACGCCTTGGCTCCCAAAGAAGACATTTAATAATATGTGTGTGCGGTGTGTGGTGTGTGGTGTGTGCGGTGTGTTTTTTGTTCTGTCAGTTTTTTCCGCATTTCAGCGCTCGTTCGTTTGGCTTTTTTTGAGGTTAAGGTATGCCAATGTCACTCTCATTCATTCCCATTCGCATTCGTGGCGAGGCATCGCGACCGGCAGCAGCAGCAGCAGAACACAGCGGCGCAGTTCTCCTTTTTGGCCAGTCATTGCGAAAGTGACCCAGTTCTGCAAGCCCAGGTCCAGGTCCACATCTCAGCCTCACATCTCACACACATCCTACCTGGGTGCCCGAAATATCCGCAGTTCATTGATAGCGCGTGCTGGCGGATACTTCCTGGTACTACTCTCACCCGTCCATCCATCCATCCATCCACGTTTATGGCCACGGATAAAACGCATTTTAATTTCGGCCATAAACCAGACGCCTTTCATTGTGCACATTCTCCGCTTAACCCTTTCGCCCAGCCAAGTGTATTTGTGTGTCTGTGAGTGTGTATGTCCTCTACAGTGTGTGTGTGTGTGAGCCAGGCTCATTATTGCGGCCATAAACGGACAATTGTCTCGTTTCTCAATGAAAGTTTTTACTCAATTAAGATCTACCTGAGTGGGAGGAAATGCGGGGAATTTCCGCATTACGCTTCCATTTCTCAATGCAGCAGTTCCATTTCCTCTCGCATTTTCATAGTCTACATCTAGGCGCATGTTCTATAAATTCAAAACATCGTCCTAAACGCGATTCTTAAAATGTTATATTTTCATGTAAACACATTTTCCAATTGCAATCAATAAGTATTTTTGAATTGTTATTATTTAAATTTATTATAAAAGGAAAAACAGTTCTGTTAGTCAAATTTTCTTTGTTTTGAGTCTTCGAGTTAGAAGAGATATAAATCTATACTATACTATTTACTATAATGTTGAATACTCTTAAATGTATTTACAAAAGAAATCACTTGGTAATATCATCTTTTTTCAGTAAATGATATGATTCACGATCACGTTAATAAAAACCATTTCCGTTGTACATTAGATCTACTGAGAAATCATCCTCACTTTAATCATACAAATATTTAAATAACAATCTGATAATTATTATCAGATTTAAGATAAGATAAAAGTTAAATGAAAGTGATTCAGAAACAATCACTTTTAAAATCAAAACGAATTATAGGAATCCCCGATGTGTTCCCTTCCACTTCGTCTGACCTGCCCCATTCGGATATCTATATCCCATCATCATGATCATTAAACCCCAAACACTCTAGGCGACTGAACACATATGTACCCAAATGTTTATGTGCACTTCTAATAACCGTAATGTGCTTAAATATTTAATATTTTTATTGTATTTCACAGGCAATTCAAGTGGCTTTGGCTCATTAATGTTTGCGGTGTGGGCGGGCGCATCAAATGTGTGCTTTTTTTTGGCGTAGACTCTCTGCAAATAGTAATGCCAGGCAGTCCAAAAATTGTGTATTTATTTACCTTTTAGTCATTTATCTATTTATTTATTTGCTTTAAAAGCGCGCCACTGTAGGTCGGATCCGTTGACGTTTCGGTTTGCGTTTCGGTTGCGTTTTGCAGCGGTACGATTTGATACAGTTGGTTCGGCTGCACTCGGCGGCAAATCGGGTCTAAGCCATGCTCAAACTTTTTAATTAGTTTCAATTGTTTGGCGCCCCAAAGGCCCCCTGCATCCCCAGATGGATATTTATGGAAAATATTTGCTTTGCTACTTTTTTCCCGACGTTGTTTTGATTTTGTTGGTGGTGGAGTTGTGTGTTGATATGGCTTTAAAACGCTGCGCTTTCTGTTTGTTTTAAGCATTTGTGTGACGCATGCGCCGTGTGGCAATGACTTTACAAAAATATATCTATCAAAGCATTTGACCAACATTTCTCAAATAGATGACGTCCAACGACCGACGGTGGCATGTATCCGTATCTGTATCTATATCGGTGTATCGCCGTAATATGTATAATATTTATTTTTATTGTTATTATTTGTTATTGTTGATTTATTTGTTTGAACAATATTTTCACACAAATTAAAATACCCGGCCGCATATGAATCCACACCATCGCACATCGGACATTGGACATCGGACGACGAGCATCAATGTCGTTTAAACGGTTTTTCGTTGTTTTATTTGTTTTGTATTTTTTGGCTTAACCCAATTATCGGACGCTCATTAGTGATTATTAAATCATTTGCAACAGCAGCAGATGATCACAACGTTCTAATATGCACCGCAAACAAATCGAGATCTTGCATTCGTTTACTTGGCGTTTCCCTTTGGGTTAATTATATGATTTTACCATATAACGACTTAGATAACAAATGCAAAAAAAGAGAGGGATTTTCCATATATTTTGTTTGTCCCATTTAACATATACACATGTCGACTAGCCGGTTTTAATTAGCAGTTGAATCTTGTTTCGGCTCTTTTTAACTAATAATTAATTCATTTGTATCAACATTTCCATGAAATTGATTAGAGAAACGTTTTTAAAAATATTTTTAAATTATCTTTTTTATTATAAAATATAATTCTTCTCAAATTCATTTTCAAAATTGAGTTCTTTTAATAAGAATTATAATTTATATTATTACTTATATTGCCTTGATTATTTTACTTGAACATTTTTTATAAAAATTCCAAAAGCAAACAACATTTTACCAAGTGTTTCAGATAAGAAAAATATTATTTTCTTACGACTTTGATGTTTAATTTTTATTTGCAGAGTTTATGGGCATTGAGAATTTGAGGTGTATCTGCTAGGTATTTCGGCATGGGTCTATGAATCGGTATCCGTATCTGCGGCTGCGTGTGTATCTAGGTCTTTGCACTGCGTGTGCCGTAATGAGCGTTACCATAAAAGCGTCTTTTGTTTTACGACCGCATTGCGCGCGTGTTTACCGTAGAAACAATGCCAATTTTATGGCTGCCCCTGCCACGCAGACAATGGCCGGAGAACCACATCCCGGCAGTCTAGCATCCTCCAATATGTATATAGTATATAGTTGGGTATAAATGTACCTTACCCAAAGGTGAAACGAAACTAGAGCAATCGGTTGGGAAAAGGGTGATGGCGAGCGGGACGCTGCATTAATTAGGTTTAAGGATCGGGATGGAATGGGGTGGCGATTACTTTCTTCGGGGCCATAAAACTCGGATGGACTCAACTGGCGGCTCTTATCTAAATTAGGATGTTGCTTGTTTGCGGCTGTGTCTGCACATCGCTGCCACTATTTGCGTAGGTGTTTCATTTCCGTTTCACAATTTATCTGGCGTACTCAGCAGCGCACCTTTTGCCGCCTCGAGATTTTCCTTTTCCCTACTTTCACATGTGATTTTCTTTGTTGTCTTATCAGTTTTTGGCGCGTCAGTCGTCAGCCGTCAGCCGTCGTCGTCGTGATTCACATTTTCCCTGGCTGCCTCGGTGCTGTTTGCACCCAAAAACTGCACTTCCTCAGGGGCCAAAGACGCGGGTCGATTCACCCGATGCAGTTTTTCGAGGCGAGGGAATTTGGCGCATTTGGGGTGCGTGCCTTATCGGAGACACTACGATATCGCATAAATCACAGCCTAGTCGCGGTTTTGCTTGATTATTTCCATTTTTATCTATTTCGCTGCGGTCGGCTATAAAGTTTCTGGTTTTTATCTTTGTGCAAACACGGGAAAGCTGCGCTATTAAGGCGCTGGCGACCCTATTTCCTCTGGCCCCAAGAAAACAGCAAATTCTATTCTTTTAATTAAAAGACTCAGGCGAGGAAGAGCCCCTCCCCCAACATAAGAAAATTGAGGTCAGCATGGCGAAGTTTAACAATAAAGTATTAAGGTTTTTATGGATTTAAATCTGTATTTACCGAATCTTAGAAAGTAAAAACAATCTTTTAGGATTATTCGATTTTCCCTCTTTCTCACAATTTACTATATTATTTGTTCCTTTTCTCCGATTTTTTTATCATTAAATGTAAAATAATTAATATGGTCATTGAACTTAATTTAAACAATGCTAACAAACTATTTTTAAAGGATAATAACAGATAAATAAATATAAATACATAATAAGCTATTTATTGAAGCATATTTCATAAAACCATTTTACAATCCAGCATAATTACATAATTAATGGATTTTATTGAGAAATATTTATATATAATTTTGACCAATTTTCTAAATTTGTTTACACAAAATGAACAGGAACTTTGCACTTCCCGTTTATTCGCTTTTTAAGTTATTTTCCAAACAAATTATTTTTTGGCACAAATCGACTGGAGTGGCTTAATTGATTAGGAGCCGGTTTTCTCCCACCAAACCAGTTTATGCAACCCCAAACTACAGAGGCGATTTCGAGAATGACCAAATGACCACCACCACCGCCCAAACTGATCATGCGAAAGAATGTTTTGTTCATCTCCCGGCCCAACATCGAGATTTGTTTTTGTGCGCTCCCCTCAAAATACTCATGCAACTTAGCACATGGCTGCTAATTATTTATTCGTTGCCTGAAAAATTAACTTTCCAGCGCTGGGGCATTGTAGTACGCCAGTGGCGACAACGAGACTGCTGCCAGTTTTATAAAGCCCAAAAAATGTGTTTTTTATCTACCTATCTATCTAACAATGTGTTACGGACTGAGCCTGGGCCCAGAAGCCTCCCGTGTTCAATGACGAGCGTTGCGGCAGCCGAAAAGCTGTCAAATTGTCGAAAAATTATTGTTATCGTGCTGCCGCGTTATTGAGTGGCCGTGTTCACACGAAGCTCCAGCTCAAGATACAGATACAGATACTGCGACAGAGATACATTTGTATCTACACATGTCCGTACAAACAATTCAATTAATTGTTGTGGAGCGGAATATGTCACGTCGGTTAGGGATATGGATGGATGGCTGGCTTTGGAAGGGGCGTATTTCGGGGGAGGTAAGCCCGAAACTTTTCGGTAGTTTATTGATTTACAAGCTCAGGGGTCCCCTATCGCAGATAGATGCAAGTTTATGGGTGGCGTCCACTTCGGGAACTGGAACTGAAACTGAAACTGGAACCGACTTATCGCGGCGGCGTTGTGATTTTTGGAGTGTCGAAACGCCAAAGCAAATATGATTGGAGTTTTATTTACTCAGCCCCGTCCGATTGGGTCTTAATTACTTCCGAAAACAATGACAACCGATGACCAGTGGCGATACGAGCTGTACGAGCCAAGTCCCCGAGCATTAATCAATTTACAACGAGATTTAAGCAATGGCATCGGTAAATAACAAAATAAATACAATTTGAATACCGGTTTGGCATTTTCTGGCTATCATTCATAAACTTTTGCCCGGCTGACATGAAAATTAGCTCTTCAGCCAAGGCAGACAGCGCAGAGATCGCTGAGTCTAAGGCTGGAACTCCGAGGCTGAAGAGCTGCAGACTGTGGAGTTGGAGTTGGAGATGGCGATGGAGACCTGAAGAGCACCCGTCCCCATGGCTGTTGATCATGGTGATGACTGCGTAAAAACGAAAAGTAAAAACACCAAACTGGCACAGCTTTAGATGCTTGAGATGTGTTGGCCGTTTGTGTTAATCCCATCAAGACCCAGCACATTATGAAGTAGCAACACCAGCAACAATAACAGCAGCACCACCAGCATCGACCTAGCATAAACTGGAGCTGCACTGGGAAAAAATGATACCCAAAGGCAAAATCAAATCTCAAAGTTCTCTCCTTATTTTTATTGCATAAAAGAAATATGGTTATTTTGAAATAATACCACCCTAAAGTAAAATTTAAGGTCTAATAACTTGAAGTAATTATCTAGTTTATACAAAAGAAATAAAACAATTTTATTGATTAAAAAATCAGTAAAATATATTGATTATATTGCAAGTAAAATTGTGTAAACTTTTAGAAAGCGAATAAATAAAATTTTATTTAATGATATTCACAACAGTGTTCTTTAATATTCACAAGTATTGCAATTTCTCCATTATAAAGTATTGCAATTTCTCCATTATAAAATACCCACGTACCTCGTTTTTTTCTGTGTGTAACCTGAAGCTGCGACTGGAACCCCAAGTTGGAGCTGGAGTTGGAGCTGCATGTGGTGAGTGCTCATGTGCTCCATTGGAGGCTCCATCTCTACATCAACGGCACAAGTGACATAAGTGGCGCTTACCCGATGATGCGTGCGCATCCAACGAGCAGCCAAAAGTCAGCCCAGAGCTCCGAGCTTGTCTTCATTGTTTTTTAAGAGTCATCACATCGCCAGCACGATGATCATCATCATCGTCGGCTTGGTCGTCGCCATCTGGGTTCGCGGTTCCTCAGCTGATAAGAACGTGTGATGTGTCACGGAGTTGTTAAATGCAGCTCCGCTTCTTCGTGTGTGGTCCATCGATGGCGATTGATAAGAGAATTTTGGATGTACAACTGCTCCATGGATCGTACGCTGATGGTCTGGCTGCGACGACTGGCTCTCCTGGTTTTTGGTTTTAGGTTTTTGGTTTTGGCCGGGTACGCATGACATGACGGCCCGCTGACGTGCCAAGTGCCATCGAAAATGGCAAGTCATTGGCATTTCAACTGGACATGCGGCACCCTTGTTAGCCCGAGCTGTCTCTGGGGTTCCAGCTCCGACTGGGACTCTGAATATCTGGCTGTGCGGCGGTGACTGTTCCCGAACGCACATCCTTCGACGCATAACGGGCTGCACAGGATAGCCAACTCTATCTCCTCCAAGATGACGCAGCAGTCAGCGAAAGCGTTAATTTAATAATGGCCAAAATTGAAACCCAGTCGGTTACAATAATTTGGTGCAATATGGGAAGTATGTGTGGCACCTTTCCGGCACGGGAGGTGTGTTTGTTTTCCCTGTCACTGCTGCCCATAATTGTTACACTCGGCTGCACCAAAGTCAAAGCTACAAAGTCAATGACATCCAGAGCAAATAGCCCAGGAGCCATGCCCGGCAAAACCGAAAGTTTAAATCAATCGATAAGTGAAAGGGAGGGAAACTCAAGGAAAAACTCCTGAGCCAAACTTAGTTGCGTTTAAGGTAATGAAATAAAAGTTCTGTAAGGATAGGGTATATTGTGTAATAAGGGAATGCTAATTTTATACTTTGTAATTGTTTGTAATATTAATAAATATATAATATGTATAGAGAACTAAGAGTTTCTCTATGACTTTTGATAATAGAACAGAAGTCCTGCAGGTCAGAGAAATATAGAAATATACATAATGAATATGAGAATGTAAATTTTAGGGTGATGGAAAATGTGGCTATAGGTCCTTAAACATTAATTTTAAAATATTTTATACAAATCAATAATTCTTAAAAACGAAAGATGGTCAGGATGCAAATTTTCCTTTCGCTAAAAATCAAGTGGCAATAAAAGCCCGCAACTTGTATTGCTGGCCACAATAATTTGCTAGACAAACAAAGTTCGTCGTGGTGTGGAGCACAACACTTCATAAATAGTTTGCACTTGACAGCTACTGCAGCAGCAGCAGCCGCTGATTTGATTCCTGCCCCAATCCCCCGGTCCCCGGATTTCTGGTGTGAAGTTCTTGTGATTCACTTGGTCGGTGCGAAATCAAAGAGATCTCCAGCCAAGCGGCGGCCAAAAGCATCATAAAAAGATGGTATCTTGTGTCCACCAGAAGAGTTCATTGATTTTCTGTTGGGCAACTCAATCAAAAAGACCAGAAAAGAGAGGTAAAAGAACAAGAATCTGGAAACATAAAACCAAACGAAGAACTTGGGAAAACGCGCACGGCGGTGGCACTCTATTAGCACCTTTAAAGCACAATTTACAACAAACATTTACAACTGTCAATTGGCAACAAAGCAGCCGAACAGAACAGATCTGAGCCAAGGCGGAGATCGGCCAAGACCAGCATTGAATTAAGGATACAGGTCACACCGGACGAACAAAGGGACCGCCCGATTCTGGATCGAAATGCTATGGTTTTTCGGGAACTGGCCGCTGACGAATCGCCGGCAATTTGTTAGCATTAAACAACAACTAATGGGTGCCATTGATGAGAGCGTGCATCAAGAACCTTTTAATGCCAGTATATATGCACACACACAGTCGCATCTGTCACAGCCTGTGTGGATGTGTGTACGGTGCAGTTTAAAAACGAAATTAATAAAAATTTCACTTGAATTGACAAAGTGCCCGAACGCCGTGACGTTCAACTGACGACAAGTGCCACTTGACAAGCTGCCGAACTTGAAATTTTTTTATTATTTCCCTCCGCAGCTCAATATTTCATTGTTGGCCGGCGTATATAGAAGTCTGACTCCTTGTCTGGCTCGATTCGCTGGCTGATTTGTCGGCTGACTGGTTGGATGATGTTACCTGTCCGCTAACCTCGTCCCACAGCTGGCGATTAATCTTGACATTGAGTCGCTGTGCGCGGTACACAGATGCAGATGCGGAGACAATAACCCATTGGCATATATAAATTCGATGTCAATAAATAATTTAGCCATCCAATAATGGGGCTCTGATGAGTGTTTATCCTGTGAAGAGGCGACAACGCTCTCACAGTTTGTCCGAAAGCGATTGCATGTGAGATCATTATCGTGGGAGCTCACGTGCAGAGCACGCGGCCGATATAAAAGACAAGTGCCAGGACTCGGCAATCCAGGACATGCAACGGGATGTACAAATAGATTCCCAGGCTGGCGGTGATGGTGCTTCACGACAAGTGCAGGTCATCATAATCATCGGCATCATCATCGACATCATTACAACGAACCGCAACTACTTTAATTACACTGTTAGCCGCAGGCCAAACTACACTGGCATACACACTTTTTCAAGAGAGTAAATCACCAGTAATTTGGGTGGATATCAAGGGGTTGGCATACAGCCAGATTCTTAATATTTACATTTCTAATTAAAATACCTTTAATTTATAGTATTACAGAACTCAGAAGCGTTAAATTAGAAAGACTTTTATTTATGAAATTATTTCTAAGGACCTATTTGAATATTTCTGTTATTTAAAACCATAGAAAATAACTAATTTAATGTGGATCTAAAATTGCAACAGTTTTTTGATCTTGTATCTTTGGCTAATCAATTTTATAAACATTTTCAATTAAAACAAAAAATTTTGATAAAGGGTAACATCTCTTATTTAAATTAAATCTTGTTTTGTAATCACCTAAAAAATACATTCAAATGAACATTTAAATAAATGCCCTATGTAGACCAGTGTAAGCTGAGGTTAATAACTGTAGCATGCCGAGGGCGTAGGTCGAAGGGGTGGGCGGGCCCCCGCCCGACAATTGTAATGCAAAGCGCGCGCGTGTGTGTGTGGAGTGGACTTCAAACCAGGATCCCCTCGGGCGTATTGCAAAATTCAGTTTCGTTCGATGGCAAAGTTGAGCGTCTCGCCGCTCAAGTGCCAGCCCGCCGGGCTATCGACAGAAATCAAAACGGGCCAAGCTGGGCGGGCTCTCTGGGATCAGGCCAAATGGCAAGCGTTGCCCAGATTTTTTTTGGCTGCCCCCTTCTTCCTTTCCAGATGATGACGTCGTCGAAGTCGGTTGGCGGCTTATCACGGCATCAAAACAAATTCGTTTGAAATTAATGCGGAGATTTGCTTTCATTAGGCGGCTTGCCGGGTGCAAAATGTAACTGTGTTGGCCAACACAATGGAGAAACCACCAACCCAACACGCTGACGCCCTGAGCTGCGGCTAATCCCTAAGCTAAACTTTTGGCTGGTGGAAGAAGGAAGGTCGTTCCAAGTTTCAGGACCAACCAACCACCCACCCCACCGACACGTGACCCTCGATGGTTAACATGCCACCCCCCGCCACCCCATTTCGATTGTGTTCCGGAATCGCTTTTTGGGCTGCGTCATCGCTTTGCATTTCGGTGAAGAGTGGCTCTAATGTGACAGTTTAATTGCAGGTGAGGCGCAGGGGTCGCGTGGCCAGGGAAACGCCGCTGATGCAATTAGACAGCCAACGACTTTCCCATTGTCCTGCCGTGACTTCTCCATTGGATCGGTTGTGTGCGGGTGGTATCCTGGTATCGCTTTTCGGAATCCGGTAGCTTCTGCTCCCCGTAGTCCCATTGTGCGGGTGCAGTGCGGCGTACCTGGATAAATCTCTTTTCTGGTTCAATAGAGATGACTTTCTAACAGCCATTGGTGAGGGTTATTGGAGGTGTTGGCACCAAAGGTGGAATTTCAAGTCGTCTAGTTCTGTTCAAACTATTTTCATCCTTTAAACATTCCAGAAGTAATGATTACGTGTTAATAGAGTAAAATATTAAAATAACTTCCCCTAAAACATCAATAGATTAGAATATATTTTATAAAGATAAATCATTTGCTTTTTTGGGTAAAACCCATTGGGTATTACCCATTGAACTTTTCAGCAACAGAAGAAAAACTTTAATTTTCTTTTTCTATTTATTACGAATTGGGGGACGGGTAATTTTTGGTCGAGATACACATTTTCTTACATTTTTTCCTTGGAATAACACCAAAATATAAATAACAGTAATTTAATTATTCCTTGAGTATTCCATGGCGAAGAATAAAACTTCCTCATAACCTAAATACTATAAATATTCTTAAACGCTTTTAAAAACTATATTAAACTTATTAAAATAGAAAAATTGATTTAAAATATCTTGTTAAATTTAATAATGTTCTAAATATTTCCCATGCAAAAAACCAGCAAACTTCAATAAGTTATAAATCAGTCTGTGACACTTTTCCCTCGGGAAAGCTAAGGTCAATTAACCCGTCGTTATTTTGGGAACTTATTCCTCACGGCCAAATAGATCAAAGGCGTTTCCCTGCGCCGAAAACCCAAGGCAGAACTCTTCTACCCTACCATTCCTATTCCTCCTGCTAGAAACTCGACCGACGACCGAAAAAAGTTTCTCACATTACATCACGGACCAGCGAGGACGGTTGAAACAACAAGGACAACTGGAGCGCTCTAAATGGACACCGAACAACATCGTTTAATATTGATGGACATTGTTTGAGGTCTTTATGATGGGAAAGTGAGGCCATCGCTCAGGCACTGCCTACGCTGGCTGTTGTTGGTGTTGCCGGTTCAAGTGAATATTTAATTAAATTGTTTTCTAATAACCACGCGCAACTTTGCAGGACGCGAAACACGCGTCCGCAAGCGGCGGGCGGCGGCAGGACACGCGGCAATCGGGCCGCTACTGGGCCAGGACACACCTTGTTGTGCCAACAACATTAGCAGGGGCCGAAATAAAAAAAACGAGAACGAGAGCCACCCCTTTTTTGCTGCGTATCCTGGTTCTAATTTTCCAAATTACGCACCATCAATCATCGCAAACTTTGACGAACGTCGAAGTGGATGATGTTGATGATGACGTTAGAAACTACCATCCACCCAATCCGATCCCCTGGCGCAATCACTTGAAGCCAGCGACGTTGCGGCAGCCGCAAGAAGAAATTAAATTAAACTTCAAGTGGCCGCAAGGACCTGCTGCATCCTCCATTGCGAGTCCTGAATCCTGAAACCCGCAACCATGGGAAGCTGTGCCGGTCCTGCTGTTTTCCATCGTAATTAACGATAATTGCGTTTGGCCATAAGCCGGACTTTTTGACTTTTCCACGTGTTTTTCGGATTGTCCACTGGATTTTCCCACCTTAATCCTTAGCCGACCCGTGTTTTTGTTATGGCTTGACTTTGGCTGACAAAAATATTTGTGTTGCATAAATAAGCAATAGATAATGCCGATCGGAAGTGATTATTGTTTATGTGTTTTCTTGGGAAACAGTCTGCCGCACTATACTGATCCCAAAAAAAAACTTTAAACTGCGGACTGACCAACGTTAGATAACTCACGAACCCTCCATCTGGTAATTGAGAATGTACTCCGGCTAATGAAAACGGCCATTGTGATGGGAAGTGGCCAAATTGACTGGACGGAGGGATGTGGGAGGATGGGGAGGATGCGGAGGGAACGGCTCAAGGATTAATATCGCAGTGCAATTAAGAGCTCAATCACAGTGACTCGACTCGGGCCTTGTTTGCCTCTCTCTGATTACATTTATGAAATTATTATTGATGTTTGGCAGTGACCACCACTGCCCAGTGTCCACTCTACCCGGCCCCATCATCCACCCCATTTCTAATTTTGTTGAGTAGCCCTAACTCCGATGGCTTGGACATTGCTTTGACCGGCCGGACAGGCCATTTTGATTGAAATGCAGACACAAAATGCTGGCAGGCAGCCATTATATTTAAGCTGGCCCCGATCTATACATAAGTATGTGTGCAAGTGGGAGAGCACAGAAAAGGATACGTTATTAGACAAACTAATTACAATTTTATGTTTTTAATATATGATCTAAGAACAACCAAGCCCACTAAGAACTTTTTTTATTTTTTGTAATGATGTAATACCCTTTGGTTAAAAAGGATTATGGAGATTCGTTTAGCACTCCTTGCCACAAATCAAATACAATTTTATTGATAAAGAAGTAATTAGGAAAATATTAATTTGTGTTCGTGAAGTTCAATTTTAAATCAAAAAGAAAATAACACTTTGACATTATGATGATGATAATGATCGTTTATTTTACAAGATACATACTATATTTTTGAAATATAAGTTTGATGTATTTTCATAACTAATTTGTAGATACCTCATAATGGTGCCTTTAATAACTACTAGGTGGTTGTTATATATTTTAAATAGTCATTATTCCTTTTCGCTCTCTTATGGTATGCAGATGATCTGACACTTCATTGCTTTCCATGCTTAACGCTATTGTTTTGACCGCAGCTGTATGTGCATCCCATATCCTCTCACACTAATCTGTATTATGTACACAGTTGATTTGCCTGCCACTCACCCACTCCCACTCCGTCCAGATCCCCGACCAGGACTCCCCTACATAAGTAACGCCACATATGATTTCATTCATATGCAGAAGAACTATGCTCCACCCTCCCAACAAGCAGCTCATTGATTTGCAATGCCTAAAATGTTTCAGCCTGATGGTGGGCCTCCCCAGTCCACATCCCACGTCCCACATCATATACCCCATCATCACCCATTGCTGTTGCTGTTCCGCTCTGCCTAACTGCCAAACATTCCCAAATGCCGAAGTGCGTGTCTCTCTCGCTGTGTGTGTGGTGTGTTTGCCATCGTTTTTGGAAATATTATATGCTCATACCTCCGTTTTCGAGTAAATTGTGTAAATATTTGCGCTCGTAAGTGGATTGGAGATGGATGAGTCTATCAACAGAGAAGTCGGCGTCGACAGCGCCGTTGGCATCGCCATCATCATATGCGTATGGGCTGGCCCTGCTCTGCCATTCGCATACCGCACCCATAGTTCCCCAGTTATCCTCCCTCAAGGAGGTACTTGGTACTCTAATTTTGGCCCAAGGCCCAGATGCAGCTTGTTGCATTTTACAGAATTGGTACTCTTCAGGAGCTCTTCGATATGACAAAGAATTTATTTCACTATTACATTGAGAGCAACGAGTGCACAGCCCAGAACTCACTTACTTAGTGGGTGGAACAAAATGCCAAGACAAAAACAAATTCAACCTTATTTAGAGGCCTTCTTGTCGGTTTCCTTCTCCGGCTCACTTTCCGTGGTCTCATCTTCGTCTTCATCATCATCATCCTCTTCATCGCTCTCATCCTCGTAATCCCCATCGGATTCATCATCATCATCATCATCGCCGTAGGAGTAACCTCCACTGGCTGCACCGCCATAATAGCCACCGCCACTTCCACCGGCTCCAAAGTAGCCACCATATCCCTCCTCGTCGTCGCTGTTGCCACCCTGTTGCTGGCGTCCAAACTTGTGCGAACGCGTGGACATGCTGAGGTCCTTGGTCACAGAGGTCTCATAGTTGCACTTGGGGCACGGAATAGCCTTGTTCTTGTCGTACTTGAAGCCCTTGCGGCGCACATGATCCTCGCAGTAGCAGGTCTTGCAGCGCAGGCAGGAGTACTGACCCAGTTTGTTGCACGACTGGCACTTGTAGTTCTCCGACTCCAGCACCTGGAAGGGATTGAAAGCGAGTTTTAGTTGAGCTCAACGGAGCAGTAACTAAATATGGTTGTAAACCTTGCAGCTGGAGTCTTGATTTTACATCGGTTTGTACAGATTATCCCCACTAAAACTAAATCAACTTATTACAATCAAGATCAATTGGACGATTCCTGCTTGGGAAAATTCTTAAGACTGTCTAAAAGTATGAACTAAGGAATATAACGACTTCCGTGCTACAAAAATATTCTTATATGTATGTAAGTGAATTGAAATCTCAAGAATATAATCAATCTAAAATCTATCTTTAAAAATGTACACAATTGATAGATAACTAGCTGACTCTGAGCTAAGAAGCCCCACCGCCGCTGGATCGTTTACAAAATGGATGAGGTTACCCACCTGACAGCTGGCCTGGTGCTCGAACTGGTCGTCCTCGCAGAGGAACCCGTTGCAAAAGGAGCACTTGAAGATCCGTCCGCCGTGCTCCCAGACTCCTCGCTCGCACTCCAAACATGTTGCATTCTGCAGCGGACACGTGCAGGCGTGATTCTGCAGGCACTTGCGACCGTGGCACACCCACGCCTCACAGAAGTCGCAGATGGCGCCCACCATTCCAAGTCCTGTGGTGTACACCCCAGGATGCTTCACCACACAGTCTCCGGTCTTCAGCATGCACTTAATCTTGCCGCACTGGGCGCAAATGGGCAATCGCTGGAGGCTCTGACAGAAATAGCAGAAGGCTCGCGACTTTTGCTTCTTCTCGCACTTGTCGCACTCCATCGGCGCGTTACACGGCACATCCGCCAAGGGCGTCTCCCTGCTCCGGATCTCCTTGAGCCGGAGCTTCTGCTTCTCGGCCTTTTTGCGCTGCCCCGTTTTCTTTTTCGGCATTTTGGCTAAAAATTTTAGAAATTAATTTCCTTACGTGTGCAGCAGTGTGGCTGCAGCAGGTGCGTCGAAAAATACGACAAAACTTTCGAAAGAATGGTCAGTATTTTTCGTTGGTATATTTCATAAGGTCGCTTAGACTGCTAGATAACATTTTCCAGAATATGCTTTTAAATAACCGTTAAGCCAAATTAAACTGGAAGCAAACTGGCTAAAACAATACAAATCTTTGTATTTTGGTAGACTTTTCATCATTTTTATGATGTGCCCCCTAAACCAAATTTTTGAAAAATGGCTTTGCAGAAAAGCGTTAAAAAACCTGCACGTCTAAGCCCATAACTTTTCTTAAAGACATCCGATTGCAAAGTGGCTTACTTATAAATTGTGGTTTAATTTTCTAAAAATCTGTGTTTTCAACTTGGTTTGTATTTTGGGTCGATTTTTCGTAATTTTTCAAAATTTTCGAAAAATGGCTTAGCAGAAAAGTGTCCAAAAACCTGCACGCCTAAGCCCATAACTTTTCTTACGGACATCCGATTTCAAAAAGGCTTAATTCTAAATGATTGTGGTTTAATTCTCTAAAATTCTGTGTTATTAACTTGGTTTGTATTTTGGGGTCGATTTTTCGTCATTTTTATGACCTAACCCCTTTCCAAGTTTTCGAAAATTGCTTTGCAGAAAAGTGAACTAAACCTGCACTTCTAAGCCCATAACTTTTCTTACATACACCCGATTTCAAAAAGTCTTACTTCTAAATGATTGTTGTTTAATTCTCTAAAAATCTGTGTTCAAATCTTTGTGTATATTTTTCGATAAATTTTTCACCATTTTTACAGTGTTACCCCTTTTAAAATTTTCGGAAAATGGCCTTGCAGAAAAGTGTCCTAAAACTGCAGTTCCAGGTCAATAACTTTTCTTACAGACATCCTATTTCAAAGTAGCATACCTTAAAATGTTTGTGGGTTGATTCTCGAAAAATCTGTGTTCAAACATTTCTTTGTGTTTTAGGGTCGATTTTTCGACATTTTGACAGTGTTACCCCTTTCCAAATTTTCGAAAAATGGCTTTGCAGAAAAGTGTCCAAGAATTTGCACGCCTAAGCCCATAACTTTTCTTACAGATATCCGATTTCAAAAAGGATTACTTCTAAATGATTATGCATTAATTCTCTAAACATCTGTGTTCAAATCTTTGTGTTCATTTTTGGGTAGGTTTTTTGTATTTTAGCATATTTACATAGAGTAGAAAAAGATTAGCATTCTTCATGTTATAATAATAAGTGATGTATTATTGTTTCATCAGTTTCTATAAAATTAACATTTTACAATACTAAATTTAATTTGTTCTTGCCCTTTAAATTATATACTATTAAACTATAATTATAAACAAGTATTTTAAATGATTGCGCCTTAACAGTTAAGTGTAACCGTATTCGTCACGCCGGTTTTAAGTAAACATTGTGCAAGGGTCCCTCTTAAAAAATATATATACATTTTAATGTCACTTTTCATTACTTGTTAACTTTTAAAAGACGAGAAGACCTTCCCCAGCTTTACAAAAAAACAAACGCTTTAATTGCATATATTAGAAATCACTAAAGAATAGTGAAATGGGCGGCCACGACAACTGGAACCACAAACGTAATTCCAACGACGAACACGACGATGTAAGTACCACAAAAATGCAGATATCCCCAAATTCCAATGAATGAGATTTACAATAACAAAAAAATAAAAAGTGTTTGTATAGTGACAATATAAAAGTACGGCCAAATATATATTTTAATTTGTAAGAAATGTACATATTACCGGTTAAGCTTAAAAAATAAATATAACTAACTGGCCAAATCTGGACAACAACCGCGAATGTGGTGTGAACACTTGCTAAGTCGGTATTTCTTAAAAGATTTGTTATCGATAGTATCGAACACTCGTCGGATTTTTGTCCAGCTCTAGTTACTTTTCGATCAAAGGTCACACTGCATTACTTTTCAATTTTTCGACGCGTGTGTATGTGTCAGGGCACTTTCTCCACTCCGAGAAGTGAAAAATAGTAAAAGTACAGCTAATTAAACGCTTAAAATATTAAAATGGTGAACTCGAACCAGAATGGCAATTCCAACGGTCACGATGATGTAAGTACTTGAAAAACAGAAATAAGAAGCCTAATGCCTGCTGGTGTCTCACCTCACCGGCCGCCATTTTGAAAATTACGCATGTGTCTCATGGGGGCAAAAAAAGTGAGGTTAGGTCATTTGGTGAAAAAATCAATAATTTACGATTTCTCTTAGGATTGTATCACCGAACCAGAGCATATGCGGAAATTGTTCATCGGTGGGCTGGATTACCGCACCACCGATGAGAACCTGAAGGGTCACTTCGAGAAATGGGGTAACATCGTGGACGTGGTGGTCATGAAGGATCCGCGCACGAAGCGATCCCGTGGCTTCGGGTTCATCACCTATTCCCATTCGAGCATGATCGACGAGGCCCAGAAGTCGCGTCCCCACAAGATCGATGGCCGAGTGGTGGAACCCAAAAGAGCCGTGCCGCGCCAGGACATTGATTCCCCGAATGCCGGCGCCACCGTCAAGAAACTGTTTGTGGGCGCCCTCAAGGACGATCACGACGAGCAGAGCATCCGGGATTACTTCCAGCACTTTGGCAACATCGTCGACATCAACATCGTCATGGACAAGGAAACGGGCAAGAAGCGAGGATTCGCCTTCGTGGAGTTCGACGACTACGATCCCGTCGACAAAGTTGTGTGTAAGTACAAGAATTTTATAAAAACTGTATCTAGTATTTTGTCTATTTTAAGATTCAGTTATAGCATAGAAAACATCCTCATAAGATAAAGGCAACATTTAAAAGATATCCTTTTTACGAAATTATCACATCGAATAGAGAAAATAGTCTTTGAAAATAGTGTGTAAGGAAAATGAGTAATATGCAAATTTTAGAGTAGTGGAGAGTTGTTTCGTAGTATAGTTATAGAACATATAAAAAGTATGTTTTATGATATATGGCATAGTAATCTCTTTAAATGGAAACAATGTTCCCACAGTCCCAGCTCCGCATAGCAATGTTTGATGTGTTCATGCGGCGGTTGCGACTGTTAGATAAAACCGGCCCGTATTATTTCTTTGTTGACTGCTCACCGTGCTTTTGCAGTCGATGAAAATGTATGCGCCACAATGGCCTTCAGGTTAAACAACCCCTAATTTATATACTGGGACAGCACTGACAAATTGTCGGGCTTCATGTAAACGCCCGGGCAGTTTTCCTTTAAACGCTGTTAGATAAATCAAAGCGTCGGCTAAGCTATGTTATGCGAATGTAAATTATAACCCAATTCAGTGTAACACGCAGCCTCGTTACAATTGCATTAATCAGATTAGATTCACAGTCCCAGCTCCGCATAGCAATGTTCGATGAGCTCATGCGGCGTTTGCGACTGTAAAATCAAAACCCAGCCAGTATTATATTATTGTTGTTGGTGCTTTGCCGTGCACCAACGATGAAAGAGTATATGGCACAATACCTTCTGGATTAACCATTTAAATAGTATTTAAAGAGACCCCCAGATCACAGTACTGACAAATTGACAGGCTTAATACAGACGCCTGGATAGTTTCCTTTTAAATACTGTGAGATGAATATCAGCGTCGGCTAAGCTATGTTATGCGAATGTAAATCTTGACCCTATTCAGTGTAACACGCAGCCTCGTTACAATTCCATCCATTAGACTTGATTCACAGTCCCAGCTCCGCATAGCAATGTTTGATGTGCTTATGCGGCGTTTGCGACTGTAAGATTAAAACCCAGCCAGTATTATATTATTGTTGTTGGTGCTTTGCTCTGCACCAACGATGAAAGAGTATATGGCACACTATTACTTGGATATATTAACCAGGGTATTGAAGTTTGTCTAAGGAATGGTTAGAAATCGAAAGAACTCCCATATTTTTAACTTCACAGTACTGACAAATTAACAGGTTTGAAAACCATGCCTGGATAGTTTCCCTTTAAATGCTGTGAGATGAATTAAAGCGTCGGCTAAGCTATGTTATGCGAATGTATATAATAATCCAATTCTGTGTAACACGCAGCCTCGTTACAACTTAGAAAAGTTATCATATGAGTTCTTTATTGTTAAAATAGTTTAGAACGCTCTAAATGCTACATACGCGAAATTGATTTACCTAGATTCAAGATTGGCTGATAACAATTCCAAAGATTCTTAAAAATCTAATCCAAAATCTAATTTCACAGTCCCAGCTCCGCATAGCAATGTTCGATGAGCTCATGCGGCGTTTGCGACTGTAAAATAAAAGCTCAGCCAGTATTATATCACTGTTGTTGGTGCTGTTTTGTGGACCAACGATGAAAGAGTATATGGCACAATATTACTGGGATTTATTAACCAGGGTATGGAATGACATCTTCGGAATGGTTAGAAATCGAAAGATCTCCCATATTTTTAACTTCACAGTACTGACAAATTAACAGGCTTCAAAAACATGCCTGTTTTTCTTTAAATGCTGTGAGATGAATTAAAGCGTCGTCTAAGCTATATTATGGGAATGTATATAATAATCCAATTCTGTGTAACACGCAGCCTCGTTACAACTTAGAAAAGTTCTTATAAGAGTGGTTTTATTGTTAAAATAGTTTAAAACGCACTAAATAAAACATATCTATATGAAAAAAAACTCAATTTGTCTACATGGATTTAAGATTGGTTTATAAAATCTCCAAGATTCTTAAAAATATCTAGGCACTCCCAAAAATCGAATTTCACAGTCCCAGCTCCGCATAGCAATGTTTGATGTGCTTATGCGGCGTTTGCGACTGTAAGATGAAAGCCCAGCCAGTATTATATCATTGTTGTTGGTGCTTTTTATGCTCCAACGATGAAAGAGTATATGGCACAATATCCTCTGGATACAGCAGCCAATGTATTTTATTTTTGAACCCTCTTAATAGTATTTATTTTCACTTTACAGTGCAAAAGCAGCATCAGCTCAATGGCAAAATGGTGGACGTGAAGAAGGCCCTGCCCAAGCAAAATGACCAGCAGGGAGGAGGCGGTGGCGGTGGACGTGGTGGTCAGGGAGGCCGTGCTGGTGGAAACCGCGGCAACATGGGCGGCGGTGGCGGCAACTACGGAAACCAGAATGGAGGAGGCAACTGGGTAAGTACTTATATTTGGCCTCCCATTTCAATACTTATTATAAATTGACATTGCAGAATGGCGGTGGTAACAACTGGGGCAACAACCGTGGAGGCAACGACAGCTGGGGCAGCAACAACTTCGGTGGCGGCGGCGGTTACGGCGGTGGCAACAACAGCTGGGGCAACAACAACCCGTGGGATAGTGGCAATGGCGGTGGCAACTTTGGCGGTGGCGGTGGCTCCAACTGGAACGGTGGTGGCAATGACTTTGGTGGCTATCAGCAGAACTATGGCGGCGGTCCTCAGCGAGGAGGCGGCAACTTCAACAACAACCGCATGCAGCCCTATCAAGGAGGTGGAAACTTCAAAGCAGGTGAGCACCCGGATTTATTATCCATTACCACCAGATAACGACACACAGTACCCTGACACCTAACTGTTAGAACGTCGATAGAGTTTGGCAGTTAGCTTATTGAAATGCTGTGAGATTAACTGACGATGGCCTTCGCTATGTTATGCGTATGTAAGATAAACCCAATACAGCGTAACACGCAGCCACGTTACAGTTTTAAAATAGTTTTCCACCAGTGTGGATTAGTTGTTAGAGGAGAAAGACAAAGATTGGATGTTTTCTTAACGATCCTGGGTTTTCTTTTAGGCGGTGGCAATCAAGGCAACTATGGCGGCAACAATCAGGGCTTCAATAACGGTGGCAACAACCGCAGATATTGAGAGACATACCAGACGAGGTGAGACATTTCTTTTACCACCATTAACACATAGTTATAGTCCAAGGCGGAGTCAGACCATTAACCAACCAACTAACCCGTATGACCATTAAACTTTGGTTTGTTTTGACAAACGTTTGTCGCTTTTTTTTGTTTGTTTTTAATAGCGCCCATATCGGCATTTTTTTTGGTAGTCTGTAACAGCATCTGGGACTGAAAAGCAAAACCGGCTCAGACAGTCCGACCCACTTTACTCAACAACCCTAATTAAGCCTTATGTATTTACTCTTAAACGTATTTAGCGAACAAAACCCATCATCCAATTAAGAACCCTTTTTTGCATACCAATTGTTTTAAATAACGTTTCTCATTTATCGACATTTTATAGGTGATAAAGTAAGAGTCGCTCAGTATAAGCCCAAAATTCAAAGTCAAGTAGACGATACGCAATTCAATGATCAATAACGAGTATGAACGAACGTTCATAGACCTAAGAAGTTTTCCGAGCACCACAAACCAAACCAAACATGACAGAGAAGAGAAGATATTGATCAGGATCAGTGCAGTGCAGTGCAGTGCAGTCGTAAGGAGTTTGGTTCAGACTTGGATTAGAACAGAAAGAGAGATCAGTACCAAACCAGACCAGACCAGTGCAGTACAGTACAGTACAGAGCAGAGCAGTGTGTGAGCTAAGCAAAAAGACTTACAAATCATTCAGAGAGATCGCACACAGCAAGTGGCAGTACACGTACACAGCAGCTGGCCAGGATTCCGTTCGATTTGTGTTTGCACACGGTGATTGATTATTAAGGCGCATCGAAAACTATCCAATTACCCATAGAATTGTAATCTAATTTCACATTGTAGCAACCAACTTAAGTAACATTGTAATTAGCAACAGGCCGACAGGCCAAACATTTGTATCTCCACACAACAAGCAACCTATATAACCGCAGCCATAAATGAATCAGCATGTAAAACTTCAAGGCGGCAGCCGAGAGATATGTTTGTTTGTATCTAGACAGCTCCAGCCCATCGGCCGCTGACAACTTTTGATAATCAGTGCAGAAAACACAAAATATAAAAATATGTATTACATTTTATGACTTCACTAGACTAAGTTCTCATAGATTTAAAACGAGTAGAGCGTGCGGCGATCTTCAGCAGCCGCACGCTGCCCTAGACTTAATTATTTACTATTCAAGTTCTAAGCGAACTTGACCGTGTGTGGAGGAACCTAGATACTTAGATTTCTTTGTAAGTGTCGACATGGAATTAACCTATCCCCGCTGTTTAGATGTAATCGATCAAAAAACAACACTTAATGTAATTTATACCTTTTAGCAAGCAGTCTGTCTGAGGTCAGCGCAATTATATTTAACAAAATTTACATTTTAATGTAGCCAAAAAATACAAGATTCAAATATACACAAGTGTCCAGCAATTCATGTAAACTCCAAACGACCGAACCAAAACTATTTAGCTTAGCCTAAGCCTCGTAGTTTTGTATTATTTTTGTAGCAGCAGCAGCAGGCGGATCGGATCGATCAGATAAAGAGGAGGAGTATATTGGAGAGGTAAAAAAGGAGCAGCAAGTAGGACCAAGTCCAAAAGCCAGCCAAGCAATTGTCACTGTAGCGTTTGTTGTGGGCGGGCCATTAACCTCCTTCGAGATCTTTCTTGTTACTCGCTTAACAGGTTTTATTCTCCCCGTTTATTTGAATTGCCCACACCATCTGAACACCATGTCATTTACAACCATGTATATTATTGTAATTTCTGTTGCAAGTTGGCTGTGAAAAGTATGCGGAGCGCTGAGAGACTTCCGCCGCGCTACTAAGCAGCCACGGATCTTCGCCTCCGCACTTGCTTGCAACCTCCGGCGATGGGATTTGGTTCCTCATGTCCCTCCTGTCCACGGGTAAGTTATCCTCCGCAGATCCCAAAACTGGCAAAAGTTGTAACTTACAGATGGTTTCCGGCCGTCTAACCCCACTCGAGGATGGAGGAAGTAGAGCGCGGTCCCCTCTAAAGCGGCGTAAATATACGACTAATCCTTATTTTTGATTTTGTTTTTATTTTTCATTTTACATTTTTTAATAAAGAAATTGCAGAACGAAAGTATGAATGTTTTTTAATTAAAAAGTTTGGGATTTTGTTTTCAAATTTTAACGGGTGGCAGTGTGTGCACACCGGCGCATAATAACAGTGTTACACAACCATTAGCAGTGACCATACAACAGCACTAAATTTGGTTTGTAAAATAATTAAAATATTTATTATGCTGTATAATGAAAATGTATTCCCATATATAAAACGGCATTAAGTAATAAATTATGGATATAAAAGTGAGGGGTTAATCACAACATTTTGGAAGGCCAATTTGCGGATATACATCAATCTGACGCCGTTTAAATGTCAAAAAAAAGGCTCCAATAATAACATTAACATTTATCCAATGCAGATTAATAGAAGCTCAAAGCAAAAAGTGCAGCTTGGGTCACCTTTTGTATAACAGAATGGGCAGTGTGTTACAGTTGAAATGGTTGTAGTCCTTGCTAAATAATAATTATTATGTGGTATATTTAAGCGGTTGCAGTGTGGTCATACTGTTTGCATTTATTTTGGGGAGGGGGCGTTAACTTGCGAATTAATGACTCTAACTAACTGAGAGACCATCTAAAGGCCCCAAAATGGACTCTACTGCCACTCGCACGCTGCCGTTTGTGTATAAATACAAAAACCACGAAGGCCAAGACTGCGAGTCTCGGCTGGACATCACTTTTCCATTCGACCAGGAGAATTTGGAGGAGTGTATTACCCAGTTGATGGCTCCATCCCAGATGGATCCCATGATGCGGTATCTGGACGAAAATATCAGTGAGTACTTGAAAGTATGGGCTTGAAGCAACCTCTTAAAGAGATATCAATCCCAAATCAGACCTGGAGAAGCAACTGCAGGAGTTCGTGGACACGGAGCAGCAAAAATTCCTGGACGACCACGCGGAAAAGCTCCTCAGTCAGGCGGCCAACGAGGAACTGGACATTGAGGCTATTGTGCGGGACACGGAGCGACTGTACAAGGAGGAACTGCTGCAGTTTGCCGATCGTGTGGGTCCCAGTGATGCGGATATTTTTGCCCAGAGTTTCCACAGGCTGGTGCACTCCTCCTCGCTGGAAGACATCCTCAAGCGGGAGCGGACCTATGCCAAGGTCGTGGCCGACATGACCGAGCTCATGGACAGCGAGGTAGAGACGTTGAATAACTCCCAGCAGCAGGAGATGGATAGCCAGATCAGCCAACTGGATATCACCACCACCTCGGAGGACATCAATAATCTCCTGGCCCGCCAGTACACCACTCAGAATTTCGTTCGCAAGCGCTACGAATCGGAGCTGGAGGCGATGATGGGGCATCAGAAAAACGAGTATCGCGATTGGATCACCAGCCAAGTCAGTCAGATGTTCCAGGTGTCGCCGGTGTCCACGCCACTGGGCAACCGGTCCTCGATGTTCGTCTCACAGCAACCATCGATGGAGGAGAGCTTCACCATCCACCTGGGATCCCAGCTGAAGCACATGCACAATATCCGCATCCTCAGCGCCAATGTCACGGAGCTCTGTAGTCCCCTGCACGCCGAGGAGAGTCTCAACGGCCTGAACATGGCACTGGGCCTGTACTCCAGCTCCCTCTGCGGCGTCGTCGTGTTGACCCCATCGATTCAGGCCCAGGCCAACAAGAATATCATTAAGAACGCAAACAAATCCACCGAGTTCCACTTTGAGCAGATCGATGTTCAGCTGGAGAAGATCGAAAAGCAGATTAAGAACCTAAGCACGGGAGATTCCAGTGGCAGTAGCAATAGCAACAGTAGTGCCGAGGGCAGCGCCACACCCTCGCCGACAAAGAAGAGCCAGCCCAGGCTGAAAACGGGCGACTTCTTCATCACCAAGCACTCGAATCTCTCCCAAACCCATGTGATATTCCACCTGATTTCGGACGAACCCATCAACAGTCCCAGTGAGATCAACTCGCGGCATCCGGTGATCTTAGGCTTGCGGAATATACTAAAGACAGCCAGCAGGCATGACATAACCACGCTGACCATTCCAGCTCTGCTGCGCCACGAGATGAGCGAGGACATGACCGTTCAGTGGTGCATCCGAAGAGCGGAGCTAGTTTTCAAGTGTGCCAAGGGATTTATGATAGAATCTGCATCTTGGGGAGGCGCCGAATTGAGGTGAGTTATTGTGATTTTGAATTCAATGTTAAAGGATTGTAAATATGTTGGTTATTTCAGCACCTTACAATTGCTACTGCCTGACGACATATCGGAGAGCCTGTTCACCACGCTGGCGGGAATGGTCCCTAGTGTTTTCCATGTGGCCAATCCCAAGATACTGGTGGACACCAGCAAGTAGACTGCGTCAACATTCCTCAGAGAATATTCAAAAAAGACTTTAAACTTATTTGTATGAATATACAGTTTATTCAGATTCAGAGTTATATATGTATGTATATGCTTCGTTATTCGTCGCTTCGCTCAAAAAGTTTGTTTTTAACTTCAATACACTCAGAATTTTCTGTAAATGTTCCTGTATCAATTTTTGTCAATAATTCATCGCAACCTTTTTCAAAACTACAACACTACGATGTATAAGTACATATTCTCATATATATAGTTATATGTTAGGTATAGGTATCATGTGTATATTACTTCCAAATGTAAATGTTTATCTTTGGTTTCGACCCCTCATGCATTCTGTGTAATGTGTGTATCTCTGTGGATTGTATTTTAGTCTGTTCGGTTATCTATTATGATTATAATTATGATACTTTGAATAACTCTGATCGGTAACTTGTAAATATGCTTTTGAAATATATATTTATGTATATCTAAACAATTGTATTCTGCGGTATTTTTAGGTTTTGTTAACAATTAATTAGGTTCTTTTCTGTTCATTAACATTTCGCTGTTCAACTTTTCTTCGTTTGTTTTTTCTTGGATTTAGCCCAGTGCGTTGTTTGCTGCGTGTCTGTGATTTGCTGCTTTGCAGTGGGGAGTAGAGTTTCAGAAAATATTTAATTAATGCTTCAGTTGTGTATTTGATTGGTTGTCCGGCTTAAGGGTTACATAAAATTAGTGACAAGTGTTAAGGTACAGGAACGGACCGTTTTGAGTTTTAGGTGCGAGCAATATAATACACATATATCGTTTCTCTTGGATCTTTGTGTGCCATTTAAAGCACTTGATGGGAAAGGATATTGGGTTTTTGGTACTTTGGGGAACTGCATCTGAAGGAATTGACATAAACAGCGTAAATAAGTGTTAAAGTAGCACGTATAAATAAATTACATATCTATAGCCGTTCGCCAAAAAATGCGCATTGGAGTAGTATGGCTTTCAGAACTCGATCCCTTCTGTTTGGGAAGCTCTGTTTCAACATAAATTATATTATCGTTAAATTATAAGCCATTGCTCTGTCTTATGCAAGGTGATTTAATAAATACTTTTAAATTAATTGTGAGAACAGTGCTGTGGTCTGAGCTCTCTTAAGTATACATTCGTGTCGTGATCTGTTTAAATTTCGTTAGTTTTTCGCTACATTGAAGAAGAATCTGCCTACAATTCGCATGCCAAAAATGTAATGAAGTATTCTATATATGGGTTTTTAGCTTAATACTTGGCTCGTGCCTTAAACTACTTCGTATGGGTAGTATGCCTAAATATATTTAGTTAAATCAGAATATATGTTAAAAAGTTTACTAAAATTGAAACTATCACAAAAACAAATACTTTATCAAAAAGTACAAAGGTATATAAACTCAAATAAATTATGGTTTAAAGGTTGAGTATGCAAGTGGGTGTGTTGGTGTGTAAAAGGAGTGAGTTGTAAAGGAATACATTAATATGTAATCCGGTTATTCCCCGCGCTTGCGTTTACATTTGACTCTCCTTGCGCCACTGGAAAGTGCCCGACTTGACGCCAATGCTGGAGGACCCCTGATTGCTGCTGGAGGAGAGTATGTTGTTGGTGCGTCGGATCAATTGGGAGGCGGCATCGAAGCGACTACGGATGAGCCGCATTGCTGGATTACTGGAAACTCCGCTGCGCTTGCTTTTGCTGTGGGTGAAGAAACAGAATAACCAATAAGTTATTGGGTTCTGAAAATAACCTTTAAAAGCATTCTACTCACCCCGAAGAGCTGGGCTGGTTTTCCTTGAGGTTTCCTAGAATAATACGCATGTGCGTGTCCCGCGCGAAATGATTATCCGGCAGCTTGGCACCTCCGCCACTGCTAGTTCCGGCTCTCTCATCGTCCACGAAGGCATTCAGACCCGGAAGTTGGCCGGGTGAGCTCAACTCGCTGCTGGGCGAATGCGGGGGCGTGGCATACAGCGGGGACATGCACTCCATGTCGTACATGTCCGCCTCGTTGGTCATGTTGGATGCTATTCGGAGAGAACTCAAGTTAGCATAAATTGGAGTAGTTCGATTAAGTGGACCTACCAAGCTGATGCTCGCTGAGATCGGGCAGAACCTGCGAGTGCCGCTGGGCACCTCCGCCTCCACCACTAGACTTGTGTCCTGCTGCTCCTCCCGAACTGGAGGCGTGCTTTGAATTGACCATCAGATTGTTGCGTGAGCTGAGTTTGCTTTGTCGCTGCAATTGCTGCGTGAAGGTAAGCGGCGCTTGCTGTGGTGATAAAAAAATATTAAAGATTGTCTTACAGAGTCTTAATCTTAAGTGGATACTTACATCATTGCTGCTGCCCGTGGATTGACTAGAGATGACGCTCTTGCGCTTATGCAAACTGCTCGTGTCCGACTGCATGGTGTTCTGGTAGAAGTTGTTCGAGCTGTGCGTGGAGCTGGAGGCATTGAGTACATGCAGGTGGCTGCCATTGTGCACCGTGGCCGTGGTGGCGGCCGAACAGACCGACGTGGCGGAGGCGTGCGCCGGATAGGGAGCCAGATTCTGGTGCAGCGGCAGTGCCGGCGGCTGGTCCGGGGACCTCAACATGCTGGCATGGGCATGGAACTTGGGTTCGTTGGGATTGCTAGCTTCATCTAGTTGGGAAATGGGGTAGGACAAAAGGGAAAGCGTTAGTAACAGAGCAAGAGGCTTCTCCTGCGTGATAGACTCTTACTTTTGGTGTAGCTCTCGAAGATCTTTAGGATGCTGGTGCGACTCGACTTGGCCGCCAGCTTGATGGGCGTTCGTCCGCAGTGGTCCGACTTGTAAGGATTGGCTCCGAACTGGAGCAGGGCAATCACACACTTCTCGTGTCCCTCCTGGGCTGAGATGCCCAATGCAGTGGCTCCCTGTTTGCAGGCGTGATCCGCCAAAGCTCCGTAGTAGAGAAGGATGTTCATTACGTCGTGGTTGCCCTGCCAGGCGCAGGAGTGCAGTGGCGTTCGGGCCTCCAGGTCCATGGAGTTCACATCCGCTCCGGCCTCGATCAGGGTCTTGACCATATCCGCATGTCCCTGCCAGGCGGCCACATGCAGAGCCGTACGTCCCTCGCTGTCCGGAATGTTCACATCCACGTTGGTCATGTCCAGCAGGTACTTGACAATCTCCAGTTTGTTCTCCAGCGCCAGGATGTACAGAGTGGTGCGCGAGTCCGCGTCCTTGGAGTTCACGTCGCAGCAGAACTTCAGCAGGAACTCCACGGTGTCCATGTGGCCCTCCAGGCAAGACAGTCGGAAGGCAGTCTTTCCATCATGGGCCTTTTGGTCCACGAAACTGGAGTGAATATCCAGCAGAGCCTGGACGCAGTGAAGCCGTCCCTCCTGAGCGGCCAGATGCAAAGGCGGTCTTGCCCTCGTTGTCGCACTCATCGATCTTGGCCCCCGACTCCAGCAGTTGCAGGCACACCTCGTGGAATCCTTCGAAGGCGGCATAGTGCAGTGGCGTCCAGCCGGCATTATCCCGATGCGTTTCATCTAGTCCGCGGTCGAGCAGTTGCCTCACCGTCTCCACGTTTCCCTGGGCTGCGCCAATACTTAGCACTGTGCGTCCCTCTGAGTCCATGCAATCGATGCCGCAGCCCCAGAAGAGCAGCAACTTAACCACGGTGGCGTGTCCGGCAGTGCAGGCTGCCCACAGTGGAGTACGTCCCATAAAATCGGCGAGATCCGGATCGGCGGCGTTCTCCAGGAGCAGCTCGCACACTTCGGCGTTGCCCTCGAAGGAGCTGACCAGCAGTGGCGACATGCCATCGTTGTCCAATTGATCCGTGTTGGCACCGTGATCGAGGAGCGTAGAGATAACCTTACTGTATCCGGAAGAGCCACACAGGGCGGCCACGCACAGAGCACTGCGTCCGTCCAGGTCCAGGTGATTGACATTGGCACCGTTCTCCAGTAGGATCTCCACGATGTCATAGTGACCCATGTAGGAGGCGGCAATAAGCGAAGTGCGTCCCTGACGATCCACAGAGTTGACATCCGCTCCCGACTCGATCAGCAGCTTCAGGATGTCCTCGTGACCGCTCCAGGCGGCGGCCCTTAGAGCTGTGCGTCCTTCCTTGTCGGCGAGGTCAATCTTACAGGCTGGTTGGGCGATCAGTAGACGCACCACCTCACTGTGTCCGCCCCAGGAGGCGGACCTCAAGGGAGTCCAGCCATCGCGATCGGCATGGTTGACATCCACCCGCTTCATCCGGCCAGTTCCGTCGTTGCAGGGCTGGGAGAAGCTCAACAGCAGTTTAACCACCTCAAGGTGTCCGTTCCTAGCGGCTATATTCAAGGCAGTCTGGCCATTGTAATCCTCAATCTCCAGGTCGATGGGACTCTTGCAGGCATTGAGGGCCCTCTCCAGCAGCTGGTGATTGCCGTCGTTGGCCAGGATGTGGATCAGAGCCTTGCCCTTGTGCAGCTCAATATGGTGGGAGTCGGAAAGCTGGTGCAGCGTACTCGATGCATTCTCATCCTGGCTCTCAGCTGGCGGCTCACTGTGTTCCGAAGGACTTCCAGCTCGCTGGGTCTCCATTAGACAGCTCTTTTCGCTGGATAACAGCAGATCCGCCAGCTCAAAGTCAATGTTCTGCGATTTCTCAGAGAGTTCCGGCGACATAAGCGAGGATTCGCAGGAATTCTGGGATTCGGCATTGTTAATGCCCGTCTCAATGAGCAGCTTCAGCATCTTGGCATCCGTTGGTAGGCTGGGCTTGAAGAAATCGCACAGGAATTGGGCGAATGGTTCGCTCAGTTCGCTGGACAAGAAACGCTCCAACATCGCTCGCGTCTTCGGCAGGAAGTTGACGTCGTACTTGAAGTCATGCTCGCACTGGGCACAGCAGTTCATCTGGTTCGTGTAGAAGCAGTCACTCAAATTAAGTCGTGATTCCAGCAGCATCAGGATGAGATCCAGGTCAACGTGCCGGCTGGTCAGATACTCTCCCGATCTGATGAGATGGTAGGCAAATCTTCGAACCGTATTCGCACAGAGGGTATCCGCCACCAGCAGGTAGTACATGGAGATCATAACATGGCCCTCATTTACGTCGCAGATGAACTTCTTGGTGGCAAACTTCACGTCCACCAACCAATCGGCAAAGGAGTTGTGGAAGATCTTCAGGCGCTGGGCATTGGAGTCATAGGCCAGGATGTTGCGCATCAGCTGCAACCGCTTCTCGAACTCCTGGCAATCGATTGTGTAGTTGTGAGTGCGCAGGCAGTTGAACAGGAAGAGCTTGTCCACGTAACCAGAGGAGGCCAGCAGGACATTCAGCAGAGGTCTGATCTTCATGTACTGCTTCTTGTTGAAGGACTTCTGGCAGATGTACAAGTACAGGCCGTTTAGAGTGCAAGGGATCAGCTTGATCTCGCGGAAACTGAAGAAGTTGTCCTTGATGCCATGCAGCACTTTCTCCAGGTAAAGGATGCAGCCATTGGACTTGATGTACAGCTGGTGCAACGATTCGATTATCTCCTTGGTCAGCATGATGCTATCCTTGAAGTCCGAGTTCAGCCTGTTGATAATGTACTCCTGCACGTCCTTGACCACGTGCGATTTGCGCAGATCGTCTAGGGTGATCTTCTTAAAGCCGGTAAACATCTTGGTGATCTGTTTCGTTTGCTTTTTGGTGGTGCACACCAGAAACAGCCATTTGGGAAACAGGTGGATGTGATTCGATAGGAGCTCTGCCACATTACGGCTCTTGTGGTTGGTGACCGTGCCCCTTCCTCCCTTCAAAGTGGAGATCAGGTTGCCCTCGTTAATGTAGTTCTCGTCGATGGAGTCGATCAGCAGGAGTAATGCCGTCTTTGGAGGAGTGAGTTCCAGGAGGGGAAACAGGAATGCCTTCTTGAAGCACTCGTCGGGATTCTTTTCGATGTTGTCCACGCTGAGGCACTCCAGGATCTCCGGATTCGAGAGCAGCAGTTCGTAGTAGCCATCAGCTATGACGGTGCGGCAGCTCTTAGTTTTCGGCAGCGGAGGGGGAGGGTGTTGGTGCTAATCCTGGGCTTGTCGCCTGGTACTGGCGGTGGTGTCTGCACCTCCTCCTGTTTGCCATTAACTTTGGTATCTGTGAAATCAATGAGGGGCTCAGTGGTGGTATCCGCCGCGCATTCGGCTTGGGATTCCGCCTCCTTCGCTTCCTGACTGGATTTACTCAACTCTTCTTTTAAAATCTCGTCTAAATCCTTATCCGCCTCGGGCTTATCCTCCTCATTCTCTTCGTTGTTGGCATGTGGTTCTTCAACCTTGTCATCCTTGATGGCCGCTTCGATTTCGTGCTTCTCTTGGTCAGTATTGAGATCGGCAATGTCCTCGCCACCACCTTGCTGAATGGATTGACCTCCATTACTGATGGTGGCCAATTTTGAGGGCGAAAGCACACCGCTGCCAGAACGACCTCGCTTGACGGGTATCTTTGACTTGCTTTTAGCGGGACTCGACTTGACGGGCTCCTTCTGTTCCTGAGATTGCTTCTGCTCCTTTTCGCTGCCCATGTCCTTGTCCTGCTCCGGATCACCTCGTTCCCTGGAGGCGCGCTTAGGTGGATGTGTGCCGTAGTTACTGCCAGTCTTCTCATCCGGATCCACTGCAGCAACGCTTTGTAATGGAGCCGGCTCCGATTGCTGGCGCGTGAGACTCGTCCTGGCCGCCTTGTTGACCGTGGAGGTGCGCTGCGACTGGAAGTTGTCCAGCTCCCTGGTGTCGCACTCGCTTGCTCCCCTTTTGAGTTCCTCGATCAACAGCTCCTCTGCATTCTCGCTCAGACTTATGTTATTCATGGCCTCGTCCAGCTTGAACTCCTGCTGCTGGGCCTCCTCGCGCAGGAAGGAGAAGCCCTCGTCGATGATCCGCTGACTCTCATCCCGGCTGATCAGCGAGGCATGGCTGAGCAGCTGCAGCACAATCTTCCGCATGAACAGCGACAGGCTGTGGCACTCCGGATTCTGGGACTCGATCAGGTAGCAGGCCAGCAGCTTCCGGTTGAGTATGCCCTTGGTGCCGGAGTTGCCCTTCATGATGGCCTGGCAGATGGAGGTCTTGCCAGACCCATTTGATCCCAGAACCAGGCAGCCATTGTAGCTGGAGCTCGATATGGCCGCCGCCTTGGCCCTGGCGGATACATAACTGGAGGAAGCTGCTCCCAGGGCCACAGGCACTGGCTTCTTGCTCGCCGTTCGCTGCTCCAGACACAGGGCAATCTTCTTGAGCACCCACTCGCGGTGAATGTAAACGGTGCTCACAATGCGATTGTTTTGCTCCAGGCCTCCACTGTGAACCAATCCATTGACCTCCTTGTCCGGGGACACCTTTCGCTGCATTAGAGCCTCTAGGTTGCCATCTGTATCCTCGGCACCCTGAGGTTTGGAACCACCTGCCGCCTCCTGGCCATCCTCCTCTGGTTTGGTTTCACCATTCAACTGATGACCCACGTCCTGTGGGAAATTCTGCTGCACCAGATTGGCAAAGTGCTCCTCCCGCGCCAGGTTGGAGAAACTTGCATTCGGACAATCGCGTCCCGTGATCTCCAGCTTCTTCTGCAGCTGTGTGGTGTCCTTGAGGAAGTTGAGGATGCGTCGATCCTCCAAGTGCTGGTTGGCCGTTCCGCCCGGCGGTTGATTGTTGTACTTGGAGCCACCCACTAGGGCGCTGGTTGAGGCACTGATGTCCACACCGTCGCCCTTTGCATTGTCCTCATCGGCATCTAGGTCGGTGATCTGAACGGCATTGCCGTTGCGAGCACTGGCCAAACGATTGGAGTCCCGAAAATTGGATAGCTTTGCTTCTGGGTTTCCCGTGGCCACATGGCGACTCCGTTCGCCGCTCTTGTAGCGATCGGATTTGCGCAGAGGTGTGGCATACAACATCTCCTTGGGCAGATTGCTGGCGGGCTTGGTAATCGGCGGCGTGGAGTTGCAGTTGCTAATGGAGTTCGCATTGGGGTTATTGCCGGCCGTCTGCGTGGATGATTTCTGCTGCTGCATCTTGCGCACCGAATCGTTGTACATCGCCTGACAGGGCAGATTTTCGTAGATGTCATTGCGCAGATTATCGTTGTCCGTGTGCTTGGACATTGTGGCTGCTGCCGCCGGCTGGTTCGTGCGAGGGAGCTCTGCAGGATGTGCGTAATCCGTTTGCCGACTGTCTGCTCCCAGTAGCGGGTTCATTGGCTTTTGGCTCTGTGTGTCTGCCTGCCGCCTTTCACTTAAGCCGCTCGGCTGACTGCAAAGAGAAGACAGGGGAAATGGAATTAGTTTTATCACTTTAATATGCAAGCAGCTCTCAAAACTAATCGTACGAAGCGAACGCCAAATGGTTTAATTGCATTTTTATGCGGAGATCAGTTGATGTTGGGTAACTCGTTGGGTAGTTCGGTAAATTGCACTTTAATTTGATTACCAAATGTTAATTAAATTTATTAACTCAATTTCTTTGACTATCAAATACTTAGCTCTTCTTAAATGAAGTAAACTGGTAGTCTTACAATCATAAAAATCTTATGAATATGCACAAATCGTAATTGAACTCCTTCTTGTGGAGTATTAAAATTGGCCTGTCCAACTGAATTCCCAAGGGCAATGACAAGATATTTCGAAAAACCACAATATGTAATTTCAATCAGCCATTAAAATGATTAAAATAGCTTCTTCCTCGTTAGTTCCATTACATCCTTTAAGATAACAGAAATTACCTTGCTCCCTCCTCTTTCGACTTTTATGTGCCTTTACTTGAACTTAACTAGCACTTTCTTCTACCATGTTTTCCAGTGGCTTCACTTTTTTCAACATCCTGCAAACAATTGACCTGATTTCTATACATTTTAACCCTTTGGCAGCTGGTGGCCTCCTCCCAGCCATTCACCTCACGCTTCATCCACGCCCACTGCCGCCCACTCGCTGCGCACACAGAAATACATATACTTGTCATCATTTCTCCTGCGCTTGTCTTTACGCGCAGTGTCTTTTGTTCTCGGGGCTTTTGCCATATCTAAGCTTATATGCCATTTATGTGCGTCGTTGAGGATGACTGTGGGATGGTGGCTCAGCTCTGTGTAAATAGTGCTCTTCATGCCAAAGTTTTTATTTTAAACTTCAATTTACTCGTCGAGTCTTGGGTCGGCGGTGTGTCCATGTCGGGGGATCGAGGCGGGGGCTTTGCAATGTAACTAATGATACGTCCCAGCACGCTTGTTGTGCAACTTTTAGCCAGAAAATGGAGCAAATTCAGCACGTTCTCTTGGTCCACTGATGGCGGGGCTGCAAAACTCTTGCCCGTAAAAAAATCCGGGCCAAGTGAAATGAATGATTTACGCCTGTGCTGTAAAGGGGAAAACCATTTCCAAAATGACAGCGAGGAAAGGACCGAGGACGACGGATTACCATAATGTTCAGCAAGTCAGCTGTAAAAACCAGTGATTGAACGGGTGACGGGACGCTTCAGGTGGACGGGATGACAGGGACGGGAGCAGGAGCAGGAGCTGAGGAGTCAAATGGAAATGGTCCGGACGACGACACATCAACTTCCTGACCGCGAAGGCACGTGAGTGCTTTTGCTTCTGCTTTTGGAACTGCGGCCGTTTAAGCGTAATTATTGGATGGATGCCCGTATTGTTAACCCCGGTTTGCCGCCATCGCGGTTTTCCACCACCCACCATCCACCACCCACCATCACCAAAACCCACAACAATACGGCACGTACGAAGTTGCATTTGGCTTTGCCACATTTGAGTATCGCCCGGTTTGCACGTTCTCCGTGATTCTCCTCTTTTATGGGACCAAATTGATTTGCCATTGTAAACGAAATGGAAATGGAAATGGCAACGGCCTGTGATTTCTTGTAGGGATTTTAAAGATTTTGAACTGTGCTGAAATGTGCTAATTATGCAAGTTTAATGGCTTTTCCGAGCCGAGTGCGTGTAGCAGGCAATCCAAAAGGAATAGAAAGGGGAGCAGAGCACACGGCCCAGCTAATTGCAATTTCCACAGCTCGGCATAAGTTTTCCCTTCAGAACTTGACAAACTGGCAGACCGTGTAACTCTCGATAAAGTTTCCTTGGCTATTACGGCTTCCCCTTTTTCGTAGTTTGCCAAGTTTAATTGATGTTCTGCAGGCAATTATGCTAATTAAACGCAAAGAGCCGATCACGCATTGTAATTGAACCAATTTTCGCCCATGATTCAGACGCTAGGAATTTCCGATATGTTCGCACATTGTAAATGCCAAAAAACAGAGGAAAATGTTAAACAAATAGCGGAAAAGAGATTTAACGAAATGGGCAATGTATTTGTTGCTCTCGGAAAAGTACACACGTTTGGAAGTAATCACACAAGTACGAAGACAGACAGCTAGTCGGCAAGCCACATGGGGCATGGTTCCACAGACATCTGGAGCTTGAAATGTATCTGCGGCTGGCAGCTGGGTGAACTTGAGCCATGGCGGCGTGGGAATATTTCGCCTGCTGCCGTGGGCCCACAAAAAAATGCAAATGGAAATTTTTCGCCTGGAAAAACAGCTCTGATGCCTGGCCCCGCCCGAAAAAGCCAACCGAAAAGCCAAAGAAAAGGAAGCCAGTGGTCGGTTCGGGGTCGTAATTGAAATGTTGCACCCACAGACAGGGCGTTTAATGCACTTCACATTTACATTTGCATTTGCCGCCTGCCTGGCATTCAAAGGGATGCAGACAGGAAGTACTCCATTAATTTGTATTTACATATTTCGGTTTCGCATTTTACTCTTTTCTGGCCTTTTTTGTTTTTAATTTTGTATGCTGTTGATTATGATGGGCGCTGCTCATGTTTAAATAATAACTCTCCGGACTTGTTGACTTGCTCAATTATTCAGGCAATAACTTTTCGTAAACAAAATATATTCCATGCATGGCAAACAGTTTGCAGGCGCAAATAAATGTATGCAAACCGAGTTAGATAAAAACACATATTTATTGCATGTCTGGGTGGCTGCCGAACCGAGTGCGACGATTCATCAGTGCGACAATCGAGTGCGCAAATACAAAATCAAATATTGCATCAAATTGTTTGCCAGGCAGCGAATGGAAAAAGGTAAAAAATCAGGCAAAATTCGCTGTACGTGCAGAATCATGTGAAAAACAGCAGCACAAGCAGCTTAGAGGCAACCAGAGTTTGCGAAACTCAGGAGCACTTCCGTATCGATTTTCAGGCTCCCTCGACGGCAAGCCATGACAAACGATGCTGAATAGAGGGCAAAGTCTGCATACTCTGCAACAAAATCCAGACGGGAAAAAAGTAACTTGAATAATTCCGTGAAAAGAAACTTTAGCCCAGGCTTTTTCAATCAATAACCTATGTTCTATACTGATTTTTAAGAGCAAAGTTATCTTTATTATACCAACAACCATGTACCAAATTTATTCCCTATTTAAATTAATATTGTTTTGTGAACCAAAAAGCGTTTTCAACTCCCGGTAAGATATCCTTTATAGGTTATTCAATCCTTAGCCGATTTTCCAGGTAACAAGAGCTCGGAGAAAATAAGTGCCACCTTCTAAAGCAGAGAATAGAATCGTTTGAAGCTGAAATCAAAACGAATGCTCTGGGCTCCGCTTACAGATGCGCTTAATTTTGTAATACAATGCCGCTGGAGGCTGAGCAATTCCCCACCTCCAAAGCGCTAAGGACTCCCAGTGGGTTGGGATTGCAGCTTGGAACGTGCCCAAAACCATTGGCATTGTGTTTGGTGGGCTGCGGGATGGCTTTTGGTTCTCCAACATTTGCGGCTGCACCGGAAGCGGATTCAATGCGGGCATCGGAAAGGACAATGGTGTGTGCACGGCGATGCCGGTGCAGGAGCATCACAAATGGGAACAGGATGTCACAGAGCTGCCGCCAGGATGCGATGTCCGTGGGCCCTCGGGGTGAACGCTTAATTAAACTTAAATTTTTCATGCCTCCGTAAATGCATTTTATGCATTCACAGGACATTATGGCATTATGGAGAATGGGAAGGAACAGCGCGCGTATCCGTTCTGCATAAGGGCAAGCATTAACTCTGACACTGCCGTCATCATCATCATCATCATCACCATCGTTCTTGGCAGGGATTTTTGTGTAATATTGCCGGAATGCCTGGCGGCCGGCATCCTTGCCCTCTTTCGCTCCTTGGCACGCCAATCCAACTTCCAGCCATGCATTTTTCAACACTCTCCAAGAACATCAGCACACAGCGAACAAAAATTTCGGGGAAAAGCAAGAGTTTTTAAGTGCCAAGAGAACGGAGGGCACATGCCAGGCATTTCGCTGCTTTTATCTTATGCGTTCTCCACACATATAATACATTTATTTACTTTGAAAAGCAACTCGACTCTGCTGAGTGCTGTATGATGAACTGGAAAACGCCCACTTTATCTTTAGCTCCAGCAACTTTCTTCTGCGATTGACTGTTTTTGGTGCCCAAAATGGCAGCTGGCCAAGGCAAAGTCTGGTTATTGTTTTAAGACAAAGTGGCTACCAATTAAATTCACAAACCATATCAATTATTCGAGTCATGCATTCTAACGACTGAAATCGCATTTGTTTTTGCGCTCGTTTCTGTTATCAGGCAGCTGCATTGTATCTACATATTGAAAAGCTGGCCCCTAGCAACTCTCATCTGGTCTATCTGTGTCAACTGCCTTGTTCGTTGTCTGTTTGGCTCAGAGCATACATATTGACATCGTTTTTTGACAAACACTACATGCCCCCGATATCACCTTTTCATCTGAACTACACCCATTCCCCACACATCGCCCTTTTGCCCGGAAAATGCAGGCACACGCACTTGCCTTTTGGCATTTCCGCCGCCCCCATTCCGCCCATTGCTCCCTGTTTCCACGTTTCCTCGTTTCCGCTCCATGGTTCTGTGTTTGTCTTTCAATAACTGCGTGCCTGGCCGTCTTGTGTAAATGTCATCAGACACACTAAGAAAATTCAGAACATTGACGAACTAATAACACAGGTATTCCAGATTTGAACACATTTTCAATTTTGTCGAAGATTTAATAGTTAGGAACATGTTTGTACGATTATTATTTAGCCTTTATTCAAGAAATTTCACCTTTTAAAGATGAATTGACCATCAAAAAGCTTACAACTCCAAAAATTTCTTTTGTTTTGTATTCATATAAAATATGTACAATAAATTGAAAATCACTAACAATAATTTTAAGAACTTTGCAAAAGGCTTAGAATATGCTTGTATTTAAAAAAAAGATAGGTAAAAGACAATAGGTAATAAGGAAGTTTTCTAAAAAGTTCAGAACACTTTTTTTTGCGTTTACGCAAATATTATATTCGATTTTAAAACCAACAAAAATCCTCAGAAATATTGACATATTTTTCTCCGTGCAAGGGCAAAAACCTGCCAAAGAAGACGGAAAAAGTTGTTGGATTTGGGTTATGTTCCATGTGTGTGCCGAGTAACATTTAATCAAATTAATACACACACCGACAAACGCAACTGGGACAGAAGGATCCGGCTGTCCTGACAGCTGCCTGACATTTTACAACCTTGTCCTTTCCGCCGTTTATTGATGAATGAGCAGGAGTGGCTGTGGATGGAAGGGAGGAAGTGGTGGTGGTGCTGGAAGCATGAATACGAAATTTAATTCATGGCCTCTTTTTTGTGTAAACTTTAAGGGAAAATTGTGTTCCCCTTTGGGACGAGTATTCTCTCTGCAGTTGCCTTTCATTACTTTGGCTTGCAATCTAATTGAGCTAAATTCGTTGGGAAACCTGACTGGCAGTCTCCGAAAGGATGAAAGGGCATTGGCAAGTAGCTTTTTGGGACTGGCCAAAGAAAATGGAATTAATTCGATCGGGGGAGCAGCCGAGCATGTCCAGACCAAGGACTTTTCTATTGGCCAGACACAACTTCAGTTCAATTAAAGTGAAATGCAGGAACACGTTGTCGTTGTCTGGCATCCTAAGCTCAGGTTTAATTAATGTTGCTGATTACAAAAAAGTGGCAGAAGGACCAAGTCGCTCCCTAAGTATGCAGTAACAAATGACCCCCGTTTTGGCATTGATTTACTCATGTTGTCGCCGTTGTCGCTGGCATTGCTCCACAGCGAAAATGGACGAAGAAAATCACGGAGAAAATAGGGAAAATGTGGGCGGTGCGTGTGCACTTTGGGTCAGCTTATTGTCGCTTAATTGCGGAATTTCCGCTGCCACTGAATGCAGAAGTGGTCAAGTGCAAGACCGCACATCAACGGAATTAAACTTGACATCAAGTGAGCTGCCTGGCTGGATTAATTCCGCATAACCTCATCATAGAACAAACAGACAGCGAGGGACAACTGAAGGGCACTTATAAACAATGAGTGCCATCAATGTGATAATATTTGTGGACTGAAGACAGTCTAGCACTAGCTCTTTAAATTTATAAGGCAGATAAAACAAACACTGATAGAAATTGAACACATTGTGTCATTTTGACCAAACACCATTGCAAACTTTGAAAGATAATTGAGCTAAATGACAGGCAGAATTAGGTTTAATTGTGTATTTACAGTTCGCAAGGCAATTAGTTTATTAAAACGCATGTTAAGTGCTGCACAAAATAAACATTATACAAATAATTAAATCAGTTTGCTAGGCGTGGAACTCAATTATAAAATTAGTTCCGTTTAATTGTGCACAAATCAGTTGCCATTTTAATATTGAAAAAGTGATACAAACGCCGGCCATAATTGGGAAAAGAGGAATAAACCGATGCCCACATATAAATGATCAACCAAAGGGGTTTGCCCTAATGAAGCATGTAATCATAGCGTGGCATCAATTTGGGCCAGCGATGTGTTAACCAGCTGCCTCCAACTGCGTTGTCTTCCCCACTTATGGGCTAAGTGAACTTTCGTGATGGATGACGCTAATTCCGGAGGCAGGTGGCAGCATCATCAGGTGAACGGGATGCTAATCAAAATCAACAACACCCAAATGAGCAACGCACGCCGCACATCACTAAAGTCCAACGCACGGGCCTTAAACTCTTCTATAGAAGTTTTCAATTTGCCAGGCAAGTTTAGATTGTATTTTGTTGGTTTTCATGTCAAGCGTAAATTGAATCAGAGCGGAAGCTTTGCCAGGATACACAGGAAGCGGAGGAAAAGGCTTAGGTAGATTGAGGCTTTTGACATGGACTAGATTTTCAGTAGAAATTCTGTTCAACAGCAAAATTTCTGTTTACGAAAATTTAATGTGGAAATGCTTTTATTATTTAATCTAAAATCAATTGCCGGTAGATGATGTTTAGGTAATATGTTCATTTGCTTTAGTCATGCTTAAATTTTGTTTAAGTTTGACTTGTTGAAACAATAAGGACTTGGAGATATCTAATTTGGCTGCTGGTTAGTCTTATAAAATAAACTTCCTCAAGCTAAAAGCATTTGTTTTTATACCCTTGCAGAGGGTATTATAATTTTTTGTTAAAGGGTGCAACGCAGTGAGGAACATCTCCGACCCTATAAAGTATATATATTCTTGATCAGGATCACCTACTGAGTTGATATAGCCATGTCCTTTTGCCGTTGTCCGGAATATCTGTCCGTCTGTCTCGGTTGTCTGTTTCACGCGAACTAGTCTCTCAGTTTTAAAGATACCGAATTGAAGCTTTGCACGACAGCTTCGCCTTTGCCGCCGTATATAGTGGACCAGCGCGATCGAACAACTAGAGCGAATCGCCTATAAATATTCAGCGGAACTCCATACCTTTAGTGTTTCTTAAGTAAATGCATTGCCTGGTTTTATGCGCCAGTCAATCCGACCTACCATCCAGCCACGCCCCAATCCGCATCAGTTTAATGCCATAACTTTGCATCGCAAGTTAGGAAGTTGGGATTTGCTTTTTATTTGGCCAAATCTACCTACCAAATTTCAAAAAACGCCACAAACTTCCTATAACTACCTAATAAATTAATTATTAGAAAATACAAAAATTTTGTATTTAAAAAAATATAAGGATTTTTGTTTTTTTTATTTTTTTTTAATAAAATAAACCAAAAACTTTTAAAAATTAAAAGGAAACACCCCAATAACCCCCAACACCCACTTAAAAAAAAAAAAAAAAAAAAAATTTTTTTTTTTTAAAAAATAAAGAATTTTTTTTTTTTTAAAAAAAAAAAAAAAAAAAAAAATTAAAAATAAAAAAAAATAAAAAAATTATAAAAAAATAATTTAAAATCCCCCCCCCCCCACCTATTTTTTTTTTTTTTTAATTTAAAAAATTAAAAATTAAATTTATATATTTTTTTTGAAATTCAAAATACCCACCCCCAAACCACAACAAGACTAACCAAACCACACCCCCAAAAACCCCCCCCAAAACACCACAAAAAAAAAAAAAAAAAAAAAAAAAAAAAAAAAAAAAACAAAAAAAATAAAAAACAAACCGCCACCACAACAACACCACCCCAACACCAACCCCACAAAAAAAAAAAAAAAGTGACAACAACGCTCATATTTAACTCTGCACATTGCATATTTCATTTAATTTATTACCGCACATATTTTGATGGCAATGCATGTGGACGGGACACGTGTTTCGGGTTGGGACTGGAACCGAACTTAGATTGTGCCGGATCGGAATTGGAAGTGTGTCAGTTGGACGCAGTTGAGCAGCTAAACAGTTGGGCATGGTCATGGCGTTCCATGTCCGGCGCGTGTTGTTGTCGCTCTTGATATACATTTCATGCGGGGAACCAAACACTCGACAAACAGCGGTTAAGTATAGGGGAAAATAAAATACACTCAGAAAATTAATTGTATTTTCTAAGCTAAGTTAAAAGAAAACCATAGTTGGTTAGGGCTTTCAACTCTAAACGTTTAGTTTGTGATCTATGCAATGTTTTTGATATACTTGTTTGGGTTTTTATGTGTTTTGGAAACATATTACTTGTAATTTTTGTATTTTAGTTATGTAATACTTTATTATCAACCTTAGCAGTACTTCATTTTTTTGTGTGTACCTTGCTGTTATCGACATTACATTTTAAATGACAACTGAACAATGTTTTGCCACTGTTCGGCCTCAGAGTTTAACGTTTATTTTTGTGGGGTTTCGTTCGCTGGCCATATATTTCAAAGAAACGACAGCCGTGGGAGCCATGCAAATTGCCATTGCAAAAGCTCGCCAATTGGTCACTTGATACACATTATCGACTGCCGGCCATGCTCGTTCGTTGGCCACCACAATTGCATTTTCTTCCTGGCTTTTTTATATCATACTTGGCCGACAGTGTTTGTCCATTGCTTTAGCTAATTAATGCGAGTGAACTGCAAATTAAAATGCTGTTTAGCCAGTGCCCCTTGCAGCTGTCTCCTCGAAGTCATCATCGCCATCAGAATCCTCCACGCGACTTTGGCCAAGCCTACGCTACCTTCTTGGCCGCCTCAGTCAAAGCCAAAGTCAGTTGGCCAACTCGGTGTTTGCTGTTTGGCCGGTTGAGAGTCTTCTGGCTGGCCAGCACTTTGCATAATGCGAAATGAAGTCCCGGCGGTGGCTTTGGCTTGCAGTTGTTTTTCGTGTCGCCGGCGAATGTGGGTTAAATGCTTTTTGCGGCTTGTGACCGCAGCACAGAGAGCCGGCACTCTGAGTGAGTTAAGATTCCTTCCTGCCTTTGTTTGTCCAATGGAAATTTTCAATTTGCCGCAAAAGTTTTTCATTTAATTTAATTGAAACACTCAACAAATTGCGAATGCAAACGTTGAAAAACACTACGGAAAATTAAGAAAATAATGGTTCAGAGTAATAAACTAAAAATAAAGTCAATTATTTTGCAATTAAGAGCAGTTGACTCTTTGCGGTGCCACAAAATGCAATTGAGAGTGCAGAGTGGCGCCTGAGTGGGTGGTTGGGGTCAATTGGCGTGGCGAACTAATAAGCTTTTGAGAGCAATGTTTGGTCAGTCGTAAAAAGACTGCGATACTCAAGAGCTGCCATTAATCTCGGCTATTTGCGTTGAATAGCCGACGAACCTTATCTAGGCGGAGTACAAAAAGAAACCACAGAGATATCAGAGCACAGCCAGTATATATAAATAATTGATGTAAACCCTTGCGGCTTGTTGGTTTTCCATATAGCGTTAAATAAACAAAGGAAATGCATTACAAATACGCCCTGGAGTGCGTCATATTTTGGGAAGCGTTGCCCGGCTATCGTTGATTTAAATCTGTTTATTTGTCATTTCAATTCGACCACAAAAGCAGGCTGTTTTTTTCGCAGGTCAGTGGGCGATAGCGGGCTAACTGCAATTGGAATTGTTAAAGCCGCAAACGAGTTTGTTGCTCTCTTTGGCTGGTGAATAATGAAAAGCCTGCGGTGAGACACGCTTGTAAATAAACTTGTTTGGTGCTAAGAACTGCTAATAACTACAATCGAATTTCCGCCTACCGTCGACCAGTTAGTTGACTTAACTATGTCAACCCGATAAGATTTGCATTTGCATCACAAAGAGCCAGCCAGAGGAGACTGACTCGTCTGTCAGTCAATTATTTATGCTGACACTTTGTGCGGTTGGGAGCTGCATGGGTAATTGGCGAGCCCGAACATGGTTTGCGGCACACGTGGCGTATGCGTAATGCCCCTTGTTGCGCACTGCATGTTAATGCTTTGGCAAACAGCATTAACGCCAAATCAGAGCAGAGAATCGAACAGACTTGACCATAGACACCGCAAATACCCCGAAACGCTGCTAAATTAAATGGTTTCGATTGGCGCTGCAGCAATTCGCTGATTTGGAGGTCCAATGCCAAAAGCGCTGCATTTAATTGCAGCACTCTGTGGCAAGGCGAGTGGTTAGCGCCAAACTGCAGTGGCAATATTCTCATAATTAAATTTCTAGTTAAGTGTACATTGGGGCGGAAGCGCAGGGTCTGAATAATGACGAAATCAGTCGGGGTAGATAAGCGCAAATAGAAGTTGAATAAGCGCTGAAGAATGCTTCACGTTAAGTCAACAAAAGGAGGAGTGATAAATACTATTATGACGGGAACAATGAAAAGTTTGCGTACAAAGATTCCTTCCTGATTGGCCATTGTTCTTGCCAATTGCTAAGTAAGTTTGTCGACAAACTTATTCAAAGCTTTTTCGGCTTATCCGTTTCGGTTTAAGCCAAGAAAAACAGAGAAGCCACTTGCCAGCGAGCCGTTGCCACAAACAATTAGCCCAAGTGTTCGCCTCGCAGTCATTGGCATTTTCCGACATTGTGGGTTCCGCTTTTAAGCCCCTTTGGACGACCGCTGTGCATATGGGTAATGCCCGTAAAACCTTGGTAAACAACAAACTGGCGCCGTTTGGGCGTAGGGGCGTGGCCAGACAACAGTTGAAATACGGGGAAATACGCACAGAGCAACTCATTCATGGAACTTTTGGCCAGATTGTGGCGCTCTCGTTGCTCACGCTTCATTTGGCTTTTATTTTTTAGCACGCTTCATTTGCTGGCTTCTGTCTCCGCCGCTTTTGGCATTTTGGGGCAGGCGGCGCTCATTAACAGTTGGTCCCAAATCGCATACATTAACGTTGATATATTTATTGCCATAATTGTGCGCTGCCTGGCCATAGTTATATATAGATTAAAGTCATTTAACTATAAGCTTCGATTGCCTCACTTCTGTTGGGGGAATAGAAATACAAATAAAAAAGGCCAGCGCATAAAGTAATGAGTAAACAATTTGAGTATTGTGTTTGCCTTTGGAATTAGCGTAGTGCAAAATGTGCTTTGAGCTTGTGAGATTTTTTGCGAGGGGCCGCCATTCGATTTTTCTTTGGCACAGATTGCACAATTTAAAGTTGTAGCTGGCCCTCGAATATCATCCTAAAGTACAGCCAGATTTTAATAGTGATTGCTGGAACCCTGCGGTCAGGACATGGCTGCTAGGTAATGGACACAAATTTCCCAAGCATGGAGAGCCGAACAACTTCATTGAGGCAATAAAACAAAGCAATTAAAATGGCTGCCCGGAACGGGCAGACGTATATGGGTCATGCTGGCAAAAGTTTTGGCCACTTGTCGGCCAGCTGGAGCAGTGAAAGGCCATTACAATGCCAATCGGCAACTGAAGTGGCAGCTCGGCTAATGCAACCGGGGATGGGAACTGTTCCACCAGCACTCTAAACTTTTAGTCACGGATACAATGGAGGTTGCACAAAAACTGCGCAGGGTTGACAGACCCGCTTTTCCCCCATCCTGCCGAATAACTCTCACCTCAAATTACATTTATAATATGCAATAACGAGGCGGAGCATTTTAGTAGAATGAGTCAGCAACGCTGTTTACGTAAGGATTTCTCCGGTTTATTGTCAACGTTTTTCCCTTTCCTTGTTTGTTGTATTCATCCAGCGACTGGAGCCGTAAATTAAACAACATTTCTGTCACTTGACTTGGGTATTCATTCATTAATCAGGCCTCCCCCGTCCATAGAAACAGAAATTGTCGCTACACAATAAAGCTAAATGGAAATCCAAGAGATAGCAAGTTGGACACATCAGATGCGTAGTCAAGAGTTGGCGCAATGGGGGCAAGTATAGGAAAAAAGCATCCAGCTACGACACTGAGTGGTTCGGTGGTGCAGGGGCATGGCAGACCACCCACTCACTGATGGCAACACTTTCCATTGCGTAAATTGCCTGGGCGCCCATCCAGACGTGCCATTTGAGCTCTGCCAGCGATGATAAATGTTTGCTGCATGTTGCACAAGTCTTTGCAATCGGCTATCGATGATGGACTCCAAGATACGAGGAGGGGCAGCATGGTAGAATGTAACCCATTAATAGCGGACACCCTTTAAAACAGAAAACCATTCGATTCTTAAGTTTACCATGGGGAAAAGAATCATAAAAGTGACTTATGGCGTCTGCACCATACAAATCTGTACATGTTTTTCATTTGGTTTTATTGCTTTTTTCATGTAGTAGGTAAAAAGTATATAAAATATTTATTTCGTTGTCCTATTCGCCTTTTAAATATAAACTATAAATGAAAAAGCAATTCTCCAGCATTTTTACTACTCTAACTATTAACTAAGAAACTGGAAAAGAAAGTTATAAATTTACTTTTTACTATAAATATTAAATATAACATTTAATTTTCTGAATGGAACTATAGCTAGTCGAAAGCATTTCGATTTCCGCAGGTGAAAGGTTAAATTGCTGATCATAATAAATGAGGTTTGTAAAAGTTGTACACATAGACAAAACACAAAAAAATATTAATCACCATTCATTAGTCGGTTAAAGTGCCCTAATGGCTTTTCTCTATCCCAAGTCCTGGGGAAAACGAATTAAGCAAATTGCTGAATTTATGAATATTTAGCTAAAGCTCTAAATAGACCCGCATTACGAGTATTTTCGCTTTCACCTCACGCCTTTTGAGGTAGACACGAAATCCCTGACCTTTGCGGTTGCCTGCCATCTCCTCCCCGAGTCTCCCCCCGAGTTAATTACAGCCCGCGATCTCCGGATTTTCCCGGGGCAACTACACACCTTACCTTTCCCACCGCCACACAAAGGGCCCCATGGAATTTCCTTTCTGGCAGCGGCAGCTTCGTTAGCAGGTGGCTGTCAAATTTAGGTCAGGCACTAAGTGCAAGTGAGTGTTATGTAAATTATGGTGCGCTGCTTAAAAGGACCTGCAAGGCCTGCCCACACCATTTACTCGTCCCAGTTTAATTTTTAGGAGTATTTCGCTGCCATGTTGCTGTGTATTTGTTTGCATTCATCTTTTGAGCAAACGGAAAACTAACTGAAAACCCAGCACAGTCCGTTAGTTAAACTAAGCGGCTCTTGGCGGGCCCTCTCTTTTTCTTTTTCTATTTCCTTTTCCCCTTTTTATACCCTTGCAAAGGGTATTATAATTTCAAAATAACATACCTTTTAAGACATGTGGTTTGATTTGTTTGGGGTCGTACCTCTGAAGACTTGTGGTTGATTCTCTACAAATCTTCATTCAGATTTGCCATTTAAACGTTGTTCAGCTGCAAGGGTATATAAACTTCGGTTTGCCGAAGTTAGCTTCTTTTCTTGTTAATTTAGCCATTGGTACTGGCTGTTGGCACTGACAAAGATGCAATGTGTGGATATGGTGAGTGGTTTGTTGCTTTGGGGATCCCAGGACAAATGATGGAGCTGCCACCACAGCAGCAGCACCATGGAAGTCTTAGAAGAAGAAATATTATTCTAGTTGCTGGGCAACCGCAGATTATATCATAACACAGCTGAAGCGCTCGTCATCGCTGACGCCTTGCCCCATGCCACCAATCCCCTAGCCACAGAACCCCACTTTATGCAGCGGATCGGGCATTGACCATGGCGAAGAGCTGCGCCAAAGCGGAATGTAAATAAAGCACAATAACAAGACGTGCTGCGTAAAAGTGCTCAAACCCAAGTACACACAGTTGCCTTCAAAGCATTAGCACTAAGTCCCTAAAAAAAATTCGGATTAAAAGGAACTTGTTCATAACGGTTCATTTCCTTGCACTCTACAGATAGTTTATAATTTAAGATTTACGGATCGTAAATTTGGTATGTAAATATTAATAATGTTGTTTATAATTTAAAATATTTAGATTCTAAATATAATAACTGAAAATCCACTATGAGTTGGTCGAAGTAAAAAACTAACGAAAGAAATTTTTTGATTAAAAATATCACCATATTTTCAAAAACATTCAAAAGGCCCAAAGAATGCCTTTTCTTAGTTTCAAACGTTCTTGTTCTTAACTAAAGCCCAAACAAGCTGGTAGCCCAACACTATTTATTAGCTTATATGAACCCCTTAAAGACTCCACTTTTTAAGAGTTCCAAAAGAAAAACGTCTTAACTTCCCAGCGCTCTTGTTGTGACAGCCAACGTATTTATTTATAGCGCAAGCCCCATCACTTTGCCCCTTTTCCCCAAACACCACGCACAGGAAGAGAAGGCACACACAAGTCAACAATCTCATAATCAGTTGAATTACAAAAGGCAAAGCCAGCACATGGGCAAATACAGAGGGGGGCGACTCGTCTTAATGGCAATTTCACTTAATGAGTTGGGCCTGTGGGGCAGACAATCGATAGACACATAGGCTGCAAGTTGCAACAATTTAACACGCCAATAAAACGCAATAACCAAATTTATCTGATTCCAGAGCAAGGGCCAAAAGGGCAAATTAGTCTTGCAAGTCCATATTTATGGGCGTGGTTCGGAGTGTGACGCAACATGGGCGTCGTCGTCGTCGTCGCCATAATCATGATCGTCATGAACAAAAGGCAGGAAACCGCCTGCCCGGCTAACAATTGCTGACCCATTTCAGAGGTGAGCTGAACCGAGCCGACCGAAAATTGTTTGGCCAATGCAATGAATTAATTATTCCCCTCCGTCATGTGCAGTATCATACCCTCTTGGGTGCGTCCAGCGTTTGTGCTAAAAATAACAAACTACACACACTTGACGCCGGAAAAAAAATACTCCCAATGAGTTGGGCCTTTGAACTATTTGTCATGCGTTTTTTTTTCGATTTTTACAGTGCCTGGTTGCAATGGCCACAAAAATAGCCGTGTGCACAAATCTCATTTTCGGGAGTTGCGCCGTGTGCTCCATTTGGTCCATAGAAAAGCACGGAAGTGTTAGTTCACTGAGATGACGGCTAGATGCCCTTTATTCAATAAAAACTTGGAAACAAATACATTGTCTTAAACATTAATAAGCATGTTTTATGGGGATTAGTAAAGGCAATAATTTAATTTGGCTGTCAAATATTTTTAACTGCACCCCAGATTCACCGACGAGAGATAATTAAGCACTCTTTGGTAATGCCTAATTTTAGCATCTTTTACAAGCCGTTTAATTCTCAGACGCTTTTTGATCGTTTGATTTCCTCAATAAATTCTCATTTCGTGTGATTAAGCAGTGACCAATCTGCTGCCTGGGAAAACAAACTGCACGCGAGCATCGCCTGAATCATCCTGCCCCACGGGAAATAAAAAGTGTAAAAGATGCTGGATGGGAACGTAAATCTCTGGGGTCTCAGCTGGCTGGCCGATCACATTGAAACGGCTGGGCTGGCTGGTTATGCGGCTTTTCGCTGGGCCTCTGGAAGTGTTCCAAAAAAACGTTTGTCGGAGAGGAAAATTTAATGCGGTCACTGGCTTTTTGACATGCCGCACAAACTATTTTCGAATGTGTACGAGACGGAGTCGTCGCATTCGTTTCTTTTATGCGAGTATTATTCATTTCGCTTTGGTCAGCGCATTGGGAGTTTGTTTTTGTTATTTTTAGCGCCGGCTAGAGTGAAGTGTGCCCGGCCCGTGGAGCATCCTTCAGCGTTTCTTATGTAAATTTTCTGTCGATTTTCTATTTTTTTGTTTGCCATAAGAGATGACGAAAATGATTATGATGGTGATGATGATGTTCGTGGCTTGTAGGAGTGCGGCTGCTTGGGGGCCCAGTTGGAAACTAATAAAACGTCAAAGCAATTCTGACAACATCCAACTTGGAGATCTCGAGAAGGCACAGAAACACACAAAAACCTACACAGCATCTTCGGTTTGAGTTGGAACAGCCTGCTCCTCTCCCCAAACTAAAAGTTAGTCTGTAAGTTTTTCATCTTCTGCGGGGTTTTTCTTTGGCAATGCTTTCATTTTGCCATATTTCTTTTGGCCCTTGTTTTTGTTACGGGGCAATGTCTAGAGGGAAATTGGAGAGTTGAGCCGGGCTTAAAGCTATCTAACTGGCATATCAGCCATAAAACCGAGCATTAAAGCCGTGTGAAAATTGCGGCTCGAGTGTTGAACTCTGTGAAACAGAAAAGGAGAGCAATAGGGGTCGAGAAGGTGTTCTTGGGGTGATAAGCGTTATGTGTTTATAGAGTTGTCAAGTGCCTATAAAATCGCTGTCTTGTTTGACCCGACGACGACTACCTGCCGGGCGGCATTGGACACGCCTATTTTCGGGTAACATGGGTTAAGTGCGGCGTCATTAGCACACACCCGCAGTGGGCCAAAAACTGAGGATGGAGCGGGTTTTGAGGGAACCGCAGCGTGTTGCCGACACATAAACAATACACTCTGCTACAAGGTTGCGCGACAGTCAAGCATGAGCTGTTTTATGGCAGGTCCTAAACGGCGCTTCACACTCCTCAGCACATCTCTCTCACTCGACGGCGAATGACTCAGACCGGATTGTCCCTGCACTGGAAAAACACTTTTTTAGTTCCTCAGAGGATATTTCTTCTAAGGCATATATTTTAATACAATAAAAAAAAACAATGGATAAATTGAGCAGTTAAAAGATAAATAAATATAACCTTCAAAATGAAGATAAGAAAATCACGAAGGAACTTGGTTTTGGTCAATACAATGTTCCAAAAATAAAAATTATTTATCCAATTCTCTCATTTCTGCAACTGAGGAATTCCATACAGGCAATACATTTTTCTTAGTGTATCACTTGCGTCTGTCATGGTGTGCGTGAATACCGAACATTAACTGCCAAGGACCTTTCATTTGCCTGTCATTCCGGTGAATGGAAAAAACTCTCCTAATAAAATTATAAATGTATTTGATGTGCCAGCCAGCCGCCCACAAGAATCATTCCCAAAATAATTTCTCTTTTTGCGGCCACTCGCAAATGTGTCTCAATTCAATTAATTTGTGCTCGGGGCGGCGGAGTTGGTTTGGGCAAGTGTCGGGCTCTAAAGTGGCCCCAGCCAGTAGGCAATTTGGCCGCAGGACCTGCTGCGTTGTTAAATTTTAATACTGCGGTTTATGTGCTTGCTATATCTCGGGGTTTGGGTGAATTAAATTTTAATTGCTTGTGGTCCGCCCAAATTGGCAGTCAGCGCTGCTGCTCTGCGAGGCTTGGTCTGCTGGGTTTACTAGGCATCCAAAATTTATCAGACCATTCATTACTTTTGTGCGATTCCGACAATAACACGAAAATTCAGCCGAAAACTTTGCCAAAAGCTTGACAAAAGTGCAACGAACCGTGCTAGCAGCAAGCCGAAAGGAAAAAATGTGCTGGAAAAATCGGAGCGCGCAGCAAATTATGAAAAATACCCGCTGAAAATACGAGAATTTTCCCGACGACCGCAAATGCAAATTCATGAAAAGACCAAGGCAGAGCCGGCTGCTCTTGAGCTTGAAAACGGCAGACGGGAGCGAGTTGGACATGGAAATGGAAATAGAAATGGCAATGGAGCCGAGTCGGGAACTCTGGAGTGGCGGTGTCAGTCTGACGGTTCAGCTGAGTAGTGTGTCTGGGCCGGGTCTGACAATTACGTCAATGGCGTAAATGTCGAAAAATGTAACAAACAAAAAACCCGTTAAGCGCAGAATGCCATCGCAATTTATAGCAGACTCATCGTCGGGATCTCTGTCATGGCATTTGATACACTCCGCAACCAATGGGTTATTCAGCTGGAACATTGTTGAGTTAATGTACAAGTCTTTGCTCTTTGCAGAAGTTCTAAAACGTTCTACAAAATTATGTATTTGATTGCAACATTAAGCTTCTCATTTTGGTACTTTAAGATACATTTTGTATAAGTTTGTATATCCTCACTATGATCGCAGATAAGGGTACAAAGCTACTCATATTGTTACTTTAAGATACATTTTGTATAAGTTTGTATAACCTCACTATCATCGCAGAAAAGGGTATAGGGTTTCCAGCTATCACTTACGTGTTGCCCGTTTTTTCTGGTTTTCCTTCTGATTCATTGCAGATTCTAGTGAAACTTTAGTGCAATTGTTTTTGCCGTTTTGTTTGTTGTTTGTTGATAATGGCAACCAGAGAGCTGGGCAGACGATGCGTCTGCTGACTGTTGCCTTTTGGCGCTTTGCCTTCGCTCTCTGATTAACTCATTCATACATTCTGGCTTTTCCAGGGAAAAAAAGCAAATAGTGAGGGAGAAGTGCTGGGGGATGCGAGTGGGTGTGGCATTGTTGAAGAGTCTCCCCTTTTGCTCCCAACCCCTTGATTATGATTATTTTCATTTCAAAAGTTGGCGGCGCAGAAAAAACCCCAACCCAGCAGAATTCTGTGTGTAGTTAGGTGAAATATTTAAAGTGCGCCGCGAGTTGGTGTACTATTGCGAGCACACACACACCCACAAAGTTGCACCAACACTCATGAGACTTTGGTAGCCTTTATACAGTTGTCCTTCTATACCAGACAGACAGAATAGCTTTGTATCTAGGTATTGTTTCCGAATTGTACAGATTTAAGCGAATAAAATATTTTCTTTAGGCTTATTTTAATTTGATCAAATTTAAGATCTGATCATTATAAAATTTAAAAAAAAACAAAGGTTGTGTGTTAAGGTTAAGAAATATCGATCTTTTAATCCTGTTTTCTCGTCCGCTTGGTAAGCTAAAAATAGGTTTTAAGTTCGGGCCACGCTTTAGAATTTTGAAGCTTGATACCTACTTTTATCTTACCATGAGGACGAAAAACCAGTATTTCCGTTAGAGAGTATCGGATTCAAATTTGGCATATGATCTGTCCCATGGGAAGTTCCACTGTAGTTGACGCGTGGTTTTTGTTGTTTCTGCTGTTACTTGGCTCGTTTAACTTTGAGCAGCTCTGAATTGCAGCAGCCGGCATGCCGGTTTTTCATTTCTTTTTTCCCTCGCTGCAACTTTAATTGGACATGGGTTGTTGCTGTTGGCGTTGGCAAACGTGTTTTTTTTATATTTTGGGTAAATTTGGCATTCGTTTCGTTTCCTACGCGATTTGCAGCGAGGTCAAAACTGATCATCGTTTTGTTAAGTGTATTTTTGAATATGATTTCGATTTACTCACCTCCTGGCTTGCGACCTATGACCTTAGGGAGCTGGGGTGGATGGTGGAGAGGACATCCCCTTCGGTTCGACAGTCACCAGCTCTCTCAGCTTTTTGTTATTGCAAAATCGAAGGAAATTATACGATAATTTGTTGTGGACACACAAACACACACGAACGCACTATTCGAAACACAGATACACCAAACACTCCCTCTCTCCTTCTCTCTCTCTCACTTTGTGTATTTTGTTTGTTCTGACTTTGCTTTTCTTCTGCGTTTGCTTTTGCCCTTGCTTTACTTTGCTTTTACTTGGCAATGCAAGCAGCGCGACGTTGCAACATCGTTCACATTTCACATTTCCCTGAGCTGAATGCACTTTTTGTCTTGCTTTTGTTGGATTTCCTCTTGTGTTTTGTGTTTTGACTGCGGCAGATGCGGCTCCGCCTTCTGCTTCTTCTTCTTATCCTGCTGCCGCTGCTTCTCTCCTTCCTTTTAATCCTCGCGTTTGCTTTCCACAGCTATCCTGCGTCGACCAGGATATCACCCGTTTCCTTTTTACGCGGTTTTCCGAACGGCACGTTGCGTATTCGCACAGTTAACTCGAATTTTCACTACAACCGCGTCGGACACTCGTCGCGACTAAATTTTCCTTAATCTTTCCGACCGCCCATTTCAGCAGTTTTCCAATCGAAACGCTCGGACTGTTTGCTCAGTGTGGCAGTGGGAAAGTCTGGGAAAGAAACCGTCCAGCTTCACAAACGTACAATTTCAACCATACCGAAAATACCAGAACTTTATCCGAGTTTCCAACCAAGGCGCACAATGGTAGCAGAGCTCAAAAGTGGAAATCAATTGATCAAGTTTTATTAAGTCGTATGTCGTATTTTTTGGTAGGTTGAGACTTAAAGAACTGAAGAAAATAATGAGTAAATCCACTTTAAAAATTAGTTATATATCAACGATTTTGATAGCAAGCCTACAAGATAATAACTAAGGAATATTTTGAGAAACAAAACAGGAAGAAAGTTTTTATTTTAAGAAAAATAAAAGTTAAAAATAACACGATTAATTTGTTTATTTTTATAGATTATCAACACAAAATAAACACCATAACATTATTCGAGCTCCCAACCAAACTTTGAAGGAGCAGAGTCACGCTTTTTAGGTGGATAGCCCCGCTAAGCGAGAAGTGTGGCAATGCTGGTTTTAAATTTGAAAAACAAATTTTTTAAGATGTTCTAATTTAATAAAAATAAATTTTATTGTTTGAAAACTAAGTATCTAGTTATTGTTAGTACTATTATTATTTAGCTTAAGAACCAAATACATCTATTTAAACAAAAAATTTGTGCTGTTCGAAACTAAAGCCACTATTTACCGTTTTAATCGGTCAATCGGAACACTCATACGAATGTGAAAATTTTCGCTAGTTTGAATGTTAAATTTTACTGAAGCGGAACCATTAATATCTATAATGGGTTTTTGGTGATGGTAAATTGAATTTTAAAATCGTACTTGTAACAGTACTAATGGAAAATATGGGAATTCAGTAATTAGTATATCATACACTTCAACGTGATGAGGTTCGTATTTATCTTCTGGACATTCATTGTCCTTGTGTCTGGAGATATAGTAACTCGTCACACGAACATCAAGTGTGAAATTAATGATGAGTCCCTTGCCGAAGTAAAAGTGTGTCGGTTAAAAGTTCTGGGCCGTGGTAAAATCGGAGCTAACATACACTTGAAAATTTTACGACTGCCAATAAAGACGGTAAAAATTGAATATAGCGTATGGAAAAAACTTTCCGGCTACCATCCGTTCCTGTTTAATATTACTACTGATCTTTGTCACTACATGAAGCACCCGAATCCTTCAAATGTGTTCTTTTACTTTTACCGGGCTCTAACGCCCTACATAAATGTGAATCACACTTGTCCGATCAACGTGAGTATGGTTCGGAATTCCCTCAATAAATATCTAATAATACGGTTATGACAAACAGCACGACGTCATCCTGAAGGACTTCGTTCTAGACGATAAGATGTTCTCGATGTTCACCGGAGTTAAGGGAAGCTTCATGTTTGTGATTAAATTAATAGCTAATGGTGGTTTGGGTGCAACTATTAATTCTTATTTGGACATTAACGTCGATCCATTAATTACAAGATTATAACGCTAAGATGGTATTTGTAACATATATTTTAACATACCTTAAAAAACAATGTAATGGAGGTAATCTATGATTTAAATTTAGCAATGACTCGATCCCTATTTGATTTGAAATACATGGTGGTAGTCTTGGAAACTGGTAGTAGGTGTATGTAATATTATAGGTAATGTAATTCTATAAGTGTAATGGAGAGTATTAGTAAAAATATAAACGTCGTGTGGGTCGAACAAGCAACAGAAGCGCCGGGATGGGGTGGGTCTTGAGGGGGGCGGCGCTGGCAGTCTTAAGGGAATGATTTCGGTCGTGAGGCTTGGGATCGTTTCCTGTGCTTTTCTGGGGGGTCCCAGGGTCGTGACGGATGCGGGGAAGTGGGGCGCAACTTTTGAGGGGTTCTCACGCCGGAGTGCGAGGACGGAAAACTGAGAAATTTGGGAAAACCCGGAAAAATAACACGCGCGAAGGGAAAACTGCTGTACTTGATCACTTTCCATGGAAAACTGATCGCTGCGACCTGCCCCCCACCCCCGGCTTCCGTCGACGGCACTTTTTTCTCGCGGAAAATGCTGCGGAACGGAGAATTTCGCGACACACAGATTTCAGGTCCCGGCAGTGTAACCACCTTTGGGTTTAACGCAAATATAGGCGCTTTCTGGCCACTTTTGGGCTGGTTTTCCAAGGGTGGCTTTTTGTTTTTTTGTTTTTAGAAATATGGTAAATGGTCTATGGGAAATTTTAATTAATTTATTTTAATCTAAACACTCTATTGTTAAAACAAATTTCTTTGGTTTGTTTTATTATTTCGTGGTGCACCAGTCAAGAATATATATATATAATTTTGAAATATAACCTAAGCTCTTCGAAAACCAAAGCACCTATTTGTCGTTTTAATCGGTAAATCGGAACACGCTTGCGAATGTAAAAACAAGGGCTTGCTTAAATATGGACTTTCAGTGATGCGGAAACATAAAAAGTTATAATAGCTTTTTGATGGAGAGATCATTGGATTAAAAAATTATAATTGTCAACTACTTATGAAAAATATTATGGAAATTTAGTAATTAGTATATTATACACTTCAAAGACATGAAGTTCGCATTTATCGTTGGAGTGATGTGGGCATTAAGTGGACCAGCAAGAGGAGATTTAGTTACTCGTCACACAAATATCAAGTGTGAAATTCATGATAAGTCCTTTGCCAACGTTGATGCGTGTCAGCTGAAAGTCCTGGGACGCGGTATTATCGGAGCCCACATTCAATTGAAAATTCTAAAGCTGCCAATAAAGACAGCAAAGATCAATCTCAGCGTGTGGAAAAAACTGTCCGGCTACCAACCATTCCTATTTAATATCACTGTTGACCTTTGTCGCCACATGAAGCATCCGAATCCCTCAAATGTGTTCTTTTACTTTTATAGGGCTGTGACGCCATTCATAAATGTGAATCACACTTGTCCGATCAACGTGAGTATGGCTCGGAATTCCATTAATAAATATCTAATAATACGGTTACTTCGAGCAGCACGACATCATCCTGAAGGACTTCGTTTTAGACGATAAGATGTTCGCCCTAGTTCCCTTTACCAAAGGGCAGCTACATGTTTCTAATTAAAATTAAAGCTAATAGTGTATGGATGGCAAGCATTTATTCTTACTTGGATGTTAACGTTGACAAACCATAATAATAAAAAGAATCAGACCGTGAAAAGGGTTACCAACAACTGTCTATAAACGTAAAAACACATAACAAAAATATACTTTTCATTCACACACGCTTGGTAAATAGTCTAGCTCTGACAAAAGCCGATTGGTGAATTTCCCAAAGTGTTGCATTTTTACGGAACTTCTCGGAACTTGATATTGTTGATATTTATTTACTTATTATAAATGATAGAATAGTTTATAAGACTAAAGCTAACAAATTCAAATTCTAAACGTTTTTATCAGTTAAGTTCAATGGCTAACATGGCTTTAAAGTAATTTGGGGAAAGGCAGGTTCTTTATCTAAGATACCATACATTGAAAAAATACGTAAATAAATGTTTTACCAACAATTATCAGAAGCTAACAGATGTGATTTCAGGTTTTACATGTGTATTTATCTACGAACAATTTTAAGAAAGTTAAAAAGCTACTTTTTTAAAGTAATTGATTCTGGAAAAAAATAAGTTGATAGCGGCAGAACTTTTGCCTGTTGGTTATTATAAATAAGTTAGTGCGGTTTTTAGTCAGTCTGTTAACGAACTCCGAAGGCTGAGAAGCCATGTTCAACTTATTCTATCCGATTCTGGCTCTGCTTTTGCTCATGGACGTACTAAGACTTTAGACTTGGGGGTTTATCCCTAATTCTTGCTTCACATTTATTTATAATAAGAGTGGCTGGCAACAGTAGCCTAGGTGTGACTGGGGACAAACTGTTTAAACAAATTAGTGCCTAAAATAGATTGCGTTGTTCCAGTCATAGCAAGTGTATTTGTATACGAACACCTTTTAATATGTTGAAAAGCGACTTTGTTAAATTTTTGGCTCTATAGGTTTTTGAAAAAATTTGATAAACCAGCACACTTGTACGATTAATGGTAAAATACAGTGCGGTGTTTAGTCAGTCCGTTAACGAACTTGGAAGGCTTACCAGCCATGTTCAACATATTCCATCCGATTCTGAAATGGCTTTGCTTTTTCTTCATAGTCGTAATTGTGATTCTTAATCTGGTAGATCAAAGTATCAATACTCGGTACCTGAAGTTCAGAGTTTCGGAACTTAAAACGAAAATATCAGATGGTCCTACCACTAGTTCACCTCCTTCCATTAAAATTCCGAGCACACCTCCGCCTCGTTTCTTTGTGGAGTCCGCGAAGTGCAAGATCCCTTATGTGAACCCTTTCGATGCGGATGCCATGGCTATTTTCCATCCCGAGCATTTCGAGGTCTGTTCCAACGAATCTGCATTGGTGACCCCAATCTATGATATTAGCCGACAGCGATATGTACTGTTCATTAACAAGACGTTAGCCTCAATTATTCTTAACTCCAGCGAGGAGGAGTTCAACTGCTATTATCATGAGATAACGCGCCTTAGTTGGAACGACAGTTTCGCTGAGTAAGTGTCAATTGCGATCTTTCCTATTGGGCATAATTTTAGTAAATTGTGCTTTTTTAGGGTGGATCGGAAATATTTTTCGCAGAACTATGAGGTGCCGCTACATGTCCAGGGCTTGGTTCTGGCCTGCCATCGTCTGGAAGACGATTCGGACATCCTGCAGAGCGATGCATATTCGCTCATCCAATATAAACCACTCCCCGAAGGATTTTCGCAGGAACCGGATAGACGAAAGCCAAGTGTCCTGATGTTCGGCATCGACAGCCTGTCACGGATCAACCTACGTCGAAGCATGCCGAAGGTTTATAACTTCCTAACGGGCAATGGTTGGTACGAACTGCAAGGATACAATAAGGTGAGTGAAAAGCTTTTAATATCAACGGCTTATATTTAAATCTAAATGGTAGGTGGGCGACAACACCTTCCCCAACCTAATGGCCATCTTGACTGGCTATTATCCGGATTCAGCGTTGGAAAAAGTGTGCAACTGGCACGAGAAAGGGTGTCTCGATCAGACCCCCTTTATATGGAAAGACTTCCGGAACGCCAGTTATTTGACAGCCTATGCCGAGGATGTGACTTTTATGAACACGTTCAACTTCCAAAAACCCGGTTTTGTGGAATCTCCCACCGACTTTTACCTCAGGCCCTTCCAAAGGGCCTTCGAAAAGGTCCTGAATACCTGGAAATGCAAGGACTGCTCGATGGAGTACTGCATCGGACGGCGGATCACGAGCAGCTACGTCTACGACATGGCCAGGGATTTTGTCAGGCGATACCTGGACGAGCGTCCCATCTGGGGTTTGTTCTGGTCGAATAGCTTCAGCCACGACAGCTATCAGATGCCCTCCAAAATGGAGGACTATGTGCTGCAGTACCTGCTGGACTTCCAGGCAGATGGAGTGTTCGAAAAGAGTATTATGGTGTTCCTCTCGGATCATGGATCTCGGTACGGAAAGATCATGACCCTGCCCAGTGCGTTCCTGGAGGAGCGTCTGCCCTCGATGTTCATCTACTTGCCACCCTGGTTCCGGGCTCAATATCCGGAATATGCGAGTGCCTTGCAAGGGAATCGGAACCGCCTCACCTCCAACTACGATCTGCACAACACCCTGAAGCACATCATCGAACTGGGCAACTCTGCCGACAGCCCCAAACTGCCCGGGTCGGTCGACTGTCCTCAGTGCCAGTCCCTATTCTATCCCGTCGACGAGTCGAGAACGTGTGAGGACGCCGGAATACCGGAGCACTTCTGTACCTGCGTGCCCTTCAAGAGAATCGTGGCGAAATGGGCCAAGCGCATTCCGCCCCTGGTTGTCAGTCGGATGAACGAGTATCTGGCCGGCAGGAATCTCAGCGACATCTGCTCAGAGCTCACTCTGAAGTACGTTCACAAGATAGAGATGAAAATTGGACTGGAACACAATTTCCACGGGGAACTGCCCGTTGTAGACGTGGCCACCTATCGTACCAAGTTCAAAGTGAACCAGAACAGCGCCGATTTCGAAGCCACTGTTCAGTTCAATAACATTACGGAGGCTTTGGAGGTCTCGGTTCCAACCATAAGTCGGTTCGATCGTTATAAGGAAGTTTCAACCTGTGTCGACGAAAAAATCGACAAGATGTATTGCATTTGCAAAAGTGATCTTAAAAAATTGACTAGCCCCAAATAGTTACTGAGACTGTTTATTAAAATAATAAAATTACATTTAAATGTTGTCGTTGAGTATTGCTTTAGAAATTAGGCTCGTTAAACGTTCGCTTCGAAAAATATTATGGAGAACAAACATTTTACTCGGGTAAATATTGGATTTCTTTGAATGTGTATTAATTATGACAATACCTCGTTTAGCAAACACCAGTCAAATGTGGAACGTTTTTTTGAATAAAATCGAAGGGCCTGCAACAGAACGAGAAACCCACACCTCTGATGTTCAGATCGGGGTCACATGCGACTAAATTGCAAAACGAACTTGGGTTCGGTTTTGTTTTGGTTAGTCCGTCGTTGTAGGTTAACACCACCCATTGTTGTCCCGAGATATGACTAACGATTTTGTACATCCACTTTGGAATGGGGATTCTGTTGTTATCCAACAGGTACATGGGGGTCATAGCACCATTTTTGGCTTGCAACTCGTGCACTCCCAATGCACCTGTGCAGACCTTTAGGACATCGTAGTTTCGGTTAACCAGCAATCGTTTTACCCAGGCCTCGATGTTCTTCCAGTTGCCAATATTCACGTTGGAATATTGGGGGACAACATTTCTCAGCTTGTTGGTCGATCTCTGAAGCTGATCGAAGGAATAGTCACCATTTGGTGTCAGGTGGCCGTGATCGAAGAGGTTGGGTAATCTGTTTTTCACATAATTCTGTCTTGGACCCAGAACATTTTCGAAACGTTGATAAGTTCGTGAGTAAGAGTACGCGGAAGCATTGCTTCCGGTCATCGCTCCATCGGTGGTAAAGCCAGAAGGCTGGCGAGTGGCGGCTTGAAGGGGATTATTATAATTAACAATTATTAAAAATAAAATATTGACTTTACTTACAGTTTTTGCTGGGGTACACCTTGTTGACGGAGAATTGCGCTGCGTATCTCGAACTGTCGTAACAACTTCGGTAGACTTCCATAAAATGGTTGTGGTATTTGTAACCCACGCGGAACATCTCGTAATGACAAGAGGGATCTGCTATCTTCTCCACAGTTGTTTTAAGCACCTTTGAGCACTGTACATTGGGAAATGGCGCATTAAACAATCCATTGGCTTGGCAAACTAACTGAATGGGCGATCTTGAATCGCCGCAAAGCAAATACATTGCATGATTGGTTGCCACATTGTCGCTGTGCAAAATATCGTAGACACCGTTCTCGATGCTAAAGAATACGTAGTTGGATGACAAGTCGTCCTTATTGATATAACAGCTAGCCCGGGCTTTTCCCAAAACTGAAAATGGGATTGAATCGTAAGTTCTGCTGATAATCAAACAATCTGCTATGTTTACTTACGGCAAACCAGACCCAGGCCGAGCCAGAGATATTTCAGATCGTTCATCGTCACCGCTTCAGTTTTCAGCTAGAACTGACGATCTTAACAACGACTGTAAATCTATTTATATACTTATACCCTTTTATTGGGTTTTATAAACTAAGCGTTCAGGCTTAAAACACTGACATCTTCGACCGTATACCTTATTATTATTTTATTTTTTATTCATTCACTTTTACACACCCATTTAATAATAATTTATACTTATGTACATATAAGTAATAAGTCGGAAAGCATTGGCCAAAAAAATATATTTTGATATAAAATTGAACTAATAGAGTATTCTAGTTACGGCCATTAGCTTCGTCTCTGTTTATAATCTAATCACTATGGTTCTGGGAAATCCAACATTCATGAATGATAAGCGGCTGATGTTATTGCACTGCACAGTTCAATTGCCCCTTTGTGTACGCAGTGATTTGTTTTATAATTAACGTGTGAAAATTTAATTAGGGCTAATAGAATTTAAACAAGAAAGGAAAGCTAACTTCGGGCTGACCCTTGCAGAATACTCTGTAAATTATATTCTCCAAAATTATTCGGACAGACGGACAGACGGACGGACAGACGGACATGGCTAGATCGACTCTCCTGGTGATGCTGATCAAGAATATATATCCTTTATAGGGTTGGAGATGTCTCCTTCACTGCGTTGCACACTTTTGACCAAAATTATAATACCCTCTGCAAGGGTATAACAACTGGGGATGTCCTTCCTTTAAAAGCTGGATTTCCGTCGTACTCAGCAAACACCAGTCAAATAGTCAAGGTTTCTATATATGAAATCGTATGGATCGCAGCAGGCAGAGTATCCCACCCCATTCAGATTAAGACCTGGATGACAGCTGGTCGTTTTGCAGATCTGACTTAGATCTTGCAGACTAGGAGGATTCACGTCGTTGTGGGTTAAAATTACCCATTTATCTCCTGAGAGGTGACTAACTATTTTATACGTCCACTTGGGAACGGGAATTTTGCTGTTCCCCAAGAGGTAAATAGGTATCCTATTATTATTATTGCTGTGTCTCAACTCATGCACTCCCAGTGCGCCTGTGCAAACCTTCAGGTCATCGTACGTGCGGTGGTTATCATAATCTCATTTCACTAGATTATTTACCCAGGCCTCTATGTTTTTCCAGTTGCCAATATTGACTAGTTTATATTGGGGAACGACGTTTAAGTACTTGTCGGTCGACTTTCTAAGCTCTGAGAAAATAAAAGCAGCACTTGGTGTCATGTGGCCACGATCAAGCTTACAGTTGGGTTGGTGGGCACCCAAGTTTGTCAAAAGGCAATTTTGCGTTTTTTTGCCTTGGTAAGCGCTAGCTTCTGCTCCTGTCATAATTCTATCCAAGCTAAAGTAAGTTGGTGGACGAGGAGCGGCTAGAAAGTTGAGGAGTCATAAAGATAAAAGATAACAATTTAGTATTACAATATGTTTAACTTACAATTTTGGTAGCGGTAAGCCTTGTAGATGGAATGTTGCAATGCCAAGTGATAACCATCGAAACAGTTTCGAAACAGCTCAATAAATTGCTCATCGACGAGTATACCCACGGCGTATGTGAGAAAGGAAGAAGGACAAGACGAATCAGGTATCTTGAAAACCGACGGTTTGGCTGCCATTGAACAACTGGCCGTGTCCAATGACGGATAAAAATTATTGTTAGGCTGGCACACGAATCTATCGGTTTTTATTCCTGTATCACAAAGCAAATGCAGCGTTTGGCCTACAGGCACAATATCACTGCGCTGAATATCGAAGATCCCATTGTTGCCAGTTAAGTAGAGATTCTGGGAACTTAAAAAATCCTCATGGATAATGCAGTCAGCGCAGGCAGTTCCTACAACTGAGAGTCGAATTTTTGTAGTCGTTATCTCAGGCGATGATTGCTTAATCTACTAAATTAACTCACAGAAGAACAGACTCAGACTGAACAAGAGAAATTTCAGATTGCGCATCTTCCCAGTTTAAGCTTCCAACTAAAACTGAGGCTCGACATGAGCAGAGAGTCTTATAAAGTACGTAACGCACTGGGAAACTTAATTAGCGCCTACGTTAATAATGTTATAACATTATTAAAAATACTTATTTTGTCATCAACCGATGTACTAAATAATCAATTATGTTAAAAATTTAGTTGATTCTACGTATACTCTACCATTTTATCCATCCTCGGAAACTCGAATAGCTTCAGCACGACAGCTATCAGATGCCCTCCAAAACGGAGGACTATGAGCTGCAGTACCTGCTGGACTTCCAGGCAGATGGAGTGTTCGAAAAGAGTATTATGGTGTTCCTCTTGGATCATGGATCTCGGTACGGAAACATCATGATCAGTGCGTTTCTAGAGGAGCGTCTACCCTCGATGTTCATCTACTTGCCACCCTGGTTCCGTGCTCAATATCCGGAATATGCGAGTGCCTTGCAAGGGAATCGGAACCGCCTCACCTCCAACTACGATCTGCACAACACCCTGAAGCACATCATCGAACTGGGCAACTCTGCCGACAGTCCCATGCTGCCCGGATCGGTCGACTGTCTATCCCGTCGACGAGTCGAGAACGTGTAAGGAAGCTGGAATACCGGAGCACTTCTGTACCTGCGTGCCCTTCAAGAGACGCGAGGCGAAATGGGCCAGGCGCATTCCGCCCCTGGTGGTCGGTTGGATAAACGAGTATCTGGCCGGCAGGAATCTCAGCGACATCTGCTCAGAGCTCACTCTGAAGTACGTTCACAAGATAGAGATGAAAATTGGACTGGAACACAATTTCCACGGGGAACTGCCCGTTGTAGACGTGGCCACCTATCGTACCAAGTTCAAAGTGAGCCAGAACAGCGCCGATTTCGAAGCCACCGTTCAGTTCAATAACATTACGGAGGCTGTGGAGGTCTCGGTTCCAACCATAAGTCGGTTCGATCGTTATAAGGAAGTTTCAACCTGTGTCGACGAAAAAATCGACAAGATGTATTTGCAAAAGTGACCTTAAAAAATTGACTAGCCCCAAATAGTTACTGAGACTGCTTATTAAAATAATAAAATTATATTTAAATTTTGTCGTTGAGTATTGCTTTAGAAATTAAGCTCGTTAAACGTTCGCTTGGAAAAATATTATGGAGAACAAACATTTTTCTCGGGTAAATATTTGATTTCTTTGAATGTGTATTAATTATGATATTAGCTCTTTTAGCAAACACCAGACAAATGTGTAAAGTTTTGTTGAACAAAATCGAAGGGCCTACAGCAGAACGAGAAACCCACACCTCTGATGTTCAGATCGGGGTCACATGGGACTATATGGCAGAACGAACTTGGGTCCGGTTTTGTTTTGGTTCGTCCGTCGTTGTAGGTTAAGACCACCCATTGTTGTCCCGAGATGTGACTAACGATTTTGTACATCCACTTGGGAATGGGGATTCTGTTGTTCTTCAACAGGTACATTGGGGTCAGAATACCATTTTTGTCTGCCAACTTGTGCACTCCCAATGCACCTGTCCAGACATTTAGGACTTCGTACTTTCGGTTATCCAGTAATCGTTTTACCCAGGCCTCGATGTTCCTCCAGTTGCCAATATTAACGTTGCCATATTGGGGGACAGCATTTCTCAGCTTGTTGGTCGATTTCTGGAGCTGATCAAAGGAATAGTCGCCATTTGGTGTCAGGTGACCGTGATGGAAGGTGTTGAATTTGGTGTTCTTCACATAATCCTGATTTGGGCCCAGAACATCTTTAAAACGTTCATAAATTCGTAGAGTAACACGTACGCGGAAGCATCTAAGTTCCGGTCATCGCTCCATCGGTGGTAAAGCCTGAAGCCTGGCGATTGGCGGCTAGAAAGGGGATTTTTATAATTAACAATTATTTTAAATTAAATATTAAATTTTACTTACATTTTGTGCTGGGGTACACCTTGTTGACGGAGAATTGCGCTGCGTAGGCTTGAACTGTCGTAACAACTTCTATAGACTTCCATAAACTGGCCGTGGTATTTGTAACCCGCGCGGTACATTGTGTAATCACAAGAAGTATCTGATATCGGCTCGACAGTTGATGTAAACCCCTTTTCGCAATCTTCTTTGGGAAATGGCGCATTAAAAAATCCATTGGATTGACAAACTAATTGAATATGCGAATTTGAATCGCCGCAAAGCAAATACATCGCATGATTGGTTGCCACACTGTCGGTGTGCAAAATATCGTAGATACCGTTCTCGATGCTAAAGAATAAGTAGTTGGATGACAAGTTCATCTTATCGATATAACAGCTAGCCCAGGCATTTCCCAGAACTAAAAATGGGATTGAATCATAAGTTCTGCTGATAATCAAACAATCTGCAATGTTTACTTACGGCAAACCAGACCCAGGCCGAGCAAGAGATATTTCAGAGCGTTCATTTTCACCGCTTAAGCCTCCAACTAAGACTGATGCTCGACATCAGCAGAGCGTTTTATGAAGTGCGTAACGCAATCGGGGAAATTAATCAGCGCCTCTAGCCTAGTCATCAAGCGATTTACTAAAAAATCAATTATATTAAAAATTAGTTGATTTTACGTATACTCAACCATATTATAAATCCACGGAAACTCTTTGTTGTCTTCTTATCTAGTTCTGAGAATCCCATTCATTAATTGGTAAACTGATAAGTGGCTGGGCTATTGATTCTAGTGTTAATACATGCCACTTATATGAAAGGTGTTTTAGTAGTTTAAAGCGACATATAGTTTTTGAAATAGATGCAGTTTCTTTTTCGGTTAAAAACCTTCACGGAACATGGTATTCCTTAAGCATTTTGCATCATTTGGGAAACGATTGATCGAAGGAGAAGAAAGCCATACGCCAGCTTACTTTGTGTAGAAATGCGTCGATAAAGTTGCATTATCGATTATACAGTATACATTCAAATATAGTCCAAATACAAACTTGTGAATATGATAACACCAATCGTTCGGCTCCTCGTTCAACTTCATAGTTTAGGCTCTAAGAGATGAAATATCAATGAGTAGAGCTTATTCCTTATCTCCCTAGCTCTAAAGATCGCGACATTCATCTGGTCATCGGTGATAAGCGGCAGGGCAACTTGCTCACGGCTTTTAAGGTGGTTGCATGAGGGGGCTGGGGGCTGTGGTCGTGGGTTGTGGGTGGGAAAAGCCCAGCTCACCTCCCTTTGTGCCTTTCACTCTGTCTTATCTGCGCTTATCATCGCCCATCGCCGTGTGGCTTATGGACTGCGTTGTTTACCTTACCAGCGCACGTTTGATAACAAAGGAGTTGCCCTTCCGTTCCTTTCAAGCTGCATCCAATGAACTTTATGTGGCTTGCATTTTGTCAGCAGCACTCATAAAAACGTATCTAAAATTGAATCTAAGGTGCAGCAGAGGAAAATAAAATGAGATTCCGCACTTGAAACCGTTCGCCGGGGCAATCATTAAACAGCAGCTACTCGGGTTTCATCATAAAATGGGGCTCAGTTTACGTGACTTACTCATCGGGGCGGTAGAGGTTCAGAAAAAATATGGATTTCTCAATTGCAATGGCTATCCGAATCAAAATGATATGAATAATTTTTAAACTTAAATTTTTTAAAATAATTTACGTGAATAAATAAAAATATAAATCTTGATTTTAATAAAAATTTAAATTTAAAGAGATAAAATGATCGATAATAAAATACTGATTTTAATAAGATCAAATAAGAAATGGTCTTATTCTCTAATTATTAAAGATTTTTCGATAAGATGGCTAAACAATTCCTATGACAACAAAAAAAAACTGAGTGATGTGGTTTTAAGTTATCAGTTTAGGAATAATCCACCCAACATAGTCTGTTCTGTATTGAAACGCCATTGATATAAGATTGCAGCTCAGGAAATGCATTTATTATTTTGCTGCTCATTCGAATTAAAGGGTGAAAGTGGTGGCATTGCAGCAGTAGGTGTATCCGGCGGCTGCCACATTCTCCAGGGTCATGGGGCAGGGAATACTGGTGCAGAATGTGGGGGCAGCGGGACGGGCAGTCGCGAATATGTTGTTCAGGGTGACGAAAACACTGTGAGGTCCATTGGCCGATGTGCGCACCACCTTGTACAGCCACAAGGGCATTGTGTTCTTGGTGCCGGCGCCCAGGATAATGCGACGTTGGCGATTGCGATTGTCCGGCAGGGTCAGGTCGCCATTGGTTCCGGTCTTGATCCTCAGGGATCCTCCAGCACTGATGCGGGTTCGCACCCATCGCTCGATCGTCTCCCAGTTGCGATCGTTAACGCTCTTCCACATGGGCGCCACATTGATGTACTTGAAGGTGGCGCACATCTGGTCCCCGAAGAGGTAGTCGCCCGACGGCGTCAGATGTCCACGATTGATGACCGTGTCCCGTTCGTTGCGGATGTACCGCTGGGTATTACCGAAAATGGTGCGGAAGGCGCGGAAAATGGTGCGGGGCAGGAAACTCTGGGTATCCGCCTCGCTGATCACGCCATCTCTGGAGAAATCGACACAAGGACGTTGCGGGACTGCAAGGTGCAGGGAAATTATTCAATATTATATCTATTTTTAACAACAACCAAAGAGACTCACAGAAGGTCTTGTGGTACACCAGATGGGTGGTGAACCGGGCCCGAACTGCAGCGCCTTGGTAGCAGGCGCGGTACAGCTCCAGACGCTGGTTGTTGATGGTGTAGCCCACGGAGTACATGGTGGCCGGGCAGGAGGCGTCGGTGACCACCGTGGCCGAGGCCCCCATGGGTCTTTGGCAGCGCAGTGGGAGCGGTCGACTGAAGTTGGTGTTTGCCTGGCAGGTCGTCTGGACAATGTCGGTCGCCGTGCAGATCATGTGGAGCACCTCGCTGGCGCGGACCCGCTGGAGGCGCTTCAGCTCATACTGGCCGGCGGCATTGCGGTTGGTGAATATCCGATTGGTGCCCTCGATCATGGCCCTCGAGAGCGGACAGTCCGCCTGCGACAGGAGCACTGAAAGGGCGGGGAAGATAAGTTATATTGTTATTATTATAAATAATAAATAATATATTAAGTAAGTTAAACAAACCTCAAAAAAATTGCCCATAAATATTAAACCTTTACTTATATTAGTTTGTACAGGCAGTAATCCATGTTTCTATAAAAGGTTTAAGGGCACATTTATAAGGCACATTTAAGGCACATTTATAAAAAAACATAGCTATATCATCTCCAATCCTTTTATGAGTTTCATTAAAAAGGTTTTTCTAAATACTACTGTACCATTTCCGCAATGAACAAAAATCAAACGACATAATTTGAATCAAAGAGATTGCTGTGACACTCCTGATAAAGTCCATTTAAATGTGGACAGCTAATAATAAATTTTGTTATTAATCTTGACAAATCCTTTAGTAATTGAATACCTTTTATTTTCTCCATTTTAGAAGGATTTCTCATCACTAATATGTGCATTTACATTTAGCAGGATGTAAATTAAAGTGAAAGTTACTACTGTATCTTGTATCTTAATTGCCAGGAGCCACATTATTCAGAGTTGTTTTATCCTTACCCAGTCCCAGTCCAATGGCAACGATCAGCAGCAGTTGTTGAGCTTCCATGGTAATTGTTGATCGATGAGCTGTGCCTCTGGTGTTTTTATACCATTTTGGCCCGCTCGCTTAAACCGACTTCTTTGTTCTGGCCAACACGTGTGTCCATTTAGACAACAGACTATTTTCGGCTGTGAATATATTTCCCCATTTTCTTCTGACTTAAATGCCTGAAAAGTGTTTTATTGTGGCATTGCATTGTGCTTGCACTTGATGGGCGGCTTCATCTGGAAATATTTTCCACTTCGGATATACGTAGTAGTTTGTACATATTTTCAACTTCGACTCTGACCGCTGACAGTAACCAACACATATACTGGCTTGGAAGGGAAATGTAAACGGTTTAGGCATGAATGAGCATTAGTGTTGCATATTAAACTGGTATTTAGATAGCAGTTTTGTAGGTGTGGTGTTAGACTGCCAAACGTATGTTCTTTGCGGTGCAACCTTTACGAAATCTAAGCCAGACAATGGCTGAGTAATAACCCTGTTTAATTCGTCTGTCAGTCGTTGTCTGGTCATTGAATTGGCCCTTGTTCGACTGCTCGGGAAATGTGTCTAAGTGGCTATGTATTTTAATGTTCATGTTGCGAAATGGTAAATGCTCGACAAAGTATGCTAGGCTTTTGTCTGCCTTCCGTTTGGCTGCCTTGATTTGGAGTGGGCGTAACGCAATTTCCGCAGCTTACGAGCAATTTGGCGCTATTTGGGCACTTTTAATGCATGCTCACAGGGGCGAACCAAATTATGCCGTATAAAATTTGTGACTCAAATCGTGTGGTGTGAGTTTTGGGCCGGCTGCTTGTGTTGAATTGTAATGGTCAATAAAAATAAAAGGGGCAAAGCAGCAAAATCAACAAGCCGGCCACAAAACGGGGCATAAATTAAATTGTGCCGCAGTGCAGGATGGATATGGATGCATAGACTTGGGCAGGATGTGGGTGGTTGGGTGTCTGGGTGGTTGGGTGGCTGGGTGGCTGCAAGTGCTCAGCCCATCCGCAATGCCATTGAGTTGCGTGTTTACAGCACAATTACAACTGTTAGGTTTTATGAGAGCCCAGTTCAACGCATGTCCGGGTTGCTAAATTTATTCTGCACTTTTATGAGCTCCCACTGTCCCTATGTTTCACCCCCATTCATTTCTCCTTTCTCCGCCCCTTTCTTCTTTCTCCATCCATCAGCTCCGGCACACGCACAAAACAATTTCGCAGGCGTGCGTATTTAAAAGCAACGCAGCCATGGCCTGCTGAATAATTTATTTAATGTCTACTTTTAGGCGCAACCCCCGGCCAAGCAATTGCCATGGCCTTTATTGCACTCGCACGCATTGAAAAGCGCTTGCCTTCGCTCCACAATCGCAGCTTGAATTTAAATGGCCCGAAAGCAAGTTGCTGGGGGAATTTATGAGAAGCCGCTGAATGACCATTAAAACAAGCGGCTGGAGTCCATTCCGAATGAGGCATGAATTCGCGGAGTTTTGGATGCGTTTTAAACTGCCACGCGAACTTTTACGATTTATGAAAATTGATTCGCGGCATAAAGACATAAAAATATATTTAATTTGACTTTAATTGGTATTAAGTGCTGTATTATGGGGTATGCTGTAACATTTTTATAAAGCAAAATATAAAACAATCAACACGCATAAAAATTATTTAATGGTTCCTTAACTTTAATTTCTAAAAATATATAATGGAAATGTAACTTCAAATCTATATTATATAATAAGGAACATATTTACAAAGACAATAGAAAAAATTTAAAATGGTTTTGATGAAGAGATCTAAATAATGAATTATAGGAAACTATAGGAGATCAATGCTTTTGATCATTAAAAATAATATTGATGCTCAAAGATAGTTTTATTTGCAAAAACTTTACAGATTAGGGTCTAAACGAAGCGGGATTGCAACAGAAGGTAAATCCGGCCTGCGCTGTGTTGGCCAAGTTAACAGGGCAGTTAACGGGTTGGCAGAAGTTGGGAGCTGCTGGACGTTGACGAGCGAAAATATTGTTAAGGGTGAGGAAGGCCACGGTGGGCTGGTTGTTTGCGTTCCTCACTATCTTGTACATCCACATGGGCACCGGGTTCTTGTTGTTGCTGAGGAAGACGTTCCTGGGTCCAGTTCCCGAGGGCAGTCCAGGGGGCGAGGGCAGTGAGAGGACATCCCTGGCTCCTGTCCGCACATTCACGAACGCGTTTCCGGTCACCGAGTTGCGCACCCAGCGCTCGATCGCCTCCCAGTTGCCATCGTTGATGGACTTGAACTGCGGCACTGCGTTCACATACTTGAAGGTGGCGCACATCTGGTCGCCGAAGAAGAAGTCCGCCGAGGCGGCCAAGTGTCCGCGATTGATGACCGTGTCCCGATTGTTGGGTATGTAGTTCTGTTGGTTACCAAACAGCCGTCGGAAGGTGCCGTGAATGTTGCGAGTTGTATAACTGGCCTCATCGGCTCCACTGATCACTCCATCGGAACTGAACTGCACACAAGGCCGCGCGGCATCTAAGGTGAGAGCGGAAATATATCATTAAATAAAATGTAATATACTGAACTATAGTATTTAGAGGTCTTGCAATAATATTTTAACGTATGAAACTTGTTATTGACTTAACGAAAAGTGCTTATGAAAATAAGCCATAAAATGAAAGTGCCATAAACATGTTGTTAGCATAGACGAGTATAAAAAAACTTTATTGCCTACAAAATTAATCGTAAGCCATTGTACTATATGTTTAACCCACTTTGAACATATTTACAATAACAAGATAATTATTTAAATGCATTGTGAGGTCTTAAAGAAATCATTAGAAGTTCAAGGACAGTTAGTTTTAAAATAGATTGAAAATTCTTTTCCAGCTCCATGACTTCTATTGTATTCATGGTGTTTTGAAGGAACATTTTGCATAGATTGGGAAGAGAATTATTTTTATGCAATAATTATAATTAAATTTTTGTGTTTTTTTTTAAATTTTATAAAATGTTTTTCAATTGATTGATGGTACTTACAGAAGGGCTTGGCGTACACCCGATGCTCCACGAAGATGGCGCGAACGGCTCTGGTGTCGAAGCAGGCGCGGTAGAGTTCCAGGAACTGGTTGTTGCCCGCGTTGTAGCCCACGCGGTACATTGTGGCCGGACAGCTGCGATCCTGGACGGGCGTGGTCAAGGCCGCAGGAGGAGCTCGGCAAGTCATGGGCAACGCGGGCTGGAAGGCCGGCGGTCGGTTCGGGCGTGTCTGACCCGGACGACAGGTGGTGGCCACAATGTCCTGCGGAGTGCAGAACATCTGCAGGACCTCGCCAACTGCCGAACTGGCCGTCCGCTTGAGCGAGAGCTGGCCATTCGCGGCACGCAGCATGAAAATGCGGGTGGTCTGCTCCACCTGTTGCCTGCTGAATCGGCACTGGGCATGGGCTGAGGTAATAAGAATCATACCTTTGTAATTGCAATTAATATAAAGAATACTTTACTTACCCAGGGCACAAAGTGCCAGCAGCGGCAGCAGAATTCTCAACATTTCGTTTAAGATTCAACTAGCCAGCTGATGCAGGTCTATTTATATTGTTTGCAAATGGACTGCTTTCTTATTAAATGTATGCACATCTGTTTCATTGTCGGATTTTTGTATTTGTTTTTGCATTCACTTGCACCTGCGACCCAAAATCAAAAGTATTATTACACAAGAGTATATGTATAAGGAGGCGAAGATGATTTAAAATCTGTCCTGGATTATCATCTATGTGCGGCTTAATTACTTCTAGAACTAAGCCCAGGTAACATGCAATGGCCTCATGTGGATAATGTCAACTTTTGTGTGCATATGCTGCCATCCGATTGCAAATGTGCCTGGCAGAGTAAATGAAATTAGTTATTGGCCCGATGCCACAACCTGACCAGAGCCAACCGAATCACTTTCCATTTGCCCAGCACCCCATGATTTCATTATCGTTGTTTGTTCCACAAATAACATTAGTTCGGTTTGGCTAGCATTGATTTTGTCCATGTCCAGTGGCCAACAACCAGTCGTGCTGTGGCTGCAGATTGTATTTGTTGCCCAGCTATAACATGGCCAAAACGGTCTGGCTTTCTGGTTTTGTTTGCGGAAAGGTGCAATAGCATCCGAATGGCAATCTCCCGAACCACACTCGATGTGCTCCGGCTCCTGCTTCTGCTCCTGTCGAATATTTCATAAATTTATATTTGCCTGCTAAATCCCTTAACGACTGTAAGCTTTTACGTTTGTACGGCCACGGCCAAAACTAATACATGCGCATATATAACGCCGACTTAGAGAGCTATATGCCAAAACGTGCAAACTTTGCATGTGTGTATTGGAATCAGCGTGTGTGCCAAGTGGCAAGTGGCAAGTGCCGAGAAAGCTTTTTTGGGGAAAGGCGGAGACATTTGACTTTTACGCGCAATTGAGCCTGAGGAGCTTGAGAGCCCGGGATAGTTTTGGATTTGGAGTAGCTCTTAGCAGCAGATCTAGGGCTGCCATCGACGGCCCACTCAAGTCACGCCCATCGCACCGCTTATAAATATTTATAACAGCCCACTCGACACCCACTAAATTATTAAGTTAGTGTGTCGCGCTATTCGAAAAAGGCCCCCCTCCCGTCCCCCGAAGGGGTACCAATAAAATTCTTAAACCCTGCGTAACTGTGGTTGTGCGGTAAATGCGTGTGTGGGTGTGTGGCTGGCCAAACACTTTGACAATTTCACGCGACCTTCACTTCAGGATCAGAATCGTGAGCCGGGAGACGTGCTCGATGTTTCTGACTGCGTGCGGGCAACGATTAATAAGCCTGTTAATGTTGCGCGAAATTATCGGGGAAATGGGAAAAGTTTGGCAAGTCCTAGATTTATAAATGGTCCATGTTTAGAAGTGCAATTATAAGGCGGCAAAGACATATGAGCGATGGCACATTAAGCAAGTTAAGCAAGTTAAGGACCATAAATCAGAGATGGGTCTTAGGCGGGCAATCTCGCCGGAGACTTATGAAGTTTCCTGATAGCAGGGATCAGAGGGCTGTCTGTCCTTGTCCCAAATGTGTCACGGGTCGCATACGTTATATTGCATATCTTCCACCGCCTCGTGTGGACAATACGTATACGCCGTGGTTATACAAGTATGCATTTCGGAGTGCCACCTTTTCACTAACATTCCCGAATGCGGTCAACGGCAGGTGCAATGTTTGGTCCGTCGCTCCGCTGCCCCTTCAGCTCACAGTTTGACGTTTATTAAATTTTTCGCCCGGCCACAGACCACCACAGGAAGCGAAAAACCAAGGAAGCTGCTGGAAGCGGGCAGCCTGAATCCCCAGCAAAGGGGTGTGCACTTTATGCTCCACTGCTCGCCAGCTTAAACTCTTTTATGGCGAGTGGAGTCTTTAAGCTTTTCTCCATTGACTGCGGTTGCTTGAGCAAACACTCGCCAAGTATTTCACTTCATTTTACTGTTTTCCACGCCGCCAGGCGCTTTATTTGATTCGGTTCTTTTTGGGAAATATCATCATTAGGGCTACACATGCGACGACGTTCAAAGCGAAACGGCTCCATTACATTACAGTTTGCATGGCCCCAATTTCTGGGGCAATTATTTGCTTTGTAGCCTGCCAAAAAGGCTGCCAGCAGCAGACAGACAAGGCTTGCCGCTTTTACACAATTTCCTTCCGCTTTGCTTTCGCCGGGAAAGTATTACGATGATTTGCATAATTTTAGCGCACCTACAGCAGCCGCAAAAAAAGAGCGAGGCCTAAACCACGAATCCTCCAGCGCATCCTTGTGTGCTCCTGCCGCCCCTCATGTCCTTTTTCGTTTTTTTTTTCGGCTCGTCTTTATCTGCTCTGCTTTCACGGGTCCTTTGTTGAGGTGTGGGGTCGGGTTTCCCGGGTGTTCCAAAGCGAGGGTGGTCTTGAGGGGTAGCCTACATTTTTGTAACTGATGTGCTGCGTTGGCTCTCTGCTCGAATCCGCTCCTTATCTTTGTGCCTGATCGAAATTGCTTTTGTGTGGTTGCCGGGCCTGCTGCTTGCCTCCTCCTGCCCCCCAATATCATCCGAGTCCTCATCTTCTCGGCAGTTGCTGTTGCTATTTTAATTTCAGTCATGTGTGCAGCTGCCTGCGACCCTCCGCCGCCCTTTTCTCTGGATTCTTTTTAGGCACTTTTGCAATTTTCTGCCTGTTTTGGGCTAGATATTCATATCAGCTCTATACATATTATAGCTATTTTCCGCTATAACTGTTACTGATTGCCGCTTTGTGGCAGCATTTTTTCCCATTCCTATCCCCTCCTTCGTTCCCCCCTTTCCGTCGCCCCTCGATTTTTGAGCACCAATTGAGATGCAAATTGCTTTTGCCTAGAATGATTTGAAAATAATTCAGTTGGTTAGCATTTTTGCCTTTACATATTTTGCTCCTTTTTTATCTGGAATTTCTGCACTCGAATTAATTTGATTCACTGGCGATAATCTTTGGCTTTAAAGTGGGGTATTAAATTTTCAATCATGATTTTGGCTCAGACTTGTTCTTTGATAAATGCCTTTAGTCTCAGTGGAATCGATTTCTTCCACTTTCATTGAGGAAAATTTAATTATTTCTAATACTAATCTTTAATGGTTTTGATATATTTTTTCTTCCAGTTAATAAACACTTACAAATATTTAAGGCCTTTAAATTTTTTTTTTAGTCAATCTTATCTTATAAGATTTTAAAGAATATTAAATTGTGCATTTTATATTTTCTCAGCGTGAATAAAATTAAATCCAACAAGAGAGAACGCTATAGTCGGGTGACCCGACTATCAGATACCCGTTACTCAGGTAAAGGGAGTGCGAGGGAGATGGAGACAGAAACTTTGATCACGCATAACTTTTTAACGAATGGTCCGATTTGAAAAATTTCTTCTACATTTCGATAGGTATTGATAAACACAATAAACTGCATTTTTACTTTTCGAAATATTTAAATTTTTAAAATCGTATATAAGCGATTGTGGGCGTTAAAGGGGCGTGGCACCTTTTGAAACAAACTTGCGCTGCGTAGGAACTCCTAGAATCTGCATGCAAAATGCCAATCTTCTAGCTTTTATAGTTTCCGAGATCTCAGCGTTCATACGGACGACAGACAGACAGACAGACGGACAGACAGACGGACAGACGGACAGACGGACAGACGGACAGACGGACATGGCTAGATCGACTCGGCTAGTGATCCTGAACAAGAATATATATACTTTATAGGGTCGGAAACGCTTCCTTCTACCTGTTACATACTTTTGCACGAATACAATATACCCTTTTACTCTACGAGTAACGGGTATAATAATGAAAAATATTGAGCACACAAAAAACGGCCGTATATTTTCCACGAATTTTGGATAAGATATTGCGGGAAAACATTATTTGAACTTTGTGCAATAAAAATGGCAATTTCGCCACATTTTTCAGCCGTTGAACAATGCACGATTTTTCCAAGAATTTCCTTTGAGGTATTTCGGGATCAGGGTTGCTGCAAATTGTTGTGTGGCCAAACAGCCGCATTTATTATCGTTTCGGACACATATATAAAACGTTTTAGCGCTTGTCGCTGCCACATGGCGCTTCCATTTCCTTGTTCATTTTCATTTGCAAATATTTATTTGTACATTTCCTCCTTGCGCTATTTACCCACTTCCGTTGCACACTGGCACACACAGACACTAAGGGCTTTCATTTTCACTTGCCAGAAACTTGGGCAGGCACACACTCGCAAATTGCTGACCCAGACTCGAATGCAGTTCTGCAGATGTGAGTGCAAATGCGACGTTTTAGTTTTCATTTCGGTTTGGTTTTTGGTTGGGGCAAATGCCTCCCTGCAATTTGCTAAAACCTAGCCAAAATACCAAGCCTTTCAGGCGATGTAAAGAAGGCCAAAGCCAAAAACCGAGCCCCAAAAACCCAGGCGTTGGTTTTAATTAAATTCTTTAAAACAGAGACTTTTGATTAACACTTAATTGGTCGTCAAGAACTGTCGTCTTCTAGGTGAATCTGCTCAGTGTGGCTGTCAAAAATTACTTGCTGCCCAATTAAATGCAACTTATCAGGGCAATTGATTAATTGTCTCATGATTCTTAAGCCAGACTGTTGAATTAAAGCTGCCCAGGCGAAAGGTCCTGCGCAGAGCAGGTCGCCAGGGAAATCAGTGGAGCGATGGCTCCAGCGAATCCTGCCTGGAGCAGGGATTCCGACGCTGACATGCACATCATAAATGCTTAATGGGCACACACGCACTGCATCTGCAGCTGCATCTGCATCTGCATCCTCGGCTGACATTCGACTGCAGCGAGGCAAAAATTCGAATTGCTCGATATCGGAGCGGATGTCAGGAATCGCATCGAGATAACTCCATGTGCATTGCGTGTCTGTTAAATTAATAAATAATTGCTCGTTCAATTTCCCGGCGGCTGTCCTCCATTCCGCCGACTTCTTTTTCTCCTCGGCGTCCGGCAGGGAAACATGGCCGGACTACGCCGGTTCCTATGCAGGTTTTTCGCGCACACCTGTCGGCAGTTGAGCCAGATTAATTGCCTATTTAACCCCCCTGCCACCCCAGTCCTATCCAATCCATCTGCTGCGTGGCTTTTCCTTTGTTTAATGATAAGCCGTGGCCGAAAATCTCTGACACTGACATGCTAATTAATAAATTATTTTGCAACAAATTAATTAGATCGATGCGGCTGGTGAAAGTGATTGGTCATGTTGCGGCAAGTCAAAGAGAGTTGGAATACGGAATTTAACGAAGCGATGTGGTATTGGTCTACTGATTGATGAGTGACTGACGGAGGTAGTTTCCAATGGATTTTCAAAAGTAATGACAGAAAGATTGAAAATATTTAAACTGATTTTTGCTAGCTATATTTTCATTTATGTAGTACTTTTTGAATTCATATTATACCCCAATTTCTCCACATGTTGGCAATTTCACTGGTTACCTGTGAAACACACTTGGCCCGGCTTTTCTTGGCTTTTGTCCTGGCACGCACAGGTCCCTGAGTCGTCGGCTGTCATTATTAAAATAATTTATCATCCCTGAATCTAGTACCCTTTCCCACACTTTTTTGTCTTTCCCATATCTCTTATTTAATAATAAATATTTTAATTAAAGGAAAGTAATTATTGGCCAATGCTTTTATCGCATGCTCAAGCTTTTGAGTTAATTAAAATGGGTGCTGTTGTTTTTGGTTTTTATTTGTTTCGGCAAAAATAGTTGTTAAAGTTTTATGACAGCCGCATAAAATATGAATTCCGTCTGCTTTCAATTACAAAAGCAGAGCAGAAAAAACAAAGCAATTTCTGTTTAAATATCGTTTATTACTTTGCGCTCAACCATTAATTAAGGGCAAATGCCGGGCGATTATTGCGTGCCGGGGCGAGCAACCTGCCGCACCCGTGACCAGGCGACTGCCCACCTTGCCCCCTTGACCCCTGACCCCAAATACCCCCCCCCCCCTCCTTATAAAAAAACATCTGGCATCTTGGCGAAGGGCGAATGAATGCGGAGACAATTAATTGTTGCGCTGTGTTCAGTTCGCGCTTTCAACATTTCATCTGCAGTTGTCAGTTACTTTTGTCGTAAGCCTCAGTCGGCTCCAGCCCCCCTCCCCTCCCCTCTTCTGCTCTTCTTCAGCCACCCCCCTCCCCTCCCTTCATCCCACTGCACCGCGCTTATGATAAATGAGTTGTTTTCACAATGCGGTGGCAGTCCGCCGCCTTTGTGTGTGCAGCGAGCATTTAATCCTTTGGGCTTCAAGGCATTTCAAGCGGCCATTCATTTAGTTTCCATTCCCAATGCAGGAGCCACTTAGCGCGGATACCCTCGGCAATGGGCATAATGAGCACCCGGTCAGCAAAGGCGGCTCTCAGCCAGCTTTTGCACTCACAAAAAGATCATAACACTTCTATTGGGCCTCATTATTATTATCAGATATTTTTATACCCGTTACTCGTAGAGTAAAAGGGTATATTGTATTCGTGCAAAAGTATGTAACAGGTAAAAGGAAGCGTTTCCGACCCTATAAAGTATATATATTCTTGTTCAGGATCACTAGCCGAGTCGATCTAGCCATGTCCGTCTGTCCGTCTGTCCGTCTGTCCGTCTGTCTGTCCGTCTGTCTGTCTGTTGTCTGTCTGTCCGTATGAACGCTGAGATCTCGGAAACTATAAAAGCTAGAAGATTGGCATTTTGCATGTAGATTCTAGGAGTTCCTACGCAGCGCAAGTTTGTTTCAAAGGGTGCCACGCCCCCTTTAACTCCCACAATCGCTTATATAGGATTTTAAAAATTTAAATATTTCGGAAAAGTAAAATGCAGTTTTATTGTGTTTATCAATACCTATCGAAATGTGAGAAATTTTTCAAATCGGACCATTCGTTAAAAAGTTATGCGTGATCAAAGTTTCTGTCTCCATCTCCCTCGCACTCCCTTCACCTGAGTAACGGGTATCTGATAGTCGGGGCACCCGACTATAGCGTTCTCTCTTGTTTTATTACTATTTTACCATTAACAAATACTAGTATGATTTATTTTTTTTTGTAAAGCATTTTGTAATACAGATTGATGCTAAGACATTTAATTTCAAATAAACCTTTGCTTGTATTGTTAAGACCAAACTTATTAAGTATATCTATCTAATGTCGTGTACAACAAAGTTTTTATTTTTGAGGGCAATAAAACAATTCATAACTTTGGCTGCATAGGAGCTACTTCATTTAAAGTTTAAACTTTATTTCTGCAAGTGTGAGGGGTTAGTCTGCCACTGGCATAAATAGGGACGCTTTAAAGCGATCCACAACCGAACAGGAAAAGTTTGCTGGGCCAAGTTCGCGCCCAGTTGGCCAAGTGGTGGGTGGCTGAATGGCAATGTTGCAACTTGCATGTGCTGCCACATTCAGAGGAAAGTTTACCACTTCGGCTTTGGCCAGTCCTCAACACACCTGGTGGCAGCATAAAGCACATGGCCGTATATTTATTTAATACTGAAAATGCACGCTGCTAAAGGAGCCCCTCCACTTTGCCGTGCACTTGGCCAATTAATGTGTCAAGGGGCTGCATACGATGATGATGATGATGATGATGGGTCGGTGGGGAATAGCGATTGGGAGGGCGGCATATATCCCCTTTGTGTGCATATTCGATTAACCAAATCCCGGCGGAAGCGCGTGCCACAACTTTTGTAATATATTATTTTGCTTATTTTGTCAACAGAACTTACAAATCCCTGCCCCCGGACCAACAGAGCCCTGACAAGCCGCCGCAATGCGACCAAATCACATATAAATTATTGCGTCAAATTGAAGCTGCTGGCCGACCCGAAAGCCGATTTAAAACTTGACACTGTGACAGATATACACATGTGTATTTATCGCACGCGGCCAGGTCGAATCGAAATCCAGCACATAAGCCGAGGGCATTAAATATTTTATTTTTTTAACTCAACACACTCTTTTTTCCTTGTTTTGCCTTCTCGGAAATTCTGGAAATAAGCTGAAGTGTGTTCTCGGTTTCTATGGCATCCTTTCTATCGGATACGCATGGTAAACTTTGCCACAAGGACCTTATATTCCAGTCATAGGTCCCATTGAGCTTGGGGGGTAATATGATAATTTTGAAAAAGTTTGTTGGGAAAATTCTGACACTAAAACACACTAACATTTTAGAGTTCAATATACTCTAAAAGCTTAAAAGAAATCAGATTAGCGCTTATATGATTTTTAAGTGTACAAATATTATTTTGTGCGCAATTACCTGGTTTTTATACTGACTGATCCTCTTTATTCTTAAATACATTAATTAATTCAAATTTTAATTTTTTATTTCGTATAATAAACCCGAAAGCCATGCTTTGTAATAAATCCATTGGTATCAAAATATATTTTTTTTCACATGTCGTGATCTAGTATCAAAATGACTTTTTTAGCGAAACGGTTTTATTCCATTTTATTGATTTGTCACACTTCTCTGCGAGCACCCGAAAAGTCGTTAATTTTGGCACGTCACACACTACTACCAAGGAGGCAACAATTTGATGGGTGAAAGGGTTCTTCCGCCAGCGCGAGTCCAATGCACGACGAGTTCCGCATCGCTCTGTCGCTCGAGGAACTGCAGTGGGTTCTTCACCTCAACAGGTTGCTCCCTCGGCTGTTGCTTGATGGCAACGCCACATTTACCTTTGGGATCCAATTTTGACTTGCCTGCGGGTATATAGTATATATATACTCGGCATATACAGCATGCAGTTTATGGCTCAATCAAACCGTTTCTGGGTGGACTTACGCAGGCATGACTGCTTGGCTGGCTCAAATCCGTAGCGTTCAAGTACTCGACGAGGCATTTTGTTTAACCGAAATCAAGGCACATATATATGTACTTAACAACTATTTATACACTTTTACACTACGAATATGTTGGGAGTGACACGTAAGTCGTAACAAATCGTGTGCATTGATACAAGCTCGTGAATAATCCCCCTCAATTGTTGTGGGGATCATGACGCCTTTGGGGATGGAGGTGTACGAATAACACCCATCCGCAGTGTTGTCATCGTTCCGCTGATAAATCTAAAGAGATTTGTTGCGCATCCGTCAAAGTGAGCATTCTTATTATTCAAAGTACTTACACTTGGAACGTTAGAACGTTGATTCGGGCAAGTGCGTGTCCTGTTTGAGCTCCTGTTTGTTGGTGTTGCCTTCTGATATGTTAAGGAGCAACAGTGGCAAATCCAAGGCGCACAGATAAAAAGTAAGCGCCACAAATAGCACACTCACACACACAAAATCCATTAACTAAAGTGTCAATTTAGTGACAGAGATAAAACGTCACACGCACAAAGACTTGGACTTGGACACCCACACACAAACACACAAACAGCCAGGCTCACACATATGTCCTGGCAATGCGGAGAAAGGAGAAAGCGGAAAGCAAAAAGGAGAGGGGGAAGAAGGGAAGGACAGGAGAATGTCAGTGGGACTGCCTTGCCTTGGCAAATAGCACAGCACAATGAATGACAGCACTTTGTATTTTTCCACGTTTTTTCCGTCTGTATTTCCATCGCCTTGCTCCTTTGGCTGTTGCGTGCTTTCTTCTTTATTTGTTTGCTCATGTCAAAAGATCTTGGGATAAGTTATCGTTATCGGTTTTTTTGCCATTGTCTGCGTTTGCTTGGCTAGGTCAAATCACCTGTTACGTGTCACATTCTCCTGCCGCTCCTTGTCTAAATTACGCATACGCCTCGTGGTCCTTGGGTTCCTTAATAAGCGATGGCAGGCTTACATTGCGCTTTGAAAAGAAGAATGTTTTTTGAATGAATGAAAGTAGAACCCTACAAGATCGAACATTAAACTTATTTCACATTTAATTATTAGCTTTGATTGGTAAACAAGACCTATGGGTCTAATAATTAATAACTTAAGCCACAGTCGCTTACTTTTTTGGACCAGTGTATGTTATCAAAAACGTTACACTGGGTTTACAAGCAGCCCAAAATGGAGTGCGAAAACAGAACAAAACCCGTAAGCGAAATGCGCTCAAAGACGAACCGCAAGTGAAAATGGTTTTTGTATCCTTTTTCTGCCACTGACGCTTCCTTTAGCGAATTGTCTTGCAGGCATTTCGTATGCGCCACGCAACACCACAAAGCGCCACAAAGTGCAAGTCAATATAAGAGCCGGCGGATCGAGGAGCTGCCGTTCCCGATGCAACTGGAGCGGCTTCTTTCAATCCATTGCCTGCCAATCGAGAATGCGGTGCGTGCGTGCCTCTCACGCTGCTGCTAAATTTTCACGACTAAGCAAACAGCGGCGCACACACATACACATAAGCATGGCTCGGAAAATGTTTCAATGGCGGGGAGCGGCAAGCATTTGCTTTTATGCAAAGTACGGCAAATTGTATAAGCTGCATTGAAATTCGAGAGCAGAGCCACTGATAAATGACAAGCTCGTGCAAATGCAGCTCCAGTCCGGGTACTCGAGCTATTCGAATGGGGACAACAGGAGTGCCATAACGATGCCACCTTGTGTGGCAGCAAAAAGGAAAAAAGTCGAACTGGAGGCGTGTAAATTGAGAGGAATTGCCCGACACGTTTTAATTATTGGACCCGCTGGGCCAGGCCTTCGGGATGTGAGCACTTCATTAGGCCTTTGGCGCGGCTCTAAGTAAGACACGCATATTTTTCATACTTTACCAAATCCACAAACAGAGCGGGGCTCGATTATTCAAAACAGCTGCACAGCCCCGAACCCCAAAAAAAAAAGAAAATTCCGAAAAAGGTATTTAACTGTGGGCCACGAATAAAAGACACCCTTTAAATACATTTGCCTAGCATTTTTATCATATGTAGACCAAAGAATATATCTAGAAGAAAGTGTGTTTTAGTTATGGGACTTACATTTCAACGCAATTATTATAAGTATTATTATTTACATGCTAACGCTGAGAGTTGGGAACTTATAAATTCGTGCGCCACAAAGTCACAAAGCCTAACTCAATAAATACATTTTTCATAAAACTTAATGAGCTATTACTTAAGAATCCATTTGCGGCACAAGGGTCTACCAAACATATATATATATAATACAATTATATGGATAGATGGAGATACTATTCCTAAATCTAAATATTCCCGAATGCAATATACCCTCTACCTTACCGATTACCGGGTATGCAAGAAGGGAGATATGAGGGCCTAGACACGGGTACTCCCTTACACGACATTGACTAATGTTGATATGTCGGCGTTTTTTGTTGTCGGTTTTTCCCAGCCTTGGCCTGATGGTTTATTTTTGATGTGTGTGCAGTTGAGCTTTGGCGACGTGCGTCTCCGGTGCCGAAGGATGTTCGGATGCTGGGATACGGTGGAAACGGGGGATGCTGGGGATACTCGGATACTCGGATTCTCGGATACGGGTGGTCGTCCCTTTTGTAGCAATTGCTGTCGTTGCTGCCAATTTGCTGCTGTGCGTTTTGTCCTGTGACAGGAAGCGTAGGCTTCTATTGCGTTCCTCCCTGCGAGGATGTGGATGTGACTGTGTCCTTCGAAGAGCAAGTGGGTGGCGAGTGGGTGGAGGAGTGGGTGGTTGCGTTTTGACGTGACACATGGTCGTAAAGGATTTTCTTTGATGATGTTATCGTTAATGGTGCATGGTCGCAGCTTAGCTCAACTGGGTTCGGTTCGGCTCGATTTCGCATCAGTTTCAGAGTTCAGCTTCAGCTTCAGCTTCAGCTCGACATTGGCAGATCGTTAGCGCTCCCCGAGAACTTTTTCCCAACGTCCTACTGCCTGAATAATGATGCCGTTGATGCCACACCACCACTTCTTTGGGCTGAAGGAGAGTCTTTAAAAGCACGCCGGCTTAATTCATCCCACCGGATTGTGCTCAAAACAAAACAACAAAGCAATACATTTTAATTAGCCACCCGGGCCCAAGGACTAAAACTCGGTGCTAATTCAACTGCTGACCATTGCCAGGCAAATAAGCTTGGCGGCTTGTTGTTATGTCATGTTTTCGGTTGGCGGCTTTGTCACAAGAGTGTCGTAGTTGTTATTGTTAATTACCTGGCGGTGGACGTGAGTGCTGGGACTGGGATAAGAAGGCCTCCGCCTTCGTCTTCGCCCTCTGCCAACTGGAATGCTAATTAAAATTGAAGGGCCAGGCTGGCAGCAGCCACCCAAAGTTGCTATTTGCCTTGGCAAGTTATTTGGCTTAGCCGAGCCGGTCTTAATTCTTGGCAAACTGATGCCAGACCAACCAGATGGAACAGAATGCACTCAGCTCGGTCATAATGCAGCACTTAATGTCTTATTTAATTTAGCCACACAACATAAATTCATCATGAAACGAGGCAGGAATTCAATTTCCTGCTGGAATGTGCAGTCCGTGCCGAGCGTCTGCATTAAAATTCCTATTAAATGATATGCACTGCCCACAGACATTTCCTTCTTCTTCGGACCAGTCTTAACAACCATGTTTGGCCACAATAATGCAAAACACATGGCAACATAAATATCTGGCGATGTGGGCTTGGATCCTAGCAGCTGGAAGCCACAAAAACCTATGTTGACCGCACATTAATTAACTTGTGGAGGGGGGGGGGGTCGGAGATATTCGGACCGAAAACTGTGTGCCCAAAACATAATACGTATACGCAGGGGTGAGTGCGTGTGCATAAATCATTTTAAAATTGGCAGCACAGCACCTCAAATTTGCAATGCAATCCATTACGAACTCTCGATAGGTGTAATTTTATTGGGTTGATGGCGTAATTTATATGCCCGCCGCGGCACGCCCCTTTGCTGTTTTTCCAGCTAATTAGCCGAGCCAGGCGGGGGGGCGGGTAAAAATAGGTTCTGAAAAAGAAAACAGGTACCAAATGGTTACAACTGCAGTTCGGCTTTCGCTGTCTAGTCAATTAGCTCAAGCGTTTGGTTAATTCGAAACTTGGCTGGTTAAATGGAAATTGCGAGGCCTGTTCAACAATTCGCAGTCGTGTTTAGCATTGCTGTCATTGCTGTTGTTGCATTTGCTGTTGCATGTACCCCAAACAAGCGGACTGCACAAATAACAATTTCGGTTTTACATTTTACATGCATGCATAAGGAAGCACTCCTGGGGGGAGAGTACTCCATTGTGCTTAGTGCGGAATATCGTAAGGGCAGCTCTTAAGGGTTGTAATTTTCTCTTAGCTGGTTTAGAACAGGCGAAAGCTCTCTCCTTGATGGCTAATACTTTCTCTGAGCTTCGTGTGGAGTCGGTTTTTGTGTCCTGTGGCTGCCCGATTCCTAGGACAACGACAGTTCAGTTGCCTTTTGCCACTCCGTGGTTTGCTCTCGAGCGTTTTACTAGGAAATTATGCCAGGACTTAATGCGTAAACTATGTAGTTTATTAGTTCGGCATGGCCCGTGGGCCAAGCGGAGATTTCCCCTTGTAGTTTCAGCTGTTGCTAAACATCCATCTTGCCAGATGCAACTACATCTCCAACACCCCCCCTCCCGAGATGAACTGATTTCATTCCGGACACGTGACAAAATGTTAGGAGTAACCCCAATAGTTGAGCCACCCGCTGGCTGTGCTCGTTCCCTTGTTAAGTTTTATGATATTTTGCTTATAAATAATGAATGCATATCGCCCGGCTCCTCGCAGGACTTTCGAGGACTCCCAGGTCTTAGCTCGGTGTCTGCCGAGCAGTAGGGGTCACGTTCATTGCAGACGTTTCACACCAATTACTCGCAATTTGCATACAACAGAACCGCATGCAAATGACACAATGCAAAGTTATCCACGTCCCGGTTACTGGTTGCTTGTCCCCCATTTGCATTGGCCATGCATCTGAAATGTAATCAACGAAAGCCGAAACCAGAGCAAACTTTGCTCCCTAACCGCCAACCAGGAAGCCCGGGAAGCCCATCCAGCCATCCAGTCAGTCTGACGTTGACTCTATTAAGTAATGAATTAAGATGCGAATCGAGATCAATTGTTCGAAAAACGCCGCAGCGTCGAGTTTTGGGGCGAGGGTGTTGGAATGGCGGCAAAAATGCATTCGGCAAATTGCAAAAGTTTCCACTTTTCATTGGTTTTGCATTGGAGTTAGAGAGTTCCGGTCGCACTTATAAATTAATGATTTCCCCAAAAACTTTCTGCCAGTGTCAGTGTGGCAAGGACTCTGTTGGCCGACTGCCGTGGCTGACAAGTAATCAATGCCCCGAGTTCCTCGACTGCTGCTGTCCCATGCTTAATGAGGTTTAATTGTGTCCCCGTTAGTTGCGTTTAATTAACAGCCGCATCATATGCACGGGGCGTATAAGTAACTTGTCTTTGGGCCCCCCTGTCGTATGCGTGACGTGTCATTAGCCAACCTATAAATACGAGCGCAGATAACATGGCCTAAAATTAATTTGTCGAGCTGCTGAACTGGTGTAAGTGGCGTTTCAATTTCACTTGAATAATTTATAAAGACGAATCGTTAATTGGCCAAGCCGGAACCATATGCGTGCGATGTCATAAGCCAAGGTTCAACAAGTGCCAAATGAAATTTGCCACCGATTTTGCTTAACGTCGTCTTGTTTGCAAGACAAACAGGCGAAAAAAATTGTTGTGCTGTAAACAAGCAGATAAGCCGTTGGTATAAAGCCCCACATACATCGCCTGTACATATAATTTAGAATGCAAATGGAAATTGGCATCGACGGGGGAATACTTTGTACGACGGGGGAGGCTATTTAGTCAGGTCAAGATCGACAACATAAATGCTAAAATCAATGTATTTTATAAGTTTAATTGGTTTATACTAAATTTATTCAGTAATAAAATGAACCTGTTTATGTCCTTTTATTTTATAATATTTTTATCTGATCACACTTTGATATAGACCCCATATACCCCTCTTAAAAAGGGTATCGTAAGGGGGTCCGGGATCATTTGCATACACGATATGGCGGAAAGGCTCGCAAGGAGGAGGAGAGCTGGTTGCTGTTTGCTGTTTGCCGACGCAAAGTCGATTGTCGATATACCAAATTGACGTTTAGTATAATAAATTGTGTGCCATGCCTCGCATTGTCCTCATGTTGTTTGTTGGGGATCCTGGGATCGGGATGAGCACAAGCAGTTGCCATTTCGTATTGTAAATTATATTAAATATGCAAGACAATGCTTTCATATAAATCCTCTAAATGAATTTCAAGCACGCAAACACACGCGCCACTGAGCACAGATACACTCACCCACACTGCGGCATGTGTATAAGTGGGTGCTCTTGTTGTGCCACACACACACAAACACAGACAGACGCACTCGTATTGGGGGCGAATCCTGGACGATTTTCTCCGCCGTTTTGCACGCGCGTCGCTAAAAAACTTTCGAGCTGTTTATTGGAAATTAGTTAAAGCACCCCCCAGGACACAAGTCCTGCGTGTTCCGTTGCCCTGGGCTAGTTAAGCTGCTCTCCGAGCTGCTCAGTGGCTTAATTTCTAGCGGACTCGTAAATCTCGGCAAAATGCTGCAGACTGTTTAAAAATTACCAAACCCGATCACGTTCTGCCGCGCAGAAAGTTTCGACTTCCTATAAACACTTGAGTTGCTTTGTATTGTGTCGTAAACGGAAATGGGAAACAATTGCATAAGCGTTTTGGGGGGCAGAAGGAGGAGGGGGCAGAGGAGGATTGATGCGCCTAGCAGCTTGTGCGAAATGCACACGTTGCCAAGGTGAACCGCACTACAAGGCGTATACTTAACCCCGCCAACCCCCAGCTTAACCCACAGGCTGGCATTCCCATGGACCGGGCTTAACCCGACATGGCATGGCCCATTTGTTGCTGCTGCTCTTTGGCACGCTGTCGCTTTGAATGCTTTACGCTCGATTGAGTATTTATTTGATTTCTCATTTGTGTCTGCCAGTTGACTATTTTTTCTTTTGCCCCCCTTCTTCACCCATTTTCTCGACTTTTCTCTCCATTTCTTGGCTTCTTCGTGTCGCATTGCTGCGAGGCACGGCACCCCCTCTCCCACTCTCCCCCTGTTGTAATTCAAGTTCTGTGGCCAAAAGTTAGCCACAGTTGATTGGTTAGACAGGGCTTTTTGTTCCTGCGAACTTCGATGGCTGTTTCTGGCTTGTCGGGCGCTTATTTTGCCAGAATCGGACGGCACCAAGTTAATGAAACTTCTGCCATGTAACAGTAAACTGCATTAAAGACGCCGGCAACTGCAGAATCAGGGGTGAATTGGCGGTGCCACGTTTCAACGTTTCCACTTTGCACCCGCACTCTGTTCATTGTATATTTTTCCCGGATATTTCTTTCGTGAGAGAGTGGAATATATATGGCCTGCCATTTGTCGCTGTTGCCCCGTTGTTGTTGAATGCACTAAATATTTTTTCAGTTGATATAGTGAGCAATATTGCGCATACGCCACGTGGCCATAAAATACTCAACAAAAAGCCGCCAAAACATCAGCAGCAGCAGCATCAGTAGACAACGTAGCAGGCCAATCGATGTTGGGTAACAACTTTAGCGTTCTGCCTGCTCCGCGGCAATATCGTTTAAACGGAACACGTGTCCCGGCTGCCAATGGCCATTGGGTAATTGCTATCGTCTCCGCACTGCCATCAGATTATCTTGGCCATGGCCAATCGCTCTTTATTCCCCGCTCCAGTTTTCAGTGCCTTCAGTTTAATGTGCCGCCAGCTGAATTCAATTCACTTTGATTGGCAAAGCGATTCCTTCAGTCGACGCTTTTAAGTGGCCCTAAAATCAGAAGATAGCGATAATTATGCCATGAAAGTTTGTCCTGTTCTGACAGCTTATCTCTGCGCAGAGTTGGCAAAGTTGTTTCCGATCTGTCAACGGCTGAAGTTTGGCCCGTAAAATATAGCCTTAATAATCCGGCGAATCCGAGTGCGATCTGTATTAAAAAATGCCTTCTGCCAGCGCAATATGTCGCTGGCAAAGTGTGTGACAGACAACATGCCATCACCTGTCATCTCCTGAGCGATTCTCACAGACGTGTCTACTGCGGCCAACCATTGACACTGATTTGCAACTGTCACTCAGAGAAGGTTGGGTTGAAAGCCCCCCTTTAAAAAAAAAACCATTTGGTATGCCCGAGCTCAAATTATAGATTCCGTTTTAAAATTTTAATAAAAATGAAGCAGATTTTTTGTAAGCAATTAAAATGCCAGCATTTCAATTTGATAGAATTATAAAAGGCTTTCGGTTGATGTTGCTGTTGCATTTTATTTCACCCACAGAATAAACCATTTTCCGTTTTAAAAATGCATTCAGCAGATTTACTGGTTGATTTCATCGAAGCGTAATCTTTTTTGCAAATACACAGCTATGTTCGGAACAATAGTGGTGTTTAAATGCTTTTTTTAAAAGGGCAGTTAATATAGGATGTTTTGTTTGCACTAAATTTACCACAAATTCCAATAAGTGACCGAACTTTCTGCCCGAAATATTCTCTTTACTTAAAAAAATATATATTTGTATATAAGAATATATAATGTATATTTGTCAAATAAAAGGGATTGTATAGTTATTGACTAAAATATATTTTTTTAACATTTTTCCGACACTTGCTCATATTTTATTGAAGACTTCTGTAAATAGAGGGTTTATGTAACTGCTCGGCCAGAGTTCATTGCAGTCGAGTGTGCAGCTGTATGTGCTCACTGTTCTCATTAGACTAACATGGGTTTTTGGCAAAGTTAGCGAATCCCACATAATCATCCTGCCAGGCAGCAAACAAATCTGACAAATTACTCGAGGCGCAGCTGGATGACACGCACAAATTTATATATTTTACGTTTGACAGAACTTGTGCGAGTGCAGCTCAGGATCAGAAACGTTGTCATTTATTTGCGAGCAGCTTTCTTGCGGCAAACAATGCGAATGCAAATGAATGCAGGATGCAAATGAAATGCAATCAGTTTGTGTATTTTTCATATCTCGGCAGTGAGCAAGCTAAATTACAAAAATTCCTGCCATTCCATTTGAGATTCCCAAGGAACTGGGCTCAGTGCAGTCCGAGCATTTGAATATTTAAATTCGATTAGAATGAGCAGGCAGGCAGGCAGGCCATCACGTCGAATGTCGAATGCCCGATGTCCAGTGAAGTCCACTGTCTGATGTCCTTGCCCAGTGTTTCTGGGAGATTGGTCCTGGGGCAGCTACACGTGTGTGCATTACCTTTTAGCATCGGCGCCTCTGGGGCTTTGCTACGATTTGGTAATCTGCTTTCGAGCTCCTTGTTCCCGGAAACCAATCGACTTGTGTGGGGTTGGCGGCTTGGCTTTGCTTTGAGTGCGCCCTGAATACAATAAAATGTTCCCTTACTGCGTACAATCAACAAATACTTTTCAATATTTAACTTGCACATTTGCGGATTTCCGCCCCGAAGGCGTGGCACACATCCTGAGTTCTGGCTCCTGGATCGACTTGCCCTGGTGAGTTGTTTAACTTCTGGGCCGAAAACCCTTTGAAACTCGGTTGAGTGGCTCTCATAAATTTCAGTTCGGCCCCCGAGCACGCCCCCCTATTTACACTCGCCATATAATTTTGCTCCGAATTTATGTGCCATGTGCCACGAGTCGTTTTTCTTGGGCCCTCCTAACTACCAATTTGTTGTCATAATTCATTGACGAAATTATTAGGAGACTGGCAACGGCAACCGCTTTGAATTTAATTGGCACTCTCCGCAAAAGTGGTAAAACATTTGGTCAATGGCCCGATTCCAGTTATTCCGGTTCTTGTTAACTTTTTGCTTACACTAACTGGTGGCCCAGGGGTTTATTCTGTATATGCTTCATAAGTGGTCTTTATCTCGCATGCAAGCTTTTGGAAAAAAGGAATATAGCTTGTTTAATCTGACAAACAGTTGCCAAACTTTAGCATAGAAGTCGTCGCCCCGAAGCAGTTTGCAAAAATTTCCCCCATCTGTGGGTTTTTCCTCCCCCCATCCGGATCCCGTCCCCCCTCTATCTGTAGTTTTAAATGGCTTAGCAGTTTCGAGTCTCGTTTCGAATGGATCACAAAGACACAATGGAATACTTGCCTCAAGTTTTTCGCGATAAGCATTTGCATCTAGTCGTGCTTCAGTCCCACTTGCAGATGAAATTAGCTGCAGTTTGGCAGGGAAAACTTTCAATTTTTCATTCTGGCACAAAGCTTTGAGATCCGAGAAGCTCTTGCAGCTGAATATTTGAGCTATTAGCGAGCAGAGTGAGACAATGCCGGGCGGCTAAACAATGTGCATCTATTTTTCCCTAGTTTTTCATAAATTATTCACGACAAAAGGACTTTCCAGCTACTGCAGCAATAAATGCAAAATAGTTGAGCATGTTTTATTGCAGTCAGCTAAAAAGATGGCGTACACAGCTAAGTGGGACATGCAGACATTCGGCGGAAAGGCCCGGATTCCTGTTGTTTTCACTGGTTTTTCTTTTGTGCCCAAATGCACCTAAAACTGGGTGAGTGGGTAATTTCTAAAAAATAGCACTATAGTAAATATACATATTTAATGTTAGGTGATTTATTTATTTATCAAGCAACAATTTAAAATGAATATACTGGTGAGATTCTAAACTTTTAAAACTTATCAGAAATCTTAAAACTCTTAAAAAAATTTTTTTGGAATTTTTCCATTTAGAGCTATGCAGCTAAAAGCTTTCATCCTCTAGAGTTTTTCGACTACGGTAATGTATTATTTATAATAAACGGCAGATAACTTTAGTAATTGAGATGAGATTTTTTAAGCCTGTTGGTGTTTATTATAATTTCCTAAGCCTCATTATTAATTTTTTTAAAAAGTTTTTCCATTGTGCGGTGAAAGAAAACTGGTAAATCTAGTTTCTACCCTGACTTAGCATTTAGAAGTTTTTATCGTCCGGACTTTTCCGACTGCGGTAATGCATTAACAGCAGGTTGAGACTGGCACTGCACACATATTTAACCAAATAAGTGCATTCATGAACTCACACACAGGCGTGGCACACATGCTGCCAGTCTCACCATTTGCAGGTGCATAATGACCGCAATAATGGATGATGCGTCTCCGTTCTGCCCGTTTGGGTGCAAGCTTGGCCCACATTCCTCCCATTTTCCTTTTTGTTGACTCTCTCTTTAGTGTTCGGTGTTTTTTGCCACAAGTGGGTTAAGTGATTTTCAGCTCAATTAAAATGGCTGGAAAAGTCGAGCGGGCAATGGGGCGTATGAGCGCTCTCACCGCTGACCGGCAAACAAGGCTCTAAGGCTCTGTCATATTAACTCGACACTCCAGCCAGGACATAGAGCCCGACAAGCTGACAGCCTGTCAACCGTAAAACACTAAAGGCCACTTGCGGGTCGGGTCGTTGCTGCTGGTGAGTCGCCTCCAGTCGACTCTACTCGACTCGACTCGACTCGAGTCTCTCTTTGCAAACTTGAGCGTGAATTGCTACTAAATTGCAACATCACAGTTAACTGCTCTAAACTTACGTGACATAATTATGCGTTTGACTAAGGAGTACCAACAACAGTCCCGGAAAAGGGGAATGGTGGAGGGCAGTGGGGCAGGCATATGGCCGCCCGGGAGTGTCTGATGTAAGAGCGTGTGTGAGGCTGTTTACACAATTACTACGAAATGCATGCACCACGCAGAACGTGCAGACAGCAGGACAGCAGACAAGCACACCAACATACGCACTGGAAAAAAAGATACTAAAAAGGTGAGATGTACCCAATATAAATATGTGTGTTTCGTTTAATTTTTTTGTTGTATTTTTTAAGCTTATTCCAACCAGCGCGCTGGTATAATCACTATTAGAGAAGATAAGACGTTGAATTCAGTTCTCATTTCCCTGCTTGAGAAACACTTAGCATACTTATTGGGTTCGAGAGTAGTAAATATTAAAGAAGGCAACTAAAGCCTTGATTTCTTATATAAAGTAAGTAGATATTAGAATATTAAATGTTATGTATTAAAGCAATAGAAATACATATTTTTTAGCCAAGACATTTCTGTATAAACTATTTATTTATATAAATACGAATGATGTATTTTCGGCAATTTGGGCAAGTTGGAAACACAAAACAGATGAGTAATTTTGTTCAGTGCGTAGGAAATAAACAGCAGTAGCAACCCCTCAGTTCGTGCCTGGCTACATTTACATAAGAGTGCGCTTATGGCCCCCGGAACCCCCGTTCTCTTTATGCCAAACTCACACATTCGCAGCTGTTTGCCAGCGGAAGATGCTTAATGAGCAGGCACACACTCGGCGCCATAAAACAGATTTTTATTGTGCCAGAATTAACTTTGGAGCACGCACACCCAGGCACCCAAACAGAAAGACAGACGGACGGGCGGCGATTTCAATGAAGTGGGCCAAACATTTGGTTGGCCAAAAATCACTTCAAGGTCGCTAAATGGAATTCCCTGGCATGTCATAATGCCAGGCCTGTCTGTGTAAGCCATCGCCATCTCATTGAATTAGTGTAGGTGCGTATGTAGGTGGGTGGGCCTGTGGGTGACCCGATGTCGGCATAGGTCGCATAGCTCCCATTCCCAACCTATCACCCAGGCATTGACATTCGACACATGCCAGGCATTAGGCTGGCAGTCGGCTGGATGTGTTGGATTCGGGATACGGGATACGGGATTCAGGATTCGGGAGTCTGGCTGCTGGCTGCTGGATACTTGGACTCGAATTGGCCCAGACTCGAAAGCATTTTGATTAACGACATTGTGCACTAATGTCAAGAGTCATTCAATCAGCTCGTGCCGAGAGTAAAGCAAAGTCGACCCGAACCAAATGGAACGAAGCGCTCCAATCCAGTTAGGCGATGCTTCATTCATGGCTCCGTTGGCATTGTATTTTACGCTGACAGTATCGATTGATCATTGGCACGTGATTGAATTCAATTTGATGAAATACTTTAGCCAATATGTCGTGGCGTTTCGCAAATTTTTAACGATGTGGATTTTTATTTTCCCCCTGAATGAGCGAACAGAAATAATAAAAACGTTCTAAATAGATGATGATGTTCGGTTTTAATGGCTGACACTTGCCAACCGTGATGACATTATAATAAAGCCCTGACGTTGGATGACAAATGGGTTTGTGCGCGGCATTCCAATGTGAGTAGGCTCATCCAAAGTTATGCCGCACATTAGCATTCCTTCCGGCCGATCCATTCCAATTAGAGTTCGTTCTCGTTTCGCATCGATGGGCGGTTCGATTTAAACATTGTCCTGGGCCAGAGCTCAACTTTCGGTTCTCATTTGGACGCGGCACATCAGCATTTGCTAAATCAGCGAAAATGTTCAGACATTGGCATTGCAAACTAAAAACCAATGGCCGCATAGCCACACCCACCGCCAAAAACCATCTGCCCCGAAATGTTCCAATGCAAATCAATTAAAATGGACGAAGCGGTCGATCCTGACCAAAAGTTGACAGCCAGCAGAGCGAAATCCGCTTAAAATGTTGTTGCTGCTGCCCTTGTTGTTATTGTTGCTGCAAACAGCCAACAACCAACAAACAGACAAATGGATATTATCTTTTTATCTCCTGGGTTTGCCATTATTGTAACTGTTGTTCTTCTTGCTTTTTAGTTGTTGTTGCAAATGGGGCAAAGCTTTTAGGGCAGCAACAGCCGATGGCTAAAAGTACGGATCCGGATGGCTGGGATCTGGGAGCTGGCAACTGGAAACTGGGAGCTGGGAGCTCGAAACTGGGAGCTGAGCTGAACTGGAGCTGTTAAAAATGCCTTAACTTGCGCAGACAGACAGCGAAAGGGAAGTTTTATGTGCAGGCAACGTGGCGTATACGTAATGTGCTTAAGCCTCGAAATTTAATTTGATTTTCCAATTAAACCAGCACCAGGATTCACAAGTTAAAATGTGTAAACCTGTGCAGACTCGCGTCGACAAACACATATACATATATATATAAATGTGTACAAAAATATGCAATTCTTAATTGAAAATTGATTTCGCCTGGAAGGCTGAGGCAGCCTCAAGTGCAAATTGCTTCATTTGTATGCAATTTGCGGGTTTGCCTGTGCGTTTCGGCTTTTGGGTTGCTTCGGTTTGGTTTTTCGATTGCAAGTGCATTTACGTTCTGCTCTGTGTTTGTGTGCGGTATTTTTCTCGGATCCAGTTCGCTCTTACCTGGCAGCTGTTTACATTGGCATCCCGGCGTCGACCATTTAATTTAATGCATTATTTAAGGCAAACAATTTGGGCTCTGCAGGCCGATCCATCTGCCTGCCAACTGACCAACTAACTAATGCCCAGCGACATGGCCTAATTCGTGACATGCCATGACCCCCGATCCCGATTCGGCCGTAATATCAATCATTGCATACATTAAGGTGCATCCGTTGATTGCACGGCAGATTGTGGGTATTTCGGAATTCCGTATTCCGTATTATTATTATTGTTATTATGGCCAGTGACATGAGGCCAGCAACCGCATGACAGGACTCCCCTCCATTCCCGATCCTCCATCCATACTTGATAAGCAGTTAAATGAGCGATGGCTGTGGGAATATGGAATCGACCGAAGCTGGCCGTGTTGACGTGGGGATTAACATGTTGCGGCTTGTCGCATGTAATTTATTCAAGCAACATGTCGGGAGTTTACCAATGGACCCATGGACCACAAAAGATGTTAATTAAGAAGCCAAAGTTAATCGATTTGCGGGCCAGCATGTTGATAGCTGTGGCTGCCTTTAATGTTGATTTTGAGGGGGTGTTCGGGGGTCAAAACCAACTGTGGCTGATACCATTGACTCAACTTGGCCAGCTGGCCGGGACAGATTCCATTTTTGCTGGATGGGAAACGCGGCTTATCGCAGTCAAAGCAAAGTCCTGCAAGCTTTGCTTTTCGACAAAAAAAAATAACTCAGATGCATCTATCTGTCCAGCAGTCAGTGAAACAAAAACTAAGACTGAAAGCACACAAATGACCAGCAGATAGATGGAGCATTTTCCCTTTGGCCTTTACAATTGTTGCAATGCAACCGAGATTGCTGAAAAAATAAAGAAACAGAATTAAAAACATTTCTACCAGTTACAGTTGTTGCCACCGGAAATTCACTAATTCAAAGATGGAGTCCGTTGCTGCAAACTTTAACTTGCACTGTTTCCGTTTCCCCCCGTTCCGTTTTCCTGCTACAGTTTTCCGCCTCCTCAGCAGTTTTTTGGAGGGGCCAGGACCTCCTCCTTCTTATCCTTCTGCTCGCCTTTTTTCCCCTCAGTTTCTCTTTCTTTCGAGCGATTGCTGTGCCATTTCTTTCGTGCTACTTGGGGAGCTTTTAATGTTTTATGCCTGATTGAGTTCTGCTTTCGGGTTTTTGCAGACTTTTGTTCTGTTTGCCTTCGCTGGACATTTCTATGAGATTTCCGCCTTTGTGGCTTATGTTTTGAGCATTGCTGTTATTAAACTTACAGCCACTTCAACTGGCTTTGTGCCCCCGTCCGTTGCTAAGTAATGAGATCGATTCTCTTTATTTTCCATTATTTATCCCGCCGCCCTTTGTTTTCCCCTCCCTTCCCTTCCCCACTCGCTCCATATTCTGGCTCAGTGGTCACTTTTTAATTGTTGTTCTGCGCTTGATGAATTGGAATTCATAGATGGTTGGCGTTGGCTTTGGCTTTGGCTTGTTTGCGCCGCAACGCTTATTGATTTCGGGTTTTTTTCTGGCCACATGAAAATAATAATTTAAAAAGCTAAAAATGTGGAATGTAAGAAGAATTGAATGTAAAGATTCAAGAGATCTTCCTTCTAAGATATAGAGTTCTTTTAATAAATAAGTTTTATTATTTTACTGCTTTTACAGCCCATTCCATTATTCTTTAACTATGTTAAGTCAAGGATAAAATGATTGCTTTGGGCGGACATTCCTGTTAAAGCCCGCGTTGCATGTGAACATATCGTGTACTCAATTAGTCATTACATTAGTCGGCTCCTATGTATCTAATTGATGTATTTGCCCGCCAACGTTTTGTTTCTGTCCTGGCTCGACTTCGCCCTCTGGTTTATTCATTGTGTTGTGCTAAATAAATAAAGCAATTTGTAACTGAGTCACGTAAATTGTAATCTGGCAAATAAATTGATTTGTTTGTTAAAATCGCTGCAAGCCAGCACGAAGGACCAACTGTACCGACTGTCAGGCAGCTGCCGCTTTGATGGAACCGGAACCAAAGCATCCACAATCCTCCAATCCTCCCCAACTATCTGAAAAATATCGATATCCATTACGGATAGCCTGTCAGCCTGTATTGTTTTGCCGTTTTGCTTAAACAGGTCATGGCAAAGAAACTGGGATCTGGGATCTGGGGGTCCCAGCAAAAAAGAAACACAGGAAAAAACCACACAAAGCTCAATGGTGCTTTGTTTGTTCCAGGTTGAGAGTCCTGAATCTGCCAGAGGCATGTTTTTCCTGCCCCTTGCCTTGCCTTGCTGCAGATTGAATTGTATGCCTTTCGACACCTGAGACAGGTTGGCATTTGGCAAAGCCGAAATTGTATCTAAATTATTAACCGGATTGCAATGCAATTAATATAATTTATGACTGTTAATTTGTTGCATTCCGTTTACAAGCGTTTATCTTATTATTACTGATGTACTTCAAATTGTGGCTGCTACATTTGGACGGTAAATAATTCAATGCAAATGCCTGAACGGAGCAAATATTTGCCTATCTGACGTGCGACGTTTGGGCCTGCCAAAATGAAATTTATCTCGGAGAATTTGATTTTAATATTAAACAGGTCTGAGCGTCGGCAGGATGCCCACATACTCCACTCCACTCCACTTCCAATCCCGGAGACACATGCAGAGCGGGCTGCAGGTTGGCCGAGGCGAAGCCCATGGACCTGAGGCTCAACTATTTCCAGCTCACTTTCCGATGCGAACTTTTTGGTTTTGGCCCGGCTTGAACCGAACTGAACCGAACTGAACTGAGCCGTCTGTCTGCCTGTGGCTTTGACTCTGATTTACAAGCGTAAAATAGCAGTGGCATAAAATATTTAACTATTTTGTATCGACCGAGTCTGTGAGTCTGTGGCGTTTCTGTCTGTGGGTTCGGAATTCGCCGGACTGCCAGTTTGTTTCTGCGGCTGCTGTGAAGAGGCTTCATTTTTGCGGGGTCGGTGGTTTTTTCTCAGCTTTCTGGTCTAATCCATTCGCACGTGTGTCTGTGTTTGCATAAGGGCTTATGTTCATTTTTAATGACTTGTTTTTGCTGGCAGTGTATGGTAATACTCGCCATTTAAAGCCACAGCACCATCATAATTGCTTAAATTTCAACGCTAACAATGCCGCCCAAAAAGTCCCTCTCTGGCCGACGCATTTATTAAATTTTCATTAAAATTTATAGTTGCCTCGCTGTGGCCTGGGCGGTCATAAATCAGCAAATTAATATTAGGTTGTGGCAATGCCGACGGAAGGTCGGCTAGCCATTGTGCATAACACGTGGATAAGCATAATTCATGTTCGCCAGTGGGCGGGGCTCTCCACTTCGTTCTCGTTCTCCTCGTCTGTGTAAAATTTGTGACACATTCGAAAATATTCCGTCCAAATATGCGGTACCCTGGCATGTGACAAATTGAATGTACAGCATCTAACCCATTCCATTTAAAGGGCGAGAGTGCACTTTAAAGATGTCCCAGCTTCTCATCCATTAGGCCCTTTCTGCCATCGGTATCGGTTTGGTCATGGCTGCCGGCTGGCTTTTGGTCCTCGGTCCTTGGTCCTTCGTTCTGCACCCAGAGATCCTGGGCTCTGAACTCTGGCTGCCATGTAACGTGCAAATAACAAATAAATGGCCAACTAAAACCAACATCAATCAGGTCATGTTTATGCGGGCGTGATGCGACGAGTTTGCCCGTTTCTCTGACTCGGAGCACTGATGCAGTGGAAACTGGCCAACAGTTTGCTTGGCCAAGCTGCACAAGCCAGACATATAATGGAGTGAGCGTTAGTTAGGGCCGACGGCCAAGTTAATATTAGCCAATAACATTAAAAGCCAAGTTATTTCAAATTATATCCGAAAAGTATGCATCTAGTAAATATGACCATTAAACAAGAAAGGAAAGCTAACTTCGGGCGGAGCCAAAGTTAATATACCCTTGCAGAATACTCTGTAAATTATATTCTCCAAAATTATTCATGTGATGCATTCTTAATACTCATAAAAAATCCCAACTTCCTTACTTTAAAAACACCAAAGTTATGGCATTTCCAATCGTTCAGTTATATGGCAGCTATAAGATATAGTCGGCCGATCCTTATGAAATTTGGTGGGTCCGTCTTATATACTGCGTGCAAAGAAAAGAAGGGTGTGTGCAATGTTTCAATTCGATAGCTTTAAAACTGAGAGACTAGTTTGCATAGAAAGAGACAGACGGACAGACGGACATGGCTATATCAACTCAGGAGGTGATCCTGATCAAGAACATATATACTTTATAGGGTCGGAGATGTCTCCTTCACTGCGTTGCACACTTTTGACCAAAATTATAATACCCTCTTCAAGGGTATAACAATAAAGAGAAATGCTCTTCCAGTTCAATTTACCCCTCTTCTCAGAGTATCAGGTATCTCAACTAAGGGCAGACCAGAAGGTAAACAGGAAGAGTATACTTAAAGTCACCTCATTTCTTAGAATCACCGGAATGCATTTAACCATATATTTATTTAGTTTAAATTTATTTTAGCCGACTTGAAAGATAAGATATTAACAGATGCAATTCCATTTTGTTGATGAAGTGATTTAGTTATTATCTTATATCTTATTATAGTTATTATTTTTTGAAAAATATATTTTGTTCTTGTCAGATTTTCTACATTGCAAGCTGCGATTTCTAATTATTAGTCTAAGTCTGTTTCACACTCATTGGCAGCTGAGTGACCAGTTTTACACAAAGCTGTCCAAGGCATATTATGCAAAGACAACCTCACCATCTAATAGCTCGTTTAATAGCTTACATAAATAAAAAAAGTTTTGTTTTAAAATTTTAACATGAAGCTTTGAATATTAATATTTTTATCTTTTTAGAATATTACAAAGCAGATAAGGACTTTATTATAATATAATATAACAAATGTGGCACATTTACTTGCCAATATAAACAAAGTGAGATTTTGCGCCTCAAAATAAATTATCGCGAAGTAATTAAAAAGATAATATAAAACAGCATTTATCTGTTGTTGTTTCAGTGTCCGGAGATGAATCAGCAATCTAAATAATCAGTTTTACACTTCTTTCTAGATAATTTGGGTTTCTATCCTTAGTTATACCGTTTAGCTCGAACTGTGAAGATGTTTCCCATTTTTTGGCTTTTTAGTTTTCTGTTGCTTTACGAAACATCTTTAGATATTTCTCGCAATGATCTTTGTGAAGAGCAATGCTCCGAATCTTTCTGTCAGCTTACGCCAGCCGATATATTGACAGATCGAATTTTCGCGCGCAAAGAGTCCTACCGATACGAACTTCTGCTAAAAGATCGCTTGCAAACCAATGAGGAGCTGTTTATGCTTTGCGAAGCCAATGGAGGTGATACTGTGTTCAAGACCACTTGCCAGGAAGACGGTCAATTTCAGCCACCGCTGCCCAGGACCAACTGTAGAAATGCCATCCCACAATCTGTGGAGGAAATCTCGGATCCCAGTTGTGAGCACACCATGTACCGCGTGGGCTTTCAGTTCGGGAATACGTTCATGGAACTCTATAGAAACTGCTATGACGCGAGAACATTGACAGCATATTTCTCCATCAACAGAGTTCACCACACCTATTTGAGTAAGTGATTGCATTCAAATTTAAGATTCCGTTTTTTAATTTGCTAAACTTTTATCATTGTAACTTGTATCGCTAAAACTTTAGACTCTGCTCGACCGCCAATGGGTTTTGACCGTGATAATATAATTTCTGCTGTGGATGCGGAGTCCTTTAAGAACACAAACATCTATCAGCGGTTTAAGGCTCTTTTGGGACCTAGACAAACGTATGTAGATCACATTTCCTCCTTCGACCGAGGACACCTGACTCCCGTCGCGGACTACGTCTTCCCAAGGAATGTGCAGCAGACAAACAAGTACATAAACGTCGTTGCTCAATACTACAGAATTAACCGCGGCAACTGGAAGTCCGTCGAAAATTGGGTTCGTCGTATGGTCTCCCAAGATAATAGCATAAAGGTCTGCACCGGTGCGTTGGGTGTTCTTGAATTGAATAACATCCATCAACAGCCAACCCAAATTTACCTGGCACCGGGAAAAAATCCAGTTCCCAGGTGGACGTATAAAATAGTTTGTCTCCGTGGTTACATGGTCGTGATCTTGACATCCAACAATGGATGGGAAAATCAGAGTCCAAATCCAGCACCGGTCTGCAGAGTTGTAGCCTGCCCCACCACTTTGAGTCCAACGGGATCAGGATACACTTTCTGCTGCGATCCAATTGATTTTATTACAAGAAATGTCCCCAGACTTTGGGGGGTTTGCCGCGACTGACTTATGTTAATATAGCAGTTACCCACAATGGTAACCCATATTCGCAAAAATTTAAACAGCTAAAACATTATTAACTAATTCTTTATTTTAAATTTATCATTATGAAAATATTATGTTTTATTTCTTAATCATTTTTAAATGTTAACAAAAAGTGTACTATACTTCACTTCCTATACATATATAAAATAAATATAAAATATTTCAGCATTTTTTATGCTATAAACTTTGGTACTCTTTCTGGTTTTAATATTTGCCGCACAGATGTCGCCTTAAAGAAACATCCAATAGGGGTCGGCATAATTTGCTGGCGCCATCTACCGGATTATGTAGAATGTTGTGCGAGGGAGTACACTATATATACAAATTGAAAGAAAGAGAAGCAACTATGAGCGACTGAATACACCACATAAGCAAAGAGAGACAACTATATGCACAAGTGCGCGCTTATTTGAAAAAGGGAAATTTTCCTTATTTTAATCAAAAACCTCATGTAACATAGACCCTCGACTGCATATAATCAAATGAAGGGGTTAATCTATATTTTTTAACAACATTATGATTTTTACTTTCAGTAAACCCATTTGGCTTACAAAATCCTCAATTTTAAGTCGAAAATTTAGTGAGAAAATACAAGGATTATCCTTGAAGAGTAAGCAACTAAATGTAAAGTATATAAAATTAAAAATCCAAAATTCTGTTAATCGCTGACTTATGCAATTATGGTTATCCTACCCACAGCTTAATATAAAAATGAATATGTATCGTTTTAAATTTCTGACAACATTTGGCTCACGAAAACAAACTCGGGTGCAGTACGATTTAAAAGCAGGAGTGAGTTTTGTATAAAATAAACTATATTGGCTTAAAATGATACACGAATAAAAATAGTATTATTATGTAATTTATTCATATTACCGGATTCAAATCAAGTCATAATTTTATTGCACCTCATTTACACTTTAAGCCACTTGAAATTGTTGACAAATAAGGATTTTTATTTAACTTAAGTGGCTGTAAACTGCAGCGCCATTTAGATGAAAATCCACTTCCGATCCATGACCAACGACCGCAATCAAAGCAAACAGCAATTGATGTTGCTTTTGGCCAATTTACTTATTGGCTTACTCTACATACACCGCCACTGGACGTTGGCCATGTTTGAAATCTGCACGCATTTTTCCCGTCTGCGGCAAATTTATTCAACTAATTTCATGCTCTTGGAAAACCCATTTTCCCCTGGAACTATGTTTTCCCGACTTCCGTCAAGGCGGCTCAGCCAAGCCGGTCGCCCAGTCGTCGAGTCGGCTTATGTAACGTTTGCAAATTGCAGTTTTACTTCTTCGGCGGTGTGGTATTTGTTCGCCATCGCCATCGCCATCAACATCGCCAACTCGTTGCTCATACGCCGTGTGTACGGTGGTCTGGTGTGTCGGCTCTTTGGGCATTGTGCAACTTGTGACACAAATTCTTTGGCGCAGTCGGTGGTGGTTTTGTAATTTTGGTTATTTACCCGGCATCGACGGGAAAGGCAACCACCGCGCCACTGGTCGCCGCCTTTATTGAATCACCCAGCTCGAGGTACTCTCGTAATTATCAAATGCAGTTTTAGCCATTCGCAGCGTTACAGCCACTGCGGCGAAACACACACTCAAACGAAATTCGAATTCAAAACCGCCAACGAAACGATATCAAAAAGCGTGGATAAAAATGTGTGCTTTAAACTTTCTTTTCATGCGCCACTTTTAGCATTCATTTCTTTGGGCAAACATTCGTAGTTGTCTCGATTCGTTTCTTCGTTTGTTAGCCGCTTCATTGATTTTCATTTACGCCGACAACTCGCCGTCGTAATTGTTGCAGTTTAACGACGCCCGCCGATGAGGTAACCCATCCTCCGATTTTTGCGGCGAGTGAAAGAGTATTTTTTGTGGCTAAGAGAGCAGCCCGACTCGCATTTGCATTTTGGGAAATGCTACGACAGCCTGCCCGCCATTTGCATACCAATTCGGCCTATTGTAAACGACATAAATATTTAGATAAGTTTTTATTTAAGTCTCGGCTATTTAGCCTGTGCTGCAATTTGCGCAAGACCTACCTCCGCTTTCACTGACCCCGTCGAACTAGCCGGAAACTCGGAATCTGACCTGGGATCAGGGAAACTGCCTTGTTTTGACTTGGTTTTAATGCATTTGATTGGTTTTAATGCCGGACTAATGCAGCGTGAAATTCCATTGTTATTCGAAATAAATATCTTAAAATATGGTCTCGACTATGCGATTTTCTAATTTGATCTCTGTCACGTTGACGGAAATGTGTGAATTATACAAGTCGTATGTGGAGAAGTTTTCACCGACTCACATTAGTTTCGCTTTTTATTAGCGCTACTAATTAAACATCGTTTAAGTAGTACCTAAATGTATATTTCACTGGTATAAAGATACATTTCCGTTGATGGGTAAATGGCCAAGACTTGATAATCGTCTTAAAAGTTCATCACTCTGCTGTGTAGTTCATCATTTGTTGTGGCGCGTAACGCGACAGCAAGAGGTTGTTACTTAGGACGCTCAGGGGGACTTTTAACGGTATCGTGTAAGGTCTTAATTAAGCCGCGTAGCCGAAAACTACCTGAAAATATGTTTTTGGTATGGCTATAATTAAGCCTCTTAATATAGAGATTTTCTACGATTTGTTGATTGATGTGTTGTGGAAAATTCGAGGAGGAAGTTTGGAGGCATTCAGATAGATACTCTTAAAAATAAGGAACAAATATAAATATATTTACAGATCATTATTTAATTGATCTCTCGTTCTTGGAGAGACAAATACAACATTATATATATACTACTACAAATGTTGTATATTTAATTACTCCCCCAGTTCATTTATCTCATTAACTGTCGGATTTACATTCCCTCAACAAGTTCGTTGGCTTGGACTGTTCGATTTTTCGATTTTTGCTGCCCCATGTGCATGTCTATAACCGTGCATGTTTATCTATATGAAAAAAACTATATCAACGCCGAATAAAATACAATCTCCCTCGCTCACGATCGGACTCCGAGTCGCTTTTTATTCCAGCTCTCGGGGCTCTCTTGTTTTGCAGGTTTTGTCGCATTTCGGCAGCTCTTGCGCCTGATGCGCGCGTCTTGAGGTTTCAGTTTCGTTCACGACTTCGGCGCGTTAGGCAGCAGCAAAATCAGCAGCAGCAACAGCAAAAGCAACAGCTAAAGCTACAGCTATAGCCACAGAAAACGATATCACTTTGTGCTCTTTTATTACGAGTACCTTATAAAAAGAAGAGTTTAGCTATAAATCAAATTACGTGTTTTACCTGCACTCTGTGAGGCCTGCTGTTGTCATCGCGCCGTCGCAGTTGTTGTCCGCGTCCACGTTTTAGCCCAAAAACTCGAAAACAGCTGTTGGAAAGACAAAGCTAAAAGGCAAAAAAACGCTCGCTCGCGCCTAATATGAAGTCTTAGTTCGTTGCCTAAGTCTTTTGTTTTGTGCGGAGGCGCACGCGAATTTCTGTGTGAGAAACCGAGTAAGCGGTGTGTGTGTGTGTGCAGAAACAAATTGAGATAAACAAGACTATTTACTGGCAGCCGCGGCAGCAGGGAAACCAGTTGTGCAACTGCTATTCGCATAATCCATTGAACCATTGACCAGTAGTGCCCAGTGCATCCCTCTGAGAAACCTAAAAATGGCGCCGAAGAAAGAGGCAACCTTGAGCCAGCAGCAGCCACAGCAGCCCGTACTGGACCTCGAAAGGATAAAGCGTCACTTCAGCTGGTCGGATCCCAGTGCCATGTGAGTCACAGCCATTCGGCCATTACATCTGCCTCACAGTCCCCTTAATGGTCCATAAAGTAGTCGTTAAGACGAGAGAGGCCGAAACGGAACTGCTCAGTTCGGTTCAGATGCGATATTCATCTACTAATCACCTGAAGTTCGTTGCCGAAGTCTTTTGATTGTTTTCTGACTTGAGTTTTTCCCTAGGCAATAACAACAAATAGTGGTTCGCTTCGAGGCCGCAGCTCAAGAACATAGTGTCTTCGATTCGATTGACTAGAGCTGCGACTCATAAGCTAAAGCTTTGTTTAACACATTGCATAACACTCACACGTGCTATCTGCTATTTATTTTTGGACCAACGAATCGAGAAAGATATTTATCGCTGGGACTCGCCGATCAATGAATGTTTAAATAATCACATTCATTACTGTGCGAGCTGTGAAGTATTTATTTGAATTCCAAACGTGAATGACACTGTGATAGGGAGCCTCGAACATACTATATAAAGTTCGGTGCATTGCCCAAGGCTTACAAGATGGTGGCTGGGTGAAATGCAAATTTAGACAACTCATTGGGAGCTGATCATTATCGTCGAGCCGGGAATTCGTAAGCTTGTCGCCGTGCAAATTCCCGATTTCGCAGCTCGTAATAGTCTGCGCAAATTCCACGTCATGCTTATTAAGCGCTGGGCTTTAATTGCATTTATTCACATGCTAAGCAACTTCAAAAAGTGACGAGTGAAATTTGCAATTATATAAATACGTAGTAAGGTAACAAATTCATAACAAGTTATGGCTCATGCGCATCGCTGGGCCACTGAACGCTAGTCGAAGGCTTATAAATAGAACCCAGGGTCGCTGTCTATGGGGCGATAGTAAAGAAGCGGCCATTTAGCCTCAGTCGGCAACGGCTGGCTGGCCTTCAGCACTTTGAATTTAATTTCACTAATTGCTAATTTCAATAATTTCCCTAAGCAGTCCGCACAATAAATGGCAAACAAATGAGTTTTCGTACAAATTAACGTCCATCACCGCCGCAATCAGTGCCAAGTTAGCGATTTTTGCAGCTGAGTGGATTGTGGCACATCCGGCAATCGGTCGATTTCGGACGATGTGTCAAAATTATCTTGCCTTAATTCAATACAATTGTTGGTACAGGGGAGGTGTGTGCCTGTGCGAAAGTATCGGCTTTATGTAAATACAAATTGGTCATTCATTTATGCTAAGTCTCTTCTTTCGTTTGGTTTTTGAATGACATAATATTGGCAACACATGCGATGCTAAACAGGGGCGTAGCTTTGAAACCTGATCTTTTAACATAATTTTCATGTTTTTATTGACTTGGGACAGACCCTTTTTTACCGTTTTCTATTTCAAGCTGGAAAATATATTATTTAATATTTTAAAAGATCAATGCGCTTAGAGGAGTTTTCTTTAAATATTCTAGCTTGATTTTATTCTTCTAAGAATTAAAGGTCTCTATTATTATGTGTAAGTACGTTTGATTTTTGTTGGGTTTTGCATGCAACTAAGTTGACATTTGGTGTTTGGCTATGAGACCTATTATCAAATATCCAAATCTAAAAAAAGAAATCAGAATCTGCAGGGACCTTTAAAAAATGAGACTTCAATAAAGCTTTATCACGTTATTTTTATGTTCGTTAAGGACCCCTTTTTTGGCGACGACTCTGTAACTCTTTATATGTCAAATATAATCGTATTATTAGCATCCAAATGCGGCTTTAGGTCGGGTCTATAACCGCCGAATCGGTGGTCCAAATGAGTTTGTTTGTTGCTTTTAACGGTGTTTCTCTTTTGATGGCCTTCATTATACAATATCCACCACTCAATCAGCTACGTCACTTCCGCATGAACTAGTTCAGTTGTGAGTGGCATCGAAATATTGGGAAATCACTCCGGTTTCGTTTCTGTCAACATGTTTTAGTCAATCATGTCGCTCCTGGCGTGCCGTTAATTGTAACTATTGATGATTAAGGTGATGATTTGCAACCAAAGCACGCCCCCATAAAGCCAACACCGTTTAAAACAGTTTAAGCACGCTCTAAACTTAAAATTCTAATTGCTCAATATAATGGGAATTGCCTGTCCAGCTGCGCAATTTGTATAGAGGATAATTAAAATGTTTATATTTTTATAGCCCTTTCGACAAAGGCTTCAAGAATATTTATATGGCTCCTACAAAACTTAATCTTCCATTAAATATTCTTAGGAATCTATTAAGATTTGTCATAAGCCATTATTCATTAGCTTGATTGAAAATCATTATAAAATATTTGTAAACAAATGCCATAAGTTGTGTTGCTTAGTGTTGAAAGCTTGCTTTTAAGCTTTTGTGTATTTCATGGCTACCAGGTTTGTCTTGGCTTATTATAAACTTGGCTTAGTTGGTAAAAGCCCGCTCAAAAGTAAGCTTTGAAATAAATCATCACAGCTGACTGATTTGAAACTTAAGCTCAATTTACAAAAGCTTTTAAGTATTTTTTAAAATCATCAACGCTCTTTAAAAATGACATTAGTCGAGGCTCAATAACCATTTGATTACCCAGGGAGACGATTATAACTACTGAGTCTGAGAATTTATAAGCTTGTTGATCTACAGTAATAGGCTGCAAAGGTCGTAAACACAATTCGTAATTATGGTTTGGCCCCAAACTATCTTTGATAGAACATTTGTGCTCTTTAGGAACATTTTTCTACGTTCTATTTTGAACTTTAAGTCTAGCTATTAAGGTGTATTACGCTTAATTCTATCCCACTCTGGGTGGAGACAGTCGTTTGCCCTGAAAGGCCACAGATCTTAAAGGAAATCGCCAAGTCACCATAATAAAAAGTAAAAAAGCACACGCCTGTCATAAGAACTGGCAATTGAAGATTTATTTCCGCAATGTGCAAGTGTCACTGGCTTTTGTTTTCCTGACTAACCTACCACCTTTGGAAATCTTAAGAACGCGCTTCTGAGTTATGATAAGTGAGCTAAGTCTTTATGAATATCAGGCATATAACGTAAGCTTAAAGTAATTGTCCCGAATAAAGTCTGTCACATAAATTGTTCCCGATTCTTAGGGCTTTTGTTATTCGGTCCTTTCTTCGGAACAATGACGTTGCTTTGGACGTGTTTTGTTGTTTGAACTTTTGCCATGCCTCTCGGGTACTTTCACCCTTTTTGCCGCGCTGCAAGAAGCCATATGCATTGTCTTAGAGCAACTATTTCAGCGTATTTGCTCACAGTATTAACAGCAATTTGGCCAGCCTGCTAATTGGCTCGAAATGTGGTCGCACAGACAGAAATATTGCACAATGCGGCCAATCAACTTGGCAAAAATCTGACTCAAATGCCGTGCATTGTGTGCCAAAAAGTTTTCCTCCGATAATTATAGACATATACCCAAAACGCTGAGCCCAAAATCCCACATCGCTCTACCAGCTTTCGGTTTCCATTTGATTTGATTTTATGTGGCTTGTTTCTTTTGCTCATTTGCCAGTTTACAAGAGACCTTGACACATTTGGGGCGTGTGTTTTTTGATAGCTTTGGCCAAAAAATCATCACAAATTATTTAACTCAGAGACGAGTCGAGCTGGATGTTAACCTGACTGGAAGTGGACCAAACAATTACAGCAAAGGCAGAGAAAAACCAATGGAGCATTTGCGTTCGCAATTTCGTAGATCATTGTTTATGGGGCGGTCACAGCCTCTAATTGTAATTAATTAAGCTCTTGCATTAGCAGCTCTTTTGCATGTGGCCGCTCGAAAATAAAGCAAAGTAGGCAAAAGTCTTAACTTCGAGTTGCAGAAATTGCATAATGTTTGGCAAGTCGCGAAAGAAACCACTTTTGAGTACTGAAAAGCTTTGCAGCAGCTAGAGCTTTCCACTCCATTGCTTCGAGCTGCAGTGAGCAAAACTAGGGAGGAGTTCAACAGGTGCTAAGCAACAATTCCGACACAAAAAAATAAAGTTTAGAAGGTTGCTAGAATTAAATGTATGCTATGTTGTTTTTGCTTGAGATGTGGTTTATGTCTTCTGAATGGTTATGGCTAAACTTTGGTAATATTTTAATATTTAAATTAAATAATTGCTTGCTTAGTTTATAAGACTCACCTTCAGTTGTCTTTTAGTTAGTTCTGTGACCAAACATTTCTGAAACTCTTGAGTATTAAATATAAATACTTATTTAACCTTTAAGCTATGAAATGTAATTACAACAAGAAACATTTTTAAAGTGTAAGCTTCGATTTAAACCAACCTGCTAGAATCGAGTTAACAAGTTTTAAAGTTAAGGTAAATGACTTGTACAAAGAAATAAAGTGCTAAAGATTGACAAATATACACAATTCTAGAGCGAATGAATTGAGGTATATCTTTTTACAAAAATAAAAATAACGTTTTATTTAATTACTTTTTTGTTTAAGTTGTCCTATAATTCACGCTGCAGAAATAGAGGATTGGGTCACAGGGCTAGTGTTCCAGCAAAAAACGAGTTTCGAGCGAAAGGGAAATTTTATCTTTTATCGTTAAGTGCAATCAGTTTTATGAGCTTGAAACGGCCGCAGCCGTCGTCTCGTGGCTGGATGCAATTAATTTAAAGTCAGGCTGGAGCTTCTGCTGTCCGTCTGGAATTCGGCCTCTTTGCACCGGCAGCTTCCCAGCAAACTTCCTCCTCGTCGCAACGGCGACCTTGTGCCCGTTTTCACAGCAACATAAAAACACAGAGAAGGAAAGAAGAAACTAAGCTGAAATGAAATGGTCTGTCTGAATGGGGAACCCAGACTGGGAATGGCTATAAATGGGATGGAGTAGACAATACGAAAATGTAGATTCAAAATGTGCACATCGCTAGACAAAAGGCCGAAATTGTAAGTGAAGCTGTCGAGAGGAAATTGATGCCATGGCAAAACACCGAAACATTTGTCAACCAATTTCTTCAATATTTCTGTTGCCATTTTCGCAGTTACCACTTGTTGTTGCTCTCGTTTTTCCAAGCCGAAGTCAACAAACTTGTCCAAGGTGTTGGTGTTGTTGCTGCCGCAGAATGACTGGCCAAAAAAGCCATAAAACAAAGAAAGACGTAGTCAAATGTAGAAAATTGCAAGCTTAGTTTTTGGTTTTCGTATTGAAAGCGAACTGTGTTGGCTTGGATTTCTGTTTGTGTGGGCGTTACCCATTAGTTGAAACTAAAACAACAGTTACGACATTTGCAGCTTGTAAGAGCCAAGAGACTGAATGCTTTACATGGTTTTAACTGCACAAATAAGTACACCATGACCCAGCAGCTTACTTATTGTAAATTAGCTGGAAACCAGACGATGATGAGCCGAGTGAATCATAAACGTTATAAGTCTATTGCCACATATCCCAGTTAATGATGAATGTGGAGGAGCTGGAGCTGGAGCCGAGTTTTCAGGGCTCATTAGCACGTTGCCTGTCGTCTTCCAAAAACCATGTCAAGTGCGACGGCGACGCACTTCGTTTATTTATTTCTTGATATTCCACATCTGCTCGCATATGTACCTACACCTGCCTGAATTGCTTGTTTTTCAACTACAATTATGTCCATTGCACCGACTACGAGGATGTTTACAGGCCCATCAGTCAGCCGCGAAATCGGTTTTATGCGATTCATTAAATCCGACTGACGTGCCCCGCCGGACAACGCGGCGTATGAGTAATCTGTAAAGGAAAAAATCACACCGCTTATTAAATACCGATTTGAGAGCTAGATAAGTCGATGTTTTAGGTCTCGGGAATGCATGACGGGCAGATATTATAATGTATAGCAGGCGACCTTGCCAGTTAATTGCCGTTTAATAGCAAAAGAAAAAATGTACTCCGCTGCCCAAGACAAACCAAATCCAACTTGCCATTGTATCGCTGTCCATTGACCATTGACCATTGGCCACCTGCTTAAGATGTTCGGGCGCGATTTGTTACAACACCCGATTTGATGGCACTTTTGGCCAGAAACACCCACAGCGCTAAGTTGGCTGTGCATTTTCAATGTCAGCATTGCGCAAAACTGGACAGTTTGGTCTGTTTTCGATTTTTTCTCTCTTGTACATTGGCTTCGTTTTTCCCTAACTCGGCAAACGCCCTTAGTCACGCCCTTAACGTCGGCTTGTTAATTTTTTTTCTTGGATGACATTGAAATTGTGCAATAGGCAAACAACAAAATTTTTAATACAGACATGTTTATTGATTTTGCGTCTCGCCTGTCCATCACTCCCAAAGCTCCCAAAATCATTCTTTGGCATAGTAATTATAGTAATTAAGGCATTTAATTTTGCCTTGGGCAGCTGCAAAAATTGCCATCGCCCATTTGATCTATTAGCGGTGAACTTTGCACTGGTTAGATTGGCATTTACTTATGTAAGGAAATGCAATCTTAATTAAAAGTGCCTGGGAATCTTAATGGAATTGCGATGGCAATTACGGCCAAATGAAGCCATTAACCGATTAAAAAGAGAGCTGCAGTGAATGGGTGAGCGGCCCGTTGGGCTTTTGCAATTCTCGGCGAGGAAGAAGACAGCGTCAAGGTCGCTGGCGGATTGCATAAGCCGCATGTTGGCCGCCTCAACGTCACAACAACGACGTAAAAAACCCGAAAACCGGGGCCCTTTTTTTAAAGAGTTTTCCCCGTCGCCGCGAAGGTGAACCGCCGCCAGGAGCAGAGCCAACAAACCTTGCCACTCGTTCACTTGCTTATTTGCCAGACGCATCGCGCTCATTCGCCGCCAACTAGCCACTGGCTCACTCAAAAGTGAGTGGCTTTTTGAGTGGCCTGTGAGGCGCAGGTGTTTGGCGCTTTGCTTTGGCTTCGCCGCTGGCCAGCTTTTCAGTTGAGTTTCTGGCAGTCAGGCATTCGCAGGTCCAACGTCTAGACGCGCTCAAAGTCGCGCTTCAAACGCACGTGCAAAAGTGCAGTATCAGTCCGCTCGCCTACCGCCTACCGCGCACCGCTCACCAGTCACCGCTCACCGCTCTGTACCGCTCTCCATCTCTCTCTGTCTCTTCCATTGACAAAGTGTAAAGTGCAAAGCCAGCAGCGGCGACGTCGACGCAGCGCCAGCGTCTCAGCATCAAGTCGGTTGAGCTCAGGCCGCCTTTTGGCCAGCGACTCGAAGTCAGTCTGGTCCGTACCTTTCAGCGCAACGCAAGTGCTCCGGTTTATTCGCTCGGTCCGCTCGTGGTTTCTTGTGAACCCCCTCGAACGAACACTCGATCGCGTTCGTGCCCTAAGTCTTTCGTTTGGCGAGAAGTGGATTATAAAGCACCAGCGAAACGACTGAAATTGTGTGCAAATATATATTTGCCCCAGCTAGAACGCGCATTGTAAGTGTAAATTTGCTCATCAAACACGAAAGGGAGTTATTGGAATTTGCCGAGCTTGAATGGCCAGTGCCGACACACACGTTTCAGGAAATCGCCCAAAAGGCAGGCACCGCGATATTTAAGCAAACAACAGCTTATTCTTCACAAAAACAAATGGCTGCCAGCCGCTTTGTCGTCAATTACTTTGTTCGCGAACTTCCATCACCATCATAATCATCATCATCATCGAGATCCACATCATCAATAACAAAGTGGATGCCTCCGCCTGGCGTTTCCTTCCCCCTCAAAGTGTTCCAACGCGTGTGCTCCGCGCTTGGCATACAAATAATGGGCGTCATCGCCGCCCCAAAACGTTGTTAGAATATGCTTAATCTGATATTACCTGAGCAACTCCATCATGATGTTGCTACACTTTTTCCCCTGTAATGGATGTGAATTGCATAAAAAAATGTGGCCATAATTTCGGTCATTAACTGCATTTCACATCGCCCCGATGTGTCATTCATGCAGCCATTGTGCATGGATATAATCGCAAAGCACTTTGCTTAATTTTCTTTTAGCTTATCGGCTTAATGGTACGGTGCAGAAGCCCTTGAAATAATACCTGTTTCATTTCGTAGCCGTATGGAATTTTTTTTATTCTAGACACACACTTCCAGCGCTTTCCTTGGGCACTAAAAAAAGCTCTTTGTGACCTAAGACCCCCATGAATATTTTGCTGAAAGACTAGTGCTTATCTGAGATCAGCACATTACGCTTAATCCGCCCTTTGGGAGCAAACAAAGTACCGAGTTTTGGGTAACGCCCACCAGCCAAAATGGGAAGAGGTCAACAGCAATTATAGAGCAGTTAGCCACTTTTTGTGTACACCACAATTTGCACTGGACATTGCAATTCGAGCAAAGTTCAGCGCAATTAGGTGCTGTGACTTTTTGCATTTTGCATTTTCATTGCACAGGTTGAAAAGCGTCATAATAATAACAATTATATCTTACAATAAACTGCATTCATCGTCGTATTTTGTGCACCCAGAGACCTTCGGCGAGGGCCCTGAAATTAGTTGTCAAGGTTCCCAGCCCCTCTCCCCTCTCCCTCCGCATGTGCATTTCCGCGCTGTGCAGCATTTAAAGTTTAAACTTGAACTGGTATTTTCGACTTGGGTTTTTTCGTGCCGTCCAGTATCTGTCTTTCTTTCTTTCTGCCTTTTTATTTGGGGTCTCTTATTCTCTGTTTATCACGTCGCGGCTATGCTTCGAGCAGAGTTCAAGGTGCCTCCAATCCAAACCACTCGGCAACAGAGCGATGCCAACTGAGGTTATATCTCGAGCTGTAGGCACAGCTAAGCCATAAAGCGGTGCGACATTTAATTAATACCAAGGCAGCGCCGCTATTAAGTTAAAGCCTTATATAAATAGCCGCCAGAAGTCGAGAATACTCGCCTGGCAATCTGATCCGATCCGATATGATTATGGGGATTGTTAAACTAATTGCAAACAATTTGCATTGCTCTAATCGATTTTAAACGAACGGACGAAACTTCCCCCTGATGATTGCCCTGAGCTAGGCTGCATAACCAATGAAATTAGACTTAAACTGGACTTAATGCTATGCTCTGTCCCATGACGCTGGTCACTTAATAACCGATCAACAGGCCCTAATTGCTCAATAAAGTCAAGTGAGATGCTTAACAAGCTGGTCGAGACTTAATCAGTTCGAAACGACAGTTCGTCATATTGATTTTTCAATTGGCCTTTGGGGTGTATACCTTTAAGGAGCATTTGTAATTCATACTCGTGGACATTATAAATTCAGAATTGGTAAATCATTCCATGACAAGTCGAGCATTTGGTGCGGTTCACGTGACCCCGGCTGAACTCCAAATTGTTTTAATGTCTGGACTCGATTGTGCAACTGTGAGACACACAACAATTGAGAAAATTAAATATTAATTGAGGCAATCGGACATTCTCTTTCGAGTTTTCGCAGGAATCGGACTCCAGACTGGTTTGTAGAGCACAACAACTGCCAATCGATACACGCCACTTGTGAATTGATTAAGTTCGGCTGGCTTTACAGACCATCTGGATTATCTAACGCTGGTTTATGGCCAACACACATTTCTAGCCAGTGCGGGTGAGTGCTCGACTATTTATTTTTGGGCTCGGGCCTCAGAAAAGTCTAAAGACCTGTTGCAGAACCAGTTGCGAACCGCCGACTGGTTTGCCATTTGCAGAAATGGCCAAAAGCCCGCCTCGAAGAAGTTGCAGTCACGAAACTGTGTCGCACACCGCTGCACCGAAAGCCAGCTCACAGACATACGTGCCTGAAATTATGTCATCGGAAAAGCCAGTCAAAGAAAATGAAAACTGGCCACTAGAGATCGAAAGTAGTGAGTGGTGAGTGCTCAGTGGCAGTGCCGAAGATGTCGTCTTCTTCCAAGGCGGTTCTAATTAGCTTGGAGGCCGAGTTTTACCCACTTGCTTAATGCCACACACGTAGCCATCGAACCTTATACCTTATAATCACCAACCAAAATGGGTTTTCCAGTCTGCATTGGCTCAAAAAAAAAGTCATTCGGCGGTTGCATTGAGATTGCCCAATTGAAATTTAAATCGTATATGAATAAATTCATCCAAGCATTGTCTGCAGCTGGTTAAACGGTGGTTAAATGCTTTCATGCTCAAGTGGCCAGCTGATGGGGCAATATGTTGCCAATCCATGGCAGTTTCGAGCGATGATTCATTCGTGGGCAGTTTTCGGGTTCTCTCTCACATTTAACACATTCGATGACGCACTTGTTAGCGCTTAGATAAAACTTTCCGCTGCACCGGAAATTCACGGAAAGCCATTGCATGCCAGCTACTATTGACCTTGGCATCGCAACGCACTCGGCATGCAAACTAGGCATCAGCGAATCGCAATATGTTGTTAAGAACTCGCCTGTTGTTTTGAAAGCTTTAACTTCAGCGCCTTACACATCTCCAAGTGGCTCCGAAAACAACTGAATTCCAATGTCAAATGCGTACATTGCTTTCGGGCTCAATTATTATTATTATTTCTACTACTTCTATTGTTATTGCGGCGAAATAATGAAATAAGCGGCTTTTGGTCCGTTCGCTTATAAAATTGACGCAGCGTCCAAGAAACGTTCACAGTTTTCTTTGGATCGTTGATCGTATAATGCTGCATGATTCAGCACTATGGCATTATACTGAAATCACAACAACAGAAGCAAACACCGCAAGGTGTTGATTGTATAATGTTTCGAACGGGGAATTCGATTCAGGTATTAGAGTGGTACTTTCCAAGTGATCTAGAAGCTCGTTTGGCAATTCTTTCGGCGGCTTTTCCCGCGAATCGAAAGCTCCTTTGGAGAAACAAAATCATTGATAAATTGATCACCCGCGATGACTGCACAAGATTCCAGCCAACGTGACGCATGCGCAATGCCGCGCCAGGTGAAAGACACAAAAGTAGGCGAAAAGAGCAGCGGAAAGACAAGCTCGGCAAACTCCAGTGCATAAATCAAACAACAATTTACGCTCAAACATGATTATTATTTATACATTTCAGCAATGTGTGCCTGAAACACATAAAACACAGCCACACATCCACTTGGGCATTGCAAAAGATTGGCCCGGCAGCGAAGTAAAAGTAAACGCTTAACAAAGTAACTAGCATTTAGACAAAGGCAAATAAAAGCAAGAAATAGGCAAAGCAAACAAAACAACACCCACCAGCGGCGCACCAGCAAATCCAGTAAATCCAACAAATAAAATGCTGATATCAACGTAAGTAAATTCGTGGGTAAACGTGCAGGGATTACGGCCATAAATTGCAATCAAGGTGCGAAACAGACGCAATAACTTCGTTACTTTTTTGCCCTCACTCTTTTTTGACCCACTGATGTTGACCCACTTGGTGGTAAGTCAATCGCCGCCTATGATGGCCATCAGTCATTGGCTGGGATTCGGCTTTGTCTTCCAGTTTCCTGCTGTCAACGCCCGATCTCGACTTCAACACTTGTCGACCCATTAACGTTGCATAATCGTGTTGCCTTTGATTTGACTTTTCCAGCGCTTCACCCTTTTGTGTCTCTTTTCCCGCTTTTGGCCATATTTGGTGTTTCTTTTGCCGCTTTTTTTGCTTTGGCCGCTTTTGCATATTTGCCAGCCTGGCTGGGGCGAAAAATGCGAACGCATTTCTCAGCGGGGCGAACAAGTTTGTAATTATGTCAAATACCAAAAGGCTCATTGCATAATCCCAGCCATATCACAGCCATCGCGAATTCGTCTTCTTTCGGCCTCAAATCCACTTGATCCGCACTCGATCCATGTGAAGATGAAACATTGTCTGGGTATCTCCCAGCCATGATTTCAGCACTCGCCACCAGTCTGTAAATCATGGAAGTTCGCTGATTTATTTGGCAAATGACAAGTCTGTCATTTCAATGGCTTCCTCGTTGGCCCAAGAATAGAAGCACTTAATTGTATGCGCGCGCAAAAAGAAAAACGAAGCGAACAGTACGACAAAAGGCAATTACACGACATTTGCATCTTCCTCGTGTGTGGCAGCGCCTGGTATGGAAATGGCTAAGAGGTGTTTTGCCTGTCAATAATACCCGCTCTGGCCTGGAATTCCCCCGAAGTCTGGAGGCAAGAACCTATTGGGGATCGGCGTGCTTAGCATTCAGCTCGTTGTCCCCATCGATGCGTGACAGACTCCGGCTGAACGGGGCCAGGAATGATTTGAGTCCCCTAATAATGCCTCTCCCTTTGCTGATTACAGGCGATTAGGCGGCTCGATCATCAATGAAATCGCAGCACGATATGCATGCTCTTTAGCTGTTATATAAATAGCACAGACTGAAAACAGAAGCCACTTCCATATTATCGTGAGATAGATATTCAAGACAGAAAGAGAAGTCTGCTTACAAATACTATATCAAATTGATCACCTTATCATAGCCACTTTTCTCCCTCTGTAACCGGCAGTCCACATCTTGAGATGACCTCACTGTCGTCTCGGTGGGAGTCCCTCCGCACTTTGCCTCTCCGCATTCGGATTTATTTTAAACTATTCGCCACGATAATTACACATTCTAAAGTCCGCATTTAACACGGTGAGCAAAGGGCGGAAAGAAAATGTGTCAGTTATGGCAGAGTGGTGCAGTTAAGCTTATTGATGGTTTCTGGTTAAGGGGAAATGACGACTGTTGTGAAGTATTTTTTCCGCCCATAACTCGGTGTGTTGACAAACCCAGTGTCCCATTCTCACGCTCTGTCATCCGCTGGGGCGCGTCTCTGGAGAAATCAGCCGAAAAAATTCCCCAAAAAATGTGGACCCGTGCTGGGCAAATCGCTGCATGCATAAATAGCGCTCTAATAGTTAATTAAATTATCAATAAGCATTCACAAACACAAACACCATCGACGGGCCCGAATTTCCAAGCCATAAATGTCAAGCACAAGAGAGCGGAGAAGAGGAAAAATGTCGGTTTGTTGTCATTATAAAAAACTACCTGGCCTGACCTTGTCCATTGTTGACTGCTGGCACAAACACAGAGACGCACCGATTTACGCAACCCGCGATCGTTGGCTGTTGTCTTTTTGTGTGTTGTCTGTTTTCTGTTGGCTTTTGGCTGTGACTAACTCCATCCAGCGCACGCAAATCGAAAGACTCAGGCAACGAACTTGAAACTTGAAACACATTTCGTCAACCGGGCAGCCGAAATTGCAGCATGGCATTTCTGAGTGCGTTTCGTATTCAGAATTCGTGCGGCCCAGCCCCAAATGTTGTCAGCGCATTATGCTAATATTTGATAGGCCGTCGTCGCATAATAAAGCTACTTAATTTTCCCTGCAAAGCCCGGCATTCGAGGATGTTTGCTCGCCACTCGACCATTGGGCAACCAACCCATCTCGTGCCTTATAATAAATGCAAATATTTGCGGCCGATCGAATATTTATCTAAACGAGAAGTAACGCAATCGATTAGCAAAAAACATCGAGACACTGAGACACCGAGCCAAAAACCGTAGCCAAATCGTTTTCGAAAGCATCGACATCGGTGGAGAAAACAACAACAGATCGGCGATCGAATGCGCTCAATCAGTGACCTTGAACTAGTTTCCCCCTCCAGCATGTTATTTATATTTTTGGTCTGTTTGTCTCGCTTCTCGTTTTCTGGTATGACTTGCTCGTTCGCCAGCGCTAATGATACGAAAACCCCGAAAAGAAATAGCTGCCAGCCGAAATATGTTAAGGAGGTGCGAATGTGATTAATTGCAGGCAATTATGAACTTTCTTTCCTCCGCGGCTTACAGTGCAGCTAGCCTTGACCCAAAACGGGAGAAGCTTTCGGTGGCTATTTTTACACGTTTTCGATGCGTGCCAAAACTGCATGGGAAATTGCATAATGGGCGCTGCCAATGCAAATGCAAAATGCAAACTGCAAAGTGCGGCTTGCAAATTTGCTCAATGGCTGATGGATGGATGGCTGTTAAGCAATCGGCCAGAGCTGGTCCAAAACCAGACTTGGCCAACGGCCTCACTTCGCATTCACCGCGGACCCAGCTTCAACTCCGGCTGGACTCCGACTTAGGCCGACCAAGTGGCCAAGTGGCCAAAAAGCGCGTTGGGCAAGAGACGAGTGCGCCGAGTGCCTAACTAAAAATATTGAAATGAAAAGTGTTGCCAAGCTTGTCCATTGTGTGCCCGCTGTTTCGCTCTGTTTTATGCTTTTTTGCAATGTGTGCCGCTGACATAGTTTCGAAGCCGAGCCATTGAAGCATACCCCACAAACACACAAACGCGGGCTCGGATGCAAATCCGCTAGTCGATCGTTATGCAAATTGCTATATATGAAACATGCGATATGCGACAGCAGGAAGCTGCCCATAGCTGGCAAATTAAAATACTATAAAATATTCTATCAATCGAACTCAACGGAACAAGTTTTGCCCTGCAATCGTAGCAGATATTCATTACTTATCATTAACGATTTGTACAATGTATGCTTATTGCTGCTTTTAGTATCCGGACTTTGAGGAATTACCTCAGAAACCGGGCTTACAAAACTGTAAGCACTTGTTGGGGTGGTTAAAAATCTAAAGATAGCCGGCATTCAAATTGAGCACTCATCAGGTTTTTTATTTGAAATGCTAGCTCATTGTTTACCTTTAAGACAGCTCTACACCTACTTTTAATTAATTCGTTGGAAAACTATACATTTATTGCTTATTTGAGATAAGTAGGAATAGTGATCTCCATGTTTTTCTAGTTCAATAACAGCCCGCATTTAAAATGTTAATATTTTTTCAATTTATTCATTAAATTGCTTGATCATTGTTTATTTTAGGCATTTGATATACCACCAAAGTCAATTTTAAGATTCTATAAAATCAGCTTATAATTACAAGGTTTATTTATGGGTTAAGGTTTAAGGTTTAAGAATATCCCTCTTCAAAAAATGAAGTTACGTTATTTCTTAAAATTGCATCACTTATTTTGTTTTTAAAACATTTGTATTGAAAGGTTTATATTAGTGTGTTAAACAAAGTTTATACTTGTAAAAGAATTGACATAGAAATACCTGAAATTCAAAAATGGATGTGTATAAAAAGAAGATTCATATAAAGTATTTTGATCTCTTAATTCAGCAGTTCCATCCATAAGGTACCTTTTTGATCTATTATAGAGCAGTTCTACCTATAAGCTATATATTTTAGGTATATATTTTATTAATCATTTATTTTCTATAAAGAGTATGCTTATATTTTTCCGGTTCCTTGCTATTTTAAACAGAACATAAAACTAACTTATTCCTCTTGATCTCCTTGCAGCATTTCCACAGACACCGCAATGGCGGCCACAAACAACGATGGTGGCACACAGACCAATGCCGTGGCAGCTTGGGGAGCTCCGGCCAATGGACCGAGGAACACACAGGCCGCCGTTTCCGTGCGGCATGCCTTCAAGGCCTACGGCAAGAAGAAGAACGCCAACCAGGTGCTGAACAACCTGAACATGACTGTGCCCAAGGGAACGATGTGAGTTTCATCAATAAAAGTGAAATGTTGACAGCTCAATTTAGCAAGTTCATAAAATAGAAACGGCGAAAGTAATTAGCACCTAATGCTGACTGAACTCGAATTCGGAATTAGCACCGAATGGGCAATGCTAAGCGATTTCCTTGTGGCTTCGATTCGATTGCACCGATCTGCGATTTGCGATCTCCGATCTCGTCTATATCAGAGGTCACTCGGTTACGCTTGCGTCTAATTGCGGCTATTATATACGGCAAACCGGTTTAGTCGTTCGACTATCTTGCAATTGAAACGGCATTTTTGCATGATAACTCGAAGCGGCTAACGAGGGTCGTTATCAAAGTTCGTCGTCGGCTCTCGAATGCCGGAGATGCCCCTCAGAGGTGATCCCAATTAAGCCGCTTCCCAACTGACGTCAATGACACGGCTAAGTCCACACGTCGTGGCAATTAATCCAAAATCCATTCGTATGCCAAACACTCAGGTTATTCGCGTTATTCTCGAATATACTGATCGATTATCGTCTGAAAGATTGCAAATGGCTGGAAAACGATATTTATGTTTGTTCGCAGAAACCAACTCATGGCACATGTGCTTAATGGCGATCCCCAAATAGACCCCTCACGGGGTTCACGAATTTTGGCAAACATTTAGGGGCCATAAAAATAAAATCGTAAATAATTTTTTTTTCCTTTGCCGACTTTGGCATTGATATGGCCCGAGCAGAGTTGTTATTAAATTTTGTTTCTCTTTTTCGGCATTCTGAGTGATTTATTCGCCGAATTAATGCTGTGTCGTAACGGAATTTCGAATTTTATTTTATTCTCCGCCGAGTGTGCAGCAGTCTTGACCCAGTTAACAGCCCGGTTCGTTCAGCTTTTTGACCTAGGTCAGGTCGCTGGGTTAGTCACTTTTGGAGGCGGCGAGTCAACGAACTGCTTTTGGGCCCTCAAAGTCAGCGCATTACGATTGTGTCAATTAAAGTTGGGGCCAACTTCCAGACTTCCAGATTTCGTATCGTTTATTTCATTAAATGGCGCAGCGCTAATTATAATAATAGATTCAATAACAGGCCAAAACGTGCGACCTACGTGCTGCAATATTTTGTCAAAGGCCGAAGACCAAACGCAAAACGGACGACAAACTAACAAAGCGATAATCACAATAATCACAGCCACCAAGTTCATCATGATGATGGTGATAATGATAGGAGACTAGCCCCTCCAAAAAAAACCAGAAAAAGAGGCGGAGTCGTTTTTGATAGCCGGCTGCGAAGAGACTCGCGGGCATTTCTTACATTTCAAGGTGAACATTTCGAAATAATTCAACTTGAACTGCTGGAATTAACATTGACATCGCCGCCGACATGCCACACTCGTATTTATTTACCCAGCCACAAATATAGTCATGTTTATCGTGGCGACAGTTTTCGTGCTGAATTGGCACAAAGTTTTCCCCCCCCGTCAGCTTACTTTTTACCCCATTGTCATGGCTGGCTTTCCAACCTCAGCGATCCCATAAAAATGATCAAGAACTTGCACTTGTATAGTATCTATCGTAATATCTTTTTGAGTTGCCTAAAAATGTTATTTTCTATACTACCGTTGCCAAAATGCCATTATCGTAAGTTAAGCCAGATTTAATAGCACTCAAAAAGGTATTTCCAGATTCTAAAACTAAAGTATTTGATTGATGATCGGACTTTGGCTGTCAGCAGAAACTTAAGCTTTTGTTTACATATTTTAATGTAGGTTCTTAACCACTCCTAATTCGACGTTTTTGTATTAACCCTTTACTTTATTACCCCTTTAAAAATGTAATTTATTATGGTCTGCTTCAGGAAATGCCAATGGTGAATGGGCTTGAAATCCCTAATTTTAACTTTATAAGTAGCTGGGAAACTTTATAACTAAACATAATAATATTATTCTTCTTAGTTATGGACTCCTTGGCGCCTCCGGATGTGGCAAGACCACCCTGCTGTCCTGCATTGTGGGTCGCCGTTACATGGACGCCGGTGAGATCTTCGTGCTGGGCGGCAAAGCCCGGCACTCGAGGATCGGGAGTGCCCGGAAAACGAGTGGGATACATGCCCCAGGAGATCGCCCTGTACGGGGAGTTCTCCATCCAGGAGACCATGATGTACTTCGGCTGGATCTTCGGCATGGAGACCAAGGAGATCTTGGAGCGGCTACAGTTCCTGCTCAACTTCCTCGATCTGCCGTCGGAGAAGCGACTGGTGAAGAACCTCAGTGGTGGCCAGCAGCGTCGAGTGAGCTTCGCCGTGGCCCTAATGCACGATCCCGAGCTCCTGATCCTGGACGAACCCACTGTGGGCGTGGATCCGCTGCTGCGTCAGAGCATCTGGAACCACCTGGTGCACATCACCAAGGCGGGCCAGAAGACGGTCATTATCACAACACATTACATTGAGGAGGCGCGACAGGCGCACACGGTAAGGAGTTGGTAGAGGTATTTCTAAACTATTATATAACTATTTCATATAACATATTGTAGATTGGTCTGATGCGTTCGGGTCACCTGCTGGCCGAGGAGTCGCCCAGCGTGCTGCTCTCCATCTACAAGTGCATCAGTCTGGAGGAGGTGTTCCTCAAGCTGTCCCGCATCCAGAGCCAAAAGGGCGACGTGACCCATGTGAACTTCAGGTAAGGACTCCCATCTGGCATGCACCACGTGGCTAACCCGACCAACACTCTAATCACCACTCTGAACTCTCCACCTTGACTCTTCTCCATCCGACACTCGCATGCTCGCAATCTGTGTTCCACCCCATCTGTTTGTGGTTTTTTTGGGAGTAGTAACAACATCTCGTTGCACGCCATGGCCTTTGGCAGCAAGATGGACAAGCCCAGTTCCAGTCAGGAGGGCGGTGTGGTGGGCCTCAACTTCCACCAGAGCAAGGAGGTGCTGATCAACGACAGCAACGGATCGATCTACACGGTTTGTTTGATTGGGATCTCCCTGTGTTTCCCTGGCTGATTATCCGTATTTTTTTGGGACAGCTCAACCAGGAACCGTACAGTCCGCCACCGTCGAGGCGCAACAACAATCCCAATGACGAGGAGAGCTGCCAGGACTGCTATGCCAACCTGTGCAAGATCACCTCCAAGGGCAAGATCCGCGCCCTGCTCACCAAGAACATGCTGCGCATGTGGCGCAACGTGGGCGTGATGCTGTTCATCTTCGCCCTGCCCGTCATGCAGGTGATCCTCTTCTGCCTGGCCATCGGACGCGATCCCCAGGGCCTCAACCTGGCCATAGTCAACGGGGAGATGAACGACACGGTAAGGGTAAGCGACACAATTACACACTACTTTATTCAGGCACACCTTTGAAGTTTATTCAGCAAGAGATCTCTCTAAGTTTCTTTGATGAAACTATATGAACTATATGTTTAAATACATACAAATGTATTAAAATGCACAGTAATACATTGTGATATGTAATGGACTATAATTGATAAGTTAAATACCATTTAGAAGTTTGAAAATAAAACCTTGACATTTAGATAAATTTCAGTTAGGGTAGCAAACACAAACAAATGAAGACTTAAATATTAAAAAACTTTAAAAACAATCAAGCACGATTATTTGTGTAAAACTCAATCTTTTAGTGTCTAACTAATATTTCTATTATTTATTTTAGGAAAACTGCTACTGGGAAGACGGCTGCCACTTTAAGAACCTGGGATGTCGCTACCTGAGTCACCTGAACACGAGTGTGGTTAAAACGTATTATGAGGACTTGGATGACGCCAAAGAAGCTGTGAGAAAGGGCACAGCCTGGGGAGCCGTCTACATAAGCGAAAACTTCACGGACGCCTTCATTGCCCGGGCCAATCTCGGTCGCGACTCCGATGACGAGACCATTGACTCCTCCGAGGTGAAGGTCTGGCTGGACATGTCCAACCAGCAGATCGGCGTCATGCTCAACCGCGACATCCAGCTGGCCTTCAGGGACTTTGCCATGGGCCTTTTGGGGCAGTGCGGCAGCAATCCGAAGTTGGGCGACGTGCCCATTCAGTTCAGGGACCCCATCTACGGCACCATGAATCCATCGTTCACCGATTTCGTGGCACCTGGCGTGATCTTGACGTAGGTTTCGCATAGCCATTTGTTTTATGGGTGTGTCATTAATGTTTTTTTCTTATATTTAATAGTATTGTATTCTTTTTGGCTGTCGCTTTGACGTCATCGGCTCTGATCATTGAGCGCACTGAGGTAAGTCAAGGAATAATCCATTGCCAGATAAAACATTAAGGAAATATAATACCTTACTTTATGCGACATTTTATATTGAAATATAAAAAATAGTTTTCAAAAATTAAAATAAAGTTCATATTTACTTACCCATTTGCGTTCTTTCAGGGCTTGTTGGATCGCTCCTGGGTGGCTGGCGTCTCGCCCTTCGAGATCCTGTTCTCCCACGTGATCACCCAGTTCGTGGTGATGTGCGGACAGACGACTCTGGTGCTGATCTTCATGCTGGTGGTGTTCGGGGTCACCAACAACGGCGACCTCTTCTGGGTGATCGTGCTGACCCTGCTGCAGGGCATGTGCGGCATGTGCTTCGGCTTCCTCATCTCCTCGGTGTGCGAGCTGGAGAGGAATGCCATCCAGCTGGCGCTGGGCTCCTTCTATCCCACCCTGCTGCTGTCCGGCGTGATCTGGCCCATCGAGGGCATGCCCGTGGTGCTGAGGTGAGTTCTTGAGGGGATTTCCCCTATTAGAATGGAATGTAATGTTCTAATCTCCCCCAGATACATATCACTGTGCCTCCCTCTCACGCTGGCCACCTCTTCGCTGCGCTCCATCCTCACACGTGGCTGGGCGATACTGGAGTCCGACGTGTACATCGGCTATGTGAGCACGTTGTCCTGGATCGTGGGCTTCCTGGTGCTGACGCTCCTCGTGCTGCGGGCCAAGCGCGGCTAGGTCCTCCAGATATCACCCTATTTTTAGATGCCTACTTTAGATCACGATTAGTCGTCCTCGTCGTCCTAGTTAGTTTACCCCCTACTTCGGCTCCACTTCTTATCCGCTTCCGAGTTTCACTTCCTCCCGTTTCTGCCCAAAATGTCATAAATTATTTAAGCACATTCGCAGCTTTCCTTAGCTTTCTACTCGGCACTCGTTTCCCTAGGCTAAGTTTTGCACATTTCGTAGTTTAAAGCGTAAGGTTTAGGTACCTAAATGAATTGTTGTAAATATTTTGTGTCACGAATTCAGTAATCCGTTGCTAGATGTCCATTTTTTTGCAACACTCTGTACAAGACCTTTTCTCCATTCCGGAACGGGCGATTTATTCCACACACAACTATTTTTATATATTTTTCAATGGACTGTGATTGTTTTTTCTACATAATTCACGCGAATACACGTAGGGCAAGCATAAAAAAAAGAAAAAAGAAAAAGAAAACACAATGAAAAGCGAACAAAAACAATGGTGGGTTTTGTTAATAACATTAAGTAGCTTAAAGCATTTTTGTATGGGTTTAAGTTTATTAAGGTAAAACATAATTAAATACAATAATGTACACTACCCTAAAGAGTATGTAAAGAAATCTATTTCAGGAAATATTATGCGCTGAGCATAAGTATTTCACAACGAACAAAACAAAAGACAATGAACAACGAACAAGTGAAAAAACGTTCTTATTTAAGTAAACCATTAACTATGTGAACGCAGTTATGTATAAATAATAATAATAATAAAACGTAAATAAAAATCAACGATTGGTTATTTCATTTAATCCTATAAATAAAAATTCAAATGAATTCTTGGCTTACTTGATTTACTTCTAAAAATGTATTTTATTGGGAGAGATTTGTTTATCCATAATTTTTTATGGAAATCAGGCAGAAGTTTTGGTCTTTGTTTTTACTTTTTCACCGCGTTATATAACCAATAAATCAAAACTCTTTTTAGATAAAACGGATTTTTTTTTAAACCACCATTTTGCTGAATCTTATAAGCAGTGTCCCGCTTGACACTTTTGTCAGCAAGCAGTGGCTTAGATATTCGTTAAAGATGAAAAAACATAGATGTTAGCAGAGACACCAACCGCTTTAACATTTCTATTGGGATTATGTTAAATTTTAACATTTAGTGATGGAAAAAAATCAATTCTCTGGCAAACATCGATATAACCGATGCTTTGAGAACAAACAAATCAGCTGGTTGAATCATAACAAAAAAGCGATGTTTTTGTGTGTTGTTTTGTTATTTTGTAAAAGCGTTTGTTAACGTTTTTTAAGCAGCGAAATGGATAAATCCAGGTCCAGTGTCTACGACAAGTTCGCTGGCTTCGTGGAGCAGCTGCGGATCACAGAATGCAGGTGGGATTTCATCTGGATTTGTTTGTTTTGGGTTGCATCGAATGTTTTGGGGAGGGGACCGGCAACAGTTTGTTGCTCATTACGGAATAATATTGATTAAATTGCGCCTGCAAGCCTATTTACGAAGGGTAATTGACCCCCAATTGGTCAAGCTATCTGATTATTCAGCCAAAACATTCATTCAACAAATAACAAGTGCATCCGCAATGACGTCATGCCACATACCCGCATCTAAAACTAATTTCCACAGCCAAAAGCAGAAGATCACCTGCTTCCAGCAGATTGCCGAGTGCATCATGTCGCCCTCGCTGGCGGGACACATCAACTATGCGGCCCACTGCGGCACGGCCATGAATGTCCTGCTGCTCTTCTGCGAGGATGTGGACTCCGTGGTGCGGATGAGTGCAGAGGAGAACCTGAACAAGATCCTGCGGGCACTTGAGAAAACCCGGGTCAGCCGCATCCTTATGGATCTTTATGGGGAGATCAAGAGGAATGGTAATCAGAGGTAAACCCTTAAATCATCCCAGCATCACATATTATAAAAAGTAACTCTTTACAGATCCTTAAGGATTTGCCTGAACCTGTTTTCCTACTATGCCCCGCAAATAAAAGAAAAGCACATCAAGTGGTACGCCGTGAGATTGCTGCAATGCATGACTACCATTTCACAGCGCAAGGAGACATTGCTCCAGGAGACACTCTGCGATTTCGTCAAGCACTTTGGCCACTATATACAGCAGGGTCTAAGCGATAGTGAGATTTGCAATCTATTTGAGGTCAGATCTTTGTCCACCGGTCAGCTTAAATAATTACTAAACTCATTATTGGATTTTGCAGACTTTTCTGGACAATATTGGCTCCGATTGTGCCGTAAAGCGACGGTGCTCGGCCCAAAATTGCATCAGTCTGATTGAGCATGCACGCAATAGGAGCCTCATGGCCAGACATGGAGTCAACAAAGTGACGGGTACGTGCAGCCAGAAAAGGAAATGATGCTTTTGTCGGGAATGCAAAAAACACTTTTGTTCCTATTTGTTTCTTTTTCACTGGAGAGCTCGGCTTCTTAATTGCTAAAGCCTCTAGATACCAAGAAATATTTCTAAGACAAACAATTGGACTTCCAGGGTCTATAACTTTACCAAATTTAATCCGATTTCAAAGTGACATACCTCTAAAGACTTGTGGTTTCATTCTCTAAAAATCTGCATTCAAAATTTTTAATTTAACGTTGATCAAATTTTGGACCCATTTTCATGTTAGTTATTTCCAAGTTTCCGATGACTTGTAATTAGGTGACCCTTAATTGGACTTCCAGACTCCATAACTTCACCAAATTTAATCCGATTTCAAAGTGACATACCTCTAAAGACTTGTGGTTTCATTCTCTAAAAATCTGCATTCAAAATTTTTATTTTAGCGTTGATCAAATTTTTGACCCATTTTCATGTTAGTTATTTCCAAGTTTCCGTATTGTAATGAGGTGTCCCTTATTTGGACCCCAAAACCCAAAAACTTTACCAAAATTAATCCGATTTAAGTGACATACCTCTAAAGACTTGTGGTTTTTTTTAAAATCTGCATTCAAATTTTAATTTAACGTTGATCAAATTTTTGACCCATTTTCATGTTAGTTATTTCCAAGTTTCCGATGACTTGTAATGAGGTGTCCCCCAATTGGACTTCCAGAGTCCATAACTTTACCAAATTTAATCCGATTTCAAAGTGACATACCTCTAAAGACTTGTGGTTTCATTCTCTAAAAATCTGCATTCAAAATTTTTAATTTAACGTTGATCAAATTTTGGACCCATTTTCATGTTAGTTATTTCCAAGTTTCCGATGACTTGTAATGAGGTGACCCCCAATTGGACTTCCAGAGTCCATAACTTTACCAAATTTAATCCGATTTCAAAGTGACATACCTCTAAAGACTTGTGGTTTCATTCTCTAAAAATCTGCATTCAAAATTTTTATTTTAGCGTTGATCAAATTTTGGACCCATTTTCATGTTAGTTATTTCCAAGTTTCCGATGACTTGTAATGAGGTGTCCCCAGTTATTGTCCAAGTCTCCATAACTTTACCAAAATTGATCGTTTCAAAGTCCCTAAAAATCTGCATTCAAAATTTTCATTTAACGTTGATCAAATTTTGACCCATTTTCATGTTAGTTATTTCCAAGTTTCCGATGACTTGTAATGAGGTGTCCCCTAATTGGACTCCCAGACTCTCTAAAGACTTGTGGTTTCATTCTCTAAAAATCTGCATTCAAAATTTTCATTTTAACGTTGATCAAATTTTGGACCCATTTTCATGTTAGTTATTTCCAAGTTTCTGATGACTTGTAATGAGGTGTCCCCTAATTGGACTCCCAGACTCCATAACTTTACCAAATTTGATACGAATTTAATGTGACAGACCTCTAAAGACTTGTGTTTTGATTCTCTAAAAATCTGCATTCAAAATTTTCATTTTAGCGTTGATCAAATTTTTGACCCATTTTCATGTTAGTTATTTCCAAGTTTCAGATGACTTGTAATGAGGTGTCCCCCAATTGCACTTCCAGGGTCTATAACTTTACCAAATTTAGTCCGATTTCAAAGTGACATACCTCTAAAGACTTGTGGTTTCATTCTCTAAAAATCTGCATTCAAAATTTTTAATTTAACGTTGATCAAATTTTGGACCCATTTTCATGTTAGTTATTTCCAAGTTTCCGATGACTTGTAATTAGGTGACCCTTAATTGAACTTCCAGGGTCTATAACTTTACCAAATTTAATCCGATTTCAAAGTGACATACCTCTAAAGACTTGTGGTTTCATTCTCTAAAAATCTGCATTCAAAATTTTCATTTTAGCGTTGATCAAATTATTGACCCATTTTCATGTTAGTTATTTCCAAGTTTCCGATGAATTGTAATGAGGTGACCCCCAATTGGACTTCCAGACTCCATAACTTTACCAAAATTAATCCGATTTCAAAGTGACATAAAAATCTGCATTCCAAATTTTTAATTTAACGTTGATCAAATTTTGGACCCATTTTCATGTTAGTTATTTCCAAGTTTCCGATGACTTGTAATTAGGTGACCCTTAATTGAACTTCCAGGGTCTATAACTTTACCAAATTTAATCCGATTTCAAAGTGACATACCTCTAAAGACTTGTGGTTTCATTCTCTTAAAATCTGCATTCAAATTTGTCATTTTAACGTTGATCAAAGTTTTGACCCTTTTCATGTTAGTTATTTGTAAGTTTCCCCTGCCATTAAGAAAGGTTCGTGTTCGAAATCGAAAAAAAGAATTTGTTCTTATTCTTGTTATTCTTATTGTTAAACGACTTAACAGTATTAGTTGAACTAATGCAACAATTAAAATGCCAACGGAGTGGTTATGAAAACAATGGTAATTTTTAATCGCCATACGTAAGACCTTCTAATTTGAAAACACTCCCGCTCTCATAAAAGCCTTTATTGTTCGTCCAGTTTTTGTCCCGATTTGGATAAACTAATCCACAAGTCGGTGTTATTGCTGTTAGTTATTTAACGCATTTACGCTTCGAAGTTCGAACACGTCCAACAGAACGCTCTTTATATTCTCATCAATAATGAAAGTGGTGTTTAAAAAGCGTGTAACGGCCAAATGCTAAGCCTCACATAGATCTGCATATATATTGTTGGGCATGCTCGCGCTATTGGTAAAAAATATTTTTAATATTCTAAAAAGCCGCAAAATCCATGAAAAATTCCTTACCAAAATATAAAGCCATCGAACTGCAAACTACGTGAACGGGGGAAAGATGGTTTAGGGATTTATTCAGACTCGAATAGCGAATGCAATCACAGCCATGGGTTTGTTTGGATGTGGTGTGTGGGTGCAGCACAATAAAAGTAACTAGACAGTTGATATAAATTATATTTCTACATTGTTGTTGGTTACCGCTCGCAATCGATGGACGAGCCATCGAATATATATAAATTTTTTGTAGATCTGTTTTGATTTTAGACAACGATAGCGGAAAGTTTTTATTTTAGCATTTGCTGACTGGCGGACTGCAGCAATAACTGCAGCGGCAAAAAACAAAAGTCATAGCAACGAGAGCCACGTGAAAATGCTTAAAAATTGCAAACACAAATCATTTTTTATTGAATTTTCATGAAAATATTATTGGCAAACGTCGACGAAGAGGTAAATGCACCTTAGTTACAGTTTCCATAGCTTTTTTATGAGCTGCACTGCAAATCGACGTCCAAAAAAGTTATAAATAAACTTTACATGAGATGCCTGAGTATTGCATTTGCAAACAATTAAAGTGAGAAGCCTGGGCTGAAAAACTAATTCATTTACTTGGATTACTTTTCATATATGGCAGGCAGTCTAAATTCAAACCTCACCTGAGTTCATATAAATTAAGCTTCGACTTGACTTTACCTTTGCTCTTTTCTTGTCCAAATGTTTACCTTCAAATCAACTCCTTTAGCTCCTGTTCCTGCCCGGCTGCCCTTCCCCTGTCGGCTGCTCTTCTAGTCCTGTGTCAACGTTATGCCACTTCTCGGCAAAGGCACAATGCCAGGCAACTCTTCAGCGCATCCTTATACAGTCTGGCGCCTCTTTTTATGGGCACCCATCACAGCGGCAGTACTTGGGCTGCCTGTGTCCTGGCATCCCGGCATCCTGGCATCCTGGCAGCCCGGCATGCCCCAACAAACAGACACAAAGTACGGCCCTGGTCCTCAGAACAGGGATCCTAGACCTCAGGCCCGCCCCCGCCATCTCCGTTTGTTTGTCTCCGCCCGTAGACGAAATGAAATTTATGCACTTGGACACTTCCATGCAATAATTCATGCGAAATTGAATCAGATATTCATTCCTGTGCAGCTTTAAAGCGGATAATCAACGTTGTAAACAAATGCCAGCCGAACGAGGGCACCAAAGCCAACAGCTGCAAAAGGGAGCATGCAAAATTTATGTTGCCCACCGACTGATGTCAGGCTAAACAAAAAGAGCAAATTATTTTTCATGTCAGCTGTGGCAGCATAAATAGCCAAATGACCAATTCATTCTCTGAAAGCGCTGCAGCCCGTTATGAAAATTTACTTTATGTTTGCTGATTGTCCAACTGGTTGAGGATGTCAAAGTAATCAAAGTTGCATCACTTTCCTATTCAAATCATTTGCATTTGGGAAATCTGCAGCAAATATACATTATTCGTAAAATGCCCTCCCAAAGTGTGAATGAAAACTTAAACTTTATCCTTGGTTTGGATTTAAAGTGTTTTGGGATCTTTCTCCAAATACTCCCCAATAAGTAGATCTCGCACTAAACACCTTTTGGAAGGCCTATTAATTGCAGTCTTTAAACGTGCCCAGCATGAAGCCTCCTCGCCCATTTTGGGCTCGCCAATTTTGCAGAAAGTTTCTGCGGCTTCTGCCGCAATTAATTGATACACATGGAAACAGGCCGCAAGTTGTGCTCGGCAAAGTCACTTGGCTGCCATGAGGGCCATGTAAAAAGTTTCTCCGGCGAGAAGTGTTTTCAATTTTGCGCCCCAAAGGAAGAAAATGAAAACTAATTGAGTAACAAACTTCCAACATGGCGTTTTGTGATTGGTGGCGTATACGTAATGAAACGACAAATAAGCGGAGACAACAAGAGCAAGAACTGCGGGAGGTCTCAGTGGGTGGGTGCATGTGTGCAGAGTCTATAAATATCAGATGGAAAGTTTTCAACGAGATAAATTTAATTGGAGGCAATTTGTTGCAAAACATATGAGGGAAAAGTTGCCAAGAACACGAAAGAAGTATGAACTGCAATTGGCCGGCCAACGCCGAAGTGGGTGAAGGTATTGCTTTGGCATTGCCTTGGGTATCTGGCATTGGTATCGGCATCGGTGTCTGAAGCTTGCTTATTGAGCAAATTGGAATTGCCAGCGCACGCTGCGCAAAAAGTTTGAAGAGCGTTTTTAATTTGTATCAACAGCAGCCATAAGTTTCTCTCCATTAACTAACTTATCCCCTTATCCGTTTTGTTTTCTTCCCCAGAACTCCTGCTGACGGATCAGCAAACCAGCAGCGTGCTGGGGGCCCTGGGGCTGTTGCGTCTCCTGCTGCCGCAACTCATACGCGGCTACTCCAGCGATAGCCACGAGGATTCCGAGTCCTTGGCCGGGCAGCAGCAGCAGCACCAGAAGAAGCAGCAGCAGCAGCAGACAACGACCTCCGACTGTCGGCAAATTATTGAAATTTATGATTATTGTTTGCACCTGCTGAGCACGCAGCACACCACGAATCACGCCATCATAAATGCCACCCTGGAGGTCATCAACGGCATACTCCAGGCGCTGGACGCCCCCACCGATGGCCAATGCCACGGCAACCAGAGTCTGGGCCAAAGTTTGCGCCAACTGTTGTGCAATCAACAACTGCAGCACAATGAGTATTTGCGGCGAAGGAAATCATTAAAGAATCAAATATTCCAATTGAAAAATTACGAAGTGGCGACAAGTCAACAGCAGCTCGAGGATGAGGATGAAGATGAGCTGGCGGATTGGGCCACTGCAATGCAAATGAAAAAGAATTCAAATGCAAAACTGCAGCAGGCGAAGTGTCAACAGCAGCAGCAGCATCAGCATCAGCAACACCAGCAACAACAACAGCAACTCGGGGATGACAGCAGCTCGCTGGGAATTAATGCCGGGGAAGATGCCTCGACCGAGGCTGCAAGTTCCGTCGCTGATGAAGGTATGGCAAATAAGGCAGAATGCAAGTCGAGATGGCTTGTGGGTTTGCGAGTGTGTGCGCGCAGTCATGTGGAAATGTGACATGCTGACAGAGGATCAGGGGAGAAACTGGGGGACGGGGGGACTGGGGGACAAACCAAGCTGCAGACAGACCATGCCGAAATCAAGAAAATTGAGCAATTGCACAGGCTGATGGAGACACCCACACACAATGCACATATGAAAATTATTAGTGCATGCTTTTAGGCGGCACATGCAGGAACGAGGTCAGGCCAAATTTGCATTTGCATTTGCCGCCAGCGGAATCCTGCACAAATATTTACACAAATTGTAAGGCTAACCCATACCCACACCCACACCATCACTTTTTGCATTTTCCAGGGGGAGAGGCAGCCAAGCAGCGCTGCCACATTAGGAATGCCGCACGCAGCATCAGCGAGTGCGTTGCCTCGGATGAGGACAAGCAGGGGCAAGGACAACACCAGCGGCAGGACGAGGATGATGACATGGAGGAGGATGACGACATGGAGCTGCTGAGTGCCGAGTGTGATGACTTCACAACCCTGTCACAACTAAATGAACAACAACAGGCGCCGTCAGCGGCATTGCAATTGCCCGCAACAACTGCAACAACAGCAACAGCAGCAGCAGCAACATCGCCGAACGATAAACTGATTGATGTTGATGCCGATGTCGGGGGGCTGTCTAAACCGCAGCATCAGTCATCTCTGCAGAATCTGCTCGCCGGCAGCGATGACAAATCCCAGCATTTGAGTGACATCGACAATGAATCTTTCAACAGCATCGATTTCGAAGCCGAAATCACAATTGCCGGCAGCAAAGAGCAGCAGCAGCAGCAGCAACAGCAACAGCAACAACATCCTTTGGCGACGGATGATTCGGCGGAATCCGGCGATGCAACAGCAATTGGCACATTCTTCAACAATCTGCTGTCGCATTCGAATGCAGGTGAGTCAGACATAACTATGAATACATATATATATCGAACAAATATTTCATTAGCAAAGTTCAAAGTCAGCGAAGCAAGTTCAAAACTATTTCCATTCGATGTTATTGCATTTCACGGTCTACCGCAGTCGCCACCAAGTTCTATTTTCCCTCTCTTTTGATTTTTGTTTTTTGCGCCAAACAATTTCGCATTTATTTGCAATATTCGGGCGGTATTCGATGGCATTATTTGCATAATTGCGGCAGAACTGCAGACGTGACTCGCAGGCAAGCAGTTCTCGATTGCCAATTGCACTTGCGATTTAATGAAGCGTAATTGTTGCCGCTGCAACTCTCTCCACGGTTGTCAAGCAAAATTAGGCAATTCGTGCTCAAGGTTCGGGATCTTAGGAGGATGAATTTTATTGGCAGTAGCATTTAGGGCTGGAAGATACAAAAACTGATGTCAAATGATCATCAATTGGCATTTAATTGCTTGAAAAAACATGATGTTAGCTGTATCTTCCTTTTAAATAAATACGGATTATTCAGTCGGGATTTATCCTTTCTTGTCCGCATACCTTAGCAATCTCTTCGTTAGCTGTTAGCCCGTCACTCGACATGGATGCGAAAACATGGGCAAACAAAGCACTTCCCTCCAATTTCAGTGCTGTTTACTTCCATTTCATTGCATATTGATTGCATTGTCCTTGATATAATTTATTTTAATATTTAAATCGCTTGCTGCTCGACTGGCTGGAGTTACGGGCGCGGGCCAAGTGCATATATGCCACACTTTTCCCCTGACCTACAAACGAGGAAGGAAGAGTGGCAGACACGATGCCAGACCCATGTCCTGTCGTTAGTTAGTGCGCGGGGGTGGGGGCTAGTAATAAACAAAGGAAATGTACTGCACTGAGCCGGAAGTACTAATTAAGCGAATGAGTTGTGGGCGGAGAAGAGAGTCCTGCGATGGGGGCATAAAGACAAGTGGTCGGGCGGCGGAGGGGTGCGTATAAAAAGCCACATCTACTTGACGTAAATGTTGGGGCTTAAATCCGGCATTTCTTGCGAGCGTGTGTCTGTGTATGTGTGTGCGAGGGATGCGGATTAAGCTTGAAACATGGCAATGCATTTGCAGTGTGCGATGGCCCCAAAAGTCCGCCCACCACCGCGCCAACCTCATTGCTGGTTTTCTTGTGCCGCCACTGCCACTTGGCCAAAGCATCACACTGCAAGTTGGCAACAAAGTGGTTAAGACAAATGGGTTACGTGATAAAATGCGGTTACTCAAATTGCATGTATGCAAGCTTACATGTTGTGTCACAGTATACGTGTGTGTTGTTGGCGGGGGTGTGTGTGCCGTGTGTGTGTACGGGTTTATTTAGCATTGCCAGGAACCGTCAGCCAAAACGAGAGGAGCCAGCCATCAGTTGCTGCACTTTGCCTGGTCCGCGTTTAGCTGTTTTTATTTTCGTCCTTTCCATCGCCTGCTGCTGCTGCTGCTGTTGTTGCCTTGTTGTTGTTGTTGTTATCCTTTCTGGGCCATATTAGTTGTTTTTGCCATTGTGCACTTATGCGCTATCAGCCTTTTTGCGCTGCTTTGCTCGTCCGCCCGCGGTAGTTATTGCCGCTTGTTTGTTTTTTGTTTTTTTTAATATGTACATACAAATATGTTGCGATATATATGTGCCTCAACCACAGCCGCCCGTCTTTATCTGCATTAGAGCCCCGACGATTAGTGTACTCTAGCAAGGACTCTTGGGACACACTCTTGAGATGTGATCACTTCGATGAAATACCTCTGTCCAGACTCTTTAGTATTGCAAGACATAAAAAATAAAGTATTTAAAGCTAAATTCATCATTTTTTTTTACTTTTAAATTTAATTGTTTTTCTGAAATTGTAATATTTATTTAATAAACCTTATTATGTTTGTTTTTAAACCAACAAATACATTTAATTAATTAGTTATTTTTGCTGCACTTTTGTACATCACTTTTGCAAATATAAAAATAACTTTTTAAGAAATCAGAATATCTCAAGATAGTGAATCTTGGCTTTCATTGTGTTTAGGTCATGCATCTTACCATATTTTCATAAACAAATTTTTTGCGACTTGCCGGTCTTTTCTTTCCTCTTTTTTTGTTGTCCTTTCCTCTCGCTACATCCACATATGTAACTTCGGCTGTAAAAAACATTTGCATGTGTGCTAGTAAGCGGAGAGGTTTGCCCGTCTGTGTGGCAGGCATAAAGTAGCAGCCACGAGTCCTTCCCCCATCGGTTTTTCCGACCAGCCCGCGTATCCTACGCGGTTTTCATTGTCGTCTAGTTTGGGGTTTTGTTCCTTTCTTTGCTTATGCGCTTCAAAGTTTTATTTGCCCATTTTTGTGTGCTCCATTTTTTGTTTTTATTTTCAACGTGATTTTACAATAAAAAAGAAAACACTCGACAGAAGTTGCAGTGCTGCTGCCGTTTTCACTTTTATGGAGGCGAAACTATTAAAGCATAAAATGGGAGCCAAACCCCCGGCAGAACCCCAAACATAATTACTGGCGAGTGTATGAGCATGAAAGTTCCATAAAACTGCATGCAGGGCTCTCAGATTTCAGGGCACTTTTATGAGTGTTGAGTTTTCGCTAATTTGAGGGAATGCTAATGTAATTCAAATTGTAATTTCGGTAAATCTGTATCTGAAATATGACAATACTACATGGTCATTACAAAAAGTGCTGATTAAAGTCAATTCCGTCCAAGTTGTTAATTATCGAGTAAGTTCATGAGGTATTTGTTCTTCACATGATGTCCGGGTGAAACACAAATTTAAGGAAAGCTAACTAAATGGAGCTTTCGATTTTTGGTAGTTCTGTAGCCAAGTTGTTGGATGACCACTCCTAATTCAAGGATGTGCTGAAACACTGATCAGCCTTCCTCCACAGTTTATCTCCCCCGAACAATACATGCGAGCACTTTGTCCATAAAGTGCTCTGCTGCTTCCGTTGGCCGCAGTCGCAATCGTGGTTGCTCTAATTTTTACAGCGTTGCATGCGGCCGGAACATCCATTAGAACAATAACAAAAAACAACAACAGCGAAAGCCACAACAAGTGCATCTAAAAGATGCAGCCATTTTTAACCCACTTAAGTGGTCAGTGGGGAAAGCGAGTGGCTGCACTAAACTCGTACTTTCCATGAAATTGAAGTTTTCAATTAATTTTCAATACAAGATGGAGAGCCAGGAAGTTTTCCCGCGGCGGCAAGCTAATAGAACAACATAAAAAGCAGCTCAGGAAAATAGTTTTAGCGGTTTTACCCATACACACACACATCCCCTTCCCACTTCCTTTGCTCACAAAGTTTGCCACGATAGACGAATGTGCCCGGTAATTGGCCGTCTGGAGTGGCCGCAAATTAGCCAACGCCATCGCTGGCATTAGTGTCAAACCAAGTTATCTGCTAGACCTTCGACGGGGCGCACTAACTCTGAGCTTTTGTGCTTGCAGCCTCGGAGTCGGTCAGTAAGCTCTTTCGTCAATCAAGCGGCTCTAAGTCCACGCCCTCCAAGTCAGCTCCCGCCGACAAATCGGATGCCGTCTCGACGGCCTCGCTCACGCTTTCGCTGAGCTCCTTAGCCAGCAGCAACATGGAGCCGCTGGAGCGGCAACCCTCGATTGCGGAGACGCCTACGCCCGTGGAGGACTCCTGTTCGATGACCGCCTCCCACACGGCGTCCACGGCCCTCATGGTGGATACTCCGGCGCTGGAGGTGGCAGCTGCTAAGCCCCAAACACCGCAGTTACGAAGCACGCCCAACGGTAAGTCGCTGGCTGCCGCACCTAGGAGCCACTAATTAGAAGCTTTATCTCCGCAGCTAATCCCTTTCTAGTGGAGAACTCGCCGCTTCGACAGACAGTTGTCGGTCGTGCCCTGATCACCGTGAAAATTGGCAGCATCCTGGAGCAGTCGTTGGTCTACTACACGGCTCGAGTGGTGGCAGCCCGTTTTCTGCTTAGTGGACAGGCGGCGGGATTACAGCCGGATAGCATCAGTAGGGTTTCCATCAAGAGCCTCTCCCTGGCCGTGATTGCTCAATGTGTGCGACTGGCACCGAGGGTTCTCCAACTGGGCCTGGAGATCAGCGATCGGGAACTGCAGTGGCTGGCGGAGACCAGCTCTCAGGCGGTCAGTGGTGACAGCACTCAGGTGTCCAGTCCCCAGAGCAGCGATAACTCGCAGCTGGGCGGGGAGAAGCCGTCGCTGGAAAGTCCGCTTATACAGGCTGGTCTGGAGGACAGCCTGCTCCTGCTGGACATCAAGGACGATCACTTTGGCCCCAGCACCTGCCCAGCTTACCTGCAGCAGGCCACGCCCACGCTGAGCCGCAGCGCAGACGCTTCGGTTCTGCTACTTGGGGGCACCTCTTCATCGCAGGCTATTAAGAAATCGGCTAACGAAGAAAAGCTCTCCAAGTCAGAGATCATTGGCAGCTCATTTCGACCCACGGTGGCAGCTGAGGATGTGCCTCCATTGAGTCTGCCGCCACGCCCACCCAAGCGCACAAAGTCAACGCGCAGTCGAGCGGGTTTTACTGGATCATCTTCCTTATCCGGGATGCCTTCAAACCAAGGATGCCAGGCGCTTTCGGATGTGCTGCTCTTCCATGATCACTGCGATCCCATCTTGCGAGGAGGCGTGCAGCAGGTTGTGGGTTATTTTCTGCAATCCAGCGGAGCGGGACTATTTCTGGAACTCCAACGCAATCTGGGCCGGCAACACTTGTTGGCCATTTTGCTGAAGGTGAGTGCGTCGATAACCTCGAACATGGAATTTGCACAAAGCGTTTCATAGCCAAAGGCACTCTGTAGAAAGTTTCTTTAATGGGTACCTCCCACCTGCCGGAGCTCGGTTAATGGTAAGCCACATTACATGTATGCTAACCCGCTTTGTATATCTGGCGCTATATCTTTGTCATGGAACGCCCACTCCCTTGCACTCCCTTCCACTTTCGCCATGTTACTCCATTTTCTTCCCTGCGTTTGCATAACGCATACGCCACGTAGAACGACAGAATATTTGTTTTACCCTTTGAAGGGTATGAAGACTTAGTGAGGAGATAGGTTTCGTTTTAAAATATATATTATAAACTCTTCATTACTAGAGCCATTGATGAGATAAAAAGTTTAAATCTTGGGGTGCATCTAATAAAGCATTCATTTAAGAATTTCGCTTTAGAATTCCTAACTCTGAGAGCATTGCAGTTTCGTCTTCTGGATTATTATATACCAGTAGCGTAGTTTACCCTCTTTTTTACCCTCTGCGCAAACATTCTATATCTATAAATATGTGCCCCCACCTTTTCGCTGTACTTTTTTCTATGTTAAACCATCAAGCTAACATATTTTAACACATGCAGGCAAACACACACGGACACCGACACGTGTCCATATCAATGGCTGCTGCCTTTTGAATATTTTCCCAGCTCCGACCACCAACTCAAGCCAGTTGCATTTGCAGTCGGAGCTTAGCCGGCGGCATTTTGTGTGGTTGGTTGTTTTTCATTTGAAAATAAGAAAGAAAATTCTTATCGCCTTCGCAATGTGCAAGTGCAAATGCCCCTAAAGGGAGCAGCGCATCCGCTGCCATCTTACTTTCTCCTCATCCGCCATGTCCTGCCCTGCCTTCCGGTATGCAGAATGTGCGCATAAGTTGCACATTGATTTCTGTCTGGGGATTGGCCGTGGCAGTAAGTTGGGGCTCCAGTGCGGGGCTGGTTTCTTATTGAATTCAATAATTTAGTGGCCAGCGCCGAACATTTAAATTGCTGCTGGCTTGCTGGCCTCCCCAAAAGTGCAATTTGATTATGCAATGTTGTTGCAGGAAGATGCACGCGCAGATGAGGGCAACAGGGATGGAATAGGACGCAGGACGTGCTAGCTGAAAATCACATTAGATGCCTGCTACATAATGGCTGCAAATCCGTCTCAATGGCACTTGCCAGCATACCAAAATTGGAGCCAAAACGAGATGGGAACGGGCAGATCTTCCCTGGAGCAGGCCATGCCGGGCCAAAGGCAAAGCAACTTTGATAACAATAGCCCTTTGGCCGGGTCTTCGGGTAGGAAAAGCTTGTTAGAGATTCGTTAAAAATGCACACACTCTCAGATGGATGCCCGGATAGATGGCAGGGTGGCGAAGGGATGCCTGAGAGCTGGCCACTGTGTGATTGTGGAAAAGTTTTTGCTTGTGCAAACAATAAAACACAAATTCGCTTAGCCAACGTCTCGTTTTGGCCGTCTTATGCCTGTTCTTGAGACCCTGTATAAAGAAATTTAGCCGAAAAACTTTTTGCTCTTCTCAACTTATTGCAGGGCTTTGAGGACGAGATCCACACAGTGGTTATACAAGCGTTGAATGCATTCGATAAGATATTTCCGCATGTGGTGTCCAAATATTTGACAGAGCCGCCATGTCATTATCATGCTCATCAGCAGCAGCAGCAGCAGCAGGACAAGGAGCACAAGGAGCAACAGCAGGAGCAGGAGCAGGACCTGCAACGACATTCAAGTGGACAACAAAAGCGTCCGGGCCAGGCGCAAACATTTGGCCAACAAACTTTTGCAAAGGACCAGGATAATGCCTTAAGCAGTCGACGGCAGCAACAAAGGGGTCCTAACGATGCCGGGACATGTGCCAACTCCTCGGCCACTGATAATGATGAGCTACTGGCTGCTCTTTTGAATGATTTCCAATTGCAATCGACTGGCATGCAGCAGAATCTGCAGCAGCAGCAAAAGAATAATGGCAGCGGCACTGGACAGCTGGGTAATGAGCCCGATCCCGATCACGATACCGATGCCCAACCCAAACCCGAACTCGAACCCTTCTGCGTGTTTGCCATCTCGCCCAAATTGCTCTTGAGCAAACTCCGGCTCTGCCATCACAATAAATATTGGCTGGTCCAGAATAAATACGCCGAAGTTATTTCGAATTTAAATTACGTGCTGCTGCGGTCGTACTACGCAAATTTTCGTTGCGGCTTCGACAACAAAAACAGCGGCGCCAAGGAGCAGGACTCGAGGAGCAGGACGAAGGATGCCTGCGCTTCTGGACGGGATGCGGAGGCCGAGGACATTGTCTGCACTTATGAGGTAAGCAGCTAAACCGTCTTATTACAGCCGGGCCCGCTGGCAGTTCGCCGCTGCTCGCCAGCTTGTTTATTGTGCAGATTATTTTGCGAGTGTGTTTTCGCCCAGCTGCCGAGCATCGCAAAGCAATTCGAGTGCCGGGCGCTCCTCTGACAACTCTTATTGAACATTTGTGCACTCAAGTGTGTGGCTGGGGCTCTTTGTGCATTCTGCAGGAGACTGTGGAGCGCATCCTGCCGAATGTCGAATGCCTCGTGCCGCATACCCCGTCGACTGACGGACTGACTGACAGGCAGCTCGCAGAGCTTCGGGGTTTTCCGTGGCGCTCGCACATATATTTGTTTATTTATTATTTTGACAAAGCTAAGCAATTTACTAAATGGCACAGAGAGGGAAAACGTACCTCAACTCGAGAGTCTGCAAACAATCGAGGAAAAAGACGATTGACGGATCAAACTGAATAGGAAGCAAATGTAATAGCATGAAAAGAGCTTAACTGGTGCGCCTCCCTTCAATCGAAATTTAGAATTCCTATCGCAGTTGCAATTATGGTTGACTGTGTTTTCACAAAGTTCAAAACTTAGGCTTCAGTTTGTTCACTTAGAAAAATTGGGATTTATGTTATTACTTTAATTTCTAAATAAATTAATATTTAAAACATTACACAAATTAAAGTTAAATTTTATAAATGCTAATTTAATTCTGAATATGCCTTATAAGCTGTGTATTGAAAGGCCCAGATCAGTGCCGTCACATTTCCTTCAGTGTTCTACCTTCTAGGCCAAATCGACTAGGCGAACCGCATCTGCACGGGCATTCGAAACTGCCAAACTGCATAATGAAAACTTGGCTCACTTTTTGATTTACAACGTGCCGTCAACTGACTCAAAAACACTTTGCTCCCCTTGCAGGCGCAGTTTCTGGCTGAACTTTTACATCTGCTCGGCGACGATGATGCGCGGGTGCGGGAACATGCCGCCTGCTGTCTTTGCCGCTTTATAATGCAAACGGCGCGCCAGGAGCCACCGGCGAACAAGGATGCGGACGAAGGAGGACGGGGCGGAGGCGGAGGAGGCCAAATCGAAGGCAATGGCAATGGCAACGTCAATGTGGAAACTCAACAAACTAATTTCAATTTGCTGTGGGATTTTTTCGACTATCGCATATTTGGCAGCATGTCCGTGACGTTGCGTAATTTATTCCGGGCCAGTTCGACGATTGTGCCGCCGCTGGCTGAGTTGGATGCATTGCCCGCCTCCGCCTCGGCCACCCCGGATTCTGGCAGCACGTCCATGCTGGCGATGGGGGGCAGCTCCTTGGGATCGGCATCTGCCTCATCGGCATCCGCAGCGGCAGTCTCCGCGGCGTCGGCCTACTTCGAGGCAAGTTACGGCGTCGGCATCGCCGAGGGGCATGTTTTTGCCCGGGCAACGGCATCGCAACGTCAAATCGCGCAGGAGGAAAAAGTTTTGGCCAAAGTTTTGTATCGCTTGACAAATAAATTGATGACGCTGAATGATAAAAATGTGCAGGTAAATATTTGTGTCCGCCAATCGAACTGAACCGAATCGAATCGACTGGAATCGACCAGACCACTCACACCCTCATCCTTCCCTTTACAGTTTGGCATAATTTACGCCCTGCGCCTCCTGCTGAGGCACTTCAATTTCGTGGACTATCAACAGGCCTGGCTGGAATTCAATTTCGTTGAAATTTGCATTAGCTATGCCTACTACAACAATGCAACAGCTGCCGACCTCAGTTGCCAGAACGATTTGATTGATGTGATGGGCAAATTAATGGCAGGTGAGTAGGGCGGACCCGATCGCAAAGGGGTTTTCGGGGCGGGTCACTCTGTTATTTCCTTGCAAGCGGCATACGTATCTCGGCAGTAATGGCAGACATTCGCATTCATACCGAATTAATTCATGGCTGGCTGGCGAGCTTGATGATTTCTCTTGCGCGCCTGACTGCCTTACCGATATTTCCGATATTTATTGGATTTATTCGACTGGGCCTGTTGGGCTGTTGGCGCTTTGTGGCTCGTTTGGCTAATTTAATTTCAATGGAATTACAAAAACAGTAATTTTTAGTCTCAGACTGCATATTTAATTGCATTATGCTGTAATGAATGCTGCGGCAACGTTTGCATAAATCATTTTAATTAATTGTTTGTCATTAAATAGATTTGCATAAATATTTTCATGCTGCGGTGTAAGTGACTGGGCACAGTCTATTTTTTTAGCTGTTATTATTTTTAAATTTAATCAAGAAAAACGGGAAATTAGCATAAATGGTTTTAAATTTCCGTTGCACTAAATCTTTTTATACATAGCCACCAAAGAATTGACAATTAAAAAATCGGAAATTGTGCTGCACATTGTAAATTGGTCGAAAGCAAATACACTTTAACGAATTTAATTGTAATATAAATTATTCAATTGATATGGCAAACACTTTGCCACATGCATGTGACATGCAGACAAAAGCATTCTTTATTGGCGCCGTAATAGGCTTTAGTTCAAATTTAATTTGGCTATTCTTTTATTTATAAAAAGAGTTTACATTCACCAAAACCTCTGACCAGCATAACTAAAAGAAAGCAACTGCATTTTAGGTCAAATTTTTTCTCAATGTAGCTGGGCTTTTTTAATTTAATTTTTCAACAGCATCATTAACAAAGTGCATCTAAAAAATACCAGCAACTGTAACAACAGCGGCAGCAGTAACGTAGATAGTGCGCTAATAAACATTTCAATTCAATTTACGAAATGATTATAGCACGCAACAAAAAACGCAAACACAAAACCAAACTTCAACTCAATTTCATTAGTGCATTTCACGACCGCCAACCATCGAGCTCCACCCTTCACCAGATCGGTCGACGTGCATTAGGATGCTATAAATTTTAGGGACATTATGGGGCATGGAAGGGGGATGGGGGAACGGCGACAGGCTCTTTATTATTTATCATGCTGGCCGCGTATTTGCTACGCGCTAATGTAATCCACCATAATCAAAAAGTAATTAAATTATTAATAAACCATTAAATGTTAAACAATTTTTGTGTCAGTGGCGTCGGCTGCTCCCACACCCCTCCGCGCACCTAACCCACTTGCTATTACAATTTGCATTTGCATTTGTGCCGCTTGCATGCGTTGCACATTCAACAATTTAATATTTAAGTCGTGTGTACTTATGCGGCTGTGTCCGTGTGCCACGCGTATCTGGACATCGATTTGAAAACAGAATCACCAAATGTTTTCCGACACTCGCGTGCGCTTCATGATAAGTTTTGACAGTTGCCAAAATGTATGCAAATAGTTTCCAATTCATGCCAGGGACCAAAACAAACCGACGAAAATCCTTTAATTGTAGCCTATGTAAATTCACAGTTCACCGATGGCTTAAAGCCACTGAACCATTACCACGAGCTGTAGGCAGTGATGTAAATTAGCTAGGTTAGAAGTGCCTACTTATATAAATATAATAAGGACCTACGTTGTATAACTTAGGAACGTAATAATAATAAAGTATGTGTTAAAATATACCTAATAGTATTTTAGTTAAAGTTAAATCTAAGCCTAAACTTTACCCTTACAATAAACCTAGTAACCTTGATCATCACTGGTTGTAACTATAATAGCATAGCGAATAAAGTCCAGATCAATTCCTTAATTTTAAATGAGTTTTGGAGTTAATTAAGTTAGATGAATAATGAGAAGAGTGATGTGAACCTAGTTGAGAAGCAGTGAAGACTTCAACTTCACTAATAATAAATGAATTTGAAAGGCCTGGGGGAATAATTTATCACAATTGTCCGTGTATGACTGGTCCTGTTGTACCGTGCGGTTTAATTCATCTACTTACACATCGTGAGCAGTGCAAATTCACTCCACCTTTACGTGGCATAATCGAACGTTGCCCTGGCGCCAAACAGGGAAATATAACTGAAATGTGCGATAAATAAATATAAATTGGTAACGGAAGAATGGCGGCGTCTCATTGCGTTTTCAATTAATTAGTAAATGTAATGCAAACGGCGATCCGGGGCCGCAGGCATATCCTCGTGCCCATTGTTGCCCCGAAGGGATTCTTTAAATGGCTCCCTTAACACTTAATTTTTATAAATATTTATGTGCATACAATTTAATTTATTTGTAAATAATAATTTTTTGCATCGGCATTTCCTTTGCAATTACAAAATGCAACTTTATATTGCTTATTGCCGCTGTTCGCTGCATTGTTGACACACAAATTGAAATGCTGCGTGTCTCGCAGCGCAGAAGGATACACACACCGCCGCACACATTAATTAATGCAGATAAATCATAGCGTACTTTGAAGCGTTTTCCGCTTGTTACCTATGCAATTTTTGTTTTAATTTCACATTATTATCCCGGTTTCGTTGCGGCATACATACATTGCCATGGCAATCCCATTGATTCGTGCATTTTTCAATTGCAAATCCATTAATGCGTTTTTCATTTTGTGAGCTGCAATTACGCCGCATTTGTATAATTTTAAGAGCTCGTTTGCATTTTAACACAATTAGCCCAGGCGGGATCACTTAATTTGCCATTAATAATCGCCCCGCTCCCCACCCTCGTTGCAGGTGCCATGTTGAGCTCAGGTGAGCCAGCTGCCCCACACCTGGACTTTCTGCTGCGTCACAGCGTCAAGATGCTGAACATCTACTTCCACCTGGTCACCAATCAGCGCCCGCCCTCCGGCTCGCATCCCGGCAGCTCCAAGCCGCCCAAGAGCGAGCTCTTCGCCCGCGAACTGCCAGCGGCATCCCTTTCGGCTCTGGGTTACTTTGCCGGCGATTACGTTTACATGAAACTTTACAACATTTTAAGAGGTGCTAATGACAGCTACAAGGTAAGTCAAGCCACGGACTCGCAGATTCAGAGCGAGCAACCGCCATTAAGTCGCTGGTGGCGCCGAAATGGCAAAAGTTGCGCGGCACGTGCACTGAGATTTCCCCAGCATTCAACATTCGGCACTCGGCATCCAGCTGGAGTTGCAGCTCCTCCGTGAGATGCACGTACAGCGCAATGCGCCGTTTTATATGCAACACTTTCTGCCGCTGCCGCAATGAGTTGTAAAAATTCAACCCGCGACGAAATGCAGCCAACGTAGCATCCTCACTTGACTTTTGCCACTCGCAGCTCAAACAGAAAACTTCCCCGCGCTGAGTAACTTAATGTGCGGGTTGCATTAGGATCCTCCTACTCCTCCTCCTACTCCCCCTCCTCCTAGTCGCTAAGCAACTCTTCTACTTTTCTCTCCCCAGATAACCATAAATCACGAGGCCGGCAGCTTATTAATTTGTCTCCTGAAAACTTGCCTCAACGCATTGAGCCTCTGCCTGGAGGCCATGGCGAGTGCCTCGCCCCCGGAGCTCAAATTAATCGAAGAAATTCTCCACTATTTGACCAAGATCATAAATTATGCGCCCGCCGAGTGCGTTGCATGTCTGCGGCAACTGTTGAAATATTTATTCGCCCAAAATTATGCCAGCCAAGTGCGGCTGCAGCCATCGGCCGGTGGCCACCACGCCGCCTTCATACGCCCCTACTTTGTGGCCAAGGGCAGGGGTCATGGCGCCGACTCCATGTGGCTGCCAACAATAAATTCAAAGCCAGTGGAGGGACCAGCGGGGGCAGGAGCAGAAGCAGGAGCAGGTCCAATTGATACTGCCCCACTCCAGCCACTGGGCATGCTCTTTGTGCAGGGCCTGCAGCCGTCCACTCCGCCGGCGGGCGACTGCGCCCGGCTTATAAAGCTATTCGAGCCGCTGGTCATATACTGTCTGACGGTGAGTACACTCTAAGAAACTAACTTCTTGTTCAAAAACCAAAGCTAGAAAATATCAAAAGTCTAATAAATATTTTAAACAAAATACAAGGTGTAATTTGCCCACAAAAGAACACACAAATGGTTAACAAATGCCTACTTAATACTATTGTTAAGCTAAGTAAGCCCAAGGAACATAAAGTTTCCGTAAAGCGCGTCTCTCCTGTTAAAAACCATAACTAAGTTATAACCCATGTCAATTAATAAGCATTCAATACATTTATTTATTATTATTCGCATTGTTTCGAGTGTAACAACGAAACGGTGGCCAGCGAATGCTAATTAATTTTAGTTGTAGCCAATTTGTTTGATTAAAAATGCACAGACACGAATACCAACCATCCTCGGGAGCAGTCCTTAATCTATTACGTGTGTGTGTGGGTGGGTTCAAAGTGCAACCATTGATCTTTTATTAATGGCAAAAATTTGCCGACTGCTAGTTTTCCTGCATGTTACATATTACCCATCTCCTCTTTTCCTTGTTTTTAGCTCTTCATGAAATCCAATGCGCTGATTCAGGCGCCCATACTGCGACTTCTCTCCCAACTGCTGGAGCTGAATGTTACCTACAGCATACTGGACTCCAAGAATGTAATATTCGAGCAAATACTAAGCAACATGGATCTGATCGAAAGTGGCATAGATAGGTGAGTATTTTCACAAACATAAATCTGGAAGTGAAGTACTGGTGGTGGTCAATAGACACCTAGATACTGTGAACTGTGTAACTCAGCTTTTTATAATTTTTTTAATTTGTTCTTTTAGAAACGCCTTTATTATCGTACCGCCCATGCTGAGATTCCTAGTCCAGTTGACGCACAAGAGCGACCGGCAACTGATCACGATACCCAAGATCATCAGCGTCACCAACAATCTGCTGGCCAATAGCTCGATTCGCGAGGTGGCCCTGCTGGCCCTCAAGACCCTCAGCTACGAGCTGTTCTTCATGCACAGCCAGCTGGAGGAGGCGCTGGACACCGAGGGCCATAACTCAGGTCGGACGGCGTGCCAGAGTCCGTTGAGTGCGGCCCCCACGCCGGAAACCAGAGAGGCCTTGCTGGCGCAGCGACGCGAACTGGACACCCAACGGGAAGTGGTGCTGGGCATGCTGGAGAAGTTCATCGAGGCGCGGCCGAGTCAACAGGTCCTGGCCCTGCTGCTCCTCTTCGAGCGCAGTGTCCAGCAACTGGACCCGCCGCCATATCGCAGTGCCCAGGATGCGGACGCCGTGTACGAAGCACTGTGTCGAGGTCTCTGTTCCCGCCAGTGGCGTCTCCACTCCGCTGGAGATCTGCGGCTACTGGAGAGTTGCTTCCGCAACAACGGCAACCATGTGCTGGCCGACAGCAAGGGATTCCTGCAGCTGCTGCAACTCTTCATCGAGCAGGTGAGTTAAATATGCAGTGGCCTAAAACCTGACAAGGCAAGGCACTCTGCCAATTCTCAGCTGCCCGTCAGGACCTCAATTACGGCGCACATTAAGACTGCCTGCCGAAGCTGTCCGTCCTCGATTGAACTCATAAATATGCGAAATGCCTACTTAAATATACATGCCCACACACACTTCGAGGCGTCAAGCAATTTGTAATATTTATGAATGCAGACGGAAACTTAAAATCCAGCCCGACATGCAAATGAACACATAAAGTTGTCTATCAGCCGCCGGTTTGGCAAGCTGCCAATGCAAATGACATATGAATGTCCCGAGTAGGTGTCATCGGGCGTGCCTGGCATCCACTTAATAATATAATTGAAGTAATGCCGCAAATTACAACACTCTCAGTTTGGCAACGATGGCCGTGCGACTTAACTGGTACTTAGGGCCAACGCCTGAAATTGCATAAATTGAACTTGATTCGATGGCAATAAACTGTCGTGCGGCAGCTGTTCGAGTCGAAAGATGACAAGCCATTGCTGCGATGGCTCATCAGTTTGCATTCACTTCTCTGGCTTCCATCAAATGGTCAATGCCCAACGAGTTTTGTGGAATGTTTCGATGTTATTCCCGCAGCTAAGGCAGTTCAAAAGGTTATCCAAACACCTGTAGGCCCACACCTCGACCCTCGAAGCTCATCAACGATTTGTCATTGCCGTGGTCCGCTCAACCCTTCGCATTTACATACACACGAATGCACTTAGTTGCAGTTACGGGGCAATTTTTTATTTCGCCCTGCTGATGTTGCCTCTGCTGCTGTTGCTGTTGCTGTTGGTGTTGCCACTGCTGTTGCTGATCCATGTGGCGCTGTAGTTAATGTGGCACATGTCGTATACGTGACATTTTTAATACCTACGCTTCAACGCCGCACATTTTCAACTATTAATGCGCATTTAAGCTACACATGCATTAACTGTCGGGACTGCCTGTGCAGCCCGTGCCTTTAGGGCCAGCCACGCCCTCCCTGCCACCCACCCCGCCCCCACATAGACCAGTCAACCGTTATGCTACAGTTAAAACCAACTTAATTACACAGTCTCACTAGCGCAGCTGGGCGTGTGTTGGCTCTCCGGCTTCTCGGGGTTTTCGGGGTACTCGGGGTTCTCGTGGCTGCATGCGAGTCGAGTACTTGTCGTAGGCAGTCAATGGCATGTGAAGACTCAACTCGCCTCCGTGCATCCACCTGTCTAACGCCCTTGGCCGCTGGTCACACAACTCCCACCCAACATCGCCCCAATCGCTCGTATTAATGGCGTCCTGGCACTTTACTGCCGCCGGCAATTCAACTTCATTTAACTTGTAAGTTATGCGCTTAGCTCGACAACTTTAACTAATTATCGTTTATTTAATTTGGACATATAAAAAAGATGAGATGGTTAGAGAAATTAACAGGGTTTAATGCATTCTTTGCCGCTCTGGTGGCATGAGTAATTAAGTTCGGCCCTCCTCCCATTTGGAGGGGTATTTATGGGGGATGCAGGCAGGTGACTAGTTTATGGCAGCAGCATTTTAATTGAAATTGAAATTGCGCCGCAACTTAAATAACATTCTGCGTGTAAACATTGACTCGAGGATGCACGAAACGTTCGGAAAAAAGCTTATTTAAAATGTGCACCACAGCCAGCGGTCCAAGGCAAAATGGAATTGCATTCGCCACATGTGCAGGATGGGGCTCCTTTCTAATTACTGCCGGAAAATATGTTGATGTTGGCACTGGCAACTTTGTCGAACTTACATCTGATTCCCCTTACCATATCCCCTTTCCATTTTCGTTGCAGGGCGTCGGCAACTTTGGTGATTTAGCTCTGGCCATGGTTATGCTGGAGAACGTAATCCTGAAGACCGAGGAAATTTATCTAGTGAATCACATAAAACTTTATTTGAAAAATAATCCAACAGCCGAGCGGCGTCTGCAGGCCCTACTGCCCGCCGCATCTTCAGCTCCTGTCTGGCAGGACGAGGCGCCATCGACGTCTTCGGCGGCGGCAGCTGCCAGAGCGGCCGCTTCCGCCTCCTCCGCCGGCCGCTCGGTCATCAGCGAAATTAACTATTTCGCCAAAGTTCTCAGCGAGAAGCTGCTGGCCTGTCTAGATGCCCTGCTGGGCCTGGATTCCGGCTCATCCTCCTCCCCAGCAGTGGGCCACGCCTACTGCCAGCTGGCCGGGCGTTTTGTGGATGCCATGCACAACGTCTGCTGCCGCTCGCGGCACAAGGATGCACTTCAATCAGTTTTCCGCTTGGTTTTGGCCGAGTCTGAATTTCTCTGCAAATACTATAGCCTGCTGCTGATGAGTGCCGCAGGCCAGGGAGGATCCGGCTCACTAGATGCCCTGCTCCTAGCCTGCCTGAGGCTGGTGCTGGCCATGCGGCTGGAGGAGCCGGTGGCCCTCATGGAGCAGGCCGCCCAACTGCCGCTAAAACGGAATTTGCAGCGGGAGGTGCTCCGCGAAGTTTGTCGTGCAAATGTGGTAAGTGAACTGACAGAAAAATGGTTATATAAATAAAATTACTAATTAATTAATTATTTTTTTTGAAAGAAATTTAAAAATTGTTTTTATAGCTTTGGGGTACTAAGTGCAGATTAATATTTTTTAAAATGTCCCCAAATACTCATTTCAATTTAACTCATTGATGATATTAAAAATTAATTTGTTTACCCATATAAGTTGAGTAAAAAGATCACTTAATTGAATTTAATTTAGAAAAATGTAAGTTCGAAAGAAATTTTAAAACTTGGTTATTCGCCAAAAAGAAATACCTTTTATTTCCAACTTAATTTCCCCAAACACAAATAAAATAGTTTCGAGAAAATGTCCGATCTTTAATGTTCTTGCGGCAAAAGCTCAACTTGAATCTTGACTTGATTTAAGCTGTAGATTTTCTGCCAGTGTAGCTGAGTAAAGAGAGGGAAGCGGAGTAATGGCGAATCAGACACATTAGTTTAATTTGAATTTGGCAGACGACAGCGCTGCTGGGCCGCCAGTTCCCCAGTCCCCCGGATGCCCAGCCCAAATACGACAATGCGAATTTTTCCAGCTGACAGTTGTCGCACTCGCAATTTTGCGGTTCACCGCATTGGGTTTTTGGTTTCGGCTTTCGGTTCACTGTCCCCCGGCGACAGTGAGCCTTTAAACGGTTGGCTTACTTTAAGCACTGTTCATTGGCGGGCATAATTTTAAATGATTGCCACTCGAACATGCGCCACTTGTTGGCTAATGGGCCACGCCCCCACATCACCCACCCCGCAATCCAATAATTCACCGTGAATCGGAACAAATCACAATTGTCCACTAATTGCAGGGCTGCGATTGGAGTGCGCAACAAGTGCGCCGCTTGTTCGACGGCAGGTATCTGAATTTCCTAATTGCTGACCACTTGGAATTCCTCTGCGAGCTATGCCAAGAACGTCCCGAGTGCGGCTCATTACTGCAGGTGGCCTTGCTCCGGAACGCGCACCAATTGAGCAGGGTAAGTTGCGAAAGACTTTTGCATAACAAAGCCCCAGCTGCCGGCTTTTGTGTGCCTCCTTTCATCCGCCGCGTGGTCCCCTCTTCGCCCGCAGCAATCCATTCGCATCGTCCTTCGGCTATTGGGACGTCTTTGTGAGTCCGCCGAACAGGACGCCTCTGGAGACGCCGGCAGCGATGCGGATCCCACACTCCAGGCCCTCCAACTCCTGAGTCGCCTGCACCAGCTGCACGAAGGACAGCGCTCGCTGCAGCTGCCCATGGAGCGGATGGCCCGGCGACTGAGCGCCCAGAGCGGCCCGTCCGCCAGGAACCTCATCTACGACAGGCTGGTGGAGGGGGAGCTGGCCGGAGGAGAGGACCAGGACGCGCTGCGAACCCTGCTGTAAGTAATACCCCTGCAATTATTCATTCGGAGCAATGGCAATTTGTATTCAGTTGATTACGTTGTTCGATGCAAGGGTGGGTCGGTTTTAAACAGAAAATTGTAGGTTTCATGTTGTAAATATACAACTCATTTTAATAAGTAGTGTTGGTCTTCCCACTGACAAAGGTATCTTTGGCAAGTATCCCTTGTAAAAATAGTAATACATCACATATATTTGGTTTTTTAAATATTTAAATTTAACTAAATCTTTCCAATTCTCTAAGTAATATTTGTTCATCACATACTTACATTGATTCACAAATAGAAAAGAAGATGCAAACGTTTCCCTTTCGTATAGACTTTAAACTGTTAAGGGGTGTTACTAACCCAAAATACCCAAAGAAAACTATCAGCCCTGTGAATATTTTATAAAATACAAATCGACCCACCCTTCTGAAAGTGGTTTCCTTTGCTTGACAACCGAGTACCCACTAAAAGAAAACCGAAGAGTACTCCAGGTTCGGATCAGCAGACTCTCATTATCCTTGATGCTTTTATTTATGTTTCATTGCTCCGCATCGCAGACTGAAGGACTTGGAGTGCCGCCAGGACAATGAGACTGCAACGCCGTCGCGCATAATTGATGAGAGCTGGCTCTTTGCGCAGGTAAATGGGACAAGCACTCGACCATTATGGCACTGTCACAGCTAATTTGTTGTTCTTTTCCACCCCTCGCCCCCCTTTCCTTTGACAACATTTTTTCACCGCCACCATAGCTAATCAAATTCGCCACCCAGCATGCGGATGCTCCGCAGCAGCAGAAGCAACTAATGCTGCTGCTCCTGGAGATCCAGTCGGAGCCCAAGCTGCACCGCCTGCTCCGAAGTCTGGGCGCCGAGCAGGAGGCGAGACTCCTGCGCCACGCCATCGCCGGTTCACTGGTTGCCATGCTGTCCGCCTTCCGCCAGAAGTGCATCCAGCATGCCCCGCACATTAACTACATGCAACCGCCGCCGCTGGCGCGTGTGTCCTGCTCTTTGCTCCTGGCGAAGGTGGCTGCCACAGAGGCCACACAGCAGACGCCACCCACCGGGGAGCAACTGGATGTGGCCCGGGCGGTGGCCACGCTGATGGCCTGCATTCGGAATGTGGAGCAAACAGCACTCGTCTACATCGATGCCCGGCTGATGGAGAAGTTCGTGGTCGAGCAATTGCTGCGCCCCGAGCATGTGGCTCAGTTGCTGGGCTACCTCGGCTGGCTGGCTGGGGCGGCCAAACAGATTTTGGCCAAGCCAACACGACAGGAGTCGGAACAAGGCGCCCTGGGCGTGCTGCTGGCCTCTGTGGATGCACTCCTGCAGCAGCCACGCGTCTGGCGGGAGCTTAATGCCAGCTCGGATGCTGCATTGCGATGCGAACTGCTCGAACTGCTGGACTTGGTGGCCCGACGGACCCTACAGGACACCATTTTCTATCGCCGGCACCGGATGGACAGGAGCAAGGCGAAGGGAGCCGCACCGCAGGCGATTTTCCTGGCCAAATTGATTGAAACTCAAATTGAAATCGAGTCCCTGGACAGCGGCAGGGTCTTGGCAGGCGCCGAGGATGCTCGACTGCAGTTCGCAGGCCAGGAACTGGCGCAGCTCCAAGTGCCATTGGTAAGTGACATCCGGCTGGTCATTTGTCAGTCCGAGCCAGCAGCACTTTCCATTTTCCTTTCCCTGTTTTCCCTCCCCAGTCGCTGGTGGCCTCCATCGGCATATCGCTGCTACGAACGCACCAGTTTTATGCCTACGCGGTGACTCCGCACGAGCTCATCCAGCGGCCAGAGGAGCAGCAGCAGAAGCAACAGGCCGATGGCAAGTTGCCCTCCATTCCAGTGGACAGTCTGAGCGATGTGGATATCCTGCGCCAATTTGTCAAGAGGTGAGTGCGGAGTTTGGGTGAGAGATGGGTCAATGGTTAAATTTAAGGTTACTCGCTTTTAAGAAATTCAAATTACAAGGCAAAAGCAATTAATACGGGTCGAAGTAACGCTTTGAACTTTAAAATCTTTGACTTAGGCACACGTTAATTTAGCTCTGTGAACGTATTTTTAAAATGTTTTGTTTTCATTTCAATATAATCTAAATTTAGTGAAAATTATTACTTTTTGAACTTTTAGTGAGGACCCATTTATAAGTGCTTTAATTTCCATAGTAAATTCTCATTGTTATTAAACTCCTCCTTATTGTTATAAATTCCAATTAATATTTTGGTTTATTACCACACTACTTTATTCATTGGTGACCGAAATATTGGGATCCAAGGAGCTTCGCATCCTGCTAATTACATGCGTTTATCTTTTGGTTCCCACCTTAAACCAGGGAAGGAGCTTAGCATCCTGCTTATTAAATGCGTTTATCTTTCGGGTCTCACCTTAAACCAGTCAAGTTGGAAGTCCGTCACCTTGCCCATGGGCGCCATTGTCCGAATGGTCAACTGTCGCTTCCCTTATCAACGGGCCAGGCTCTGTTGCATTGTCCTTGCTGTTGGTGTCGCTCCTGTCGTTGTCATTGTGTCCGACAACAACAACCAGAGCGGCAGCATCAACATAGTTGCTGACAATGCTCTGACAGCGTTGACGAGCGCATGGCAGCTACATGGAGCGATGATGAGGACGGCAACGACGACGGCTAAACCGCAACTGGAAACATCAACATCCTGTTGTTCTATTACAAACACAAGCACAAATCCAAACATTCAAACATCCACACATATGTACGAGTGCGGGCCGTAAGACTTCATTGTCAACGTCATTGTCCTTGGCTTGTTTGCCTCGTCCTTGTCACTTGACAGGCTCCCCAAGCCGCTATTGCTATTGCTATTGCTATTGCTGCTCTATTGTTTCGATGGCAGTCGTCATCATTACGCCGTCAGCCGAATGCGGAAAGCTGAATCGTCATCAGCCAGGAATTGGGCGGAATAATTGTACACGGCTAGATGTCTGTGGCACTGGTTGGTTGTCCGGACTGCGGAGCCTAAAACTTGACTTCCCCCGTCCCCAAAAGGCATGCATACTTGCACTCGCACTTTGTCGCCCCAGCCACTTCTGGTTGTTGGCCGCACAAACATCAAAACCACATCAGCAGGGATGCAGAGGAGCAGGACTCGGAGCAGGACCAGGGGCAACTCAGCGAGGCAGCGCGGAAAGCTGCGAGGATGATAACGACAAAATCCCCAAAGGGCTGACGGAGCGGAACATCAACAACTCTATTAGACGAAACTCTGCGCAGGATCAGCATCAGCATCAGCATCACCAGCAGCATCAGCATCTGAATAGACATGCATTTCGGGGGACGCAGGGAATAGAGAGTGGAGATTGGGGCATGGGGCATGGGGAATGGGCTAAAAGCTGGCTAAAAGACAGCGCAGCACAGCACAGCAGGAAGAGCCGCCGACGAGGCAGCGTGCGATATAAACAAATTATGAGCAGCAAAGTGAGATAAATGCATGTGTGCGTGTTGCAGATGGCTGACAACAAAAGGCACGTCATGCCAGGATGCGGATGCGGATGCGGACGGCTGCTTTTGCTCCAGAAACATTGTTGCTAATTGCACAGAAACCACCACGATGCACAGCAGCAGCAGCAGCAGCAGCACCTCGGGCTCCCTTCGATGGATGGCATGGTGGCCCTGGATGGAACTGCTGCTGATGCTTCACCGGCTGCCTAAAGTAATCGAAGACTAATTGACATTTTAGGCTACATACTACATATATGCGTGCATGTATATTGCATATTTTAAATATTTGAAGAGGCCGGGACTAATTGAATTAAAATTTCAAGCATTGGCTGAAAACATTTTATGCAGAAATTTCAATTTTCAATTAATTACTTACACATACCTATAAGCACAGCAGCCGACTGCCGATTGCCGTATGTCGGATGTCGGCTATCGACTGTCGACTGTCGGCTGTCGGTAATTAAATTGACACTCATAGCCACTCTGGATTCCAGGCTCTCCATCTTCGGCTTCACCACCCGGCAGCAGTTCGAGGAGTACTTCATGACCTGCCTGCTGCTGATCAATAAGCTGTACGACGAGCACATGGTCGATCAGCAGGAGCAGTTCCAGATCAAGCAGGTCTGCCTGCAGGCCATCCTCGAACTTTTAATGACGTACAAAACTTTTCCCATTGTGGGCCAGGCCAACGGACAGTTCCATCACACGACTCGCTGGCAGCGCATCACTTGTGACAGCATTAGGTGAGTTCCAGTTGTTTCGCTTTGGTCGGTGTTTGGTGCTCGGTGTTCGGTGCTGGAGTATGGGTAGAAATTTATGAAAATTAAAATTCAGAGAGCAGTGGGAAAAGTTTTTAATGTGTAAATGGCAAAAAGTACAAATTAAATGCGAACGGCAAAAGTTGAGTCTGTGAATGAGCGTGTATATCCTGATTCTGCTGTGCCACATTTTATATCGTCCCCATTACGAAAAAATCCTTCAACTTTAAATGCGCAACTAATTTGTTAACATGGGAGCGGGCAAAAACAATTTGGTAAACAAGTTTTCGGATGCTTTTACAATGTCTGCGTTTTTAATTAAAAGCGACAAAAAGTCTTTGTCGGTGGGACCACGGATATTGCATATATGGTGTGGCGTGACGTGAGTTGAGCACATGAATTATGAAAATAATTTTAAAAGTTAACGAGTGCCGAACTCTTTTTCATGTCTCTGGTCGACGGGATTCAATTGCCTGGAACGGCAAACCCATGAAAAAAGCGGGCGAGCGTCAAGCCAAAGCTGAAATATCAAAAACTCTGTGGGCAAACCCCTAGGAAATTTGCGAAACACATATTTTCCGTATTGGTCGTCCAGCAGCAATGGCTTCTGGGTAACTCGAAACTGGACGAATCCTTGTCGCCTTGTTGTTGACTTTATAAATTAGTTTTTAATTACAAGCAAATAGTTTTTACTTGCTATTCCTGCTACTCTGTCAACAGTGCGTATGCGCCATTTAATCGATAGAAGTGGCCAGCAATCAAGTAAGGCTACCACTCCCTTCATCGCCCCCGACAACCCGACCTTTGCCCACCCATCCATCAGTTTTGAATGTATATTTTTAAATGCCATTGCAGCCTGAAGAAACTGCACAAGGTGCAGCTGCTGGTGGATGCGTGCAATGTCTTCTATCACCCCAATCTGGAGCGGCAGCTGGCCCACGACAATGTGATTGGCACACGCACCTTTGCGGCCAATCAATACGATCTCAATTTCAGCTGGGCCCAAATGGAGGCCCAGGCGGCGGCGGGCGTGAGCGTGGGCTTATCCGGCGGGGAGCAGACCACCATGACGGACATTAAGCAGTCCTGCGATGCGGATGTGCCCGACATGGCAATGCGCAACTATCGCCATTTTACGCAGCTGTCGGGAATTGACTTTCGCAGCAGCACGCAGCTGGTCTTTGACGTACTGCAGCAGATGATCGAGGTGGGTCCTGTCAAACTTTTGTGGGAGTCACGTCCTGTGCATTCGTTTAGCCCTCGCACATCGCATGCCCCATGCCCCATGCCGCACATTCGATGGGTTTTAATTTGATTATGCAAGCAGCTCGGCGGACATTACAGTGCAGCTGGCTTGGATTGGGTTTGAGCGATCCTTGGGGGTCCGCGGTGACTCGTGATTTGGCAGTGATTTAATTAGCCGCTGCAACTTGCTATAACTCTTTTGAAATTTCACTCTATCGCCTGACAGTTGAATCACATCCTGGTGCTGCCCAATTTGGTAAAGTTTTGCGAAATCTGCGAGAGTCGCGACCACATCAAATGGATTAAGGAGCGCTGCCTCAAACTGCAGGAGCAGGTGGCCATGGACGATACTATTTCGCATCAGGTAAGTTGACTACCAGGAGTAGAAACCAAAAAGATAACCTTGTCCAGATAACTTGGGCCATGTTTCTATTATTCCTAAGTTGTAGGTACAAAAATTATATTTACTTACCTTGTTGTTTAACTTGTTATCTTATTTTTATACTATTGTCTATTGATATTTATAAGTCGGTTAAATGAAACAAAAAACAGGGTCGAAAGTTTTAGCATTTGCAGTGAGAATCAAAATTGTGCGATTCTTTTTATAAGCTCATTATTTTGATTTATTTTTGAGATTTTCTGGGCCATTATTTTAAATGTATTTTTTCAATATAATTCGTATATATATATAACAAATATGTAGGTACACCACTGTCAAATCATGTTATATTTTCTGTTCACCATTGTGCAATTTCATTGTTTTCGATGCTAATGCTCTCCGCACTCTGCAGCATATAATCTACTTACTGTGCCGCAGCCAGGCCCTCCTCATCCCCAGCCTGGGCGAGCTGCAGGTCCTGTGCTCCTTGATTGGCAACATCTACTTGAAGAGCACGCACAGCTTCATACGCATCGCCACGCTGCAGGGGCTGCTCTGTCTGCTGGAGTGCTGCAGCAAGACCAACACGACAATGGGGCGGCTCAGCGAGGAGCTGGCATTGTTGCGAGCCCTAATTGTGGGCTACATCAATCGTCATGGCATCATTGATGAGAGGTGAGTCCGGGGCCTGGTCGGAGGAAGTGGATGTGGAAAGTGGAAAGTGGAAAGTAGGAAGCCGGAATCTGCAGTCCATAATTTGGCTCTCTGCGCAATTAACAACCCCTCATCCAGCTGGTCGGTCGGTATTATCAGCCTGTTTGCAGTGCCCTCGGATTGAATTGAAAATGGAACTTGCTCGAAAGCTAAAAGCCATACCTGGTACCATCTTGAATTGAAACTCATCAACTCGGCTCGGCCGGAGTTCCAGACCTCAGACTCCTGCGGCTCCCCTGGCATGTCTATATCTGTTCCACAGATCCACTCACTAATGGCAAAAGTTCTCATTTCGCATTAGTTACCTCGGCTCATCGGCATCTGGGCTCTGTGGTCTGATGTTCTGCCGATGCCGCTGCCGCTTCCACCTGGCCACCGCCACCCCTTGCTGTTTAGGGTGTTATCAAAAAGTTTTCAAGGACTGCGCCGGAAGCAGCCAAGCCCAACTCTCGGCAAAGGATATGTCGGCAGCGGAAGTTGCCATAACTCGACAACGTGCAGAACATCGATGAACCATGGCCATTGAAACTTTGCTCCTGCTTTCGATAGATTTTCCAAAGTCAAGCGCAGCCTCTGATCAATGGAGCCATGGAGTTGTTCGTGTTTGTGTTTGTGTTGCATTTGCTTGTTTATGCTCGCCAGTAAATTCTAATTATTGGCTGAGCAGCTGCCTCCTCGTTCGCGGCTTTTGATGGAATTTCATGTACTGCACCTCGACCGCGCTCAAGTTTCTCTCTTATCTGTTCTCTGTTCCTTGACAAGTCTGGGAAATGCGCCAAAACTTGGGCTTTAACTTGCAACCTTGAAAGAAATAACTTGAATTCCTCGCTGGGCTTTGAAGAGCAAACAACTTTTATTGCGCATACGCAACGTATGCGAAACCAATAAGCCAAAACCTCAGCGAAAATTGCCGCTCCTGCAGCAGCACTGGTCAAAAATCAATGGATGGCCCTGCATTTGGGCGGCACAACCACGGCAACTAATCAGCGAACGGGCAGAGCTCCCACCATCGCCTCGCCCGAACTAATTATTTTGTAATTTTACGCGCGAAAAGCAATAATAGGGAGTGTTTGCCTGTTTTGGCCATCGGCAACGGCGGATGCAATTCTGTGGTCGTCAGACTTCTAATTAATTTAGATGGAAACATGCCGAGAGCAGCAGTAGCTTTCTGATATCGTTTTATAATCAGCCCGTCGGACTAAGCATTTCTGGTCTATCTTTACAGCCCGCTGCCGTTCAGCGTGGAGCACACGAAGCTGGTCTGGACGCTCAATTACAGCCTGATCGAGTGGACATCGAAATTCGTGCCGCAATGTCATCTGTTGTCAAATACAATCATTGTGGCCAACAACTTCCTAAAGAAGACCGCCGACGAGGAGCTGTATCTGTGCGTTCTGCATGTGAGTACCAAGGCCGAGGACTTAGCATGCCACTTAAATGGTTGTCAGGCTTGTCTAGCCGCCATCGGGCCACTTACTAACTGTCAGCCGACTAGCGGGCCAACAAATCTGGCTGCCATTGACCGGGGTAAACGTTCCCCAGCCGGCTGCCTCGATCCCTTGACTGGTGTGGCTTAGCCGGGTTGGCCCACGTTGCGCTTAATTGGTTTTTTGATTGACAATTTTCAAACGGCACTGGCAATGGCACTGGCACAGCCAGCCAGCCCAAGCGGACCGAGCTGTCAGGCGGGCGGCGAACACAGAACCCCGCACCGCGCACCCCGCACCTCAAAAAAGTCCCGCGGACGAACCGCAACGGGTGCTGTCATAACTGACGGAGGAACAGCCAACAGAGCGAATGGCAGGAGCAACAGCCAAATGTTTATTGGTCTGGTCGGGGAGTTGTGCTGGTCAATTGGCGTCCGTTTCCGAATTGAGCTTAATGAAAAAGAGTACAGCATTTTGTTTTAAGAGCTGCCTGTCTGTCCGCCACAATCATATAAAGGAATTCCTCAGTTGGCGAACGTAATTTGCCACCATTTAATATAGAGTTGAGATTTTAATTGCAGTTTACGACGAGTATGGCGAGCGTCAAGTAATTAAAAACTGTTTTTGCCCTGCATACTTCCGGACGACGCTTCGTTCGGACGAAAATTAAATTCGACTTTTTAAGCAATTTATGAAATTTGCACGCAATTCAATTGTCCCATTTTGTTGCTTTCGCTGTGGCTGTTTCTGTTGCGATGATGATGTCCTTGTTGTTGTCGCCGCCTCTGCCTTTTGCTTTGATGGTGGCACTCGGTATCCGAATCAGCATCATCATCATCATCATCATTGGCAGCAGCAGTAGCGGAGAAAGCGGAGAAAGCGCAATGGCGCGCAGCGACAACAGCGGCCATAACAATAACAATTTGCCACTCAATTAGCGTGGCCATTACTGAAAAACCCACTTAAGTATGCAATGATAAAAATTCAAAAGCGAATCGAGAGCCGTCGCATTGCTATTTCTATGAGCTGTTGTCCTGCCCCGCCCCCGTCCCCCACATATATATTGCTTATTGTATTTATTTATCTCTTTGTCGTTGCCAGGGCCTGGAGCGCATGGTGGTCAATAGCGGAGTGCCGTCTCCTGGTGGCCAGCCTATTGGAAAGGACTCAGCTGGAGCCGGCGGAGAGCCACAGTCGGCGGGATCCGAGGCTGGTGGTGTCGGAGTCGTGGTCACACCGCAGATGCGACATAAAATTGAAAAACTTGCACTCGAATTGCTGAAAATGGAAAATGAGAAATTTTCGATTCCGGCATTGAAATTGCTTTTGTCCTGCATGTATGTGGGTGAGTATTCGGGGGCGAAACAAACGGCGTGCGCCGAAGAAAATAACAAAAATAATACCGAGATCAAATAGTGAACCAAAAGGGGGAAATCGAGGGGGCAGGGGGCATGGCGAGGGGGTTCAGAAATATTTTGTAATTTCATTTAATGCCGCATGGGCCGCGAACGGGTTACTCTGTTGTTATAAGAAAATTTCACAAAAGGACTTGGGGGGCGACACAGAGACAATTGAGTGCGTTTGGGGGACGAAAATAGCGAGCCGAAATTTCCAATTTCAAATACGAGAGGAGCACACTACTTTAAAAGGACACGCCTGACAGAAGGGCGGCATTAGCAGGACACTATGGCCAAGTGAACTTTATTCTCTTTACGCGCGCAATATCCTTTATTTGGCTGCTGCCATGTCCTTCGTCCACTGTCCCATTTTAAATGCGCTCGCTAGCTGGCCATGGCGCACTTTGTGTGTTTGCGGGTCAACAGTTTGGCGCTGATCATTATGGCCATGAATGCATTGGGTGTGCGAGTGCGAGTGCGAGTGCGAGTGTGACTGCGAGTGTGTGCCCTTGCCAGCGAAAGGCTAATTGCTGTCGCCGGCCAACACACCACCGACTGTTGCTGCCGCGTATCTCTGCTGGCGCTGGCCAACAATTATCCCTGTTGCTGTTATTAGCGCAATTCCAGGACAATTATTATCGTTTCCACTGTCGCACACACACACGCTTCTGTCATCCGCTCGTTTCTCTTCTGCTAAAATGTTGGTTCACTGGTTTTCGGGGCAAAAGTTCAGTGTCAGTGCGCTTAAACAGGATAATTTGCATAAGATATTCGTAAACTCAATGCTTATCAACAACTTAAATTCGTGGGCGTCCTAAAACACCATTTATTCAAAGTGTTTCAAAGTGGTAAAAGTTGTTTCTAGTTTTATAGGGCAAGATTCCTAGAAAAACCCCAGATTAGAATGCAGCGATTCGCCAGCTCATTCAACATGAGTTTTCATTCTGGTTTAGTTCATTAGGTGGTACTCTTGTTTAAAGGTTCATACATAGGTGACTATGGAAATCGCCCTGATACGGGTCAATCGTAATCCGCTCAGCCTCGTTTCATTTAACATCCTAAGCCAATCGATTCTCCAATCGAACTCCACAGCGTTCTCTTCTCATTCTCTAACCAGAAAAAATAACAACCGTCAACCATTTTAAAGGCAAGCAAAAAAATAGAACATTTGCCTTTGCTTTTTCCTTTTTGCTCTGGCAGTGGGATATGCTCCCAGCTGATTCAGCCCATTCAACCTGCTGTGGGTGGAAACTTAGCACAGCTTTCGACTGGGCCACTTCTGGCCAGAAATTATGCAAGTCGCTCCACAAATATGTCGAAGAATGCCCGCGGCTGGTTGCATGTGTAGGTGAAATTGGGAGTGGAGCGTTGCGTATTTGCCTTGCACTTTGTCAGTGCGCAGGATTGCCGACTGCTGAGTCCCTTTTGCCATGGCCACGGCACGCAAATCCTTTGAGAAACGTCAATGTTTGTGTAGCAGGCCATTCGCGATGCTTACTTCTGCCACTAAATGGCGGCGACTGCCTTGATTTTGGGCCGCGCCAACACACAAATCTCGAATATGGCAACCAGGCAGGATCCAGGCTTGGGACCCGGCGAACCACCGAACGAACGAGTGAACGCATCCTAGCGGAAGTTGGCCATTTCTGGGCACGCTTTTTTGCTCTTTTTCCGCCTGCCCGCTTTTTTCAAAGCGTTGTGGACTCCCCGCGAAAATAAACAAAAGACCGCGTCGCCGAAGACAATACAGGTTGCCCTGCTAACAAAAAATGTGGAGAGCGAAAGCTTAAAAAAAGGAGCTGAACAGCAAAATAGGGAAAGTCGCAAAAAGCGTATATATTTTTGCCCCCAAAGTTGCAAAACGCAATAATAAATATTTGCGGCAATATTGGTCACCCAGTTGTTGGAAAATGCTCGCAAGGCAAAGGATAGCGAATCCTTTGCAAGGACACCCTTTAATATGTGGGATTAGTAGTGGCTGGTCTTTCTGTTTTGTTGGTTACAAAAAATATTTGAAATGGGAAAAGCAAACAAATAATAAGCAAGAAACTGAATAAACATCTACAATTAAAACATATTCCAGACAATTGATAATGGATTACAAAACACTCGACTGGGTATAAATTATTCGTATTATCGACCGCCTCTATTATGGGATGGCCTTTGTTTGCTACTGCTCTTACTGTTGTTTTTATAGTAAATACATATTTTTTTCGCCGCACGGTCTTGCCTAAACGAATTTTAGAGTCTGTTGGGTTTTTCTTATTTTTTTCCTGCATTGCCGACGGCTTTCGTGGCGCGCATAATTGTGGCCAGGCGTCAGGCCCTCCCCCACGGTCACTTGGCCATGCTTCATCCCCGTCCAAAGCCAGCAACAACAATGCCAAAATTGGCAACAGCCAGCCAAACAAGCTGCCCGCAGGCCAACAGCCACGACCAACAATGTTAAGCTGCAAAACAAAGGCCAAAGCCAAAGTTGGCGCGGCCAGAAGGCGGCCGAGTTGGGTTAAGGGGTGGCCAAGGTGGCCAGGTGGATTCAGATCCAGATCCGGATCCTCCTCCCCCCTCCCGCATTGTAAATAATTCGATGCCACTAAACCACACTAAGCAGCACACACAGGCTGTGTGGCTTTCAGCGGTCTCCTGCCGCCATCATTTTTCACCTGGCTAAAGGAACGCACATTTATTTGGTGACCTTCCCCGGTTGCGGGCTTAATCGAACAACTCTAATCTATGGCTGTGTGGCCAGCCTTTTGCCCAGCTTCTGGACCTGGTTTTTTGTTTAGTTTTCAATTTGATGGTCTGGCTGGTGGTCATGGGAGAAAGTTTGCCAAAGAGCGTTTGGCTTCAAAAAATCCATAAAATTTAAATGCAAATTTATGTACGTGTGTGTCCGGGGGAATCAACGGCAGGAGGACCTAAAAAAGGGGGTCAACTAAAAGTGACAGCACTGGCGTGTGAAGGACCCCAAGTATGTGAATAATGGCCATCGGCATGTGCCTTGAAGGCTGCTTTGTTAATTAGAAAGTTTCACTTTCTGCCCTTCCGCATTTCGTTGTGGGTGACTTACACATTTCTCTGTTCTGCTCTCTACTCCGCTCAGGTTCTGCTGCCCAGCTGGAGAACACGGAGCTGTCGAACGGAATTGTACAGGACGATCCGGAGATAATCGCCCAGCAAAACGATAAAGTCGATATACTTTTGCATTGTATTAAATCATCGAGTCGAGATGCCGCCTGGATTTATGGACAAGTGCTGTGCCAAATTATTCGTGATTTAGTGCCACCGAATGAAATATTGACGAAGGTCATAAAGGAGTTTCTGGCCATAAATCAACCGCACGGCGATGTTATTGCCATGATTGTGTATCAGGTGAGTGGTGGCCAAAGATCTAGCAAAGGTAAAGACGCTGGCCATTCGTGCGTGGCTGCTTCGAGCACACATACATGTGGGTTCATTTTACGAGTCTAGATCCGGGACCTCTTTTCCCCCCTTCTCCCCATCCCCCCTGCCTGTGGCCTGGAGACCGGAACGGAATGGGGCCAATGCAGCGCTAATGTTCGCCTCTGCCACAAGTCGAAAGGGTAAAATACTCGCCGCCAGCTTACAGGTTCCAGCTGCCAGCTGCCCACTGCCCACTGCCCACTCTGGGCCCATATGTGAGTGCGTGTGCGTCTGCGGAATTTTTGGCAGCTTGAAAATTAATGGAATTCATGGCTACAGCTTGGCCCCTGTCCAGCAGGACTCGCCGGCAGGTGCGACTACGAGTGCGAGTATGTGGGTCAATGCGAACAGGCTCGCCACCGACTGCGACCACTGTGGTGCCATAAAATTTTTTCATTAGGTTCAAGGTTAGCCAGTGGGTGCGTGCATGGAAATTAATAAAGGCAGGGATCCCAAGGATCTGGGGATACCGGAGCGGCACAATTTGCACTGTCATTTGCAGGGCCGGATTCCCAGGCTGCGGAATTTCATTAGCAAACTTTCTGCCACAAAGTATGCTGTGCTGCAGACTTTTGTGGCCCCTCGAGAAGGCACCTTTTGAGCAGCACAATAAAATTTAATTTCCGTATTGTCGGCCTGGCTTTTATTTAAGCATTTCGTTGCCAGCTCTTAACCCGCTCTCCTCTTCTCTTCTCCCCCGCAGGTCTTTCGCTCCGCCATCGACTCGTCCTACCTGCAGATGCTCCAGGACTGGCTGATCTGCACCCTGCCAACGTTCCTCGCCCAGCCGGAGCAGCAGGGTGTCTGGGGTCTCAGCGTCATCTTTTTATCCGCCTCCATAAATCTGCATTTGATTAAACTATTTCCGCTGGTGCTCGGCATCGGAGCAGCCAACTCTGGGATGGCGACGGCAGCGGCAACGGCATCGGCATCGGCAACAACTGAGGCAGCAGCTCCGGCAACGTCCCGAAAATTGGGTCAACACGAAATTGCATTGTTCGTGACAGCTGCACAAGATTTCCATGCGAAATTGAGTGGCGAGCAGCGGCAGCGTTTCCGCGAGGCCTTCAGCAGCTTCGAGCGGAGTCAGGTCTACGGCCGGATGCTGCAGCGCCTGTGATGCTCAGATGCTGATGCTGATGCGAGTGGCGATAGCGTATAATCATGGGTGACCTCCTCGGGCCCGACTATTTATCTTGCGTTTAATTCCAATTGCGGGCGCGGTCGCGGCTAAGCAATATGCAATGGACTCCGATTTGGCAGCGGCAACTGCAGCGGCTAAACTTGCTCCAAAGACAAGCGCAAGCGTGAATAACTAATTGCCCCGAGCTGCGGATAAAGTTTAAGCGGATGTCCCTTTTCTTGGCGCTCGCACTTCTCCTTCAACTTGGAGGCCCCTGCGCACGACAAAGTTTTTTAATAGTTGGCGAATACAAAATTAATTTATGCTTTACATTATGTGTAACTAATATTTAAATTATTGCAAACGAATGTTCGCCGCCCCGCCCCCGCCCCGCACTTCTTAATCTGGTCGAAAGTTTAACGAGGCCACCAGCGAGCGACCCACAATTAATTCCTGCGGCTTTCGACAAGGACCCAGGACACGGAAATTATGTTCTTGTCAGTTTTGGGTAAAGTTTATCATTTATTTATTATGACGCTGCTTGCCGGGCAAGAAACAACCTGGCCAGAGGACGCTAGTGGGCATTAGTATGCGCCTTAACCAATTGCTGGCTAATTCCTAATCAAAATTACTTAAAAATTCCATTATGCAAACACCCCCTCTCCCTTTGTGTACTCCAATTGTAATCAAAATAATAACCATATTGTTTAATGAAATAAAATCACAAGCTAAAACGAGTTTAGAGGTGTGTCGCCGATTGGGGGGATTGGAAATGGTATGCTTGATTTCAAAAATGCATAAAATCTGAGCCAAGCACTTTGCCAACTAACCGAGAAATTCGTTTTTTGGATTACTGAACTATATGCAAATCGGTTCGAACTTTTGCGCTTTTACCTGCTGGCACATGTAACGTGGCTCCTGAACGTTTTCTTCGTTTTACCGTCTTAACAACAAAGCGCATTAAAGTTGACAAAATGTTTCTTCCCCAAACTATCGTAGAAGTGCTGGACTGAAAAAAAAGTTTAACTAACCGGCTTTTACTTGAATAGCGGATGCCCTGAAAAGTGGGCCAGTAAGCTATTGGTTCGATGTTTGATTTTGACCAACTTTATTTTGTTAATTTGCTAAGAAGGTATATAAAATATGTTTAAGTAACTAATGAGGCAACAATACCTACCTTACATTACATATGTAAAATAAGCCATATCTGGGATTACAGATCCTTAATTTTGCAACAGATTTTCCGTTTTATGTTGATTTATCTTATCTAATCGACTCATCAGTCAAAATATTTGTTTTTCTATGATCAAAGCAATCTCTTAGACATTATACCCTCTAAAGGGTATTGAAATCCGCTCAGTGCGTTACCGTTAGCCGCCTGCGTGAGTTTGTGCACCGAAATTGACAGATAAACTTTTGTTTCGAGTGTGTGCGTGCGACAAGGACGGAAGATGGCTTTTGTGTGCATGCAAAGCTTGCCGGAAATTTGCCAGTTCAACGCGAAACGACAAAAAGCCGGTAAAAAAAGGGAAGTTGCAGCACACACCCAAATGAACTGCAAAGCTGTTCAAAGTTGTATTTCTGTTTTGGCGCGACCGCATTATGCAATCGAGCTGAGGTGGGTGTGTCGATTTCGTCCACTCTCCTTTTAGATTTCCCCCCGCCCCCCGCTCTGGCGCTCTGACTCAGTATCAAGACAATGCGCCCATTGTCGCCATTATGCCGCATGCCAAGAGGCAATTTGGCCAATGCCTGGGCCATAAACTGCAACATTTGGGCTATCAGCATTTGGTTACGCTTCATTTGGCCAGGAAACCCATCCCCCACTTATAGCCACCACCCCCTGAGATTAGCAGCGTGTGACTGACCGAAAAGCAGGTGAGCAGATTGCGTAGCCGACCCGTTGCCAGACGTGGTGCCATGACCTACGCTCCGGAGTCGAGTGACTCGAATGCCCAAGAGCAGACTGCGAGGGCGGTGTGCCACTTCGCTTCGTTTCCCATTTGCTCTCTGGCACTGTTAACTGGGAACTCACCACTATTCGGAGTCGTTCTCTTCGCCTGCGCTCTCTTAAATCCTTTGAGCCGCTCTCTCGTCCTCGGAGGACATCCTCGAGACTAGGTCAGTAGTGTAACAGTCCCGATTCCATTACGTTCCACAGACGCCCACGTAACGATAAGTGTTTGGTATGCAGCCAACACGCCAGGATATGCCGCAATTTCTTAATACTCCGATGGCTTTAAGCGGGAAAGGACGAAGGACGCAGGACGGGGAGCGAGCGGCTGGCTGCGACGACTGTTACACTCACAGTTATGATTATTGTTATTATGATAATGTCAGCAGCATAAGCAGTCGTTGTTGTTGTTCTACTCGGCTTTGGCGTTATTGTTTGGCTATTTGCTCGGTGGAGAAATGGCTTATCCTTTGGGCGAGCGAAAAAGCCAGGGAAACACTGAAAACAAATTAACAAAAGGAGAAGCAATAAAAAGCATAAGAAACCAATAAATATAATAACTCCCGAATAAGATAGCAAACACTGTTGTAAATTGAACTTGACAAAGAGAAAATTAAAGGAAGAACATTCTTGCAGTTTTTCTTATTATTTCTTAGAAATTTAAAAGAAATGATTTTCATGGATTATACATATTTTTAAATGAAAATATAAATATTTTTTAAGTTGAGAACAATTCAAAAGTATTTTAAGTTAGAACAATTCAAAAATATTTTAAGTTCTTTTCATACTTTCTGAAATATGTTATGACTTGAGCTTAGTAATACCTTTAATAGAAGTTTGTTTGTAAATATAAAAACATGTTTAAACATTATTTTCTGAGTGCAAGAACAGAAGGGGAAAGAAAAGTGTGTCGAAGCGTGTGCGTTTATGGCGCCAATACATAGTTGCCCGGCTTTATTTCGCTGACTTCCTGGAGCCCGCTCCCGGGCTCGAATCGATCCATTGATTTTCCCGCCTCATTTGCAAAGCCACTTCGATGCCGGTCGCCATCTGGGCCCGCACTCCTTGTGGCTCATTTGAAATTTTGATTACATTGGCAACGCGCCGAAGAGGAACCTGTCAGCGACTGATACGCATTAATTACGTTACCTGGTGTAAAAAGCAACGCCTCAACGCTAGACGGGCCGCTTATTAAAATTGAATAAATTATGCAAAAGTGCCGGTGGCCTGGCAGCGCGAAAACCCGAGTCAATACTCGTACGCATATACATATATACGCCTGGATCCGGAAGATGGACATCGCATAATTAATTCCGGTCAGTTGCCAGCGGAGAGCGAAATGCAATCAGCATCTTGAGCCTGCTGCCAAAGTCGGGAACTCGGTGACAGGACCTCCAAGTGGAGTGGTACCGATGGACTTTTGTGTTTTCAGCTAGTGAAGTACGCAGCACCCTTCATTTCTTAAAAATGTTTCCAGCAAATCGAAATTTCTTAGCGTTTTTTGCGGTTTTAGCTTTTTTTTCCCTCCTGCTGTTATGGGCTTAAATACACCAAGTTGAAAAGTTTTGGAGAATTAAACCACAATCTTTTAGAAGTATGCCACTTTAAAATCGGATGTCTCTAAGAAAAGTTATGGGCTTAGAAGTGCAGGTTTTAGGACACTTTTCTGCAAGGCCATTTTCCGAAAATTTGGAAAGGGGTTACATTGTCAAAATGACGAAAAATCGACCCCAAAACACAAACAAATGTTTGAACACAGATTTTTAGAGAATCAACCCACAATCATTTTAAGGTATGCTACTTTGAAATCGGATGTCTGTATAAAAAGTTATTGACCTGAAACTGCAGTTTTAGGACACTTTTCTGCAAGGCCATTTTCCGAAAATTTGGAAAGGGGTTACATTGTCAAAATGACGAAAATCGACCCCAAAACACAAACAAATGTTTGAACACGATTTTTAGAGAATCAACCCACAATCATTTTAAGGTTGAAATCGGATGTCTGTATGAAAGTTATTGACCTGAAACTGCAGTTTTAGGACACTTTTCTGCAAGGCCATTTTCCGAAAATTTGGAAAGGGGTTACATTGTCAAATGACGAAAATCGACCCCAAAACACAAACAAATGTTTGACACAGATTTTAGAAAATCAACCCACAATCATTTTAAGGTATGCTACTTTGAAATCGGATGTCTGTATGAAAAGTTATTGACCTGAAACTGCAGTTTTAGGACACTTTTCTGCAAGCCCATTTTCCGAAAATTTGGAAAAATTTACATTGTCAAAATGACGAAAAATCGACCCCAAAACACAAACAAATGTTTGAACAAGATTTTTAGAGAATCAACCCCAATCATTTTAAGGTATGCTACTTTGAAATCGGATGTCTGTATGAAAGTTATTGACTTGGAACTGCAGTTTTAGGACACTTTTCTGCAAGGCCATTTTTCGAAAATTTGGAAGGGGTTACATTGTCAAATGACGAAAAATCGACCCCAAAACACAAACAAATGTTTGAACACAGATTTTAGAGAATCAACCCACAAACATTTTAAGGTATGCTACTTTGAAATCGGATGTCTGTATGAAAAGTTATTGACTTGGAACTGCAGTTTTAGGACACTTTTCTGCAAGGCCATTTTTCGAAAATTTGGAAAGGGGTTACATTGTCAAAATGACGAAAAACGACCCCAAAACACAAACAAATGTTTGAACACGATTTTTAGAGAATCAACCCACAAACATTTTAAGGTATGCTACTTTGAAATCGGATGTCTGTATGAAAAGTTATTGACTTGGAACTGAGTTTTAGGACACTTTTCTGCAAGGCCATTTTTCGAAAATTTGGAAAGGGGTTAGTTACATTGTCAAATGACGAAAATCGACCCCAAACACAACAAATGTTTGTACACAGATTTTTAGAGAATCAACCAACAATCATTTTAAGGTATGCTACTTTGAAATCGGATGTCTGTTTGAAAAGTTATTGACTTGACGCAGTTTTAGGAACTTTTCTGCAGGCCATTTTTCGAAATTTGGAAAGGGGTTACATTGTCAAATGACGAAATCGACCCCAAACACAACAAATGTTTGACACAGATTTTAGAGAATCAACACAACATTTTAAGGTATGTCTTTGAAATCGGATGTCTGTATGAAAGTTATTGACTTGGAACTGCAGTTTTAGGACACTTTTCTGCAAGGCCATTTTTCGAAATTTGGAAAGGGGTTACATTGTAAATGACGAAAATCGACCCCAAACACAAACAAATGTTTGAAACAGATTTTGAGAATACCCACAAACATTTTAGGTATGCTCTTTGAAATCGGATGTCTGTATGAAAGTTATTGACTTGGAACTGCAGTTTTAGGACACTTTCTGCAAGGCCATTTTTCAAAATTTGGAAAGGGGTTCATTGTAAAATGACGAAAATCGACCCCAAACACAAAAATGTTTGAACACAGATTTTAGAGAAAAACAAACATTTTAGGTATGCTACTTTGAAATCGGTGTAGTTATTGACTTGGAACTGCAGTTTAGGTTTTTGAAGGCCATTTTTCGAAAATTTGGAAAGGGGTTACATTGTCAAAATGACGAAAATCGACCCCAAAACACAAACAAATGTTTGAACACAGATTTTTAGAGAATCAACCCACAATCATTTTAAGGTATGCTACTTTGAAATCGGATGTCTGTATGAAAAGTTATTGACTTGGAACTGCAGTTTTAGGACACTTTTCTGCAAGGCCATTTTTCGAAAATTTGGAAAGGGGTTACATTGTCAAAATGACGAAAAATCGACCCCAAAACACAAACAAATGTTTGAACACAGATTTTTAGAGAATCAACCCACAAACATTTTAAGGTATGCTACTTTGAAATCGGATGTCTGTATGAAAAGTTATTGACTTGGAACTGCAGTTTTAGGACACTTTTCTGCAAGGCCATTTTTCGAAAATTTGGAAAGGGGTTACATTGTCAAAATCACGAAAAATCGACCCCAAAACACAAACAAATGTTTGAACACAGATTTTTAGAGAATCAACCCACAAACATTTTAAGGTATGCTACTTTGAAATCGGATGTCTGTAAGAAAAGTTATTGACCTGGAACTGCAGTTTTAGGACACTTTTCTGCAAGGCCATTTTCCGAAAATTTGGAAAGGGGTTACATTGTCAAAATGACGAAAAATCGACCCCAAAACACAAACAAATGTTTGAACACAGATTTTTAGAGAATCAACCCACAATCATTTTAAGGTATGCTACTTTGAAATCGGATGTCTGTATGAAAAGTTATTGACTTGGAACTGCAGTTTTAGGACACTTTTCTGCAAGGCCATTTTTCGAAAATTTGGAAAGGGGTTACATTGTCAAAATGACGAAAAATCGACCCCAAAACACAAACGAATGTTTGAACACAGATTTTTGGAGAATCAACCCACAAACATTTTAAGGTATGCTACTTTGAAATCGGATGTCTGTATGAAAAGTTATTGACCTGGAACTGCAGTTTTAGGACACTTTTCTGCAAGGCCATTTTCCGAAAATTTGGAAAGGGGTTACATTGTCAATGAAAATCGACCCCAACACAACAATGTTTGACACAGATTTTTGAGAATCAACCCACAATCATTTTAGGTTGCTACTTTAAATCGGATGTCTGTAGTTATTGACTTAACTGCGTTGATTTAGGCTTTTTCGAAATTTAAGGTTAATTGTAAATAGAAAATCACCCCAAACACAAAATGTTTAAATTTTAGAGATCACCAAAATATTTTAGGTATGCTACTGAATGGATGTCTGTTTGTTATTGACTTGACTGAGTTTTGACACTTTCTGAGGCCATTTTCCAAAATTTAAGGTTCTTGTAAATGATGAAATACCCAAACACAAACAATGTTTGAACACTTTTAGAGAATCAACCACAATCATTTTAAGGTTGCTATTTAATATGTTGTTTAGTTATTGACTTACTGCTTTTGACACTTTTCTGCAAGGCCATTTTTCGAAAATTTGGAAGGGGTTACATTGTCAAAATCACGAAAATCGACCCCAAACACAAACAAATGTTTGAACACAGATTTTAGAGAATCAACCCACAACATTTTAAGGTATGCTACTTTGAAATCGGATGTTGTATGAAAAGTTATTGACTTGGAACTGCGTTTTAGGACACTTTTCTGCAAGGCCATTTTTCGAAAATTTGGAAGGGGTTAATTGTCAAAATGACGAAAATCGACCCCAAAACACAAACAAATGTTTGACACGATTTTTAGAGAATCAACCAACAATCATTTTAGGTATGCTACTTTGAAATCGGATGTCTGTTTGAAAGTTATTGACTTGGAACTGCAGTTTTAGGACACTTTCTGCAAGGCCATTTTTCGAAAATTTGGAAAGGGGTAACATTGTCAAAATGACGAAAAATCGACCCCAAAACACAAACGAATGTTTGAACACAGATTTTGGAGAATCAACCCACAATCATTTTAAGGTATGCTACTTTGAAATCGGATGTCTGTATGAAAAGTTATTGACTTGGAACTGCAGTTTTAGGACACTTTTCTGCAAGGCCATTTTTCGAAAATTTGGAAAGGGGTTACATTGTCAAAATGACGAAAAATCGACCCCAAAACACAAACAAATGTTTGAACACAGATTTTTAGAGAATCAACCCACAAACATTTTAAAGTGTGCCACTTTGAGATCGGATGTCTCTAAGAAAAGTTATGGGCTTAGAAGTGCAGGTTTTCAACATTATAAAAATGATTTTTGGCGAAAAATCGACATCGTTTTATAACGAATTCAACGAGGTATGATTTTCCAACACTTGACAATTACTTCCCAGTATTTTTATAAAAAAAAACGATTTATTTTTACTGTGTTTCCATGTTTGGAATTCAGTTTATCAAGTGGTTGACAGGAGAAATCCTTTTGTTTCTGTGTGTGTCGCTGAGACTAGGGCCTTAGAATAAATAAATGCCTGATTGACTAGTCAAATGAATGCGGTTACGAGTGATTGCACAAATGCAACTGGCAAATAACGACGATATTAATGGCGGCGCGGATATTTGACAAGTATTTAAATTTCATGTTTCACGCGCCACTAAATGCCAATTTAAGTGCCGGCAGCCGAATTCGCATGCATATGTGCGTCTGGCAATTGTTCGGGCATTGCCACATGAGCTGCAGGCTGACAACTGAATGTTTTGTTAACTCAATTCAGGACAAATCAAATACGCATAATCCCGTGTTTGTTAATTCTTTAATGGTTAACACAAATAACAAACTGCGGTAACATAGTCAACAATATGGCCCTCAGCGAGGGAGTTTGTAATACATTACATTGCGATAAGCATTATCTATATAACAATTATTATAATACCCTTTTACACTGCATTAACATTGAACAAATATGACATTCTTTCGAGGTCAGCGCATGTTTATTATAATACTCTCTAAGTGACATAGAAGCGTTTTATCCTAATATTATAAATAACTAATAGACAATCATTTAATGCTAGGTTATCAATTTAAAAAAATCCATTTTATTTACAAAGTATATTTAAGTCTAGCCATTCGAAGAGCATCACTTAATTGTGGTGATCGTTTGCAGTCCTTTGGTCTATTGGTCCTCTGGTTCCCTGTTAAGGACATGTGCATCCACGACTGCCCTCGGAGATTCACTCGTAATGTAGGCCTTCCTCAATTGCCGCCTAACCCGCCTTGGGCATCATTTCCTTAGAGTCCGGTGGTGGAGGTCCTGGCACAGGATGTCTTGCGCGGCGGCGGCAAATCAGATGTGTAGTTCTGATATCGAGACGAGCAGTTAATGGCCTGCAGGAACAGAAGGAGAGGAGGTTGAGAAAACAGAGGAAGTGGTGGAAAATTGGCAGATATTAACGCTAAAAATACATAAAGTGCTGATGGCCCAGTGAATTCACAGTTTGGCCACAATATTTGATTAATGATGTGCTTTGATGCAGAGTCACTTCTGTTGGGCGATGGGAAATGGGGCGAAAGCTATTCCCTTGTCAAGGCCTTTGGCTGCGATTGTTGCCGTCGCTTTGCATTTGAATGATTAGATTTGATTCAATATTCAATTATTAAAGTGGTTTGAGGTGTTGAAATGCCGGCAGACAAGCAGCGAATGGCCCAAACGCCTGCCAGTCGACTGAGCTGGGAAATGGGAACTGGGAGCTGGGAGCTGGGAGCTGGGACCACTGGATCCTGGCCGATTGAGGAGTGAGAGTTTGCATATAAATGATTTATGAATTTGCGCTTTGATTGAACTGCCTGAAATTGTTGATTAGTGCCTCGTCACAGAGGCAACAACAACAGAGCAACTCCATCCGTAGCTCTGGGGAAATGAATTACGGCTTTTCAACCGCCGGCAGTTACGGTCCTTGGCTTCCTAGGTGCGCTGTGCACTCACATTGTCTGTGTTTCTGCTCATTATTCGATTATGGCGAACGGGCAATAGGGGAAGATTTTAACCACAGATCTCTGCCATATTTATTTAGAGTTTATGCTGCAGAAATTTATTTGGTGTTACAAAAAAGCTTTTTGTGATTTAAATGTAAATTTATGTGCTTCAAGAACAAGGAAAAAACAAGCATTCATAGGTTTGCGAACATTTTTTATTTTGGCTATTTACAGCATTACACATTTTAAGGCCATTTTAATTGATTTATTAAAAAAAAACTATAGCTAGACTAAAAATTAAATATAGAAGTTAAATAAACGACTGTAAAATAATTTAATTAGATATACTTTAATAAAAAAAGAAAATAAACATAACCGCCAAACGAAAGTAGAATCGAAATTTCTTTGATATTTTAAAAGCGTATACAAAATTGTATTAACAAGTACTTTATTGGAAAAAACAAAACTCAAAATTTACTCCGCCTTACAATTTTGTTTAATAGGTAGTTTTCTCTGAACTCACATCCGGATGCGTCGTTGTCCACATATCAAGCCTCTTGGATTGCAAACTCTTTGGATAATTTATGGGGTTGGGACGTGAAAAGGGGAGAGAGCAATGGAGAAATGGACACATTCGACAGTTGAATAAATGCTTGACTAATAGAAAGGCCAGTCACACGGCCAATTAATCAGATTGACATATTCCCGACCACGTGGAATCCGGAATATATAAACCAAAAGGCAAACACGTTCCAGCTGCCCAAGGAAATAATAGCAAAAAACAATACAGGAAACGGCACGGCAATTTAATTAACGTAATTAATCTAATTTAATGACTTGACAAACACATCAATTAGCGAAAGGCAAACCAAGACAGCAGCCGACCAGGAACACAATTTATATGCAAAGTGCCAAAAGCTTTGCGCAAAACAGGAAGGACTCACGCACCGCAGCGGCAAAACAAATTAAAATATTAAAATTAAGCCACAAAATGATTGAAAGGAAATGTTGCACGGTAAAGCAAAGCCCTCCGATCGATGAGTACAATGTCCCTGTCTTCGACTCCGGTTGCCCGCTGTTTCTTGAGCCGTTTGTGTCTGTTTGTCCCTAAAGTAATTAAAAGTAAGTAAAGCGAAATCACCCCCGCGGTGGGGGCGGCGAGCGGTGGGCGTGGCTGGCCAGTGATTTGCGTCCCGCAACGCTTTTTTCTGTTTATGCAAATGGCCGCTGACCAAAAGAATTAATGCGTCCCGAAAGTGAGTTGAATTGGAATGAGCCGGCCAGAGCCCAAAAACTGGGGGCAGCCTGCCTGTCAGCCGTCTGTTTTCACTGCGTGGGCGGAACTTCGGCGGATGCCAACGACCGTCAACGAATTCACACGGAATGCTATAAAAAGACCGAGCCAAAAAAAATCTAAAGCCTGTAATTTCCCATTGTCTCAATGCGTTGCTAATTTGGGCATGTCTTTAAATAGCCCAACCACAAGGAATCATTCGGAATTTAAAGCCCAATCATTGTGCAATTTAATGGAAAATTGTGGAATGCAAGATAATGGTATTTGCTCCAGCAACAATGCGTAATTCCTGCCATGCCCCGTAAACTACTTCGATGCACTTCATTAAATGGACAACACAAAAGATTTTTACACACATCCCATAATGGAAAATATTTCTTCCATAACAAGGGCTGGGAAGGGGCTCTTTGTTTAAATGCCCGGCAGCTGCGAATCGTCGGCTATATAAATAGAGAAATCGAGATGGACGGCCGATGATGAGCCAGTTTGATGGGTCTGCCCGCCTGCCTAGGCTGAAATTGTTCTGTAAACTCTATCTATTTATATCGTAAATATAAATTTTGATGCTGATGCTGTTGCTATTGCTGTGAGTGGAGCTGAATTCGGCCCACGCGGCGTATGCGCGTTTTTCGCACTTAACTCATTAAAACGGTCGCCGCTCGAAATTAATGGATTCTTTTTTGCTTTCTTCTGTCCGTTATTATCGTAAATTATTTAATTGCATTTTAGGATTTTGATTTGAAGTGGAAACATTCGCTCATTTAAAATCGAATAAGGAATGAAAATGGAAATGTGGTTGAGCGGCTTCCAATGTTTATTGATCGGAATATGAAAACAAATAAAAGAAATAAGGAAAGGGTAGGTTTTTTTCAGTCTATTAATCAATATCAAGCCCCACTTAAAAATTATGACAAATAAAAGTGCCATCAAATAAAATGCAAGCGAAAACAATGCTCTGGAAATATTTCAACCGACATTGCCGCCAGTCGAATCGTCGATATATTGACCGAGCACTCAGATGCCGTCCTTTGGAGGACCCTTCACCCAGCCACTCGATGGCACCCACTCACCTTGTAGAAGGCCTTCCGGAAATTCTCCGAGAGAAAGGCGTAGAGCAGCGGATTGATGCAGGAGCTGCTGTAGGCCAGTGTCTGTGCGGTGACCTGAATGACGAGTTTAGTGAGGCTGTTCATCTCGATGACATCCAGTGCCTTGAACAGTAGGATGAGCTGTCCAATTAAAGGGAATACATTAGAGTGTACTCAAGATTGGTTCTTAACTAACCTAAAGGTGACTTGTTTTTTAAGGAATTAAGTTGTCTGCAGAACTGTTGCATGTTTGTAAAATGAATGAGAAATTATTCTGGGCAATTAAAAGCCCGAATTATTTGATATATACATCAACATGGCGAATCAGTTAATTATATTTAAATGTCCTTCGGTATTATAAATAACCATATTTTTACGAAGTACACATTTTCCATTTTAATTAATATTTATCAATTAGTTTTAATACAGAAATTCTTTTATTAATGTGAACTTTAATATGGTTTATGAAATATAAAAGCATATTTTAAATTTTTGTAACAAGTGTTTTATTTTCTGGGGAAAAAAATTAATCTCTAAAAATCCAAAATGATCTTTTTTTGGCTTAAGAGTTAATTAGGTCTTTCAACTCACCTGAACGGGCAGCCAGAGTGAGGCGAAGGCGATGACCACGACGATGACCAGGCGGGTGACCCGCTTCCGACCCCGCTGAGACTCCTTGGACATCCGGACGCCGGTGCCCTGGCGCCACAGCCGCATGATCATCCGCATGTACAGCCCGCTAATGATCATCAGGGGCAGCATGTAGGAGCTGATGAAGAAGGTCACCTGGTAGGTCCTCGAGCCGAGGAAGTCGTTGTTCGTGAACATGCACATGCCGTAGGTGATGTTCTTCTTGGCATCGTAGTCCACCTGCGGAAATCGATGATAGAGGGAGGTGTTTTCAGTGAATGGGTGTGGGAATCGAATATTGCGCATACGTCATGTTGCCAGTGACAGTTGCATGGCAGCAAAGCCACGTCAGACGGCCAACAGCCAGACATCGTAAATAAAACTAAACTGTCATACGAATAGTTCGGACGTCGACAACTAACTCGCAATCTCACTTTGTTTCTCTGTCGCTGACATTTGGCTGACAAATTGTTCTGCCGGAGTTTGGATTGGGAGTAGGGTGGAAGGATTGGGATTGGGGACTGTGGACTGGGGAATTTTGGTTCACGGATTGTTCTATTGGCTAGACGAGACTGGTGTGCTGACGCTTAGGAGGGTCATAAACTGCCTGGCCTATCGTAAAAATATTTGCAGCCTTTGTTTACATTTTGTTTACAATCTCCGCCCCGCTTTCGCTCGTCGAATGCGTGTGGAAAATCGTATTTAAAAAATCTTGCCGTTAATGCCAGAAAATGCTTACAAAAATGTTTGTTTATTACCCGCCCTTGTTGCTGTTGTTATTACACTGAACGAGAGATGTTGGCCCACAAATTGAGTTCAAATCTGGGCAACGTCAAGTGGCCAAGGCCACCGCGGTAGACAAATCATGGCCAGACCCTCCGCTGATTTATGGGTTAATTTCGTTGGCTTGTTTTTCCACCAAACCCAAAGACTTAATAGACTTGACAAGCCATTAATGCCTTTTCCTCGTTCGAGAGAAAGCAGCCAACAGCTGTCAATCAATGCCATGACCTGGAGATCGCATATCTAGTTACGCAGTCAGACATATGCGCCTTTATGATTATTACTTATCGATTTCTAATAAAAAGATAATGGCGCGCGCTCACAGAGTGGCAATCGCGCCCTCATTACTTGCATGCACAAGTATGTAGTACGCATGTGTGCTCGCCGGGCAGTGTAATATGGAAATAATTAATGGCAAACTGTTAATTAACATGTTGATCAAACATGACTTAATTATGCCTTTTTATCGCCTGTTCCTTTGTATTTGCACACGCCGGCCAGATAACAAAGCAAAGCACACATATGAGCATTCAATTTGGCCTGTATTTTTCCAGCTTAATCCTTAGACAAAGCAAAGCAAACACATAAGCAAACAATAATGCGACCCATTGGAGCTCTCTCAACCCTCAACGTAAACAAAGTGAACAGAAACGCGCGAGAAAAAAATAACGAAGCGTGAAATGCCATTTAATAAAATATTAGGTTGCAATAACAACACCAGAGCAGCAGTGGGCCATCTCATAGATAAAATAGCTCATCGTCCGGGTGACGATGGGATTCGGTTAATTAACCGCGACTCATTCGCTTTTGGCAAGCAAAAGAGAGAGCTCGACCGCACAAATAAAAAGTTGGTCGTGTGTGATGTGGAATCCGCTTTATTGGCAGTGGGAAATCAGTGGGGAAAAGCCCCTCGGCTATTTGGTGACGTCAACAGGAAAATAACCCTATGCCTGGCCATGATTAGGTGTAACGAATGCTCGTGATTGTGAAATGTAACAGGCGATGTAACAATAAGCAGCAAATAAATATTTTCAAGGTGAAATTAAGTACAATAATTACACTGTGCTACAAATCGCCTATTCAAATAATTAATTTAAAATACAAAGTACAATTGGCACACTCTATCGTAATTGTTCATTTTTGATATCGCCCGCTGATTCTGGGAAAACAATCTAGATCACCGGCGACTATTCCGCAATTAAATTGTTTCTCGCACTTTGCGCATCGATCATAAAAGCCGAAAGGCCAGAAGGAGCGCTTCAAGGTCGCCACCCGCAAAGACATTTATCATACGCAGTGTGCGCCCGAAGTTCGGAAGTGCAAAGTTTCCATAATGACCACTTGTTACGACTTACGACTGGCCGTGATTTACGTGCTTTCAGATCAACAGTTGAAATTGAATTTGAAATTGTGCAAGTGGGCAGATACCGCCAGTTGGCAAGTGTTTCTCGCTGGCTATCTGCTCTATAATTAAAAATTTATGAATTCGAAATAGCAAATTAGTAACAAAAACAAATTGGGCGCCGCGCATCTAGCAAAATTCTTAATATAAACACAAAACAGAAAACAAGATAAAAAGGGGAATCTTTAATAGGGGCAGGCATATAGTAAAAGCAAATGATTTGTATCAGGATCAGTGGAAAAGAAGGGTTAGGCAGTGGCGGCGGGGTCTTCACCTTCTGGATTACGATCTCCGACAAGGCGGACTATAGAAGAATCTGTAGAAGAGGCAGCATTGACGTGCAGCGAGAGGAATCTAACGAGGTGACGATGATGGAAAGCAATAAATTTGCCTGGTCCGTGTTCTTCACAGCAGATTCAGGCACAGCAGGGAACCAAACTGGGCATGCCCTGCTCCTCCTCCTTTTCCCCTCCCATGACCACTTACCACCACATCGTGGGTGAAGGCTACTGGCATCGAAACGACCAGCACCACGATCCACAGAGTCACGATGGCAATCAGGGTAATGTTCTCCGTTCGCAGCATCCTTGATCGAATGGGATGGACCACGGCCAGGAAGCGATCGATGGACATCAGCACCAGGGTGTAGATCGAGGCGAAGGCGGTCACCACGATTAGGTACTGGACACTGCGGCACCAGAAGCGTCCGAAGGGCCAGTAGTAGACCATGTAGTCGGTGGCCGTGAACGGAATGCAGAGGATCACGAACATCAGATCTGCGGCGGCCAGGTTCACGATCATCAGGTTGGTCGTGGATCGCATGTTCTTGTTGAAGACCACCACCAGGATGACCAGCAGGTTGCCGAAGAAGCCCGTGATGGCGATGGCCCCGAAGAAGAATCCCACAATCCAGGGCAGAGTGCCGTTGATGGCCAGCCATTCCTCGTCGGTGAAGAAGGAGGTGAGATTCTCATCGTTTCTGGTGGCATTTAGGGATATGTTTCCCAGCATTTCAGCTGGTGACACTGCAATGTTATCCATGATTCTTTTTAAACTTTGATCACTTGGCCACGGGTAATTTCACTTGATTGTCACGGCACATTTTCAATTTCGGCCTCTTTTCTGTTCACAGTTCATCGAACTCAAATAACAAATTTCCAATTAGGAGATTTCCGCAAAGCAGCCGCCACAAAAATTCAATTATCATGCGCAATACTGCGACCGTGGAGCCCTCAAAACCGTAATGCACCCGCTGGGGAACCGGGGTCCGGTCCGGAATTGTTCACTCGTTGCGGGTGGCAAAAGCAATTTGGTCCTCGCCCGATAACGGTAATTGTGGCCCAGGTAAGACAACAATAAAAGGACAGCAGGGCACACAAGGAAGGAGAACGAGCCGAGGAGTTCAAAGGTGAGGGGGCACGTGAAAATCGGCGCCGACGCAACCAAACTGGGCCGTGTCACACCCTGACGTCGAGGACACCGGTATATATCTGGGTACGGCCCCAATATCCTCGAGGACCACGTCGCTGCACCTACACCATAAATTCAATATGATGTCTTTCTCTTCTCTTCCGTTCGCTTTCCGCTTCTGTTTACGTTCCTATTCGCTTTTTTATTGACAAACGAGCGGCATAAAATTTGGGGTTCTACCCGAAAAACAGACGTTTCTAACGATTCAATAATTTTTATTTTCTTCTAGCATTTTCTCCGGCGTTTTCGCGTTTTTCTGTTTGGGTTTTTCTGTTTTTCTGGTTTTTGGCCAATTTGAAAATCCACACTGCACGCGTTCGTTTCCAGCGCCCAACTGATTGCTGGCAGTTGAGCTTGTTCAGGAATACTATACTCTTCGATGCCTCGGCGGCAGCGGCAAACGCCGGCAGCGACGCCAGCCATCCCAGCAAGAATAATGGCAACAATAGCAACAACACCAGCGCCGCCGTCGCCGGTTGTTGTGCGTGAGTGTGGAGCTTCGGGTGGCCGCCGGGGGCAGCTCCTCCTCCGCCTCCGCCACCGCCTTCATTTACTGCCCCTCAATCCTCATCAGCTGGCTGGAATGTTTGCTCTTGTTGCTCCAACTGTTGTTGGCCCCCAGTTGAATGGGCAACGCGGCACAGCAATTGTCGGGGCAATCACTACTGCCACTGGGTTGTGGGTCTCGCCCAGCCATTGTCCTGCACAGCGGGATGTCCTGGCTGATGTCGTCAGCTTTGCACAGCTGCACAGCTGGCGTCGCTGCTCTGCCACGTTCGGTGCTTTGCTTAATTTCTCTGATTAACTGCCGGCAGAGAAAATAACAAACAAAAGGCAGCCAGCACGCGCCCCTTTTTCTCAGGGGGCGTAGATCAGATTCACTGGGTTAGCACCTTGTCACAACGTTATGTAACCGCAGCTGCGAGATTTAGCTTTCCAAGACCAAAAGGCCTCATCTCGCCTCGCCTCATTTACATGCTTTTTATTGCCGCTGCCAACGCAATACTCACCTGTCACCTGCAGACGCCGACGTCGACTGAGCAGCCGGCTTCTGCGTCAGCGGCAGCTGTGGAGGGGCAACCTCCTCCCCACCAAACCGCCCATCAAATCTGCGGCGGGCTGTCGCTCGGCATTTCCCGCTGATGTGGGGCCATGGTTCACTGCACCCCTGACGAGGACGTCGCCAACCTGATGAGATTAAATGCGAATTAAGCGCCGTGAGCAACAACAAAAGCGGCTAAAAAAATAAACCAAGAAATCGCCAACGACAATGGCCAAGGCAAACAGCAAACAGCAAAAGGCACACGGGCCAGGTGGAATTATGTTTATTTAATGTGCAGTACTGCGGATTTAATGAAGTCTTTAATTCTTAATGCCGCTTCATTGCCTATTTAAATGGCCAACAAAGGCGGTAAGTTGGTCGAATTTTGACCAAAAAGCGGAGACGCCATCTTGCCCATTTGAACATCATTGCATACTTTGCGGGTGCCAAACTAAATTGACCGGAAGTGGCAAGGAAAGTAAATTGGATAGTTCTTGCAGGGAGCTAAACAATCCAGTTAGCATTTCTATAATTTATAAGCCAATAGTTTTAATTTCTTCCAAATAATAAAAATAAATACTAATACAATATTTTAATTTTTGTAAAAGTTATTGCACTTTAATATTTTTGGTAATACTATTTCATGTTTTAGTTAATTTCAGTTCCCTAGGCAATAAAGATTGATCATAATACTAATATATATTTTAACCAGTTTTAGTCTACATTTGAGATATTTGCATGCTGTAAATATGCTAAAATATTTGCTAAATTTAAAGTTTACATAATTTAAATCCTCCAACCACCTACATGAATAACCATCACCTTGAACCACAATACCTGCAGCGTTTCAACAAAAATTGAAAGCATTATTCCAGGCGCACACTTAAATTAGCATCTAAATAAATGACTGCCAGACATGAGAGTTCGGGACGAGACCCTTCACAACCACACGCCCTCGAAAATACCACTCGGTCTCGCCCTGCACTTTCCCTTTTCCACTGCACAAGCAACAATTTTTGTGATGTCAGAAAACTTTCGACGTGATTGAAATGCTTTTTAATTTTTCATCAAAATCATTTCATTGCGTCAAAATTGTTTGGGTGCTCAGGAGCGGCATGATGAGCCGCATCGCACACACCCATCATAGCCCATGGGGGATTGGAAACCCCCCATCTTGCAGGGACACCGAGCTTAACCTTTTTCGTGTGCTGCGATGGATTGGTTCATTTTTGGCATAATCATGCGATAGGGATCACAAGTCTCTGCCAGGGACACGAACTTTTGGTGTCGTCAAAGAAACTACAGTGGGTGAGGCGGAAACATTACCTGTTTAAATTGGATCGGACTTGAAGCAGGGGATTTGGCTCCCCAATCAATCATGGCATTTAATAGCTTCAGCTCAACCAAATACATTTTTCTGAGTCAGGCTTAAAGATTTCGCCACTGTTCGTGGGCGGCAGTCAACCTGTGACGAAAATGATGGATTATCGCTTTTTGTGAAAACGTTCACATGTTTTTATTTACTTGTATACAGCCCGGCCAAAGCTGACCCTTTTTTCGGCAGCTGCCAGGGGAATTAATAAATGTAAATCCGCATGAGAGTGCCCAAAAAGGAGGCAACGGCGATGCTTAAGCCACACAAAAGACCACACTAATCGCTTTTTTCTCTGTTTTTGGTCCGCCGGGCCTTGGATTGAAAATGGTGGGGTTTCTGGGGTCGATCACGGTCCGGCGACACAACTTTTACACAGCTTTCGCTATTTAATCATTCAAATTGACTTTTTTCCTGCCTGATGGACGTTAATTTTGAAATCCCTTTTTAAACGCTGCCCACCCGCGGATACTCCGCAACTTCGCTCTACGCTCGCGGCTTATAAGTTTTTAGCCTTCGCCCATTTGGTTTTTTCCGCGAATTTCCTTTTTGTTTTTCCGCCGGCGCACTTAGAATGCGCTGAGTTTGCATTTGGCTTTCATTTTACCATTTCGCCGACCGCCATTCTTCTAGCGCCCAGTCCCTTTTTAGTTTTTTAATCAAGATGTTTTAAATGCGGCCACGCTAGTGAATGATGGATTCCATTTTGTCTTTTTTCTTTTGGCCCCAACAAAGTAAACAGAAAGTTGGTTGGTTGGTTCGGCAAAGATTTATGCAGATAATAAAATGAGTTTTGCATGGCTGGCTGATGGTCCCGCTCATAATTAAGGACCGTCCTTGAGCCCTGTTTTCAGTTACCAGTTACCAGTTACCAGTCCGGTTCATTTTATCGCGGATGATAGCGCAGCTTTTTCCAAACCATCCAGCCTTTCAAAGGCAATACAAATTTTCCGAATCCATGTCAAGGACTGAAGCATTCTAACCAAATGTCGCTGGACCCCTTAAAGTGGTCGGCCAACTTAGCCAGTTTAGTTACCTGGACTGCAAACTTTATAGAAAATTAAATTTTGTAGTGCTTCGCCGTTTTATTACCGGGACACGCTTTATTGTTACTTGCCATTGCATTCCAGGTGCAGGACAATAACTTTCCGGAAACTAGGAGAGCCAAACCCGATGCCAAAGCCACTGCAACTTGTTAGACTTCCCGGCCACCTAAGGCTTTTTGTTTTTATTAACTTCCGTGAAAAATGCGATTTTTACGCGCAGCTGCAGATGGCGAGCCGCACCGGCGGCGACTTCCATTGTGAGGAAAATATTGCAGTCGCGGACCTGTCAGCCCTGTGGACACACTTGTTGCCATTGTTGAGATACAAAATTAACTTTTACGCTTTATTACCGCAAGAATGGTGAAACAAAACAAATCTTAAGTTGCAACTGCACTTCGCAACTCCCCGGAATCACCAGAATCAGCGGCATCCACACCATGAACTTCTGTTTTCTGTTGCCATCGCTGTTGCTGTTTCTGTAGCTGTTTCTGTTTTATTTGGTCTTGTTTCCGGAGTCGCCGCTTTTTGTCGCCGGCATCCGGAGGCCATCAAAATTGCCGGAAGCGCGAGCCGGGCAGTCGGCGGCATTGTCATCAACTCAATTACATTTGCGACTCCTTGCAGCCGAAGGGAAGCGCAGCTTTTGTTCGCTGACTGATGACAGGGCCTCCTAAACAAGCCGCACAATACGCGCGGCGTCGTTGGCTTTTATCCTGGCCACGCCCCCGCCCATTGTGTCCTGTCCCGTGTGACGGATGCGACAGGAAGCGCTGCGAGTCTTGATAGTCCGACTCCGCAACAAAGGCTGCGCACAAAAAAGCGGTCGTGAGCAAGGAGTTGGGCGCAGCGGAGCACCTTTCCGTATATCTATGGCGCCATAATTTACTGCTTCCCCTCAGCCGTTGCCTGTAATCTATGGCCATGCCGCTCCGGCAGCGGAAATGTTTCACAGAGATTAGCACAACATGTCAGGATTTTGATTTACCTGCATGCCAAGGATTTACCCCATATCCCCATTCCACTCCAAAGCGCAGGAGCTAAGAGGCTCAGCTCCATCGAATCAGTTTCGGCATCGATTCGGGTATCGGGTATTGGTATCTGGTATCGGGTATCATTAGCCAAGTTTATGTTTGGCTCTCCATTTCCAATGCAAATTGAAACGACTGCGATACGGCTTGCGACCGGCAGGCGCTCAGCTCCAGTCGGTCCTTGAGCGGATTATCCAGGCACAGGTGCGTCTCGGCGTGGAGGAGGTGAGTGCCGCGGCGCAGCCATTGCTGAGCCATCCTCGCGGTCCCATTCCTGCCACACGGCGCCAGCGCTATCCGCCTCGCGAGTCCCACTCCCAGGCAGAGCTCCCGCTGGGTGCTCAGTTGCCCACTGCTCCGCAGCATCCTCCACTGGGTTATGTCGCTGAGGTGGCAGCTCACCAGGATCAAGTCGGAGTCCTTGTGTGTGGCATGCAGGCAGCGATCCTCATTCCGCAGTGTTCCCGTGGCAGCCAGCTCGTCAAAGTGCATCCTGTGGAATGATTCGGGGTTAGTTATTTTTAAATTAATCATAACTCAAATAACTAACAACACAGAAAGAAAAACGTTTTGAACTCTATTCAAAATTTTAGAATAAATCAGCTTTAATTAAAACCACAATTTGTAAATGTTTTTAAATCCTTTTAAGCCCATATCATACAAAACAATCTAAGAAGGTCGATGAATTGGTAATTCCCTATACATTTTTTAGAAAAGACAACCTCTTTTAATGTTCGTTGATTTATAAAGAAGACTTATGTTATTTTTAAGGAATATATTTATAAACAATCTTATAGATAGCATTTACATATGCTATTTTTCCTCTGTGCACTGACCTTAGTTCGGGACTGACATGCCGCAGATACCATTCGAATGGATGGCACTGCCACTCCCCCCTCAGCTGCCGCATCTCGTCGTAGGTGTGAGCCAATGGAATTCGCCTGGCCGCCGGCCTGAGTGCGTAGAACATACTTTTATACTCGTCCAGCCAGGACTCGGCTATGATTTTGGAGTTACTACGGCGGGAGGAGGGTCCAATCAGCATGTGATTGGAATGTTTATATTAAACGGACGCCGTGCTGAAATAAATTGAAAAATACCAGAGGCGGTGCGGCCATTTCACACCTAATCCCCGACCTCGTACTCACTGCAGATAGGTTTCCTGGGCGGAGCTCAACTGATGGTCGTCGAAGTGCGGGGGAAAGTCGAAGGCATGGCGCCGGCGAAAGATGTGTCCGATTCGACTGCAGGGCACGATCTCAATTTGTCCACCGCAAAGCCACAATTTAATGGCCAGCTCGATGGACTCGCCGCCCCAGATCTGCAAGGGATAAAGGACAATTGGACAACTGGGGAACTGAAGGAATGCGCTTGGAAAAGTGTCCGATTGGCGGTCGGAGTCGAGTGGCCTGACACTAGCAATTAGTGCCCACTTGACACTTGCTAATTGGGTTTTCTCACCTTCAGATAAGCGTTGAAGCCGCCGAGCTTAAGGAACCAGTCGCGTGACATCATCAGGACGCCGCCGGCGAAGGCAGGACTCTTGTAGGGCATCTCCGGCAGCTCCTGGTTGGCCAGCCGCCTCCGCAGCCAGTGGAAGTGCAGGGACCAGTCGAATCCGCCCTTCAGCATCTCATTTCCCCTCCGGTAACTCAGGGTCTTGGGGTCAATGGGGTCAAGAATGGGACTAACTGCCAGATTGGGGTCCTGCGCCAGTCGCTCCAGCAGGGGCTCCAGCCAGCCCTCGTTCACCTCGCAGTGGCTGTCCAGGAAGAGCACATGGTGTCCGCTGGCCAGCAAAGCGCCCCTGTTGCGCGACCAAATCAGGCCCATCCGCTCCTGGTTTACCAGGAAGATGAGCCCCAGGCGATCCCTCGCTCCCAGAAAGACGTTCATCCCCCGCCTCAGGTCATCCAGCAGGGTCACTGTTAATTGGACGATAAGTGCGGTAAGTGAGAGGTAAGAGGGAGGAATGGGTTCGATGGCCTACCATCCTCACTGCCGTCGTCCACGATAATTAGCTCGTGCAGATACTCCTCGGGGGTGCGACTCAGCAGGGAGACAATGGTGCGCAGCAGCATCGAACGCGCCTCGTTGTGGAAACTGATCACCACACTCACGTTGCAACTTGAAGGGGGTGGCAGGTTTCGGGGGCGGGAATCACAGCTGAGAATACCAAATGTATTAACAAAAATATCTTAATCAAAACTGGTAGGCCAAAAAAAGTTATATTTCTACCATTGCTGGTCAGAATTTTGGTATAAACATATTTTTTGTTTGCCAAAAAACAAATAGTTTTAATTTCCTATTAAATAAACCATTTTTAAAATTTAGGTGAATTATATATTCACCTCTTTTCTTACCTAAAATGCCTTGTTGATGGCAGTTTACGTATTACCCCCAAAGTATCACTCAGGTGAAGATTGTATTGGTAATACTCCTCTAACCCTTTGCGGGGATGAGAGATGAACTCACTCCAGTCCAGATAGTTCTTCCCACTGTCATTATTTGGATAAAAATGCTAAGAAAAAGATTCGATTAAGATGATTGATTATTATAAGAATATTTATACATTTTACTCACCCCGCTTGCAGAAAAGTCATCATAGCTTTCCTTGCGGAACAGTATCAGAATAAAAACCAACTGAGAGATCACAAATGCAAAGATATAGAAAATGCAGCGGCGTGGCCGACCATATCTTCTACATGCGAGCATGGTAACTTCAAAGACCAACTAAATTGATTCCGGTTTCGTTTCCACATGGCGTTTTCCAAGTGGTCACAAGACGGGCCAGAAAGCGCGACTAAATCGCTATGGTTGGGACTTTACGCTCCTCCACTGAATTCAGTAACAAACCATCTGTTCGGCCGCCTTTCAAATTATCACTTTCTACGAAAAGGTGGGTTTCATATTAAATTTCCGTCTTTTTTACTTAGCTGGTTTTGATAGTGTCGTCACATGCGGAATGAGTGATGTTGTATCCAATGCCCCATTCGTGACTCGCCCGCCACCTTATCATCGCATTCTGTCACACTTGTCACTGATAAATGTTCATAAGTTTGGCAAATATTTGTGTGCAGCTCGCAAGGTGTTAATTGCACCAAACGAAACTATCTATTACCCATGAGCTGTCAGTTTCCGTGGGAATAAGGGAAGGGGGTCGAACAGAAGTGGGCACAAGCATGTTATCGATGTTATTTCATTCATGGCCCTTGGCGCAATTCGCTATCAAACATTCCCGGGTTTTTATCCAGCCAATTGTGATTGAATGTTATTGATATACCAGAAACTATTTCGTAAATTGCTCCACAGCGAAAAAAATCGTTTATAAATAATTAATAAATCGACTTTTGCCCCTCATTTGTTTACATTATTTTTGCATTATAATTGCATTATTTACCTTGTGTGTGTACGAGCGTGGAAATATTTTGCAATTCATATTTTTGCCCGAGCAATTAATTGAGTGTAATGATTTGCACAATTTTCCACCCACTCATTATATACTGATTTGTTTTATTTGGCCGCCCCCCTCAAGCATAATTCGATTCGGGGAACATAATAATGTGAGCGACTCGCCAATATAGACTATTTCCTATGTCAATCAGTTCATGGCAAATAAATTGACGCTGCCGCCGGGAGATCTGCGCCGGAGTGAATTAAATTGGCTACCAAATGGCCTGCGCTTTCATTGAGTCGAGATTCAGTGGCTCACTCGCATATTGGCATTGCCTTTTTATGGCCTTTTGTTGCTGCCATAAATATTTCAGAGGCCAGCGTCGCGTCGGTTGCCCTGCACATCCACATTCATTGTGGATCCCTGCATAACAAAAAGGAAAAATGGAGATGGTAGCAACTGCCACACACAGACACCATTGTCCATATTGGTTAGTGTCCGAGTTTGTTGCCGGGAACGGATGCCCCTCCTTGTGTGATGTGATTTTATTTAAAATTGTTAGGCAAAGCGGAAGTAACTCATTCAGTTAGCAACAAAATCAGGCGCCATGCCTGGTCCAAATTGGAGTGTGACTTCCGCATTGCATTAGGGTTATACTTAGTTGTTAGGTCCTTCGTCCTTGGTGCTTGTTCATGAGCTGTGGCTGCAGCCCAGTTGCTGATTGACTTACGTGCCTCTCGTTTTCCTCTTCGCTCTCGGTTTGCCGTGTTTTTTTTCCATAGCTCTCTCCAGTTTTTACGTGCAGCGGAAATGCATTTTTCCAGTCACGTCTCCACCGACCAGACAAGTGTGCAGACAGACGCCACGGTGCTGGAGCTCCGGATCCTGCAGCCTCGCCAGCTCCAATTCCAGCTGGTGCCAGGTAAGACATACGCCCCCACTGAGTGGCAGCGACGGCCAAGGATTCTTTTGTTTTCGGTTGCCGTTGCCGTTTCGGTTGGCGTTGGCGTGGGAATTTATTAAGCCGGGCGTGATCTATGCATTCAAGCTCGAACGAATTAAAGTGCTTTGTAATGAATGCACAGGGCAGGATGAGAATGGCCCCAGGTTGGCCCCAGGACACCTAATTGTATGCCGGGTCGCGTGTGCAGCTTAGCAATTAAGTGGCCGGCCAATTCAAGGGCGGCCAAGGCAACAAAATTCGATATTCAATATGTTTTCAATTTGCCGTTTTTCGCTCACATCTTTGCTTTTGCTTCGTTCGCGTCCTATCAAAGGCAATCGCAAAAGCCGTAAAACAAATAAAAATAAAACGAAATTATGCCAATAAATGAATTATAAGGCGCACGCACAACGCGGCGTATACGCAACGCTAGTCAAAGGAATAGGCGACAATGCCTAAGTGGCATGTAAATGTGTGTGATAGCGTCGCGTCTATGAGGCACGTCAGTGGGTGTGAGTGAGGGGCTGTCAGTGTGTGAGTGTCGGCCATGATTATTATACGGCCACTCACACACACACACACGCATGGGTGTTGCTGCTGTGTGTGCGTTATGATAATGTTAACAGCCCGGCCCAGGCTTCTAAAATTTTATTAGCAAGCGGCTTATGGAACTTTGAAAATAATAACAAAAAACCAGCAAGGAGTGCCACTGCCCCCTCTTCATCCACCTCACTCACTCTCACTCTCCCTCTCTCTTTCTCTTTCTCCCTCTTTCGCCGACTCCTGTTCGCCATAAAGAATATTGAGGAAATTGCTTTCTTTGCACTCGAAATGCTCGGCAGAACCAGCCGCTTAGCAGGGTGCACTCATTTCGAAATTGTTGCGTATTATCGTAAAATTTTACGCACACCCACAAACATACACACACATGCACAGTCCACGACCAAGGACGTGCGCACACATACAAATGCGTTTTGATGCAGAGAAGAAAAATGGATGTCGGATTGTTCCAATAGGTAAGTATAACTACATATATTTGCATACCCTTTTTAGCCGATTTCAAAGTGACAAACCTGCTGAGACTTCTGTTTTGATTCTATAAAAATCTGTATTCCAATTTGTCTTTTAACAGTGATCAATTTGATTTTTTGATTTTTTAAGTGTAAGGTAGAATTTTTTCGCTAAGCATTGTTTGAGTTTTCCCTCGAGCAGAGGACCGCATTTTTCTTGTCAAACATTTCCATATCCAGCTGTAGCCACACACTCGTGTATGTTGAAGTGCGTGTGTCATATTTGCAAAAACAAAACAAAAGATTGCGAGGCGCAAATTGTGTTTGTTTGTTGTGGCTCATTTTAGTAACTGCGGTCGCGCCCTTGAATTATTTAGTTTAATTTTCAAAGTGCTTTTACCATAAAGTGATATGCGGCTAATTTGCAAGGACCTCGATGCTTGAGAGGGGGACAAATCGCAGTACGAAGATCAAAAGGGAAAATCAAAAAAGCAAACAGAACACATGGACGGAAATATAATTTCAATGATTTTCCATTTCGATTTGAGAGTGGGGGCGGGGACCTTGGAGAAAAAAAACCATTTTAATGATGTTTACACAGTTTGTATGCGCCTGTCAACATCAACTGTAGCTCTAGTCCCAGTCCCTCAGTCACATTATGTCCTCTATGGCGATTGACTAGAACTTTTCACTATGCCCGACGGAGTACTTTACTTGATGACATTATCGCTGCAATACAAAAGGTTTTTTGCCACTGCCACTTCATCTCGGTGTTTGTTTGTACAGTTTCCTCCCATTCATTCGGCTGGCTTTTTTGTCAATGACACTGAGCCGGAGGACTTGCCCGGAAAATATTGCTAAGCGTCTGCGCGTTTAATGGCTCTTGTTGGGAACTTTGATTCGGCAGCGGCGGCGGCAGAGGCAGCAATTTTTCATTAATTTGATTGAACCTCACCCAGTCGAACGGAAATGAGGCACAACAATTTAATGTCATATTTGAAACACACAAAAAATTGTTTTTATTTGATCTCCGCAAGTCTGGGAATCGTTTAATTTAAAAGAAATGAGCACAACAAGGAAGGTGATTGTGATATTAGCATTCTAAACTTGAGCACTAAAATTGTAATATACACAAAAAGGCTACTAAAATTGTTTAAATCAATCAGCTTTTAGCAAGCGAACAAAAATATCAGTTTTTCCGTTAAGTTGACAATTGTGTCCCAGGATGTTAATGCCGCAAAAGGTGTTGTGCCACACGAAGGGGATACCGAAATTCTTCACACACCGCTCCGATAAATCCTCGTTTTTCAGGCAAACAGTGTCATTGCCGATGACCACACCGTCGGGATCATTGATGCGCTGCCTGCAGTCCAAGTTCGTCGTCTGCGGCGTGATCCTCTTCCGCAGAGTCGTCCCGTTCCCATTCCAGCTCCAATACTCCAATTCCTCGCTGGCCGGAGGTCGATCCCGACAGATGGGCGGCGTTTGGGAGAACCTCTTCCCCAGCGGGGTACCCAATTGGAGCAGGAGCAGCAAATCACTGGCATATTTTGCAGTGTAATTCTTGGACACACTACTGTTCGTTATTGTGTTCGTGGAATTATCGGAAAGCACTACTTTGATGCTCTCAATATTTCGACCAGGCTTGCAAACGGCTGCTGTCAGCACTTGGTGCCGATTCACAATGAGGCCGCTGCAAATGAGCTTGTCATTGTCCATCAGGCGCACCAGGTAATCCTCTAAAGGATGTCCAGGGATCGTTACACCTCCCAGCAGCTGGAAGTGGCCAAAGCAGAGCAAGGCCAGGAAAAATATCCCCATTCCTAACATGGCCTCATTTAAAACTAAATTAAGATGACTGAAATAGTGTCTTTTCCTACGATTTGACCCGCCCATTATGAAATAGATCCGCTTTGATTGATAATGGGTTTATTTTGCATTAATTATTTACGGTATTTACATTTGTTTTATCGTAAATCTGGAAGAGTACATTTTAGATGTGTAAAATGCCTTGAGCTCTCAAAAAGTTATTTGAAAGAAATTACCAGATCCTGGAATCAACCATGACTACTGGCGTAGTGACTGGGCCTATAGCCGAAATGTGGACTCCAGTCATTCAACATATACCTTAACTTATGATGTTTTGGACCAGGACCAGAATCGTTGATTCGAATTTGGTCTTCGTTTATGTACAGCAAAGCCAATAGCAAAAATATTCCCTTTTTCAACATGGCTTCCTTTCAAACTGACTTTTCAAGACTAACTACTTCTACTTAACTTCCCTTTTGATTTCCAAATTTGTAATGGTTTTTTATAATCAATTGATATGGTATTTACTTAAAGTTCTTAGCAGATTTGGAAGAGTATATTTTAGAACGTTACAAAACTGAATTGAAAGTGTTTAGCAAATAAGTAAATTTAATAAAAACATTTTACAACCCATCACAAAATTGTGTCTTCGATTCGAGAGTTTTTTATGAGTTCCATGCCAAGAATGGAGAAATCCAGAGCATCGTAGATTCGAATGTACAAGTCGACTCCCGTGAAAGCAGGACAGTTGTGGCCCGCCACATTGATGCCACAGATCATTTCAGCGTGGATCAGGGGATTCCCGATGGCCAGCTGGCAATGGGTCGTAAACTTCATATTCTTCGCGCAGATCATGGTGCTGGTGGCCACATGAGCGCCGGGATCCTTCATCCGGTGCCGGCACTCCTGGAGCGGCAGGACATACGATGTCTGCGAGTGAATGTTGTGGCGACTCCTGATCCAAATTGGCAGCTCAATGGGCTCGTAATTTTCCAGCTCGGTGCTGCAAAGCTTCACAGTGTCGTCAATGACTTTGGAATTTTTCGGTGGATTAGAAAGTTCAATTGCGACTAACAAAGGGTCTGCGCCCTTCAGGAAGGTCTGGTTCAGGGGAATCCTGTGCCCGTCGAGCACTTCGTTGTTGTACATCTTCATTGTTACCACATCGTTTGACGCATCCTCAAAACAGGTGGAGCTGGTAACCACGAGCTTCTCGGATATCACCGTTCCCATGCAGATGTATTCGTTATGTTGATAGATGCGAACCATCAACTCGTGCAGCGGCACTTTCTTCTGAGATTTGGTCATCAAAACCACGGGCTCCTGGGATGTGCCATAACGGACTCTCGGTTTTGGTGCATCCTGAGCCGGTTGTTCCGACTGTTCCACCTGAACCGGCTCTTCCTCCTGAGCCACCTGGTTGTTTTGCATTCCTGTCCCCGTCCGACGTCGTTTGTAGTCCATCTGGGTCTTCGGATTGTGCTGCGACCTGTAACTGGCTAGCATATAGCGATGATAATGCGTCTTGGCCGACCTTGCCTGGTTTGCCAGGACAACGAGTAAAAGGATTTGAAAAATCCAGAGAGGACGCAGCATGATCACTCAGAGAAGTCTCTGCTACTGACCTTATGATAGTTGTTATTACCCTAATCCTTAAAATCAATTCGAGACGCCTAAAACTGATTTTTTATGGCTAAACCTAATACCCTTAACATTTTTTATTCTAGTACAATGATAGTTTAAATTTAAGAGAACGAATTCAGGGCTAAACACAATTTTGTTTAATGGATTTTATTGTTGACAAACCTCTTTGGGACTTAAGGAATATATCCCTAATTAAACTTAAATTTAAATACCATCTAATAATTCTGGAAATATTCCAATTCATTTACCTGAGGACCGCCGTTTCGGGGATCATCGAAGGGAATATAGGGTACATGATTGCCAACGTAAACGTTGGGCGACTTGTCGGCCAGGGACTGGAGCATGGGTGGGAGCTTGGCAGGAAGGGATTCGTTGAAGGGGCCGGAGGCTGTGAAGGCCCTCAGTGCGTCCGTGGCCATCTGGATGAAGGGTAGGACGAGCCTTATCGGTAGGTATATGTCCATGTTGACGGAGTCGTCCTCCTCGTCGCAGTGCGCTCCGTATATATTGATCCCGGCCAGCTTGTTATCCACAACCAATGGATCTCCGGGCCGGGTGAAGCAGGTGGTCTTCTTCGAGTGCCGCCTGTTGCGGACGCAGAAGAATCCGTGTTCGAATGTGGACACGTGGAAGAACTCCTTCAGGCCGTAGTACATCCGGCAACGAATGTAGTTTAGCACCCGCGTATCGTAGAATGTGACTTCATATTGCGGTGAGCCAACAAAGGCCATCTTGACGACATCCCCCTCCTTGGGAATCTTGCGGTTGAGCGGTATGTAGCGGAACCTGTCCCGCTCGAGCTTTTTGGCCAGGGCGAGCAGAGCCACATAGTTGGTGAACTCATCACGACGGTTCACCGGCATGAAGAACGCCAGCACCTGGTGCGGAATCGGAGACGGGGCGAACTCAATCCCAGTCAGTATGCTCATGTGTTTGGCCGTGAACTCGTATGTGGCATCATATCCCGGTGCCTGGAAGCAGTGCGTCGACGTAATGACCATCCTGTGCGAGATCAGGGCCCCAGCACAGATCACGGAGCCCTCGTTCAGGACGTTCACGTAGTAGGTAACGTCCGTACTCGCATCGAAGGGCTTCTCGACGCGAGTTTCCAACGGTGGCGGTCTGTCCTGATCCTCGAGAGCCTCTCGATCGTAGTTTACGTGGTTTAGATGGGAATGGCGACCATTACGGTAAGTGGGACGATGGTAGTTCTCCTCGTACTTTTTCAACCACCTGGAATCACTGCAGTGAAGTCCTATGATGAGCCAAGTGCATGTGATTAGAAGTCGCATGTCGATAGAAAACTGGCACTAAGAAGGGCCATTCATCTGGCTTCTTCATGGCAAAAGAGATTTTGTTGACTAACTTAATTAGTCTCACTTTAAGCTGAGAACGAAAAAACACCTGAAAAAAGTTAGTTAAAAAGATATTTAAATCACTTGTTTCCGTTGCTCAAAGTTATATTGCTGTAAAAGGTTTTCAAAAAGAATCATCATATATGAAATGCAGAAGGCTTATCTCGAAATAATAACCTATTTCGTTTTTTGTTGTTGTATTATTACATATTATTTAATCAATTTTTTCAATATTCAGTTGTCTTACCACCCTTATTACATCAGTAAATAGTAAAGCTGTGTTTCCCAGTTCGCCTGCAGCAATATTAATTAGCAATTTAGATGAATGCCAATCGGCAGACTCATCTCGCACATCCCTCTAATCCTTCGAATGTCCTTTATTTGCCGTGTCTATCATTGTCTTGGCATTTGCATTTTTTGCAGACGACTCTTGTTGTGCGCGCCGAAAGTGTACGAATGAAAGGAAGTCATCGCATTGTGATGTGTGCTGGAGTGCCGGAGTGCGGCTGCACATTGAATTATAAACCAGGCATCAATGGCCGTCATTTAACTCTTGCCTTTTGCTATTTGCGTTTGCCGTTGCCGTTTGCCGCCATCGAGGCAGACAGCTGAGTGGACCTCAGCTGACAACGGCAGACGACATTGTGCCGGACATGAAAGGCTTGAAAGGTACCAGAATATGGGCAAGATGGCTGAAAAAATGCGGCGCACAACGGAGGACATAGATAATTAATTTGCTTTGATTACAGTTGTCTGGTGCTGCAAAGGAGGTAGGAAAAAACTGATTCCGAATCGGGCTTTGGCTCCGTCTCCGTCTCCGAAGTGGACTGACTGGCAGACGGAAATTGAAGTGTTTGTAATGTATGCACCGCCTGTGGCAAGAAAACGGATGAGGATGGTGATGGGGTTGGGGAAGAGGGTGGGGATGAGCCAAAGGCATTGCCAGCCGACTATCCTTCTCTGGCGTCGACAGCAAAAAGTGACAGCCATGTCGGCAGGCTCGACGGCGACGAGTGCGTCTAATTGATGGGCGGGCAAAGGCTTTTCCATGCAAATATAGTACGGGTGGGCTCTGGAACAGCTGCCGGCTGCCGGCTCGGGTTCGCTCATCAATTATTTAAAATATGTTACACTTGGCACATAACTTCTCTGACAAACATGTGTTCTTCGTCCCGGCCTGTAAGCCGATCCAACAGGCCGTAATAGCTGGTCATTATGTTTATGGGCCGACTCCAGGGGACAGGACGCACACCTGACTCGGGAAAAAAGGCCATTCAACGGCCTTGTCGAAATTTATGCGTACGTGACGGTTGAAAAACGTGGCCAACGTCAAGCAACCTCGGGTCATTTATTATTAGCTGTAAAATGCGTGCTGGATCCGGTTTACTTCCGCATTCCGTTTGGATTTCAGTGCTCCTACGAGCTGTCTGCTATCTAATAATAATTGGATGAGCGCCAAATCTGAAACAAAAGACGAGTCGCGATTTGATAAAGGACGGTGTGAAAATAACCCGTGCTCTATAAACTGTCTGACATAAAGGATGGCATAAAGGAAGTAGTTAATCAATTTTAATTTCATGATATCTTTACCAAAACTTTGAATAACTATGAGTAATTAATTGTCATTTAAACGTACTTATAATCCAAGGAATTATTGTTAACTTACTTTTAAGTGGCAGCCAAGATAACATAAAAATATACTGCTAAAACTAAAGGCCAGTTGTTTACGTAGTTCAAGTGTAGATTTCCGCAGGACGCTGCAGTTTTATACGAACGCTGTCGACGGCAAATTAAATGTCACTCACACGCCATGTAAGCCGAGCAAAGACTTTGCAGCTCATTATGCAGCATGACGCAATGAAAAACACAGAAGGGGGTGCTGGCTTAGCTTATTTGAATTTACAAGTTGCCAACGAGCGACTAATGGCAAATTGAATTTCGAGCACAGAACGCTTTAAAAGCAATCAAAGGCAGTTGCCGTCTCGGTGGATCTCCAGATGGATCTCTGGCTGGGATTTGGCTGCAGGGTCAGCTGTGCGAGTACATTTGTCTTGTGCCATTTCGGAGATGGACACGGCAAAAGAGTGAATGCAATGGACACGAATTGCCTCCGGCTCCGAAAAAGTGGAGCAGTAAAAGGAGCAGGAGCAGGAGCTGGAGCAGGAAAAAGGAGCTGAAGGAGTGATCTCGGCGGTGGCGGCTTCGTCTTTGATTGCGCTGGCTCTCCGCCTGTCTTCTACTCAAGCACAGTTCGTTGCACATTTGAACATACCCTCAGAAAATAAATGCAAATTTAGCCATGGCAAACACACACTCCGGAGCACATTGGCCATAGACAAGAGGACTGCTCCTTTTGTTGCCCTGCCGCCGCTGCACATTTCCCGAACGCCAAAGCGCTGCTCCAGTTTGCCCGCTTCCGCTCTGCCCTGCTCTTTCAACATATTTGTATAAATTTTCGATTTTCTGCTTCACCAGTCTGCTGGAGTTCTATAGCTGCTGCTCCTCTTCACTTTGTTTACGTCTCGAGAATTCAATATTTTTTCAACCTATTTCTGCTGTTTTTCTCGCACTTGCTTTGTTGTTAAACTCGGTTCTGGTTCGGTATATAAGCATTACTACCAAAGGATTGAAGGCGGACAGACACACACACACTCTGCTCTGATAATCCTGGGGGCACCTTTAAGCAGTATATCTGTTCGATTTGAGCTGCGGCACCAGCTCCAGAATTTACTTTTCACTCTCACATTTTATATGCTCATTAAATTTTATTGCTCCTATATAGTTCTAAGTCCTTCACAGCACGCAGAACTCGTTTTGTTTTGGCATGTACGTGCTTAAACGCTGCCTGCTGCCGTTTGCTACTTAATGGCTAATTAGTGGTATAATTTACACCTTAATGACTCTACAACAATGCTCAGGCAGCTGAAGCTGGAGCAGGAGCAGCTCCAGTCAAGAAGCCACAGCCCTGAGCCCAGAAAGCTGCTGCTGAGCAGCTATCTAGTTTAATCCCAGCACCTTGTAGGCCGCACCCGCCATCCACCCAGATACCCAGACACATTTTATCGCTCGGCTCATATGTATGTATGTGCAAATCAGCGTCCATTAATAAAGACAGCTAGCGAAACGTTACGCATACGCCGCGTTGCATTAATCACAGCGAACGATACGTAGACCTAGACCGCAGCGTGTTAATTTCATCGCAAATGCCTTTTCCAGTATGAAAATTTATGTATGCCATTTTAGGCAGTTTGATTTATGACCCCAGCTCGGAAGTGAATCGAGTTTTGGTGAATTTATTCCACGGGGGCTTTAATCGCCAAGCGGAAATCCCTGAAAATAATACGCCCAGTAAATCAATTTATTAGTTGATTGGGAAAATATGTGTATATATGCCATTTTAACCAAACTTTTAAACCTGGGACATTGAATATTTCTGATAACGCAAAGTAAAATTACTTTTCAATATTTCTCGCCACCAGATTGATTGACTTGCATGCGAGGCGAGGCGAAAAATGTTGTCACGCACTCGGAAATTATTCAAAATGACACAGCTCACACAATGTGTGTGCACCTGACAAAGTCGACCCGCCAAAGCGAACTCCACGGGGTGGCAATGCAATTTGCAAATTGCCATAAAGCTGCAATTGTGTCAAATATTTTAATGCAATAAGGGTCGCAGCACGATAGCTGCATGCACTCACCGACTCGTTCAAAGACCACACTAATGGCAGCGACACGCTGCGTATACGCAATGCGTCAGCAATGACATCAGCAGAAGCCGGGTCAGATAAATTCGCGTTAAAGTCGACTTGCTATCGGAAAGCTTATCGCCCGGGCAATTTCGTCCAGAAGTTCAATTACGAACGGGCATAAATCCGTTTAGAGCCACAAAATCTAAGCGGCACCCCTAAATAAAATAGACAAAAAACTAAGGCAACCAGTCGGGCTATTCAATTTTTATTCTCTATTTTTTATTTATTGCTCTAGCAGAGGTCCTTAAACCAAAACTCAAAATATATTTTGACCAGAAAACAGCGGCACTGCAGAGCGACAAGGACATTCGGCAGCGCGTTAAAAAACAAGCGAAAATATTACAACATTTTAATAGCGAAAATGAAGATTTATTGCCCACGACGACGACAACGACGGATGACGACGCCAAAATGCCACGAAAAAAATGGAGCTCAACTAAAAAGCGCGTTTAAAACAAAAGTAAAGGAAAGAGCCACTGACCAGCAAAATCAGAAGCAGTAAATGCTGTACATCATTGAAAGAATCGACTAGGAAATGCTGTTTAAGCATTGGATTCAGTCATAAATTATAACGTATGGTTTAATGGTTGTTTGGCCAAGGGAATTAATAAAATATTTCATAACGTGCTTATTTTATGTAATTTTGACATACATATAAATACATAAATAACCTTTTTTTGCAATGAAGAATTGTAAAATATAAAGCTAAGTACTAGATTTCCTATTAATGCTAACCTAACATAGTTGATACCATTAACCATTAAATTACAGCTCAATTCGACAGGATCAATTTTATGTATTCCAAAAATGATTGAAAGGGTTTTGCCCATCTCTGCAAACTCAACTACCCTGCATATTTTAAAATGTCCTGGGTATCAGGATGTGGAAAAAAGTGCAAAGTGTAAAAATCGCTGCCGCGTCACGTCACGTCAGCCGCATGATAGACCAGTCAGGGAGTTGACCGCTCCGCCCCGGTCAGTGGGCGTGTCCAGCTCCTGACTCTTGACTCCCGATTCCCTACTCCCGATTCCCTACTCCCGACTCCCTTATCGCAGCCATAGTTGCCGCCATTGTGTTGCTGTTGCTACTGCCACTGATGTTGCTGCTGCTGCTGCTGCCAGCGATGTTGCTGCTGTGCCTCCTGTGTTGTAGCCGCCGTGGTTGTCTGAGCCTAGCGCACGTCGCAGTTTGTTAGCTGCATGCCAAACCGTCCCAAAGCGTCCCCAGCCTCGTCCCATTGTTTGCTCGCCCACTGTGCACACACAACTGGGCGTGTCCAATCAAAATATGCAAATGTTTTATCCGTAAAACGTCGCTTTGATGGAATTTCGGCACATTTCGCTCTCGCACACTCACTTGCTCCAGCTGCTGTTGTTGTTTGCTTTGGTTTGGCTTGGCCGCGTTTGCCTTGTTTTGGTTGTTTCGGATTTTTCCTTTTTTATTTTCTGAGCGGGGTGGAGAGGGGGGTGGGATGGGCTCTGGGGGTTCGTAGACCCCTCCGACAAATTAGCAGTAGTTTGCCGGGCCTGGCTGACGGGCACACGTCAATCAGCAAGCGCGGCCACGTTGCCTGATTTATATGCATAAATTTTCGCGTGCGGTTTCAGCCAGTTTACTGGCGCTTTAATTTAATGTTGCCAGCATTTGCGCGTCATTTTCGGTCAACCGTTTTTCAATAGTCATTCCCGGTAATGGGGGCGTGGCATCTGGCAGGCTGATGATGAGCTGACTGCCAGGCACCGGGCTCCGGTGAAATGTGAAATGTGAAAGCTCATTACTGCGGCTATGGGCGTGTGGTTATCGGGGGGCGTGGCCAGTTGCCTTGTGGGTAATGAATTTATGATATTACTGACCAGGCCAATAGTTCGGCAATCACACAGGACATACTTTTAAGGACCCGAGCAAGAATTTCGATCCCTTGCCCTCAGTATTAGTAGTTAGATTTGCGGTTTTCGTGTTGACTGCCCCTGTATTTGAGCTCAGCTTACCACTGATTGCACTTCTGCAGCAGTGCTGACAACTATTCAAAAAAAGATGAAAAACTTGCTTTTTTTAATTTCACGCTTTTATATACAATAATAACAAGTTTTTGGTTATTAACAAGTGTATTTTTAAGGAGAAACCGGTTTTAAATTAAAACCAAATCTCATCAGGTATGAAACCAAATTAAATTACCAGTTTGTTTTCGAATTTTTGTGGATAAATCCATTTAAAAGGTCGGAAAAGAGACACATTGTCAGCACTGTGCTGCAGTCTCAGATTCCAAATCCCGACCATAACCACTGGGCCAGAACCAAAAACTATAACAATGTCGGTGTGCCATGGCAATAGCCATTGTAATTATGAAGTAACTCAATAAACATGAATTACTGTTAGGAGAAACTGCATGCAAATTGCAATTAGTTTCTGTTTTGCATTTGCCATTATTATTGAATTTGGACTAATGTGCAAATAGCATTGGCGTAGTCGCAGTCCTCGTCGACGTCAGCTGCCCAGCAACCTGTAACTCAATCAATGGCCAGTGCGGTTAAATTGCGGCTCACAAAGGGGACTTTAAATACTCGGTGTGTTTAAACTCATTATTGATTCACAATGCACACTTTTTGTTTTGCCAATTAGAGTGGGTCCTCCACCCGCTGGAGTTTGCGATATCACCTCATTAAAATTGGTAAACCCGAGCGCAGACATACAGACTTCCCTTCGGGCTAAAATGAAATTTATAATGACAGCTACAGCAAACAAACAAACAAACAAATCATGCCTCTCCCATTCCGTCCAACAATTATGGGCAAAGTTGAACGATACAACTAAAATATAATCAGCCAGGACCTCCGTGTGTATGTATGTGTGTTTGTTAATACCGATCCGTGTAGTTCTCACCATCCTGTGTTTGTTCGTTTGTTTGTTTTAATTAAAATTACAGAACCATGTTCGTGGCCCTGTTTGTGTCTTTGTTCCCGCCTTTGTTGGGCACTCTCTCACTTGTCCAGCTTTTAATGCTTTTTTGGTAAATAATTTATATTTAATTTTCAAATAAATTACAAACAAAAATAGTTGGCAAACAAACTGCTACCATGGGATGCATACTTCATTGTTATCAGAGATAAATTAAACTGGAGTTGATATGCATTATTTAATTCTATGAATCCCGGATATTTGGTTATGAAAAACTCAACAAGATAGACTTTCCGACCACTTTAAACTGTTTAGTTTGACAATTGATTTTCCCTCGTCCCATTGTGCCTTTCTAAAATTGTGTGTGTTTTCTATGGACATTGTCTGCATTTAGTGGCAGTGGGGATTATTATAATTGTGTAAGCTATTTAAGCATGATAAACACACGGTGTCACACTCATTTGCATGCGTGTGTGTTTGTGTGATGTGGGGTTAGAAAAACACACTCACACCTGCGCAAACCGAGGAGTTTTCCCCACATGCGTGTGATTGTGACGTGTGGTCGGCTTTGATGTGGAATATCGCTGTACGCGGCTGGCCCAAAACCAAATCTCTAACTCTTGCTGTCCACGAAACTTTCGGCTTCAAGTGTCAAATTAGCAGTGCAAGCCGAACTGAAGCCCTTAAATATTAACTCTTACTTAAAAATGTACACAGCTCGCCTGGTTACCAATTAAACTAAAGTGTTGCGTTTTGCCAACCATCCAATCCAGCCATCTAGAATCCCCGCTCGGCCGCAGCATGCACACAAACTTCAAACTGCAGCTAGATAAACAGTCCGCCCTCGCAGGCGCAAATATTGATAGCCTAACACAAAAGTTTTATGCACTAAAAGAACGCCTAGGATCCCTGCAAAGTCAATTTTCACCCAAGTCGACGTTGGTTGAAAAGTTAGCAACACAAAGTAACGAAAAAAACCAAAAAAAACGAAAAAAGGAACACACAAAAAGAAAATGAAAGCCGAAACGTAAATTTTTATCTCTGCGCGGTGCAGTGCAAAAAGGTTTCGAGTGCAAAATAAAGTTACTTTGGCAATGCGATGCATCAAACCGCAAAACAAGATAATTTCAACGGTAAATAAATCACAGCCACGAGTGTTGGTGCAGTGGGAGGTGGGTGGTGGGTGGTCGGTAGTGGGTGGTGCGGAGGGGTCCTACCCACACGGTTCACTGCCTTGCCTCTTTCGAGAGAATTTCTGCTCCCCAAAGTGAAACAACTGAAAAGTTGCAGGTACACACAAAAAGAATTCGGATTAAAAAAACAAAAAGTTGCCTTAAACTATGTTATTATCATTTTTACTATAACAACACCTAACACGTAAAACCAATAAACTATTTTCCATAAGGGTTTACTTTAAATCTATCCTATTAAAAAAATTAAAGTTGTGAAAAAATTGCATTACAATATCGCAACTGCTATATAAACTTTTATGAGTGATAGAAAAAAAAAATTCCACAAACGAGTGTTAAACAACAGATTCCACGCAAATATATTTTCACTTTCACTTTTAGCCTTGCAACTTCTCGAAATACATACATCATGTTTTTATAACACTTTATAAAGGGTAATTAAAACCGTGGTTTATTTTTATACCCTTGCAGAGGGTATTATAATTTTGGTCAAAAGTGTGCAACGCAGTGAAGGAGACATCTCCGACCCTATAAAGTATATATATTCTTGATCAGGATCACCTCCTGAGTTGATATAGCCATGTCCGTCTGTCCGTCTGTCCGTCTGTCCGTCTGTCCGTCTGTCTGTCCGTCTGTCTGTTTCTACGCGAACTAGTCTCTCAGTTTTAAAGATATCGAATTGAAACTTTGCACACAGCCATCGATCCTTTGCACGCAGTATATAAGTCGGAACGGTCAGGATCGGACAACTATATCCTATAGCTGCCATATAACTGATTGATCGGAAATGCCATAACTTTAGTGTTTGTTAAGTTAGGAAGTTGGGATTTCCTAGGGGTATTTTATTTGGCCAGTCAATCCGACCTACCAAATTTCATAAGGATCGGCCGACTATATCCTATAGCTGCCATATAACTGATTGATCGGTAATGCCATAACTTTGGGATTCGTAAAGTTAGGAAGTTGGGATTTTCTATGGCTTTTATATTTGGCCAATCAATCTGACCTACCAAATTTCATAAGGATCGGCTGACTATATCCTATAGCTGCTATATAACTGATTGATCGGTAATGCCATAACTTTGGGATTTGTAAAGTTAGGAAGTTGGGATTTTCTATGGGTTTTATATTTGGCCAATCAATCTGACCCACTAAATTTCATAGGGATCGGCCGACTATATCCTATAGCCGCCACTTAACTGAACTATTGGAAATGCCATAACTTTGGTGTTTTTAAAGTTAGAAAGTTGGGATTTTTTATGAGTGTTAAGAATGCATCATATGAATAATTTTGGAGAATATAATTCGGAATATTCTGCAAGGGTATTTCAACTTCGGCTCCGCCCGAAGTTAGCTTTCCTTTCTTGTTTTCTTGTATCCTAGCTAAGCTTTACTGTAAAGGAGTAAGTAATCTCTGTTCATTAGGTAAATTGAGTTCTTTGAGTGCTTTTAAAGTAGTAAAGTAAACAACTCTTTTGTTTGAATTAATGGATTGATTTTAAATAACTTGATAGTTGTGAATCTTATTTTTACCTTTTTCCGTAGTGTATTCTGGCAGGCAAATCCGGAGCCAAATCATTCTATTACCACCTCGGGCAACACTCGCGCGTGTTGCACAGAAAGCTGATTAGTTGCCATTGTGGCGCACACTGACACACACAGGTGCATTTTGCGTCAGGTGGGAGCAGTGCTAGGTGTTGCAAATACTTTCCCGTTGGCACCCCGAGGATTACCCCTATTCACGCGATTTCCATCTCACTCACATTTCCCGTATTCTTATTGCGAAATTATAGAATCCTTCATCATTAGCATGCGAGTATTTAATTGGTTCGAGTGCACTCGATAAACTTCCAATCCGATTAGATAAACTAATCCCGTTTTATAGTAACATTGCCTTTATAATAAACCAAAGCTCGGAAAAAGGATTATTATCTAAGGACTTTGCAGCTTAGTGGGGCAACGGAGGCAATAAAAAGCTAGTTCAGGACTAAGCACTAGAGTGGAAACAAAGCCCAAAAGAAACTGGGTAGGGTAATAAATAAAATGGCCTTGTTACCGGGAAAAAGGTGTCACACCCCCACCTGGAATTGCAGCCTGCAGCGAGTGCTTAAGCCAAAGTTGAACTTTAAGTAGTTGCCACCTTAAGTCGCTGCCAGCTGCAGGCCAAAAACCGAAACGTAGCATATTGCCCCATATGGACTGCCAGTCGCAACCCTCCACTTTCCCCCGCCGCCTCTCACAAAAAGTGAACCAAACTTTTCCATTATTTTTATCTGCTTCACATTTTCAAGTAGCAAAAACTTTGATGCTGTATGCAAAAATAAAAACACAATCCGCAAGCTGGGAAAACAAAACCAAAAATTAAATACAATTTTTTTTTTTGCTTCTTGCTCGCACTCAAAGCCAAAGCAGATTTTCATATATAGCCCGGCTAAGACCTTCCCCAAACAGTTATTGTGCTGGCCGGGCCAATTCAAGGCCCCCTCGGGCTGGTGTCTCTGACATTTTATTTAGTTTGTTATTTGTTCATACTTAAGTGTGTCGCCAGCGTCTTGTATTGGTTTTATTCGAAAAACTTGTCGTATGTCGTCCTCGAATCGAAGAAGCCAGTCAGCGATGCCCAAGACAATAGCCCACATGCACACCCCCACCCACACCCTCGGCCGCAAACACTGATTTCAGATCCCCATCCTTGTATAAGCAAAGTAAGTTGTTGAGTAGATTACGTTTTTGTTACGTCCGCCAGCCATTGTCTTTAAGTTTTTGCCGTCCTTTATGGGCAACGAGGTCCCCAGGTCCCCGGTGACCCTGTAAACTTCAAATTGCTACAAGTGACACAGTCCCATCCTTCGATCCCTCCGAGCATCCGCATCCTGTCGAGGACACTGGTCAGGCGGCCAGGTGGGTATGAGTGTGCGAGTGTGACTGTGATTGTGATTCTGCTTGTCTCGGTGCCAAAGCGCCTTCAATGACACAAAGCTGGCGAAAAAATCCAAAGATAAACAAATTCGAACGATGTCATGTGTAATTTAAACACTTGTCTCGGATGTTGCTGCTTGTTTTTGGCACGGCTACAGCCATCTTAGCTGTGTTCATTTAAAGGGTAAGAATATTTTCACGAGTTATATAATAAGTTCGTTTTGTTTTCATGGATATGACTTAGTAAGTAAATTGGGAGAGTTGTTTAAAATAAGTCAGGACTATTGATATATCAAAATGTATTATTGGGGCACCTATTATGTTAATACCCCTGCAAATGATATCCCAAGTTTCTATCAATGTCCACTAATTCCCCCATTATTTTGAGCTAACCTACTTTTATATAGGTTTTCTGGTCTGCAGCACTCATCCCAAATAAATATATTTTATCCCAAGCACCGGCGACTCGGAGGCAATTCAATATGGGTGAAATTACGCGGGTAGAGGTACGGAGAAAGATGTAAATCCCTTGGGCCATACACATGACATGCCATGCCTAAACCATATTTTGTGCCACAGTCATGTAAGTACATAATTCAACAAAATGTTAATTTAATTAAATTATGAATATGAAATTTTCGGTGGCTGCCTGCCGTGTCAGGTGCAGAGAAGGAGAAGGGGAGGGGAAATTTGGTGAGGGGGCCAGTTTGAATGGCACCAAAAACTCGACGCGCTTCGACTGAACAAATTCATTTATATTTCGCACACGGGGACGACTCCCTTTGCTCCAGCTTTTTGTGTGGCAGCTCAAAATACGCAAACATACACTGGGTAGCTGAAAGCAGAAAACGGAAAACGGAAAACTGGTAGCCAACTCAATAACGATACGGCCAGCCGTACAGAATGTGGCCCAAAGCCGCATATGACGTATGAGCCAAAAGGCAGCATGACCAACAGCAACAGCAGCATCCATTGCCACATGTTGATTTTGCAAACTGAAATTATATAATGCAATGCCTGGTAAACAAGCCGCGGCACACATGACTGCATAAATAAACTGAAATTCGAAGAAAACAACATCATTAAAGTAGTCTCTGGGCACGGAGCACGGCGGCGTCAAACATGGAGCAAATGTGTTCCGCTCTCGCCACACACAACATGCACAACATACACAAGAACCAAACCCCAAAAGCATATATATTCCGGTTAAAATACACAAATACACGTGTGGACCGCCACAGCCCGGCTAATATCAGCCAAATCCAGAATTACTAAAAACCAAATGTGCAGCCGCATTATAAACATGCAGCGAGCCAGTTACTAAAAATAATGAGCCCGCTGACTGAGTGTTTGGTCAGCAGCAGTGAGAGGACGGAAGGAGTGAGTGCACTTGGAAAAAAAGGATAACTAATAAACAATTATATCCTTAATGTCCTTAAACATTTTTTTCACTGCGATATCTCTTATATAATGGTTGCAATATGGGAAATTAGTTGCATTCACAAATTGCAACTTATCTATCCAAGTAATGTTCATACTAAAGTATTTATCGCGAAAAGCAAAGACAAAAACAATACTTTAAACCTATTTTTTTCCTCAATCAAAAATATTTATATTGATCGTTGTTTAATTATCGAAAGCAGACACATTTTAAACCTATCATTCTCCAATTAATGGAAAATCGTTTATAAATATCATTAGTTTTCGTTTTTATATACTTCAAATATATTATTATCTTAATTCATTTCATATTTATTTCATATTTTAATCCACTTGAATATTAGGAAACTTAAGTTAATCATAATATTAACAGAATTGCAATCAAATAAACAAAATAATAATAATGAGCAATTTTAAGTGTAAAGCAGCGCTCAAATTAATAAAATTTGAGATTGAAAAGTGCGCAACTCACTTGAAATTTGCAATTCGCCAGCTCGGTCAGTTGAGTTCCCTCAGAGAGGGAGCTGAAATGAAATCCGCTGGCAGATGAAGGAGCAGCGGCAGCATTACGACGGAATTGAGATGCTGAGCCAGGCCAAAAGCTATCGGTGTAAAATCTGCGTGGCCAGCACAATGCGAAAACACCCAAAGTCCCATCATAAATTCAATTTTTTATGTGGATGCTAAGACAAAACGCCAAGAGTTGACATTAAGCAGCCGGATGACGGAGACTCCTCGGACGGGCAGGACAACTCGGAGGACTCCAAGGACTCCCACCAGGACTCCTCGGCAGCAGTGACAGCGATGACGACAAGTGGGAGAGGACATCAAGTGAAATGCAACCGAGGCTTCGGCTTCAGATTCAATGCGCGTGACAGAAACCACAGGGCTGTCAGCAGAGCAACCGCCTCGGATGGCCATTACCCCAAGCATCTAGCATCCAGCATCCAGCATCCTTCGTTTGACATGGAGCTCTGGCCAGGATGGGATGGGACCCAGGACCCAGATCCAATGGGGTTGTCAACTGTAGATGGTAGATGGTAGATGTTCGCTGTAACTGCAAATGTAACTATATATGGCAGCGTTCTTATTGTGGGCTCACTGCTCGCTCTGCATTTGTAACAGAGCTTTTCGTAAATTGATCCAATTTATGCTTATTTTATGGCAAATTACGAGCCAAAGAAGCCAGTCTCCCAGAGAGCTCCTCCCCTGACACCACAGGGAGTGCTGCAGGTCCGAGGACCTGATTAAAGGGCTTTAAGTATCCATATCGTCAGCTAAATGATGTACATCAGCAATCAGAAAATTCTTAAATCGAAAATCAGAATATTAGAATATAAATCAAAAACCTTCAGGAGTTTAGAGTGATAAAAGTTACGAAAAACAAAAATAAAGAGTGCTATAGAAAGAATTAATGGGACAATTTAAAGGTTTAACTGCATAATAAACTGAAATTCGAAGAAAACAATATCATTAAAGTAGTCTCTGGGCACGGAGCAGGGCGGCGTCATTAAATAGCATTCCTATTTTAATTAAATAAGCAATATCATGATACAAATAAAAGGACACTATTCAAATTTATTATTTATTTTCCAAACTCTTTGGGAAAATTTAATTTTGCAATCGTTTTCATTGAAATATAAAGCAAAATTGTTTTGACTTTTAACTAAGCAGTTATTTCTGTTGGTAAATAAAATGCAGCTAATAAATAAATGCAAAGTTCAATAACTGTCAAAACTGAAAGCGAGCGTCATGTTTTATTGAAATGCGTGATATGCAGTTGAATTTATAAAACCTGCCTGAGCTCCGCAGTGTGATTTTCTGGTTAAAGCATGTATGCAAATCACATATATAAATGTATATACATGTATATATATAGTCGATCCTGCATCCACTTGAGTCGTCGGGCGCCAACTGATGATTGTTCGCCATTTTCACCCACACAATTTGCCTGCTAACTTGCCTTTATTGGCTTCTAAATGCAGCTCTAAATCCTTTGTACAAATTGCCATATTGCTGTCAGCTGCCTCTTATGCGGAATGTCCTTGCTTGTTGCATTGTTTTCGTATAATAAAATTAAACTTATGCACTGGCTCCTTCCCCCCTGCGTTTCTGGGGCAACTTCCCTCCCCGGGGCGCTTGGGTGAGCATTTGTTAAGTGGCAAAAGATTGAAATGAAGGCAAACACACAATTGCATGCAAGCAGGGACTGACGTGCAGATTATTGGCATGTAAGCGTAAGTGTGCGTAAGTGCACTGAGAGAAAATGTAATCAAAATTGGTCATCAATATGGATAAACTGTTATTTGTGGCACGTATATATTAAAGTTCTTACATTATCTTTAACACTAATAAAGAGCTTAAATCAAAATACTACTTCAAAAGGGAATTTTAAATATTTAAGCATTATATATGAAAATATAAATCGATTAAGTGAATCTTGTTGTATAATTTAGTTGTTTGAAAACTCTATTTAAAATAGTTGATTGCAATATAAGACAGATTTCCATTTAGTGCAATAAGTATACCCAAAACATATTTTATCAAACATTTCCGATTGAAGAACCAATTGAACCAAACTTGTTTTCCAGTGTGCGAGTGAGGGTGTGTAAGTGAAATGAAATGGAACGAATTGGTTGCAACAAAAAGAGGGTTCTGCATGGGGCTTACGGACTGCCAGATAAAGTTAAAAGGGGCGCCAACGCAATTTGCTCGGGGTCAGTTCTCCAGCAATTTCGTTGATAACTTATGTCAGTCAACAAATGAAGTTGACGTGCACCGCACACACACACTGCCCGCTCCCTTTTGGGGTTGCATTTAATATTCGAACTTAACTCTGGCCCTGTCAAATGGCCCACTTACACATGACGCACACCCCGGGCACCTGGGCGAATGCAAACCTTAAACATGCTGCAGCCACCGCCTCTCAATTACCTAATTGAAAGCCAAGCCAAACGAGATGGGCACAAAGTCAAAGCCTGATTCCGATTCAGCATCCTAGGAGGAGGTGGACCGACTCCTGGCCTCTCAAGGCTGTGTGCTGCATATGATTATAAGTTCCAGACTTCCATGCCATTTCAATTTGCTCTTTGACATTGCCGCTCTGTGTCGAATGCAAATTGAAAAATCATCGAATGGCCCTGGAAAACACCAACAGCGCTGCCATTTGGCTGCCGGAAGCGTTTTGCTGCCGCCCCAAACTAATATTGGTGCAGGAGGGGGCTGCAAACTGTTTCCGCTCCATGGCCGGCGGAAAACTGGGTGGAAATGGAAAGCTCGAGCTGAACCCCAAGCCGCTTTTTTGGCACGCAAGAGCGTACAAGGTTTTGGCACTGCTCCGCTGCTCCAGTGCCCCCTCCCCTCCTGTTGTTGCCAAAAGTCGCTTGTTAAACAGCGGAAACGGAAACGCCAACAGTCGCACAAAGGGAGCACAGGCTTTGGCAACAAGACGCCCACCGGCATCCACATCCACATCCACACCCACATCCATCCATCGGGCGAGTGGCAACGCTTTCTGAAAAGTGTAAATCAAACTAATTGAATGTTTTTCGCCGAGCGCACAGCCGGTGCCAAAGATATAAAGCTGCGACACGCCCCGTTTAACAGGCAGATACAAAAAAAAGGCATACTCAAGCACTACTGTGATGATAAGAAATCCAATTCCGTTCGGTGCACGAGCTTCTGGTTGAGTGATGCACGCTCCTTTGACAATTTGATTTAGCAAATATCGCGCATACGCAATGTTGCAAAGCCAACTAATCAAAGGCCCATTGAATCAAGGGATCAAAGCCAATTTGCCTAAGAGTCGCCATTCATTAACCCCTTACAAGGGAGAACAGGACATATCCTAAGGGAATCAGAATCCAAATTTCAACTATAAGCTATGCTGCAAAAAGAAATCAAAGGTTCATTGAAAACGAGTAGATTTGAGCTTGTTGTGGCATTTCATCAGCAATCAAACTTCACACATTAACAGAGTTGCATGTGTGCCAATGATTATAAGCCAATTTGTATAATCTAGTTTTGTATCGTCTTACAAGAGGATTGTTTGCACTCAAATAAATAGTTAGTTTGAACTAGTTTATTCAAAATGGATAGATATTTCTTCAAAAATTAAATATAGTATATGGAAGACTGGTGTGAAAATATTTTTCAATTTCAAAGTTTGTTGAGTCAATACAGACTATTCATTAAACCTTTGCTATGGAAAAACACTTTACTAATCGATTCAAACAAATCAAGGGTGTATTGTGCTTCAAAGCCGTATTATCAGAGATATTTAAGCTATTCATTGCCCAGCAAACCCTCGAATCAATTTGCAATAAACCCTTTAAGAAGCAGCATTCCTAGTGCAGCTGGAATACAGGTAAGCTTGCTCCAGTTTTAACCTCTCCTGAATTTGTCTGCGGCTGCAAATTGGCGTTAACTTAACGAGCATTTTAGCCATAAAATCACTTGGCATGGCTCAATTGCCACGACGCTGGCAGCCGGCACAATTTATTTGACTGTTAATTAGAAATTTAAATTATGCGCTTAGCCTTTGCCCTCGAAGAGCCACTTCCTCTCCGCCGATTACTCTCCGTTCGCCATTCAATTGGCGCTGCACAAAATTAATTGCAGGCAACGGCAGCGCCTTGGAGCATCGTTTGCGCCCTGGCAAATTCGAAATAATTTATAATTTGGCACAATTACGCTCAGCCGCAGGCCGGCCCTCCACTCCTCGTCCTTCGTCCTTCGGCGGCAGCTCCTTGCCGCAGGCCGGGGCCATGAACTGCCCTGATCCGCTCCCTTGGTTCGGGTTCGGTTCGGATGGGGTTTTGGGCTCGGGGTTATATGGGTCATTTGCCATGCAATTGCATTTTATTGATTTTGCTGGTCGCTGGCTGGCTGGTTAGTTGACTGGCTGGCAGGCGGAGATGTAGTAAACTTTCACTTGTTTTGTCGCCGTCGCCTCGAAGAGGGAAATCGGAAAAGCGGGAAAGCGGAAATCAGCGGGTGCCAGGGGGAAGCTGTGGACACTGGTAAACACATTGCTCATAGCCAAAACATTTGGCACTCTGCCTCTGCTAGGATGCACTGTTAGAGAAAATGGGGTCTCTAGGCCATAACAATTAGAAGTGAAAACTATTATTAATTCGGATCTACTGCACTACAATTAGCTACGAATATTGTAATAATTTATGCCAGTCTCAAAAAATAAAAATGTCTTCAGAAATAAATCGTCTAAACAATAGAATTAAATGAATGCCAAGCAACACTTTAGAAATAAACCCCCTCAAGTCAGGCATACAATAATGTATTGTTCTTAAATTACAAAATAAGAGCTAAAATATCAACCAAACACAAAATGAATATTAAACAATTTAATCCAGCTTTGCCTTTAGCAAAATACTTTATTTCATTAAAATTTTTTTAAAGTTTTAATCACACCAGCTACTGAGATATTTCAAGGACACCCAGAACCGAAATTCGTCCACAGCAGAAATAGAAATACTTCAGTTAAAAACTCAAATACTGTTACTTTGCTAAGCTTAAGCTTAAATGACCATCAACTTTCGGATTACAGGATTAAAGTAAGATTAATCTCCCATTTTTTTCTCTGTGCAGCAGGACCAGCAGATCTAGCTGGGATTGTCAAGTGGTTTTTGGCTTGGTCCCGAGATTTGGCTCCGCTTTTGTGATTTCTTTTCTGCTGGTCCATTGTTTGCCCAGAAATTGGGTCAATAGCCTTTTTGGGGGAGGTGTCCTCTGCCCGCAGCATTTGATGCTCCTGCTTTTGCTGCTCCTGCTCCTGCTCCTGATGATGATGATAATGATGGGGATGATGGCGATGGCGATTCCTAGCTCGGTGATGAGCAGCAGCCAGCCTGCCCCAGACTTGCAGCCATTGTTTCAACTTCCGAGCGTGTAATTTCCTCCTGCTGCACAACTCCCTCCAGTCGGTGAGTGTTGTTGGCTCTTCACTTTTGTTGCTGCCACACTGATTACTGCTGCTTGTTAGTGCGTTTGACTGTGCGGTTTTTATGCTCGTTTACATGCATGTATTTGTATAGCAAAGTCCCTGCCAAGCACTAAGCATCAGGCACCAAGCACCAAGCACCAGGCACCCTGCACCCAAACACCCACCCACTGCACTTTTGCCAAAATACACATTTTAGCTTAATTTGCAACTTGTTAGCTGGCAGCAAAACAATCTCCCGTCGGTCTCGCCAAAAACTCATGTGTAAACAAATCAAACTTGAAACTAAAGCTTACCCCGAACATTTCGCAATAATGAGCACTGCTCGGGGGCCAAAAGAAAACTTGGTCTTGGTCTTGGTCCGCCAGCAGGGCAACAAGTGGGGCAACTTTGTTAAATCAGCTTTAAGCTGCAGCTATTTGTAGCCCCTCGCTGGCAGCTCAAGCTGTTTGTCTGCCAAGATATGCCGATGTTTGCCAAGTTCCTTTTCATTTCGAAGAAACAAAGGTCCATCCACTCGTCTCCAGTCCGGACTTAGCCGACGAGCGTTGTTTAAAATGCGTAACCATATCCCGGCCATGAATTTATGCAGTCAACTGTGTAAAAGGCGTAAAATGTCCAAAGACCATCAGTGGCATTGTGGGTGCTGGCTTGCCGTGGCATTTGTTTTGGTTGGAAGAAACCGCCGCAAGGACTACTTCTCCAGTCGCAGCCAACCGGCAGCCTCTTCATTTATTTCATGCTCCATTGCATTGCGATATGTGTCAGGAAGCGGACAATCAGGCACTCGGAGAAATAACTGATAAGAAATATGAGCCACACTGATGTTATTTCAAAGTCTAAATGTTTTTCTTTTATATTTTAGATTCATTAACCCTCTATAATTCACATTAATTTTAGTGGCACTAGAATAAATAAATATAGGTTAAGTGAATTGTATAGCTCGAATTCACCATAAATTAATATTTAAATTATAAAACCTAAAATAAATATATTTCTCAGTCAAATGCACTTTCACCCTTATCCATTTTAAATAATAACCTATTTTTTCATCTGCATCCTAAACTTTCAGGGCCTGGGAACCACATAAGACACCAGCTTCTTGAGAGACTCGTTTGGCCAGCACAGTGCTCGTACTCGTTGTTTATGTTCAATTACCAATTCGAATTCGAACGCTGTCACTGCCCCACTCCAGTACATCGCGAGCAGCTGCAGCCGTTTGTCTTGCCAATTGGCCGGAGCCATCAACAGACCGAACCCAACCGGAGCATTATTGTAATTCAGCCAGCTACCACTCGCTCCCGATTTTAAATTGTTTGGAAGCAATAAAAAGTTTATCAAGTGTAAAAGGGAAAAACAGCGCACGAAGCCCTTGACTTTCGGCACTCAGTGTTAATTGTTTTGAGCTTTAAGTTGCTAGAAATGGTGCGACATTTCAAGGACCTGGCAGAGCAAAGCTTCCAGGGCTTTAGGCAAGGCAAAAGTAATACAAAACAATGGCCTCTAACACCCAACACACAATCACACACAATCCAGTGAAAGAGAGGCAAAACGCACAACAAATAAATCAATTGGCTTTGCCTAAAACGTTTGAAATTGATTTCAAGTTCTTCGGCCCATTGTTTTTATATGCAACAAAGGGACAATTTTTCATTTCCAACGACAACAATAAAAGCAACACAAGGTCCTTTTCATGGTGGCACACACTGGAATAGACACACACATGCGGTCGATCCCTGGGCATGTAAATTGGCCGCATTGTTTATGAGCCCTGCTCCGTGCTCCTTGCTCCTTGTCCAGCCAACCAGCCAACTGGTCCTCCTGATCCCCTCGTCCTTCCACAGACTATTGATTGTCAATTCAGTTTAAGCGCCGGCCATAAATTCAGTAAATGAGCAGAGGTCCAGCCGAAGCTGCCGCCATTCTTCTTAATTTGCTGGAATGCACAAAAACAATTTTCAAATTGCACGAAAGACGCCCACATCGCGCAAAACCATAGATTCGATTTCTTTGGTTTATAGTTTGATTGTTTTCTGACATCATGGCAGTTCTTAAATCTGCGGGTATAAATCAAGAGGGTACAAATGGAGAGGTCATCAACATATTCATTTTAAGCTTGTCAAATGTTCTTCAATATTTGAAAATGTCCCTCAACGTCTATACACTGAAACAGTTGTATTTTTACCCAAATCTCTGTTAACTTTAAATTTAACCTAATAAATATATTGGTTATCTTTTTACACGTTGACCTAATTCATTCTGCTAAATAGTTATTCACTTTAAAAATTATTACTCTTTTTAATTTTTAAGAACTAAGTTTTTTAGCCCTCAGTTAAAGTACCGAATTTTTCCAACTCCCAATCGGAGAGTCAACGGCTATGGATTGCACTTGAAATGTTTGTTTGCCTGGCGCATGTTTGGTCATTAGACCTGACACATTGTCAACACGCAACAACTGCCAACTGACAGCCGTCAACTGTTTATGTTTGCCATTTACCAGGCAAAACATTTTGATTACGCATACGCCATGTGGATCGAAGCGACGTTTGTTGCTTTGACAGGCGCCTCGAATTCCATTCGCCCATAAATAAAAGTCTGCTGCTGGTCATCAGTCGTTTGGAGATGCATTCGCTGCTTGTTTGTGTTTCAGCGCTTTGCTTTTGCCAGCTTTGCGAGGCGGGGAGTCCCCTTTGCCAGGAATGTCGGGTGAATGTTATGTATCCTGGAATGGGGAAAAGCAGCCGGCAGTTGTCCAGAAATCAGCGAATAGTGCGCATCATCAATGAGTACCGGCTGGTCAGGAACAGAGGAATCAGGCAGCAGTCCCAGGAGTTTGGCTTTATAACCAAGGTAAAGGTGGGAAGTTCCATACGATGCAGTGCAGCCTTGGTGGCACCAAGTTTGGTGATCAGCTCTAGTATTTGCCTGAGGAATGAAACGCCGCAACAATTGGAAATCCTCTTCACTGGCGGAAGAACTTTCGCTGTGAATAACTTAGTAAGACCCGAATTCTGTCCTGAGCTTAGCCTACTCCATTTAAAGTCCCCTTCTGCAATTCTTCCGATTACCCTATGCCATCAGGACCTCCCGTTGGGCATTAATGCCTCCATGATGATGGCCAGTCCTGATCTGAGATTTTACGGTCGTCGGCACACTCAAGTCATCTCAAATCGGGCCTGCAAGACAACTTTTTTGGAGGACGATTCGGTTTTTATAACTCCCGACATGCTGTGTGCGAAGAACTCCATGAAACCGGAGAAATGTGCCACTTCGCCGGGTGATGCGCTGCTGATAGAAAACCAATTGTGTGGCTTAAATGTTTATGGATTTCGCTGTTTTTCCAATGCACTCAATGGCGATCTCTACATTAACCTAAATAAACTACAGCCCATGATCAGCGATTTAATTCGGAAACTCAACGGTTGAAGCCGGGAAATTCAAAGCGAAGCAAAATCAATCAGAGACTGATAAAGGTTTTCTATACTTATACGAGGAACTCGCTCAGTTTCGCAGCTATTATGCAGCTAAAGTGCCTGCTAATCGTACTAGTAATATCCCATGGGATCTGTACAGATTTAGACTCTTGGCAGTCGGTGCCACAGATCAATGTGGGTGAAATACCGCCGAATGGTCAGCCCTTTCAGATAGTTCGGGTCATCGAGTACATAGTGCCGTATCCCTATCAGAGACCACCCAAAATATCTGCCAGAAGTCCCGATGCAAGTTCTAGGGATGCAAACAGCCTGGAGATAATTCCAGCTGATGTCGAAAGTCTACTTAGGAGGATTCAGACAACTGGCAAGCCAAGAGGAGTCCAGCACTTCCTGATGAGAGTACTTTACGAAAACAAAGTCATCTGCAGTGGGGCTCTAATCTCCAGTCGACTGGTTTTGACCTCTGCCCACTGTTTTCCCAGGACTTCCCGTAATCCACCAGCACATTTATACAAATTGCAGGCCAGCCGGAGTCGGATATATTCGGTGGCTAGTATTATTATCGGCACCATGGAGGACATGGCCCTCCTTCTGCTCAAATCTCCGCTGCAGGATGCGTTCGTGCAGCCAATTGAACTCTGTGACACTCCTCTTCGGCGAAATGACAATGTCACCATGTACATGTCGCAGCAGAATCTCCGCTTTCTGCGCACCAAACTCATCGCCAATGGGAACTGTAAGCGCAGTTATGCCCAGGACGAGAACGCCTTCATCACGAAGACCATGTTGTGTGCCCAGAACTCGAACCGACTGATGGATTGCCAGACGACCAAGGGGGATCTGCTCCTCCATCGGGATCGGGTGTGCGGCGTCGACATTTACGGACAGCACTGCTCCGATGGAGCCGTCAACGGAGAGCTCTATGCGGACGTATTCAAGGCCAGGACGATGCTGCAGCGATTGATTGAGCGATATTCTAATTAATTTACCAATTATATCTGTAATAAACTTACTTGGAAATAATTCGTAAGTTTGATTATTTTCCTTTACCAATTTTTAATGACGGTATAGAACATATTGGGTCCACATAAAGTACGATTTATATTTTATCTTCAACCTTAACTTTATTATAACTTTTCTCTAGAGCATTGGCTATGGTCGCCATGTTTTTTGGCTTAGTAAAAATGTTCATACTAAAACCAACATGAAGAGATGGCAAATACATTTATTGCCGATGCTCAATGTTCGTGTGGTGCCCAAATCAAATCAATCTCACAAAACAAACACTGAAAATAAAAGGGCGAAAGTGGGGCGGAACAAAAAATGGTAAATGAAGGGACGCCGCCTTCTGTTGGTCGCTGGCAAAATTGAAAGTCGCCGTCACCGCCAACAAAATCAGAGGAACACAAACTGGCGATGTTTTTTTAACATTTTATTTTCTTTCAATTTGCGGCTTAAAAAAGTTAACTGTTCCCATCAAAATGCCCTGAACTGCAATGACTATGATGTATGTAAATTTGAGCGAAAAAACAAATGGCGAAAAACAAAAGGAAAATTGTGAAAAAAAACAGACACAAACGCTATCAAACCCCCTAAAAACATCATGACAGCAAAAAGGTGTTACACTTGGCTTGAAATTTACACCATCAGGGGGCGTGGCAACAAAGGGGCAAACGGAGGGGGGAGAGGGGGCGTCAGCAGAAAAAAAACCTCGAAGCTGTGCCGACGGCCATGGATCCGTCGCTGGCTTTTGGCTTTGGCTTTGCGCTAAAATATGCAATTTTGTCATGAAATATGCACATGTCCACCGCGCGGCAAGGACGATTCGCCAGCAGCCGACTCAACCCCACACCACCCAGCACCCACACCCCACCGCCCACAAACAGCACCACTATCAGCGACAGCAACAAAATAAATTTAAAAAGCAACATACATAAATAAATTAAACATTTAAAAAACCCAACGGGAATAATGAAACAAATAAAAGGCTTAGGCTAAACGAATGTGGAAGTGCCCTTCACGAGGCTTAATATAAATAAGTAAAATAAATCTTACTCAGACCAATTTGAAAAAATCCAAATGAAAGGTAATAAGGAAAAAACAATTATTGTGAAAACTAAATTAGCTGTATTTAAAGCGCATCAATGGTATCACCCTGGTCAAATTCATTTTGTGGCCTGACATTTCCCCAGCCACGCCCACAATTTGACATTTAAATGCGGCGAAGCCTGTCGAAAATGTTGCCGGCAACATCAACGCGAACAACTAAATTTATGTACATAGAAATTAATATTAAAGAAAAAACGAAAAGCATGTATTCGGATAAAATAAAGGATTCAAATGCCGATGATGGTATTAGTGCAACACGGAATAATATGGAAACAGAAAAAAAGTACCATGAAAAACTTTAACACTCGTGTGATAATAAAAACAATAAAACAAATATATTCCATTTGACTAAAAAATTGTTTCCCCAGGGGTTGGCGGGGATAATGCGCTCCCCACCACTTGATCCACTTCACCCACATCACCCACTTTACCAACTTTACCACCCCCTTTTTCAGCGACCCGCTGACCTACCGCAAATATTTATTGTTTGACAATTTTTATTGCCTACTTTCAGGCGATTGTCGCTAACGCAGAAACGGAAACGAAAAAAAAAGGAAAAACTTTTCAGAAAAAATTCAAAAGGCGTTAAAATGATTTCGAGAAACTTTTGCCTTACGTGACTTTAGCCCCAGCATCGGCGCCCACTCGCCGGGGCCTACATATTGTTCAATTTCCGACCGGGCCGGTCTGACTGAATCAAATAGGTGGCATAAACAGCAGCCGCGGCGGCAACAAAAGTGTTCGGGGACCAAGCGGCCTGTGATGGGTATAAAATAAAAGTTTTCCACTTAAGGTTTATGAAAAGTTTAAGTCCGGCCGCCCCAAGGAGATCCTTCCCCCACACATTCACACCTTCCCATCGCCTGCGAATGCGGAAACGGAAACTACGGTCGAAAAATGATGAATACCCACTCCGGACTAAGGACTGCGAACTGCGGCCCCTTCGATCCAGAGAGGGATGCCGGCAATGGCCATAATATCCTTGGACCCGCTCGAAGATTTTTCGCAATAAGGAAACGGCGCCCTCCAGCTTTCCCCCAACTTCCTGGCCATAACCACTTAGGACCCTCCAAGTTTTCCCCGACCGACGGCCGCCGAAGAAAACTCCCCGAATGCAAATAATAATGTAATTGCCGGCAATTTTCCTCGAGTCTGTTTACCTTTCGCTTCAGCGTTGTTAAACTTTTATGAGATTTAGACTGAATTTTAAAGCATTTACACCTGGCCCGCAATGACAAATGAGCAAATGAATTGAACCCGATTGCGGCAGGGCGGAGAGCCAATTTAAAATCCGCTCGGCTAATTGCAGGTCGGCCCCTTAATTGAGTGCAAGTCAAGCAAATCGCCTAATTAGCAGCGGCAATCTAAGCGGACTACGAGAGCTCAAAGCCGCTGAAAAGGATATGCAATTTGCGCGGCCAGGACACTTGATCTGAGCGAATGCGGTGAATTGACAGGCTGCAGAGCGCAGTATTCCGGCTTAATCTGTTATTAATTGGCTGTTTAACAGGCAGCAGTGAAAAGGCGTATTCCTTAATTTCTATAGCCTGAGGAACTGGAAACCAATTTTAGTGCTACACTATTGGCCTGTATATTAAACAATGCACTCAACATCATTTCATTTGTTAACATCAAATCCAAAAAAACGTTAACCCAAATATCTTTATGAGTAATAAGCCTACTTTTTTTCTTCTTATCAATAAATTATGCCTACATTTAGTAATTCAATTAGATAGTCTAATTAAATACAAATACTTTTTATATCTTTTTTAAGCCAGAATTTACTCTCAAGTTTTAAAATTATACATTCAAAACCTTTTGAACTTGTAAACCAATTTAAAGAAAACGAAAATATTCTAAAAATAATTTTAAGAACCCATACGATTTGTCATATATGTAAATGACCGTGCATATTTTTTCGACTCCACTTACAGTCTAAGTGCTAGGCCGGAGTACATTTCGAGAATGCTTTCGGATGTCGCCGGGAAGACCACGTGCCAAGGGGCAACCACGTGCCACCGGGCGCAACCACGTCGCCCGTTGACTTTTCATAGATTTAGGAGTACATTTTTCTTTGGGCCACAGCACCACTACCACTTTACCGCTGAGCCGAACGCACCGCACAGTTTTCCGGTGGGTGGAAGTGGATACGTGCCCCGTCCACGTGGCACCACCACTGTCACATGTGTCGGAGGCATACATATTAACTTGAGCTGCGCATAATGAGCGTTATTTATATTTAAGCAGCTGCGGAGCAGACACAAATCGTAAATAAAACGTTTTAATTTATTAGGCAAATGATAATTCCCGAACGCATAGGCACAGAAAGTGCCATAAAACCGCTATGATGATTGCAGAAACGGGTGGTGACACAAAATCCGAATACGCTAACCCCAGGACAATCAATCAAATTAACCCAATGCCCAAGGCCAAGTAGCAAAATTCACAAATTGATTTGTTGGCCTTTGGGCAAGGTAGGCGGGAAACGTATCCAGACGTCTAAATTAAATCAGTTAGCGAGGGCGAAGAAATATTATTGAGCAAAGTGAAATACTAATTGAGCTTAAGGGGATTGACTTTGTAGCTTAAATACATTATTCGGAAAAATAAATACCACTGTTATTACTTTTTTAGCCCTAACTTATTGAAAAGTAAAATAGTCAAGAACAAAATTTATTATATTGATTTAAAAACAATGATATAAGGCCAATTGATCACCTGACACCCACTTACGTTGCTTTCTTATACAATTGCATCTTGAGGTTCCATTAGGACTTAGCCAGCTCCTTTTGCCCTCAAAGCTTATTATGATAATTGGAAATTATATGTAAAAATGATGACTTAGCGGCCAAGGGCCTCGAGACAATCATCTCGGGCCAAACTAGCATTTGTGCCGCATTAATCAGATTATTAATGGCGCATAAAAGAAGAATACAGCGATGGGAAGAGGCAGCGAACAGAAAGTAATTGAATGCTAATGCAATCAATTAAAGTTAAACTCCGGGCACACGTGCAAAGGACGCGGAGGAGTCGGCAGGATATCTTCTATCTTGGAGCGTCTTCAGGCGGCGGATGGAGATGGGGGTGGAGATGCGACTGGAAGTGCAGTGATGGATGGTCCGATGCTGATGAGTTCAATCAAGTTGTAAACATGATTCCATCCACATTCCATTAATGCGCCGGCAGTGACGGCAGTCTCAGTAACTCAATACACAATCAGCGGCGTTTTAGAGTTCATTTGCGTGGTATAAAAAGGGAAATCAAATCATAAAAAATAATATGCCGCTTTGTGAAAGTCGGGACGCAACAGGATGTGTGTGAGCGGGGAGGAGTAAAGGGAATCAACATCGACAAGTCCTTACCTTTGGCATGCTAACGGAGACGGGCAAATCCTCCTCTGTTCAACTTCAAATTGATGCAATTTATGAAAACTTTTGTGCGCTCAATTGCAAATACAAGTGTACAAGTGTACAATCTCTGTCATTTTTATGCTCTTCCCCTAGTTATGCCAAAGCAATTTCTCTCTTTTGGCAAGTTTGCTTTCGTTTTCGCCCGAGTTCCTATCTTGATTTCCTAGCCTTTTTATTTTTACCATTTTTTTGTACCTTTGTGCAGTTGGCCCCGGCATTTCGTTCCCCCTTTGCCGTTCGTGCATTGTGCGGCAAATTAAGCGCATTGCAAGTGATTTGATTTGCTTTCATATAGAAAATACTTCAAATGTCCTTTGCCATAGCAGCAATCACTTTAAAGTTGCCAACGATCTGCTCTGCGACTGCGAACGAAAAGTAATTCCCAGCTAATGACTGTCATTTGTATCTGAAAATGAAATGTGCGCCACTCCTGACGGCGTTTATTTATTTTTATGGCAAGGGCACAGCGCGTGTCTGTAATTACCGCCAAGCATTCAAAAGTTCCGGCAACGAATTATGGCGTTTAATATTTCTGAGTGAGTGCAGCAATGCCGGAGATCCAATGGCTCAAAGTATTCCAGGCGGGAGTACCCAGGCGGAACTGCAACAGAAGTGAACCCAATTGTTTTGAAAACCAATTCAATAAAGTGCTATTAAAGAATTAATTCAAATTAAACATAGAGCATGGAAGCTCTAATTGCAATTATTTATATAAACATTTTTTATATACAACAAGAGAGAACGCTATAGTCGGGTGCCCCGACTATCAGATACCCGTTACTCAGGTAAAGGGAGTGCGAGGGAGATGGAGATAGAAACTTTGATCACGCATAACTTTTTAACGAATGGTCCGATTTGGAAAATTTCTTCTACATTTCGATAGGTATTGATAAACACAATAAAACTGCATTTTTACTTTTCCGAAATATTTAAATTTTTAAAATCGTATATTAGCGATTGTGGGCGTTAAAGGGGGCGTGGCACCTTTTTGAAATAAACTTGCGCTGCGTAGGAACTCCTAGAATCTGCATGCAAAATGCCAATTTTCTAGCTTTTATAGTTTCTGAGATCTCAGCGTTCATACGGACGGACAGACGGACAGACGGACATGGCTAGATCGACTCGGCTAGTGATCCTGAACAAGAATATATATACTTTATAGGGTCGGAAACGCTTCCTTCTACCTGTTACATACTTTTGCACGAATACAATATACCCTTTTACTCTACGAGTAACGGGTATAAAAATGTACACATTCTGAGTTGATTTAAAATGGCTTTCTGAACACATAAACTTATTTAAAATAACATGAAAGGAAGCAAACTTCGGCAAGTCCAAATAAAATATTCTATAAACAGTATACGCATATATGTTCACAACTATGAGGCTATGTCGATTTTTCATTACTTTTTTCGATAGTTCCTAAGGCAGCTATATTACATATATGTTACAGTTGCAAACATTTAACTGAAATTGTACCTTCTGAAATATTGCTTTAAATTACAACATTTTTAAATATCTTACACTTAAAAAATTTATAATTTACATGGAAATAGTTGTAAGTTCAGTGACCTTTACTGGTTTGTGAAATACATTTCACACCCCTAAACGGCTTCCCAGCACACAAATGCAAAGAACACATTTGCCTGACCAATAAAGTAAGCCTAACAGAGCCGAACAAAACATAGCAGTAAAAGTCCTTCATGAGCCTGAAAAGGACTGCCAACAGCGGCAAAATAACAGGACAAAGTGTAACATTCCTTGTACAAACTGGTAAACAGCAGCAGTCGTTAACATACCAGAGGCAAAGCATTTCAATAACAGAAAGGACCCCTGAATTTCCCCATCCTTTTTCGAACATTGCCCCGTTTGCAGGGGCTCGGCATCTACAGAATGCTAAACGAGCTCTGAAATCACTCTACTAATGTTAAGTGAAAAGGAAACCTGTAGCATCCAAAAAGGTCCTGTAATCGGATGTTTTTGGTTTCCCTTAACGGATTAGAACGTGGATTCTGCTGCTAAAACAGCCAAATGAATACTAAAATAATGAGTTAGCCTGTGGAAATCTTCGAGCAGCAAGAATAAGAAGGGCACCCAATTAAGTAACTTTCGTAAACTATACAAAAATTTATTATATATTTCATATCTTTATTTCGTGCAGTGTGCAATGGAAAGTTCATTTGGCAAATGGATACTTCGCGTTTAGCTTCTGGCTGATGAGGTGGAGATGTGGGTCTAAGCCAGGCCAGTGGCTTTTAACCCCTTTTAAAATAGTTTTAATTGAATTTATTGATATTTTAGAAGAGCGCAGAGACAGGCCCTTACACACGCCCTCGCACAAGTCAAATGCAAACCCGAAAACAGAATGAACTGGGGACTGAAGCTCGGGGCTCTGGGATCTGGGAATTGGAATGTGGGACTCTGCCCAATGTGGCCCAAAAAACCAAAGTTTAGTTAACTTTTCATCAAGCTAATAAAGCGTGCGTCTTTTTGGCAACAAAATGGCGGCAATGGAGACAACGACACCAAATCAATGCCCAAAGTCTTGGCTCTCTAGTAACTATGTGTGCGACTAATGAATAGAAATGTCGTCCTTCAAAACTTTTCGGTTGCCAGGCCAAGGAAAATCTACCAGTTTCCCATTCTCGCTCTATTTGTGCGGGTTAATGAAAATCTGATTTTTGTTCCATATCCTGCACACAAAGTCACACACTATTACAAGACATTTTATACTTTCAAGTTGACTTTGAGTTTTGCATTTTGAGAGCTCAAGGAAGCGTAGCAGAAGATTTTCAGTTCACTCGAAATGCGAAACTTAAATGCGTGCCATATGAATCGTTAATTGTGTGGGCGTGGTAGCGAGCGGAAACGGATGCGGGCTGGAAGAGGAAAAAAGCGGTAGGAAAATTCATAGAAAATCAAGGCTGGGTGAATAAAGTCGAGTTGGCGTGAGAAATAGGGGGGTTTTCCGACACTAGATTATGCGAAAGTATTAAACAGATTCAAAAGATTTAAAAAAAACTCCACTTTTTTGACAGCCATTTTCAAAGCATGACCTGACTCAAGATTTTAGCAGCTAATCAGCATTGTAGCAATATCTGCTTGATTTAAATTAAGAACTTATTATTTTGTGCCTATAATTATAGTCAAATAATTCGTCTAAAATTTAAAAATAATTTAAAAGTAAAATTAAATATCAAAGAAAATTATGAATAAATTTTTCTATAAGATCAATGCTGATTGATAATTTTATATTCAGAATAAATAAATACAACAATTACTGCAAATATTCAAATTTTTTACTTGAAATGAAATGTGTAAATCAAGAGCAATTTGTGGTTAAATAATTTTAAAAACCATAAAAAGCACACAGGCAATATTTCTAAGACATTAATGGCTTCTCTTACCCTGGTAAATACTTTAACATCAAATCAAGCAGCTATGGCAAATATTTTCATGCTCATTCATAAAATTTGACATTAGCATATTGCATTTCCATTGCGTTAATGTGACAAAATGACAAATGAAGTTGGTTTCGCTGCCTCAGTCCCATTGCCAGTCGAAAGCCGTCTGTCTCGTTTCATTTCCTCAGTCTGCTTTCCGGTTCCTCGAATGGTATTTTATGCGTTTCGCGGCAAACTGCACTTGAATTTGCATTTGCATTTTTCCGAGCGTGGCAAAAAGCAAAACACTCTGACAAGCGTTTACAAACTCGCCAGTGCGACAACGCCAGCAACAAGCCAAGTAGCGCGGCAACTTTGAAATTGATAAATTGATTTATGCAAACAAAACAAAAAGAAAGAATCTCCCGAGATGGAGAAACTTGGTTGACTGCGCCATATATAAGTACGAGTCGTTGCCTCCTTTTGGATCCGCTGAATATGAAAAATGACGATGCGGGGGCGAAAACAAAAATTTCTAGCACACCCACAGGCTGACGTGACAACCTCAGGACACACAAAAAGATATAAGCATTCAACCTGAGACTCAGACGGTACTGGTACACACAAAATCAATTAATAAACAATATGAAACGAAATTTGCAATTGTTCGTATGTCCGCTGCAGACTTGGCCTCTCGACGGCTTTTGTGGCTATTTTTGCTCGCAATGAAGGTTTTTTGTGGAAGTCTCGCTTGTTTTTCCCCAGCTTCGCTTAAAGTCACTCTCAGAGCTATTGTACTTGGATTTGGTGCCATTACTGCTGCTGTGGTTCCTGCTGATTGACCCACGCCCCCTCACGTTCCAATAGCAGCCATCAACAATGCCAGCCATATTCACGTATCAATTTCCGTTTTTTGCAAAAACACACTTTCAGTTGTTGCTTCTGCTAACATATCTGTCTATTTATACACCTGCGGTGAAAATGGGAACGTATTACAACACTGACATCATGATCCTTTCTTACGTGGTTTACCTAAGATTTTCTGCTGGGATTCAAGTTAGTTAATATTTCTTAAAAACTATCAAGTATATACCGGAAGTATGTATTTAATTATACTCCGAACTTTTTGACCCCAATTCCAAACGCCAACAGTTTTTTATTTTTAAAATGTTTTTTTTTTCAGATATTCTTAAGGATGGATCTTTTTTAAAGTCCCTGTCATAATTAATAAACAATTATTTGTTTTATTTAATGGTGTTAATTGGAGCTAATTTTAAAAGCAGTACTTGGCACAAATTTTGAAATAAAGTCAAATTTCCCTGAAAAGAGCAACTGCAATAATAGCAATACTATAATATTAGACACAACTGTATAAGCCATGATTGGAGATTTTGATCTGAATTTGCGTGTATATATCTTTGCATGTGCACTGCGACATTTAAACCGTAAAGACAAACAATTCTATATGGTAAACAAGTCACGTGCCACGTGTGTTATTGCTTTCCGTTGCCTTTGATTTTGTGCACTGAGAGGGGGGTTTTGGGTGGTAAGGAAGGATGTTGGCTTAACGGGCGTTGGCACGCCCACTGGTGTGATGCCTGCCTCACAAACGATGGCCAAAGCAGCTGGCATTATAAACTTAATTAAAATATCGGCAGACAGTAATAAATGACAGCCCCCAAAAGCAGGCAATGTTTTCTTTTAGAAAGGCAAGCGGCAAATATTTAAACTCACACATATTGTGACGAAACTCTGCCGCATATGCGTGGGTGTGTGTGTATTTATAGACACACATCCCCGAGCACACACTCCCACACACCCACACCCACACAATGGCGCTACAATCACAGGTAACTGCTACATGTGTAAATATTTACAAAACGCGCCAAGCGTCGACAAACCGACGCCAGGCATCTTCACTTTTGCCGCAACGAGCGGCTCTTCATTGTTGTTGCAGCGCGTAACTCTTTCGCTTCATTCAGGGTCGCCTCTTGGGCGCCAGCAGGAAACGGGGCCAATAAAAAATGTACGATTGTTAATATAAAATATTAGATTAAGTTCGATATTTGGAACTTTATCTTGTAGTTGTAGTGCCTATATGATAATATTCAGTACTTAACATTCCCTCACCTAACTATATTTAGTAAATTATATCCTGAAAATATATACAATGCGATTATCTACTTACATTATCTAAGTAAAGCCAACCAAGTCAAGATCGACTTGAAACTAAATTCTTTTAAACGATTGACCTTAACTGTTTCGGGTCAAGCTAAGACCATTTTTTGAAATACATTTAAAGCCACCTGAAAAAGCTGCAGTCTGCTCCTGTCTTTTCACTCTCCCACGCAGCCAAACTCAGGTTTATTTATGCCTTTCGATATTTATCGCTGCTGCTCTATTTGTTTTTGTTGCTTCCAGTGCTGTGGATCCCCTTTTGGATGTGGGTAAATGTGCCTGTGTGTTTTATTCCCTTTTATTATTATTATGCTGTCATTTCTGTTGTCGCGACATTGTCAGCGAACGTTGTGTGTGATTCCCTTTTACGGGGACGTAGGATATGGAACTCGAAAGCAGGCTCACCGTTTGCGTGTCCATGTTTATCCTTTTACGTCGACATCGAAAGGGTTTTAGTTGCCCCATTTGAACAAACCGTTTATGGGCCATCCTGACGGTTTGCTATTTGTAACGCTTTATTACTCCAAAAGCTGTTCATAATACGAGGCAGAAATCAAAGTGTGAACTTCAGTTCGATTACCCAATATACAAATCAATTTAGTAATTTGCTCCCAACGAGGCAATATATCACATGAACTCTGACGATGTCTAGAAGCTTTATGTGTTGTCTACTTGATGACACAAGGGTGCCATAAATTTCAAAATATAGAACCCAAAACAAGAAAGTAGGACATAATTTTACTGAATTGTTTTCAGGGCTTACAGAAATATTTTTTTGAGTTTAGCAGCTATAAAACAATGTATTTGATTGAACATGGTTTTATAATATACAAAAGTCAAAGGGGGTTGTAATCATTTATTAAAGACACTAGAAAAAAGTCCCACACCAAAAAAAATCGTTCAGTTTAACCCTCTTTTGAATGGCACCCCAGACTGAAGCCTCAAACGCAAACCGTATATAGTCTCTGTTCGCCTGCTGACTTTGATAAACAGCCATTTGAGTGCCGCTCAAAGTAATAGCAAAAAGAACTGGAACAACCCTTAAGGCAATGCAATATGCATTTTGTGCGGCCCGACAGTTTCCCCTCTTGCATTTTCTATAGGAGGATAGCAGAACCAATTTAAAAAACTTATATCAATAAAGAATGCTTATTATTTTGCGATTTAGAAAAATAATACAAATTTTGTGCTAACGACATAAGGTCCAACTATTGTGCAGGTATAAGGCATTTATATATAATTATTTAAAAAAAATGCTAAGCTTATAATTAACAAGTATAGAGACACAAATAAACATACTCTTAAACTACAGAGTTGAATTGCGCTACTATAAGGGATCTGTACCTCTTCTTAACCCTTTCAAAAGTTTTAACTTGCGGTGGGGGATATAGAGTTGTCCTGCAGATGTTTTATCCTGATATTCTGACACTTGACAAAATTAGAATTCGGAGCTATCAAACACGACTGGAACGCATGACTAAGTTGTGGCTAGCCACACTAAAATAACACAAATCGATAACCAAACTTCTCAGATGACCCATCTTTAGTTGGACAAATTTGTTTAAAAAAAACATATTAGTTATATGTAAAAGTTTACCAAGTCAGGAGTAATAGTATTATTGCTTACAGGGTGGGTAGGTTTAAATAATATCCTAAAAATATGCAATAGTAAACTATTTTTGAACACTGTTTGAGCGCTAAGCAATATTCTTACTTCAGGAACTGTAAAACCAACGTAGTGTTCCGCGCTTCCGATTCCTCCGAAACCAAGAGGTTCTCTCGCATATGCTTCCTAGGAATTAAAGGAACTTAATATAACTAGTAACATGCCCATCCAGCTTATTGTTATGGTTCTTAAGTACATTTACACATAGTCAACTAATCGTTTTTTAATAGTTTAATTTAATTTTCTTTTGCGTTTTAAGTCTATCACACTATCTGACCCAAGCCCCGCTAAATCAGGATGATAAACCAAAGTTGGAAATGTTTATCCGACTATATCAGTGTTATAACCTAAATCAGCAAATCCATGTGCAATATAATAACGTGTTTAATGTATAATACACATTCAGTTATACAATTAACAAATATTAATTACCAAAGATGGAAAACGAACAGTAGAAAACTAGAGTAGGTTGATGATAATTACTATAATTAGCATAAGCGTTGCGAGCTACTAGAAGGTATAAATTGGGTTTCAAACTGTCCGATTTACATTTCGTGGTAATAATGGATCTGGCAGTAATACTACTAACGGTGCTCTCTTTATTGAGCATTGCAAATGGAGCACAGTACGAACTTACGGTATTGGATGAGGAAATATTCAGCAGTTGTCCTAATTCTGAGCCCGGCACACTTGACATTAATGGCTTAATGGATTTATCAGAGCTAACCACTTCCATGACTGCTGAGGGTATAACCGTCAGCGGAAATTCGACTTTGAATTGGGACATTTATCTGTCGGATCGCGTACAGGTGATTAAGTCCATTCAACAATAAAATGAATACATCTCGAAATATTTCAAATATCCTTCCAGATGAACGTGAACCTCCTATATTTTGACAGAGGAACCTGGACGCCAACAGTGTTCTCACTGGTTATTAAGGATTTTTGTAACTCCATGTACGACAGTAGTCAATTACATTACAAATATTGGTCCGGGCATATTACAAACGATGTGAGGGACAAATGTATGAATGTTCCTGGAGTATGTATAAATGCATTTTCAGTCACTTTTTACTTTAAGAACCTATTTCCCCTTCTTCGCATTGCAGACCATATTGATGTATGAGACCTTTTCGTTGAGTATGACAGCTGAATCCTTGGGCCCACTTCGAGAAGGAAGCTACAAGGTGAACATAATGTTTCGAGCTTATGATTCAATGGGTGCCGAGAGAGCAACTCGCATTTGCTATGAAATAAAAGGCGATTTATTCAAGATTCGAAAGAAGCGATAAAAGGAATTACAGACATTATGTTACATCTTTCAAATAAAATTCAGCCGAAAACAAATAATGTGAATTTTTTTAAATGTTCATAAATTGTGATTCGAAATAAACATTTTTTTTATTTATTAAAATAATACAAATTTTGTGCTAACGATATTTAATAAATATTTTCTTAAACAACAAAGTTAAAATGCGCAAATATAAGGGATCTGTACCTCTTCTTAACCCTTTCAAAAGTTTCAGCTTGCGGTGGGGGATATAGAGTTGTCCTGCGGATGTTTTATCCTGATATTCTGACACTTGACAAAATTAGAATTCGGAGCTATCAAACACGACTGGAACGCATACCTATGACTAAGTTGTGGCTAGCCACACTAAAATAACACAAATCGAAAACCAAACTTCTCAGATGACCCATCTTTAGTTGGACAAATTTATTAAAAACAAGAGAGAACGCTATAGTCGAGTGCCTCGACTATTAGATACCAGTTACTCAGCTAAAAAACTTTAGATTTTGCATTAACATAATGTGAATTAGAGTGACCACAGGAAAAAAGGACAAAAGTTCAAATTATCAATTTGAATTCGGCGATCTCTTAGTGCTGGCAGCTTTACAGCACGAGCATCAGCACCAGCGCTGCTTTAGCGCAGGCAGCTGTTGCCCTGCACCAGCATACACACATACGCCATTGTTTGACTCAGACCTCCAATTTGGCTAACTTGATTTGATTTACATAGTTCTTGGGATATATGTAGTTCGGTATTGACAAATGAAAACCATCGCAATTTCCTTTAATAGAAATCCTTATCGGGAATTAACGTTGACTCTGTTGAGCACCTTGGCCAGCTGTTCCAAAATCATCCGTTAGATGGCGCCATGAAAGGCGGAAATGTAGGCGCTAGCCAGGCTTAAGCGTTTAATGGGTTTTTGGGCGTTAGAGTGGGCGTGGCAAACTTTTATTAGGCCAATCCATAGGTATTGACGAAACAAATACATATCAATTAAAATTTTCATAATAGCATCAAAACTGTGGCCACAGCTTGTGGCTTGTGGGCGTCAGAGGGGGCGTGGCACCATTTTGAAACAAACTTGCGCTGCGTAGGAACTCATAAAATCTACATGCAAAATGCCAATCTTCTAGCTTTTATAGTTTCCGAGATCTCAGCGTTCATACGGACAGACAGACAGACAGACGGACAGACAGACGGACAGACGGAGAGACGGACAGACGGACATGGCTAGATCGACTCGGCTAGTGATCCTGAACAAGAATATATATACTTTATAGGGTCGGAAACGCTTCCTTCTACCTGTTACATACTTTTGCACGAATTCAATATACCCTTTTACTCTACGAGTAACGGGTATAAAAACATTTTAGTTATACGTAAAAGTTTACCAAGTCAGGAGTAATAGTAATATCCTAAAAATATGCAATAGTAAACTATTTTTGAACACTGTTTGAGCGCTAAGCAATATACTTTCTTTTTTTTTTTGTAATATTATTTATTTGTAAACATAGAACCCGTACAATCTTTAAGTACCTTAACAATGTAGTTTTGTAAATGGATTTGAACCAAGTCTCTTAAGCTGTCTGAGCGGTCTAGCTGGCAGGAGTCTTCTTGCGAGTCGGTTCCGATGACTAAGAAGTCTGTCGCTGTACCTACTGGTGTGTAGGCCAATCTGCTGCTCCACAGTGTGGATATTTAGGTCCCTGTGGAGGGTGGACCCACGCACGTACCAAGGGCAATTCGTTATATTCCTCATTGCACGGTTTTGCAGCAATTGGACTTGAAATGGGATCCCCCATATTTGAATGACGTATAGCCATATTGGGGCTATACAGTGGACATACACAGCTCTCATTGCCCTCAGTGACATAGTACTCCTTTTGTTGACCAGCCATCGCAATTGTTGCATCCTTTGACCGCATTTTTTTTTTTACAGCTTTCAGGTGCGGTCCAAAAGTAAGGCGTTTGTCTAGGGTGAAGCCCAGATATTTTGCGTGGGTCGGCTGCTCAAGGGTTACTCCTTCCATCTGAATAAGAGGCGTTAAAAGACTTCTCAATGTGAAGCATAGGTTGACGGTTTTCAGGGGATTCACCTTTAAGTTCCATCGCCTGCACCAATTTGCCAGGGCGTCCAGGTACATCCGTAGACCATTTCCAGCTTCTGCATGATCCTTTGAGCTGTAGAGCACCGCAATATCATCCGCGTATGTAGCTATTAATGCCTTTGACGGAGCCTCCATAAAGCAATATACTTACGTCAGGAACTGTAAAACCAACGTAGTGTTCCGTGCTTCCGATTCCTCCGAAACCAAGAGGTTCTCACGCATACGCTTCCTAGGAATTAAAAGAACTTAATATAATAAGTAACATGCCCATCCAGCTTATTGTTATGGTTCTTAAGAACATTTACACATAATCAACTAATCCTTTTTTAATAGTTTAATTTAATTTTCTTTTGCGTTTTAAGTCTATCACACTATCTGACCCAAGCCCCGCTAAATCAGGATGATAAACCAAAGTTGGAAATGTTTATCCGACTAAATCAGTGTTATAACCTAAATCAGCAAATCCACGTGCAATATAATAACGTGTTTAATGTATAATACACATTCAGTTATACAATTAACAAATATTAATTACTAAAGATGGAAAACGAACAGTGGAAAACTGGAGTAGGTTGATGATAATTACTATAATTAGCATAAGCGTTGCGAGCTACTGGAACGTATATATTGGGTTTAAAACTGTCCGATTTACATTTCGTGGTAATAATGGATCTGGCAGTAATACTACTAACGGTGCTCTCTTTATTGAGCATTGCAAATGGAGCACAGTACGAACTTACGGTATTGGATGAAAAAATATTCAGCAGTTGTCCTAATTCTGAGCCCGGCACACTTGACATGAATGGCTTTGTGGATTTATCAGAGCTAACCACTTCCAAGAGTGCTGAGGATATAACCGTCAGCGGAAATACGACATTGAAATGGGACATTTATCTGTCGGATCGCGTACAGGTGATTAAGTCCATTCAACAATAAAATGAATACATCTCGTAATATTTCAAATATATCCTTCCAGATGAACGTGAACCTCCTATATTTTGACAGAGGAACCTGGACGCCAACAGTGTTCTCACTGGTTATTAAGGATTTTTGTAACTCCATGTACGACAGTAGTCAGATACATTACAAATTTTGGTCCGGGCATATTACAAACGATGTGAGGGACAAATGTATCAATGTTCCTGGAGTATGTATAAATGCATTTTCAGTCATTTCTTACTTTATAAACCTATTTCCACTTCTTCGCATTGCAGACCAAATTGATGTATGAGACCTTTTCGTTGAGTATGACAGCTGGATCCTTGGCCCCACTTCGAGAAGGAAGGTACAAGGCCAACATAATGTTCCGAGCTTATGATTCAAGCAAAGTCGAGAGGGCAACTCGCATTTGCTTTGAAATAAAAGGCGACTTATTCAAGATTCAAAAGAAGCGATAAAAGGTATAACAGACATTATGTTACATCTTTCAAATAAAATTCAGCCGAAAACAAATAATGTGAATTTTTTTAAATGTTCATAAATTGTGATTCGAAATAAACATTTTTTTATTTATTAAAATAATACAAATTTTGTGCTAACGATATTTAATAAATATTTTCTTAAACGACAAAGTTAAAATGCGCAACTATAAGGGATCTGTACCTCTTCTTAACCCTTTCAAAAGTTTCAGCTTGCGGTGGGGGATATAGAGTTGTCCTGCAGATGTTTTATCCTGATATTCTGACACTTGACAAAATTAGAATTCGGAGCTATCAAACACGACTGGAACGCATACCTATGACTAAGTTGTGGCTAGCCACACTAAAATAACACAAATCGAAATCCAAACTTCTCAGATGACCCATCTTTAGTTGGACAAATTTGTTTAAAAAAAACATATTAGTTATATGTAAAAGTTTACCAAGTCAGGAGTAATATTATTAATGCTTACAGGGTGGGTAGGTTAAAATAATATCCTAAAAATATGCAATAGTAAACTATTTTTGAACACTGTTTGAGCGCTAAGCAATATACTTACTTCAGGAACTGTTCCGTGCTTCCGATTCCTCCGAAACCAAGAGGTTCTCTCGCATATGCTTCCTAGGAATTAAAGGAACTTAGTATAACTAGTAACATGCCCATCCAGCTTATTGTTATGGTTCTTAAGTACATTTACACATAATCAACTAATCGTTTTTTAATAGTTTAATTTAATTTTCTTTTTCGCTTTCAGTCTATAACACTATCTGACACAAGCCCCGCTAAAACAGGATGATAAACCAAAGTTGGAAATGTTTATCCGATTACATCAGTGTTATAACCTAAAGCAACGAATCCGCGTGCAATACAATAACGTGTTTAATGTATAATACACATTTAGTTATACAATTAACATTACTAAAGATAGGAATCGACCAGTAGAAAACCGGAGTAGGTTGGAGTAATTATTATAATTAACATCAGCGTTGCGAGCTACTGGAACGTATATATTGGGTTTAAAACTGTCCGATTTACATTTCGCGGTAATAATGGATCTGGCAGTAATACTACTAACGGTGCTCTCTTTAATGAGCATTGCAAATGGAGCACAGTACAAACTTACGGTATTGGATGAGGAAATATTCAGCAGTTGTCCTAATTCTGAGCCCGGCACACTTGACATTAATGGCTTCATGGATATATCAGAGCTAACCACTTCCATGACTGCTGAGGGTATAACCGTCAGCGGAAATTCGACTTTGAAATGGGACATTTATATGTTGGATCGCGTTCAGGTGATTGAGTCCATTCAACAATAAAATGAATTCATCTCGAAATATTTCAAATATATCCTTCCAGATGAACGTGAACCTCCTATATTTTGACAAAGGAACCTGGACGCCAACAGAGTTCTCACAGGTTTTTAATGATTTTTGTAACTCCATGTACGACAGTAGTCAATTACATTACAAATATTGGTCCGGGCATATTATAAACGATGTTAGGACAAGATGTGTCTGTGTTCCTGGAGTATGTATAAATGCATTTTCAGTCATTTCTTACTTTATAAACCTATTTCCACTTCTTCGCATTGCAGACCAAAATGATGTATGAGACCTTTTCCTTGAGTATGACAGCTGGATCCTTGGCCCCACTTCGAGAAGGAAGGTACAAGGCCAACATAATGTTAAGAGCTTATGATTTAAGCGAAGTCGAGAGGGCAACTCGCATTTGCTTTGAAATAAAAGGCGACTTATTCAAGATTTAAAAGAAGCGATAAAAGGTATTAAAGACATTATGTTACATCTTTCAAATAAAATGCAGCCGGAAACAAAAAAATAAAAAGAAAAATAAATAAATAACAAGTAAATACACAAAAGAAAGTTTTTTAAAAATTAGCTTTAGCGTATAAGCAAACACACTGCGGAACACCACATTTTGTAGACTTGTCCCTGGCTGCCGAACGGCAAACTTGCTAAAGCTTCAACAATAAAAAAATATTGGCCTTTAAATAAAATATGTACGAAATTTATTATTGGTGTGAAGCGTACAAATCAAAGATTTATCATTATGTTTCTATATATAAACGTTTATATATACACTCAAATACACTTACGCGCTATGCAGAAATCAGCTTAGGTCTATCACTTAAACAAATTTAGCGTCATACTCTTAATAACCTACGGACACTCATCCGAATTCTTTAAACGATTGCCGGTGGTCAGCGACCGCCCAATTGCGTGGGCGCAACAAAGTCCACACTGCTAACTTAACTAAGACACAGGAGATCGTTGAGGCGTTCATGTTGACGGGCAGCAGACGCCGCCGCCTGATCATGTCATATGCGACGTGGCTGCAGTCGCCGATTTCCCCGCAAAGAATCGACTGCCACCGGTCTGGTTGGTAAAGAGTAGCGTATCCACTGATGGCAACATCTGGTTAGATCTCACCAGCAGCGGCACATTCACCATGGACACGGATGGTGTCTGAGCTAAACTCGTGGTCACAGACTGTGCTGCGTTCCCCGTATTGCTGAGCTTGCCGTGCGCATTTAGCGTGAAGGCGGGCAGGTAGTAGTTCCCAGATCTCACCGGTATTGCTTGCGTCGATGTGGCGGCACTTGATGAGGAGCCGGCGGTCAGTTCCATGGAGGCGGGCGACGAGAACGGCGAAGACTCTAGTGAGGGACAAGCTATGCGATCGCTGGGTTTACAAGGCACTGCAAATAAAGAATAATGTACATTCAAATTATCTGGGTTGGTTTTACTTTAAAAATGTTAAACTTTTTATGACATTTTTTTAAAAACAAGATTTAAAATAAAATATTACATTTAACGATTTTGGAAAACTTACTAAAATCATCATCCGGCAATATATCGTCCGGTAATTCGTTCTTTATCTGGAAGTGAAGGGCAGCAGCCGAGTCTGAGATTGCGTTGTCAGATGTCCCCATTTCACTGTTCGCATTAGGGGCATCGTACAGACCGCACTCCTCCATTTCCAGGGCCTGCTCCATGATCAGCTCTTCGGCTGAAGTCAGGCTGAGTCCGTGCAAGTCGAGGAATGGACCCTGGTTCTGCACCGGCTCCTTCTTGATTTGCGGAACTGGAGCAATAGGCTCCAGAGTGGACTGCTGCAATTGAGTCTGCTGCAAAAGCTGCGGTGGTTTTTGCTGCAGTTGCTTGGGCGCCAGCTGCTTGCGTTCTCGCTTTGCTTTGGTCTGCTTGGGTGCTGGCGGAGGCAGCGCAACCAACACGGTTGTCAGCTCCTGCTGATGCGGTTGTGCTGGTGGCGTCGGGTGCACCTGCTGCAGGGCTGTACCCGCTGGCAAAGTGATTCCCAAAGCGGCAAGGGTGGCCTGCTGTGGCTGCTTCTTTTTGCGTGTCTGTTTTGCGGGAGCCGGTGCTGCAGTAGGTGCAATATTGGGCTTCACTTTCAGTTCAGCAGAAGCGGAAAGGTCATCGGGATTTACTGCTGCTGCTGTCGAGGCCGCCGCCGCTGCTGCAGCGGCCGCAGCCTTTTGGGCTTTGTTGCTGGTCGACTTTTTCGAGCAATAGGAGGGAATGTTCTCGAGGTGTTCGCCCGTCTTGTGGTCCACCTTGTGGCGTCGTCTCGTGTGCTTTAGCCAATTGGGAAAGTTTGTAAAGTCCCGCGGACAGTAGTTGCACTTGAAAGGCCGCATGCCCGTGTGTATGTTGGAGTGCTGCTTCAGTTTTGAGTTGCTGATAAAGCTCTTGTCGCACACGGTGCATGCGAACGGTCGCTGCTCCAGATGCACCAGGTTGTGGACCTTGAGGCAGCGCTCCGTTTTGTACATCTTGCCGCACTTCTCACAGCGATAGGAACGCGTCTGCGCGTGGTACTTCTGGTGGCGCTGCAGATGGGAGCGCTCCTGAAATCGCTTCTGACACTCGGGACACTCGTAGGGCTTCTCCGATGAGTGAATCCGAGCGTGATGCGTTAGGTTTATTTTCTGAACAAACTTCTGGCCGCAGACGTCACACTGGTATTTTTTATTATCGCTGTGGATTTTCCGGTGCATCCACATACTGCCCAATTTGAGGCTAAAGTGTGGGTTAAAATAATTCAATAAGTGTGAATGGTTTAAGATCTCTGACTCTACTTACCACTTGCCGCAGTCGGGACACTTCTTCCAGGTGTCCTTGCGTCCCTCTGTACGGTGCGTTTTCAGGTGCTTCTTTAATCCAGCCAGCACTTCGAACTCCCGCTGGCACTCGGTACAGCGGTAAGTAAGCCTTAAACGATGGTTGGCCGCTTCGTGCTTGGCCACTTCATCGGGCGTCTCCAACAGCATCCCATTGCAGTCGAGGCACTTATGTAGCGGTGTCGGATCCACCTCGAACAGCTTGGTTTCCGAGGCTGCCGGTGGCGGCATACTAACTGCATCTGCGACTGCCTCTGCAGACTTGGGCTGTTGGAAGATGGTGAACGAGGGTGGCAGGAACTCCGACTCGCACAGCTCGATCTTGGTCACCACTTGTTCTGGCGGATGTTTCTCCTCGGGCGGCTCCTCCTTAAATACCTTTAGACGCACCGCCGTTGCTGCCGGTAACTTGGGTTTGCGTTGAAGCAACTGGGGCATTTGGAGCTGCTGCTGTTGTTGGATCTGCTCTGGCGATAGCTTCACGGGCGTGGATATGCCACTGGAAGAAGTTTTCTTGAAGGGTGAGTTGGTGAAGGCATTCGGCGGCTCGGGTCGCAGGAAAGTCACACTAAACTCAGATCCAGAGTGGTTATCACTGGCCAAACTGCTGGGCACGGCGGAGGAGCTGGTGGCCGTCAGATCATCGCGACATACATCCGAGGAGAGATTCAGCTCGGTGTTGTTTTGGGCACTCTCGTCCAGGACGCGCCAAAAGTCCGTTGAGGAGAGGCTGTTCCCATTAACCAAGCTGGCGGAGCTGATGGTCACGCAGGCCGACAGATCGATGTCCAGCGACTCGTCCTTGATGCTCGATATCGAGTCGAAATTGTTGATCCGGAGCAGCGAGCTGAGGATCTCGTCGTGGGCCGCCTTCGTGGGGGTGCACATATCGCCGCCGTAGATTTTAGGCGGCAACTTCTTGCTTGGCGCCTCCTCCTTCATTCTCTTGCCCTTGCCGCCCTCCATTCGCCTTGCCTTGCGTACACGTACAGGTTATGCGGTCGGCGTTTTCGCTCGCCGTATTTTGGCTTAGTTCGCAGCGCCGCTGGCGCTTCACAATCACTGGTCGTCTTAAACCGGTCACTGGGTCCTTAATTCACTCATTGCAAACGTTTTTGCTGGGTTAAACGCGCTGCAATTGCTCAAAAAACATTTAATTATTGTGAAATGCGCCTCGGCTTTGTTGTTTTTGTCACGCTTACAATTCTCGAGTCGCCATTTTGAGAACAGTGTTGGAAGACGCGCACTAATGGCAGTCCCGCCAACAATGATGGTTGCTGGCGGTTAAATAGCTAGATATATATGCCTTTCCTGATTGACACTTAAATGTTCTAAATAGATCTACATTTATTATTTAAATATACTATTTTGTAGATTAAATATTTGCTCAATATTACTATTGAACATTAGACTGTTATTTCCATTCATAGCCGGTTTTCCAAATGCAATTTTTTAGCTTGTTTTTCGCAAAACTAGCTAATAAGTATTTTTCGGTATTCTTAATTCATTTTAAAATACATACATATATGGTATGATTTGGTATTTTTCAGAGTACTGCTCGGCTGTGTAATAAATATGGCGTCAGAGGGCGAAAACGTTTTGATGGAAAGTCCAGGTAAAGTCCAAAATTGTAAAAATAACGGGCTTCATTCGACCGGAACTCAGTGCCCGGTGACTAATTACTCAGTTCTGATGGGACTAGTCCGAAACTTGACATTGCCAGTCGTTTTAAATAGGCTTTAAAGACAGTTCGAAAAAACGCGAACATCACGAGGCTGCGAATCCATAACACCGCACGTACAGTTTATGTAAACCACATGGATTAACTAAGATAGTTAATTTCCGTTTTCCAGGTCGCCGCACACGTTCCGGACGTAAGGCCGCATCGCCGGCTGCATCGCTACCAATTAGGAGCACCCGTCGCACATCCAAGCGGAACGCACAGGTCAGTACATCTTACAAGTTAAGCATTTACATACATTGGACACACATCAAATGATGTAAACGATTGCAATTTCCAGTGCGGATGTGGCGTTGTTCCATCCGCACATGATCTTCCTCCCAGGAGGAGCATGTGATTACATGCAAGGGCCAACTGATGGGACAGAACCCGTTAATCAACAGGCAATACCTTTGGCAACTATTAATCTCCCTTATCCTTCCAGCTGAGTGACCACGAAGAGGAACCCGAGGAGCAGGTGGTCATGGTTCTGGAGGAGGAGGAGCCATCTGCGGGAGCGACTGAGGAGGCTCCCGCTCTGGAGCCCCAGTTCGAAGAGACTCAGCACCAGCTGGATGACGATGTCGAGATGCTGACGCCTGCCGAAACTGGTGGCGTGGATGAGAAGAGCTCGTCCTTTCCGTTTAGCACGGTGGCGGAGCAGCATTCGGAGACCAGCGATGATATTAAGGAAAGTCGCGGACAAGCCGGCGTAGACACGCTGCTGGCTTCTATGGCCGGCGATAATGCCAACAGTCTGCCATCCGTGGGTGGAAATGATGAGAGTGACAACGCCAAGAAGGCGGACTTTGAGTACAATGTAGAGGCCCTGCAGCCCCAGGGTGACAAACTAAATTCGTCAGAGGACTCTAGCTCACACCATGCTATAGCTGAAGATCTAGCGGATGAGGCGGACACCAGCAATGCTACCATAGTCAACACAGAAATCATCTCAGAGGACGAACTACCTCCTCCTAGCAAGCCGGAGATCAACGATGCCGAGGAAGTGTCCGACGAGGAGCTGCCGGCACCACAGAGGGCCGAGCTTCCAGCGGATGCTGAGGTTATCTCCGAGGACGAGCTGCCCACCCACAACAACAACAATACCGCCAGTGAGCACAAGGCTGCAAAGCGCAAGGCGGAAATAGAAACTGATAAGGGTACTGAAGACAATGAAACGATTAGTCGTGAAACGAGCGCAAAAGATAAGTCTGAAGAACAATATAATCCGGGAAGTCCAACGTCGGAGAGCAATGATGCACAGCCATCAGAGAAAAGGGTCAAGATTGAAGGTACGAATTTACAATCTACAACTAACTTGATATAGGAAACTAACACAATGTTCAAACCCACAGAATCGGAACCCAAGGACAAAAAGAAGGAAAAAGAGCGCGATAAGGAGAAAGATAAGGAGAAGGATAAGGATAAAGATAAAGATAAGGACAAGGACAAGGAAAGGGAGCGCAAAAAGCTCCCCGACCTAGACAAATACTGGAGGGCTGTCAAAGAGGACTCCACCGACTTCACTGGCTGGACGTACTTACTGCAGTATGTGGACAGTGAGGTGGGCCCGCAATCAATTTGGTATTTTAGACTTAAAATTAATTTAATTTATTTTTACTGCAGTCCGATGCGGAGGCGGCTCGCGAGGCCTACGACACATTCCTTTCCCACTATCCCTACTGCTATGGCTACTGGCGCAAATACGCCGACTATGAGAAGCGCAAGGGCATTAAGGCTAACTGCTACAAGGTGAGTACCTCCCATACATTTGGTCGTGCAATTAAATACCCTTCGCAATTTCTTGTATTACGCTTACAATTACGATTACAATTGATATTCATATATTTGTTGTTAAATACAATTTATTATGACCTAATAAAAACTACATTAAATAAATGCAACATCTACAAAAAAAAAACACCAAATTGAGTAGACCAAATAAACATATAGGAATGAGACTAGTAAACCTCCAGTCAGGGTCGTATTTTTTTATAGGATTCGTTTTGGTTAAATATTTTTTACAGGGAATGAAACTGAAACTGGTTTCGATATCGGATCCTGACATAAAATAGGTTTCATAAGGATTTTAACAATGTAATTTTTTCACATTTGACTTGTCAATATATAAAGATCATTATTAAATCACCTAGTAAATTGGATTTTTGGAAAAATTTTCAATTAAACATAATTTCCTACCTTTTTATCGTGGCTTAAATGACGTTGCTCTTGAATTGTGCAATAATTAATTTTCGTTTCGGTTTCATAACCTTGGTTTCTAACACGCAATTCACAGAACATTAAATACCTGGGAAGAAAATTTTATGTACACTTTTACTATTTTATTTACCACTTGTACTAAGTACCATTTTGTTCAACCTATGCACATTTTTTTGAGATCTTTGCCCCTAAAATGTAACCATTTTCTTCACGACACGAATTGGATGTTAGTATAATCACCCCAGTGTCGCACAACTCACGTTGTAGCCCAGACCACTTTAGCTCAGCTCAGTTAACCTGACCCCTTGAACCCAGACCGACCTGAACCTGAAAGCGACTGACTTGTCTAGTCGATGTTCGATCCGTCTACTTTATGATCTTCGTACGTTTGTATTACCAGTTTACCTCTTCAGTTACGTTACCTCCATCCTTCTTCAACACGATATAAATAGTGAGCTCGCATCTCGTACATTCGTAAGTACAAATGGCGTTTAAATGAAATTTTTAAGTCTTTTTGTGAAGTTTCTTGTATATCAAACACTTAAAAGTGTGTGCCTAAAAAAGAAAACAACTACAACCTGTGTGTTATGTATTCCGTGTATTTGTAAAGTCGCTAAGTTAGTCTTTAAGCTCGAACACCATTCACATCAAACGATAGTCTTAAGTTTCTGAGCAATCTTTTGAAAGATTATTATAAACCATGAACATTTTTATGTTTCTCTTCTGCGATCGATCAACTCAAAATCAAATCGAAAAACAAAAAAATCGAAAACTTGTACCGAACATACGAATATGACCAAATCCTAGGTGTTTGAGCGCGGCCTGGAGGCGATTCCATTGTCTGTAGATCTGTGGATCCACTACCTGATGCACGTCAAGTCACACCATGGGGAAGATGAGCAGTTCATCCGCACCCAGTACGAGCGGGCGGTGAAGGCGTGTGGCCTCGAATTCCGCTCGGACAAGCTTTGGGACGCCTACATCCGCTGGGAGAACGAGTCGAAGCGCTACCATCGGGTGGTGCAGATTTACGACAGGCTGCTGGCCATACCCACTCAGGGCTACAATGGCCACTTTGACAAGTGAGTTAGGGCACATATCTCTTATTGAGGCCTGAATGTAGCGCTTTTCTTTTTAGTTTTCAGGATGTGATCAATCAGCATGCTATTACCAGCACAATTGGCAACGAGGAACTAGTCCGCTTGCGCAAAGAATTCCACGAGCGTCAGCAGAGCAAGTCCTCCAAATCCTCGTCCAAGCACCGGCGCGACAGCAGCAGCAGCTCAAAGGACAAGGATTCAAAGGAACGAGAACGGGAGAAAGATAAGGACAAAGAAAAGGATAAGGAGAAGGACAAGGAAAAGGAAAAGGAAAAGGAGAAACGTGAATCTGGCGGCGGTGCTGGTAAGTCGCCAAAGGAAACTAGTGAAACTCATGTCGATGAATCAGACCTAACAACCGATTTGACCGAAAGCGAGTCAATGCCGGCGCTTCAGATCGATTTCAGTGATCTTAGCACCCTGAATGACGAGGAAGTGGCTAGCATAAGGGATAGGGCGATCTCGGCGCGGCGCAAGATCCACAAGGTGACCGTGAACGCAGTGACCGCCCGCTGGTCCTTCGAGGAGGGCATAAAGCGGCCGTACTTCCATGTGAAGCCTCTCGAAAGGGCCCAGCTCAAGAACTGGAAGGACTATCTGAACTTTGAGATTGAAAAGGGAGATCGCGAGCGCGTCCTGGTTCTATTTGAGAGATGCTTAATTGCTTGTGCTTTGTATGACGAGTTCTGGCTGAAGATGCTTCGCTATCTGGAGTCATTAGAGGACCAGACCGGAGTAATAAAACTTATACGAGATGTTTTCAGTCGCGCCTGTCGCATCCACCATCCGGACAAGCCCAGTCTGCACCTCATGTGGGCCGCATTCGAAGAATGCCAGCTTAACTTTGATGCGGCCGCCGAGATTCTGCAGCGCATCGAGCAGCGTTGTCCCAATCTCCTCCAGCTTGCCTATCGACGGATCAACGTGGAGCGACGTCGAGGAACGCTGGACAAGTGCCGCGAGCTGTACAAGCACTACATAGATAGTACAAAGAACAAGGGCATTGCCGGCAGTCTGTCCATCAAGTATGCCCGTTTCCTTAACAAAATCTGCCATGATCTCGATGCGGGTGTGGCCGCACTGCAGCAGGCGCTGGAACGCGATCCGGCCAACACTCGGGTTGCCCTGCAAATGATAGATCTGTGTCTGCAGCGCCCACAGGTGGACGAAAAGGAGGTGGTCCAAATCATGGACAAGTTCATGGCCCGCGCGGACATCGAATCCGATCAGAAGGTGCTGTTTGCCCAGCGCAAAGTTGAGTTTCTTGAGGACTTTGGCAGCACAGCGAGGGGTCTGCAAGATGCCCAGCGCGACCTTCAGCAGGCTCTAAGCAAAGCCAAGGAAGCGCAAAAGAAGGGGTAAGAACACCGAATGCACATTGACCTTCCTTATATCTAAATAGTATTTCTCCTTGCAGCGATAGCAGTCCTAGTCGCAAGAATTCGTCAGCAGGCAAAGAAGGTCCCGCCCCTTCCGGATCGTCGTCCGCGGCGGCGGCGGCCTACAACAATGGTGGCTCGGCCGCGGCAGCTGCTGGATATAATTATGGAGCGGCCAATGCCTCCGCCTACTACGGCCAGCAGAATACCGGAGGAGGCCCGTATCCCCCGCAACCACCGCAGCAGCAGCAGGCGTCCTACGACTCCTACTACAATCAGTGGGGCTACGGACCGGGTGGTGCCAGCGGCAGCAGTAGTGGCGGCTACAACTACGGCCAGTGGAGCGGTTATGGGAACTACTACTGAGACTTTAGCCTAGATGTAACCCACTCCTCACTGTAGCTCTAAGACGCCCCAACTCGATTAATTTCGCCTTGCTGCTCTGTTAAGTTATATACGTCTAATTTTAATTTTATATCGATTTCTAATTATACATATGGATATGTAAGACTTGTTTGCGCCCACACAGCAGCCCCTCAATGCGTAAAATAAAATATATCAGCTTAATCGGTTCACCATAAATATAGCTGCTTGTATTTCGGCAAGTGGTGCTTGGATAATGTCAAACTACGCCTAAATAGAAAATAAAAAATATACATTTTGTCAGCGAGCGCTCGACGGGATTTAACGGCTCAACTGAAGTCTAGAGATTGGGACGATACCAGGTAACCTCGCCGCCATTGCAGCCAGTTACCAAGAGCGGCTCCCTGGGGCTAAACTTGGCGCACAGCACAACGTCCTGATGCTCGGTAATCTTGGCCAGTTCAACCAGCTTTCGCGGTTGCCGCTTCACCTCCTCGAACGCGTGACATCTGGGATAGTCGCAGCAGTCGTCACTGTAGCCAAGAAGTCGCACCCCGTTTCCGTACGGGGAGCAGACGATTCTTCCGTCCGCCGAGAACCCCGGCTCCTTTATGAAGCCTGGCTTGGTGTTGGTCTCGGCGGCGTAGTAGAGCAGCTTCTTGGCATTTACCAGTATGGAATGGCTGTTTTCCTTGGACCTTGCCGCTGCCGCATGACTAGGGATAAAGGGTCGCAGGCGCAGCCGATGGCCGATCTCTAAGCGCACGGTGGTGTCGCTGTTGGTACTGGTGATACTGCTGCTGGAGCTACTGCTACTGGAGCTGCTACTGCTGCTCCGGTTGCCCTCTGAAGACGGCGGGGAGCGATTGGCCATCGAGGGCCGCAGCGGGAGGACTCCGCTGCTGATGGCGTACACAAAGTTGTAGCCGCTCACATGGTTGTTGGAGTTGCGCGCCCGGTTTTGGCGAATGGCCCGCTCCTGGACGGTGACCTCCGCCGCCCAGATGTCCGGTATAAAGGTGTCGGATCGTGGCGAGGCTGGGGCTGTTGCAGAGGCCAGCCGGCCAGTTCCTGGGTTGTCCAAATGGAACACCTGGACAGTGCCCATTCGCAAGGGTCTCCGTGGCTGCCTGGGCGGCAGGCCATCCGTATCCTGGTCTTGTCCCGAGGTGCTGCGGCTGGCGGTCCCTGTGGACACGCGTTTCTTCTTGGGCAGTGGCTCTTCCTCATCCCGCTCGTCCTCGTTGCTCGCCGGCTCCTCGTTGATGTCGTGGATGCAGGTCCACTCGCTCTGCTCGTCGCAGCTGACGTTCCGGGTCAGCATGCAATGACAGTGCGGGTGGATCTGCAAGGCCATTATCATCTCGGCGTCGTTCTGCTCCGGGAAGTCGGTGACCAGCTCCACGCGGTTCTTCTTCTGGCGCTTGGAAAACACATGGTCGTACTTGGCGGCCTGTGGGATGTACTGTTCGCCCAACTGCATCAGTCGGTAGATACCAGGCTGAAAAATTCGGTTGGTTTTTTAATTTCGGTTAGTCTGGAGTCTATACACTACAGGATATTAACGAATTATCCACAGTCTGACTCGCGGTTCATTTGGGAGTTAACATTCTCTTTTTTAAAAGTTCTAGTTCTAGTTCTTTTAGTTTTGGTAAGGCTATGAAGTGTTGCAACTCTATTTAGTGTTGATACCTCAAAATATTTTCCTTATTCGATATCACGGATTTGGAAAACACGCAGTGAGACTTGTGGGATCCGTGACAAGTGAAAACCGGAGATCCCTTTCGTTTTATAGCTTCCTTACCCTGAATCCGCACAGATCCTTGTGTAGCGTGGTGAGGTCAAGGTGATGGATGATCATGATGTAGCCACCGCTGGTGCAGAGGACCAGCTTGTCGCCGGTGGGCGAAATACGGCAGCGCATCAGACCGCTGGCGTGGAAGACGCGCTGCGAGATCAGACCCTGTTCCGTCTGCGAGTTGATGTCCCAGGTGAAGATGCTGCCATCGAAACCGGAGCTAACGAGCAGTTTGTCCTTGGAGGAGTACTCGATGTTCTTCACCCAGTTAGAGTGACCATGGAGAACGCGCAGTTTCTGTTTCATGTTTCGCAGGTCCCAGAGGGCAACGGTGAAGTCGTCGGATCCCGTGGCGAACAATCGCTCGTCGAAGAATCTGTGCATATAGGTATTCGGATTGGTCTTCCTGGAATGGCACCATCTCCTCCACTTACTTTATGCAATTGACACTATCCGTGTGCGCGTCGGGGACCTTGAAGATCTCCTTCTGTGTTATGGCGTCAAAGACCAGGACGCACTTCCTCTCGGTGGCGGCCACCACTACGTTGCCGTCGGCATTGAACTCCAGGTTGAAGATGGCCCCGGTTCGACCCGCCTCCGTCTTTTTGCAATTGGAGTGGTAGCTGTTGAACATGTTCATCGAGCTGTATATCCGCCGCATCACGAAGTTCTCGTCGCCCCCGTGAATGTGGAAGCCACTTTCGCGGCGGCTCAAGTACCGCTCCATCTTCTGGATCTCAAGGACCTTCCAAATAAACGGAATTGGATCTGAAAACCTAAGGAAGTGTGTGGGTGTGTGCAGGCCAATTCGCGATGCCAGTTTCCCCCGTGTCTTTCTTCTAAACGAGGGCTGCAAAACGGTGCTGCGTGTAACCGATTTCTTTTTTACAACTGAGCATTTTAAGATTTTCAAAATTAAGGAATAGTTAAGAAACTATTTTTTTTTTGTAACTAACGCCGTCGCTATCCTCACTTTCTCCTTATTTTACCGATATTTGTTATTTGACACAAAGGGCTCTGTGAAACAATCGATTTTTTTAGAGTCTACAATGAAAGGAGAGAAGTTTGTAATTTATTTAATTATTTTATTTATTTAATGTTTTTTAATAGTTAAACCACTTTAATCCTTTAAAGTTTTGATATAAATTAAATTCGACGATGACTGTGTTCATAAAAAGAACATTTCTAAACAAAACTTCATGAATTCAAATGAATGCAACATTTAAACAACAGGTTTTAATGAAATAATACAGTTTTAAAAATAGTATTTATGATTTAGTTTTAGGTTTATCATGTGTGGAAATTTCTATATCCCTTTGATAGAAACATATACAATTGGTAAACGATATAGCAGAAAAACCGTTCTTCTTATATTATTATTTTGTAACAATAAATTGTCAATGAATAAATAACGAACCTGGGGCTCAAAATATATTTAAATATTATCTATTGTTAAACCATTAATAAGTGTATAAGTGTACTGTAGACAGCAGGACACCTAGTGTCGATTTGAAAACCAGAATACTATATGCATACGAATGTGGACGCAAAAATGAGCATCTGCTGTGTTGGTTTGATCGGAGCGAGTAATATACCGATCGAAAGGTATCGCTTTAACCTAGAGGATTACATACCAAGTCTTAAATAAAATCAATTGTCTTAGGAGAAGTGGCGGTAGGAAATAACGCCGTTCAAAAAGTGTTTTTCAAAAATAAAATTTTTCGTTGTTATAAAAATTTTGCTTTATAAAAATTTTAGGAATTATTTTAGGATTCTGGAATGATTTATAATGATGATTAGAATGTATGACAAGATAAAAAAAAGATCGCCAATTCGTATAAATAAAATAGTTGAAAATTCTTTTTTTCTTTTTTTTTCAGGCGAATAATTAAATGGCACAACATTTTTTTTAATTTTAGTTCAAGTATATAGGCGTTGAGATTCATAAAATTTTAACATGCATCTGCTGTTATTAAAAAACGGAAACGGCCATTTTATCAGTTCAGATTAACTAACAAAATGAGGAAATGAAATTTCGCCGAAAAGTATGCACCACCAATTTGGATGGAATAATAAAATGTTTGTAAGTAAAGGAAACCCATATTTCAAAATATTATAAATAAAGTTGTACAAATTACACCTATAATGCAGGAGGTCAGCGAGGTATACGCAAATACCAAAATAATGTTAAACCATTATACTAGACAAAAAGGCGAGAAAATTACTTAAAAACAACGAAGTTTCGAAAAGTTATACCAATTATTGTATTTTTAATTAAGCTTTTAAACAAAGAACAGCTGTGCGCAACTAGAGTTATGGAGTTAGTCAAATGTGGACGGGACAATCAAGTAAGGAATCGGTAGCATACTCGATAGGAAACTTGAGGCAGTGTAGAGTGAACCTTTAAAATGAATCGATTCTATCGATACCAGATCGATTTTTCCATTCTCACTTCCAGCACTTAACAACACTAGTACCAGTGAAATAAACAAAAATGCTTGAGATAAAACCATTAACTATGAGGATTTTTCGTTGATAAAAGCCGTTGATAACGCCTTAAGCCCGGCCAAGATGGATCGGTTCGCATTCAAGATCGACGCGGCGCTGAAGGCGAATCTCTGCAAGATCTGTCGGCTGTGCGGCATCGATAATCCAGGAAAAGTTCAAATACTGCTGCCTAATGAATTAGAGACCATCGACCTGGACGAGCCCAGTATGTCCCAGAAGATCTACGAACTGGTGGGCTTTACGGTGAGTCTTATTTGAGTTCTCCCTGGCCTGGTTTAACAAAGCCCTTTGCAGGTGTCCATGGACGATAAAATGCCGCAGACAATGTGCAGTCAGTGCGTGGAGAAAATCAATGATTTTTATGAGTTTCGGGAAATGTGCTATGCCACAAACAAGCAGACGCGCAACCTACTAGGACTAAAGCAAATAGAGCCCACAAAGGTGAGAAACCTGACAACATGTATATATTGAAAATGTGTATTATTATGGTATTTTCTCCCGCTCAGCTCATTGATCTTAAGCCCATTTTGACGGAGGAACCGCAGCCTCCGGGGGCAGCTGGAAGGCGGGGAAGAAAACGCAAGGGAGAGGACACCTGGCCAAGAAATAACCTTAATGCTAAGCCACAGGTCAAGAAGGAGCCATTCGTGTGGCATAAGAAGCAGCGACTGCAGCCTCCTCAGATGGCTCCCATACAGCCCAAAGCCGAGCCTGAAATGTAACTAAAATATACTTTAATTAAGCCCATCACCTTATTCCTTTCTTTTTGAATGTCCAGCAAAGAGGAGCCGACTGAACCGGAGACCAGCCTTAGGTTGCCACCGAAAAAGGGTCGCAAGTCCATTTGTAGCGTCTGCGGCGAAAAATTTGTCAGCAAGGAACTAGCCGATGAGCACAAGAGTCTGGTGCATGTCCCCTCGATTCCACGCTACACGTGCAACGCCTGCAACCAGACGCATCATAACCAGAGCGACATCCGAGCTCATCAGCTGTGGCACAAGCTCTCAAAGACGCCTTACAAGTGTCCCCTGTGCGAGACCAGCGTGGCCAATGCCTACGCCTTTACTCGACACTTACGGGAGCACACACCGCCCACTCCTGTTCAGCTGCTCGTGCTGGACCGGGAGTGCCCACTGTGCAAGAAGACCTTCGTCACGAACTTCTTCTACAATACTCACCGCTGTGCCATTCGCAAACGCAAGTGCGGCGGCTGCAATCGCGCCCTAAACACTGAGGCCGCCTACATGCGCCACGCCCCCACCTGCCCGAAGATTTACCTCAATCACTCGAAGCACATAATGCCCGAGGCTGTGACCAATGAGGCCCAAATGCCCATCAAGAACGAGGTAGAGGACGATTTGCTGGGCCTCCCTCCGGCCATTGCGTTGCCACCGGACTTCGTGATAGACGAGGGAATGCAGCCGATGGTGGTCCTGGAGCGCCTGTCATCGCCTCTTCTACGGGCTTCGGCTGGAGTAAACCGACTGGGCGCCACCAAGAGCCGAAATAGCGATCGGGTCTCGGCGAAGAACTACTTGAAACGAGTGGATCAGTTGCTTAAGAACACAATAAGCACTCTGGTCAGCATCAAACATGAGCCGGAGGTGCACATCAGCGACACGGGGCCAGCGGCAGATGAGGCACAAAGCGAACCCGAGCCGGAAAGGGAGGAGGAACCTTCCTATTTTGGCGATGATTTCCAGGCAGCTAACGATGACAGTGAGGATGAAGCGCAACCGGAGGAAGCATCCGATGAAGCTGCTGCACCTGCCAGTGACGATCTGCCCAGTGTATTCGGTCAAACAGGAACCCGTAGATGACGCCTATGAAAAGGCAATGGGGGTTAAACAGGAGCCACTTAAACTTAAGCTGAAAATCACCAAGAATCACGGAAAGCTTAAACTCGTCGCTTATAGACGATCTGGATGAGGCAGGTCAGGCATCTGGCAGGAGCAGCAAAAAGAAAAAGAAGCGAAAGCACAAGGAACGGGAGAAGGAGGCATCGGCGGAGGCAGAAAGCTGCCAAACAGAAGCTCAGAATCAGCCCGTCGTTAAAATAAAACAAGAACCCATTGATTTTGCTCCCATGGCTACTGTCATGACCACCATTCCCATGACCCAATTGGAGAGCAGCTTCAATGAAAGCCAACAGGATAGGGAAGAGGATCAGGATTTGGCCCAGCACCAGGAAGATGTTAAACCCAATCGCATGGAGCTTGATCGATTGATGCAGATTTCACATGTGGCCAGTGGCGTAGATATGGCAGAAGAGGCAATGACTTTGGAGAGAGCCGAAGAAGCCACTCCCGATGAACAGAGAGCAGAGGAATCGCTGACCAAGAAATTCCCGCCCAAATCAAAGTTCATAAAGTCCACAGCACGCAAAAGTACTGGAGGCGCTATATGCAAGACTTCTACGCCTCCGAAGCAGACGCCTCTGCCGCAGATCGTGGCCGTGGAGAGTGGCGAGGCGGTGACGTTTAATATGATGCCAAATATTTCCATCAAGTCTGAGCCAAGAAACCGCGGTTATGGGGATGAGCCCGAAGAAGAGGAAGCAACCACAGAAGAGATTAACCACAACGAAAAAATAGACGAGGAGGATGCCTACATAGGCAATTTAGATTTGAGCAACGTGTCTGTGAAGAAGGAGAAAGACCTGGACATTTCCGAGTCAGAGGCCCAGCACTGCAACGGATTAGGGAAGGTCGATGAAAGCGAAGGCGACGACGAGGGCAATGAGGACAGTGGATCATCGGCCGATGAAGCTGAAGAAGCCATGGAGGAGGGCAAAGAAGAGCGCATTTATCGTGAAATCGAGTTTCCCCCATTGGAACCTCAAAACGAGGGGGATCAAGCATCACATACGGCCCAAGAGGGGCCAGAAAAAATGGACACGGAGGTATCAGCTGCATTACCAGCTGGTGAGACCTCTCCGCAAACTCCGGAAGTATTTGGTGTGGAAAAACCACCAGTGCCTGCTTTCAGTTTGGTCATAACTAATATCTGCAGTCAAGCGGTACAGAAACCTGAGACAGCTATTGCTTCCTGTAACCTTGAAAATCTGCCGCCTATGGCCAACGAGAGCCAATCTTCAATTAATGATGACTGTAACCTAGCAATGGCTCCTCCGCCATCTGCTATGGACATTACAAATTCAATGGAAGGACAGACAGGGCTTTGCTTTACTCCTGAAAATTTTTCTGCAAGTGATATTCAATCATCGGCAGAATCTCATCTGGCAGTTGAAGCTCACTCCCAGTCAGAGGATGACGTTAACCTCGAAAATCCTCCTTTAGCTGTCATAAACATACAATCTTCAATGGATGCTGTCTCCACCTCTGTTGAATCTCATTCTGGTAATCCTTCATCTGGTCCAAATGAGATTCAATCATCTTACCCGAATTGTGGAAGCCAGTCTCAAACAGAGTTTGCAGTTGAACTGCAAACTAACCGTGAGGGTGAACACCAATCCGTAGCAGAAATTGGTTGTAATCATACAATCGAACGTCACTCCTCGAAAAATGGTGGATCTAACATTGAACTGCCATGTGCTCCAGTTGAGAATCAACCCCTGGAAATCACCGCACATCGCACATTAAGCCTGGAAAATCCACCGGCAGCTATAAACAACGAGATAGGATTCCTCCCAAGTGGTAGCTCTGCTGCGGATAATTTTGGAATTGCTATTGCTGAAAATCAATCCCCCGCAGCCACAATCCCCCAAACCTCGGAATCGCGGGAGAAAGGTGTCAATGACCGTGACTTGGAAGCATACAATGCAGACTCTCTACCAACGGTTTCCCTCAACGCTCTTAAAGACAGTGACACTCAGGCCTTGCCGAGTTGCGATGCAGCTTATGTAGATAATAATTACACATGCGACGAGGAGCAGCAGAATGTTCTCAACCATGAGCTTTCCGAGCAGCAACAGGCTCCATTGGAAGATGTACAGCAGTTGGTTCACGAAGAGCAGCCGGCTATACTTGAGCTTATCCCAACGGGATCATCGGCGAGACCAACTGAGGAGACTGAGAACCACATCAATGAGCAGCAGCAGGAGCTGGACCAGGAGGAACAACGGCAGCCACGCTGTCAGGCCATTGACGACTCAAATATCAACGAAATAGCCGAAAACAATAACAATGCCAACATTGAGCGCGAATTGCAAGATGATGCTGCTCTCGGGGCTCAGGAAAACGTAAATCCGTAGACTACAATTAGATAATAGGCCATATCGAATATTAAATTGCATGTTCTTTTCGATTCGGTTTAAAAATGTAAATATGTATGGACAGTAAATCATGCTTTGGTAATTGGATTAAATCAGAGCTATAGCCCCAGCGCATAACTTATACCATAAATTGCGAATAAACTTTTTATGGATAGCATTAGTGTTAAGTTAGATATACACAACTTTATTACATAAATTAATGGCTTATATATTAGCATAAGTAAGTATTATGTATTGAAATACATAAATCGCACAAAACTCTTTTGACATGCGTACATATAATCCAAAATCTGATCCACATAAATTTTCTGCTCTGACAAGCTTATTGGGTTTAGTAGTTTAAAAAAGTCACAAAAACAAACATATACGTAATATTGATTTAATTACAAAACACACAGAAGAAAAATGACTACAAGTTTGCATTAAATGCACTCAAACTAAATTGAAAATACTTATGAGTTACTAGGTAATTAATCGATTGGGAGTAACTGGATGTAATAGACAGCTTTTAGCGGACCCATCGGTGCCCGAGGAAGCCTTGTCAAAATAAGTTGCATTCATCTCCTATTTGATTGGTTTAGCCACACTTATTACATTAGTTAATTATTATTTTAACAAGTAGTGAATTATTACTGAGCAAATTTAGTATGTGGTTAATTGCGGGCAATTCTATTAGTTCAAACTTGTGTATTTATAATAATTCTCAACTGTGGCTTTATTAAGAGTAGTCACAGTTTATTTTTGTTTGATCCTTTCGTTTGTTATAGATTTATAAAATATATTCACTATAATAAATTTCTATCGCTCAGTTTACAGTTGTTCAGTTCGCAGATAAGGTGAATCTCTAATTTTTCACAAACTCGTTTTTCATTTTGGTGTTCTCAAGTTTTTGGCACAGTAGTCTGAACGGGGCTTTGCGAAATCACCCACATATATTACTGAACTAACATACATGTGTTTAGTTCATATTTAATTGAGCAGATTTATGGATATGCAAATGTGATTCGGAACAAATGAAAGCGGGCAATGCTGATACAATTTCTTAATTTGTGGTTATCCTTTAGTACTTTTTGCGTTTTGTTAAACTCGTACAATTAAATTAAAGAGGTATGAAAATTCACTAACAGTATTTACAGGGATTTATCTAACGATAAACCAAAATGCCAAAGCACGAACTAAATTATTGCTTATATTTGGAATAGTGTTTGCTGCCCCGCATCGTGTCATTCGTAGCTCCCTTAGTCCCACTCGGCCTCGTTGTCCGAGGATTCGGTCTCGTCCTCGTCCGAGTGAATGGCGTTTTCGCGTGCTGCCAGCGCCCGACGCAGTGCATCGGCCAGGGCGTCGGTCCCGCCTCCATTGTCGCTGTTTCGCTGGCTGCCCAGCTCGCGTTCCTTGGCCGGTTTCAAAACGGTGCCCTGGCGGATATCCTTCATTAAATCACTGCGAGAGTCGGCACTGCCAGTACTGAGTGCAGCCGTATCCACTTTCTATTTGGATTAAAAATGTTATTAGTTTCCCATTCTGCTCTAGCTGAGAATAATGGACTTTTTTTAAGACGGCCGAAGAATAAATCTTGATTGAACATCATTTATGTATGTAGGATGTATAAAATACAACAATTTTATGAATTTGATTTAAATTCGATCTCTCTTGTTCTCTACTTATACTTACAAAAAAAAAGATTTGTTTGTAATCAAACAAATTAAACTCTCGTTCACTCACCTTCAGTTGGGTTCCCTTGCGAATGGCGTCCATTAGTGCGTTGCGTGGATCTGGAGCCGCTGGAGCTGCTGGAGCGGCCGGCCGGGCTGCTTGATTAGGTGCATGCGTGGTTGTGATTACGGGGATCTCTCCCACCGGCATGGGCGGGGGCGGTGGGGGTGGCACCGCTGCCGGGGGTGGCGGTGGAGGAGGTGGTGGCTGCAAGAGAAAAGCAATTATTAGTCTGTTATTTTAATCGATTTAAGATAACTTACCGCTACAACGGGAGCGCTGACTGGCGGCGGTGGCGGTGCGGTACTGATGGGTGGTGGTCTGCTGGGTGGTGGCGGCGCTCGCGTAGCCCCCGGCAGAGTGACGGGCACTGGGGGCGGTGGTTGTCTCGCCGGCGGCGGCGGAGGTGCAGTTCTTTGGTTGCCATTCTGCAAATAAAATTAGATAACATTTATGAGGAAAGCATTTTTTATGAGTAATCCATATTCAAATTAAAATAGATACTAAGAAACGAAGCCAAACATATATGTACATTCCCCATTTGAATTCGAACACAAAATAAAAAGTTTTAAATGGAAAAACTGTTAGACTGTGAGAAAGAATTCCTTACTTCCACGGATTCAATTCAACAATACTTCATACCAGGCCTGCAGGCCCAATCATAATATTTTACAAACTGTACTTTCCTATCTTGTAAAAATGCCTTTAGGGCAGGACCATGAATTCTCCGCAAAGGAGAATATTTTAAAGTTGTTTAGGTAAGAGAAGGCATTGTTACTTCATACTAAGGGAAAACTTACAGTGGGATGACGGGTTGGCACCGGTGGCGGCATGGGAGGCGTTGTTTCCGTTGGGGATTCCACGCTGTCCTGCTTCACCGACGCCAGGACGTTGTTGCTTTGAATGAAGTCATAGATGAAGGCGCGCGTGTCGCGATCCTTAAGCTCCGACTCGGAGACACCAGCCTTGAGGAAGAACTCGTTCAGCACCTCGTCGTTCTCGTTGCCCGTCAGATCGAAGCCCTTGTCGGCATCCCAGCCCACGTGGCTGACGTGGACGAAGTTCGTCGGCTGGCTGATATCTGCCTTGGTCACCTTGCGCTTCTTGTCCTTCGCCTGGCTTCCTAGCCCAAAGCTGCTGGACAGGAAGTTCTTCGTTTGCGCCGGCGCTGGCGTCAGTGTCACCGAGTTGATCTTATTGTTTCGCAGCTGAACGTTTCCGCCATCCGTGGCGGTCATGCCGCCTTGCATGGGCGGTGGCCTCGCCGGCTCCCGTGATACCGGAGGCAATGGGGCATTTGGTGCCTGCTGGCTCTTCTGGCGATTGCGCTTATCTTGGCGCTTTCGGTTGCGCGTCTCTATAGTGGCGTCCACAATACGAAAGAACGAGTCGCACTCCTCTTCGGAGACGAAGTTTAGACCTACATGACCATCCTGAAAAAGATGACAAAAACTGTTAATGTGTGTCTGTTCGGAATAAATTGAGTAACTCGAGATTAAGATCTACTTAAGCATTTCAGTTCATGTAAGATGTAAAACATAATTAAAGAGGATACTTACACTGCCCTCAAAGGTGAGCAGGAAGGGTCGCGACTTGACCACCTGCATGCCATCGTATATCTCGTGCTCCCAGATCAACTCGTTCTTGATCAGGCAGTAGGCGCGCATGAAGTAGGATCGAATGGCGCTATCCTTTACGAAGCAGACGACTCCGGTGTGCCGCTTTTTCCAGTGGGCGTGGGCACTGCCCTCCGTCTTGTAGATTTGCACCACGGCGGTGTTCAGTGTCTGAAAGTGGAGCAAGCAGAGATTGCGTTACATAAATTTTGTCATCGATAGAAAGACCCCGGGGCGATTATCTAATATGGCCGAACAAAAGCCTTCCAACACCTTCAGTTTGCGCCTCATTTGAATGCAACTCTATCAATCCGACGACCACGAACTCAATGAACTGCCGCGTTCGAGCTGAAAAACTCATCTGACTTTCGGTTTCGCTAGTTTCTGGCCATCGAGTCGATGGCCCCAGTGAGTGTGACTCTTTTGAATACAGATTAGCCTGTCCAGCTCTTGCAGCAATTGCAACCGGGAGGCGGATGGCCAATACCGCCGCTTGGCATGGCAAGCACGTAGTTTTAGTTGATGGAGGGCGTAAGTCTAGTCGGTGGACATTAGTCTAGTGGAGACCTCTTCACCGATCGGTGCGTGTTCTGCTGAAGTGCAACGGAAACCCATAATGTGCACATGAAAAAAAATACCATCTTAGGACCTCCTTTTAGAAATTTTTGGATGAATAAAAATATTAATATTAAGTCATTGACAGACTTAATTAAATCCTACATTATTTAATACTTCAAACTGGTGGTATAAAAAGGAAAGGCCCTAACATGTTTAGGGTACAGCAATTAAATAGGTTCTACCTTCAAAATATTCAAAGTTGTTTGCCGTGTACTCATGTGTGATGAAAGACATCGTTTATGACCCAGACAGGAAATGCTGGCGACAAACGAAGAAGTGCAGGATGCCGCATCAGCTTACTTGCCAAAACTATAATATACAACAAGCCATGCGCTTTGGCGCCAGAAAAGTCAAGGCAAAATGTCCTTTATTTGCTGAAACCGTCGTGAGAATTTCCTCAGCAAGGCCACCGAAATTACTTGTGCTTTTAGGTCCGATAAAAGTGAGTGTGTGATTGGCGGCCCTAACATTTGGCATTTGCCCGAGGCCAACGCGTCACCCTCCGCCGGAATCGTTGCTAATTGATTCAACTTGCCGCCCCTGGGCGATGATCCAAATGTTACGTGCTGGCAATTGAAGCACTGCAGCCAAACAGTAATCCAACATTATCAATTAATGGACATTAGAGATGGATGGATGGCCATGCAGAAACTTTTGCAGCTGACCTTAAGCGCAAATAAAAGAGAAAGAGACATTGACGAGCCAGTGGATTTTATGTGGCTGTGGATGTGGATGTGGATGTGGATGTGGTTGCTTTCCAGCCCACACACTCGCACACACAACTTGTATCTGGCAAGTGCGAAATTGTGAACACATTTGAATTTTTATTGATGCTTAGCTGCTGCTTTTTCCCCGGCGAGGTTTGTGTGGACATAAGTAGCATTGTAAAAATGATGTCTTGCCTTCTACGTACAAGCTGCCTGTTTCTTTTTAAAAGCATTAAAATCGATGGAAAAGCAGCGACAACAAAAAGTGGTCATTGCCACCGAACGTTTGGCCAACACAAGGCGGGTTGAAGGGGAGGTGTCTTAGCGGTAAAAAGCAGCCCATATGGGCCAAGCGGTAAACATGCTCATACGCCCTGTGGTCAGTTTGTTATGTCACATTATAAATAAACATTGGCCAAGCTATCTATTGATTCCATTTTATTCGCAATATATTTATAGAATGTCATTGCTATTTATATTGTTTTATAAATATATGCAAATTTTTTATGTGACTTGGCTAAACACTTTTGCCACTTCCGTAGTTTATAAAATTCTTTAGAAAGTAATCAAAATTAGCTAATTGAACAGCCAACAGCTTGAACAGCTGCAAAAGCAAAGGTTTAAAGCTGACAAAAGCTAAATTTAAACATAAACACCAATTAGAAAGTCCGGCTTTTAAACTGACAATGTGCAGAAAAATGCGTTAAATAAGTGTATACAAATAAATGCGAGCAAATGTTGCAACAAACGACTGCCAAACCACAATAACAACATCGGGTTTACTAAGCTGCAGCTTTGAGTGTTATCACACGATGACTGTGAAACTACAAAGGCAGGGAGGAGTATACACAGAAAAAAGAGATAATAAGATGATTGATTTAATATTTTTACCATTTTATAAAAGCTTGGTCTTGAAAAATATCAAATATTATGGGTATTAATAAATGAAAGTGCATCTTATGAAAAGGATTGGCAATGATGGCATAATTCGTAGATCAGTGTGCCGTATGACTATAATTTTATAAACAAAAAATATTTGTAAAGTAGGCATGATCGATTGGTTGTTTTTCAGCGTGGATTTCGAGTGGTTAACTACCTTAACCAGCGCGCTTGTTGCATTACTTTGGCAGAGTTCAAATGCATTTGGAAATGTTTTGTCAATGGAAAGTTGCGAATTAGCAAAGCGTGAATTGCGAATCAAAATGAGCGATTTTCTCATGTTGTGCACTCCATAATTATCCGCATAACGGCCACCGTTAAATGGCCACATTCCAGGTTTCCACTCAAATTTCAGGGCATTCTTATCGCACTTGGCATTGGCCGGTGATTCCCATCGGGCGGATGGTTTGATAAGATAAGATTCGCCTGTTGTTGGCCACAAATATCTAACGACTTATCGCGACCCAATGAGGCGAACTCAACGGCTTTGGTTTCTCTTTCATTTCGCAGCACAATTGGCTTTGACACACCAAAAACGGGGAAAATAAAAAACAAAATAATAACTAATCAAGAAATGCAAACAAAGGCGTTTGTGTCCTATCACTGCCGGCTCAAGCCATTTGCTGATAAAGGTACTAAGCAGTGGGGTAAATATTGATAATACCATTCAAGTCTAACAAATTGTTCTAGCAACACTGCCCAGCACAAATAAGTGCTTTATCTGTCTTAAAAACAAGGGAGAATCCCTAAAAGTCCATTTTTTTTATTTGTTGAATCGAGAATAACTTCAAGTAAGGATACAAAATAAAACTTTTCATTCTAATTTTATCTTTTGTCATATAAGGAAGATAATGTGTATAATTCATAACTTTTTACAACTAAGACTTCTGATCCTTGGGTTTCTAATTTTACATTTAATTTTATGGATTTCACCACTTAAAGTCTTATTTCTGAACACTAACCAATTCTTTTTTTATTTATAAGCAATGTAATAATGAATCATTCAGAAATATCAGCATTGACTCAAGATTTGACTACTCAGTACCCAGTTTGGAGATAGTGGCTTTTAAAAAGCGAAGAGTCCAAATTAATGAAGGCTTTATATGTATACGTAGTTTTTTGATTATTTGCCATTGATAAATTTAAAATTAGGTTGAACCAAGTACCGCTTTCTCGTGCTTATAGTAAGCCAAAAGTAGCTTCTAAACTGGGAAATAAGTATGAAATTGAACAGCTTAAAACCTACTACGTCAACGGATTATCTAACCGTTGACGAACTAAAGAACATCTAGTAACTTGATAAACCCATTTCCCAGAATCTACCCATGGGCAAAGAAACCAAACCACTAGACTATGTTGGTCGGTGTGCAAGTCAAATTGGGTAAATAAGCCAGCGAGCAGCAACAGCTGCCTACCGATGATATAGGGTTACAGAAGTTCTGTTTTGCGAAGCGTCGAATATTCGCACATGATGGGCGACACTTGAGCCGCAGGAAGTGCTTCATCAAGCGCCGGGATTAAATCGGTGGCGACGGGGGAGGGGGGGGCGGAGGTGCAAATCATGTCATTGCCTAATTATTAATCACCCAGTCGGGCTATTATGCATCATCACTACTCACCTGGCACTTCTTGCCCAGCAGCCTGTAGACGGCTTCATTTTCCTCCTGGGTGAGCAGCGAGCTGGCGGCATTGACCTTCGCCCGCGGACCGTCCTGCGACCTCATTCCGCTGCTCATCTGGTCAGAGTCGTTGGATCTGGGTCTGGAGCTGGATATGGGCTGCTTTCCCTGCATAATACGACACAACACGCATTTATTGTATGGCGAAAACAATACGCAAATGAACAAAAGCTAAATGTATTAATTTAATAACACAATGCACTGGGGACTCGACTCCGAAAAATAAAGATAACAATAAAGGCACGCAAAGTTACAGTTGAACTTCCATAAATCGAACCACATCTGATTTGCCAAGGGAGCACATAAAAGTTATGGAGTCTTTGACGATTTTCACAGCGTATTGTCATTAACGATTTTTACAGTGTATTGTCAATGCAAATATTTAATCTTTTAAGGAAGTTTGACTTATGAAAGTTCGATTGTGTTGTTTTTTAAAGTTAAGCAATTGGATTTATTTTTGGAGTTTCGAATGGGTTTAACAATAACGGATTTGTATTGATTTTGGCATTGTAATCCGAATTACGGCCAAGAGCGCGAGTGAGAGTTATATTTTGAGAGGTTTTGAGTAAGGGAAGTTCGACTTATGGAAGTTTGACTGTGTTTTCAAGATACTAGTCAACTGGATTTGGTTTTGGGGCTTCGATTATGTTCAAAAATCGATGGTTAGTATTGGTTTTGAGGTATTTAAGGGGACTTTAACCCGAATTACGGCCAAGAGCGCGAGCGAGAGAGACCTGCGTTGGCTATGACGATATAGCTGGTTATGATGGGGCTGCGAGCGGATCGGTTTGGATCGGATAGGTTGAGTCACGGGTCTCCGAGTCGGAAATCAGAAACAGAAACTGAAACAGTCAGCCAGCTGCGTTTGAATGTGAAAAATGCGGAGCAAACTCTTTGAAAAGACCAGAGCCCTTATCTTTTGGCGAAACCACTGATTAGATGTGCGCATGTATGATACATGCACACTGGTCTGGGTTACTTAATATTTGTCACTCGGAAGCCCAGTCGAAGATGCACCTGTCCGTATCGCCAGGTGGGGTTAAAAGGGGCTCGATGGAAAGTATCTGAGCTCAAGGTCTCTCGGCGCTTGGATTTCTCATGTCCGCTGCTCTGCAAGGGGGGCCATTGATTTTTTGCGTTTATTTTCGTGCACTTCTTCACTGTTTTTTCCCACACACACCACACAATCTCTGCGCGCTGCTTGAAGCTTTGTGGCCTCGCTGACTCCGGTTATTTTTAAGGAGTCTCTACTGTGCGCGCGTCTGCATCATCCGTTGCATGTTCGAGGTTTTCTCCGGGAAGATTTGCTTGTTCGCGGACGTTCTGTTAGTTTGTTTATTTGGCACTCAATTCATTTGCACGCCCACCCAGAGCTGGAAGTGGTATCGATACCACGTCGTATCGATACATCGAAGTTGTCAAAATATAGGTGATATCGATGTTTGGCCGGCACAGGCAATGTTTTTTAAACTCTCCAAGTATCGGAAAATTCATTCGCTTTTTATTTATCTAATTAAGTTATTATTTACTATTAGTAATTATTAATTAAATCGGTTAAGTAAGTTTTTATATCGGTTAAGTTTATTTTGGTCGTCGTAATTTCGGTATTTTTAGTAAGTATATTTTATACGTTAGAGCCAACGTAAGGGGAATACGTACTACGTTACTGAATCAGTTTAAAATTTAAATCAGTTGTACCCGTTATAGCCGTTTAGTATAAATTAATGCCACAAATAAAACTAAATAACTTTATACCTTTTAATTTCTAGATTCATAATAAAAAATACTTTCCCTATTATCAGTAGCTGATCTTCAGCCACGGTTGATCTCTGGGCTCGTACTCCTCCTCCGTCCACCTGAGCAGGTGGAACAGAACTGCCAGCAGGCCCGTACCCAATGCATCCCCCACGGCGGTCAGATACGGAATCGCGGCTGTGTCCGGATCGATCTTGCGTCGCCACAGCAGGTGCACTAGGGCGTGGGCCAGCCACAGGAGGACGAACAGCTGCAGCAGACTGGTAACCGCGAAGGCCACCACGAAAACCCACTTCACGGACACGTAGGACATGTAGAGATAATCTGCCAGAATGACAAGCACCACGTTGCCCGGCACAGAGATGGCGATCAGGATGCGTGCCACCCGGGAGTAGACGGTGCCGCGCAGGTAGACCCGATGCGGCCACTCCAGGATGCGCGAATCCTCGGGCAGGAGGCCCAGGCTGGAGCGCCTGTACAGTACGCTGCCCATGTGACTGGCCTGCACGGACACCAGGTTGCCCCCAATCCCGTTTATGATGGGTGAGAATATGGCGAATGCCCGGAATTCCTCCACGGACGAGCTGAGCACGAATCCTGCGATCTGGCTGATGCACAGTGCCCCAATCACCGGGATCCAACTGACCATCAGAATGGGTCGGACAAAGTCATTCCGGAGCACCACCGCCAGCCAGATGGGCATCATCACGACCAGGTAGCCGACCATCACGCAAATGCAGATCCACAAGTTGGCCTTGCACAGCTCGTACATCAGGGCGGCACTAAAGGAAAGGAGACTGATGGTCACCACGTCGCCCAAAGAGGCCACGATCGGTATGGCCATGTAGTCCGGGTTAAAGCTGTAGCGCTGCGAGAACAGGATGACGACCATCACAATGGAGTCCAACAGGAAACAGGAGGTGCTGGAGGTGATCAGGGCGGCGGCTGTCAGTAGGGAGTAGTCCTTATAGCTGAAGTTATGGTTGATGACCGCGCTGATCCCGACGGTCAGGGAGCTCAGCAAAGCGGCACAAACGATGGCCTGCAGTTGAACCAGCGCCATGTTGCCAATGATGATCTGCAAAAGAGCTCGTCGGGTGGAGAGGTTCCCCAGATTCGAGTGGGTGGAAATCCTTGAAGCCACGCACATGTCAAGATTCCCCTTCAGGCCACATAGCACCGATACCAGGACGAAGAGCTCGTTAACTTCACGGTATACTGACCAATCCTGCACGTTGCCCAGCATCAGTCCTGCCGTTATCGTTCCCAGTCCGGCCAGGAAAAACGGAATTCCGATTTGAATGAGCGTGGAGTACCAGGGTTCGTGCTCGTTCTGGTTATCACCAGCCGACGTCTTGGGGAACTGGTCCTCCGGTGCATCCGCCATTGCGTCTCCTCCACCAGGATATTATAAACATAGCAAAGCATTTAAGGCGAAACTACTAACTCTCATTTGACGTTTTACCAACAAATGTTGCAGATCCAAAAGATACATTTAATTTTATTTTCTGACTTTTAAAACTTAATAAAATTTATAAGTTCGGGCTATGAATCACCAAACTAGATATAAACCTCGAAATGTTTTATAAAGTTCATGTGATTTTTTATCTTGCTTTGGTAAAAATATTCCATTATAAATAAGGTCTCAAATAAACTGCAGAATAAATTTCACATTTCTTTTATTTTTTAATTGCTGACAAAAAGCATATTTCGATTTATTAATATTAAAAATTTAAATCGCGTTGGATCGGTAAAAACTAAGTCGCAAATGATTGGCTTAATACAAAAGCTGTGTTCTAAAACGTTTGCCCTTACGTATGCTAAGTTATATAAAAGAATACTTAAAAAGCTGTGACTACAAAAAGTGGTTTTCTTCTCTCTTCGAAATATTTGGTTTTTGCATAAGGAAGCCAGGGGCATATTAAACATAGAAAATATAATCCCAACAGAATTTCACCTCGGGTCTGTTACGTAAAACAGATGTGCAATTAAAAGACTGTAATTGATTTAAGTAGTTGCCCCGTTCTGTGGCAACGCTTTCTAACTAAGTGTGAAAGTAAAATGAAAATACATATTGGACTTGGTGAACCCTTTCTAATTAATGCGTCAAATCGAATATATATCAATTACATATATGCCGGTATACATTTTGTATATATAAGAGAGTTGTACACATGTTGAAAGGCCTGATCTAGTGTATATATGCAATACATTTGGCTACACACGATCGGGAGCCGAAGGGCTCCTTCTCCGACTGTGACTTGGATAAGTTGAAGTTTCTAGGAGTTTGCGCTAACTTTATGCTAGACTGGTTGCTTACAAAGTTTAGGGACTACGTATATGTATAAAGTAAAAGGAGAGTAGTATATTGATTACATTGTGTATATTGCCTCCTATCCTAAAAACTCTTTGATTTTACCTCTGACTCTAGCTCTGCTTGTGGAAGTGGACCTGTGCGTCTTCTGTTCCAAAAAAATGCGTGTCAAATACAGTCCTGTTCCTGTTCCAGTCTCCTCTTTTCGAAATCGCGTTGACTTGGCTAATTTGTGATTATGACTCCTGACTAAAACACCTTTTATTTCCGCGCTCCCACCACTGGCAACTTTGACTTGACTCCTACTGATCCTCCTCCTGCTGGTGCCGCGGGATTGGGGGTATTATCAAAAGTCGAGCTGCGCAGGAGCGCCGGCTTGGCTGCATTTCCGTTGAGCGTATTGGAAGATTTGGTTGTCTGCGACTTAAGGTTGGATGACGATTGCTTGGTCTTCGCCTCGTCCACTCTCTTCCAGATGTTGGCAATGCGGCTCTGGGCCTGGTTGATCTTCGCCGCGGCTGCGGCGGCTGCACTGCTTCCATTAAGGTTGGAATTGCTGCGGGATGGCGGCGTTGTGGCCGACACCCGGGTGGAAACCGAACGCGATGCACCCGTGGATTTGGCTCCTGCCAAGCGCAGACTGGTATTGGCTCTTTGTGGCGTCACCCGACGCACTGGAGCCAGGGCAATCCTCTTCGGAGAGCCAGCCTTCGATGGTGAATCCCCGCCCGCCGTTGCTTTCTTTGTGGGCAGCTTCGAGGCGCGATGACCAGGACTTGTTTGAGCCGGTTTGACTTCCACCACGGGGACCTGCACATTGGAGTTCGTGGGCTCGTCCTTGACAAACGTTCCTTGCCGTTCCAAGCGAGCGGGTTCTGGTGGCGGAGTTGGCTTCTTTTTGGCTGGTAGCCTAGCTCCCGCTCCATTCGGCACCAAACTGCGTTTGGCAATCGTCGCCGATAGGGTTTTCTTTTTGGCCGTGGCGGCATTGCCGCCATTCCGTTGACTCTGCATGCTGTAGGGTGAGACATAGGCTGGTTTCTTCCGGCCCCTTACGAGTTTTACGGCCGTTGCTGGTTCCAGAGTTGTGGGCTTACTCGCAGATTTGAGCTCCACCATGGGCGGAGGAGGAGGAAGCTGCGCAGGCTCCTGGCCGTCGCATGATTCCGTTTCCGAGTTCTGGTCACACTCCGGAGATTCCTCCAACTCTCCAGCAGGATCTGCCACTTCACACGTCTCCTGATCCTGCCCAATGTTTATGTCCGTAATGTAAGTAAACTGTTGCATCATTGCTCGAATAGATGAGAGCTGTTCGCTGGGGCAATCATCGGGTTGGGGTTGAATCAAAGCCCGAGGGCACTCAATCAACTGGGTCTTGTACCGCTCGGCACTGCCCCTTCTCCGGCCGTTGGCGCGCGGCGAAGGCGTGGCCAATGGAACAGCCGTCTCCACAATCTCTATCTGCAGCGTTTCATTGACCTCCAGTGACTCCATCTCGCAACTGGTCGCTATGGTGTAGGTCTTGTATCGATCCTTGCTCAGGCGTCTCTTCTGTTTCGGAGTGAGGGAGCGACGATTCGGGGAGGGAGTAGATCCTTGCTTCGGCGTGGACTCCGCAGAGCTGTAGTCATTCATCGTGGCATCTTCGTCTTCGTCGAAGCAACTTTGCAGGACGGTCAGGGTCTGATCATCGCAAGCGGCCGTCTCGTAGTTGGACACCGAAATAGTGGTGGCCATGCTGCAGTCCTGCTCGCCATCGGCCACCTCCGATTGGATGCTGTCCACACTGATCATGGAGTCCAGCAGCTCGTCCATCAGCGAGGGCGGCTTAATGTTGTCCAGCAGGTTGCAGCTGGAGTTGACGCTCTCCGCACTGCCAGCCAAGTGACCCAGTGCTCGTCGAGCCACCAAATTGGCTGGGAACATTTTCCGCGCAAATCTGGGACTCTTGCTGGGCAACTGCTGGCGCAGCGAACTCGGCTGGGAGTGCTCTTGGTAGCAGCTGTTGAGCGATTCCATTCCCGACGGAGGGCGCACATTGTCCAGGTCCAAACTGTTCATACTGAAGGTCATCTCCGTGTTGTCCTCATCGCTGGCAGCGGGCTGGAGGAGATTTTCCGCCAAAGCCCGCGCCTCGAACGCAATCATTGTGGAGTTGGTCATCATGGAGGCACTGGTTCCATTGAACAGCAGCCGTTGTGGCTCCAGTCTAACGCCTGCGTTCTGCACCTGTCCACCCAACTGGAAGTTCAGTCCCCCAGAAGAAGATCCCGAGTAGCTCTCGGCATGTCCATTGACCAGGGTCTCGGTTTCGCCATCGAGCGATGTGGGCTGCTGTTCATTCGTGGGCGTAATCTCTTTCAGCTCATGCAAGGACCTCGCCTCTGTGGGATCCTCATCCAAGCTCAAGGAGGCCAAAACCGGAGCCGTTTGACTGACACTGGGAAAGCTTACGTCATTGGGACAGGTGTGCTCGTTCCAGGTGTTGTTGCTACTGGTGGTGTTCTTGTGGCTGTTGCTGCTGCTGTGATTGTTGCTGCTGCTGTGATTGTTGCTGCTACTGCGCAACTGCTCCGCCGAAGTGACGAACTCCATGGTCAGTCTCTCCACGGACTTGAGCATTAGGTCTGGATCCTTGTGCTTCTCGCTTGCACCAGAGATGCAAGTTTCGTCGGGCGCAGTGTCCAACCTGACCATGGTCTCCATGATGAAGGACTGGTTTGACTCATCACTTGAGCGATCTTCCAAGTCCATGTCTTTAGACCCAATAGCGGTCTCGAGACCGTTCTGATTCGCGTTCCCGCTCCCTCGATCTGGAGCTGCTAGACTTCTTGCTGTGTCGGTGACGGTGGCGATGGCGCCGATAGGATTCGGGTGGATGAGGCTGCTCGGGTGCGGGGACGACTGCTGGTGCGGATTGCTGGTGGCGTGCGCTTTCTGCTCTACGTCTGGAGCTGCTGTGCTGTGGGCACTTGCTGATGTAGTAGCTGCCATTGGGTGACACGGTTCCAATGCAGCCGCAGACGTAGCCAGGACGTTTTTTGGCACGGTGTTGATTTTCTTGGAGATGCCCGTATTGATGCACTCCTGCAGCAGCTTCTCGTCCTTGCGCTCCCGCTCCCGCTCCCTGTGATGATGGTGGTGATGGTGATGACGCTGCCGCTTGGGCTGTCCACCAGATGGTAGCTGCACCGGCAACGAATCGAACTGCTTCAGGTTGGGATTTGACTGGGTGGAGGATGCCCCAACAATCGGTTGCTCCTGCAGCTGTTGGGCTCTAGCTCCGTGTTCCGCAGACTTGTACATGCCCTTCAGAATGCACAGTTCGAAGAGCGACTTGGACTGGTTGTCGTTGGAGTCGCTGGAGTCCACGGAGCTGTACGACTCCTGCTGCTGGTTTTTGCGGACTGTCATCGCTGAATTTAGGGAACTGGCCGAGGTGGCCGCATTGATGGCTATCGGCTGCGAGGAGCTCAGCGAGCTGGAGCGCTTGCCGTTCGAGCTGAAGCCAAGATTCGATTTCGGTCTATTGCAGCCAGCGGCAATAGCCTAGAATATAAAATAAATCTTTCGAAATTCGTTGAATTTTGGGTTAAATGTACTGTTTACCTGACTCAGTAAATTGGTGTCATCCTCCGAGTCAATGGATAGAGAACTCAGCGAATCATCTTGCCAATGCGGCGGTCTTCGGACTTGGTCTTGTCCAGCGGGCTTTGGGTCAATTCTGCGTTTTGGATCCACACAGGTTCTAAGGGTAAATATAATAAATAAATATAGTTTATCTCTAATTTGAATGCACTTTTCTAACTTAGACCACCATTTCATGTTAAAGCAAAACATTATATAGTCTTATTTATTATCGTAATGTAATTTCCTGATTTAGCCCACTTGATGTTAATATAAAATCTGACACTTCAAAAAGGCTATTAAAATAAAATCACTAATTTAATAAAAGCCTACTATTTCTTTATATACACTTGCAGAGGTTGTTAATTCGTAATTTTGGGTCGATTTTTTGTCATTTTTACCATGTAACCCCATTCCAAATTTTCAAAAAATGGCTTTGCAGAAAAGTGTTCAAAAACCTGCACTTCTCAGCCGATACCTTTTCTTACTGACATTCGATTTTAAAAAGGGCATACTTCTAAATGATTGTGTATTGATTCTCTAAAAATCTGTGTTCAAACATTTCTTTGTGTTTTGGGGTCGATTTTTCGTCATTTGACAGTGTAACCCCTTTCCAAATTTTCGAAAAATGTCTTTGCAGAAAAGTGGCCTAAAACCTGCACATCTAAGCCCATAACTTTTCTTACAGACATCCGATTTGAAAGTGGCATACCTCTAAATGATTGTGGTTTAATCCTCTAAAAAACTGTGTTATCAACTTGTTCTGTATTTTGGGGTCGATATTTTGAAATTTTAATGATGTCACCCCTTTCCAAATTTTCGAAAAATGGCTTTGCAGAAAAATGACCTAAAACCTGTACCTCTCAGCCCATAGCTTTTCTTTCAGACATCCGATTTTAAAGTGGCATACTTTTAAATGATTGTGTTCAGACCAATACTTCGAGATCAGAAACAATTAAAGATTATTATTATTTGGTGGTTGAAAATAATACAATCAATAATCCATTGACTTAGTGTCAAAGTTAAACAAAGTATGGGATCACTACTCACGACACGGTCTCCTTGAGCTGCACGGCTGGTCCAACGAGACTGGAACCCACGGTGAGATTTGAAAGGCCGGAGACCACGGAGAAGTTGCAGGGGCTGTCCTCCACCAAGAACTTGTTCATCTCATCGGCGGAGGGCAAGTAGCCGGGCAAAAGATTACCACCTCGTCGAAGCATGGCAATGGGATCTGAAGCTGCTTCGGATAGGGGCTTCTGCATGCCATCCCGGATGCACTGCTGCAGCAGGACACCAGCTGCTCCGCCGCAGTCCGAGGCGTTTGAGGATACATCGTCGGATAGCTGGTGCGCGTAGATCTGTGCCTGGCCAGCCAGAGCATCCTTAGGGTCAATGGAGCTCATGGAGATGGCCGAAAGATTGGTGTTACTGGCCACCTTCGATAGCAAAGCCGGCGTATCCTCGGTGCAATAGCTACGAATGGTCTCCTCAGCCACGTCCACTTCTGTGTTCACAACTGCCGACTTCGCAACCTCGGTCGGCTTGCGTTGCATGCCCATGTTGATGCAGTTGGCCAAGAGCAGCTCATCTTCGTTGTCTTCCTCTGCCACACTAGCTGGGGCTTTTTCGTCATCCACTATGCTCAGGTTACTCAAACTGGTGGCCGTGGAGAACTGAGCAGGTGTATGCTCTACGTTGAAGCTGCTCAGGTCATCCTCAAAGACGCTACGCAATGGTTGCAGGCTGGCCGGGATTGCAGCTGGTGGCGAATCCACATTGGGTCCCAAATTAGCCACACTGTTTCGCCTCGGCGATTGTGGCATGCTTTGCGTGGGCGAATCCGGTATCTCCGATGGAGAAATCACCCCGCTGGCCAGGCGACTAAAGTCACTAACCACCGAGCTCTTGTCATCGCAGTTGACCACATCAACATCCGGATCGTGGACTAGGGAATCCATTGAGCTACGGCGGGAAAACATTAATGGGGTTTCCAACGCCGAATTAGCCTGGGTGGGAGGTTTGATCAGGACCTGCTCTGTTGGTTGGGCTTCCTGTTCCTCCTGCTTTTCTGATTTGGGTTTGATTTCAGCTTCGTTTCCCACAGTTGCCTGGTTAGCTTTACCGGACTCATCCAAGCTGCTAAGGGAATCGTAGCGACTGAAGTAACCGGGTGTTCCCTCCTCGCAGTAATTGATGGGTTTCTCTGGAGTATACGAACCAGATCCGCACTGCGATAGCTTGGGCAGCTTTTTGGGAGCCCCTTCCTTGGAAGCCACTTCCCTGGCTTCCGGTTTCACATCCGTTTCAGTTTTAGCAGTGACTCGTAGGTCGGTTACGGAAGCTGCATTGGATATAACATAGGGGGTATCCTCGGTCTGATAGCATTTTACACTGTCGTCTAGAATCAGAAGGATCTCCTGGCCATCTGACTTTACTGGAACTGTTTCAGCAGGAGGGGTAATTGTACTTTTCTGCGCCCCTGCTGATCCTGATATGTCCAGGTCGGATTCAATTTGGTTTTCCGCATAGCGAAGACTGAAGTCTGTGGGCTGATCGAGGTCCGTTTCCTGATATGTCGAGGTCTTGGTGGCACTCTCGCTGTACTTGACCGAGTAGTCAATGGGCTGTTCCTCGGTGGCCTCCACATCCTGTTCCATTTCCAGATCGAAGTCCGTGATCTTGGGCTTCACTTTGCGATGGGCATCAGAGGCTGATGCGGAACGGATTAGGTGGTCGTAAGCGCAGTCTGACTTGGCCGAGTAAACAGAATCCCTGCTCTCGCTCTTCGTTAGCATTGCTGAGCGTGTTAGGCGTGGCGCAGCCGGATGACGTCTGGATGAACTGGAAGCCCGTTCCTTGGCCAGCTTGCCACCCGTGTCGAGGTTGTCACACGTCTCCGCAGTGTGCCGCTCACCCAGTTCCTGCTGCAGTGCCTTGGCCTTTCGCGCCTCCAAAGTGGGCAATGCCTTCAGCCCCATGGAACGGGCAATGGGGTCTAGCTGGTGATGATTTTGGACAGCAGGTCGAAAGTTCAATAGGTTCTTCAAGGCCGAGGAGCTGCCCTCTGAGATCATTGCGTGCTTGGAGTGGATTAACGAACGCAACATGGGCACCGCTCCATTGTCCCACAGAAACTTTTGATCCTCGGGAGAACGAGCTGACAGATTCCACAGAGTGCCACAGGAGTTGCTAACCACCGTCAGGCTCTCGGACTTCAGCTGCTGCAGCAGAATGGCCAGACAGTTGTGCTGGCGTAGGATTTGTCGATACGGCTCACACACCGCAATGTGGCTGGACACATTCCGAAGGATGCCACCCGCATTCTCGATGATCTTCAGCGTTTTACTGGGACCCTCGTAACTTAGCATTCCAACCAGGAAGGCTAAAGCTCCATCCACCGCGCAGAATTCCGCCTTGTTGGTGCTGCAGTGCGCCGAGAGGTTCCACAGGGCCGAAAGGATGGCCTTCAGGGTGTTCTCACTTCTGTTTCGCATGGCTGCCAAGGCCAGCGCCGTCACCGTTCCAATCTCATTCAGCACGGCCTTCATGTTGCTGTCCGCCCGCCAAGAGAGATTGCGTAGCACGCTGGCCGTCACCTGGAGCAGATCGTCTGGAGCTGAGTCCAGTTGGGCCACCAGGGCCTCCATAAACTGCTTCTGTCCGCACAGCAGCGCTTTGTTGTTCTCATCCCCAAAGGTCAGATTAGTCAGAGCCATCAAGGCATATCTCCGGAGTGAGTTGCAGCACTGATCCTCCGGCTTTGGTCCGTGGACAGCGTGATCCAGATGCACCAGGTTGGGGATGGCGTGCAGCGCTCCCAGCTCGCACATGGCATGCCGGTGCTCCTCGTCGAAGCTAACCTTCATCAGCGATGAGATCGCGGCCAGCGGATGGCGATCGGAGTCGTCGGCAATGGCCTCTCCGCCGCTCTGGAGCAACGTCTTCAAGAAGGAGCAGTAGTCCACGATCTGGTCAAGCAGACGCAACACCTTGGCCTCCCGCCTTCCGGCTTTCTCGTCAGGGTGACTGTGCACCACATTGTGCAGCGCCTGTCCGGCACACTTCCTCACCTCCTGGTCGTTGTCCGGGGCGTGCATCATCTGCACCAGGAGCGGCATGCAGCCGGATCGTCTTAGGGTGGCGCAGCTTTGGGCATTTCCCGATAGCTCCAAGAACTTCTTGGCCATCTCTAGCGGATCGTTGGAGCCCAGCATGGAGAGCAGTGAATACACACACTCCACCTTGGAGCCCAATGTGGCGTCCACTGCCGAGGAGCTATACCGCTCATCAAAGCTTGTGGTCCAGGCTGCTCCTTTGGGCAGCCTCGGAGCAGGAGCAGGCGAATCCCCATCCAAGGAACCGGGAGAGCGTGTAAGATGGCTCCTTGCTGCGAGAGGGACGACCTGCGCTGGCTGGAGATCCGCCTCCGTTCCTGGTGGGCAATTCCTCCAGCTGCTGCTGCTGAGCCGACTGCCGCTCAAAGTTTCTGTCCAAGCTGCGGTGCTCCCTCATTTCACGAAGCTCCTGGGCCAGCATATAGTCCGGCGGAATGGGGTTCTCGTCCAGAAAATGCTTGGTCGTCGGCTTCTTGCCCACGGCCCCAGATCCCAGTCCTGCTCCACTCTGGGTGAAGTGCAGGGTGTTGTCGTCCTGGGTGAACTCCTTCTTCGTGTAGCCACTGGCGGCCAGCTCATAGTCGCTGACTTCGCCATCGCGCTCGTACTTCTTGTCCATCTTCAGTTGCTCTCCGGAGCTGGCCCCGAAGCCATCCTCGTAGTCCGGCGGAGGCACTGCATCGTAGTCCAGGAAGTGCGGCTTGCGCTCCGGCACCGAGTCCACGTCCACATCGTCTAGACTGAGCCCGGCGATGCCCTCCTCCAGATCGGGCGTCAGCGTTGGCTCCAACATGGCCTGGCGGGGATTGGGGATTTCAGATGTCCAGAGTGTCAAGAGTCAATGATCCATGGCCTGCGAAGAGGGAAGACAGCGGAAACTAAGTGAGAGGCGCAATTGAGACTTTATAAGTCGCTATAAATTTAGTGCCGGACCAGGGCGTGGGCTAATTATAGACGCGACGCCTCTCTAGCCGCCAATGCCTGTAGTAATCCGCTGAGCTAAACTGAAATAGAGACGAATTGCCTGGCTGCATGGATACATTTATCAAATATCAGGTGTGGGCAGCGCTCAAAAATGCAACCGGATAAGGCGGAGATAAGTTTGAGGTGCTTACAAAAGAATTACAATAAGATAAATATATTTAGCTTCGAAAGTAAAAAGTTGGTAAGCCACTTTCCATTTCATTACATTTTTAAATGCTTTAATCAATTGGTTCGCTTTTCTCATGTAATAAACCATTTTTTTTTCGGAAAGTCTTTTATGATATATCAACATTTTGTTGTAGTCAATTTTTAACCACATGTCAGGATATTTGGCTTCAAATTAGTAAAACCGAGGGCCTTCTGCGACAGTTGTCTATTGTAGCGCCTAAACTTTACTCAGCACGAGCATATGACTTGTTTTATGATCGATGGTAACTATGTCAGCCCAATGATACGATGATCCTACTACGATAAATGTTATCTGGAGAAGGTGAAGTCATTTTACAAAATTTAAAAGAATGGTCTCAGGTTCATATTACTTCTACATAAAAAATGAAAACGAGAGTATTGATTATAATTATCGAATGATTGATTTTAATGATAATTACACTTAATTACTCTTAATTTTTCAGTAAGGCACTTGTTAACCCCTACTTTCCAAGCAGATGCACAATGTTCTAGTCTTTAAAAAGAATTCGTCTATTGTGGCAGTTTCTGTTGATTGTCTGCTCTATCGCACTGTAACTTAATCATCGGGCCAACTTTCTGGTAGTGCCACAAACAATAGCAAATAATCAGCTTAATCATTATCATGATTAGCTGGCGCTGCATCTTTTAGAAAGTTAGCGGCACACGGCGTCGTCTTTGCGGAATTTCCAGTGCATGAAAAAGATACAGATGCGTTTTCAGCAGATATAGTACTGCTGTTATTGTTGTTGCTACACACACAATACGAGTACAAGACATATTTCTCATTTGAGCTACCGTTGAATTATGTGCAAATGCAATTTGGTGCTGCACTTCTTTTTAGTTGTTATCGTAGCGTAAAATTGAGCATGGACAAACGAACATAAATATGTATGTACACCAGGGGAAATAAGGGCGGAAATTAAACAGTTACAGGCTTTAAAGGTTTTTTTTAAAAGATTAAAAATTGTATCGTACTAATAATATTGAACATTATAGTGTCATGCTTACACTTTCCATTTTTTAAGTACATAAACTTAAGCACTGAGCAAACGACTGCTATTAAATTTTAATGGAAATAAGAAACTTCTTAAATTAAACCAAAGATGTAATAGTGTTATTTTTTCTGTGTGTAAACAATACAAGACTGAGATCTGAAGTGGATTTGGATTGGAAATGACCCAGGTCGTGTACCAGTTCTCGCTCCCCACTAGTCAACTTGTTCAAGCTCCAATTGGCAAATTAATCAAATTTTAATTACGACCAACATAAAGAGAGAAACAGCGAGCGAAAAAAAGTGGTAACCGCAATTTGAGTGGCTGCGAAATGCAAATCGCTTGTGTAACAGCGGAAATGCATGCATCCAATCCATTCGAAATTCGAATGGAATGCCGGACTGGCCAACAATGTCTAATCATTCATCAACGTTGATTGATTGTTTGATGAGGCCTTAACCCAAAATATATATGACTGTCCCTATCAGTCCCTTGATAAGGCGTTGCGCTGATTAACATTTAGCAAGAGTTTTACATGTGCCTCGATATCTGTTCTCTCAAGTCGAAAGAATTTAAAAAAGGCAAGCTATTCGATGAATCAACGATCCGCGAATTAGACAAATCAGCCAGCATATATGTAGATCCTATATATACAAGTACCACAAAGAATGCGAAAATATGCGTCACTTGTCTAGCCAAGAGCTTCAAAGTCCCCCCAGAGACGACTCCTCGTGTCATTAACCGGCCACCAGAACACATAAGGGATTCAGCGCACAATGGACACAATTCAAAACTAAACGGTTTGAGTCAACAGTATTTGCAAATTAAATTGAATTGCTTAATGGCAGGCGATATTTAAAAGTATCCCACGCTTTGACAAAACATTTAAACTTGCTGATAATAGCTGTTATGAGTGGGCCATCAGTTTTTGAAAAGGGAATCAGCAAATTGTAACAAACAATTAAATATTTAAGTGCTTACTATTGTTTTTTAAAATTATAGAGATAGCGATTAATATGAAGTGTATTAAAACCGGCAAAATTTGAATAATTAAAGCAAGTTGTGAGCAATTCCATTTATAGTAATCTGCATAAAAATGAAGCAAAAACATATTTCTATTTTGATGATTTAATTTGTCGTATTTGGGAAAACATTTTGACTTGTTCGGGTTAATCATATAAAAGACAAAATCAAAGCGTAAAGTTGTTTTTAAAGGTTTTTTTAGTCATTTAAAATTCAACAGTTTCTATGTTTTCTTAGAAGGTGTTAAATATTTATAGAAAGTAAAAGGTACAGAGTAATGATGGAGAAATCCACCTATGGTCTAAAATCGAAACTATCGAACTAAGACGTTGTCTATTTTCCTGTAAGCTAAATAAAAAGTGTACTTAGAAGTACTTGAAGGGTTTTCGGGGTTGTTTTCTTTCTACCCTCCCCTATAAGAACAAATGATAAAATTGTATGGGACATCTATAATAAATAATTTGAGCAACGCAGAAATATCCAATGACCCTGCACTTGAAACCCCTTCAAGAAGTCCAGCGATTTTAATCCCCAATCCTCGAATTCCACCCACTGTGGGGCTTTTTGGCTTGGCACACATTTTGCATACTGAATAACCGCGCGGCAGAATTATCAAGGAAGGGAGAATTGAAGATTTTGGGGAAGAGGGAGAGGAAAAGCCGATGATGATGATGGAACCAAAAGCCATTAAACAGACACACAGGGAAAAATGCGCAAAAATACATAAATAACAAAACTACACACAGCCCAACTACTGAAATTCATACATACGATTTTTGTATGTGCATTTATGAGTTGGTTTAATGAACGCCACTTCGTTTTGAGTTGTTTTATTTCGTTGTTTTGTAGTTTTGTTGCTTTTATGTCTTTGCCGCCGCGAGATGATGATTATGTAAATTGTAGAAAAGTAAAAGGGAAACTAAATACGAGCGCATGCAGTGAGGAATTGTGTTGTGAGTTTTTGTAGTGTTCATAGGCATGTAAAACAATCGAGCGTGCAGATATTATTGTATTTTCCTTAATGGCCCAGCCAGCCGAAATGTGGTGATTAATTATGCTGCGGTGAAATGGAAGTGGTCGAAAATAGTTATCAATTAGGCGTGCCACAATCACTTGCAGCAGTTTGAAAATAACGAAAAGGAAAACGCACTATGTGGGCTCGATAAAGGAGCACTAACACCCACGCACTCAGCACACCCACACTCAGGCGCAGCCGCCTTCTGATTGGGCCTTTTATTGATTTTTCCTGTGAAAGGAATCGACAGGAAAATGGGAATTCGCAGAGAAACTATAGGCACACCATTTTACCATTCAAATCTTTAATGCACACACATATACTTCGCTTCTAGATAAGGTAAACGTATATATTAAGTAAACATTCTCCGCTTTATTGTCACGCCAAAAAAGAACAATTCCAATTGGAAGAGGCAGCGACTATACACTCCCACACACACAGGCAGATTCTCCGATTTGGCGCACCTTGACTAAAACAGTTTCTCGGCAGCTTCTTCGCCCACCAGCTGACACATTTCACGCTTTATCACTTTGTTTACCCACAGATACTGCGACTATTTGATTTCTGAGTTCATTTCGCGACAAAACAAATACAATACGCGCTAGAGGTGGAGGTACATCGATGTCATCGATCTTTTCAAAATATCGCTGATATCGATGTTTGGGCGGGTACAACCGATGGTCTTCCATCTCTAACGATTATTGAATATCTCACTCCAGTTCTTGCACACAGTTTACGATTTCACTCCAACATTTGCGCGCACTCTGTTAGTTTCCACTCCTGTTCTTGCGCACTGTTAAATATTTCACTCCAGTTTTTGGGCACTGCTAACGATTTCACTCCAGTTTTTCTAGGTACTAATCCATTTCTTCGATATTAACAGCACTATTTAAAAAAACATACAAATATATCGACTGCTCCCAATGTTTGAAATACATGATAGCAGAGTTACCCACCACTGTTAGTAGAGTTACACTCCACACCAGCGTTGTAGTTTCCAACATCGATTGTATCGAATATACACTGATTTTTGTTTTTGACAGCTCCACCTGCCACAGCCACACTAATTTCCCCTTCTTTTCTTTTCGCCCGTTTCCGGTGAGTGGTGTGCTTCGCGTATCATTTTAGTCCAATTTTAACCAAAATATCTTTTTCTGCTTACCGGCAGACCTGTGAGTAGTGTGCTTTGTGGATTTTATGCCTATTCAAAGGGAACTATGATTTGCAACACAAAAAAGGACCCCTATTGACTCTATAAAGTAGAACCAAAATCTCTACAGTCCGTCTGTTTTTTCAAATACTTCAAAAACTATGTGGATGTAACCCTCCGCATGGTCTTCTAGCTTTAAAAGCACTGCTCTGGCCAGTTCCTGTATCTTCTACAGATAAAAACATAAATGATTGCACATCATGGTTTAAGTCGGTATACTGCAACTCAAATGAAGAAAAACGTGTCAGTTTGGAATTGAGTTTGTTGTTACCCGTGATGTTTCAAAAGTCACTTCCAATCAATCCCTAAATAAGAGCTTAACAAGTTTTAGAATTACCATAAACGCATTGACTTATTTTGCCGCCAAAAATCATTTAAAAATGTTATGTTATCAACTTACTAATTATGTTATTTCTCTTCCTATTTTATGCAATCATCAAAAATCAACAATGGAATTACAGAGCAAGCCGCCAAGATGAGGAAAATCATGAAGCAGGGCAAGATCGTAATCGTCCTTAGCGGACGTTACGCCGGTCGCAAGGCCATCATCGTCAAGACCTCCGACGATGGTACCCCGGAGAAGCCCTTCGGACACGCCCTCGTTGCCGGCATCGATCGCTACCCGCGCAAGGTGACCAAGAAGATGGGCAAGAACAAGCTGAAGAAGAAGTCCAAGGTCAAGCCCTTCCTGAAGAGCCTGAACTACAACCATCTGATGCCCACCCGCTACACCGCGCACGACATCAGCTTCGAGAAGCTGTCGCCCAAGGACCTGAAGGATCCCGTCAAGCGCAAGACGCACCGCTTCCAGACCCGCGTCAAGTTCGAGTCCGTCTACAAGGAGGGCAAGAACAAGTGGTTCTTCCAGAAGCTGCGTTTCTAAGCTATCCACTCGCTGCTTGTGGTTACTGGATTGTCGCTCTTTTTAAGGTTTAATAAACAAAGAAGTAATTCTGATAAAACTGACCGAAGTGGAAACTGTGCCTTCTTTTTGAGTGTTCAAGTGGGGCATATGCCCGTGGAATTATGTGAACAAGGTGGCAAAGATCTTAAATACATGCTTGCAAGACAAGTAAAGTCGTCCCATTCAGTTTTGAAGTCATTCATATCCAAGTCAAAAGATCGCATGGGACATCTCGGAACTTTACAAAATCGTTATTTTGATATCCCCTCGAATCAAAAAACAATAATTATGTTGTCTTTCTTACTTTTTTTCTCTTTACTAATAAATATTCGAACAGAATAATACATTTTGTTTGAATTAGCTTTTCAATGTTACAATTTTGGAAAATTTTTAATTACTATTTAATATCGCTTCGTTTGACTATTTTTTGAAACTATTTGCTTAGCTTTTTAACAGGCCAAAATGTGGTATTCTTGTACATCTGTACAAACGTGGATGCCTTAGGATATATACGTGAAATAAGAGAAAAGAGTAGGGCTCTCAGTAGGGGGTTAAAAAAGAGTCATAGTGCAGAAACATTGGATAGGGCCGTCAAGAAAATCTGTGAAATATATGATAAAAATAGATTAATATCCATACAAACGGTTCAAAAAATATAGAGCTGAAAATAATTGGAGTTTGCGTTACCTGATTTATCACACTTGGACATCAAATGAACACACATGGACATTTAGCCGGGGTAACATATTTTGTTTGGGTTAAGCAGCGGAATAGTTCGACCTCGATTTAATTATACCAATTTCTTTCTGGGCATCACATTAATGCTTGGGGTACAAGATGTCTCAAATTGGCTTAGTTATGGGTTAATATAATTTTGATTGGTTTGGTATTAGACTTGGTTCGATTTGGTTTATCTTGCTGAGTTTGTTAGCGGTTGGTTGAGTTTCAATAGTGCGATAGTGCCTATTGGCTGAAATAGTTTCCATGGGGCCTGCGGAGCGGGTAAGCGTTTTGGATTTTCGGGGAAAGGAGAAAAAACAGAATAATTTTGTTGATTAAAGCTGCACAAGGACAATTTTGGTTATACGTTCAAAACGAAAACTACATACTTGTGTACTGAATGTGTGTGGTGGTGTGTTCTACTGGAGCACTACTTAGACAAATATACAACAGAAAAGTTCAACGAAGCAATTGCCTTATTGTGGGCTTGGTCAAAGTATTTTACAAACAATTTTAAGTAACTTCTCTGGGAAAAAAAAGAAAAAGTCCTGTCATTTAAAAAACCAAAACTATTTAATTTTTAAAATATGACAAGCCTGATACTGTTTTTTTTCCCTAGAATAAAATACTTAAAATTGTTTACAATAATTCTCCAATAAACAAAGTTGTAAAGAAACCGAAAAGTTAGTAGTTAGGTGTAGTCTGTGGGTGTGCTGGTTGGTTAGGACACAGTTAGGCCATTTCGGCAATAACACTTACAGTTCTGCTGAAGTAATCAGTAAGTAAAATAATACAATAACAGAGCATGAAATAAAAATACAAAATGGTCCGCATAGGCAGAACCAATCGCAACAGTGAAGTAAAAGGGGAACAAGCGATAGATGTTTGATTGTTTAAAAACTAAATAGAAAATACAGCACTTGGTTGTGACAGCGCGATAAAAGAACATATCAACTACTCTAAATGCAGACAATTATTTTACCAATTCACGCGCTTGGAACTCAAGATCTTGAGTATGTTTTGAACCACATCGGTACTAGAGTGGGTGCCTCCAACATCTGTAAACAACGGAGATGATATAAATGATTCTGCTAGGTGAAAAAGCTACGCTGGTTGGGTTCACCTGGCGTACGAATGGCATCGTTAACAATGGTCTGGTAGACTGCCTCCTGGATGACATTGGCGTGCTCCTTGTGCCCCAGATGGTTCAGCATGTCGATACTGGCACTGATCATGGCAACTGGGTTGGCAATGTTCTTCCCGGCGATGGCGGTTCCTGTGTTGCGGGTTCCCGGCTCAAAAACAGCGTACTAAAAGTATAATAAAAGCCATGTAAAAGCGAAAATGGAGGGTATTTTGTTTAAAGAGAGTCAGTTAAACTCACGTGATCGCCGTAGTTCCTGCCGGAAATGAGGCCAGCTCCTCCCATAAGTCCGCAAAGGACGTTGGATACAATGGTACCGTACAGATTGGTCATGTTCATGACGTCGAACTGGTGCGGATTGGACACGGACTGCATGCAGGTGTTGTCGATAATCATGTTATTATGCTCCAGCTCGGGGTAGTCCTTGTGCACTCGATTGGCCACCTCCAGGAAGAGACCGTCGGACAGCTTCATGATGTTGGCCTTGTGTATTGTGGTGACCTTCTTGCGATTGTTTTGGCGGGCGTATTCGAAGGCATAGCGTGCCACACGCTCCGCATTATCCACGGTCACAACCTTCATGCTCTCCACGATTCCGGGTACGGACTCGTGCTCCAACATAGCGTACTCGCCATCTGTGTTCTGGCGGATGAGCACCACGTCGATGTCGTGATGACGGGCCGGGATACCCGGATAGGACTTGCAGTGCACCACATTTACGTACAGATCCAACTCGTTGCGGATAGCCACGTTTCGCGAGACCTCAGACAAGGTCTGGGACTTGGTCTCGATGTTGCCCTTAAGCGCCACTCCGTTCCTCTTGATCGAAGTGATGGCATAGTCCAGATCATCGTTGCCTTCGGTGGAGGGATCGATGTCGATCACCTCGAAATCGATGGGGGCACCACAGTACCGGAAAATCTCCCGCACATAGCCCATCAGTTCCGGACCGATGCCGCCGCCCGGCAGCATTGTCACTGCATGACGACCTCCATACTGCGCCGAGGGAATATCGGTGCCCTGTTCACGAAGATATATGTATACGAATGCTATAACCTCAATTGGAGTGCTTTCCAGCTATGCACTTACAGTGACTTTCTTCTGCAGCGCCGATTTGGTGTGGGCGACATCCTCGGTCTTCTCCTTGGTCACGAGCAGGGGATATCCCTGGAAAACGAATAGATAAGACGATCAATAGGATCTGACAGCCGCGCATTATGTAATTTCCATTTGTTGGCCAATTTTCCGGTCGTGAAAAACTTACGCGGGTAAGAAACGGTGTCTGCGTCTGCAGCAATCTCTGGGACAAGCGAAGGGCCATGATTTTGTTCTAAGCTTATTGGTTTTCACGCGACTGCTGGCGAGTTTTTATTATCGGTTAAATCACGGCCAATTGCGCTTTATTCCACTTGGCCAAATCGGTGCTGCTCTTCTTCTTTTCACCCAAGAACGACTGCGACCTAGGGTTGTGAAGTACAAATTAGGAATGTGAAAAAATATTCATAATTTGGAATAAAAAAATAAGTTTATTTATATAAAATTAAATAAGATAGGCAAACTTTAAGAAAACTATTTATTAAAACGAATCTTAACATAAGTTAAAAATATGTATAGTTTTGGACCCTTTGACAGCCCTACGCCGCACAGCTGCTACGAACAGCGTTGCCAGATCACCAAAAAGCAGCTGATTGTTACGTTAACAACCATTTCGCATGTTTTTGTTTATCTAATTAATTTAAACAAAAATCCTGGTATAATGACATAAAGTGGTTGTTTAAACCACATTTTAAGGACATGGCAGCGGAACTAACGATGGATTCGGCTGCAGGGTCAATAGAAATCAGCATGCAAGAGCCCGTCAACAAAATTAAGTTTTTGCATGCACTTGTTGTGAGTACTTAAAACATCTAAGTAAGAACCAAAATCATAAATTAAAATGTATAGGCAGGGGGCGTGGCTGGCTTGGTGGTGGACATTGCCCTCTTCCCCATTGACACCGTGAAAACCCGCCTGCAAAGCGAGCTGGGCTTTTGGCGGGCGGGAGGCTTCAGGGGTATTTACAAAGGATTGGCTCCTGCGGCTGCTGGAAGTGCTCCCACAGCGGCTCTGTTTTTCTGCACCTACGAATGTGGCAAGCAGTTCCTCAGCTCCGTAACACACACCAAAGATTCGCCCTATGTTCACATGGCAGCTGCCTCGGCAGCAGAAGTGGTTGGTTTTACATAGAAACCATATAATTTATTTATAGATTTAACGTTCTTCTGCACTTCTCAGTTGGCTTGTTTGATCCGCGTTCCCGTGGAGATTGCCAAGCAGCGCTCCCAAACGTTACTGGGCAACAAACTATCCGGTCTTCAGATCCTGCTTCGGGCATATCGCACTGAGGGGCTGCAACGTGGTCTTTATCGGGGATTCGGTTCCACCATCATGCGGGAAATTCCCTTCAGTCTGATTCAATTCCCCCTCTGGGAGTACTTTAAGCTCCAATGGACGCCCTTAACCGGCTACGAGTCCACTCCCATCTCGGTAGCTCTTTGTGGAGCCGTAGCTGGAGGAATTTCCGCAGGGTTAACTACTCCACTGGATGTGGTCAAGACGCGAATTATGCTGGCTGAAAGGGAGAGTCTCAATCGACGTCGCAGTGCCCGTAGCATTTTACATAACATTTACCTGGAGCGAGGCTTTGGCGGGTAAATATTTAGATTTTAGGTTTTATTTAAACCGAACTTGACCTATTTTCGCATATTTTTAATCATTTGAGAAGGAATGTAATAAGAATATACAAACGCCATTTAGGTTTAACGATTATATTTACATTTTTTAATGTATGTTTTTGTTATATTTCAGTCTGTTTGCTGGTTTTGTGCCGCGGGTGCTGTGGATCACACTTGGCGGTGCATTCTTCTTTGGCTTCTACGACTTGACGACGCGAGTGCTGGCCACCGCCAATACGGATCATTAAAATATAACTATTTTCGTTGTACAAGTACAAGTAGAGGCACGTAGTTTGCAATAGTAACTTAACCGATGACAACCAACGTGGAGACAACGTGGACAATAAAGTTTATGGAAGTCTTTTGTGATTGGCTAGGCGTTTGAGGCGTTATGTGGTCGCTGTGGATAAAGTGTGATTATAATCGGAATTAGTCGTTGTCCAGACCTCACTCACATCCTGAATTTGCAGCCGGCCGCTGAGCAGACTGGCTTCAATCCGGTGATCCCCCAGTTCATCCCCACCGGCCATTGGCACATCGGAATCCTCCTCGTCCACGTTTATGTACCCACTTCGGGGGGCCTTCCTGCGTTTCAGACATTCCCAGGAAACTCGACAGCGACTACGTGACATGGCGTAGACCTGGGGACACGCAGATGCATAAATTAAGCAAATGTAAATGCACTTGAACAAATATCCAGAGATAAGGAATGTAACGCACCAAAGCTGCCAGAACAAAAATGCCAACGAGCACCGAAATGGGCAGCCAAATGTACTGGGCATCATCCGGATGCAGGATTTCCTTTTCAGGATTTTTAGTGTTATTCTCCGGCTCAGGATGCTTCGCCATTTTCGGGGGACTTACAATAAAAACACAACAACTGCGAAAGAAAAAGTTCTTAAAAATTTAAGCGCTTCTGGGCGCTGCCAACCATCCAACTTTCAAAAGGTGGCAACTCTGCGTTTAGCTATGTTTAGTTTTTCTTGGATTTTAGTGTTTTGAGCGGGGACTTTCAATTGTAAACAAGTAATTATTAATTAGCTCAATTCCCTTTTAATTAACACTAGTCATTTCGCAGATGAATCGACATAAGCCAGAAGAAGGCAAAACGGTAACTTACACCATAACAAAGCAAGTTGCAGAACTTGTGTCCCGAGAAGTCTCATGTTCAGGGCCTTCTGCTTTCCCGGGGTTAAGCCACTGCTGCCGTTTGTGTTTGGAGGAGCCGCATCCAAACCAAATGCTGGACATGACTGGCATCTATGACCAGGAGGCAGAACTGAGCTACTACGACTGCTACGAGATCTGCACCAAGGAGGATCTCCGCCACAGTCCCAGCAACGAGCCCAGGGCTTTGTGCAAACGTTGCGCGGTGGAGCTGCAATGGGCCTACGATTTTCACAAGAAAGTAGCTCTAGCTAATCAGCAGTTAAGGGAGATCTTTGAGATCACAGACACTAGTGAAGAGCCAGAGGAGGATGAACAAGAGGAGGAAGATGACATCGATGGATTCATCATAGAGGATATTGAGGACAAGGAGGATGACCAGGAAGATCCAGTCACACACATCGACTCGGTTACCATGGAAGACTTCGTGCCCCGTCATCGTCACACGGGCAAATTTAGCTGTCAATTCTGCAATAAGGTGTTCAAGAACCATTCCCGAATGGCCAAGCACCGGTTGATTCACCTGGACAACCGTCCCCACTTTCAGTGCAGCCAGTGCGACAAGATCTATCTCACGAAACAGGCCCTAAAAGTGCATGTAGACTCGAAGCACAGACGATCCGGAGTGTCCTGCGACACATGCGGAAAGGTATTTGCCATTGCCAAAGCCCTGGAGATTCACAAACGATACCACACAAGGGATTTTCCATATGCCTGTGATCTCTGCGATCGGCGATTTGCACAGCGATCGCATCTGACAGTCCACCAGAAGGTTAAGCACACTGGATCCCGATTTATTTGCGAGTTTCCCGACTGTCAGAAGTCATTTACCTCGTCTTCATCTTTGAGGAATCACGAGTGCACCCATACGGCTATGCCTTTTGAGTGTGCTCACTGCCAACAGAGTTTTCCAGCTCGTAACAAGTTTGTTTTCCTCTTTAAATCATATAACATCTGTATTAAATATTGTCTTATCCTGTTTTAGACTGCGAGTGCACCTTGAGCGCAAACACAATAAGCGAGTGGAGATGGAGGAGCTGGAAGAGATGCGCAAGTTTCACATTGTGCGCTCCAAGTTGGTCATGGCGAAGGTTTAAAAAGAGCAGAGTCAAACAAACAGTAATCGCCAAAGGGGTAGTGCTGAAGGTTCTAATCAAAAGGATGTTTAGAGTTTTTTTTTGAAAAAAGTGTTATAAAAAAAGATTAATATCTTAGGTTATGTTAAAACACTTACAAAATATCTCCAAAAGTATGAGTAGAATGTAAAGAGAATGTTAAAAGTATAATGTATTGTCATTTAATATTAGTTTTGCTTTAAATGTATTGTCATTCAATATTAGTTTTGCTTTAAATGTTTTGCATCCGAATTTCTGCATTAATATTGAGATTCAGCTAAGTCAATACATTCGCCCAAATTGTTCTCCCATTAAAAACCTTAGAAATGCTCTTACAAATATCACATTCAATTTATTTCACACTTTCGTTTGGTTAACTTGCACATACATATAAGGTTAGATATTCACACACATATATAGATATTCGATATCATAGACAAAATAAATGCTGCTAAATCTGATGGTATACAAGTTTGATCGCCGCCACAAAAATATGCGTTAGTTTGACAGAGTAAGGGCCAGTGGCATGGCTTTAGCCAGTGCCGTGGAGTCATCCGGATGCTGCGAGGATCCGGTGGCCGTGCCCGTCGTGGTGGTCGCAACGTTGCCGTTGCCCGTCTCGGCTCGCTTCCTAGAAGTAATCTTCTTCCAGCCGCGCAGGAAGATCTGATTTCGATACTTGGGCGTGGTGAAAGTGTACAATAGTGGATTTACCGCCGAGTTTAAAGGCAGCACAAAGACCACCAGCCAGGCGTATATGTCGTCGGAGATATTGTAGTTGAAGAAAACCCAGATCTTCATAACTATTATGGGCACCCAGCACAGAAAGTCGGTCAGCACGATAAAGAAGAACCTCACCGCGAACTCGCAATCCAAAAGAGTCAGCGGAGTGGCACTTCGCGTCCGCCATATCGAGATGAGGAGTGCCGTGTAGAGCATCGCGATCATCACCAGCAGCAGCAGATTGACGCCAAGGAACACAAACGCCGAGTAGAGCCAGCCCATGGGAAAGGCCTCGTGGATGTGGAGTGGAAAACAGGTGCCAGAATAGGATCCATAGTAGGGCAGAGTGCTTGTCCGCCAAAGAAGGACCGGAACCACCGCCAGTCCCACACCAGTAATCCAGATGCATATCAAAGCCAGCCACATCACCCGACTTCCAATGCTGCGGTGGCCGCGGAAGGGATCCGCGATCAGGAGGAATCGTTCCAGCGACATGAAGGCCAGAATTAACATCGACACCTCCGAGGAGCTCACGGCCAGGGTTCCAATTAACGTGCACTGCCACGAGCTGATCCAGTCCAGCACAACCCTTGGAGATTACAGGGTAGGGCACAAATTTGTAATAATTAGTTCTTATTAATTAGTACTACATATAGCTACAGATTCATCACCAACTTACTTGTAATACTCGTTCCGGTATCGATAGTCCTGCACTCCAATGGTGACCAGATAGAAGCCCATCAACATATCGGCCAGGGCCAGATTTCGGATCACCATCGTCACAGCCACGTTCTCGTCCCGGTAGATAAAGCGTCCCCAAAGAACCAGGACATTCCCAGCTATCGTCAGGGTGGCCATCACCCAGGCGGAATAACGAAGAACGGGTTTGCTCAGGAGGTCCTGGAAGGAGCTAATTCCATCGGTAGAAGGCTTGCACATCCTGACCTGCGGCGTCATCGAGCAGTAAAAGAATCGATCGTAGATAATGTAGGTGAGATTGCGCATCGCATTGATGGCCGCAAAGTCGATGTGATCATAACGAATGCCCGTAAGATTCAGGAACGAGATGTTCAGCGGCTCCACCAGACTGCGGGTGATGTGAATGGGCATGTGGGCCAGAGAACTGGTGAGCGTGTAAAATAATAAAATAAGTAACAAAATACCAATTTTTTAGAAAATTATAGTTTTTGACAGGCTAGCTGTTTTAGTCTTTAAAAATAGTTAATCCATACTTGAATACTAAAATGGTTCTTAATAAAGTAAGCTTAGATAAATTGATTTTTAAAATACGTATTTTTAGCTCTTTCTGTATTTAAAGCCATTTTATTATTTTTAAGTATACTTACAGTGCCTCCAGTCGAGTGTTGTGCAGAAATGTTTCGCCAGATAACTCCTTAATGGGATTACCGACAAGGCGGCTGTAAAAAGAAATTCACGTCTAAGAATTAAATACAGATACCATGTTACGTATACGCCGCGTGAGCCGCCCATTATGACTACGCGTTTGGGGCTGATAAGGCCGACACACGTTGTCGCCTTTAAAAGTTATCAAAAACAATTTACTTTTTGGTGTGTCTTTAAGCTAAAGCCACAACAAGTTGGCTGAAGCTTTTGAAAGTCACATAATAAAATCCTGCTGGGCAGCATAATAACGAAAATTCTTATTTAATAGCTGGCTGAGTATAAATCAGCGCACAAACATTGTCTATCAATGTGTGGGATAGATGCAACTGGCCGGGCTTAATGTGTTGGCAGGAAAGGGCGCATCATTCATGGCAGACAGGATGCGGCACAGTGGTTTAAAAAACAATCCAAAAGGGCAGATATGTATATGTGCAATTGTTTTTAAAAGTCAAAGAACTCAGATAAATCATGTTTTCATTTCAATTTCATATTCATAAAGAAGAACTAGAAATCTTTTTTAGGCTAGCCCATACTCTAAAATTCTGTAACCCCGCTTATTTGTTAAGTCGTTTTCCACTAATATTTTTAGCAAGGATTAAGTTTACTTTTGAAATAATCTAAGTAAAATAATTTAGTTTAAAGTACAATTTACAATGTGAGCCTTTAAAACGTAAAATTTTACTTTGGCTTAGTATTACAAAATATATAGAGATTCCGAAAAGTCTAACAGTCAGGTAAAATTATTATAATGAATTATACATTTTCTGTGAAGTGGTTTAACCGACAAAATGAAATACAACCAATTAAATGATTTTTTCGCTACACATATCCTCCATGTGGAAAAAGCTGTACTGCTTTATTATGTTTATCGCGTTGGGGGGATACTAACTTCTATATTTCCTATGGGTCGGGATTGGGGTGCTTCGGTTCCACCGTGTCACGTCCATGGGAATGCAGCAGCTGATGTGAGATCTAGGGAAGTGAATCTGATGGAGATGGTGTTGTGAAAGCTGACGTTGAGCTCTTGGTTGGAGCTCCATTGCTTGCACTTGTCTGGTCAATCAATGCCCTAGCGCCAACTGTTAACAGTTTGTTTTTATGGATTGTCGCACAAAGACAATGGCCACGCCCCCCGCCCACGCCCACCAGGAGCTACCACAGATTGCTGGTAATTGCTCGCTGGCTATAAAGTTGCAGCGTTATTTTGCGTTGCCGCGGCCGGGAAAAGCTTAAACTAAATATTTAACTCGGCCAAAAATTGAGCCGTCGCAAAAATGGGTTCCTGCCCGTCGCCCGAATAATTTTTATTATGTAAATTTCTAATTAATTATTGAGGGGCAGGCCCCTCGGATCGGCTGGCATCATGATTTTGCCAGCGGTTCTAGAGGCCCCAAAAGTCCGCACTTAATAACTTCATAAATATCCGGCCAAACCAGACGACACACGAGCACAATTAACATATTTCTCTTCTCCTGAAGGGCAACAAGTTGCTGTCGCCCGGCGGTGAGCCTCCAAATAAGCCCCCAGTAATGCCCATTGTTCATGGACGAGCACATCCTCCTGTCCACACACACGTGGCCATTCCGGAGCACAAAAGTGGGCATCGCAAATGCGTCAGAATCAAAAGGGCTGAGTAAACGATGGAGGGCGGGTTGGCGGTCAATGCGCATTTAAGAAAATGGTAAATAAATGCCTACAGTTGAGTTTGTGCGCTACGTGCAAGGAGCGAAAAACCATGGCGAAGAAATTACACAAATATCACTGTTAGTTGAATGCTCTTTAATATTCTGGGATAGGAAAACAAATCAGCGACTTAAATTTGTGGGCAGAGTGTTTTGCTATTGCTACTTTAAAACCAAAAACAAAAAACTATAAAACCAAAATAAAAATTATGGGCTATAAAATATAATTTGTATTATTCCCTTAAATCTTAACACAAATAATTATAAAAGGTGTAATAGCTAATATGTGTCTATTAAAATGTGATAAAATCACTGCCAAAAGTGACTATAGGAATAAACTGAATTTTCTCGTAAAAAGTTACAAACGAGAAATTTTGGATAGCTGCTGCTGCAAGGCATATAACGAAGTTTTGTCAATCTTAATTATCCTTAACGCTAATTTATCTCTCAACCTATTCAGTATACCCCATTCAACTGTGAGTTCATATTAACCAAATGAAGCTATTTACGCCCTCCCTGCAAATGGCACGTTCCAGTTGTGGATTCTTTTGGGGCAATGTGCTTTGCGGAGGTACTGTGGCATTTGTTGCACTGTCCACTTGTCCAACGGATGCGGGGCGGGGATTATATTGACCATAATTAACGTCACGGCCCTGTCTAACGGACAAAGCGGGACTTGAAGGTCTTTAAAGCCGATGGACGTTCCAAAAATCTCCGTAATGACCTGTCCAGTGGCTCAGTGGTCGACAGCAGGAATCAAATTAGTGCAGCGATTTCTCAAATATTTTTGTTTTCGTTTGTTTTATGGCCACGTCCCCACCCTTGAACCCTAGGGAATACCGAAGACAAAACAAATCAGCAGAAATTGCTGTAGGAAGACAGATACATGAGCAGCATTTAGATGCGTATCTGATAGATACAAATACACGGACACAGCTACGCTCGCCAAAGGAATTTTTTGCAATTTCTTTACTGGGTGCACAACAAAAAACTATTTCAACTGGTTTAAATATAATGAGAAATGCAATCTGAGAACTAACTTTTTCAACGTCAATTTCTAAATCCATCGTATGTACGTACACTGGTAGTTAATAAAGCAGTGTAGAATTTAAAGTTTCTTTCCTCAATTTTATCTTAATCACAATATGTTCTGTTGTTGGACTTAAAGGAATTTCTATTGAAATATCAAAATTGATTGATGGCGAATCGATCGACATTCAAGATCATTGTTTTCGTTCTGTGTGGCTATAAAAGTCTTACACTTGGCATATGAGCTGCGCCGAATGGTGAGAAATTCCTTGCACGCCAGCAAAGGGCAAGTTATTTGCATAGAAGGACGGGAAGGTTACTGGGAGATGGTTGGAGGTGTCATCAACAGGCGTAAAGGATTCGCAACTAGATTGGGGGAGTGGCAGCATCTAATGAAGCAATGACGATTGGGGAATACCGCCCCGAGTCGATTTCAATAAACTCCTTCATTATTGGCCCACAACGTGGCCCGGAGTTGGTTACACTTACTTTTGCCAAGGCTTTGGCGAAATTGTTTTCACATAAAATACAAATTTATTTGCATTTTTATTTGGCCATAATAATGTTTGTTTATTTGTTGCTCTGGCTGTGGTGGTCAGAAGTCAAAGTCCCAAAAGATACAAAAATTCCAGTGCCGAAATTCTGTTAGCTTATATGTTTGTATAAGAACCAATCTGGTCAAACACTGTGGCTTCTTCGTTATCATCCTTGATATGCTGATGTATGTAAACATACATATATGCTGGATGGGTTTGGTAAATTTATTAAGGCCACAGCTTGATGGTAGACGATGGATGCAGAGTTGGCGGAGACATTTATTGAATATGCCATTGATATATGGCTATGAAAGCCAGAAAGCATCATCCAATTCTTATTTCAGCCACACACAGCTCTTATTTGAACTTATTTACAAGCCATGCTACATGCTTAAAGCTCTCAGTGGTTTTCACTATTAAATATTAAGCATACGCCATGTTGTCTGAGGCCCATCAAATTCCTTCCTCAAAGCGGTAAACAATTTGTTTTCCTTTTTACGACTGCCGTTTATAGATTTGCTCACATTCTTTTGAGTTGGCCATAACTTGCATTATGATAAACTATGACTATAAAGGTTAGATTAGTTGGCCCAAGGGGGTAAACTTTTTTATAGCAAGGGCGCGGTCAAGTTCATAAAAATATTTATATCCTTGCAATTGAAGGCAATTTTACTAAGTCTCAAAATCAAATTCATCGGATAGAATAGCATCTTCTGGTTAAATATCCCAGACAACTTTCTTTCCCTTGTTATTATTTATCTGTCTGCGGGCATAAAAGTTTCCAAATTTAATTTTTCATGAACAGAGAACGTTCCGTATACTTAATTGCGCATTAATGAACTAAAATTAGTATCATTGAATATGATTTTGAATCACAAAGCAAATGTCCAGTTGAGGACAGGGAATTAGAGGGGTCGGGCTGCTGTAAATCCTTTGCCAAATTACGATTTACTATAGGGACATTCCTGCGGCTTTGTGCGCTGATTCTTTGACCAGAGCTCGAGTTCATTTACTTGTGTCCCGACATTATTCGTATTATTATGCTAATTAGCTTGGTGTCGCCATAACTCATGCTTAATGTCGGTGTTAAACTTTCAGAAATTCACAATAAAATTTAATCCCTTCCCTGTGCTATACTCACATATCTCGCATATTGGTTAGACTCGCAAAGGCTTGGCCATGGATGTGAGTGATGAGGTTATGCTGAAGATCCCTGTGAGGAGAGAAATATATTATTAAAATTCTGTCCCCTTAAATTTTATTTTATATATGTATATTTACTTAATTTAATTCAAATTTTTCTATCTGTTTAATCTATTTAGTCTGATTGTCGGCAAACTACTCTACTCTTTCGCTTTTCTTTTAACTCCCATATGCTTCAAATCACCAGTTAAATTGCTTACACATAAGATGAGGTGATGGGCACAAATATTGCGACACAATTTATCCCATCCAAATCTCATCGCTCCCATTCGTTTTCAATGTATGTAAAGGTTAACACATTTATTTACGTTGGGCAATTTGGGTAACTGATTTATTTTCAGTTAACAGCGAGGCGTCGGGCACCCAGACGACCTATTGACTTATATTGTCAGCTATTGATGCATAAATTAATGATTATGTATGCTCCGCCAGTCGGAGATTTCGTAGGCAAAGGGGGCCTCTGATAAATGCTTCCAAATTGTTTTAGGTGTCTGCAGCACAAAGAACATTTCTATACTCTTTCATAAAAAACATAAATTAATATTTCCCATAAAAATTAAATAATAAAATCGATCAAATTCACATTGAAATAAAGTTAAACTAATTTTAAAATGTCGAATTCCAATTTATTCCAAGGCTATTCACATCTTCGACTCTCAATGTAATTTTTCCTGCCTTGTTATTCCATGTCACTCGACTTTTAAATATTTGTTTAGCATATGTATCTTGCGTAAACAATAAACGTGCCAATTTATGGTTATTGGTGCATAAATTCCATTGTTTTTGGATTGTCAGTAAAAAGGTGTCGAAGTATCGAATATCCACCTCAGTGTCATGTCAACAGTGCGTATACGCAATGCTCCATCTCTGTTTTTCACTGTCTCAGCAACAAAGTAACCCACATAAATCTCTCAAAGAAAACAAGTACAAAAAAAAAACCAGCGAAAACGAAAGCAAAATGCAACGAAGAGTAAAAATTACGCATACGCCCCATAAAATCTAAGTACAACATATTTCAATAGACTTTTCGACACTTGCTGGCTTCTTCTTCCACTGTTTTTTTTGGGGAAAAGTTGATTGTTTTACTTACAGCAAATGTAAATTATCCAATTGGGAAAAAGTTTCCTTGCCAATGTATTCGATTCGATTGAAATCCAAATAACTGTAAAAGTAAAGAGATATTTATGCAGGCATCGAACAATCTGGCTAAGCTGTGGGCCTAGTTTTGTTTATATATTTTTGGGGTAGTGTTCTAAGTCAGCCTTAAGCTTTTCGTGTGTGCTTGTGTGGACAAGTGAGGAATGATTCTTGGGCAAATGTAAGATAAACAGAGTTGATGCAGGGCCACTAATCTTGGCTATAAGGTTGAGCTAAAATCTTTAAAGTTCGGAAACTTAAAGAGATTGGAAATTTACTATTCAGTTTAAATAAGTTATATGAAATTTAAAAAATTCTTTTAATAGATACTTTAAATTATTAATGATATATTTTAAGTAAACTTAACGTTAACCTTTTCTTAACAGGAAAATTTAAATAGGAAGCTGTATAAAATGTATGTATTATAAGCAAAGTTTTTATATTACTTATATCGAAATGCATCATTTATTTGTTAAGCAATAAACTTTAAGGCTTTAGCTTGCAACTTTAAAGCGTGAACTTCAAAACTTGAGTAAACACCACTAAAGGACATCAAACGGATACTTTGAGAACTAAGTGAGTGCAACCACGTTGACAACGTTGTGCCAGTCCTTAACGAAATCACCCAACAGTTCCCAACGGTAAGGACGAGCAATCCAGCAGGACACCCAATACCCGAGTAACCCAATGAGCGGGGTGCACCATCCGCTTTTAACAGCATTTTACGCTTGAATACATCAGCGGAGCTGGATGTGCAGAGACAGACCCGATTTCTTTTCAGTTTTTAATCTAGCAAATAGAAGAGCAGCCCTATAGCCAACCCAATTGGATTTACTCACACTTCGTAGAGCGACGGGATTTTCGGCATCTGCACATTCCGCAGGGTGAGGCGATTCCTACTCAGGACCAACCACTCCAACCTGCGGTTGGATCGCAACTGCTCCATGGGCAGTTTGTGCAGGTGGTTGTTCACCAGGAACAACCACTGGAGGCTTTGCAATCCGATGAAAGTTCCATGTGGCAAGTGGCTGATGTTGTTGTGGCTCAATTCCAGGCGCTCCAGGTGAACCAACCCAGTGAAGCTGTTCAGCGGGACATGTGATATGTTGTTGTACTTAAGCGTCCTGTGGATGGAAAGTAATTTCAGGTGCGTTGCAGCACACAACATTTTATTAAGTGCTTTTTTGATCATTATCTTTTTTATATTATATATATTTGAATTTATATTTTAAATTACTCGAGCTAATCAGAAAGCCTATACTAAAAATACAATTTTACTTACAGCTTTCGCAGACCCGTCAAATTTACAAAGATATTGTCTCTCAAGGTCAGGTTGTTGCGAATAATTATCAGATTGGTAACCTCCGAACTGGTCCGAGGAAATCGGCGCAACTTCGCATAGCGACCGCAGAATAAAATAGTTTTCATGCCACACTGACAGCTTTTCGGATATGTGACGATATCTAAATTGTTAAAAGAAATATAGTTGATTAAAAAATGTAACAATCTCTCCGATTGATTTTTTATTAAATACAACCATTTTCCGAGCGTAATTAATTCATCCACTCACCACAAGTCATGTTTAAAGTTAGGCTCTGATTTCGTGCCACCGCCGGCGCTGGTAAATCCACGCCGCTTGCATTCGAGACGGAGGAGATTAGGCGCTGTTGCTTCTTTTCAATCGCGTTACGCACAATCTTGTCGGCAATCTCCTTGCTGCCGTAGAGGAGTCCGCATTCCACAGGATGTTCGTCGCTGCTGTCGGCGCAGTCGGGCCGACTGTCGCAGATTTGGCGCCTTGGAACGCACAGCGTGCCGTTGTCGCAGGCGAAGCTGCCCGTGGGACAGGGTCCTGCGAAACGGACAACACATCAACCAGAAGCCAAATTAATTATCGCCCAAGGACAGCGGAAAATAAGGCATTAGCTGTGGTTTTAGCTCAACTATTTTACTACGACTTTATCGTCGAACCCGAGATATCAATATTTCAAATCTAGTTTGATGTTATAGGAAAACTGCTCCAAAATATATATAAACATTTTTAGTTTGCGTCAAGACAAACATATCTTTTCTCAGATGAAATTAAATCGAAATATGTTTAGGTGTCTTTGGCATTAAGCCCGTGTAATATTTTCATTACAGATGTGTGTGGCTGACATATTTAATTACAAGTTTATTATTTTCAGTTGCTTATCACTCAAATAAAATTACCATTCACATGGGCAACGCTACGTATGAGTAATTATCCTAATCGCTTGCAGACAAACTTTAAACTTTAAAACAAGATGACAACTTATTTTGTGTGTTCCTATCCTCATCTCATCGCCTCTGTTGAACAAAGTATTTCAGTTCATTGTTTGCCCTTTTGTCAAGACATGGCAATTAAACTTAATGTGCAAAAAAGTTTGGCCTGTCTTTTCATTCACTTTTGAGAGTTTTGCTTTGTTAACAATATGTTTTTTCAAGCATTGAAATCAAGCACATGAATCGAAATGATGGCTTAAAATTTATTTATATGCCATTGAAGCTAATTTAATTTCCAAAGTTGAACTGACCACAAACAATTGATGTTCGAAATAACTTAATTTTCATATTCTTAGATTTAATTTATCCTGAGACTTTTTCTGCCTGAATGCCTACAACTTTTTGGGTAATTGTCGTAAAACGAAATGACATTTTTGTTTTGCATTTTATCATTTTTATGATTTGTTTGGGTGCCACCACTGCAGACCCTTGCCGAAAATTCAGCAATTCAAATTACGAGATTTCGGAACATAGTTCATTAGACAAATGAGCAAATAAAAGTGAAAGTGGAGCACCTTGAGCAGCTTTTAATCCAATTAAAGAAATTGCGTCAGAGCATATTTGTGTGTGTTGTTCTTTAATATATCCCAAAAAGGGTTTTATCTTAAACAAATCTTCTCTCATTCAGTAAAAGCAAGAGTATTGATATAAATTAATCAAAAGGAAGTCAATACAATCTACATGAATGGCAAAAATAAACACATCGATTAGCATTCTCTTTAAAATCATTTATAAAGCTGCAAAAATATATTTGGTTTTGTCGCTTCCTTAAAGATTAAATATCTAGATTCATTAGGAAGGATTTGTACACACACTAAGGCATTGTGCATTAGGCGAGACTTTCAATTTCATTGTGTGCACGACAAGGACATATGTTTACACATGTCCTGGCTCGTCCGCTATTCTTCTCATTTTTGCCTCCTTAAATCTCCTTTTCTATTTCTGATTTAAACCCAAGCCGGACAAATGCTCTCTGGCAGATGGATAATTTCACGCGATGCATGTACTTGGAATCCGAGGCGGCAAAATGGCATAAATCAAACATGTTTTGCCTGTTCGATGGCAAATCAATACGCAAATTGGCATAAAAAATATAATATTGAGGCAGCAAAAAGCGGCGCAAATTTCTCGATTTTGATACTCGTAAAACAAGATAAAAGCTTCGAAAGAGGAACCAAAACAGCCAGGACCATGGCCTTCTATATGTATACGTATACTTGTCTATGGATGTGCGAAAATTGTTTTGTGCTCAAGACAAAGTTTGCGCCGTACTCGTATTTATTTTTTTTATGGTCAGCCGTTTGTTTTTTTTCCGCCCCGTTTTTTGTTGCCTTATTTTTATCGTATTATACAACAAATTACTTTCAAATACTTTTGATTATAAAATTTATGGCCATTTTGCAGTTTGGAATTTGATTTCGGTTTTTGTTTGGCCCAAAAGAAACCCCTTCTGCCAGCATAAATCGTTGCTGGATGCGAAAATTATATAACTTTAAAGCAAGTATTGCTAACTGAGTGTTCGACATAATATTTATTCAGCTGGACTTGAGTAGACCATAAGGTATATTACTTCAAAATCAGACAATGTCGAAGATCAAGCTATTTACCCCGAAGCAATTACTTTGTTAATACTTTTTCACGGATCAACAAATTTGGATTTGTTTACCGAATAGTAGCCATATTCATTCAATTATATAGTGCCGATGTGGACTATGATTAGATACCAATTATTCCGGAAACAACATTTTTGTTTTTTATAAAATAGTTTCAGTTTGATTTAGTACTAATAGTTATCCACAGTCTACTGATTTTACATCTCTTCTGTTTTCCGGCTTGTTTTTTTGTCATTCGCGATGAGATTGGAAAACGTACAAGCTGTGCCGATCATTTTGATCATTTGTTTTCTTTCGGAGGTAATTAAAAAAATTTTTTTTTTTAGCAAAGCTAAATTTTTCAAACAATATTTGTCCATTTTTTAGATCGTCTCTAAAGTGGAGTTTAGCAACATCAAATGCATTTCCCATGACCTTGAATTCTCAGAAGTTGAGTACTGTTATTTGAAATCGGTGAATAGGAGTTATAAATATGCTTCCATGAAGACAAAACTTTATAAGACACCCATCAACGATGTCACAGTGAGTATATAAAGCATAAGTAATGTATAGCAGATATGTGCTTATTAACAGCTTGTTCTTCCAGGTCAACATGGCAGTATTCAAGAGAATGAGTGGCTATAAGCCCTTCCTCTACAATGTTACCGTAGATGGCTGTAAATTTTTAAGGCATAAAAAATCCTATCCTTTCGCTAATTATCTTTATAGTTTATTTGGTAGTCACTCCAATATGAATCATAGTTGTCCTTACGATGTGAGTTAATTAACTAATTTTTAATAACCGCTAATAATAATTTAAGCCAATATTTAATATGTTTTTTCGCAGCACGACATTATTGTGGATAAACTTACTACCGACTTTCTTAATAGCCAAGTAACTAAGGTTTTGCAATTTCCTGAAGGCGACTACTTGCTCAAAACAAAATGGTTTGTTTATGGCATCCTTCGAGTTTCGATAAACGTGTTTATAACATTATCTTGAATGGACATATTAATTAAAGTTACGCAAAATGTAACGTAATTGCTACAAGAATTCTATAAAATTTTAAATATTTGGATACTGAATTGATTTATAGGTGCGCATGTTACTGAAATTATACTGCGGATTACTTACCCAGACTTAGGTAAAATATTCCGGCGGCCAGCAGCAGGACGACGGTCATCAGGACGACGCCCACGGCGATGCTCCTCCCGTAGACCATTGCGATTTATCGGTTTGGTCCTGTTTCCCAAGCTCGCTTATCTAATTACTTGGCCAGCGTGGCTGCACTGGCTCCTTGACCGAGTTCATCATTAGGAGCACTCAATTCCCACTCCGGTCACGCCCCCACAACACCAATGCGGTGCTGACTCATTGAGTTTTTGTGTTATTATTTCTTATATCGTTCCCTCTTTTTTTTTCGTTAATTTCTTGTCACTTCATTTGGCTAATGTTCGCAGCTCGTCGAGAAGAGTTTTAAGTGCCAGGATTATACAGCAGATGGAGCGGAAGGAGGGCGACGGGGCGGGAGTTCAAAATTAATATTTTGAATGGCAAGTGCTTTCCACTTGGTGGGGTTTCGATTTCAGCGTTGGATAAAATTGATTTGATGTCCATAAAAAATATGCATAAAATGCTATTTTGATAGACGACCAGCTTAAGTTTCACAGACAGATTAAAGTTACCCACAGATTTTAGGGGATTTTCTCAATGAAAATGAATGTTTTTAGTGAAAAAACCTAAACATGTTGACGTTTTGAAATCAACCATAAAAAACTCATTAGCTCAAAATGTTATTTATTTTTAGTAACCTTTTTCAGAACACTAAGTCATAATTTTGTCACTTTTGCTGAACACTCGTACAATCAAAATGAATTAATTATATAAACATATTTTAAATATTAAACACGACTTTAAAGTTGTCTCATTTTTTAAGATATTGCTTGTTTAAGCATTCAGCATTAGATAATAACTTATCGGAAAAATGTTGTCCCTTTAAGAAAAAATCGGCAAAACTAAGTGGTGAGAAAGACAAAAAACTTGGCCAAATTTATTTCCCCCACTGAGAGTAACCCAATCAAAAGAATGATTTCTTTGCAAGCAATGGCAAAAATCATTTGGCTCCAGTCATATGGTTCTATTTTTAAGTAGCAACTTTTATTTCCTAATTTATGCAAGGCATTAGGCCAAACTCAAGGTTATAAAGTTGCCAAATGTACTACGAAATGGAAGTGCAATATGTGACCGGCATTAGTGGGCCCTTTTCTGCGACATTTCATCGCTGGCTGATTAAATTTCACTTAGTGAGCCGGGGCGGGGTAGCCAACCCGGGAGGCCTCAAGGTCAGCAGGAGACAAATCATAATTTCCGCAAAAGGTCACATTGTCTCTGCGATGCATGATCCCTAAACTGAAACAGGGACTCTCATTATCGCAATCATCGCAATTGAACAGCATTTGGTGTGGAAAAGGGCCATAAAAACGAAGCGGTTTCGTTCCTTTTTGCTGCCGGGCCACTTAATGCTCCCTCGACCACTTTGTAGATTGTGTCAATGCGATAGGACGATAGGATGCCCCCAAAACAGACCATTCAAATGTGTGTTCCGTCGCCTCTTTATTTGTTTGGGGCTACTTTCACTGCCCCCTTAAGTGGGCAACACTTTTTGAAAAATGAAAGTCGCGCGCGCTTCTCCAGAGAAAGTGTTTTTTTGAGAGAAACGAAAACCGGAAAGGATGAAAGGACCAAACGCGTCCACGCACAGCGGCCAACTGAAGCTGGTGACAACGTGTGTTGCTGATTTTGTTTTCCTCCGCAGAAGAAAAGCGCCCGATGAAAACCGGCAGCGCAGTAGCAGAGCAACTTCGGGTTCCTACAGGTCTTCGGCTGACCATTGAGTTGAGCTGCTGCGGTTTTCTTTCCTTTCCGGGCGCTTTCCACTACTCACAAGGGTCGCGGGCTCATTCTATTTCTATTCTACATTATTAATTTAAATATTTTATTTAAGTCAAATTTGGTTTGGGTAATAACAAGTTTATATTCCTTGGATCTTCAAGAGATTCAAATATCGAAACTAATATTTTAGAGACTACTTCAAAAAGGTTCCTTAATTCTCAAATAAAAATAAACTGAGTTCTGATAATCAATTCTAATTTTTTCAAGGGATTAATTAATCTTTAATTAATCTTTAATTTGATTTCTAAATTTAAGTCTGAGCTAACTTAACACCTTTTTATATCTTATTGGTTTTATATTTTTTAAACTCCCCACTATTATTTAAGATTTAAACTTATTTAGGTGGTTTTCCAATACCCCAACAGTAAATACAAAATATATGATTTGAGTTTTAAAGAAAAATCATAAAAATGTATTTATTAGCTAATTATAAATAATGAAATTAAAATTTGTTCTAAAACCGTTTTAGTTTAAAGTTAATAGTACTGTATATTATTTAATAAATTGCATTTCGGTTGGTGTTTTTGTGGTTCTGACTAGTGAACTTGTGTAAATATTAAATATTGCTAATTAAAAACATAATACACAGAAGCGACTTATGAGTTGTATTTTAGTTGTATGCATTTAACCCTACAAAATAAGCATCAAATACAAATGCGTGACACTTGCAATTATTAATGCTTCGGTCTTATGATTCGATATCCGGTGGCTAAGGCTAAGCACTTTATAAGTGAAACTTTTTAACAAAGCATTGCTAATTTGTAATTTCTTGTTAAAGCTGCGCTAATTGCTAAGTACAATAAGTTTTGTGTAATTCGAACTGTGAATTCTATAAAGAATCATTCTGTGGGAGACAAATCACTAAGTGCACTACTTAAATGGTAAAAAGGCGTTTCAAGTTTCGTTCAATTCGAATTATTGCAACAATTAAAGTTCATTGTTAAATTAACAACTAATGGCGAATTGTAGAGATTGGAAAGGGCTTTTGTTAACACGTAGACTAGCAACAAAAACTAAACAGAAGTATAGCACACAACATTAAAATTAGGGGTATGTGGATTTGGACTCCTTTCCTACATTAAAATGCAAAGTACAGTGCAGAATGCGGAGACATAAGTGGGCTGCGTTTCCCAAATTGTAACATATATCATTGCTTTTAGAGATCCATAGAGAGTGGTTGGAATGTTAGCATACTAAAACCGTGATCAAGCGTGTTGATCATTGTAAATTTGTATAGAATATTGTGTAAAATTGTGATATTCATATTGGAATCCGTTTTTTGTCAACTCCATTATGCATTCAAGATATGTTTTTCAATTTTGTTCCCAAAAACATCATTTGTTGGAGGAGGAATATGTTTAGAAAAATAGTTTCGATGCCTGTGTGACTTAAACCCAGACGCCGTGAGGATTTTTACTGGTCGGAACAGCAGTTTCCAGTTGCCTGGGCGACCCGATAATCCGCCGACTGCTGCCCTGCTTGTTGGGTCCTTCCAGCAAATGCTTGATCTCCTCCGTGGTGGTCACCGTCAGACTCTGCAAGTTCACCTCCTTCATCTCGTTGACCAACTGTTCCACCTGTCGCTTTTTCTCGGCGATGGCATGCTCAATCATCAACAACTCCTTCTTCAAACTATCTGCTGTCTTGTTTGAAGTGTCAGTATTGTGCAGGGCCTGGTCAATTTCGCTCTGTATCCGCTCCATTTCCATTAAAAAGTCACGCTCCACAGTTTGCCTAAAACAATAAAGTGTTAAACAAACTAAGTAAAACAAAGATATATATGTTAACCCACCTATTAGTCTGCTGCTGCTGCTGCTGCTGTTGCTCCAGCTCAATGTCGTCCATAAGCAAACGCATTTTATTCTTGCATTGCAGCAGCTCTGTCTCGCAGTTGGCCAACTTGGAACGAAGCAAAGCAATCTCCGACTTCAAAGTCTTCTCCTGCTGCTTGACCAGTTCGTTCTCCTCCTCCACATACTGCAGAGTCTGTAGCTGTTCGCTGCCTTGCCGAAAGATTTGATCTGCTTTGGAGATCTCACGCGATATGGCCTCCAATTCGTGGGCGTGATCGCGTTCCTTACTTTCTAAATAAACTATTTCCGTGTCGAACTATAAGTATACAAAATGCCTCAATCATACAAAATTATTATATATTATGTGAATATTCTTACCTTTTGCAATTCCATTTGCTGGGCTGTGATTTTCTCCCGCTGAAACTTGATGATTTGCAGCAGGTCGGTGTATTGCGTGGCCTGGAACATGGTCTCGCCCTCCTCCATAGCCTGGCTATTATTATTAATGCTGTTGTTATTATGGTTGCTGTGCTGTTCGTAGTCACTGAGGAACGGATTCGTCGAGGAGGAGGCATTCGACATAGTATCCGCATTGTTGCTGGCCAAACGCTGGCCCTGGCACATAGGACTGTTCCTAGGTGGCGGCGGGTCACGATATGGTGGTGGCACCAAGGCACCATTCGCGGAAATCGTCGGTGTTTGTTTATACAGCTCCGGTGAGTTATTATTGTTACTGATATTATTGTTGTTGTAGTACATCTCGTTGGGGCTGGAACGTCGGAGTTCATTGCTGGATTTGCTCAGCTGGCTGTAGATATGCTGATTACTGCCGCTATTATTGGTATAGAAGTCGTTGTAGCCATTTGCTCCACCGGCCACAGGTGGAGTGCCACCCGTGCTGGTCATGTCCAGAGGATTTGACAGCGATTTCTCATGTTTTGGGACTAGCGGCGTTACATTGTTGTTATCCTGCGGTGGCAGCTGCTCCTGGAGAACAACTTGGGGACTCATCGGAGCCATTGAAGTCGGTGATTGGGAGTGCAACTGCTGTTGTTGCTGCTGCTGCTGGGGGATCCCTTTGACTATTCCAATGTTGTCAAACTGCTTGGCATCGTAGCCCCTGCAAAAAATAGAAATGCAGTTTTTATTTGTTTTTAATTTATCGCTCTTGGGTTGAAGAATGAAAAAAACATTTCTAATTGCTTTAAAAGGCTTCGAATTTTGTTTTAAAGGTAATTAATATTAAAGAAGGTTCGACATAAAACAATCGAAGTTAAAATTAGATTTTGAAAATTTAGTTCTAAATTTAACTGATATATGAGAATCACACACCCAAAACTCTTTTTAATTCCTTAGTGCGGTAGCTGAGTTCGACGTTCGACTTTTGCTTTTGCAATGTGGGCGCTGGCTTATTGTTATTATTATTATTGTTTGGGCCCAGCGGCTTTTTCGTTGTCATCACAGCAAAGTTGTTGTTATTGTTGTTCTGTTGTTGCTGCTGCTGCTGCTGTTGTTGTTGTTGCTGCTGCTGCTGCTGGGTTTTGTTCTCGGATCGTTGTAATATAAACTGCACATCATTTGCATATTCGCCCCATTTGAGCAGCAGCTTCATGGGATTCTCGTTGGGGGCCAAATGGCGTTCATTATTGCGCCACCTTTCAATCAATGTAAATCTTCCCACTTTTCCGGTGGCATGGGCCAAAGCAAAGACCACATCCTATCGGGATTAAAAGGATAATTAGGGAAAAATCAATAATATATAGTCGATGTAGTCAAATACCTGACAAGTGGTGCTCACTGTAACGCCGCAAACAATCCGCTGAATGCCCTCGACCCAAACTTTCAGCTCCATTCCTGCTAATTATCTTTGTCTTTCTAAAAATCGTCCAATTATTTCCGTTTCTTGATGTTTCTGCTACCAGAAAATTGCTTTCTTGTGCCGCTCCAGCTGGAAATGGGGTTCTACGCTAATGGTTTTTGGCGCTTGACTGGCGTTCTGCTGTCGCGCCGCCAGCGAAGCGTGTTAACTGCACTCCGCCTCTTCTACTTTCCTCGCTTTTCCCAACCCCGTTTTTCCACGATTTTACTTAATTTTCCGATTGCAGCTTCTGCTTCTTCTTCACTTGCACTTATTTACAACAACACAACTGGTTCCGTACGAGTGTCGTGTCTGTGTGTGTGCTAGACGTGCCCATGTGTGTGTGCGCTGGAAAAATTCTGATTCACTTTTTTGATATCCGATTTTCTGTTTACTTTCGTGCTTCCGGCGCTGGAGCTTCGTCCTTATAAACTTCAGTTTATTCTTGTTCACACATATATATATCTTATCTCGTTAATAAGCATAGCCCTTATTTCGTTTTTACGGATTTTCCAACGAATAAAAGCAAAAAATAAACATTGTTGTTGGCTTGCACTTGTACTCGATGCCAAAATCGATAGCTTACCAGGGATGGCCAAACAGGTGGCTTCGTTTTTTATCGATAACAAGGCTAATTGGAAAATGTCATGAACTGAAATAAAATACACATAACATTTTTTTATTCTAAAAGAATTTTTTATCTAAATTTTAAATAAAAAAAGTTTTGTACAAAATGTATTTAGTATTTTGGGGGATACAAAGTTATATAAGTTACTATAAAAATGTAATATAATTATATTAAGCAAAAGTTTACACTCTTGTCTCTAAATGTGTCTGCAGACTTTAAATAAATTTCTAAAAACGATTTGAAAGTGAAATCGGCCGGAATATGCTTGACAAATTTACAATACTTCTTAATTCATGCTCCTGTTTCTTTTTGTTACTTATAAAATTTATTTTTGGGAGTACAAAGTTATATATTGAAGTCAGACTTAAACAAAAAACTATTAAATATAATTATGTTAAACAAAAATTTTAAATTTGTTTGTCTAAATGTGTCTGCAGACCTTAAAAACTTTTTTTAAAAAGGATTTGAAATTAAAATCGGCCGGAACATGCATGACAAATACTTCTGAATTGTATGCTAAAAAAATGTAAAATTTTTGTATTTTATAAAATGAACAATTTTTTTATTATTTTCTAGACCCATATAGACCCATTTTATAAATTTGTATCATTTTTTATTCTGTAATAACCTAAGGCTAGAAAACAAATTACTTTAATAACTCCATAAAAATAATATAATAAGTTTGTTAAGTTTTTGTATTAATATACATTTTACGGAAAGGGGTAAACGATATTTAAATTGAATAGTTATATTTAACTATATTTTTAGCTATGTACAAAATTAATTCTGCTTTAAGCACTGGTTTATTTAAACACATTTTTTGTAAAAAGTCAAAAGTCAATGGTACAAAAGTAAGGTGTTCAAATATTTAAGAAGTTAAGTAAGTTTAAATTAAGTGATATCATGTGTTTTAATTTAGTTTTATATTGTATATTTTATATTATATTATATTAAGCAAAAAGCTTAATTTTATTGGTTTCTTTCTAGTATTTTTGAACACCGCTGATCGGTCACACTGTAGCGCATTGCCACGGAATATTAGCCATCCCCCCGCACGGTCACTCTGATTCCGTCACAAAACAATGCAAGATTTCGTTTCGCGGAGGAGTGAAATAATTGTAAAATAATCGCTCGTGCCCAGTGCTTTGGAGGCCAAACACCAGGGAGTTAGTCCCCGAGTTAATCCAAATCCTAGTCGATACCAAAATAAAACAGCCGTGAACTTTATAATCAAGCAGTGACGGAGCAAGGAAATCCTATTGATTTTGGGGCCTGCAATTTTGTGCATTAAATATTAAGCGCAAATAGTGGGCTGGTCGCGTGGCAATCAGTGGCAAATTGTTGCTCCTGCGGCACAGGACACCTGGACACAGGATGCGGGCAGACCAGGGAGCGAAAAACAGGAGGATTGCTTAGGATTGGAGGAGAGCAACCCACGGAATCTGCGCTTTTTTTGGGGCGTGTGTGTGCCAAAGCGTAAAAAACAAAAACCACAACAATGGCCAACAACAGTCGAAGTAGGGCCATTTTGAGTGTTAATCTCGATGCGGTCATGGCCAACGATCCGTTAAGGGAGCTCTTCGAGGCCTGCAAAACGGGCGAGATCGCCAAAGTGAAGAAGCTAATAACGCCGCAGACCGTAAATGCCAGGGATACGGCGGGACGCAAGTCCACGCCATTGCATTTCGCAGCGGGTAAGTGATATATCTCGAGATTGGATTCCACCCTCCCGCCCAAGGACGGGCTAAAATAGGGACCCACCCCCTCTGAAAGGTTGAAGGACTCACCACCCACCCAGCCCAGCCCCCCGCTGCAGTGCGGATTTGGCCTTGAGCTAGTTGCGCCTGGGTGTGACGGGCGTCATTGTCGTCGCTCTCGGTCGGACACTCGCCTGCTCCAATGGCGTCGAGAGTTGACCTAGTTTCCATGTTGCCCGTACCACGTTCTATATGTTCGGCTTGTTTCCGGTACCCCCGTCCCCCCCTTTCACCGCTGCATGTGTGTGCGTGCTGCATTTTAACATTTTCTATTTTCAAAATATATTCATACACCTGCGGTTGAGATAATAGCACTGAGAGCCCAGGTAATTAGCCATTTCACTGAAAGCTTTGTCTGGTTAGACACTGAAAATAAAAATTTCTTACAAAATCAGCCTTCTAAAATGTCCATAAAAGACCAGTAAATAACTTGTTTTAAGCATTTATAAATCCCAATAAGAAATATAATTCTAACTGGTATTCCGTTTTAAAGGTTAAACAAAAAGCATAGCGAAAGTATATTGGTAAAAAGTATATATTTTTCATTATCTACTATTAAATAACAAGTAAATTGAACACAATTAATAATATCAAAATACATTACCGATCTATATTTCTTTAAATGTACATTTTTTTAGATATTCTAATAAATATATTTGTTTGGGAATATTTCGTAATGCAAGTACATATATTAGCTATTGTTTGAGCATTTATTATTATTATTTGGACTGTGCGTGTTTTTAGGGGTCACAGTTATATGGGCGGAGGGCGGGACAGTGGGGGTGGGGCGACTTGTTGTGCTGCTGCTGCGTTGCATGCGCCATCCTGCTGACGTCTTTGGTTCAATATTTTCGCGTCTTTTGTTGTGACTTTGGCCTAGTTAGCATTTTATGCATTGCGATTTATTTTGTCAGTCGGCAGTCCAGCATCAAAAGTCAAAATAAACGGCTTTCCCCTCCGCACAGTCGACCCCCAAAAGCTTTTTTAACCGTTTCACTCGACGCCCCGTGCATATCAATTTCGCCTTTTGGCCATTTGTGACTTCTTTTTAAGTTGAGCACTTTTTTATTATCTGCTGGTCTATGATTCATTCGGCGGGTCTTTCTTTCTACAAACTGGTTTTCCATTATTATATTCGTCTGTCTTTTTGTCACGTTCTGTGAACAAAAAGTGAGATCTTCAAGGGGCCTGTTTATTGTCTGGTGTCGTTTTAGTTTAAGTATTATTTTGTGGCATGTTTTCACCTTGTTGAACGCATGAAATTTTGAAGTATTTGGTTTTTTACAATACCTGTTGCGGAGGAAACAAAATCGAAGCTCACGTTTCTTCCTTCCTTTCCCGTGATAATCGTGATACATAATAAAACTCTTTTCGACTATCAGCTATTTTGACATTGCCCCGTTATCTCGGCGGGGTGTGTACATAGTCAATAAACCCGGAGATACAGAGACCTTCCCTCCATATCTTGGCCACATTTGAGACACTTAAACTTACTTTTATCGCTGGCCAAAAAGTTAAGCAAATAGACCTTCGGGCCAGTAATGGTAAATCAAGTTGGTGAAACGTATATCTCAGGTTATGCATACTATCCACTCAAGGATCTCCTTTATGGCCCCAACAATTGGCGCTTTGTGGCTCGCAACAGTTGGAATTAAGTTTTCCATTCTATTAATTTTTAATGCAAAACTTTCGTAATTGTTTGCCCACAGAAAAGTGAACGGCGCAAATGTTTTGCAACCCACTTTTGGTGGGTGGCTCAAGCTTTTGTTTGCAATTCGCTCCGGTTCTCCTTGCAGTTTATTATAAACTAAGATATAAATAAAACAGTAAACATATATGCTGGTAATCGGTTGTGTGACTAATTCCGGTGCCAAATTAAGATGAGTCAGATCTTTGCCATAGACAATTTCCCCATGATAGTGCAAACCTTTCCAAAAGTTTGTTGATAATAGCGGGATCAGATGCCTCACGTAAATATTTATTGATGTCATTTTTTTGTATTGACTATAATGCGATTAACGATTTATTTTTAGGATGATTGTGGTGTTGGTATTTCCATGATATTTGTAAGAATATTAAATTTCAATTGCTGAACTTATAATTTTAATTATAATTTAATCTTTAAAAAATCCCATCAGTTTTAATTATTAGTTTACCATCAGCATACAAAGTTATATTAAAAGTTAATACAAATATAAAGGTTTGGTTTATTTTTAAAAATATTATTCAGTAATAAAAAATGATTTATTGCTTTCGATATAATTAAAATAATAATATAATTGTATTAATACATTTAAAAATCCCTCAGGGAAAATAATAGATTTTATACGGAAACCAATCTCTGTCTTGTCTTATTTGTCTACGTGATTTACTCTTTCAAATGCCACGGGCAAGGTTGAAAGAACCCAAGAAAGAACACCATGAAGGCAAGACCTTCCCGTACATTTCTAGGGCTTGCCATCGACTAAAACACACAGAGCTTAAATGGCACTCATCTAATGATGAATTCTTTTCTTTTTCTACCCAGGGTATGGACGCCGGGAAGTGGTCGAATTTCTGCTGAACAGCGGCGCCTCCATTCAGGCCTGCGACGAGGGCGGCCTGCATCCGCTGCACAACTGCTGCTCCTTTGGCCACGCGGAGGTGGTGCGATTGCTGCTTAAAGCGGGGGCCAGTCCGAACACCACCGACAACTGGAACTACACTCCATTGCACGAGGCGGCCAGCAAGGGCAAGGTGGATGTGTGTCTGGCCCTGTTGCAGCATGGGGCAAACCACACGATCCGGAACTCGGAGCAGAAGACGCCACTGGAACTGGCGGACGAGGCGACGCGGCCTGTTCTGACCGGCGAGTATCGCAAGGATGAATTACTGGAAGCCGCTCGCTCGGGGGCAGAGGATCGTCTGCTGGCTCTACTCACGCCCCTGAATGTGAACTGTCATGCTAGCGATGGACGACGCTCCACACCGCTCCATTTAGCGGCTGGCTACAATCGGATCGGCATCGTGGAGATCCTGCTAGCCAACGGGGCGGATGTGCATGCCAAGGACAAGGGCGGCTTGGTGCCGCTGCACAATGCCTGCTCCTACGGCCACTTCGATGTGACCAAGCTGCTGATCCAGGCGGGTGCCAATGTGAACGCCAACGATCTGTGGGCCTTCACGCCGCTCCACGAGGCCGCCTCCAAGAGCCGGGTTGAAGTCTGCAGTCTGTTGCTCAGTCGCGGGGCTGATCCCACCCTCCTCAACTGCCACAGCAAGTCGGCCATCGATGCGGCGCCCACAAGGGAGCTGAGAGAGCGGATTGCCTGTAAGTAATCAGGAGATTGATCAGTGGGTTATATTAGATAATGCTTGCTTATCAATCATCCTCAAGCTATCATATTTGTTTTGCAACTAAATATATTAGATAACTAGATACACGTATTTGCTTTCTGTGAACTTTTTTTTTATAATAGAGTTTGATATGACCCGGTGCAAATTAAAAACTATTTATTTTGGGAGGTCGCAACCATAAATTGGTTCTTTCATATATAACTCAAAGACAAATTAAAAACCAATTAAAAAACGTTTAATTGCATTTCAAACTAGATATATTTTTACCAATCCCATGTCATAAAAATACATTTTTTATTCTAACATGGTTCTTTTTTTTCAGTTGAGTACAAGGGCCACTGTCTGCTGGACGCCTGTCGAAAGTGCGACGTGTCCCGTGCCAAGAAGCTGGTGTGCGCCGAGATTGTGAACTTTGTGCATCCGTACACAGGGGACACACCGCTCCACCTGGCCGTTGTCTGTCCAGATGGGAAGCGCAAGCAGTTGATGGAACTGCTGACCAGAAAGGGATCGCTGCTGAACGAGAAGAACAAGGCATTCCTCACGCCTCTCCACCTGGCCGCCGAGCTCCTCCACTACGACGCCATGGAGGTTCTGCTGAAGCAGGGCGCCAAGGTAAATGCGTTGGATAGTCTGGGCCAGACGCCACTGCATCGGTGTGCCCGTGATGAGCAGGCAGTTCGACTGCTGCTCTCCTACGCGTCCGATACGAACATCGTTTCTCTTGAAGGACTTACCGCCGCGCAATTGGCTTCGGACAATGTGCTCAAGCTGCTCAAGAATCCGCCGGATAGCGAGACCCATTTACTGGAGGCTGCCAAGGCTGGAGATCTAGATACTGTGCGTCGCATAGTGCTTAACAATCCGATCTCGGTCAACTGTCGGGACTTGGATGGACGGCATTCCACACCATTGCACTTTGCTGCTGGGTTTAATCGAGTGCCAGTGGTTCAGTTTCTATTGGAGCACGGCGCCGAAGTTTATGCGGCTGATAAGGGCGGACTGGTGCCTCTGCACAATGCCTGCTCATACGGGCACTATGAAGTAACCGAACTTCTAGTCAAGCACGGAGCCAATGTTAACGTATCGGACTTGTGGAAGTTTACACCTCTCCATGAAGCAGCCGCCAAGGGAAAGTACGATATTTGCAAACTGCTCCTCAAGCATGGCGCCGATCCCATGAAGAAGAACCGGGATGGAGCCACGCCAGCGGATTTGGTCAAGGAGTCCGATCACGATGTAGCTGAGCTGTTGAGAGGACCATCGGCCCTACTGGATGCAGCAAAGAAGGGGAATTTGGCTCGGGTTCAGCGATTGGTCACCGCAGAGTCAATCAATTGCCGGGATGCTCAGGGAAGGAATTCCACACCACTTCACCTGGCCGCGGGATACAACAACTTTGAATGTGCCGAGTATCTTCTGGAAAATGGAGCGGACGTAAATGCGCAGGACAAGGGGGGACTTATACCCCTGCACAATGCCAGTAGCTATGGACATTTAGATATTGCAGCACTGCTGATCAAGCACAAGACGGTGGTTAATGCCACGGATAAATGGGGATTTACACCGCTCCACGAAGCGGCACAAAAGGGACGCACTCAGCTGTGCTCTCTGCTGTTGGCCCACGGAGCTGATGCCTACATGAAGAACCAAGAGGGACAGACGCCTATCGAGCTGGCCACTGCGGATGATGTCAAGTGCTTGCTCCAGGATGCGATGGCTACCTCTTTGAGTCAGCAGGCGTTGAGTGCTTCCACGCAATCGCTGACCAGCAGCTCCCCAGCGCCAGATGCAGCAGCTGTTGCTGCAGGCACATCTTCCTCGTCCTCATCCGCGATTCTCTCCCCCACCACGGAAACGGTGTTGCTGCCCACCGGTGCCTCCATGATTTTGAGTGTTCCTGTACCACTTCCTCTGTCCAGCAGCACGCGCATCAGTCCCGCACAGGGTGCCGAAGCTAATGGGGCTGAGGGCGCCTCCTCGGATGACCTACTGCCGGATGCGGAGACCATCACAAATGTGTCCGGCTTCCTGAGCAGCCAACAGCTTCACCACCTAATCGAGCTGTTTGAACGCGAGCAAATCACCCTGGACATTCTAGCCGAAATGGGCCACGACGATCTCAAGCAGGTGGGCGTCTCTGCCTACGGCTTCCGCCACAAGATTCTCAAGGGAATCGCTCAGCTGAGGTCCACCGCAGGTTAGTATATAAAAAGATTTAAAAAAGAATGTTAACTTAATTTAAAAAACAACTTATTTTACCCTCAAGGCATTGGTAACAACGTGAATCTGTGCACTTTGCTGGTGGATCTGCTGCCGGACGACAAGGAGTTTGTGGCCGTCGAGGAGGAGATGCAGGCCACCATTCGCGAACATCGGGATAATGGTCAGGCTGGCGGTTATTTCACTCGCTACAACATTATTCGGGTGAGTCTCTACTTGAAGTCATTTTGTTGATTGCTATTTAAATCGTTATAATTTACAGGTGCAAAAAGTACAGAACCGAAAGTTGTGGGAGCGGTATGCCCATCGGCGCCAGGAGATCGCCGAGGAGAATTTCGTTCAGTCCAACGAGCGGATGCTCTTCCACGGCAGTCCCTTTATTAACGCAATCGTGCAGCGCGGATTCGATGAGCGCCACGCCTACATCGGCGGCATGTTCGGTGCTGGCATTTATTTCGCCGAGCACAGCTCGAAGAGCAACCAGTATGTATATGGAATTTGCGGCGGAATTGGATGTCCCTCGCACAAGGATAAGTCCTGCTACGTGTGTCCCAGGTGGGTGAACTTTGCACTAAAATTAAATGGATAGAGATCAGGGTTTAAATATATTAACATAATTTAACAATTTGCTTTCCTTACTAACAGACAATTGCTGCTGTGCCGAGTGGCTTTGGGCAAATCCTTCTTGCAGTATAGCGCCATGAAGATGGCTCACGCACCACCAGGCCACCATTCGGTGGTGGGAAGACCCTCGGCGGGAGGACTGCATTTTGCCGAATACGTTGTCTATCGGGGCGAACAGGTGGGTATTCGGTTATGCTGTTATCCTCCACTTTGTATTATTTATTCAACTGTTTTTACAGTCTTATCCGGAGTACTTGATAACGTACCAAATCGTCAAGCCCGATGACAGCAGTAGCGGGACGGAGGATACGAGATGATGGATGCCCTCTGTCGGCTCTACGCCCACCACCACATCGCCAGCGCTGCACCAGCCACACCCACAGTATCACCTACATCAGCAGCAGCCGCAGCAGCAGGCGCAACCACAACCACAACAACAACAGAAGCCACCGCTGCCGTTGCCACCACCACAACAGCAGACCTCAGCTCCAGTTGCCAAGAGGCGTAAGCATGCCAAACCGTCGCTGCAGTTGCAGTACCAGCACTATCAGCCCCAGCACCACTCGGTGGTTGCATCTGCGGCGGCTGTAACCACTACCCAACCAGCGCCCGCTGGCGTCTTTACGCACAGCAACAATAATAACAATACGAGCAGCGGAAATGTGAATAATAACAACAATGACATGTCGCCGGTGTCGAACAGCAATAGCTACTCTTCGGTGGACACCAATCAGACGCTGCTTAATTCACTGGCCAACCAGCAGCGGAACCATCGTCAGCAGCAGCAGCAAAATCACCAACAACAGGCGAATCGCACCCAAAAGTATAGTCAATTTATGATCATCACACCCGCCGTTTCCATAGATCGCGACTTTGAGTACGAGTCGCATTTGGACTTTGAGGATTTCGCCAATGCGGCCCACAACAATGGGAATCTCTTCCGGCTGGGATTGCGGCGAAGCGACAGCAGCAGCGACGACAGTGGCCACAGCAGCGATAGCAGCAGTTTCCGCTCGAATTACAATCCGTACTTGCACCACAGTCGCCAGCATTTGCTGACCAAGGGTGGTGGAAATGGCAGTGGCAGTGCAGGTCGTCACTTTTACGCCTTCACCTCGTCGTGGCGGTGGTGCAGTCTGCTGTGTGCCGCAATGCGCTGCTTTGGAGCCGGTGGGGCCGGGCACGGGAATGCTCCGTACAGCAGCTCTCTGCAACATCACCGACTAAGACGCTGCTCGTCGTACAATGCGGAGAATGCCTACGAGCATTTTGCGGCCCCCTTCAAGGCGCGAAAGACGCGCGATCACATGAACAACATCACCTACGAGTTGTGACTGTGACGGTGGTATGACGACATGCTGGTGGTTATTGATCTCTTTGTCTCCGTTGGCCTCCCGTCTATTTTATTACAATTACTAGCTATAGATGTCGTGTCCTGTGTGTCTCTCTCTCTCTCGTTGTTTATTATATTACTCTATAATATATCACGTAGGGGCGAGCTAAGCGAGATTGGTTCGGATCAGCAGACGGATCGGATCGGATTGGGTTGGTTTAATCAAAAGTGACAGCACACTTTTTGAGTGATTTTATTCGATGTACGGAATTTGCGATTATAAGAGGTTAAAAGTTCTTTGACGATGAATGCATTACATTACATTACATTACGCTCGCGCGTTTATTTAAGTGTTTAAGCTTAGTTAATTTAAACAATAATTAAAACTCCAATTAAATTTAAATATACAAATACATATACATGAAACTAAAGATGTGATTTCATTAATAAGTCGGCTTTTGGGGGTAATATACGGCATGGTAAGTAATGTTCTTACATCAATTTAGAAAATCAAATAAAAACAGTAGTTCTGATAACATTATTTGTCTATAAAAACTTAGCTCAAGGTTAAATGTGTTTTTAAATGCTTTAAGTACTAATCATTTTCTAAGTGTTACACCTAAGTTCAAAATAATAAACTGAACCTTCCTCAATGGTGCCGACTGATAATGATGCTACATGCCTGTACCATTTTACGAGGCTATCAGCAAAGATTAAAACTACACGCTGTGTTCTATTTATAGACATTTCATATGGAAAAGACTTCAGCTCATGTTATTGAAATATACGTGTATATTAATTTTTAAACTAGCAATCTGCTTAGCAATGCATTTTTTTTTCTGAACGCATTAAATGTATTTTAGTTTTGAAGGTGACCCCCTCCATACCAAGTCCCAGATACGCCACTGGCTATATTTATTTTTGTTTTTGAATACGCTTTGTAATTTTATTTTTGTATTTTTTCATCGCATTATTAGCCTACTTAAAACTATAAAACTTTATATATTTTTAATGTAGACAACAGCATCATTAGCATCAACATAAAACATTCACAAGTTTTTCGGTTTCCAAATTTATACGCACACAGATTATTGTGAAGATAAACGAGTTTAATTTTACGAAGTTTCTAAAGTAGTTATCCGAGTTGTAAGGCACTAATGTATTTCCTAAGACATTACGCACTGCTGGCAATCTATTTCGAGTATTTAAATTTAATTTACTATAAATAACGCTCTTTTTCAACGTTTAGATAAGAGCTCGCCAGTTCTCTAACGATTATTGCGTACATAGCAGTTAGCTTTTAACCGTCTGCTGATGAGCTTGCAATTTGCAACTGTCAAGCCGCCCTAAAAATTCAAAATGCAACCGCATCGGAAGAATAATGATGATGAATGCTAAAGTACGCAAATATCTCTCTTTTTATTTTTGCAGACAACACACGCAGGCACATTTCACTGTCAAAAAGGCGGCTATAAACCATTTTGGAGCCGCCAGGAGCTGCTGTTGTGGGCATTTTTTTATTTCTTTGCCACTTATGTTGGCCTGCATTTGGCCATTTCTCAAGTCTTTCTTCCCGCTCGAGTGCGTCTCTTTTTCGGGCCTACGTTTTTTGACGTTTTCTTTTTTGGCAACATATGCAAGTAATTTGATTAAATTATATAATTACAGGGCCAGACAGACGAGATGGCAAGATGAGAAGACGGTGCTGACTTTGACAGCAGCGCTGCACGCAAAATGCCGCACCACATTATGGCCATGGTTATGGTTTCTGGTGGTGCGGTTACCATTAAGTTAACGTTAATGTTAATGTCAGGAAGCACGTAAAAAAAAGGAAGCATTTTGGTTTTAATAGAAGACTAACAACTACAAATATAGAAATCTTAATGCATTTAAAGGGGAAATCCCGTTTACCAAAAAAAAATGCAGATTCTTTGCTCCTTATTTTAATCTTATAATATTAAGTGCGTGATATTATATCTATAACAAAATATTACAATTTATTTAACTCTCGCTTTTGCTTAAAGTTCAAATCTTGTTAATATATTTTAATATGAAATCCTCTATGCATGAACAAATAACAATATTTTCCTCAGTGTAGATCGTTGACTGCGACACTCACTGCAGGCCGGGACTAGTGCAATTTGTATTTCCAAACAGCAACAAATAAGCACTGGGCACGGCCTACATCAGGTGACGTTTTAATGTACCACTGCACTCTCATCTCGAATGCACTTCACTTCACTCTACTCACCTCTGCGGTCTGTGGGCCTTGGCAATATCAATAAGCCAAGTCAGCCAGCTGGGAAAAGAAGCCAGGAATGTCCGAGTGCCACATAAACACTGTAATTACTCGCTCACACTCACTCCCAAATCCGAGGAGCTGTAATTTAATTAAGAAATATAGACGCATTATTAAAAAAAAAAAAGAAAACAAGGGGAAACGCACATAGAAATGGCCTGGAGGCCCCACCCAGTTTGGTCAAATGAAGATGTGCCTACTCAGACTTCATTTGGAAATGGGCTTGCAGGTTCCAGTTTTCCCGGCATAATCCCGCGTACGTTAGTGCGTTGCACGTCCCACAACATTAATCAGCATCCTACTCGGGAACACCTATGATTCTGGGCGGCATAAAGTTAAGCATAAATGGCCTAGATGGAGAAAAATGTATTAAGATGGCAAGTAATCCATTGAATTCTTCATAGCCCCCAGCCAAACTGGTTTGAAGATGGAACTTTTGTCATCCCAAAAGAATTTTGCCTTTAGGATAACAATATTAAAGTTTATTTCGAGATGTCGCTGAGAGCTTTCAGAAGCTTTTTGGGTGATTCTGGCATACAGAAAGTAATAAAATTTAAGGACCTTTTTTATCGTTTACTTTTCCAAGCCAGCAAATAGTATTTTTGATATATATGGACATTGTCTCTCCGGTTTACGAATAAACTGAGCTCACAATCCAAATAAAGTCAGGCAAATATCTCGATTTGGTCCATTAAATTCTTTAATGGAGATCGGCTGTGAAAAAGGGACATGATTCCCAAATATTTTTCTGCTTTCTATAAATGGGTAAAAAGCTTTCATTTTTTAAGGTCCATGCCCGGAGTTAGCTTTTTAAAGAGTCCAAAAAATGTATATTGGACAATTAACTGCAGAGTTGCACCTCGTCCCATAGACCTTTTTAGATCCGAATTACAGGTGACGCATTAATGAAACCATAAAATGTATTGTTTAAAATATGTATGGTCCTTTATATAGGATTTATAGGATTCTATACCATTACAGATGTGCATCTTACAGATAAAGTACTATGCTTTTGCCGAATCTGAAAATTGATCAATTTGGATTAGTTGACCCGTCCGTTCCCCTGCCTTTAAAACAAAGCAAATAAGTGTATTTTTCCATTATGTTAATAAATGAAATGCTTCGATCTTCCACCCGCCGTTACCGCGAGGCTAGAAGACTTAAAAAGAGTATAATTAAAACATATATGGAGTAATCGAATCTGTCATTAATGCGGCTATATGCTATAATCATAGATGTAGACACGCGTGCCAATATCCCTACCCGTAATTAAAAAGTGCAACTTAAAATCTACTCGTCCTCCTCCTGCGACTCGCTGCTCTGGTCGACCGGATCGACCTGATCGGGCTTCCGTTTGCTGCCGCTGCCCTCGCTGCGAATGGAGGTCTGGACCAGTTCCCGGGTGAACTTCTGCACCAGACGCAAGGCAGTGGGCGCCGGCATGTCGCACAGAGAGTGGCACATGAACTCGCCGAATCCCCGGAATTTGGCATAGGCCGGCGGCAAGGGAGTTGGAGTCGGAGTGGGATAGAAAGCGGATATCGACAGACTGTCGTCTGCACGGCGCTTCGATGGATGATCATCCGACAGCTGTGCTCCACGTTTATTAATCTTGTTGGGATGGTTGATTATTGGACTACTGATGATGTATTCCGGCTGGTTTTGATGTCGCCGCTGATAGCTTTCCGCATAGTGATTGTAGCCTTTGCCATTTGCCATTTCGCCGTTCATCGAGCGCTGGCTCTTGTTGGCTTCGTCGGAGGTGTTCAGGGGAATCCTAAAAAAAAAATTCGTGCTTTGTCATTAAGGAACGGGGTATATCGATGGGTAAGAAACTCACCCCAGCACAGTGGTCACGGGCAGTGCCTGCTCGCAATCGAAAATCTCGCAGTCCTCATCCAGTTCGTCCTTGACGCTAGTCATCTGCCCGTTGCTGTCGCTCTGGCAATCGTCAACCTCGTAGGGCTCCTCATCTTCCTCCTTCATCGACATGTTTTTGAAGCTGCGCCTAGGCCTAATGTGATCCCCTAGAAACTGGAGGCTCTCAAACAGGGGCCATTGTGAAGCCTGTGTGGACAGGCCGTTTTCCACACGTCGCTTCTCGATGTTATAGCGATTTCTCAGCGTAGTCATGCGCTCCCTTAAACTGGTGGCTAATTAGAAAGGTGGGAATAATCCTGAATTAATCCCTGCCCACTGGAACTCGATTAAGACCCCATCCTCACCATCGTAGCCCAGCTTGTGGGCCATTTGATCCCATATTTGGGCCACATACAGCTTGTCCTTGAACCGTTTGTTGGTGCGATCGTATAGCACTGGATGAGATCGGTATTCCCGGATCAGTCCCAAATCGAATTCACCCGTTTGGGCGTATGTGGCCCGGGGCCGGCCACGCCCCTTCGGCAGCTGCGGGGGATACAAGTGCGACAGGTGTTCCATTCCTCCTCCAGGTACACCTCCAACCCTGTTTTTTTTTAAATCAAAAATTAAGGGTTTTTTTTCCATTTTAATAGAGTATTTTTGATTTGTTAAACTGGGTATAGGATTGTTAAGTTCTCTTTTTAAAATGTTAAAAAATGCTTGGTACGATACTATCGATTAAAACCTGGCTTACTTTAATAAATAAATTAGGGTTTGCAAAATAATGTAACTACAAAATTATAGAACAGAAAGTATAGAGTATAATAATTTTACTTTATTAATAGAGCTTGAGTTCCTGTTAAGAATTTTTAAAGGTTTTGTTTTTCCACTGAATAGTTTCAAGTTTATAACTACCAATTATAAATTCATGGCCTGCAATCTGCAATTTCCAATTGAAGTTTAATGAACTTCAACCCTGGGGGTCAAAAATATGTTTACATGAAGCTGACATCGACTGCTTAAACAAATTATTTTGATATTGACCGTTCTTTCTCTATATCAAACGAAAGATAATTTATATTTCTTTAATGTCTTAAAAAGCATAAAAACCAAACAAAAGAATGAAAAGAAGACAAGAAAAAGAAATAACTCCGAGGATATACATACATATGTACATAGTTACCGGTTTTTCAACATAAGGGAGCAAAGGCAATAAAAAAAAAAAACAACGTTTGGTAGAAAAGAAGTTTTTCATTGTGCTAAGCGGATAATATAGAAGCATGATTTTGAAAACCAAAATCTCCACCGATAACCGCTTTCATAAATCGACGGTTAGCAGTCCCCATCCCTAAATTGCATCTGCTTCAGGATACACATACATAGTTACCGGTTTTTCAACAAACAATTAAAAAAAAAGAGCAACAAAGTCTTCAAAGTAGAAGGAAGAAGCATAATAGCTATACAACAATGTGTTTGGACTTCGGTCGGGCGTTTGTTATGGTGCTTATGCTCACAAAAATAAAAGCAAAGCCAGGTGGATAATGGTAAATCAATTAAACGATAACCGCTTCGATAAATCGATGGTGCTTGCCATCCCTAATCTGCATCCGCTTTCACGACTTGTACATGCTTTTTACACAGTCGCAGGCCGTTTACATGTATATATACGCGTGCGTAGGTGTGCGTGCTCGTGCTAACTGCATCTTCTCTGCTTCTGCTGCCTCTCCTCTTTCTCTCTTTTTTGGTGCTAAGCGAACGACGCGCACTGTCGGCGTCGGCGGCAGCAGCGCAATAAAAACAAAGTCAGCGAATACCGTAAAAATATCAAACTACCTAAAAACAAAAAAGAAAAGTACAGAAACGCGCTCTCAACTGCTTGATATTAATTTTAAGCGACGCCAGCTGCGCTGCTCACACAGATAAACATAAAAAGTCGCTTTATAAACTTTAAATAAACAATTGCAGACTACTACTAATTTATGGTGTGCGAGCGGAATAAATAATAAAGGTAAAAAAAAGAAAGCCAAGTTATAGAGAAATATTATTTTTGACAGCCAATTCACAAATTATAAAAATTTCTTAATTTATTTTTATAGATTTACTCACCTCGAAATATTTAGATTCGCCTCAGGTTTATTTTGTGTATATAATTTATTTTTATACCTTTTAAGCGCGCGCTCTTTGTCCGCCTCGCTTTGCTTTTGCTTTCTAGCTGGCTATTATGGCTAACTGTAGCTGTTACTTTAAAAAATCAATATAGACGTAAATAAATTAATTAAGATTGCCTGCGCAACACGACGCTCTCTTTTGCTGCTCGCGCTGCTCTGTCTCTGTCTGTTTCGCCTGCACGCACAACTAGTCGCTGCGAGAATTTTTTTTAAACTGAAACTGAAAAAATTTTTTATTTTTATATTTTACGAGCCAAGCGGTAAGAGAGACGCGAGAGAGAGACACCCACCCTCTCTCGCTCACATAGGCGCCGAACCCCATGTAGTAGAGATGCGAGCGTGAATCGTTGCTTTCGCGCGTTACTGGCATCACAGAAAACTAATTAATATAAATATCGTATCACTCGAAAATCTTCTAAATTTAGGGTTTACTTTATACTTTTAAAAAGTGCGTCAAAACGCGAAACATTTTGACAAAATGTCGATAAGCATCAGTACTTTTATGCTAGTTATACTAGAAAAGTTTCGGGGCGAATCACTCTTACACACCTATTTTTCACATATTTTGAATGACATTTTCCTTATGGGATCCATTTTGTAAAATAATGTACTTTAAACCGATTAAGAGAAGACGTGCAACTGGAATTTGGCCATTATTTCATTTGATTGTTAAACATTTTATTGCACCATTTTGACACTTTTTATTCATAGCACATATAACTCACATGCACATCGCTAATAGCCGACCAACCAGGTGGCAGCTCTGACAATTCGAATTAAAGTGGCAGCCTCGTGGCGGACATTTTCATAAAATTATGAAAAGTACCAAAATAGCGCGCGCGTTTGGGAAATTTTTAAATGCACAATATTTTATGTACAATGAATGGATGACAACTATGAAGTGTGGGAAAAATATGTGCTTGGATGTGTGGTAAGTGTTTGAATAGTTAAAAAACCAGTTTTGTACATGGATCATGGAAAAACCATTTATGAAAATTTAAGTAAAACCAATGTAACATACCTGAATATATATTTTTATATATTTAAAATAACTTATAAGTCTTATTATTGCATAATTGAGATCTGAAAAGACAGAAAAAATTAATTAATAAAATGTCAACAAATTGTTTAATTAATAATAAAATTGACAAATGTAATCTACGTTGTTTATTACAAACCGCCCATAGGCCGGGACAAGTGCAATGTTTATTAAAAATGCAAAACGTTGACACCTTCCCGTCCTACGGGAAATTCATATTCACCAGAAAACTCCTCAACTCAAGATCAGGAATATAAAGTTTCAGCAAGTACAGGGAACATCTTGATAAAAATAAAAAAATATTATACCAACAGGTACCGGCAGGTAGTCAAACAATGGGGGCAGTGATCAAAGCCTTAAAATCTCATATTTCAATACCAGAGAACAAAAAATAAGCAGCATTTCATATTAAATTTCCGCCCCTACTTGAGTGTCCTTTGTGCGGGCTTAAAATGCCCAACAATAGTCCTGGCGGAGTAGAAGTTTCGGATCGCATAGGATCGAGGGCAGGTAAAACTAAACCCTGGGCAAAATCAAGCGTTAAATGCCTTTTACTTACGCCTCACATCATTTCGCAAGAGGATTTCATATGGTATATGAAAGTATGCTGCGGGGTCCATTAACAGTTGGCTAACATCAACAAAATTTGAAATCCAAAGCGTGACAAATTCGTAGAAACCAGAACCACTCGGAGGCGGAGATACAGACAAAGAACAAAGCTGATGAGCGAAAGAACTGCCAGGGCAGCAGAAAAAATTACAAATAAACACCCGCGCTACCCCCTTTCCGGACTTTTCCAGAGATTCTACATTTCTCGGACTATTTCAGAGCCTCAGCGTATTTCGCTTATCTGCCCCAAATGAAAACCAGCAAATTATACTAATAATATCGTTTGGGGGGACAGAGGAGCGAAGCTTTGCTCGTATTTGTTTATTTGATCGCTGCTGGGGGCTTTTTGTGGCCCAAGACGGCATTAGGTTTTAATGTTCTACCCTGCGACACAAAAAAAAATGAAACCAGCGATGAACAAACGCTGCAATAAATTCATATTTATTTACTTTTGTTAGGCAAATACGCCCCCAACGGCACGAAGACTCTCTTCTGACTTCAGGGCAACTGAAAGGAAAGGCCCAGTCCGAGTCTTGCAGATCGGAAAGCGGAAACGCAAATAGACGCACGATAAAAACAGAGCCCGGGCTGTGGGATGAGGAGAAGAGTAGAGAAAGAACAGCCACGGCACATAAATTTGAAATAACTAATAATTCATTGAAAAAGCTGCCATGGAATGGGGCCTTGATCAGGGGCAACTGGAGTGGTTCGGCGGTGGGGATCGGAATGGAGTGGTGCAGAATATCATGTAATAATATTTGCTCAAGCCAACAGCTGACAAGTCAGCAATAACACACTTCTCCCGATATCGCGATCGACAAATCCCCACAGGAATTAAACTGGGGCGAGATCGGAAAGAGGCGGCCACTTGGTTTTGAGAGATCGAAATATATGGGGGTTGAAAATTATATAGAACAGCCAGTTTGCAATTTGCCTTGTTCTTCGAAAAGGTTGATTAATTGTTTAAATTGAATAGCGAATTTATAAAACCAATTAATTTGATTTAAATTAATAATTCACTAGAAATGGCAAACCACTATTTGTTCACATATAATTTTTGTCTAATTTATTTTAAAATCCCATTTATCTTTCTTAAGGTTTTCTCTTTTGCTCATTAGCTCTAAAAAACGAGCTCATTAAGGGCATTTGCAATTCGGTTAGTTGGCCTTTCTACTGCACATTTATGATGGCTTTTTCTCCTCCTCTGCGGAAGAATAGCCAGCTTTTTCGTTGCCCGTTGCTCTGTTCTAGTTTGAGTAGAATCATTTTTAATGACTCGAGAGGCAGCAAAGGCAGCAGGAGCTGCGATGCCAAAGAAAGCATCGAAGGTTTCGATAGCCAGGGATAAGTGAACGGCAATGGTCATGGATGGCCATGACTTCCAGCCAAAAACAGTTTGCATTTCCCATTGTTGATGTACTTGTTGCTTCTCTGAGAGACAGAGATACAGTGGAACTTGTATTTATCAACACAAGCTAAAAATAATGAAGGAATTTGCAATAATTTAAATATTCAAAAATACACAAAGAGATAAATTCAATATTAGCTAGGCTCCTTCGCATTGAAACCAAACCAATGAAAAAAGTAGTTTCATACTGCTAACGGTCTATTGCTAAATAAAATCTGAAGACGTAAACAGGAAATCTAAAGAACAGGCAAATAAATTATCTAACTCAAAGAGCTAGTAAATGTTTTATTGCACAAATCTCATTAAGAGTTGAGTAACATTCCGTTAAAGTCAGATTAAAAGTGGGTTTAATTGTTAAATTTGCATTCCTGCATTCCAAATTTAACTTCAAAAATAATGTTTCCAGAATCTATTTATAGAGGGTTACTGCAAGAAGAGTCCTTTCTATAGAATTTCCACTGTAGGACGAGCGAGGGCCGCGAATAAAAATAACTGTATTAAATGGGCTCAGGTCCAGACGCCGTTCTTGGTGGCAAAGAAAAGGTCCGCCGCCTGAGAACCGAACCTCCGCTCTTGGCTGTTACAATTTCTAGGCTCAGGCCCAGGCTCTCGGGTCGCCAGACTTGGCCAGCGTTTTGGCCCTGGTCGGAGGAACCTGTTTGGGGTTCGGGACCCAGCCAGCACACAGCGCATAAAAGGCGTTCCAGAGATGCGGACTGGGCCGTGCCTGGCTGTCTCATCTGTTGTCTATTTGGCAGGCTCCAACTTCCACCGATTGCTGCGGGCCTGTTCGCAAGTGCAACATGTTGCCAGCAACATTTGTTGCCTTTGCCTTGCCAAACACTCGCAGATTTGATTTCCTCTGGCTTCCATTTCCTCTAGTTTTGCAAAGTTATTTCTTTTTTGGTCGGTTTGTTTTTTCAGCAGCGTAATCGAAATGCAATTAAGATGCGGCTCTAGAGTGCTGCAGAATTTTTGACTCGCACTCAGTGAGGAGCGAGAACGTGGCTGCAATTTATATTCCCGGACAGATTTTTAGAAAGTAGCAGAGGAGTTCTCCTCAGGTCCAGACCAAGACCAAGACCAACCCAGAGTGCCATTCGAAAGGCGTTGACGTCGAGAGGTGAGTCCCGAGCCCGGCTTAGAACGATCTGGGGGATTGTAGACTCTGTAGATTCAGCTTGTACTCGTATGTGGCATAATTAAAGGGTTACGCCACGGCCACACCAATCTCCATTCGATATGTGGCGATCTCTTTGCGTCCCCGGCTTTCTTCTGTTCTTTTCTGTGAATTGTGTGGCTGATATGCATAACGGTGGTTTAATATGAGTTGGCGAACCAAGAGCGACTGCACCACAAGTGGGCATGTCTCCAGTGATCCGCCAACCCCCTTTCGAGGTGATCTCTGCACTGGAAAAAAGTCTATATTCAATAGTGATTCCCACTATGCCTTTAACCGAAGTAAAAACGGTTCATAGGACGGATTTTCGAATTCGTTGCAATTGCATAAGAATCTCTTCTAGAATCAAAAAACTGTTCCGAAATCAAAAATAACCTTTTAAAGTTGTATCGTAATGTACCTAAATACCCAAAAGCCATTTCCGTATGATTTAAATAGTTTAATATAAGTTTCAACCAGACTTAAAAACGGCCAACCTAATGGATTTATACTGAAACTATCTATAAATCCTAAACTCAAAACTTTTCCCTCAATGTAAGAGACTTCTTTGTAATTCCCAGCTCACTCATTTGGTTGATATCGTTATGGCATAATATGGGCCACTCTCCCTGGACGTGGTGCAGTCATCAGTCCAAATGGTCGGCCATCAGCGCATCGTTTATTGGGGTTCGCTCTGCGAGTTCTCCAATTGATTGCCCACATCTGTTCTGGCTCAGCTCCAAAAGAATCTGCTCCAGACGCACGAGGATGATCAAAAATTATTGTTCATTTCAAGCGGGTTTTGAGTGTTGGGAAAACTTGGTCTTTCTTTAATGGCACCAACTTTAAAAACAGGCTGTGTCTCAAGCTAAGTAGCCACACTCAAATGGATTAAAGGCGACTTTGCAAAATTAAATTTATATCATTTAATTTTACACAGGTGCGGATTTGTTAACAAATTTGTGATGCAGTATATTATCATCTTGATTATAACTGAGTGGAATATCTGGTGTTCTTGAAAATAAGCGTATAAACAACAACAGCAAATTGTGTCGCCATTTGTTCTAAGAATTCTGAAATATTCTTTTATTTTTTTCATTTTATTCATTCTTATCATGGCATTCCTAGAAATGCTGAAATTCTGATTTGTGGTTTTCCATGGGGAATAGGAAAAAAGAAATAAGCTGGAATACACTTTTTAATGATTGATTAAGGAATTGTTTGAACTTTCTAATAACTTTTTTGATAATCTGTTACTTTCAAGACTAAATGCAATATGAAAATTAATAAATCACCGTTACTTTTTTTATGTTCTGGACGGAATGTAAGTTTCGGCCATAAAATCAGGAAGATTTTTACTTCATACTCTATCGTTGCATCTTCGTAAAAAGTTTCTCATTATTTCTAAAATGTGTAAGCAAATGTTATTATCCGCTAATTGCCAAATAGTTTGGCGTATCTCGTTAGCAATGGCAGGCAGATTGGAGGCTTTAGACTGAAGACTGGGACTGAAAGAGGCTCCAAACAGCTCAATTATTCCGCGGCTTCAGTGGCTCACAATCTACGCGCTGAAGAAATTGGGCTTGTTGCCAAGGAGTAGTCTAATAGCTAATGATCGGCAAAAAAATATGCGCCATCTTAATCTCCCCGTCGTACCCTGATCATCAGCATCTTTAAAGTGAACGAATCCCCAAAGAAGACCGAATCAAGCAAAGTTCTCACACAAATTAAAATTGCTGTTCTCTTTTTGTTTTTCGGGGAGTATCTACGCAAATGTGTAGGGTATGGGTATGGGGATGCTCCAAATGGAATCTCTTTGAGAAGAGTTTAAGCCTCAAATTTCGCAGCCAAGACACCGAAGCTAAGCAAATTTTAAGCTTGTGCTTCATAGTTATATGGGGCATTGTCTATATATGCAAACTGGTATGCGTGTATGGCCCGTGTTAGGTATTCGATAGCGCCAATTTGATATGGCAGCCAAGGAGCACAAATTAAGTTTCCCAGAAACGAAGAATACTACCTGAACTGAGTAGAATCCCCATCCCCCATTCTTCTGGCACTGCTATTTTCCGTGGTCGCGAGTTTTATGTCTGCTCAGATCGTAAAGCAGTTAGCAACGCTATAAGGAAGAGAATCTCTCAAAAAGAAAGCTGGCAACAACGCTATGTAAAATGTCTTCAATGGAGAAAGAAGCCAAAACGAATAAGATGTTGCGGCAGGAACTTAATGTTGCTCAGCAGTGTTTTTTAATGGCCCGCGATAGTTAAAGGAAATTAATGAGTAGTAAAAGCGAAACAGGCGAGAGAAGTCGCCAAAGTGAGCCGCTCAAAGGCCCCAAATGCAGAGAAATCAATATCCAATCATTAATCGTTAACTAATTCCATGAATTCTGCCAGACTCCGGATCCCGGGATACAGCTTTTTGGTCAGGTTCGTCTGTCTGCCTTTGCCCCATTTACCAAGTTCCAAAAACGCAACCAGACATGCCACACTAAAGACATATATTTATGCCCCGAAAGCAACTTTTGGCGTATTTAGAACAGCAACAACAACAAACAGCGGCGAAAAAAACAGAAATATCAAGATAAAAATATTTTTCGGCCGGCCCTTTGTGGCTTTTGGCATGGGACAGTGGCTACACTACAAAAAAATTTGGTATTCGTTTTGAAAAAACGATTGGTCAAAAATAACTGCCCAAAAATTGTACGATAACTTATTATCTATCTTTGATCTTTTTTTTATCGATCTTAGGGATTCTAAACTTATATGTAACCCTTACTTGGCGTTTTAAAAAATATAATTAAAAGTTTAATAGTAAATAATATTTTAAATCAAATTGAGGCCAGACATCTTCAATATTAGTTTAATTTATTTGCCGTGTATTTGTCCGCCTAAACCAAGTATTTACTGATTGCTGTTTTGTTGTTGTTATCGTCGTGGCGCGTCCGAAGTCTGCAGTCGTCTCCTTGGGCCCTCTTCAGGGATCTTTTTCTGGGATCTGGGATTTCCTCCCTCCACACACGCGTTTTGAATTCGATTTGCCGATTGCCGTTTGCTTCTTGGCGAGATTTCGATTTCGTCGGCAACAAAAGCAACAACCCATCGACCATGAAACAATTTTATATTTTTGTGCAAAAAAAAAATCGAAGATCAATAAAATTTTACCGACAACTGTATTTGGTTCAGACCGGAGCCCTAAAATTAGTGACCAAATTGGTAGGGGGGCCATCGGGGTATCGGGTCACATTTTTGGTTACAGTAATCAGTTCAGAATCCAAGAAGTTGGATACAAAGCAGCACGAAAAAATTTGAACTTCATCCTATGTATTTGGGTTTCGAAGAAGTCGAAAGTGCTACAAAAATAATGTGTTGGATTTAATGTGTGAGAAGGGGCCGTTGTGTATTAAAGAGCCTACAGCTCTTTGGGACAGATTGATATGGAAAATAAAATCATAATTGGAAATAAATAGAGAAGGGGTGTAGAAAATTGTATGAAAATGGATTTAAATAATCTTATCATTAAGTGCCTTAAAATTTTGAATGTTAAATTGTTGTAATAAATGACATTTATATATAGTTTGGAGAGAAGCTGAAAGCTGTTCTTAAAATTTCTGAAGAGTTTTTTTTTCCTTGTTTTTCTATTTAATTAGTTAGCTGAGAGAGCCTAGAAACAGTCAACTGTAAACAGAAAAACCTACAAAAAAGAAAGTCACCCGAAGGCTTGGAGCATAATTCTGCAGAAAAAAAGCGAACAAGGAGGTTTTGAAGAGAATAGGGAGTGAGAAGAGAGGGCTCCGTGTGAGTTCCTGCAGAATCCGCTGCATGAAAGGTGCCCCAACAACAACAACAACAACGACGATTCCCAGAAACGAGAGAGTGTGGGAGGAGAAGGTGGAGAATTCTACAAAAGACGCAAAATGAGAGGAGAACAGGGGCCGTTACTAATGAATTTGTATGCAGAGACGGCAAAGATTTGGCACAAAAACAAAAGCAACATTAACGGAAATGCGAAAACCGAGGTTCAAAAAACGCGGGTCCAACCAACAACAACATTATGCGAAATTAGTGCAGACAGCCGAAAAACGCACCTTTTATGTTTTGTGTAGCCTCTGCCTCTCCACATTTTACGATTGCCTGTTTTTGGTTCGTTTTGTGTGATTTTTGATTTATGCAAAAGCAATAAAAATTATTATAATGAAGGCGCTGACATGGCTGATGGCCAGGGCAAAAAACGTACACAGAACAAAAATTAAATATTTTTACATATGTATTATTATGAAATAAGAACCAACACTTGTGTATATTCGATAGATGAAAATGTCGCTGTCCCCAATATAATAAATTAATTTGAAAACATCAAAATGATGGCTAAGACAAACAAGTATAACAATATTTATAGGGCAATGGGTGGTTTTGCTACAGCGGTTTCTTGCTAGTCTTTTATTTACTCTGCACTCTAAGATAACTAAAAAAAAATTAGAGCTATTATTCATTTTACATTATTCACTCACTAAAAGTAAAGATAATATACTCAGAAAGAAAAACGGATATATTATAGCAAAACTTTTGATGATTTTGAATAGGGCTTTGGAGCAGTTAAAGATCTAATCGAGCATCGAGCTACTTTTTTCTGTGTAAGCGAAGTACAGAGCTGGCGACACGTGATGGTTGGGAAAATGAGGAGGAGCAGGAAAAAGGAGGAGAACTGGGGGCGATGACGATGCTGTTGTTCCTTGTCCGTTACTTTAACTCCGGTCGCTCTTTCTCTCGCGATGGGGCACAAGAAATAAGCGCAGCGAAGAGAATGAGTCAGAGTGTTTGTTTGACTTCTGCACAAAGAAATGCTTCTTATTTCTTTGTGGTCTGCCCCCCAAAAAGCAAAAGCACATGTAAATAAATCAAAAGGCGTCGGGAAAATCGACATTTTTCCCGCCTATACAAATAATTTGGCGCAAAAAGCCTCTACACTATTTTGATGGTCAACATAAATTCTGCACCTTTTGCTGTAATTATCTCTGCTGTGGCTGCACCCAAAAACGGTTAAACATAAAAAACTAACGGCAGTTTTATAACGCTAGTCTGGAGGAGATTACCTTTTGGGAGGCTGCGCCAAAAATGAGCGGAAAATGCCCGCAAAAAGAAGAGTGGGCGAAGGAGTAGAGATCTCCGAAGATAATACACAAGCAATCAAAAGAAATGCAATGGGCTCCTCAGCCTCCTTCTCCTTTCTTCACCCATTACTTCCTGCACTTGCCGATGCACCGTTACGCGGAGTTGAGCCCGGGTTCAAGATCACCGCACCCAGCTAAATGTTTTTTTTTCCATTTTTTGGCGCATTCTCCGCCTGTCTCTTTGCACTTTTACACAGATTCTTTTGGGGATTTATCGTTGGATTTTGATGTTTCTTTTCTCTTTTCAGAGGGCACTTGGGGACTAACGGTTCTGTTTCTGCAGTTAACAAATAAAAATAGCGCGCGCACTCAACTCACCGACAGACAAACACGAGCACACATAAATGTTTAAAACACCATCGTCGTGCCGGGGGCTCAAGGCTTTAACTTCTCGATCTGCAGTAACTTGGTCACTATTTACTTTATTCTTTTGAGTCTGGAGTTAAGAGTTGGGAGGGTTTTTCTGAGCACAACCGTCGCCGCCGATGGATTGCGCGCAATTGAATTTCATCCTCAGCGGCGACTCAGCTCGTTGCTTCAAAACTTCAGAATCCGGACTCGACTCTCTGCTCTCACTCCTGAAGTTCGCTGCCGACGCTAGCTGAAGCAGCGGCTGCAAGAAGGAACGTATCTTTAAAGGGTCTCGACTATCAGTTACCCCCAGCAAACGGAAGCAAATTTACTAAAAACCATCTAATACGGACTATATTTATTTAAACTATATCTTTATTCCACAAATACGTAATTGTGTATATACATGGTAAAATCCGAAATTTAATATGATATATTTTGGTTTTTAATGAATTACTTCAAAAAGCAAGACGTATTTATGTATAAAAATTATTCCGACAAAACGTATGCCAATTAGAAATTGCTTAATTCTACAACACATGATAAAAAATAATCAGCATATGTTCAAAATTTATAGTTCTTGAGAGAACTATTGTATGGGATCGGAAGAGCTTCCTTTTGACATCTTAATGAATAAAATATACCCTTATGATCAAAAGTAATGGGCAACACAACGCGACAGCAGCTACAGGGCGACAGCGACAAGCTACAAAGAGCAGCTTGATCTTATTTTTTCTCTCCCTGTGCCGAATCGCTGAATACTCTCTCAGGACTAAAAGGTTTTCCAATCGAGGGATCTGGAATGTCGTTGAATAGGGGGATGTTAGGTCATTCAAAAAGGGGCTGTCCAAATTAGAATGCCTGGACTGATTTCAAGCCATTAAGAACCAAGTCTCAATTCATTTCTTTTAATTTTAAAATTGTTCCTTTATTATATTTAAAATTGACTTAGAAATGTAAACAGAAAGTTTATGCGTGTAAGCCTATTACTCTTTAACCCATAATCTATGTCATCTTTTTTCCAAAACAATTAAGAAGACTCATTTGAATTAGAAGAAGTTCCCTTGAACATCTACCGAGGCTAACTCAACTTTGAATTCCCAAGATCTAGGCTTTTGTATCCTTCCTAAATTGACCGAAAATGCCCAAAAAAAGAAAATTAAAATAAAACATAAGGCTCGAAAAATGTTGTCCGGAGAGTAGCCCCTCTGCCAGCTAATGATCGCCCAGAGCAGGCTGGTAAAAGTTGCGAGCCTTGGGCCCGGGGACAACTCCATTAGGGCGGCCCACATTCTGTGGCCAGTTGGTTTTAGTTTTGGTAGGAGAGCAGGTGCATCGGCGGCAAGCCCTCGATCGAGAGTCGCGAGGAAAGTTGCGGCGCGTGGCTAGAGATCGATGAAAAACAAACCAGAAGACCCCCGCTGCCCGCATATCGCATCAGGACAATCGGTGAGGCACGAGGCATGTCCGGACACATCTGGAATGGCACAGAGTCCCATAGTCACACCTTGAACAGAGCTGAGCGCTCGGCTATTGCCAAGTACGATCTGGCTATTTTAATTTTTTAAGCTATCACTAGCAAGTATCTCACGACTCATTTCCGTAGTTTTGGGTCTTTTATGAGAAAAAATCTCATTTTATGTTATTTATTGCAATAATAGTACATCCTTATAGAAACAGTCTAAATTGATCAAATGTATCAAATGATATTTCTGATTTAAGAAATTCAATATCAAAAACGGTATTTTGTAGCATAATTTGATCTTTATTTTTACTTTAGTTTTACCTATGAAAAGGAATTATAATCATAAAATAGTCTACTCAACAATTAGAAAGTGTATTTTCAATTTAATGGGAAGCTAACATAATTCTTCATTAAAATATCTGAATATACTTTTCTGTGGCAGAAACTATAGTCGAAGGCCAGAAACTAAGAGTTTTCGATTATTTGACCAATAAATAAGTTTTATATTTTAATATATTGAATGCAAACCCAAAGTCAGATCTTTGTTTCTTTTATGATTTTTTTGGTATATTAAAGGTTATTATTTGTTAAAATTGTGTATTCGTTTTATAATAAATGTGGCTAATTTTTTTTTAGCTTTTTGGCAGTACTAGCCAACAGTCGGAGCCTCAATTTAGCATAAATGAAAACAGACTGAGATCGCCGATGGGCAAGGCATCATTAAACACATTAACAGACGGCAGACGATGGTGATGGCAGGTGATGCCAACAGAGACAGGTTGGCAAACTGACTGAGTGACTAACTGACTGACTGAATGACTGACCAACTGAAGGACCGACTAAGCGAACGACTTAACGATCGCAATGGCAACTGTACAAACAGGCTCGGGCTGTTGGGGACTGTTAAACGGACCCGTGCCTCCGGGTCTCTCTTCGGCCGACTCCATCGCACTCCTTTGTTAATTACAAAGGATGCGCCACAGGACAACATCTGCCGAATGCCAATTGATTCCCCCACCCCCGTGCTTCTTAACCCTTTGTATTTATAAAAGCTCTAAGGACTATCTGTCATGATACAAAAGCTTTACAATTTTATAAAAATGCTACAATATTTCCCATTTAGTAAATAATAAATATCCAAAAATAACGTTTCTGTTAGTTAAAAAATTCAAGATAATCAATGTTGGTGTACTTTTATCTTATCTTAGTTTCAAATGGGTATTTTTATAAATTACCCATCAGAATATTATATAAAAAAAAAACATACAGATAAGATACCGGAATTGATAGAATTATTATCAGGTAGTTATTTTTTATTCTTTGAAAATGATTAAGGTAAAGTTTATTTTGAATGAAAACCCATCATCCATTGTTTAGTGGGTTAAGCTCATTTCGTTCCCGGCGCAGCTGTACCTTCGTGCTCAGATCTTTGTGATCCTTGAACCTTACGCACTCCGCTTCTTTTTCTTCTTATCCTGCTCCTGTGTGCCTGTATTTCTAATTTCTATTGTCATGCCTGCGAAGGAATCGTGGTTTTCAGAGGCAGCGAAGGCCAGCTACTCAGCTATCCAGCGGCGAAACTAGTTTACCACCATTTGCGTCTTTGAGAACCGGTAACGGTACAAAGGTGCTGCCCCTGCCCCCTTTCCTTTTTCCCTTTTGCAAGCGTTGGAAATTATGTTTTGATTTTTTTCCGTTTTGGCCAAGCGGGCACAAACCTCCTAACGAACCATACCAAATTGTCTAATCTCGCCGAGCGTCTTCACACCCATTTTGACGAGTGCCTGCCAAAAAGGGAAAATCGGATGGCGACTAGGGGATATGTGTAGCATTTTCCCTTCCATTACATTATCGTTTACATTCCACCACCACCCAGATTCGGAAATATATACGTTTCCCTCTTCCAAGCGATCCCCTCTTCTGCTTGCCCTCTGGCCTATTAAATAACCGTCGAACAGCTTTATTAATTTGCTGTAATTTGTTTATGTTTTCTAAGCAATTTGTTTTCCACAAGCGGCTGCCGCAGTAGCACCCAAGGGGGAACAAGGGGTTAAGGTTAAGTGTGGGACACAAAAAAAAGGATCTTTGCAACTTATCACTATCCGTTTTTGTGAACAGGGGAAATTTGAATTATGCCATTTGAGGAAATGAAAACTAACAAGACCACTTATATCCAATGAATTTCATAGAACCCAATTACTCGATTTGTCTCAGCCAAAATGTATAAAATTTAATGTTTAAAATTTAGGTTGCATTTCAGTGAACAATATTACATTGCCCTGAAACATACTGGTATTTCTTTGCCGTAATTCAACGTGTCAAGGAACATGCACATAAATGTAGGACCTCTTGTATATTTTTAATAAAGTTATAAATCTGAAATCAAAACATAAATGTGACATTGATCTACAACTGCTGAAAAGGGCTGTGAACCTTTTCTTGTTTCTCACCGAAACTGAAAAAAAAACCGAACAGAAGGAGATTTTTCAATATACATATTTTTTGGCAATCGTTTACCTTTTGGTTTCGTCCAGGAAGGCAGATAAACTTTATGACCACAAAAGAGCATCTAAAATAAAGCAAAGCAAATAAAATCGGACAGGAACAGCATGTGAACGATTGCAAATTACAAGCCCAACCTCGATTCTGCTGCAAAGCGTCTTCGTATTTTGCAGACTGCAGATACAGATACATCCAAGTATCTCGCGATCAGGACCAAAGCACTTCGCTGCTGTTGTCTTGGCCATGTTTTTGGGACGGCAGCTGCTTCTTTCGGCTCTGTCGTCATTACCAAAAGGAAGCTAAAGACAAACGGATATGCGCTGCACATCAAGCAACTGCTTTTTGCTGGCCTGTTCCTTTTTTATTTTTTCGGTGGTTATTGCATTGCTTTTTGGGCTTTTTTGCTTCTTGGGCGAAAAATAAATTGTGCGACAGGTGCGACAACGACAGCAGTCGAAGAAGAAGATCGGGCCCAAACAGAGAAGATGCATTGATGTTGCAGGGCAAGATGGGAGTAGAAAACACTGAAAAAAGGCATTATAAAAACATGGGTTTTATAATATTGATTAGTCTTTTAATATATGTACAAACAGAGTTGATTAAGAATGATACAGTTATTAAGAAAGAAAGTTGTCTTAGAAAGACGACGTTTATAAAAACTTTGGATACAAAATATATTGGTCTATAGCTCATTTGATAAAATCATTTCAGTAGCTTTACAAGATTTATTCTCTATAAAATTAAACGGTTTCTTTTTTTTTTGATTTTCTCTGTCTACAATTTTCTTGGATTTTTGGCAAGTGCAGGAAGACGACCAAACCCCAGGAAGCTTTTGTGTGGGAGCGAAGCTTTCGATGTGATTTCGGCATTATGAGTCTGTTGTTTTTGGGGATTTTACAGCTGCAGCGTCGATAATTGCCAAGCCGTCTTACAAGGACCGAAAAGATGCAGATCAAGACCCGAGAAGCAGCAGCTGTTACTTCCGCCCGAATGGATTGGAATTGAAGAACCGGCCCTGTAAGGGTTTCCACTTCAACTGTCGATCGGCGAGATCCTTGGCGCATTCATCGATCCTTTTTCTAACTCTAATCCGGCAGACGAGCCGCAGACAGAGGATCTCATCGGCCTACCTGTACCTGTTTTGAGCCTGTTTTTAGACCGTTTTTCGATATTTATTTTGATCCGCTGCGGTGATCTACATGCATGAGCGAACCCACGATCCTCCTTTTCGTGGCCTATTGAATTAATGTGCGGCATTAGGCGGACCAACAGGTTTGGCTTAAACCTTTTCGGGTTGATATATATGGTCATGAGATTTCGTGAGCGAAGATCGCGAGGCGCGCTCACGTAGCTAATAGTGTCCTAAATAACAGGTGTGGAGTGATTGGTTCCACTATGATCCTTGCTGCGATTCCTGGTAGAGCACGTAGCAAATTGTTGAGGATTGAGTGCAGTCCAATTTCTCTGTGAGAGATCCACGGGTACAGTTGAGTTCACCGGTGTGGAGTGGTCGAAAAACAAGTAAACAGGGCCAAAGGCAGATGTTTGCATATCGCCAAAAGATCGGTCAGCATTTCTTCCTCTCTTCCTTGAGCCTCTTCTTCTTGCTCACATTTTGCATTTCGAAATGCAAACAGTTGGGAAAAAATAAAAGAAAAACAACATTGCGAGCACAAAGGCTGAGCCGGAGACAAAAGGACACTGGTCCTGCACATCCTGCCGTGATTTACGGTCCCAAAAATGATCGATCTCGAGCGGTAAACAAATTTGCTTGCGGCTTAGGCGAAAAGGGACAATAGAAGGAGCACCAAAAGAACCATCTCGAACCGAAGGTCCCTTTTCTACCATAATGCCATTTTCAGAAATCTTGCACAAGAGCGAATTTCACGTCTCATTTGAGGCAAGGTGAAAGTATTTTTGATCGATCTGCTGCAATTTGCGATCTTGTTCACGGTGTTGCAATGAAGTTGTTAGCGCGAATAACCCCCCTCGGGCTGCTGCCCATCCATCGATCGATGGTGTGCAAATTTGGCATGATCGCTCATATATGGGTGTAAAGCGGCGATCTAAGCACGAAATCTTCCAGTAGTGAGGCACTCAAGCATTAAATCTCGATGGATTAGCATTGTCAGCAGGGGGATAAGCAGGCGGATCAGCGGGAATTTGATCTTGAGTGTGGGGATTAAAAGCAGCGCAAGATAAGTGCAGGATTTAAGGTGCAATAAAACAATAACTACAGTAAAGAACATATTGTAGACCTCAAAAAGGTTAAACTTTAGTTGTTGCTTCAAACAAATATTCTGATTTTAATATAATATCATTCAAAACATAATTTATAAATAGTTCCATCTCCAAAGAGTACCATTTGAGTATAGTAAATTCAGGTTAACAGCCTTTTTTTGATAATAAAATCTTTATTAATATTCCTTAGTTTCTGGTGCAATAAATAAATCTATTTAAATGGTTGTTTAGTTTTAATTACTAGATTTATGAGTGAGATGTTAATAAAGTTGAGGCGTCAATGAACTTGACCCACACTTGGAGGTGAAGTTTTTCCCATCTCAAAAAGTAGAGCCGCTGCCGATCATCCCAATCTTCTCCTGAAGTCCACCGATCTCCGTTGTTTTATGAGTGCTGATTTTGCTGTTTGCAGTTCGATCGCCTCTGTTTGTTCAATATATACAAAGACCAACTTAAGCTCGACAAAAATGTAACAGAATTCGTATTTGCAGTGACTTGAAAACAAATCAAGCGATCGAAATGGGACGCGAAGTTCAAGATCGCCGCAGATGGGATCCTTTATTTCTGTTTTATTTTCGGTCCACTCAAGGGCGGTGGATGAGCTGATTTTTCAGCGCATCATCATTAAGAGAAAATGTAAGAATTTATGAAGATTTGCCTGCAAATTAAAATAAAGAGCAAAGGCCGCCAAGATCTGGTCTTTTGTATTTTAGACAGAGATTTAAAAACTTCCGGTTTTTACAAAATTCGATCGTCGTAACTTGATATGTTTATGCGTTTCGGGCGATTCGCATAAACTTGGCAAAAATAAGAGACAACAGCTGCCGGGAGCTTTCGAATGATCGCGATCATCTCGTCCTCCCCGCTTCCTTTTCATTATTTTTCCTTTTCCATTCCCTTTAAGCCTGTTACAATCGCAGACAATTAAGCGGAAATGCGATATGAGAAATGTTGCACTGCACCGGATTTGAATGAGAATGCAATCGGTTGTTCCAGAACGGAGGCATAATTATGCCCACAAAGGCGCAACTGAGGCCTACCCAAATCAAAAACACAACAAGCCACCAAGGAAAAGGAAAAGAAAAAGAAAAAGGTCCAGGGATCAGGGACAAGTACAAGTACAAGGACAAGGATAAGGGCAGGGCCAAGGACAAGAACTGGGAAAATCCAGCGTGAGAATACCTCGACGACGCAATTGAATCAGGGAGCAGGACTACGCAACAGATTTTTCTGGTATCCACCAGAGACAGCATCAAGCATACACTCATAAAAATCAATATCTAAAATGATAGATATTGTTTATGTTATAAGTATGGTCTATCTATCTATTTTTAAGTTAAATCATTCTTTTATTAAATTACACATTATGATATTTGCTATACTTTTGTGTGTGCTTTTCTATTTTAACCTAAAACTGCGCAAACTAATATTGTTATCCAATTTTGTTTTGTGTACCATCTTGCCACCAAACTACCCCATAAATGGAGATGCTGCAAAAGGGGAGGGAGGCGCGATAGAGCCACCCCATTTCCGCCCTTTCGATGGCTTTGTGCGTTGGGGTTGCATAAATTATACAAAACAATGCTAGCTCATATATGATTCTGGCAAGGATCAAATCGAAATGCGTAGTTCCTTGGATTGCTTTGAAACTATGTTTTACGCGCTTTTAAGCGATTTTCGGTACAGTTTTTCCAATCCGAACAGTTGGTGAAGTGTTAAGGTCTTGATGTCTTCCAGTTGACGGTGCTTCGCCTCTACACCGAAAAAAATGCAATGCTTATCTCAGTAAATTCTAAGTAATTCTTATAAACAATCCAAAGTCTTAAAAACTAAGTAAGAAAGTATCTTTTAAATTTTTTCCTTAACTAATTATAGTTGGGGTAACATTTATGTGTTAAAGAAATCATGATGAATAAAATAAATTGAACCTAAAAATCTCTAATTTCTGCAGTGTAAAGTACTAGTTCAAAATCCACCCCAATTCTGGGATTCCAGAACCAGGTTACGAGATGACTAAGTCGCAATAAATGTACCAAATTTTAACTTGGGTGAGGTTTGGGAAGGAGTAGCGAAAGGAATGCGCAATTTAATATTTTTTTATGCAGAGACAACCGGAGGTCGGACCAAAGGAATATGCGCAGCCCAGGAAAGAAGATTTATATCTGTGAAAAAAGTACGCAATTATGATACCCTGATTCATGTATAGGGAGTTATACCATATCCATGCGTTTCTAATATTTTTGAATTTTTAAAATACAAGAATTCAAAGACTCTTTTGAAATAAACAAAGTATTTTTTTTATTTACCAATCAAAACTTACCATTACTGAAATATAACACTACATTTATTTGCCCTGTGGGGTTCCTTGATCCCACCAAAATCCATTTAATAATCGGAAATAAGAAACTTCTTGACTTGTGAAATTTCCAAAATAACTTTCTCATAAAAATTTAATTTGATTCGCTTGGATCCGTCATAAATAAAGGTTGTTATCACAAAAGCACTCGTTAGGCAATCACTTTTCACTTCATTTCGAAGGGTATTTTACGCCTAGGTCTTGGAATCTTCAATATTCGGGTGTTCCCTTGTTTGAATTTTTGGGGTTGGCAAGGCATTATTTCGTGTATCGAGGGACAACAAAGGATACGGATAAGGGATCGGATCGTTTTTGCGGCTCAAGGACAACGGGATCGAGTTCCAGTGCATGCCAGGACATGCCGGGGAAAGTAGAGAGGCACACAATGGGCGGCGGAATTATGAAATAATAATCAAGTAGGGCATAATCATAATGCCGTAACCTTGATGCAAAGGTAAACAATAATTAAGCCCGGCTGCGGGGATCTTCTATAAAAAGGAAAAAAATAGGCTCGCGAAGGGGAACGGATAGAGGTATCCTGGTCGGGATCGGCATCGCAATCGCACACGTGTTGCTTCCACCCGGACAGAGCTAATCTGCTGACGCATTCAGGACGCCTCGTTTCGGATCTGGATGGGACATTCGAAATTGAGAATTACCGGCAGCTGCTCCGACTTGGCTTCCATCTTCGTCCTCACTCGATTTCCCTGCGACTTGACTTGCGAGCAGCTGCAAAGACGGTCGTTAAGCACACGTGCCAAGGTGAGTCAGCAGGAGCAGGAGCAGGATCGCCACCAGGATCCGAATCGGAATCGCACCAAAAGGACCAAAAACAGGAGCAGCAGCGCTTATATCAGCAAAGCTATTATCCTGCAGCCCGCAGCCATTTTAAAAGTTAACCCTCCAAAAGTTGTATGTACCAAATCGAAAACACTGCCGCCCCTGATTATCTTTGTACTGAGTCATCGTCATCACATCTTTATTAGGCATTTACAGAAACATTAAACTGCCTTTAACAAAAACAATTTAAATTCTTTTCTTTCATTAAAAGTATATTGTATATTTTATTTATATTTTGAATTCAGTGTTCAAAAACTGCACTTATAAGCCCATAACTTTCCTTACAGTAATCCGACTTCAAAGTGGCATACTTCTAAGTGATTGTGGTTTAATTCTCTAAAAATTTGTGTTTTCAGCTTGATTTGTATTTTGGGGTCGATTTTTCGTCATTTTAATGATGTTACCCCTTTCCAAATTTTCAAAAAATGGCTCTGCAGAAAAGTGGCCTAAAACCTGCACGTCCAAGCTCATAACTTTTCTTACAGACATCCGATTTCAAAGTGGCATACCTCTAAATGATTGTGTTTTAATTATCTAAAAATCTGTGTTCTCAACTTGATTTGTATTTTCCGGTCGATTTTTCATAATTTTAATGATGTTACCCCTTTCCAAATTTAAAAAAAATGGCTCTGCAGAAAAGTGACATAAAACCTGTACTTCTCAGCCCATAACTTTTCTTAGGTTCATATTTCTAAATGAATGTGGCTTAATTCTCTAAAAATCTGTGTTCAAATCTTTCTTTGTATTTTTGGTTAGATTTTTTGTCAAATACTGAAACTAAAAAATGGATTTACTTCTTTTTTTGTTTACAATGATACATGTAAATTAATTTTAAATATTGTATAGCATCTTAAGTAGAAATGGATTTTATTGCTTTCTGAGTTTTTTAAAGGAATTCTACCCTCTCCTGCGCAAGTCCTCAATGGGTTAATTTGTAACCCGGTCGAGGATGGTTAATGCCGAGGAGCAGCTGCTGTTGTTGCGTGAGTCGATCACGACATCTATCTGTTCGGCGGCTGTTTTGTTTTCTTGCCATCTTGGCATCTTGCCGACTTGCCACACTGCCAGGACAATTGGCAACCAGTTTGCGCCCTAAGCTTGCGAGTCCTTTGTCCTCGCCAGAAAGCTGCCAGGCAACCAGATCAGATCCCAACCAAAAGAAACCCAACAACAGATGTTTTATTCTCGCGTTGAGGAACGTGTTCCCAAACATGATTTATGGCTCGGCTGCTCCGCGTTAGAGAGTGGGCTGAGATCCCAAGGAAAGAGACGGGGATGTTCGGGATGAAAGAGAGGGCCTCATCATTGTTCCCACTGACCAGCTGCCATGGCGGCGTCTTGGGCTTCCAGAGGGCCTCCGCCTCGAAGAAATAGCACCAGAACCGGTCCAGGCCATACGATCTCATCTCTCCAGCTTTGTGTCGTTTTTATGGCGTGTTATGATTTCGTATTACAATTAGCCGGCACAAAAGGCACACGGCTGCCTATTTCTGGGTTGTCAATTGTTTGCATTCTATAAAAACGAAGGTCCCATAAATTCGCAAGACCATGGCAGCGCATTAAAACTGTCAAAATTGTGCAGTTAAGTAGACATTAGATTGGTTTTGACTGCCGACTGGCTCACTACTTCATTAGATGGGTTTTTGATGGGCCCTGATCAAAAGGCAACACTGGCAAAATGTCAAGAGTAACAAAATGATTTTTGATTAACTGGTATTGATCGATGAAAACTAAATTCATATAACGTAATTTTAAAATCTTTGGTCACTTATTAAATTTATAGAATTCAAGTTTACTTTGTAAAAACTAAGATGTAGTTATTACTTAAAAAAAGACTATGGTTTTCTTTACCAAAATAAAAACTTAAAGGGTTTAATGTTACTATATTAGTGTATTTTCAGAATAAGTATTGCTGAGTTTTTATTGTTTAAAAAATGTCCCAATTGAAATTGAAATATTTAATAATTTGAGCTATTATTTGCTTATAAATATTGTGGGCACTTACAAATAAAAGACTATCTTTCGAATTAGTTTCTCATAGTTTCTTCGTATGTCCTTATTATTAAAGAACCGTTGCTTTTGATTATCAATTCTTCCAGTTATAGATAATTTGATCCCAGTTTTGTCACAACATTTCTCCAAGTGCAGCCTGATCTCGATCAGTATGGAATGGGACAGGGGCACACACCTCCCGGCAGCACTTAAGACAAATAACTTAAACACCTATCGACAGCAGCCAGGAGCAGCCACGTTTGCTTCCGAGCTAGACGCATTTTCAATTAGTTTTAAATCACAACTAATTGAATTCATTTCGGAGCCCGAGTCTTGGGATCGAGATCGCGATCGCGATCGGCATCCAGGCAATCTTATCTTAACAGTTATGATGTCCGCATGGCGGCCGCCTGTTTTGGCATTCTTAGCCAAAATTTATTGACAAAATTTGCAACACAGATTGCCGGGCTCCTTGATGAAGGGAGGCCAAAACCAGGTGAGTCGCAGGCGATGGAAGCTGCATGACCAGTAGCCCAGTAGGCAGAACCTGCCGCTGTCTAATTCAAGCAGACACTATGCGAAAAACAGTACAAACTTTATAAAATCTTAAAAAGGAGGAATCATTATCAAGCCTAAATAACAACTTTAATTGACAATGATTCAAATGAAAAACATTTTTAGACACAATATAACACCTTAACTAACTTAAGTATTAAAAAACTATAATACATTGTTAGAAAATACTGCGTTATCTGAAATGATCTGTATTGAAAAAGAATATTTAGAAACCCATCTTTGTTTTCAGTGTTCAGGATGGGTTGGGAGACCCACCTTTTGGCAGAACTGCTGCCGGCATATGTGAAATCTATGGTCGTGATGCCTGGCTGGCTGGAAGGCTGACTGCCTGCAAAGTCATAATAAATGGAGCACAGTCCGCTCCACGTTGGCGGCGCATGCAAAAAGATCGGGCGAAAGGCACCGATTGTCCAGAGATTGCCAAGACAAGTGGCGCTGCCTTAAAATCGTTGTAAGGCAACGGCCAAAAATGGGAATCAGGAAGCTTACATGGACTTTCTTTTTTTGCTGCTTCCTTTTTCTTTTTGAAAGTCATAAGGTTGCCGCGCATTTCACTAACAAAAGGTGGTTGCTGCAAAACGGTCGATTTATCGAAGTGTGAGCGTGATTTCGATTGCTGATTCTAAAATAAAATATAAGTCACATACAGTATAAATAAATTTTAATCATTAAAATAAACAAATAAATGTTTATGCTCTTAATTTGTTATTTGTTGGAAATGTTTGAATAAGTACAATTAAAATAAGTCGACATTTGATTGATTAAACAAATTTTTAAACAAAACTGATTATATAATTCAAATCATTCATTTTTTCGCGGCTTGCCCACAGCTGTTTTTGATTAGTAAAAGACGAGTTGGCAGTCTCTGCTCGTAAATATCTGCCTATCGTCTATCGCTCTGCTGGTTCGGAGCGTAACAAATTAAAATCAATTAAATTTAATCAAAGCCCTTATTAAAGCTACAGCTATAGCACTTGAGAGCAGCGAACCCTACTGATAACGTAGCAGATAAGATAGATCCCCTAAACTCCCACGACAGGTGTAAAAAGGTAATATAGAGCGGTAGTGTCAATAATCGATTAGTAGCCATTTGTTAATTAGAGTTTTGCTTGTTTATTATTTTAGCCGGCAGAATGTGGCGACAGCTCAGCGGCGTCGCACGATCAGGAGGCAACGTGAACTTCTGCAGGATGCGAGGACTTTCGGCTTTGGTCCAGGACAAGGCTTTGGTGGACGGAGCTTGGGTGGAATCCAGCAACTCAAAGGCCACCTTTGAGGTCAGGAATCCTGCCAATGGAGCCCTCATTGGAAAAGTTCCCAACATGACGGTGGCCGATGCCCAAAAGGCCATAGATGCCGCCAAGCAGGCCTACGAGTCCAAGGAGTGGCGATCCCTGACGGCCAAAGATCGGTCCAACCTGCTCAAGGTGAGTGCCGGGATCATTCCCTATCAGGGGTGCTCATTCTCGACCCATAGATCTGAATTAACACAATTAATACAATCAAAACCATTGGCATTAATTAAAGATTTCATGACATGCATTTTATAACCTGAATTTCTCGATCTATGGTTTCTATACAATTGTCCGCTGGTAAATTCAAAAATTAGACTCATTTAATGGAAACTTTATTTTGTATAACACATTTTGATATTATTTTCCTATAGTCAAATTCTTTTTCTAGTAGATAGTGAATTATATTCCCACTATGTTGGCCAAGTAAAAAAACATTTTTAGTTAAAAGCATTTATATTGCATTGATAAATCTTAAGGCTACTTGCTTAAAAATAATTATTAATTATGATAGAAGCCTACATAAACCATATTTACAGAGAAGTACAACTGTAGGTCGTTGCCAATTTTACTCTCATTATAAGTTAACCCCTGCTAATCTTATCTAATCTCGGTTTTCAGAAGTGGCACAAGCTCATCGAGGAGCACTCGCAGGAGATAGCCGAGATAATGACGGCGGAGTCGGGCAAGCCCATAAACGAGTCCAAGGGGGAGGTGGCCTACGGGAACGCCTTCGTGGAGTGGTTTGCAGAGGAGGCCCGTCGCATCTACGGCGAGATTGTGCCCAGTGCTCAGCCCAACCGGGAAATCATTGTGATGAAGCAGCCCATCGGAGTGGCAGCCCTGATTACGCCCTGGAACTTTCCGATGGCCATGATCACGCGAAAAGCAGGAGCCGCCCTGGCCGCAGGATGTACGGTGGTGGTGAAGCCCTCGGAGGACACTCCTCTGACCGCTCTGGCGGTGGCCAAGTTGGCAGTGGATGCGGGCATCCCGAAAGGCGTGATAAATGTGGTTACCACCAACAAAGCGGCCCCCATTGGCGATCTCTTCTGCAAGAGTCCCGATGTGAGGGGCATATCCTTCACAGGGTCCACTGAAGTGGGCAAGCTTCTATTCCGAAATTCCGCTGATGGCATCAAGAGGATTTGCCTGGAGCTCGGCGGCAATGCTCCGTTTATTGTTTTCGATTCGGCTAATGTAGAAAAAGCGGTTGATGGGGCCATGGCCTCCAAGTTTAGGAACTGCGGACAGACCTGCGTCTCTGCCAACAGATTTTTCGTGCAGGATGGCGTCTATAACAAATTTGTAGAGCAGCTGAAAAAGCGCGTGGAGGCCTTGAAAATCGGCGATGGCCAGGAATGCGATGTGCAAATCGGACCTCTGATCAACGAAATGCAGTTCAAGAAAGTCAGTGGCTTTGTGGAGGATGCGAAGTCCAAGAAAGCGAATATTATTTTAGGTGGAAAGCCGCTGAGTGACAAAGGTGACCTGTTCTACGCACCCACAATAGTCACCGATGTCCCGCCTTCTGCTCAACTCTACACGGAGGAGGTATTCGGTCCGGTCGTCTCCATCATCCGTTTCCGGGACGAAGAGGAGGCTGTGAAGAAGGCCAACGATACCAGGAGAGGTCTGGCCGGCTACTTCTACAGCGAGAACCTGCAGCAGGTGTTCCGAGTGGCCAAGCGACTGGAGGTGGGCATGGTCGGAGTGAACGAGGGCATCATCTCCGCTGCGGAGGCGCCATTCGGCGGTGTAAAGGAGTCCGGAGTTGGTCGTGAGGGTTCCAAGCATGGCATCGACGACTACGTGGACATCAAGTACATCTGCATGGGCAACCTCCAGTACGATTGAAGTCCGAGGGAGGAGGCACTTCCGCTGCTTTCATATGCTGTCTTCCACTAGAATGCGATTTGTTGACTGTTGTATAATTGTAGAAAAACACGCCGCTATTTTAATAAATGTGCACAAAGTCTATTTTATGTAAGCTTATAAATTTGGAATATGTAAGATATTTCAATTAAATTTCATCCATACTTATAATGTGCTTTAAATAACAATTAGAAAGTAAAAGGGAGTTCAGTGCTTGATAGTAAGAATAATATTAAGCCTTTGAATTTGTATTTTCAAATGACCCGCCCAACACATTTATCGATAACTATGTATTGAGTTATCGCTAGAAAAGGCTCGGTGAGTATTTTTCTGTTAACTAGAAACGGTCACACCTCGTCATCGCCACAGCTGTGCGAGAGAGACAGCGACAAAATTACAATAGCCGCAATGTCCGACAAAATTGTAAGTAAATTATTGATAACAAATTAAAAAGCGCGTTTCAAGTGCTAATCGCATGAATCAGGCGATTGTGCAGTGATTGTGGTGCAAATTGGCGGCAGGTCGATTACACGTAGCCCTTAAAAAAGCCGGCAAACAAAGTCGGTCTCCCAATTCGATTGGGTTTGTTGTTGTTGCGCATATATTGCAAAATATAATTTAAGAACGTTTTCACAATGGAAAGTGCAGGTGAAGATGTGTGTGACATCTATTTAGATGCAATCCCCGGAAGTGTAAATCCATCCCAAGTTCTATAATGCGGCAAAAAGTGCAGGCGGTGAAATTAAATGGTACCATGACTTGTAGATTTTCAGCTGAAAGAGTGCAGTCTAGGCGAAAAAAGTCGACTAAGGGGATTTTCGGGAGTTTTAGACCCGACCTTAAATCTAAATAAATTATTAATAATTCTTGGAGAAATTATTCCGCCAGGGAAATCTATTAAAAGTTCCATTTGGCAAATCAAACAATTTTTATTTAAAAATGTGCACTCAAAAAAATTACCCTATAATTTTTCCAAATTTTGTTGATGGTTTTTTAATTTATTTTTCATAAATAATTCGTTAATTTTAATTTTAAAAAATCAATTATCTTTTTTCGTCTTACCAAAGTTCTAAGCCAAAAAACAGTGTATCCTTATGATGCTTTTAGGTAAAAAAGTATATGTTTATTTAATTTTGCTTGTGTGCAATTTGTCTCTTTTTTAACTATGCACTCATTTTGGCAATGAATTGCATTTGTTTTTATTGCGATGCCAACAAATTTTCACAGTCAAGTTCGCGCCTTCATGACGTACAGTCCGAAACACTAAATAAAAAGCCTTTCAGGCTTTGGTAGCTTCATAGCTACACTTGACAACCCCCCACCCAAGCCACCCACCACCCACTCAACCGCCCACTGAACCACCCACCCAGTGACCTATCCAGACAATCCACAAAATGGCCTGTGCACCTTTGCTGCTCGAGCAGTTCATCTACAGGAAGCGCAATTTCGCCTACGCCTTTGTGCGCCATCGTCTGTTTGTGTTATGCAAACAATCGGTTGGACCAGAAATTTAATTATTCAGCAGCCTAGTTAATAATTAATGTTACTTATTATTATTGCAGCTAATTCGCGTTCAGTCTGCGGAGGGCATCAAACGCATCGAGATCTCGCCCAAGTCGAACCTGAAGCATCTCTACGACAGCGTTCAGAACGCTCTGAAGGTGGATGGGTTCGGGCTCTTCAAGGAGCGCAACTTCCTCACAGAGCTGCAGGCCAGTGGCTCCCAGCTGGTGGGCACTTCCTTGAAGCATGGCGACATGGTCTACTTAAAACAAATGGCTGGCACATCGTCGCGCGTAAGTAGGGCTTTCGTCGAGAATCGATCTTGTCTTACCCAGAACATTGCACATCTTTACAGCGCACTAGCACCACTGTCTTGGAAAGTCAGGCTTTCAAGACCAGTACCAGTAACCCAAACAGCGCTCGTCCATCCATCAATGTGGTTGAGGATGACGTGGACCAAACTCTGAGCAAGGCGGATGGCACCATCAAGCGCGAACGCGATAGCAAACTGTAAGCTTTGGGTTATATTTTTTTGTTGTCTGCTTAACTAATCAAACTATTCATTTTGCAGGTGCCATCACAATGCCAACGGCCGTTGCGTCCACTGCTCCGCACTGGAGCCCTACAATGAGTCCTACCTGAAGGAGCAGAACATCAAGCACTTGTCCTTCCACTCGTACATACGCAAGCAGACCTCTGGCATGGACCAGGGCAAGTACTTTGTCTTCGACGACATCAATTGCCGCATCAAGCCAGGATGCCGGGAGCATCCGCCATGGCCCAAGGGCATCTGCTCCAAGTGCCAGCCGTCGGCTATAACGCTAAACCGTCAGACATATCGCCACGTGGACAACGTGATGTTTGAGAACACCAAGATCGTGGAACGCTTCCTCAACTACTGGCGAACGACGGGCCACCAGCGCATGGGGTATCTGTACGGCACATACGAGCAGCACACCGATGTCCCGCTGGGCATCCGGGCTAAGGTGGCGGCCATCTACGAGCCGCCGCAGGAGTCCACCAGGGACTCTATCAACATTCAGCCGGATGAGGGAGCCGATGATGTGGATGCCGTGGCCAGTGCGCTGGGACTGAAGAAGGTGAGCTTTACTCTTTATTGTAGACCCATCTGCAATCTCTAACGACTTTTAAAATGTTTACAGATTGGCTGGATTTTTACTGATCTCATCACGGAGGATGCGAGCGTCGGCACTGTCAAACAGATACGTGGCATCGAGTCGCACTTTATTACGGCCCAGGAGTGCATCACAGCCGGCGAGCTACAGAATCGCCATCCAAATCCATGTAAATATGCCTCCAACGGCGTCTTTGGCTCAAAGTTTGTGACCATTTGTGTGACAGGTAAGCTCGGATTAATCTTTCTCGTTATATAACATGTCTCAATGCTGTTTTCACATTTCAGGAGATAAAACCAAACAAGTGCACATGGAGGGCTATGCGGTCTCCGCTCAGTGCATGGCTCTGGTGCGCGATAATTGTCTGATACCCACCAAGGATGCGCCCGAGCTGGGCTACGTGCGTGAGTCCACGGACAAGCAGTATGTCCCAGATGTCTTTTATAAGGTAAGTCTCTAAATTCTCATTAAACGGAAGCTTGGCTTGTCTTACATTGATTAGTTTTAAGGACATTGGGGATAATAATAAGTTATTGCAGTGATGTTCCCCCTTGAAAGATAAAACAATTGTTGGGCAACCTTTATTGAATTACGTTCACACTTACACAAACAACTTCCATATTTAGACATCAATTAAAATGGGTTTACTTTGGTTTCTTACATTCAAAGAAAATCTGGGTTTAATACCAATATGAATTTAACTGTTTACACGTAACATCAAGACGATTACATTAGGTTCCTTTCTTTTCCGCGGTTTGTACTTCTCATCATTGCTCTGTTCTCCTTCAGAATAACATTTTTTAGCATAGACCTATGACACTCATACACAAATGGTGATAAATAGTGCGATTAAAGTTATTTGATATAAATTATAGCCCTTTGAGCAACGTCCAGCCAATCACAATTTTCAATATTTTTGCCATTTCATTCTTTAACTGATTAATTCATTGTTTTTTTTTAACGCTTTCTTGTTCTATCTAATGCATTTTTCATGATATTCAAATATTTCGAATAACTACAAGTTAATCAATAACTTAATTTAATTAAAAATTCCGAGTATTGCATTTAATATTTTGAATTTCGATTCATTAACTATTTTGATTTTGCTACTTCTATTTTACTAATCCGATTTGATTCCCTTAATTTGTTTACGGATGGCTATTCTTGGCATTTCTTTTTTAATCAATCACAAACAGGCCCTTAATTATGGTCACACAAAATGCATATGTAGACATTGAAAAACTATTTCGCGCTTAGATACTTTTGGCTAACAGATACGTTTCGTGTGGATAATTGAATTGACTATTTCGATTTATTAGCCTATTCTGATTTCACCTTTTTCTTGGTTTTAATTTTCATGAGCTGATCAAGATGTTTTTTATACGGTTCCAAATTATTCTATTTTTTATTTTATTGTATCTAATTCACTATGTCCAGGTAACGTCGTAGCGCTTAAACACCAATTGAGTGTCTTTGAATCCTTATGATAAACCTATCAAATTATGTTACAATTTCCACCTTTTCCGTGATTAGTTATTTTAGGGCCATTAATAAAGTAGTTTTTATATATTTTAAATAACCTCCAAAACGTTTGTTCGATTGATTTGTAAATTGTTTATAAAAATTTAGTCAGTGTTAAAAAAATTGGCTTCTGTTACTGGCTCTAATTGTATGTTTCGTAAAAAGAATTCCGATTTACAGAGCGTGTATTTATTTCTACAAAAATTCGTAGCAAGATTATTAGATTTGTATACCAAAAGAGAGGGTTGTACATTACATTTAAAGAGTGTGGGTACTTCGAGTTGCTTACTGTTCGTTGGATTTCAAAGAGGATTTGGCAAGTGGATCAGTCCGCTTTTTATCGGTTCAAATGGTATTCGCCACAATTCCGGATGAAGCTCCTGAGCGACGGTCGTCCCAAGGCATTGCCACTGGCGGCGATCTTATCCACCAACTCGATGCCTTGCACTATGTGACCGAAGATGGCCGTAAAGGAGCGCATCTCGTTGAGCACCAACCGGAACTGGCTGCCCACGAATCCACTTTTGTCCTGTCGCCGCTGTCCCCTTCGCATGCCAACCGTTCCCCGCTGGGCCGGCAACCCAGTTTCATCCGGCATGAAGTATCTGTTCTCGAAGGCCGAGTGTCCCCCGCGTCCGTTTTGCGACTCGAAGTCGCCGCTAATGATGCTCTCGCCTCCCCAGGCCTGGAAAACCGCGCAGCCCCGATAGCCGTAGCCTCGGTCGTGCCGCACCAGCGCCCCAAAGTTCTCCGCCATCCGGGGGGCAGCATCCGATCTCACCTCGACTAGTACCCGTCCGGCCAGTTCTCCTGCTATTTCCATGTCCAGAAAATAGATGGGGTAACAGTGAGCGGAGGGCTGGCGAAGAATGCTTACCGGGGAACTGGTACCGCCCTCCGTATAATTATCCAGATTCTGCTGGGCGATGTATTGCTGCTGATGCTCCTGCAAGCGTTCCTCCCAAATCTCCCAGGGGGTCGGTGGCCGGAACACTGGTTGCTGTACATGCGGCTGCTGCAGTTGCTGTTCCTGCATCCGGAGCTGCGCCTGTTGGTCGTACTGCCCTTGCCTCATCATTTCATTGAACTCCTGCACCAAGCCACGCTGACCCGGAACCAGAACATATGTGCTTATCTGCGGCGCCGAGATGATGCTGCTTTGGAGTGTGCTAATGCTGCTGCTCTGGCTGTAGCCATTGATGCTGCTCTGGCTGGTACTATTGATGGTGCTATTAATGCTGCTATTGATGCTGCTCTGGCTGGTGCTATTGGTGCTGCTCTGCGAGAAGGACGAGCTAGGTGAATCATCCTCCGGTCCCAAACCTTGAGTGTACGGAAGGTAGCCGTGGTGTCGTTCCAGCTGCTGCATGTGCTGCCTAACCTCTACCTCCTGCCGGCGGTAATTGAAATGCGGAGGCACCACAGCTAGCGGCAACAGCTCCGGCTCCGGCGGCGGAGTCATGGAGCGCGGAGGAATCATTTGGCGCTGCACCTCACTCCAGTAGGCGAACACACAGTAATTGGTGAGGATGAGCGCCTGGGGCGGTCCCACATTGGCGGGTATGGGTCCCGGACGGGGCTGATTGCGCAGCCGCAGGATCCTGTCGTTCAGGTGCTCAAAATCCAGGATCTGCATGCCGTTCTCCTGGACTGCGGCCCGCATTCTGCACTGGAAGTGCACCTCCACCAGCTGGCCATCAAACTTATGCCGCTGTCTTGCCAGCTGAGCGAGCAACTGCACCATATCAGCTCCCGTGAGATTGCCGGCGGATCGATTCAGATCCTGCTCGGCGCGCCGCTGCCAACCAGTCATCGTGGCGGACACCATGCTGGGCTGGTGCTCCAAAATCAGGCGCTTCACATGCAGCTGGACGTGGAAGCTGGCCTCGCACATTTGGTGCAGTAAGTCCATCTCGCGGGAGGCCAGTTCGGTGGCCTGGCCAGCAGTGCGCTTGATCTTGGCCATCTCCGAGCCGAGCAGCTGGCGCAGTAGGTCGTGGTAGTCCACATGGCGGACCAGGCGATGCTCCAGGTGAGTCGGAGCATCCGAGCAGGCGCGGCACAGCAAACGCTGGCAGCTGTGACACCAAGTGGAGTTGGGCATGGCGTGAATAAAACAGTGCTCGGCGCAGGAGGCCAGGAACCTGTCCACACAGATCTTGTCCAACCAGTTCTCCGAGTGGGAGTCGGGCTCTTCGTTGGCCACTTCGATGGGGCTGCCGTTTCCCTTGGAAAAGTCTAACATGGCCCTGCCCAAAACCAAAGCGGGCAGCTCACGCAGCAGGTACATGATGGCCCTGGGTTCCGGCAGCTTCTGGCCACCCAACTGGGTGACGACCCCGCACAGCCGGCAGATGCACTCCGTCGAGTTGGCGATGGCGCTTCTGGCCAGGCACTCCTCGCAGAAGCTGTGCTGGCACACCAGCTCCTTGGGCAGCACACGGGTGGCCAGGTCGTAGGGACGATGGCATTGGCCACAGCTCAGCAGCGACTCCAACTCCTTCGGAATCTTGATGGACGTCTCCATTTTTCCTCAGCACTAAAAAATAGAAAATTCTACCTAAATTAATTTGTATTTTAGGGGCAACTTTATCTTGCGTGTTCCTACTCCTATGAAGTACTGATATGTCTGGGGTTGTGCTAGACCTGACATCCGTAAAAGCGTTTTTCAAGGAGTACTATGATCATATATTGTGTTACGCAAGATTTTATTTGGAACCCAACAGTGTGATATATTCAAAATCTTAATCTGTGTGGTTTGCATCACCATTTCTCTACCTTGAAAATAATTTTATTTTATTTAATAGTAACTAAGATTCATAACGAAAGTTACATAGCCTCAAGTATCTTTAATTGATATCATTTTCTGACAGTGTCTGAGCAAAACCAAAATAGTCCCCCGTAAACAACTCGAGTTTAATTTGCGGTTTCCCACAAATCATCAACAGATGCCTTCAACTTTGTTTGCACTTAGCTTGAGCCTCTTATGAGCAATAAATAAATAACCAAACTAAACGAAATTGAAAAGTTCTTGCTTTGACAAAATACAATCTCAAAACAAATAAATACTCAGACCGACAAAGAACAGACTTTAAAATATTTGATTTGAATGCCCCATTACAAAGTAACTTACTTGGGATAAGCCTTCTTAAGATCCTTTCATTTATTCTTGATTTTTAATCAACAAGAATTTTTAAAATTTTAGAATTGATTATCCTTTGTGTTGATTGTGATTTAACCTTTCACTTCCACCTAAGACCTAAGCCCACTTCTTGTCACTTGGTCATAAGTTGCTGGCCTAATTCTTTGAGAGACCTTTGAAAAAGTTTTCGCCGTGTGGCATTTATTACGACTTTGTTCTAAGCTGTGTAATCAAACTTTGTTTGGCGTTGGGCACCCGAGAGTTGAAACCCCAATTTAATGTGTAGCAAGTGGTTCCGGGGGTCCAGTAAAGGCGGCCATGGCAACGGCCGAAAGGAAATAGCATCGCATCCGACCCGAAGCCAAAACTTTGTGGGCAAGCAACATGCGTGTTCTATTTATGTTGGTTATTTTGGCTTACGTTTCACTCACAACTAGCTTTGAACTAGGTTAAACTAATTAATTAATATTCAATCGAAGTAATTGCGAGCTCTGTTTAGCCGGTTTTTATACATGGCCTGATTGGATCGGGCTTGGATCTTTAGTTCACTGTAGTCATTACCCTTTAGTTGACAGTTTTTTAGTTTCAGAGATGAGAAATAACTTGTTTTGGTAAACCCGTTCTATTGAAATGGAATTATTCAGATGTACTCCAATTTAAATTTTAAAAATACTTTCAAGTTGTACACTTTTTTGTTTTGTAGCTGGGAATATAAATTACTTGAATTTTGTGTCATAATTTTATGATAATTTATAGGGAGTACCAAATCATGTACATGCATGTACATATCAAATAAAGTCTTTTTTTGAGCCATTTGTCCGGCACACAAACAAACAAAAAAAACAGCTGGCAAACATTGTTGAAAAATGTGCTATGAACTGACCTTCTATAATTTTTTTCTTTTGTGTGTCATGCTGTTATAATACACCTGTACAACCTGAATGCCTCAAACGGTTAGGTTTTTTCCACCTCGATTCTATTTTCTTCCATGCCATTGAAACACGTTTCAGGCATTCCTTACGCTTATTTTGTTTTCTGTTTATTATTCACTTTTTGTGTATGTTTGCCATTTACTTCCCCTACGATTCCTTCCCCTTTGCTCTGCAATTATGCAAATGCCCTAAGCTGTCTGCGAATTCAGCTGCCTGCGGCAATTATAGAGCGGAGTTCGCTTCGCATATGGCAAGAAAAGCATTGCCTACTTTTTAGGGTCTTCCTGGGGTTCCGTCTTCTTTCACACTTTCCGCCATCGAAGCAAATTTGTAAATTGAGACAATAAATTCCTCGGCAGGCTGTCATTGTCGCCTTGGCATAAATTCATATTTATGCAAGTTGTTTTGTCTTCCAGGAAAGTTGTGTTTAGAATAAAAATGTACGAAATGTGCGCGAATTCGTTTCGGTAATTGTTTACAAGCCTGGAAATTAAGTTGACTACTCGGTGTAATTCATGGCAATTGTTGATGGGCCAGTTGTGTCTTCTAAAAGAGGGAAAAGCCATGTCAAGACAATGACAGATTTCAGTTGTTGCCGTTTGCCCTCTTTATTTGCTGTTCGCACCAAGTCTACAATAAATTAACCGTCCGACTTCTGTCAGTATTATTCAGGCTTAAGTCACATTTAGCCACATTTACACGAGTTTAGGCCATCAGCCCTCGACACCTAGAATGCCCTAATTAGTGAGCTTGCGCCCAACAAATGTTATCGCTTAATTCTGTTTGCCGAGGCAAATTCTGCAACCGCAGTAATTGTCCCTTTGTTTTTTCACTTTTTACGAGGTTGCGGTAATTGGATAACTTTTGCGAAAACTTATTTGCTATTGAGTGTCAAATGTGGGCTTTGTGAGCAAAGTGGTTATTAAACATTATTATCAAGGTGACGCAGTATGGAAATTCTAATCGGACGTTTGAAATGATATTTAAAAGCTATTTATAAATTAGAAGTGGTCTTTATATGACCTCACCATAGAAACATTTACTTTCTGGAACTACTTTGATGAAACTACCAAAATACTTGTTATTGAAGCTTAGAATAAACTTTTTGGCAAGCATTTAAAAGGGTTTCTTAGATTTTGTAACTCTAAATGTTTGTAATCGTTTTAATGAACTGACCAGATTTGTTTACTCAAATTTCCATTTTGTATGTATTTACCCATACATTTTTAAAAGGCCTGTTGCTCATTTCAATGTTGGTCGGGTTCTGCCCTGGGAATTGTCTCGAAATCACCTTTTGTCTGTAATAAAATGTATGTTGGTGTGTGCCTATTTATTTATAACACATGCTGAAGCCTTTCGCTTAACACATGCAATTCCCAAATGAAATGTAAAAGTTTTTCTTGCCTCGAAAAGGAACTGGCTTATTTTAATGAATTTTCATTAATTTTAAATGCAAATCAGGTCGAAATTCTTTTAAAAAGAGTTTCACACGAATTTGACATTTGAAATCATTTCGGAAAATGCTGTAAAAATTCATATGCTCAGCACTTCAAAGTACTTTTTCCACGGAATTATTCTGAAGTTAATAGACGGTGCAAGAATGCATATGCTTCGCTCTTCAATCTACTTTTTCCACGGAGTTATTTCGAAGCTATAAATGCTCGAAGGGCGGGTGCATTCCGGCATTGTCTGTTCAATCAATTTTCAGAACTGCGTCAGCAAAATTCAGGCCAAGCATTTGGCTTAAAATCATAAAAAGTGGCGAAGGCAAATCTGCAAATCGATAAGCAATTTGTGGCCTGGTTTGCTTCAGTTTGTGGCCCACTTCCTACTCGTTGGGCTCATTGTCAGTGTCGGCCCTTAGGACATCGTCCTGGCTTTCCGTTTTTATGCCGGGCAATAAAAATTTATTGCGTGTTTGTGTGTCACCTTCGATGGCCAGAACGGCAGGAGGTCTATATTTCTGGCCGGACTGCACCGCAAATTCCCCTTTGCTAATTGCCATAAACGGACTTCGGCCAGCTCAATAATTGGTTTCCCCACTTTAATGACAGTGCAAACGTGCTGAGAATTTCCCAGCCATATGGTCAAGTCTGCAATTCATATTTGCAAGGAGGAATCGAAGGATTTGTGGCCGGGGAGGGAGCTCTGCGGTTATTAGACTTTATTTGAATAACAGCCTGGTTCAGTGTCAAAGCTTCTTTCGCTTTTGTTTTCAATGCTGTTCTACCTTTCTGCTTTTCAAATTAATTTTGTTAGCAAAAGAAGTTCTACAAGAAGTAGAAAGCACATTGTTTTCGTGAAAGTCTGTCAAAATAGAAACAAATAAAATGAATAAAAATTTGACTATGAAATATTACTCCTTTACAAACTACCCTTTTTGTAGGGTATGGAAAAACAAGTCCAGAAATAATTTGGACAATTCAATAAATGTGTAGATTAGTAGTTCAGTTTTGCCCAGTTTTTGCGCAATCAACATATGAAGGTTGCGAGTAGAGTGGACAAATAATTAGCATACTTTTGCGGGAAACCAACCTTTTTTGATTGATGGGCCTTGGCCCCGGCGGCCAGCCTTTCCTGCCTGACTTCAATCATGCAAATTAACCTTCAGCATGTCAAATCATGTGCTAATCAAAGTAAAACTTTGATGGATGCCAAATGAAATGTGGCGAGTCTCTGGCAAATAAGTGTGCCTGAAGGTTTGCATCCGTCGAGATATGATAATGAGTCTACTGATTGAAATCATCTAAAGACAAAAAATAAGTATTTGTTTGTAGAAAATAAAACATGAAATAACCAAAAGCAAGTTTAGGAAAACTTTAGGCTGCTGTCTTAAAAAATAATTATATTTTATTTGGTAATGACATTAGTTTACTATAAAATAGATAGTAAGACATTTAGGATATTTAATTATTTTTTGTTGGATACGTTTTTCTATTGGTTTTTCAGTTGTTTATAAACTACTTATTAGTTTTTAACTTTGTCTAAATTAAAAACAATCATTGTGATAACTTTTCGCACTGCAGTAAAAGTAAGTGCTTTAAAAACACTTAAATCTTACCATAAAATAAGTGAATTACTCCTGAAAACTTGCAGCCATTAAAAATTTGTTTGTGATTTCTTCACACTTTAAAATGCACAGGAACTTGATTGTTTTTTACCTGTTATTGTTGTGGCATTATTTTTTTTTTTTCATATTTTCTACCTTGAAAATGCATCAAAAAATATTTAATTTCGCATTATTTTACGCTTATTATTGTTTTGTCATTTGTACACTCGCACTCGATGCTTCTCCTACTTTTGGGTGCACTTGCAGGAGGTGAAAGCTTTGAATATTCTACTTTCACTCTTTGGACTGATTTTCTTCTTGATGTTCGCTGACTTTAGTTTGGTCTTTTGCCCCACCGCCTGCTTTTGCTCCTTATTTGTCTGCACTTCCTGCTGAGATAAATCCTCCGATTGCTGCTGTTGCTGCTGCTGCTGCTGCTGCTCGTGTTGTTGCTGTATCTGTTGCTGGTGTTGCTGCAGTAGCTGTTGCTGTTGCAGGCGCGATTTGAATGCTGCATTGCTAAGCTGCCAGCTGCTGGAGGAGGCTCTCAGCGGCGATGGCTTCGTGTGCTGCTGCTGGTAACTGGGCGCCGCACTGGCCAATCCCGCCGAGCTCTCGGCGCTGTTGGACGAGAGCGTGGAGGAGGCTACCGCCGTCCAGAACATGATGACCCAACTGGCTAATGATTCTACGCATCGGATAGCACTCCTCCAGGCCAGGCATGTTAGCCAAAATAAAAATGGAATGGAGATCGGGAGTTCGGGACACAAATAACCGAGGATAACGCGTGCCGTTTGACTTTCAGCGCGACTCAAAGCTGGGCTCGTCCTGCCCCTGTTGCGATTCGTTGGCAAATGCAGCCTCGGCCCGCCAGGATGTGGCTTTTATAGTCCAGTGAGAGAGCTTGCAAAGCTCTGGACATCCTGGCGCTCTCTTTGCCTGGCTTCCAATGTCAATGTCAAGCTGTTTTTCCCTTCGTTTAACTGCGTTTTCCTGCTCCACACGGCATGCAGACATATTTGCATACAACTCTGCCAGCCATTTTAATATGTCATGCTGCAGTTTTAAAAGCTTTTTTTTTGGGTTGTTTTACAGGCATCATTGACTACAAAATATCTATAATTAGAAATAGTGAAATATGCCAATTAAAAGGATGGCAGTTTCAAAGAAAACTTCAACCTGATATGTCAAAGCAAAAATTTATATAAGTAAAGTATATTTAGTTACAAAAATAGGAGGGATACATTTATTCATTTTTACGCTGCAGAACAAACTTTTTCGAAATGAATACCTAATATAAAAATTGTCGAAATTTAGCTTAGAGACGAAAATGTGTTAAAATGTTATTGTGGTTTTTCATTCTGTACCTTTTGTATGCTTATAAAGTGTAGGAAAACCTACAGGAGTTATAAACACGCATCCTGATTTTGATTTCCAGTAAATGTTTGTTTTGTTTATACTTTAAGCACCAAACGCTGCACGTAGCTTGGTTTAATGTTTATTTTTTCTACATGAATACATTTTAAGTGCATTTAGTGTCTACTTGATTTTATATGTTGAACAGGTTCTTGAAAATCTACTTTAAATTCTTATCACAATCCACGCACTATGGGATGTTCCGAAAACTATTTTATAATTGTTTTAAAATAAATTAAGCATTTTGAGCGTTCTACTCCTGACAATAAATTACTTGAGAGTTTAGTTTTTGTGACGACAAATTCCTGGTATAATGAAATTTGTTAGCAGGATAAGTAACTTTGCATTGTCCAGCGGGTAATCTGTTTATTGACAAAAACTAAGTTCTGCTGGTACAGCAACCTGTGGAATAGCCACCCAACTGCATGGTGGACTGACGAATTTCCCTGCAATTCAATTTAAGTTGGCAAACTCGATTTTATTTCGCTGACGTAAACGGAACCGGAAATTTGTAATACAACAAATTTTAAGGTGCTTTCATGTAATAACATGGTTACAGGAGCTGGGAGTCCTAGACCAATATCCTGCCGGCATCCTGCTCACCGCTTATTATGTGCGTTCATTGATTTCGTTGTGAGCATTTTCTGCTTGACCAGGTCGTTTGCCACCTGCCTTTGAAGCTCCTGTGTTTTCCTGGCTCCGAGGCTAATTAACTTATGCATGTGCAGCTCTGCGTGCTATTTCATTCGAATCGGATGTCCTGCCAGCGAGTCCGACTTGTTGACACGCTGACGCCTCCGCGGCTGACACGCCTCCCCAACATAGTGGCAACTTAATTGCGTTGGTCGCGAAACTGCATTTATAAAGGCTGCGTGGGCGAGGTATGTCCTGCGCCTAAACCGCAACATCCCGTCTTTTTTCACATTATTAACGAGATTGCTGCTTACTGCTGAAATCACATTTTGATTCTATGAAATCTGCAACGAGTTTCTGCAAATGCAGTCTGACATTCCTCCAGTTGAATGCATTTTAATATTAACAGTTCGCTTACTTTTAAATTTCAATAAAAAAGGTCAAGGCTACGCTTCCCACTTAAATATCAAACATATTTTGCTTGTTTATTTAATATTTATCTTGCGCCCTCAGCTTTCTTTTTAAGTTCAACAGTTTTTTGATAGTAATCAAATTCAACTTATAATAAAAAAAAAAATAGATAGATAATAATATATATAATTATTGTATCCATTTGTGGTCAACAAATTTGCTCTATTTTATAGTTTTGGTATGGAATATTGTTTGGTGTTGGTTATAAAAACTTAAAAAAAATGGTAACATAGTGGTCAATAATTAGATTAAATTTGACAGCAATTTTATAATGCTAAGGGCATTGCTATTCATAATTAGAGAAATTGGTTTGTTACTTAATATTGTATTATCAATTAAACAGATCTTGTTGTTCTGATTTTGACCCATTTGACTGAAACATATATTTGTGACCTTTTTGTCGACCATTGGGAGTCCGGGGATTCCCGGAACGGGGTCATCTTTGTAGCAGCAACTTTCAGGGGTCCAGTAAGTCGTGCAGGCTTTCGTGGCTCATGGGCTCAGTGAAAACTTAGTGAGCATAGTTTTCTGTCTGTCTTGAGCAGTGGATCTGGTGACCCTGAGCGTCTTGCAGCCGCTTTTAGCCAGGTCCAAGACCAAAGACGAGTGCCGCCGGCCTTCACAGATGTCGGCAAGGTCATTGCCGAGCTAACAGGTTGCTCGTCAGCGAGCTTTTAGAGAGAGAGTGAGAGCAACATGGGGAAAGTACAGAACAAATCAGACGTCAGCAAGCGTTTTTTTCCCTTGCTTTGTGGCCCAAATCAGATGTAGGTCACTGGGCCAAGACTAGCCAAGCTAATCTTGGCAAAGCTATCCATGAATAACCTGGTTTCCATTCTTGTTTCTTCTTTTCCCCCAGGAAAAGGACCAGTACGGCAACGAGGTGCAGCGACTGGCTCGACCCCTGCCGGTGGAGTATCTTCTGGTGGATGTGCCCGCCTCGACTCCTCTGCAGCCGCAATACACCTTCACCGAGTACGACAAGCGCCAGCCATTCCCTATCGAGAACCGATATATCGACGGCCACCTGCAGGACTTCAACGCACTCAGCTGCTACTTGTCCGGCTGGGGCGACGAGGAGTTCCTCGAGGCCATCTCCGACTTCCACCTGCTGGTCTACCTATACAAGATGGACATGCTCCCGCTGCGGCAGCACATGGGTCCACTGCTGGAGGCGGTGCGCAACAAGAACCCCAACCAGGCCGCCCAGTTCAAGATCGAGGATGTGTGGAAGCTGCTCGAGTCGCTGATTCAGGCCAGTTCCGGCGGCAGTGGGTGAGTTTGCACATGCCCCTAAAGCTTTCCCATTTCCCTGAATACAGTCCCCCAAATTCAACCATGTTTTGTTTGATATATATTGCCATTAATAGGTTTAATAAACTAACAAAAAGATTTTTTTTAATTGTTTTATCCTAAATCTAATCGGATGGATTGATGTTATTTAATAAAGATACTTCTCCTATCAAACAATTTAATTACCAGTCCAGTAATAATAAGATGATTGAATACATGATTTTATATTTGTCCAGTCTTCTTGAACATGTATGTACATATCTAATTCGTTATTTTTTCGTTGCAGTGGCACCACCAGCTATCCCAGCGGTGGAGCATCGGCCAATTCCGGAGCCGCAGGATCGGAGGCGATGGATCTGGACGCAAACACCTGGACGTGCAACCACTGCACCTTCATCAACCGCGGCGAATTAAACTCCTGCGAGATCTGCTCGTTACCCAGATAAGGATCCCCGACAAGAAAGTTCTACGATTTGCAGCCTAGATGAACCATTCGAAATTCCGGTGTAAAACAAACTAAAGATTCAATCATACTTACTTATAGCAGCGGCTGGAAGACATGGGTGTCCCTCCCACACACATACACATGCACACTTAGAGGCGCACGCACATACACAAACACACGCAGCGGCTAGTGCGAACTTTGCGCATTATCTCTATGTAATCCTTGTGTAAGAATTTTATAAAATAAAACAAAAAGAAGGAAGGAAAATTTAATTTATTTTTGAATAAATTTCAATTGTTGTGCAATTTGTGGTTTTTATTTTAAAAGTGTCGCCTTAACCAAAATTGAATTCGAAAATCCCTCCTATTTCAACATTTTACGATTTTAATTAACTTTAAATTTTTCGGAAAGGTAAACTGATTTTTTCAGTTTAACAAAACAGTTCGTAAATGTTTTAGTAAGAATGTTTTTCAAATAAAACGCATTCGTTAAAAGTTAGTCTGTTTTCACAAGTTTTCAAAAGATATTTTATCTTTGTTTAACCTTAAAAGTTTTAACCAGGCGACTGCTGGAAATAACTATTCGAAAATAGGTTTTACTTTTTAATTGTGTTATTTCTCCTTGCGTCATCTTTTTTAATTACCAATCAATGTAATTTACGACATTACAAAAGGCAATCTTACCTGTCCCGTGCAAATTTAATTGTCAATTACCACCCTTCTTAAAGAAATGCATTTTATTTAAGTATAGTTATATCAGTTTTATTTATTTTGAAGTTCGTCCTGCAAAAGTCATACAAAATATACATTTTTAATAAATTAATTTTAGATGTTTTATTCAGTGCTAAATAAAAATATGTTTTAATCATTACTCATAAATAAAATTAAATAGGTTTAAATGATAGTCGCTTTAGAGGTAAGTAAGACTATCAGATGTGCTAAATGAAAAAGTTAGTTAACAGATTTTCCAGGAAAACAAATTTAACTTTCTTCAATATAACAATGGATTTGAAAGGTATAAATTAAATTTTTATTACCAAACAAAACTTTATTTTTTTACTAAAAGTGGCCGAAAGGGTTCAAAGCCATCTAAACGTATTTAAAGGCACACTTGTTATATTTGATAGTAGAATAATGTTATTGCACTGGCTGTTTATCGAAGCTCAAAAAATTTAGACAGCACAATAGAAAACAACGTCAAAAATAATACAAATATTAGTCTACAACCAAATTTCAAGTGTATTAGAACACACTACCTCAGTTCGGAAAATCTACTACGAAATTTTTTCAACTAAATTCCAAAAATTACTTTATTGGATTGCCGATTTAATTAAGAATGGCGCTTCGTCTAGCAACTGTTGCCCTCCGAAGACGAGCTCCACTACTTCTAGTGCCAAAGGTAAGCTATATTTACGAAAGGGGGGCCTGTTCAAATCCTTGACCTCTCCTTCTGACCCAATTTGCAGTTGCAGCCACCAGCATCAAGCCGCACTTTACTACTCAGGAGTAAGTACCGAAATTAGGTGCATCATATTTAGGTCGCGGCGATCTGAAATTCCGTTTCCTTTACAGAGAACCTCGTACCGTTGATAGATGATGATCCTTGTGTGTTCTCGAAGAAAGCCGTCCTGCACCATTGGGGGGTAAGTGTCTGATGTGTGTACTTAGAAACCCCCAGCCAAGACTTACCACATTCAACCAATAACTGAAAGGGTTTATTATTTGTTATTAATCTAAGCTATTTAAAAGTTGTGGCAAGAGGTGTCAATATACTATCTAGATCTATAGAAGATTCCGTTAGTTAATAAGTGCCAAATTTAAAACAAATTCATAATTAGTGTATTTGTTAAAAAATAAGGAACGAAAGACAATTTATTTACCAGACTAACTACGCGCAAGATTCATAAGTACAAAATCATATTGTGTGTGTAGGGTGTGGAAAATGTACACAAATTAAGTTGGTTGAAACTACAGAGCAAATTATTTTATGTGAAACATTTATTGTGGTATATATGTTTATATTATATATATATAATTAATTATATTAATACGCTGCAACATTTAAGATGAGTTCGGTTTGAGTTTCGTGTGGGTCAAACAGCAAAATTTTACGCAAATTCAAGATTACACAATACCAACTGATGTTTGTCTTTCTGTGTGAATGAGTGTGCATGTATGTACTACGCTCTAGTCAAATCTATACGTTATCTATAAATACTTTGTATAATATATAAGTTTCAATAATATTTTATTTATACTGCATAAGAAGCTAAGAGCAACCAACTTTGGGAACAGAATTCCGAAAACGTCTCGAAATCTGACACTTTATCGCTGCTTTTGTATATAATTTTGTATTGCACAAACACTTGCAACGTAAAACATTAAATTTTGCTTGAGATTTTAACCGTATTCTCCGTATATATGCTTTTCTTATTACGACCAACACAATGTGTATCGGAGTATCATTAAATTGGTTCATATTTCAACTTGGCGCTTAGGATCTAGTGTTAGCTTCTTGGGTCGTCATTTTAATGTTCAAGATCGCGCTCACGGCAGCACATCTTTAAAATACAAATATATATATTTTTATATGTATCTATTACTTGAGTTTGCCTCAACATTAACACATCGGTATCAAAGTTATATATGTATGTATATATATTGCTTATAAGTTGTCCTCGCTCCTATAATATCTGACCGTTAATTGTTGAATCATATGATTTACCTTTTGCTTAGAGGATAATCTCTAATAAACTTTAAGTTCACACAAAAAGGGTATTGTCGCATAAGTATTTATTTAAATACCGTTTTCTTAGCTTTTTGCTTTCTGATCATTGATCTCAGTTAAGATATTTCTGTATATCATAAACCATGCATTGCCTTCTGTGTGTTTAAGCTTAAGGTAAAGCAATAAAAATATAGATTTAAAAGTAGAATCTGATACCTCAGTTTAATTTATATACAAATCAGAATGATGGATATAATAATGCTGTAAGTACTGCACTAAAAGCATGAGTATCATACACTAGAATTAAATAAAAGGAAAATTTATAGTCGACAATCTCGACAAGTTAATGTCCGGTTCTCAAATGATAAATTAAAAAGGTTCTAAGTAATTTAAATTTCAATGAAATGTTCCTCCATTGTTTTAAACATCTATCTGAAGAATCTGAATCTATAAAAGGGGTATAGGAATATTCGGAAAATCTAATAAAATAAATATATATATCTAATTAAATAATATATTAATAAATCCATATTCCGAACTTAAAAGAAAACCAATTCATACAAAAATTAACTTTGAGCACCGGGTGTAAAATTAAAAAACAAACTAAAGTTCAGAGGCTACCGATAATAAAGTGAGTTTTTTATAATCAATATCGATGTTACTAAATGAGTAAATTTACCATTACTTTTACGATTACAGTTACGTGGTACCAAGTTCGAAACGACGTGTACGTTATGCGAGTACACTTTACAAAGTCTAATATGACGGTGGTTTCTAATTCAACTATGAACTAATTAAGTACGAGTATATATATTTAATTACAGCTAGTCTTACGCTAAACATTAACAATACAATATGTTATACAGACACTTCAGTTTTTGTGCATTATACAGGAAAAAATTATTTCGTGCAAACTACTTTCAAATTACAAACATACTTTTCCAGATGTTATTTAACTCTTATTCCATTTTATTTCAAATCAAATACAAAGGTTCTATTTGTAAAATTTTCTTTCACATTTCGTTTATTCATTTCAATTCAATTCAAAAAGGGTTTATGCCACGAAGTTTTTCAATAGGAAAATTACACAAAGGGTTCACATTATATTTTTGTCAGCAATTTGTTTGAATTTTCACGGTTTGGAACTAGGGGTTTTTGGGCTAAAAGAGTAAATACCGTTTACATGTCCTTTGTATATATCGAAAGAATTCTATATTGTGTTTCAGTATAATATATATATGGGTGTCTAAACATCGCTACAAGTATAGAGCGAGAAATAGAGCGACAGCAATTACATTTTACAGTTACAAGATACAGGGTGTTGTATATAATTAATCCGTTTCTCGTTACAAGCTAATCAAATAAAAACCATCTCGTAAACTAATGTATATAAGGTTGGCTGTTATAGTAGAACTGGATACTTTCTGATCTATGGATACGATTCTCAGCCCAAGCCACTCTCAATTCAAAGGGTTCATACTGCTTATGGCCTAAAAGTTATATCGTTTTTTGTATATATATATATATATATGTGAAAACTTATGTCTAGCCCTCAAATTGTTTACCAAATCGTTCAATATAATGCACTTGCTTATCGATTATATAGTTTGTTTTACTTTAGCTTGACCCTCATTCCAATTCTTGGAGAAACAAATTTACAACAGTTAGTAAGAAGAGTTTTCCACCCGTCTGTGCTTTTTGTAGTGAAAGGTCAAAGCGATTTTTGTTAGGGGAGCATAATAAGCGGGAGAACCTGAAATCAAGATCCAAAACAAGGCTCTATACCGTTTTACTCTTTAAAAGGTTGTTTTCGTTTAAAATTCCTCGTTGCAAAAATTGTACTGATTGATTACGTGTAACAAGTATAGCCAAAAGCTGAGCTCGGTCTGCCCCTTGAAATTGTTTCGAAATCATCGGGGGTGTTCGACAAAATATAAATGAATTTCATTTTCCCTAAATTTTATTACTCCCGTTGTCACTATTGGTGTAAGAACTTTTTTCATGTCAATTAGTTGCTGGAAGACGAGTCTAAGTTATGTTTTCGTTTAGGAAAGTCTTAGCAAGGCTTTCTGCTAAAATTTTACTCACCTCAGTATTTGATTTTTCTTTTATTTAGCCCTTATAAAAAAATTATCGGTTTTATTAGTTGAACTTGGTGTTGAATTCGTTCGTTTCGATTTTCTTTCCTCTTCAAAATATAGCTCAGTATAAGTGATATGTTACGAGCCAGTAAAAGAAAACATCCTTCCTTGCTATATAAGAAAACGTGTTCCTTCTTTAAATATATATATATTTTTTGGTTTTTGTGAATTTTTCTGTAGTATATTTGAATTCTTCCTGCTTAACACTTAAATTAGGTTTGAATACGACTTGTTTTGTCTTTGATTTTAGCATTTCGTTAAGCATTTGAAATGAGCAAAAGTAGCCATTCACTGTTTCTTATTAATATATTATGCATTTAATATAATTTTTGCAATCGATAAATATATAGCTTGTTCGTCAAAGTATCCCTCGAATACTTTGTACGCATTGCTTCAAAATTATTTAACACTTGGACTTAATGTTAAGCTTATTAACTAATTCTCAATACGATAAATTAAAGGTTTCTTGGAGCATTTTTAATGTGATTTATATGTTTTGTGGTTTTTATATTACCCAGGGTTAGTCGAGGGAAATAATTGCTTTTAAATTTTATTGTGTACGTTCGATTTGTTGGTTTTTATTTTACCTTATACATTTATTGTTGATTTTTCACATTTTACTTACCACTTTCTGCATTTGTTTTTAAAGAATTAGTTTGTGCCTATGCACATCAATTGACTAGCTTGTTGAGAGTGTGTTGGTGTGTGTTTGGTTGTATTAGTGTCAGTTTTTCATAGCGCTTGGTTGATAAGAAAAACATAACAACGCCAAACAATAAGCAAGAAGCCAAAAATGCTAGGTCGGGAAATAAAAAAGGGTCTAATTAAACTAGTTTAATTGGGGTCTCACTTTTTTTATGATCTAGTAACCTGATTTGTGAATTTAGCTAAAAATTTGGTCCTCATTAGTCACTGAAATCAACACTACATATTGGATGCAATCGTAATCGGTCATCTAAAACAATATCCAAAATGAAAACTCGATGTTTGCGTGGTTTTCACAATTTTGGTGATTATTTAGGAAGATTTCCTGGAGTATCCTTCAGAAAACCTCTCTATCCACAAGTTCAGTTTATGTAGTTTTCTAGGGTAAATCTCGAAAACTTCTGGTTTTGACACCATCAAAGTGATATGCGTTGTTTTGTAGCCTTCACAACAACAGTTGATGAAATGTTTACTTTTCCTCCCTGGTTTTTCCTGGGTATACCAAAAATTCTACTCTTAGTATGCAATTTGACACATTTTGAGAGACGCCTCAATATATAATTGATATATACATATAATATATAATTTTTTGTTTTGGTTTTACTAATTGAATATATCACGGTCTTGCTAAATATCATCGTATGTGTGTATATATATGTATCTGTATCTATCTGTATATATGCATGTAAATATCTATAAAGTTTTCGCCACTTGAGTTGCTCGTGAGAGCATATCTCAAGGCTATCTAAACCAACTATTCAAATTTCTAAAACCGATTTCCAATCGAAATCCAAATCCAAAAGGTTCCCTCGGATTGATTTCCATGTCGATTATATAGTATAAGTACTTTGCTCAGTTTGATAGGTAATTTGGTTTACGAATACTGACACTTGAATGCTGAAACACAGTTGATCTTATTGTCATATGATGTATGTGTGTATGATGTAGGTATACGTATGTAGTTAATGCTAATGCCTTGCTAATGGGGGACTTCTGGGATCTCGGCTGGGGAAAGAACTGTGACAGATGATATGGGGTTCTCTCTGCACTATTTTGGAGATTGCCGTTGTATATATAAGGGATGTTACTCAATTGACTACTGTACATGTTTCATCATGCGTTTTGTTTCATAAATGTGTGTATATATGTATCTATTATATAGGAATAAATAACTATGTTTATCTAAATATGTTGAATGTCAATAAGTTGGTAATCCTACGATTAAAACAAAATAAAAAACTTCAATTCGCAGAGTGTAATGTTGGAATTATATTACAGCAAGTTCTTGATGTAGTATTTGGCCGGCTAAATATTGATTAAAAATCAACTATGTATTTTTGCACAGAATATAAAAACTCTTGACGACGACTTTATACGACACGAAAAAAAGATGGTTGGTGGCTGGCTGATAGGTTTTAAATTGTTCGTTCTTCAAATGTAATTGCTTGTTCAATAATATAAAAGTTTCATTCAGCTTCTTCGTTTTCGAAAAGAGAGAACTTTTTAAAAGATATTTCGATTTGGAATTTTCGGATTCCTTACTTTAATGACATATCAACCAGCCTTCCAAATTGAGCAATTCAACTATTAATATTGGTAATCAAAAAATAGATATATGTATATGTATATATTTATAGAGAGGGCGCTATATAAGTATGTTCGATCTGGTAACTATATTTCAAAATTAGCAAGCTTCTACTTTGGGTATATATCTTTGGTACGAGAATGGAAAACAAAACATTTCATTGGATATAAGTGGTATGTTGTTTATTATATCGAATTCAGACTGTTGCAACTGTTACAAGAACAAATAACTAAGTAATTTCCTTATTTCTCGCACTGAATAAATGTTGAAGCTAACGGAAAAATAATCATAAATTATACTGTTAACATAGGCATTTTAAAAGCATTTTTTGACTTCTTGCTTTATTGGCTAGTATAAATAAGTGAAAAATGCAGTAATTAAATATACTTTTTTTATTTGGTTTGTTTTAAAAATTATGTCAATAGAACAAAATGTGTGTACGTAATCAAAAGGAATTTAACGTATTTTTTTTTGGTTTGGCAGGGTAAAATCAATCTTAAGCTAAAATCAATTTTTTCTGAGATCGAGATCTGACAGAGGAGTTTAAAAAATTATAAATATTAATATTGATAAGTAAATGGCACCATAGCATGTGTGGAATGTGTTAGAGTCTTAAGCATAAACAATAAATAAATAAATTAGTCTCTGCATATGTAGATGGTTCCCAAGACTCGAATTCAGCCCAGCAAATGTTAAAATCATTTTGGTTAATATGCAAAATCTTTGGTATACGAAAACGATAATACATCATACTCACCCCTCGAGGCGAAAGTCTACAGGAATTTAAAACGATTCTGCACAATCGCACATTCATTTACTTTTTGGTACTGGCAAATGCATCGAAATTTAATAAAGTCTACACATGGGTGAGAGGAGCAGATAAATAGAGAGAAAGACAGCACAGCACAACAACAGATACAAGAGTGTGGTTTACGAGGTAAATCAAATCAAATAATACAGTATGTGATCAAATATTTACAATCAAATTAATCAAATCATAAGAAAACACAAATGTTTGCTCAACTCATGGCAAAGTTGTTTGTTGTTTTGTTCGTTGGATTTTATTAAACACAAAAATTACTTCAAATGTTTCATTGTTTTCCATATAATGTTTGTATGAGTGTATATAAACTAGATATTTACATACGCAAAAAATTACTTTCCAAATGATAACTAGGAATTAAAATTAAACTTCAAACATGCAAGCGAATTAAATGAGACAAATACATAACTATCCAGGAAGTTTTTCACGGGTTTCTTCTTATTTTAACCTTTGTTCTTGTTTTTCAATGGGTAAAGTATTTGTCGAATGCAAAATCAAATGCAAATGCTACAGATAAGGGTAATTACAAAATAATATTAAGAACTAAAATTGTGCCATTTAAAATAATAAGCTACAGTAAAGTAATGTTACCTGGTTTATGAGTTGTTTGTGGATGGTTATGCAATTGAAATACGAGTTGGAAAAGGTTGGAAAATCTAGGAGATTAGTACTGCCCTAAGGACTTGTTTTCACTTGAATTTCTTATTAACTAAAATGAAGCCGCTAGTCTCAGGCGGTCAAAACTATAATAATAATAAGCAAATGCCAAAATGTTCAACAAATGTTATTAAGTTACTTGCTACAAATGATTGAAATTGAATGGGAACTAAACTAGTTTTAAATATAAATCAAGAGTCGCACACTCAGAACACCACCAAAATTTGGTTTGTTCATTGTGGTTTTCGTATTATTATATTATTAAGTACAAAGAACAGAGTTGAAGAAATACAAGAATGGAGAATGGGGGGGAGTTTCGTGTAAAAGAGTTGGTGATGTCCGTTGGTGATTGGTTAAATCTGTTGTTTTAATCTATGCTGGGTGAATTAAATTCGAACTCAACTAAACTTCTAAAATAATAGTTTCGATTACGTTTAATCGCTTTAGTTGCGTTAGCTTGGTTTAAACATTAATTAATAACTCTTTGTCTTGAGCAAAATGTTTTCTTTTGCAGTTTCATTCAGTTAATTAATACTGCCCTTGCAGGAGTTTCTCTTTCATTTCAGTTGAGTTTGGGCCTCCAAAACAAATTAGAAAATTCTTCGATTTTCAATTAGTGAGTTTAGGGCTCCAAAAAAAATTTCAAAATTCTTCGATTTTCAATTAGTGAGCGCCTTTCTTGATTAATCGAGCGTGAATTAGCTTATAAGATGCATTCCTTGCTCTTGCTTTTCATAAATATGTATTTATATTTACTTTTAGTGTTTTATTTATGTTTATTTTAATTTAGTTTTAGGTTTAATGGTTTTATATTATGCACTAAAAATTATATATTAACGGCTACATTTAAACGCAATCACAATCGGTGGTTTTTTAATGTGTTTTCCTTCTTTTGCTTCTCTAACGCTCTGTAATTTTTGCTTTTTGGTTTTGAATTTTGTTTTTCCTTGAATTCGCTTCCTTGTTTTTTTTTTTTTCGTTGCCTATGAGTAGTCCGATACTAACTAACATATAAATGATTTATTATATATTTATATGTTAATTAGCATTTATTAAACTCGCCCGAGGGCGCCTTAAATATAATACTTAACTTGCCTTCCGTTTATCGGACTACCAACTAAGCCAAACTCAAAGGAAAACCAACTTCGAATGAGTGTGTTTCTGCGTGGTTCTTTGAATATTAATGCATGGGACCATGTGGATTTTGAATGGTTCTACAACTAAGGGGTGGTGGTGTGTGGTGAGTGTTTCATTCAAGTTACCAAACAGACCCGTGTCTTAGACATACATGCCCATGCCGTACATGGTGCTCCAATCGACGCCCTGGAAGCTAGACATGTCAACGTTAGCCAGTGCATAGTTGGCGTAGGCAGCCGCTGGATTGGCAGCAGCGGCGGCAGCAGCGGCATTCAGCGGATTGCCGGCCATCAGCCCCGCCTGCTGGGCGGCAGCGGTCAAGCTGTGGGCTCCAGCACCTGCACCATTCGCCGCGTTGGCCGCCAGAGCGGCAGCCGCTGCTGCCGAGTGCGCCTGCGAAGCGGAATTCGAGACGGCGTTGTGGTGGTTCTGCTGCTGCTGCTGGGCAGCGGCCACATGGGCGTTGTGGGTTTGCTGCTGCTGGTGGTGATGCTGCTGCTGTTGCTGGTGATGGTGGGCAGCGGCGGCCACGCTCTGCGCCTGATGGGCCTGCATCAAGGCGGCATTGGCAGTGGCGGCGCTGGCAGGGATCGAGTAGGGTGCATACCTAAGAGGGGGAAGCCATATATTAGTTGGGTTTTTAAAACGGATTGTGCCAGATTTCCCAGGACGGTCTACTCACCTCACGCTATGCAGCGCTGTTTGCGGATATGTGGTCAGCAGCTTGCCGAAGCCCGCCTGATTGGCCATCGAGGCGGCCGCGGCGGCGTTTTGTACTTGAAACGGATTCTGTGATATGAGCGCGGCCTGCTGGGCTGCGGCGGCGGCTGCCGGGGATTGTAGCAGCTGTGCAGGGTTCTGCAGCATAGCCAGCGGGTTCATGGAGGCGACGCCAGCACCACGACCTCCAATAAGCTGGCCCGGAGCGGTGGGCAACTGTACGCCCAATGTGCCCAACATAATGCGCTTCTGGAGGAGCTGAGCGGCCGGGGTGACCGCCTCCTTGGGTTGTGCCTTCTTGCACTCGACCTTCTTGTTCTTGATGGTGTGGAAGTGGATCTCGCAGACGCGATCAACCACATCCTCGTTCTCGAACGTGACGAACCCAAAGCCACGGTGGCGCTTCGTTTGCTGGTCCATCAGCATGACCGTTTCCTCGACGGGTCCGAACTGGCTGAAGTAGGCCTTGACCTCCTCGGCGGAGGTATCCTGCGAGACGCCGCCCACGAAGATCTTCTTGGTCTTGTTGGCCTGGCGAGGTCGGTTCTTTGGCGTGGCATGCTTGGGATCGATCTTCTTGCCATCGAGTGTGTGAATGGGCACCTTGAGGACCTTCTCCACGGTGCAGGGTTCTTGGAATGTGATGAAACCAAAGCCGCGACTGCGCTGTAGGTGTGAACGGGGAAGAAAAACAAATAAGCACGGATTCATTAGTTGGGATAAATTATCAACTATAAGACACGGTTAGAGGCGTCTAAGTCTAAGTTGCAAATGTTGTAGTTATATAACTAGGATTAATAATCGTAAAATGTCCTACGTAACGTTAGCAAAGATCCAACAAAGTAAGAATCAATCAAGTCGATCGGAACTCAATCTTCCACAAGTATATAAAAATTATATATATATAGATATATGTAAACATAGATACGGATACAGTTTATATGCATGTATGTAGATGGCTTTATCGACTGAATTGGCGTGGCGTTTTTACGCTTTTTGCTCATCAAGTTCGCATTGTCTTTCCTTTTTTTTTTGTGGTGTAAACACAAACAAGTTTTAATTTAAATCTAAAGAACACAAAATATGTTTTAACTAAAAACTAAAATTCTTCTAAGGATACTTTTGCTTTGTTAACAGAATACCAATATTTTTACGCAAGTAGATCGATCGTTATATGGTCATTTGCTAAACTGAAACATACATATATCACAGAAACATTACGAAATATATGCATTCAACGTGTTCTCCATACTGATGCGGCACCCCTCTATATCCCAAATATATTTAAGTAGGAGGCATAGATATATACACGAAAACTGGAGGATACCAAAACTTTCGTTCATTCTGCACTGAATGCAAACTCAACTCAAGGATACAAATGTATGTGGCAATTACATATGGTGTACGTGATATTAAGGCTTTAGTATGTGGAGAAGTAGTGACAGTGCATTTTAGAACTATAGAACAATTATAATCAGATTTTAAAGGAAATCAACATGGTAAATAGTTTTCCATAATAAAAGATTACAGCAATTGAATTTTGGGAAATTTACAATAAATTACTAAAATATTTATTTTCAGTATTCACCAAATTGTCAAATAGTTCTAAAACGCATTGTTTTAAAAATAGGTTATTTGGAAAAAGTGGGAATGCTCTAGATATGTGTTCTAAAAATCGGAAGCGCTTTGTTTTTATATATTAAAGTGAAGTTGAAACCCGTTTTGCCATACAATTTGTTTTCTTCGGTTAGTTTTGCTTAATAATTACTTAATAGATTTTACAAAGAATGAGTCTTCAATGTGTGATATTGTTGCTTAGTCTAAGTATTATTTCTTGTACCGGTTACGTATATTACAGTAATGGGAGATACATTTTTTTCTTAAGCCTAGGGCAAAGTACATTCAAATGGCTGAAATACAATTTATTATACATAATTCCAGAGAGAAATCGAGAGACTATAAGACTACCTACCTAAATAAAATAGTAATAGTAAAATATATAATTTCTAGTTAATTAATTAACCCTCGGGTAAAATCTTTCTTTAAAGAATGAGCATCATTTATTGGCGGGAATTGGTAGGGAAACACATCTATCTACTTACATATACAGGACCTAGGTCATATCCTAATATTTTCGATTTATGAAATTATGCCGATTTTCGTGTTCTAATTACTAAGCAGAATGGATTTCTTCAATTAATATGGTTACAAAACAGGGTCCCAAGAATAAAAAATCAACAACGTAACACAACTAAAAATATTTGCTCGAGTGATATTCGAACTACACAACTAAAAAATGTTGAGGTACTTATTTGGTTGGTTAATTTATATGATTCGATATGCCAAAGAAAATTAAAAAGCATTAACTAAACACACACAAACAAAATGTCGCATAATGGTTATTTATAAGATGGTCTAGCGTTTACGGGGTCTTGTAATATGGTAATAAATATGTATGTATAGGGTAATTTATGCCAAACTAAGGTTCTTATTTATGTTACACAATCAATTCAACAGTTGCCAGGACGATTTTCGGTTCCATCTTACGCTAAAGTGGGAACGTGGGCATTGGAAAGTATTATTATTGGGGGTAAAGCACGCCTCTTAACTATAGTTTGAATTGAAATCTAGGTTTAAAAGTGGTGGAAGATATGAAAGATATACTCGTTAGTTTGATTTGCTTTGAGGCTTGCTTAAAATCAATGCATGGAATTTCATTTTTGTTGAAAACTTTTTTTTTTTTTGTGGTGAGAAACGCTAAAACAAACCAAGTACGCAATGCGGAGTACAAGTACGATTAGGAGTACAAGAACGAGTACATTCAATTAGAGATACGAGTACAATTATGCAGTTATATTTATTGCTCAGAGTTATACGAAATACGAGAGTTACGATGCGCCAGTTTTGAGTAATTCAAGTACGCTAAACGTTCTCTTTTTATACAGTAGTTAAAGTACTTGGCGATTGCTTTTTGTGGATTTTGTTTTTATAAATAGTACCTAAGCCGTCGCTGGTTCGTCATCCTGTGGTTGGCATCGTGGCTACCTGGGCCAGGTATTCGCTGGTTCCTTTATTGGCTTCCGGCCTCGTCCTTGACTCGAGACTCCTCACTTTCGGTTGTGGTTTTATGTTCATCAAAATTATGTTATGTTTAGTAGTTCGTACATTTAGTTTACTACATATGACTAGCTATATAATTGACTGATCTTAGGTTCTTATGGACTACAGTGCTCCCCCAGCTTATCGCAAGGATCGTCTTCATAGGCGATACGAGGCCTGAAGACAGTTGGTAAACCAGTTTTCTTTCGCTTCTGTTGTTTTTCTTCATTCTTTTGTTTGTTTCTTGTTTTTTGTATACTCTTTTAAAGGGGGAAAAGGAACAAAAGGTGTTTTGTGTGTGTATATCTTTCGGGGTCTACTTGAGGGGACAGGACAACCCCGTTAGTCGATCGCGGCGAATACAACTGCCCTATCATGCATTCGTGGCAGCCCGACTCATTCCGTAATTGCGCAATTGGCTCGGAAACAACCCCAGGTGTGTACGTATACGTATAGAATTGTCCTGTGCCGAATCCAAATACATCGAACCCTAGCTGCGGAGGTCGTAGGAACAGCTGCGCCGCAGGAACAGGACTCGGAACAATGCGGCAGCTGCTGTTTTATGGCCCAAAAGCAGCGCGCGCGCTCTTTTTCGTTGGGGAGCCACATTGTACATAATCGAATTGAAATATATGTGTATGTTGCAACTAAATGCTTGTAGGATGTGTGGGTAATGTCCGCTTATCAAGCGGACAAATTGCTCAAAGCATTAAGCATTTCGAAAAGTCAATTTCCGTTGCAATAACTCTTGTTTTTCGGGGGAAGTCCCCTATCGCAAGAAATCGGGAATGTCGAAATAATTTGTCAGCAGACCTTTGACGTTTCTAAGAAACAAGGTGTTCTGAAAAGTATTCAGGGAATGCATTTGTCTGCAATCAGTAATCAAATAAATTAAAAGCTTCCTGCTCTAAAAATAGTATATCTAATAGTTTACCTAAGAACCTACTTACGAGATTAAATAAATAAACTAAAGGCCAATTAGGAGAACTAATAATCAGTTATACTTTAATTGGAGAACGCTTAAAATAGGGAATTGTGATTTCTTAACCTTATTCCTTGGTTTTTAAGGTGAATTGTAAGGCTTTAAATTTCTCAGGAAATGGTGGCCAGCATGTTCAAAGGAAAATTGATACACCCTGCATACAAATTATGACAGGAAAATTGGTTCTTAAGTTTGTGTCTCAATAAACAGTTCCGAGTTGATCAACCCTGACAAGCTGATCTACATATAAAACCTGATTTATTTAAATTTGGATTCGGTGGTCCTTTAGTCGCCCTCTCCCTCTTCCCCTCCTTCTTGGTCGTCTTTTGTTTTTGGCACGTAACGCCGAAAGAACTGTAATTCTAAACCTCTGCTGGAAGGCAGAAAAAAGGAGAGGATGCAAAGAAGGCGACAAAAACCTGCAGTTTTGCAGCTGTGCAAAAGGTAAATCACAAAGAGTAGGGACCGATATCAATGGTAGCTGTAAACCCAAAAGGCAGGGGATTATGGAGGTACATCATACATAGAATAGATATAATAATAGAAATAGAGGATATTTCGGCTTACCTGGGTGACAGGATCCTTCATGATGAGCACATCGGTGACGGTGCCAAACATGTTGAAGTATTCCTTGAGCTTGTCGGATGATGTTTGCCAGCTGAGGCCGCCAACGAATAGTTTTCCGGGTGCGGGATCAGAGCCACTGACTCCGCTCAAACTGGGCGTGGATCTTCCGGAGGAACCGCTCTTGTTGCTGCCATTATTTTGGCCCGCCCCGGCGGAGGCATTCACATTCTCCTTGAGCAGAGCGAGGGCCGCCTGTTGGGCCTGCTCCTGATTGGGCTGATCCTGCCCAGAAGTTACCACCACTGAGTTTTGGCTCTGTTGTACCGCTTGCTGCGATTGTTGGGCGGCACTTTTCAAGACCGCGGCTGTGGTCAATCCGCCGCCAATGGAGGCCACACCATTGTTGGCTATCGAGGCCACCAGAGCCTGGTGCAAATCCCGATTGTGATGCGGATCGATAAGGCCTGCTGCTGCGGCGGCCGCTGCTGCAGCCGCATTCTCCATGGGATTACTGCGGACATAGAAGAAACTATCAGCGGTGAGCAGATGATCTTCGCCAGAAGTGGGTGGCGGCGGCGGCTGGCGGTGCAGCATGGTGGCGCCCTCCTGAAGAGCGTGCATTTCCTGCTTTATCTGAATTTTGAAGCCGTTCAAAGAACAGTTACTCGCGTTTATGGACTTTTTTAGCTGTTTTCCTTTGTGTATTTTTTTTGCCACTTAATTTTATTTGGCTTTCTAGCAGTTTCTTGTATGGCTTTCCAAAAAAAAAAAGTAGAGACGTTGCTTCTGCTTTGGTTTTTTCAGACTGCCTTCGGATTCCTTTTTTTACCACTTGCTTTGACTACGCTTCCTTTTTTCGGCTTTACTTTGTGTTGTTGCCAATGGCAATGAATAGTGTTTTTCCGGTTGTTCAACAAGCTCGCGAATTAATTCTTATGCTATAAATATATGCCCAAAACGTTTATGGAAATGTTCTAGCAACACGAAACTAAATTGTATCCTTTATTTATTTTAGTTCGTTCTCGGCCTTTTGCGGTTGCGACTGCGCAGTTTGAAAACTGAATTCGAAATGCTGTTGGCAGAAGCAGAATGCGCAAGGGAATTCAAAAAACTCGCGACAGCTGTCACGGGTACAGGGTTGCCGAGCAGCCGGCAGATGACAGCTGCAAAACTATCGATAATTTTTGAAAATTTAGGGTACGATAGGGAATAGTTTTAGAGAGATACTTTAAATGGTACTACACTGTATTTAATATAAATAAAATTAATATTTAATATTTATTGCCATAAATTGTTTTGTAACACTACTTGTCGAGCCTTAGGTAATTCATTGTAAATATTGTACTACTGGCGCATATAAACACCCTTACATTTTTGAAACTAATATTTGAGTTTGTACTATAATAACGACTTTTAGTTTTTTATAAAAGGATTATACAAGTTTTACCTATCCAAGTCTCGGGAAATTTGACAGTTAAATTTTAATTTAATTTCTAAATAAGACACCACTTTTAAAATTTTCTTTGCATATGCGTGGAAGAGTGAGGGAGATAGGTAACAATAAATATTAGAGTGCAAAGCGATGTTGAGAACGTTTTCATCCACTTGAAAAGTATTGAGATGGAATAAATGTTTATGATTTACGATTGAAAGGATATTCTATTAATTCATTATCACATAAAAGCCTTTTGAATCGACACCAAAATACAAATCAAGTTAATCAGATTTTTAGAGAATTAAACCACAATCATTTAGAAGTATGCCATTTTAAAATCGGATGTCTGTAATGAAAGTTATGGGCTTAGAAGTTCAGGTTTTAGGTAACTTTTCTGCAGAGCCATTTTTCGAAAATTTGGAAAGGGGTAACATCATTAAAATTACGAAAAATCGACCCCAAAATACAAAACAAACTGAAAACACAGTTTTTTAGAGAATTAAACCACAATCATTTAGAAGTATGCCACTTTTAAATCGGATGTCTAAAAGAAAAGTTATGGGCTTAGTAGTGCAGGATTTTGGTCACTTTTCTGCAAAGCCATTTTTCGAAAATTTGGAAAGGGGCAACATCATTAAAATGAAGAAAAATCGACCCCAAAATACAAATCAAGTTGAAAACACAGATTTTTAGATAATTAAACCACAATCAATTAGAGGTATGCCACTTTGAAATCGGATGTCTGTACGAAAAGTTATGAGCTTGGACGTGCAGGTTTTAGGCGACTTTTCTGCAAAGCCATTTTTCGAAAATTTGGAAAGGGGTAACATCATTAAAATTATGAAAAATCGACCGGAAAATACAAATCGAGTTGAGAACACAGTTTTTTAGAGAATTAAACCACAATCATTTACAAGTATGCCACTTTGAAATCGGATGTCTGTAATGAAAGTTATGGGCTTAGAAGTTCAGGTTTTAGGTCACTTTTCTGTAGAGCCATTTTTCGAATATTTGGAAAGGGGCAATATCATTAAAATTATGAAATTTTGACCCCAAAATACAAATCGAGTTGAAAACACAGATTTTTAGATAATTAAACCACAATCATTTAGAGGTATGCCACTTTGAAATCGGATGTCTGTACGAAAAGTTATGGGCTTAGAAGTGCCGGTTTTTGGTCACTTTTCTGCAGAGCCATTTTTCGAAAATTTGGAAAGGGGTAACACTATAAAAATGAAAAAAAATCGACCCCAAAATACTAACCAAGTTGAGAACACAGATTTTTAGAGGATTTAACCACAATCATTTAAAAGTATGCCACTTTCAAATCGGATGTCTGTAAGAAGAGTTAAGGGCTGACAAGTGCAGGTTTTATGTCACTTTTCTTTTTAGATAATATTGTTTTATTTTATTATTTTAAGGATTTTAGTTAATACCCATCCTTAATAAAAGCTTCTTTTTCAATTTGCTTGAGTTCTAACTGTTATGCTAATCTATAACTGTGCGATTTCATCCCATAGGTCCTTCCCATTTTAGTTATCACGATAATAGGCGGGATAATTAAAGTTGGCGCCATGATTCGTTTGGCTTTTGTTAAGGACGATGTCTGGTTTACCAAGGATTCAGCGTATTACGAGTATTGTGAGACGCGACAGGGACCGTGGTACAAGCCGAAGAGCCGAAAGGTGAGTACCTATAGTAGGTTTAATAAACTAGTATATACATATATGTACTTTTCCACAGTGGGGTGGCCGCGATGATTATGAAATGCCACCTGGACTAATCATGGCCAAGCAAGGCGATGTCAATGGTCCTTCATGTAAGTTATTACTTAATAATTTTTAGCGCTTCCCAGAAACTTTTCTTTAAAATTTTGGTTATTTAAGGCATTTGGCTGATCTTTATTGTTAACGCGCTGGCCATTTTTAGCGTTTTTTGTCACCGAGTCTATTTTTGAATGGGAGGCGTTGAAAATTTTCATGATCAACGAATTTAACGATAAATAATGAATATGAAAATTTTCCATGCATTCCAGATTCGGAGGACGGTGACAAGAAAGATGAAGACGGTCCGAGCGTTAAAGGAGTTGTAGGCCATGCACTTGTTACAGGTGTAGCTTTGGGCTTGGCAACAATGCTTTAAATTATATAAGATGAAGACGATTGTTTAACTAATTAAGGAGCGAGACGCTCTTACTTGCAACAGGGCACTCATTTTTATATTTATTTGTAACGTGTATCCAACAGTTGAAAAAAAGAAGTAAAATTCGCCTGGATTGGAGGTGGGTCAATAAGCATCGAAACTATGTATTTCATAAATCTGAATATAAGGTTACCATCTTGTAGTCTGACCATAAGCTTTCGAATTCGTTAAGAGGGATTTCCAATGCTGTTGAACGAGCTCTGAAGCGAGGTTTGATGCCAACCTTGAAATCGATTTAAACTAATTTTCTCTATTTCACAGAGATATCTTCAAGCATTCCACTGAGTCTAAAGAGTGCAACTGCATAACTTTCAAATTGACAAGAAGAAAATCGTACTATCCTATTTTAGGTTTATTTATATAGAACTATTTTATATGTATATTAAAAAAATTAATTTATTTCTGAATAGAAAATGTACTGTTTGTTTAAAATTGCACAGTTAAGATATTTTAATACAGATCAAAATAACTCAGCGCCATCTAGCGTTTAGTAGACGTTGTTAGTCGTGGTATGCTAACACCAGATGGAGCATGCGCGCACATCAGCGACCTCTAGTGGATAGTGGCCTACGTCGTGTGTATAATGTATATAAGTATGAATATAAGAGTCGCGAGGTTAGTGAAATGGCAGCGCCTGGCAGTGTGACCACCTTTGGGCTTAACGCAAATATAGCCGCTTTCTGGCCACTTTCGCAAGGCGTTACGGAACATTCTGCGTTTTCTCCAAGGTGGTCATACAGTTTTGGCGCCGTTGTTCAAAGTTCTTAAGTTACCCTTTGAGGCTTAAATTCTTTGCCATACCTGGACGGCCTAAAACGGTTAAGAGATCACGGCAGGTGTTTCTACTTGATGGTAGACGTCATTCACCTGACTGGGCTGAATGTCTTATGAATAATATTTAAACAATTTACCCATATCCTATTACCTAATTATTTCCTATTATTACCTAAGATGTCTAAATTACCAAATAATGATCTGTAATTAAAAAAAACAACTGTTAAATATAAATTAAATTGTTTTCTAATTTCCTTGTATGGCAGCAGACATGTCTTTCCAAAATAGTTGAGAATATCCTTTAAAAGTAAAATCTTTTAAAACGATGTAGAAACTATAATTGTGGGCATGTCACGCATAAAACTATATATTTCCGATCTAACAAACTCTATTTTTTTAAGGTTTTTATATTTTTGGGGGTAAGAAACAGCTTTTATTGATAAAAGTATTTGAATCTGACTGCAAATAGTAAAGAAAAAAATAATTAAATAAAAAAGTAGCCAAAAGTTAAGAGTTACAAATTATAGGGACACTAAATGAGCCCTTCAGGTCTTACATATAAATATTAAATGGGAGCTCAACGACAACCGGCTGTATCTAAGTAAAACAAAATAAATAACTCGCTCAAATATGAATATGTTTTGATAATGCCCTCAGCAAATTGCTGTACCTTTTGTGTGGACTCCCCTGCAAGTCCTTCCTTCCTTCCCAAATGTAAACTCATTTTCCAGGGCGCCTGCGCCTTTCACCAAACCCAAAACGAAGGAAAGTTCGGGCGAAAAGAAAAATCCCTAAAAACATGAATTGGTTGCTGCTTGGGACAATATTCGGTCTTAAATTGGGACCATGTTTTTTTTTGTGTGCTAAATGGAACGCATGTGTGTGTGGGCAAAAACAAATGGTGGGTGCGTTATGTGCGTTATTGATTTTTGGCTCAGGAAATGGGAAATAATGCCAACGGATATGAAATTTATTAAAATAGATTGCCAAATAATTCAATGAAGATGTTGAAAAGCAAGCTTTGATGGTGGGAGACTGGGGTTGGCATTTTGGGGTGGGGTTTTCTCTGCACGTGTGTGGTTTTTCCTCCATCGGTTGTTGAACTTAACGAAGCGACGTCGTCTGCAGGATTTTTTGCCGTGTGAAAGACGTCTGTCAATTTTATGGCTACTGACCCAGAAAAATGGAATGTTAAAGAAGCCTTTTAATGGAAGGAGCAGGGTTTCACAAATACAGCAAGGATTTACTGAAATTTGTGTGGGAAATACCCAAAAATGGTGATGGCGATGACATCAGCAGTCGTCATCGCGATATGTAATTCGATTAGGCGCACTTAACGTCCGCCCTCTTCATATAGAAACCCCTACTGCTCTCATCCTACGCCTCGCATTTTAATTGCGTCAAATAAACAGCAGGGAAGGTGCTTGGTCACGAGCCTTCATCCAACTTTTTATGGCCTCCCCTCCGCGGAGTGATGGCGTACACACTAAATGAAGCACTTAAAGGTGACTTTATATATTTAAGGACGTTGTTCAAGACGGAACAAGCAGGGAAAACTAATCGTTAAGTAGCTGGTTGGATGGGCACAATGTGTATAATTTTTCTGGAAAATCTGTATAATGTTTTACATTGAACTTGACCATTATAACTATTATCTTTTTAGTAAGAAATAGAACGCTGATTTTTAGAAAATAAAATTCATCATTATTTTACCTGGCTGGCTATAAGATATTCCATTTTCTATTGGAAATACATTTTTAGAAATGGTGAAGTCATGTTTTTCTATAATTATTAATCCCCTTAAACAAAATGATCATAAGCAACCTCAAGTAAAAGCTGAAAAATATTTAGCTTGCACCCAAAATCTAAAACTGATTATTCAGCTGTCCTTTAACGACTCCAGCGTACAAAGCCGGCTGTCAGGACGAAATACTTTCAAATCCGCATCGGCGATCCGGTGACAAGCTGCAATCTGAAAGCAACTCAATCTACGAGTGGTTTTCCCCTGGGCCAAAAATTGCAATGCAATTTGCCGGATCCGTTGCCAGAAACAACAATAACAATCGGGGAAAAACATGAAAGGCTTGCTCCAACAATTTCCCACTCTCTCGCCTGCCGTTTATCCTTTGCCCTGCATTGTACACCCACCCACCCAAGTGCATCAAATTTGTGTAGACATAAAATTGCAGTTCAGTGAAAAACGAGAGAGAGCTGTATTTTCATTGAGAAAAATGCCACAAAATGAAAATGCGATGGACGACAACTCTTTTCGGGCTAAAAGCATATGGCGCAACTTTATTGTTTTTACATTTGATTTTGCCAAATGTGGTGGGGCGGGGGCGGGCGGTTAGTAAAAGCACTTGCATTGGGCAAAGTGCAGAGGGCCACGGAAAACGCCGCATAAACTCGGCTCTGGGAAAAGTCTATATATCATATATGTGCGATTTACGGGGGGTGGCTTTCGGATTTGAGCACTGGAAGCAGCGAAGCTGACTGGAAGCAACCACCCTCGAAAAAGAAGCGCCCTCCCGTACACCGAGCAAAAATCTGCTCTAGTAAAAACGCATTTCCACCGGCGGGACATAAATCCCGCCGTGCGGAAGAGAGAGAGAGAGAGCGAGAGCGGGGCGAGAAAGAGACGGCCGAACCAACCCCCTGAAATCGGGGGAGATATATTTTGCAATTGGAATGCGCGCGCAACCCTCGAAAGCCGACGAAAATCGAGACGATGGTGGCCGCTACCCTGGGCTGCCTTTCAGTCAACTTTGGGTTTCCGTACGTGCAATTTCTCCCGGACCGATGACGGATCGCACGGACTTCGAAAGCGGGCCAGAAACTAACCCAAATCCCTTTTGGATAGCCCCCACCTAAAAAAGCGACCCCCAATGTGTTTCAGCTAGTGAATAAAGTGCTGCAAAGAAATATATGCAAGGCGAAGAGATATAAAAAGGATATATGTCACGAAATCGGACGCTTGCCATTGATATTGTCCTGTCACAGCAGTATTGTAACACTATATTATAGCTTACTGCTGGGTCGGGGCATTAACATTGTTGAGCGTCATTAGCAACGAGAGGCGGTCAGGAAAAGCCGAGGAAAACGCACCAAGCTTTCTTTCCGGCTTTGTGGAAAACACACAAACACACGCTGCGATTGTGTGTGTATATGAGCAACCGGAAAAATCAATTTTCCATTTTTAATTCAAAGCTCACACAGCACAGGACACTCGCACACACGCACACAACGCACGTGCATGTATATATACAAATGTATATGTATCGGGCCAAAAAGGGATAAGCAGGATGCTGTAAACTCTGCGGGGCGAGCGAGAGGGAGATAGCGTGAAAGGGACAGAGACAGCCAAGGAGAGAGCAAAGAGAGAGCACACCAGCACACAGGGATAAATCGCATTTTGTATAGACAAAAGCTGAGAAAATTAATCAAAATCAGTTTAGTAAAATGAAACGAAATAATAGTTGTTAGTTTGGGAAAGGATAAGCCAAGCTTAGGCTTTTACTATAATTCCCAACTCCCTTTTTTTCTCGAGATTTTGTTAAAATTGAATCCAAAAAGCGACCACTCCCTGATTTTTCTCGCTGTTCGTGGGAGTTCCTCGGTGGGCTGAAGAAAAGCATTAAGGGGATGCAGAGACGTACACTCTTTTTTTTTATGCCCGGAAAATTGTTGCCAGCCTGAAAAGCCGGAAAAGTTCAGGGATATGCCCAAAAGTTGGGCCAGAATCAGCAGAGCATCATCAACCCCTAAATATAATCCCATTGCATCCAAAGGGCCGGGGCCTGCATAAGAATAGCAAACAAAAAAATCCAAAAAGATGACAAAGAAAGATGATGAATTGGGAGATTGAGGGCAGGAACAGCAGCAGCAGGGACAGCTGAAAAATGGCATTTAAATGCAGTCCAAAAAGGATGGGGGGAACCTGAGAATCCCTCGCTAAGGGTTGCTCTCTCTTTCTCCTCAAATCTCACGTTTCTGCAGTTTGATGACGATGATAATGGCCTAGCTATGGGATTAGTCCACAAAAAGGGGGGTGAGATTCGAAATTTGCCGGCCTGCGATTGCACATGCTGTTGCTATTTCCCATTTGCCATTTGCCATTTGCCATTTGCCATTGCCGTTTTGGGCTTATGTTTCTGTCAGCAAGGATCAAACCCTTTATGGGCGTTTCTCGGCAGCTGTATGCGTCAGTGTGTGTATCTGTGCCTGGGTGCTTTGCCTAAATACTTCGAAATTGGCTAAGCGTTTGTTGTGTCCATCAAATTGACAATGCTTAGCTCTGCTTGAGGTAGCCAAATTGTTTCTACATTCAAAGGGTTCCTCTGCATCCTTGTGCCATGATTAAGGATTAAGGGTTGCTGCATTTAATATGCACCGGCGGAAGTGAAGTGTTCCACGCTTGAATCGAAAATGTATCACTTGACAGTCAGGCATTGAGTTCGAATATTTAATTCGAAGAGGATTATTCATCTGCATTTCACAACATGTCTTAGAAATTTTCTAGTTGTTGAATAACATTAAAAATAAAAATATAGAAAATGGTTTATTTATATACAAATTATTGGTAGATGGCCATCATCAATTGCATTAATTTCTGTATTAAAGGCCAAATGAAAAATGATTTGAGTTTGCCAATTATATTTTATGCGTTCACTTTGTTTAGATTTGTAAGTATAAACACTTATTTTAGTTTTATCTTTTTGTTTTCATAAGTTAGCTTGGTAGCATATGAAATAATATATGAAATAAATTTAACAAAAAATAAATAAAATTATAAAACAAAATTTACTTTTGAACGTTCGGATTTAAGGTTACCAAAATGAACCACCCTTATTAAATCCTATTTATCTGTGATAAAGGACAAATCTATTTCCAACACTAAAATAAACATGTCAAAAGTTGACGTTTTAATTTTTCACCAAACAATGTTGTTTGTGTCGGCCAACAATATATATTTAAAGGACCCACCATTTACCCTTTTAAATGATTAATTGCCACAACAATACAAAAAATAGGGACAAGTCGGTTATACAAAAATGAAAAAAACGGAAGCTGGTGATAAAAAGTGCGGAAATTACGTTGACCTAAAAATAAAACTGCCAACCAAGTTTGCCGGCACGGCCACCTAGACACACACATTTAGAAAGGAACGGGAAAAGAGAAAGAGAGAGTAAGAGAGCAAAAGGATACTGGGAGAGACAGCAGGACACGCACTTGCACTCATGCACTTCAAATATGATGAAAAGGTAAACGTTCCACTCACCCGGACGCACACAATATCAAGGGACTTGTCAAGGATCTCGCAAGGATAAGAAGGATAACACATGTATATGTGGGCAAGAGTCCTTTCGTGGCTGGCAGTGCATATAAATGCGTGGAAGAACTGAAGGGTTAAGGTAAGTGGTTCCTCGTAACCACCAAAGTATTCCCCAACCCACAGACATATGCAAATTGTCGGTGCTTTTGTGAGCTTATTAAGTGCTTGAAAGTGCATTACAAAAATGCACACACACACACATGCATGGGCCAGGGTGGTGTCGGGGGAATGGAGGAGCAAGGACCTGCAGCCGGAAAAATGCTTTCAAGTCAACCCACTCGGAAATGAGAGCCCGGCAACTGCTGCTCCCTTTTCTCTCTCTTGCGAAGAGTGACAGCATCGAAATGAGCAAATGCACAGAGAAAAAAACTAATTATTGAACGCCTTTTCCAATTTAAAATCAAATTTAGGAAAGCCCAAATTTGTTTAATTATAAGTTTATTTAAACCAAGTAGTATTGTAAAAGATATACTAAAGAAATAGTTAAGCAGACATCATAACAATCAAAAAGTAAAAATCTTAATTACAATCTGTTTATATAAATTAAAAAAAAATCCAAAGAACATATTTATAAAAATATATTATAAGAGTATGTTCTTGAATCTAGTTTATAGGATAAGAGCGGCTTACAGATTACAAGTTTACGATTAAGCTAGTAAAGAGTCGCTCGGCTTAATGTCTAGCTCAAGGACCTACTATTAGTTTACCGTAAAAACGAGCTAAAAAAATTTTAAAAACTTTTTTTTTGCAATGTACCCGACTAAACAATGCATACTCAAAACCTTTGCCCAAACACAGGTATGGCTTACAAAACTTGTCCCGCTTTTGGTGTAATTTTGCTAATTAAAAGGTGTGACCAAAGTGGGGCCAGCGCCCCATAAAAAGTCTCAAATTACCGAAAGCATCCTTTAACAAGTATGTGGCAAGGACAGTTGGCCTGGAGTCGCAGACCGCAGCCTAGAAACATGCTCATTTGCATACAATATCGTCGCAGGTGAAAGGCAAAAAGGAAATCCTTTCCAGAGGAGCAAGGGTGAAAGGGGCCTCTGAAGACGCCACTTGAGGTTGTCAGACAAACCAGATATCGCAGGCAAGTGGCCACTTAGTCGTCTGAAGGACTCTGTCGAGCCGGAAATTCCTCTCGGCTTTCTGTCGCTTTCAGGGAAATTAACAAACAGGATGCTTGTAAATAGAAACAGTTAGCTGGGAAACAGCAGAGCTTGTTCAGCGGAAGTCTGGCAATTGTCACATTTACAAATAAGGTTATAAATTTCTGGTAAAAGCAAAGTTTTGGAATTGTGCTAATTCTCAAAAATAATCTTATATGTATATCAAGAAAATAATATATCTGTTTTGAAGTTTGTACCAATAAGTTACCGAGAATTAAGTAGCATTAGTAGTTAAACTAAAGAATAGAAGGGAGGCTGAAAAAGCTCTGAGGAAAGCATCCTTTTAGAGTATAAAGTTTGTACTTAGAGCTTTTCACTGGCGGTGAAATAAACTTTGGCTAAGCTGGACTCGTATCCAGGACATCAAGTCAATCAGAGCTCGGAAGCTTTCTAGAAAGCTCTCACATAAAGCTTTGCTATCCTTTAGCAGATAAAGGATACATTTTAACAGACTGTTTACAGAGGTTCATCTGCTGCGAAATTTAACATGTAGTAAATATTAATTTAAATAATTGTGTTCTCCAGCATTAAACATAGATTGACTTCTTTCAATAGCACCTTTTTTTGAAAAATTTTGATAAGTCTGCTAACCAATCAGATATTTAATGTAGTTTTAATGCCTTTACATGCTTGAATAAAATCTCTCTCTTTTTGAATTTTAAAACATTTTTTGTAATGTAATTGCATGTTAATTAATTCAAATTCCTGATCAGAAATCTATAGAGCTCCATAAATAAGTAATGACCCAAAAATGCCAGCTAGCAAAATATTTAAAATAGTTTGCACTCAGCTTGAGCAGACACCATAATTCACATTCTAATAAACATTTTGAAGAGATACTTCCTTTGCCTAGGCCATCAAATTTGATGTCAACAATCTCACTCAGCCTTAACTGATGTAACAAATTCGTTTATGCCGCTCATTGTTTGCCCACAGCAGCAACAACGCCACAAAGGGCATATGAGGCATATAAGGCTGAGTCAGCAGCTTTGAGGCAACGCATCCTGCTTATGCTCACAGGATGCAGTGCGACAAGTGCCACTTGAGAAAATGCTTCTTTTTTAGGGGTACGCTGCGAGGGGGGCGATGGGATAGCCCGCCAACATGAAGGGTGCACACTCGACTGGTAAATGCTGACACCAAAGACCGGCTCAAGTATTTTGCGGGCAAATAGTCCTGAGGACGGGGCACTGCCCATTCCCGCCATATCCGCACATCCTCAACCCCCAACTGGTCTGAATATCCTCGTAATAAAAGTCACTCGAGTGACATTTTTGAGCTTGCGGCCATAAAGTAAAAGGCAAACAAAGCTCAGACTGCCGGAGTTCCTTTTCCAGTCACTGTTTTTAATCGATTATTGTCGCGTTATTGTTTTTTATCCCCATCTCTCACATAGAAAAAAACACAAATCCTGTCTGAGTGTCGCATTGCAACAACAATGGGGGAGCTGCAAAAAATGCAAATGCAGAAATCCCAGCACAAAAGATTGTACATTGAACTTGTGCCGTATCACCATCTCATCTGTAAGGGGGGGGAGGAAGTGATTTCGCGGGGGCGGATTGAAATGTCCTCGCATGCTCCGTGACATCATATTCAATATACAATATTATACAATGTATCCCGATAAGAGCGGGGTCTGAGATATGGTTACCTTCGTTTATCTTTCCCTGCCTGAGGGTTTTCTACCCTACAACTCGCCTTTCTCGTTGTTTTCGTCACGTTTTGCGATCAGCGATAAGCGCAAAGGAAAACAGCTATGTCCCGCAGCAGGTCCTTCGTCGTCGTTCCTTTTTTCCAGCAAGAAATGCACGCGCCGGATGTCGTTAAAATGGCGACCGCCACTTCCGGTCGGCGGAATTCGCGGAAATATGTGAACTTACCTGCAAAGTAAACAAAAACAAATGTGCAAATTTTCGATTAGTATGTTATAGCCGCAGGCATTACAAAATTTTATAGGCGAACGAAATTAAATTGGGAGATTGAGATACCTATTGTTTTCAATATTAAGTAAACATTTATGACACAACAAATGTTGACTGACATTCTTAATGAGAAGATGTATGATTTAAGTAGTTTAAGAGTTGGTAAAAAGAAAACTAAGGCAGAAACTTTCCAAAACTGTAAATAAAAGTGTGCGAACACAAAATATATTTAAGGAATTTCAAAAATATTACAATAATCTGACAGATTTCTGGCAGCCAAAGTAAACTGCTTAAAATCTGAGAACAAAGATTGTCAAAAAGAAAGTAAAATCAGAACACAGTATTTTCAGTCAGCTTTATTTGCCTGTGCTTACAGTAAAGCTTAAAAAGTTCAAAAGGAGGAGGTTGGGAAAAGCTGTCAATAATGGTCCCCAATAAGTGATTTTTTAAAAGAAATTATTTATATATTATTTTAACTCTTTTAAGAACCTCTAAAATCTGTTTGTTTTATTAGTATTTCTTTATTTAGTATTATTTAAGCCCAAACATCTTTAAAAATATTTGAAGACTGTTGACCTATCCTGAAAAACATTTAACTTTCAGCTTCGTGTGCTAAATGGGCAGAAACTTGGTCACTGGAACATATTCCCCTCCAACTCCCTTTTTCCCGCATCCACTCTCTGCCAGAACTTTTGTTGACCCAACAGATTAGCAGCTAATGGGAGAGCACTCTCACAGTAATTCCCGCCAACTGAGCCATTAACAATTACCTGTTGTTAAGAAGAAATCAATGAAGACGAGAGTGAGAAAAAGTGTGAAGTTCTGCATATTAATACGCCGAAAAGTAAAGTTGGGCAAATATGCAGTAAAATGCTTCGACTTCGTTCAGTTTGGTTCAGTTGTAAATCGCAGTTCTTTGAGGAAAGAGCAGATATTCAGACTATGTGGAATGCTGTGCACTTGGTGGTCATGCTGCAGGCAGGTGACTATCATCATCATCATAAATATCTGGAGCATCAGTAATGCACACAGTGAAAAAAGAGGCTGCAAAGTTTTCCTTTCTTTTGGTAAAGGCTTTTACTGATATCAAGAAAGTAATAAAACTTTGTAAAGGTGTTGTAAAGTGATCAAAACAAAATATACAAGCAATTTAATAAATATTATTAAATAAATAAAAGAATATTAAAAAAGAAAAATCGTTTTTGGAACTGATAAAGTTATTGTGCTCCTTGTGATTTTTCTTTAAATTAAATACAAAGCGATATTGTAAATTATGAATTAGGTAAAAGTTTGATAAAGCAATCAAATGGAACACCACATAAGTAAAAGTGGATTACAAATTTAAACACATTGTATTTTTTTAAAATTGATTGAGCCCGTCTTTTTCCATGTGTGCTTCATTTGCGGATTGGTCTAGTTGCACAGTTTCGAGCCTAATGCACTTTCGTTTCGTTGACACCAGTTTGTTTGTGGCTCGCTGCAGCAAAGCTGAAAGCGTCTGATTACAGGGTGGGATCCGAGGACTATAATGCCGCTGCAGACAACAATCAATTGCAGGAGGCAAAGACGAATCCGAGACCCGCAGTGCAAGTAAAAGTGACAAATGAAGTGGAAAGTGCCCTCGGAATGAGAACGATGATGATGCGGATGCGGATGAGAAATCGGGGCGGTGAGCGGCAACAGACGAACTACTTTGACACACAAATGCCACTGCTGTCTGGCCTAATGAGTCCCGACCTGCTGCCAATATTGGATGAGCAACAGGGGCAGCAGGAGCAGCAGGAGCAGGGACATAACCTGGCCCACGGGCCCAGTTCGGTTGAACAGCAATTACTCCGCCTGAAGCCGGACTACAAATTGCTGTACAATGCCGAGCACCACACCTATTTCCACCTGCACACCCTCGTCCCGGAGGACACAGCCGCCCAGCCAGGACCATCGAAATCCGAGCAGGCTCCGCATCGCAGACTGTTCCAGCAGGTCGTGGGCAACACGCTGACCGCCGCCTTTGGCCTAAATGTGATGGACAAGGGGCAACTGGGGGGGCAGGCGCAGGTCACTAGCGAACAGGTGCATCTCTACGATGCCGCATCGCTGCGCCGGTCGCGCTTCAGTCCCTTCAATCCTACCAGGTGAGTGATGCAGGTGGAAAGCCACACGGCAATTATCTACGATTTTTGAAAGCCATTTTCGGTTTTTGAAAGCCTCACGGAGATATGACATTTTCAGGACACAGGCTTTAGGGATATGTGATAACGAGATTTAGCAAGTTAATCACTTTAATTAAACTAAAAACTTAATTTACAAGACGAAATCAAACATGAAAGTCTTGTAAAGTACATTTTAAAGAAATAGTGTAGTGCCAAGGGTTTTATTAATAATTTTAGAATATCGTAGATTATAATATCTCACAACATAGTTTTGATATTTTATCAAAATGTTTCGTAAATGATCCGTTGTGATTAATAATAATCTATCAATAATTCAAAACACTTATTGTTTTTTTAGAATCCTTATTCACGGATGGCTGGGCAATGCGAATGCTAATATGTACAGTGCCCTGTTGCCGGCCTATTTTGATCTAAGAAATGGCAACTACAACATCTTCACCGTGGACTGGGGACGTGGAGCCATAGCCGACTATATAACGGCCAGTTATCGGGTCAAGCCTGTGGGTCAGGTCTTGGCCAAGTTCTTGGACTTCCTGCATGAGGAGGCGGGACTGCGCTTCGAGGATCTCCAGCTGGTTGGCTTCAGCATGGGAGCCCATGTGGCGGGATTGGCGGGGAAGCATCTGCAGACGGGTCGCCTTCGGATGATCCGGGCTTTGGATCCGGCCTTACCCTTCTTCCGATATGCCAAGGAAAAGGAGCGATTGACCCCCGAGGATGCCGACTACGTGGAGGTGTTACACACCAGTGTGGGCAGCTATGGGTTCGATCGACCTCTGGGTCATGCCGATTTCTATGCCAATTGGGGCAGCCAGCAGCCAGGATGCTTTTGGCATGAATGCAGCCATTGGAGGGCTTTCATGCTCTTTGCCGAAAGTCTCCTCCGTGATCGGGATACTGGGTTCTTGTCCCTGGGCTGTCCAGCCGGTGAATGGCAGCAGTTGACCCGCTTCCATCGCTGCCCAAAGGATACTGGCATTATCCAGACCATGGGCGGCGATTTGGCCAACGTTTCTGCGGATTTCTTGGCCCAGAGACAGGGTGTCTATTATTTCCAAACAAACGACCAGCCGCCGTATGTTTTAGCACAAAATTCCAGCTCGCAAAAGGGTGGCACAAATAAATAAAGAGAGAAATGGCTGAGAGAACGTAATGAGCAAAATGCAAGTGCAGTTCGCGTTTTTATTTCTAATTAGTAAGTGCATGTTATACTACACACACACACACATGTGTGTGTTTGTGTTGTCCCATTTCTAAAAGCCGGCTGGCAAAATTAAAAAACGCTGCCATGTGTAAAATGCTTTTCATGCCAGTAGCAGGCAGCAAAAATAGCAAAAAGGGAGTAAAATTCATGAAAACATCCATGCAGGAAATTTGAGGACGAACACAAGAACAAAGTGTAGTTCAGTCTGGAAAATCAACTAGAACTAGGTATCCCAAAAAAAAAATATAAAACCAAAACATAATCCGATTTAAAGAGACAGCTCAGAGGAAAATATACTCAAAAGCAGTTTATTGTACAACCTCAAAACTCAATGAAATTTATTTGGATTTCAAATATTTTTAGCTACTCCTTTTTATAGTAGTGCCTCTATTACTTTGGACGACAAAGAGTGCAACTGATTTTATTTGGGTACGTTGTACTTCATATTACAATTGTATTAAACTTTTGTTAGAAAAGACAATAAAACAATAAGGAATAAAATCATAAACTTCCTATAAGTTATTCAATTTATAGATCCGGAGAGGAAATTTGTGAAAGAACAAGGTGAAAAACTTCTCCTGAGTACAATTAAAAATTACTGCCTGCGTACTTGTACCATAAATTCAAAAACTTGGCTTAGCTCGCCAGTCAAGGTTTAATTGGCCAAACAACCAATACACTCCCTCGGCATTGAGACCTTGGACCTGGCCAAATTGTCGCACGGCTGCCGCTAATGTGATTTTTACGCATCATTTGAGTGAACAGCCAGCAATTGGCCAACGGGCACAACGGCAATGAAAAGTTGGCAGATGCGGATGGATGCCATAGAAAATTACGACAACAAATATTGGCAAAAGCAAAACAAATGTTGCAGCAGCACTCCCTTGAGTTGTTTAAAAGAAAGGGGAACACAATTTAGAACATTTTTATAATAAGTCAAGTCTATTTGAATTCATTTTTCCAAGAAATTGCAAATAAAATGTGTTTGCTGAAGCGAACAAGCTTTCTTGTACTTGTTGTTTTTAGGTATTTATTTTTGCTGCCAAACAAAGGGATATGAAAATATTTAAATGAGTTATATGAAGCTTGCACATTGTGTTTTATGTAAAGTTTTGCTTTCAAGTTATTTGAATGCAAACAAAAATAAAATGTATTTTTACAATGATTTGTTTAAAACCACCACACTTTTATTTCATTATTTCATTTGAGGTGTTTATTTTTCTTACCACAAAATGGTCTCTAAATAATTCATATCCACAGTATTTAGCAGTTTTAATGCAATTATAAGCGCTTGCACTGATTTGAATATTTTCTGTTCACTGGCTGCCCAAACCAAATTTGTAGTCATTCGTTTACACTTTATAACTTGCAGCAGCAATGATTGAATTAGCTTAAGACAAGACGAGATTTACACTTTGAGACTGGAGAATTAAATTCTTTTTCTTGGCTGCTGGTCTTGTGATTTCCTTACGGGCTGACAAAAGAATCGAGTGAAAAACGAATCGAAAAAACCCGACGACTGTTGCCAGTTGTGCACTGCAAAGCAAACTGAAAATGTTCTCAGCCAAATGGAAAGACTGCTAAAAAAGAATGCAGAAAAGATGGCTAATTTGTGTCGCGTCTTCCAGCGAAGGGCTGGGAATCGAGGGGCTGGGGGTGGAGGTGGGAGGTGGAGGTGTGAGTGGAGGTTACTCTGGGAAGCCTATGAAATGTGGCCCGCACTTGAGCCAAAGAGTTGACGCACAAACTGCAGCAATACTGAGCTGAAAACCCGAACGGAAAAGTGAGCTGAGCCCTCAGACAATGCATTCCTAATTCCTGCCAGAGGGTTGGAAATTGGCAGGGGGTGGAAAATACCCCTACCAGTACACAAAAAGAAAATTAGTTACAAGAACGATATAATTGTCAAGCTATTAACGGTTGTATTTAATATTTATAAGAAAAATTGTTTGAGCTCAGTGAAAAATCTATCCTTTATATATAAAAACTCTTTGCTATTACTTAAAAGTCTTCAAATAGCTTATATGAATCAAAAATGAATAGCTTTTTATTATCCAAACTATTAGTTAACGATTTGGATAAGATATTTTAAAACATACCCCTGTCGAAATACCTATTTAAAAATTGATTTTTAGCCGCTTCTTTAACAGAATCTATATTTTTTCTGTGTATAAAGAGTTTTGTGCCTGGCTGCCTGTTCTTTTTTGGACTGGCAGCACATCAAACCAAGCTGAGTGCAAGTCCCTGGGAAGCAGTCATAAAGTGTCGCGTTCCGTGCTTCCGTTCCGGTTACCGCTCTCCACCCTTCGCCCCTCTGCCCACCATCCACCTGTGAGCTGTCCTTTTACCTGTCGCCCATCCCTTAACCCGCAATGGCTTCCGGCGCACGCATTCAAACGGACGGATAAGTTTGCCAGCTGTTTGTCTTCGGCTGAAAGCGCATATTACTTTGGCCACAAGCCGCTCTTCTTGCAGTAATAAGCAGCCGGATTAGCCGTGCTATTCATCTGCTTATCTCTGGGGAGAGCCAGGAGCTCCAAGTCCTGGGAATCTGACAAGTGTATTGGCAGCCAGGACAAAAAGTGGCTGCTTAAGATGAAGTGGAAACTTTTCCTCTATTGATCTCTGAGTAAGATTGGTTTTTAATTAGTAAAAAAAGACTTTTCATATCCATCTGATGTATTTAATTTTATTATTACAATAATTTATTTTTTAATTATTGTTATTATTTAATTTTCAGGACTTTAAGATTCTATATTCTAGTTTTCTTTATTTTTTTCTGCTTTAAGATTTAGATTTAAGATTAAAACTAGCACAGTTCTTTACTTGTTTTTAGTTTCGACATGTAACCCTCTGAAATGAAGCTATCAAAAACCCAGCTTTTTGTTAGTAACTTGTTATGCAATTTCGCCCCAGTATTTAGGACCCAAGTATGCAGCTGAAGCCAGCTTTTAACTGAATGGAGGGCAACCAATGTTTGACAAGATTGTGGCAAAAAAAAAAGTGCCTTCCATGTGGGTGCGAAAAGGTGCCCGACGGCAGCAACAGCAGGTGGCCTTGGGCGGAGGAAAATTGTGGGAGCGAGTGGGTGGGTGGGGCTACGCTGTCAACACACACAGTCGGAGGTCCTCTGTTAGGTGACCAACGGAACGTTTATTTAATTGAAAGGTCAGTCTGCAGGATACAGTTGCCTAAACTGTTTTGGGGCGGGAAGTAGGAGCAGCACCACAACACTGAATGGAACAAAAGGTTGATTAAAGGGAAAATGAAGACTACAATGGAAAGTGGGGAAGGATTAGTTGCTAGAAAGGATTTCAATGGCAGTGGAAATAGTTGAATGGACCAAACTCAATGCTCCTAGATATTGTCGGGAAGATGGCAAAATAAGTAAAAATAGTGGTCTCCAGTTAATGAAAAGAAAATAGCGAAGGATTCTGCGAATTTACTGTATACAGTTTTATAAAGACTTTTCTTAAAATAGTTTGCCTCCGGGCTAAGGAAGTATTTTTAGGTTTTAAGCTGTAAAATGTTTTAAGTCTTCTTTCCATAAAACCTTTTTAGAATACCTAAAATAAGGATCATCCCTCAACTAAGTGCTTATTTACTATGACGTTTCATAATTCAAATTAAGTTCTGTTGAACTGCCAAAGCCGCTTCAGCCTGAATTCATGAAAAGCCACCCCGAAAAAAAACCCTGGCGCACAAGTTGAGGTAACTATCAAATCAAACTAGCAGGTAACAATTACATCATTTTACAGACAATACCGAGTGGAAGAAGGACTTTTGGGTTTTCGAGGGGTAGGACGCTGCACTTATATCCGAAACTCACTCAAACAATTAGCTCAAAAGGCGAGGTTGAGGTCGGTGGGGTGTGAGTCACCTCACCGCGCGTCGTCGTCAACTGAAGCCCTATGAAAAAGTTTCAGTTTTTGCGCAAACAAATTGGATTATTCGATTACGTGTTTGTACAAGCGCATTGGGGAGGGGTAGCAGGCGGGGGGGTTGGGGGACGAAGGTGAGGAAAACCAGGTAAGTTGCAGGTGGGCTGAGGTTGGATTGTAAAGCGGCCAAGGGAACAAGTTTTTAAGGGCACCTCTGGGGTTCGGTTTCTTTTTTCATAGGGGTTGCAGTTCTTCTTGTTTGATTTTGATTTATTTGGCATTTGTTTGCCAATTGGCAAATGTTTGCAAATCTATAGAGAGCTGAAATGTAATCTATTATAGATAGACTTCATCTCCATTCGATGGTAAATTGAAGAATTTCTGTATTTTTCATTCTTCATTGAAGTAAAAATTTAATGGCAAAATTCATATACATATATAGTATAATTGTATGCACGCGTTGTAAAAACGATTTAAAAAAGTTTCAATAAAATGTTTGTTTACAGTTTAAAAAAAAATTAGTTCAAAAGTTAATTAACAACATTTTTAAGATCCCTATATTGGGAAAGTGTTAAACCTTTTATTTATGATTAGGATCAAATTACTCGATTTTGTTAATCATTTTATAAGAAATAATATGTTTAAAAATTTCTGAGTCAGTTTAAGGGCTAACTCAAAGTTAATACATTTTAACTGCCATCCAACTTTTTACTTAATTTTAATTACTATAAAAAAGGCATTTGGACTTCAAAAGTTTATCAGAACATATTTTCGATGAACTTTTTGTTCCCTTGAATGAGTTTTAAACGGCTGCATTGCACCCCTTTAAGAGGCACGAAAAATAAAACCCAACCAACTGACCGGCACCCAAATTGAAAGTCAATATAGTGAACAGTTGGCAAACACCTCGTGCTACCAGCAACTGAAATTTATTGTTACAAACTGGCTTAATTGCTGGCCAACGGATGGAAGGGGCTTTTGAATTCTGCCCGACTCTTTTCTAAGCTTTTATTGAACTCCTCGTTCAGAGTGAGTTGTGTGTGGGATGTCTGGGCACTTTGATTGCTTGCTTTTAAAATGAATTTTATATAGTGGCTTTGGCCAGGTGTTTGACATTTGTGCAATATGTGGATGGCGCTTTTATTTATTTTTCTTTTAATTTCTTGTTCGCAATGAGCGGCCCGCAGCTGTCGGTCTGTCTGTCAGATGGTGCGTATGAGTGATTTTTAATTTAAATTTAAACCAAACATAAGGCAAAAGGCCAGAAGGAAAGTAATAGAATCTTAAGGAAGCCCGCAGCTAGGCAAAGCTCAAAAATCAACAAACTAGTGTGGAAAATGGCGAAGAAAGGGCGTTCGAGTAAAGTGCGAAGCGCAAAAGTTTGGGAACAACATGTGCAAGTTATGTTCAATCGATAAACTCGTGTCGAGTATATTTTGCTGACTGGCTGACAATTAACCCCTTACGTGCCAATTGGTTGATAAATAAATTAACCCACACACAACCATGCATCGTTGCCAACAACAAAGTCAGCAGAAATCTTGGCATTTTAATTGGCCCAGCCGACGCCCTGAAGTCGACCATAAAAAAGTTTCCTCACAGTCAACTTGAAAGGCTTTAACGGAAATATAGCCCTAATGCGAAACGCCTCAAAACTTGGGTGAACTTAAATAGCCCTGGCAAAGTAAGGTAATTAAATTAGGCCTTTTGTTTACTTTTTCCACAACTCCCTTCTCCCATTGCTTTTCCCCGTAAGGTATTGAAAATTTATTAAGCATACGCCATGTGTAACGAGGGTGAAGTGCTATGTATGGTCGAAAATGGGTCACCCTTAAAGAAATTAAAGCTTATAGAAATTTACTTAAGCTTAAAGAAGAAAATAACACATATTTTCAGAAGTAAAAACAATTTCAGTCAACAAAAAACCAAAAAAAGGTCTAAAGAAATTTTAAATACTTAAATAGAACAATAGCAAAAGCTGAATATTTTGTTATAAGCAAACATAGCAAATAAATAAAACACTTCGTGGAATTAAACAAACCACTTTAGTTTACATTAAGCTTAGCATTCATTCCCAGATTGTCATACACCCACATATATAGCAGGTGTTCTCGGCTTTTTTATTGATTCGGATTGAACGGTTTTACATTATAATTCAACGGGAGCAACGCGATTCTTGCCATTCTTAATTGTGAAGCAATTCCCAGGGAGGGGAAAGGAGTATCCCCGTCTCTTTTAACAATGACATTCGGTGACCCCACTTCGTCCCACACTTTTCGTCCCCCCACCGAGCACAAACATTGTACAAAATGTGCATATGCCACAGGGCTGCTGTGAGTTCTCTGCGCTCTACAAACTTTCCCCACCGCAATTTTTGTCGTTTGTTGGCATTTCAGTTCCCAGCCCTTCTCTGTCGCTTTTTTTATTTACTCTGATTTTTTTATATAACAGTTTGTATTCCATTTTATGTCGTACGCATACGGTAACAAACCAAGCACTTGGGGAAAAAATTAAGCAATTTTTTCGGAATATTCTTTATTTTTTACAGAAATATTTTTCTTTATTGCTCGAAAAAGAAATAAGTACATGAAATAACCAAATAAACTCCTCGATTTGCACTAATTGCTTGATTGTTTTCAGCATGAAATGGATGTTTAATTGTTTTCACTTTATAGTCGTAAATTATTTTAAATGTACTGCATTTTTTTTTGGTAACTTTGGTTTTACCCAGCTGTTAATTACTTTGGTTTCTTTAAAACAAATCGACTTTAAATTATTCGTTGAATAATAAAAAAAAACCTAAAAAAAAATACAATTATTTCCGTAGTCTTAATACTTGCAGGCAAATGGAGGTATTATAAATATTCAAGGTTTTTCTTTTTAATTTTACCTTCGCCTGGATGATAATTACTCTGGAATTCATTAAAGCAAGCCATTTAAATAATATTATGGTTATGGGCACTCAAACTTTAAACAAAACTGAACTCAACTTCAATGTTTTACTTTCCCTGGGGAGCTCAGCTAAACTTTTGTTTCTGTATTTTTTATATGCCAATTATAATGGCCGCATGAGCTGCCAAAAGCGAGAACCAAGTTCAAGCCGGCTTATACCCATCGCATCCATTTTTAAAGCCACTTCACTACGGTTTTTCTCGACAAAAGTTTGATTAAATTTTTATTTTAATTTTGGCTTTTAAAGTTTCCCCTTACCCCACATGTTGAAACGAAGATAAATTTAATCCGGTGAAAGGAAATTTTCATACAAGGGAGTCAATCATAATGAATAATTCGATCGAGACTTAAAACCTTTTTCGCGGTAGCTTTCCATGGCCTTTCCCTTACATTAAATAATAAATGGGCATAATAAAGTTTAAGTCCTATGGCTTACCCGGCATATAGAGAAGTGGCGTTCATCTCCGATACTGACCTGCAAGAGACAAAGAGCAAAGCGAAAAAGAAAACACGATTATGAAAAGGTCAATTATAAGTTTTTATATCGTCTAATGCCTATTACGGGAAAAAGCTAAAGATAACGATGAAAAACAGCAACACGAGCAACAACTTGAACTACGTTTAACTAGCAAATTAAGTTGTCTGTTTATTTATTTATTTTTTCTTTGGGATAGAGAGAGACCAGCATCAACAGCTCACGGGGCAAAGTCAATTTTTTGCTGTAAATTACATTTCCCTTGGAGGGTTAGATGATATTCCCGGGCCACAGGGGCAAAGAAACGGATAAAGTGGAAAATCTGCACGGCTGATAGGTAAAGTGCAACAGGACCAGCTTAATAAAAGCGAAGCGAAAAGGATAAATGTATAAAATGTAAAAGTGGAAGCTTAAGTGAAGGTTGCACAACGATATGGCTGGGAAGTCTGTCTGATGTCCATCAAAAATTCGAGATGAAAGCAGCAGCAAAACAATATCGACTGCCAATTTAGAGTGGCAGTTTTCTTTACAATATCATAAAAAATAAGCAATTTATCAACGGAAGTGATGTTTGCAAGGTACGATTTCTGCCATTGGATCCAAAATATCGACCTAGTTTCATTGTTAATATATATGAATATATTTTGTTGGAAAAGCTGCAAAGGGTATTTAAACTTTGGCTTGACGAAGCTTCCTTTCTTGTTTTTCTAAAATATTAAAAGAAATGTTTTATATACTTTTTCTATTCGCTTCTTTATGAGGACAGCTCTGAGAACGAACTGCATAACTTAAATGCCATCTTTTTACTTAAAACTTAGCCAGTAATGACAGTCTTAGAAAAGATTTCCACTACTAAGAAGTCAATACTTTTCATGACGGAAAGTTCTAAGAGGGTAGTGAAATTGTGTTTGAGGTAATCTCTGCATTCTGCCATTCAGGCTCCTTCTTTCTTCCCGTTTCGACAATCAATATCACACTTTGACACAAGTTTCATTAGAGAACATATTGATCCTTGGACAGCAGAAGTTATCCTTCGGCCCAACAAGATGAACAAGAAGCAAAAAAGACCTAGTGACGAGATGCACGTGCCAAAAGTCTCAAGTTTAGCTGTTGCTGTGGCTACTCACAAAAAAATTCGCCCAAGGCGCTGGCGGAAAAAGTGGGGGCGGAAAAGCGGAGGTGGTATGTGGAAAATTGAGGAAAAACCCGAGTGGGATGAGCAGAAGGATGACGACAGCTTGTGCTTGTCATGGTAAACGCGACGTGAGCGTTTGCTTGGCCTTTGGCAAGATTCTTATTGCATGTATGTGGTGCACAAAAAGCGGCGAAAGGGAAAACTGGGCAGTGGCGAAAAAAATTGTGTTGCATATTCATATGTGCACCAACCAACGGAGCGTTTGAAGGCTTTTGTAATTAAAATGGCAAAAATCTTTACCCCATACAAGCAACAGTGGGACTTAGCGAAATCATAAAACAATAATATTAAATGATCAACTTTGAAAATTATTTCCAACTTTAAATATAATTTGTTTATAAGTCAAAAAAATTATTTCAATTGTTGAGGTATATCTGAGTTTTTTGTTATATTTCAACCAACTGTTTTTGGCTTAATTGCTTAAATTACTTATTTAAGCTTTAGACATGTCAATAAAATTGCTGTAAGACTTAAAGCTAAACGAAATCCAGCTCAAATTGAATTCAGCTTAGTTTCAAGAGTTCATGACAAACATTTTGCTCAGCATTTTAAAGATTCTACAGTGAATCTACTGCCTTTTATGTGAATGAGTTTCCATTTTACGGAGGCGCCATATGGGGGCGGTGGGCGTGGCTGAAGGATGAAAAAGTCGCAACGCTTAAGGATACTTGTGCAAGATTTATGATGTGTTAGTTTTTTTTGGAGTGGAGTTCTTCGCTCAACATGCATATGCATATGCTTAAGCATGCAATTTCTGTTTTCCACTGTTTCACCCTCCGTTTTTTCCCTCTTTTCCCTCTTTTCCCGCTTCGCATTTGGCAAATGGCGCTCAATTTTTTAATGAGCGCGGCGGAAATGTGGAAAATGTCTGTATGTCTGTCTGGGTGTATGTCTGTATGTCTGTGTGAGTGAGCGGGGTGTGAGCATGCGGGTGTCACTTTGATTTATGAACATCGGCCTGGCATCCGACAGATTTTGTCATTTTCAGCTGTCGCTCTTTGTGGTGGAAAGTGCGCTTTTAGGCGGGCGCAAAAGAAAATTATTCTTAATGGTCACAGCCATAAAGTGTCCTTGCTGACTCCTCCCCGTTATGGATATTGATACGTAAGCCCTTCGCTGGAGCACTTAAACTGTATTTACGCATATGCGTCCATTAATCAAACAATTTATCAAAACATGTCATTTGACGGGGCTCTGTGGAGTGGAAGGATGTTCGACTACTTCTTCTATTATCGAGCCGGCAAACAGGAAGGAATCGACTTGTGGGCTCAGATTGCTGGCATCATGTTTGAGCTGTCAATCATGATGATGACAATGATCGTTCATTGCCACACTTCGTACAGCCAATTATCCGCAGCCAAGTGAAAGCAAATATACATCCATTTATTTTAGAAGAAAAAAAAGAGTATCCAACTAAAGCCTTAAAGTATATCAACCTTATTTACATATATAAGCAGCTGGAGCCTCGGAGATGGCTATAGTTCACCAAGGGAGGCAACCAGGACTCACAAAGTCGGAAGGAGGTTAATAACCAGACGTTCATACACGTTCACACACAGGATAAGAAACGTAGAGAGATTTTTAGTGGGGCCACTCTTGTGTGCTCTCACTTACAGCAGGATAATGCAAAGTTTGTGATAATGTTTGAACAAAAAGAGCACGCAAACAAGACCAACGAAGGACTTTGGGCATAAAAGGATATAAGAGTGTAAGCAGGCATTTAACCTCTCACAAGTATAACCATCCATCACAAGATTGGCTTTCACTCTATTGATAGTCGGGTAAATATTTAAAGTGTATGTAAGTGGGTCAATTAGTTTAAGGAGAAATAGATCAAATGGTTGAATGAGTTCATAACTTATCGTTGCCATTTCACATGGTATATATTTTTATATTTTGTTTTAAGCTTTATGTAAATTATTGACTTTGAAGTATTCAAAATTAATTCTCTTTATGCATAGGTTACTACAGCGTTGTTAATCTTAATCACGTAATCATATTTATTATACGACGAAAATTTAAAATGTTTGAGTTTGTGTGACCCAAACCCACACAGTTGTATGAGAACTTTTCCCTTTTAACTGAACTTTTGGCTTCATTTTCATAAGAGTATTCCGAGACTGTTTTCAGTCCTTCTCCATTTCCAACATTCCCGGTTTCTATTTAGTAAACATTTCTCAGTCAGCGCCGCCGGATGATGCTTCGCATTTTCCCATTTTCCATCTCTCAGAATCCGCTTTGCATAGTCGGGAAATTTAAAGCGCACTTTTAGGGGCTGCTCAAGAGGTTTCCTACATTTTGGCAATTCTTGTGTCGCATTCGGCATGGTTGAGTGGGTGTGCGTGCTCTTTACGTATGCATGTGTGTCAAAGCCATGCAAAAAAGTAAAGGATGGCACATTTTTCGGGGCGCACTCAGACACACTCCTTTTAAATCAGCATTCATTCATTTTTACGGTCTCTCAGGTTTTTTACTTCTTGTGCTAGCACGCCTCCTTCACATAATTGAATTTTTATGACCAAGGCGACAAGCCAAGGAAAAAGGAGCGAAGTAACCGCCAGGAAAAGTAAGAACAATAAACCAAACAGCCATAAAATAACCATAAATCCAAATTTTTGAAAGCGCCTAGGCCGCGTAGCACAATGTTTTTTATTAGCTGCCATAATCGAAGTTCGGTGTTCGAGGCTTGAAGTTATCCATGTGTCCGTTTACTGCGTTTAAGCATGCGACAATTCCTTTCCCCAATCGCAATACAAATTGCAACTGCTATTGCAATTCGAAATATTGTAACTGATTGTACACAGACAAATATTATTTTTCAAAACTTAATCTGAAGATTTTGGTATTAAAAAATAAAATATAAAAATTAGTGACCTAAACACGTCAAATGATTCTAACGAAGAAATAAATTTAAGAGTTGAAAACTAACTAATTTTTAATATAACAGGTCAAAATATACATATTTTCTCTGTGCAAACTATGATTTTTCGCTTGTGAACTTTTCCGAGTAGAAACTTTAACCGTCTAGCCAGAAAAAGGCATTTCCGGGCAATAAAAGTCCGGCGCGTTGCAATTTCCATTGCACAGGAAATAGTGCAATGAACTGGAGGCCCGGAGACAACAGTACGGCAAACTTTTGAACATGGCGTGATTTGCGCCTAAAAGTATGCACCAAACTGCAAGAACAAAGCAGCCCGATAAGCAGGAAAAGCAGATATACGAGGGGAAAAGGATAAGGGTGGGGGGACGGAGATGGTCAGAGGAACAGGTCCAGACAACGAGACAGATGCAAAAACTGACAGCCGTTGTGGACCAGGCTTTGTTTTGTCCAAAAATGCACAGCCAAATGTCTGGATTATGTTTCATTTTGTTGCAATTCTTTTTACAAAGACAATATCATGAATCGGTTTTAAAAATTGTAATTAGAAAATGATTACCCGTTCCTCTGTTTCAGAAGTTATTTTATGAATTTAATCCACAATTGTATGCTTTGCTTAGAAGGCCAGGTTTTTAGAGAATTAAACCACAATCATTTAGAGGTATGCCACTTTGAAATCGGATGTCTGTAAGAAAAGTTATGGGCTTAGAAGTACAGGTTTTTGGTCGCTTTTCTGCGAAGCCATTTTTCGAAAATTTGGAAAGGGGTAACATCATTAAAATAATGAAAAATCGACCGGAAAATACAAATCAAGTTGAGAACACAGATTTTTAGATAATTAAACCACAATCATTTAGAGGTATGCCACTTTGAAATCGGATGTCTGTAAGAAAAGTTATGGGCTTAGAAGTACAGGTTTTTGGTCACTTTTCTGCGAAGCCATTTTTCGAAAATTTGGAAAGGGGTAACATCATTAAAATAATGAAAAATCGACCGGAAAATACAAATCAAGTTGAGAACACAGATTTTTAGATAATTAAACCACAATCATTTAGAGGTATGCCACTTTGAAATCGGATGTCTGTAAGAAAAGTTATGGGCTTAGAAGTAAAGGTTTTTGGTCACTTTTCTGCGAAGCCATTTTTCGAAAATTTGGAAAGGGGTAACATCATTAAAATAATGAAAAATCGACCGGAAAATACAAATCGAGTTGAGAACAGAGATTTTTAGATAATTAAACCACAATCATTTAGAGGTATGCCACTTTGAAATCGGATGTCTGCAAGAAAAGTTATGAGCTTGGACGTGTAGGTTTTTGGCCACTTTTCTGCCAAGCCATTTTTCGAAAATTTGGAAAGGGGTAACATCATTAAAATTATGAAAAATCGACCGGAAAATACAAATCGAGTTGAGAACACAGAGTTTTAGATAATTAAACCACAATCATTTAGAGGTATGCCACTTTGAAATCGGATGTCTGTAAGAAAAGTTATGGGCGTAGAAGTGCACGTTTTAGGTATGCAAAGCCATGTTTCAAAAAATTTTGAAAAATCGCACCGAAAGTACAAACCAATCTAGAAACATAGATTCTTAGAGAACTAAACCACAATTATGTACACATATGTATATATTTTAATTTCTATCAAAGTAGGAAACATTTATCACGTTGAGTGTTTTGAGCATTCTGTTGCTTAATGTTCAAGTGTCGACTGTCTCTTTCCATCCTTCTCCCTGTCTTTCTCTGTCTCTCTGAAAGCTTTTTCCAACGAATGTGTGCATATTTGTCTGTTTTATGCAGCTTGTTAAATATTTATCTGCCCTTTTTTATGACTTCTCTAACACCAAACGAATGTTACAGCAAAGGGAATGTTAGATTTGGCAGGAATGTTGGACTAATGAATCTTTTAAATGTCCTTAAAGGTTAATTCATTAACAAGTTTTTATGTAAATTATTTAAAAAATTGTGAAGTTATAAGCTAAAGGCTTTCATTTGTCTGAGTTAAAATATGAAAATAATTATTTATTTTAGGTTATATACATTTTGTACTTTAAGGCAACTAAAATATCGTCAAGTCCAAGAAAGACTTTTACAAAATAATATTTTTGAATAAATACATCTTTTTCATTTTGTATCTCAATCATAGAGTACTTTAATGTTTGCTTACATCCGTTTGTTGCTTCAGTTTCATGATCCTTTTGCTATTTTGCCACTTTTGGTATGCTCTTGCTGTATATTCATTTTTTATACCGTTTTTTAATTAGCTGCAATTAAAAATTTAAGTGGCCTTCCCGGCACAACGACAAAGAGCGTGGTCAAGGAGCTTAAAGCGCGTCTTAAAGTCATGACAGACACATCTGTCTGTGGCCCAGTAAAATTTCATAACCTAATTAACTTGCAGGTCTGTGGAGCGCCCTCAACTCCTTGAATTTTGACAAAGAAATTTCCATTTCACCGGTGGACCGGAGTGGGAACTTGATGCTTTGGAAAGTTTTTCTCTTGTGCCTGTTAAGCGGACTCTGCTAATTGCACTTTTGGAGTTTCCAATTATAGTAGGTTAAATATTTATTTAAAGCCAAATTGTGGAGTAAGCTGCAAATGTGAAACGTGGCCAAGGGACCGCCCACAGAAAATGGAATAACGTGACTTGCTATTTGTGTAACCCGGCCAAGGATCGACGGTGGCAGTTTCATCCTCTTCCACAAAATGTTAAACAATGATGCGGGCGGATGGGATGTTCCAGGGGGTGGTATGCTGGCAACAAAAGTTTAATTGAATTTCCTTCACCTGACCAACGGCTGGTTGACGTCAAATGGTCCACCATTCCGCCACTGTCGTATTTTATATACATCTCTGTCTTTCAAAAATATCGGTCTGTATTCTATCGGTCTGTAGACTATTGTGAATATTTCGAGACAAGTTATTATTATTTTGTATTTTTAGACTTACAAAGGGCTCATTTATTTTGCGGTATAAGAGTTTGACGAAGGTTAATAAGATATCAGATAATGGTTGATCGATTGTGCTTAAATCAATTAATACAAAATGATGATATGGTCAGTTAGAATGTCCCCCACATGGGGAGGGGTTAGACCCCTCTTTTGTGGTCATAATGAATAAATTAACATAAGTGTAATCGCATTAAGCGGAATACTGCTCATCACGTCTTTGATGTTAACGCCAAGTTAATTAAGCCCGTATTAACTCCAAAACCATTGCATAAAACTCCCCACAGCAAATGCAAATACCAGCCTCCTCAAAGCACCAAATTATGCCGCCAGTATGATATGGTTATAGTTATCGTAAATCGAGAATGTGCGCCCCTGGGTCACCAAATCCATCCGCCACGTCCTTGATCGCCCCAATTTAACTCATCTCCTATCATTTGCCCCCCGCTCCACCCACTTGCAACGCGGCCTGCATATTAAGCACTTGACTTGTGAATCCGTGTATCTGTATCTTATATTTGTATATGTATGTCTATGCACTTGTATCTGGATGCGTGGTTTCTGTGTTTGTTCGTGCAATGCAGAATTTATTAATAGCTCTCGGTTTTTGACTGATTTTCATTGACTTGACTTTGGTAGAATATTAGAGTGGTGCGATTTGCGTTTCTTTTTGATATAACCTTTGCTTTCGATTGTGGATTTGTGGCCTTTAATAAAATTAAATTATATTAACCTTGTTGCCAACTGTTTTATGACTTCTTATTTAAAGCTTAATATTTCAATACCAAAATTATACCTGAAAAGGTTATCCAATTTGTCTGCAATTGTATGTGCATAACATTCAGTAATACATTAAAACATCTCTATTTCAAAGCTTTCTTAGTTTCCAATAAGTTTAAAAATGCTCTAAATACTTAAATCATCAAATTTGGTCGGTCATAGTTGCGGTAGAGATTTATTTTGCAACTTGGGTCTGTTTGTGCAGTTTCGAATAGATAAACGCATTTAAATTGCAAGGAAGTGCAAACTTTGCCACCAGTTCATGGCTGCTGCCCGAAAATTTATGTTGACAACGTGCTGGGCCACCACGTCACCGCTGCTCCACCCAACCACCCCACCCAGCACCCGAAAACCATCCAAGCACCGCCCCAATTTCCCCTTTCTTTTCCACGGCGCCCTGCTGCGAGAGTCGTATGAAATGACCAAACCAAACGAGAAAGTACCGGGCTCTTATTAATGGGTCATGTGTGCATGGCTAGAGACTTTTTTAGCCCCCATCGACACTCAAGAAAAAGTTTTCTTCCCAATTCATAAATATTTTGTGGAGTTGACATTTTTTTAATATTCTTCTTTGACTTTGTTAGGACGATTTCAGTTGTATCCTTTAATTTAAATTCACAAGTTTTGTTTCTATTTTTTGTTGTTAACATTTTGTTTTATAAAACATAATTTTTAAGAGTTTGAAATATTAAAAAAAGTTGTTTGAGTGTTTTAAGAGCTGCAGGAGAAAGCGTGATGTGGAGAAGGAGGTGCATCCTATCTTTTAGTACTTGGTCCGTGGGCTGAAGAGTTTGCACGGAAAGTTTCACTGCCCTGTGGTGAAAAGTTTTTTGGACCGATTCCCTGAAAACCCTAGCCTCCACCAAATTCGGCCGCTTTTCATTCTTCTCGTCGTAGTTCATTTTTGGTAATTTCCCGCCTTTGGCTAAAGCAAATTATGAGCTTCATTTGCATATTCGCATTTCCAACGGTGAAAAGCAACAAAGGGCTGAAATTGAAAACGCGATTTGCTCGAATTTACAATCACAATTTACATAAGCCCTTCCCCTGCCCATTTCAAAAGGTGTTGCCGAATGTATAAATCATCAGACAATATACACATACACACGCATCAAGGACATTGTACAACAGGGCGTATTGTTGATTTGAATTTGGAATTCCATAGGCGAGTGGATCAAAAATGGAAAATGCCAATGTAAGTCTAACAAAGACAGCTGTTGATGCTGCCGTCGATCCACTGCGAGCAATAAATTAACTTTACCATCGAAGGAAATTAAGCCAATATTGCGTATACGCAGAGTAGGAAATTAAGTGGTTTGACTCGACTGAAAGGCAATAAGGTGTGGGTAATAAACATGGACCAATCTAAGGCTTACATTCCGTTAATGTTGAGCGAGAAGAGTTTTCTTTTCAAGTAATATTCATGGAATTTTCCAATATTGCGTATACGCAGAGTAGGAAATTAAGTGGTTTAATAAACACGGACCAATCCCAGGCTTGCATTATTAATGTTTAGCAAGAACAGTTCTTCTTTTAAAGTTATTTTCATGGAATTTTCCGCGTAGCTGATAAAGTCAACAGAGTGTTAAATTCAGCTTCTGTCATTGTAATTGTCAATTCAACGATTGGCCCAACAAACCAACGCAACTTGACCCAAAACGTAGTCGAGTGCAAACGGAAAACGCAATAAGAGGAGATTTTTTCTGAAAAAAAACGAAGAAAAAACCGCTTGGCCCTGACGTAATTAAAGCCTCGGAACAGGCGGATGTTGCTAAACCAAAAAAAAAGGAGAGTCTGAAAAAATTTTAGAATGCGTCGCTCTACCGTAACAATACGCTTCCTGTTGCAGGATGGAGAAAAAGGAGCAGCTTGTTCGACTGGGAAATTAAAAGTACCACAAAAACACAGAGACGGAGCCCCAAAAACAAGACGAATAAAAAAACGTGAAGCGAATCAGGTGAAAGGGCGACAATAATTGAAACAGTAGAACGAATCCCGTCGAATGTTGTTGCCCCAGTGCAATATCGCGGCAATGTGTGTTGCGACACGGCAGCAGCATTGCAGCTGCTGTTGTGCCACAATAACCGACTAGCGATGGCGACAGCCGCAGAGCAATTTTAATTGATTGTGGCTTGGTTGGCGAAAGTGTGCTCCCATTTGAAAAGCAGCATTTAACGGCGAATTTGTGCTGTAAATACAAATAATTTGACCAACATTGAGAGGGAGATGTGCCATTTTCGGAAAAAAATACGACAGCACAGCCTGAAATTGGGCTACTATAAAACTACAAAAATTTAAGAACTGACAAGATGTAGATTTATTTATTATTTTATCAAGACAGAGTGTCAAGGAAAAATAATTCAACAATTTATCGATTTGTATTGAATGTCATTTGAATAAGGGAGAACAATTAATTGATAGCCTTTAATTTGCATCGTTGAGCACATGAGTCTGTTTAAAGACCGTGTTAAACTTCCATTTAATTAAACCCCTTGTTTATGTAGTATACTTATCCGCGCAGCAGTTGCATTTGCAGCCACAAAGAACACGAATGCCCAGTACCAGTTTAAATTTCTAAACATACATTTCAGTGCAATTAATTTTCCGCAGTTCTCGTTGTTGTTGCGTGTTTCACGCCATTATATTTTGAGTTTTTTGTTTGTACTAAACAACTTTTTTATGTAATGAAATTTTTAGCACCTTTCTCCACGATTTGCTGGCTTGTTTCGCGTATCGCGTATCGTTTGTCAGTTTTAGAATGTGGCAAATGTGCTGGACTCACGCATTCCAGCAACATTTTTGAAAATCCTTCTGCAACGCCCCCTGTCAGCCCCTTTCACTTGGGACAATTTTCCGGCGATTGTTATCGCCAGTCGTTTGTTAAAATTGCACCCGCACAGCGGCAAACACAATGGGTAAAATCATGCTTGCACAATTACACCAACAGACACGGCTTAGTTTTCCCGGCTGCCATTTTTCCATTTTCCCCGCTGCGCTATTATAAATAACAAACAAGAAAATTGTTTATAATTACACATTAGCAGATAAAATATTGCATGTTGCCGATGTTGGCAGCCATTTGGCGCAGCCATGTGTGTGTGACCAATTTGTTGGCCCGACTTTCGAAACATGGCGTTTTTTTTCTGGTCGTGGTAATTGTTGCAGCTCCAAGTCCACTCTATTTTTTTTATAATGTGTTACATGGCGCTAAAGTGTTGTCATTATCGTCGATTACGAATGCGATTATATAATAATCGCTTTGAGTTGAGCCCAGTTGGCGAAAACAATTACGATAATTTTCCGCCCCAAGAAGTCTATCCTTCAATTGAATTGTTTATTTTCATTTGAGACATATTTGCAGGAGCATTAGGTTTTTAAAATAACAAATATTTCACAAATGGCTAATCATACATACCTGACCAATTTTATAAACTAAAATACATACAGTAAAAGCATCATCATTAAAGATGTTTTTTATTGAAAAGAGAGTCCTTCTTTGTTACAAAACTTCAGCTAAATTTTGCTTTAATGTAAATCATAGAATAATATTCAATTTAATTTTTTCCGTGTGGGAATATATACAGAAGGTCAGACTATAAACACGTACGCTCAATTGCCGGCACATTAGAGACATTAAAGGTTCCGCTTCTCCCCAGTTAATGTTCAGCAAATTGAGGAGCAAATCTATCGAAATACATATGTATATGTGAGCAATAAAATATAACATGAGCAAGAAAACAATATAATTGCAGCCCAGAGCACAGCAGGCCCATTCAAGGACTCCCGAATGGCGAAGGCTGCCAAATGCAACAGGATTATCCTTCCCTTCCAACTCTCCATCCCCCAAAAATACCACAGGCCATTGTTTTGCCCATAAATGTGTTTCCATAATATGTTTCTAATTGTTGCAACATGAGGTAGGAATAAAATGGGTATGGCATAAAGTCATGGCTTAAGTCCTAAATATTGCAGTTGTCATAATCGTAGAGGAGTGATGCTCTCTACATTTTAAACTTTTCTTTCTTAAAATTTTCTAAATTATATTTTAAAACTGTTTCAAGTGTTTCTACAAAAATTAAATTAATAATTAAAAAACCATAGATACACTTTTCTAAGCACGATGAAAGATAAAAGTCTACATTACACTATATTGCACAAATACTTTTACTGAATATAAACACTAAATACGTATTTGAATTCAATAAAAAGACAAATAATTTAGTTAAGCTTCAGCAATATGCACTTAAATTTATGTAAACCAATTTCAAAAATTATCATTTGAAATTCCAACCATAACATTTCTAATTCTAATGTGTACAGTTTATTTTTAGTTTTAGCCAATTAAACAGTTATGGTTTTTTGGTTTTTTGCTTGGTAGAAAGAACACACACACAACAACAAACACAATTTAATTAAGATTTGGGGGTATATTTGTATTGTCGTTATAATATTGGTTTTAGGCTGAGTTATGGATAGGATTGATCAGCTTTTAGAGCTTACCTTGTGGCTGCTGTCAGGCAGGCAAACGCTTTAATGGGTGTCTGAAACCTGCAATGTAAAAGAAAACCGGAAAAGAAAAGAAGAAAAATTCGCCACTGGTAAAACAATTTTTAAAATCGATCTCGCTTAAACTGCTCTCACATTATTTTGTATTTTTTGCCTTGTTTGGTTATTGAGTAAACACTGGTTATGGTTTTAGGGTTTGTTTGCTTTTCTGTTACTACAAATGGTTGCATCAAAACTAGGTATGTATATAGGGATATAAACGAGTTGACAACTGTATTTTTATTTTTTTGTTTTTTGATGGCCGACCACGTGTCAATTAAAATGCATGGATCGTTATTTGGTGGTTTACTCAATAGGGATGTGGATCTGGTGTTTGTAAAATATTTTAATTGCCAGTCACAAGCACGCAAAAACTATTTACATGGGTTTTCAAAACTACTTCTTTGGTCTGTCAAGTGGAGCATCATGAATTTGAGTTGTTAAAGACTTTTTTTGCTGATTTGGGTTTTCAAGTCCACCGTAACAGATAAAGCAAAAAAAAATGAATGCAACCTCAAAAATGTTTTCATCTACGTCTCCAACAACAACTACAGGTTAATCTATGGGTATTTTACCAATATGTATGATGTTCAATGCCAGTTTATTTCACATTATGCGGCTAGAAAACATGTTTTACGCTTATATTACACATACCAAAACCATTTAATCAAGAAAGTTATTTACACAACAACTGAGGACCATGTTAAAATGCATACAAATAATTACATATATTTATATGCGAATGAAATTAATAAACCAAAGAAAGCCACACTAACAACAACAGCAACAACAAGGACAACAGGGTTGAGGGGGATGGAGAGGTTACAAATATTCCAATGATGCCTACCAACTCCGATTTTTGTAAAATTTCCAACTTTATTCATATTATTTTTAATTATTAATGGTCTGTTTCAGTTATTTATTTACGCTGTGACAGGGAAAACTATGTATAAAATATACAAGTATTTTGCTGGGCACACGGCATAAATTACACAGCACTACGACATGCCGGAAGACAAACAATAAAATACAAAAACAAAAATGTATGTGTAAACATGTGAATTGTTTATTTTGGACGTGTGTGTGTGCGAAAAATTTTTAAGTTCCAATTTAATTGGCACAAATATTGAACGTTTTGGGAGCCACGGGCGTTTAAATAGTTTTTAAACTAATGGAATTAAAAAGTTAAGGATTATGATTGCGAGAAACTCATGAAAAACTAAAATTTTAGTTTAGGAAAATTTATTAATCATTCAACGTCTGAAATTATTTAAGACACATTTATTTTGAAAAATATACTAAAGTTTATTTTCTTTAATCATTCGATTTCTGTACAAAAATATTTATTTTGAATCGTAATCGATTCGTCTTTTTATTAATATAAGAAAGGCTCAAGAACATTTTGTTTTAAGTCTTAAACTTCTCTGTAAAAATTGGTTTTTTATATTTTGATTGAAATAAATAGTGTCTTAATATATTAATGATTCTAATACCCATTCCCTATATATAACATCTGGTTGAAAAAAGGATAAAGATGAAATTTTTCAAAAAAAAAAAATAGTTTATCACCTATTATATTGAAATAAAGTATCCCCTAGCGTTCTAATATGTCCAACACCCCTTTCACTTTTCGAGGGCTTTTCCGCCATCACCCTTTACTTGTGTATGTGCTGGCATTTTAGTTTTCCGCCCACGAATCTAGGCCAAAATGCAAGTTTCGCTCCTCTAGATGTGACACCAAAATGTCAACAAGTCGACGAGGCGTGGAGGCTCGACTGAAAAGGCTAATGAACGCATCAGGCGGAATGGCCCGAGGGACGTACTCATTTGTAATTAAGAGCAGAGGCTTCCCACATATATAATACTTGGGATGAAAAAATATCCAACGTAATAGAGAGAGAAATGCAGATTTCAAACTGCTCCTAATTAAGCGACTTTCTGTGGCCATTCTAATTAAATAAAATTCAGAGGGAAAGTTAAATGAATATTTGATAAGGCGCCAGAAATGAAGATTAGACCGGTGCAAACACTGGCAGCCGAAAGTCTATATCCAGTGTTCTCTTGCCCTTAAATGGGGATATTCAAAAACAGACAGCGACAATCGGGCGGAAAGAATCTTTGGCAAATTGTCAAAACAACATAAGCGATGAGGAAAACATTTTTAATTTCCTGTTATAAATTGTATGCAAATGGAATAGATTTTTCCTTGATAAAAACTTGCAGCCACTAAGTATTGTTTTTCAATTTGTATTTTCTGATATGTTAATTCGATTTTGTTGGTGTGGTTGGAAGGGCTGAGGTTTGAATGGTTGTTAAAAGCTACTAAATACTAACACAAAAATGTAGTGAATCGATTACAAATTCGTAATGTGAAGAGAATGAGTTGTGGGTTAAACTTACACATAGATATGCTAATATATATAGGAAGTACATAAATATGAAATTAGTGGGTCTACATGGGGTTAAGGCTTACACACACACAGAGACACTTCAATAGTATCTAAAGCTATCCCCTTGCACGGTATTTTTCAGTTTTGTGGATGTAGCGCTTACCTGAAAGAAAAGAATACAAGAATTTAAGTAACAATTCATAATGCACATATTTAGTTCATTATCTAGTATTTAAATATTTTAATAACTTAATATGCAAATAAACTTAACTGCTCATTAGTTCCTTTTTAATCTTAAATCTGAGATATGCACTTCCTTTTTTGCATATACCAACACTTCCCCAACATTTGCATATTCTGAAGCGCTGAACTTCCTGATCCCCTTTGCATTGGCATTAAAAATGTACACGCAATCCTTTTAATCGATTAAGCCGTAAAATAAGGGCTGGGACGGGTGGCAAACCTGAGGCTCCGAAGGCGCCATGTGCTCTATAAAGCGTTGGCTAAACGTTTTTGTCGGTTTGTGCATCAAATATGCATATGCAAGTAGCTAAACGCTATGTAATGAAGGCGTTTTCCCGAGTTGTCGTGGTTAATTTCCCGGGATTTTAACCTTTTACACGGCAGGTGAATTGAGTGCGTTTATGGCCATGATTAAGTAGCCCATTTGGCTTTAAATTAAACTTATTCAACCGAATCGGTTTAAGATTTGTTAGATCTGAAATCTTAAACTAGATTAAAGTTTTTATTCTAAGGAATATTCTACATTTTAATATGTTGTTAAGTTCCTTAAAGTTTCTACGTTTCCTGCAATTTCTTTAAACTATTTTAGAACCACATCCTGTTACACATTTTAAAAAATTATAAAATATTAAATTATGTTCCGCACGCAATATTTCGTTCAACATTTTGTAGAAGATATGCTACCCAATTAACAATTCCAGTAACCGCAATCTATTTAAGCCCGGTTGGCATGCAGATTAAAACGGAAAAGTTATCCATTTTTTTCAACTTTTTTTTATGACACAAATCGGATTCGGTATATTTTTGCCAACCGCACGTATGGGTATCAGTATCTCACTCACTTTCGTTTTAGCCCGCCGCACCATTTGACAACTCTGACGGGCCAAATAAAAGCCGTTGCAAATGTTGGTCTATTACAATTTTTCGCTTTCAATTTTTGCGGCATGGCCCAAAGAGCTTAACTCATAAATCTGACACTCGGCCGGAGAAAACGCGAGGTATGGGGGAACCTTAACATTCATCGATATGACGAATTGTAACTGGCACGAGTTTTTCCCCCTTTTATTCCTACCGTCAACTGCATTTTAATTGCATTTTTTACTTTTATTCTTCATTTTTCAAGTCCACCTCTCGTTCACCTTGGGGTTAAATTCCACCCGAGCTCAGGTTGGGCTGAAAAAAACATTTGCATATATAATAATTCGCTGCCATCGGTCATACAGAGTATATAAATTATATAGTGTATGATTTTTTTCTCGAAACGGAAACACATTTATAATTGCACATAAAACCAAAGCCGTTTACAGAGCTTTTGGGTGTGGATGGGCGTCTCGATTTCCCGCCTGACTTCAATGTTTTAATGATTCACTCACTGCCGGCGGGCTCTACGCATTGAGCCCCGATATGCATACGTAATTTCCTGCTCGATTTTAACGGGGGCAGAGGGACTGGTGCTCGACTGACTGTCCATTTTAATGGTGACATTTAATATGCGTTAATTATGCCATTTATGGCCCGTTTCGTTTGGGTTTCGGGGCATATGCGCTAAATGGTTTGTCGTTAAAAGGTCTCATTTATTTTTTATCACAAAGCTACCCAATGTCACACCCTACTCATCTCAAATTGAGTTCGACAAGAGTTTATTTCTTGGCTATTTAGTTTAATAAACGTGAATAAAATGTTGCCAAAATCAGATAGCGTCAAATAAAAGTTTTAGATTGTTAAGGGATCCCCCTTTTGGCTTATGCAAATTGATAACGAAACGCTGACGACGTGCGTATTTCTTTGAACTGTGCCGAGGGTAAAAAAATGTAAATCCGAATGTATTATTTTCGTTTTATACCCTTGCAGAGGGTTTCTACGTAATCTATAAAAATAAATTGGAAAATCGACATAGTTTCAGAAACTAGTATTTACAAGTTGCTTTTCGATTTAAGCAATTTATATTTTAGACAATGAATCTATTCCTGAATGTTTAATTTTGTATTATATCTTTATAACCTCAACCATACGAAAATTTATTAAAATCTATATTTTTGATTTCCTTTTGTGAGAAAAGGATTAATTAGAATAAGTTATAATCTGAAATCTAACTGACAAACGAAATACATTATCGCTAAAAACCCTTGGAAAGGTAAAAGTTCGAACTCTAAATTATGAGATCTAGTAAGCCCTACCATGTCATACCAATTACAACGACAATAGTGGCAAATAATCGAAGTGGGAAAAAAATAGAACGTATCGGAAACACAAATGGATGCAAACGAAACCTCGTGCACAAATAAGTGTAGTCTAGTTTTGGGCAAAGCTTTCACGCTGTCGGAGCTCAGCAAATTTTTATCCAATCCTGAGATCTTACAAATACGAAAATAGTTTCATTTTCCCCAAGCGCACACACAAATATTTTTATACATTTTTATACACACATATATGTGCAAGGAGGAGAGAAGGGGAACTGTGGGTCAAAAACTTGGGCTTAGGGCGGAAAAAAACGTGAAACGGAACTGGAGGGTGTTTGTCTGTGTGTATATCCGAGTATTTGTGTGTGGGTCGAGATATGCGAGGCGTAACGAATTGCCGCTGTGCTTTTCTGTTGTTGCTGCTCCCATTGCCATTATATTTGCGGCAGGAGAATAACTGAAATGGCAGTCCCAAGCACAAAAGTTGGCACAGCCAACAACCGCAGGGGAAGTGGCGAGCCCAAATGTGAAATATAAGTAAAAATGGCCAAAAACAAGCGAAATTCACACGAACTTTTGATACTGGGGATTTTTTGTATCTATTTTATTAGGTATTTCCAATATTACATGTTTAGGATGAGCCGAATTTAACTATTGATTCATTTAAGCTAATTTACTTTCAATATTGATCAAAAATTTTGCTTATCATTGAATGAAAATTAAATGGACTTACTCTTATTTTCTTTTTTTTGAATTGTTGTTATCTTATTTATTAACTTATACTTTGAGTTTCCCTTTACAACCACACGGTATCCCATAAAAATTAAGTTACCTATTTGCCTCGATTTTCTGACAGGACCCCTTTATAACCTCAACTACCCTTCTTTCTATATCCCCCCAAAAATCGTATCGAATGGCAAAAAGAGAGCAGGCGCAAACTTTTCAGCTATTAGAGAGTGCCCAAAACACCAAAAAGGGTTCTTCACACATTCGGAAGGGCCACATTTTCGTACACTGTAAATATAATATTTTATTGTGCAATACATACAAAAAAACGAGCGAAGGAGCTCAACAAAATACTTACTAAAATGGCGCGCTACTTTGCCTTGGCCGAAAACGGATTCATAACATGAAATTGCTTTTCATGATGGGGCGCTCGTACAAAGAAGCCCCCAAACACATGAAGGGATAAAGGGTTGTGTCTATGTTAATGGTTTTATTTCTACTGCATATACTTTTCATAACTATTACATTTCCTACCCATAGCCCCCTCTCTCGAAAAAGAAATTGTGTTTGCATCATTTCAACGCGTCTTATTACAACAGAGGTCACGAGTGACTGTATATGTGGATAAGCGTGTTTCTATAAACAAAATGTAATACAAGTTAGTTCTCAGATGCAACCAACTTTGCCTATTAAAATTCTTTATTACAAAGTTGTGATTTGTTTTCAAATTGAAAAGAAGAACTTGTAAGGCATGCAATCTATTACTTGTGCCAGCAGAAGTGAAAGTATACGTAGTTTTCGATTTTAAAAACATTTTACACGGATTTTTCTGCAGTATTTTTGAAAGTTAACTAAATCTCGCAAGTCAAACCATTTCAAAAAGCTAAAACAAATTTTAGTAGAAATTTGTATATATTTTCCTTTTTAAACCCGAAAAGCATAGCAAATAAAATATATACTATATTTTCAAAATTTCCAATTGCCCTTGGGGCTGCTGTCATTTTCGTTTAGTTCGGTAAACAAAATATGCGGAAAAACTTTTCGTATGTTTTGCAACCCCCAAATAAATTTTGGCAAAAGTAATCTAAATATGAAAATTAGATAAATAAAATCCAAATCTTTGAAAATAAAAAAAAGGAAACGTATACAAATTAAACAAAAATAAAAGCAAGGTACTTGTCAAGCAAACTAAATTCACAATTTTGTCGAAATACTTCAAACTTCAAAGAGGACAATAGCACGTCAATTTCTAAATAAACATGCCTAGGAATATTTTCTTGGCTTTATATACTATAAAAAATAGCCGAAAATTAACATTTACTTTGAGTAATCGGTTCAGATCACTGAGCAATAAATTGAATTCAATTTTCTCAGTTTTCTTGGCATTTTTTCGGTTGACTTTCATTTTTGTATTTATCGGCAGCTGGCCAACCAACATGAATTATAGTTTCTTTTCGTTTCTCATCAAGTTGACTGCACTTTGTCAGATGTTACGGTTGCTTTCATTATTGAGCAAGACAACGCGACAGCATACAGTGCGGATGAGTGTCGGGGATAACAATGTTGCCTCTGTTAACTGTGGGCAAGCAAACACTTTGCCCACTTAATTGACTGTTTGCGGTTGTTTATGGCAGCGTCTCGTACTCGTTTTAAACACTTTTAATTAATATTGTTACACACAACTGCACACCGATGCAGGGCGCGTTGAAAAGTTTAATTGAAATTTAATTATACGTAGCATGTGTGAAGGAAATTGTGTAGCATCTGATACCGGACCCCGAGATGCCTCCTCGGCTCTCAGTTCTCAGCCCTCGGTTCCCGATTTCCTATTCCCATTGGGCGAAGGCGTCCATCCAGAGCATCTCGAACTCAAGCCAATTGAGCGTAAACAACAAATTGTTGATTTGTTTTGTTTGGCTCGCTCAATTCGATTCAATTCGATCCGATGCGATACGGTTTGTGTTGGTTTTGGCCGTTGCCACTTGAAATTTTATGCCAGTATTTGACTTTGCGCACGATTGATTGATTTATATGAATGAAGCAGACCCACTGACTGCAGGCTCGATTGCCATTTGATCGCATTACTTTCCCATGGATTTTAAATGGAAATGCGGGAGTTTGTGGAATGGAGCCACAAGTTATGTATATTAAGATAAGTACATTTTGTCCCTCAACCCCCTTTAAATTTGCCTTTGGTTGCTAAGACGCACTTTTGTGACCTTTTTGTGTGCAAACCTTTTTTATGTTAACACGCTTAGGTGAACAGCGCTCGGATCGCTTCACTGAACTCAACTTCAAACTCTAGACGTCTGCACAGAAAAATTGAGAGATGAGTCGAGGTGTGCAGAGTTAGACAAAGGCTTCGCATTTAAACTTGTGATTTATGGAGCACACTACCCTTGAATCCGTGCTATGAATGATCTCATATATCTCTTGGCGGCACGATTGCAAACATTGTTGGGACCCATCGTCTATTAAGTTCATTCGAAATCTGTTTAAACAAATTTGCATTCCGGAGAACTCAGCTGAACTCTATGAATGATTAAATTGGCCTTTTTTTCTCAGAATCACAATTTGTTGCAATCTGATGACTGATGTGAGACATATAAAATGATTCACTTTTAGGTAACCATTATTTCGTTGATTAGGATAGAAATGAATTCACTGAGTGACTGTCATATACTCATTTGGGATTGTTCGCTGATGACAGAATTTAAAGATAAACTTAAAACATGAAATTTATTTATGTAATGGAAAAAATTAGAAAATTCAAAAGAAAATTCAAATCCAAGTTCGGTAATTTATATTTTGTTCACCTCCCAAATAACTTATCTATGCATTAACTTCCAGGAACAACATTTAATTAACCCTAAAATATCTCCCCCTTTCTGGCTTGGATACAGCATTCATTATTTTGCATTACTTGTCTTTTGCTTGCAGTAATTTTTCATTCCCCTTCTTTTTTTGGTTTTTGTGGAGAAAAAGGAGAGCCGTGTAATTATGTGCCACTAAAGACGGCAACGAAGCAAATGGGTCCAGGCACATAAGGAATGGAATAAAAGGAAGTCACAGAGACGAACAAACAGGGCTGGTGACATACGAAAAAAATGCAGAATCGGGGGAATATACCATCAGAAGATGGAGCTGGCTAAGGGACTGCCAGTGGCCGATTCACCTTGAACTCGAAAAATGAACTTATCGAGACTGGTCTCCTCCGCAAAGGCCCCAACTCCTTTTTTCAGTTCCGCCGTCTTGCCTGCGAAACTCCACTCGTTGGGGCGTTGGAGCGTTATAACTGGGTGAGCGGAACGGGGAGCAAGGCCGGAGGAGCAGGAACTGGTAACAGGTAACAGGTACAGGTAAGGCAAGGTAAGGTAAGGTAACCGAGAGCTCCACACCCGTACATTCGAACATGCCTTTGTACGCTTCCCTGACTGACGGACGGACGTCGACTGGCAGCCAGTTCTGCCTTTTAGCTGGCTTCCTTCTACTCGTTTGTGATACCCTTGCAGAAATAGTACTCCCGACTAAGGCAGAGGTTGGTAGTGCCCTTCATGATATGTTTTCCAGGCCATTTCATTTTAAGGAGTGTTTAGTTTGTAAACCAAGACAAAGAATCTGAGAAGTAGTTCAACCGTAAGTCTGAAAAAATGTTTAACATTTATGAACCACATATTGGCTAGAAAAATAAAACTAGTTAAGTCTACAATCTTTACTATTGCTTATAATAAAAGTTTACCTTTATTTTATTAACATTAACCATTACGTTGTAACTCATAACGCGATTATAAAATGTATAGCATTTATTATAAACTGTAAGTGTATTCAAATGTTATTTCAACTTCGCTCTCCACAGTTCGACTTCCCTTCCTGTTTTTTCACATTTTTCAACTCAAAGTTTTGTGCGTGGTTCCTTCGGTTTTTCGACTTCACCGCCGCACCACCTTTCCCTACCTAGCTGTTTCCTCTTGGCTTTTTTCGCTGCCTTTAACAGGTTTTCATTTAAAGTTGGAAAAAGCCACTTCGGCGGAAATTGTGTATGCATGTGTGTGAGCCTTTAGATTTCACTCGTCAAGGTTAGTCCACAGAAAAATGAGGGTGGGGGCGACCCAGTTAATGGCCTTGGTTCCTTTTGAGAAAACTCTCTTATTTATGTCACAGACTCTTGATTGCCTTTATTTCACCTCAGAAAGGGGAGGAACAATAATTAAATTAACATTTATTGCACGCAACGAAAGTCAATGACTTGCCAATAATACAAAATTAACCGAAAATATATATATATGCATACATTGCAGTAATATTTATTGTAGCAGGTTCCGTGAGGTGACACGTTGACAAAGTCACCCAAGGGGAAAGTCACAATGACACTTTAAATTTGCTTTTAAATGTTTTTATGACTTTATCTGCACTTAATTGCAGTTTAATTTTCCATAAAACGATTGCCCGAAAGGGTTTCGGCCAAATTGAATACGTGCCAAGCATCTTAAAGATGTCGCCCTGTGTTATAAAAAACGTCATCCAGTCTGGATTTTATCCAGTCAAGTCCCCGATCTATTCCCTGGATACCAAACAGCAGATGTTACCTCGGTTTTTGGCTCAAGTTTGTTAACCTGATTTAGGAGGAACGCATGCAAAATGAGTTTATTTTTTGTCAACTTGAGAAATTTACGCAACTGCTGTTGCTGTTTTCGCTCGTTGAAGATATATTTACGGAATTGGAGTATGAGTAATATTTACGAGTTCATAATGTACTGCCTGAACCTGAAGTTCAATAGCCGTACGAGGCAAACTCAAACTGCAATCGCAGCTTGAATTTAAAAAGATGATAAATGGCGCTGACTGCGAAGGTTGGTAAAATCTGACTTGCCTTGAGTGTGTGGAGCAAACTCAATCAAGGTTCTTGCACTGCAACTAAAACATGGCTTGGAGTTAAACAAACTCGGAGCAAACAAGAGCAGTAATAATAATAACAATCATCATAGTCAATGCTGAAACTGCGTTTTGTGGATTTTTCAGTTCCCATCATCGAATATTTATGCCGACAAAAAATGCATTATGAATGAGCGAAAAATTGTAAGACAAACGCCAACCAGTTTGATCTATTGAAAACGCAAAAGAAATATTTCAAGAATAAATAAAAAAGGCAGGCGAAGTTTTAATGGTGTTAAAGTCAGCAATTTTTTTCAAAAAGGTTTAGGTAATTAATGTTCAGCCAATAAACTGTTAGCACCATAAATATAACTACTTAAAGCTCAAACAAAAAAGTGCTACTTTTTGGGAAAAACACAAATAAATATAGAAAACAAACCATCTGTTAGGGTATTTGTCGAAAATCCGCTAAAGAAAAACCAGTAAATATTGATTGCATAATGCCCAAAACATCACGATGGCAGGCCATATGTGGCGGCTACTCCTCAAGCCTCTCCACATTCATTTATACAGATATCAAATGTGCAACTGTTGCACGAATGAATGTATGGTTCCGCCTTAAAGCAGACTTTTTGCGATGTTTGCTGGCAAATCGTTTTTCGGCTTTTAAGGAAAACACATTGCACAATCGGAATATTCCATTTATATGTACAACAACAAGCAGTTGTGCGGCTGCGGCTAATAAACGTTTGGCGGCATATTAGCCGTGGCAGTAAGTAGTCTTTGATTTGGTTTTTGCATTTTTTCAGCTTTTTGTTTCAACGGATAATAAAAATGCTGGCCAATGGGTTCGGTTTCTTGTTTGCGTTGCTTTCAGCTTTTGTGTTTTGTGTGGCTGAATGCTGATTTCTGCCTTGGCATTGTTTGTTTTGCAATCATAATGCCACACACCCACCACGCCCCTTATCCAGCTACTTGTCTTGCGTACAATGGAATATGTATGTTTCAATTATGGCGCTCAAAAGCCAAAACACCCGCCTCCCGACGAACAATGGATGTTGGGCGAGGGGTTTCTACATCTGCAGTGCAAATGGAAATTTATATACATCGAAATGAAAAGCACAAAAGGCGCTACAAAAATGTTTTCCTAATGCATTTTTCCACTTTTCCCTTTTTTATTTCATACAGTTGTGCTTAAAAGAATAGTAAAGTGTTTAAAGACATACGAATGTATTTTTGTTTAAAATGCAAGAAATGATTAAAATATGAAGTTTAATAAGAATAAATAAACAGACAGTTTTATGGTGGCTTTTCTAAACCTGCAGGCTCCTCTTCTCCCCTTCGTTTTTGAGCACAACTGTAAATATTTTAGTACTCTTGACATGGAAAAAAGAAAAATGAGGATAAATGCATGCTGAAGATATTAATGTGTCTGCCAAGTGCTGAACAAAAGAAAGGCTGCAAAGTATGCTAAAAGAAATCGTAGACCATCAACCAAAAAATCGATTCACAGCTCAATCGATGGAACTTATTTCAATCCAATGCTGTTTTCGGCACACCTGGCCGAGTCCACCCTGCTATCCTCTACAATGAATTGCTTTTCTCCAAATAACTGGCCGAGTAAGTCCATTTACGCACGACCCAGACACGGGGTCCAAAAGAAAGGGTCAGCCCAGCCAACGGAAGTCATTTATTTCGGCTCACGACATAACAATGAAATTGGCATAACAATTATTTGGAAAGGGCGGGCGTTGTGAAAAGAAGCCGAAGAAAAGCACAGGAGCTACTGCAGGAGCAACCAACTCGGCTAAAATCAGACATCATTATGTAGAGGTGCACTAACAAAAAAATTAGTCTTGCTAAATTTCTGTAGACCTTTAAATTCTTGTTTATAAAATGCATAATATTTCAAGACATTTGTTCCACCATACTTGTGTTTAAATTTAAACATACGAAAATAATTATATTATTTTTTTAATTATCAACTGTATACTTTTTTTTGTAAAGTGTATTAACATTTGTTTCATTGGTTTGCTTCCTGGGCGCTGAGCTTCAGCTAGTTGCTATCTAATTTTGCTTAAAAGCCAAAGTCACTCAAAGCGGCCTGGTTTTCAGCCTTCCTTTTTTGTTTTCTGTTAAATATTTCCGACTGCTGCAACCGTCATTGTTTGGGGCACAAAAACATAATTGCAATGGTGGAGAAAGAACAGGATGGGGATGGGCCGAAATGAGTTTGGATACAACTACTATTTCCAGTCATTAATTATGCAAATGTTTTTTAATATTGCTGAAAACCTAAAACTGTCAGACTCTAAGAACTGCTGCCTGTCAATTTGTGTAATGGTTGCTACCAGTAATATCCATATTAAGGACCCCCAAGGAAGCGACTTTTGGAAATATTACCAAAATTTCAAAACATCAATTAACCTACTTAATCGAAAATAACTCGGGTTACGTTTCAGTTGGTTATTTTTTGTTGGTGGTACATTAACCTCTAAACCCAGCGAATTTCAAAGCAAAACAAAAGCGAAGTCCGTAATATGATTCATGCGGACAATATTCGTAATATCTGTGAGCAAACCGTGGCTTCAGTTTCATATTTATATGCATATACAATAAATATGTTTTGTCTTGTTTCCCCTTTTTTGTTTATATTGTAATTTATTGCGGTCGAAATGCGGGTTGAGGGGGAGTTATTCCCATTAATATAATTTTGGCCAAGTGAGCAAACCTGAATCTGAATGGATCGAGTCACTTCTTCTGTTTTGTTTTGACTTTTTATATAAACTTATTTTTGATTTACAAAGCATTGACAATGGCTAAAAAAAACGATTTGATGGCTTTTGACACAACGTCATCGTCGAATCATCATTGTCAGGTTTTCATTGTATTTTTGCGAATTGCTGTATTTTGGTTTGAAAGTATTTAAATTTGGCGCGACACATTTTTTTCTCGGCTGCTGACAAGAGGAAATTAAACGTATTGAATTTAAATTAGCGATTTCTTGCTTTTGGAAAAGAAATAATTTAAAATGTGGGTGGAGCTTATAAAATGACACATTGAAATGTTTTCAAAAAAAAATATTTATACATTTTAAGCGCTAAACTTAAAAGACTTCAAAACGAAATTCTAATCTTAAATGCTTTTTTTGTCAAAGAAGCTTGTGCTGTTTTTATCAAACAATTAAATATAATGTAGCTCCAGTTTTTTATTCGCGTTTCGGTTTTTTTAGCAGTTTTCAGCTCCTAGCATTTTCATGAAAAATATAAAAAACGGATTGACACTTTTTTCATGCCAAGATGTACTGCGAAAAGTGCAGCAATGAAGAGAGAGCTTACAAAACGATTTTCCTAGCTGTAAAAATGATAGCTGCATTTTCCTACCGTAAATTATTCGACAAAGCGGGACTTAAAATGCGGAAAACAAGACAGTGCATTGCCATTTGTTGAGATAGTCGTCGATAAATAATGCATTGCACAAATCTGATGACTTAATCTAAAAAACACCGTTTTATATAAAACCGCCAAGAAATGATAGATTGTGGGAATAACACTTTCAGAGGAGTTAAAGGGCGGCATGGGAATTCCTTGGCATTTATCAAATGAACTCCGATTGGACCCTATCTCAACACCAACTTGTTGGCCAAATACAAAAACGAATTATAACTAATAAGCGTGCTTAATGCCATTGTTAGGCAAATTAGCAGCCATAAGGCAGGCGGAGAAAAATATAGTTTTTATTCGATTTGCCTTCATTACGGTTTTTATGTATATTTTGCCTTTCCACGCTGCGATATCGCATTTTTCACTCTTGGAATTCCCTTTGTCAAATAAATGAGAAAAGAAATATCGTCAGCTACTTTATACGCCACAATATCTGCAGGAGAGTGAATGGAAAATAAATTTGAAAATTATGCAAATTAGCGCATTAATATTTGTGACCCAAGCATTTGTTTGATGCTGTCGCTTTTGCTTAATGATGATTCTCTTTTAGGATAAGCAAACAACGTTGCTTTAATAAGAAAGCCAATTAGGAAGCCGAGTAAACTAAAGCAGAAAATACAAGTGCTTTAAAGGGAAATACGTTTGATAAGATGTTGAAATTTTAAGCAGGTCTAAAACCAATTCAAGCTTAAAACGCTTGGTAGTTACCTACCCTGAAATTGAACTTTTCGGGAATAATATATATATAGACAACAAATTATAAAAATAATTCTATAAGAGAAGATTCTCATGACATAAAACTCGACGAAAAAGTCCATACAAATTTATATTTAAATAAAAATTACCTTTAGCCGCGGCACCAAGGTATTCAAACATTTTCATGAAATTTAAAAAGTTTTTTCAGCAAAAGTTCGGCAATCCAACAAATTAAAAAATAACTTTGGACAGGGCTGTATATGGTGGCGTCAATTAACCCAATTAACTTGATATATGCATAGCATGCATACATAATTTTTGGTCCAAGTTGTCGACTCCATAACAACAATCAGAGCGGGCTCAACATTAAATTGCTTTAAAGCTTTTCTTCGAGGCTTTATTTTTACCAATCATTTGCATAGGATTATCATAAATTATGCTATGATTTTATTTATGACAGGTGCGCGTGTTGTGAATTTTGTTGCCTCGATTGTGATGATTTGGCTTCTCACCAATGTTTTAATTTGGTGTTTGATAGTTTACACTTCTCTGTCTAATTTTGTCTTTTGAGTCGTTGTGGTTTCGTCTAAGTGAGCCAAAGATCTTGGATTGATTGAAAGATTACGCAAATGAATGTCAAGCGGTGAGATGAACTTTTTAGGTGTAATTGTCTAGCCTTTGAAGTGCCCTTAAACCCAAACTTTGTGGTAGAAAGTTGCCGTCAATCAAAACTAATTAACTTTTCAGGCGGAAGTAGGCCGGGAAAATGTATTCTCCATAAGAAGTGCAAGTAAGTGGGGAGATGGAGGCCTTTTGGTCGACCCGCAAATGTTTTTGTTTCAGCCGTCAAAGTTGTCTTGGGGGTGGCGTCAAAATATTTAAGTTTGTCTATAATTGACAAGGAGAATTTGAGCTGTGATCTATGGGAAATTTTATTGGAGAGTAGTGGTAGTCAAACAAATTAGGTAATAAATTACATATAAAGTAAAAAGCAGTCTACTTTCTGAGGTAAAGAAATTGAAACCAACCCAAAGGCGGCTTAGGAACCCATTAAATCTTTTTTTAAGGTAGTTAACTTCTGTGGTAGATAAATATTTGGCCCATAACTTTCCATAACACCATCTCTTTTTCCGTCTCTTAGACGAGGATGAAACCTGGAATGATGATATTTCAGTTCCCTGGAGTATGTTTGGCATTCACTTTATTGCTTCCACTTCACTTTACCCGCACAGCCGCTTGACAACATTTTTCCAACCATCTACTCCCTAGGAAAAAAATCCAGGCTCTTGGCGGTACAAATATTTTATAGTTTTTTGTAGCTCAGTTGTGATGGAAGTTATGCGTGGCATAAGCGCCCTCGGCCCGCTCGGCAACCTGCAACCGTTGACAAATGCATCCCCAGTGGGTGGAAAACTCGGTGGCGAGTGGGTGGTGGTGCTGGAAACCTGAATGCGGTTGCGGTGGCTCTGACACCGTTGCAGCTTCACCGACTTATATTTTTTTTGGGTCAGAGATTGCAATATTTCTGTGTGTTTATTTCCAACTGCATTTGGCAGAGGAGAAGCATTTAAATGCTGTTGTGTTGAGGAAAAGTGTTGTCCACTGGGATATTTTAAAGACCTATGTTTCTTGGTATAAAAACTCGGAAAGGGAAATCTAATCGACCTATACCTTAAACCAATAAATAGAAATGTATTATCAAAATAATAATTGAGAAGTAAATAAATAACTCTAATTAAAGTTTAATGTATTATAAAATTTGCAATCTTTATTTTCCGATTTTTCTTCAATATTTACTTACACTTGGTAAACTTGGTTTCAGTAGTTGTCAACACTGGTGATGCGGGTGAAAAGTGGGTGGCTTGGCGCCTTTGGGTGATGGTCAATTTGCTTCTAGCTGATGTGAAAATTCCGCAACACTGATTTATGCCACCTCGAGTGCGACTTTTCCCCGTTGCCCCCATTAATTTGTACTAACAAAATGCTCGAAAACAAATTAAAATTCGTGCGTGTTTTCCATATTTTAGAGGGCGGGTGGAGGAGATGGAAAATTATTTAGCTCGCACTTTTTTCAAAGATTTATTTCACTTGTCATGAGCCGCAAGGGAGGGGAAAAGGGGGCAGAAGATCTTTTGCCCGCTCGGTTAACCATGAAAATTGATTGCGACTAGCAGCTGTGGACGCTCTTCCTCATTTTCCGCGTTCTTCTGTTAGTGTTTAATGCTTCTTCCATTTTCCATTTTCATGTTTTGCCGGAAGCATTATGTGTACTAATTTTTCTTTCGCGTTCAATATCGTTTTGCGTACATGCAGCTTAATATATCAAACGAAGAAAATACAAAAGCAGGAAAGTTGTTTTTTCCCTCGTTTACAGCAACAACAGGGCATTGATGTATGACACTTGGATGCTTAAATTAGTTCATTGTTGCCCAAAAGCTGTCAACTGTCAGCGCTTATTTTTTTCCCCTTCTCAGAACACGCCCAATGAAACACTTATAAATAGCCAGAAAGAATATTTAAAAAGTCAAAAGTAATGGAACACCTTAATGCCCATTGAGGATTTAATCTCTCCGAAGATACAACATACAAAATCGAAGGCTTGTGGTTATGCCACTTAAGTTTTAACAAATTCTTACAGAAAAATCCAGTCTTGCCCTTTAAAATTGGCAAGCCCAACTAATTCCCTTATTAACTATGAGAAAGACAAGGGGTAAAAGGGGAGGCACGGCCCAGATTAAACTGAATTGAGTTACTAATCGCATTTCTGCATTTAGCCAATTAAGGTGATTACTAAATGTTGTTTTGTACACGTAGAAAGTTTTGATTTCAAAGCGTTTGTGGACAAACAATTTAATGCACTTTAAAGACATAATAAATGAATGCAGTGTTTGGCAAATACTTTTCACAGCATATAGATTTCAGTAAGCCTCTTTTTCACTCGTTTCGTTGATTGAAAAGATTGGTCGAGTTTATGAAAATAGCTTCCGCATAACGCTAGCATTACGTGACTACTCGAAAAATGTTGGTAATTAAAGGCGAGCATCTTGGGAGGCAAACCAATTGAATGCAATCGAAACAAACAGAGGCTTCTGTGAGCAGCAAATAAAAGCAAAAGTAAGACAGTAAACGAAAAAAATAAATGAGAAATTACGCGAAAAATGGATTCAAAGATACGAATACCCTCTAAAATGGTTAAATGTTAAATACAAAACATTATGTATCCACATCTTGTTATAACAAGTATATTTAAAGTTATTTATTTAACATTTTTCGAATTCAATTTTAATATTTCATAGGGTATTCAAATATTTGTAAAATAGATAGATAGAAGCACATGTAAGCTATGAAAATTGTTCATAATACATATTTAGGGGTCTGTGATCCAGCAATGAATCAAACTGTGGCGCATGTAAAATTACTTCCTCGAAGCAATGCGATCCAATTAAAATGGAAAAATAATGGTAAGTAAATGTGTTTGGGCTCATTCTCAATAAAAACAGACTTTCCCGCCATGTTTCCCCATTTGTGAATGCACTTTCAAGTACATGAACTTACAGCCACTTGAATTTTTGAGGGAGAATAAATTGACACCGAGAGGGGGTTCCCCCACTCGAAAAGAAACATGATAAACGACATTCACAGAGACATATAGTTTCTCAAGTCGCTCGGACGGCAAATTAATTTAAATGCGTGGAACAATTTGTTTGTGTTGGGCATTTCGACTGAATTGGTAACGATTTCTAGTAGCGGCGACGTCATTAACAGCCTTCGGAAATCACATTCCCAAATCGAATGGAATCCGCTTAGTGAAGACAGCAGCCCACACTTGCCACCAAAAACCCAGACCCTCCACTTAGTCGGACTCTGTGTTTTTGATTTGATTTGATTTCGTTCGGTTCGTTTGATTGAAAGTCTGTCAGTCAAATCAATTGGAAAGAAAATCACAAAATCAGCCACAAGAAAAAACGGACCGACAAATATTTAATTGCTCGCCAAAGAAGTCATAAAAATCATGTCGGTCGGTCGGTGAGGAAGCAAAAATCATTATAAGTCTCAGGCAAATAGCAAATATAAATAGCTTATAAATATGCATGAGCTGCCGACCATATTTGGCCCATAAAACACAGCCACTCCAACTGGCTTACCTTGCCCATAGCGTGGAGCAGGGAAAACGGGAATCGGTTTCTGTTTCTGTTTTAATGGTATCAAATTAATCCACACTTTTACTTTTCCCATTCATCAAATCCAAATTGGTTTAAACTACTTTACTCTTTCATTAAAAATGTGCTAGAAAATTATAAAAGGAACTTTTTGCAGGTCAAGGCTAGATAGGAAATTGATCTGCAAGGTTAGTTTCAGCTAAAGTATATTGATAAAATATTGTTTAAAATACCGTAATGATTTTTATCGCCTTCGAATCGAATATACCTATTATGCAGAGATTCGTTTTTTCTGAAAAGTTGTTATCTATTCTTGGCTCATTTTACATTCATCCACATGTCAGTATTCAAATTTGATACTCAATCCAGTCAAACTCGATTCATGTTTTGACGAATGTAGATCTCTTACCTGAAAGAAATAAATGGTAGAAATAGTCAAATAAGTAAAGCGATAATTAAAATGGCATCATTAAACAGCAAATTTAAATAAGCATTTAAATAAGCATAATAAACATAAACAATCAATTCGATTATTTTTAAATAGCTATTCCCCTTTGTTTTGTAGAAAAACAAACATTTAATAAGTAAAAATGAGTTATTTTTACTAAAAATCAAAAATCTGCCCTTGTACAATAAATTTCTTGACTTTAAATTTTCGTATTTCAATAAACAACCAGCTCATCGAATTAAAGATTTCTGCTTTCAGATTAAAATTAAAGTGGCTTTGTTTTCAAACATTTAAATGTCAAAATTAGACTGCCCATCTTATCATCAGCCTTAATTTAATATCGAAATACAAACCAGTTAAATGAAACAAACTTTTAGAAAAAAGAGTTAGCAGACCAAAACTCACGGCTCTAATTGCACATCAATAAATTGTACATTAATTTTCCTCTGTGGTATTTTCAATTAAAACGTCAACTACAGGGCACCTCATTAATTACAAATTTAGCGCTAATATTGGCCATATATAAAATGGCTTTACATAGGTTAACGTAAATGTGTGTGTGCTAAACGACTGCGCAAATTTGCTCACATAACTCAGTGTCAATATTTATGGGCGGCCAAACATGCGGTTCGCCTACACTCATGATATTGCAATGGCACTTTAATTAATATATAAGGCAACTTCCAACATTTAGCGCTAGTTGTGGGCGTGGCATCAGTGAAGAACGCGGGAAAAACGTTCTTAACCACTCGCAACCAATTAAAGACCCATTAAGAATAAATATTTATAACCAGAGAACTGGGTTACGAAGTTGACGAACCGCTTTTGTTATTGAATAGTTTTTGCTTTTGTCTTTTAACTGAGAACACAAAGAATATGAACATGTTCTTGAAGAATTGACTGAAGATTATATACTCTGCTTTCATATCTAGATTTGAATTATTGTTAACATAGGTTGATAACACAAATTATGATTTGATTTGATTGATTTTAAAAGAACCTTTAATTTCTAACTAATGACTAATCAAAACATAATTAATATTTATCAAGCATTGTAAATAAAAAACAAGTAATGATCAGAACAAATCCTTTAACTTATTGATTATATCGCAGATCTCAATTTGATTACGTAGATATGCTTATTTATGCAATATTATGTTTTTGGTCTTACCCACAAAAAGTTGATAAGCTTTTCGCCTGCGCCATAAAAACTTTAGTGATCAGGTATATAAATAATGCATAAACGAGACTAGACACAGTCGCTAATTTGATTTTTTTGTGACGCAAAAAGCAACTCATATGTTAAAAAAAATAAAAGCCAATACCACAGAGCGGAATAAATTAAGCAATTTAGTTCGTAGCTCAGATTTCAATGTTGTTTAATTGAAATAACAAAATATTAATGACACTTAATCGAAAGCAGATTAACATTTAGCGTCCAGACTCTTAACAGAGACAAAAAAACATTCAATTTAATCAAATTATACATATTTCAATTGTTCTTTTAATCGCCACCCACAATGCAATTTGTGTTTCTGGATAATTTCCATTTTTTTTGTTGAAACTACGCTTTCCCTCCCAACGTTGAATTAAATGCGATAAAATGGATTTTCCCTTCCGACCGCATTTCAATTAAACTATCAAACTCAATCAACCGAATCAAAGTAGATTAAGTTTGCATTTATAGCTTCGTTTGGATTGAGTTGGACAATACTTAAAAAGTAATTTTCTTCAAAGTAATTTTTCAAAGAAATGACAGCTTGGCATTGGCCTTAGTTTGGATTATCTGCTGTGAATATAAATGCTGTATAGACTGAATAATCCACAGTAAATTTATAAGAATAGAAATTTATAAAAAACTTTTAAGGCCTCGCTGTTTGTCTCAAAATATAATAATTTAAACAATTAATTAATTACTCTTCTTGTTTTACTGTTGTACTTTTTTATAGTAACTAACTATAACTATAAATAGTTATAAACCTCTCGTAATGTCTCTGTTTAACCATTCGAAATCGCAGTAATGTGTTTATATCATAGCCCCCTCAATAAAGATAAGCCAACCCAAACTCAGACACTTGATTGACAAATAAAACTTAAAAGACAAAGGTGGCAGAAAACAATCCACACTTGGAAGTGTCGGTGATGGGCTATAAATGTTGAGTGCGTAAATAATAAATATTAATCAATAGAGCCCGCACTCGCTCATTGACTTTAATAATTGAATCGACCGGAATCCGGAATAGGCAAAGTGAGACCCGGACCTGGCACGCCACTTTTTTTTGTCGGCCCAAAGCTGTCAAAAGCGGTGTCAGATACCTTATAATTTTGAAATTTATAGTTACCTTTTGACAGGCACATACTCGTATTTTGGTTAAATGGTTTGGTAATGTTCTAATTACGTGGGCGCGTGTCTGTTTTATCGTGCCGCCGAATCAGTTGCTATTATTTATGGGAGGGGGTTCAATTCGATGTCAGTTTCGGGACAGTTGTTGTTGGGCATGACAACGGTACATGTTCATATCGGAAATTAGTAGTTGGAACTTGTTCTCTATTTGATTACCAAACTGTATGAGGCATTTATAATTGCTGTGTTTCTTGTTTATGCCGCAAAATGTGGGGAAATGAAAAGCCCTGAAAAATGTAACAAAACTAACTTACATCGCTTTGTTTTGCGTGTAAACAGAATGTTTTTGAAAGAAAAAATATTAAAAATACAACATTTAATGCTTCTCAAGCTTGAAGCCATAACCAGTCATTTGCATTTTCTATATAATTGTATGACATTCAGTCAACCCACTTCCATTTCATTTAGTTTATATCTGACAGATACATTATCCCCCACCAGCGAAAACGCTCTCATGTGGCAAAATCCTCCGTCAAATGAAATGCGAGACTTATAGCGAAAACTTAGGTATTTTACCCAGAAGCCTCCGACTTAGTGTAGCAAATGCTCAAAGACAATGGCGTGCCTGTCACATATCATAAAATAGTCGAGCCAAACTCTTTCCATATAAATTGCATGGGCAAAAAAGAAACACAGCGAGAAAACAAAAGTGAAATTTAATACTCTGCCATAGTTTACACGCCACAGAACGGGCTACTTTCCACTCGAATTACAAAACAAAAAGTGCAACATCTGCTGGGGGCCCAAGTGTCGAGTATTGAATTCCCGATGCCATCCATCAAATGCGTGGAGAATGAATCCAAATTACAGGTTTCAGTGATAAATGTGCAAACAAATTGAATGCAAGCTAAGATTTTCCACTCAATTGCCAGCCAAATGCCAAAGTGCCACGCCAAGCCTTGATTGCAGCATTCATGGTCTTTGGCGGCTGCCAATCTGGTCACAAACAAAATATCAAAGATAAACGAATACTTCAAACTGTCAACGCCGAAAACGTGTCGAGTGCCATGGGAAATGAATGAATTAATAAATATACTTTGGTCTTTCCAAGCAGAAGAAAATAATTGCGTATAAAAATATTTCTCTGCTTCAGTGGGATCCTCTACAAATATTTTCAGTACCACCAGCCTTTTACCCCTTGGCCATCGGATCAATTTACGCGAGTTCCGAAATTACCATAACAAAGCTAACAAAAGTTGATTTATTAATCAGTTTCAAAGTCGCACACTTCTTGACAAATTAAATTCAAATTAAATGATACATAAAACACTACAAAAGTAGAACAAACTGGGCGAAAACAATGACATCAATCAAGCTGAAAAACATACGGAACAAACATAGTAACCATTAACAAATGCTGAAGGCAAACTTAAACAGCTAGTTTATACATACACGAAAGGAAATAAATAAAAACATAAAGAAATGCCGACTGAAATGTTTTACAAGTGGCCAAAACATACATTACATATTTCACAAACAAAAAAAAAATATTTATAAAATATTGCACTAATTGATTGTTGAATTTTTGTTCGAATTCGGGCTGGCAAAGAAAGAAACTACAAGCAAACCAATTAGCTGGTTTTATGGGGTCAAGGGTTCACATCAACCACAAACAAAGTAGCAATCGGAATGTTTTGAAAACTTTGTGGCCAATCAGGTAAAGTTAAATAAAATGCAGGTCATATGAACATATTTTTTATACAACATATGCAAATAACACAAAAACTCATTTAAAGCTGGTGTAAAGTCATGTAAGTTGAACGTCGCTTACAAATAACTCCGTTTTAATTAAAACACAAATTTATTGTCCTAGTTTTCGGCTGTTTATTATAGAATTTACACAACTGTAGATTAATTAAATATTGAGATAGAAATTAATTAAAGTTTTTTTTACCAATAAGAGGGATGTAGGCATCCTTTTAAACAATGCATCTCCTTTAAATCAAACGGTGTATGTGTATTTAAAGCTCGTTTAAAGTATAAACTTAAAAAATAAATCAAATCGTTAAGCATTTTTAAGATTTATTATAGACTTTTAAACTTTTATCACTTATTCAGTGTTAAACCATACTTTAATGAAACCTTTTAAGATACTTAAAGTCTCGGATTACCTAAACAAAAGTATTCACATAGAAAATACTTTGTTTTTACAAACGATATCACATTTCACTAAACATGCTTTAAATAAATTTGCATTAATTGCCCACTTTAACTGTTATTTGTCATAAACAAATATGTATTTATCTTCATAAAGCTTATTTATACGCATTTTAGTGCAATTTAATAATGCTCACATATTTATCCAAAATAAAGAAAACATAATTTGCATAAACAAATGTCAGTCGAGCCGTTTGGCAAAGGAAACAAAATTTCAAATTAAATCATATAAAACAAACCAACATGACGGGCTAACACAAATACACACACAGTTATGTAGATATATATAAATAAGCGAATGAATGCCCGAGGGGGTGGTATATGGGTGCCAGATAAAGCCGCCAAACTGAACAAAGTGTTGTCAAAAGAGACAACCGACGGAATAAGAACAACAGCCAAATCCCCATAGAAGATAGGTGGATGTGCCAGGATGATGGAGCCCCAGCCCCCATTGAACTCCGCCCATTACGTGCCGACAGGGCAATAAATATTTATATATATATATATCAACATATATATGTGAGGGTTTTTGAAAAGCCGTAAGGCATTGAAATTTAAATGCACAACGCATAGCGGCTAAAAGGAAAACGGAAAGGGATTTCCAGAGGTATGGGTAAAAACACATGCAAAATGAGTGAGCACACGCAGGAAACGTAACTCACCCCGCCACCCCTTTTTTTGCTCCTCCGAACAGGAAGTAAGGTAAGGAAGGTAAGTCAACGCGGCGTATTAGCAATGTAATTTAACCCAAGGGCAACCATTTCCAGACATAAATGTTTCTCTTCGCCAAATGGCAAATGCAAATTGCGTACATTTTGTAAAATTTATGCCAACATTTGTATTTATTTTTAATTTTATAACCGAATCGATCAAGCGGAATGGGTGAATGCCCCAAAATGGGATTGCTTACTGATGTTTGAATGGTGGCCCACAAAATCCGCCGCACATTTTTCACAATACAAAGCTGCCTTGGGACCCACTCACACATAAGTTTTAATTGTGGGCCAGCCAGGATGCATTTGAAATCCTGATGGAAAAATAACTGAAAGAAAGGGAAGGACTGGCAGGCAGTTGAAGTAGCAGGTAGCACTTGGCAAATCCCTCTAAGCACACCTTAAGTACTATGTAATACTCGTTATATATAACCATAAATAAATATGTGCACTTAAAGAAAAAGATTGCCCATATTATTTTCAAAAGATTCTAACTAACAAAAAAACGAGTTTTACCAAATTTATCTCGGAAAAGATACAAACTTCCGAGTACCTTTAAAAAATATATACATTGTAATTTAAAGATTATAAACAAATTTTTGTACTTTTTGTTCCACAATGTATTTATTTATTTCGTAAACTTTACGGGAGCTTATGTCTTTTTTGCGAGAATTTCCCCAAAGATTGGGCCTGAAGGATCAAGTAGCAGCAGCTGACGTCAGAGTCTCAGACAAAAGCCATCGCAGATTCCGCCGACTTTGGAAAAACTTTTATGCTTTCCCATTCTGAGACAAATAAAAACGCATGAAAGAAAATAAAGCAATACGGGGAATCAAAAATCTGAAAACTAGCAGAAGCCAAAAGACGAATCAACAAAAACCAAATCATATACAGTCACCGAAACTAAAATAGCAACTGACAAACAACTGGAGTTACATTTTACGACTTGTTATGATGCCTAAATATGGCCAACAACTGCGACAACACTGTTACGAAATTGCGTCGCCAATAAGTCTGGACACTCTCCCTGGGACTAGGATGTGTCTCATCCGAGTGGACTGAAATTTATTTGCTTTTTGCGTTGTTCTTGCTGCTGGCGTTGTTGTCATCAGGCCTGAGCTCCTTGAAGTAGGCAAAGAAAAGAACCTTTCAAAACGGAAAACAAGTTCACCGACCGGGAAATACCTAACGATTTGTTCGGTTTATATTATATTTCGTAGCTGAATAAATGAAATGAGGAACTGAATTAATGAAAACCTAAAATCTAGGTTATGAGGCTATAGTGACAAGTGCATTAGAAATCCGATAATTAAATTTGAAGTTGTTAAAAATGGTTCTTTCGTAAAACATAGTTAAAGTCCACCAACTTATTTAAAATGTTTTACTTTTATGACATACCAAAGTTAATCGATTATATAATAGTTAATATTATTAATAATATTAATATTATAAAAATTATATTTTAAAAGTGTAGTGACTATTTTTATCTAACGTTTGTCGCTTAATAAATTAATTTGAAACAATATTTTAATATCCTGAAATGTTTATGGGCTAACAAACATTGCTATGATATTTGATTTCCTTATGAAAAACATACATTTTCTTCACAAACCTTTTGAGAATGGCGTGTTTCCCAACCAAAAAAAAACAAAGCGGAATTTTTCAAGCTCGAAAAAAAACGAAAATCCCCCAAAAATCAACCCCCTAGCGACGATGCCGATGAAGACTACGACGCCACACGCAATCCCCCAGCAGGCAGTGCTCCATCCCCAATCGCGGACCATGCCCACCGCCCATCCTTGTGCTGATTACCTTGGCGTTCGATGCCGACGCCGTAACAGTTGCCGCTTGGTATTTTGGTATTTTACGAGATTTACGGCGGCGGCGCTGCTGCCTAAATATATGCTAGCTAATTTTTATTCAAATATATATGGTTGTGCCTGGGTGTGTGTGTATTTTCTGCTTTTGGGAATATTTCGTGTGCGCAATAAAAATTAATGGGCTCGTCTGGCGCTTCTGTTATCCTTCGTTTCGTTTCGTTTTGGCTTCTTTTCTGCAGTTGACGTTGATTTTAGTTTCATTCCCCTGACTCCCTTATTTCGAAATGGACTTTTATGGTCGGCTCCTTGAGGTTTAAGTGCAGACAGATAGATACAAATACATGGTTACCGATTTCCAATGAAAGTTGAACGTTAATTGCTCTGGTTATGGTGCTCCCTGGAGTTTCTGCCGAAATCACAGGACATGCTAACAGTCCAAAGAATCTCAGGTTCTTTTGTACCCAGTGTCCTGAAAATCAATCAATTCACTAGGGGCCTGGGCAAAACTCCTCTAAAGCCTTTTCGTGTGCCCTACCGACCAACAAATGGTTCACAAAGCCCTAGGGCAGGATCTCTTCCTCTGACCCAATACCCAAAATAGTTGAGCCTTTTCTCCTGTCTTTTTATGGCCAGCTAAGCAAGTGCGTAGCAAAGCATTTGAACCTGGTTGTTATTGAATATTATCCGGTGGCCGCCACAGGTTTTCCGCACGTGATATGGTTTTATGTGCCATAAGACATATCCGTCATAAATTGTGGTTTGAGTTCGACTTCGTATTTAGATTGCACATGCCCCTTGGGAAACGAAGTGGTTTTAGTTTATATATCCATTATAATGGGTATAGACGGGTATATTAAAATGGTTTTCAAACACTGCATTTGGTTTTGCATTGAAATAATTTCCAATTTCCAAAACCGTTTGTTTGTCAACTGTAACAGCACCATTTATTTTCTAACTCAACAAATTTGTTTTGTAAGTCCTAACAAATCTTTTGAATATTTACTCCTTTTTATCACAAATAAAAGGCCATTGTTACATGAAATACACTTTCATATAAGTGGAGTTCTTAAAAACTTTACAAATACAAATATTTCTCCCAGGCTCTCAGTTCTCAACTTTACATTCATAAAAGGTAGTGTTCAAATTTTTCAGAAATAGAGTATGTCATAGTTGGATAATAAAATGTGTGCTATTTATTTGATGTATAAAAAGCTTCCATTGCCGCTTTCTAAGCCGAGTGCACACGGCAAACATTTTATGGCTTGTTTATTGTTCAGTCAGAAACCTTGGTGTGGGGCGGAAAAGGGGGAGGACAGGAAAGCTCTGGAGAGGATCAGGCGACTTTTGTATTTATACGCATTTTCTATGTTAAACCAACATCCCAGTACTTATTTGTGGGCTTTTTATGCTTTTGTTGATTCTTTATATATTTTTTTATGTCAACGGAATTTGTTTATTGTTTATTTTGACCCCACCTATAAGCACACGTGTTTCTTTTGACGGTTGCTAGGCAGCACCACTCGGCCAAGTCCTTGGAAATGAAAATCCTTTAAGTCAGGCGTCAGAAAATCAAGCGAAAAACACGCCACTCAAGCAAAACTTTTGACCTGCCCCTGCAACGCAGATATGCGGAGTTGAAACTCATTAAAAAGAACTTAGACAAGGTCTAAGTGGAAAATAAAAACAAAATCCATTCCCAACTCTCTTGCTGCAACAATGAAAAATTGTTGCCAGCCATATAAGGGCCTTGTAGGCGTGTTCTTCACTTGGCCCGAAGTGCCTTAGGCCATCTAAACTGCGCCAAAAGCCACTTGAAGGCCCCGACTTTGGGTAACTCGAGAGTTGCTGCTGTTTGCGGCTTAAAAGTCCCACTGTAGTGGCCACAGAAGATGCGGCCAAGATTGATTTTATGATCTAAGACCACGGCGTGGGAAACTATTTAAGCTTATAAAATACATCTTTAAAAACTGACGGCGGTCTAAAATATAACCAAGGCTTGAACAAAGAAAGTTTTCATTACTATAAATTATAATATTGAAACTTAAAAAAGACGTTAGACTTACACTTACACCCTTCCTTACATTTTACATGTTTCAAAAACTAAGCTATATCCTGACAGCAACTTAGACAAAGATTTTGTTTTAGTTCCAAAGCGTTTCTCATTACATGAATGGCAAAGAGCTGAAAGTTTACAAGATTTCAAGTGGTTTCCCCTCCAAAAAGCGAAGAACTTGTCGCCGGTCAGGCAGAAGTTCCATGTGGAAAATAATAAACTTGCTTGCTAATAAGAAAACTTGGTGAAAACCTTGGACCAAACTTTCGAACAAAAGGAGCCAAGGCAATGGCAGCAACCAATTTTAGAAAGTATATAAGACAGAATTATCAATGCTGATTTCCTGTTTTTATAGCAAACTGACCCTTGTTAAGAGTGTCAACGCCCATACAATGCCACTCATTAGGGCCGTACTTCATTTGACTATTCATCTCGAATGGAAAGACTAGCAAAATATGTTTTCGCCTCTTTTAGTCGACACTTGTTTTTTTTCTCCTTCGTAGTTTCGGCTGCAATTACGCAGCCGGTAAATATTTACGCAGACAGCAGCCAAAAGTTGTTGACAGCTGATGGTCGCCGACGCCTTAATGTCTCCGCTTGAAACAACAAATACACAAAAACAAAATAAAAAATAAATAAAATAACTGGAAAATATCAGACAACTGACAAACCGTCGGAGGTGCTAACCCGCCTCGACGACCCATCACGCTCCTCCGGCGATCATTAATGGCTGATAAAAACCAAGAGACCCGAAACACAGCCACAACCATATATCATTTTAAATGAAAAAACGCTTTTGTATATTTATGTTTGGGTTTGACAAAGTTAAATGTTTGGCATAAAGTTGGCCATAACTCATTTGGAGTGGACCAAGTAATGCAATGCAACGAATGGGGAGAAAATGCTCTCAAAATATATAACCATTTTAAAAAAGGTTATTAGACTACTAAGATGGCCTGAAATTGTGTATTTCATTTACTTTATCTAAAATATAATATCAAAGTCAACAAATATGTTTTTAATAATTGCAATTCTGATACAAAGTATTATTTGAATTTAATTTTAAAAAGACTTAACAAATTATGACTTAACATTTGAATGATTCAAAACACAAATCTGAATCCACGCTGGCACAACACTTCGTATACGTAATATGACCTTAATCGATAGTTCGCATTCGTGAAACATACCTGCAAAGAGAGAAATAATATGGAAATTAATTAAAGGCTTTTGAAGGCTGACGGTTTTCAAGAGTGCCACGCACTTTGCTAATTAACTGACTGAACACTGCAGCTTTCCATACACAACAATTCGTTACCCCAAAGTAAACCTTTTCGGCTGCTCCTGCTTCTGTGTGCCCATTACGTCAGGCTGCCAAAATGCCAAAACTGTACATTTGGAAGAGTTTTGCAACATTTCTTGGCCGCCAATCCAAATGATATGCAAATGAAAATTGACCAATTGACCAGATGCCAGATGGCCAGCTCACCGCATTTCCATTTGGCTTGGTTTCGGCATCAAAGATGCAAAACTGCAGATGCGGCTACTTTAGACCGGCCTGCTGGACAGGATTAGGCCAAGTGTCCGAGTCTGAGTTGGCAAATGGTAATTGATTCGCTGCTCTCAAATCTGTCAAACCTGCCCTGCCTGCTTTCATACTAAGACTGCTCGCTTTGGGAAAATCTAATTAAGAATTTTGTGTCTCTAGCCCGCAAGAGTAATTAATTTTTTATATTTTAAATGGCCTGCCTAAACGCCTCTGGCAAGCTTCGCTGGAATAATTTTACTAAAAAGGCAGTTTTCCCAGTATAATTGAACTGAATTCAATGTTATTTTCTTTGTTTCATATTTATTAAGACAGATCAACACCACTGGCTATTTTCTGAGCCTAATATTCAAATGATTTATGTGATGAATATTATTCATTCATATGTTTTTAAATCAATCGATTTAAATTAATCATGAACTCAAACGTGAATCGAATAAATCCCCAATAAAGTCTTTCTTAAAGCAAACATCTCAAAGAGCATTCAATTTTCGTTGCTTTATCCGAAATGCCATCCATATTTAAAAGCCTGCCTTACCCTTTTGTCATCCTGGGGGAATTTCCCAAGCAGGCGGGCCAAGTGGGCGGTTGATTGTTCTGGAGGGCGTGGCCGTGGCAGGACATTATGAAAAGACGTCACCTGCCTGGGGGACATTTTGCCTGATTGAGTTCCGCTCTCCATTCTGCGCTCCTTTCTCTACCGACTGTTGGGGCTTTTTCTGGGGGCTTTGCATATTTAATTAAAATTGTAATTGATTTTGTGTTATGCACGAAATTGTGGGCCAAAATGCGTCTGTTTTTAATTTGATGCCAGCCCAATGTCCCAGTGTGCCTCATAATTTTTCAGTTTGCTGGCACAGATTTGTTCGCTCTTCTTTTCCCGCCGTCGTTGTGGCTTTCCTAATTTGACTTTAGCAACAGAATTTCATGGCAATCTCAGGTGAGATTGGCCTCGTTGCGGTTGGCTAATAGTGACCAAAAGGAAAAATGGAAAAGGGGTGAAAAAATCGAGCGGCAAGGGAAACATTTTGCTCTGTATATTACGTCAATGATTTGCACTTAGATTGAAAATGTATGTAACCGCTTTCCTCCTGCCAAAGCTGCAGCTTAGACCGAGTTCTATATTGATTTTGTGAAACTGAGGACTGAGAGATTTACTTTCATTCTCGGATATTACTCATACGCCACCGGAGCCAACGCTAAAAACTCCTTTTTTCAACAGCAGCCCTGCCTTTCGTTGGTGGAAATCAATGGAAATGTCGCCTGTCAAAAGCAGGTTTTGCCCTTTGTATGTTTGTTTGCGTGGGAAAAGTTGATGGCGCGGAGATTCGGAGGTGTGTGCAAAAATAGCAGCAAAGTTGCTCTTTTTTCTGGCCATTTTTTTTTGAGGTTCATTTCTGTCACGTCACGATTTGTGAGTTTTCCACTCGAATCCATTTCGTTTATTAATAATTAATGGAATGGATTCCGGGCAAGACCAAAGTAACACAGTGAATAAGGCCCACAGAAACACAAAAACCAATTAGTTTGGCCATAAATTCTGCTAATTAAACCATTAAAACATAATTACAAATAATCTTTCAGCATCTAAACTCGACACATATTTCACATGAAACACACCCAAAACTAAATAACATGGCAAGATTTTTGACACAATTGACCTTTCCCTAAAACTGCGCATTGGTGCATTAAAACGACTAACTAAACAACACAACAAAAACAAAATACAAGACAAATATAACATAAACATATTTGTTTATATTTTACAAAACTAGACGAGAAACAACGATAGCGAAAAACCACAGACAAAAGCAAACAACATGAGCATTATCAACAGATTTGGGTTTTGGTTTTTCGATATGATAAATTGCAAGCCGAAAAAGAGCACCCAACATGTTGATTTTCGTTGATATTAGTACTTTTAGCAGTAAATTGTTTTTTAACCGAAGGTTGACATTGTTTTTATATCAGCAGTTTGTGGGTTTCATTTTTGTGTTGGCTTATATGTGCGGGTGTGCCAAATGGTTTTGTAAGTGGTTTTAAAAGAGGCTTAATCAACAATCACGAAGGTTATCAAAAATACCACGAAACAGTCCTTAACCTTTTTGTGGCTTACTTTTCACAAGCAAACTATTGTTTAAACATTAAAAAATATAAAAAAGGTAATTAAATGATTCAAATTTGATAAATTTATTTTGTAGGTATGGATTTAAAAACAACCATTCTTTAAAAATTATCATTAAATTAAACATTCTCTTTGAAGATTTTTAAAATTAAAACTCATGTCGCTCAACTTTATTTTAACAAAAACCAAACGGCTTGTGAAATTGAATTTCCAATTGAATCACTGGAAGTAAAAACCAGAAACTCCAATCCCATATAAGTTTATTAAGCTATAAACAAATTCTTTCAACTCCCACGTACTGGACCAAAAAAGCTGAAAATCCACTGCACTTTTTTTGCTTGCAGGAAATGAAAGTCACTTTATGTATGCGAATATATATGTACACCGAAAAACCCAACGAAGTGAAATAATTTATTTAATGCGACATTATTTTTGCCACCAAATAAAGACAACGCAAACGGCAGTAATAACAATAATAATAATAAACCCCGGCCATTTACGGGCAGCTTCCATTTATATAACTCTGCATGCCGAGTCAATTGAACGTGTTTGTGGCTGCCCCAGAGTTGTAATGCTTAGATGCGAACTGATACCCTGTTATTTTTCATGATCCGCTAAACGCAGGAAGAGTTTTGGCCCCAGGCCCCGACCAAATTTCAAGATCTCCGGCTTTAATGCCAGGCCAAGAAACAATAACAACCAGGGCAGTTCGCTGCTCCACTCATTTGGTTTTAATTTTGCGCTCGTAAATCGAAATGAAAACGAAACGAAATGGAGAGCTGAGGCCCGAGAGAGCCTGAAACCGGTTGAGTCGTGGCCAGCAGAGACCCAAAAGCCAAGTCAGGCCAACAATTCAAGTTGCCAACCTAGTACAGTGGTATTTCCATAAGCCAGAAAGGCCTCTGGGAATTTTATTAGCCTGAAGGAATTGTAGTGCAAGGACCAAGAGCTACTAACATTAATTACGTGATTGCTTTAACAATCTTTAAATTTATAAACATAGGAAAGCCAAGTCCTTTTATACACCAATTAATGTTGTAAGTAAAACCAATTCGATTTCCACAGATTGTACTTTCTATAACTGCCAAAAAAGCTAGAATTTGATAAACACTTTATTTCCATTTACTTAAAGTCATTTTTATATTTTTTGGGACCTCAAAAAGCATTCCATTAAGGAAATCTGTACTGTAAATACGTTTATAAAGCCTGAAAGCCTGAACCAGCGACCGGAGATACAGATAGAGATCAACTCCAACGCTGTGGCAGACAGGCAGCAAAAACAACAACAGCGGACACGTTTTGTGGCACAGCCGGTATAACAAAAACAAAGCAAAAGTCTCAGCGGTAACAAATACAAAAAAATAAGTAAAAAGTAGAAGTAGACTGGCAGCAAAAGCTGAAACCAGAAACCTGAAATTGTAACGCAATCAATGCGAAAAGAGGGCGGCGCCACGCCTCCATCGCCCAGTCGTGCTGAAAATGAAAATCAACACAGCTGGCACAGTGCAGGTACACTTAAAAAAGTTTTTATACTTGATACTTAAGCAAAACCATTTTTTTATATATGTTAGAAAAAATATTTGTTCTATTAATTACAATCTTTTGGTCAAAAATAATTAATTTTTTTCCGTGCAGTGGTTTTGTGGGAAAAGAGGTTTAAGCAGGGGATCGGGGTTCGGTGTTCGGGGTCAGTCGGGGCCAGCAGTCACTTATAAGTTGCAACGGATTTTCGCTCTTTTTATTGTATCCATTTTCCGTGGCGTTTTGTTTTTTGTTAGATTACCACACGCAGTCGGCGGATTACATTTTATTCACACTCCACAAAAAGGGGTGAGAAATTGTGGAATGGATGAATAGTGGGATATCAAGATGGGGTGTTGAATCGGGGCGCAACTGTCGATATGTCGGAAATTGTCAAAGCTCGAAAAAGCGACAACGGCGACACGTAATTTCGATTGAAATCGCTTTTTTATACGGTCAACTTGTACAGATAGAAAAATGGTCCTATAACACAGTAGTAAAGAAGGATTTATTTGAAGGTATGGTAAGTGGAAATATGCATTGAAGAAATGCAGCCCCCTAAAAATATATTATCACATTTTAAGTATTCTTGTAATTTAATTTGCTTTCCAAATTCTAACTTAACTACCAGAATTGCTTACCTACATTACCAGTATATCGCGTTAATCACGTAAGATGCTACTTTTCAAATGATTATTTAATTGCACTATTATGAAGCCCTTAGGACACGGAAACTATTGTTATTTTTCCAGCGTTTAACCTTTCATTTAATCGATTTCATGTAAATTCATTGCTTAATATAATCTTAGAAGCCTTGTAAACAAACAGTTTGTGCCAAGACAAAATAGATTTCATTTATCTTGAGAAGCTTTTAAATTACTATACTACACGGACCCCAAGAATTTTTGCAACTCTTATCAGAAATTTAAATTTTCAACATCTTTTCATGGGCACATAACAAAGCAACTTCACAGGCCAACTTCAAAAGCAAAACATTTCGTCGAAACACATTTTTATTTCGCTCCCATTCGAACACCCCCTAAAAAAACGTATTAAAAACCAACAGAAAATGGGATTTGACTTGGCGAAAGGAGCCACACCGAAAATACAAAAGCAAACAGGCATTGCCCACTTTCGGAGCCCCTTTGTGTACGTGTGCTTTCGAGTGCTCGTGTGTTTTTCACGCTAGGCCGAGTTTTTTGGCAATTTTTTTTGCAGCTCTGGCTGCTTTGTTTTGTTTTTCGTTTGCATTTACCAATTTCTTTGTTTATGGCCGCAACACGTGTTTTCATTTCAATACACACGCAATGGGAGGCAGGGAAAAATCGGTAGGTGGAAATGGGGAAGTTTTATGTCTATGTTAATGAAATGGTAATGGGCCTTTTGCCCATGGGGAGCTCTCTTCCCAAGCTCCAGATAATTAAAGCTAAAGCCGACCGGATGATTGTCGTAGCTTTCCAACTGACCAACCAGCTGAAGGTCGTTGACTGTTCAAACATGGAATTGTTTACAGATGCAGACGGGGATCTCGGTCTCAAGTCCCCAACGCCTATCGCCGACGAGGCATCAAATTTTGATTACCACTGGGTAACATAAATCTGTTCCACAGAAAGAAGCGAGCTGGTCGGAAATTAAACAAACAAATAAAACTTGAGTGGAATCTACGATTGCCTGGAAAGGGTTTCCGTTCCCGCAGATAAGCAATACATCCCAAATAACAAAGAAGATATTTTGGTTTTTCAATTATTTATTATAGTTTCAAAAGAACCCTATTTAATAGGAAATTAAAAATCCAATTCTTACATGTATTTATTACTTTTTAGGATAACTTTTCAAACTCATTTTCATTTACCTTACTTTTTCCAATCAGAAAAGCCACTGGCCTGTACTGACCAAGTAATGCATTTAAGCCTATTACAGCAAACTTTTCGCTTTCACGCAAAAGCCTGGGCTTCGGACATCACAAACAAGTTATTTGCCGGCTATCTCAATACGAGGCTAAAATTATGTGGCAATTATGTGAAAGTGAAACCCATTGTTGGACGTTGCAAGAAAAGTGCTTTCGGGATAAGCAGCTTAATTGGTTTCAATCAAATTCAAACAGAGTATAGAGTGTAAAAGATTGATTGCATAAAAGATGAATTATTTCCAGAGTGGAGATTATAAGTGAAATTAATTATTATTAGATTAATATTACACACAAAATTCCAGCACCTGCTGCAAAACATTCAAAGGCCTGCCAAATCTGAATTGGACCCGAACTAATTGCATTTAGCATTTGCCATTGCCTATTGACATCTTTTGGGCAGTTGTCCGTTGGCCATCGATTTCATATTCCTCGCGCCATTTTACAAGTTTGATTTTAGGCAATATTCATTCCGTTTTGCCAATGGGGCAAGCAATAAAATGTATTTCGCACTCGGTGGGTGAGAGGCCTGCAGCTCTCATAAATCCAAATCTGTTCAAGCGAAACAAATAAGACCCAATCCGCAGAAACAGAAAACGAAAAACAAAAACAATGCTCAAAAGCCAAGTAAAGCGTTCAGTCTAGGTCTGATTTTGCTTTTGACCAAGTTCTTTGTTTTCGATTATTTTTTTTTTCCATTTTTCAAGCGTGTGTTTCGATTTTGAAGGGAAACGCTGCTGCTTAGCACTGAAAACTGGTTTCCTCTGCTCTACTCTTTCTGCATTATTCGGTTTAATAGATCAGGGGAGGGCGGAGATTTGCTAAGCAGATTTCTTCTATTTTTAAGCTCTTCTGTATCTGTATCTGTATCCGACACAGTTGACTGTTGGCTATTGCATAATGCCCGAAAAGAAGATTTCAATTATGATTAGACCATGGTTAAGTGACTCGATTGATTTCCCACGGAGCCGCAAAAGATTCGATTTTATGGCAAGTTGTTGAATATTCTCTGGGCTTGATGTATGTCTTTCGATTGGCTTTCTATCATTTGTTATGTTAGAGAATCAACTTAATGATCTGACAGAAAGAAATATTTAAAATAAAAAACTTAAGATGTGAGGATTAATTGGATTTTGATTCAATCAAATGGACATTTTATTAAGAATTATAAATTAGCCGCTTGTTAGTCTTTGTTCCCAGATTAAAACTTGTCGGCTTAACATGAACAAATAATATACACACTATAAAAAAATCTATACAAATTAGTTTTTTATATTAGGCCGACAAAAATGTAAATCATTTTTTTAAGTATACATGTATTACAATCCACTTACACAAAAAACTTCGCAAAAACATTTTCAATGCCAAACTCTATATAAGAATGGCCATAGCCTTAACTGATATGGAGACATCTCTCCACGTATTTCAATTTCTTAAACTGGTGCCGGAAACTTAGCAAAAACAGCGCCCGAATAAGCCGCAGCCCCTGGTTTGTCACTTATTTATGCATCCGGTCGCCAGAAAAATATATATGTACGAAATAAAGAAAAAGATAAACATATGAAGTATACCGGCTATGACAAGATAATATGACTGAGCTGTGATTTTCTCAGCATGAGCTGCTTGAAAGTTCGCGGGAATGTCAAAGTTAAAGTAAATATTACAAAATTATTTGCTTTCAATTTTCGACGAAAAAAGTTTTGCAGGAATTTTATATGCACTGCGAGTGATGAGTATTTGCATATTATTATATGGGATCTAAAGATAAAAGGTTAAGCTTAGCATAAAAACTTTTCTGCACAGAGGGAAATTTGTATTTCGCAATGCAAATAATTTTAACTCCTTTGAGCAGTTCTCCCAACTCTGCGATTAAACCATTTTCCTAGTACTCGCTATTTTATAGACATAATTATCTGAGAATTCTCCCATAAGACAGGCATCAACCGCAAAATGGTGGAAAGCGAACGGAATATTTTCCAACTGTCAGGCAAATCGACACGACAAGCGGGCGGGCAAAAGTTGATCCATCTCACAGATACATTTCTCATAGATCTGGCATTTGTGGGGCTTTTGGGCATCGCATGTTTCACAATTTTACGGCTGTTTAGATACTCAAATTGTGCAAAAATTCTGCACAATGGCAAGTGGCTGGTTGCCTTTCCGTTCTGGTCTGCATATTTGTTTGCCCAAACGATATTGAGTTCGCCTTTAATAGTTCTGATGGTATGAGAATGGACACTCCTCCTTTGGGTTCGTGATATTTGATTACAAATTATCTACGAAATGGGGAAGAATACGGCTCAATTCGTTGGTGGTTGGGTCGAGTTCATTGCATTTGACATGCCAACTCTTTTGTGGCCCAAAAACTAACAAGAGAAGTCAGCTTTTGGTTTGCTAAATTCTATCTGAAAATGTTGGCATTGTCGGAGAATGTTTTTGTTTGGTTTGATGATTTTCTGTCATGGCTAGAATTGAATTATTGTCAGATAATTTAAACGTAAGCTAAATTACAGTTCGGTTTATGAGGAATGAATGTTCGATGGATTATGTGTGCATTATATTAAGATATGCGCAGCACCTAAAAATATCTAAGCATTTTTATACCCTTGCAGAGGGTATTATAATTTTGGTCAAAAGTATGCAACGCAGTGAAGGAGACATCTCCGACCCTATAAAGTATATATATTCTTGATCAGGATCACCTCCTGAGTTGATATAGCCATGTCCGTCTGTCCGTCTGTCTGTTTCTACGCGAACTAGTCTCTCAGTTTTAAAGATATCGAATTGAAACTTTGCACACAGCCTTCGATCCTTTGCACGCAGTATATAAGTCGGAACGGCCAGGATCGGACAACTATATCCTATAGCTGCCATATAACTGATTGATCGGAAATGCCATAACTTTAGTGTTTGTTAAGTTAGGAAGTTGGGATTTCCTATGGGTATTTTATTTGGCCAGTCAATCCGACCTACCAAATTTCATAAGGATCGGCCGACTATATCCTATAGCTGCCATATAACTGATTGATCGGTAATGCCATAACTTTGGGATTTGTAAAGTTAGGAAGTTGGGATTTTCTATGGGTTTTATATTTGGCCAATCAATCTGACTCACTAAATTTCATAGGGATCGGCCGACTATATCCTACAGCCGCCACTTAACTGAACGATTGGAAATGCCATAACTTTGGTGTTTTTAAAGTTAGAAAGTTGGGATTTTTTATGAGTGTTAAGAATGCATCATATGAATAATTTTGGAGAATATAATTCGGAATATTCTGCAAGGGTATTTCAACTTCGGCTCCGCCCGAAGTTAGCTTTCCTTTCTTGTTTAAACTGCAACCAACCAATCAAATCCTTGTCCATCTTGATCCATTTCAGCATACATTTTTCTTTACCCGTCAATGGCAATTCCCGAATCGAAAGCAAACAAACTGAAATGATATTTATCATCATCAAAATAATTGCACACGAGCGGCTAGCATCAAAGAGCAAAAAAACAAAAATTTCTGGGCGCAGTAGCCTTCAAGCAAGAAAAAGGTTATTTACAAAAACTATATACGTTTTTGACAAAATAAATTGCCATAAAATTTGTGGCTATTGCAAAAACATTTTGCACAGCTTTTAGTACGATCAACGCGAAAGCCAAAGCAGAGATCCAAACAAAACGAAAGCCAAATATATATCAGAAGGTGTAGGTGACAAATCGTATTGGCACCAATAAGCTGAATAAGAAATGGAAAACTATGTTGCCAAAAAATTTGCATTTTAAATATGTACCATAAATAATGTTCAACGATCGATAAAGGGGAAAAATAAATAGAATAGATTTCTATTCATTCTCCATATCAACCGCAACGGTGGAATATGTAAAGAAAACCGGTCTTGAAAATTGAGATATTTAAAGCGTAATTATAGGTTTTCTCCTACGAGTCTAGAATCCAATCCCAATGCATTCGAGTCCGCTCACAAACGGGGTCAAAGTATTGCAGCAAATGCCTAACGAAGCACACCCAGATGCCATAATAATGCCCCCCATCCAATCGTCTCAGAAATGCCAATCAATTGATTTCATTGTCTTCAATTTATAACCTATCGATAATATAAATTCCTTCAGTCAGCCAGAAAGCAGCAACAGCAGCCGTCGAACCCGCAGTGACTTATGATAAATATATATAAAGCGGTTCGTATCTGGACAGTGTGCATACCATATATAAACTTGAAATATATTTGTGCGCACTAATGTAACTGATAGATACGCATGCCAATAATCAGATACTGTCAAAGCACATACATCAAACTGAGATATACTCGTGCATATCTACACGGTTTGGTGTGTGCGCTTGCTCTTGACATTAATTATTTCGAATTGTTTTGTCACAGTTACCATTCAAATGGGTTGCAGGAAATACAGAAGCAACTATTCTATGGGGTATTGCTTTTGATGGACGGGGGATGTGTCTTTTAGGTGCAAATTGGCTGCGAATGTCATACAAATTGTACAACGAATTTAAAGCTCCTTGATCTAAGTTCTTATAATACAAGCTGAAATTATAAGACTGACCTTCTTAAAATGATAACTGGATAGTATTTTCCAAAATAATAAGCTAAAGTTTCTGCGAAGAAAAGCTGGATTATATTTTCAAGCTAAATATGGAGTATTTGGTTGCAATATAGTTTTATTAAACAAGTCTACTGAGAGCCAGTATAAATAGCACGAAAAACATTTTCTATTCAACACGATAAACTTGTTACCACCCAAGAAAACTTCATTCAAACTTGAGTTTTATCAGAAAGATTTTTATGGCCGTTGTACGGCTACTGGCAGCTAATTTTAAGTAATTGTTCGCTGTAACCTTCTAACCAGGCTAACAAAAAGCCAGGCTCCACAGCCGAGGGAAAGCAAACGCCCCCACAACAGACTCAAGACCGGAGAGCTCGGTCGCACTTTAATTGGCATATCAGGCCATGGGTAGCAAACAATTTTGTACTTTTTATAACCATTTTGTTAGGCCAACTTGCGGCCAGCCAGTCTCAGCTTTCTTGCGCCCCAACAATGAACTCCCCGAGCGAAAAATTTACAACAATTGTAGTTGGAGAGGTTAATGAACTAAATGCGCAATGGGCCAAACTTATTTACCAGCTAGCAAGCCAGGCCAACACAAAAGGCCACAGAAAAAATACTCTTAATGAGACGCTCATTACTCGTTTCTTGAGAGTTGTTCGGGGGTTATGGACTGAGGATTGATAGAAAATCGGGGAGTAGTGGAAGCTACGATGGCTTTATTTAGCTTGGCGTGGGCTTTACAATTTTTATGGCTCCCAATTTAATTCGCCGACCGCTCTTTTCTCTGTACCATTTCCAATTGACATATTAATGGGAAAAAGCTACCAAAATGTCACTCTCTTTTTGACAAAATCAATATAATTAATTTACACGTGCCTGCCAGAGACAACAAAAATTTACACCATAAATAAAAATATTTCATACACAAAAATTCATGTTCAATTTGTTTTGGCACATCTACAGTAAAAACAAAAATTTCACATATCTTGTCGCTAAATTCGGTTTTACAAATGCCTCAAAATATTTAACAAATTGACAGCGACACGCGGTCCGAAAATTGTTGTGAGATTGACCCAGTTGGAAATAAAATTAAATCTTTGAGAGGGCGATTGGAAAAGGAAATTGATTGTAATTGATTAAGAAAATGTAGGACAAGTCTTTGAGTGTAATTGCCATATGTTCTTCGTTTTTTTTTTAATTAATGTGAGGTGAAATAAGGTGAGTCATGCTAGTTGATCTGAAAGGATTATTAATGACCATTTTGATTAGTGTGGTCTTCAGAGATCAATATTTATCTTTCACTTGTATTTTATTCCAAAACATCTTTCCATAATTATTTCTTTCCTTAAAACTTTATTATGGCTGCGAAGACTGCTCTTAATGTCATATTTAAGTTCTTGACTTGATGTTAATTCATTTCGTTTTCACTTGGTGCCTTCTTTCCTTTCTCGGTGCTAAAAATCTTGAGAATGTCATGCTCGGAACTTTCTCAAATGTTTCATTTCAATGGGAAAGGCGCCCTTCGTTTGTGCATAATTTAATGCGGCCCTGCACTTGAGAAAATGCAATTTTCCCCCATTCGGATGGCAAATAACAAACGAAAGGGTTTTACTCCGCATATATGTATGTACATACTTCAGCATGCATATATATTCACCCATATACATGTAGTACATATTGGTACATTTGTACATAAGCTGACTGCTGCTTACACATAAGACGAATTTACATAAAAACCTCTTGGTGCTGCATTTGTACTTGTTGGAAAGAAATTGAGTGTGGACTTGTGATGCATAAATCAAGAAATATATGTGCAGTTGCGGAGTAAATTGCAAAAGAAGTAAACAAAAACAAGTAAATAAATTCGCAAGCCACCTAATGATATCATTTGATTTGAAGGTTGAGTAAAAATCAAATAGAATTCTTCGTAAATAAACAAAAGTATATTTTTCTTTTCAACTTAAATAAATATGCAGTTTGTTAGATTTATGAGGAAATAAAACACAAAAGGAAAGTTCACCTAAAAGCATGTGTTCACTGTTCGTGGTAAATAAAATTCACCCATCAAATCACATGCTACTCATCAGACATTAAATTGTTGATAACGAAAACAAACAATTTATCGTTATGCGACTCAAAATTCAAATGGAAAAGCAACGCAAGACACACATTATCAATGTATCTCAATCTCTAATCTTGGGCAAAATATTTGTGCACCATTCGGTTGGAGAGCTTTCAACTTTGGAGGTTTGCTGTGATGGCATTTCAATTAAAGTGCAAAAACACACGCAGTTTGAACCCGACCCCCTTTTTCCCATCCCTCAGTTAGCAATTCGTGCAAATAATTGAAATACGCCCACATCGTGGAAAATGAAATGTTGGTGGAGTGTAAAAAATGCTCAAAAGTTGCCGACTGTATACAGGAAAATTCCATGCAGGCAGCTTGACAGCAAATGCAGACTTGGCAACTTTTACAATTTTATCTGGTACAAAAAAACAAACAATAAAAAAAATATCATATGTGCTTTCATTCACTTAGCAGCGTACATCCAGCAGTATTTTATATGAAATCCAAGCAGATGCTTTTACACATGTTATGTTGCACACATGTATGCAACTTGATCAAAACAAAGTCAAACTAGAAATTTAACATTTCGACATCACTCAGATAATAAGTTAATTCGTGCAATCCTACATTTATAATCAACAGGGCAACTTTTTTATAAAGGTACACAGAGAAAAATGTATTTATGAAAACAAAAACATTTTTATATTTTTATTATATGGCTTTAATAAATTGGTGTACTCTTGTAGATTGTAATAACATAAAAAAGTAGGTAGATCAAATGAAATTCCAGTTTTGGTCCTTATAACTCTAAAATTGTTCGAAATGTCCAATATTTTGTTATTGGTATAGTATTTTCTTACTGTAATTTTAAAAACTATTAGTTTAAATTTTTTGCCCGTTTTAATGAAATATATTTTGTTCTCTGCAAAAATCTATATCGAAAATATATGGCATAGGAGGAGTCAAGGAACTTTAAGCTGCTTTTTGCCCTGGCAACTTTTACCCGCACATTTTTCGTTTTCTATATATTCTTATTTTTATTTTGTCTTGTCATGCTCAATCTAAATGAGAGATGAGTTGTCCATTTGTCCGTTTTCTGGCTGGTCAATTTGTTGCGGCCATTCAAAAGGCGAACATGTGAGAACAATTGAATCGAGACTTACAGTTATAACAGTGCGTGTGGGTAGATAAATTACGATGGCCGGATAATGAGTTTGTTAGATACGTTCGGAGAAACCCAGGAAAAATGAGAAATTAGCACAAAACTTTGTTAAACTTGGCTTGCCAGAAAAAACCTGCCAAGGCGCATGGGGATTTCATTGAAATGTTTAAATGACAATTCATGAAAGAAAGAAAGTATCTCGAGAGTTTAAACTATAAACTTTTTCAAGATTCTTTGAGGTTTTGATATATGCCTCTAATAATTTTGTAATCGGTTTTTGATTGCAACGTTTATTGAATCATTTTTAACATCATAAGTTCCGAAACAACTTCCTTGGCAACGCAAATGTTATACAGAAAGCACAAGAGGGCTTCATTTAGAAAATTCCCTGCCACAGAAACCCGCCAGATTTAATCAGCTTAAGTAAGTATCCAAAGAGAGCGGTTCGGATACGCAGTTAAATAAATCTCTTATGTGGGTGGTGTGCCACTATCGTCAATGGTGGTGCTGTATTCGGCAGTGGTGGTGCTACCTTAATAAGAACAGCCGTTGTAGCTGTCAGTCAAACGCCCCGGCACAAATCTCTCGGCGAAGTCTTATGAATAATCACTCGGCGGCAGTGTAAAAACTTGGCAAATGTGCGAGCGCACAAAATAAAACGAGACCAGAAAAGAAAAATGTATTTCAAATGCGCAAAACTAAAAAAAAATTTGTTGAAAAGTGTCTTTATGCCTTAAAGATACGTCTTAATAACGCTGGGAAATGGAGGGAAGAAAGCGTGAAAGGGTTGGGGTGCGGAAACAATGCTCACATGTGTGCCCCGAAAGGTTGAGATTTATAATTTTAAATTCATTCGGCATTTTCCTTTTACACCTCAAAAAGTGTGGCATTAAATTGTGATACCTCAAGCCGAGCACTTAACTCGATTCTATTGAGTGGGAAGGAAGGTCGAACAAATCACCTGCCGACCACGTATGCCAGCTTATTTCGAGATAAAGATACAAATTACATAGGGGGACTTCGAGGGGTTGCCTCGATTAATATGCAAGCAGTGCAGCAAATAAAATATATATAATTGCTGTCTGATTCTTATTTACCAGACTGTCTGTTGCATAAAAAGTGAATGAAATGATCGACTTGGGGCTTGACTAATTAAGGCGGAACTTGAGCGTGGCTTAACTTCAATGTCAACGACAGTGCGTTCCGAAAGTATTAAATTGTCATTTCTGATTGATTGTCAGGTGATAAAACAGACAAGGGGAAAATACATTTGATATTATGACACTGAAAAATGTGTGGATTATTTTTAAGATATAACAAATGTATAACAAATGGTCTTGCAAATTCATAAAAAGGAGAATTTAATAAAGTAGCCATTCATATATAATAAAATAACAAAAATAAATATATATCCACACTGATTTATAATTGCGAACCTTACTGTAAGACCCTTAGCCGTCTATTATTCACAGCCATTTGTAAAGCCAACTATGCGTAAGAAGCCCAAAATAATTAAGTTAACAATTTGGCTAATTACGCCTGCACTAAATGCAGTTAAACTAACGCACAATTAAACCACAAGAACGAGAGCCCAGAATTTGAATATTTTTCAATGCCTCATATTACAGTGGGCACTGAATACGAAGAAAACTATTTGCCTGTTCAGGGAAAAAAGCAAACAGAGCAATACGATGAGTGGAGGATCTCGAGTTCTAGTTTTCCCGTGTCCGCTGCCATTTGTTTCGCCTGTCAGTGTGTCAAACTGAAAATGTGGCGACGATGTCTGTTTATTTAGCACGTTCTTTGGCTTCTCTTCACCCTCGGATTTCATCTCATCTAGTGCAAGTTCAGTCAGCCAGCCAAGTTCTTTTTCCCCAGCAGCATATTTTTTTCCTAGAGTATTTTTAAATGAAACTTGCCTTTGTTGTCATTTATTACTGTCACTTTAAATCCAATCAACGCTTTGTCTATGTTCTGGCAATCGATGAGCGATTTTCCCTTTCGATTTTGTTTGTTTCCTTTGGTTATGTCTTCGATTTTTGGCTTTAGCTTTTCTTTTGCATCGACTGTAATTTTATATTTCATAATTTTTCCCAGCATCTTCGGCGGATAAATTTGATCTTGAAAAATATAACATCATTGGTTTTTCTTCAAGGAATAATATGTTCTTTATGAATAAATTCAAAGACACATATTCTTAAAAGTCGGGAAATTTTTTTAGAAACTAATAAAACTCTTAAGACAATATGATATAATATTTATTAGAGGGGCATATTCCTCGACATTTTAATTTTTCCCGAAGCAAACAAAAAAAATTTGGCACATGGCAGAAGATATAATTATGAAATAATAAATAAAATGCTAATTGGTAAAGCAAACACTGAGGAGGCGAATAACAAAAACTTTAAACTCCTAATTGCCTGGCGCCAGACGATTGTTTTTTAATATCAAAAGTAAAGCATGTCCCAATGACTTTGACGAACTTGATTATTACTTTTTTTTCCGAAATATTTCGCTTCTGGCACAAAGGTTCCCCTTAAAACTGTTTACTCTCGTTTTTTGTGGCACGAAATGGTTCATTACGAACATCACTTAAGGCAAAAGCAGGGCATTAATAATCCCGCTGTAGCCTACAATCATTTATTACCGGTTTCGGAGAAATTACGGAAAAATACAAATTTACAACACTTAACAATGACTCAGAATGAAAAAATATTGTGGACATTTTGGACTGGAGGACAATTCATTAATTTTAGTTTTTTGTAGAGCCCTTAGAAATAAGGGGAATAAGGTTGCATACACTTGAAAAATATGGATAGGCAATATTTAGTTTTTTAGACCATTTCTGATATTAACAATATAAAATCTGAAGATTATTTTGAAGTACATAAAAAATAGCTTATGCACACAGTCCCCTGTCCAGTGCCGCCCAAAATGAATATTAATTCGACAACTCACAACGTAAACTTCGCCCTCGATCTCTTAAAATAAATGAATACAATTTAGAGTCAGCAACTTAGTGAAATTATAGGTTGGAAAATTTGCCCGCGACTCAAAGTGAGGCTTTAGTCGGGCTGAGTGCCTGATGAAAAATTTAAAAACAAGCAAAGAGCAAAACAATTTTCATAAATATGCCACTGAGGCAAAAGTTGGCCCAAAGCTGTGAGAAAAAAAAGAGAGTAAAACCTCAAAGCGCATTAACGCCTTTAATGGCCTTGAGACGCGCAGAGTTCTTATTTTTTCGAATGGGCCGTGGGTGGTTGAATCCACGTAGAAAAATATTTTGGGAGTTTCATAGATTTGTTTACTATGTTATATATATTTTTTTTTCTTTTTATAGATACAAGTTCCATAAACACAACAAAAATATATTTTTAAACAAGTTTAGTTTAATAGAATATAAATCGATAGAATTTGTTTCTTAAAATTATACCTTGCTTAAATTTTATAAATCGGAAATCCCAAACTAATATTCTAATCAAAATATTAATAATAAAATAGATATTGTTTTTTCGCTTTTATATGATTATATATGGTTTATTTGAATTCACATGGTCTAGAATAAAGATACGATAATGCTAGAAGTGAATAAAATAATCATAGCGTCGTCGTTTGAAGGGTTATAAAGTTCTGTTTAAGATTGTTTTCTTAATAATTTTTCCGGAGTGTGAAGAAAAGTGAAAAACTCACCTTAGATTTGGAACAGCCGCCGCTGCTGCCGCCGCCGCCTGCAGAGGCGGAGGCACGTTGTACGGAAAGGGCAACTTGGCCGCAACCGCCGGATTCTCGAACAGCATTCTCGCGCTGTTTTGGGGGTGGTGCTGGTGGTGCAGAATCTGGAGGTGGGTGGTGCCGCTGGGGGGGTTGATGGTGCTGCCGGTGTTGGTGTTTATGTTGAAATCGGAGTTTCCAAAGCAGTAAATTTTGCTGGCTTTTCGCTTATCCCACAGACGCACTCTGAGAAAATTACTTGAATGATTTAGCACCAAATTACTCTTGTTTTACTGGTTTTTTTTTTAATTTTTCTTGCACTTTTCAGTTGACTTTTTAACTATTTTGTTAAAGATTTGTTGTTAAATAACCGCACTGATTTATTCTTGTTTTTTTAGGTAATACTCATTTTTATAACACCAAGATGTGCTGGCAACGTTTCAGATTTTCTAGAAGAAAAATGTGAGCTTTATTAGATTTACTTAAAACATTTGGGATAGTAGGTACAAAATTAAAAATGATTTTTTAAATTGTAAGCATATGTAAGTATTTTAATAAACTAAGTATTACTCTTAAATTCATTACTTATTAAATTATTGTATGTAATTTCAAAAAAACTTTGTCACTTTATTAAAAAAATACATTTATATTGTTACATAAAATTTTATTATGTTGGTGTATTTTTCTGTTTAAAAGATATTACTAAGATTGCTTTATTTTTTAATTTTTTACATTGTTTAAACCACTTTTTCATTTTCCATGACTTTGTTTTTATTATTATAGCATTATTTTCTTGGTCTTCTTTCGTTTCTTTAGCATTTCTTTGTTTTTGGCTTTATGCTTTTACTTTCGTTCTTTGGCATTTGCTTTTGCCCCTTGCTTCTGGCTTTTCAATGCTGAATTCTGAATTCTCTTCTGCCATTGCCGGCTTTTTCGACACATACACACTCGACGCACACACAAGCAGCCCTCACACACGTGCGTACCGCTCTCAAAATGGTGATAAAATATCGTTGTTTTTGCCGTTGCGGTTTGATAAAATTTCACACACGGCTTTTAATTAAAGTCGCTTGAGTTTTATAGTTTTGTAGTTCTGTGCCGGTTTTTGTTATAATTTTTCATAAATTAAATCGATTTGCTTGAACAAAAACACACGCATACATAAACATACATTTGTAGCACAACAACAAATTTCTGCGACGTCATTGAATTCGCCGCAAAAGAATATGCGAAAACGTAAAATGAAAAAAAACCATAGAAGCGTCCCTCAAAAAAACAAAAATGTCTTCAGGTTGAGTCACTTACACACACACCAGTACGTAATGCCGCACACATTCACAAATAAACGACGCGTGACGAAAATTACATGAAAACCACTCGCAAAAATCCGCGAAATTCGACAATCCGTCCGCTCCGAACAAGGAAATTTTTTCAACTGACACTGAAGGAGCAGTTTTCGCCGCAGGACAAAGAACAAAGCTGCGCTGAAGCTCTCACGCTTGCTCTGGGTAGTTCGCTCTCTCTTCCTCTCTGACTCTCTCCTGCAGGACTTGAATAATCATAAAAAAAAGCTTGGATGCAACATGCGGCTGAGTCAGTTAATGACGTACCACTATCTTTCCCTACTCTTTTATCCCCTCTTTCGCTATGCCATGCAATGCTCCCCCCATAATCATTTCCGATGTGCAGTTCCATGCAGTTTCCCCAGACAATAGGCCTATATAGTCGCATATAGCCATATAGCCAGCAGACGAGCGTCTTTATAGCTCGCTTTGTTCACCCCGATTTACAGTGTTCCCTGACAAGAGGAACTTAAACTTCAATCCAACTAAACTTATCATTGAAATATCTCAGAAATAAAGATACATATCTGGAAACTAATAATTTTGTTGTATACCTTGTACATTTTTTTTTTCTTCTAAGGAAATTTTTTCTTAAAATGTTTGTTTAAATAAAAAATATCAATTAGTTTCTTTTTTTTAAGTGCGACACTATCTAAGAGGGCTTTAGTCTATGACTAAAAAAATGTTACTATTCACATTAGTAATAGTTGTTCATAGTCACTGTTTATACATTATTTTAAACTAAAGATAATAGAAACTACTTGCTACCTATTTACGAAAAAGTTGATTGACTTTGTGACTTATTTGCGGGCAAATAAATAAATAGCGCAAGTTGAGCCAATAATACTTTTTCCTGAGCACTAGAAGTTTAATGGTTTTTATATTTTATGAAGCTTTTATGAAAGTTATTTCACTGAGAAAACGACAATATAGTTCAGCAAGTTACAAAATTGGAGCAATGACTGTACTTGACTTTCTGTGTTTATCTTATTTTGTTTGCTCAGCTCGTATTTCTTTTAAAGCTCGGCTCGCAGCTGACGCATTTTGTTGATTTTGATTGTTTAAAGCTGAGAAACAAAGAGTAATTGTTTAATTCAGTTGAAGGGAAGGATTGCCAGCTATTTCGCTTTGATTTATGTGAAATTTACAAATCAAATTTATTTCAGTTGCGAAGTGTCAAGTAATTTTATCTTTTATATAAGCTTTATTAATTTAATTGTCACATTTGAATATTTGTTTCCCTTTGGTTGTTTAACTCTAGATTTTTGTTCAGGAATTTTGGTGTATTTCTAGTCAGTTTTAAGTTTCATATATGGAATTTTGTTTAATTCAGAATATTTCGGATTCCTGGGGTATATTTATTCATAATATTTTTTCTATTTTAAGGGGGAACTCAACTCACATCCCCTGATAATATCTAATTTCCCACATCAACAGTTTCTCAGAAAAATGTTCAGTTTCCTTCAAGTGTTTTTCGCCTTCTTTTTCTTATCGTGCACAACACATTGTGAAATATACAAAACCGAAACACAAAATTGTAATTGATAAAAATGAGTTGGTCACCAACAACAATAACAATAAGCACAGCTTGAACATAAATAACTATTTTTTCCGCTTTGAACATTGAAAGTTTTTGTGTTCGTTATACTTTTTTTTAATATTGTATGGTTTCATAAGTGCATAAGTGTAGACCGAACTTAAGGCGATTTTTTTTTAAATTGTATTCCAGTTTAATTGTATATTGCATTAATTTATTAGCAGAGCACTTATTTAACTGCACATGTCTTTTTTAGTCGACATACTGGGCTTCTTTTCGAGCAGAAAGTTCATTGTTTTATATTTTTAATTACACATTTAATTTATATATTTGTTTCATTATTTTGAACTGGTGTTTTTGTTTTATAAGGTGTTTCTTAGTCATCGCAAGTCAAATTCGCTATATGCATTAGGATTCATTAGTTAAACGTATCATTAGTTAATAAACCATGAAAGTTAATATTAGATTTAATGATAAATTTTGTTTATAATCTTAATAGCCATGAAATACATATTTTATTCAGTCGCTCAAGTCATTGATTTAAATAAAGCTTGATGGGTTTTGCATGCATGTATAGAGATTTCGGATCTTATTTTTAATTAATTTGCATGCACTCTGTTTTTTATGGATGCGGTTTGTTCATTTAGCTTAACAATTTAACACGTAATTAATTTCAGTCATGCAATATCTCAGAAAAAGATTTTCTTATATTTTCTATGGGATTTACTTTCAATACGCGGCAAACAAAATTTGAGCTTTCTTTGTTTGTTTATTTTCCATTAGCCGAGTTCGGTTTCGGTTTTGATTTAAGGCCCAGTCGAGAATCAAGTCAAGTCAAGACTAGGCTTTATCTGGATGCACAAACGGAAATCAACGGCAAAACGACGACGACACCACGAATCGGTCCGCTTCGAATCGCTTCGAATCAACTGGCTGTTGTAACGGTCGCAAGCAAACTGAATCCGAAAGATACTGCTGAACCGAACCGAAAGATACAGATACAAATACAAGAGAAAAGTTCTCTCGACCGCCTCTCGCCTTTTTTATATCTCTCTCTTTCTCTCGGCTATTTGACGTTTGCGGCAAGCATAATAAAATAAAACAAGTGGTCGAGTTTTCCGACTCCACGATACCCGGTATCTAGATACATTGATGAAAAGATACAAAAATAAATAAGCTTTTTAATATATGTATGTTTCTTCTTAAGAATAATATTAACCTAATGCATTATATTATTTGGTTTTTAAAAATTGTTTTCATTGTAAGTTTGATTTAAAACTAAAATTGTTATTTTCATATGCTATAAGAACCCCATTATAAATCAGCACGAATACAATATACCCTAGAAACTCAAAAAGTATAGGGTAATCTCCATGTGCTCTTTCGGTTGACATTTTCCACTCTCTCTATCTTATTCTCTCAACAACCACCCACAACATAAACGGGCCCCTCGCCCCACCCCAACTCAACAACAAAAACAAAGCAAAATGTTTGCTCGCTCTCTCCCAGAGAGAGCCAAGTAAAGAGAATTTGTTGTTTTGCGGCGAAGTCGCTCAATAAACGCCATTTGGGTAGACAGCAACAACTTTTGGCGCTCGTATTGTTGTCCCTCTTACACACACGCCTTGGCTTACTTCCGGTCTTGAATGCTGCGTCCATGTGTTGTTGTTTTTGCTTTAGCTTCTGCTTCTTGTTTTTGCTTTCTGTGGTGTGTATAAAAATGAGCATCTTCGGGCATTTTTATGGTATTTTAAAAGGAAAAATATATAAGATTTAATTTAAAATTTATTAATACGTATACAATTTCAGATAAAAATCAAAATCTAAAACAGTTCAGCTTTAAAAACAATAAACATACTTTTTAATGAAAGTGGTTTAATGCTCAAAAAATGAATTTAACGAGTTGTATTTTTAGTTTTTATTTTATGTCATTTCCAAATTTTCTAAAAATGGCTTTGCACAAAAGTGACCTAAAACCTGCACTTCTCAGCCCATAACTTTTCTTACAGACATCCCATTTTAAAGTGGCATACTTCAAAATGATTGTGTTTCAATTCTCTAAAAATCTGTGTTTTCAACTTTTTTTGTATTTTGGGGTCGATTTTTCATCATTTTAATGATGTTACCCCTTTCCAAATTTTCGAAAAATGGCTTCGCAGAAAAGTGACCAAAAACCTGCACTTCTAAGCCCATAACTTTTCTTACAGACCTTCTATTTCAAAGTGGCATACCTTTACATGATTGTGGTTTAACTCTCTAAAAATCTGTGTTCTCAACTTGATTTGTATTTTGGGGTCGATTTTTCGTCATTTTAATGATGTTACCCCTTTTCAAATTTTCGAAAAATGGCTGTTGCGGAAAAGTGACCAAAAACCGGTACTTCTAAGCCCATAACTTTTCGTACAGACATCCGATTTCAAAGTGGCATATCTCTAAATGATTGTGGTTTAATTCTCTAAAAATCTGTGTTTTCAACTTTTTTTGTATTTTGGGATCGATTTTTCAACATTTTTACAGTGTTACCCCTTTCCAAATTTTCCAAAAATGGCTTTGCAGAAAAAATACCTAAAACCGGCACCTCTAAATTATAGTGGTTTAATGCTCTAAAACTTAAACTTAATTGGCAATTATTTAGCTAAAAGCTTTAAACAATTTTTGATATTTAAAAAGATTCAATATTTAATGATTCTCGAAAAAGATAACAAAGAATTCGAAGCAGCGTAATCCAGTTCCAAATCATTGATACCTACAAAGCTTTTTAGCTTTTCCGCCGCCTGTTGCACCCACCTCAATTACCAATTGGCGGTACAACCCCGCAAAATCCAAATTTTACACAAATTAAATTTTTTCGCAAAATCGCAGACCTGCTCTGGCGGCTGGGCGCTCCCAAATTACAAAAAAAAAGTAAAACAATAACTTCAACGGCTTATTAGGCGGCCTAAAAACATCAAAGGCTGAATCATTCCTAAGCAATTTTGTATGTAATTTTCCTTTTTATTTCTTTATAATTTACAACAAAACGCGCAACAAGCGCAACGAGTTTTCTGCAGTCAAGCAGCTGACGGCGAAAAGAGTTTTTTTCTGTAATGTTTTGTTCCTTTATTTTGTTTGGCTCATTTTTTTCGGTTCCTTTTTTGTCGGGACACAAGAAACTTGTTTGCAAAGCTTCAGGCGATAAAGAAGGAGCAATATATAACAATAGCAACAACTGCGACTGAGGCAGACAGGTCAAAGGAGCAGTTGTTCCCCATGCCACGCCCCCCTCCGTCTATATCTTAGCCGCCCCCTGCCACGCCCCCGCAGCAGCAGCAATAAATTCTACCAGCAAGCGTCTTCGATTAGTTTGAAAATGGCGGGAGAAGTGAGTGAGACGAATAAAAAGAAAATGTTGTGAGAAAAGACGCTCATCGAGTTTCCCGACTAATATCTACCATTTTTTGAGCAAAAAGTATCTCAAAAGCTGGGACTTTAAAAAACAGAGTTATAAAAATATAACTTTCAAGTAACTTATGACATCTGTTAAATTTTTTATTCACTAAATAACTCCAAGTGTTATTTTTTTTCACAATCATCAATTGTTTGTTTTTTATTTCGGATCTTATACATGTAATGATACAAATATTTCAACAAGCTATTCATTTATTTCATTGAGAACTTGCAACGCCTTATTATGTAAAACTCTTCATTTAGCAAATAAATAAAACTTATCACTGAAGTAAATATGTTTTCGGTATCCCAAAGACAAAAGAAAATACAGGGTATTTTTAGCAGAAGAGGAACGAACACCAACCATTGATGGCAATATTTAGTCTGCAACTGATGTTCTCAGGGTTTATTACTGTTCAAGGTAAGAATTTATAGCGAACTGCACATTCGGCAAATTTGGGTCATAAAAGTAATTAGTGAAATCTGTTCTACTACAGATTGGTATTGTGGGTGAATTTTAATTACCGGCCAGAAGTTCATGAAAGTGCCAAGAAGTTTCCCACTCCTCCGCCAGCGGCTAATTGATTTAGTTCCCATTTTATTGATCAGCCGAAAGGAGTGAAGCTTTCGGCCCGCAGTAAAATCGACTACGTGGGGCACTGTGGGGTTAAAGGGCGGTTGGGTATTAACCAGCAATGGCCAAGTTGGGGCAACATCGGTTATTGGCCTATTAATGAAACAGCCATAAAATTAAATAGCGATTTATTAGTGGTTGTCAGAGTTCCCGAGATTAAAGGTAATTTAGAAGAAATATATTGAGCTTTGTTCCAGTTTTTAAACGGTTGCAGAGAGTATTCAATTTCAGTCAAAAATATGCAACGCAGTGAAGGGCACATTTTCGACCCTATAAAGTATATATTCTTGATCAACCCCTTTTTAAGTCAGTGCTTCCATTATCAAAATCACAAAATACAATTTGCCATTAATAATAACATGTCCTTGAATTGTCTATATAAAACCACACTTTTTTATCTCCATTTTAGTGCTTAGTCATACAAGGATTCGTACAATTTCATTAATGATTACGTAAGCAAATTTTAGTAGGGACACTTTCTTGATTCCTCACAGAGATTAATGTCCTCGGCTAGCCCTTAAGTCCAATTTGCGTCGTAAAACTACTCGTAGATGAAAATTTTATGACTCTGACATGGTCTTTGGTGCTATATTTTGCTATATGTTCGTGCATGAGTATGTAGGTCTGCAAATCACAGTGCTGTTGATGTTCAGTGCTTGCGAATTGTGCGCATAACAATTAGGCAGAGGCAGCTTAGGCTGCTTTTGCCACCGAGAAACTGAGACCCAGACTGCATGTATCCAATGCCATAAAAATATCAGGAACACATGTTGCCTGCCGCTGATTTTCTGCAGATTTAGGGGGGACGGTGGGTGATATGGGGTCGGATGGTATTATTCGGGGAGAGGGAGGCGATATTCTGTCGTCTGCCAGGCCTGCCACGTCTGGTTAATGAGCACGTTTGCATCCGTGGGAAAGAGGCGTAATAAGGGGATATATACCCCCTACACGGGAGTTTTGTTCCGCCAACTGATTGTTCGTTAGAGGGTACTTGTATGTTCCCCAAAAACTTTTCTTAATAATCTGATTACATTTAAATTTTTTCCTTACGCGGAATTAAACAAACTAAATGAAATGTGTTTAAGTTACACATCGATAAAACAGAAAGTTCTCGTTGTTGAAATCTAGTGCCCATTTTAAAATTTTATTATTTGACCGCTAACAGAAAGCTTTAAATTCAGTTAGATTTTTTATACAAAATGATTCACATAATATTTTTATTCAATAAGAACAAACATTTTAATAAACTACTTCCTAAGCAACAAAAATGTATATTGTTACGATTAAAAGCACCTCCCGAGATTACCAAATGCTATCAAATAATAATACAACTTTAGTCCGAAACAAAGCAAAACAAAAGTATCTTTTCCCGGCAGCCCCGAAGTATGCTACACTTTCCTTGTGTTTTTCCCTACCTCTTTGAAATTCATTTGCCATGTTAGGACGCCATGAAAATAGAAGTGGAAAAGTAGTTGGGGGACTTTGGCAAAGTGTGGGCGGTTGACCTTAACAAGCGTAATATCATCAATCAGTGCACAAATTTGCATTTTATTTTAGCCTATTTCTGCCCGGTAACATGCTGCCCCCTGTCCCGACATTATCTACATATATCGTCTATATCTTGTCGCCGTTGTCGGCGCATCAACGCGCTTCATCAGCGCGGACTGATATGTAAATCTCATAAATCATGCACACCTGTCGTCGATGGCAGCGACAGTTCAGCTCGGTTTTGCTCAGGTCAGTCAGGACGACAAGGACATTGTCAGCAGACCGACAGGGGGTGGGTGTGGGTGGGTGTCCCCGTGTATGTCCAGATTTTGTGGTGGTCAAGCCTTTCGAAAGGGTTCCTCGATTTCTTCGCTTTTATGGCTCAGCAGCTTCTACTTTTAATAAGGGGAGCATTTTTTTTATTTTAAAGCATAAAATATTTTAAAATATATTTTAGTTTTAAGAGTTTTATTTTAACTTTAAATTTAAGAGTCAAGAAAACCAACAATTTATTTTACAAGAGATTATTTTTTCATTTCGTGAAACTATTTTTAATTTTTCTAAGTAAGTCTTAAGTGTGATCTAATTATTTATATAATTAATATAATTTTTTCAAATTTAGAAGTATTTGCCTCTGCGTATAAGTCCTGAGTACAAATCCTGAACAAAATAAAACACTAGGAAAGAGAAGAGAACGGGGCACATCATTTGTCGTTGCCTTGGGGGTATATCCTGCAACTTGATTAGCCACGTGCAGCCATATTCCTTATCCTTTTGGCCAAGTCAAGAGTTGTGGCTTGCTAAATGGTCAATGCTTCAATTCAAACCAGATGGAAATTTTGCTTGTGTATTTTGTCTATTTTTTCCAAGGCTAAGAAGTGAAGAGTTACTTATTTAAATATTTTTCGATTAGTTTTTTTGGTAGTGAAAAACTAAATCAATAGTAGAAGTATGCAAGTATTTCAGAAAAATTTCCATGTCTAACTTTTCTGATTATTAAAATATATATAAACTAATTTGATGGTCCATTCTATTAGTAATTAAATATGTTTTGTTTTATTGTGAACTGATGTTTATAGTCTAAATTAAATCTAAACATTTTTCAAAAAAGCCAAGCCATAGCTTAAATTACATTTTAAATATACTATATTTTAAATATATTATTATAACAACTTTTCAGGGGAGATCAAAATATTTTAAATTAATGAAAACATCTAAAAAGCCCTAAGCTTCCGGTTCCCCAGTTCTTAAGGTGGCCATAATGTAAGTGATTCTGTTCCCCGCTTTGAGCATTCACTAATTGCTCGGCCACAACACCTGCTGCCGGCTGTTTTTAAGGTGGCATTTTATCCAGGAAGTGGAGCGATGTTTCACCGACAAGGGGGAAAAACCACAAATTTACATAAATATGCCACAAATCATAGAGCTCTCCGCTGCCCCTGCAACTTGCGGTCCATGTGACAGTGTCTCTGGTTATTATGAATGCATAAAAAGTGCTCATAAGTTCATTTTTTCAAACTACACTTCCATTGCAATTAAAATACCAAAAAGGATGCAAAAAATGATTCGCTTTAAATATATATACCTAGCCCATAAAAAATACCAAGAAAATTTATGTGCAGCACATGCCACGCCTGAAACTAAAGGGGTTTCCCTTAAATTCTGCTTGATTTTTTTTGCGAATTTTTGCGGTGTGAAACGCACGTTGCATAATAATAAAAGTTGGAGAGGAGTGGAAGTTGTGGGAGTGGCACTTGAATGCCCTGGGCTTGCACCCCACCATCATGGTAAACGGCTGCAATTGTTTGTCATTAGCAAATGTTGCCCATTTGGGAACTTTACGAGTACATCCCCACACCCAAAATGCTTTTGTAGGCCTTGTACTATAGCAGACAAAATTTGTGACTGCGACAGTTTGTCTGGTCGTCCTTTACACCAGCCCATCGAAATGCAACACCCCCGAAACGAAGGACTCCTCTCATTTTTAACGCACCATTTCACCATTTTATGTAGGTGCAACATTGCAGCACAAAACACGACTAAACATAACCTCAGGCTGTTGCACGAACAATTGGGGATCCAAATGAACATGACCGCAAAATACCGAAATACTCAGCATAATCCCTTTAAGTCAATGGCAGTTTGAGATTATATAGTGAACTAAAAACTATTATTTATTTCAGCGGAAAGTAAATATTTAAAGCCTTTCCAAAGAATGAAATTATTAAAAAAATCTCACTACAAATAATAATTTATAATGTAAAACGATTACAATTTCAAATTTATTTAACTTATAATCAATATTTAATACAATACAAAAGTGATTACTGTCATGACAGAATATTAATATGTAAAAAAAAACATTTACCACAAATTTCCCCCTCTGAAAAAATAACTTTAGCTAACTTTGCTGGATTGCGCTTAATGAAATTTCATTAAAAGTATGTTTGACTATTCACTTTAAAAAATTTGTGAACTCACATCCAATTTCATCAGCAGTTTTCGAAATAAAACCCAACCCCCTAACCCTTTAACAACCCCTTGACATATGCAGCTTTTTATTTGACAAAATAACGAACTCTTTTAATGAGCATATCCAACAAACTGTATTTCTTTTTTCGCCTGTCGGCGCCAAATTAATTTTAGCAGTCTGAGGGATAAATACTTAATGCACCAGAGGCGACAAAATAAAAGGTAGATGGCTTTCAATCCATCCATCCAAAAGGACTGTCTATAATGTGCGGCACTCGTTTAATTTGTGCATTTTTTTACTCTCTGCTCCGTGCTAAACGGTTGACATAATGAAAATGTAAATTACACAAAAGTTATGGACTCATTTCGAAACTCCAATACGGGACACGAATGGAGATGGAACTTGACTTTATGAGCACATAAACTTCGCCTGTTGCCACATGAGACTTGGGTCTCATCTCATTAGAGCAACTTTTTGCCGGCATCCAGTGAAACGTAAATAGATTTCAACTCAAATTGCTTGGGCCTAAATACAGCTGAGCTTTGTGGAATGGTACGACTTTAAGAAAACAAAACAGGATTTGTTCAATGGCTTTGGCTATAAAATACCTTAGCTCAGATTAGATTCAGAAACTCACTTTTAAATAGGAATATTTTTAAATTAAATTTGTCGATGTACACGTATTCAATTTGTATTTTTCAATGTACAATCATGTTAGATGGCTTTCTATCTTTAGGTAAATGAAAATTAATCCATTATTTGCACATACATTTTTCAAATGTTTAGTAAGCTTTTAGTAGATATTATCCAATCTTCAAATGATGAATCTAGCATTATTAATCTTTTTTATTAAATCATTTATATAAAGCCACATTGCCAGAACTTTGTTCAACCCAACTATGCATCCTGGATTAAAAGAAAGAAACCCGAAAAAATATTAGGCTTGTACTTTTGGCTGCGATTATTTGTCGTTTTCTTATCAACGCACTTCCGCATCATTAAATAATTTTATCATTTGCATTATTTTCACTTTCCTAAGCACAGTTAATAACGATGGCAATAAGGATGATGATGAAGCTGGTTGGTGGAAGAAGGCTACAAAGTTCCCTGGGAAAGTTATGGGGTTCGGGGGTTGGTCACAGGCTGATTTCACTAATTTGTAATTTATGCGACACTTTTGCGGTTAAGTTGCGGAAAAAGTTGATGGGAAATTTTTTTTAATTAACTCAAGAAAAATACTAAACAATTTGCAGTCTCACCAATTCGGAATGTTTTCTTCTTTCCCCGGAAAACCATAGATATGTAAATGTAAGCACTGGCTCACATTTTAGTGCAGTTCTTAAGACTTTCAAGATTCGAATCTAAGGCATATATATTTGACAAAAGAAGCAGGAGACTTGAGTTCACTTCACTTACATTACAAACACATTAAAGTTGCCCAGGGAACATGAAAAAAAATAATTTTTTCCAGGCACGGGGAATGCAAATGCAAATGCCAAAAGACATGAGAAGAGCATGGGACAAACGATAATGAGGACAAACAGCAGAAGCAGCAACAACTGCCACTTGCAGCTACAATGATAATGTTGCTGGCTGTTGATGACAACAACATCTAGCAACAGCAGCAACAACTGAAATCACCTACACTGGGAGATAAATATTTAACATTACTGTTCAAAAAAGGAGCGGTGTGTTTATTAGTTAAAGGTTAATAGAAGAAAATGTTTTTAAAAAATCCCTGAAAGCAGTTTCAACAGACATGTTTGTTATTGTGTTATGTTTTATTTTTTAATGTTATCGTTGGGTACACATTTATTTGTTAAACTTTTTTATATAATTCTCAGTGTAGGTGCAACCTCCACTAACAACCAAACAACCAACTGAAATCAGCTAAGGAATGCGCGCCCCAGTGAAGCATTTTCCCTCCATATTTTTTCGCCTTTCCACCCCCCCTCCCGCCTTTAAGTCCTTGGCAAAAAACGAAATCTAAACGCTGTCTGTGCCTGCCACTCCCCCCGCCTTTTTCCATAGAAAGGATATGCCTGCCGCTGCTCATTTTCGCTACTAAATAAGACAGGCCGCCGCGTCCTCGAACAACATTTTGACATTTCTTCTTTTTTTTGTGATTTGCCTTACAAATTTTTGCATTTTCGTGCCATAACGCGAGGTCTCAGAATAAAAGGAAGAGAAATGCATAAACCGAACTGGAAGCAATCCTTTAGTAAGAGCTTTTTTTTAAATTTATGTAAAAAAGCTATTTGTTTTCCATTTTCTTCAGATAACTATAAACTATCATTTAAATCGATCTTCAACCATTAATTTCATATTTTGCGGGAAATACATTTGAAAACTCGAATTTTTGTTTTCTTTAAATACGAATGCAATTTAATATAAGTCAGCTGCCTAAGAAAGGTAGCCAAAAAGCTTTCGCTTTATATTAAAATATAAAACAATCTGCGGATTGGCTTCTCATGCTTCGCATGCTCGATTTAGCCGAAGAAAAACGAAAGAATTTTCAGTCAACTGCAAAATGTCAGCCACTCAAAATGTGTGCACCATTCCGCATACATAATAAATCTACCTAAACCGAACAAACACAAAATAAAGAAAAGAGCAAGAAGTTCATTTTAGGTTTAACGATTTGGAAATAACGCCACAAAACAGGACGACAAATTATTTGGCCATCATCTCCAGAAGTTCCGCATGGCATTGGCAGATTGGCGAGGGGCTAAAAACTTATTAATTTTCACAAAGTCAGCCACACGCAAAAAGTACACATCCAAAATTGTGAAAAACTGTGACGTTATGCACATGAGTGAGCAAATAACAGCAGCAACATCAACAACACAGCAGCAACATTAAAACCCAACAGCAACATCAGTGTCCAAAATGCATAGCATACTTCGCCGGGCTTTAGTTGAGTTTTGTGGGGGGACGATTGAATGGAATGAAATGGGTCGGGAGTTGGCAGCAAAGCCAACAAATTATGAGTAATTGTAATGGGAGAGCGCCTTAAGTGGGAAAATTATATACAAACTATGAGTAATAGGGGTGGGACAAAGATAAAGCATTCTTATGGAAGTCTGATTTAAAAATCTTTAGAAAATTTAAAAACGGGTAAGTTTTTAACTTCACAAATAAAATCAAAAAAAATAAATAAAGACATTTAATATCAATTATTAAGATAACATAACTGTTCACACAATATTGGCGCACATTAAAACACAATGTTAAATGGAAACGATAAATTGAACACTTCAAAGGATTATCGCTCCAGCAGACGCCGGTACTCGCTAAGGATTTGCTCTTCCTGCACCAATGGCAGATCTAAATAGTTGGAGCTATTTTCCGAGAGGTCCTCATTGAATCTCTTGAAGGCATTGTACGATTCCATCTCCGATTTTGCCTGACCAAGAACCGATTGGATTAGGGCCAACTTGCTGCTAGATAAGTTTAACAAAGGGGCAGAGCTATTGCTAGTTGTTCTATTTGAACCCGAAGGTCCGTGATCTTCCAGTAACTTTGTCATGGCTCCAATAACTGCCATTAATTCCGTTTCGTTTACGAAACTTTTCAATAAGAATTCCACGGATTTTCGGAAATCATTTTCGGTAGTTTCCAAAGCAGCTCGAGCGGTTTGAGCCTGAAAGCCCAGTTGTTGCAGCGTGGAAAGTAACGATTCGTCGACGGAAGGTGTTGCGGTTAGATTAGCTCTAAGTTCATCTGAATGACGCTGTAGAAGGTCCAAGCTACGATCTAGATTATTCTTGGTTTTCTTCAGAGCTTCCACCACCAAACGCCGTTCGTAGCCCATCTCCATGAGTCTGCAGACACTCCGGGGATCCACCCAATCCCTTCCGGAATTGGCCTCTTTCATCTCTTGGTGTACTTGCCTCAAGGGAGCCGAGTTTCTGCGCTCTTCGCTGACTTTCTCCTTGCGATCCTGGATAAATTGTATAGCTCTATCAACATTACCGGCACAGGATCTTAGGGCCAATCTGGCATCCGATTCCCCATAACCCATCTCCACCAGTGTCAAAAGCTGATCATCGTTGACTTTCAACTCATCCAAGGCTTTGGCCGCCTCCTCCAATCTTTCATATGACTCATCTCTGCGATTTTGGTGAAAGTAGAGAACCCCTTGAAGAAGGTGTAGTCTCATAATCAAAGCTCTCTCAGGACAACTGGTACCCTTGATGGCATACAATCGATCAAACTGTTCTCCGTAGCTCTTGCGAAAACTCCTTTCGCAAATATCCAAACGTCGCTGGGCATCAGGTAATTGGGTGATATTCTTCAGGCAAAGATAACACCACACAATGTCCAGATTTATTAGGGCATAGTTGTCCACCGCTTCCAGAAACTTGGAGTTGCATCGCGAGAAGAGTTCATCGGTTTCGAGGAGCAAAAGTAATGCCTCATCCAAGCTTTCTTTTCGCATGGCAGCTCTGGCTTTTTCGTACATGCCCATGGCCATTAGCAAAGATCGATTTTCATCGGGCGGTAGGAAGATCGGGCGTCCATCTTGATCCTCCATTTCCATAAAGCGATGATCGGCGTCCGCAACTATCTCCACATCCGCTCGAATCCTTTGGATGCGTTCATGCAACTCCTGCCCCTGGTTCTCTCCTCCAACCACCACCATTAGTTGTTGATTGGTTTTTAGACCCTGCGAGGCCAAAGTTCTTAGACCGTTGATAATGCGACCTCCGGAAATGCACTTTACATGACTGGGATCTGCCAACTCCAGTTTCTTAGCCACCTCCTTTTGAAGATCCGCGCCTGAGACTCCCAAAGAGCACTTAATCTCCATCATTTGTGAAGTGCCCCCTTTGCTGTCCACACATCGCACATTAAAAGTGGCCAAGCCCGTGTCATTGAACTCCCTGCGAGCAGCCAGCTTCCTCAGAGCACCATCCTGCATTTCGACCAGCGCACACCTGCAGTCGGAAATGCTAATGTCCAGATCCCCACTCAGATCCCTCGCCAAGCGATCCATCTCCGATTCAATACTGCCCACGCCATCGAAGTAGTACGGCTCCTCCCATAACTTGATATCCCGCTCCCGCAGTCGAGCTCGCAGTTTAATAAATGTATTGTCTATTTGAGACATGATCCGTCAGCACCCGTGTCAAACTGAATAATTTTTGAATTTATTATCGATAATTTGATGTATTTTGCTTGGTCTAAAGATTTTTTTTTTTTGATATCTTAAACTCATATAATTTGTTTTTTAATTTTAGTTTGAATATTAAAATTCTTAGAAAAGAAATGTTATCAGCAACCAAAATCGACTAATTGAACATTTCAAATCTACCGAAAAAGTAGCAAAACCCTATAAAATATTGATAGGTATACAGATCTTATGCAGATGTATATCAGTAGAATGGTTCAACAACCCCTTCTTGTGCTATCAATTCAATTGCCATTTAAGTACCACTTACTAAACCAGAAAGATAGCAACTAGCTTAAGTTGTTATCTTATCTAACTCTTGAACCTCAATTTTATTAAAATTTAAGTTCATTTTGATCACAATAACCTGGAAGTAAATAAAACCTGCTAGAGGTTAAAATGTTACTATGCCTCCAGAAACTCTCCCATTAACTATCTTAGTCACTTCAGAATAAACGAGATATATTACCACAAATTTATTAAACAAATTTATTAATAGTAATAAACATTTGACTTGAAAATGTTTTATTATACCTTAAGGCAGACATTAATGTTGGGCAAAAAGGAGTTGAAGGAGACCTTGACATCATTGGTGGCCCTCAAAAGGCAGGAGCCGGTATTGGCTGGCAATTTGGCGATCAGTCTTAAGGCTCTGGGAATCTGCCTGATCAGCCGTAATGTGGCCCTGAATACTTTCCAGAAGCACTTGAAAGAGTTATAGACCTTGGAGACTATGGACTTTTCCTTGGCACACAATTTAGATCGCAGGTTTATTATAGAATCGCAGATTTGGATAATCTTGTTCACGGACTCAACAACTTTGGCCACAACCTTGGGAACTTCGGTGCCGCAGGGCTTAATGGCACTCACGTAGTTGTTGCAGGAGTTCAGGATATTTACCACCTTCTTATTAATGCAATTGGTGCCAAGAAGAGTTTTTAGAGCTCTCCAAATGATTCTTCTGCAGCTACGAATAAAGCCAAGATCCTCCACATCCATATAGTCATTGTCCATATCCAAATCGTCCAGCAAACTGATCCAGTTCCAATTCATAGTCAAAGTCATTATCCAAACTCTCTTCGGCTGATCCAATAGTGTTGGCCTAAAACCGTAGGTGAGACTTCATTTTTCTTGACGTTTGAGAAACTAATGTTTGAGGCTTCGTTTATATATGCCCAGATTTTCTTCTCATAACACACAGTAATCAGATCGTGGGTCCACTCAAACTAGGCCTATTAGGACACATGAGTATTTCAAATAATAGATAATTTCGCAACACAAAAACCACAAAAAGTACGCAACTACTAACACTATCTACACAGCGCAAATCAGAAAACAATTGAAAACTATGGTATACCTTTGATCATAGCTTTAATGAACATTTACATTTAGAATTTACATAGACTCAATGCAGACGTTGATGTTGGGCAAGAAGGAATTGAAGGAGATTGTGACCTTGTTTGTGGCATTCACGAAGCAGGAGCTGGTATCTGTGGGCAACTTGGCGATCAGCTTCAGGGTCTTATTGATTTTCCTGGTCAGTTTCATGGAAGCCTTGAACAATTTCCAAAAGCATTTGGATGAGTTCTCGATGACCGAGCCCACGGACTTATCCGAGGCGCAAAGTTTCGATTTCAGGTGAAGTATGTCATTGCAGATTTTGATAATCTGCTTGACAGAGTCCACAATCTTGGCCACATCCTTGGGAATGGCAGTGCCACAGGCATCGATGGCATCCACGTAGTTGGTGCAGGAACTCAGGATGTTCACCACCTCCTTGATAATGCAGTTGGTGCCACGAACTGTCTTCAAAGCCTTCCGAAGGATTTTTCTGCAGGTACGAATAAAGCCCTGCTCCTCAACATCCATATAGTCACTGTCATTATCCAATTCATCGAGCAGCTGCTCCAGCTCCGATTCGAAGTCAAATTCATAGTCAAGGTTTTCTTCTTGCAGTTCACTTGAATTGGCCTGAAAACAAAAAGATTTAATTGAGTATTCTGATTAAAATTTCACTGATAAACGCACCTGAGTTGTCAGTAGGAAAGTGGCCGAAACCAGAACCAAAAGGCAAAGTGTTATAGCTTTCATTTTACTGTCCAATTAACGAATATTTGTGGAGCGCCATCGATTATCAGTTTATATACAGCCAGTGTATTGCGCATTATCGCAAATTAATCACTTCGTAGAGTGTCCACTCGATCTATCTTAGTCTATTATAACTGATATTTCCGTTAAATATAGTAAAATTGTTAGTCCCTCGTCTAGAAAATTTTAATCAAATTTACTTTTATCTGATAAGCAAATCTAAACTTTTCTAAAATCAATTTGATAAGGATGGTTTCTTTTACACTTTAAAGATATCAATTTGCATTGAGGTAGCTTTATAATTGACTATAAATACTATATAGTATATATGTGGACAGTTAAAAAACAAGAGCATTTTATGGCCCACGACACGAAATTCTCCCCCAAAATATGTCGAATTTTCGCTTGCAATTAGCACACCATATCAGGAAATTTCCAGCGTTAAATCCACTTGGGCACCCTTAAGAATCGAGGCTCAGGACGAATTAAAAGCCGTAAACCACAGACAAAGAGGAAAAGAACCACAATCGAATGGTGGCAACCAACAGATTCCGGACACAATAGACGACAAAAGGAAAAAATTGGTTGCCATTGTCAGCTTAACGCGCTCGGTTCACTTTGTCCGGGTTATAAATGGTAACGTGTGGTTAAGGGTTAATAACTCCCACTAAGGGGGCGGGAAATAAAAGAGGACCAGGACCAAGACATTTCATAGATACAAAAGAAAGTTGGCACCCCGTGACAACAAGTGTGGCTGCTAATGAAAAGTGCCGTAAATGTCTTTCGTAGTATCGCCTAGAATGGCGAATGGCGAATGGCGAATGTCGAATGGATGGGTGTTCGTGTTCTGTCATTAAGTTAGCTGGGGTCTTCCCTTTTCGATGGGGTGAACTTTGTATGTCTCTCCGGGTGATAAACTAGCTGACTGAGTTGTTTAGGGCTTTCATTTCGGGTTGATTCGTAGCCTTAGTTTTTGTTCTGCAATTGCTCATTTTGACTGGGAATAGGGATGATGAGAGAAGAGTTCTTAAAGGATGGATCTTGAAGCCATCATTAGAATAATTTAAATAAGTGTCGGTCATATTAATTATAGTGTAAAATAAACCATCACACTTCTAGGAAGAAAATGTTGAAACATACGAATTCAGTTTAGGTTAATTTTATATTCGATTTATTATAATTCGGTATAAAAAAAATGTAATCGATTTTTGGTCTATTTTCTGGCATTTACACTGTAACAATTTTCACCGAGAAGTACTCATCCCTCCTTCCTTCCCTTCAGCCTCTCATCTTGTTACTGTCTGCATCCTATCTGCACTTGGCATAAGTTAAATGTCGAGTAAATGTGGCTGACAACCATGATGATGCATCGCTGCCTGCATATGACACTTCCTAAGATCCTTGTCCTGTCCTTGCTTGTCCTTTTTGCCTTCGTCCTGGGCATGCAGCGGGTATGAAATCAATGACATGTTGTCGGCAAAGTTTCCTCGGCACTAAGTGAGTTTTATCCCCCCTTCGGGCATTAGACTAATATGAACTGATTTACTCCAGAATGAGTTCCACCTAAAAGTTGACAAGTGACAAGTCACATTGTTGTACATTAAATTAATGAAATCATTCCGCAACTTTTACAGGTCATGGCCGCACTCATTGCTCTCCTTCGATTACGGGAAACTTGAAGTGTCTGTCCGGACCTGCGGCTCATAAATATTGAGCGCATTATGTCAGGAGCAGAAAAAGGGGGCGGAAGGATACGGGCCTGCAGTCAATTGTTGGTCATCAATCTTTTAAACAAATGCGGTTCAATGCCAGTGACAGCGGCTTCATCGAAGAGGGTTGGAATAAAATTAAGAAAAGGGGCGAAACACCGCTGTTGAAATGGTGAAAAAAGGCCAACGGCAGGATGAGTGTTGCAAGACAAGCTGGACTAGGGAAGTAGCCTTTACTTTTTTAATAAGGCTTCATTTTAAAAATTGTTTATAACTTTTGAAAATTAAAAAAAAAAATAAATACAAAACTGACTAGAGAAAACGGTCTCTTTTCTCCTCCTCACGGTAAGTTAAGACTAGTTTTTCAGCAGTATATTTTTACACTATTTCCGAGTTTAAGACCTAATCTAAGCTCACCATAAAGACGAGAAAAAAATGCCAATAATGCGCTAAATCAAATTTGCATGGTTCAGCTTAAAAAAAAAATTAAATTATTGGAAGCCCTTAACCAAAATAAATTATTCTAGTTAGTAGAATAACTCCATTGCCTTTAAAAGTTTTGATTAGTCAGTGCTGGAAACTTTATTTTCAGATATTACCTTTGAATGTGGATTAGTTATTGTCAGTATTTATATTTTGTTAATTATTTTGAATGCCGTCAGATTTGATATCCCCTAAATTTCTGTGGCCATATATTGCTCTGGTTTTTCTGCTGTGTATGACACACCATTTGACCTCCGCCGGGCACACTGCAGTCATTGGTAACTGGCTGCCAACGGATACTCTCCTTCTAAGCCAGGATGTATTCGTTAAAGGGAGGAAAAAGGGAAACATCGCACACAAGTTTTATTATACACAACAGGTGTTCGCCAGCTAGTAAATTTTCTACTTCATTTTAAATTACATTTTTTTTAGACCGATCCGAAAGTGATCAGCGCCATTATACTAAGGAACAATCATAAGTCTGCGTTTGGATCCGACGGAGTTCTTCTCGAAGGTGGGCCAAACAATATTTACTGTGCCATTCGATTGTCGGCAAGAAAAAATTATAATATTGACTACAATATTAAAATATATAGCAATAACAGAAATCTTGAAAAACCCAAAAAAAGATAACCTATCTACAAATGAAAAATTATATAAATTAAAAAACTAAATTGTAACAAAATGTAAGCACATATTTGTACCTACTATTTTGTTTTTTTTTGTTCAAATTCTCCAATACCAAGTCTAATGAAATTATTATTTTTTTAAGTAAGCGATGCCGTGTTAAGCCGTGACTAAAATATGAAATATTTTCTCATGGGCGTTAAATAAGCTAAAGTAGGATTTTCACTTATTCATTTCAATGACAGAAGCTGGAAGACCATGTCACATTTGGTGAATAGTATTCTTGTGGCGATTGCCATTGTGGCAATTGCGAATGAGGTTTGTGGCGGTCACGATGGAAGTACGGTATTTGGAGTATTGGAAAGAGGTGCCAAACTATTACATAAAGACGAAATTGTGGAGCCTCACAAGTTGCTGCGAATCGTCCAAAGGAAAATCACATATAAGGCTCCGGTGATAGTGAACTAGTATAGAATCAATATAGCATAATTAATAACATTTGATCCTTTACCAGCATCTCCAAAAAATAGGCGCAATAGTGATCACTGACAATAGCGAAAGTAACGGTGGGAAAGCTGTTCTGCTCGAAGGAGGTCCTCCTTCCAGCTTTGCCGTGGTCAGGTTCAAATCGGAACGTAATCACGGACTTAACTTTACAATGGAGATATTCGACACTCCGCCACCGTGCGACAGATGTAATCAACTTGGGTAATTGGTTGAATATTGATATTTCCAAGACCAAAAGCGTAATTTCGCGTCACCTAAAAAAAAAAAAACTGGTCCAGCGAAATTATATTTTAATGTTTTAATAATATTCTTCGGAGTTTAAAGAAATAAAAGGGTAGATAGATGTTTCATATTTTTCAAATGAAAATTGAAATAAAGCGATCGTAGTTTTCCAATTGATAATGGTGGTATTTTAATATAAACATATTTTTATTACTTATTCAAATATTTGAGTCTTTCCACTGCGAATTTTTATATTAATATATTTTTAGCTGTGTAATAGCCAGTCATAGTCCCCCATCCAAGCCGAAAAAAAGCACCAAACAAATTCCCACAGCAGGACGAGTACAGTGAAGAAGAAACCCTCGTCTGGATTTGATGGCCATGGCGGCGACATATTACTTCCTTATTTGTGGGCCGTGCCCGCGACCTTTCACCTTTTCCCCGTCACGCTCCAAAAAGTGAAACATTAGGCACAGAAACCGCATTGTATTCGAAGTGTGCGTGTGTTTCGCATTAAAACAATGACGCGGCGCAAACATTTTTAGCGCTGACAGCGAGCCAAACATCCGCCAGATAAAAATGTCCGCGAACAAGCACACAAATTTGATTCAATCAACTGCGGCGATGAGTCCTGTGTCTGGTATGCCCCTTTCCAACGGCTCCTGGCCATTTGCTAGTCGTCCTGAAAAGCCCGCCGCTGGGATGATAATGATAAGCGCATAAAACCATTAAGTGATTCCACTCAAATGAGCACGTGGGATGACCGTGAAGCTTGTTCGGAACGAATTATTCGCTAACTCGCTGAACTAACATCACTCTACACACAGAAAAATATATTAAAATAAAAAATTTGTTGTACTAATTTCTAATTCTATAATAATATTCTTTCAATGACTATTATATCACTGTAGGCAATTTGATACCATCCGATTTTTTAAAATAATCTTTAATAATAATAATTAAATAAATTTATACTTATTTAGTATATTTTATTAATTTTTTCAAATAATTAATGAAATAATTTTTGTATTATTATTATTATATAAAAACATTTTTGAAATTTTGTTAAGCTGTGAAACATTCTAAACAAATTGTAACCAAACAAAACTATTATATCATTATTCCATCCATTAAAAACTGTATTTTAATATCAAAGTCACTTTTACCAGGTATAAATGTATGTTTAACTAATTATAATAACTAAATAAAATGTCAAAATGTGCTGTTTATAACTTCAGCTAAGTAATTCTGACTATACTGCAGTGCCATCGACTAATTGAATCGCTCACAGGGCAAAAATCCTCGCTCTGACCCAACGGAAAGTGAATCTATCAAAAAAAAGAAACAAAGGAACCTTTTTTGTACTCCTAGCGTGAAAAACACGACATGGGAGGTCGAGAAACGGGGGGAGTGGCTGTAACAGTAACGATGACAGCGATGTCCTTAAACCCCCGGCAAAGGGAATACGGCCTGCAGAGATAAGGGGCCGAGGAGGGTGGGCCAGGTGGGCGGACCTGGGAGCCGCGATTCAGGAAAGGACGCCCCGGTCATGTTAAATGGCCAACAAGGTGACAATGCAGATATAATGCTCATAAGCAGACGGCATAAAGCGACAAAAGTGATACGACCAACGACCAACGACCATTATGTCGATGATTCGCAGGACGTTTCGCGATTGATAATGCTCACTTACTGGTAACCAAAATGACGCACAGACGACTCTGGGCGGTAAAAAAATCGCTTATCGCTTGACTTTACGCACAATATAACAGACAGATGTCAGTAGATTGCTGAACGATGTCGTTTAATGCGAATCAATGACAAATGGAGCATTTCAATAAAGTGAAAGTACATTACCCACCAACGAACGATACGAAGTTAAGCAACTTAAATAAACTTAATTGATTGAGTTTTATAAAATTACTTTAAGAGAGTGTATTTAGTTTATGGCTATGAAGTAAAACAAGTTTGAGAAATAAAAAATAACAAATCTCTTAAATAGTTTAGAAATTTAAATTACTTTAAGAGAGTGTATTTAGTTTAAGGCTATGAAGTAAAACAAGTTTGAGAAATAAAAAATAACAAATCTTTAAATACTTTAGAAATCCAATGGAACGCATAAATAAAATATAATAAAACCACATGCAGCCTTTACATTAAAAACAACTATATATTTTTATTTTAAGAAAACCTATACTTAATCAATCTATGAGTATTACTAATTGTGTCTTCCAAATTTTGACAAAGAAAAAAATAATAGAGTAGTTTTATTTCAACAAAATTATATTTAACTTCTGTACTCCGTTGTTTTTGTAATTTTCAGATGTAGTAACAGAGTACCAAAACCGGAAAAAAGAAGCCAGAGTCATAAGTTGAAAAGCCACCCACATCTCCGAGCGAAACTTTGCGCCGCTGACATTAGTTAATTGTCAGCCGCTTCAGTTTGCAAACATGCATTTGGCCAAAAGCCAACATGGCCAACAAAAAAAGCGGAAGCCGGAATGGAAAAAATAGAGAAATGGTTACAATTTAATTAAGTTCTTGGTACGTAATTTGCGCCAACACTTAAAGTTGTTCCCTTGACTTGTTTTCATGGGGCTGCCGTTGTCTTTTTGCTTTAGTTGCAAGCTTTTGCACCTTCGGGGTGCCACCAACGGCGAAGTCGCCTGCTAATTACGCAAATGTTTCAACTTTAAAACGGCGACGCCATTTCACGCGCCCTGCGTGTGAAATTTATAAATGTCAACTGCAACAGCCAGCCGCCTTCACTTTGCACTTTGTTTTGGCTGTTTAACTTTTGTTCATAGCTGGCTGACTTTTGCTGATTGCGCAGAGGTTGGAAACTGGGTGCAAACTGGGTGCAAGCCCACTCCAAGTCCATGAAACCTCCAACTCTGTCCATTTATTCGCTCTGCACTCGCAATTTGTTATTTTTGCTAGTTTTAAAAATTAAAAAATTCTCCATGTTCAGAAAAGGGCAAGTAGGCGAAGACTGCAGATAATACTAAAATGGAGACATTATATTTTATGCAAGTGCAACAGTGCGTATGCGAGTTAAAAATTGTTGTACTCCACTGTTGCAATGTCATTTGCAGTAATGAAAGTCATGGAATATAAAAGTGGTGGTGAGCTCTGGTTGACTTTGGGGCTTAAAATATATTTTAAATGGACTTTAAAGCTCACAAATTTTTATTTTTATTATTCGTTATTTCAACTTCAAAAAACGGAAACCATTAAGATTTTGGTCTGTTTTTGACAAATTGTTAAGATATTTAAATAATTGTTTTAAAATACGGACCTTTAAGAAGTATTTAATTTCTCGATACCAACCTAAAATTCTTTTAAGGTGTCCAAGGTGTTGAAGAAAGAAAAACCAATACACATTGTAAAAATGACTCAAGGTTCTCTCAAATATTTCCATTCAATTTGAAACTTAGAGCCAGACTTAGATTTATAAAAGGTAAACCCATGCACACGACCCAATACATAAAAAACCAGTGCAAATAAAATTGCATTACACACACGATTACAGGTACACGTATAAAACCCCGGAACACATTTGGCAGCTTCTGTCAGTCAATCTCCATTAAGTCCATCCCCAACACCTTATTGAATTTTATTGTAAATTGGAAAGAAAAAATTGCACCGACTGCAAAAGACCAAATGGGAATAGGAAAAACAGGGAAAACAAGAGGCAAATGTCAGAGCAAGATGTGAGAAAAACGCAAATTGAAAAGGAAAACAAATCGAAGGAGACAGAGAGGGTTTTTGGATTGAGGGTGAAGCTTTCAATTAATTTGCATAAACGGCCAAACGATTATGTAATTTGCATTTGCCACATAAATTATCACGCAGTGGAAATAGTTTTCAAATATGCACCCCAGACATACAGGAATGAAGTGGGTTGGGGACCTGCGAAGAGGGGTCAGCTTATTAGAAGCGAATGAAACTGGCAACTATCAATAAATTACGAACTGGGGCGTGGCAACTGGAGTGTCCCGAAACCACAAAAAGCACAAACACTAGAGTTGTTTTGCCCTTCGAAGAGGAACTCGACTGGTTCAAATGAACGAAGACTATTATTTATTAGGTTAAATAAGATTTTAAGCATTTATTTTCATAAACAATTAAGTTATGATTTAATATTAGGAATAGTGATCATGATTATCATGAAAAAAAACTTTTAAAGCCTTTTTAAACTGATTATTATCCAATAAAACATTTAAAATAAACAATTTTTTAAATATTATTTTTTAAATGTATTGGGATGAGTAGTTTTTTATAATAAAGTGTTTTGATTGGCAAACTTAAAACCCTTAAGTATTAAAAGAAAGAAGCACGTTTTCTGTTTTGAATTTATGCACATATCATTGCAGAGGGATCATTTGAGAATGGTTCCCCTGGACTTCTTACAGTTGCCTTGGATTGCTACAAAAATTATAATATTAACTCCAATTCCGCTCAGTTAATCAATCATGAACCGAACTAGATCCTCTGGAGGACTCAACTCCATCCGAAATGCCCTTTGACAAATTTTTGGGGGTCTGCAATTGTGGGGCATGGTAGGTGCTTGCCAGGGACCGCAAATTTTATGCACGTTATAAATCACGGCCAAACAACGACGACAGCGTCGAGGACGACTGCAAAACTGTTCACATTAATTGTTGCAATGTCATTTTCGGGCCTATTGTGCTTGGCCAGCACCACGAACCCTGGCGAACCCCACACAAAACCAGCAGCACCCCAACCTCCCAACCCAAAAACCCCACCACATTTGGCGGAGAAGGCCAATAAAAGGCACTTTCTGTGTGTGCTCCAGACGCCTTTGTGTCACGTGGCAATTTTCGCAAAAGGAATTCCAACAATGTAGACGTTTTTCCTACAGCAAATAATCACAGAAAAAAAACAATATGGAAAGTCCAACTACTTTTTTTTATTCAGCATAGGCAAATGTTCCTCAGTTGGGGCGGCTGGAGTCCATAAAAACTGCTGTTTAGTAGCTGGATTTGGGGATTTGTCAAAGGCCCGACGACGAAGCGCGGATACTGAAAATCTGCGATGTTTTTTCTGCCTATATTCATAATTTCACATTTGAGACACAAAAGACCAAAGGATATCACATCGAGTTTTTGTTGTCAGCAGAGGAATGTGTAAGTTAGATGGGATTTCCCCTTAGGTGATGTACATAGCTAATTGACAAAACGTATAAACGTACCTTACAGTACAGCAATAAATCAAATAAACTTCTATAACTAAATTAACAAAAATGATTATATTTTTTTTTTGGTCAGAAAAGATAATTATGCTATTCTGATATTTTCGCTTTAAGATTGGCCCATCCTGACCGCCATTACCACTCATATGTCCATATTTACATACGATATGGAATCGCAGCCACTCCATTGTGAAAAGATAATCCCTGCAAATACATAAAATGCAGACAAAAACACTTGAAAGCAAAGTTATGAACGTAGGAAATGGGGGGCCAGTGGAGGGTCCAAAAAACAGCAAAAGGGCGTCGTTAATATTTCAAAAACAGAAACACAACCGAAACGAAAACAAGGCAAAGACATAAACAGAAGCGACAAACAACAAAAGCAGGCAACGGGAGGAATAGTCGTAATACTTGGACAATTGCACACGCACCCACACTTGATTTTCTTGGGTCCATTCGAAATATTAAGGCATATTTGCCGCTTGGTCAGCGGAACCGGACGGAAAGGTAAATGAGACAGAGCCAACCAGACGAGACAGGGTGAAAAGTCACCTTCGTGTTGCACAAAATTTATGGCCAACAAGGAAAGAGCTAAGGATAACCAAGCTAAGGATACCCTACGGTAGTTAGATATATCAAGCTATAAACACGCTGCAATTGACAATATTAAATAAAAGTCTTCTAAAAAATTTATTAACTAAGTTAAGGTTTCTTCCTGAATAGAAATTAAAAAATAAATAATTTTGATTTTGTGAAATTCAATTAAGAGAAGTTCGACGGTAAATTAAAAAATAAATGTGAATTTGGAAAGCATGAATCATAATAAACATGACTCATATTACTATATGGGGAGCTAAGAAATCTCGTCTATTTAAATTTTAACCGAAAGTCTTTTCAAGTTACATTTGATTTTAGGGGAATATGACCTCAACGAATGAGGTCGTGGGGTAGATTGTAATCCTTGGGACCAGTTATCAAGAAACAGCCCAAAATCCCTGTTCCGTGATCGAGATTCAAATTCAAATATTTCAGAGTGATGTGTTTACTTTGAGCCTGAAAGTATGCAGCACGTTTACCTTTGCCAAATCCAAAAACTGTTGAAGAGCATATTAAATGCTCTTTTTCTCATTCTCTCTTTTTTTTCTTTCATAATATATAATCTATTTAATTTATATCTTATTTTGATTTATCTGACTGACAATATGGTATAAACATAATTGATTTATTTATTTTGATATTTATAATTATTTGTTATGTTTGACCAAATTAATTTGGTATGTACGCATTAATATGTGTAAAAAGATAAGTGTTTCTGCTTTTTTGTTGCCCACAAACATTCTTAAAAATATTTCATTTAGTTGGTTTCATACGCTCAGAATGATCGCGTCGCAATTCCTGACCGTGGGGATCTTGTTTGTACTGTTTCTAGGACAATCCGTCTCGCAGTTCGACCCCAATAATATGAATCTCACCCCTGAGAAGAAAGCAGAAAAATCTTGGCTTATCAGATATCCAACCGGTCGAAATGCATGGAAAAAAAGAGCTCAGGCAGCAGGACATACCACTCGGACTTCACTTTCTTCCAGAAATCTTCCGTATTTTTGGACTTAAGCCCACCAATCCTCTTCTTTAATATCCCACAAAGGTGCTCTATGGGATTTAAGTCTGGGGAAATAATTTTGATTTTGTGAAATTTAATTAAGAGAAGTTCGACTGTAATTAAAAAATATATGAATTTGGAAAGCATACTTAACAGATGATTTATTGCATGAATCAAAATAAACGTGAATCATATTATTATATGGGGAGCTAAGAAATCTCGTCTGTTTAAATATCAACCGAAAGTCTTTTCAAGTTCAGTTTGATTTTTGGATATGTCCCCTTCAGTGCTAGGTGTTGGTCCAATCAACAATACCCTTTGCAAGAAGACATCAAAGGGGAGTTGGAAGTCGGGGTTGGGTTGCACATATTCCTCTCTCAACTCCCAGAAAAGGGGCTCCACAAAGTTGTCAGTGTGCGTTGTGTCTGTGAGGACAAATTAATTGTTGACAGCGCGACATCTTCGAACCCACAACTAAACTCCCTGGCTACAGGAAGTTTTGGGTTAAGTGTTTCCTGACACCAGATCCATTTATCACAGGGGCTTACAGGTTCTGCATGGTTTTTGGGAATATTATTTCAGATTAGATTATTTCAGAAAGCCACTCATTTGGAATTGGTTGAATTAGCCTGAATTATTTTAATAAACCGTAGATAAATATATAATCAATTTTTTGATTATAATGGATTCTTCTGATTTTATTTATTCATCCTTTAAATAACAAATGTTTCATTACTGTGCCCATAGATTAACAAATGTATTAATTTTTTATAAATAATATATATAACAACAAACAATTCAATACACAAAACTCTTTATTTTTTTTTGTGTATTTGAAATCTTCATATCGACTCAATTTTATGTTTCTCTCTTTTAAAACATTGCTTTATACATTGATAACAGAATTTTGAAGCTTTCAATGGCCGTGAACTAGCCTTAAAAACATTTCATTCCAGAGAATCACTTCATCAGGCATTCAAGATGCACGCGTCGTCTCTTCTGGCTTTTGGGATCATCTTCCTGCTGTTCCTGGGAAATCTTTTGGCCGCTTACGAAATAGGGCCACCGGACCGTGCAGCCCCCTGGTACCAAACCCCTGAGGAAGGCAAACCTAGATTGGTTTTTGGTGGTCGCTATGTTAAGCCTCTTCCTTAGCATTTCAAAGAAAATATAAATAATTAGACACGAAAGAGGAAGTTGTCCGACACATGTCAAGAATAAAGTTTGAAATAAAAAATAAATAACAGCTCAAACACTCAACTGGCGTTTTTTCTTTTCTTTTCTTTTCACGTTTAAGTTTGAAAAGTCATCAATTTAGTTTATTAGTATGATTTGCACTGGTCGGCAGTCTTGAGGTGTTTTGCGCCTCAATGTTAATGCATTGCCATATCGATCAAAGTCTGTGGCTGGATTTCAAGACTTGCAGACTTAGCCGAAATTGCTAAAATTCAAAAAGTAGCGAAGATTATGTCATAGTTTAAACTGCGCGAAATATCATCAATTTTGCAGTATATCCGATTGTTCCTATGGGAGCTATAGGATATAGACGTCCGATCGGGGTGGTTTTCAAACTTGATCTGCGTACACATGCTTTAGGACGACTGTGAAAGTTTCAGATCGCTAGCTGTTAAACTGAGCTCGCAAACGGTATTGAAACAGACGGACAGACAGACAGACGGACAGACAGACAGACGGACATGGCTATATCGACTCCCCTATTAATCCTGATCAAGAATATATATACTTTGATAGGGTCGGAAACGTCTCCTTCATTGCATTACAAGCTTATGACCAAAATTATAATACCCTCTGCAAGGGTATAAATAGATAAGTTTTTCTGCTTTTTTGTTGCCCACAAACATTCTTAAAACTATTTCATTTAGTTGGTTTCATACGCTCAGAATGATCGCGTCGCAATTCCTGACCGTTGGGATCTTGTTTGTACTGTTTCTGGGACAATCCGTCTCGCAATTCGACCCCAATAGTATGAATCTCACCCGTGAGCAGAAAGCAGAAAAATCTTTGCAAATCATATATAAAACCTTTCGAGATGCATGGAACGAAAGAGCTCAGGCAGCATGGACCAATGGACCTCGAATAACTAGATTAAGAAATATTAAACAAACAAATACAACTTAAGCTGTTTTAAAGTTTCATTATACTGGTTTAAGTGTTTTGTGCATTTATCTAAATGGAAAACCATATCGTGACTAAGTCAATTTTGTTGAGTCTTGGATTTCAAGTTCACAAATAACATCTTATCAACTTACTGGATTATTTCACAATTATATGAAATGCTTATTCAAAAAAAAACCTTGTTTTATTTTTATGAAGTCCCTGATTTTTAAGGAAATCTCTGTTTACGCATTAATCTTTCAGTCTGTCACAATGAACATAAAGAGGAACAGAAAAAACTCTTATCTACTCACTGGAATATTTCACAATTAAAAATGCTTATTCAAAAAAAAAACCATGTTTGATTAGTCCATTTCATTAGTCCATTTCATTAGTAATTTGTTTTAATTCATAATTTATTAAAACAAACAAAATGCCATTTTCGATTATGTTACAAAAAACATTTATTTTCATTTAAAAACTTTTCTTGTTGAATAGTTTTTTTTACTTCGTCGTGCTAGGCACTTCTCAATTCTCTTATATTAAATTATCATTTGAAAGTCGGCTTTACAGAATTGGATTTGTTTGCTTTTAAAACAGATAAATTTAAATAGTTTTTATACCCTTGCAGAGGGTATTATAATTTCAGTCAAAAGTTTGCAACGCAGTGAAGGAGACATTTCCGACCCTATAAAATATATACATATATACTTGATCAGCATCACCAGGAGAGTCGATCTCGCCATGTCCGTCTGTCCATCCGTCCGTCCGTCCGTCCGTTTCTACGCAAACTCGTAATGTGGTCGATTTATAATAACAAGGGTATATAAACTTGGGCTTGCCAAAGCTTGCTTCCATTCTTGTTTCTTGATGCCTTTATATAGAAAAGTGAGCTATTTTTCTCCTTCTATATTTTCGCTACATTTTGGTTTTAAGCTTAAATGTTTCTTATGTTACAAAAAAAATCGACTAATAAATATTGTTTTTTTAGTTTTCATTATTTGGCGCCATAATTTAAAATATGTATGTTCAATCAGTCAGGCAACGCTTTCTCAGCGGGTTGCCAGACTAACACTCAGCTGATGTTTGTTATTATTTAAAATTTTTTTGTGCAATTATAATTTCCCTTAAGAAACTTTATTTAACAACGCCTTTTAATTTCTAGGTAATATAGTCTATATGAAACATATATGGTAAAAAGCACTTATATATTGCATAAAAGTGATATTCCAGTTTATGAGATGCAATCTAAAAACCCCAGCGAATCATACCATTCAAGATAAAAAACACAAAAATATCACAAATCAGTTAAAAAGTGAGTACAATTTATTGAATTCCTGTAACAAAGGCCACAAGCGACAGTCTCCAGCGTTACCGACACCTAAAGTAGTTTAACAATTATTTGATCATAGAAAACATTTACTGTTTCAGCGGAAATGGAGGCACCCAACCGCCGAAAGTTCGCTCCAGTTCCTCCGCAACTGCCAGACAAAGGCGATCATTATTCGGATTGGAGACCACTTGGATCCCCAAAGGCAGCCCCTTGGAGTCGAGGCCCATGGGAACCTGGGTGGCTGGCAAATGGAGCACATTGAACAGGCTGAAGTAGGCAAAATCATTGAACTTGACCAGCGGATAAAAGTGGAACGGCGCTGTCCTCGGAGAACTATGGAAAAATAGCACTCCATCGTCGCCGAGTAATTCCTGGACTGACTTCTTACACTTTGCCGTGGCGTCCCGGATCAGTTTCTCCTTTTCCTTCGGCAGCACACTGTCAATAAGGCCATAAATAGCAGCCATGCTATAGTCACTTTGTCCAAGGATTTTCTTAAAGAGCTCCACAAAAGGATTGAGTTCGGCACCGTTTCCCAACAACAGATTAAAGTTGGCTGGTTCCTGGGTCATCCAATAGCGCCACATCTTGCCGGTCATCTTGGTATTGGGTATGTCAGCATGTCGCACATCTTTTCCAGTCAGGCTCTCGAAATGTTTGCGAATCTTGTACATAACCCTCTCAGTTTCCCTGTTTATAGGATTGCACTGAGCCATGCCATTGGAGGCCACATAGAAAAAACGCAGCCGCTTCAGATCCACCTGCTCATCCAGTTTTAGCTTGGCCTTAAGCGATGGTTCTATAAGAACCTGCATCATGGGCAGCAAATCCCGAGCAGAACGACTCATGGGACCGGCGCATACCATCGTATCCTTCTCCTTACCGGTTCTAAAGGTACACCCAGACATATTGACTGCTCCGGAAGAGGGTTTGTGCCCGAAGACGCCGCAATTGAAGGCCGGTATCCGTATAGAACCACCAATATCCGTTCCCAAGCCGAAACCCGTGCAACAGGCGGCGATCAGAGCGGCTTCTCCACCGGAAGAACCTCCCACAGATCGTCGCAGATCGTAGGGATTATTGGTGCCACCAATCAGCATATTCCTGGACTCAATCCACTTGTTCACCTCTGGAACATTACTCGTGGCGATGATGATGGCGCCACTCTCCTTCATCAGGCGAACGCATTCGGCATCCGTGGATGAACGTTCCGATTTCCGCGACAGTAGACCCAAGGTATGGAGCTTTCCAGCCACAGCGGTACTATCCTTAGTGGAAAAGGGAACACCTAGGAAGGGCTGACGCCGAAAGTCCTCATCGGTGTACTCCTTTTTGGCCAACCTCCGGTCGATTTCGCGTGCCTGATCCAAGGCCTCCGGAAACGGGCCATCCACCACGGCATTAAGGTCCCGATTAACACTATCGATCCGTTCGCAGTAGGCCTTGACAATGTCGTAACTCCGGATCTTGCGTTCCCGTATCTGTTGGGCCAAGTCCACTGCGCTTTTGCTGAGGAGCGACTGCTGTTCCACGCTCGGTGGACCCGGAACCCGTTTGTGGTCACCCAGATACCATCCCAAAAAGAACTCCAGGAGGCGATCGCTTAGGATGTGGACCAGTGCCAGCAGGGCATCCAGTACGTGGCTCCAAAACGACATGATTGCCTGCCTTTTTTGCTGAGATTTGCACTTTGCGCAATGCAAATGCAAACTAAAACCAAAGACCACTGAGGTTGCGATAAACCCAGACGTTGCCACCCGATATGGGCGAAAGCTGGCAAGAAAAGCTTTCCCAAAAAACCAGTTTCACTTCCAATTACAGTGGGACCCATTTAACTTGGTTATTCAGTAGAAGCAACTATATATCACTTCAAACCACTCAGAAACCCCTTTTAACATGATATGTTGACAGTTTTAGATGAAGTGTAACAATTGATTTTTCAGTTCATCTAAAACTTTAAAAATGGATTTTTCAGTTCATCTTAAACTGTCGACATCAATTACTCTTATCAAATAAAACAAAGGCGAAGGCTATATATTTTATAATTTGTAGGTAATATATTATATATTAATTCTTGTATTTTTTTTGGGGAAACATAGTTTTAATTTACAGTTCAAGCTATATCAAACCATTTTTTAACTAATGGTTAGTTTGAAGATGAATTTTAAATCATTAAAAATTTATCATATATTTAAAAACTTCGAAATGTTTTTGAAATTGCAAAAAACGCCACTTGTTCAAATATATAAATATAGAAGGTATACATTTAAGACCGGCAAATATTTGTATTACTACAATGACCCTGACGTTTCAGAACTTTTCGTAAGAAAGTACGAATTATAAATTATATTTAAATCAATTTTGTGAGTATTTAAAACTAGTTCCATAATAAATACTCAGAAAAAGAATACCGCATATATGTTGACTATTTGAAAATGCGCATGAACAGCTGAGCCGGGAGTACCCTTAACCAATGGGTCGCATCGTGCAAGGACCGCCGTTTAAATATCGACCCGCAGCTGCTAGATGATTTTCGTCAACAAAACAAAACCAAAAAGTCGGTCAAAGATCCGGGATAAATATTGCAAATTGTAAATTAAATGAATTAAAATCAGAGGCCTCGTGCAGTGCGAAAATAAAGTTATTTGAATTTCTGCCAAGGCAGCTCGAATCGAATTTTAACCCAGTACGTTGACCGGTAATACGAATCTTAGATACCCTGTAAACACCAACGCAGTTCGATCACCCCGATAAAAACCGCATTACTAATCAAAGTTTGGCCCTTATCTCCATGGTGAATCATTTTTTAATTGTTTTCCTAATAAGGAACTCTTATCTCGTCTGAAAATTTGTTTATTCGATAGTGTGTGACACACGTAACTATTTAGTCAGCATGCTTTTGAATACCCAAAATGAATATAAATAGAAAGTTAGCAAAAAAAATGTGCATTTACCCAGTAAATATGCAAGTTTTTGTTGCACTCACAGCGTATTTATACGGAAAAACAAACATAAAACCCATTTACAACCCGTGTTAAATTGCAATTACCGGCTAAAAGGCAAAACCAAGTGTTAAATGCTACCTGTACAAATTTGGAGTGTGTGTCTGTTTGCCTGGGAGCCGCCACAACTGTTAATACTAAATACTAAATTTATTATTAATTTTTAATCATATTTAGTTGCCATGCCATAGTCTTGGCCGATTTAAATCGCTATCAGGAGCTTTTCTTGGCACTATCTTTTCCACTTTATTGGAAAGGGTGTGTGGTTTTATGGCTGGCTATGCTGTTTTTTTTATTAACAACACCTGGTGGAGGTGTTGTTGCCCTACCTGAAAAGTGACGTTATCAGTAGAAATGCGAACGTGTCGTGACACGAATTAAATCAACTTTTTCGTTACACTAATTTATTACACGCGTGTTTTCTTCGATTTAAAATTTGAGATAGGTCAGCAATCGGCAAATGTATTTGTTTTTTAAACGTCCAGCTCTGACACCCTGTTTTTGTTGATAATACAAAATTGATAATAAAAGTTTAAAACAATTAGTTTGTATTTGATGAATTCCTAACTTTCAATAAGTTTTAATGTTTGACAAATCTTAGTTTTTGACTTCACAAAAAATATAAATATTTCTTCTATTACTACATCAGACGATCGAATTGAAAATCTTTTCACTTTAAAGTCTGTGCAAATTACATAAATAGAAGATGTTCATTACCTGAAATTTCGAAGCACTTAAAGTCAGCGATTAACTTGTAGAGAATTTAAGACTCAACTAAAAGTTGATGTTTCGAGAATTTGAAACAAAATTTTAAGGTAAATACACCTTTAACACGCAATGGCAAGAGTATTCGTCTCTCGTCGCTGGTTGTTGATTACCTCAACCGCTTTGAATCTGTCAGATAATAAACCTTCGGGATAGCTGTACACTTAAAAGAAAGATTCACCGAAAAACTAAACTCTATCTTTCATTCTTAATAGAATAATGGATTTTATCTTTTTGAATTGTTCCGAGTGTTTGCAAAAAATTTATAAAATTATTTTTATCTAGACTTAAGAACTCATTCGTCATTTGTTTGGCAATTTATCCGTAAATATTGTTTCCGAGTGCAAGCGATATCTCAGCAAACAGCGAGTTTATGGCAGTGTGTCTGTGTGTCATGTCTGTTAAGTGGGGCCGACTGCTTGACAGTTGATTCGTCAAATAGCACCGCACTCGACGCTGTTTTTCTTTCGTTTTCAGTTACCTCCAGAGATTCACGCACGTAGTTTTCCGTTTCCACAGGTGAAGCACAGCGCGATGGAGCGGAATCCAGTCACGGTAGCCGGTGGAAAAAGTGGTGATTCCAGTGATCAGGACGAGAAACAGTACCCCAGTGCAGCGGATTACATGAGGAATTTCAAGAACATCATAGCCCCGGGAAATGAGGCCTCCATGACCAGGGAGTTCAATCCGCAGGTGGCCTACGAATTCGAAAAGTATCTCAATCCCCTGAAGCTCAAGCAGCATGTTCTCAAGAGTGAGAAACTGCGATCTATTATAGAGCACTATGCGAAGGAATCGGGACAGCCTATAAAGCAACTGGAACGCCAGGCCAAGGCGATCATTGATGAAATCGGGCTGGAGCGGAATATGGCCATTATTCGATGGTGCGGAATCGCCATCACAGCGATCGGCAAAAGGATCTGTGATGGATTTTACGTCAACTCGGCCAGCATGGCCAACGTCCGCAAGGATATGGGCAAGTGCCCGGTGCTCTACCTCCCGAGTCATCGAAGCTACATGGACTTTATCCTAATGTCGTACATCTGCTACTACTACGACATCGAGATACCAGGAATAGCAGCCGGAATGGGTATGTTTAATGTGATTAAAAGTTGTATATTTTTAGTGTGGATCAAAGAGCACATTCGGCTAGTAATTTCGATAAGTTTTTAATCATTCATGATTGCAGATTGTATATAATTGTTATAATTGTTTTTTGGACAATTGTTTTTTTATGAGCATGTTTGGTAGATGTTCGTTATAAAAAAACAGCAATTTAAATTTTCTGTTTCACGAAAGTAAAATCTGTTAAATCTTTTCCAACGAAAATCGTGCTAAAAATATAAATTGGGTTTGCTTTTCTATTAGCACATTGTCATCACCTTCTTCTTTTTTCAACGTGAATATTTAACACTTAATGACATGCTACATTTTTAATATGCTAGCATTTCAATTAGTATGAATTAGCAAATAAAAATGTCAACTTTTTGTTTACCTAGATTTGTTATGCAGTTAAAGGTGTTCAAATTCTATAATTGCTAAATACTATACGAACAAATTTTAGAAAAATAATAAAATTGATGAAGATAACGGTAAAGTTAAAGTATAAACACATAAATCCGTTTTGTATTGAAAAGTTTTTTATATAAATATTTCCTTAATTCGTTTTAGATTTCCACTCGATGTTCGGCATGGGCACCATGTTGAGAAAAACGGGAGCCTTCTTCATGCGACGTAGCTTTTCGAACGATGAGCTTTACTGGGACATTTTCCGGGAGTACATGTACGCACTGGTGGCCAATTACCACATCGGTGTGGAGTTCTTCATTGAAGGCACTCGCTCCAGAAATTTCAAAGCCCTAGTGCCCAAAATAGGACTCCTTTCGATGGCCCTGCTACCGTATTTCACTGGTGAAGTGCCGGATGTGATGATTGTGCCCGTAAGTGTGGCCTACGAGCGAGTCCTGGAGGAGCAACTGTTCGTTTATGAGCTGCTGGGAGTGCCAAAACCCAAGGAGTCGACCAAGGGTTTCTTCAAGGCCTTGAAAATCATCGACGAGCGATTTGGCAAGATGTTCCTGGACTTCGGAGAACCGATTTCGGTAAAGGAGTTCTTCGGACACGACAGTGGGCAGCGGATGCAGCGAGCAGGCGTGGGCGGTCACCTCCAGAAGCTCAACCGCCAGGAGGTGGAACTGGTCAAGCAGCTGGCCAACGAGATTATCTATCAACAGCAGCGACGCATTGTGATCACCACCTTCAATCTGTTGAGCTTGTACTACGCGAGTCAATTGTATGCCCAAAAGAGCGTAAACATCGATGAGCTATCCCGGGGTGTTCTTCATCTGAAGCGGATCTTCGAGCAGCTGGGAGCCCATGTTAGCACTACTCCTAGTAGCATCAAGGCGGATATTATAGATGCTGTGGAGATACACTCCAATATCCTGCATTTTGCCACCGCCAGATTGCAGTTTACGCCCATGGCAGCCAAACAGTTAGCGGAACAAATCGATGTAAAGCGCATGAAAGCCCATGCTCTTTGTCCACAAACCATGGCGGTGGCTGTTCCCATGTTGGCCCTCCAGCTCTACATCAATCCCTGCATGTTTTGGCTGGCCAGACCCGCTTACCTGCTCCTGGCAGCGCTAAAGGAGCAGAGGAATCAAAGGAATCAATCGACAGACGACATCTCATACGATGCGAGTTTAGGTGCCCTGCACTCGCATGTGGCCACCATGGATGCACTGTTCCAGCACGAGTTCATCATTGAATCGAATCGCGAGGCGGCCGAGTTTGAGACCCATCTTCAACTGCTCCTGGACGAACGGGTGGTGGAGGTGGAGAAGAGCGGTAGGATCAGGGTGCAGGACAACGAGTGCTCGCATGTCATACTGGCTGCCTTGGCGCCATTCCTATGCCTCTACTATCAGCTGGTGGTCACGTTAAGAAAGGTGAGTAAACTTCAATAACTCACTTTAAACTTACCCATTCTAATTGAATTGTTTCCCTTGCAGATTCCTTTGGATTTTGAGTTCAGCAACAAGGATTTGCTTGTTCGCGTCCAGCAGCATGTGGAGCAGCTACTTCAGCAACCCGGAGGATCTGCCTCCCATGTGCATCCATATTGCCTGGCACTGGACAATCTCAACATTGCTATCTACGCCCTGATCCAGAGGAGCTACATTCTGAAATGTAAGGACTCGGGACAAATGAAGATCGCCGGCACTCCAGGAAAGTGTCTGCAGGAGCTGGAACGACAGCTCCTCGAGTACTGTCAATTAATGCCATTCGCCCAATACTCGACGGCGGCCAACCAGCAGGCCCAGTTTCACATAGCCAAGTTATAACTGGCAAATGGCAAGAGGTCGGCGGGGCAGGCGGCTCCCAGGGAAGAGGAAACCGATCCAAATCCCGATTCAGGATCGAATCCCAAACAGTGTAGTACAATTAGCATTTCATTGCCCATACAGTTTATCCAGTTTGTTGTCGGCCTGCTCAAGAATTGTCGCATCATCTGTATTCTGTTTTTCATTGTGGTGGTGGCGCCGCTTTGGCAGCTGGTTCACTGGATCATCATTTCCTCCCATTCATTCACGTAGGCTAAGGGGTGTCTAGTTAGGATGGATCGAATTAAATAGTCGGAAAACATTATAATCTATTCAATACGAAAAATCTTATGAATTTTTCCACTTTACTATTTAATTCAATTAAATTCTCTTTTAAAAACAAGAGATATTTAATTAAAATTCTCTTTTAGAATAAAGTATTGCTCATCAATATAAATATTATCCCATAGTTATAATTTGACATTCCCCTCTTTTTAAAATAATTTTAAATTATACCCAGCACAAAAGAGAAAAAAAATTAAATTTTTGACTTCCCACGACTTTAAAAAAAATCGGTCCATCCTAGAAAGCGAGTGTATCTGAGTACTAAAAGTATATTTAAGCTTAAAAACTGATATTTTTGTCCAGTTTGCCATAAAATACAAATGAAATTCACTAAAACGCCAAAACACAAACTTGCAAGAAATCGAATTTTGATCAAACAATTTTTGTATAGAAAACCGGTTACTGGTAGATCCCATCGAAATATATATTTCATATATTTTTTGCCGAGGACATCTTAAAATGTTTACAACAAAACATGACACAAAAATGCACAATTTCGAGATTTTTAAAGATCAATTAGTTAAGATCTTGCAAAGGTTTGAATATTTTTAAACTAGGAAGAAACATTTTCAATATTTAGTTGGATTGTTTTTTTTTGTTCCAATTAACAATCGCTTTCACATTTAACATGATTAGGCACAAATTATTTAAACTATTCTTTATTTGCAAAACTCCTTTAAATCGTTTAAGTTTTTGTACAATGTAAGCTGGTGTTAAGTTTGTGTTTCATTTTATAATCTTAAGTTGGTTATGTTCATCATCCCCGGAGTTCTTTTTAAATATTCTATTGTGCCAATACAAAGGTCAGCACCTCAAATAAATTACATGGCAAGCCACAAAACTTGCCCCTAGATATACATATATATAAAACGGTTGATACAGACGTGATCCCATTTGGGTTCAAATCCGCTTATTCCTAAAGAAAACAGCACAAAAATGTCCGAAAAGTGCAAAACAAATATTATGTATAATGATATTTTTTAGACATTATTTGGTTTTATTTTGTATTTATATAGATTTTAAAAAGAGAAAACAACACCGATCCTAACTTCACCCGCTAGTAACTAAACCAACAAAAAAACAGAGCAATAATAAAAATGTAGTCGGTGCCGATTGCACCCCAGAAACTTAAATCATCTGGCTTTGAATTGAAATGTTGAAGGTCACTGGCAGAACTGTCGTTTAAACTTGTCCAAAGTGCGTTGGCTAATTACCACGTGCATCATCAGCCGCTCGGGATTCTTCTCATCCGCTGTCGTTTCCACCACGGCTGCGTTTTTATACAGCCAGGCCATTTCGGGTCCACCGCTGGGCACTCTCATCTGGAGTTTTCTTCGCCCAGTTGCGGTCAGAATTTGTTGCTCGATATCATTTAAAAGGGGTTCCAATCCGGTTTGTGCTCGAGCTGATATATGATGCACGGGATCTGACGGCGACTGCGTCTTTAAGGATACCAAATCACATTTGTTATAAACATTAATGATCGGAGGCAATTGACTGGCCGTCGAATCTCCATTAGCAATATTAAAGGCCAGGGAACGGAGCGTGGCCTCTACATGACTACGTTGAGAGGCGTGACATGGATGAGAAAGGTCCTGGACGTGCACTATTACATCCTACGATGAGAGAAAAGGTTAATTTTTAGAAATAACTAAGGCAGATTGGGACTTTTACCGCCAGCATTGCATCCTCCAAAGTAGCCACAAAGCACTCAAACAGTCCCGTTGGCAAATCAGACATAAATCCAACGGTGTCCATGTAAATCACCTGCAGATTGCAAGGTAAACAACCCGCATGTGCCGTCACATCAAGGGTGGCAAACAACTGATTTTTCGGCTGCAGTGCATCCTCCACAGTCAAAGCCTTTATCAAAGACGTCTTGCCAGCATTTGTGTAGCCTACCACGGCCACAATGGGATAATTTTGTTGTTTCCGTTTTTGGCGAAGCAACTGCCTCTGCCGACGCACACGATCCAGTTCCGCTCGCAGTTTACGCTCCCTGGTGCGCAAAATCTCCTTCTGCAGATCAGTCAGGGTATATCCTTGGCGGCGTGTCTGTGTGACACTGGCATCCTTGGCTTGCGCCCAAATGTAGGGAAGCTCAGCCATGGCCACCTAAAATAATAAATCCAATATTCAGTTTAATTTATTATTTGTTAGTTAATTATCCTTTAAAACCGACCTGTAGCTTCGCTTCAGCGCTTGTGGCATGCAACCTTAAAATCTGTATAACCACAGAGTAACGATCCATCACTGGCAGTCGGAATTCCGCCTCCAGGAACCGTTTCTGAGCGAAAGATAACGTGCCCTTGCTGACAAAAAGGCAAGTGAGGTGCCGTTCCTGTCGCAGTTCGGCGACCAGTTCCTTGAGTTCCACCAGCTTTCCGCTGCCAAAGAGTGTCTTCTTTTCGAGACTCTCCAGCGGAACTTTGAGAGCCCTGGCGACCTGCCAATTGGGCAGGGAATGAATCAGGGCAGACGCCTCCGCCAGCTGATCCTCTGGCCGGACATCGACGGATGTGCTCTGGCGTTTGGCTGCCCACTTTACGTAGGGTTGTAGGATGAGAACTTGCTGGGAACTGGCTATGTCTCGAGTGATTCGCATAGCTCCGCCTGCCACTTCGTCGTAGGCACTGGAATAAAATTAGAAGAAATGACATGTCAACATAAAACATGATTAATAGCAGTAATTAATTAACTTTATAAAGGATTCTGAATACCTACCGATCATCTAGGAACCTCATATCTGCCAGGTATCCACTGGATTCCCGCTCCTCCTGCGCCAAGTCCTCAATATCTTCATTCTTTTGACCAGCCTGCATTTGGGCTTCAAAGAAGCTCTTCCTGTTCCGAATGCCCTTAACTCCTTGATGTTGTGTGTATTTCCAGCGTGCAGGTATCTTTACAACCGCACGGAGAGGAAAACTCCTGATCAACCGATTAAATACCCGTAGACCGGACATGACTAAAACTAATTAGGGTTTGACAACTATAACTAAAAGGTTTTCTCGTTCAGCACGGAATGCTTTTCCTCAAAAGCCATCCACGCCGCTTGGCAGGATTTTGTGCGCGAGGAAGTCGTTTGATAGGATACTCCGGTGGCCACCAACGATGAAATCAGTATATTGTATTTCACAGGATATCGAATACGGGATTGAATGATCTTCTGACCAAAGTAGGTGCCGGAAAAACCTGTAATTTGTATAATTATTATGCAATTACCGAAAAACAAAAGAAGAATACTAACCCAAACAAAATGTGGCGAGTCCTGTGAAAAGGGAGCGGGTCATGCAATCAATGTAACCATCGAATCCTGGGTGCTTCTCGCGCTGTTGATCCTTTAAACGCTTGATATCGTTCATAATAATAATAATCGCTTAATAAAACCTTTTACGTTATTTTCATTGGCTTTTTGCCGGCGCGCAAGAAAGAACAGCTGTTTGCAAGAGGTGGGCTAATTACTAATATTATTGTATCCGATAGTAGTAAAATAAATTATTCTATTTTTTAACTTAGCGAATTTGCGAGAAATCCTAACAAGTTGGATATAACTTACTTATAACCTTCCAAAAACCTATTTTCTAACGGTTTTTATGTAAAATATATTTTTCATATTTTAGGTACTTTGGAATCCCTAATATTTGAATAGTCGCTCTGTGCAAAAAACACTTCCATTTTTAATGTCAGCACAATATTAAATTTATAATCAAATTCTTAGGCTGTTTTAGTAAGTTTATTTTAACCACCGAGGAACGGTACTATCGCAAGAGCCAGTCCTCCGATAACCACTTATATCGATTGTCCTCTGAGGACCTGGCAACCCTGGAATAGTTTAGTATACCCAAGTTGCAATTGCGGCGGCTTTACGCTGAAAAATAACAATTAAATCGTCGGGAAAAGGTGTTAAATCGAGTGGGTGGACGCAATGAAGCGCCTACGCAGCCAGTAGCAGGTGAAAACACGAGAATAAAATTGTCTAGAAGCCTTTTTGATCCAAGGATCTAAAGGATTTTGGATAAATAATAGATGTACAAGTAGTGCCGACGCCACACAAAAAAAGAGACAGACGCAGATTGCAAAAAAAAGCGAAGAGAGGCGAAAAGAGGAAGAGCGATAGAATAAAAGAAGAAGAAGCGAAGCGACGAACGCGCGGCAAATGCTGACATAAAAAATTAAAAAAAAAAGAAAAGGTTTTTTGTAGTGCGAGAAAACCAGTAAAGCAACCAAATCGCATTTCTTGCAGATCTTTGACGTGCTGGGCGGACAAACAGCCGGTTACCTATGGGAAAGAAAAGCCCCAACGCCCGTCAATCAGATGCCGCTACACCTTTGACCACAGACGACTCCAACCTGTCACACTCTGTAACTGAATCTGAATCTTCAAAGCCAAAAACAAAGCAGTCCAGATCAAACCGAGATGTCAAGGCATCCAGAAGTAGCAGCTCCAGCGATTCCGAGCAGGCATTAGCCAATAGTTCAACGAACGAGGAGGAGCCCGTTTGCAAGATTCGCATTGTGCCGCTGGAAAAGCTGCTGGCCAGTCCCAAAATAAATGAAAGGCTTTCCCGCAGGAGTCTCAACCTGAGTATTACTACCATCGATTCCAGCGATAACGAAGAGTCACTGGAAAGGAGCACATCCCTTCTGCCGCCGAGGAAAAGCCGAAACAAGAACGCTTCTATCATAGAACTAAGCGACAGCGAAGACGAGGACGACGAAGAGAACCTATTGGTCCCCATTTCTTCGAAAAAGGGAAAGGAGGAGCAGCCACAGGCCAGGTCTATCACATCTAAGAACAAGACAACCAAGAAAGTTCAAGAAGAATTAGCGGAAGAGTCCAGCACATCCTCATCCAGCAGGACAACTAAGAACACCAGAAGTAACCAAGAAAAGAAGCGGGAAAAAGTCACCTCATCCAGAAAAGCACTCACAGAAGCTACCAAAAACGGTAACGGCAGACGAAGAGGTTCCCTGACCAGCGAGAAATCCTCTAAAGCCAGCTCTCCACGAGCTGAATCACCACCAAGGCCCAAACGCTGTGTGGTGCGCTTGAAGCGTGTCAGTCTGCCCAAATCGAAGCCCGCCCAAAAGCCCAAGAAAATGAGCACGGACTCCGAGGAGGCGGCCACCACGTCCAAGAAGAGCAGACAAAGGCGCTCCAAAAACGAGAGCGAGGCCGACTCAGACTACGAAGCTCCAGCAGCTGAGGAAGAGGACAGAAAGTCCTCCGAGGGTGAGGAGGAGGAGGAGGAGGAGGCTGCCAACAGCAGCGACAGCGAGGTGATGCCACAACGGAAGCGGCGCCGAAAGAAAAGCGAATCTGATAAGGGCTCTTCCGACTTTGAGCCGGACGAGAAGCAGAAGAAGAAGCGCAAGCGCATCAAGAAATCCTCCAGCGGTGAGAGCGATGGCGATGGTGATGATGAGAAGCAAAAGAACAAGCGCAAGCATATACGCAAGATCATCAAGACCAAGGACTTGGATCTGACTACCAAGGAGGCGGCCAAGGAGGAGGACGACCGAAGGAAGCGCATTGAGGACCGCCAAAAGTTGTACAACCGGATCTTTGTCAAGTCCGAGAGCGTGGAGATCAACGAACTAGTGCTCGACTTCGATGAGGATTCCAAAAAGGCCCTGTTGCAGGTGGACAAGGGGTTGCTGAAGAAGCTAAAACCGCATCAAGTTGCGGGCGTGAAGTTTATGTGGGACGCCTGCTTCGAGACGCTTAAGGAATGCGAAGATAAGCCCGGCTCCGGCTGCATCCTGGCTCACTGCATGGGTCTGGGCAAGACCCTGCAGGTAGTCACCCTGTCGCACACGCTGCTGATCAACACGAGACGCACCAGTGTAGAGCGCGTTCTGGTTATCACGCCCCTCAGCACGGTGAACAATTGGGCGCGGGAGTTCACCAGCTGGATGAAGTTCGCCAACCGCAACGACATCGAAGTGTACGACATCTCGCGCTATAAGGACAAGCCCACGCGCATATTCAAACTCAACGAATGGTTTAACGAGGGCGGCGTCTGCATCCTCGGCTACGACATGTACCGCATCCTGGCCAACGAAAAGGCCAAGGGACTGCGCAAGAAGCAGCGCGAGCAGCTCATGCAGGCCCTGGTCGATCCCGGTCCGGATCTGGTCGTCTGCGACGAGGGACATCTGCTCAAGAACGAGAAGACCTCCATTAGCAAGGCAGTCACACGAATGCGCACCAAACGACGGATTGTCCTCACCGGCACTCCACTTCAAAATAATCTCAGAGAATGTAGGTATTGTGCCCTTTTCTACAGAAATTGGCCATGTACAATTTTTACTGCAATTTTAATACTAACAATTAAATTCTCTTCATTTTTTAAATACCTATAGATTACTGCATGATTCAGTTTGTTAAGCCCAATCTGTTGGGTACCTATAAGGAGTATATGAATCGTTTCGTTAACCCGATCACCAATGGTCAGTACACGGACTCCACGGATCGGGATCTGCGGCTCATGAAGCACCGCTCTCACATTCTGCACAAGCTGCTCGAGGGCTGCATCCAGCGGCGAGACTACTCGGTACTGGCACCTTATCTGCCTCCGAAGCATGAGTATGTTGTCTACACAACACTGTCGGACCTGCAGCAGCAGCTATACGGCTATTACATGACCACGCACCGTGAACAGAGCGGCTCAGATGTGTGCGGCAAGGGAGCGCGGCTGTTCCAGGACTTCCAGGATCTGCGGCGTATTTGGACGCACCCGATGAACCTGCGGGTGAACAGTGACAACGTGATTGCCAAACGGCTGCTCAGCAACGACGACTCTGATATAGAGGGCTTTATATGCGACGAGACCGACGAGGAGGAGGCAGCCTCCAACTCATCGGACAGCTGCGACTCCTTCAAGTCGGACGCTAGTATGTCGGGATTGGCAGCCAGTTCGGGAAAGGCGAAAAAGCGCAAGACCCGTAATGGAACTGCTGCTGGGGGCGGCGACAGTGATTCCGATCTGGAGTTAGTGGGCGGATTAAGTGGGGGACCCAGTGTCCAGAAGGACGACCCTTCGGAATGGTGGAAACCCTTCGTGGAGGAGCGAGAGCTGAATAACGTGCACCATTCCCCAAAGCTCTTAATCCTGCTGCGGCTTTTGCAGCAGTGTGAGGCTATTGGTGACAAGCTGCTCGTCTTCTCACAGTCCTTGCAATCCCTGGACGTCATCGAGCACTTTTTGTCGCTGGTGGACAGCAATACTAAGAACTACGAGTTCGAAGGTGGGTTGGAAAACCAATTTATTTTGGGTTATTAAAGCTTAACAAAGTGGAATTAAATTCTAATGATATAAAGATTATTATAAATGTTTAAACCATCATTGATAGAACATATTATACTATAATTTGTATATTATATAATTCGATACTAATTTTTCTTTATTTCCCAGGTGATGTGGGCGAGTTCAAGGGCTGCTGGACGAACGGCAAGGACTACTTTCGATTGGACGGCAGCTGCAGCGTGGAGCATCGCGAGGCGATGTGCAAGCAGTTTAACAATGTGACCAACTTGCGGGCCCGCCTATTTCTCATTTCCACTAGGGCCGGTGGCCTTGGCATCAATCTGGTGGCCGCCAACCGTGTAGTGATCTTCGACGTCTCCTGGAATCCTTCTCACGACACCCAGAGCATATTCCGGGTCTATCGCTTTGGGCAGATTAAGCCGTGCTACATTTACCGCCTCATTGCCATGGGCACCATGGAGCAGAAGGTTTATGAGCGGCAGGTGGCAAAGCAGGCTACGGCCAAACGGGTGATCGATGAACAGCAGATCTCGCGGCACTACAATCAGACCGACCTTATGGAGTTGTACTCGTATGAGCTGAAGCCCAGCTCCGAGCGAGAGATGCCCATTCTACCCAAGGACAGGCTGTTCGCCGAGATTCTCACCGAGCACGACCGACTGATCTTCAAGTACCACGAACACGATTCGCTGCTGGAGCAGGAGGAGCACGAGAATCTGTCAGAGGAGGAGCGAAAATCGGCTTGGGCCGAATATGAAGCGGAAAAGACTCGAACGGTTCAGGCATCGCAATACATGAGCTATGATAGAAACGCCTTTGGCAACCAGGTGATGGGCCAGTTTGGCAATGCCTCCGGCAGCGTGACCTCCAACAAGATATTCGGCTTCCGGTCGGACATCCTCCTGCAGCTGCTGAACATGAAGATAGCCAAGGACCATCATGAGCTTAACCAGAACCAGGTTATTCAGTTGGTGCCCACCTATCTGCAACAGCTGTACAATGAGATGAACAACGGCGACCCGACCATGTACAAGGATCTCCTTAGCCTGCACTCAAACATCGTCCATCCCAGCGGGATGTACATGAATCCTCTGCTCTACGCCAACCAGCATCCTAATGCGGCTGGCTACAACCAGGGCAGTGGCGGTCCTCCGGGGGCGGCAGGATCGGCAGCCCTCGCGCCAAATGCAACTCCTGCTCCGGGCTTCGAGCCGGACAAGGTTTACGAGATCGACTAAGAACCCGAATCAAACCAACGGCATGGTTACACTCTTTAATTTAATCGTAGGTAATTCGTCGACATTGTCGATATTTCCTTTGGACTAAAGTTACAAATGTGGTTTATCCTATCTAATTACCATTTACCAATTACCCATAACCGAGCGCATAAGATTATTTTTTCTATCAATGCAGTTAAGTTCAAAACTGTCTTAATTCATGTGTAGATTTAAATTAGATACAAACTAAAAACACAATTATATAGCGGATGATTTTACAGATTCTTTACACAATATAGACCATGGCTATATACATACATACATAGTGCTAATCCAGCTAGGAGACGCAGGAAGTTATTTAACACGCAACAAGATAACAAAAATAAATGGCACAGATATTATGAATAAATGCGTAACAATTTTCTCCTCCAATTCAATGTTCAACAGATGTGTGGGGGTAACTGTTTTGGAAATATATTCAAGCCGATTTTAAAGTCTCTCTAAAACTCTGCATTCAAAATTTTTAGTTTAACGTTGATCTAATTTTTGACCCATTTTCATGTCAGTTATTTCTCAGTTCTTCAGATAACTTGTAATGAGGTGACCCTCAATTGGAATTCCAGAGTTCATAACTTTACCAATATTAATCCGATTTCAAAGTGGCATACCTCTAAGGACTTGTGGATTCATTCTCTAAAAATCTGCATTAAAAATTTTTAGTTTAACGTTGATCAAATTTTGGACCCATTTTCATGTCCGTTATTTCTCAATTTCAGATAACTTGTAATGAGGTGACCCTCAATTGGACTTCCAGAGTTCATAACTTTACCAATATTAATCCGATTTCAAAGTGGCATACCTCTAAGGACTTGTGGATTCATTCTCTAAAAATCTGCATTCAAAATTTTTAGTTTAACGTTGATCAAATTTTGGACCCATTTTCATGTCCGTTATTTCTCAATTTCAGATAACTTGTAATGAGGTGACCCTCAATTGGACTTCCAGAGTTCATAACTTTACCAATATTATTCCGATTTCAAAGTGGCATACCTCTAAGGACTTGTGGATTCATTCTCTAAAAATCTGCATTCAAAATTTTTAGTTTAACGTTGATCAAATTTTGGACCCATTTTCATGTCCGTTATTTCTCAATTTCAGATAACTTGTAATGAGGTGACCCTCAATTGGACTTCCAGAGTTCATAACTTTACCAATATTAATCCGATTACAAAGTGGCATACCTCTAAGGACTTGTGGATTCATTCTCTAAAAATCTGCATTCAAAATTTTTAGTTTAACGTTGATCAAATTTTGGACCCATTTTCATGTCCGTTATTTCTCAATTTCAGATAACTTGCAATGACGTGACCCTCAATTGGACTTCCAGAGTTCATAACTTTACCAATATTAATCCGATTACAAAGTGGCATACCTCTAAGGACTTGTGGATTCATTCTCTAAAAAGCTGCATCCAAAATTTTTACTTTAACGTTGATCAAATTTTTGACCCATTTTCATGTCCGTTATTTCCAAGTTTCTGATGACTTGTAAAAAGGTGACCCACAATCATGCTTCTAGGATACAAAACTTTACCAAGTTTAAGCCGATTTCAAAGTGGCACACGTCTTAATGACGGTGGTTTAATTCTCTTTAAATCTGTGTTTTCAACTTAATTTGTATTTTGGGGTGGATTTTTTGTCATTTTAATGATGTTACCCTTTTTCTAATTTTCCAAAAATGGCTTTCACTTATTCCGATATCTTATCTATAAGCTTTAATCGTTTTTTAGTGTTTAACAGCTCTTCTTTAAGATACAGACATGAAATGACCGATAGCTTAAACATTTTTAAGGATATATAATCAGTTTATTTGACTACACGAGATACACGTAGACTAAGCCGTTTCTATACAAAATTACAAGCTAAAAGGAATCGCTGATCATTTGTGATCATTTTGGAGGCAGTTTGCCCATCATCCGGAGCTGCTGCATCTGCTGGGCCTGCAGCATGTGCTGCGGACTGGGTTGCATGGGTCCCCCGGGTTGCATGGCCCCCGGTGGCATTCCGGGCATCATTCCTGGTCGCGGGGGACCTCCGCCCATGGGTGCCATTCCGCCCCCGGGACCTTGAAGCATCCCAGCTCCAATCGGAGGTGTGGGACGACTGTGGACACCTTGTTGTATATCCGAAAGGCACGCCTTCCACTCCTCCAGCCGGTTGTAGTGCTTCTGCAGCAGGGCCTCCTTGCGCTGGATCTCGATGCTTAGATCCTGGTTCTCGTCCTTGATTAGCATGTAGGGCTTCAGCGTGGAGACGAGGAACCGCTTCTGCAGGAAGAACGCCTCCATCTGACGGGCCACGTCTATGAAGCGATTGGTGGTCTTTTGCACCTCCAGTTCGATTTCCTCCTTGCTTGTCCCGGAATTCGGCTCCTCTTTGGTCAGCGACAGCAGGCAGGACTGGAAGGCCTCCTCGAACTCGTCCATCAGGTTTCCGCCGCCGGGCTCGTTGCTTGCCATGACTCCGTGGGATCCGGAGTTGGATAAACAACTAGGTATAATCAATTTAGCCGGTCAGCGTAAACAACAAAAAGCAGAGCAACAGAATAAACGCAGTAGGGTTGCCACGTCTTGCAAGCCGTGGTTCTCTAGGGATGGCAATTAGACCGTGCCTATCGATAGTTTCCGTTTGGTAGCGATTGTCCAGATAATATCGATAAGATGTAAAGCTGTGCCAGCTGTTTATGTAAACAAAACGATTCTGAAACCAAATGTCCACGGATTTTCCTACGAGATGACCGCCCGAATGATCCAACGCACTCTACACACGGCTCGCTCCAGTCTCCTGGCCAGAGTTCCACGCCGCGCTAATCCCGGCCTGGGTTACCAACTGCAGCAGCTGCAGGAGCACCCGGCAAAACCGAGCGAAGCCAGTGAAGATTACGCCGATTTGGAGTCGGATTTCATGGGCGTGCAGAAGACCCATCGGCAGTACGAACAGGAACAACAACAGCAGCGCGATCGCATCCGTCAGTTTATGATCAAACACAAGTATTTCCGGGACGCAAAGTTACCTAATCTTTTGCTCCATGCGGAAAAAGAGCAGATGCGCCTGCTCCACGAACGGGATCCCGAGGAGTGGAGTGTGGAACGGCTGGCGGAGAGTTTTCCCGCCACTCCGGAAATTGTGCAGAAAATTCTGCGGGCCAAGTGGCGACCGAGAAGTGTGCAAAGGATACGCTCCCATGACGAAACAGTCATTCAAAATTGGAAGCTGCTAAGGACGGGAAAAGGTGACTTTGATATCCCACCCACTTTGTTCCAGCATCTGCAGAAATTCGCCGAGCGAAGGCGGCAGGATCTGCGGGAATTAAGGACCCAGGATTGGCCCACAACACCAAAACTTCCCATTCCTCAAGGAAACGAATTTCGCAAGCTGCTGGGCAGTAGTATATCAAATCAGGAGGAGGTGGCTCCACCACAACTGCCCTCTGGCTTTGAAGCTCCTCCTTCAGCCGCCGAAGATGAAACCTATCTACTGGATAAAATCCGCAACAAGAAAAAGATGAGACTCCAGGAGCTCAAGGAATCACAGCTTGTAAAATCTACACCAAAAGTTCCGGAGGAACTGCAGCGCCCTCTTGAGAATCCTAGTGGCACTGGATTCCTGCCCAGCTTCGTGCCCAAGTTCGCCAGCAGCGAAATTGTGATCAGTGCAGCGGATCAGCGAAAGTACGAGATCACCCATGTGAAAACCCGAATTGTTATTCCCCGGAAACTGCATCGCGAGGGAGCCACTTACCGCGTGGAGGATGCCTACTACGATGATGATGGGGAGCTGCTTTACCGCGTGCCCGGAATGACCGGAGCTGGAGGTCAATAATAGAGTGTGGCTTACCACTTTGTTTCACAAATAAGAAATGTTAAATATTATGTTCCTAACGTTGTTTCTGAAATGATAAAAAAAGTGTAGGGATTCAAAGATTTAAAAGTTTGTTTTGGTTTTACAAATTCAGAAGATGATGTTTGGGAAACAATAGAATATATTAATATTTGTCATAAAATTTTAAAATTTATTAATCACAAGCTCTTACACTTTTTTTTATATAAAAATATATAAAGCATTTTATACACAGATTCTTAATAGATTCGTGGTCAGTGGGTGAAGGCGGTGGCGATCAGATCGCTGCCGGCCATTAGAGAGTCAGATGCCACGGTTATCTGGGCGCCCGTGAGCTTGGCCACAAAATCGCAGGCGGCGATTTCCGCATAGCTGGCCCCGCCCACAACAAAAACAAAGAGATTCCTCAGGCGCAATGGAAACACATCCTGATCTGCACCTCCATTAACCTTAAGTTGGTTAGCATAGGCCTTGGGCGTGATTTTTCCACCATCCAGATGCAGGTGCAAGCCCTCAATCATGGCCAGCTTCGAGGATAGCTCCTCAGCACTATTGGTTTTCAATAAAATCGAGCAGAGCTGCGCTACCAAAGGGATGTAGGTGCCATTAAACACAAAACTGGGGCAGGATTGCACGCCACCAGCTTGGTTTTTCGAGGAGGAACCACCATCCTGACCATCTCCGCATGAGGTTAGAAGCTTTAGCCGATTAGCATTGGCCTGAAACTCTGTTTGCTGGAATTTAGGCAGCGGGAGATTCGAAAGCAACTTGGCTGGCGCCTTCTTTTCAGCCACAAGTGGTGGAAGTAATCCCGCCTGCGACAACTGCTGGAAAACGCCCAACTCCTGGTGGCCAAACAGATTGCAGTAGTTTCTCGCAAAGATTTGCAGCTCCTCGGGCGCCACACCAGCACAATGGTGCAAAAGACACATCAATCGTAGGGTATTATATCTCTGACCATCGGTGGTCATCAGCTCATCGATCTCGCCTAGCAATCGTTTCCTGGACACATTGTTCAATATGTCCTCCTCAAGGGTTTGCAGCCTTCTAAAATTACCCATCATTTGGATGACAATCTCACTGGCATTCAGATGCCTTAGGACCTTGCTTTTCAGCTCCGTGAGTTTGGGCAGCTTCCTGGCCACATAGTCGTGCATCTCCTCCAGTTGCATGTCATTCAGTTTCTGGAGCTCCAAGCCCAGGGCTTTAACTTGTGCGTGAATCAAACTGCTGACCTGGGCAAAACGCTTGTAGCGATTATCCCCATAAATCTCATCGGAGGCTGAGTTAAGGCGAATGGAGCAGGGTTTACTGGCTGGGTTAAGGCCTCCTTTGGGTTTCTTTCCCTGCAGCAGCTCCACCCGCTGGCTGCTGATCTTGTTCTTCAACTTGTCCACCACAATTTCGCCGGAACGCTGGTCGAAAACCTCCAAAAGGAGGCCCGCATAAATGGCAGGCGTTAGCAAACTGGCAGGGTAATCCTTATCCCGATCGATGATCAGCCAACCGCCGTATTCCGGAGGGTTCGTGGGTTCGGGGAGCTTGCCCAGGGCCTTTAACATTTGCAGTAGCTGGGCTGAGTGGTTGCCATAGCTTATGACAAAAGCGGCTTCACCGCAAATCATCTGAAGCAATCGCAGGCTTTGGGCCACCGAAGGCAAAGGAGAAGTGTTTCCCTGGAGGTAGAGGCACTCGAAGAGCTGTGTGAAAAGAGATACCTTATTATTGGCCTAAATTTGTAAACCCACTCACATTAGGCAGCTCCAGGCTAAGAACTCCTTGGTCGAAATAGATAAAATCCCAGTTAAAGTGATGCAGCTGCACCAATCCCCAAAGACCGGCTTGTTCGAGAAGGGTTTGGAAATAGGAATAGCAACTGGGAACACAAATTATGTGATACATTTTCAAGGATATGTCCGTCATCTCCTCCAAAGCTACAGGTTGCAGTTGTTTGAGTAAGGTCTGAAATGTTGCCAGCACACTGCGGATCATATAGATGTGCACCTGGTCTGAAGATCGGGGCAAAGGCTGCGCCGCATCATGTTTGTATATCCTTTGAATGCCCTTTAGCCTGGGGAAGGATTATAAGTATATGTATATTCTTACAATACAATTCAAATCTTACTTTAACCAGGAGGCAGTGAAAACATGTTCCAGTGGCTTTATCAAAGCTGGCTCCAAAATCAACTCCTTTTTTCCAGGTATGGAGCATAGAATAGAGCAAAGCTGAAGGGGATTTACAAATAGTTAGTTTTTTAACACTTATGACTCATTTTATTACCTTTTCCTGGGCCACCAGTTGAAATCCCTGCAACTTTTTGTCCATTCTTCCCCAAACAACAAAAACAGCTGATGTAGGAAGGTTGCAAAATATAAGGTGGCGCAGGTGGGAAACTTTATTAGCGACGTAGTAAGGACTATATTTATATTTTATATTTCAAGAACTATATTAAATTATACATACATTTTTTTTATTATTTACTGTACACATATAACATTTTTGTATTTAACAGATAAAAAATATATACAACTTGTGACGCCAAGAATACGCGAGTCGCTCTCAAACTCTCTTATTTTTTGGTCACTCGAGCATGTTTAAGCCGCACAGTAGAGTAACAGTGGGGAAAAATGGGCGCATGTTATTTATATGTCTGGTAACAAACTGTTGGATCTTCTCGGATGTTCGAAGTGTGGTGAAATCAATTAAAGTAAACAATTTTGTGTTTTGCAGCGATATCTTTGAAATAATAACGATTTTAAATTACCATCGATTTAATACCGATTTCCCTGCCCTTTTTTTATAAAATAAAAACATTTTTTTCTTTCAAACCATTCACATTAACCTATTTATACACATTTTTGGAATTTCATTTATTAACAAATTTTGTCTGGTTGTAAGAACAATCATATTTCTTAAAAATGTCAAAAGGACGCGCTCAATTTTTGAGTTCTACCCTCTAGCTGTACTCTTCTTTCGAACGCAGCACATGTTCGAACAGCTGATGTTTTCTCCACACCTTGCACATCCATTCTGCTAATGTTAACTTTCGAGCAAAACTCTCTCAGTCGCTGTTACTTACACGAATACATATACCCTCTAAATACGCACGTCGCACAGTGGGTTAAAAGAGGACGTTTGCGGGCATTAATGTTAAAGTAAAAATATAAAAATGGCGAGAACTGTTGATGCCCGTTTTAAATAAATAAAATAAGATTATTATTTTTTTAAATTGATCAGACATATTACAATGGCTACCTCATCTTACTTGGTTGATTTTATCTACTTTTTAGTATCTGCTACACCATTATGCGTCAGACAATGGGAAACTGTTAACTTTTCACTGCTCCAAAACTCCCTCGCGCACTGTTATCTTTCACTGCTCTGTTAAGCAAAAGAGCAAACCTCTCTCAGTCGCTGTTACACTCGCATAAAAACACATTCACGAATACGCAGAGTCTATATAGTTGTGTGCATCGTATATAGTAGCATGATTCCGAATCGGACGGTTGGTTAAGGTGGCGCGCGCCTTCTTCGTGGTTTTATCGTGATTGTCGACCAAATCATATGTTTTGCGTGTGGAGGCGGTCGAGGAAAATAAGCAAGGAGAGAGATTAAAACCAAAACAGCAACTAAACGGGCGCAGTTTTACAGTGGAAAAATCGAAAAAAGCAACCACACAGCACAGTGATTGAAGCGAATTAATGTAAATTAAAATATGGTTAGCCATTCGAGTTCTGTGGAATAAAATTGTGAAAAAACCAGAAAACAAAATAGTTATCGCTCTCTCTCCTTCTCCATCGTTCTCTTTGCTCTCCGTGTGTTTATGTCTCAGCTGTGCAAGTGTATGAGTGACGTGCGTGTTTGTGATTTTATGTTGTTGTTTTGCCTGCTTTCGCTTGAAATTCAAAAACAACAACAAAGGCAAAAAACAGGCAACAAAAATTGAAAATTTTCATTTAATCTAAAGTTGCAGACGCCCATTTTCCAGTTATCAGGTGAGCTTGAGTTTTCTTTGTTCATAAATAAGTGGAATTCGCGAATGTGGTTGAAATTCGTGCGAGAATATGTGCGAAAATATCTTAAATAGTTGATCTAATGACAAAAATAACCGAGCGGTTGTTGTTGTTGTTGTTTAATTTTTGTTATTGCAGCTTGTTGCATGTTCGCGGCTTCCCTTGTGTGTCTCAGATTCGTCTCTTTTTACCGCTCTCTTACTCTTTGTTGCATTTTTACATTTTCGCCTTTGTCAATCATTATCTCTCGGGCAAAGTGTTGTTGTTTTCGTTTTTTTTGTTTTTATTTTAATGCCTAACATTATTTTCTTATAGAGTGTCTTTCGTTTGTTTGTGATACCGGTTTTGGCAGCTGTCTCGCTCTGACGCGTTGCAAGGTAGTCGTGCACATAGTTTACTTTTAGATTTTCTATTCTTTGCGCTTCTGTGCGTTTTAATCGTCTCTTCTTCTTTGCTCTAATCGTCCTTATGTTTGTTGTTGCCCCTCCCAATTATGATTAATTTTTTGTTTTTACCTCTCTCCCCTTTAAAGTTATTTTTGGTTGGTTTCTAATAATTTATTTAGTTTTTGCGGCTTTTAACTCGTCATTTCATTTAAAAATAATTTTTTTTGCAAAGGCTGTTCAACTCTGGGCAATGGTCTTCTTTACAATCTAAAAGTGTTCTTTAATTCAGTAATTCTTCTCTTTTTTAAACTCGTTATCAACAAGTTATTAATTAGAACCACACTGTCCAACATGAAATTAAAAAATAATTGAATTAATAAAACTAAATTAAGAAATGACGATAAAATATCGTGGAAATTAACGATTACATTAATTCGATTTATATTATTTTATTAAACAAAATCGTATTTTCCTTATGAATTTGTAAATGAATTGCACATACAAATTATGAGAAAGTACTGGAAAGAAAGAATTATTAGTTATTCAAATTTTATATAATATAAAGTTTTTTATATTTCCCTGTAATTGCTTGAGTACATCGTATTCTTTACTGTCAGATTTCATTCTACCATGAAAACTCAATATTAGGAAATGGATCAAAAAATAAAATTAAATTTTATAAAATAGTGTTCCAGTTTCAAAACTTTTTACTTGAAAATATAGGGCTTTTACTACTTTTTTCTTGTTAATTGTAGAGTATTGTATTCTTAAAAAACTGAGAGTAAATGAACAATGGAAATTACTAGCCGTCGGGGTTTCTCCATTCGATTTCTCATCCAATGCGCTTCGCTCGCCAAATAAAAACAATAATAACCAGCAAAGCAAATCGAAATAATTCATTTGCATTTAGGTAAATAAACAAAACTGCCCGAAGGTGATTCCAAACACGCCCCCATAAATTCCCCTGCAAAATTTCGGCACTAATTAAAAACAGAAACGATTACACATCAAGAGGGGAAAAAGGAAGTTCCAGAGAGGCAAGAAATTGTGTAAACAGAAATGATTTTGGAAAAGAAAACAAAAAGCATTTTTGCAACGAGCGTCGCTTTTTTCAAGCTCCCCCCAAAAACGTCCTCGTTTTTGTGCGTTCTGTGAAGGCGTGTGAATTTTCCTCGGTTTGATGTCTGTTTTTGCCCTGCTCATTTCTACGCTAACACATCAAACCCAATTAGTATTGTTCTTCTGTTGGCATATGGCAAATATTTCCATTTGTCTGGTTTGTATACATATAAATTGCTTTGTATTAGCTTCGGTTATTTTTTTTTTCGGATCTTGTGTTTGGAGTAAGACTTTGGGTAATGTGTTTTAACATTTTATTTTGCCATACTTTGCGGCACATTTTTTTTTACTCATTTTTGGGCACACATGTTGAATATGTTGAGTTTATTACCATTTGCGGAAGTCCGAATTCTTTATGGGTAACTACCTTTAAAAAAGAATGACAATCTTGCGACATTTGTTATTAGCTTATGATTTTCTCCTTAGATAACACATAAAAAATACGTAAAATTTACTGAGCAACTGTGTTCTTTAATCCAGGAACAATAATTAACGCTAAGTTTTTGAAATTCTTTACGTCAGTACTCTCTGAGAATAAAAAATTATAAATTTATATTTGTAGTTTTAAGATCATTTTATTTCTTGTTTTTGTCTTAGCTTGTACCACGTATTTATGGTAGCTATAAAAAAACTTTAATTTTATTCAAAGCATGACACAAAGGAATCAGATAGTTTTGTTAAAGCAAACTCATCAAAAAAACCGCAAACAATCGCGGCATTTCGTACTCATGCGTTTCTTCCCATTAGGGTGACTCACTCGAAGACATGACAAGTAACAAAGAATTGAAGAAAGCATTGCGCCGAATGTTCATTCTTCGGCATTCTTCGTTCTTCAGTTCTCATCATTTTTTAGGGCGGGAGCACTGAGCCATGTTTGTTTTTCTTTCGCCGAAGAAGAATGGCGAAAGTGAACCCTCCTCGGGATATGGGATATAGAATCTGGGATGGATGACTGGGGCTCACCGACTGACGTACAGAAAGTGTGTGTTCGCCGGTGTGTTTGCCTGCCTTGAGCAAAGTATTTTGGCGCGTGTCCAAGTAGAAACAAAGAAAAGCAAAGAAAGGTGCGGCAAATAAAGCGAATAAATCAGCAAATGGTTATTTGCCACTATGTCTGTGTATCTGAGCATGACCAGGCCTACGAAATTAACTAAGAGAAGAGAGCGAGGGACAGAGAGGCCAAGATTTAACGCTCCAGATGAAATAATTTACAATTCATTCTTTCGAAAATTTGTATATTTTAAGAAAACGAATTTGGGAATGACTCTGCAAAACATGTGTTAGCTCATTTTCTCAATTTTTAAGTTTGATGTTATATTCTTTATACTGCAATTAAACTAATTAGTTTTCATTTTTCTAAAGTACAAATGAAGAAAAAAATAAAACAGATGATTAAATATGGGGTAAGAGCTTAAAATAAATATCTTTGTTTATTTGAGAGAAAAAATGATTTTTTAAATATGTAAATCAAGATTGCACTTATTTTTGAAATAAAGTAAACAAAAACACGGTCGATAGATAAACAACTTTGATCTTTGGGTATTGCAAATTTTGGACTTTGGTCATGTACAGGCGTTGGATATTTTCCAGCTAATTTAATGAAAATTCTAGAAATAATATATGCAAAGCAGCTAGTCAGCCATTAAGTTAACTTGTTTCGACACGGGCCATTCATTTGGACAACCCACCTACCTTTTCACACCAGCGGTTTTCACAAGTCCGGGGTTTTTCACATCTTCGTATCAGCCGCAGCCTAGCCGGAAAATAGCGACATTCAAACGGGGAAAAATCGGATTTTGGTCTGCTCGGGTCGTGCAATCTCGAGTTAAGTTCCCTCGAATTTCTCACCTTTTCATCAATGAGAGCGCGAGGAAACGTGCCACGCATAGCTGAAAAGGCGGAAAAGCGTTTGACGCGACTCCGTCTCAGTATTTTCTCCCAATTCACACCACTCTCCGGCCTTTGTTTATTCGGTTCAGTTTAAATTTCCCGCGATGTCGCCGGCCAAAAAAAAAAGAGAAACAAACCGAACAAAAACGGAACCAACTAGTTAAGATAGCTCTTTTAGAAAGTGCCGACATAGAAGAATAGTGTTGTAGGATTTTATAACAAAAAAATGCTAAGATTGCAAACAAACAGGTAGAGTAAACATAGTGTATTAAAAGATTTACTCTTTAAAACCATTAATGGTAAACAATTCCTAAAAAAATGCGAATTCAAATAAACAATATCGGATCTAGAATTTGTACATTCCATATGTAAACAAAAAAGTTCGTCCTTATAAAAAGGTTAAACTAAGATACCTACTAATAATTTTAACGTCTGCTGTATCTAATAAGTTTTAAGAAATACATTTTTTGCTGAATCTTATCAAAATGTAATACATATTTATAATAAAAATGACTTTATCTTATGATAATATACCCAAAATGGCAGCTCCATCGTACAATTGTGCAGATGAATATAAGAAACAAAGACGAGAAAAACCAGGGGCTAGATTTAAAAAATTGAAAAGAGCTTGCACTTTGACTCAGCAGAAATTTCTTTTGTTTTTCATTTGTCTAGTTCCTTGAGTCGACTGCCCGAAAGAAACCAAATATTGGTAATCCAAATTCCCCGGATATTGCACATTTTGCGCTTTTTTCAATGCAATTACCAGCGTAAAACTACTTGTGCAATATTCTTTGATTTTGTACAGCCTTTTATAATATTACATTTTGGTTTTTGCATTTTTGCCATTAAAAAGCCCTGTTTTATTTAATTTTAAAGTTCATATTCATCTTATAAAAGCTAAAAATAGTAAATAAAATGAGTTCTATATCATGGAAAAATCAATATTGTTGTGTTTTATGATCCAAAATTCGGTTTATGCATTACACAGGATTTTTCTAAGAATACAAGTACTTTATGCCGAAATAAAAAAAACCGAAGCAAGCAAAACTATCGATGCATTTTGTTCAGTCAACCGAGTTGACATTTGCTAACAAAATACGCTGGAAATATGAATAAGGAAAACTGTTTATATGTTTGCATACAGAGCCAGTAGTCCCTTTCCCCATTTCTCCGACGCCGAAGAAATGTTGCACACCAAAATATATTCAAAAAGCTTCTGCATTTTAACACATGATTTCATATGCAAATATGAACAATGCGAAGAATAGAGGGGGCAGTAGCAGAATGCAGAGACGAAAATTTATGAGAAATCACAAAATTTATGGCATTTCTTGGTGGCATAGAAAGAGAGGTAGTTATCTGGGAAAACTCCGTGCAGAGTTGGCAAGAAGTTGATGTTGTCTAAGCTGTTTTCCCCGTTCATTTTCCGCTCTCTCTCGCTTTTCACTTACTTTTCTTGTTTGCCAAAGTTATACAATTTTTTGAGTGTATATGTGTGTGTTTGTACTTTTTGGCACGTGACAATAAATTGTTGTTTGTTGTCTCCCACTGTATTTGTTGTTCGCTGTTCGTTGTCTTGCAAGAAGGCAAGAAGAAAAGTGTGTCATAAATGTCATAGTTAATATTTGCTGCTCTGTAAATTTTTGGTTCTTTAGCTTGTTTTTTTCTTTCTTTTTTTTTGACAACTTTGGGAGCTTACTGCTTTTATAAATAAAAAGTATATCGCAGCGCTCTGTCAACCTTGACCCAGCAAAAAACAAAGGCGTACGCGATAGAGTGAGAGATGGGGATGTAAGAGGGATATAAATTGCAAAGCCAGCAAATTTATGGATTTAACTCAGTGTGAGCTTGTGCGAGCGCTGGATCCATAACCAATAACCCACAAAAGATTCTGACGGGTATATTGTATATTCAATTAGGAAAGCAACTCACTTTCTGCCAGAAAAAATAGGAATACTAATGAAACTTCGATTGAAACGTAATGAAATCTTGAAAGCAAAACCCAAAGAACACTAAAAGTTTTATCTAATAAAAGAGAGCAGACTGAGAAAAATAAATGACAGTAGAATATACTCTTGTAGGAAAAAATGTATGTTCTTCATAGCATCTAGCAGAAATGCCAAATAAATGTTTAGAGTGATACGTTTGAAATACAATAAGAATTTAAACTACTAAGTTTATTCTTTTTTACAACGAAGTCTTCAGATTAAATAAATAATTTCGCACTGCGAAATCGGTTGTATTCGGAAATGGTGTTTTCGGTCATTAGTAAAACCTAGTAAATTTATTATGAGCCAGGTTTTTATTGTTACCTGTATCTGAATCTTACAAAATCTTTACGGTGTCTCCAATGGCTAAGAAACTCTTCTAACACTAATTGCGATTTTCTAGATTGTTTCGAATAATTACGGAGTACCAAGAGTTTGTATTTTCCTGTCATTACGTTAATGCACTTCGAACATCAATTTTCCCCAGAATTATTTGTTCCGGTTATATTAATACACCCCATGCAATCAACTTAACCCTGACCAACTACAAACTTTTTCGCAACAATTTGCCTCGATGAAAACCACAAAAGCTGAAATTCAATCGACATATTGCCATAGCTTTGGGTTACCTTGAACAATCAGAACGAGCAGGTCAGAGCAAACGGGCTGATAATACGCATTAATCTCTCACCTGCCGAGCACCTGAAGAGCTCCTAGAACTATGAAAATGAAATGTGCTAGTCGGAGGAAAACGGGAGGAAAACTGTAAAACTGTTCACCTTGCGTGGGAAAAGCACTCGCATATAAAAAATGTTGATTATTGTTTTTGTTTCTCCTGTTGCTCACTGACGGTTTTAGTTTTCTGATTGTAGTCGGTTCTTCTTCTGCTCGTTGGCTGTATTTTATTGTTGGTTGGTTGCTCTTGGCCTAAAGTTGATTGCATGACATTGTTCTTAGCCAGCTCCCTGTGTGTGCGAGTGGTTGTGTTTTCCTTTTTGTATTTTGTTTTTCGTGTGGTTTGTTTACATTTATTTTGTTGCTCACAATCAAAAGGTTTCGATAAACCCCACCGACCAACCCACTCACCATTTGCAATATTATTGAAAAACCACTTGAAACGACCACCTACTTCCCTCTTTGTTTGCCTTTCAACTTTGATTTCTATTTCGTTTTTCCCCTTTTTTTGTAGCTTTATTGTTGGGCAGTTTTTGGTTGAAAATACTTGAAGTGCATTTTCATTTCGTGTTGCAATTGATGAATGCCCGAGTAATAAACTTGAAAAATGCCCATTTCAGAAGATTGTCGGCAGTATCGAAGGAGCTACATTTTTCCGTCTCAGTCGGCTTTTCTTCACGTATTTAGGGGGTCTTTTTGTAAACTTCTGGGGGTTGTGAGGCCTGATGGGGCAAGACAAATAGCTTTTTTTGTGTGGTGTGGGGCAGTTAAAAATAGTTGAAATATTGAATATAATTTGGGCCAGCGGAAAAGCAATAGAAAAATGCTCCATCCAGTGATTGGCAGCCGCTTAACAGATGTTTTTCGCTCGGAAATTAGGTGATTTTAAATTGAAACTTCTGGAAATTAAAGTTTGATTGGGGTTGGCATTCAATAAATAGAACTGTCAGTTCCTTTATAATAAATGGAGAAAGAAAAGTTTTCCAGATTTAAATAATATTAAAAGCTTTATTGATATCACTTGTCTTTCAAAAATAGTTGTTTTTTAATAACTTAGGTAACAAATATGTAAAAAGAAACGTCTTCAGCTTGACAGCTATGACTAATAAAAATCCTAAGAGCTGTTAGCAGCTTTTAACTTATGAACGTTAATTGGCGTCTACACAGCCAATGAAGAGTTCGTTAAAGAAAATAAACTTTTTATGTTCGAGCTCTCCCGTTTCGCGTCCAATGGAGTGTCCATATTGCATTAACCTTGTTGATGCAATTTAACAACACTTTTATGCAGACATTGATAGGATCATAACAAATCTGAAAGAGCTTGCAGCGTATTGTGCGAATCGAAAGATCCACAAATGGGCCACATTATTGACAATAATGCGACAAGCCCGGACCAACATTCTCCAAATGGCGTTTATGATAATAATCGTTAATATGCGCTGATGGAAAACGATGAACATAAATACGCTGAGAAGGAAAAAGAGGCGAATTGCGAAAGAGGATACCGCCATCAACACTTGACTTGCATTTAATGCAACCGTTTTCAATATATAAAGAGGTTCGAAGTAGTGAGAGAAAAAATCACTGAAAATACTCTTTTAAATAAGGAAAATTGGAGATATTAGAATTATTATTCTGTAGATAAATAAAGTAATAAGTAGGATTTAATTCCTTTTTAAAGCAATGTGAAAAGAGGCAATGGACGAATCCCCTGTTTATTGCGGGCCTGGCTTAAATAAAAAATACCCTCTGGGAAAATAACTTTTTTTTGCAACTTTTGTGACATTATGCCACGCCCCCGCTCATGGCAGTGTCAAAAGAGTTGTCAACTCGGTAGACACTGCATGCATTATTATATAAATATACATGTATAAACTATGTATATATATATACCCGCTGGGTAAAGCGTCTTTGGCATTGTTGTTATTGGGTGAAGTGACATTATTGTTGGCTTTTCGGAGGCTGTCTTCTGTCACTTTGTCGTCTCTTTTCCTTATATTAAACTGCCTATGCTCTTTCGGAAATTGGTTTTATTTTTTTCAACAAAATTAAATTTAAAAAACCCACAAATTTTTAAAGTGAACAGTTTTCTGTTCGATTTAAGTTAGTATCCTTCTTAATTCTTGAGACGATTATGTTAATGTATAAACCTCTCGACTTATGATAGTGTTTCTTCCTTTTATCACCCTTTCTTTCTTTCACATTATGTATTATTTCATTCGGTTTTGATGCTCCTGTCTTTTATGTTATTTCCTCTTTACCAAAATTGCTTATGTCCGCTTTTGATGCGTTATTGTTGTGCCCGTTTGCCACTTAATTGGAGTGTCATTAATTTGTATGCATCATTATAATTAAGCATAATTACGAATTAAAAAACCAGACAGCAATTTCAGATGATTCGAAGTTGATGAACATTTTCTTGGGCACCATGACATGACGAAATTAAATGCAAGAGTTACCAAACCGAAAATGACCCGCTTCGTTGACCGCCGGTTTAATCTCCTAAACTGAATGAAAAAATCACTGTTTTCCAGTTTTTTTTCGTTTTGCGCTTTGTTGATTTTCATAGGTTTTCACGGTTTTCGGGAGCTTTGTCTTCGGGCTCCTTCTATATGAGTGTACTTTCTGGTCAGCTGAGTAAAACAAATAAAGCGATTGACCACTACCTTATCTTTCATTAAGCTTGCCTCACATTTGACAATGACATAATGGGATTTTTTGATGACTATGTGAGTTGCTTTAGTTTGTTTATCAAAAAAATACATAATTTTGTTTGTTGAGCTTCCTGTGTTTGGAGCTCCAGTGTTCATGCATTGACTAATGAGGTCATGAACCTGGCCTTGGATTCTTTTTTTTAGGGGTGGCAAAGACTGGTCTGTTTAAAGTTTAAAGTTCAATTTAAATGTATGTCAGTTAGCCGATAAAAATGTTAATTACAAAGTATATTTTAACAGCTTCTTCTCATCTACTTCTAAGTTATCTTTCTTGCGTTTATCACAATTATTTTTATTGTGATGTCATTCAACAAAAGCTAATTTCTGAGATAATTCATTTTTCTCTGTCGCTCAATAAATTTTTTTTTAAGTTTATCGTTTTGTTTTTTTTTTCTGAAAATTCGCGTGCTTCACAGCTCCTCCTTTAGTTTACTCCATATTATACCAACTCCAGTTCGAAGTCACGTACACCAAATTCAAAAAAGGAAGGCAACTCAAATTGATTTTCGTGGCTGCTGTCCGTCGACGAGCAAATAATCAAATCAAACCGGCCAAAGTCATCCCAGCCGAGAAACATCCATCCATTCATCGTTGCCTTTTGAAAATATACAAACATTATATACACGTATATAAATATGCTTCCATGGCATATACCAAAAAACAATCCTTCAGTAAAGAAGAACGCCCCGAAAATTGTGGTCATTAGTTTTTGGCAAAGAATAAAATTGGAATTTTGTGTATGGGGGGCCGTCCGAAAAATGTTCATGACCAAAACGCCAGCAAACTACTTAGCCAACTTGGCAGCGGAGGATTTTGAGGCCATGGCTTTTGTTTAAACGTCCAGAGCGCCACAATTCCGCTCTCTCGGCGACTTTTGATGAGCGGCATCAATCAGTTGGCTCTCAAAACTACCCATTGTCTGAACTTGAAATCGACTTTTAAGCAGTCAGAAATAGCAGACAAGTCAGTCTGGCTGCGGAGCGAAAACAAACGACCGCAACATAAAAGCCTAATGATCTCAGCCAGCGATTGAGTTACATGCATCGAATCTCAGGCGATCTCTGGCTCCTCGGAAGTCTCTTTTCCCTCCGAAATCCCTGCCGACTGTTGGCTCTCCACCTCTCAACAGTTAATCACGAACTGGCCAAAAGAATGCCGGATTAAGGCGGCGTCACTTTTTTCAAGGGGGCCACCACACTGGAACCAGTTTTACGGAGCGCCGGCTTCAAAGTTGTCGATTGTGTGTGATGTTGAAGTCGGTCTGGAGTTAGGGCATATGGGTTCTGCGGGTTCAAAAACATTTACAAAAGTTTATCCTTTTATTATAATGTAATTTTCGAATAATAGGTCTTTAATAAAATGGAGCAAATAAATAGTTTAAGAGATATTTAAATTTATTGAAGAAATATTAGCTCAACTAAAAAGTGATACTTAAATGAAAATAGTGATTTATTTATTTCTCCTACGAGTATTGAACGAATTTAAAATGATTTCATTATTTTAACATTATTGAGACTGTTTCTATTCTGTTCTTATATAGTTTGATGATCATTATTAGTGCTTATTTCCCATGTCTACCTCGCCATAGAGCATCTTTAGTTTATTATTGTTTGCCAAAGCATTCGCGTCTACCCGCTGCTTGTTTTTGTAAATCAAGTTTTGCAGTTTTTGGAGTCGGGGTCTGCCTTTTGAAATGTTTGTTATTCCGCCAGAGCTGGGGAGCAACTCGTTTATGGCCGAAAGGGCGAAGGGGCTACAGGGGAGCCGGAGTCCCTGGATGAGCCTTGGCTCTAGATGATTGTGTCTGGGGCCGCTTTAACTTCTCCGCCTCGCGGGCTCTGGCTTTTGGCATATTTACTGTGAGGGTTGCGAAGCAACACCAAAAGCAGCAACAGCGGCAACGGCAGCAACAGCAGCAGCAACAAGCAAAACGTGCAACGCCAAAATATGCAACTGCAACAAGATCTTCTCCAGCAATGCAACATCGTCGTCATCCCGTCTAGCTTGGGTTATTTTCTTGTTAGCTCCCTTTGCTCTTAACGGGTCGACTTTTGGTCTCTCCGTTGGCCTGGCTGGCTATCTGCCAATTGCTTGGCAAATTAACAGCCCAAAAGGAGTTGCCAGTTGCGAGCTATTCGAGGTTGCTGCTGCCGTAGCTGTTGCAAGTGCCACACTGCTCCGCTGACTGGCAGCATTTCTCTCCAAATGTTTGGCCAGAATAACATTTAAATATGCCTTTGTTTGGCCAAGTCTTTGGCCTTTCTCTCCTTAATCCCCGCTTGCAGTCGTTTCCCTTATGATAATATCAGTGTTTTTCCTCGTTTGTTGTACGCTACTAAATATACCCTTGCTTAAAGTAAGTGTATGAATTAAAAAGTATCCACCCTCTTCCGACCTAATTTAAGTAAAACTATTTCCAACAATGTTAATACAATCACATGTATTTATTACTATGGTGAATTTTTTACATCTTGCAAAGAAAATATTTTAAGAATAGTTTTTTTCATATTCATTTCTTCTTGAATTATGACTTTCTAAAAATTTGAAAGAACCTACAAGATTTCATTTATTTTGGTTTTTAACGTTTAACTACATTGTCGACCTTCATGTTGTTAATGTCAATATCATTATTTAAAGACTCTTAAGCGTTATTCTTGCAATTTAAATTTGATATATTTTATAGGGCATTATCGTATTCGGTTCAGAAAAAGTGTTGCCTGCATTATCTTTGTTTTTGCTACCATTGGATTTATTCACGTGTCCATATTTAGTTAAATTACATGTTTAGCGATAAGCACAGAGCCCCACGAAAAAGCTCAACCCATTGGGATCGCAAAATCCTTGAGTACTCTTTTCAACCTAATAAGAGGAGTATTTGCGCCAGTTTGCTTTCTTTTCCAAGAAAACTTTTTCTTGCATTTCTGGGGTACATAATTAGCCAAGCAGTCAGTGCTTTTTCTGCTGTTTTTATTTCAGCAGCCTCATTTCTAAACTCTTTACTTGCCTGGCTTTTTAATGCATTTTTCTCTTTTTTTTCTTTGCAGGTAAGCTTGTCATTTGCATTGAGGGATAAATAGCATCAGAATCGCAGCATTTTCCGGTAAATAGTTTAGTTCTTTAGAATTTGCAAGTCAAGTGTTTTTAATGCTATGATTGCGTGAGTTAGTTAGCGATTTAATGATAAATTTAAAAGTAAACTTGTAAAAGATTTCCTGAAAATGGTGACTAAACATCACGGAAAAGATGCTCTTAGCAAAATGCAAATGATGTCTAATTGAAAAACTAGCTTATAAAGTGCTTCGAGGTGAATGCAAATGAGCTATAAAATCAAGTATTTATTCTGCCTATACTTCGATTTTTATCGCAGTAAAAAAGTTTAATTTAAGCGCGCATCTGATATGCCTCACATGCATAGAACATTTTAACTGCATGGTGCATTCCTTCCCATTTACTGAACTAAATTCCTCGACTTGCAGTCATAAAACAAGACTCAGATGAAGTAGGAGCGACTGGTATAAATTACATAAATATAGAAAGAAGAACGCCAACTGCCACTGCAAGTGCAACTGCCACTGCAACTACAACTTGCAGCGTCAACTGAGCCAAACCAAATGTCAGCAAGTTTAGTTCGGCTTCTTCGACCGTTTTTCTTTTATGACTCTGCCGTGTGCACTCACATATCGGGTTATATATCTGCAAGTGTTCAGATAGCAGTCTACGTTTTATAGGCTAACTGCTTTTCGCTCTCCGCCTTTGGCTGACTTCACCTTTTTACGCTCGATCGAACTGCGACCGAAGGAAATAAATTGCTAAAAATTATACTTTCAGCTGCAGTCAAAAGTGGGCAAAGGTTAAAAGTGTTTATAAAATCTTCGAGTGAATTATTTTAATTGCCTGTTTCTTGGAATAATTCTAACCCAATCAATCTAAACCGGAAGTCAGCTCCAATGTGAATAGTAATCGTCGGTTCTGTTTTCTCTACTACTTTGTGGTTACTTCTGTGGCCGGTAAAGTTTTGCAATTAAAATGCCATTGAGGTGTTTGGGTTTTGCCAGCCCTAATCCAGTAATCAGGTAATGAGCAAACCCCTTTCCTTGCGTTTCTGACAACCTGAATCTGTGTGATGGATGCGTGCAGAAATCGTCGTCTGATTGGCTGCCACGCCCCTAATTGAGCAGGTGTGTACTCAGCGCGGATCTGATTCACTTAGGCGATTAATTAATCCCCAACAACTGCTGCACCTGGCCTGTCGATAATTGCAGGTTTTTCCCAATCGCAGTGTTTTCGTCTCACTTGGAAATTAAATGAATTGCGATTGTTAAGCGGCGGCGGGCATCAATAAAAATGCTCCATTTTCAGTTTCATTTTCAGTCCCATTTCCATTTCCCATTCTCGTTGGCCGCTTTCCCATTGCCATTTCCTTGGCGTCTTCTGCGTGTGCGGTGTGTGAAAAATGTAACAATAATTGAAATTTAATAGCCACGCCGACAGCCCGCAACCAAATGTCGTCAGCAGCCAGCGGCAGCCGGCAAAAAACTGTTGTAAGCCGCGTTGCAACGTCGTTTCCCCATCAGCAGGACTTGGTTTTCTCCTCAGCATAAATGCATAAAGAGTGGTGCAAAGGAGGGGAATTGGCGGGGGACAAGGAGCGAAAAAATCGCATTCACTTTTACTATTATATTCATAGGCGAGCGAAGTGGGGAATCGCCGTAAAAAACAAGGGTCGACTAGATCGTTCTCAAAAATAGTTTTTAGTTGATTTTAAATTTTAAACCACGTTTTATATTAATTTAACCTGGGTACAGTATAAATTCAATTCAATTTATATTTATTAGCTAGCTTACTTAAAGGTGAATTATTAAATTCCTTTTTTTTAGACCTTGTTTAACATATTTTAGTAAAAGCTAAAAAACATGATAAGCAAATTTTTTATTAATATATATAATATTTTGTGATTGTATTAAAAAATAAACTTGTTTCATGCTATGCATATTAAAACTTGTATTAACAAACTTACTATCATTTGTATTTATTAAAATGTGTAGGAAAATTTCATGCAATACCAAATTATTATATAAATTTACATGATTATTTTGCCTAATTCATTAATGTATTATCAACTTCAAGAAACTTTATAAGCCATGTACCCCACCAACGCGGGGTATCAAAATGCATACGTTGCTGATGTTGTCGTCATCGCCGTTGGCGGTTCATAAAAAAGGAGCTGAAATAAAAGTGGGTCAAAAACTGTAAATGATATTTGTTCTACTTGGTTTAAGATGTTGTTGGACACACTCCCTGGTGGTTGACTCCTTTCATCCCGCGATTCCGCTCAAAACGATTTGTTTGCCAAAGTTCGGGGAACAGGCAAAAGGAAAAGGGGGACATTTGAACCATTAAAATGCTAAAATGATTTTCTTTGCTCCCAACAAGAATAAAGTGTAAAATTCAACACCAACCGAATCTCACACTCGACTGCCAGTGTCGTCAGAATGATGTCGATGTCGATGAACTTTGTTTGCCTGCGAGATACAGATACAAACACAGTGGCAGATTGAGATACACGTACGGAGGCTGAGAGAGCCGCAAATCTGTAAAGGGCGATAACGTTCACTGGCTGTCATCTGATCGGGCCAGACTCTGACTCCGTTGGGAATTAGCATACATGTGCTAACTGGTGATCAGTTCCTGAGGTGTACAAAAAACAAGACCCAGCCAAGTGCCCCAAAAATACCGGAATTTCTATAATATATATCTTGTTTATTTGTTAGCTACCGAGAAGGTCTATAAACGTAAGCTGGGGTTTATTATGGCCTTAATAAATCAAGCAAATTATAAAGATAAAATTATACAAAGAAAACGCAAAAACAATTACTTAATAGCAGCAAAAAAGCAGATAAACAACAGGAAAAAGGGATACTTATTTATATAAAATACATGAATAAACAAAGCGTTTAGAAACATATATAATGGACTTCAATTTAAAAAAGGCACTTCAAAAGTAGGAGCTTTGGAATAATGCCATAGTTACATAAATTTAAAAAAAAATTTTATATAAAGATGATATCATTAAGAGCTGACAAAAAAGAGAATGTCTTTTATAAATGAGCTCAGATTAGCTACTTAACCAGCGCAAATAAATTTATTTTCGGGCCCAACGCAATTTCTAAGGCTTATCATAGCACTAATAAATTATATAAATAAAACATTAAAAACAAGTTAAAAGCCAAAAAAAGATAAATGATATATTTAAATTTTAGAATTTTTTTTTTTTTTTTGAAAGTTTGTATAAAATTACTTTATTTTGGAGACAAATAAAAAATGTACTGTGTACTAAACATAAAAGAAAAGCATTCTAAAATTGACTTGCCCATTATATATTGCTCAATTATATTGTCGTGTCAATTTTCGCTTCACTTTACGAAATTGGCAATTGAAAAATTTTCATCAAAAAGAATATTCAGGAAAGCGGAATTCAACTTTTTAGAGCAACAAAAAGTCTTCCACCATTAATTGCCGGAATAAATTCAAAATTCAAAGCAAAGATTTTATGAAAGCAGAGGCAAATAAACACAAATCGGATTTTCCTGTTTGGGCATTTGGCCTCTGGCCAAAATCATCATAATCATTTTCATAATAATGACTAGGTTAATGATTATAACGGACATTAACATCATTATCAGTGGTTTTCTGGGCAGTTTGATAATGTGCAAAAAACCAAATAAAGTTAGAAGCAAAAATTTTAATGAGAGCTTAATTAGGGACTTCTAAGGGAATATATAGGGTATTTTGGTATTTCTAAACAGTTTGCTTATCCAAACACAAAGCTAAATTATAGATAATTAAAAACAGTTTTTAATAATTAAAGACGAAATAAACTAATAAACATTAAAGGGGTATAGATTTTATAAACGTTCTAAACTAAAATTATACACCAAAGTAAAATAACTTAAAAATTTGGCACATTAAAAGCTTAATGCAGTTGTAAAGAGAGCTCCGTTTTATCACGTCAAAATGTTGACCCTTTTTGTCTCATCATAATGAAATCATTAGGTGACCCACCTTAACCCCTAACCGCCAGAAGGCTTAGGCTCGAGCCAACTAATTCCTTTGTATGTTGGGGATTTCCAAAAGGAGTCCAGGGAGTGGGACGGTCTGGGGCCTTCGGGCCTGTCTGTAAATCATATCAAAAAGGGGTCGGGTTCATTTTGGTCTGCGCTGCCGTTTAATTTATGTGGTTTCACATTGTTTGTTTTTCCGGTTATATTTTTTTTTTTTTTTTTAACGAAAGGTTTTTGTTGACTTAATTTAATTAATGAACTGATGATTTTCACTGGCTTAAATGTATTTCACGATATAAATATAATGCAACAATTTTTTTTTTTGAGCTTTGGTTTTTCTACACTTTATTGAAATACTATGCAAATTTATGACCGATCGAGCTTGAACTTAAACATTTTTTGTTTTCATTTGTTTTTGTTCTCAATAGGAATAATTAATAATAAAAACAATACATTTTAAAACCAATTCTTTTTATATATTCATATGTGACAGCTAAGAATTCCTGAATAATAATATGGGATTTAACACGCAAGAGGTAATCTTGTTACTTATAAGTATCAACTTATTGGATTTTAAAGTTTGAAACTATATTAAAAATATATGCTATACAAAAAAAAAACAAATATTGAGAAAAACGTAAAAATACGGCTCATAAAACACGGTTAATTGGGAAGCAACAAAATTGTTTGTATTTCTGGGAATTTTCCCTGTCTCTGCACCATATGCACAGTCCCAATTTTAATTAAAGGAACTTTGTTATCAGGGTGACCAAACCCTGTTTTCCAAGAATACCCATTAAATTTATGTTGAAATCCAATTAACTATCGATTTTTGATAAGAGTTTATGAAATGACACCAAATGTTCATCACCTCTCGTCTGTTCTAATTTAGCAATTACGAAGAGCCGAAGAAAATTAAGTAGTTTAATCATATGAAGTCGGTGGGGAGTATTTGGAAAAAGGCAGTCCCACAGAGTCACCCTTAGTAAATACATCCAAAAAACCAGAAGGGACGAGAACAGATGACCGGCAGTAAGGTGACAAAAACGGGGGAGTTACTCAAATAGAGGGTGGGACTGGAACGTCCGCCGTTTTTGGACTCAGACAATACGTGCGAAAAATGCGGCAAAAAGAAAAGCGAGGAAAAACTGTGGACAGCTGGTTGACAACCGAGAGCAATTGTTCGTCCTGATGAAGAGGGTGCTGGTCGCTTTCCTTTCATTGATGAGGAGCAAAGGAGGCACATACCCACATCACAACGTGACTAGAGAAGTTGGATGTGCATTGCGGTTCACTTAGCCACGTGTTTTTCCCTGTGGTTTTTCCACGAGAACTATGGTCTATCCTCGAACCCCCGAAAGCACCGTGAAATCCCCGACCTCCGCCGGATACACGCGCAGACAGAAAACGGATGTAATTAAGGATTTTGCGTGTGCCCATTGCAAAATTTTGCGAGAGTGTGTGGTTGGAGTTCCCCGGGGCGAGAGAATTTTCCACTAAAGAAGCACACTTCGAATAATCGTTTCTCATGTCCCTCACTCTCTGTTTCCCAATGTTTGATTAGCCGCCTTCGCAAGAGTCTGTCTTAATTGCTTTTGTTCGAAGGGATAGGAGATGGGCTTCTGATTTGCTTACCCTGGTAAATTACATGCTTAGTTGCCTACATCTCAGGTAGGGATAATTATGGAGCAGTAATGAGATGACTCCGAAAAGGGAATCCCAAACCACACACTCAATGTAGACTCAAAATTCCTTGACAAAGTCAATGGCAGACCCAAGTTAAGCGGGCTAAACTAAATTAAAATTCCTCGCCCATAGCCAACACTCATTTCCTATGCGATCCCAAACTAACCCAGAGGAAAATCCTTGGCTAAATTAATTTCGCACATAAAACATGCCGAGACCCAAAACATATTTCCTTTTTTTCCTTGGGAGGGTGACCATAAAGAATCACAAAATCAAGGCAAAACGAAACCAGAATTAATTTCCAAGTCTAAACCCATAAAAAGGGCGGATGGAAAATCCTAAAAATCCTTTGAGGGGCCTAAGAGATATCTACGCTAAATTAACAATTTTGTGGACCAAAAAGGGATTTGATGAATAATGTACTTTGGGTTATTTAAGGAATATACGTATATTTTATACAAATATTTTCGCTATTTATTTAATTATTGGTTAGTAAATACAAAATTATGTTTACTTAATTTTTCTAATATTACATGATGTACTGTAAAACTTTTCGCCACTAATTAAAGGCAAATAAAATAAGGGAAATAATCTAATTTGGCGGAGAGCAGCCCACGAAAATTTATTGGCCACAATTTGGGTAGAATAACAGACCGCATATCTCGCACTCAAAAGCACAAAAAAGGGACAGATGACAAGAAGGTCTAATAAAATAAAAATCAACAACATGCACATCATAAAATAAATAAACAGTTGAAGGGGACGGAACCCCGACGCGACTTGAATTTCTACGCAATTTAACTTTCTTATATAACAACAGCTAAGGGAACTCTGCCGAAATTGGCATAATAAATGCGATAACAGCGACGAACCATCACCAAACTTAATCGGACCGAAGAAAAGTTCGGCTAACAAGCGCCTAACAAGTATATAAGTATGTACAGTATACACTCATACATGTGGGCACACATATAAATATGAATGGATTCCCTAAGTAGTATATCTTTGATGACATATAGAAAGCACAACTGACGAAACCAACTTCGGAATATTAAACCAATAAAGGCCAAGATTTACTCTTTCCTCCTCGGCGACTGGTAGACTTTTGGCAGGATCTTTTGGGCCTTTGTCGTTCTGGCCAAAAACTCATTTATTTGACCGTATGATAACAACAGCTGAAAAGAAGAGGAGAAGCAAACTGTCAGCAGCGATAACGGATTCAAAGACGACTTGTCTATAAGCCATTCTGGTACCTCATATATAAATATTAAAAAAAAATTTAATCCTTTTTTTAATATTATACATTATTTTTATTAAACTGTTTATAATAATTATTTTATGTATGTATAATGTATTAATTTATATACAAATTTATTACTCAATTAAAATACGTTGTTTCAAAACCCATGTAAATTTGTTTTCTTAAAAACTCTTTCTTTTAAGTTTTAAATTGTTTAATAGGTACTAGTGTCTCGAATTTTCTTCCAGCACATTCCTACTTAATTTTGTTTTGTCATTTTATTTTATTTTGCAACATTTTGCACATCATATGGCACATAGTTAATGATTTTGTTGTTGCTTGTCGCCATTGTTATGGTTGCAGCACGTTTTATATGGCGCACATCCATATAGCAATACAAATACATATATTGGCAGCCAAGTATGTAATGTAATCATGATTTTAAGCAGCTTTAATATTGTATTCCGCCCCTAACATTCCACCAACCCCTAAACAAGCGTCTGGAAACGTTAAGAGGTTCGACACATGGGGGAGAAAAGAAAGGAGAGATTTCGGAAGAAAGTGAAGAAGAGTGTAGCGAATGGAGTGAGAGTCAAGGGCCTTACAGGCATGAAATTTTTATTATTATGTTGAAAGTTTTTCTTTCGGCATTGACAACAGCAAAAAAAAGGAAACTTGGGCTCATGTTATTTTTGTATTACTTGAGAAAGATGAACTGGTCAGCAGATGTAAAAAAATAAGAAGGAAAGAAAGGATGTTCTCCGAAAAAACGGAACAAAAATCTCAGACTTTTTTTCTCCACTCATCGTAATGTGCTGCATTAATCTTTGATATTGCGTGTCCTTAACTTGCTGTGATTTGGCTCTGGTTTTATGATACTCAGTTTTGTTTTGATTTCCTCTTTTAACGCTCGTCAGAATGTGACAGTAAATTGCCTTCTGACGTGTTTAATGAGCGGCATTTTACCCGTTTACTTTCCGTGCAAATTCGTTCTTGGGCTCTGACTTAAAAATCCCCTGGTAGTAACGATTAACGAAATGGCCAATGAATATAAATATAGAGGGTTAGAATTTAGTTATTTGCTAATCAAGGGCTTTAAATTGTATCTAATAAAAATAATATAATAAAGTCAAATTTAAATACAGGGAAAGTGATACTAAATAAAGTTTGATATTTTAAATTTTTTCAACAGATTAAGTAAATTCCCTTTTTAATTTAATATGCTTACAACTGCATGCGTATAATGCAATATTTTGGTCACATTTTGGCCTTTTAACAAGATTAAAAATATTTTTAGCTTCCCCTCCCACAATTTCCGCTGCGAATTTTCTTTTCAATGCGAGAAAAGTGAGTTTTCCGAGCTTTCAATGAAAATGTACTTTCTTCCAGCTGGATGCTTCAGTGAACAGATCAGGTGCAATTGCAGTCCAGTCGGTCCTCCACTTAGTTCGTCCATTTATTTATTTATGATTTATTACGAAATTCACTCTGCGACGTCATGTAAATGCCACAAAGTGCAAACAGGAACGCAGGTAAACAGCCAGGAACAGACACACGAACTTATCTAAAACTCATTTTCCTCTATCATTAATAATTATGCATTTGTTTTGGTCGCTGGCACAGAACGCAATTAAATGCCATCGCTTATCAAAAGGCAAATACAAACTGTACAAATAAGTTGGTCAGATAAGCCGAGCGGAGCTAGCTCCCTTTGTGAGTAAGTAGGTGGGCCTTGACATTATTTACGTGAAAGCGTTGCCGAATAAAATTTATCGTAAATTGATTTTTTTTTCATTAAAATATTGAATACATTTTATTCAAGTCTTTGTCTTTGTTCATGGGAATTATTTATTGAGCTTTTCTTGCATCTACTTGTTTGTTTGCTTATTGATAGTTTCGGTTGTCAAGGCTATACAAATCCATATCGTTTTATCAGTTGTTGTTTAATGATAAGAGGTCTTTGCGTTATTGAGGCGACTATTCGATTTTAAAAGGTGTTAATAAAATATTGGTGTACCTTATTGGTTTCAGCCCAAGAGTTTTGTATTTCACTGTTTTATATATTTCTATAAAAGAAAGAGCACTCACTTCCTTTTTCCCAATGATTAAATTTAATGGAAAGTATGTGACCATTATTAAGTGGTTATTTCCTCTTCCCGTCCGATTTCCTACCTCCTGCTCTACACACTTATTTCATAAAATATTTATGATTGATGTGAAAATCTCATTAAAAGCGAAAATTCACATTTCGCTAATGGAACGATCAATTAAACTTACAATCCCGTATTGATGGAACACAATAAGCTAATTACCTGGCAATCATACAAATTGTGTGAAATAATTAATAAAAATTGTGTACATGTGTATGCGTCTGTTTACGTCTATCGGGAGATAAGATAACGTACCGTACAGCAATTGATTGCAAAAAAAGAAGGAAATTCATTTAGAAACAAACAATGACTAAGAGTAAACAGAAAACAGAGAGAGTGGGAGGGCCAGACACATAAAATAACATAGAAGTTGGCGTGACAGGAAAACACTCAGAATTCACTCGAGACATGGTTCCTGTATGAGCAACCCCTTCAAGGTGAAATAGCCAGGATTAAATGCATGCAGGGGCCAACTTAATTAGAGTGGAAAAGTCTTATGAGGAGCAATAAGGAGGGTATGAAAACTCTATGAATGACAATGAATACATTCATAATGGCCAGGAAAAACCTCGAGTGGCAACAACACACGAAGCTGGCCACGTAAGGATCATTAATCAAATGTCCAGACAAGTGTAAAGTATGAAAGAAGCCCCCAGCAGTCAACTGTTGGAAAGTCTTGAAAATAAAATGAAGTATACTCCTTGAAGGCTTTGCGGAAGTACAGTAGACCATGGCCAGAGTTATCTTTAAAGGGATAATTGAAAGATTAAACTATTTTAATGCCGAATATTCCAACAACTAGGCCATGGTACTTTTGAATTTTAAATTGTCTTTATTACAATAAATAAGGCAATCTGGAATCCGAGTTTTGGCTATCTTCATTTAGTTACTTGGAGTAAAATATTGGCGAATAAAATGATTTATTCTATATTGGACTATTCACTTCTGGGATCGTTTACTGTATTCCTCCTTTGGTTTCGACTGGCAACTCGAAGATGGCGCCCGGCGCTTCTGAACACGTACAATTTTGAAGAGCTTGGCAGGCCCGCAGGCCCAAACAACGTGGCAGACACTCCTATTTCCCTCCCGTGTGCAAAATGCCACTTGAGGCACCTTTGGCTGTTGACAATAAACATTGCGATTTACCCACGACACCGAGCAACGCAGAAAACTCAGACAACGCACTTTGTCAACCAGCACCTTGTGGAATAGTATGGTGGTATGTGGGCAGAGCAGCGAGGGGAAATCTAATAAGCGGCTGTTGAAAACAATATTAAGCGTTTAGGGCCAGGAACCTGCTCTCCATTCTGCAATTCTCCTGGCCGCCGTACCAAAAACAGACGCAAACACGCACTAGAAATCCATTCAGGGCCAAACGTCCGACCCGCACCGCATTGTTGACATGGATGACATGTTAGTGTCCCAGGTGGGATTAATTCCCGTATTGTTTGTGGTCGCACGCAATTCGGTACGCAACACTAAAATAAAATAGAATTCATTTCTGGACATGGGGTAACTTCATTCTTAAAATTTAAAATCTTTTATTAGTTAAGAGTTCGAATAAAAATATATTTTATTTTAATTTAAATTTAAATTTGATACAAAAATTTGTTAAAATAGTTTCTTTAAATAATATTATTTTTCTAAGTGTTTAGAATGTTTTGGTAATTGAATTTTCATGGTGCGTTTATGGTCTCTTACTGATTGCATTCAGTTATAATCGTTTTCTGTTTGAAATTGTGTTGATGGTGGATAATAATGGTGTAGGATGATATTAATTTATAACATAAGATCCCAATAGCAATAGAACAACTAGTATAACCTTTCTTATTTAATACATATTTATTTGAACTCATAAATGATATATATACCATTATATAACTGTAAAAAGCCAAGCTAAATTTCACTTGTAAAACCATTGAGGATTTTTTATTTGTAGCCCAAACTTTTCGACAATTTTCTCTATTATATTATTAAATTTACTCCCAATGACTACCTCAACTCAACACAACCCTTTTTTAGTAGAAAGCTCAATTAAATGGTATATTAAGCATCGTTGTTCGTTGTACTACATGGCAGGTAATCATTATTTTAGCGAGTAATTACTAATTTCATGCAATTTGTGAGTGATAAAAGTGACGGGGAGACAGGAGGGGTCCCGTAGAATCTCATGTTCGTAATTCCCTAGCCACAATTTCCCGCTGCACTTGAATTGCACACTAGCTGTCGCTGTAGTCGCAGTTACTTTGTGAAAATGAAAAATAATTAAACCAGAAATTAGTAGAGCGTAACTCTGCTTGGTCCAAACTCGACTAAACTGGCTTTTGCACCTTTTTGTCCCGACTTTTCATTTATCTGGGCCCTGGGCCCCGCATTTACATCGTCAGGTGTGTGTAGAAATGGGAGCAAGGTTGTTAGAGGTGTTGCCTTAATTAGATGCCTATGTTTCGCTTTGTCTTTGACGAGATTGTGTACCTTGCGGTTTGTTCAGGTCTGCCCCATATTCATTATCTTTATCGTATTTCGTTCTTAAATGCTGCAAATCCCTTGACAACATCTTAATGAATTGATTTTGAAGAAACTTTGACATCCTCATGAACCGAAAGGCTTAGCCCCTCAAAACGAGTTTAGCATTTATGACCAAACTCTATTATGCCACGAAGAAACACTTTAAGAGCTAATAGGAATTAATTGTTGACAGGCTAAGTCGCTCCTTGGGGTGTATTTTCAAGTGGTTTCAAAAACGATTAGATGTTGCTGCTGGCCGTTTAAAGTTATTGCTATTTAGTGTTATTGTTGTCGGTCGTCAACCACAGGATCTGTAAAACTTCTTGAAAATAACAATTATGTGTTTTCGATTTGCTTCGTTCAATTGTTGCACACACAAAACATAAAAAAAAATAAATAAATAGAATAAAAACGAATTAAACAAAGAAATTTCTTAAAATTAAAAAAGAAATAAATGATAGGGAAAATTCGAAATTAATGTAATGACACGAATTCCTGCTTATATGAGATTCAATTGAATGTGAAATTATATAAAATTATTAAATATTGTTTTTTTCTGTGTAGAAATGGGCGAACCATCGAGCAACAGAAACCATAATGGCAACATTAGCAACATGTGCCGCTAATTGCCGTTTCCAATGTTGCTGAAACTTTTTATTATGCTGTCGCTAACTGTTCCAGACCATCTTTATAGGAATTGTACTGCCATATTGCTATTGGTATTGCAATTCCAATTGCTGTTGCTGGCACGTGTTGCTGTTGCCGATGTTGCTGTTGCTGTTGCTGTTGCTGTTTATGTTGCTGCTGTTGCCAGATGCGATAGCATGTGACATGCTCTCTGCTCGCCACGCGTTCTAATTTCCCAGCTGCACTCGCACTTAAGCTCATTGCCCCGATTTCATGGTTTTGTTGCTTGCCCCCATTTTAATTGATTTTGCCGTTCGGAAACACCTCTCAATCGGCTATTCAATTCGTTGTGCAATGCAGTTAATGCAACTGCAATTGGAATCGCCGCCACTTCTGCTTTTGCTGTTGATTAGTTGCCATCGTTTGACGTTGTTCCTGACATGGCCTCTAATTTTGGCCAATTTCAGAGTAGTTGATTGGTTTTTGGGATTAGCGTTGCATTACTTTCGCTGAAACGAAGTGCAGAGAGTGTGCGGCAGAACTTTAATTAGAAAAGGGATTGGAGTAGGGGATAATTAATAAATAGACTTTTAGGGGCTTTTTAAAAGATTGTAAACCTAATGCATTATTAATTAAGTCTGTCAACATAAAAGGTTATATTTACTAAACTTGTTAATTACTCAAATATTTCTCACTCTTGCAATAGTATATTAACTTCTTCTTCTAATGCTATAATTGATTTATTCGCTTTATGACGACCCCATTCCTTATAAAATCTCTTCTTTTCTCCATTCTCATAAACAATTTGAGTCAAACAAAACTAGATAAACAAAACGGCGTTGACTTTTGATTATTTGCTATTTAATTAGGATAACCTCTTTTTGTGCAAACATTTGAGCAATTAAATATTATTTACTTATCATGCCATTCATTCTATTTATTTTTAGGTACGAGATGTTTTATTTTTGTCCAATTGTAAACGGCGTAAGTCAAACAATACTTAACATCCCTCTTCCATTTGGGCAAATAAATAATAAAATTTTATATGTGAGATATATTCAACTGACAAGACAGCAACAAAAGACTGTGCTTCAGTATGCAAACAAAAGTGTATAAAAATATTTCTCTCGTTTCGATTTATGTATGTGAGTTGAATAAATAACATTTGCTGTGTGTGTTGGTTGAAAAATAAGCTTACACTTTGTGTATTTCGTATTTGACTTTTGATAGCCAGCCAATCGTCTTGTTGTGAACTTGACACACTTGGACAGAAGTTTCGACAGAAAGTATTTTTAATGCCTAAAAGATTTTTAATTATCGATTTATGTAATTGAAATCTGATTACATTTTAAATTTTATAGGAAAACTATATTTGATTCCAATAAGTTTTTCTTGCTCTTCAAGGGTACCTAAGCTGCAGTTCCCGAATTTAATTTTTCTCTCCCACGATTCCGTTTTAATAACCCACTTGCTGTGGAGTATTCAAATTTCCGATTCCGAACGTGTGAAAAGAGTCCATCGAGAATGCGGCGAATCAGCTTGGTTGAGCAAAATTAGTTTTTTCATAGTCCAGCTGTTGGACACGATTGCGGAATGTTTCCTCGTTTGCATATGAAATGATGCAACAGCTGTGTCATCGCCGGGAATTGAACGGAACAAATGCAAAAATGAAAGACACGTTTAATAAATAGATGCTGATTGGGTGTACTTAAATAGTGTCGATATGAACCAATGGCTGTACAAAAATATTCTTGATATACTTCGTTTCTTTCTATACTATTTTCTTTAAATTCCTCTATAAAATTTAGTGCTTTAAAAGTTGTTAAACCATTTTCTCCATCCCACATCCCCAATTATACGGAGAATACACAAGAGCTTACATATTTATGACAGCGACTCAGGAAGCAGACAAAACACACTCCACCCGAATCGATTACAAAGGTCTGGGATTTATGCGTTTTGGGAGTCACAAGAATAAAGTGATCCGAAAAGCCAAACGGTGGCTGCTGGCTTGCCTCTTCAAACTCGAACTGCCTAACTAATTTCCATAACAAACACACAAAAGATAATTTGGTTGCTGGTCTCTAGAGGTGCTAAAAATATTTAGTTCAAGTCCAAAGCGTCGGACAATCTATTATACATCAGGCACACAACCATTTCTTGGTTGACAAAATTGAAAACAAATTTAAATGTTAATATATTCCACAATGTGACACCGCCTTGGAGATTAATGAAAACCCAGGCTGGTTCCCGAGGGAGCACCTGTTTTGTTTGTAGTTTTTCTTGTGTTCAGGCAAGTGCTAAGCACTCATGGCTTTAACCAGATATCTCACTGCTGAATGCAATTTGCTTACAATATTTCATATAAATAGCAGATACACTCGTGATTGGAAAATTGATCACAACGAGCAGGCCAGAATAGCGCTGGAAAACAGAAAATATATAATGAATATAATAATAATACCAAATAATTTATTAGCACATTTTGTTTGGGCTATTTATAAATCATGTTTATATTATTATGTATCTTTGCGGGGATATTATAATTTCAGAGTTAAGAATGTATTTTTCATGGTCACCCTTTCAATATGAATTGACTGTCATCACTTTAATGGCCCGCTACTGTATTAAATCAATGTTCGATTTATGCGTACATGTGTGCGTTGATGGGTACATGTGTGGGTGCACACTGTAAACAAAGCAGCAGTAAGACTGCATATTCTAGCCCGTGCAAGAATTTGTTTTCTTTTTGGGTCAGACAACCAAAAACAAAGGGGAAAAACAGAGATCGGGATGGAGAAGGGCATTGAGGAAGCAAAAGAGATAGATAGAGGAGCCTTTAAAGCCAAACCCATTGAACTGGGGATCCCAGCGTCGGCATTGATGTGGAATTAATAAAGCGTGGCCCCACGCTTAGAACAAACAAAAAGAAGGGAGACACATATAGTAGCTGAATGAGTTCCAGAATGGAGAAAGTAAAAAGAGATAGAGCCGGGGATAATTGCAGTCCGCGGCGCGACGGTTCAGCTGCAGTTTTGGTTTTTCCGCGGACAGACAGCCCCTGAGCCTGGATGCTATAAAAGCGATTTATTAATGTCAGCCAGACAAGTGCCTGCTGGCGTCAGTGGGTGCGGAGCCGGAGCCGGAGCCCCTGGCGGAGTGGATGCGGAGCACATATCGTACTGCACAACTGGAACAGCACCACCGGATCAGCTGCACCACTAGGCGACTGGTGTCTGGGTACTGTGGTTGCAGGCCCACGAACAGTGGGTAAGGGAGATTTATATCGTGGTATTAAGCATTTTAATTAGCCACAGAGATAGCAAAAGTGTCTTACACGATGATTGATTATCCATAAAATTCTTTTACAAATGGCTAATCTTAATTACATTCCAATATATATTAGGGCATAACATCTAACAAGTTTTTCATTTGCGTTCAATTACAATATTAATACAATATGTGATGATATTTATCAAAAAATAATTAAAAGACAGAAAACAATCTTATATTATCTGGAAAAAGGGCTTGCATGGCAAAGAACAAATGTATTGATTATGTTTTAAATTAACGTTTTTTTTTTGTATGTTCCCCAATAGTATTATTATATTATTCTTCTAAGACACATTTATATAACAGATGTATATAAAACCACTTAGTTCTTTCTGCATTTACAAAGCAACTTTATTTACGTGAATTATATTGTTCCTTGGTGTTAATGTCTGCATTAGTTGATTAACTCATCAAATATATTTTGCCACACTGTACATGGCATGTTTGTAATAATGTTGCTAGTGATGAGCATCGGCTCATGTTGCTGCTGCTGCTGCTGATGTTGATGTTGCTGTTGTGGCGACGACGGCAGCTGCAGATGTTTACCCTGTGTTCCTCGCCCTCGCTGGCTATCTCTTTCCCTCAGCGTGTGTGGAAGTGTAATGCGTTCGAGTCGTGGACAAAGTGATTCATTCATTCGCCTGGCAACTGCTCGCAGCCAACATTAATGTTGATTACATGCCGACAGTTTGTACATAGACTTGTCATTTGCACCATAAATGGCAGCAAGACCAACATCACCTCTCTTCTCTCAAATCCCACAAACACATAGGAAAATTGGGTTCTGAAATTCAAAATATATTTGCAGAACTATAAAATTCTTATTGCTCTTTTTATTTGTTTCCGTCGATAATACTCGATACTTTGTTTTTTTATTTGGTTACCTGTGAATATACAAATAAACTATTTCTTTATTTTTAGCTCAGTGTATCCAAAATGCATATAACCAATTGCCATGTTTTATTTTTCAGTAATTCGACTTTTATTTGCTATACCTTTTTTTCTTTATTAAATTCTAGCGTTGAGAGGATTTTCGTTTTGGGAGAACTTATACTAGTATGCGGTAGTTTCTTTTATACAATATTTACTTGACGACCGCTCCCTATTTTGAGGTAGGTCTTCCGCGTTTTGTTTGGAGTTTGTTTGTGTTCAGTGTTATGTTTGGTAATTATTCTAATTGTTACGCAACGGTTATGGGATAAAGTGGTGTGTCAATGGGGAACTTGATTTTCCCCATTTCTGTGCGATACGGTTGGTTAACCCTTTTGCAACAGCATCAAAGGCAGCCGAGATGTATCTCCTAGATACTTGAGAGTGCCTTTCAGCCGAGCTGAGTGCAATCGAAAAGTTTGCATCGCTTCAATTGCATAGTTTTCCCCACCGCCCACATCCCCTCTACTGGTATTAATTAACCAAAGCAGAAGCAAGTTGATCCAGTTGCTAAGTGGCGAGCGCAATGCAGGTACTTCACTGCCATTAACAGACCGAAAATAAAGTTTTTCCCAAAGTTCGGCTATGGTAAGCTCAAAGTGGAAGATGCATTTAATTTGCTGGGCAAATTTCAAAACTTTCGTTTGAATAAAATTCATACCAATGGTATTACCAAATTAAAATACTATATTTAATAAGAATTAATACAAAAGGATTTTGGATTTTGTTTTTAATTAATACAAACATTACTTAGAACGTATAAATTAAACAAAAAAAAAAATCATAGCCCAACAATGAGAAACATAAATCTCAGACCACAATCTAACCGCAAAAGTAATGTAATCATTGAAACAAAAAACAGAAGTAGAAAACCCTTGATGTGGGTTAAACAACAGGAAAAACCAAATCAAATTAACGATGTTTTAGGGACGAAACCACAGAACGCATATTTCACGCCAAGCAGAGGAAACGACCCGAAATTCTTCCGTTTAGTGTAACAGAAACAAAATAAAAAATCACCAAAATTATGAGAAAAATGTGCCATTTCATGTTGAACCCGTTTTTCTTCTCTTTTCTAGAGGATTTAGCACTTGAGCCTCGGTATCCAATTCTCAGGGCTCCACTCACCATTCTATACGCCTTTTTTGAGTTTCTGTTTCATATTTCTAGTCATACAGTTGAGTGAATTTGACAAATTGTAAAATGGTCCACAACCCAAACCAAAGGACTACAACAAAAACATCAAGGCGAATAACATACAAGTTTTTGCACATACATATTATGAAGGACATGTTATACAGTGTATACTAATGATTATTAATGTTCATAAGGATTTGGGCAAAACTTCTCGTTTCGCATTTTCTTTGTTCCCCTTCAGGGTTTTTTCCTCGCTCGAGTTTAATGGTCTGAGAGATGGGCCAGTTGCCCCTTTTTGTGTTCTGGCTCGAAATGTGTCGTGTAATTGAAAAGAAATTTAAATAAGTAAGATTAAATAATGAAAAAAAGAGACCACGAAGATGTACATTTCTGGAATCGCAAACTCTTCAGCTATTAGTTTTAATAATATATATTTTTTACAGAGTATACCTACAGTTTGATTTCTAATTTATAAAACAATTTACTTGAAGCATTCCAAATTGCATTTTTTTTATTTAGCCTTTATTGGAAAATAATGAAAAAAGGAAATGACTTTGTTTACTACAAATTACGCGCAACTGCACGCATAATTGTTGGCTAATTATATCATTATTTCACAGCATCGACTGCAAAACCACAAAAACAAAACAATAAAAATTTGTAAAATAATACAGATAGAGCAAATATTTTGTTTGCGCCATGATCGGTTGAAACAGATTCACACAATTTATTGAACAAGTCCACAAAATGACCAAATTTTAATTCGCAAATTTATGACAATAAATTTTTAATTGTCAACAAAACAAACACAAGCAAATTTAATTGATGTCTAATGAAAATTGGCACAAAATAAAATTTCAAAAGCAATTTACGTGGCTGAAATAAACCATTAATTCTGGGTGTGAAGGCTACCCACAAATCTGATCGTAAAACAAATTTACGGCACTTAAAAATAGAGTTGTAAATTAAAAACTAATTTTCATAGAAAAATCTTGATAAGGTCTGAGTGGATTCAAGGTGATATATTGATATATAAGGTAATTAAAAATACGACACGTTATATTCTAAATTTAAAAAAATTGTTATTTTAATACGCCGGCGAACACATATATATATATTACTAAATATACACTAAAGATTGATTCTTTAACTAGAATGTTCATAAGATTTGCTTTCTTAAACTTTGAATGATAGATCTTCAAAATGATTTTGTTGTTTTCTTGTCTTAGAGTTCACAAAAACTAAACTAGTTGTGCGTTTAAATTGATAAAGTTTAGTCTGGTGACACCAGATTTTGTAGTATTTTTGTACATCTCCTCACTGAGGGGTGTAATTACTAACAAAATCAAGAAACTTTTCCTCTGCTTTTGGCCAGCTAATGATTGTTTGATAAGCTCTTCAGGGCAGGAGGGAATGCAAAGAAAGAAAGGAGTACTGCTCGGAGAAACAAAATGCGGTGGATTATTTATAAATAACGGGGCGGAGGGATGGACTTGATAAAGGACCCTGAATAGCGGAGCAACGAGGCGTAAATAAATAAAACAAAAAGCCGGGGAAAGTGCCGAACAAGTTGCACTTGTCGTCGTCCATTGGCCATTGGCCATCCGTCGTCCTTTCATCCTTGCTCGCTGCTAGTTTGCCATTATATATATTTCTTTTTTGGGGCTTCCCTGCTGTGCAGATATGCAAGTTGCATGACAAAAGTTTCACAATTAAAACGGCAACAACAACTAAATTTTAAAGAGAGACTTGTGGCTGGAGCCTTAAATTTTTATATGCTGGCCGAGTGAAATTCATAGTCAAAGTCTATTTTATAGCTGCAACAGAAGTTTTTCCCCCACTTCCACTGCCGAGTGCCCTTTTCGGAAAAGTTTCCCATTTTTCTTGTTGCCTTTTTATGTTTTTGTTTTACAGCCTTCTTTTTTTTTGTCTGGTGGCAAGCCGGAAGTTGTTAGCATGAAATCTGATTTGGGGAGGCAGCGACGGGGAATTTCTGGCTTTTTGGATTTTGTGCATTGTGTCGGCTTAGGACTGGGAAAGTTAAGGGCTGGTATGTAGTTGAATGAACTATGAAAGGGTTTGGTTTTAAAATAGATTTGCCCGATGATTTGCTCAACAAAAAGTTGTTAAACTTTATGATTGTCTAAATGATAAAATGTGTAGATAGTTTGGTTTATTGTAAAACTTTTAGCTAATATTTAAAGTCAGATTTAATTATGTCTTAACTTTAAATATAGGAAACACAGACTATCTGACATGAAGGAATCCTTCCAAAAGCTTTTAAAATAGTTTAACATCATCAACTTGAATCTCCCATCAACTTTTGACATCTTCCAAACAACAATTGTCAAAGTATGAACATATTGTGGATTTGTGGCGAATTCCCAACAATTCAAAGTTATTAACACTTAGCACACACTTAACATATGAATTCATAGCATTGTAAAAGCTTTTAAAATGCTTTTTAATGACCACAAACTAAACTTCATATATGACGATAACACAAATTATAAAAACACAACCGAAAACAAAGTCAGTAAGGGTAATGGGACCTATGGGAGTTTAAATTAAAAGTTGGTCGCTTTGGGACCTTATTCGGGTTTTATTCCCTCCTTTCTCCTTAATGATTCAAACTCCTCTTCAGAGTGCATAAATTTTACCCTTGAGAATTTTTGTTTTTAGTTTTTCATAAAATAAAACTCACAAAAGCAAACCCAAAAGTAATAATAATGTGTTGCTCCCAAACTATTCCCAGCTTTAAGGGTATTTATAATTTATAACATCGCATATAAAAATGGGTTACAAACCACTGAGAAGCTCTAAAAGCCCAACTAAAAAAAGTTCATTAAAATTACTTGTTCCATGCTTCAATTATTTTATTTATCAATTTCATATTAACAGCCTATACGTAAAGCGATTTTCATACAGCTTTGCCACCTCAATGACCACAAATTAGAACTTTAATAAAATCGAAATGGTTTTGATAAAATCGCTGTTCATGAAATACTCATATATACATATGTATGTACATGTGTACATGCGGGTACATTTGCATACGTATAGATTTATGCCTGCTATTTGTTACCTAATATAAAATGCATCAATTCAGTTGCCTAAAGCCCGCCTCTCGAGGGCGTGGCAGTGCCGTGCTAAATATTTCGCGCTTTATGATTTTTACATGGTGAAATCTGAATGAAAAATAGTAAGAGCTTAAAATCATTTTTATTTTATTTACACAGACCGCAAAAATCAATAAATTATGTTTTACAAAAATTAAAAATAAATTAGGCTGCTAAATAAAAATAAAAAACAACCATAAAAAACAGAATTTTTCAAACGCTGATAAGATAACTTAGCTTTATGCCCTCTGTTTCACTTTTATATTCTTGTTGTTGTAATCAAATCAATAAGCAAGAATAATGCTCGAAAGGCACATATTAATTAATTTAATTTATTCATATTTTTCATACGTTCATATTTTTCATACATTTTCTAATATAACACAAATGTGTTGATACAATAGTGTTTAGCTAATTTTTAAGTTGTTTCTGGCTCAAGTTCTTCTTTATACTTCATGGCCACTTTGCAACTGGAATTTTTAATTACACATTCCACAAAATTATTTACAAGGCACGTTTCTACTTGATATATACATTGTTCAGCAAATACAAATGGGTTGCATTTGTGTTACCCCAATGAAACTTACACAAACAAATCCTTTACGAAACTTGGAGCAAAACAAATTACAGAAAATTGCATAAAAGAATTTAATGAAATTTAATTCCAGGAACGAATAAAAATAAAATGAGCTACAAGTAAAAGCGTGAAAACCAAACAAAATAAACGAATTTGCTTGCAATTAGTCCAAACTAAACGAACAAAAATAGTTTTGAATGAAGAATACTTTAATTACCCTAAAATAAAAGCTGTAGGCCATGTTTAAGTCACCAATATTCATATTTCCGATAACGGACGAACGGTTTTCAGGCTCAGTACAATTATGTAAGTCAACACATAGACATTGCACATTGAGAGACAATTTGGTTGTTTCTGCCTCTGCCGCTTGTCAAGTCAATTGCGTAATTAACATTCGTAAGCAGTTGCAGGCAACATAGGAAACGCTCAGACTCGAACCCCTGGCTCTACTCAACCTAATTGAAATTTTGGATAGAGGCCAAATATAAACAACTATCAACCAAACTGTTTTGCCCTTTGAAGGGCCATTTCTAGCTGCATCCGAAAATTATAATTTTAGAACGATTCGGATTAAGTTGTGTGCCCTGATCTCTTGTCATAAGCATATGCTATTCTACAAAGGGCAACAGCCGAACCCTCTCTTCACTTGCCAAGTTGGCTAACAAAGCAACATAATCATTAAATTCCTGAATTCACTGTCTCAATATGTATTTAATGCCCGGCTCTAGGTGTGCCTAATAAGCATTCAAAATGTATGACATTTAAGATGTGCAGTTCATGTTCAATTCTATTAAATATATATTTATTATGACTCTAATTTAATAGATGCTAAGTTTCCCAGCAATTCATATTAATTGCTGGTAGATCTTAAAGTTTAAATGTTGTAAACTACTTATTGCGCATCAGTTATTTAATTTAAACACCTATCTTCTCTTTTCCAGGTAAACAGAATTTAAATAAAAAAACCAAAACAATGCAATTAATTGGAATGACAGACAAATCCTGTATTTTTTAACTATATTTAAAAGTGTAAGTAAAATTTGGATCTGTTTTGGAATACAAATTTTGATCTTTGTAAACTTTTTTTGAATTGTTATTTTTGTAGAGTTTTTGTTTTGTTAAATCATTTAAAATTTTGAGCATCTAGGGGAATAGGGCAAAACAGCTGAAAAATAAAAGTTTTTACATATATGATTTCTTTTATAAAAGTCTTGCAGCCATTAAACTATAAATATTTTATCAGAAATGGGTTATCAAAATCCGAATTCTCAAGGGAAAACCTCTCATATTTGAAGTAAAGAGCACTTCACATATATATTTTTAATTATTTTTAATGGATGGCTTTCAGAGCTCGTTAATGCTCATTGGGATTTCCAGTTGTAACGAAATGTATAGCTTTAGTCACGCTCAAAAGTGCTTAGGCATCATGATAATTTTTAGCGTCGCCTACTTGTTTTTCCCTGTGGTAATTACTAAAAATCTAAACCGCACTTCGTGTTCGAGAGGTTTTCAAGCAGGGAAATGATAAATATTTCGATTAGTGTTCAATTAAGTGCACATAACTGTAGATGAACCTGCAAAACGGAAACCTGTCAAAGTGGGAAAACTGTTAATTGAATTGCTCTAGTCAAAACCTATCCAGGTTCATTAGGGAAGAAGTCGAGCATCGACATCTTGGTAAACACTGATGTAAAAAGACAGATTCACACTGAAAAAAATTGGAAAAAATGACTACGAACTTAAGCTGTTACTAAAGCTCGTATATTTGACATTCTAAAGATGTAAATTTTATTTTCAAATTGAGTTTAAGTTACAATTTAATTTTAGTATATAATATTATTGAACTAATATGTACGCAGTTTTATATAAGAACAAAGTAAACATTTTTATGGGTCTTTTGTACTTTAATGACTGATACATATTTTTTTTCTGTGCAGCATCCGTAGCTGGATTTCCAATTTTAGATTGCTTTTCATTAGCACTGTGTAAATTTGTTGGGCAAAGCCCGTGTATCTGCGTATTGGTATCTTGTATCTGTTTTACTGCTCTGATTACCGCACTAGCTTGTATGTAAGGCTAAAGTTCAGTAAACTCTTGCATGTCATTTTTATATATAAATATAGTATTAAAATTTATTATATAATTTATAATTTTGCTTGCTTAGTGTGAAATTACTGATAGTACAGAATCTCTCGAGTCTTATCATTTCGACCTATTCCACCTCAGACCCAATCTTTGTAGATCCCAAAAGCAAGCAGATAAGGCTAACTACAAGATTATATAAAGAATACAAACTGCAAAATTCCCATCTTTTTATAAAAATACTAATAGTTGACTGCATTTATTACCTCCCATTTGCTGTAGATTTTTATTTTGAATTTTGTTTTTACATTTACACGAGCACTGCATTAATTTAAACTACCTCATTACACTGGCTTACAAAATTAAATCGACAATTTACTCCATAGATGAAAGTTTGGTTTTTGTGCAACAAAAACAATTTTTGAATGTTCCTAATCAGGAAGGTCCACCTGCACAGAAAGACTAAACCTTCATCTCAGGAGTAAATTGAATATTTAATTTTGTAAGCCAGTGTTGTTATTATATACGATCAATTGATTATCAGTAATTATTTGAAATTCTGTGTTTACTTCGACCGGTCACACTACCCTTCGAAACTCGCCGGAGAAAACCCTCAATCAAGTGATAAGCAAAACACGTTCTCAGTCGGTTCAGTTGGGTTTAGACGTTGTGCTCAGCCGGTTCAACTTTTTAGAGTGAGCGATAATTTCAGTGCGATTGTGTGGGTACGTTGAAAATTGTTTACCAAAATGTTTACGGTTTTTTGTGAAATTTAAACATTTAACAGTGTAGTTTAATTCTCCGCAAATACCTTATAAAGTGTGCTTTGCCTACAAAGTCAAATAAATACGGTTAAAAGAAAATAAATGGTTTAGTTAAAAATAATTCTTAGTGGATTAACATCTGATTTACGAATGATTTTGTGATCTATAAAAATGTAAATATGTAATTGAACTGAGCTTTAGTTCACACACAATTAGGTGAATGAATTTAAATTAAAAGTGCCACAAAAAATGATTTATTTTTGGGTTTTTACATTCCCATAAATATTTGAGCTTATTTCAAGCTGACTCACTCAAGTGGAATACATATTTTCTTTAGTCAACAAGCAATAAATCAAAGTTAATGCGATTAGCAGCCTTGAAGATGATCGCCCACTTGATTGCCAAATAAATTGCGTATAGTGTTTGAAGACTATAGAGTATTTATTAACTGTAGCTAAATATTCTGCTTGATAATATCTTGTCATGACAGAAAATCACTCGGCATGACGCAAAATGTATACACAAACTGAACTTCCGCTTGAGACACGAGCCACTCGACATTCAATTGCAGAAATCTTCAAACCAATTTTTTGACTCTAAAAGGCTTTTGCCAAGGCCAAGGTGGTGTTATATTTTTAGCAGTTTATTTAGTTTTTTTTAAAACTTAAATTTACAATTGATTCGCTTCAGAGCGACAGAGAGGCAGATAAATAAACAGAAAGAGCGACAGACCGAATACACCAATTAAGTGTCTCAAGAAGTGAACGGACCAAGAAGCGCATTTCAATGTCAATACAGAGATGAAAATGTTCATAAAACCTAGAGCTAAAGCCACAGCCATTTTAACCGAAAGGTCAGTCAGTCGAAGTTTGTTGGGGCTCACTCAATTGAATTGTGTAACTTGAAACGTTTAAGTATAATTAAAGCAGCCCCAAGGCAGCGACCAGCAATGTTGAAGACTGAAGCCCCAAGAGATCGCTTTTGAAGTTTGCATTTTTAGTGGAGTGAGTGATGAGTGTGCGAGTGAGCTTTGATCTTTTTCTACAGTCTGACTAATAACAGTCATTATGCCCTACAGGAAAACTAGAGTACCTACCAATTGCAAAAAAACGTCTTAGATTAGCAAATCTAAAAATATTCTTTACAAATTTTTGGTTTTTTTTTTGTTCTGTTGTTTCTATATCCGCACGATTATTAATCCTAGTCAAACTAAACATGAAATCACAAAAACATGGCATCAAGAAAATCAAAAATATTCATTGATACCTGCTATTAAACTTCCAACCGAAATCTCCGACTTAAAGTCATACATATTCCGCATTAATAAACATCAGTTTGAACCTATTTCCATATGACCTGTTTTTGTTAGACTTTCACTCGTTTCCTCCGGTTTTCTGTATTTTCTTCTCTCCTTTTTTTGTAAACGCCCTGAAACGAGCATGTGAAACGGCATCTCCTCCAACACTCTTGAGTTCCAAGTCCTGTTGAAGTTTCCCACTGCAGCATAATTTTCAATTGCTTTGGGAAAGCCAGAGCCTTCGGTTCAATTCGATTCGATTTTTGCCCAATCCACCACAAACTGTCAGGTGAGAAGGAGAGGAAAATGGAAAAAGTCTCCATTGAAATCTATCCGGCACTGATTTTGCTGCACAAATGAGCAGACCTCGATGTGTCTGATTTGACATGTAGGATGGTTGTCAAATCGATGCCATGCTGAATTCTATTCCTGCCTGAACGAAGGAGGTGAAAAACAGTTCTAACTCTCCGGTTTTCGGTCAGAATATTTAATTAGGACAATTGACTTGACTTTGGCTACCAGCCCTTCTATTTTGTAAGTCAAAATTTGATAAACTCGTTGAAGTTTAATTGTTGGCAAATGGTTTTGCATACTAAATAAAAAGGAAATTGGTGTCGAATTGGGAATAGTAAGTGGAAAACACAAATGAAGGTTCTTTGTGCTTGATACAAACGATTGTCGTTAGGTGTTAATAGCGCTTCAATGTCAATAACAGAAATAAAATGTTGGAAATTTTAAAGTTTTTTTTATAATTAAATTATAATCTAAAACACTCCTTTTTGGACGAAAAAATAAATCATAATTGTGGTTAATTTTTCTCCACTTACAAACCAGAAACACAACTCCTGTGTCTCCCTCCAAATAGGCAGAAAAGGCAATTTCGCATAAAAGCCGCAAACAGATGAAACCAACAGGGAAAAGCCAAAAATAAAAGCCAAAAATGAGAGAAGACCAAAGTCAGCCACAGATTTGTCCCACAGGCAGACATATGAAAATAATGCGTGCCATACCAATTTCGATGCAGTTGCCAAACAAACCTTAACCCCTTTTTCTAAAAGTGCAGAGAAAAACAGTTTTGCATTTTCTAAAACAATTGGATATTATTTAGTCCTGGGAATTATACACTATTTTGTTTAAAATTGCAATCAATATTGGTATCTAGACGTTCTACGCAGATCTTAGTGGCACTCCTAAATATTTTATTTGTATGAAAAGGTAAATCTTTTTTTTAAATACAAACTTTTTAATAATGCGCCTCAGGGCATCTCGTATTTTGTTGTAAGGTAACATAAGCTTATGTTTGTTTTATTTGATTTATATATATTTTTATTTGGAGTAAATTGTATTCAACTTACAACGAAACTTTTTTTTTTGTTACTGTGTGATGGATTTGGTTGAAACAGAGCTTTGCACAAAAATCTCATTCGGCAATGTAGACTTGACCAGAAACCGGGTTTTGTGACGGATTCCTGGGGCCAGTTGAAATTAGCATGCATGTGGCTATGTGTGAGCGTAATTACCAAAGGCAACAGACACTCCCACCGCTTGACAGACACCACCCCTCCATCGAGCTCCAACCACTGACATTTAACCCACCTAATTCAGTTCTAGGATTGCATTATCTCTATGGGGCGTGGCGCCATCAGTTCAAATTTAAAGTTCCGGCAGGTTTAGGGGCCAAAAACTGAATCGCTTGTCAATCATATAATTATTGGCACACAAAACGACAAACAACCACCCTTGGCCACCCCACTTAATTGTTTTTGCTTGTTTTGGCTTTTGCGGTTTGCATTATTTATGAGAAGGAAGTGGAACAACCCTTTAATCCTCTTGTCGGGGGAATTCGGTGGGTGCAATTTCTGAACCCCGTCTGTCGACTGCAGCCGTTTTAATGCTTAAGAATAATTCTCCACTTTTGTTGTCGTCCGGAATTAAGTGAATTGTCAATTTGCTTGTCAATTGCGCATTTACCCCTTGAGGTTAGTCTGGTGGTTTTAAATTTGCGGGTCTCGTTTCGGTGGGTCAGTGTCGGGACTTAAGGATTACATTGGGGGTCGTTTGCTTTCGGTTGAATTAGGTCAAAGTTCAAATAAATTTTTCACCAGATTTAGGGGTTGTTCTGTGAAGCTTTACAATAATTAACAATGCAGTTTTTCGAAGCACCTTTAGATTACTTACCTATCACAGAGTACTTAAAAAAGAAAGTATTGTAGATATAGAAGATTTATGTTTTCAAAACGTTTAATAAAACATACTGCTCATAAATTATTACATTTTACATATGCATTTTTCATTGCGTTGAAGAAAAACTTTAACTAAAACGAATAAATCTATGAAACATAGATTTGATTTGATTTCCGTCATTTATTATTGCATTAATTTGATAAAGTTTAAATAGATATTACCAGCATGTTCTAATCTAATAACCCTTCAACCATTTTCACCGCAAACAGCAATTAGTTTGAATTTACACATGCATTGCCCACTCTCACCAAAATTCCCGCAAAAATTTACAAAAATTCCTATTCTCGCATCCCGTGAACATTTTGCAGTATAATCCGTTTAGCCGGGCTTCGGTTATTTGTTTATACAATGGCATAGGTGGAAAATATGGTGAAAATACAGACAAACTAAAGCCACACATGCCACCCACCTATCCCGATAACAAATCCCTGTCATAGTTACGTTAGGCGTCGGGGTTCCCGTCTGTCAGGACTGATTTTAGTTGCTTGGGCCGAGTCCTTTGTCAAAATGCGGCTTAAAATATTTTGCGCAAATATTTTCATGACAGGTGCATGAAACAAATACACCCACAAGCTTGCACCCAGAACTGTATTAGTGTCAGGGACGCGTGTCTGATATATACACAGCCCCACATCCTGTTTTAGTTTCGTGAAATCCGTTAATGAAAGCCAGCTCAACCTAATGGAGATTTATTGTTTTTCACATTTCTGCCATATAAACTGACTGTCACATTTATTAGATTACGTTACGTGTCTTCTCCTGTCAGCATTGTTGGGTTACTTTTCTGGGTTTTGATTTTACCTTTTGTATCCCACATCATGTGCATGTTCGTTAATGCGCTTAGTGCATTGTGAAATATCAGGAAAATCAAAATGATTTATAGTTTATTTCCAAGCGGATCACATGATTTTTATGACCATCACGCAAAATACCGCACCTTTATCAACTACTTCGTTGATGAATAATTTTGGTTTTATTTGGTAAAAGATAATACAATTCTGCTCTGTTGTTGATATTGATATTGATATTTATAAAACGGTGAAATAGTTGCTTTATCTCTAACAACGTTTTGAATAATTTTATGCAAAACGTATCGAAATATATCTCTTTACAAAAATTATATGTTGATATTTATCTGCTGAATTGTGGTTAGTCTAAAATGCTAATTATCTGTACAAACTACTATATCAGTCGACGACTAATTGCGAATTGGTTGCCTCTCTTTGAATCCAATCACACGTGGGTGCTCATCATGTATTCATATTACATATCTCATTATTGATCAGAAGAGCAGTATGGAAACTCAGCTCAGATAGAGTGAGCAAAGCCTTTCAAACTAATTAGCATAGACAGCAATTAGTAGTAATTAAATCATATTCAAAAGACGGCAGCCAAACGCATTTCAGACTATCTCTGACTTGCCTTGTGTCTTGAGCTTGTGTCTGTGTCAATGCCTCTATCCCTCCATCCTTTGCCATCTTTCCCTGTTTATATAAGCGCATTGACAAGGACTTAACCACGCACAGAGCCAACTTCAACGATTTGCCTCTGACCTGCCGCAAGAAGATCCAAATGAATGGCATCCACCAGGTGGAGAAAGTAGGGGAAGGGGCCAACCACTTGACACAGATACAGATACAGATACACCAGCGGCCAAGACGGTAATGTCAACAATGCGTCAAAGTAGAATACGGGGTTTTGGGTTAGTAGGTTCTCAGTGCTGTCAGGTCGTCACATTGGTACAACGGAAATCCGGAAAAGAAACCTTGACTATTTAATAAATCTGATGACTTTACTTAAGTTTTTTAAAAGAAATCCTTTTTATTTATTTCGGAAGTTGTTTTATTTGTTTGTTTTTTTTTTTCTTAATTAAAAAAAGAACCAGCTAGATTTGTCTGTCATAAAGCTGAACAGACAACATTAATTTGAAAGTTGTTTGAGTGTCTGTTTCAGCTTCAGTCCAAGATTTTTTTTGTACTGTTTGTTGACTTTTGGTTATGGCAACACCTTTGGCCTGCGAATAAAACCAGCCCTTCAAGTTTATCTAAGAGATTTTTTAAACTGCTGCACAGGATGTATCGAAAGCAGACTGAAAAAAATACATATGGTTAAAGAAAATATAGTTTGTTTCAATAACTGAAGATTTTAATTTTCTTAAATTATTTTGAGACTTATTTTAAAACTCAAACTAAAGTTTAGGGTTGGGTTTTTGATAAAACAGCTAAATAACTTTATACTTTATAATCATATTATCTTTATAAGTTGACGCAATATCCTGATTTCATGCACTTAATTTTTATTTAATGTTTTTTTTTACATCTGCTATTTTTTTTTATGTTTGTCGTTTAAATTCTAATCACCTGGCAGCTTTCTGGGTGTGAAAAATCCGGCTTGCAGAGCACAGTTTCCCCAGATATTGACAGCGGATGGCGAAAAAGAGTGAAAACTGCCACTCTTGTGTTTGATTTGCTTTTGGCTTTCGATTTCTGCTGTCACGTCTTGTCTCTTTGTGGGCTTGACTTCCATCGACACTATAGCAATCTACATCAGAGCAGCAGTTCACTTTTTTTTTATTGATTGCAATGGACTTTCCGATTTTTTTTCGTATGAACTTTGCGCCATTTTTGGTTGGGTTGATTTCATGTTTAAAGTTTTGTAGTTTTCCCCAAAACTTTTTCTTGCACAGAAAGTTTTCCGCAAACTGGCGACGAGCACACAAAAGTAGGCAACAAATTGTACACACAGTATTATGTGCAAACTACTTTAACACAGGCACGATTAAACAGCAAATGTTTGCGTTAATTTCTAACGAAACATATCTAGTCCCGATCTGACAAATCCCAATAAAAACAGGAACTTTGCATGGGAATTTTTCCAGTGGTCGCCTTGGGTCTCGAAATTCTGCCTTTTCACAAATAAAACTAATTGAGTCTGTCGGTCCCATCCTCTCATTCAACTGCCCCTTATAATGCGCAAACTTTATCTCACATACAAATTTTATTTTCTGTATCTTTTTCCAGTCTGAAGTCGGTCTGAAGTGCTATCCTAGACTTTCCTTTTCTGCCACCGCCTGGCATCATCAAACGTAAGTCTTAATTTATGCTTAAGAGCGGCCTGAGTTGGGCCAGGGACTTTCTTAGTTGAAATGAATGAATAACTTTTTAGTCAATGCCATCGAAAAGTTATTTGCTTAGGACAGGCTGTGTCACTGGGGCGGAAAAGACGTCCCGAAAAGACATCAAGAAAACAAAAGCCAAAGCGATGACAAATGATAAATGATTTTATCCCAGCCAAATGCGAGTGTCTATGACAGCTCAGAAAATGTGAATATAAAATGGGAAAATTACTCTTGATAAAACAATAATTACTGTTTGGATTTTAATTAATTTAATTTTTTGATGTTTAAATTTACTAGCTAAGTATACTTAAACAAATTTTCTTTTAAGAATATCTTGTTATTAAAGAAAATCATTTCAAAATCGCCGCGATAGACAGTTGAGAAGTGGACGGAAAAAAACATAAAAGAAATAAAAGTAATATAGGGACAGCAGAAAACGTCAAATTTTTTCTTGTTCTCGCTGCTCACAATCTTCTCCTTATTCAACATTGAAGCCAAATATTTGTAAAATGACCATGAGCAAAAAAAAAACGAAAATTGTAAGGAACTAGATTTATATTTGAAGCTTGCCGAAAGCAATAAGAAAGGAACATTTTCGGCTTGGATAAATGCCTTGTTCAACTATCTCTTGATGAGCTGCCAAAGACTGTAGACCAAAAATAATTTTTGTGATGTCACCAGAAAATGTTGGTGAATGTAAACAAAGTTTGTGCGACGGAACAATAAGCAATGACACTTTGCATAATGAAATGGAATTTAAACTGAATTGCTTACATAGTAAATTCATAAAACGAAATGTTTATTTAAAGACGTTAAAGTCAACCAATTTCTATGACCTACCCTGCGTATGCCCAATATATTTGTAATCAACGTTGATGTTCCCGATTTAAAATTATTTTAAAATTAAATTATTATTTAAAATTATTTTAAAATTAGGCCATTTAAAAACTATTCGTTAAAATACACTAAAATCAAGAACTTTTACAGACCAAACATGCGTATACGTAATATATCTGTTTGTGGCAATTTTAAAACCATTAAACTAGCGCTGAATAGCCTAAAGTACAGCTGCTGAATTATGGCCAATGATTAGAAAGAAAGTTGCAAAAAAAGAGAAAAATCCGAAAAGAAACAGGAAAATCCTAGCTTTTAGCCCAAAGTCATAAATTAGTTGGAACCGGAGAGCAAAAAGGGCAGGCGAGGGACTGTAACATAAAAACGTCTGTTTTTGCTATAATTGGCCACATATTTTGCTGGCCTGGCCCAAACCGAGCCAAAACCAAACTCAGGTAACGTTAGTCCTCGCTTTTGCCAGTCCTCAACAAATGGGGATTTGTTACCATTACTGAAGCGGAGTGAGCGCGGCCCTTTGTGGGTTATGCATCCTGTAAACTAGAGCACTGTTTTCGGCCATATCAATATATATTTTCCAGAGCATGGACAGGCCAACAAAACGCAAACAAAAATAAAATAGGAGCAAATAAAATGCCTACAACTATCCCAGGTTGATGTTTGTTATGGAAATCCGGACAGGAAGGCGGAATGGTAATAATTTTGTAGATAGTTCCGTTGGGCTTCGCCTGTGGATGGAGATTTCGGGATATCACGTAAATGGAAATGAGCCCAAAAGAGATTTTTTGGATGGAGATGTGACCTGATGAATAAAGATAGAAGCGGTGAAAAAATATGTGTCCTGAAAAAAGTGTAATTTGGTTATGGTCCTGATTTAATATAAAAACTTTAAAATAGTTTTTTTTAGAAGGAAAAAAAAAGGGAACATGTTTAGGTTCATGTAAATTTGAGAATCCTGCAATTTAAATATAAAAACTTTAAAACTTTTCGCGTATGAATAAAATTTTTTTAAATTTTAAATTTTTTTCTTTTTATTTAGTCTTAGCTTCGGACAGACAGACGGACAAGGGAAGATTAAAATAAAAAACAACTTTAGTACAGAAATAACAAGTTTTGATAAAATCTATCGGTTCTTTAGAGAAAATTGTTTTAATTAAGTGTTTTAAAATAAATTTAATTGCCCAGTTTTGTTTTACACATTGTCACCCAATAGTTCTTTCAAAACACATTTGAAAGTTTATTTTTCTTGTTCACAACTTTGTGCTGAAAAAGCTAAAGTTATTGCAGAGCAGTCTAGGTATAATTTATTTGTTTCAATCCCATGCATATGAAAGTCAGCACTTTACCTCCTGCCAAAGCAATCAAAGAAAAGGCCCTACTCTTACTGTGAAAAAGTGACTGCAAAACACACAAATTGGCAAATGCCGATGAGTTTGTTGGTCCTGCAAAGGACATCACAGCTGCAGAAAGCTGGCCCAACGAAAATGCCAATTCAATCGCCCGCAAAAGGAGACTCACAAAACACACACACAAATTGAAAGACGCAATCGTCTAACGATCTCTAGCTCTTTGCCCCATCTTCTCTATTTTCTTTAAACATATTGGCAAATGTCGTTTGGTAGTCGTTATAAAACAAACACAGACACACAAGTGCAGCTATAAAGACACAGAGACGGCATGCACAATGCGCTCCAGTATGCCATTCTAATAATATAAACTTTACATAAATGTTTTCCTTGCAAATAGAACGGAGCAGCGAAACAGAATGGCTTGAGTGGGCTGCCAACAATGGCGAGGGGGTGGTGTGTGTTTGGGGGCAGGGCCTGTGTTTGAGTGTGTTTGCGCTGGACGCATCTGCTGAGCTGGCAATCGCATTGCAGTTTGTCAGGCGACGAGTCAGTCAGTCGACACAGTTGAGACCCTGTCGGAAAATGCTTTCTTTCTAAGAAATAGTTATTCCACAGTATCTGTATGACATGGAGAATAGTAATCCTTATGTGGAAAATGACAAATGTAAGTTCTTTTAAAAAGAAAAAATATAAGTGCATATGTTTTTTAAAATTCATTTTTTTATATTTTACATTTGTACACTTTTTATAAAGTTTTTCCAAAATTCTAACATTATAGTAATGTAATTTTAATTTGTTTGCCCAACTATTGTAAAGACTTTAAGAAATTGTTACAAAATATCATAAGGTTAAGACAACTTCCACCTCATTGTAATGTTGTTGTGGCTAAGTTAAAGTAACAGGTACACATCCAAACGACTTTAAAAATTTGTTTTCCCAACAATGCGATAAAGTCCAATATTTGGGTTTATTTGCCTTGTGCTTGATGTGTCACACATGTCGTATGATTGATTTATATTACAAAGCACAGAGAAAGAATTTGTTGCATTTCTGTGATTTGTCCCTATGCCCTGTTTCTATGCCTGACTTTGATATAATTTTTCGGAATGGAAAAACGAAAAAATGAACAAGAAACCACAACTTTGTGACTTATCTCCGTTGTCAGCTGTTGCACTTTTTTCGGCTCTGGCAAATTCCAAATTGAATAATTAATTGGAAGTGATTGATGTTTGATATGATGTTGAGGGAAGAAGAGACGTAGGAAGTGCTGCACACATATATGGTAAGACCACACAATGCAAGTGCCCTTGCGATTGGCCCCAGCGTCCTCTCACCCAACTAATTGAACAGCCTTGAGCTGCTGTCAGACACAGAGCACACACTCAGTCACATAAATAAATATTGCCCAAACAACCCGACCACACCTGACCAATCCTTTGCCTTCCGCTGCCACATCCTTGCAATCGTTTCATGTGGGTCAGGCCGTATATTGACCACGAAATGGCAAACATTCCCGTGGTATTTCATAGTTCAAATGTGTGTGGTCTGAGCAAATAAATAATATATAGTAGTGTGCTGTACTCCTTATATGTACTATACATGTGTTGGTCGTAGGGAATATGTGGTTTAAATGACAAACAAAATAAAATGAAATACAAAATGGCGCATAGCCAAGTGAAGTCAATGATGCACGGCCATATCTTGGTTGAGAAATACAATTCTGAAAAGGGTATCTAGGTTAAAGGAGGAAGTTTAACCAAAATTAAAAAGAAAGTCAAGTAGATTTGGAAAAATGTATTCCCGTTTAAGATAACCTTTTTGAGGATTTAAGAAAAAATAAATATTATTTTTTAAATTTAGAAGTAAATATATGTTTAATTGAAGTTCTTCCTCAAGATAAATATATTTCCCATATTTATTTTTAAAGAAATGTGTGATTGCCAGTCATAAAATAGGGTGTAATTGGTTTTACTGATGTGAGATGCATGTGCTCATTGGGCAAAAAAGTAAAAAAATAACTTATCTCAGAAGCGATTTATTTCTTTTGGTAACATAAATTACAAATGTGAACCCTTATTATCCCACAATCTGAGTATTACTTACACCCAACTTTTACTCTAATTGACCACGCCCTAGCCATTTTTTTGTTTGTCAGAGGGTGGCAGCTTGTATTTAACTTCTCGGCCGAGTAATATTTCAGCCATGCTTGAACTACCCAGGTGATTTATGTCGTGTATGAAGTTGTGTTTTTATTGTTGCCCTTTATATATAGGTGCAATCGTATATATATTTTATTGCCAGCGGTAGGCGACGCCAGGTGGCGCCACCTAAAAACGAAACATAAATCCACAGAGTTGAAAGGGTTATAAAAACGAGGCGGAAAGCAATTTAAGGAAAGACCGAGTTCATCTAGAGGAAAAAACTTTGTAATTTCCTTCCTTTTATGCAGTGAACGTTTGGTCAAATTAAAACGCATAACTCTCTTAATAGTTTCGCCTGCCAAGGGAAACCAATTAAAATTAAACCCAGCATAAATGGTTGATCAACTGGTTTAATATATGACTGCATACCTCTAGGCGAACACAATTTTTTCTATATTTTTCCACACCAATTGAGGAACAGATGTGTGAAATTGTCCCTATACAAGGAAGGGAAAAATCGAACGAATAAGAAAAAAGTGCCGGTGGGGCAAAAAATTCGTGTTCATTATTTATTTGATGTTTTCCCCGTGTCCTGGTTTTATTTATTTACCTGTGCATTGGTATTTATTTAGTTTTTCAATTCAATTGAATTTCCATTAACAAATTGCGCACTCTGCTCCTCGTCAGTTCCGCATCAACGTCGGCGTCATCGCCATTTTTATTTCCATTGCCAAACGAAGTTTCCACATTTTTCTGCTTGTCCAATTTATGGTCAGGTTTTGTTTCCGTTTATTTATTCTGGCGTGTGCTATATAAAAATAGCCATAAAAATAAATCAACAAAATTCAACATTGTTGCGAATGTATAGCTGAATTTTAGATTTTCCTCAGACTAAATTATAAATTTAGAAAATAATTGAAAGCAGCTATTGGTTATGGATGTATAACAAATTGAAATGGAATTAAGAATATTGATAGGAAATATTGATTATTAAATGCTAAATTGTAATTGAATATTTTAAAGTTTTCTGTACTTTGGAAGCATTTTAGATTTCAAGTATATGTTATTTTTATGTATACTATTTTTATCAATTATTAGTAAAATAAAATTTTAATAAAGTAATTAAGTCAAATCTAAACTAAACTAATTTAAGTAGTTCTCCGAAGTCTCAGGCTCTACCTGAGAATTATATTTGATACACACACACACCTTTAAATTTTCCATTTGGCAAATCAAATTCCATCGTCAACCAGGAAACCAAATTTCAACACTTTGTGGTGTGGCCAAAGTACTTCACTATCAGCACTCAGAAATCTGCCACATGCTTTCCTTTTCCAGGGTTTTTGGCCTTAATAAAGCCACACCACATCCTCCCACTTTTGAGGACTCTTGAATTATAAACAGGCTTCATTACCCATCCAGCCTTGACCGCATGACAAGATGGAAAATGTTGTGTTGAGTAGTGAAAATGGTGAGGCCAGAAAGGGGGCCTCTTTGACATCCCATTCATGCCAGAAATCGTCTCGGTTCCGTTCCATTGAGAGTGGCAATAAATTGTGTACAACTTTCAAACCAATTAACCCACAAATTTTGCACTCAATTAGCTTTTCTCTGCCTGGCTCCTCGGAGACTTGCTGCATATATTACACAGTTGAAATAATTTATTTATCACCACGCCATGTCATTTTATCAAGTTTTACTGTGGCCATTGCACTTCCTCCTCTTTTTGCCAATTAGCCAGGGCCAAAGAAATTTATTTACCGCTCTGGCGGAAAAAAAAAAATAATTGAATAAGTTACTCATTAGTGTGCTGCCTGGAAGTGACTTGTGGATGGAGACAAAGGCGGGTGGAGGTGTAGAAAAAAAAGTACTCGCAATATCCTTGTAACTGTCTGCGTCGGTGTCTCTTATCTAACCTTAACATGCACATTTTTTGCCTCATCCGCCTTCCCCACTTAACTTTGTTCATAACCCGCCCCCTCAGCGACCAACTCTGTGTCTTCTTGTCTGTCTGTCTTGCTGCGTGAATTTGTCACCATTTTGCTGGCAACGTAAGTTGCACTAACTTATCGTTGTCCTTTTGTATTTTTTGTACCCTGGTATCCATGGGGTATTATAATATTTCAAACGTCTTTGCTCCCCATTTAAGACAAAATTTGAAGAATATTTTATTCTAAAATAATTATTTAGTATTATCTTTTTGAATTTAATTACCTAGAAATTAATGTTTATAATTTTATATATAAAAAACAGCCCTTAATATTAAACTTTTTTTTTGTTTTCTGTGCCATAGTTGTAATAAATTCTATTTGTAGTATCCAAAAACCTAGAGCATTTGAATGTTGGATATCTTGTAAAGACAGACGTTCTTTTCTGTTTGTTGTAAGTCAATTTTTTGTTGTTTTATTCTCTCTTTTTTTTCTCGCTTGCCCCGTCATTTATCAATCATAATACTGAGTAGTCTCATTACTGTTTTGCGCTTAGGACTTTGCTTTTGCTGGCAACGTAGTTGCTTTTATCATCAGCCTTCTCATAACATTTTTCGCTTAGCATCTATCCATCTCCCCCGCTGTTTCTCCGCCTTTACGTAATTGCTTTATACCCTGATTTATGCTTATCTTTAGTCATATTTTTAAATTTACCTTTATCACACCATCATAGACGGTGGGCGGGAAAAGGTCTTGGGGGTGGGTTTGAGGTGCAGAACGGAGGTTGACCTAATTTCATTGAACTTAATTTTTTTCCGCTCATGTCTGTGTCAGCATGAAGTTATCTTTCGCTGTGTGAGAGAGATGTACAGGGTGTTTTTAAAAGCTAAAACATTGATTACAAGCCAAGAATAAAATAATTCTATTAATTCAAAGTTTTCCACAATAATGTCTATTAATTTTAATGATGATTTAAAACCTTTTACTTTACAACAAATGTTTTAAAATTATAAGAAAAAAAAAATTGGTAACAGTTGTTTGTTACTATATTACAATATTGGAGAAACAACAAAGGACACCTATGTACTTACCTTGTGACAATCATCATAAAACTGGCATTAGACAACCATACCTATGCCACATCTGCATCCTGCCTTCCTCTCACCATTTTAGGGCCATTTTTTTCGCACAAAGAGATGCCTATCAATGAAATTGACCATCAAGGCTCCAATTTTTTTTCTCCCAACTTGGTGGGATGTATAAATTTCTGAAGATACTATCGTAAACTTTTCATTCCGGAGTGGCAAAAAAAAAGTTCTCATGCCCTGCACGTAATGAGGAAGTCACAGAGCAATTAATGTGGCTCATTTATTCGTTTTGTTTTCGCTTTTCTAGCTCATTTCCGTCCTTATCGCTGGAGTGCATGAAAAATATATGTTTACACGGCGTGAGAGGAGAACTTTAAATAACAGTTGAGATTCGTAGTAGCGTCGTCTGAAATTAAATACAAAATACAATTAAGCTGTAAAACTGATTGGACCATTTGCTTCTGTTGCCTATTTTCCATATTCCCATGCTTTTATGTTTTGGAATGCGGGGCTCAGTATTAATCTGCACAAATTCCGCTCGAAATTTGTTTTAAAACGCAAATTCTCTTTCTTTATATTTTCATTTATGCTTAAATAGGACAATCGTGTACAGCAGTGATTAAAAGAGTAAAATGGGTAAACTAAAAATGTGCTCAAAAGGTTGTCCAAGATATTTTAAACTATATAATAAATATAGTTACAAGAGGAAAACCCGATGAAGTCAATTATTATACATTTGCTATATTTTAAAATTTTCTTACCACTACACTGTTGACCGAAACTGTGCGTGTGCATGATGTGTGTATGAGCAAGTGTATTGCTGCATACGTATGCATACGTGCCTGCAACACCTAAACGCATGCAACAATGGCTTACAGCACCGAAAGAGACGGGAAATGGGGGAGAAAGAGCAACACATGGAGAGACAGACAATGCACGAAGCTCAAATTGAAATTCTTTGTTTCTTTAAGCGTCCCTGGCCCTGACTTCCCCTAAATATATCCTGTCTGACTTGTCCGTCCTAACAAAAAGTTCAGCTCTGAGCCTTAAAGTTTGCTCCGGATTTTTTATATTTAAATAGTTTCCCCTATATGGAAGTTTGTTTGAGTGAATGTGCTGCAGACGAAACTTGATGGGCATGTGAGTCTTTGTTGTGTATACAACGTAACCTATGTGGAGGAATTAGAAATGTCAGAGCTGAAATGGAAATTGGAATCGTAAATGCACTTTTCCAGCTATAGTAGTTTTCTTTTCTGAATGGTTTAATGGCTTACAAGAATTTGAATTAATTTAGTTTCTACTCTTTCATAGATAAACAAAAAGGAATTTTAATCAAGCTAAACTAGGACCTAGTTGAATAATTGATTTTATTGTACATTTTGTAGTCTGCCAATGTATAACATTAAATTTATATTATTACACAGCCTATTTAAATTATGAAAATAAAATCCCCTCCGAGGAGAAAATACTTGTTATTTTCAATTATTTTCTAAAGCCGACAGCAAATGTCTGTCAATCGGAATTCGACTAGTGGAAATTGCACTCATCGCATACAAATTAAGTGGCATGCAAAGTTTTTGTAATTGTAATTTTTGCTGTCATTGTCATTAAAACGCATTATTTTCCCATCGCCTGCATTTTAATGAGTCACATAGGGTTTTCCTGAACTCAAAAACCATGGCACCCATTTTGATTGACAGCTAACACATCACAAAACCGAATTGAAATTGCTTTGCATATGGTTAAAAATGCATTCAGCTTGGTAATCATGCAGATTTCACATTGTCATGATCCATCCGACAGGAAAACAAAAACTTTTTAATTAAAAGGAATGGAGAGTCGGCCACAAAAAAATCGAAATTTGCATTTGGATGGCAAAGCTGGGGCACCTGACACTTGTCTCGCTCGGCTGGAAAAGAGGAAAACCCTTGCTCCCTCTCTTTCTGCTGCATATTAGTCCTCTCACTTCGACAGTCTACACACGGCTCCACTCTCCTGGCAATTCAATTAGAATGTAGAATCTAGGCAGAGTGCACGTCACATATAAATTACATTTTAATTAAATAAATTCAGTGTTTGCCTGATGCTTGGGCGTCATAAACATTTTGGGGAAGAAGCATGAAAATGAAAACATTTAACTGCCGGTTACGTTAGTTTGTCCCAAGGGCCGAAGGGCGTATCCGGCTGCACCGGTTTTGTTTGCTTAAAATGCAAGAAAATTGCCTTGCCTGCAGTTTTCCTAGGAGAAGGAGCAACACATCGTTTTGCAAAACGTCAACAGATTTGCTTTTCAGCCTTCGTGTGAGTTTTCCCTGCTCGCTTCTCCACATAATCAAATTTAACCTGACTGCAAGCAACCAATGAGCTCAAGAGATGATGATGATGATGTGGCTTTTGGAAAAGTAGGGAAACCCCGTAAACTCATTCCTTTGCAGTTGTCCGAATGCTGCAGTATTTAATTGAACTTCCCATGAACTTTTCCTTCTGAATTCCGGTCTCTAGAACATGCACATCGTAATAAACTGAACCAATTTGCGTCTGCGATTCGGGCAATAAGAACCCATGGTACAGCATAAATTGCTTCGACTCTTGAGGCCAAAACTCTGGCTTGCGTAATTAGAAAACAATTTTGGGAGCAATGTGAGTTTGCCTCTAGGATAATTAATTTTCTTAGATGAGCGAAAGAATTTCGAAAGTATGTTAAGAAAACTTATATAGAAAAATAATAAAACAAAATTTATAGAAATAATAAAATATTTCTTAAATTAAATATTCTGATAACTGATGAATTCACCATAAAGCAGAAATAGTTTTTGAATGCTCATAATAATTACCTCTCGATTTCCCACTCCTTTCCCTCCTTCACCAGATGGCTGCATTCCAGTTCTCAAATATTTGCAAAAGCCAACAACTTCAATATTTATCCTGCCATACAGCAATGGCAACTAATTAAGCCATTTTTTATAGCCCACTCCATCGGTTAGCCAACTCAGAGCTGCAGTTGGCCAACATCAACTCCCAGAAACACCCAAAAGTCTATCCGAAAAGCCACCCGCACCACCGCAGACTACAATGAACGCTGGAATGCGGGTTTGGGTCTTCATGTTATCCTGTGGTTTCGGGTTTCATAGTAAATTATTATTATTATTATTTTACGGGGACGAAGGAGGAGTGCCAGCTGCAGTTTCAGTGTTGTGGTTGCGGACAGTGTTGAAATTAAACACTGTAAGCAGATTTCCTAAGCCCTCCTCTAACGAACGAAATCAAGTTGCTGGCAAATGGTTTTGTGGCTTTGGTCTTTCAACAAAATTAGGCAATGGCAGATAATTATTTATATTTTGCTGCATAGCCGAAGGCATAATTGCCAGTGGCTAGGATGTCTAAATTTGTCAATGGTTTCGTCCGAAACTTCTAGGAAATTCATGTGGTCGCAAGAACAAAATGTAGAAGTAGCTCATCACCAGCATTGCAGAAAATGTTTCATTTTCATTTATCTAAATTTTTCTAAGCAATTTAGTTAGGTAATAAAGAGTGGGGAGAATATTTTAGCAAAACCTCGCCTAAAATGTTGTTTCCACCTGTAGATTGTTTATAATAAGCCCGCTCTAAGCTAACAAAATAATAATGCTGGCCAAAGTTTAAGCAAATAAAACTCTGAGAATCGGATGCGCCTAAGCCCATAAACGATGGCGTATCAAAATCAGAAAAAATAAACTTTGTTAAGGATTTAATTTAATGCTTGGTTACCTTTCTACTTCTCCAGTTTTTTGTTGTTAGGGAACCAATTTCCAAACTGTCCAAGTGCTCCCTCGGAACACTTAGGCGGAGAAACAAGTTTAAAGAGTGCTTACAGCACTGCCAAAATGAACGAAATTGAGACCCAAACGCTTACCTTTATTGTAAGGGATTTACGCTTAAAAGCATGTTATAAAACAATAACTGGAAGATTTATTGGACAGCCTACCCGTCTGCCGGAGCTCCTGTTTTTATTAATATATGCTCAAGGTGGTCGCGTCGCCTTTCATAAATTTTCAAAGGCAACTGTACTCTGCATTCAAAATGTTTGCAAAGGCAAAATTCTTAAACGGAATTTTTATTCAACGCTCTCTTTTCACCCTTATGATATTGCTTGTTAAGCTGTAAGCCTAATTCGTGGTTATAACTTTAAATCAAAAAGAAATATTGCTGGCTTTTCGACGCAATTGCATTTGAACTAACAATAAAAGGGAAAACTGTACTTAAAAATGAAATATTATTGTTTTTAAACGTTTATCTAAATCACTTATAATGAAATTATTGCCCGCTCCATAAATGTTAGATCTTTTTCTTATAAACATTTATCACATATAACCATATTATTGTTATTGTTATATACTTCTTCCAACACAGGCTGTAGCTGTACCGCTTAATTGAAGAGCAAGTAACTTTTTCACAAGTCAACTTCGAGCTTAATTATCCGTGCTTAAGTGAGGGAGACGCTGTGGTCTATCAGTCTGACAAATCCCCTGAGGCAAATATCATTTTAACAATGGCATTAAATGAATTTGCATAATTAGCTGCAGCTTAGTCAAGTCCTTGACATACCGCCCAGCTTCCATTTATCCCCGTTTTTCGCTCCCCTTTTCGTCTTGCTCCTGTGGCTATGATGCATGTGTGACATTAGCTCAGACACGTTATGCCAAATGGGTTCGCACAACGGGTGGGCCAAAACTTGGGGGAAAATACAGTGAATAGGGGAGCGCAGCAATTGGTAATTCTGGATGAGGAATTTATGTGGTTTAGGAATGATTTTTAAGGTTCTTTGGTTAAGTTAAGTAAGCTTAAAGCTATATAAAATGTAATATAAAACAATTTCAAAAAAACTTCTAAAAAAGGTATAAATGTATAATCCTTTAATTTAAGCTTTAATATTTCTTATTGGGTATAACGGGATAACTGCTAATTGCGCATTTTCCTTCAATTGGCAATGCATTTGGAAATCCGCTTAATTGATAATTCAAGCTTAACCAAATAAAGTAAACAACAATTTGCAAGCTAATTAATTATTGAAATGCAAGAGAACGCATGCAAATTGAATGAGGTTAAGATGAAATCGCCAACGACCAAGAGAGACTGCCATAAATCTCTCAACAGCATTAGGGAAGTGGAAGGACTTTGGACGAAGTTGGTCGAGTGAAAGTGAGATGTGAAAAGTTTATAGGCCAAGTTAAGTCAAGTCCCCGGCGAAGCATGTTTAGCAAAGTTCATTAAGCACTTAACAAACAGAGCGCACCAAAGGAACTTAATGTGCTTTGACGTAATTCAACTAAACAAAGTACCAAAGTTCTTAGCCCACTTTACCGGGGAAGAGGGCATAGATGAAAATCAAATGCGGTCGGTCATATCCTTCTAACTCTCGCCCCAAATGGCGCCCATCCACACACCTATGCACATTCCACCCACACATGCAAGCTGAATGTTTTGGTCATTCAGGAACGCCCTGGCATTTTTGCATTTACCGTCAACGTCCCCGTCAGTGGCTGCAAAACTGTGCCACAGCACAATGTTGCGGCTGTGCCGATGGATCCCCCCATTACGACACTACGAAAAACAGAAGGATGCCTAAAAGGAAGCGGAAGTTACAAATAGTATGTGTAATCAATTAATTAAACAAAATCAAATCATAATAAATTTAAAGCAAAATAATTAATACCATCCTGATTTAAAGCAATATTGTTTGGGAGTATAATAACCATTTACTAAAGTCAATATTGGTTTTCAAAAAGGTAATGCTATCAGTAAATTGATAGCTGTTGAGTAATTTTTTTGAGTGCATAAGTATGGGGAAATGTAACCGGCTAGAAGGCTCAGAGGGGCAGAGTTTGTTCAAGCGAACATTGTTAGCCTGCGGCCAAAAGGCTTTCAAATTTTTCGTGTTTTGGCTGCCAAAGGGTAAGGATGGTAAGGGATGGCAAGATGGGCCATTGGCGAGGGGGTGATGCGGATGTTGCCTTAAATAATTGCCATGCATGGTGGGCCTTTGCCTTGCCCTGCAGAAAGGGATAACCAATCGGCCCATGCTCTTTGAAAAAAGGATAAAGAAAAAAAGTGTAATTGGCAAATGGCCAAATGAGTTCAATTTGAAGTTGGCTCAAAAGACAGGAAAATAGAGAGGGGAAGGCGCCTTAATTTGAAATTGATTCAGCTGAAATGAAAGAAATAGTTGATACTGCTAAAAGTACTCTCTTTTTTTTTAATATTACATAAATATTATAAAATGTATTATTTCTCAAATATATTAAACTATTCCAAAAGTTTGATATGTTAAGCTTGTTTAAGATAATTAAAGTTTTTTATTAAAAAAAAAACATTTTTTTTCTTGGGTTCTTAAGTTTCAACCAAAAAAAGTATGTAACTCATATTTCTTTCACATAAATTTTGTTGAAAGAAATGCATTAACGTAATTTGACTGATATTACGTCAGCGTTGACATATATGAAACCCCCAAACCCCGAACCCCAACTTGTCATTGATAAATTTAGCCTGGTTGTCAACGCTCCCTTTTTTTTGGTTTCCCTTATTGTCTTGTTGCTATTTTTAATATGAATCCCATTTGGCATTCGCTAACCCAGATATAGATACTCGTGTATATGTATGTATATTTTAGCCACTTCTCTTCGTTACTTTGAGCGACATATTTCCGTGCGACGTTTTGCCTTCTTCCTCATTTTCCACAATTTCTTTTTTTCTTTGCGTTCTCAGCCATTACCATTAGCATAAAGTGGCTGCCGTTTTGCTGTCCATTTTGGGCACCTCCCACTTGAAAAGCTTCTTCTAATTACGCTCTTAAAACAAAAAAGTTAATGCATAAAAAATAGCTCGTTAAATGTTTCCCCTCGCAACTCAATGACAACTTTCAGTCTTTGTTTTTGCGAACCATTTTTCTCATGCATTTTTAAACGTCTTTTAACCAGTATAGATATTCTTATATCCGTAAATATTAAATGATTTGTATTTCTCTCTCTTTACAGATCCAATTTATCGAAATAGCTTTTATATTTGGTAAGTCCTAGACATTTTGCAATAAGATTTTTATTTTAATTGCTACGAAAAAATGCTGCCGTGTGTTGCATAAGTATAAAATGTTTATTTGCGTTCAAAATCTTTAAAAGACGAAAGTAATTTAATTGCGTCGGGATTTTCTGAAAGCTTAAGTGTTTAATTTAATTTGTGGAAAATATGTTATCTCTACGAATAATTAAACTGGGAGGGAAACTTTCCAAGAATTCCTCTGCCTAAACTCCGACGAATGCTGCAAGTGGTATGGCAAATGATTCGAACTTTTTGGGCTATTGCAATCCGCATTATGCTGACCCCAAAACTCATTAACTAGACTTTTTTTTTGGGCGAATCCGAGCAATTTAGCGCCACAGAATATGCAACGCTTTTTGGCTCCTAATTGCTGCGATTCGGCATCAGAAAATTTCCCTGCCGAATGAAGCATGCCACCCACATCCCCCGAATATCCCTTTTCCCCGCTATTAAGCAAAAGATGAAGGAAACTGCAGCCGCAGCGCAAGTTGAAATGTAATTTAAAATTTTGTGCGACGTTGGCGCGAAAATACTTTTTCTCTGATTTTTGCCCCGCTGATTAAGCAGCATTAAGTACGCTCAGCTTATCGCAGCTTAAATCAGGACTACCCACAACCCGCATCTATGTTAAATTAGAGCGCAAACGTTTGATGCAACATGATTGGATGTTTGGCATTTTGCGATGATTTGAAATCGTGTTCTATTTAACAAAATTACCATTGGTAATGCTTTTGGTTTGAAAGTTCTGTTTTCGCTTAATTAACTGCTTTTACTGATTCTGGTCGTACCAAAGCTTTTACAGTACCACAGCACTATGGGGTTTTTGACCTGTTTTGTGGCATTAATTAATAACTCGGTCAGTTTTGGAGATATCGACATGAAACTTTACCAATCGTCATTATTTGTCCTAGGCACATATAGTGTGAAATCGTTGATCAGAACACAATATCCTATAGCTCCATAGGAACGATCGGTTAAACTAAAAATAAATTAATACAATTTAGGAGCTGAAATTTGTTGTTAATGCCTATAAAAGTGTATGATAATAAGTGCAACAAAAGCAATAGAAAAATTCCATCAAACTCAAACTCATTGGCAGCCACATTACATATCGACTATCAATTCGACAGTTTGTGGCAATGATTCGAATTTGTCCAAATTGGGGCAACTGACAGGACAAACATATAAAATGATCCTTATATTATAATAACTTGTTCATCAAACATTGTATAGCCTTTTCTGTCTAGCCGGCCCTTTTCGCTATTCCAAACAGCAACCAGACGGCGTTAGAAAGTGAGGTTATCTAAGAAAATTGAATTGCTCCAATAGTGCGAAAGTGCACAATAAGACTAACAGTTTTTGCTCAGAATTGACAACGCTACAACATACACTTGGACGCATTGAAACTAATGCAACTTCCATTTCAAACTCTTCCCAAGTTGAAATTTGTTCCTAAATTCAGCTAAAGGTGCATTTATAAATGACAAAATGTTAGTATTAACACGCACAATTTAAACAATTAATACATTTAACATATAGTCAAGCCTTGGATCAGTTTCCATTTGTTTTTCTTTTCAATGGTGTTTTAACGAATAAATTAATTTCACAGAACGCCTCAAAAATTGCAAACTTAGCCAGGTGCTTATGCAACAGTGACTTTACGCTGTTCTGTAAATATGCTGTTGTATTAACATTTTGGTATGGGTACAGTTTGATGTTTGTTAATGCATTCATTTTTTTTTAATTAGAGCATTTTTAAAAATACTAAATGCCACATAAAGTGGTCAAACCCCATAGTGCACAGCTTTAACTATTTGGTAGCATACTTTTGTGGGTATGTCGCCATTTATGGCCATTCAAAGGAGCAAAGGAACTAAGTTCGAAAAGAGAAAAGCAAATACTAGAAACTAAAAAATAAAATATTATAAAATTTATACCATCCAACTAAGATCATGCAAAAAAAAAAAATTATTTGGATGGTTACTCATGAACCACCCACGTGCCACAACTCCTTCCCCAGTTATTCAAACATGCTCTGATGGGTTGATGGGGGGTTGGTACAAGGGACTGGCCACTCAGTTTCCCCTGGCTTTGGAAATTGAGCCACCTTAACAATTGTCAATTAAATTTTGCTCCTGTTGCCACATCGCTGGCTTTGGAAGGGGGTGGTATACATAAATGCCAAGACACGTTCGATGCGGTGGTGGAATTTTCAATCGGTTCACACCTCCCCCATCTGCATAGCCTTCAAACCATTGGAGGACCGCAGACGCGTCTCTAATTTGCATTAAAAGGTGACCCAGCTGGTGCACCCCTTTATGGCCACTGGCAACTAAAAGATGGCAACCAACTGTTGCATGAGTTGGTAATCACAGTCAAAATGGGGGAACGCATAAAAGGCCTTGCAACCCCTTCAACAGTTGTTTATTTAATTTTATAATTTTAACGCACAGTTTCCCCAATAAAATGATTTTATGGATGGGTAGCAATGATTTATGCTGAAATGTTTGTTGTCCAGGGAAATCCTTTCGCAAGTGGAATAAATTACTCATTGATCAGCCTTCGGTATTGGAAATAGGTCATTTGTACCAAAATGTATTATTATTAGCCACGTTTTCCAATCAGCATTTATTTAGACATTTAAAATTTGTACATATATTTGTTCCTAGATGTAAACGAAGTAGGTAAATTTATACTTTTTTGTTAGTTTCTGTCCATATAAAATGGAACATTTGGTATTTTTGCTGAGTAATGTTTTGTTTAAAGTCAGAGAATTTTAAATTTGTATAGCTTAAGATGTTTGCCTGAAACACCGAAGTCACTCTTTATGAAGACTTTCACATGTAGGTGCACCGAGCAAATATTTAGTCAAGGGTTCGATCTGGATTTGAAAATAAATTGAAACTCTCTTAAGTGACTGAGTGAAAACCATTCAATAATTTTTTTCTCATATATAAAATTTAATTTCCTAATTGAATGGTTTTACCATGCCCCCTTTTGCCATGCTGATGCCTAGGTTCTGTCTACTACCAATTTCCCATTTAATTGAAAATTTATCGGTTGCATTTGCATATGGTTTTGTCGCTCTCTGTGCTTCTGAAATTGACATTCCTCCATGCATTTGTGGACCTTTTGGACGGCAAAAGCCAACAGGAATTTCTACGCACATTCAACATTTTCAACTTGCTATGAATTGCTTTTATATTTTTTCCTGAAATACGAAGTTTTATTTTTATACTAAGGTTATTATAATTTCATGCCCAAGTTTGCAACACATTTAATAGATCGAAATTGTATACATTTTGACTCATTTTAAACAAGTTTCAAACTTTGGGCATTTAAAAAAATCTACCAGCAAGTGAATAAGTTACTTTTAAATGAGAAAATCATTTTGCACATCTAGAAACCTTTTGTAAAACTTAGAAAAACCTTAATTGCCACCTCCTTGCAATTTTTCTTAATAACTATGCGTATGCTGCATATGCTGCTGCTTGCTTTAACGATATTGTCGCCCTTATTACTTCTCCCCTTTCCCTTCACCCTTTGCACATTTAATTTGCTATTGACAACGTGAAAAACTTCACATGGCATCGTTAAAATATTTGCGTGGTTCTCACCCTGTCACTTCCTCCGCTTTCATCAACATTAACTGACTGCGTCGCTTAATTGAGACTGTCGGGGTGTGGGTGTCATTCGCTTATTAATTTATTTTTATGTTTAATAACAGGCGCAGGGTTCTGGCGCCATTGCAGCGAGTGACGACAAAAAAAGAAGAAAAATACTGATAAAGCCACCCATAACAATGACATTGTGAAGAGGTTGTAAATAAATACCGAGTTGGCATGCGCCACCCACCTCGTCATTATCTATAGCGTTATTTATCGGATGTCCAAAGTGCCGAGAAATAGGTTCATAAATTTTCCCATTTTCCTGCGCAGGTTTCCTGTTTTAAATGCAAGGCAGCAATTAAAGCTTTGCGGGGACAAAAAGCCACTTCTGGGGGATTATGGATATCGTTCACTTGGGCCCCTATGCCCCATTCGGCGGTCGTTTAATTAATAGCAAGCTGATTAATTAGTATTTGTGTGCGATATCCTTCGCCGCAAGGGAGGGTCACTTCTGGAGTTGAGGGTCGCGTTTCCGGTTTTAAACTGAGCCGAATTGCATTATTTCCGACCACGTCCATGTAAACGCTGTTGCTGCCAATGCAAATTGCCATTAATTTCATTAGTTGATTGTCGTCATGGCAATTCCTTTTGTGGATTTTATAATTGCCCCTAACCGCATGATGGTGCAAAATAGGGACAAGGGGGCGTGTTGTGCCAAGTGGAATTGTACATATGGTTTTGCTGGTAAATTGATTGGAGTGAGTGTGAAAATGGCAAAAGTCTGTTTGTTTTGCGGTGACTGTCAATTGCATATTCCCTTTTAATTTTCCCGCATTAATTGCTTTTAATTGAATAACGTTAGTTGTATAATTGAGGAAGTTATATGTTGAATAAACATTTAAAATTGATTTGGACAGGTTGATTAAGAACCACTTATAGTATATTCAGGTGAAATTTATTGAAAATTTTGCATTCTAAATTATTGAAATGTAATATTATTTTTCAGATCCATTTGTTTCTTTATCTTCTTATTTATTACTGGCCATTTTGTTCTGCATGAACACAGTTTCAACATATTCATCAAATAAAATCAATTTAATACAAGATTCTTACAGAATCAATATTCGTTTTTCTTTTTTCCTTATCCCGTATCCTTTACCAATCTTTTTTCTGCAATCAAAACTTTTCCGATTACCCTAGACCAAAGCGAAGGAGCAAACAAATTTTATATGGAATTATATTGCATTTTTATTACCTACCGCATATAAATTTTTTGTCAAAACAGCCGCCGGGCACGTAACATTTTAAAAAACAATTTTGGCTTGATACAATTTCTTGTATTATCACCAGAAATGTATGCAAACACACGAACGCAGACAAACGAAAAACGGCGCCGCAAAGGAGACCGTTCAAAGGGGCGTATGGGCAATTTTATTTGCATGCGTGCGCTTCAACGTTGGCCCTGCGGCTGCTTATCACTTTATATACCGTTGGGTGTGAGTGTGTGTATGTGCGGGATAGAGTGTGTGTGTGCGATATAGAATTCGGGACCGCGACTGTCAGACGCACTGCCAACCAAACTCCGTGTTCCGCAACACGTATACGCCACCGTTCCCACAACTTTGGAAAAAAAACCATAAAAAAGAATTGCAATTCTTCGTTAGCTAATAACTAGTTTTCCTTAGAAAATACAGGCCAAATATTTGGTTTAGGTATGTGCAATATTTTTGGAATGTTTGAAATCATCAAATGTGTAATATTATTAAAAGAAAATCTGTTGATTTCTGTAATCCAGATAATGTAAAGAGCCCAGAATATTCAGCATAATTTTTGGCCATTTACATAATTTTACTTACACATAAAATCCAAAATGAGGTGGGGTCGTAAATAATGTCAGACCATCTTATCGGATATCAAGGCAAAATGAAGGGTGAGTGTGTGCTTAAATATATATAAAGCCGGAGGGGAAGTTGTTGTTTATTGTCTGACAAGGTGCCGCCGCCCTTAATGCGTTTTCATGCCTTATTTAAAATGATTTTCAGTTTACCACTCAGGAAATTACTTTCATTTATTGCTTTTGTTTTTTTCCGCACGTGAAATGTGGTGTCGCAGGAAATTCCTCTATCCTCACACCTGTTGGCGGGGTAAATAATGTCTGAGGTGACTTTATTGTGATGCCCAATTAAGTACAAAAAAAGTATAAAGAAAATATCTGCCATATACGAGAATTTAATTTTCCGCCACCGAAAATGAGGGACGATGGCAACCACAAAATTAAAACTCAATATGTGCAAAAGGGCGGGACATTCAATTAATGGACTGGAATGGCGCACACAAAGACAAACCGAGTTGAATTAGTGGCAAACGGCAAAAGACAAACATCAATGTGTGACGGCGGAAAGTAAGGCAGACAGATGACAGGAGTGGCAGGGTGGAGCAGGGAGGGACATGGCCAATTCCCGGGACTCAAAGAAAGCCAAAGCCCGAGAATACCGCCCTCGAGGCTCTTGAAGACAAAAGCGTAAAAGGAAAAAGTTCAACATCTCAAAGGGAAGCTGAGATATAGGGTGTGGCAGAAAAAGCAGGACAGCTCAGCATATTCTGAAATGGGTAGAGTCGGTTCTTGGCAGAAATAAGAAATGGACACATGCTCAAGAGTGATACATATGCATATACTGCGCCGGTGAAAATAATAGAGTCTGGCTGCCTGAAATAATATATTTTGTTGGCTTCTACGTGCAGAACACTTTCTTAATTATACTTTATTTAATTATTAAAAATATTATATCTCAAAAAGCAATTTAAACTATGTAAAGGGTCTTTGGAAGGTTGTTCCCCTTTATCATTTTTTTAAAGAACTATTTTAGTGAGCGCATCTGTAAATGTCTTAACATTTCAATAGACAAGGCCTTCGATTGCAATGATGTTGCATAAGTTGGCGATTAAGGAGAAGACAATCCTGCCATAGCAGACATATAAACAACTCAACAGCCGGAGAGAGAAATCAATGTCAGTAAGAAGGCCTTTGATGTTGTGGGCGTGCCCGAGGCGAAAGTAAACTGAATCTTATGTGTAATTGAATGTGTGCCTTTGCTGCTGAGGGTGTTCAACTAAGCTGGCTAAACCGCCCTCGACTGTGTCTCGGATTGTTTAGCATAAGTTTCTTACATCCCATTTTCAACCCCACCCCATCTGATTATGCAAATACGTTGACACTTTATTGCTTTTATTTATGTAATTTGTAGCATCTTCTTGTCATTTACGAAGACAAACATTTGCACTTAGTTCGAGTGGGAATTCCGTAAAATAGCAAAAACTTTGCGCTTGTTTTTTAATGCCACTTTGCGGGCAAACTTAGAGAGATATTCCCAATTTTATTGTAGCAGGGAGAAAAAGCTGTTTAGAATTCGAAATATATTTGGGAAGTCAATTTATTGCTATTTAATTCAGTTGTAAAATTTTTCTATTTATTTCAATGATGTACATTCATGACTAAACTAAGGTTCTGAAAAGTCTTAAGTATGACAAATCTATTGATGGAGGTTTATTTTATTTATTTAAGTTAATCTTAGAATCCAAAGGATTTCACTTTTTTAAAATAAAATGGTTGGCCAATTAGACTCCTTTTTTTTCTCCACAACACAAAATGGCTGCCGCAGACATATTTATGCTAGTCAGCAAACTGTTTACAATGAAGCAGACGGGAGCTGAAAAAAAGGAAAACATTCTGATAGAAAGCAGAGGCCGAGACACTAAAAAACGACAAAATAACAGATGGCAGTCAGAGAAGGAGACGGGACCGGTCTGGGTTTATATTGTTATAGCGAGTGTGTTATCCCTTTTTGTCGCCAGGCCTTTTCCTCTTTGTCTGGCTTCCAATCGAGTTGTGGATCCGGAATCTGGGAAACAATCTGAAACAGAATCAGCGCCTGAATCTGAAACTGAACCTGAGCCTCCGGCCCTCTCAGTCCAGAGGCATCAATCACGTTTTTCCACGGACTTCTCGGGCCCAGCACTTTGGTATTTCCACTTCATTTTTGTCGATTTCGTGGGCAATCAAGCGCAAATGACCACGGTAAGCTTGATTCTACGGCGCGAGGACCTGAATGCTTCGCGTATTTATTAAGTCATGGAAGGGCGTGAAATACAATCCCACTCTTGGCCATTTCGCGATTTTTTTGTTAAAGTAAAAGATCTGTGTAAAATTCGTTTTTTTTCAACGCTGTCAATTTAATTTTCCGCATTTTATGTGCTTTTTATGCTTCATTGGACCCGTTTTAACCTTGTCTGCTCATATTGTGGATTGTTTTGGGTTGATGGGAAATCACTCAACAGTTACGCTTATGCTCGGTAGCATTGTGGTGGTAAATGACTTAATATTTAGAGCACTAAATTGATTGATTTGTTTGGCAGATGTTTAATAAAAATTTAGGTTATCTTTCAAAAGCAAAAGTAAAATTTATTTATAAATAGCAACTTTTATAAAATTTCCTTTATAACTATTTAGAATAACATTTTTGCCCATTGAGATTTTTCCTTTTAAATTTTTTGTTAAAGTAAAATTTCAACCACCAAAAGCAGAGTGAACAGGTCCAATTCGTGGCCCGAAAAATTTCCGCAACATTTGCCCCATCACAAAAGGACATTTTGCCAACTGACCGAGGGCATTTAAAGTTTTCGTTTGCATTTTCCAGTCCTTTCCTTGCTTTTTTGATGATTGTCACGACTTTTGCCCTGCTCATCTGGCTTGTCCATCAGAATGAGCACCCGAGGCGAGGCTACGACTCTCATTAGTTGAACAACTGAATTTGCCGAGGGCCAAACTTTGCGGAGATCGGGGGAATACAGATATATATGAGTGGATACATGCCTTAGCATTTCAATCAATGAGGCTGAAGGGGAAAAGTTGTTCCTGCACCCGAACGCATACTAAAAAGGCCACCAGCTGATGATGGGGGAAAAGATGATGGAAAAAAAAATGAGAAAGCGGGAAAGTTAGGGCAAATTGAATTTTGTGCAAAAAAGTTTGCCGTTTCAGCAACGCAAGAAAATCTTTTAATTCAATCGGCGACGCGAGGAGCTCTAAATATTTCTTAAATTATTGAAGTTTTGTTGTACTAGGCGTATACTCACTGTTTACCATATTTTTCCACCATCTTGTCGTACTAGGCGTATACTTAACATTTTTCCTTAATTTTTTTTTCGGCCTCTTCCATCTTTTTTGTTGGACCGGAAGACGCAGATTTGCCTGCCAGCTGCAGCTGCTGCTGCTTCTAGCGAAAACGGAAATGAGAAGTCATGGAGCATTTATCCCAGGATCTGGCCGCCTCGAAAACCCCTTCCATCTCTCATCTTTGTGCTTTGGGTTCTACTTTATTTTATTATTACGTTTTCGGGTCTGCGTCTCCTACTCACATTTGCATATCAATTTGTTCGCATTCGTTCGTGCTACTCCCCAGTTTTCCCGCATTTCCCCAATTTTCCATTTCACCCTATTTCATTGCATACTTTTGGGAGTCTGTTCCAAAGTGCATTTCCCATTGTTGTTTGAGGGGAGAGAAGAGTGCACGCTGCGCGTAATCAGGCAAAAATCTGTCTAGCTTTTAGTTTTGTTTTCGCTTGGGGACATCCTTCGGCTTTCGGGTCTCAGGGACTGAAATCGGGATTTGGAATTGGGTTTTCTTCTCTCCGCATTCTAATATTTTAGTGCCTTGTTTATTTGCCATTTGCTGCTATGTTTGCTTATCGCTTCTGACAAATGGCATCTGACTGGAGGATTTGCGCTGCTCGGTTTTTATGGAGACTCTTGCGCTGAATGGCTCTGATCCAAATTTGTCTACTATTTATGATGCATAAATCTTCAGGGACTTAACTTGATTAAATATGACTGTCGAGTCATGATTAATGCCGCCAAAGATAGTTAACAAAAATATGTTTGCCCATTTTAGGCTTATTCAAACTAAATGTTTATTATTCAGCTTTGGCTGATTCCGTTTCAATTAAAATTGTAAAATACATTACATTATAAATAACTCATATGAAACCATTTTTTTCTAATTATAATAAACTTCAAAAAGTGTATATACATTTTCAATAAATTCATTTTGAACTCAATTCCGTAAAAATTTCTCCGTGTTTTTACCAATAAACAAACCAAATTTTTTCATATCTAGCATTAATGGTTGTCACCCATAAAAAAACGGTGGAAAATCTCTAGCTGCTAAATGGAAGCTGTCGTTTGTTTTGACATTTCGCTAATAACTGAAAATTAGTGTTTCCGCAGTCAGCGGAATTGCAGCTCTCACCAAAAAAAATGTGTGTAAATGGAAAATAAAAGATAACAGGGAATATTGTTGAGGGTGGAAAAGGTATGGAGAAAAATAGAGTTTTACACAACTCGAAAAATATTAACTATTTTGTGTGTATAAAATGTTTTAATAATAAACAACAAATTTGGAATTTATTTATTTTGGTTAAAAATAAAAGATTAATAAACACAGCAATTGGGTTACATAATTTAAATGTTTAGGCGTATAAAAGTAGGATATAGAGTTATTTAAGTTAAAACATAATAACTCATAAAAACATTGAGTAACGTTTATTTTATTGCATTTATTTGCAAACTACTTTTTTTGTTTATATATATCTTGACGTTTCTAGGCCACACCGCCAGTCTTTTCATTCACAAATATTTATTTTTTCTGCGACTGTCAAAATGTCAGAAGTATTTTTCATTTAACGGCTTAAACCACAACAAAGCTGCATTAAAAAATTGTTTACTTGTGCAATTTAGCCACTTAAAGCGGGGTTTACCGCAGGAATTTTGCATATGCATGAGAAGGGATCTGTGCAGCCGTCCTTGTCTCCGATTCCCGGATAACCGACAATATGGCGACACTAAGCTCTGCACTCGAGCAACACAATTGGCGCATTGAAGAGGAATTTGCGCGTTCGCGATTTTGCTGCATCAGCGTATAAAGGACGAGAAGGGGAAAATTCCGCCACTGATTATGAAGTATTGTGCAAATATTAAACTACCAACTAGCGTGCTTGTAGACATGTGGGCAGCTAAGCCCAATAGGGTTTCCTGAACTTTTAACAAGCAATACCAGAACATGGTCAACTTTCAGTGCACCTATTTGTCATGCAAATAACAAAGACAAAACATTCAAAAAAGTTTAGCACAACAACAGAAGTACGAAATTGTTACAGGCGTAAACTTTCTAATTGTCTAAATTACATAGACACCGCACAAACTACACCTACGACCCACTGAAAGGGTGTGGTGTTCGCTTTGTAAGGGAAAAGGTTAAGTGGGCGGTACAGTGTGGCACTGTCTGTTTGTCGTTGCGGCCAGTGGTGGGCTGTGGCACAGCTTTACGGCTTTTCGTTGTTAATTTTTATTGACATTGGCAGCTTGGTAGCTTTACAGAAGTCCTTGTTTGCTTTACGTTTATTTAGAAAATTTAAAGGATTGTTATAACATGTTTTATTCATCTCTTTTTTGTGTGCTTTTTTAAAAATAATAAACATTTTTTTTTAATGAAATAAAATAATTTTAAACAAATCATTTTTTAGTCGTTTATTCAAGATATGTTAAATGAAAAATAATTGTTCGAAAAAAGTGGAAACAACTTTTCAAAGCCCTTTTATTTTACTACAAACAAATCATATATATTTTACCTTAAAAAATATGATAAAGCTATTATAAACAATAAAATTCGTATCTTCATTCGCTGTGATATCATTGCAGTTAAATTTCGCATGGCTTATCCATTATGAAGTTCTCGTAAAATATATTTGCATCTTTGGCAGGCTCCCCAAACAAATGCTCTGCATATTTTTTGGGGCGTGCAAAAATTATTAGCACATTGAAAACTTTGTTCCCCAGTGTGTATGTGTGTGTGTGTGTGTATATGTGAGGCTGTTTTGTTGCCCTGTCATTTGCCACTTTTGGCACATTTGTTGTGCGTGAACTGTGCTTTCTCACTCTGTGTCCCTTCTCTTTTCCCCCTCCAACATTTTCCCAGCGAGCACTTGGCATAATAATGAAAAATTAATCGGTAAAAATCCGCACAAAAAGCATTCATTTCGGCGCCGGGCTTAATTGAAATGACGACAATCGGCAAACGGGCGCCATGCAGCCAAAAAGGTGTGAGGGAGATGGGGGATGGAAAATAAAAAGAGAAAGAGTTGGCCTGCAAAAAGGGGCGTGAAAGAGACAGAGACTGCGAGTATGAGCGAATAGACACGCATAAATTTTGCTCAAACAAGCGAACAAGGTCCCTGAAAGTATGCAGCAAGCTGTGCATACTAATAACCTGCAACTCGGTTGGCTCTGGATTTTTGGTGGCACCACCATTGCCCCCGCGGGTAACTGATCCCAGAGCCATCAGCACCACTGGTTCCGCAACCACCGCCACCACCAGACTCCATGTGAATTACTCGACGAGCTCTTGTTGCTGTTGCTGCTGTTCTCGTTTTTGTGTTTGGCGGTTCTGCAACTGCAGTTGGCATCAAAAATTTGCGCATATTAAGTTGTTGATTTGTTGATTTACACTTGGCTTCGCCGCTTGCCAACTCCACGAAATTCCAACAGAAATTGGACCACAAAACCAAAGATTTAGCCAGAGGTGGGCCGCAAATGTGTAGGGTAAAAGGTCTAGATAAAGGTTACATTCCGAAAAAGGACCTTATTTAAAATTAAAAAGCATTGCTTCTATTTACATATTTTATAATTATAATTACTAACTTATATAGAATCATAATGCCAACTTCATTTTACTATTTTTGTTTTTATTGAAGAACTTAAAACGTTTTACTTTCTTTTCTTTAGCTTGTGAAACTATTTCTATTATTTTCAAGGCAGAATAAAGTTCTTTGCTTAAAACCATTTTCATTATCATTGTCAATGTTAATGCAGTCCATCAAAAGAAAAATGCTGCAAGGAGTAGCACTCTGCCTACCTCGACTCTTTATTGTGTGCCCTTTTGTCCACAGTGTCTTCCATCTGCATCAGCCTCCAGATCGGCTCCACCTCCTTCGACATCAACATCGTCATCATCATAATCGTTGGGCTGCTCGACTGTCTCGGTGTTGCTTTACCCATCTGCATTTCCGCTGCCAGCGTCGTGAGCAACTGCTGCAAGAAATTGCTACTGCCACATCCTGTAGAGTCCTGTAGCAGACACTGACTTTTCTAGATGGCTTAATAGCCTTTCCCGGGGTATAAAGGGTTTCCCGTGCGACTTGTTGAGTCTGGGGGAAATACAAAATAGTCTGGAATCCGGTAGTGAAGCTTGATTATTGAACTTAAGTTTGTGATAACTAAGAGTTTTGCTTAAAGTAACACAAGTGTGGAAATAAACACGAAAATAAAAACTTTGAATAGTTCCTTAAGGATGAATGTGAAATAATTTAAGAGCACTTTAATTTTTACAATTTTTTCTTCTATTAAGCTTTCTTACAAATATTTATACACAGTAGCTAAGTGATAAAAAAGAATGTAGGCTTTTATCTGTTGTATTTTATGCTTTTGTTTAATTAGGTTTATGAATACCTCTTTTATCTGACACCTTTTAGGATATTTATACATTCGTTTACCTCCTGGGCATTAAAATTGTTAAAAAGCACTCATAACTTTGTCTTGTAACTGCTTTGTTAAATATGAGCAGCCAGCTGAAGTTGAGAATTCAGTTGAGTTGAGTGAGTCATTGAGTAGATGGAGAGCTGTCAGAAAGGGTCCTTCTTTCTCCATTTCACCATTTCTTTCAAACCCTTTCCCTGTCAAATTGCTCTTGAGGTAGGTGCTGTTGTTGGCTTTTGCCTTGAGGCGTCTTTTGTTTTGAATGGAATTTGTATGGACTTATTCATTTTCGCATACTTTTAGGCGCTCGCCTCTTTTTTCAAGCCTGCCAGGTGCTTACATTAAGCGTTATTCAGAGCCCGCTGAATGGAGAGCCTCCACCTACGTTTTCCTCCCGGAGAGTTAATTTCGCAAATGCAATGGCGAAGAAAAGCGAGTAAAACAAAAAGGGGGAAAAGCCTTTCCATCGCCATGACACATGCTGGGATTGGCGGCACTTTTGCGTTCTTTCGTTTTTTTCCAACGTATTCGTTTTTCCATCCTTGGTCATTTATCTTACGCCTCGGCCGCAGCAAGTGACCATGCAAAATCAATTAATGCCGGCGAGGCACTCAAATTGCAAGGCGTACCGCAAGGCGCATCCCCAACTCTTTCACCCATTCCTCCCACCTTTTCAGGGCCTCACTTAATGCGCATTCTTGTTTGCACATTAAGAAGCAATCCGATACTTGAGCCGACTCGGTATTTGCATCCCGCTGGGATGGTTAATACCTATCAGTGGAATATATGTACATATATATGTACCGTCCACAAACAATAAGAAATAATTAAAAATTCGTTGGTCCGAAAAGCACACGATTCCATTATCCTACAGATGGCCATGGGGAACATTCGTGGGATTCATTACCGCAACGATGTGGGTATTAACATAACTTTAACGTTATTATTCTCAGGTAAATTTGTTCGCCCGGGAGATGATTGATTGACGCCCGAGATTTTATCATAATACGCCTGGTTGATTTTACATTAAATTATCCTTTTGACTTTATAATAAATTCGGGATTATCTTTGAGTATTCTTAATTATTTTAATGCCTTTTAAATATCAGTTGATAGCAGAAGAAACCTTGTTAAATATTTTAGTGTGAACAATGTTGTTGGAGTTTTAAAATATCCTGCGGCCATTGAATTTTCACTCATTATTTTATTTATAATTCATAAGTTTAGTATTAACATGTCTGTTTCAGTACAAATGTTTGCTGACCTACCTTCAAATATATTTTTGTTGTTAACCACACGGAGTATTTTCCCACTTTTAATAGAACATTTTTAACCAACAAGCTTTTTCTGGGCCAACTGTACATCCTTGTTGACATCAAAGGTTACCCTCGAAAGTCCTGATAATTTGGACAAACCTAAAGCGACCTGACAGCTCCTGGCCAATCCCCCTACAAATTCTCACACCGTCATCTGTCAAAGCCATTTGGTGTGGCCTGACCCGGCCTTCTTGGTGCAGTCAACACCGCATTTCTATGCAGTCACAGGTGCAAATGGCAAATGGCGTTTCCATGCATTTGGCTGGCCGCAAAAACGTATGCGACACCTTTTGTTTGGCGATCGTGTGCTAATACGCTGCGAAAAAATGCTTCACCCTTGGGGGGTGTCCCTTTGCCATGGCTTTTTGTTAGGCATTTTGTTTGGCCGGGCTCTTTCCTTTCTAGCCTTCTTTTAGTCTCCAGCCGCTTTTCTGCGGGCACTAACCGAGGTTTTTGTTGTTGTTGACTTTGCGCTCCAGTTGCAGGTCGCGAAAAAAGGTAGCTTGGCTTGGCTTAGTGGGTGGTTTAAGGGGGGCGGATTGAAAGCCCAGCGCGTGCTAGAGAGAGCATATTTGCCTTTGTGGAACTATCATTAAACAAGTGAAGCCACCAGCAGAAAACTGCGAAAAACTACTACACACAAGCCACCACACAAACAGCTCACCTCAATCCACCACACGAAACACATTAAAAGCGAGGCCAAAAGACAAATGCTCTCACACAAACAAAGCAACAAAGGAGCTTATCTTTCACTGAAACAAAAATAGTTTAAAAATTTAAGATTTAACGCTCGAAAAGGAAATTCAGTTAGCTGTTTGTTTTATAGGTATAATAAGTTAATAAGTAGATAAGTGAACTAATGACCCAATGTGTTTATTAAATGTAAGAGCCAAGAGCTTGCAGGTGTAATTCAAATATTGTTATATGAACGCTTAAAAGTTCACTTAACATATAATTTATTTAAGTTATCCATTTGAAAAAAAAACCTTTTAAAAGTGCATAATGTAAATGCAGTTTTTGTTCGCTGTTTCCACAGTGTATTTGCCGCCTTTTGATTTCTCGCCTGCAGTTTTGTAGCCTTTTTAAGCTTCTAACTACCGCTGCTTCATCTGCAGCTTCTTTTTTCCAACTGAAGCAGCAGCAGACCCTTCCTTGGCTTAATGTGTTTCGTTCCGCTTTCCCCGCTTCCGAGTTCACCCTTATCCCGGTATCGGAGCCATCGCTTTTAGCCCTTTCAGTGCTGCATTTGACATGGCATTTTGCATAGAACGGCGACCCACAGGAACTAACAACACTCGCAGGGCAAACAACCACAAAGGATGCCAAAGCAGCAGCCAAGTGTCGAGCTGTTTGCCCAAAAAATGCCTCAAGGACTGTTAAACCGATGCCTGGCATTGTCATCTCTCTATGCTATGGTCTTTTATTTTCCAGCGTTTGTTTTCCTTTTCTTCCTGCCGCTTGTGGCTTAAGCAATTTAAGGATTTCTGTTGGGCTTTTGAGTGATTTCTGATTGGTGTGTTTGTGGGCGGACAGTTTTTTGCCGGCGACTGCCCAAGCCTTGTTTGCTGAATGAAAATAGATCAGTTTATGATGCGAAAACCTTAGGAATGTTAGCCTTGGAATACAAAAGAAAGACAAAAAAGTGTGGAGAGTCTTTACCTTTCGGTTTGGGGATTAGGCTGTGGGAAGTATAGACCACAACATAGCAGAGGTGTAAGGAAAATTATTCAAGTTATATTGAGTATAAAAAACTTTTAAAAAAGTAATACTTAACCTAACTTATCTCTTCTTCAGAAGACACAAATTCTTATTCGTTCTTATTCACTTTACTTTATTTGTAAATTTTCCAACAGGAACTTAACTAGTTTCAGCACTTTATTGGTTGTCAAGCTCTTTCGACCCCATAGGTCCATCTTGCCACGCTCTTCTTTTAAGGAGAAACAACGCTTCAATTTGTCTCAAGTTGTCAGGTCGCGTTGTTGTTGGTGTTGTTCCACCATACACTTTCAACTCATCGCTGCCACTTTTCTCGCCCTGCAACTTTCATCAGCCAACTAGTGCTGTTCTTGTCGGTGACTTTGACACCGTTTTCCACTTTTCGTTAGCATGTGAGCGAGCAAGGAAGCCAACCAACGAATCCTCTGCCCCCTGCCACGCCTGCGTTGACATGGCACTTATTTTCTTATTATTAAGTATACGCTTAGTGGGCCTGGGAAGAGGCAGCGATGTTGCAGCTGCGGAAGTGCGCCAAGTAATGATTACTTTGTGTCTGCCACTGACAAATGCCGTCAGTCAGAGTCAAAGTTGATGACGAGGGATGCAGGGGACAGGGTGCTGTGGATGGTGTTGACGATGACTCAATGCGGAAGGAAGTTCCTACACAAAAGGTGCACAGTCAATGTAAAGAAGTCGCCGGTCTCCTGCATACAGTTCCTTTGGCCTGTGCACTGATGTGCATCGGCTTTCGATGGGATCAGAGAGTCGGTGGAGTAGTACGTTGACAGACCATTTCATTGCCCAGAAAGTGAGCGGTGAAAAAAATGCACATTGTCAGTTTTGAAATTCTAATAAGAGTTTTACTTTTACAGCACGCTTAATTCAATGTTGAATTTTCAATGAGAACTTCTCGAACTTCCAAAGCTCAAGTAAATATAATGTGAATAAGAATTAGGGAAAAATCATTTAAATAAAGTAAGTGGCTTACACTTTAGCAAATAAGTATGGCTTTTGCTTTGTATAGTTTTGATCAGGTATTTTTTATGAATTATGCAATCAGAAAAGTCAATATGCATGCAATGCGCTCTGCACGGTTACACGGTCTTTGTTATCAAATCATCTTTCTGGAGATAAACGCCTTGTAACTTGGGAGGCGTATAGAAAATTTGGTAAGCTTACTTCACCTCTTTGTCCTAAAAATCCTTCATCACAAGGCTGAATCAAAAATTTAATCTTAATATTGCTCGACGACGTGTTTTAAGTCAATTTAATAAGTTTTTCTAAAACTATGCCTCAATAATTGGCTTCTATTTGAGTGGTGAACATAAATCAGACCCTCCGTTTTGGAATAGATAAACCCTTTTTGATACGCCATCAACTAGCTCTAATAGTGCTGCGAGCTCAAGGGGAGATTTTTGAGGAGATTACGAAAAATCATTCCGCATTGGATTCTGCCCGATTCAGAGCCGCCCCCACACAAAATTCAATTTCCTATCCACTTAGCCATTGATTACCATGGCCCGAACACTGCACACCAACGGCTTCCGTCGCCGCCCGTCAAATCCGTCCAAACAACACAGTGCCCCCCAAGCGATTCATCTCCTTCTGCTTGGCATTTCCGCTGTCACTCGCTTTAATTACGCCCCCACTTCGGCCGACTTTCTGGCCGAGTGACTGGCCAAATCCAGAAATCCTCTATCAATAGATGAAATATGCCCGTCAATGGACTGGCCTCTGGCCATCATCAGTCATGGGCATATTTTGAAAGTGGCATTACTCGGAAGCTTCGAGACTTCTATCGGCTCTAGCCTCGCGTTGATTCTTATTTGCAATCGAAACTTGTCCACGGGTGACAATCAATGCGATACAGGCTTTTGTCCAGCAGTCCCCCTTTGGGCCATAATCCATTCTGGACTTTAGTTTGGCAACATCCACATGGCCTTCGTTTGCCATTTCCTCGCTAGCGATGCAAAGTGGCAATCAATATTTCTTTTGTTGCTTCCCCCAATTAATAGCAGATGAAAGTTCTAGTGTGCATATTTTCCCTTTGTCCGCCTGTTCTGGCATATTTGGGCTTTTTCTATTAGTCCAAAAGTTTTGTATGGCGACCTCGAATGGGATGTGTCAGTTGCAGTCGATATTTTTAGCTTAATTGGCTGGGGGAAGAAAACATCCGCATGGCTACCAAACTTGGGGTAATTATCTCTATTTTAGAAAATTCATCTTTTTTTTTTAAACCCTTTAAAAAAATATAATATTTTTTTAAAAAAAAAAAAAAAAAAAAAAAAAAAAAAACCACAAAAAAAAAAAAAAATTTTTTTTTTTAAAAAAAACCTCAATTTTTTTTAAAAAAATAATTTTCTTTTTTTTTTTTTTTTTTTTTTAAAAAAATTCAGTTTTAAAGCTATCGAATTACCAAACTTTCCTTCTTTCCTTTGCACGCAGTAAAAAGATCGGATATATTATAGAAAATGATACTTTCGTGTTTGTAGTTAGAAGTTGGTTTTCTGGGTTTTATTTTGGTCACAAATTTAAATAATATATCTGAACGATTGGTGCATAACTGTGGTTTTTTAAAGTTAAGTTGGGATTTTATGAGTATTAAGAATGCATCTATGAATAATTTTGAGATATAATTTGTTTGGTCAGCTGTCCTTTCTTGTTTTTATTAATGTGAAAAACTTTATGTAATTAATGGTGCAACATTTTGGGAAAACAGTACTGCAAAGTGTTTCTAAAATAGCTGTCTGTCGCTTATCGAAGTTCGTAGTGTCGAATATCAAACAATCGGAATTAAATAGAAGATAGGAAAGCGCGTGTCGGCGGGTCGATGTGAGTGTCGCCCTTGCTTATAATAAATAAAACGGAAGACTTTATTTTGATTTTTAATATGAAATTGCGAACGTATTTTAATTAAAAAAGAAATAAGTATAATAAGTAGAGAAAAATAAAATGAAAAGAGCACACATTCAACATGTTCCGGAGATAGATGGCGTCCAAATAAAATTTTCAAAGAATTTGTATAGGAACTCCATCAACTGTGCTTTAATTTCAACATTTGAAGTTCACTTGACTGATTTGTAAAATTTGAATTAAATGAAAGTTGTAATTAGTATTTTTGTTTGGATTTTGTTCAAAAACCTGTGGTAAATATATTAACATTGATCTATTTGGTTAGAATCATTAAAAAGTCTAAGAACTTTTAACAAATTTTTAAAAAAAGTAAAACTGATAACTTGTTCCCAAAAGCTTGCGTTGATTGTGATAACGGCGGGTGCGATACAAATCTTGTTAATAATTTAGTATCTGTCTGTATTCGCCAATTTGTTAATGAGCATTTCGGCAAATTGAAATTTTAGCACGGTATAAATAATGGGGTCCGTAGCTGCAAATGCCCACAGTACTTTCTCAGTCTGGGAAACGTGAACTTGAACCATCTGCAGACATGAGGAATATATACGGTAACCGAAAACCACCACCACCTAAAGAATCCACCAGTTGGAGCTAACAAATCATCTTTGGTTCCACAGCTTTTGCTCTGCTGCTCATAGCAGTCTCTGCAAGCACCATCAGCGGTGCAAGCGTTTCCGGCCAGGGCAATCTCCTGTGTCGTAACAAGGCCAATGGCATTCGGGCTCTGGTGCCCGGCAGTTGCTCCAGGTTCTATGAGTGCCAAAACGGCATTGCCACGGAATACTCCTGTCCCAACTTCTATGACTTCAAAACCCGCAGCTGCGTGACCTACAACCCTGGATGCACCGAAGGCTATGTGGCGGAGCCAGTAGCGCAACAGTCTGACAGCGGTATCGCTCAGCCATGCAACGGGCCAGCAACTATCGCCCCACCAACGAAGCCTCCGTGCTCAGAGACTACCACTACGACTTGTGCCCCTGTAATAACCACCACTACCACCACATGTGCCCCAACTACAACGACAACCACCACCACAACGACAACCACGACCACCACCACGACCACAACCACAACTACAACAACAACGACAACGACAACCACTTGTGCCCCAACAACAACCACAACCACAACCACTGAGGCTCCAACTACAACCACGACCACTTGTGCCCCAACAACAACGACAACCACCACCACCACAACCACCACCACCACAACCACCACCACAACCACCACCACAACCACAACCACCACCACCACGACCACAACCACAACGACAACCACAACCACTTGTGCACCAACAACAACCAGCACCACAACAACTTGTGCCCCAACAACAACGACAACAACCACGACCACCACCACCACTACGACTACAACCACGACCACCACCACTACCACCACAACCACGACCACCACCACAACCACAACAACAACGACTTGCTCAACAACAACGCCGACAACCACAACTTCCTCAACAACGACGCCGACAACCACGACTTGCTCAACAACAACGTCGACAACCACGACAACAACCACGACCACCACCACCACGACCGACCACAACCACAACTACAACGACAACAACAACGACTTGCTCAACAACAACGCCGACAACCACGACTTGCTCAACAACAACGTCGACAACCACGACAACAACTACGACCACCACCACCACTACCACCACAACCACGACCACAACCACAACTACAACGACAACAACAACGCCGACAACCACGACTTGCTCAACAACAACGCCAACAACCACGACTTGCTCAACAACAACGTCGACAACCACGACAACAACCACGACCACTACTACCACAACGACCACAACCACAACTACAACGACAACAACAACGACTTGCTCAACAACAACGCCGACAACCACAACTTCCTCAACAACAACGCCGACAACCACGACTTGCTCAACAACAACGTCGACAACCACGACAACAACCACGACCACCACCACCACTACCACCACAACCACGACCACAACTACAACCACAACTACAACGACAACAACAACTACTTGCTCAACAACAACGCCGACAACCACAACTTCCTCAACAACAACGCCGACAACCACGACTTGCTCAACAACAACGTCGACAACCACGACAACAACCACGACCACCACCACCACCACGACCACAACCACAACTACAACGACAACAACAACGACTTGCTCAACAACAACGCCGACAACCACAACTTCCTCAACAACGACGCCGACAACCACGACTTGCTCAACAACAACGTCGACAACCACGACAACAACCACGACCACCACCACCACGACCACAACCACAACTACAACGACAACAACAACGACTTGCTCAACAACAACGCCGACAACCACGACTTGCTCAACAACAACGTCGACAACCACGACAACAACTACGACCACCACCACCACTACCACCACAACCACGACCACAACCACAACTACAACGACAACAACAACGCCGACAACCACGACTTGCTCAACAACAACGCCAACAACCACGACTTGCTCAACAACAACGTCGACAACCACGACAACAACCACGACCACTACTACCACAACGACCACAACCACAACCACAACTACAACGACAACAACAACGACTTGCTCAACAACAACGCCGACAACCACGACTTGCTCAACAACAACGTCGACAACCACGACAACAACCACGACCACTACCACGACCACCACCACGACCACAACCACAACTACAACGACAACAACAACGCCGACAACCACGACTTGCTCAACAACAACGCCAACAACCACGACTTGCTCAACAACAACGTCGACAACCACGACAACAACCACGACCACTACTACCACAACGACCACAACCACAACTACAACGACAACAACAACGACTTGCTCAACAACAACGCCAACAACCACGACTTGCTCAACAACAACGTCGACAACCACGACAACAACCACGACCACTACTACCACAACGACCACAACCACAACTACAACGACAACAACAACGACTTGCTCAACAACAACGTCAACAACAACGACTTGCTCAACAACAACCTCTACTACAACGACTTGCTCAACGACAACAACCGTATGCCCTGATTCTGAGACAACAACTCTCTGCCCTGATTCTGAGACAACAACTCTCTGCCCGACGCGCTCAAAGGCGGTGGCTGCCGCCCACTCGAACCGAAATCCCGTACGCCGGAACCCCGTGCACCGTCTACTCTGGGAAGTGGCTCAACTGGCTGGCATTTCGTCGACTGGATCCGAGGTTCAGCTTAAGGTTTCCTGCGTCGGTAAGCCCGATGGATTCCTAATGGCTTCGCCCGAGCGGTGCAACGACTACTATATCTGTCGCCGTCAACGCGCCCTGAAGGTCAGCTGCGGAGATAGGTACTTCAACGGACTGAAGGGCATTTGCGATCTCCCCGAGAACACCAGCTGTGTCCAGTCCTAAGTGATAACTTCCCTAAATGCTGAGACCAAAAACATAATGGAATTTTGACAACAATTGGATCGAAATATTGAACAGTACTTTTTAAACATGCACTTATAAAACAAGCAAAGGCCTATAAAAGGCCAACGACAAAAATATTTAAGTTCTTTAATTGGGGACAGAAATTTTAATTTCTTAATTTTCGAAACTATGTTTTTAAAGAACTCCAAATATAATATATCCAAAAAGCAAATAAATAGTAATAGTTTTTTTGGGAAGCAAACCGAAATTCCTAAGTTTAACCGACTTGTGGATATTTAACTAGTTATATTGAGTTGGGTATTTTAAAATTTTATCTATTCAAATGTCTATCGTACTTACATATGTAACTAATAACAAATTTCAGGGAATAATGACCTTAAGCATATGAGAAAATAAGGAACTTAGAGTTTTCAGAAATGTTGATTTGATAATTTCAAATAAAAACACTTACAACTGTTTTTTATAAATATCTGTTAAGAGTAATTCTATAATCCCTTTTTTTTGTTATGACTTTTAAATTATTATTAGAAAAAAAAAAAAATAATAAAACTAATTCTTAATTTATCTTTTTCTGTAATTCTCAGCATCGCAGCCACACGTTGGGGCCCTCACAGCCAGAATTTCGAGGAACGCGAACGACAGCCATTGGAAAAATCCTCACGCACAATGAAAAACGACGTCGTGCGATGGAGCAGGCAGCCAACTAGCAACATCAACAGCAGCAGTAGTAACAACAAAAGCGGCAACAGCAACAGCAATAGCCACAAACACAGAAGCAAAAGGAACCAATTTAATGCTCGACAATTAGGGCCACATGCTGGCAGAAGTTGTCAGCGAAAAGCCGCCACAGAGCATGAAGAACAACAAACAATCATTGAATGTGATATAGGAAATTTCAATTTCGATTGCAATTTATTCAAAACTAGTTTTTTAACGCAATGCAACCCGAAACATAGTGGCAACAGCAAAAGATTAACCAGCCGCAGCAGACACTTGGCGAAAACGAAAGCTGTGTTGCTGTTAGCTCTGCAATTTAGTGCCGTAGTTTTTATATGTAATTTTAATGTCGGTTTCGTGGCCGGAAGTGTGGCAACGGCATCAGCTGATGGTTCATCACCGGCAGCACCATCCCCAGCGCCTTCATCTCCGCCCGCAGCACCACCGCCGTCATCACTTAAGGTGGATCCAAATGGCCAGTCGCCAGTGTTGCCACCATATGTCCTCGACTATGAGACGGGCGGCAGGGCCAAGTTGACGCCCAACAGTGGCAAGTACGGCCAATCGGGCAGCTCCGGGAGCAACAATCAAATCACCGGACACTATACACACACCTGGGCGGTGCATATACCGAACGGCGATAATGGCATGGCCGATGCAGTCGCCAAGGATCACGGTTTCGTCAATTTGGGCAAGGTAAGCGAAAAGAGCTAAAATGTATTATTTTTCAAAGGAAAAATTAATATCAAACTTTAAAACAAGTAATAATTAAAAATTGATTTGGTATTTTAATATGCATATCCTTGGGTTAGTCCCAGTGAACCCCTCTTTCTAATTAGAACTAACTTATTCATTTACCAAAGAAGTTCTGGCCAACACCTAAAGCAATATCCAGTGAGACTCGTTAGCCAGTTTAGCATATGATTAGAACACTCAAATGTGAGACTATTAAAAGTTTGTGGCACCGGAGAGAAGTTTCTCGTTATGGAAAGAAGCATTTGGCTCTGGGGCAACCATATCTGTTGATATGGAAGAGCACTGGACAAAGTTTCCCCGGCTGAAATCAGTGAGCTCCCTTTGCATCCTCTGCACTCGTGCAATCCAGCTTTGCTTGGTTGCCTGTCAGTCAGTGAAAACATTGAGGGGGAAAAGTGGGTTTGAAATGCGGGCACAGGTGTTGCTGCCGGACAAGTTTAATCTGAAAGCATTTCGACCATGTACTTTCAACTGCTACTTTGATACACACACCTTCTAGTGCTTCGATACCCCTCCACTCCACTCCACTTCCCAACCCAGACGCGAACCCGCTAAGTGACTGTCAAGTTATCCTGGCAATGGGGATGGCCAGCACAAATGGAGCTCAAATCGCCTTGTAATGGCATCGTTTGCGATAAAACAAGGCAGCTGGAGATGGAGAAAAATGGGGCTGGAGTAGAAGTGGCTCTAAGTATGGATTTACAGATGCTTGCTGTAAACTACACTTCCAAAAATCACTTTACATTCGAAGTATTTATTAAGAAACTTGACTTTGTTTTGAATTAAATTCGATTTAATGCTTTTCTTCGTTTAGAGCCTCAAGTGATAATATAAGTCGTCGACTTTAAACCATTCATTAAATTCTGTGTAAGGACAATTCATTTTTAACATTTAAATTAAAATCACAAAACAACTAAAAATAAGAATTAATATCTTCTTTTTTACCTTTCTTAAAAATACCCACTGAAATTCGCCAGTGTATAGCAACAACTATCGCGCTCATCTACCATCCAATGGGGCATTTGAAAGTAAAATGCATTCCAAACAGTTATTTTTGCGGCTGCCAAGGGTTAAGTCCTGCTCCCGCTGTCTGAGCTCAAATGTAGCCCGGCATTTGTGTTTTTAATTGAGGAACGGACTGGCACGCAGGTGCCGGATGTAAAAAGCCCGAGCCACGAAAAGCCCCACCGCGTCGATTTCCATTATTCGGATCCCTTTTGTCGGCCCATCGGAGGAAAGGGCAGGAAAAATTGAATGGGTGGCAGGCGACTTAAGTAGCCTTCGTGTCGGTGGAAATTAGTATCACTCACAGTGCCGCCCTCAGTTTCTCGACCATTGACTTAATTGGCAGAAACAAAAAGCAGAAAATTCAATTTATGAAGCCGAGCACACAAAACTTTTGTTAGCACTCCGAACTAGTTGAAACGGACGAGCCCAAAAGTCTCCGGCGTAAAGCTGCAGATGGCCGGACTCGGGCCGGGCCGCGAAAGTTAATTGAAAATTAATTTTAAATGGCATTGTTAAAATGAATCCAACTTAAGGCCAACCTGAATGCGAACGGACACCGACTCTCTGCAAATGAATGTGCCGTTTTGCATAATTAGATGACGCCCGAAACGTCTGTAAAACTGTAATGAGTTGAGCGCGAAGCGGAAGTGGAAATGAATCCTAGACTTTCTGCATTACTTACTTTTATTAATTGCCGACTTGATGGCTGGGAAATTAAAAATGAGTATGCTATATAAGCTTTAACGCTTTATTTAGGTTGGGGCTACATAAAGAGACATAAATAGATGAGTTAGCTGTCTATTAGGTTTCTCTCAAATTTGTTAAGACCTTTATTAGATGAATTTCCCTTTAAGTCACTTTAAATTGATTTATTCTTATATCAAAACCATTACCAAAGAAGATTATTTGTTGTTTTGGGTTCTCACCTTTACCATTGAAACTAAATGCTTCGGAAACTCTTCAACTTGAACCTTCGCTTTGCTTCATCCAACACGAACTTTCAGCCCTTTGAACTTTCCCCCGCCTTCAAACATTTGAAACATAACTCGTCGAAAGTGTTGCCAAACATTTCGCACTTGTTCGTGTTGCTGCTTTTCCCTTCTGTTTCTCATGTTGTAATTTTTTGTGGGGGCGAACAGGCGCTAAAAGCCAAAAACTAAACTCGCTTCGCAAACAAACTACAAGTGCCAAACAACAGGAGCAACCTAGGGCAAAAACAATTAATAAAAATAAAACTATAAAGATAAAGTAGTAGAACGCGAGACTTTTTGCCATTTGCTGTTACAGCCAGAATTGTGTGATTTCAAATTGCAACTCCCTGGTTCTGGCTGTACTTGTTTGTTTGCCTGAAGGAGGAGTTGCCGAATGCGGGGCACATCAACAAATTCGGTGTGTCAGAAGTTTTAATGAAAACGATGCTCTATATATACATACATATACATATATACCTCCCTAGTTCCAAGCAGTTCTTTGGCTTTCGCCCATCAAGTTTTCAGCGCTGAAAACTTTTTGGCACCAAAATAATGATGATAAAATATATAACTAAATATTTTCTGGACAACGGAAGGTAATGATAAATATTTGGAGACAAGCTACGTCTGATATGGTAATTGCACTTATAAAATAGAGCAGCTAGGTAGCTAGAGGAATTTTAGTAACTATATAGGGAAAGTTTTCAATATTTACATTAAATTAAAATTTGAAAAAATAACATTTCCCCAATTATTATTTCATCTGCACTTTCATTATCGTTTGCCTTTTTGCTAATCAAAGGGGCAAAGGATTCGAGGAATTTTCAAAGAGTGCACCTTGAGACTTTACCTCCTTCTTCTGCTGTTTGTCATTTACTTATCTGACTTTGGTATTTCGGTCCCGCCTTCTTTTCCTCTTTCTCCTTCCATTGTTCCACTTTTGTATAGCGTCATTTACATAACACTCACTCATTGTCCGCCTGGTGCAGCTCTTTGGGTTCCTTGGTCCTTAAGCTCCTATTGTCTTTCCTTGCTTTCTGGGCTGGTGCTGATAAATGTTATCCCTCGGCCTCGGCCACTCATCAAATTAATTGGAAAGCAAGAGCAGCCAAAAGCTTTTACGCGTCGCCCTCTTTACCGAACTTATTTGCCTTTTTGGGCTGATTTTTGCTTTTTTAATTAATTTGCCACTTTCTTGAGCCAGCCGGGTCAATTGAATTATTGATCGATCGGCAGATTGATTGATTTTGTGGTTGCCTACGGCCCGCGATTGCATCGTACGCTTATTGCATTTACGTAATTAAAATCTCTGCCAGATGGCTGTCCTTTGAGGACATTTGTTTTCCACCTGGAAGCTCTTTACACTTAATTCCGTGCTGCGGGACATCTTTGATAAAGGTCAACGGCTTATTATTAATAAGGGTCTGTTGGGGCTCGGAAACCCGGGTTCAAAGACTCGTTATCTTTGTAACATTAAGCCAAACAAGAAAAGAAGCGAGCTTTATTAAACCAATGGTTTTATAATTTTATTTCCCTATTTTTAAAAACATAACTCGTAATTCGGAAATTGCAAAAAAATACTATATCTCGAAGTAAATGGATATATTTTAAGAAACAACGAAGCAAACGGATGGACAGAGACAATGGCTAGATTGACCCACCTCGTGATGCTGATCAAGAATATATATATAATTCAGAGGGTTTGAAATGTGCCCTTCATTGCGTTGCACACTTTGACTAAATTAAAATACCCTCTGCAAGGGTATACAAATTAAAGCCTGACCTTTTTTCTTCGTTTTTGTATTGTCTCAAAGGAAACGTCAGCAGAAAAAGGTTAACTTTTCGATAGGGCTTAATTGGTTAACAATTTGACAAGTTGTCGGGTACTAAGGTGACAAATTTGGTAAAAGGGTCTAAGCTCTGCTTAGTGGCTGAAGACCCACATTTTTCACATTTTTATTAATTAGTTTTTAGAAATAAGTAGTACAACAATGGATAATTTATTGTAAGAAATTTAAATTTCATATTAGAAAAGGTTTTTCTTTGGACTCTCCAAAAATATTTAAATACTCCAAACTTCGATTTGTTCTTCCCCACTTAGGTAATAAATGGTAAAGACCTTGCATCGTTACGCTATGACCAGCTATAATTTGTTTTCCAAATTCCATTTTTCCATTTAACCATGCTGGGTAAGCAGTTTGAGCAGGACTGGTTCAACTTTAACCCCAGTTGACAAATTTTTCAAATATATTTTTGCACTTTTGCATGTCGAGAAGTTTGCCAACCAAAGTTAAACAGTTTAGGTGTCTATGTGTGTTGGTCTATGTATATATTTGTACTTATGCCTGTGTGCTGGCGTGTCCTTTGTTCGGATTTCGCGTGGCTGCAAGGCGGATATCGTTGATAAATTTTAAGTCAAAAACTCGGAAAATATTTATGACTTAACTTTTGTTTAGTAACAAAGCAACACGCAGGCACTCGTATCTGTGTTTGCAACCCCCTGCCCTTTAGCAGGATTTCACAATTGTCACAGAACTTGGATCCCTATGCAAATAGCATTCGGGGGAGGGGATTTGCCTTCAGCTTGTTTTGAGAACTTGTACAACTTTAATCACATGACATGGGGAACGCCAGAAGTTTACATCATTTTCTGCTTTTTCGCCATTGATCCCAGGGACTTGGGGAAAAAGTTTTTGGTGCAATTTGCCTGCAGCAGACAGCGGGAGAAGTATATCGATACGGAGTCCCGTTTCTAATTGAATATGTAAAACCCAAATGCGATTGAGTGTGAAATGAGCGAATCGACCGCCTGCCAATCCAACTGCCTTTATGTACTCGTACATCCTCGCAAAGTTTCTCAAAAGCAATTGAACAGACAAGTTTCCCGGTAACACATTTTATGCCCCCTCTCCTTTTTTTTGTTGCATCGAGTGAAATTAAGTTTACTACTTTTCTGCCGCAAATGAATCAATGATTGGAATAGTGCGGAATGAACGTATGTGTGGAAACTTTTTGCCAATACTGCAGAAAAGTTCGAATAGAGCTAATAAATATTTCGCAATTCATTGCAAACTTTTTGCCCAAAAAATTTGCATTGACACCGATTCAATTGCCCTGAAAAGTAAGCCAAGGATTTTGTACAACCTATTGTGGTAGGTTGTGATCCTTTCCCGGGTCTGTACTTCAGCTGAACACCAACAAAATAGCAGACTTTAAGTAGCTTAATTAACTTGACCATGTTCTTTTTGATGACCCACCTGATCTTGAGGCAGGAAAAATAAAATTTAACGGCCACCTGACCTGATACAATGTTCAGACAAGCAACTTTGTCGGTAATGGTGATGAAGTTGATGTTTATGCTCCTGTGCGGGCAGTAAAATTAATTAGCCAATTTTATGAGACAGACGCGTGGGAGCTTTTCAGAAACATCTTGTTGTGGCGATAATTTTTCACTTCTAGCTAATTGAAAGGTATGTTTTTAACTGGTCACCGTTCGCTGAAAGAAGCCGAGACTCTTAAAAATATATTGAAAAGCATTTTTATTCAAACTTGCTCATTTTTCATATTTTTTTGGGCACTTACCAACTACGTGAAGTAGATGTTTTCCATCAAAGTAATCCCTATCCTTTGGCTATGCATGGACTGCATAAATATTATAGATATTCTCTCCATCAAAAGTTCAATCATCTGCTTCATCATCAACTTTGAGGGGAGCAGTTCACTTGACTGAATTGACCCGCCTCAAAGGAAAGTTTACTCTTTCGCACTTCTCCCTCCGCCCATTGCAAGTCACTCTCCCTCTTCCTCCTGACTTTTTACCATATTTAAATGCATATTTTTGGGCGTCCCTTTCCGCTTTTTCGTTTTTTGGCTGGCATTAACAAGAAATCGCCAAGAAAACATGAATAACGAGGACGAAGACGAAGGAAAACGTTGCGTAGAAAGTTTTTCCAGCTCTCTCGTTGTTGTTGTTAACGCCCAATCGCATCGTGTTTTCTTAGCTTATCTTTTTGGGCTGCTGACAGTTTTTTGTTCTCGCAGCTCCTAAGGAAAATCCGGGGAAAATGTGAAAATAAAAATATTTGTAAATAGGAATCCAAGGGAGACAAGCCAAAGTAAACGGGCGTTTTTAGCCAGGCTTAACCACGCCTCTAACTTGGGCTTTTTGTCCCAAAAATGCTTTCAGCATGGGGCTGTGCTGAGCCATTCTTTTTGGCATCTTCAGTATCTCTAATCCATTGTCGTTTATATGCAGGCTGAAAATTAGAGAATCGCGCTTTCCCATTGTCCGGTTGTGGATTTCTTTTTTGTTTCGCCTTCTGGACACGCCCTGGCTTTTCCCGATGATCTCCTCCCTTTTGCTGTACGGCAATTGGCGTTTGGGCCCCAGTCGAGTGGAAAATTGCTAATGGCCAGAGACCCTCCGCAACAAAAAAAATTGAAAAGGAGAATAAAAAACCAACTGTGACTTCTTGCAAATGGCCGCTGTGATTTTAATTAAAAGTCCTGGGGAAGTCACACTCACAGGGGACAATCGACGTTGGCCAAAAGTCAAAGTTGACTTGATTTTAGGGTCCTTTTAATTGCCCTCGAAAGCGGAAAATAAAACGAAACTCGTAAATTTATACATTGCTCAATCAAGTGTAACGATTGTATTGCAAGGGCAAACGGGAGAGCCAAGTGGCGAGGAGAAAAGTTTGTGAAATCACGGTAAATATTTCCCCGGCATAAATATTAAAAATTTTCCGGTTTGTATATTGAATTTGGGACCCAACCCACACCCCAGGTTGGTCAAACAAATCGTTAACAATTGCAGCTCGTAGGGTGATGGCGAATAGGAATCAAATCAACACTTTACGCTTGATTAGGCCAATGTGGATATTTGATATTTGACCGCTGTTAGTTCGGGTGCAATTAGAAAATATTGTTCAAATACATGGAAACAAAAGCTTTTTGTTTTATCAAATTTCAACGCAAGGGGATTTAGATCAAAATGCATTGTGCAATACACTGCGTATACTTTATACGATGTTAGCACATGGAAATTCACTTTTGTTATATTGTTTTCAAATGTTTAACGGTAATTAATGAACCGGTAAATACCATCAGAAAGCATAAATATCTGTATGCGCTCCTGCAATGTTCTGTTTTGTGTGTTTAATTAATGTTTACCCCTTTCCAATGTCGCAATAAATTATTGATCGCCCTGATGACCTGGCCTGCCGTCTACCCACTCCCTCCTATGAACTTGTCCCGCATGCCAAATGACAATATGAGTTATTAGTGCCACATTCATATATCAAGATTGTGTCTGTGGAAATAGATTGGCATTTTAATTGCCACCGATACATTCTAGTGTCGCTTAGCGTTTATCCCAGCTAAATGGTTTCTTGATTTAGATGGATTCTGATGGAAGTGTTTAGTGCAAATGCATTAGAGACTAGCACTAAACCATTTCAATATATAATTGTCGTTTAAGTTTCACATTTTTGGCGCTGACAAATGCAGAATTAAATTGCATTTTAGTTGACATTGACTGACAATTGATTGCATTCACTTTTGCACTTTTGTTCTAAAACATGGCATTTTTAATAATCCTTGGAGTGTCAATTGCAAAATCACTTTTCAGAGTTTTCCTTTTTATATATTTTTAATTAACTTGACGACAGCATTTGCAAGTTGACACACTGACTATAAATCTGGCAACGATTTTTCCTTTGTGCTGTCCAAAAAATTACCAAGCCATTTCCCTCTCCCCTCAAAACTTTGTCCTCGTCGTGATTTGGTATGCATTCAAAAAGTTTTACACGATACAAAAGCATTTTGTTCTGCCTGCCAACTGACATTGAAAAAAGGCGCATAAAACGGATGGCAATCAACGTTGCAATTATGTAAGTGTGTGCGACTGTGTGAGCTTGTGTTTGTTTAAAGTGTGTGTGTGTGTGTGTGCTGTCGCCTGTATATTGAACTTGCCGCTGACCTTAGCCTGCTTTTTACACATTTCAGTTGCTTAGTCATTATATACCCTTTCAGAGGGTATTAAAATTTCAGCCAAAAGTTTGCAACGCATTGAAGGGCACATTTCCGACTCCATAAAGTATGGCTATTATTGATCAGCATCATCATGCGAGTCGATCTAGCCATGTCCGTCTATCCGTTTCTAAGCATACTAGTCAGTCAGTTTTAAAGCCATTCGGATGATGGTTTTACTTTTATAAAAATCATACGACTATATTATATAGCTGGAAAATCGACCTGTCTTCATTGTTTTAAAGTTTGTTGCAATGTTTTGGAATTTTTAAATCTTATCAATAATAGGAATTTAAATAAATTTTTGTAAAAAGATTTTTAGATTAATAAGCAAAATTTTAAAACCGTTTTGAAATGTTGTAATATTATTTGAATTCCTTATATTGTTTTTTTTCAAAGATAACTCAACGTAGAGAAGTGGAAAATCCTGTATAGCAAATGTGTTGCATATTTTTAGTCGCCTCTCGCCCATGCAGTCCCCTGACCCTATCCCCCTCAGTCCCCCCTCTTTCTCCAACGTTGGATGCAGTCCCCGTTCATGGCCACATCAGCATCAGCTCGGCTTTAGCCATAGGTTTTGCTATAGCTCTACCATCGGCAGCGGCTTCAAAGTCGCGTTCAACGTCAAGTGGCCCACTCGGCATTCCACTTGAAGCGTAATGAAAGCATTTTTGCCACTAACACATGTGAAGGGGCTAGAGGTGCAGGGGGGCATAGTGTGTGCGAAAGAGACAGAAGGACAGAAATAGAGAGAGACAGTAAGAGACTAGCACTTGCTTAGCTTTAGTGTGTGCAACATCAGATTGACACTTGTCAGAATCATTTCTGTCTACACTAAAGCAAATTGCGGCCCAAAGGCTACGAAAAAAAGAGGGAAATTAGCCAAAGGAGCAAAATAATACGGAATTCACCCTTCATCCCTCCAACCTTCACTGGCCAACTGTCCCAACCCGATTACACAAAGTTCGAGATCTGTAATTCCATTAAGATTTCTGTCTCATTGCACAGCAGTGTCAAGTTCATTTGTTTCGACAGACCCTGCAGGTTGTGTGCCACCTGGCTGCCCAAGAACAATAAAACACATTAACACCTATTAGAGGACTGTGAGGGGAGAGTTCTGGGGTGAAAGGGGAGTGAAAAGGTCCTGGCCATTGTGCAAATGGGAACATAAATAAAAGCGACTGTCTGCCAAGTTATGAATAATAATGACAACAACAATGAAAGCGACAGAGAGAGAACAGGAAAGCCAAGCTTAGCTGCTTTAACCAGGCACAGGTGTGGTCAGAATCAGTGCTTTTTTTTCAAAAATACAAGAACGTTTCAAACTATAAGGCAACGAACCTAGATATTTCACTTTTAATTCTATTAATACCATTGAAGTTTAAGTTTTAGCCGTTTTTAAATTAACGAAAGTTTGGCAAATTTTTTTTAATATACTTCTAAGCCCTGGCATTGTCCCTATTATCTTGACCTCTCCTGTACGTGTGCCTACATGTGTGTGTAAGGTAATTAAGGATTTGGACTTTGCCAAGGCAGTCCAGTTAAAATGGCTCGCCGCTTTGGGCCATTTTTATGGTCATTGTGCAATGGAATGGAAGGACCAAAGAAGGAAAAAAAAAGACGACCACACCTGGCTTTTATCTGGCTCTGAGGTGGGGGAACTGGCAAACAGGATATGGTCGCAGATAAGACCAAGTCTCATTGTGTGTGTGCTTACAAATCTCTGCCCTAATTAAAAGTCATTAGAGCGAGGTATAATTGCATCTAAACGGAATGTTTTCCCCACACAGTTTAACTCTCAGATAAATCTGTTAGAACTTTAAGCTGATACAAGCCGATAATATTACGTTATCTAATTACATCATTCCCGTTTTTTTCTTCCAGGTAAGCAACCCACGAAACATGAAAGGCAAATTTCCAGCAAAGGTGTAAGTAAATAACCTTCGGACTGTACAAGTTTAAATGTAAATCCTACTAATGAACCCGGACGAAAGTTCACAAAAAAAACATTTGGTTGGCAAATGAATATTTTAACAGTCAGTTTCATTAGCACTTAAGCCGCTCGAGCTGTGTCCTGTGTCTCCGCTCTGCGGTTTCCATAAAATATTAATCTGTTCGAGCCGCATTACAGATGCAAATGCAAAGCGAATGAATAAATAATAGTCGAGTGTGCGAATTATTAGAAGGAATTCGGCGCAATAAGTGTTTGCCCCGTAAGTTGCCGGGAAACTCGATCGAGTCGCGCTGTTCGCTTCTTCATAAATTTCTGCCTCATGAAATATGCAAGTCCCAAGCTGGCATGAAAATGGCGGAGCTTCCGCTGCAGCCGCTCATCCTGTCCCGCCCAATCCTGCCTTATCCTATTATCTCTGGCCGAGTTATTTTTTTTTTGAATCTCCCTTCTGCCTGCCTCGTCCTTTATCCTCTGCTGTTTTGTTTAAATTGTCAGTTTGCACGCAAAACGCCGTAGTTCCGGCCAGTGTTCATTTCGCTGACTTGGCCTGCAAATTACAGCCAACATTTGTTCCCGCCTTCTCCCCACAGCTCCCTTGACTATTTTAAGTTTGCGAGCAATATCTATCCCCGACAAATATTTTGCAGCAATTCTTTAATGAACTTGGTTAGTGGGCGGGATTATTGGATGGTGTTGGATTATTGGCATTTCATATTTTCAGCGATGGAATTTTATTGATTGCTCGTAAATCGTAAAATTGCAATTATAGTATAATGGAATATTTCATACTTGAAATAGCTGCAAGGGTATACAAACATCAGCTTGGCTAAGTTTGCTCCCTCTCTTGTTTCACTTACTTTTTAAATGTCAGACTACGTTAAACACACGGTGTTAACTTAAATTTTGTTAATAAATAAACTCGAAGCTGTGCTTAAAAATTAATGTTGCAGTAGCATATTTTTTAAATAAATAATAAGCAAATATTGAACATTTAATTATTTAGTTAACTTAAGAACATTTATTAAATATATAAAAAACCTTCTTTCAAACAAAATGGCTGAAATTGAAATATTTTAATTTCTCATGTTCTCTTGTTACGCAAAAATGGAAGACATTTCTGGGGCACATCAAAGTACTGCAAATCTTGGCATGAATCTTCGCCTGCTGAGACACACAAAAACGCCTCGACAACACTTTATTATTTATCGCCATAATCATTTTAATGGCAACAAGCCAAGCAATAACAACAATAACGAGCACAGCACGATAATCATATTTATTAACATTTTAACTTAATCAGCATGGAGTCGTCCGCCTTTTGATGTATGTGCGTTGGAAAACGAGAAGGTGGACCCAAGAAAGCGTACTAATCAGTCAGGTGTTGTCAAGTCATGAGCCAGTCTCCAAGTTACAAACAAACATTTTAATTCAAATATTATTCAGCTTCTACTCTGTTGACTGCAATATTTTCACCCAAACATGTGTTGGCAATTTTTTTCTTTCCATTTTCATCAGCCACAATCTTGTTTGTCATGCTGCCTTTACATTAGCTCTGCCTGCGTTTCATTTGAAATTTACAGATAAGAAAGTTAGCGAGCGTTATGAGACGGGAATATTAATGGAACGAGAACGAAGCTTCCTGCAAAGACATCCATCATTTTGGGGCCCCAGTAAACTGCAGCTGCTGCGAACGAGACAAGCACTAAACGTATAAAACATTTTCATTTAATTGAAACAAATGCGTGCTGCGTATCAATTGTAGCAAATGTGTGGGTTTTCGGATAGGACAACTAAAGAACAATAAAAACTAAATGGCAACCAAATGGGTTGAGCTGGTGTGGGTGTTCCTCGCACCATTTACCAAATGAGCAACAGAGATGGCAATCGTTTCAGGTGCCGTCAATGGGGCCACAAAAAAGAAAAACACAAATAATATAAACGAACGGGCGAGCGTACAAAAAAAAGCGCTTTATTTGCCACCCCTAGATGTGGTGCCAAGTGATATTAAAATCCATGTAAATTACACACAATCATCATAGTGCTTACGTCTGCATGTGTGCCAGCGTGCCATAAACTGACACCAAACACGAGCATTCCGCTAGACCTTTTATGGCCTGACCACATTGCCAACGTTTGACACACTCGTTACAATAGATACGTAGATATAGTACAGCAGATAATACCAGCGACGTGCTCTTCGAAGTACAAGTGAACTAGCCACATGGATACTATATGGCCGCCTATACTGTAATCAGAGATTAGAGGATGTCATGATGGAGAATAAAGTAAAACAAAATGGGATATATGCGATTAGACCACACGAACGATAGATATGATAGCAGACCACATCCAGTATAAAATAAAAATGACTTACTTAACTTTAAAGAACTATGGTTAATAAACTAAGGTATTTAAAATTAAGTAGTTTTATACAAAATTTAATTTATTTAAAAAGAATGTCATGAATCATTGAATCATGACTTCTAGGTCAAATTTGTATTCATGATTTCTAAAGAAAAAAAGTTTCGTCATATTAAGCTGAGCCATTTCTTTTGTGCTTAATATTTTTAGCTACGAATATGTTTTCGGTCTAGAGGTTTCTGATTCTCTTAATTAAAAAATACTTTTCGGGCTGTCATTTGATTTAATACATTTATTTCTTCATTTAACTTTGATAACCTCCGGAAAAGGGCGTGTTATACTGTGGCTTATTGTTACTGCTACCTGTTTGGGTGTACCAAATGGTCTGGGGCTTCTGAGCTGAAATACTGCCCGACTCACCGGCAGGACCTCGAGGTCCTCGGGGACCAGCGGGTCCAGCAGGTCCACGTGGTCCTGGTGGACCGGGTGGACCAGGAGGCCCAGGCACAGGAATGGGAATGTAGGCCGTGGGTGGCAGAGGCTCCTCCTTTTCAGCGGCCGATTCACTACCCAGATTTGTGGGCAGCAGATTGAGACCAGGCCAATTGAAGCCCGACTGGCCTTGGACATTGAAACCCAATTGGACACGTGGCACCACCACATAGGAAAGAGCATTTCCTGGGCCTTGGATGATTCCGTTCTTGTTGTTGATTAATTGGGGTCCATAGGCCACGGGATAGGCAGCCACCTGGGGAACCACGTACTTCCCATTCTGATCGCTGACCATGGGAATGGAATTCGAGTAGAGGTAGTCGGGCACTTTACGACTGTCTTTATCCAGTTCGGGTTCCGCTACTTCCTCCCTAATCTGCGGCTCATGAAAGGTGGGCTCCTGGTCATCGGATCTAGCCATGGCATCTCCAGGTGAATAGATTAGAATTTGAGGGCCAATCGGTTCCTCCACATCCACATCTAATCCACTGCGACCGGATCCAACAATCCGACGAAGGTTGGGAACACGCGCTTGGCTGCCGCAAATCAGGCCCAAGATCACTGAAAATAAAAGTATATTTAGTTAGTATTCCTTTCAGGATTGCTACTAACAGTTCCTTTCTCACCCAATATTTGCACTCTGCGATTCATGTTAGTGGACTGTTGATTTTTCCATTTCTACCAGCCTCTTTTATACCAAATTCTTTGACTTGGATAAGATCTGTAGAAAGGTTCTTGGTAATGGCCAAGTTCAGTCAACTTGCTGGCCCATCGTTGGTAATCAATTTTAACGGCCCAGTTTAAGGGGGTCAGCGTGCTAAACTGGTTCGGTTAATCAGTGGATCTTCGCCATTACTCATTGGGTGCGGTTTAGAGAAATCTCTGAGAAGGGCAGATTGAACCCTTTCCTTGTAAGGTTGTGATATATTACAATTACTTTTTAACAAACTGGTATTATGGGTCACGCATTTCACGCATGAAATCATTCTGCGCGAAAAGATTAAATATATATTAGATGTATATGAAGAATAGTTTTAATCGTTACAATAATAACTTAAAAATGGTTTCACGTTAGTAAAAGAATAGCACAAATGTAAATTTATTTGAGGTGTAAAAATATACATTTTTTCCTTCATATATTGCTAATAATGGTGGATTGTCTCTCTTTTTTGTTTTCCATTTCCTACTTTAAAAAACATTCATTTTCATCAGTCAGACGTGGTCAACCCAGATACAAAGAGCAGCTCCGAAACCCAAATAATAAAATGCAATAAAACAAGAGTGCAGAAAAACGAGTATACACAAATATATAGTGAAATAGTTTGTCGCACGAGAACGAAATTGAAAGTTCAGCATGAAATATTTTGGAATAGAAACCAGGCAGGGGTTTAATTGAATTAAATGAAAAACAACTGCCATGCGACCCCTTCAACGTTGCGTTGCTATATTTGTGCTCTGCTGATCCGCTTGAATTGAAGCACCCGCATCCGCATTTGGGGTCGCCATAGAACATCAGATTTTGGATTTCAGATCTCCGGATCGGTGGATGGTTGGATCAGTTGGTCATAACAGTTGAGCCAGTTGCGCCGTGGCGAGCGCATCGTTGGCGGCTCCCGAGTTACAGGATCGTGTCACTCGGGGGTCCTGAAATCGGGTCGCGAAATCCGTATATCATGGCGGTACTTTGGTGGCTACTCTTGCTGGTCTTGCCGCCCAGCTACCGACTGGCCACGCCCTCCGGCAGCGGCCAATTGCGCCGCCTTTGGCTGCAGGATCATTGCAGTGCGGGAATTTGCACGAATGTAGTGATCGGCCGCAGTGATTATGTGATCTTGTCGCAGGCCCCCATAACGGGCACCACAATGCTCTCCTTTTTGAACTCGAGCATTGCCAAGATACCGCATCTGTTGTTCGACACCTTTCCGGATCTTCAAGTACTGCGCATGGAGAATTGTTCGCTGGAAACTTTCGAGAAACCGCAGTTCGAGGGTGCCAGCAATCTGATGAGTTTGTTCTTGGGACATAATCACCTAAAGGAGATACCCAAAAATATATTCCTGGGTGCCGACAATCTGGCCACCTTGCATCTTCAGGGAAATCAACTAAAGCAGTTGGGCAATCATAGTTTCCATGCCCTGAAGGAAGTTAAGGAACTTTCACTGGCTGAAAATCAACTGGAGCATCTCTCTCTAGGAGTTTTTAGTGGTATGCGGAAGTTAATGGATCTTAATCTAGCTGGAAATCGATTAGAGGCTCTACCAAGAGGAGTGTTTGACCGGAATTTAAACCTCACCAAAATAAGTCTGGCCCGGAATCGGTTTACCGCCTTCGAATCGGAACTGTTGAAGTTGCAGCCTGTTTTGTCTCAGCTGGATATTTCTGGAAATATCCTACAGGAGCTAACACTTAACTTCACTTTGCTGGATGTGGCTATAGCTCATAGTTGCGATTTGAGGAGATTAACCGTTTACGGTGTGGTTCATGAACTGGATTTGCATAATAATTCGCTAAGGGAAATGCCGCACATTCCACTGTCCGCAAATGTGAGCGTTTTGGATTTGTCGCACAATCCATTGGGAAATCTTCAGGGAAATCCTTTGCGTAGATTCACCTCTCTGTTGCGACTGAATCTTTCCGCAACCAGTGCCCACGAATTACCAGAAGGATTGTTCAAGAAACAGACTCATCTGCAAATGCTTGACATATCAGCAAACTCCATATATTCTCTGAAGATCACAATCTTCGACAGCTTGAAGGCGCTTCAGTATTTCTACTTTCAGCAGAACAACTGGAACTGCGATTTCCTGCAACTGCTAATGAGTTCGTTTGTGAAACGCAGGGATATTTCCTTCATGGAGGATATAACAGCTCCCGAACTGGTGGACGATTATGTGGATGGCATTGCCTGTTGGTATGAGAGCGATAAGCAGTCCAAGAAGTGTGAGTCTGGTGGATCGGATGCTGCCATGGAGCTATCGGTGGTGCGGAATGAGATCAAGACCTTCACAGAGTTGGTGGAGAAGAAGTTCGTTCAAGGTCTACCGCATGTTGGAGGAGCTGAAAATGAAGCTATAACTCGGATCGGATGAAAGTCCTTCCCATATTTATCAAACATACTTTATCCCAATATTTAACCAATTATTTAATCATATATAAAGCATTGTTAACCTTATTTTGAATTATTTGACACACGAAAGCAACAAATGGATATTTTAGGATATATTACTAGAACCAATAAAGCACTACTTGGAACTCTGGGGAAAACAAAGTGTTTGACTGTAATCAGAAGATCAATGACCTTTTTTAGTTTTCCGAATTTTATATGCTTAAAGCAAAGACGTAATTCATGTATTTAAGTGAGGTTCAAACAAAATTTTCAAAACTGAAAATCACAAAATAAGAGCCTTGTTGGTCAAAGCTAAAATTTCAAACGTTAATAGAGATTTAATCTACGGCATATATCAAACAAATAATTTTAAGTATTTCTGCCTACTCAAAAGCCTATTAAAATTCTCTTCTTTCGTATAACTGCATTATAAAACTATTTTCTCATTTTTCATAATCAGTTCTGCTTCACCAAAAATATTTTCTGCTGCACATATTTAAAATTCTTTTGTGCATAAACGTGAAAACGGTTTATCAAGCGATAAATCCCAGGCTTCACGGAGAGCTCAAAAATAGCATTAAAAAAATTTTTGCTAACGCTCAATTTAATGCCATAAATATTTTATGCAAAACACGAGCAATCCAGAAAAAATATTTATGCCATAACAAAATGTTTTTTATTAAATGAAAGTTATCAGCGTAATCGTGCACAGAGGAATCAGACACACTTAAAACCCGACAAAACTTAATTAAATGCAGACACACAGGGATGCCCGCAAAATAAACAAACACGAATGGAATTTTTTATACGGCATGGCAGCGTCAACTGAACATTGCAATGATAATAACAAATACATTTGGTAAGAATTTTTTTCCACCAGACTATTTAAGAGTTTGTTCAGTACTGCGGCAAATAAATAAACACAGTCGCACATGGGAATACCATTAAAATATGGCTTACAGTTGATTGGGCTGAAAAGTGTGGCAGGAAACTTTTTGCCAACCGCCCACAGATATCAACTTGTGGGAACATTTTTGTGGATATGAATGTTGGTTGAAAAGTTAGCGGACCATACCAGGCTATAGTGTGGGGCTCATAATAATTTATAGATGAAGTAAATTTAACGGTATCGAGCCTATACCATTTCGTGAACGGAAAAGAGCATTTTCAATAAGCATCATTTGCATTTTCTATGCTTTCCGGTTTTCGCCTTTGGCACAAAGACGGTTTCCATGCAAAATTTCTGAGAAAGATCAAAGACGCCATAAAGTATGCAGCACATTTTAAAGCTTAAGTCATTGAGACACATGATCCTATCTCCCTCTGTTGTGTGCTCTGTGCTCCTTCCTCGGCCCTCTCTGTCGCTCTAAGAGTCTTACTACGCTTGTAAGCAACTTCCGTTTCCGTTATCCGACGCGTCGTTTGTTCTGCCATTGTTGCCATTGGTGCTGCTGCTGCTGCTGCTTCCTTTCATCTTGCCCCCGGATTCCCGTATCGTAACTCTGCACTGTAAACCTTAAATTTGAATTTTGAAATTATATCCCTGAAATTACTATACAAATTCCTCCTGTTTTGTAATTTTAAAAGCACTTGAATTGATACATTTAAGTTCCCAGACAGCATCAAAATTGTTTGAGTGATGAATATATTAACTGAATAACAACAAAATTATAGATTTCTATAAATAGAATCAAATAATAATTGAACTTCGAATTATTGACAACTCTATTATTATTATTATTTCTCTTTTAGAATTTAGGGGGTAAATTTTAGTTTTGATATTTAAAAAAGATGTAGTTTTCTCTGTAGCAACGTTAACGTGATGGCGTTTTGCAACATATGCAGTACACTCTGGATGGCCCTCCACCTTACGCTCGCCCGACTTTGTCTTGTCTTGGGCTTAAATGCTTTTTAGCCAAGTTTATGAAATTGTTGTTTGCAGCTTGTTGCTAATGTTGTTGCTATTCCGATGCCGCAACTCATTAAGAAAACAAAAGCAGAACACAAAAGTTGCTCGTTACCTTAGCGCCACCACCTCGCCACTTTGTTGTAATTATGTTGACTTTATTACCCAACAATGTTGTACAAATGCATTTAGCCTTAGTTTTTAGTACTTTCGAGGTTACCCGCTGGAACCTTAATCGAACTTTCGAGCTCTCGGAATATTCATTATTTTATGGCGTAATTTTCTTATTACCTCTTATTATTGGAGGATGGCCAGCTGCTGAACGAAAGTTTTTGCCCAAACTTTGGATAATGGGTCAAGGTTATTATTTGGGAGGATATCAAATGGGTAAGGGGATTTCCTTCTGAATTTCCTGTCCATCATTCTTGGGCATCTTTTTTCACTTTCCTTTCCTACGTGTCTGTCTCTCCCACCTCATTTACTTAATTTCCTGGCTATGCTCACGTTCCTTCACTCAAATTCCCTTTACGTGCCACAAGTGAAATGCGTGCTTATTTGATTTGTTCAAGTGGCTGCCACAAAAGGAAAACAGATAAACATACGTGTGCTCTAGGGACTCGTTATATTTGCATGCTCCACTCGCAATTTAATTTTGTCAATTTAATTCCATATTACAAGCCAGCAAATCATTCAATTTTTTTTCCCATTAGCCATAAACAATGCACACGCTCCACTGCAATTATGTGCGCAATTAGGCGTTGAGGCTAATTTTTATCAAATTTTTCGGTGTCCGCCCACACAAACAGATTTATATGTATGGAGATGGCTGGCAGCAGGCTCATAAATAAAGCTTAATGGCAAAAACAGTTGGTCAGCCTCTGGGCAGCGAAAAGGGGGTGGGTGGAATTAAATTAAAAATGCGGAGGAACGAAAGGAGGGAGTAAAAAATATGTTGCCTACTTTTGTGGGCTGTGCATAATTGGGCAGCATGAATAATATACGAGCGAGCGTTTGAGTGTGTGCGTGAGTTGCTAGTTTGGCAAACGAGGCGTATGCACAACATGCGTTTGCATAAATTCACGCTTAATTAGCTCTCGCTTCCTCACGCCTCTCCCCTTCTCATTTACTCTTAGTCTCATTCCTCCGACCAACAAAACAGGATACCAAGCAAGTTGTAAAGCATCTAATTAGCGGTTGCCAAACGGAATTAAATGTAATTTAATAGGATATGTGGAAATATATAACGGTCAAATCTCCGTATGCAGCTGCGGTCAAATTTTTTGATTCAAAAATTAAAATTGTAAACATTAAAAAAATTTAATTTTAAAGATAGTGATATTGTTTCAGTTTTGGAATTTCTTTGATGTTGATTGATAACAAATTAAAAAAAAGAAAATAGATATGTGTAAATTTGTGTATGTGTAAATCAAGTATAACCAGTAGGTAAAAAAATGTCTACGTCATCTGTTTTTTTGTTGCAAAACGAATGCACTTGGCTAATTGGAGTCCAAAAAATGTAATCCCGCTCAAATTCAATTTCATTCACCAGCCATTGTTCGTTTTTTGTTTGCGTTTGGCTACCATTATTAACTGGCTTTTTGGCGCAATTAGACTGCCACGCCCCTTCTCCGCCGCAGCCCCCAGACACACCTGGTCGGCAAAACGTACGTGTCTTTAGCGCAGTTACGTTTAATTTGCAGCAGTAGGAAGACTGGAGCAACAGGAACAGAAAGCGGAAAGTTGCCAAGTATTTGACTGCTAATGCACGCACGTTTCATCCTCGCCGGAACACCACCGAGTGGTTTCCTGTTTGGGTGTGCGCCCGTTGTGTTTTCCAACTTTTAACCAAATTGTTTAACTAAGTAGTAAAAGCGTATAAAAGCACGTAAGACAAATGTACACAGAACGGCAGAAAGAAACATAAATTCAGGAAGAAAGTAGTTAAAATGAGTGGGGTACAAAACAGAAAGTTTTAACAATGAATCATAAATTTGCGAGATTATATTAAAAGAAGATTTCTTATAAATTTTTTGTAGATTTTCAAACGAATTTCGTTTTAGTTAAAATGAGTGGGGTGCAAACCAGAAATTTTAAACAATGAATCATACATTTGCGAGACTTTTTTACGCGATTCATTTTTCATCCAATTTTATTTAGCTCAACTTTAAAAAAGATTTCTTATACATTTTTCTCTTAAGATTTTGGAACAATTAGTATACTATTAGCTGCGGTACATCTTCTTCCACTTCAAAAATGTCTGAGCGTATTACAAAATAATTTTCTATATTTCTGTTCAGAACAAAATTCAAATTGAGTGATTTATGCAAATAAACCCAGTAATTGAGCACTAAGCAAGAAACGAAAGCACGTCATGAGAAGTGACAGAGATTCTGGAATCTCAACCAGCTATTTGAATCTCCATTTACCGCTGCATTCATTCCCCCGGTCGAACAACTGCATTTCACCGTGACCAGCTCCGGAGAAGCATTTGTCATTGCAAATTGAATCCAACAGAAATGGAGAGGGAACTAAACATGACAAATCATTTGCTTATTATTCCCAGGTCGCTACAGCCGGCCAAAAGAGGAGAATGTTATGCATCCGACATGGAAAATGGCTGGGAAAGTCTAGGGAAAACAGAGAAAAATCAGAAACAGGGAGGAAGATTAGATAATGGTTCGGTTGGACTTCAGATTTAGTACGAACTTTGCTTAAAGCCACGTAACATGATATTGGCAGTTGACCAAGAGGTGGCTTTTGGGTGGGTCTGTGGTGCGAACGGTTGGAATCTCAGTTGCCAGTACATGCATTCCACTTCAGTGGACAATGTTCCACCACCACCACCACCTACACATCCTCACCCACCATCCATCCATTGCATTGAGCGTTATTCGCATGGAATGCGCAGCTGCACAATTTATAGGATATCTGTAGGAGGCCAACTGCTGGGTGTTAAGGGGTGTAAAGGGTCCTGCCGGATAACAAGCTTACTCTGTAACCATCACCCCCACTCTTCTCCTCCGATTGCGTATAAAATCTTATAAATTGCAAATTGAATTTAACGATAAACATCGTTGGGGCAAGAGCACCAGTAGCCGAGAGCTGCAAACGGCATTGGGCATATTGGAGGGACTCTGTTCATTGTTGGCTCACTTACTCCACTTGTTCGACTGCCGGGACCTGCAATTGATCCTGATTGGGATTGTCTTGTGCTGCTTGTGCAGATACACAAAACTCTTAAGATATTGCAGTATTATCTATTAAACTGATTTCGATTGATATTAACCCTTTTTGGGCTAAGTGTATTTCCATTAATTTCTACATTAAATAAGTGAAACCAATTATCCAATCAATGCCAACAAATGAATGTATAAATGTATCTTTAAAACCTTTAACTTTTGCTTTTCACATTTAAATTCTTTAATAACTTTAACAAATTGTTAAATTGTATTCCTTAACTTCTCTCTAATCCAATGTATCTTTATTTCTTTACAGGTAACATAAATCTCAATCGTGCATAATAATTCAAAGTTTATACAAAAAGACGTAAGAAACGGACAACTATATTTCCCATTCAATCACCATCTGTCTGCCAGACATCATCATCTCGGCCCGTGTCTAGACTCTCTTAACTCATTTGCCACTCAAAGTCTGGTGGGGAATTCCCCAGCAACGCATTATGTGTTCAACTTTTACAGCTCCCACATGAAACTTCCTCTCTGTGTCCTTTTTCCCCACTCTGTCGCTTCCACTTTGCAATTATGTAGCAGGAAACACAGCTCACAGCCCAAACCCCGCAAAACTTGGTTCATAATTTATAAGTCAGCCGAAAAAATACAAGAACACAACACAAAGGACCAAAGACCAGACAGCGTGGCGACGACAATGACGACGGCAAACGTTTTCCAACAGCTGGAAAAAAGGGGTAACAACTACAATAAAATGGGAAACACGAGGGGGGAAAAATAAGGGGGATGTAAAGTGGCGACTAGAGGATACCTCCGGACTTAAGAAAATAAAATCCATAACAGCAATTAATATATATTTTTTAGCGTAATTAAATGCTTAAAAACAAATATAGTTATGTTCTAGATGTACAACTAGTGGTATACGTAATACTTAAAGATCAGATTACAAAAAATATGAAATAATGTCCATGAGCATTTAATAGTACTCATTGTGTTTCATCAAATTTGCCATTAAAAATAGTATTAGGTATATTAATTAAAAATACGTTTTATTTTTAAGTCCTCAAACGCTTCATAAATTCTTAAATATAATTAAGAGCTTTGCCGACTATGCTATTTGCTACCCTAAAGCTTTTTGGTTAAAGAGAAAAACGCTTTCTGGCAGGCAAAAGTCAAAAACTAACAGCCTTTTGTTTGAGACCAATGCGCCATGTGTCCTTTACGGTTAGAAGTTTGTTGCTCTGTGTCCGCGTAAATGTGTGTGAGGCGATCTGTTGGTGTGTGCGTGACTCCTGCTCTTGCCCTGTGGGTTTTTGTCTCATTGCACGCTCTACGATTTAACCTTTTTTCTCCCCTTGGCCATATTGTTGCTGGCCATTTTCTTGTTCCCGTTGCGATTGCTGTTGTTATTGTTACCAGGATTGTTGTTGTCGTGCGGGCATAAATAATTCAGCACACAGACAGACGCAAATAGGCACACACACACAGGGGAAGTTTTGGACACCGATACAGTTGGCCTCCCATTGTTGTATTTGGCTTTTTTCATGCCTACGTCTCTGGCCATTTTGTTAAACAAAAGTTGAGGGAATTTTTGGCAGTCAGGGGAAGTAAGCTAAATGATTTGTATACCGGTTCGATTGTGGGTTTTTATTTAATGTAGAAATCGACAGACTTACCCCAAAACAAAACAAAAAAATATAATTAGTTTTTCAACAGCTTCTTTTAAACTCTTTCTTTAAAAACTTGTTTACCCTATTTAAATTTATAAAGAAAAAAATTTAAGATTAAATAGTCTTTAAATTCATAAAAAAGCTTTAATTTGTTATATGCAAACAAAACATATTTTTTTCATTCTCAGAAACTCGTGGCTTGTGGAATGCCAAAAAATAAAGGAATATGCATTTTCGCATTTTTAAAATACTTGGTGAAATTCATCCAAAGTTGCTCAACCAACTTGACTGCCACATAAATTTCTGCCAGTTTTTCGCCTTATGATTTATACACTCTAACATGGGGCCACCTTGCCCCTTCCCCACCATCACTCTTGTTCTACATAGCAATTATTTGGAAGCCAGTTTTTGGCACTCACACATCCAGCCCGCCACCCACACATACTTGCCTAAGCGATTTCTCAATTTGCATATGTTACGCCCACACACGCTCGCACTCTGAAGGACTCTCACTTTCCCGTGGGAGCCTTGAGTTGGCCAGGCTGTGGCAGTCAATTTGTTAAATAAATTGAATTATGTCACAGTTTCGCAAATTCTTTTTGGTCTTTTGTTTTTGCCCTCGAGTTGACCTTTTCTGGGGGTCTAATAGAATTACATATGCGACAACTTTAATGGCCAAATTCGAAACGATATCTCCTGGGAATTGTCGGGCTGCTGCGAATTTATAATAATTAAAAGACCACCCTAGGCACACTTCCCTTTAAATCAAAGACCGGAAACGGAAAAACAAAAGAGTAAAACCAACGGAAAACGAACATTCTTATCGTTCAAATTATTCATTTTGCAAGCAAAAATATTTGGAAAAAAAATAAATCGGAAACTGGGGGCCGACCCAAAATAAATATCCAGAGATATTAAAATTCTGGCAAACCATTTTTGTGTTTTCCTCCCTCTCGCGGCTTTTCCCTCCTAAGCCAACACATGCAGGTCATAATTAATAACGAGAGAGCGTAGTAGCAACGCAAAGCAGAAAGCGGAAATCCAATTAACATTTTTTCGGTTACTTCCGTTTCCTGTCCAAATTTAATTCTGGGAATTTCACGAAACACATCTGAGTTACAAAATTAATTAAATTGTATTTTTTCCTAGGGCACAACGTGTGGTATACTTAATATGCCTCTGTGCAACTCATTTTAAGAGGATTTTAGTGCATAGGGTTGGGTCGTAAAATCTATCCTATTCTGCGCTCGGCAATAAAGCCAATTGACAAACTTGGTCCTCGTCGTCGTCTCCTATTTTTTATAACCACTCCGGAGCTATTAACGCCTTAAAGGCCGCTTTCGGAATGCTTTGACTAATTGGATTTGTGAGCGAGTATATAATGTATTTACTTATATGTGGGTAGACAAGTGCTGTCCCATTTGCAGGGAAGCCAATTGCCCACATAAAACGTAAGCGTAATAAACCTTTATTTTATTTTTTGCTCCCTTCAGTTTGGCTGACTTTGGGTAAAATAGCGACGCTCTGCTAATGGATATTAATATGTGGCCAAGAAAGAGAAGCAGGGAGTCCGTTTTAGTAGCACAGTTAGAAGTTGGTTAGGCAAGTTCGTAAATGTTGGACAGTTCAGTTTACTAGGCATATTCGTAAGTTACTTAATTAAGTTTCAGGTGAAGTTTCCGCAACAAGTTGTGTCATGGTGGAAATTCCTCGCCTGAGGGCGGGCTAACCGTTCAGTGAATTGTTTTCTTAATTAGCAATTTAATGAGAAACAGGTTTTGACAGTACCAAGAATAGCACTCCCATCATTTTAAGAGACGGAGCAAAAAGAAAAGGGAGAAAATGTTGTTTTTGTTTATTTATAAATTTGAGGTATTAATTTTTCCATTGCCAATTATTTTTCTTAGCACTCTGTTTTCTTTGTAAATTTTCACCTATACGAAGATTTGTTTTATACAACATACAATAACATTCTATGAAAGAACAGAGCTGCATGATTTATTTATTCTTTTGAGAGAGGATTTTCATCGACCTATAATACCAACCAAAGCTAGCCACAGAATTCTCCCTGATATGTTTACCTTTCATCGAGTGTACCATGAAATCCAACAGCCCCCAGTAAAAAATAGCCACTGAAAAAATACAGAACAGACCGGATCAGGAAAAGATACCAGGGACCAAGGGGGCAAAGATCGAGAGCTGTTAAAACCGCTGTTGAAAGGCGACTTTCAATTAATATACAGTCGAGGAAAAGAGGAAAATTCCCAGACATTCTTCCGCTCTCACATTCCGCCGCTTTCGGCGGCTCAATTCGGTGAACCTTAACGGGCAATAACGAGCAACGGCCACAGGCCAAACACGCACACCCGGAGAAAAATGTTAATGCAAATGTTAGATATGTTTAAAAAATTTCAAACAATTTTGTTGTAAAATAAGAGAGGGGGTTATGTGCCTCCCTTAACTTTCCTTTCACATGTTTTAATTTTTTTTAGCAATTCCATGACATTTCAGCCATTTAAAATCATTAATTTTTTCAAGTGCCGACCATAGCCCATTCCATAGTTCTCTCCACCCAGCGGCCACCATACTTTTTTGTTTAATACCCAGCAGACATTTTTAAAAATACATTCAATGAGCAACCGAGAAAGAAAAAAATACTTTGTCTCGCCCTCGCACGCACTTTTGGCCCGAGGGACTCGTAAATTGTGCAATTTCTTCATTGTTGCTAATTTATATGACACGCTAGAGTGTCGGCGAGCATTAAACAGAGAGGGCAATAGAGTGGCAAGAGAGACAGAAGATCGTCAGGACGAGCGCTAATCCAAAGCAAATAATGCGTTGCATAGCGTCAGGCGCCGAGCCAAAATGGTTTCATGGCCAAAAGCCAGTCGGAAACAGGAGACTACAAGTGAGAGTGGGTGAGTGGGAAAAAAAAAGAAAAGCCAACCAAACAAAAGGAAATAAACCGAAGCACGTAACTTTTGGTTAACCAAATGGAATATGACGGCTGGGGTCGCTCTGACCCACTCTGCATGGTGAGAGGGGCGTGGAGGGGAGATACACCCTTATCCCCAGACACAGACCCTCGACCTGGCATCCCCCAGCATCCCCGTCTTGCCTGTTGTGTTAGTTCAAATTACCTGAAAGTCCTTTTGGGCTTTCGAGTTGCTACACCCAACAGCATGGCCAAATGGAAAGTGCAGGATGAACGAAGTAGACCACTGCAATTTGCTGATTTTTTTCGGTACAAGGAATTTGAGCTTTTCATATATACACACGGTCTTAAGTGGCATTAGAGACAGGTGGTATTAGATTTCGCTTTGTTTGAGGTAAATCTAATACTACATTCCGAATTGTGAGTTTACTTGCATTCACTTAATTGGAAGTAAAATGGAGAATGGTCCAATTTTAAATTTGAATTTAAAGATGCAATTTAATATGATTATAAATTGAAAGAGATAGAACAAGTTTAGCTTCTAGTGGTGAATTCTAATAGTTTAAAGTTTTTATACCTTTTATACAAAAAAAATGTATCCAATTAAATGTACCTTAAAATGTATAACGACTTCCTTAATTCCCAAAAGATTGCCTGCAGCGTGTACGTTTCGCTTAACCGCAATTATCCTGACCACTGAAACGCAGCCACGTATGACAAACTAATTACCAAGTAGGAAAATCTACGACTTTATGGCGTTCGCTGGCTGCTTACTTTTTCCAAGCCAGTTGCTTGGACAATCCGCTTAGTTCCAGAGAAGTTTAGTGCGAATTAAGACATTTTTTATGCTGAATGTGTGTCTGATAAGAGGCGGCCAAAAAATATGAAAACTCATTTGGCCATCCGGTGTATGCAACTTCCCTCCTAATCCTGGTCCAACTTTGTGGCATTATTCCAAGCCAAGTTTTAAAACAAAACTATGAAAAAACGTCTGCCAGCTAGACGAATGAAGAGATGTGTATGAGCATGGGAAAAGCTGGCACATTGTATGCGGAATATATTTAGCTTGGTGCCCATTTCTGCTCTCGTCCGAAAGTTGAAAGAATATTTAGTGCCTGGCTATAAACTGAACAATTTGCTGTCAAATTATGCCTTTGAAAGGCACAAGTTTGGCATGGCAGGCGGAGGAGGTACGAAGTGTCGTAAAAAGCGCATGAAACTGTGGCAAACACTTGAGGCAACACAGAAGCCCCCAGAAAGTATGCAACATTTTCGGGCATTTTTATGGCTGACAAAAGGAAACGAGTGTGGAGGAGGAGAAGCAGGGGCGGGATAGCCGAAAATGAGACGAAGACTGGACACCATGTTGCCAGCTTTTTATTGAACAACAGAGGGGTGGGCAAGGGGCAGCTGCATCTGCAGGAGAGCGGATGCACTAACATGTGTGAAAATGCGTTCAAGGCAAAAGCAGCCAAGAAGCAAGCTTGGCGGTATTAGGTGTGTCCTTCTTCTTACTTCTTGCACTTGAACAAATTTATTATATTAAATAGCCAAAAAACATAAGGCAATTGTCTTATTAAATTAGTTACAAAAGGTTCAAAAAATATAGAAGAAGTAAACCAATTGAAATGTTTTCAAAAGTTAAATTTTAATAACAGAAATTATGTTCTTTTGCTCAATATACAACATACATTTTAATCAAAGTAAAATGTATTTTTTATTTTGGAAAAATATTTTTAAATTTGATATTTTTGTTGAGTGCACCTCTCCTTCTTGCTGCCTTGCTTTACCGCAACAATGCGTTTATGTGTATGTTGAGGGTATTTCAGTTCTGTTGTCTTTTCTCGTGCCTCGGTCTCCTGGCAAATTGCCATAAAAAATGTTTTCAAGCGCCACAAAATATACAACATACACTGCACACGCAACAACACTTATAAGTGTGTTTGTATACACATGTGTGTGCCCTATAAACTATGTTAAAATGTTGCGCATTGCATTTTCTTCGCGGATGGAACTTTTCGGTTTTGAATTAAACAACGCACGTATTTCACACCTGCCAACTGGTAGCATCATTCGCTCAGGTGAGGCGGCAAGTTGGAAGCGTGGAAGGCTGCATCAAAAGCTTTTGCCTTGGGGCGAACAAAACGCGTTTATCCATATGAGTGACTGACAATTGTAAATGAACTTATACGCCTGAGTGATAAACGAGTGATAATTTGACTTTCAAACGAAATGCGGGCAATAATTTTAATGCGAATTTCAGATAATAAAATTAATTCTCCAGTCGAATTTAAACAACACCAGCCGTTATGCAATTGAATTAACTTGACAGTGTGCAAACTTTTCTGGAGGCTAACTAATCTTTAACCTAAGGACACAATTGGTCATATGCTGATTTTAACAAACTGCTTAACTCTTACTGCCTTATTTGCTAAACACTTCAAATTGGAAGTTTTCAAGTGTCGCCGCTTCAGGCTATTAACTGCCAACCTGCAAATTGAAATCCTTGTTAACACCCATACGTACATGTTGAATTCACCTAACTGCAACTGCTTTTCTGGGGTCTCATTCCCTGTTTTGATGGAATCGAGTCGAGTAGGGTGAAGTGCGATGGTATTGAAGCAAGTAAGCCAACTCCTTGTGGTGCATTTTCCCTTCTGGTTTTTCCACTTTTGACCCAGCACACGCACAACTTTCACTGATTGTTTAGACTGCCAGCGCGTCGCCCCTAACTATGCAACAAATTGTTGATGCAGAGTAAAAAGGGTAGAATCACTCCCAGTTTTCTCCACTTTTTTGGCACTTGACTTGACAGTTCGCCCCCGCACTTCCCCCTTTTCACCTTCTGCTGCTTGACTTGTGTTTTAGTTCGCCAACCAGGACTGCATCGTTTGGAAAGCTCCAGAGAGTTGGGCCCATGAAGTGGGCGGCTGGCTTGGCTGTTTATAGAGAGCAACCGCTAAAACCGAAAGCCGTTAACTCGAAGAGTCTGTGTTGGTGTTGACAATGTTTTAAGTGCTTGTGTGGCAGCTTCCCTCGATTTTTGCTTCATTTAATTTCCCCTTTTTCACCCAGATTTTTCAAACGCACTCTGTCTATCTTTTTTCCACCCATTTGAAGCTTCCCCTTCCTTACATTTTCCACTTTATGCGCCTTGTCTGTGTTTATTTACGAAAACATAAATTTCCGGCTTGATACCGGAAAACTTTTCTCATCATTCACATTTGCCTATTTTTTACGCAACCTCAGCTATTCAAGCAGTATACACGTGCTTTTCAGTTATTTTTCCGTCGTTTTGTACTTTGTTGGTTTTTAGGAAGTGGCCAAGGAGATTTTCGTCTAGACGATAGAAAGGATGAATAAGGCAATACGGAAAAAGATGTATTAATAATCTTTGCACTTGGAAATAATGCTGAAAGTTGTTATATTGCGCTATAATTCTAGAAGGGAGAAAGTTGATTCTCAATAAATTCTCGCACTGGTTTATTTTTGTGTAATTATGCCCCTTATGTACCAATGTGTACACAAAAGCCTGGTTTTCTGCTATCGCTGTTGGGGCAGAGACTGGCTTACGTATTTTGTGGTTACATAAATCTAAACCTTTCTTTTGTTTCTTCGGTATCTGATATTAACCCTTGTTTTAAAGGACCGACATCGAAACACAGACACCAAGATGAAAACTGTGTGGGTGGCCCTTGTTTGGAGAGAATTTAATTATTGTATAAAAAATAATGGATCTAGATAAACAAGCCTTGTATTGTATTTACCTATAAATTTTGTGGGCTCACTCCGCAAATATTCTCATATTCCATTAAAAGCATAGAATAGACGATATTATCGTTCCCGGATGGTTTCATAAGGGGAAGGTAAACATATCTCGTATTTCTCCATTAGAACGCCACCTCGCCACCCTCAGAAAAAAGGAAAATAGGAAAATCATATTTATATTTTCCTCTATGGCGCTGCAATATTGGAAAAAGTATTGCCTCTGCAGAAACTACCCCGAAATATAGAATCATAAACAAAGAAACGAAGCCCCTCAACAAATTGTGATTAATGCATTTCAATAATAATTTTCCGCTCCAGCCCTCCCCCTTCTCTCTTTCGTCTCCCAGCTGCCAATTCGCAATTTGTTTCGCATTTGCACTTTGATGGTTTCATTTTACGCTGCCAGGGGTGTGGCAATGATTTGCAATACGCTACCGAATCCAAGGCGAACAATAAAGGAGTGCAATTGCTGAAAATTTGTTGCAAAGTCACTTGCGATTTCTGGCAGAAAAGTTTTTCAATCATGACACGAGATTGAATCAGGCAGATTCTGGGACTGAAAGGAATGATTTCAGTACTCTTTAACGCTTTACAGCATATTTTTGTTAATCCTCCTTCTGCTCTCTTTTTTCTTATCGTTAATTGTTTCTTTGCTGGCAAACTTTTTGACTTTTACTTTACTAACAATTACATTCTTTACCATGCATAAGTTTAAAGTAATTTAACTTCTGACGAGCTTTTTCCTTCTACCGAAACAAAAAACAAAATAGTAAGAGCACGAACTTGCCAAGACTTTTTCTTTGTTCTTCTCGTTCTTAAGCGTTTAAAAATTGCAGGCAAACTGTAAAAATTTCCAAAGTTCGGTGAAGTGTGAATTGATTTTTTATAGCAATAGTTGTTGAACAAGAAGTGGAAAAATATGATATTAATTAAATTTTTTTTATTTTGAAAGGTACAGTGAAGTTTCTTATTTCTTGGAGGAATTTTATAAAAGGCTAAAAACTTTCGGCTCAAAAAGCTCTTAAAATTAATTTTTCTTTTAGGGCAACTTTCTATAAACCATTTCCACTTAGAGCTGCACTCTCTTTTGGACTAATTGGCGGGCTTTTAAGAGCGAAACTTATCATTGCTTTGTCTCCCAAAACCCATTCAAACCCCATTAGCTATTGTACAAATTCGCAGAAAACATAGAATTCCCATGGACGGCAATTGAAGTTGAAACAAGAAAGGAAAGCTAACTTCGGGCGGAGCCGAAGTTGAAATACCCTTGCAGAATATTCCGAATTATATTCTCCAAAATTATTCATATGATGCATTCTTAACACTCATAAAAAATCCCAACTTTCTAACTTTAAAAACACCAAAGTTATGGCATTTCCAATCGTTCAGTTAAGTGGCGGCTATAGGATATAGTCGGCCGATCCCTATGAAATTTAGTGGGTCAGATTGATTGGCCAAATATAAAACCCATAGAAAATCCCAACTTCCTAACTTTACAAATCCCAAAGTTATGGCATTACCGATCAATCAGTTATATAGCAGCTATAGGATATAGTCAGCCGATCCTTATGAAATTTGGTAGGTCAGATTGATTGGCCAAATATAAAAGCCATAGAAAATCCCAACTTCCTAACTTTACAAATCCCAAAGTTATGGCATTACCGATCAATCAGTTATATGGCAGCTATAGGATATAGTCGGCCGATCCTTATGAAATTTGGTAGGTCGGATTGACTGGCCAAATAAAATACCCATAGGAAATCCCAACTTCCTAACTTAACAAACAATTAAGTTATGGCATTTCCGATCAATCAGTTATATGGCAGCTATAGGATATAGTTGTCCGATCCTGGCCGTTCCGACTTATATACTGCGTGCAAAGGATCGAAGGCTGTGTGCAAAGTTTCAATTCGATATCTTTAAAACTGAGAGACTAGTTCGCGTAGAAACAGACAGACGGACAGACAGACGGACAGACGGACAGACGGACATGGCTATATCAACTCAGGAGGTGATCCTGATCAAGAATATATATACTTTATAGGGTCGGAGATGTCTCCTTCACTGCGTTGCACACTTTTGACCAAAATTATAATACCCTCTGCAAGGGTATAAAAACATCAGAACAGAAAGCCCACTCAGACTAAAGTGCCGAGTAGGGGAGTCGAGTGGGTACCTCAGATCTGAACATGCTGTATGCCATATAAATAGGGAGACCTATGACCTGCATTGACACGTGCTGCCAACTCAGCCAGCCAGCCAACCAACCAACCAACCCTCTCCGAATTCTGTATTTACGATTATTGTTATTGCGCCGGTATATGTTGGCAATATATATTCGCCACCCCGAATCTCTGCCACCCACTCACCCACCTTCCTCACATCCTGCGCACCTGATGTTGTTTTTCCTGCTGTCGAAGTCAATTTGTGTCACGACCCCATCGAAGGCGGCTACTAAAATAGTTTAAGTCGTAGCGAGGGAAAAGCCAAGAAAACCTGAAAAGCAGTCAAAAAAATCGTAATTGTAGACTTAAAAATTCACGTGCAATACCACCCATGGTTGGATATTCTAAATATAATATTAAAGGGTTATCAGAATGGGAATTTTAAATTGCTATGATAAATTGTATGGTTTTTCAAGTAAATCATCTAAAAGAAATTATCAAAAACATGTTAGTCTAGATAGTTTAAACCAAGGAAAGTGTAAATTTATGTGCATTATTAACAAATGTTTTAAATAAGAAAAGAATAGGAGAAACTAATATTTTATTCCAGTGAAAGCTGAAGTAGAATATTTACTTTTAAGTTATTCAAGAACTTAAACCGGAATGCATTTTAACTTCATCAGAGCTTTCATAACTCTGAACGAAGTTCAGGGAATTTCAATGGAAGACAACGATACCATTTTTATATTATTTTGTAAATTGCTCTACTGGCATTTCAGTTATTTACTCTGCTCTCTTCCTTTTTTTTCTTTCATTTGCACACTTGAATGCCGGTACACCTCTTGATTTGGGCATGGGATTTCTGACTTCTAGGTGCAATAATAGCTCACATCTGCTCTGATTCCTCCTGGAAATTCTCACCAAGACCCCAGGAGTCATGTGGGCGAGCTTTGAGGAATGCAGCATTGCTGGAATATTTTTAGCATATTGCATAGCTCTGTTTTGTGGAGCAGTCTGGGGTATACATTGCATTCCTTTTGAGCTCCTTTTAATGAGAGCAAACTGCTGGGAAAAGCGATGTGAAACCAATTACCGGGCTACAAATACAAGACAAAAACCCGGCAAAGACTAAACCTAATTTCAATCAATTTGGCCTAACAAGCGACAGATTGCCAACCTAGCGAATCAATTTGATTTCCCAAAGAGACAAAAGAACCAGATGACGACGAACGGCAAAGGGCAACAAATTTCGCATTTCATTACGAAACTAAAAGGCAGCGCCCGGAAGATGCGGGCACCAAAGGGTTAAGGGGGTAGCCCAATCGATTTCGACTGAAGTTCGAAAATAGAAGAATAGGGAATTTGGGGATACTAAAGCAGCCATTGCGAGTGGCATCATTACTCAAGCAAATGGGACCATCATCAGTCGATGGCCGGCGAAGTTCGAGCCAGACAACAAGTGCAATCAATTTTCGACAAAAGGCAATGCAATGCGAATGCAACTACATTCAATCCCCTTTCATTTTACCACCGACCCTTAATCCATTCGCTCATCTACATGCAACTGCCTCGTGCCACAAATGCTGATGCCGGGGATTGAAATGCAAAAATATTGGGAAATTCTTCGATTGCATTTGGAACACAATGCCTCGCTTTCGGCTCCATTCGAACTGCAGAAGCAGATATCTTGATCGAGCTGTGAATGCAATTCGTGTGCGGTTAATGAGCCTCTGCTGAGTCTCAAAAATGAACCCCCTTAACTGGGGAATACAAAATACTCCATCAGGGAGCTCTAGGATTCTTCGTAATCCTCAGACATGCGTTTCTGGCTTGTGGCTTTTGGTTTGACACATTCGATGATTGAATTCTCTCCTTCTTAGGAGAAAGGATCAGCAAACTGAAAACAGACGCACTTTGAGTGGCTAATAAACCATTGCGTAACCTATTACTATTTATTTATTTCTCACTTTTTATGTACAGATGCTAAAATTTGTTTTAAAAGTCAAATAGCAAATTACCTATTGAAAATTGGACAATTTCAACCCATATTATATTCTCAACTTAAGTTAAGCTTCTTATGTGGCCGAATTAAAAGAGCTCTCTTTTTCCGCAATTTTCGGCCTGAAATGCGGCCAAAAAAGGAAAAAGATTCCTCCTTCGAAAGCCAATAAATTTCATTTGCTGTGTCCCGGCTGTTTGTTAAAGGACATGCAGGTCCACCCAAGACTGAGAATGACCAAAGCGACCTTTCGTTTTTTATTAAACAGCCAGCTCACGTCGCTCTTCTTTCCGCCAACTGGCCCCGCAATGCAAATGGAGGCCTTTTTGGCCTTGCCTTCTTGCCAAATAAGGAATCCGCTTTAAAAATAAAAATGAAACTTTTCGGAATCAGTGCAGAAGCCTCGAAAGTGATTCGTCAAATTCCGTACTGCCATATATTACTGGTGAACATTTTTGTAAAAAAAAAATCAGAGCAGAGGGATTCGGGTCGTTTGTTTACCCGACTGCCAGCTGAGCCGGCTCTTGTGTTTTGTTCAACAACTTTTCCAGAGAAGTGGCCTCTTGGTGGTCATCCGTCCAGAGTGATGCGTCTTTCATAGGTCAGCAGTTTGGGTATCTGAATAAAGGGCATTGACGAAGGATTAAATCCAATTTTGATTATTTAACAGATGCAATTAAATGTAAGGCCAGTTATTGTCAATCCATTTGAAACATGAATCTTCACCCATGCAAATGTCAACCGGTAGCAAGTAAAATGATTCGATCCGATCGGAGGCACTAAATGGCATTCATTAAAATAAAACACATTTGTCACCACCGGCTGCTGCTACCATTGTCGCTGGCAGTGTCATTAATATTCAGCAGTCACGCATTGCCGCATAATTTAATACCAAAATGATTTTTATCAATTTTTTTTTCAATTAATTCGAACAATAAATTGAGCGGGGTGCGAGCATACCTATGCAAATGCATACAATTACATTTTGCACATTCATTAAAGAAAGGTTTCGCAGGCAACTGAATCTTAAATCATGAGAGTGGTAAATCAATAAACGATTGCAGTTAAATTACATTTTCAATGCAGTGGCTGCTGGATTTTAAACTGCACAGTAAAAAAATCAATAATTCTATTTAACAATTTCTATTTATTTTTTCCTTAACGATTATTATATATCCTCTAATACGTTTTATATTACAAAGGTAATAGAACCTACTGCATTTTGATTTAAACTGACTTTTTGACACCCCTCTTAAAAGTATTTTTTCGTTTGAAAAATAATAAATTACTGTTGATAAGTTAAGGTAATTTTTTCCTGTACTTGACACCAAAAACTGCCTCATCATTTCCAATCAAATATTTGTAGTTTGAGGCTAGGGTCGAAAGTACCACACAGGGTAAGTGTCTTGCCGTTCTTATGTTTCATCAACCCCCGTAAGATTAAGATATGCGAAAAGAAATGTATTGCTCCCCCAATTGCCATTAAAGCCGAGAAACTGTAAGGAAAGACCCGTGCAGAATTTACAACAACTGATCTCCTGCTTTATTAACATTTTTCTATGTGCTGTGTGCTACCCTCGTATCCAGGTTCTAACATTTAGCTACACACAGGGGACAGTTTCGGCAATGCAAGGGTTGGCAAGCCCACCTGATTGAAAGTGCAAAAAAAGTGCTTAGGGGAACCATGGCACAATCTTTTCCATGGAAACAATTATATATTTTCCGGGGCCAAGATATTTCGGACAGGGGTAGATTTTCCTTGGCTTGCCCTCGGGAAACATCTTGTCGAAATCTAGCATATGTACGGCGTGGGAGTGGTATGGACGTTTTATTTATCCACCCATAAAGTGTAACCCGGGGATACTGCCGATTTCAGTCCTAATGCACCAAGATCATAATGATGTTTGACCTATAGATATAATGTTTTTCCACTTCTTTTTGTTTGCCAAGCGAAGGAAAACACACCCAAAGGCAAACAAAAACCATAAATATGCAATGTAAAGTGCGTGGTGCCAAGTGAGCAGAACTTTGGCCTGACCCGCAATTCTTTGTCGCAAATTGTCGCCATTTTCTATAAATATTTTAACAAAAGCCAGGCAAGGAAAACTTATAGCAGAAAGAGAGTCAGTACCCGGAAAAACAAGTACGTTTTTATGGCATCGTTGTGATGATGAGGGAAACAAAAGCCAGCCCAGGTATCCAATATACATATGCAAATAGCAACGTTGGGCACCAAATGATTGGACAAACAACTCGACATGGTTGTGGGATTTCCAAGTGAGATGGCAACCGAGCGTGTTCTGCCCCGTAAATCAGCAAAGAGCTCTGGGGATAAGTTGGGAATCACTTGGTAACAGAATTCAAAAGGATTTTAAACACTTTTTATGACAAAAGTGGGCTTACACTTCCAGCTATATTTAATTATTTTTAAAATCGTAATTTTGTTGTCTACAAGGATATGGCTTATATTTATTACTATACCAGTTTTGTTTCCAAATTAACTTATAACAAAATGTCAGGCACCCTTAATTACTTTCATTTTTTTTCCTTTAAATAATAAAATCATATTTAAATTTTTTTTCCGATATTTAAATGATCATTGAATATTATAATATATGTGTATATTGCAGAAAGGGTTTTCCTGTCAGTAAAGCCAACATCGAGATCCGACAATTGTTATTTAAATATCTGGTTTTTTATTTTTGATTGTTTGATAAAAGGCAGCCAGACATAAAAGAAGGATCAAGTCAAAAACAATAAATGTGCATGTGTGCAACGCGTTGCGAAAGAGCCACAACAACATTTTAAATTCCCATATTTTTTCTTCGTGACATTTAACCTTTTTGGACGGGGATCCCCGCAACCTTGGCTCCCTCCCCTCCCCCGCAACCGCTTCCTTCCGCTGCTTTTGACATCTTTCACAGCTCCTGTGTGACAGCTTACAGCTTTGGTAGCTTCTACCTGAACCCAAGAGCTTCGGGCGCCGGCCCTGCACCTGTCATCACTCTTAACACAGTGTAATATTTTCCACCATACAACCGGTGGGAATCGCATATCCCCAGCATCCGACTTCCTTCGCCCGCCCATTTAATTGAAAATCCAAACTGCATTTCCTCCTTGGCGCGGGGCGGTGACTGGGCGTTGTTGGTTGGTTGTTGGTGAGTGGTTGTGTGTGAGCTAAATTAATTAGCAGCTAATGAAACGGGGCACATATTTATACAGGGCTGCTTCCTGTCTGGCTGTCACCAGGTGCTGTTCCTGTCCCCGTTTCTGGCATTCCATCGCTGCCGCCAGGCCTCCACTTTGGACGCTACAAAATTAACCATTTTCATTGGCAATTGAGCACATTGAGCGCTTTTCTATATACAGAGGGAAAAACTCCATTGATCTTTTTTTATAATTCAATAAAGTTTGGGGACTTATTAAAAAATATATACAGTATTTATTGATACAGAAATTTATATATTTGACAGAAGGTTTATGCGATATTAAAATAATTTGGGACAACAACGATTTTAGATAAAATATTCAAGCTTAACAAAAATGATTAGATTACTAACTTAAAAAAAATTCTTTTCTCTGAATGTTTTTTTCCCCTTTTCACTTTACATTTTTTCCAAGTGTATCTATTAATTTAAAACCACATTCAACTCACATTGCTGCCAATGGCTAAGCCAATGTCCTTGTTTGCTCTTTTTTTCCTTTGCTCGAACAGCCATTTATCAGGGGCCCCGAGGTGGCCTGCACCCCGAGTTGATTAATTAAATTGTTGACAATTTTAAAAGCTGCTATGGAGAGGGCATTATTCACAGCTTAACATATCCTTCCTTGCCTCTAAGCTGCTTTCTCTCTCACATCCTCGCCCACAATTTGTTGCTGTAAACGTTTGCCATGGTTTTATTGCCTTTTTGTACCATCGTGAGCTGAGTTGCCGATGAATTCACTAGTAAATTAGCCACTTGTGGCTAAAACGCTCAAGTTGGTTAAAATAAAGGGGGATATGCATTCAAATTGTTAAAAATCATTTAAAAATGCAAGAACTATTTGTGTTTGAAATTTAAAATTATCTACGTACCTTGCTTAGAATTTTCTTATTTATTTAGTCGTCTATAGTAAATTAGTTCAAGGTTTAAATATACCTCATTGGATTAAAAGTCATATAAATCACCCGATGATCTTTTTCAATTATTAATTTAGTTCATATATCTCTCTCTTTTGTAAACATGTCATCACTGGCTTAATTTTATGATTGCTCTGGTGCCCTGATGGCTGCTAAAAGCTTATATCCTGTCCAGGTTCTCCACTCCCTTTCAGTACTTAAGCTTGACTGAAGCGGGGTCGTTTGAGTTGCATAAGTCAATTTTAATTGAAACCGCAACAAAACAATTAAAACTAAGCCAATAGTACGCCCAGCCCTGGCAGCACTAAAAAATATGTTATTTTTATTTTTTTTGCAAAACATAGATACCCAGGGGACTGCGTGCGGGGCATTAACTTAACTTTTCCACCCAACTCAATTAAAATGTTGGACAAAATTGCATATGCACAAGAGCAGGCAGTAAGTAAACAAATCTAAGTGTGTATGTGTGTGCTGCATAAATTAATAAACTTGATAGTGGGCGCCAGAGGAGGGGGCGTGGCACCACTCGTCGGGCATAAAAACTAAACGAGCTTTGAGCGCTGGGCGACACGTACGCAGAGAGTAGCAGCAATTAAAATTTTAGTAGTTGCCCAGCCGTGCCAAGGGGGGTTAAAACCGAGGAGGGGTTAAGAGTTTTGGGGGCCTCTGTCTGCTGCTGTCAGCACATGTGCCCCTCTCCTATCATCCTGTGCCATTCAACTGATCAAATTTCACGACAAACCCTGGCAAACACTGGGATGGGGGGGAAAGAACCGAAAGCCGTGCTCCCGTTTTCATCTAGTTTTGAGTTTGGCGATTTTATATAAATCTGGCGGTTTTGCTTCTTGGTTGGACCAAGATTTGTTCTTAATTTTGTATTTATAACTAAGTTATCTAATGGTAAAGCACAGAAAAGACTATAGATTTGTAATCCATTTTGTTGTGCATAACATTTCTGATTTATATAAGGGATCAATAATTAAAAAAAAAACAAAATAATACTAAAAGAAAACCCATGGCTTTTTAAATATTTAAAAGAGAAAATAAGTAAAAACGTTAGATTTAACCCTAAAACAAATGTGGATAAGGACTTACTTAAACAGAAAGTGGAATGACTGAGAAAGGTGGTGAAAAAGAAGGAAACGGAAAGAGAAAGCCGCTTCCGCAGTTGCCGAATCGACAGCGACATCCTGCTGTGGGCATAAATAAATTGTGCTGCATACTTTTATGCGTTTACCTGAGGTTCCAAACGCTGTGATAGTGTTGGCACAGCCCTTAATGATGCATGTTTGTGTAAAAGACTGGGTGTATGCAGGAACAGCTAGGTCCATGGCAATATGCTGACAATTAAGCAGCAGTCATGTGAAAGTTTTGGCCACACACAAAACACACTTATTCACACAGGATATAACCTACGATTCCAGGACGTCGCTGAGCAAAGAGAATTCCACTGGGAATGTATCTTATTCACCTCTCGAATTGGTAGAACTCCTGTGGCAAGCCAAAACAATGTCGCCTAACTTTATGGCCCAGTAGCTGCCATAACTAATTCTGTCAACGCTACTGCACAACTAATTGTAATTGTAATTGCAAAATAGTTCGACCCGCAGTCGGCTTTTGTGCAGCCCTTAAATTGCAATTTGCCAAAGAATTTAGCACAATGAAATTCAATTAACAACAAAGCACACATACAGTTTCCAAAGCTGCGGCAAAATCCCTGCCACTGTTTTATCTTGCTTGCACACAATTGCATAGAAAGAGAGAGGAGATGGCGAGAGGAAAGAGACGGAACAGCTTATGCCATGCGTCACTAAATCAGAACAAATTTGCACAAATTTCAAAAATAATAAATGCCAGTTTTAATTACACTCACCCTCCTTTTTGAGGACAACGTTTATGTGTGCGCACTAGAATTCTACAATTTAGAAATAATATTTATTTTTGATATAAGCAGCATACTTGTAAAAAATATGCCTTTAAAATATACATAGTCGTAAAGGGAAAATTCTATTATTATTTAATAATTGATATATTAACTAAAAACTTTTTCAGAGTGCAATTTTAAATGGCACACTGTGTAAATAGCTTTAGCTTTTAGTCGGCTCCTGTTCATATCAATACAAGAGCTTTCGTTTAAAATTATCTAAAGTGAAAAAGCCTTGCTAACGATCAATTTCACCGAATACGATATCCAGCGATCCGATTATGGCCACTACATCGGCTAGAAAGTGTGCTGGTGCCATCTTGGCCATGAGGGCGAGGTGGGCATAGGAAGCCGGACGGATCTTGCAGCGATATGGACGCGTTGAACCATCGGAGATGAGATACACGCCAAATTCCCCCTTGGGCGACTCCACGGCCGTGTAAGTCGCTCCGGGCGGAACATAGAAGCCCTGCGAAAAGTGCTTAAAGTGGTGGATCAGATCCTCCATGCCCTCTTTCATCTTGCGCCGTGCTGGGGGACAGATCTTGAGATCGTCCACCTTGATCTCGCCCGGGGGCATACAGTCGATGCACTGCTTGATGATGTTCACCGATTCGCGCATCTCACGCATTCGCACCAAGTAACGATCGTAGCAGTCCCCATTCGATCCCACAGCCACGTCAAATTCGATCTCGTCGTAGGCGTCATAGGGCTGCTGCTTACGTAGATCCCACTTGATTCCAGTGGCCCTCAAAACGGGTCCAGTGCATCCATAATTCAAGGCATCGTGAGCAGAAATGACGCCAATGCCAATATTACGCATACGCCAGATGCGATTGTCGGTCACGACATCCTCCACCTCGTCCAATCGATCGCTGAACTGATTGATGAACTGGTACAGGTCATCCAAGAAACCCAAGGGTATGTCAGAGGCCACGCCCCCGGGTCGAATGTAGGCGGCATGCAGACGAGCTCCTGAGGCACGCTCCGAAAATTCATACAACTTCTCTCGCTCCTCGAATAGCCAAAACAGCGGTGTTATGGCACCGCAATCGAGAACCGAAGAGGCAATGGCCATGGTGTGATTGGTGAGCCTCATTATCTCGGAGAACATGGTGCGTATATACTTGGCCCTGCGAGGAATCTCCACATTCAACAACTTCTCCACGGCCAAGGCGTAGGCCAACTCGTTGGCCATGCAGGAAACGTAATCCAAACGGTCAAAATAGGGCAGGGCCTGCATATAGGTCTTGTACTCGATCAGTTTCTCGGTGCCGCGGTGCAGCAAACCAATGTGTGGATCGGCGTTTCAGCACCGTTTCATTATCCAGCTCGAGGATCATGCGCAATACTCCATGGGCCGCCGGATGGGCGGGTCCAAAGTTGATGAACTTGGTGCGAAAAGTGCGATCTACTGGAGGACTCTGTTTGCCCTTGTAAACTGGTCGACGCCTCCACTCATCACCGGTGGGAAACATGACCACGTATTCCCTTTCCTTATAAAACTCGGGATCTGGATACCAGAAACCCGAGTCGTTGGGCTCGAACGGCGGACCGGGCGGATAAACTTCATCCCAGTCGGGGTCACACTTTGGCTTAACTTTTGGCTCCTCGTGGCACTCTGCATACAATTGTGTAAAATACAAATTTGCTGAGATTGAGGGGTACAATAATTACTTACCTTCTTTATTCGACGAAAACGTTCGATAGTTGAAAAGCTTTCCCAAATCCGGTCTCTTGAAGTTGGTCTTCAAGCCCTCCACGCTCAGATACTTCTGACTAAGACGATTCTTGTACGCCTGGAAACGACGGATTTCGTTGGGTGTGAATAGCTTATTCGCCAGTTTACGAATTCCATGCATTCCGCCAGACATGATTATAAGAGCTATCAAGGAATATTTGAATCTATACAAGTAGATCGAAGAAATTGAACATGAATCCTTATATTTCTATGATGCAAAGTTCAAAGACTGCTATTCTGGAAACAATTATATCTGTGAAGTTAATTTTTTATTGCAATCTAATAACATACGCTTCCTTCTTTGCAGATCTTTGAGGATCACTACCACTTCGCACATCACAAGGTCTCGAAGCGGTCGCTTTCTCCCGCCTCTCATCACCAAACTCGCCTCCATGACGACCATCGCGTCCTCTGGGCGAAGCAGCAGCGGGCCAAGTCGCGATCCAAGCGTGACTTTATCCGCCTGCGTCCTTCTAGGACCTCCTCGCGGGCCATGTCGATGGTGGACGCCATGCCCTTTACCGACTCCAAGTGGTCGCAGATGTGGTATCTAGTAAGTGTCCAAAAATTCTACAAAAAAATAGATTGCAAATTAAATCTAACTATATCCCTATGTAAGGGTTTGTTAAGTCTATTTAATAACTAACATTGCCATAAATATTTAATTAGTCAACTTTTAAAAACTGTAAGACATGGTCAAATATTCGAGATATAGGTTATTCCAAGCAACTCTGCATATGAAACTAAACTCTTTTTTATAGAACCGCGGTTCAGGCCTGGACATGAATGTGATACCCGCCTGGAAGGAGGGGATCACCGGCAAAGGTGTGGTGGTGACCATCCTGGACGACGGTCTGGAATCAGATCACCCCGATATAGAGGATAATTATGTAAATCGGAGATGTCTGCTAAGAACGGACCCATATTGACCTATACCATTTCACCCAAAAACAGGACCCCAAGGCCTCGTACGATGTGAACAGCCACGATGACGATCCGATGCCGCACTACGACATGACCGACTCGAATCGCCATGGAACGCGCTGTGCCGGCGAGGTGGCAGCCACCGCGAACAACTCCTTCTGTGCGGTGGGCATCGCCTATGGAGCCAGTGTGGGAGGAGTCCGGATGTTGGACGGTGATGTCACGGATGCAGTGGAGGCCCGATCGCTGTCGCTGAACCCGCAGCACATCGATATATACAGTGCCTCGTGGGGACCGGATGACGATGGCAAGACCGTGGACGGACCCGGGGAGCTGGCATCGCGCGCCTTCATTGAGGGGACAACCAAGGGACGTGGCGGCAAGGGCAGCATCTTCATCTGGGCATCGGGCAATGGCGGGCGGGAGCAGGATAACTGCAACTGCGACGGCTACACGAACTCCATCTGGACGCTGTCCATCTCCAGTGCCACGGAGAATGGCAATGTGCCCTGGTACTCGGAGAAGTGCAGCTCCACGCTGGCCACCACCTACAGCAGCGGCGGGCAGGGCGAGAAGCAGGTGGTCACCACGGACCTGCACCACTCGTGCACTGTCTCCCACACGGGCACCTCGGCGTCGGCCCCGCTCGCCGCTGGTATCGCCGCCCTGGTGCTGCAGTCCAACCAGAATCTCACCTGGCGCGACCTGCAGCACATTGTGGTGCGCACCGCCAAGCCGGCGAACCTCGATGACCCCAGCTGGTCACGCAACGGGGTGGGGCGGCGGGTGAGCCACTCCTTTGGCTACGGATTGATGGACGCCGCCGAGATGGTGAGGGTGGCCCGCACGTGGAAGGCGGTGCCGGAGCAACAGCGATGCGAGATAAACGCCCCCCATGTCGATAAGTAGGAGAAGCATCAGGTGGTCTCCCAATCACTAGATACTCATTTGATTTCTCTCCTTGACAGGGTCATTCCGCCTCGCACCCACATCACCCTGCAGCTGACGGTGGCGCACTGTCGGTCGGTCAATTATCTGGAGCACGTCCAGGCCAAGATCACGTTGACCTCGCAAAGACGCGGGGACATCCAGATCTTCTTAAGGTCACCCGCCAACACCAGTGTCACACTACTAACACCCAGGTAAGTGGAGCTCTCAGAAGCCCAAAACTTTCACTTATTTATCGTAAACACTTCGCCAGGATACACGACAACTCCCGCTCCGGTTTCAACCAGTGGCCCTTCATGTCCGTACACACCTGGGGAGAATCACCACAAGGAAATTGGCAATTGGAGATCCACAACGAGGGTCGCTATATGGGTAAGTCTAGAAGTCAGCCCCTTAGAAACAGACTTTGTGCCGTCAGATAGATGCTTTAAACCTGTACCGTTTTACATGCTGCGCTTTTGTGGATCTCACCACCGACTCACCCACTTAACACCCTTTCAACCACCCTAACCACCCACTAATCCACCGATCCGTAGGCCATGCTCTGCTCAGGGAATGGTCGCTGATCTTTTACGGCACCACTCAGAGCATCGACCCCAACGATCCGATCTCGGTGCCCAGGCCGAGTGGCTCGGAGGCCACCACCCCGAATAGCAGCAGCACCACCAGCAATCTGCATCAAGCCTACTCCCCCCAATATCCCCGCATTCCACCCAATAACTTTGGCAGCTTGCCTTCTGGCGGGTCAAAGTTGCCTTTGGGCAAAGTGCCTGCTCCCAATAAATCCAGTTATGTGACCAACAATCCGCTGCTGAATCCTGCCCCTCCCAAACAGGGTTACCAACAGATATCGGCCACCTACGGGGTGATATTGGGGAAAGCAAATGGGAAGTCTAGCAATAGCAGTAAGGAGAAAACCAATAACAAGGGAAACAAGGCTAATAATGGTAATAAGGGTAAATCCGGCGGATCGGGTGGTAATCGCAAGGAGCACACCACCCAGAGCACAATCGTCCAAACAACCACCAGTAAAAATAAGTACTACCGCATTTCCCAGCAACAGCAGCAAAAAAACAACAAACATGACAGGAACGGAGTGCAAACACAAAGACCCAAAGCCAACTCCGGGGAGAAATCCTACGATGAGAAAAGCCGTAAAGTAGTGGGTGAGATCACGACAACCGGCGGCGGCGGATCGATCAAAGCAGCCAAGCAGGTGAAGGAGAGCACCACCTCATCCTCGAATTCCCGTATACCCAAGCTCTTCGAACGATACGAGAAGATACAAGCCATTTTCCCAGAACTGGAACCCTATGAGGGTAGTTCACCCAAAGGGAAGGTTAAGCCGGCCAAGCAGGGCAAACAATTCGAGGTGGATCTGTTTAGACCCACTACCGGCGGAAATAGTCGCCAGGGAAATACGAAGAAATCACCCTCGGTGCCACCACCTTCGCAAACAATGGCCACCCTTTCCATTTTGCCCATACTGCCCGCCGGTGGCAGTAGTTTCCTGCCCGATCAGAAGATCCTGAAGAAACAGCAACTCCTGATGGCCGCCGCCGGAGTCATGGCTCCCGCCCAGGTGGAGGTGGAAATGGAGGAGATTCAGGCGACACCCGATTACGGGGAAGCAAGGGACCAGCGAAAGGAGGCCAACGGTCCAAATGGTAGCCATTCAATTTTCCGATTTCCATCATTTGCTTTGTTTTTATTTCAAAAGCATAATTTGTAAAGCTTTTATTGATCTGAAATCCTCATTTACACTTTTCATCTACAGAATGAATTAATGTTATTATATTATTTATTTTATTATTTATAAAAGCTGCTTTAGTATGTATTAAAAAAATATTATTTTGTTTTCTTAGTTACGATTTTTTCTTGCATTTCAAGTAGTTTTTCAATTGATTTTCAAATGTTTTGTAAAAAATATCTATTTTTAGTAACTTTGTACAATTTGTTGTAAGCCAATATCTACGTTCTTAAACATCGCAAAAAAAATAATATTTCATTTGAAACTGAAACTGTTATATGTTAATTTAAATCAACATTCCACGTTTTGAGTATACGTTTCATTTAACCAGTCTGTGAATAGTGTTTTGATTAAGTGTCCTTAACGTGTGGTATTCCCGTCAAAGAGCTCTTTATTTCAGAATCCTTTTCGTTTTGTGTTTATGATTTTTCTCATCGTAGCCTTCAATGAAAGTTTGACAACCACTGAGTGGCAGTTTGTTGTTGCTTTCATCAATCAAAATGAAACTCTAAAATTTGTTTGGTTTGTTTGGCTATTGGTGCCGTTGCTCTGGTTTTCATCAAAACAATTTTTCATTTTTATCCTTTTTTGCTGATGCTGATGAAAGTTGCGATTAGCTTTCGGCACTTGATCGGCGCCCTATATAACATAGTACGTATATCGCTCATGTGGCAGATTTATTGGCCCTTCACTTGGCTTGTTTGCCCGCCCTTGCAATCTGCAATATATCAAACATTTTAAAACATTTTGCGTTTGCCGTTTGTTGTTGATTTTGTATAGATGTTTCGATTTTATTTGGATTATTGAGCGCTTGGCCAGTCAGCAATAACTAAATGCATTTGATTTCTCTGCTCTGCGTTGCAGCACAAATCACACAATGGGACATGATATTCTACGGCACCGAAACCCCCGCTCAGCCCGAGGACCTGGCCAATCCCAGCCAGCCGAATCCGTTCAATCTGTACGGAAACGACATGGCCCACAATGACCTCGAGTACGATTCCACCGGCCAGTGGAGGAATATGCAGCAGGTGAGTACCGCTTTTAGTTTCTACCTGTAAATTTAGAAGTGAAAACCTCTTACCTGCATGAAAAGTCACTCAGCCTGGAAGCCCCAATTCATATATAGATGAGGTATAAATGAATGTTCGCATAAGGAAGATAATAAACCGTAAAAGCATATACATGATTCCAACCATTATTATGAAAATATTAAGCTAAATCCTAAAGCTTCTTAACTTATGTGTTGTATACTCAAATTTATTCAACAATAGCTTGGCTTTTAATTCAGGCCCTTTAATTAAATCAAGTTTAATCAAATTTCATTTTTTAATAAATTACCTAAAATGTTAGCTGAGAATGGAATATTCTTAATTTCCAAAATTTTAAATTAAATTTGGCTTTTAGAAGTTTATTAAGCTACCTATCTCGCGACCATAAAGGATAGTGTACGCAAGCGGTTTTAACACATACAATACCATGTCTGTGCAAATCTTCCTCTCAAATAGAGGCAAACATGTTGTTGTATGGTGTGCCAACCACTGGCTTAAATCCATCCCTAACCCTAGACTTTGAGCCGGCTTTGTGAGCACTCACTGTATTCATCCGCCCCGTTGTCCTCCGTGTCCTGTTTATTTCTTGGTCTTGCAGTGCCTTGTTGATGCTTTATCGGGCAGTGAGGATATAGGAAATAGTGATGAGAATCGCGGAATAACGCAGCGCGCTTGCATGTGGCTAGCTTGATTAAACCGTCAGTCAGTCGGTCGTTGGACAGTCCCAGTGCCTTTCAAACTGTGTAGCCTTGCAAGTCTGTAGTCCTTTGGCAGGTAGCACGCTTACTTTGCTCGAGTTCCAGTTCGTTTTTTTCTGTCAGCATGCCGTTTGTTGTTAATGTAAGAATTTCCTCTGCACGCGCCAATGCACAGGCCCAAAAAGTATGCAAAGCACTCGCCCAATAGCGCTCATAAATTTGCAAATACTTAGGCAGCAGCTATCTGTGGGCCTGTTTGCCGCACTTTCCTCTCTTTTAGCATTTGCCAGCATCTTAATTCCACTTTTGGCAGCCGTTTTAAGCCACGTTTGGCAGTGGGCCAAGGCAGTGCCTCTGTCAGGGCTACCCGGACATCAGGGGCACAGAGAAAAACTATCACCTGTGTTAATTAGTTAACACGGTTTTTTGAACATATTCTTTGAAAAGCGTACTCGCAGAAAATGCTCTAAGAGTTGTATGGTCGGGTCTGGACTATACAAAACATAGCTGCAAGGCAGAGAATATATTGTTAAATAGTTCTATGTCATTTTGAACAACTCAAATCGAAAGAGTTCGTGTGAAAAAAGTATAAAAATTTATAATTAAAAACAAGGACTTCATGTTCTGTTTTTTTTTCTCTGTGTTCAGAATCAGCATTTTTCTAAACTTTTCCTACGTTTCGCGAGTCCATGGAAGCCTGGGCTTTATTCAAGTGCACTCTTGCCCCGGGCAGGCAGCAATTTTTAACCTTTTGGCACCTATTGTGCTTTAAAAGCGTTGCTTTTTTCCGCCACTGGCACGGCAAAAGAGAATGTGCGGTAATAAAGGAGAGTGCAGTGACCTTAGTTTTTAACTTTGCACCGCTCGGGCTGGCTGCAAAAAACTTTTTGCATAACAAACACTTTTCCAGGCCCCTCCAAAATCCCTCGTCCATCCACTTTTCCTTCCTTACTAACATGCGACGTCATTGCATGTGAACTTAGATAGACTTGGACAGACTGTTTGGGAAGGGGCAGCTATAAATAAGGACAGACATAGCCACATACATAAGTGCTTAAAATGCCAGACAGAGCGGCAACATGCAATGAACTACAACTACTGGAATCAGACGAGGCAAAACTTTTCAGCCACTTCTGACTTGCCAAAAAAAAAACCAATGGCGTTGGACTTTAAGTAAAAATAAAAGCTACGTGTGACTTAAAGTCTTCGTCTTAATTTTCTGAAATTAATATTACAATGGGAAATTTTTTAGAATTTGAGGCGTATTATTAAGGGGAATTCGTCAACGAAACATTAATCAAAAAAATGTTTAATAAAGTCATTTAATAGATTAATGCTTTTTTGCAGTTCATCGGAAATGACCTTTCGCTTTCAAAAACATATATTTAAAAACACATTTTTTAAGGTTTTTTTGTTGTAACTTTGCCAAAAAAAGGAGGCACAGACAAAAGAATGACTGTTTTGTGCACCTTAGAACCTATACAATCAATTCCTGGTTGATTTGGTTAAATTTATTTTTTGACCGATTTTTGCATAAGGGGTAACACTATAATTTTTGGCGAAAACAGGACAAAAATAAAATTTTTTAGCTGAGAATACCAATAGATTGGAAATTTTATAACGAATTCAACGAGGTATGACATTCCAAGATCTGACCAATATTTCCTACGGTTTTGATCAAAAAACCGAAAAATCGAGTTGCGTTCCATCTTTGCGTTCGGACCATTAGCCCCTTTATCTACCTTCTCCTAACATATTTAATTATTATCCTTTATCCTTTTATATTACAGGTGGGCGATGTGGGCATGACCCGAGATCACAGGAACACCGCCGCGTGCCTTAAGTGGAGCGATCGCAAGTGCTTAGGTTTGTCCTTACTGTTTTTTACGATCATGCAAGTCTTCTTTCTAAACTTTAAACATGCCAACGACAACAACTACAAGAACAACATTATTAAATGCATTAGATAATTTAGCAATTATTTAAAGAAGAAATTGGCAACAGAAAAGAAACAAAATTGAACTATGTAAAGAACGAAAAACGGAAAGGAGATGAAAAGCGAACAAAGAATTTCCAATTAAATGTTTGATGGCAACAGGACGAAGAAAAAAAAAGTAACAAAAATAAGTAATTTAGAGTAGGCAAGATATGGAAGAATCACTGCAAGTCCAAAAAAAATATACATACTAACATTTTTGTAGGTAAATTTAAATGTAAGCCTAGACTTACATACTGACACAAGCAACACACACACGCTTTCAAACGCGTGGCAGGGCAAAAACAAAGGTTGTTTTCTATTGGGTTTCCTTTTTGTAGAGGAACGGGACGCACAAAGGAAAATTTTGTATTATTTTAGTCGAAATGCAATTATACGTAGCTATATACAGTATCATAAAATATATATTTTACATACATTTTACACATTAGTAGTAAGATTTTAGTTGAAATTTTATTTGTACGATTCGTTTTTGATTGTTTTCGTTTAGAATTTTTGTGTTTGTTTTAAGCCTGTTTAGTTTGATATGTTTTCCACAGTTTTTCCAAATGCCTGCTCCCTACACACAGGAAAAAATTAAGATCACTTCAGACTTGACATTACCGAGATCCATTATTCGTGTCATTTCAAGCGTTTTACCTTTCAAAATTAATTTTGTTTGAGTTGACTTTTATTAATAGCAATTTAAAAAATACAAGTGATCTTAAAAATAAAATATTTTTTCCTGTGTAGCGATCTGTATGTATATATGTGTACATGTGAACTAAATGCATTATTTCAGATATTGCCAAGCCAGCCAAATAGTCGCGCCTCAATTTGAAAACCACTGTACGCAAGCTTTTACTTTTCACTTTTCTTTGCCTAAAGTTTGAGTCCCCTTCCTACCTTTTGATTTTGTATAAGAAATGTTTTTTGCCATACAGACGAACGAAAAGAATGTCCAACAAACACAACAACCACTGTTTAGAGTTCATAGTAAAAGACTGTTTCTTAAAATTAAATCTAAATCATGGACAGCGGTAAATTTTAAGGGGTCGATGGAGTAAAAAGCAGATGCGAAATAGAAAAACCAAAACTAAGTATATAATGGAAATGTTTCTAGTGTTAAGGCGCCAAGCAAACCATTTTTGTATTAAAAAACAAAAGAAAACAAAATCAAGAAAAAGGCATAAAACTAAACGTGAACAAGTTAATAATAATATAAGGTGTAGGGGTAAAGTATAGCGTAATAAATGAAAAGTAGGCAGCAACCACTAAACAATTAAAACGTAATTATATTGAACAATTTATACAAAAGTTCCTGCAGTTTTCAACAAAGTTTAAGATTTAATTAAACATAAAATCACACAATTATTACCAATTTACACTGAATTGCATATTTATTTTGTCCACAACGCCAACACACACACACAAAACATATCTTTGTTACAAATTTGTTGCTTACTTAAATCTATAATATTAAACACAAATCAAAAAGCAAATTGAGTGCAATAATTATTATTAATTCTGTATTAAGGAGCAGTTAAAAACTTAACAAGGTTTTCGTTTATTATCAAGCCGACAAACAAAAACATATCATTTTATAGTTTTTTTTGTGAAACTTGGTACAAACTAATAGTTTACCTTAAAAATTCTATCGAAATTGACTTATTTCCAATTGTTTTGACTTTAGAAAAATGTTCCCTATATCTACATATGCATTTTCGTTGTATGAATAATCATATCGTAACTGCACAGTAAACAAATATAAATGTTAATTTAACAAACAAGTTAATAGCGAAGTAACTGACAAAAGGAGGAGTATCTTTTTGTTGTTGTTGTAATTAGCAAACACGCACACTTCCAAAACAGACACACACACATATTAGCCAGCGCATAAAATATAAACAAACTAAAGCTAGCATTTCTCTCTGTGCATTGACAAGCAATCGAAAATAGTTGAATTAACCCCTAATTCCCCCCGTATATACTATGCGCACTAGCAGCGAACAAGCAAGAAATATTAACCAAGCCAATACATAAACACTCATAAGTATTTACCAAAACTTCGGCAAGTACCAAGATAAATTATGTTGAACAAATTTCTAAGTGAGTTTGGTTTGGAGCACAACAAACTTCTTCATCGCACACGCAGTTTTGGTTCATTTATCTTTGAGAACCAGAATACACAAGAAATTAAACTCTAAAGCATAATTACTCGATCAAGTAATTAGAGAAAAAGCCAAATTAATATATAAGCTTATACTTAATGAACCATTTGAAGGATAAAAACAAAACAAAAAACAAAAACTGGTACTAGGGCATGGGGTAGAAATTAGCAATTAAACATATTAACTTTAAAACCACGAAATTGTAAAGTAACATTGGAACAAAACACTAAATTAATGCTTGCAATTAATAAAAAGGAAACGAAATGAAATTAAGCTTTTTTAAATGTAAAGTAAACGAAACAGAAATTAAACACTTAAAATAGAAAAACAACCTCGTAGGTATGATTAAAATTGAGAATGCCGCAATTCGAAACTCGATACAATTTTTTATGTACGTTTGTGTATATATCTATCTATATAATATCTATATGATTAATAAATAAATGCATCAAAACCGTAAAAAAACAAGTTTCGTTGAAGCAATTTATTTCCAACAAAAAATTCAAAGCAGCAAGCAAACATGCTCAAAAAAACTAAGATCTATAGGATGAGGGGAGACGCTCTCTGCCGTATTTTACCCACTGCAGTTCAGAGTTCACAAATTCCCATTGAGGTTTTGAGATTGCAGACAAGGTGAGTGTAGTTCCATCCTAAGTATTGTTTTGTTCTTCTTTTTTGGTTTTAACGGAAAGTTTAATTTCTCCTCACTGCTGTGTGACACTACCCCCTTTCTAATTCGTTTATTTCGATACGTTAACTTTTTAACACAATAAAAACCTACATTCTCATGTTCATGCTTAGTGGTTTTTTGGTGGAGGTACAGTGAACACACCTAAGCTGCCATCCTCAATCACACACTGGCTTTTATGATTTTTCCTTCTGTTCTTTTTTTTTCGAGCATGTTTTTGCGGCTGAGCTTGCTTTGAACACATCTTTGAATTTTTTGTTGCTAATGGACGTTTTTTTGAAAACAGTTTTATTTGTAATTAAATACTTATTACACATGATATAAAAAATAATATGTTTAAATAATAAAGTAAATAAGTATTTAAATTTTCCATTATCGGACGTATAATCTAAATAATTAAAAACATGTAAACCTTTTCGTTGCCATTTACTTTTTATATATGTTTTTTGTAAGCTCTCAACACCCAGAACATTTGGTTTTGGTCATTTCATTTTGGTTTTGTTAAAGTTCAGCTTAGTTTTCATAACATCTGTCTAACCTACTAATTTCTAACTTTTCTGCTTCCACTAAATTTTCGCTGAGGTAAAGCACTCTTAACACCTTCTGTTTGTATATTATTATTATAATATATTTTTCTCTAACCGTCCGCAGAGTGCAATGATTCCTCTTATATGTTTGAGGACCAGTGCTATGATGTCTGCCCGGTGCACACATATCCACTCAATAAATTGGAATCGGATGAGGAAGAACTGGACGACGATGTGAGCAGGGGTCCTCTCAATCCCTACAGCAGTCCCACCACCGATCATCCCTCGTCCATGTCCAATAGTTTAGACGGCAAGCAGGATCCTCTGCAGGCGGAGGATCGTCGTCGTCGTCGTAGAAGTAATTACGCTGGCGCCCCGCTCACCCAACTGGTGGAGACGCCTACTCGGATCTGTGCCGATTGCGACCGGAGCTGCCTGGCCTGCCATGGACCTCTGGCCTCCCAGTGCAGCACCTGTTCCCCGGGCAGCCAGCTCCGGAAGATCCAGAACGATACCTTCTGTTATGCATATGTGGTTCGCAGCACGGGAATGGCCACTGTGGAGGACATTTCCGAGGTGGGTGAGCGAAATGCCCTGCACTACTTTTCGGGCACTACGGTGCTCCTTCTGGTCTCGGTGATCATCACCCTTATGGGCGCGGTAATTGCTGCCGGCATAGTCTACCATCGGAGGGCAACGGCGCGATCCAACGAAATTTACTCCCGAGTATCTCTGATGACCGGCTACGAAAGTGACTCTGATAACGAGGACGAACTATTCAGGGCCCATTTTCTGGGGAAAAAGAGGGATGTAATCGAATATCGAGATGAAGCGCCCAGCGACAAGATCTCGGACAGGAAGGAGATCAGCCATTGGGTACACTAGATAATCAAATTAAATTATTAGTTTCGTCATGCATTTAGCCACCCTCATAACCACCAGAAATATTATATAAATCTTCAGCCGAGGACAATCACATTTTCGGCAAATATTATTTTATATTCGACGGCATTACAGCTCCTTGACTTAAAGCCAAAATAGTTTAAGTTTTAAAAAATAAACAAAAGAGGAAATCAAAACTAAATATATGAATATTTATGCATCAATAAAACTATTAGAATTTAATCATCATTTTTATTCACTGACCGCTTACTGATTAAAATCCGGAAAAATAAAAAAATTGTGTGACTCAACATCAATACATGACGTATATGACAACTATTATATTGTTATTTAGAAACAACTGTTTACAACTTGTTGAGAAAGGTACAAGTAGTACAAGCACTTGAGGAAATTTTCAAAATGTTTAGAAAGATAAGAAACTTGTAAAAGTGATAATTGGAATTTTAAGATTACTTTGAAGCCGTCCTTGACCATCAGATCCCCTTCTTGAGATATCCATATTTTGTTGTCATTCCGTACTTTCGGAGTAGGTGAACCGCAATCTCAGTGCTAACAGCAATCAATTAGCTAATGGAAATTATACAAGCCCAGGTTGCGCCTTGGCAGGCAGGGCTTATCAGCCGGGTTATCACGGGGCTGTCTAAAGTGTTCTCCCCAGGTGAGAAATGTGTTGACAACACTCAAGAGTTTTATTTGTATAATATGCTGACCATAGCTCTTTAGAATTACCTCGATTTCCTTATCGCGGCTATATTAGGAACATCGACTGGCACCTGCCCGGCAGTTGGGTTTTGTGAAACGGACGAAAATGAGGCTTATAATATTGCCCCTGCTGTTGGTATCTTCCTGCCTCTGGGAGGTGGTTCACAATTGCGCCAGCATAGAGCAGCGCTACAAGTTCCCGAACAGCAATATCTACGTGCGGCTCAGGCGAGGTGACAAGTTGCAGTATGAGCTGATGAAGGGCGAAAAGAGCCTGCAGACGGTGACATTCGATAACTTTGAGAGCAGCGCCAATCTGGTGGAGACCAACAGTGGAGGCTACACGCTCACCGATGGCACCACTACCGTGGAGTTCACCCTGGTTAAAAATGGCGTGGTTTCCGGCACCGGCAGTGAGATCACCCATGTAAAAATCTCCCGCGATCAGGTGCTGCAAGGTAGCCAACCCAGGGATTGTTTCCCGCTGAACACCGGATCAACTCACTGGTTCAGTGGTCCGGAGCAGAAGCAACACTACTGGCCCGTGGAGCGGCAGAGGCACAGCAACTACTCCTACCTGCCCAAGGAACTGGACAACTTTGGAGTCGGTGAGCGTTACTGGCTGAACGGCAATGGCGTCTTCCTGTATGTGGAGAGCAACACGCCGCTGTTTATTGATCAGAATACAGCGGACTATCCCGATCAGCTCTGCCTGAGTGCCACCAGTGCTCTGCCCTATGATCCCCGAGTGACCTCCGCCAAATTCGTGTACCACGTTGCTGTGGCCAAGGATGCCAAGGCAGCTCACAAGTACGCGGTCAAGACTTTCCACGGACAACCAACGGGCTTCCCCGATGAGCGAATGGTCAGACATCCCGTATGGTCTACTTGGGCTCTCTACAAAGCGGAGGTTTCTGATGATGTGGTCCGGGACTTTGCCAAGCAGATCCTGGATAATGGTTTCAACAACAGCCAGCTGGAAATCGATGATGATTGGGAGGATTGCTATGGAGCCATGACATTCAGGAAGAACAAGTTCCCCGACAGCAAAAAATTGACCGACGATCTCAAAGATTTGGGTTTTCGCGTGACTCTTTGGATTCATCCATTTATTAACAACAACTGCACAGCTATTTACGAAGAGGCCAAGTCCCTGGGCTATTTGGTGCTGGATCACGAGGGTAGCTCCGATACGCAGTGGTGGAACAGTAAGCCAAAGGATGCAGCCATACTGGATTTCACAAAAACCGAGGTGCAAGAGTGGTTCAGTAAACGTTTAAAGCGTCTGCAGGATGAGGATGGCATCGACAGCTTCAAATTCGACGCTGGAGAGACCAGTTGGTTGCCCAGTGATCCAGTATTGCAGGCCAGCAGTTCCATGGTGACTCCTCTCCAGGCCGTGGGAGATTACGTGCGAACTGTGGCTGCTTTTGGGGACATGGTGGAGGTGAGATCAGCCCAGAATACCCAGGATCAGCCCATTTTCGTGCGCATCGTGGACAAGGACTCCGAGTGGGGCTGGAACAATGGCTTGCTCACGCTGATCACTTCGATGCTGCAGATGAACCTCAATGGTTATCCCTTTGTCCTGCCCGACATGATCGGTGGTAATGGCTACTACGAGAAGCCGCCGACCAAGGAGCTCTTCCTGCGCTGGCTGCAGGCCAATGTCTTCATGCCTGCCCTGCAATTCTCCTTCGTGCCCTGGAACTTTGACGATGAGGCCATAGAGATCAGCAAGAACTTTACCGCCCTCCACGCCAACTACACTCCATACATCATGAAGCTCTTTAAGCGAGCCGTGGACTCTGGAGAACCGGTGAACGCCCCGCTCTGGTGGATCGCCCCCACCGATGAGGTGGCGCAGTCCATCTACGACGGTGAGTGGTCGTCGTTTTGAGTAATATTATTGTTGTTACTTATGTAAACTTATATTTTGTCTACGCCCGCAGAGTTCCTCCTTGGCGATGACATTATCGCCGCTCCCATCGTGGTCGAGGGCGCCACCAAGCGGGACATTTACCTGCCGGAGGGCGAGTGGAAGGATGGCAATAGCGACCAGGGGTACACCGGACCCACGTGGGTGATGGACTACGCCGCTCCCCTGGACACTCTGCCCTACTTTTTGCGCGTAGGATTCCAATTGGAGTAGAGCCGGAAGCATTCCTCACATTTGGCTTCTTAACATTTATATTTTTCTACAAAAATAAGCGAACACAACTTATAGATTAAACTAAATAAAAAAGGTACACAGTAAATTTGGTAAAATCTAGGGAAATGTGTTCTCTTAAGCCGGATGCCAGTTTTTGTTTGGATGTGAAAAGTCACCGGATCCTGACAATGAGTCGAGGGGATATTTGGGAGATAGGCCACTCTGACGGAACTGTCCGTACTCGCGTTCGAATTCCATGGCGTCTTTCGTCAGGATCTGCCTCAGGTCAATGGGACTGAAAAAAACATTTACTTATTAGCAAAGGAGATATAAATGATAGACGAGGACATACTCGACTTTAATGTTATGCTCCCTCTCCACATTCCTTTCGTACATCGCCAGCTTGAGGGCATGCACCCTCTTGGCAGACCTTCGCCACCGCTTTTTGTAGCGTTCCTTCTCGCGGGCAAGAATATTATATCGGCTATTCTGGGACCTCAGTTCCCCGAGGACCTGCTTCAGATCGCCTTCGTCGGAGCCCCGATCCTTTAGATCTTCGATCTGCTGTTCCATGGCCGCTAGGCGAACCTTAAGTTCGGTTTTCTCGGTGGACAACAGAAGGTTTTCCTGGCGCAGCTCCACACTTCGATCCTCGAAAAGCCTCACCTGATCTTCCATCTCCGTTTTCAAATGGGCTATGTGCTCTTTTAGCTCCTCAAATTTGGCCTCATAGTCAACGCCCAATACGTTTGTTTGTTTGCTGATAAAAGTCTCATCTTGATTCGGATCCTCCTTGATCAATTTATGCATATTAGCCTCTTGGTCTATCATCTCCTCCAACTGATTTTTGTAGTTCAACTCCTTGCGTGCCAATTCCTGCTCAAACAACTCCATTTGTTTCCTTCGCCAAGACTTGATTCTCTGACCTACTGAATCGGAAATATGTGTAGGCTGATCCGTGTCATAAAATTCCTCAGAGGTGTTTAAATCCTTGATCTGTCTTCGAGAACTGTTTTTCTTTTCATAATTTAGAGATACTACTTTCTGGGATTTTGTATATTCTTTAACTAATGGGTTCTCACACACGGGATTTGATTTTTTCTTAACTACTATCTTTCTTTTGACATCTACTACTTCTTCTGGGGGAATTACGTTTTCGTTGTGTTCTATGTTGTCAAAATTTACTGATGACTTTTTTCTGATTACTTTCTTTTTGACTGGCTTAACTAATTCCTCTTCTTGAGTTTCAATCTGAGGATCTTCTTTGATTAAAGTCTTTTTTAATTTCTTTTTTTTGAGGACTCTTACTTCCCGGGGTTGACAATTTTGATTTTGATCAGTGGGCTTAACATTATCGGACATTGAGATAAATTCTTGGGAGCTAGTGAGTTCCACCTGAATTAATTGCCCCTCGCTTGAAGTAGCTCTCTTCTTTGTTTTAACTTGCGCATCCCGCTGATCGATTCCTGTGTATATCACGTCAATGGCTTTTAAGTTGGACTCGGATGGAATATACTTCTCGGACTTTTGAAACGACATCTGGTTTACGTGGTCGTCGTCTGACGGAGCCCTAATCTTTTTCTTAACACGACCTTCTTTGGAATTAGTAAAAGTAACTCGGACATCCCGATGTTCTGCTTCTGAATAGATCATTTCACCAGATCTTAAATTGCTTTCCGACAGTGAGATATATTCCTCGGAGCTCCCTATTTCCATCTGGTGCAATTGATCGTTGCCAGACATTGTCTTCTTCTTTATTTTTTTCAGATCCCCCTGAGACTGACATATAGTTATTTCCTCCAAACTTGAGTTTTCGTATTGGATGCTTTTTACCTTGTCTTTCATGGATTTTCCCAGTTTCTTTTTGGGCTTATCCCGACCGAGCGCCAGCTGATCCTCGTAGAGGATCTCGTCGAGCTCGGCACGGCAGGTCTCCTGCAGAAACTGTTCTGTTTCACCTAAAACTTGTGTCTGCTTTTTATTAACCTCTACCCAACGGGCTCGAAGGCCTAGGTCTCCCCTTGATGTTTTGAGACTCATGGTTTGCTGGCTACTTGTGGATATTTCCTCAAAGTCTTCCAATTCTTCGGATAGCAATAATTTTGATTTGGTTTTTTCGGTATCTATTTCTTGCTGTTTTATAATCTTCTTAGGAAAAACATGGCCGTAACCTAAATCCTCATCACTCTGGTCGTAGCTATCATTCACGAATCCTTTACTTTCTGATTGTTTTTCATAACCAAATTGGTTTCCTAAATCAGAAGGATTTTCATGGGTTAAGGAAACTTCGATAAGTTCTGTTTTCGACACCTTTTTTACGTTTTGTTTTATTTTCGGCTCGCTGATGATCTGTTTTAATGATTCCGGTATAGCCTCACCAATGATGCTAAGATTGCTTTCATTTGTTAATACTTCATTGTCCAGCTTTTTGGTTTTTCGTACTTTGCGTTCCTTTGGCATTGGTGAAGATTCCTCGATCTTCCGTCTTCTTATAGACTGCAGTTCAGCCTCCTTTGTTTGTCTTTTTTCTTCCTGCTCAAACAGTTCCAGGGATGTCAGTTCTCCAATGTTGTCGTAATCATTTTCCTCCATAGGTTGAATGTGGTATTTGGACTTCTTTATTTTTAGTTTGGAAGATTCTCTGAGCAGCTCTTTCGATTCTTTGTTGGTAGATTCAATATTATTCTTCCCCTGAGATGTTGCTTCCTTTTCAAACTTTCTGCTAGCGTACAAACCGGCAGGTTCCGTTTCCAATCCACCTGACTGGTTTACCATTTTTTTAAATTTTCGAACAGCTGGCTTTTCTAGACTACTATTCAGGTCTTCACGAACCACTAAAGCGGAAAAGGTCTTGTCTAGGGACTGGTCATCCTCGCTGTCCCTTTTGTCTTCCTCACCCTGCAATCGTGTAAATTTCTTCCGCCTATTTTGAGCCCTTTGAAGATCAGCTGAAGCATCGGAGTCGAGCCCACCTTCTTTGAGCGAAGCGGTTCCGCAGGATCCTTCCGATACCGATAGCTCGGCACCTACATTCAGACTGGCCACGGAGGCAGTGTCGTGGGATAGTGAAATGACCTCAGGATCTTGGCGATCCTTTGGCAACTCCCTGATAACGCCGCTAGCGATCGAAGGCGTAGACTCAGCTTCCTCCTGCCCCTGGCGTGATAATATTGTCCTTACGTCCACACTAAAAGAGTACTCCATCAGAGGTGGTTTGGGTTCCCTAGCGCTGTCCGTTCTGCCAAATCGATTGAAAGAAAATGAGCCGTTGTAGGTGTACTTTCGATTGTCGGAGAAGAAGTTGTCTGGCGGCAGCAGATTGCCAAAGTCCATGCGATAAGTGGCTGAAAAATAATACAAATAATCAATAGTTATATCTCCACTAGTTGAACATATGGTTTTACCCACCTATCGCCGATCCGTTCATGTACATGTTGATGGGCAGGTAGAAGATGCGCTGGAAATAAAGTCGCATGCTGCGCAAGGATGTCTTGAAACGCAGCCCAAGGACATCGTTGAGGATGTACGAGTCGGACTCGTTTAGCTTCAGCTCAATGTTGGTCACATTGCCCACAAAGTCGAACACCAGGATCACCGATCCGGGTCCCTTTCCCTGGCTGAGCGACTTCACCAGCCGGTTCACGTTCTTCAGCTGCTTCAGCTGCAGCACCACCTCGATGATGTCGCAGTCGATAAGCGGATCATTGCCCACCTGCAGCAGGCCCAGTTGCACCAACGACTGCACGTAGACGTTGGCCTGAAAAAGACGGAAATCTATTTATCCCTGGGAAGGGGAATTCTGAGACCTGCATTTACCTGCGACTGGAGCATGCTGGCAGTTATCGAGTGTCCGGGCGACTGCATAGGCGGCGTAGGCGGGGTTTTTTGCTGGTAGAGCACCATAAATAATTAGTGAAAACTGTATTTTATTAAAATAATTTGATACATATTAAGTTATATACATATATGTAGTAATAAAAGTTGGCATTGGTCAAACTTTAAGCATAGTTTGCATGATACCAATTTAAATCTTTGTTTATAACCTTACTTACTTCGGTGAACTGCATGAGGTGATCGAAGTCCTTGGTATGCAGGATGGACTTCTTGATGATAGCCAGCATTAGCAGGACCTCCGGCTTGTGAGAGCGGAATTCGCTGCTGATGCAGATGAGCTTGTGCCAGAACATCTTCAGATGGGCGCCATTGTGGCTGCCCGTTGTGCTAAGAACCGGAAGTCCTCGCACGGGCAGAAGCAAGCTGCCAATGGACTTGCGCTCAGCCCCACCTCCACGGCAGCCAGAGAACGTAATCTTGACGGGACGGTGGTCCGTCTTGATGCGCTTGATCCCTGCCAGGTCGCACTCCCAAATGCAGTTGCTGTTGAAAATAATGGTCTCGGCCGACTGGGTGCCCTCCACCTCAAAGTCCACCGTGTTCAGGGCGGCGTTCATCACTATCTGCTCCCGCTCGCTGCCATCGCGGCTCACAAAGTTGATCGCTGCACAGCGCATACATATCAATATAAAGAACTATTCAAATTCCAAACCAAACCATACCCTCGACCACGTGGAGAAGCACACAATAGACCTGGTCCGAATCCTTGTAGCTGCCATTTCCGCTTCCTGCATCGCTGGCCGTCAGCGAGCGAGACGCTTTGTAACGCTTGACCATCGCTGTGTTTGGGGATTTGATGATGGCAAAACTTAACAATTTTCGAGCTTGGAAGTTTTAAGCTTTAAAATCTAAATTTAAAAGTGGACGTTCGCGAGTTTGTTCATCTAGTTTCTGTTATCAACTGCTCCACCTTTCCTGTATTTACCTCTGATTGTTCGTAGTTTAACGTGGCAGTTCACTCTGAACAGAGACACCAAAGGCTACTTGGATTGGTCGTCAAGGCGACGTGGACAGCAGGTGGCAATATCGCAGCACAAGTGAAACAACCCCTGAAAAGACGGAGGGTGAAACCTGCCGTGCCTCTAATTGTCTTTTAGTAGGTGGTCAAGTTACAACCTTTTTGCCAAATTACGATCAAATAAGTGATAATGTCATACCTTGTTTAAAATCGCTTGACATTTAAAGCTAAGCATTTTTTGTATATATATAAAACGCTCTCCTGAAAAGTTGGAATTTCAAAGTCAGTGTACACGATCCTGAAAAATCTACAGGACGAATCGTTTTGAAATTTTGCACAGTTTACTAAATTCCTCAGGATGCTGTCGAGTTTTCTTTTGGTTTTTGGGACAATTTATTATTTTTACGGCAACAAAGAACTCGTATTTTTGGGAAAAAGTCGAGGTTTTTGACTTTAAAGTGCCTTTATAAATCGGAAAAAAAAAATAAAAAATAAAAACTCGACAGCGTTACCTGGGGAAATTTGTCCTTTAAATAATGACATTTGATTTTTTCAATTCAGACGATTCTGTGATTAGTTACGATGTACGAGAGCCTATATCTCACTCACTTTTCAATATTTTTGGATGCAAATTTTTACACTTATTGTTTAAGTGTTGTATTATCACATGGGAAAACAAAAATGTTACTGAGACTATTCGTATTGCCAATACAAATTTGTAAAAAATTAACGATTTTGCAGCGATTTAACCAATTAATCAATTAATTATTGCTTGCTTGGGAATAAGTCGGAAAAATGTATTTCTATTATCAATAATTAATTTAAATTCGTCAAATGGTTTCTTCTAAAAATAAAAATTGCAAGCATTGCGCCAAAATTGACAAAACTAAGTCTGAAATTAATCAGTGCATTTTTCTCTACAGCAGCAGCAGCGCCTCCAAGAGTCCCAATGAGAATGATCGAAAATCTCGCTTTTGCGCCGCATTTTTACGGAAAACTGAGAGACTTCTGGATTTAATACACCAGGCGACCAGAAACGTCTAGCAGCTATAAAAGAACTTTAAACGACGTTTACTTAGAGATGGGCGCGTGCTTAGTTATTTCCGCTCGCCCCATACGAATATAACGGAGATTCGTGCCCGGCGTGCCAAATCCGTGACACGAACAAAGAAACAAGCCGTTCGCCCATCTCTAAGCTTAAAACTTAGTTTTAAACTAACGGTAGCCTTCCAGAGAGCTGAATTCCTATTGGTTGACCAATAGGAATCCGTGGTGTGGCAGCCATTATGCAAAAGAACAGTTAATCGCTGGACATTCGCTCTGATTTTTAGTGACCTGTTAAGCTTTCTGTTCGCCTGGTACTTCAAAATCAGGAATTGCCTAGTTTGGACGGGAAAAATATAATTTTGTCGGTCCATATTGACGGGCAAAACCCAGATTTTCGATTTCAAACACCAGGCCAACATAAACATTAGTAGGTGTCCTTCGTTCAGATTTCTGCTCTCAGCAGGGGCGTAGTCAGAATTTTTCCAATGGGGATTAAAATTGGTATTTGGGGACTTTTGGCCCCCAAACCCCTGCTCTGACTGACTACGCCTTTGTGTGCTGGAACAAAACTAACGGTTCTTCTCAAGTATTTTGCAAGCTTGCATCCTATTGGTCGACCAATGGGAATCCTTCGTTTGGCAGCCATTATGATAAGAACAGCCATTATAAAAAGAACAGTTGATCGGTCGACATTTGCTAAGATTTCTAGTCTCTGTTTAGCTTTCTGATTGCCTGGTACTTCAAAATCAGAAATTGCCTCGTTTGTATGGGAAAAATAGGATTTTGACGGTCCATTTCGACGGCAAAATTTTAATTTTTGATTTCAAACACCAGAAGAACATAAACTTTAGTAGGTGTCAAAATCTCAGAATTCAGCGCTTAACAGGGGCTTAGCAGAATCTGGCCAAGGGTGATCAAAAACGCCATTTGGCAGTGTTAAGTAACAGCAGCCTCACAGAAGTATGTAACAACCAATATATGAACGCTGCCGAAAATTATGTTAAACTTTGCAGGCCTCAAGAAACAGCAGCACAAAAGTATGCACCGTGAACGAAAGATTAGACCGTAAATTTTAAATATGAAAGCAAAGCCAATAAAAAAATTAAAATCAAATAACCAAAATATTGCGCTATATTTATTTATTCTTTTTAATGTCGCGTCTTAGATTTACATCAAATCTAAACCAACACTTGAGTAAACTTAACACTTTTTTACAGTTTAAACCCACAAAATTAAAACTAAAATATACTTCTGAAAAATTAAAAATAAATAAATTAAAAAGGTATCCGTTACTCATTTCTATATAGTAAACTGTTCCAGAACCGTGCGTCGCGGCGGCTCCCCTGATTCCTGTCCTTCGTCGTAGTGGCTTTGCTGCATCCGATGGTTCTTCAGGGCTGTTCCCTGGATAAATCGCTCCCCACAGACGCCGCATTGGTAGGGCCGCTCGCCCGTGTGCCGACGAATGTGGAGGGTCAGATCATTGGACTGCGTGAAGCTCTTCTCACAGTAGGTGCATTTGTACGGCCGCTCCCCGCTGTGGATGCGCATGTGCTGCTGCAGTTTGTAGGAACGGGCGAAACCCTTTTGACACACGGTGCACACATGGGGGCGTTCGCCCGTGTGCGTCCTCCGGTGGCACTGAAGGTCGGAGGATCGGGGAAAGGCCATTGTGCAGTACTCGCACTTAAAGGGCTTTTCGCCGGTATGGCGGCGCATGTGGATAATCAGGTTGGAGGAGGAACTGACCGCCTTGCCGCAGAAAGCACACAGAAAGCGCTTGGGCTCTTTGGGCGATGTGGTTCTATTGGAGACCTTTACTAGGTTGGAACCCTTGCCATCGGGCCCATGGAACTTCTTGGAGTGAGCCGTGAGACGATCCTTGCGGTTGTATTTCCTTGGGCAAAGACCACACTGAAATACCTGGCACTCTGCTTTTGGCTCATCACCAGACACTTCCTTAGATTCATCCAGATCTTGATCCTCTGCCTTTTCATGCTGCAATTGCATGTGCTGCAGCAGGTTAGACTCCCACATGAACTTATAGCCACATCGAGTGCATGTGAACTGCTTTTCTCGATTTTCGCACTGTGTCTTCTTATGATGAAAAATTATTTCTGGGCAGACGCTTTTGAAGATGCACGTATCACAGCCGTCAGGAATCTTCTCCATTCGGTGCATGGCCTGCTGGTGTTGATGTAGCTCGAATTTGCGCGAACATCGCAGTTGGCACATACTGCAGGTGTAAAAATCAGGGGCTCCAGGTGGTTTTGAATGTGTCCTGTCATCTTCATCATCAGTCTCTGAGTCATCTAGGTCCATCTCGTAGCCCATCTGGTTTGTAATGGAGTAGTTTTGAAGTGAGGAGAGCTCGTGATGACTTCCTGCGGGCATGGTTTCGAGGTGCAGTCGCAAAGCTGCGATTGTGGGAAAGCTAACACAGCACACTCGGCACTCCACTTTTTTGCGACCCCCAGGATTCCCGTAGGAATCTAAAATTGCCTCCGCATAAGGCAATTGGCCAACACCTATTCCATGGCGCGCGATGTGCTGTAGAAGATTGGCCCAGCGATAAAAACGACGGGCACACCAACGACACCTGAAAATGTTTGACTCCTGGGCGTGCATCAGTGTGTGGCGCGTGAGGTCCTTTTGCATTTTGAAGCTGCGATGACACTCCCCACATTCAAGGTTCCTATCAGCTTGAGAGAATTCATCTGGGTTTGGAATTTCGAATTGCTGATGGGATAAGTTTACGTGGAGCTTCAGGTTCTCCCGCCACCGGAAACGAAGTGGACACTTGCGGCACTGGAAAACCTTTTGCGGATTGTAGCACAGTGTCCTAGAGTGATGATCAAGCAAAGATTCGTTGACGAACCTAACTTGACAATGGGAGCATACAAGGAATGCTTCCTCAAACTTGTGATTTTCCAGTTGGTGGGCAAACAGTTCATGTTTTCTTCTTACAATCGTCGAACAGAGGTTGCAGGAATAGCTTTTTACTGATATATTCTGCTCCTGATCGGATTCAGAATCAGTTTCACTACTGTCGAGACTTAGTTCTAGACCAGCCTCGTTAGTGATTGAAATGAAACGATCCAACTCCAAGCCTTTATCCACATCAGCCATAATTTTTTCGGCCAGAACATCTTTTTCTAAAGCAGTTTCTAGTTCCGGGTAAAAAGATCTTGAGGCACTGGGAATATCTCTTTCTTTGGACAAACTTAATCCGTACTGATGCGACTTTAGGTGGGTCCGTAGATCACTGATTTTTGAGTGGCGTGAGAGGCAGATCATGCACTGAATCAACTTGCAACCATGAGGTCGACTAAGCCGCGACAGAGCCATTCCTTCCACAACGTTGGCGGTGGTGCGCTCTTCCTTGAGGCTTTCAGGTTCGCCCGCATGCACCTTTAAATGTGATTTAAGGCCATCTTTGCGGTGAAACTTGCGATGACAATGGGGACAGTCAAACTGGGCTGCCGACTGAGGTTGATGTAATCGCTTGTGACGGGTGAGGTCTTTGTGCCAGATAAATACCTACACAGAAAATTTAAGTTGTGCGATTTTAAAAATATGACTGATAGTATGCTTACCTTATCACATTCATCGCACTGAAGCTTGCTGACCGAAGAACCCGGTTTGCCAGCCAGTGGCTCTTCATCTTTCTTTACGTCATGGTGTGTCCTCAGATGCTGCTCATAGTTTGCCTGCCACACGAATCGGAGACTGCAAATCTGGCAGTGGAAACGAGAGTGTTTCTGGCCGCAGCTGCGCCTGCGGTGTTGTTGAAGTAGCGCTTTGTTTACGAAACCAGAACCACACTTTTCGCAGGAACAGGGCAGATCAATGTATCCCTCAGAATGAACTCCTTTTTGATGCTGCATTAGGGTCGTCAGGGTACTCGTAACCGCTCCACATAGCAGACAGGTTTGAGAGAGATTCTTAGTCTCCTCATCGCTTTGTTCCGATTCTGAATCAAAGAGATCCAGCTCTTGGCCACTTTCCGTGCAGGCGTTGTAATAGCGATCGAAGTCCTGGACCTCGAAATCCTCCGCAATGCGGGCGGCCAGATCCGCGGTAGTGCAGTCCAATCCATTAGGGTAAAACGAGCGAAAGAAGGAAGAATTGTACTCCGGCTTAATGCCATTTAAATCAATTTGGTGTGTGGTTAAGTGAATACGAAGCCTCGCCAGGCTGGGTAGTTGAGCATCACACAAAGAGCACGATATGTGCCGGGGCGTTGTTTCCTCACGGCGATGGGAACAGGCGTGTCTCTGAAGGTTTTCCGGCCACATAAACTTTCCAGGACACTTACGGCAGCGATATCGCTTTATTTTGCTGTGGCAATGGGTTATCAAATGTTGATTGTAGAGTGTTAGGCAGAGGAAACCAATTTTGCAGAAACTGCAGCGCTGCCAGGGAAGCGACGGGGACTGGGAGTGCTCCTCCAAGGTGTGTTTCACCAAACTATGTTTGCGGGTGAAAGAGTGATTGCACACAAAGCAATTATATTTAGCCTCCAAGCTTTCACAATTATCATCTGAATCACTGAGTCCTAACTCATAGCCGTGAAAATTTACAACGCAGGCAAACTTTTCCGAATGCCCTTCGGCTATGTTAGAACTGATCTGTTGCTTGATAATATCCAAGTCACACGGCAATCCAGAAAAATGCTCCCTGACCACATCACTATCCTTTCTCAAATTGACTAAGGTCTCCAAGTCCACGTGACTTTTTAAATGACTTCTTAGCTCCTCTATTTGTTTGCACTTTAGCCCGCACAACTTGCACTCGATTCTTTTTAGTCTGCCGGAGCTGTAAAGACGCTCGGCGAAACGCCACTCGTATCCGAGCTGTAGAGCCTTCCATTTGGCTTCTCGTTTCTCGTGGCAGCGAAGGTGGAACATATACTTGTCCTTGCGCAGGAATCCCTTTCCACAGGTGTCGCACACGTAGGAGACCTTCTCGAAGTGAATCCTAGCGTGGCGCTGCATATCGCGGAACCACGAGAAAGTCTTCCCACATACTCCGCAGGCGTGACGGCCATCTGTGGTCATCGACTGGCTTTTGGCAGGACCAGGCGGACGTCCTCGACGGCGTTTGATGGGCGATTCAGATTGTTCAGATGGTTTAGCACTGAGAAAAAAAACAATTTAGTTTTGAGATTAACAAGGCAATTGGAACAAAATGTAATATTTAAGATACTGTAAGGAGTTACCCTTCGTCTGATTTATGTTCATAGCCAGTATAGCTAATATATGTATGACAGCTATAACATAAAGTCATCCGATTTTGATAAAACTCAAGGTATTGCTTACGAAAAAATATCATCGTATCAAACAAGACGTTTACTTACTCCTCCTTTTCGCTTTCCACTGGCGGCCTGACTTTCCGAGAGCTGCGACGCAGATGATAGGGCTTATTATCCACTTCGTCCCTAAAAGGAAATTTGATATTACCCAAGTTTCCTTGGAAAACTTAAATAACCTACTCTTCGCTTTCTGCTGCATCAGCGAAATCTTCATCGTTGTCGCTTTCCGGTCTCCATTTGAGCTCTAAGGCCCTCATTCCGGTGGCGTCCACATTCACCGCGGACTTGTTGCCCTCATCGTCAAGGTCCACTTCGGTTTTTATGAAAGGCTCCTGGGGAATATCGATGGGCATTTCATCCAGGCATTCCCTCAGGCGAGCCTGCAGCTCTCCATTGACCGTTCTGGCCTGCTCCACAAAGGCGTAGGCGTTCTTTAATCTTGTCCAGCAATCTGTGCAGAGATGCTGCGGTAGATTGTCATCAGAGCTGTCCCGCTGGGCCTATAGATCGGTTTTTCAAGATATAGTTGCTTATATTTCCTAATATATGATGTTTACTTACATCGATTTGAGTAAGTTCCTGGAGCACATCGTAGAAACTTTTGGAGGCGTCTCTGTCCAGGCAAGTGGATAAGGGCAGTAAATTGTGGCTTTGCAGGGCACACGTTCGGCAAATATCTGATGGAAGCATTTTGCCGACAATTACCTCATTATTAACAATGGGAAATTGGTAAAAACTGGGCAAACCAATGAAAAACTTTCAGAGATCAAAGAAAATGCAACAAGAGCCCTTTTTTAGGTGTGACCGTCGCGAACGCCCAGCTGTTTACAATTGGAACCCTTCGCTTTTCAACACTGTTGTCTCAGCTGTTTATTTGGCAGTTTTTATCAGACACTTTTCGCTATTGGATTTATCAAAGTTTAAACGAAATAAATGTTAAAACATGACTCGGACATGTAGGATTTGTGGCGGCGACGACGGACGCTACTGGATTGAAACGCCGGTGGAGAAATACGCGGAGAAGACCTTCGGCCAGCTGCTGCTCGAGTTAACGCGGATAGAGGTGGGTAAATTGTCCTTTTGTCACTCAATTGCTGCCCGCATTGATATTAATTAAATTAAAATGATATTAAAAGGTGGCCATGGCGCAGGCGGAGAAGTTCCCCCAGTGGCTGTGCATCGGATGTGCCGATAAGTTAGAGAGCACTTACGATTTTGTGCTGCAGGCGCGGCAGACGCACGAACTCTGGCTGCAAAAACTAGAAAACTCTGTAGATCGGATGGACGACATGGAAGGACCAGAGGCCTTGGAGTGCCTCCGCGAAACACCAATCCACCTGTTCGAAATAGAAGGCGTGACCATTAAGACCGAGGAGCTGGCTCCCACGCACCTGGTGACTAAGGCTGATCCTCTAGTGCGCTCGCGCTTTGTGAAGCGGAGCATTGTGCACTTTAGCGACTCGGATGATGACCAGGACGATGTGCCCCTGCGTCAGCGAAAGAAAACTAGTTCACTATGCGCCTCTGAACCGCCAAGGCAAAACGTTTGCGAACTCTGTAACAAAGCCTTTAGATATGTCACCAATCTGTATCGGCACAAGCAGAGGGATCACGGCCTTCCTTGCAAAAACGGAGAAGAGTGAGCTAATCTTCCTTTGAGTTAATATTACCACCTACAAGATCTGTTTTCTACCTAAAGATTTGATGATAACTATTACAAGTGCGACCAGTGCGACAAGTCCTACATATACGTGATGGCGCTTGTAAAGCACAAACACAAAGAGCATGGAGACAGTCTGTTGCCCACCAAGATGTCCAGGAGAAAGTTACCCGGAAGGCCAACGGCATTGCCCGAGGATGCCTGCCCAACTAGTCCAGCTTCCACCTCTGGAAACTCCACACATCGAAGCAGGACCAATAACGACACGCTCGTGCACAGCATTATTAAGGCAGTAGAGTAAGTTTATTATTATTTTTTATTATGCTGGTTCCAAATGTGTCTCATTCTCAGTAGTAAAATTCCGACGTTCAGGAAGTCTTTTGAATCTATTACTGTATTGTTTATAAATTATCTTCTTCCCGCATCTTTAGTACTCTATAATATTAATTGAAAATTTTATTTATCTTTTTTACAGACTCTCGGATGAAGATGGCAACAGCAACGTAGAGAATTACTACAAATGCGATAGCTGCAGCAAAACCTATAAGTATATCGTGAGCTTGATCAAGCACAAACATAAGGAGCATTCGGACAAGCAGACGGACAAGCATTCGGAGACAGAAGACGATCAGCCACTGCCCTCCACCTCCTCTGCGGCAGTTGCCCGAGCCGCCAAACCATCGAGAATTAACCGACGAGTCGATGGCTTCGATTACCACCGCTGCGAGCCTAATGGCGCCAAGGAAATTAAATGTATGATATGTTTACGACGCTTTACCAAACTACGGGAGCTTAGGGATCACTTGCAGAATCATCCCACTGATTTCGATTTTGAGGCGCATGGCGAGCCCATTGAGCGCATTGCGGAAGGTTTTTTCAAGACAGCCGTGGAGTCCACGTCGGAGGGTTTGAAGCGGCGGATCTTTCGAGATCTCAGGATGGGTGTTTATGGACGCTACTATTCTATAACAAATCAAGCTCGTTATGAGATGACACTAGACAGCTCTGATACGGACAGCGATGGCGAGAGTGAGGAGGATGTCGTTATCCGGCGAAGCTATTCTTGCGAGCTATGCGACTCCCCGGAGACAAGGTGGCCGCGCAAGTATCTACTGCACCAGCACCACCGGAAGGAGCACACCTGGCTGGATGCGCCGCATGTCTGCCAGCGCTGTGACTCGCGGTTCCTCAGTGTCAGGCTACTGGAGCACCACACAAATCAGCTGTGCCAGAACACTCTGAAGCGATTCATGTGCGATAAATGCCCTCAGCGTTTCTTTTGGCGCCGGAATCTTCGTGCCCATCTCGTCGAGCACAAAAGCAAGGTGAGGAGCTGTACAGATCAGAGGATAATAAGAAGCTATTCTTTAAGAACTACCACAGCATAAAATAATTTTTAATTTCCTTGTTCTCATTTTATTTTTACTGCTTTATATCGAAGAATATAAGTGACATTTCAACCAAATCTCTAGCTTCAAAGAACCACAAGTTACTGGCTTTAATTTTTAGTTGTAAATGGGTTAAAAATCTTCTTAGAAGGGGACAAATAGTTTTCTGTATTTAGTTTTTAGTTTCTACCTTTTACAGCTAAGTTTTAATTTAAATTGGGTAGGTAAAGGTTACTGGCTTTCATCTATTATGAGACCAGGAGTAATTTTGTTTATTTACAAAACTGGTTTAAATTTTACGCCTTTATAGGCTTGGCAAAAATACAAAAAATTACTTACAAACTTTATTCTGATCCTTATTTCAGCAAGAGACCTATCCGTGCGATCTGTGCTCCCGCAGCTTTCAAGACAAAAGCGCCGTGACCAAACACAAGCTAATGATACACCGGGATAGCAACATGCAGCTCTTTCCCTGCCGCTGGTGCACACGGACCTTCTACCGCCCTGCCCTACTGTTCAAGCACCTACAGCGGCACGGTTTCACCGGTCATGACCTGCCGCTGGCTGAAACTTTGCTGGCTGATGCGTCCAAACCGGCAGGGCCGAAGAGCATCCAGTGCATGTTGTGTGAGATCAAGTTCATAAGCGTGGCGGACTTGCGCCGGCACATATCCATGCAGGGACACAGCGATCAGCCTTCGGCCTACATGATCAGCACTGCAGCTGGATTTGAGCTGCTTCTAGAGGATACGGACGACAGTGATGAGGAAAGCTCTAATAGATCGTACACCTGCGACCTGTGTGATATGATCTTCCGGCGCCGACGAGAGTTGAGTGAACACCAGTACTCGCTTCATTGTTTCGACAAGCTTCCTTATTCCTGCGACCACTGCATTTTCAAGACTGTGGATAAAGTAAGATATTTCCTAATCTTTCTTTGTTTTTCCCGTGCCTTTTTTAAATTTCTATGATATAATCTACTTTCAGTATATGCTGGATCAACACCTTCGCACCCAATGTTTGAACAACGAGAAAAAGTTTGTCTGCTCGCGCTGTGGCTACAAGTTCATGTGGGAAGAGAACCTAACCCAGCACTTGGCCACCCAGCATCCCAAGCAACCTACAGTTTTAGAGCAGCAGCCACCGCTTAGGAGGAAGAGACGCTTCCGCTACCCGTGTCCCCACTGCTGGCGGTCCTTTGTCGTGGAGCCAAGCCTGCAGAAGCACATACGGGACATGCACTTGGCCAAAAAAAACCCAGTCAAGAAGTACCTCTGTTCCCTATGCGGCCTGGAGTCGCTGACGCCCAACAAACTAAGCATCCATATGCGGCGTCACATGGGCGAGAAACCCTTCAAATGCGATCTCTGCGACATGCGCTTCACGGTACACTATGAGCTGAAGGTGCACCACCGGAGACATACCGGCGAGCGGCCCTACCAGTGCAACTTTTGCTCCAAGGACTTCGCAAGGCAGGACAAACTAAAGCGGCACGTCCTAACCCACAACGTCAAATCGTAGGATAATGATTCTACGACTAACTGATAAATAATGATTTATCTAGAATAATCACATTGTCTAGGGTAATTTTCATTTACATCTAAGTCTGTTGAAAGGACATTACATACACATTTTACTTCCTGACTTTTTCTTTGGCAAGCAAATCTACAGAAACCATATTTGAAATATTTGATTTCAAAAAAGAATTAGAATGACTTTAATGTGATTGGGTTCATATTTGGGTTTTATTTATTATTATTGTTATGTTTCATTATAAGTATATTCCGAAAATTTTGCTTGCAAGTTGGGAAAGGCATTATATTAGGCACTTTAAAAATCAAACGTCTTAATAAGTATTTCTAAATACATTTACTCTCTTAAAAGTTAAGTTCACCTTTATAAAAGTAAGAGCAGCGTCACGGCCGTTAAGAGCGAGCTATAAAAAGCTTTTATTCGGCGAAACATATTGTGGGGTCAGTAAGTACTTGAAAGGCATAAGTTTCAGACGTTAGCGCATACAAAGATAATATCATGGCAGACCAAACAACTCCGAAGTGGGTGAACCAAGAGCTTTTCAATGGGTTATTGGAACAAAGTAACAAAAACTTCAAGGCGATACTAAAATTTGTTCCAACATCGGCGATTAGTAAGGGCGAGAATTATTTGACGATCGTGCTACGTATACAAATTCAAATGCAGCTAAAAAGTGAGTAGGAACGCCGAACGTCTCTTATCAAATGATTTACGAAAAGATTCAGATGACAGCACAGAAGATGTCAGCTTCATATTAAAGATACCTCTGACTCCGGAAGATCAGGAAAACGATTTCCACGATATGTTTGATGCCGAACTTGATATGTACGACCATCTGATACCAGAATTGGAGGACCTATATGCCAAGAACACTTCCCTGTCACCGAGATTCAAGCCGCTGCACTTTAAGTTTCCTGGGACTCCGGTTAAAAGCGACTACATTTTGTTGGAGGATCTGCGAAATTGGGGATACAGAAATGCTGACAGAACTCAGGGCTTGGAGCAGTTCGAAGTGGAGGCAGTGCTTAAGAAGTTGGCCCAGTGGCATGCAGCCTCTGCAAAGCGAGTCGTTGAGCTGGGAGAGTACGAGCAGAGTATCCGCGAGAGTTACTTCACGACCGAGCACCAGAAATTGTTGGATGAATTCAACATCAACTTCTGTATGCCATTCTTGGAGTGCATGCAACAATATAATCTGAATCCAGGACAACTGGTTCTAATAGTGAGTTTACACAATACTATTGAAAGCGGAGTTTATGAAACATTTCTATAATAAACAATTTATTTTTTAGAGCGACTACACATCGCGTTTGACGGATCTGAATATAGAGTTTGGTAGAAATGATCCTATGGAGTTGAGTGTCCTAAACCATGGAGACTTTTGGTGCAACAACTTTATGTTCAAGTACAAAGATTGTTCAGAGGTTGAAGATGTTTGTTTTGTCGATTTTCAGCTGCCTAAATTTGGTAAACTAATGGATAACACCAAAACAAATATATTCAGTATATTTATATATATTCATTACTAGGCACACCAGCCCAAGATCTTCTATGTCTGCTGATGACCTCCCCCAAGTTCTCGATCAAGCTGAATAAGTTCGATCATTTCATAGAGTATTATCACCAGCAGCTCGTCCATCATCTCGGTCTGCTCAGCTACAATAAAAATGCGCCCACACTGGCTCAGCTTCACACCCATCTGCACAGATATAGTCTCTGGGGTAAGACCTCGACCCGAAGCTTATTTCAGGGTGATTTCCAATTCAAACCCCTCTTATTTGCAGCTTTTATATGTGCTCAGCGTATGCTGCCTATAGTGTTGCTCCCGCCCGATGTCGATTCGAATATAGGCAATATGATGGGAAACTCGGAGGAGGCAATAGCATTCAAGCGTAAGATGTTTCTCCTGCCGGCTTATGTGGATCAGATCAAGGTCATATTGCCTTGGCTCATTAACCGTGGTTACATAAGATAAACCGGAAATAACTATAAATAGGTTCTAACAGAGCTCAAAGTGCAATAAAAGTATTAAAATAAGCAACTAAAAATTATCATATGTAAAAATCCAAAAAAAACTATAGAATTTTAATTATTAAAAAATTTACCTAAAATGCTTTATATCAGCTTGTAAAGATAATTAGAAATAATTTTCTTGTGAAAAAATCTCTTTATACATATTAGTATAGCTTTTAAGTAAACTCTATTTAACCGGGTTTCCGCTAAAATTGCTTATTGTAAATGCAAAAAGCAGAGCTTTTGAGAGAAGATCGAAAGATAGCTGCCGCGCTCTTTGAAATGGTAAAAGCTCCCTACTGTATAGAAATATCTAATTCCCCGATTTTCGTCAGTCAACGCAACACCGCCAAACTAGGCGTATACGTGTTCTGTTCGTTTTTCTAGTAGTAATCCCGATAATCTAAAATGGCTGCCAGTAAAATTCCCGCCTGGGTCAGTGCGGAACTCTTCGAAGATGTACTCAAGTCGAGTGTCGAGGGATACTCAAAAGTCAGAAGCTTCAAGGCGGAAAGTGGATCCGCGGCTGGGGACAACTACGCCACAATTATGCTGCGAGCTAACATCGAAGTGGAACTGCAAGGTGAGTTCAGGTGTTGGTTGCCAGATAGCCGTATTGATTTTGGATTTCTGGCGTTCAGATGGTACAACTAAACAGGTGTCGTACATGGTCAAGTTGCCACATCAGAACGATGTGTTCAAGGAAATGATGAAGCACACCAACATATTCGAAATCGAGCGCACAATGTACAATGAGGTTGTTCCCGAGATGGAGGCTATTTACAGGGCGGCGGGTGTGGAGGTCACATTTGGAGCCAAGAGCTACGATCTGAGGGATGCCAAGAGCGAATACATAGCTCTAGAGGATTTGTGCACCAAGGGGTTTAAAAATGTCAACCGCCTCGAGGGACTAGATCAAGCGCACACGGAGAGAGTTCTCCGGAAGTTGGCCCAGTGGCATGCCGTAACCGCTGTGCGAATAGACACCAAGGGACAGTATCCGGAAATCGTGCTGAAGGGCTTCTTCAAGGAGGAAAACAAGCCGATAATGAACGAAATGATGAACGGCCTGGGCCAGATATTCCTCAAATGCTGTGCCACCTATGAAGGTAACGAGGCATACATAGAAAAAATCGTAAGTTGTAACTATTATTTTGAAGTCCACTTTTATTTCAAATTAAATCCAATTAGAAAGCCCTAAAACCAGTCGTAATTGACGAGATGTTCAAGTTGGGCGAGGTTGATCCTTCGGATTTCAATGTACTGAACCACGGCGATTCCTGGTCGAATAACATTATGTTCCAGTACGATGATTTTGGGCAGATCAAGGAGGTGTATATGGTCGACTATCAGGTATCGAAGTACGGATCTGTGGCTCAGGACTTGCTCTACTTCCTAATATCTTCCACGAAGCTGGAAGATAAGTTGAGCAAATTCGACTACTATATTAAGGTGTACCATGATAATTTGGTGGAGCACCTAAAGACCCTCAAGTTCTCTAAGCCAATGCCAAGTTTGCGAGACATTCACAAGATGTTGTTCAAGTATGGAATTTTTGGTGCGCATATTAATGATTAACAGTCTAACTTTATTTTTTAACTGAGATATTCTGGTTTATTTCCCAGCATACTCCGTGGCCACTGGTGTAATGGCAGCTGTCCTTGTTGATCCAACAGAAAACGCCAGTTTTGAGAACTTTGTTGGCGACTCCGCCGAGGGAGTGGACTTCCAGATGCAAATGTACAACAATGCCCGATACCGAAAACACATTCAGGCAATCCTGCCCTGGCTGCTTAATCGCGGCGCCCTGGATTTCAATTAGAAAATGAATTCCCGCATGAAACGCTCAAATCCGCTATTGTGGCTCATAGAGCTCGGAACCAAGTATTAAAATAAATAAAATATAGACACAGACTTTTATAAAGAGTTTATTTTCTAAACCTCTCCAATTCCAAATTAATAGTTCTTAACATTTCTCAGCAAAAGAATAAGTCATAGGTAATCCCAACAAAAATTAGGTCACACCACCTAATTTTATAGAATAAAAATATGTGATCAAAACGGTCTACATTGACATAGCAAAAACTTGTTTGGCTTGGGAGAGAATTAGTTAAAGTGCAATTAGAAAAGCTTGTTAGGGAAGACTGAGAAAAAGCCCCTGTTCTATCAACTTATGAAAGCTCCCCGACAGATATAAAACCATTGATCCTCCCTGCGTATCGTCAGTCAACTCACTCTAGAGCAACTAGGCGTATACTTGATTTACGTATTATTATAGAATAACATCTATCATGGCTAGTAAAATACCCGATTGGGTCACAGCAGAATTATTCGAAGACCTCCTCAAGGCGAATGTTGAGGGGTTTTCAAAAGTCAAGAGTTTCAAAGCGGATAGTGGCTCTGCGGCGGGGGAAAACTATGCCACAATTATGCTTCGAGTTAATATCGAAGTGGAACTACAGGGTAAGTCATGGGGGCCGAGTTCGAGGACAAAGTCTGATTTCCCTCCCTTAGATGGCAAATCGAAACCAGTGTCTTATATGGTCAAGTTGCCCCACCAACTGGAGATGTTCCAGGAGATGATGAAGCGGACCAACATCTTTGACATTGAGCGCACCATGTACAACCAGGTCGTTCCTGAAATGGAGGCTATTTATAAAGAAGTGGGCGTAGAAATTACTTTCGGCGCAAAGAGTTATGATCTCAAGAATGCCAAGACTGATTATGTGGCGCTTGAAGATCTGGGAGTCAAGGGATTCAAAAATGCAAACCGTCTGGAAGGACTCGATCAAACGCACACGGAGAGAGTTCTCCGAAAATTGGCTCAGTGGCATGCAGCATCGGCCGTGCGAGTGGCCACAAAGGGCTCATATCCTGATGTTCTTTTACATGGCTTCTTTAAGGAGGAAAACCGTCCGATGATGGCTGAAATGATGAATTCAATGGGTTCGAATTTTGTCAAAAGTTGTCCCACCTACGAAGGTTACGAAGTGTTTATAGACAAAGTCGTAAGTATTTACTACTTGAAATATATAATCGGTTTAATACGCCTTTAAATGCTTTCATTTATTTTATATCTTGTTAGAAAGCTCTTCAGCCAGTGTTTATCGACAAAACGTTCGATATCGCCAAGGTCGATCCCTCGGAGTTCAATGTGCTAAACCACGGCGATTCCTGGTCGAATAATGTTATGTTCCAATATGATGCTTTTGGAAAGATCAAGGAGGTTTATTTGGTCGACTACCAGATCCCCAAATATGGAACCGTTGCCCACGACCTGCTTTACTTCCTGATATCTTCCACAAAGCTAGAAGAAAAACTTTCAAAATTCGATTACTATATCAAGGTATACCATGAGAATCTTGTGGAACACCTGAAGATTCTGAAGTATTCAAAGCCGATTCCCAGTCTGCGAGATATTCATTTGTCGCTCTTCAAATATGGCTTTTTCGGTAAGTGTTTTAAGTTATTATTTTTTTGATAAAATTCACTTAAACTATTTTCCCAGGTTATACCGTGGCTACTGGTGTGATGGCCGCCGTTCTCTTAGATCCCACGGACACTGCCAGTTTCGAGAACTTTGTGGGTGATACTGATGCGGGTGTGGCCTTCCAGATGCAGCTTTACAACAGTCCCCGGTTCCGCAAACATATTCAAGCAGTTATGCCCTGGCTCTTAAATCGAGGCGCCTTGGACATCTAAAACTGCACATTTTCCAATTTACACAATAAATAATCAACGTTGAGTCAGAAATAAATGCGACCACATGATAGTGTTATCTGTAACTGCGTGCGATAGTGGACACAAGTATTAATAGCGAGTTCAATTTTAACTTAACCATTCATGTATTTCGTGAGGGTAAGGGTTTCCCGTATATGGAAGTAAACAAAACTTCAAAATCCAAGTCTCACCAGCCCATCAAAACAAATCATTGTTAATCACTCTTAAGTAGTTAACAACTCTACTTTACAATGCATGTTTAAACACAAATTACTGTTTGGGGAGTTCCTGAGCATACACATGATAATACGGAGAGAGAATAAAACTATTATAGCACCCGTAAACCATATATGGTCAACAGAGAGTGTAACAAAACAAAACAAAACCGCATTAGGTTGAAAAGTGTATCTTCTCGGTTCTCCTAATGTTTGCATCTCGATATTTCATTATACAAAAAAGAGTGAGGTATGATGCTGAAAACGAACTCACTTTTATGTAAAAATATGTATTCGGTCGTATTTTATTAAATTGTACCAAAAAAATTGGTTTAAAACCATTTTTAAGAAGGCACAATGAATGTTTTTAAACTGAGTTTTTAAAAATTATATTGCTAAAATAAAGGCTTGTGTTTAGATAATTAAATCTTAATGTCGCAGATAAAATTAGTTGAAGAGTATTTTTTTATGCAGATCATCGAAACAACAACAGTGTTTCAACATTTATCCACCTTTGTTTTGTGTACCGTTCCCACTCCATTTATGGGCAAGTTGGCTCACAATAAAAGCTTTTTTTGAGAACGGTATAAGTCATATGCATTGATATCAGTTTTGGGTCATGGCTCTTTGCGACGAAAGTGATACCTACACCAACTTCCTTATAAAGCCTACATTGCACGAATTTCAAAAATATTTATAAAAAATATTGGACTGCAACGGCCCACACTGAAATTGACATTGCCAATATTTGATAGATAAAAAATTACTGAGAGCATTTTAGTTTGATAAGCTTGTGAGAGAAAAGGCCGTGTTGTTTCCAAAACTGAGTTATGAAAGCTCCCCACGATTGATATAAAACCATTGATCCTACATGCCTGGCCTCAATCAACATACTCTAGAGCAACTAGGCGTATACTTGCTTAAAGTAATATTTTAGAATACAAAATAAGGAATATCTAATATGGCTGCTAGCAAAATTCCCGATTGGGTCACTGCTGAGTTATTCGAAGACCTCCTCAAGGCGAATGTTGAGGGGTTTTCAAAAGTCAAGAGTTTCAAAGCGGATAGTGGATCTGCGGCAGGAGAAAACTATGCCACCATTATGCTTCGAGTTAACATCGAAGTGGAACTACAGGGTAAGTCAAGGCAGGCGAAGTTCGAGGAAAATATCTAATTTCCCTCCCTTAGATGGCAAATCGAAACCAGTGTCTTATATGGTCAAGTTGCCCCACCAACTGGAGATCTTACAGGAGATGATGAAGAGGACCAACATCTTTGACATTGAGCGCACCATGTACAATCAGGTTGTTCCTGAAATGGAGGCTATTTATAAGGAAGTGGGTGTGGATATCACTTTTGGCGCAAAGAGCTACGATCTCAAGAATGCCAAGACTGATTATGTGGCGCTTGAAGATCTGGGAGTCAAGGGATTCAAGAATGCAAACCGTCTGGAAGGACTCGATCAAACGCACACGGAGAGAGTTCTCCAAAAATTGGCTCAGTGGCATGCAGCATCGGCCGTGCGAGTGGCGACCAAGGGCTCATATACTGATATACTTTTACATGGCTTATATAAGGAAGAAAACCGTCCGATGATGACTGAAATGATGAAAGGGATTGGTTCGAATTTTGCTAAAAGCTGTCCCACCTACGAAGGTTACGAAGTGTTTATAGACAAAGTGGTAAGTATTTAGTACTTGGAATTTCAATCTGTCTAATGGGCCCTAAAACCCTTTTAATGGTTTTATTTTTTGTTAGAAAGCTTTGCAGCCGGTGTTTGTCGATAAAATGTTCGATTTCGCCAAGGTCGATCCCACGGAGTTCAATGTGCTAAACCACGGCGATTCCTGGTCCAATAATATTATGTTCCAATATGATGCTTTTGGAAAGATCTAAAGATCTATTTGGTCGATTACCAGCTCCCCAAATATGGAACCGTTGCTCAGGACCTGCTCTACTTCCTGATATCTTCCACAAAGCTAGACGACAAACTTTCAAAATTTGATTACTATATCAAGGTATACCATGAGAACCTTGTAGAACACCTGAAGATTTTGAAGTATTCAAAGTCGATTCCCAGCCTGCGAGACATTCACTTGGTGCTCTTCAAATATGGCTTTTTCGGTAAGTGTTTTAAGTAATTATTTTTCTTATTAAATACATTCAAACATTTTTTTACCAGGCTATACCGTGGCAACTGGTGTGATGGCCGCCGTGCTCTTAGATCCCACGGACACAGCTAGTTTTGAGAACTTTGTAGGTGATACTGAAGCGGGTGTGGCCTTCCAGATGCAGCTTTTCAACAGTCCCCGGTTCCGCAAACACATTCAAGAGATTATGCCCTGGCTCCTAAATCGAGGCGCCTTGGACATGTAAAACTGCATATTTTCCAATTTACACAATAAACAATCAATGTTAAGTCAGAAATAAATGCGACCTCATGCTAGCGTTCTCTGTATCTGTGTGCGATAATGGCAACGAGTATTAATAAATGAAAAACTTCGAACGATAAACGGATTCATTCAACTAAGCATGAAAAGTATATTTCTAGAGAGAATGCGGCTATGACCACAGCCTAAAAATGATCGGTGTAGAAATAAACTGTACAAATAAAACCAGAAGTCATCCCTTTTTAATAAAACTCATGGCAATTATATGATGTAGACGTCCGATCTGAGCCGTTTTTTGGTGTACACAGTTTCTCAGTTCTCAGTTTCCTTAGTTTTTATATTAAAACCATAGCTACATTCAAAGCTTGTCACAAAAAATACGTGGAGAAAGGATGCTATATAACATACCCCTATAAAGTCATAGGCGAAAGAGTTAGCAAAACAAAACTAAAAACAAAAGCTTCAAAAAATATAAATTTTTTTATTATTATTTATAGAGATACATATATGTTGATTGTTTTGTTTAGTCACAAAAAAATCTGCACGTGACAGTTGTTATCTAAAACATTTCACTGCCAAGATTTGGTTCTATTTTATTTCGTACACTGATATGTATATATAAAAATTAAAAATAATAAAATGAATATTTTTTGTTTTACGTAGGTTTAAGTAGTGCATTGTTAAATATAATGTACAGCTTTAATTTTAAATCTTCAGGTTCTATTCCCTAAACTTTAAATCTCAAGTTCAAAATGAAAATTATTTGTGGTCCAAACTAGTATGTTCGTACATAAGCACTGTCCCCGCGATTAAAGTGAGAAAACGTGCATTGTCAGGTTGCAATAAAGACTGTTTGTGGGGATTGAGATAATGTTTATCTCCCCCATCGCAGATCTACAGCAAACGCTTTACTATAACAGGGGGCGCGAGCTAAAATAGTTCTCAGTAAGTGCCGACAAGTCCAGTAGATTTTGTAAATATGCCGCCGCAAACGAAGGACGAAGAAGTTGCCCAGAGTGATGTCAAAACTCCCGACTGGGTTAAGCCGGAAGCATTTCAGGATCTACTCAAAAATAAAGTTAAGGATTACAAGACAACGAAAGCGTTGAGGGCCAAGGCAGGAGTCGCTGCTGGTGAGAACTATGCCACCATAATGCTGAGACTGGAACTCGATGTGGAGACAAAAGGTGGGTTTATTTTCGCATTCTATGGAGTACATATACCTAACAATATTATTTTTAGACGATTCGCAGTTTACCAAGGCCTTTATGTTGAAAACGCCCCACCAGTCTGAGGCTTGTCGGAAGCTTCTCGAAACAAACAACATCTTTGATGTGGAGCGTGGAATGTATCTGGAAGTCGTCCCGGAACTGGAGCAGATGTATCGGGATGTGGGTGTGGAGGTGAAATTCGGGGCAGAGGCCTACGAGATAGGGACCAGCGACCACTACGTCCTTTTGGAGGACCTCAAGCCTCGGGGCTTCAAAAATGTTGATCGCCTTCAGGGTTTGGATCAAGCCCACACCGAAAATGTCCTGACAAAATTCGCCCAATGGCATGCGGCCTCTGCAGTTCGTGTGGACCTCAAAGGACCCTATAACGCGAAGTACACAAAGGGTATTTTCGAAACCGAAGAAATCATGGATACCTTTTGCAAAAGCAGTACTAAAACTCTTCTGAAACATATCGATCAGTATGAAGGTCATGAGGCTTACATAAATGATTTGGTGTGTAAACTTATAACATAGTAACATTTTATTTGAGTCTTATCTTTAAACATCTTCCTACAGCAAAGTGCCTCAGAAAAATCATTTGATATTGTGAACAATTTGAAGGAACCGAAATCTGATGAATTCAATGCCCTGAACCACGGCGATGGTTGGTCTAACAACATTATGTTCCAGTACAACGACAAGGGAGAGATTTTGAATACCTACTTTGTTGACCTACAACTGCCCAAGTGGGGAACAGTGGCACAGGACTTGTACTACTTTCTGCTTTCGTCAACTAGCTTGGACATCAAAACCACGAAATTTGATTATTTTATTTGGTTCTATCACTCTGAGTTGATTAAGCATCTCAAACTGCTGAATTACTCAAAGACATTGCCCACTTTAAGGAATATTCGCGATGCTCTTAACAAATACAGTGGATGGGGTAAGTGGCCGCATTCCGATTTCTCAAATAACTAATAAAAAATAACTATTTTACAGCTTTTTTGTGCTGCGCCTGCGTAATGGCATATGTTCTTCTGGATCCCACAGACGGTGCTGATTTAGATAAAATCATATCAACGGAAGACTCTAGTTTTAGGGATTCCCTTTACACCAACCCCAGATACCGAAAGCATATGGAGCTACTAATGCCATGGCTACAGCTGCGAGGGGCCCTGGGATAGAATTTTCCAAGTCAATCAATACTTAAAAAAAATGTATTTGTGTTATTGTTTAATTTAATTTGTTACTGGAATGAATCAATAAAGAAATGGAATGCTTATAAAACCAAATAAAAGAAAATACTCCGATGCTAAGGAAAACAAGAAAGGTGGGTTATATACCTTGCAGTTACAACAAATCGACTACATTTCGATTTCTATGCCTATATTACTAAAAACAATGAAGCTATGTCGATTTTGCGCTGCATTTTGCCATCGTTTTTATGGCAGCTATTTGATATTGTTGTTCCAAAGATAAAGTCGCCCGATTCGGCTCGTTCCGACTTATATACTACGGACATGGCTAGATCGACTCTCCTGGTGATGCTGATCAAGAATATATATACATATATACTCGGAAATGTCTCCTTCACTGCGTTGCAAACTGACAGGACATTACAGAAAGTATTTATTAAGAATATTTTGTATCGATGTGTCAAGATGACAAACTGGCCTTTAAGAGGATTCCATTATCAAACAATGACAGACCCTCAACGAACCCATCCACAAATTACTCTTTTTTTATGCTTTTTAGGTCTATTGTTATAGATAAGGTTATCACTCCCATCGTAATTAATTAATTTATTATCGTTAAATATTACACTTTTAAAATATTGTATAATAACGTAAGTAATAACAAAATTGGAAATTAAACTTACGCAATAATCATTTTCCGGATCGGATAAAACTATATTTGCTTAAGATATAGCTTGTGTTTGGTGTGAGAGATCAGCTGTTCATCAGGTAACTTAATTTGGAATATATAAATAATCTTAAGCTTACAATTAGTTTAGTATTCTACCAGTATTTCACAACTGCTCTGTCATGATGAGAATTTAATCCGCAGATTGTTACAATAAACGAGTGACAGACACACCCACTTAGAAAATGTGCAACTATCTGCTTTGTCACTTTTGCACAAACGAATTTAAAACAGTTTACTGACTATAAGGTAAGAGATAAGGTTTATAGCACAATTCGTTACATATTTCTCACAAGAGTATTTAAAATATGTGCCTAGTACGCATAGCGTTCAGTTAGTCAGCTACAGTCAACGAGATTATTTGAAAATGCCGTCCAAGACGAAGGATGAAAATAGTAGCCAGATACAAATTCCAGACTGGGTTAAGCCGGAAGTGTTTGAAGATGTCCTTAAAAGAAAAGTCAAGGATTATAAGGAGATCAAGTCGATGAGGGCTGAGCCAGGTGTCGCTGCTGGCGAGAACTACGCCACCATAATGCTTCGAGTGCAGCTGGATGTTGAGACAAAAGGTTTGTTTTAAAATCCTTTGGTTAATTAATTTAACTAGTACCCTTACTGGTATAAATTGAACTAATAGTTCACATACAAAACTCTATTTTTCCCCCAGATAAATCCCAAACAACCAAGGCCTTCATGCTTAAAACTCCTCATCAATCCGAGAAGTACCGCAAAGTTATTGAAAAAACGGATATGTTCGATGTGGAGCGTGGAATGTATTTAAAAGTGGTACCCGAATTGGAGCAGCTTTACCGCGATGTGGGTGTAGAGGTAAAGTTCGGAGCAGAGGCCTACGAGATAGAGGCCAGCGACTATTATGTCCTGCTGGAGGACCTTAGGCCTCGAGGTTTCAAGAATATCAATCGCCTAGAAGGCATGGACCAGGCTCATACTGAAAGTGTCCTAACAAAATTTGCCCAGTGGCATGCGGCATCTGCGGTCAGAGTTGATAGTAAAGGTCCTTACGAGGAGAAGTATACGCATGGTTTTTTGAAGAACGAGGAAATCGTGGATGCCTTCTGTAATCGTAGTGTGAAAATTTTCCTGAGTCACGTGGATTTGTGCCCAGGCTATGAGGCTTACTTAAAGGATTTGGTGGGTAAACATATGTTTTCTTATCTGTGTCTCAGTATCTTATCTCCTATCGTTCGCTACAGCATATTGCGTCTGACAAAATATTGGACTTTGTGGAAGAACTAAGTAATCCGAGTCCGGACGACTTCAATGCCCTGAACCATGGCGATGGTTGGGCCAATAACATGATGTTCCAGTATAATGAAAAGAACGAGATAGTTGATACCTATTTTGTAGATCTGCAATTACCCAAGTGGGGATCAGTGGCCCAGGATTTGTACTACTTTCTCCTGTCCTCTACAAGTCTGGATGTCAAAATATCAAAATTTGATTACTTCATTTGGTTTTACCACTCTGAATTAGTGAAACATCTCAAACTGCTGAATTACTCCAAGCCATTGCCAACTCTAAGGAGTATTCGCAATGATCTTAACAAGTATAGTGGATGGGGTGAGTTTTCGTTTGTTTACTTTTACGTATAGTTATTATAAATAAGTTTATACTCCAGCTTTCGTCTGCGCCTCCACCATAATGCCGTATGTTCTGCTGGATCCAGTAAAAGGCGCTGATTTCGATAAGGTCCTTGGGGATGACGACTCCAGCTTCAAGAAATCGCTGTACATGAATCCCAGGTTCCACAAGCATATGGAAGTCATCTTGCCTTGGCTCCAACATGGAGGTGCTATGGAATAGAAGTTCGGGATGGAAACTTATGTGTATTTCAACAAGCAAATCAGTTAAAATCTCCCTAATAGATGAATATTTTAATGTATCTAGAAAACCAAGTATTTTATTATTTTTGTAAAGATAAGATCCTAAGTGCTAACTTTAAAGATAAGGTAGATTCAATTGGTTCCCCTGTCTAATAAAAATCATTTAAAAGTTCACCCATGGAATTGTTCTTGTTTAACTGCTAACCGAAAGAGAATATTAGGCCGATTCGCTTTCATTCATTCATGGTTCATTTGAGTGCAAGTTTCATTGGTAAGCAATGCCCATATTTGGTTTTATATACGTATATGGTAATATATATGTATGTACAAATGTCTCATTCGGGAACTTTGAAAACAAGTTGTTTGGGGAACTCTTATTAGCCGGCACTCTCTGTTTATTCTGGCCACAAGCTTTTAAAGCTTTCTGATCGGCCTTTGTTTAGCAGAGAGAATAATAATAATATGTTTGCGCTTTTATATTTCGTCTCCACCAACCGGCAAACCGACATTCAGTTTATTTATAATGTCGGAAGAGATTAGTTCGGTTACACTGCCCGCCTGGTTAAAGGCAGACCTATTTGAGAAATTGCTTAATGAGCGATTTGGCAACAGGTATGTGGGAATAAAGGCCTTCAAGCCGGTGGCTGGTCTCAAGCCAGGGGAAAATTACTCCACCATTATGCTACGCCTCCACTTTGAAGTCGAACTGAAGGGTGAGTCACTGCCATGCGAAACAATGACGAGATTAACCAATTTTGCGTCATTAGATCAGGCCATCGAAAATGTGAGCTATATGCTGAAGACGCCGCATGATTTTGAGTTGTACCGCGAGATCCTGAAGAAGAACAACATGTTTGAGGTGGAGCGTGATGTATTCCTGCAAGTGAAACCCGAGCTGGAAAATATGTACAAGGATGTCGGATTGGATGTCACGTTTGGAGCCAAAGCCTATGAAATCGACGTTCTCGATAATTACGTCCTGCTGCAGGACCTAGGTCCTTTCGGTTTCAAGAACGTCGATCGCCTGGAGGGTCTGGACATGGCCCACACCAAGAGTGTTCTGAAGAAGATGGCCCAGTGGCATGCGGCCTCGGCCAACAGGATTCACCTCAAGGGTCCGTACACCCAGAACTACTTGCAACCCACCTACGCCGATAGTATGAAGGAAAACATCGAACAGGTAGCGGAAACTTTGGGAAAATACCTGCTCAAGTGTCTTCCTCTTTACGAGGGCTTCGAGGAGTACAGCGAAGCGGTGGTAAGTAGCTTTAACCTTTATTTTAAAACCCTTATATGTATAATTGGTATTGAATTATTTAATTTGATACATGTTTAAACAAGACAATCGTCCGTGGCCATTGTTTTCCTGATTTTTGCAGCACAAGATCCAGCCAAAGATTGTGGACCTCATGTATGATATGAACAAGCCCGATCCGCAGGATTTCAACGCGCTGAATCACGGAGATTGCTGGACCAACAATATTATGTTCAGGTACGAGGGTGAATGCCCCGAGCCTGCCGAAACATATTTTGTGGACCTTCAGCTGCCCAAAGTGGCCTGCGTGGCCCACGATCTGATTTATTTCCTCCTCGGTTCGACGAAGTTCGAAATTCAATTGAGTCAGTTCGATTACTTCATCAAGTACTATCACGACCATCTTATCGAGCACTTACGATTGCTGAAGTACCCCGAAGCCAAGACCCCCTCGCTGCGATTCCTGCACACTCAGCTGCTGAAATATGGACGAGTTGGTAGGGTGAAAAGCTCTTTCCGCAAACTTGCAGATAATAATTGTTTTGTTTTATTATTTCTAGGGTATCACACTGTCCTGATCCTCTGCCCGCCTGTGCTGCTCGATCGCACCGAGGATGCCAATTTGACCGATTTCGTCACCGAGTCGGAAAATGGCGATGGTCTCAAGATAGCTATGTACTCCAATGCCCGCTACAAGAAACACGTTAGCGCCATTCTCACCTGGCTAAACAATCGAGGCGCCCTTCAGTAACTTTAATAACTATATATCCAACGTATTTAGTTTGCCTGTGGCATTCGCTGATATGATAATGAAAAAAGATTTTTAACGCTCTCTATATAAATAAATATTTTGATATAAAACAAAACAGAAATTTATTTACCTTGCAGCTGTAACAAAAATTAAATGTTAAAAACAATTAGGCTAGATGGATACATTTGATCGTTCCTATGGCAGCTATTTATGGCAAATATTTAAACCACAATCATTTAGAAATAAGCCACTTTAAATTCGGAGGTCTGCAAGACCAAGTTATGGGCCTGGAAGTGCAGGTTTTAGATCACTTTTCTGCCATTTTTCGCAAGTTTGTAAAGGGTTGACACTATAAAAATGATGAAAAATCGACCCCAAAATACAAACCAAGTTGAGAACACAGATTTTTAGAGGATTAAATCACAATCATTTACAGGTATGCCACTTTGAAATCGGATGTCTGTAAGAAAAGTTATGGACTGAGAAGTGCAGGTCTTAGGTAACTTTTCTGCAAAGCCATTTTTCGAAAATTTGGAAAGGGGCAACACTATAAAAATAATGAAAAATCGACCCCAAAATACAAACCAAGTTGAGAACACAGTTTTTTAGTGGATTAAACCACAATCATTTACAAGTATGCCACTTTGAAATCGGATGTCTGTAAGAAAAGTTATGGACCGAGAAGTGCAGGTCTTAGGTAACTTTTCTGCAAAGCCATTTTTCGAAAATTTGGAAAGGGGTAACACTATTAAAATTGTGAAAAATCGACCCCAAAATACAAAGCAAGTTGAGAACACAGTTTTTTAGAGGATTAAACCACAATCATTTACAAGTATGCCACTTTGAAATCGGATGTCTATGAGAAAAGTTATGGGCTGAGAAGTGCAGGTTTTTGGTCACTTTTCTGCAAATACATTTTTCGAAAATTTGGAAAGGGGTTACACTATAAAAATTATAAAAAATCGACCCCAAAATACAAACCAAGTTGAGAACACAGTTTTTTAGTGGAATAAACCACAATCATTTACAAGTATGCCACTTTGAAATCGGATGTCTGTAAGAAAAGTTATGGACTGAGAAGTGCAGGTCTTAGGTCACTTTTCTGCAAAGCCATTTTTCAAAAATTTGGAAAGTGACGAAAAATCGACCCCAAAATACAAATCAAGTTGACAACACAGTTGTTTAGAGGATTAAACCACAATCATTTACAAGTATGCCACTTTGAAATCGGATGTCTGTAAGAAAAGTTAGAGGTGGTGCAGTTTTGTTGCGTTTTCTTTACACCTTGGAATAAATTTATCGTAAAATTTCATTTTGAAAGTAAACGTTGAAAGTTTTTGGGCTTTGCTTTATTAGATGTGCAAAAGTAAATTCAACAACTGACGAAAAAAAAGTAATTTAGTTGTCCCATTAAAACTCAATTACTTTCAATCGAAAAGCCAAATTGGGCCTTGTTTGTACTAATATTTAGTAGGATTACTAATGATAATTTACGGAGTGGTGCTCGTGAAAATGAGGAAGGCGGTCTATCTAACTTCCCATCACATGTCACGCCCGCAAACAGCAATTAATGAGGAATCACGAAATAATTAGAACGAATAGCGAGCGCAAAGAGGAACGCGGGTGCCTGATAAAGAAGTCAAATCAGAAGTGGAAACAAGAAACAGTTTTCGTTATCAATCAAACAATTGACGGCGTTTGCCTTCATATCATATATCACATCACCTCTCGCTCTGGCATACTAACTCTTTCCCGCTCTCGCCACCGCCAATTGCCACTCTTTTTGCCGGTTTTGGCGAACTGAATTACAAAATAAACTTTAATCGAATGCATGCGATAAGGAATTTCTTCTCCCATAGCCTAATCAGGGCAATAGCGCCGGTGCCGAGTATCGCACTTCGTATTTCCCATTCGACAGTTGCCCGGCCTGCAGTCCATCTATCAGCACGAATCCCGCTCCGATTACCAATTAAGGAAAAAGGTTTGCTACCGATGTGTATTTTCCCAAGATTGGCAACACAGTCCCGATTCGAGGGAACCAATCTCTGACCAACAGAGTGCTATAAAAACGTAGCTCAGATTGGAGAAACTCTAGTATACCAAATAATATTGTGGTGAAAAGCGCAAATTAAAGTGAAATTCATTGACAAACTGAGTTTAATGAGAAAGAGTTATCCCACGTGAAGTTTTCTCTTATTAACACACAGGTAGGATTCCCCGAAATCTATGTCGTAATGCACGAAAACTCACAGCAGGTGTTTCATTACCGGACATGTGATCTGATTTATGATTTTTGTTCATTAAATAGCGATATTTCTGATAATTGCCTAATCAATGAAAGCCCCACAAAAGTTCGGTAATTACCGTCATTGGAATGAGCTCGATTTGTTAAATCACGTATTCGTAAATATATTGATAATAGTTTGCAGGGATTTTCCTATGAGCAGATTGTAATACAATTTTCTAACCCAACTAACTGTTATTAAAAAAGGATTCGAGATTATCAGCAATTTTTCAAGTATTAAAAAACATACTTGAAAGGGTATTAGTAGTTCTGTTATAGCTTGAGTCATATTCTGAACGAAAAGATAGTATTTTTCACAATGAAATAAAAGTAGGTAATACATTTTCTGAGATAACTATGACTATTTGTAGATCATTATTTAATAGAAACCTGTTAAAAATTTATTTAAAACGACTTTTTACTGCAGCAATAAGTGTACTTAACTTTATTCAAGATAAAGTTGTTGGCCTCAAATGATGAAATTTCTTTAAATTTATGGGTTGGGCTGGGCCCAGAGAAGAACGCATTTTATTATTCAAATATTCAGGGCATTCCATAGAAAACGCAGGGCGCCACCTATGTTTGACAATGGTCTAATAATCGTTATGTATACGACCTGTTAGCCATGTTTGCATCGTTTTATTAGATAGACGTTGGTGTTGACCAAACATTTTTCTTCAAATAAATAAATCGCATTCCCATATTCTAGATTCATTATGTCTGAGGCCACCAATGGGAACGGCGAGCTGCCAGCCGAAAGCCTGCCAAAATGGCTGCCCAATATCACTCTGGAGAAGGCGGTACAGGCTCAGATCGGGGACTTTGAAAGGATCATCTCAGTTTGCCCCCAAAAAGGCAGCAGCGAAGGCGAAAACTATTCTTCTCTGTTCCTTCGACTGCTGGTAGAAGTGGAGCTGCTGGGTAAGTAAAAGTTTTCTACATAAATATTGAATAAGGAACTTATTGGATAGATTATTAATCTTAACATTGTTTCTCACAGATCACAGCACCAAAAGCATTTCCTTCGTTCTGAAGGCCCAGCACAACAACGAGGTGATGGCCGCCATTCTGGCCAGGCTCAAGCTTTTCCAGAAGGAGGAACTAATGTACCACAGCATTCTACCCAAGTTCGAGAAGCTCTACGCGGATGCCGGCAAGCCCATTCAGTTTGCTCCACGCGCCTTCAAGGTGGATCGCGATCTCGGAGTGGACTACATTCTGCTGGAAGATCTGCACCGCAAGAACTTCAAGAATGCCAATCGCTTGACCGGTCTGGACTTCGATCATATGCTGAAGGTCCTCGAGAAACTGGCGGCCTTCCATGCCGCATCCGCCTGCTACGTGGAGCACCACGGACTTTTTGGGGAGGAGTTCACGGTGGGCGTGTTCAGTGAAGCCAACCGCCAGCTGCTGCAGGAGTTCAATGCCTCTGGTGCCTTTTTGGCCCAGCTCAAAAAGTGGAAGAATGCCCAAAAACTTTACGAAAAGTTGGTGAGTCATTGGAATTTTTTTGGACATTTTTAAGGAATGTCGAAATAAATCAATCATGTCCTACAAAATTACCGAAATAAGGTAATCTTTCTCCACCTTTTTTTCTTCAGAAAGCTACTTATAAATGAGTTTATGAATTACTTTTCATTAATTATTTTCGCAGGCTGACAGCGACGACTACTTGGTGGATCGCCTGCTGCAGGATCAGCAGTACAATGCCAGGGAATTCAATGTCCTTAACCACGGAGACTGCTGGGCCAATAACATAATGTTCCAGCACGATGCATTTGGATCCATTAAGGAAACCCTGTTCGTGGACTTTCAAGTGGGAAAGTACGGAAGTCCGGTATGCACATCATATATAAATTAATATCTATATTAATTAATATCTTAAACTTTTCTCTAATAGGCCAATGATCTGTACTACCTAATTCTGTCTTCGGCTGCTCCCGAGTTGAAAACCGCCAAGTTCGACTACTTGGTGCGCTACTATTTCGATAATCTTGTCGAGAATCTGAAGCTGCTGCAATACCACCGCCCACTGCCCAAGTTGAAAAATCTGCACGCAGCCCTCTTTCGCAACGGATTGGCTGGTGAGTATTACGATGTTGAACTTGAATACCATGTATATAACGCTATATCAACAGCCTACATGGTGGTCTCCAAGGTGCTGCCCGTCGTCATGCTGGACAAGACAAACAACGCCAATCTGGAGAGCTATATCAGCGACGAGTCTAAAATGAAGGCCGCCATGTTCACCAACCCGAAATATGTGCAGGTAATGACGGAGGTGCTTCCATGGTTGGATAACCGCGGGCTGCTCGACTGGAAGTGATTACCTCCCAAATGTCGTGTGCTAATGATGGATTCGTACTATAATAACGAATATTTGATTGCTTCATATTCAAATTGTTTTGCGTGTCAAATAAATATATAATTCAAAACAATCTTTGACCGACGATTAAATAATTAATTGGTCAGTTAAGTCTGTTTATTTACGATCATAACTAAGTATTAGCATAATTTAATTTTAATTTTTGTTCAGAAATTTCAGTCAAGTTATCCATCACCTACAAAATTCAGGGGTATATTTTGTTTAAGTGCTTTAAAAGTATATTTTAATGCCATGAAAGTACCGAAAATTCCCGAGTGGGTTTCCACTCTGTCCCTAGACCAGGCGGTCCATTCCATTCTGGAGAGTGGGGACCTGGTCCTGGCGATCATTCCCAGCGTCCACCTGATCCAGTTTCGCAACTGCACTGTCCTCCTTCCCATTCAGGTGAAGGTCCAGCTGCAGGACCTAACGGTGAGGAAGGTATTCTTTCTGCTGAAGGCGCAACATGGCAACGACTTCCAAGCGAGAGTGATGAGCCAGTTGAAAATGTTCTCCCGGGAACACCAGGTCTACCAGAATATCCTGCCCAAGTTCGAGGAACTCTACAGGGAGGTGGGCAAGAAGATATGCTTTGGCCCGAGAGCTTTCAAGCTTGACCACAACATCGGAGTTCAGTACGTACTGCTGGAGGACCTCAAGGCCCAGGGATACAGAAACGTGGAGCGGCAGGACGGCTTCAATTTGGAGTGCCTGAAGCAAGTGCTCAAGAAGTTGGCCCAATTCCATGCGGCCTCCGTCGTATATGTTGAAAGGAACGGCGCATTCAGTAAACTCCTGGCCAACGGAGTCTACACAAAGGCCAACCGCCTCGTCCTCCGCGAGCTCAACGATCCGGATCTTTTCCTCTCACAGCTGCGTCGGTGGCGAATGGGTGACCAATTCCACAAGCGGTTCGTCGATAAGGAGCAGGACCTCGTCGATCGGTTACTGGAGCTCCATGCCCCCAAATCCGATCAGTTCAACGTTCTGAATCACTGTGACTGTTGGGTGAACAACGTGATGTTCAAGTTTGACGACGCGGGTCATGCGGAGGACACTACTCTGCTCGATTATCAGCTTGTCAAATACGGCTCTCCGGTAGATGTTTTCCTAAAATCGCTAGACTATATATTTATATGCCATGAATTCATATACTTAATAATTTAATAATAATTAATTTTCGATTTTCAGGCTAATGATCTGTACTACGCAATCTTGTCATCTGCCGAGAAGGAAATCAAGTTATCCCAGTTCGACAACATGGTGCAGTATTACTTCTACCATTTGCTGGACAATCTTAAAATTCTGAACTGCCAAGGGACGCTTCCGCAACTCCAGGATATTCGCGATGCCCTCAACAAAAACGGCCTGGCTGGTAAATTGATGAAACACCAACAACTAATATACAAATAATCTTGATGGGTTTCTAGCTTATGTGGTCGTGACTAGGGTGCTGCCTATAGCAATGATGAGTCAGTTCGAGGACGAGGTTAACGACCGATACGCTTCCAAAATGAAGTGCGCCATGTTCACCAATCGGAAATACATACGGGCGATGAAAGATATCCTGCCTTGGATGGAAGAACGGTCCCTGCTCAATTAGGTCTACATCTAATTTATAATTTTTGGCACTTTTACGGTACTAAATGCTATTCTTTAATTTTGTAGTATTTATGTTAGCCAATCAAAGACGATAAGACAGGGAACCATCAAAACTTTGTATTTATGCTGTCTATACAATAAAAATATTATTAAAACTATAATCCAATTTCGGTTGACAACATGTTTTGATTAATTTCCAAACATGTTCACTGTTTTGGGGGACAGGCCTTCATCGAGGTCTACACAAATATTTAGCAAACCCCATTTTTATCAATACTGTTTGAAATGATTTCCTATTAAAAAGCCAGTCATGCGCTGCGCTCTTTTTTCAAATTATTTCAAATGTTTCGTATCGGCTTACGTTTGCCATTACTACGGCACTAATCGCTCACGACAAACTAACTTAAATTTAGAATCAATATTTATTATCAGGCCACCACGACCACAAACGAATGCTCAGGGCACACTCCCTGAAATCGACGAGCCTCATTTATTCAGACGTAGGATGACGGGGCTTGTCCAATAATCATTTTTTAGTTTTACTTTGTTATCGGCATTAATATATATAGTAATGCTCTGTGGCAACAATGAATGAAACTGTGCGAAATTCTAATTCATTTGTTCAAAAAAATTGTCTTTATCTATGAAAGAAAAAATGGCACTCTTCATTCATTTGCAATTCGAAAGTTGTTTTCTAATATTTATTACACTATTTCAAAGTTTTTTTTTTCTAAAACAATGTGGGCTCAATTCAGCTTGCGCTTTTAACAAAACCGACCATATTAGTCCATCAAATAGAACATTGGTGCCCATTGTACCCATATTGCATGGTGCAATTGCTTGTCCATCAGTTTATTAATTATAGTAAAGTCGTGCCGCCACAACCAATTAATCCCAATGAATTCTTGGTCATTCTGAAGTGGATATACGAGTACACTTGGCCTTAGCTAAAGCAATAGTAATATCCAGTTATTCACTACACAGTCGGTATTATTCAGTGGTCGGTAAAATGCCCTCGGATAAGGATTCAATTATGGAAAACATCGTATAGCCCGAATCTGATGCAATCCGCTACAAGACTTTCAAAATTTAACTTCCAGATAATATTTGAAATTGTTTCGTTTAGGGTCAACCAATATACATTTCACGGTTACGGTTATCCAGAGATATGGAAACCGATTAGATGGGTCTGTTGTTACCCTTTGCTCGACATCGTAGTATCGACAGTCGGGGTCCGCCTAAACAAAAACCAGTTTGTGCTATCAGATCGGCCCAAACACATAGACAAAAACAAACGAACCTGCGAATATAAAAGTATGGGAACAGCACGAAGAGCTCAGTATTTGTTTGTCGTTAGAAATCGTAGGAAACGGCCGCGGGTGTTCCACCGAGCGGAAATTTAAGTTCAAAATCCACTAAAGTCGGTCAGTAATAAAAAACAATTGTAACACATTTTATGGGCGGTTCGTACGCAAACAATTAACGCAAAAAGAAACTTTGATCAGTACAAACGTAATGGATATATATAAGTTCTTTATGCGCTTCAGTGTTTTATCAAAGTGATGCTGTCTTTATACACCCAAAAAAACCAAAAATAAGTCATTAAAAAAAAGAACCTGAAAAAAGAGCCCAACCAATAAAAAAAAAAAATTAACCAATTTCGTTTTAATTAATCCATAACAGTGTTATTTAAATAGGGCGAAAACTAAATAACATTTTTCACAAATATTGGACATTGATCACAAAAACGCCAGTTTACTATTTAAAACCAAATGGGAAATAGTTTAAATGCTTTAATCTTCAACCGCCGAGAGTGAATTTATTGATCTATTGATTACAGCATCAGCATCAGAATGTCACCGAACAGCAACTCGGAAAAGCCACTCAATCCCAACGAGCTCCTTCATATTCCAAAGTGGGTGAATGAGGACTATTTCCTGCCCATTATCGAAAAGGATGTGGAAAGCTTTGACAAAATCGTGAACTTTACACCCATTGCGGCCACCGCCCCCGGGGAGAACTACACTTCGATTATGATCCGAGTTATTGTGGATATTCTGTTGAAGGGTGAGTTCAAAAAATAAATAAACTCTCTAGCTAAATGTAAACTTTCTATTCTATTCAACTGAATTATTTTAGAGTGCTAAACCTTTTTAAATTTGTATTTCTTTTAGATGGCAGCGAGCAGAAAATATCGTATATTCTGAAAACAATGCTGGAGGCGGACAGTGGAGCTGATGTGGTCAATGGCATGGGTCTGTTCCCCAAGGAGAGGAAAATGTACGAGGTGCACATCCCGCAGTTCGTAGAGCTTTACAAGGAGGCGGGCCTGGATATTGAGCTGGCGCCCAAGTGTCTCCATGTCGAGGCCAACGCCGAATTGATTACGCTGGTCTTCGAGGATCTGAGTCGGCAGAATTTTAAGAATTGCGATCGGCTTAAGGGCTTTGATCTGGCTCACATGTGCCGTGTGCTCCGGAAACTGGCCGAACTACATGCCGCCTCTGTGGTGGCCAGGGAAATAAATGGGCCCTACGATCCGATGTACCTCATGTCGATGTTCAACGAGCAGAGTCGCGATCTCTTTAAGGCTCTTGGAGAGATGCGGCAGGTGCAGTTTTTTAAGGCGATGCGTACGTGGGACCTAGAGGACATCGACAAATACATCTCCCGGATGTGGGATCCCATGGAGGTATTCGAAGAGGCAATGCAGGTCAATCAGGTCGACGATAATGAGTTCAATGTGCTGAACCACGGTGACTGCTGGTCCAACAACATCATGTTTAATTACAAGGACAACGGGGAGATAGACAGAACCATATTCGTGGACCTGCAGATCGGAAAGTGGGGCAGTCCGGCCCAAGATCTTTGGTACCTGATCACAACATCTGCCTCGCTGGACATCAAGATCAAGGAGTTCGACCACTTTATTCAGATCTATCATGAACAACTGGTCGAATGCCTTAAACTGCTTAACTACTCGAAGCCCATTCCTACTCTCAGGGATCTGCACATCATGATGCTGAAGTACGGATTCTGGGGTAAATTTGTTTGGGTTTCAATTTTTAATTATATAATATTTTGTAAAAATCATTTGTTACAGGACCCCTGACATCCACGGGTGTAATGGTGGCCACACTTATGCCCACAGACAAGGATGCCAACATGAAAATGATGATGGCCCCAGGACCAGAGGCCGATGCTCTGCGTTACAGGACCTTTACCAATCCCATCTACGCCAAGGCCATGAAGTTGCTATTACCCTTTTTCTATAACAAGGGACTTTTGAAGTCCGCCTAGGTTTAATTCCCCTTCCAACTTAAAGTGTAGCCAATTTTTTGTGATATCATATATCATAAGAACAAGCAATAAAAAGTACCTAAAAATATTATATATCTTTATTATCTTTTAATTGTCTTAATTTAATGCACTAGTCACATTTGGAGTTTATTCATTTTAAACTATTTGGATCACAATATTATTTTGCATTTTGGATTCTTAATTTGTTTGAACAATAAAAGGTTTCAAGAAAAATCTACAAGCAGTATACAGAAAATCAATATAAATTTATTACCAAATAATAATACCCAGTAGTAGTAATTCAATGCGACATAATGATAATACCCAATCTCTGTAGTTTCAGTTCTTGTCCCGAACCTGAAACCAGGACAATTGCGATCATTTGGACACAAAACGCGTTACCACATTTTAGTGTTTCTCGGCGCGTTAGTGCCTTGTTGAGGCCATCGGGTTGCTGCATTCTAGTGGAATTTGTGTAGAGAAATGTGTTAGAGTGCACATTAAAAGTAATATATTAATTGTGGACAAACACATATATTGTGAATAAATAATCGTAAATTATTAAATATGAAATAAAATCACCCTGCAAATTAATAAGATCTATTTAAAAAAAAATCAACTCTTCCGTTTACATCCACCGGTTTCCATAGTAACAAGTGATTTGCGCAGTCGTAGATACATACATGTTTGTGTGTAAAAGATACATGTGTGTATCTATACGCAAACGCAAATCACTTGTTACCATGGAAACTGGAGGATGAAATCGGAAAAGTGCACAGCTGTTTTTGTTGTTTTATTGTGTCTGTGAATACATACATATATGAGTGTCCTTGTAAACAATTGTAATTGTTTTTCAAGTGTAGTTCAATTTTGAATTGAATACTAGCAACAAACCAATTTAATTTATTTAATATTAATGTTGTTTATTTAAATAGTGGACGCATTATATAAATTTATTACAGAAAATGATTTGTTCATAGTTTGCCTAATTAATTTGATAGGTAAGACAATGCTTTGCAAAGTACACAATTTTCTATCTTGGCTCTTACCGAGTAGCTATAATACACCCAAAAATAAAAAACAATCACCATGACTGGTCAAAAATGAAAGCTCATGCGACGACGATTGTGGCGAATAGTATGTCGTTAAACTTTTTACAAACTCTCTATAAATTTGTGGGTGTTAAAATCAGAAAATAGTGACGTATATGTCAACAGAAACGCGCTGTTGTTGATCGAAGATAGATTAATCAAATAAATGTTGACTAAGTGGTTATCTAAGACACCATATATTTTTTACCCTTTGAAGAATTTGCAATTAACTGCTCATTTAATCAGGCGGATATATTCCACACAATAAGGGCACTCTATACAGTTGGCATTGAGCGAAATATGGTTGGATTAGAGCGTCATAATGGGGTTTTAATTGCCAGAGGCAATTTTCACACAAAGTTACAATGCCGGACTTTTCCAGGCCATTCGAGGACGACTGGAACGTGGGATGAGCAAAATAGATCCCACAGATGAATTGCTGATGCTGAGAGTGCGCACAAAAACGAATGAAGCTATTCTGTTTCCCGACTCCAAAATAACAGTTCTTATTGTGCAGAATGCCCGTGACAACTTTAAAAAATAAAGTAATTTGCTAATCAAAATATAATTTTATTTTTTCAATAACCCGTACATATTGTTGTTCAGTAAAGTATTGTTACAAACACAGTCACCGAAAATCTTTTCAGAACTAAAGGTGTACAATTGAATTCTTTTATTTAATGTGAGGGAATATACATTTTCAGCCATGGAAACATCTACTGGGATGGTCGGTTTAGTTGATCTTTGTAAATAATATCCCAAATCCAGTTTGTATGTTTGATAACATTTGTGAAAACGTATACGCCATCTGATGAATAACTGACCATAGCTAACAAAATGATATAATAACCTTTCTTCATGATGGTTGTCATTATTTCCCCACTGGTTTTTGGGGCTTTATTCATATCGTGAGGACTTTCCACACAAAACTGATTTTGGTCGAGTTTAGCCCCGATACGATGTGTACATAGATTGGGATCCGCAGGTCTAACGGATAAATGTTTAGCTTTCTCATCGTCAAACATGAAAAAAGGCAGACCTTTTTGGGCCTTTTCCTGGGATTCTTCACTCGCGAGCATACAGATGGGTTTTAAACTGTCTGGAATAAACAATCAGTGATCGAGGTCAGGGATAATACTCTAGAAATTTACCATAGCGGTCAAGTTTTCGATCTAACTTTAGCAAGGCTATATCATACTCTGGCAACTTGAAAACCGAGGAAACTTTGTGTTCTTCATAGTTCTGTTCTCCCATCAATGTCACTTCTCTGAAAGAAATAATTCAAAAATATTTGAAAAATTTTATTTTCTAACACTTTGGGACAGCTTACAGAGAGTTATGATTTTCTGGCAAGTCTGTGGCAACTGTGATGACAAATTCTGAAAATCAAAAGATATTTAATTTTTAGCACCACTATTTTACGAAACTTAAGGGATAGATACTCACGCGCATGGATCAACACGCCTAGTGCCTGGAAACCAGGTCCATAAATAGTTGGCCGTATGACTGATCCCATGGTGTTTTGAGCGCAGTCATCGTAAAAGAATTCCTGTGTATTATAATTGCTTACAGGAAAACGCACTGTAGAAGCTGCCTGAAACTTAGAGGGGGAGCTATTTATTGTTTCCTGAATCCAATCTACAAAGCTAGTCACATCCGTATAAACTGCTGCTGAATTGCATGATGTTGTACCAAAGCTTACGATACCGAACTGAGTTGTAAGATTTTTGTTGTTTGCTTGAAGCGTTTTGATCAACGGACCGCCAGAATCTCCCGTACAGGTGTCGCCATTTGGGGATCCAGCACAGATCTGAGACGGTAAGAGATCTTGAAAAACCACCTCTTTGCATATATCCTTATCCAATTGGTTAAGAGTGATAGTTTGAAGAATTTCGCTATCCTTAAAATATTTTTTTAGGCCCCAGCCAAAGGCTTCGAACGTTGCCAACCTGTCTACGGATGTCTTAATTTTCTTATCCGTATAAATGCAGATTGGTTTAACGCTTACTGCGGAGAAAAGCATTAACAAGTTGGTCGAAATACGTCAAACAGCTTACTTACAATTATACTTGACACTGGTTGACAGTTTTAGCAGGCCTATATCATACGGCGCAAACCCGCTTTTGTATTGAGGGTGCCGTATCTGTTGACTGACAGGGTACTTTTCTAGGGGATTAGTTTTATTGTATGCTCCCAATCCCACAAATCTGTAATTCATATAATTAAATATTAATAAAATCCCCACCATTGTTGACTGGATGAAAAATCGACATTTAGTACTATAGTTCGATAATACTTACAGATGCTGTGTACGACCCAAGCAATGAGCTGCAGTTAACACAAAGCCTACAAAAGTAAGAATGATGTTATCATGCCAACGACTACATCTTCTATAAAAACCACGAACGTTTGCTTATCAACGTTCCACTACAGATAAAACCCTTGCTGTTATATATGGCTGCGAGAAAGGAAGCAGATTCTGGTCGTGCGTCTTCGCCTCCGAAAATCCTGACTTTACTTTCAACTCCACAGGGCATCTCTAGGAATTCGGAAACGCCCTGGTGCACAAGAAACAAGGTGAGCAAAGGAATCCATGCGAAAGATGACTCCATTCTACTGGGAGCACAAAACACAACTGAAAAATCAGCGAGTCAACACAATACAGATCATTTCTTATCAGCTTTAATTTTTATGTTTCTGAAATACTCAATCTGAAATATATATGTACGCAATATTAAACCACACCCGCCGTCGTCGGATTCGATCTTGACCAATCTGCAATTAAATGCTCCTTGGCTCGACCTTTTTACCCTCTGATCCGTTCAGTTGATATAGAATTAAATATAATATATAAAAGTAGAAAAGAAGGAATGACACTTGACTTCCCCAAACGAAATAGGCATTGATAAGCCATTGATACTCGCGATCCGCTTAGTATGTGTCATAACATTTGTGAGAATCTGGATGTCCTCAGTTGAAAAGCTAATAACACCTATTAGATTAGTGCGACATAATGGGGTTTTAATTGCCCGAGGCAACCAGTCTATACAATTAGAATCACGCAAATTATTCTCATAAACGTCGCTATCAGACGGGCGACTAAAGAGAATTATAATTTAGCTATTCAAACGAGGTACTCATATACTGTTTAATTTGAAAATAATTTTCTAGCATTTCATGTGTTCGATGTAATATGGAAATTGTTATTATTTGGTTTAAACAATGAATATTTTAGAAAGTATTTCCAACATTTTTAAATTAAGATAAAACTACTTAAGTTTATTATTTATTTCTATGTTTAAATTCATGTCTATACTACCATTGAAATAATGCCTCAAACTTGGAGTAAGCCCAATTTATCCAATCGGGCTAGCATTATTTTCACATCTTTTATATAACCCTCAGAAAATGAGCACTTTCTGCGCTTCTCCTCATTTTGAAGTAGATCTCCAAAGTCGACAGACTTATCCTTCAAAGCCCACATTAAAGGCAAGAAGGTGCTTAAGAGAAAGAATTCTGAAGAAATAAAGCCAAATATTAGGCAATGCTTACATAAACATTTAAAACTAAAAACTTACCGAAGTATTTGTGCTGGTACAGGTGTTCCCACAGTCCCGATTGGGTTGGCATTTTACCCTTATAGCCGATTTTCTTCAAAACATCTTCTAAAACGAAAAAGTAATAGTTCATTAGGTCTTCGCAGTGCTTCCAGCGATGGTCTGGCTCCATAAGCATATATATCGAATAAACCAAATCGATTGAAAGCGGAAAAAGATGGCTGATTTGAAAGTCCAGCAGCATACAGTCTTCGAAGGATCCAGGTCCCTTGTACTTAAACATAATGTTTCGAAGGTGCAGATCTCCATGACAAAGTGCTCTGTACTGATCTTTTTTGGGGTTGTTACGGAATTCCTTCCACTCGGCCACAAGTCGCTCAAGAAAATCTGCCTTAATGGTTTTAAAATACAACTTGTACTTATTAAGTTCCGGCTCCTTGTCCAAAAGTTCCACGAAAAACTCCATTCCACTTTTTATAAAGGGTTCCTTCAGGAAATGAGGCATCTCAAATAGTCCGTGGGTGTACGAGTTTAAAAAATCTGGTTGCTTAAAATACATAACAATACAAATAAATAATTTAAGTCGCATAATTTTATTTTTATCTTTACTGTCAGCCTTTAAACTGAAAAATAAATCTATGGACAAAATACGCAATTTTCTTAGGCTTTTTTCCGTTGTTCTCATTCCAAAACAAAATTAAAGTATGACATTCTATTTTGGGTCCACAAGTTGGGAGTTCAAAATATTATTTTTTAACAATTAATATTTTTTAATAGCTCACCTCATTCTGTACTTTTAAGCTGGCTGCATGCCACTTGGCCAGTTTGAAGTAGACGCGGTGTACCTCATCAAGGGTAGCATCCCGATCCCTCAAAACAAAATAATCCATTTGCACGAGATCCTCAAATATTAACACTTGATGAGGTGCCAGACTGTGATATATACAATTCACATACAACTTAGTGCTATCACCAGTCTGACGAAGAATCCTCTCGAATTCCGGCAGCACCTTCGTGTACATGGCCATTTCCGTTTCGAAAATAGGCGATCCCTGGAGCATTTCCTTCTTGTGACCCTCCGCTTCGGGCATTGTTTTAACGATCAGCGACTTTTCAAAATCGCCCTTTTGATTGGAATACTTCACATTTGCCCGGAACATAATGCTGGCATAGTGATCTCCCTTGGCGCTCGCCGGGGATAAGGTCAAATCGGTAACCTTTAGTAGGGATTCCTTCTCATGGGAACTCAGAGCATCTGCTATGAGCTCTGAGTTTAGCCACTCAGGGGGCACTAATTCGTCATCGTTGAACTGACAGACGTCGGTATTCCCTGACATTTTGTTCATCAACTTCTGTTTCAACCCCTAGAAGAGAGCGTACTAAACAAAACTCGATTTTGCTGCCACTTAAATTAGCTTTTAGAGAATATTTTAATTGCAAATGCAATAGCGTGAGCTTTCTACAGCTTTTACACTGAGATAAAGAAGAGCTTTTTATTATGCTTTAAAAATATTTGTATTTGAGCACATTAAGAGAACCAAGAAAAAGAGAGATAAGGAAGTCGATATCTGGGAGCAGCTGGGGGCATATTTATTTTAAAATTGGTTATCTGAGTAACTGGTATTTTATAGTCGAGTCACTCGACTATAGCGTTTCTCCTTGTTTAAGACCTCTGAAGTCTTCACATTGTTTGTTTACAATTATTTTAAGCTTTCTGATCACAACTTTTTTAATGGGTTAACTGCAAGTTACTGATGAGTAACGCTGACAAACTATCTCTCAACAAAGCGAAGTAAGCTTTACATATATTAGTAGGGTCGAAAGCTAACTATTTGGGTTTTCTATAAAACAGCTCAACGATCGTAACCCATCAGTTGAAAGACAAACTTTGGCAAGAGAGCACCTCACATACAGAATGGCGAGTCCTACAGAAACGATAGTTAACCCGAACGAGGATTTGGAGATCCCCCAGTGGATCAACGCCGAATATTTCCAGCCGGTTCTGCAAAAAGATGAGCCGGATTACGAGAAGATTTTGAGCTTTAAGCCGGTGGCAGCTATTCCGCCGGGCGAAAACTTCACATCTGTAATGTTGCGGATTCACTTTGATCTTCAGATGAAAGGTAAAAACAACAATTTTGTAAGTCAATATTGTAAGTTGGAATCGAGAACGATAAAAATCAAAAGAAACTTGGGTCGATGGTTTCAGACGGCAATGAAAAATCCATTCCAATTTCAGATGTCAATTATTATTATAAAGGAAGAAATAATGATTTTAAATATATCTCCACAGATGGAAGCACAAAGACCAAGACCTATATTTTCAAGACAATGCTGGCGGAGGAACGTGGTGGCAAGGAGATCCGTGAGGGAGGCATCTTTGACAAGGAATTAATAATGTACCAGACTTTTCTGCCCGCCTTCGAGGAGCTCTACAGTTCCGCCGGGGAGAAGATTCAGCTGGCTCCCAAGTGCCTGCAAACGGATCAGCGTGACAACGGAATCCATTTTGTGATCGAAGATCTTAATGTGAAGAAGTTTAAAAATGTGGATCGCATCAAGGGTCTGGACCTTGTGCACATGAAAAGATCTCTCCGGAAGCTGGCCGAATTCCATGCGGCTGCAGCTGTTTACGCCGAACAAAAAGGACCGTTCCCCTCGGAATTCGGGGAAGGATTCATTGCCAGGGACCAACTGCAGCACCATGAAGAGGGCTTTTTAGTGAAAGCGAGATCTTATCATAAGTCCATGGCTCTTTGGGGCTTGGAAGATCCAGAAAAATACATAAATAGTTTTGTAAGTCAGCTAAAAACATTTTCTACTTTGAGCTTGTATATTCTGATAGTCTGTTTCCTCAGCCCACCGTAAAGCAATATTTAAAAATGTGTGAAAAGAATCTGGTTACGGATACGGATTCTTCGACCTTCAACACACTTACGCATGGTGACTTTTGGTCCAGTAATCTAATGTCCAACTACCTACCCAATGGCGAAATCGACGAGGTCATCATGCTTGACTTTCAGCTGTGCAAATGGGGCAGTCCCGCCCAGGATTTGCTCTTCTTTATCACTCTCTCGGCGGCCAGCGATATTAAGCTGAAGGAGTTCGACAACTTTGTCAGGATATATTGGGAGCGGTTGGTGGAGTGCCTAAAGCTGTTGAAGTACCAGAAATCGGTGCCTAAGCTACGCGATCTGCAGACGTCCTTGTACGAGGATACAAATACTATCTATGGTAAGTTCTTGTTGGAAAAATCTATTATTTGTAAAACTAATTTAGTTTTCTTATAACATTTTTTAGCTTTTATTGCGGTATTCAACCATCTGCCTGTGCTTCAATATCCATCCGACAAGGAATCCAATTTGCATTCCCTTATGCGTGACGACGAAGAGGGCGATAAATTTCGGATGCGCATCTTCACAAATCCAGGATTTTGCCGCCTAATGAAGGAAATCTATCCCTTTTTCTACAATCGTGGTATCTTTAATTTCAATGACTTCGAATAGGAAATAAATTACATTATTTATGAAGATGTTCTAAATAAAATAAAACTTGTTTTTGGCTTCAACAACAGATTGTCTTTTAATATACGTTCTGCGAACTAACTTGTGACGTCTTTTATAAGATCATATAATACAATCACAATGACTTGCTAGAAATAGATACAAATACAAGCAAACCGAAATTCCGCGTGATGTGAGTAATAATTGCTGTACCAAACATTCTCAGACTAACAATGATGAGTGAAAATAAAGACAAGTCACTTGTGTGGTTTATTATTATCTAAGTTGTAGAAACAAACGAATTATCTGATTTGGTAAATAATTAATTAAATACATAATGAGGAAATACACACACTTGTTTGTATCAAAATTGTCTTTATATAGTTGGTTGTGTATCGCAAACAAACACTGATTAATCAGTTGTGTATGTGGGGTATCAACTCAATTGATTGGCAAGGCCAGCAAACTGAATTGGAAAAGGAAAATATTAACCACTTTCATAGGTACCCTTTAAAAATTAATAAAAAAAACGTTGAGTTGTATATAACGCAGATAAGGTACGAGCAATGAAAAATGGCCATAAGATGTACCAAAAACAATGAGTGTCAAAAAGTAATATTCTTTATAGGTCAACTCCCATAAACATTATAATTACTGAAAAAATAACCGTATTAAAAAAAAGGTGGATTTGTACAGATAAGCTGTTAAGAATTACACAAGTTCACTAAAAAATATAAAAGTTGATTGAGTTGATAGTTTTGATAATCAAAAAGACAAGTCTCTACCACTTGTAGATACCTACGCGCACAAATGAAACTCGTTGGCGATAAGGCAGCATAGAAAAGCCCCAATAAAGCTCCGCGGTAAAAATTAGCAAACTCAGTTCCAAACTAGCAACTGCCGGAAAAGGTTGTTTTTGCCAAATACACGAAAGCCAAAAAATGACTGACACCGACGAAATCGTGAACCCCAATGAGAACCTTATCATTCCCAATTGGATCAATGAGAAATACTTTGAAAGTGTGCTGGCCAAGGACGAACCAGATCATGCAAAAGTATTAAAATTCACCACAGTTGCGGCCATCAAGCCGGGAGAAAACTTTACTTCCACTATGCTGAGGAGTTATATCAAATTGGAAATGAAAGGTAAGTCTGTTATTATAATAGTTATAAAGAATGTTAGTAAATAGTTCTCGCCGGAAACTCTGCAAAGCTATTAATAAAAATACCGAATGTCCTATCGAGAAACCTAAGCCCATCACGATTAGACTTTAAATATAATATCTTACTTTTTGCAGATGGAAGTGTGAAGACCAAGACATATATTTTTAAGACGATGCTGCCCGATGAGCGAGGGGGCAACGACATCTCCGAGTTCGGGCTCTTTCCCAAGGAGGCCAAGATGTACGAAACGTACCTCCCCGCGTTCGAGGCCCTCTATAAAGATGCCGGGTGGAACATTCAATTGGCGCCCAAGTGTCTGCTAACTGAGGAGCGTGAAGGGGACATCCACTTCATCTTCGAGGATCTGAGTGTGAAGCAATTTCGGAACGTGGATCGCACGAAAGGACTGGACATGGAGCACATGACAAAATCTCTGCACAAACTGGCCGAGTACCATGCGGCCAGTGCGGTGTACGAGGAGCTGCATGGTGCCTATCCCAGTGATTTCAACGAAGGATTTGTCAAGCCGGATGTTAAAAAGTTTCACGTGGATGGATTCAAACTGAAGGAAAAGGCCTACAAGAAGGCAATGCTTACTTGGGGCATGAAAGACGCAGAGAAATATGTTAAGGACTTTGTAAGCTAAAACTACTTTAAAGTGAAATTGTAGCACCCGACGTAATACTTATTTTCCTCAGCCCACTACCGACCAGTATTGGGCCCAAAGCCTGAGCACCTTGAAGTTGGATCCCACTGAATTCCATGTGCTCAACCATGGCGACTTTTGGTCTAGCAATTTGATGACCACCTATCTCCCGGATGGAAGTCTCGATCAGCTCATCCTGATCGACTTTCAGTTAGTCACGTGGGGAAGTCCAGCCATGGATCTGCTCTTCTTCCTCACCCTCTCGCCCGCTCAAGATTTGCGAATCAAGGAGTTTGATCACTTCGTAAGGATCTACTGGGAACGCCTGATCGAGTGCCTAAAGGTGTTGAAACTGAAAAAGCCGTTGCCAAAACTGCGCGATCTTCAATGCTCCATAAACAAGAAGCACCATTCATTTTACGGTGGGTCCTGGTTGCAATCATCTGTTATATCTCACTTATAACAAGTCTTTTCCTGCAGCTTTCTTTAGTATATTAAATCACTTGCCCATAATTCTGTTCCCCACCGATAAGGACAGCAATCTGCACAACATGACTGCTGAAACAGAGGAAGGCGAAAACCTTAGGCTGCGGTTGCTTGCTAATCCCGCCTTTGCCAATGTTATGAAGGATCTATATCCATTTTTGTATAACCGCGGAATTTTAAACTTTGAAGACTATGATGTTTGATATTTGATATATAGCTGGCAATAAACTGTAGACAGGTATTACGAAATTAAGTTTATCTTGGAGAGTCGATTAAGTGTGTGCTTTATCAGTACGGCACTTACGCGAGTCAAGATGATGGTTACCAGTGATAAGTTTTAGTACCCACAGTACTTTAAGAGAGGGACATTTTATCAGTTTTATTACGTTGTACAATCTAGCAATTTTAGCACAATTCAAAAGTTCTAAAATTTTCCTCCTATCATAAATCTAATAAAAATAGGCGGTATAGAAGATGCTATACTTGCAAAAAGAGCAGCAGATGTACTCCACTTATTTGCCTGAGTTATGGAAAATCTGTCGCGGGGCTGCACAACGCAGAATATATTGGGAACATCTAAAAAACTGCTTGACGTGAGTACGAAAACCCTATTCTACATCTTGGGGAACTGCATTCCGCTATTTATAAGAAAAACAACACATATTTTTTTTATCTTTGACTTACATTCTTTCTCTTTAGCTTTATTTGTAGTGATAAGCCACTTGCCGGTAATATGCTGTCTAGTTGGAAACAATTCAACGACAAGGTAAGCAGGAGGTACCGCCTTTGGGGCACCAATCCTGTCTTGTGGAAATTCAAATTCAACTTCGAAGACTCTAAGTGATTGCAAGTTCGTTTATCTTGCGATGCTGTTTGCATTCGACTCGATTAAATAAATTGTGTGCGAATATTGATTCTAGTTTGTCCCAGTTTTCCGTGGCGAATGTCATGGCTGCACTACAATTGAAACCGAGAGACCTTGAAATAGTTTTCCAGTCTTTAAGATTGTGCGACTTTGCATTGTGTAAGTCCTAAAATATAACTCAAACAGTTTACATATATTTATGCACAATATACTTTGAGATAATACCAAAATACAGTGTCTACTTATCACGTACCCACCGTATCTACATCAGGAAACTGATAAAAGCTATAGAACGACATTATTATTATATTATTGAAATAATATTTTGTTACAATTAAACCCATCAAATTGACCCCTAAAATGAATACTTGCTTATTTATATATTATAGAAAATCACTTTATGACAAAATATTTAATTAATTTGCCAATCATTGAAGGGTATTTGATAAGTTTCAGCCACCTACCTTTTTAGATTGTCAGGTAGAAAGTGCTTGAGCACTTGACAGACGTAAGAGCTTTTCTGCCCCTCCCGGTGCTAGCTGTCTTGTTATCAGGTATTCCAAACACAACACCGCTGATAGGCCCGGCGCTACTGCATTGCTTGACCAGTCCGGGTGAACGGGGAAAGCACCAACAACTGTCACCCACCTGTATCCCGGGAGGGTCTTTGGCAGACGATGCTCAGTGTCCGAGTTGTTGACGAACCAGTTAGACAGGCGGCTGGCATTGCTTTCGGGGCGTTGAGAAGTGCGCACCTCACCCACCTCGACTGCGTGCAGTAAAATATAAATAACATCGCGGGGCCTAAAACAAGAAAAACATTCTCGATAAGGAAAGGCGAGGCAAAACAGTTGCGCCGCACACTTCGGACCGGGAACAACGCATAACCGACCCGATCCGATCGCCGCAGTGAGCTCATTCCGGCGGAATCCCAACGACATGCCCGATAACAGCAACAAGTTCTGCGTCTCCAACGATGTCCGCATTCCGGCCTGGATCAATGAGGCCTACTTCAAGCGGCTGCTCAAGCGCGAGTTCCGCGAATTCCGTCGCATCCTAAGCCTCTCGATTATTCCGGCCACACCGCCCGGCGAGACCTACACCTCGCTGCTGATGCGCATCGTCATTGACATTGAGATGAAAGGTGAGAAAAAAGGTGGTTGGCATCTACTATATTGAACAGCAAACTGGTATTATATTTAAAAAATTAAATTAATTATATCATATTGAAAAACCTTAAATAATATACGGGTTTAACACTCATACGCACTGCTGTCCAATTAGAAAATACAACCAAGACCTCATACGCACTGTTACATTCGAGGGCTATACTTTTCTGTTTCACATTGAGATGAAAGGTGAAAAAAAGGTGGTTGGCATCTACTATATTGAACAGCAAACTGGTGTTTAACACTCATACGCAATGTTGTCCAATTACAAAATACAACTAAACGCTGCCAGAAGCCAATCTACAAAGAGCTCACAAATGTTGGCCACGTTTTTCAAAATTTTATACAAAATATAGTAAGAACTAAAATTTTGTCACTCATACGCACTGTTGCCCTTGAGTGCTACACTTTTCTGTTTTGAAAAAAAATGGTTGTGATGCGCGTCGTCATTGACATTGAGATGAAAGGTGAGAAAAAAGGGGGTTGGCAACTGGTGTTAAGGTGTACCCTATACTTAAAAACCTTAAAAATTTAAGTATATAACACTCATACGCACTGTTGTCCAAATACAAAATACAACTAAGCGCTCCCATCAGGCAATCTACAAAGAGCACACAAATGTTGACCAAGTTTTTCCATGATTCTGTAAAAAATATCGTAAGAACTATGATTGTATCACTCATACGCACTGTTGCCTTTGATACATTTACTCATTCTTTTCTGTTTTGAAGAAAAATAGTTCGTGGTATGGTAAGAGGCTTTCCAATAACTTAATCTTTTAAGCAAGTAAAGTAACTTTAGCTTTTTGACATCCTAACTAACAATTACCTTTTCTTTTAATAGATGGATTTTCTCAGCAAAAGTCGTATATAGTAAAGACCATGCTAGACGATGCCCAGGGAAATGGTGGCTTCGTGAATACCCTCAATATATTTCCAAAGGAGAAGATGATGTACGATACGATCATTCCACAATTGGAACTTCTCTACGAGCAGGCTGGACTGAATGTGAAATTCGCACCCAAGTGCCACTGGTCGGAGGAAATTAACGGACGGATCTGCATGGTGCAGGAGGATCTGCAAACAAAAAAATATAGGAACATCAGTCGCCTGAAAGGCTTTGACATGGCCCAAATGCAACGGGTGCTGGAGAAATTGGCCGAATTCCATGCAGCGAGTGCCGTTTGGCGTCAGCGGAACGGACCCTTTCCAGAGGAATTTCAACGAATCTACCTTCCCGCCAACTACAATCGATCCAAGTCTTATCAGGCGAGGATCCAGAGCTATAAGATAGCTATAGCCAGTTGGGGTCTGCAGGATCACGAGCAGTACGTGAGTCGCATCGTAAGTTCCACAATTATAAAGGTGCCCAAGAGTATGCAACAATATTTGAATCCAGAAGTCCAATGGATTTATTTCCAACGACTTTAGACAAGTTTATAGATGTTTTCTAAACTCTTTTGTTTTCTATAGCACCTGAGCTTAATAAGTTTGAAATAAATATTCGTTTTTCCGCTCTTTTTAAAGCCCACAGCCGATCAATTTGTGCAATCCTATGCCCGCTGCTTCAGCAACAATCCGCATGAATTCAAAGTGCTTAATCACGGCGATTTCTGGTCCAGTAACATAATGTTGAACTACACTCAATCTGGGGATGTCAACCAAGTTCGTTTCGTGGATTTCCAGCTGTGCAAATGGGGCAGTCCGGCCCAGGACTTATGGAACTTTATAATTTGTTCCGCCAGACATAGCATAAGGATCCAGAATTTTGACTGCTTCGTAAGAATTTATCATACTCACCTAGTGCACTGTCTAAAGATCCTGAAATACGGTGAGAGAATGCCAATGCTCGAGAAACCTGCATATGAACATGATAAAATATGGATTTTGGGGTGAGTTTGGATCATTGTTACAATGAAATTCCATTTAACTAAACATACCCTCAGGTTACTTTACGACCTTCACCCATCTGGTGTTCATCTTGCTGCCCGTGGACACGGAGGCCAGTTTGGTTAAAGCTTACGCAGCCAGGGGAGGAAGGAGATCGCTTCCGGGCGAAGGTCTACACAAATCCACTTTACGTCCGAGCTGCCCTTAGTATATTTCCCTTCCTCTACCGGCGTGGCATTCTAGACTTTTAAAGCTTTTCTACTTATATCTAGCTGACCTGTTCCGGTATTAATAGAAGAAATTCAAATTTTTGAAAAATAATTCCACATTTCACTTTTAAAAGAGATTGAAAGCTTATAACCCATCACTTTTACTCCATCTCATTTATGCAGACTTTGACTGAGCTAAAATAAAAGAAATGCTTAATGTTATTAAAACTTCTTATAATAAAAACGGAGTATTTTTTTTGTATCAAGAAAACGCAGGCTTATCTTTTGTTGAGGTGCGACAAAGTATTTTTAAGAAAATAAGCCAAATAGGAAAAGTTTGTTTTATTTTAATTTCTTAGAAGGGTTCTTATCATATCTGTACGCTCTAACCGAAAATAAGCCTACTTAATTTACAACTCATCAGGAATATATTTGAACAATTTAATATTACTAGATTCTTATATATTTTTTAAAACTATATAAATATAAAATATGAAATACAAATAAATATTTAGAGTCAACTGATTACTTAATTCAAAAAAAATATTTAGAGCTATCGACTTATCTTCTTCGACGCTTCAATTTATTTTTGTAAATAAGTAGATCAAATATCAAATGCGTGTCAAGTGGTGGAAGGTTATCACAACAGGTGCTTTGATTAGATCACGTTTTATTTATCCCTGTTTATTACAGTAATAGAACGATAAGATAGGCCTAAACAATATGAAAATGAACATAATAATTTCTTCTATTTCTTGTTTAAATTAAAAATAATTTAATTATAGATGTTAAGGTCTTATATTAAATTCTGCGTTTTGGTTTTTTAATGTGTCTAAAAATACACAGACAACACCCACTTCTGTATGTTATCAGCCAACAACATCCACAACATTCGTTCCAAATTTGTCCACAAACTGGTTTCTATGCCATATGCTTGGTAGTGTCCACATGTACAAATTATATATATATATATTATATACACAAATCAGCTGATAAGCCAGTGTAAAGCTAACAACAGAGAGAGCTTTTTGGAAGCTCTATCTTTCTCCCAGCCGTCACATGTTCGACTCCACATTCTTGATTCGATAGCCCCAACGTAAGTTGCTGCTCCGGTTTCTCATTCAACTTGGTCAGCTGACTTGAAAAAAATTAAATAAAATACAATGGGAACCGGCAGCAAGAACTACCAGGCTCCCGAATGGCTCACTGCGGAGTTCCTGCAGGATGTGCTGAAGGAGCACTTCAAGGAGGAGCAGCTGGTGGTCAGTGAGTTGATAGTGAAGAGCGCCCAAGTGGGCGACCAGGCGGCGGGATTTGCCAGTGAAATGCACCGTGCCAGCTTCAATCTCCAAAGGGGTTCGGCTGCGAAGAGCAAGTTCTCTGTGATTGTGAAGGATCATCCCAAGGGACAAACTGGTGCAGTGGCCCAGAGAAGTAAGCTCTTTAAACGCGAAATCCTGGCCTACAAGGAGGTGCTGCCACGAGTCCAGGCACTGCTCCAATCCATCGGAGATCAAACAAAAATTGCCCCTACTTGCTACTACACCACTGAATCGCCCGAGCCCTTCCTCATTCTGGAGGACATGCAGCTGTCCGGTTTCGAGAATTTCGAGCGAGGTCGTTTGCTGAATCTGGACTACGTACTGCCCACCATCGAGAAGGTCGCCAAACTGCATGCCTGCAGCGCCCTCATATCCCAGGAGAGCCCAGAAGTACTGGAGTTCTTCAACGAGGCGCCCATCTCACGGAATCCCGACCGACGCGACTTCCTCACCTTCTTCCCCGTAAACATCCGTTGCGTCGCGGAGGAGGTGGCCCACTGGAAGGGCTATGAGGAGATCACCGAGAAGATGTTCAAGCTGGCTGAGAACGTGCTCCAGAGAGCGCTGTCCATGTTCGAGACGACTGGCAAGGAGTTCCGCGTCTTCAACGTCACCGATCTTTGGATCAACAATCTCCTGTTCCACATCAACAACGAGACCAAGGAGCCCGACGATGTGGTCACGGTAGGTCATTCATATTGTAGGTATTCGACTAAAATTTATATTTCTCCCATTTTGATTCCTAGTTGGACTACCAGTTGGCCTACGTGGGATCCCCAACCATCGATCTCAACTATTTCCTCTACGCCTCTTTGAACGAGAATGTTCGCAAGGTCCACTTTAAGTACATCGTTCGGGAATACCAGCGGGTGCTTCAGCAGACCCTGGAGAAGCTGAACTACAAAGGACACATTCCCACCCTCAAGGAGATCCACATCGAGTTGATCAACACCAGTCTAATGGGTGAGTTACCCCTTCCTTTTTCAAATAATATTAATACTAATAGCTCCCGCTTTTTAAGGTGTGATTGGTGCTACTTGTTTGACCCCCCTGATTTTCCGGGAGGGAGCTGGCTTCGAGAACCTTGAAGATCTAAACTCACGCACTGAGAACGGCGATCTGTTCCGCAGGGAAAATGTCGAGAACCCCAAGTACAGAGCTTTCCTACAGCGTACTATCAAAGAGTTCGAGCTCTCCGGATTCTTGGATGAATAATTTACATGAACGGGGGAGAACGAGTCGGACAGAGAACACTTTAACATTCGATCAAAAGTATTCGGGCTTCCATACAGAATAAGGTTTGAGGAAGAAGCTTATTTTCAGACCAAAAAATCCATGAGTATTTTCAATATGCAAATATAATATCAGACTTTGTTTTACCATTTTATGAAAAGCTTGGAAATTTTATTAACACTTATGGGTAATTGTAAAAGTACGCTCAGTTATGAAGCTTATTTTAAAACATAATTTCATCAGCTGGATATTCCTATATAAAATATAACTTATGTCAACATTTGACATAAGAAATTTATAGATCTTTAAAATATCCGGTTTCTTCGAATTTCGAAAGAAGCTTTTTGATATCTTTAACGTAAAAATCTAAAAAGAACGCTTTCTTTCTGGCTTCCGGGTCCTGAATTATGTCATTCATTTTCAGCTCGTTCGCTTTAACGGCCAGAATCATTGGGAAAAAAGTGCTCATAAGAAAAAGTCTGAATTAAAATAAAAGTTGGAGTTAGTAATTCTATCTGAAAAATTAATAATGCACTTACCAAAGTACTTGTGTCGAAAAATTTGCTTCCACAGGCCATTCTGCGTGGGCATCACACCCTTGTAGCCAACATTCTTTAAAGTGTTCTCCAACACGGAGAAATAATAGTTAATTATATCTTTCCCGAGATCCCATCGCTGCTCCGGCTCCATTAACATATAGATGGAATATGTCAAATCGATTGTAATGGGACACAGGTTGCAGATTTGGAAATCCACGAACATGACATCCTCGTCGCCCTTGAACATCATATTGCGGAGATGAAAGTCGCCATGACACATCACATAGTATCCATCGGATTGATAGTTCTTTCGGTACTCCTGCAGCACGTCGGTCATGCGCTGAAGATAATCCACTTTTATTTTCTCAAAATACGCCTTATACTTTGTGAGTTCGGGTATCTTTTCGAGCAGATTTATAAAATTATCCATTCCACCAGTAACCATTGGATCGGTCATTAGGGCAGGCATCTCAATCAAGCCGTGCTGAAACTCTTTCAAAAAATCGGGTTGCTCATTCATCACCTTCATGCTGACTGCATGCCATTTTGCCAGTTTGGAGTACACTTTTTTTAGTTCTTCCAATTTGACCGGTCGATTGCGGATGACCGAGTATCCCTGCGGTACCAGATCTTCGAATATCATCACCTGTCGCGGTTCCAAACTGTGATAAATGCAAGGCACATATAGCTTAGTATTATCTCCTGCCTCCCACAGAATCCTTTCGAATTCGGGAAGGGCTTTGGTGTAGGCTCCAATCTCTGTGGCAAACAAATGCGATTCGCTCAGCATGTCCTTCTTGTGACCTTCCTGCTCGGGCATAGTCTTGATGATAAGCGGTTTGGAGAACGTTCCCTTTGAGGTGGTGTACTCGGCAGTAGCTCGGAACATAACGCTGGCATAGTGATCTCCCTGGGCACTCGCGGGTGTAATTTTCAGATCGTTAACTTTCAGGTCCGGAGATTTTTCATAGGTTCTCAAAACCTCACCAATAAACTGGGCATTTAGCCAAGTCGGAGCCTCCAACTCGTCGGCATTGAATTGTTCCGTATCTGCGCTATCTGTCATCTTTGCTATTTTTTCGCGGTCTAGCAATATACGTCTAGTCGGAATACTGTAAGAGCTGGTTATATCAAACTCGATTGGGTACCCGCTCATTTAAATGGTTTGCTACGTGAGCTTTGCAAAGCGGTTCAAAGCTTTTCAATATAAACTTTTCGATTTAGTGTGAAATACCCGTACTGAGTCATATCAAAATTCTTTAAAAGTGTTTCTGAAGAATACAAAATTTAAAAGTTAAATCTGATAAGTAATACAAATTTTAGTGGAAAATCGATATTTATTAACAATTTTTATTGTAAATATAGGTAAATAATATAGTCACCACAAAAATTGTTTATTGTTTGCTAAGTAAGCATGACAATCAGTTTAGCTAAAAGCTTTAGCAATACAAGTACTACTTTAAAGCCAATATTGATTACGGCTGACAATGCTCTAAAATAGTTCAAAGAACCGGCAAAGCTCATTGCGAAATGAATTTGAATTTAACGTAGAACTTATATCTTTTAAAATCATCTTTTCATAATTACAACAAATTTAATATATATATTAGACTTAAACATTTATACGATTAGTTTTTAATTTCTTATTGTTTTATAAATTATTTAAATATCCCATTTTTTTGAATTTAGGCAAAAGCGTCTTTACTTCTTTGAGGTAATCATCTACGAAGTAAGTCTTTTGTTTTGTTTCTGGATCCAAAATTAAGTCAGGCAATTTGATACTGTTCGTCTTGACGGCGACTATCATAGGCAGAAAGGAGGTTAACAGGAAAAAGTCTGTAACGATTTTAGGAAAAATTAGCTTTACCAATTCTCTATATTGCAAAAGTGTACCCTCTTACCATAGTACTTATGACCATGAATGTGCTCCCAAAGTCCACTCTGCGTGGGCATCTCGCCCTTGTAGGCCACTTTTTTCAGAGTCTCCAGCAAAACCGAGAAATAATAGTTGATAAAGTCCTTTCCAAGGTCGCAGCGCTCCTGCCATTCCATAAGCATGTAGACGGAGTATATTAGGTCGACGGTAATAGGACAAATGTTGCTGATCTGAAAATCCACCAGCATCACGTCCTCAGAGGCTCCAGTCTCCTTGTTATTCTTAAACATCATGTTTCGAAGATGGAAGTCGCCATGACACAGCACGTAGTACCTGTTAGATTGCGGATTGGAGCGGTACTCCAGCATTATTTCACCCATCCGCTGCATGTAGTTACTATTTATTTTCTCAAAATGCGGCTTGTACTTTGTGAGCTCGGGAACCTGATCGAGCATTTCAAGGAAGCAGGGCAGCCCAGTAGTCACCATGGGTTCGGTCAAGAAGGTGGACGTGTCCCACATACCATATTTCAATTCCTCGAGGAAGTCAGGTTGCTAGAACAAAAACTGATGGGTTAGTCGAGATTTAATCTTTGTTAGATCAAGTGCATACCTCATCTATAACTTTCATGCTGACTGCATGCCACTTGGCCAACTTGGTAAAGGCTTTCTTCAGTTCCTCTTTTGTGGCTGGACGATCTCGGATCACGGTGTATCCCTGCGGCACCAGATCCTCGAATATCATTACTTTTCGCGGCTCCAGGCTGTGATAGATGCATGGCACATAGAGTTTAGTATTATCCCCCGCCTCCCGCAGAATCCGCTCGAACTCAGGCAGAGCCTTGCTGTACATCAGAATTTCCGTTTCAAAGATGTTCGATTGGGACAGCATGTCCTTTTTGTGACCTTCCTGCTCCGGCATTGTCTTGACAATCAGTGCTTTAGAGTGCCTTCCTTTCGCGGTGTTGTATTCCGCAACAGTTCGGAACATGACGCTCGCATAATGATCTCCTTGGGCAGTGGCTGGCGATATATGCAGATCTATAACTTGCAACTCAGGTGCGTTTTCATAACTGCTTAGCACCTCTTTAATGAACTGGACATTCAGCCAGGAAGGCGGCTGCATCTCGTCGGCATTAAATTTATCAGAATCTGCGTTTTCTGTCATACTTGAAGCCACTTTACAAAACTTTAACTAGCTAGATTACTGCTCAATTGGGTTATGAGAAAACTGTGCGGGGGACCGCACATTTTATACTATTCTCAAAAAAGCTAACCCATAATGGTCCAAAAGCTTTTCAGACGACATATCATTATTATATTATATATCATTCGTTTAGTAAGAACTATAATTATAGAATGAAATATTAAACATTTACATGCTGTTTTCCGGCAACATTTAATTGTTTCAGTCGATAAGAAAATATAATCCAATAGTTAATTTATAAGCAAACTAAGCCGTAAGCGTAAACTTTTATTTGAATTTAAAGCTTTTAATTTATAAAAGTTTTAACTAATGTGCTTTTATTAAAAAAGTCCACTAGTTAAGCGAAGTCACGCTGATGCTAAGCAAAATTAAGCAAATCATTTTACATTTATAAATTGAAAGAGATTTATTATATTACAGAATGCATTTGTGACTATCTACAGATTCTTAAAATATCCCAATTTTTCGTATTCAGGTAATAATTTACTAAAATCCTTAATAACTTTCACTGAAAAGTAAGTTTTCTGCCGAATTTCATCATTCATAATGATATCTTCAAGTTTAAAAGTATTTTCTTGTACCGCCAATACGTTTGGCAAAAAAGTGGTAGCCAGGAAGAAATCTAAAATGAGATGCGTTTTAATAAGAGTTCGCAGCATAAAAAATAGTAGTAATTACCATAATATTTGTGACGCAGAATTAACTCCCACAGTTCGTCTTGACTGGGAATTTTGCCCTTAAATTTTATTTTCCTTAGGGTATAATCCAAAACGGAAAAGTAATAATTGATCAACTCCTCCTTCAGATTCCAACGCTGTTCCGCATCCATGAGCAAATAGACGGAATATATTAAATCAACTGTTGGAGGCGCAATATTGGAGATCTGAAAGTCCAGCAACATAACGTCGTCGAATTCGCCAGACTCCTTATTATTTTTAAACATCATGTTTCGGAGATGGAAGTCTCCGTGGGATAAAACGTAAAATCCATCGGGTTGCCGGTTCTTACGATATTCCTCTAATACTTTAGCCTGGCGTTGCATGTAGCTTTCATTTATTTTCACGAAATAAGGCTTGTACTTTTGCAGCTCAGGGGTTTTGTCCAGCATATTCAGGAAGTTTGGCATTCCTGTGGTTACCATAGGCGTATCGAGAAAGGAAGGCATATCGCACATTCCATACTTGAATTCTTTCAAAAAATCTGGTTTCTAAGAAAAGGGGAATTCAAAAATAACTGCAAAATTTTAACCATAATAATCACTTACCTCATTCAAAACTTTCATGCTGATGGCGTGCAATTTCGCCAATTTAGAGTACACTCCTTTCAGTTCCTCCAGAGTAGGCGAACGATCTCTTATGACGGAATATCCTTGCGGCACCAAATCCTCGAATACTATAACCTGTCGCGGTTCAAGGCTGTGATAAATGCAGGGCACATAAAGCTTGGTGCTATCTCCTGCCTCCCGGAGAATCCTTTCGAATTCCGGAAGCACCTTGCTGTACATTCCGATTTCAGTTTTGAACAGATGCGACTCGGCCAGCAAGTCTTTTTTAGGACCTTCCAGCTCCGGCATCGTTTTGATGATCAACGATTTGGAGAACTTTCCTATTGATGTTGTGTATTCGACCTTGGTTCGGAACATAACACTAGCATAGTGATCTCCCTGGGCAGTTCCTGGCGTGATCTCCAAATCAGTTACTTTTAATTCTGGATCCTTTTTATAGGTGCTTAGTATTTCACCAAGAAACTGGGCATTTAGCCAATCCGGTGCATGAAGCTCATCATCGTTAAACTGATCAATATCTACGTTTTCCGTCATTTTTCTGCCGGCGCTTTTACAACCCAATAACGCGTGATTAAAGTGTTCAATGCTCAACACCGTTCTAATCAAATTTCATGGCTACGATCGTTTTAAATACAAATTCGGTTGCTTGCGAAAAGCTTTGTACAATCTTTTGTAAGCTTTCATTAAATGCATTACGTTTTTTCTTTACCTTTTGTGAAATTCGTATTTTTTTATGAGATTACAAAAATAGTAAAAAACAAAACCTTTACGTAATTAAAATGATGTTTCAGGCAGAAAAAACCTAAAAATTGAAAACAACTACGTTACAACTTTCTGCTTTTTATAACCTTGGAGAGGGTATTCGGATTTCGGTCGAAAGCTTGCAACTCAGTAACGGGCACATTTCCGTCCCCATAAAGTATATAAATTCTTGAACAGTATTTATCGGAAAATTTAAAAGATGTACCTGAACTTCTAAAAATGGCCTTGCAGAAAAATTACCTACCACCTGCACTTGTAAGACCATAACTTGTCTTACAGATATCCGATTTCAAAATGGCATATCTCCAAATGATTGTGGTTTAATTCTCTAAAAATCTGTGTTCTCAACTTCGTCATTTTTCTCCTTTCCCAATTTTCAAAAATTGGCTTTGCAGAAAATGACCTAAAACCTGCACTTCTCAGCCCATAACTTTTTTTACAGACCTCCGACTTTAAAGTGGCTTACTTGTAAATGATTGTGGTTTAATCCTCTAAAAAACTGTCGATTTTTCATCATTTTTATAGTGTTACCCTTTCCAAATTTTCGAAAAATGGCTTTGCAGAAAAGTGACCTAAGACCTGCACTTCTCAGTCCATAACTTTTCTTACAGGCATCCGATTTCAGAGTGGCATACTTGTAAATGATTGTGGTTTAATCCTCTAAAAAACTGTGTTCTCAACTTGGTTTGTATTTTGGGGTCGATTTTTCATCATTTTTATAGTGTTACCCCTTCCAAATTTTCGAAAAATGGCTTTGCTGAAAAGTGACCTAAAACCTGCACTTCTAAACCCATAACTTTTCTTACAGACATCCGACTTCAAAGTGGCATATCTCTAAATGTTTGTGGTTGACTTCTCTAAAAATCTAAGTATTCAACTTTGTTCGTACTTTTGGAAAGATTTTTAAAATATTTTTTGGAAATCGACTTATCTTCATTGTTTTCAAGTACAGAAATTGACAGAATATTTCATTTTTATAACTGCGGCAAGGGTATATAAACTTCCCCTTATCGAAGATTGCTTTCTTTCTTGTTGTTCTCCCAAAATACTCACCAGATAAGAACAACATGACCAATTGATATTGAACTTAACCTTGCATTAGACACTTAAGACCATTTTACAATTGTTACTTCAACAAAAAATAGCAGATAGCACACTTTTTGTGTAAACAGCGTAATCAATTTATAAGCAAATACATTTTATTTCCATCATTCTCTTCATGGCTCAATTTTAAAAGTCTATAGTTTAACTTTTATTTTCTGATTAAATGTATTTTTTAACCTTTGAACTAAAGATCCTTAAAGAATCCCAATTTTTCAAATTTGGGCAATAGCTTAGAAACATCTGTTACATAGTTGTCATAATAATAGGACTTCTTTCGAGCTTCCGGGTCTTGAAGCGCTTCATGCATTTTAAGATTATTTGTTTTAACGGCCAACATCATTGGAAGCAATGTGCTTATCATAAAGAAATCTGAAAGATAAATAAATTGTAAACAAAATCAGCTTCAATGAAGATTTGTTTGCCCACATACCATAGTATTTGTTGTGGTGTATTTGTTCCCACAGTCCATCTTGGGTGGGCACGTCGCCCTTAAACCCAATCTTCTTAAGAGTTTCGACCAAAACCGAGAAATAGTCGTTGATCAGGTCCGTTCCCATTTCCCAACGCTGTTCCGGCTCCATCAACATATAGATGGTATAAGTAAGGTCAACCGTAATTGGACAAAGATTGCTGAACTGAAAATCCACCAACATGGCATCCTCTTGAGCTCCTGTCGTCTTGTTATACTTAAACATCATATTCCGGAGATGGAAATCGCCGTGGCACAGGACATAGTGTCTATCATTTCGCCGATACTTGTGATATTCATGCATCTCAACCTGCAGCCGTTGCATGTAAGTATCTTTTATTTTTTCAAAATGGGGCTTATACTTCCTGAAATCAGGAAATTTGTCAAGCATTTCAAGGAAGTTCCCCATGCCAGTAGTTATGAAAGGATCAGTTGTGATGGTGGGCATTTCGAATAGCCCATATTTGAACTCCTTAAGAAAAGTGGGTCGCTGATGGGTGCAGTACAATTAAAAAATAATCATTAAACTTGGGTAAGTTAATAAACATACCTCATTAATAACTTTCATGCTGACTGCATGCCATTTGGCCAGCTTGGAGAAGACTAATTTAAGTTCATCCACTGTGACAGGACGATCCCGGATGACGGTGTATCCTTGCGGCACCAGGTCCTCAAAGATCATCACTTGCCGCGGCTTCAGACTGTGATAGATGCATGGCACATAGAGTTTAGTATTATCCCCTGCCTCTTGGAGAATCCTTTCGAACTCGGGCAGCGCGTGACAGTACATTCCGATCTCGGTTTCGAACAAATGTGATTCGCTCAGCATGTCCTTCTTGTGTCCTTCCTGCTCTGGCATCGTCTTAATGATCAGCGGCTTGGAGAACTTTCCCTTCAAAGTGGTATACTCGGCAGTTGCTCGGAACATAATGCTGGCATAGTGATCTCCCTGGGCACTCGCGGGTGTAATTTTCAGATCGGTTACTTTCAGTTCGGGACTGTTTTCATAGGTGCTTAGAATCCCACAGATGAACGTGGCATTAAGCCAAGTTGGCGGATGAAGCTCGTCGGCATTAAATTCAGTAGTTGACTTGTCCATTTTTGTTTTTTGTTTACCGCAATGATAGAACCTTTTGGTTAAGAGTCTAGTGTAGAACTGCAATAGTTATACAGGACGATCGCTTTAAATAAAAATTGGGAAGAAGCTTTTAACCAAGAAATATTTCCTTTAACTACAATATTATTGCAAAATTATCTTATCTTATCACCCCTTAAAAAATACGTTGTTCATGCTGCGTAAGCAAGTATAAAACAAATAGAGCGATTTAATAACAGCTTTTAGAAACACTCTACTTTTAAATGATCAATGTTTATACTTTTTTACTTACTCATTTTATCAACCCTAAACTAGTTTCCAAAAGAAATTGTATTGTTGTTTTAGTTTTTCTTTATTGCGGATGTTATTTCAACAGTTAACAGGTTGGCTTATTTTATTATTACAACTTTTGTTGTTATTAATCAATTTAAAAATTAAAGACCCTTAAAGTAGCCCAGTTTTTCGAATTTGGGCAATATTTTGGTAACATCCTTTACATATGTATCCAAAAAATAGGTCTTTTGGCGAGTTTCCGGGTCCTGGATCAAATCATGCATTTTAAAACTATTTGATTTGATGGCCAGAATCAGTGGGAGAAATGTGCTGATCAAAAAGAAATCTAGGGCATTTTCAAAATATATATTAGATAAATGAACTCTTGTGGTTAGCTATGACATTAACTTACCATAATACTTGTTTCGATGAATCTGCTCCCAGAGTTTAGATTGGGTTGGCATTTCACCGTTGTATTGAATGTTCTTGAGGGTCGCTACCAAAACAGTGAAATAATAGTTGATCAATTCCTTTCCCATTTCCCGACGCTGTTCTGGTTCCATCAACATATAGATGGAATATGTTAGGTCGACGGTAATAGGGCAGAGGTTGCTGATCTGAAAATCAACCAGCATGGCATCCTCGTGGGCTCCTGTCTCCGAATTGTTCTTAAACATCATATTGCGCAGATGGAAGTCGCCGTGACACAGGACATAGTACGAATCATTTCTCCGATTGTTGTGGTATTCTTGCATCTCAACTTGTAGTCGGTTCAAAAATGTATCTTTAATTTTTTCAAAATGAGGCTTATACTTTTTCAGCTCGGGTAATTTGTCCAGCATTTCTATGAAGCTACCCATGCCAGTAGTTATAAAAGGATCATTCTGGATAGTGGGCATATCAAATAAACCATATTTGAAATCCTCGAGAAAGGCTGGTCGCTGAAGGGGCCCAAAATAATAGTCATAATATTATTAATAATAAATATAACTTTTAAACTCACCTCCTTAATAACTTTCATGCTAACGGCGTGCCATTTGGCCAGTTTTGAGAAGGCGGTTTTGAGTTCCTCCTGTGCAACTGGACGATCCCGAATAACGGAGTATCCCAGGGGCACCAGATCCTCGAATATCATCACCATATTCGGCTCCAAGCTGTGGTAGATGCAGGGCACAAATAACTTAGTGTTATCCCCCGCCTCTCGGAGAATTTGCTCGAATTCGGGAAGTACCTGGCAGTACATCCCGATCTCGGTTTCGAACAGATGCGATTCGCTGAGCATGTCCTTCTTGTGTCCTTCCTGCTCTGGCATCGTCTTAATGATCAGCGGTTTGGAGAACTTTGCCTTTGCGGTCGTGTAATCCACTTTGGTGCGGAACATAACACTGGCATAGTGATCTCCCTGGAAGCTCGCGGGTGTGATTTTAAGATCAATCACTTTTAATTCCGGGGCATCTTCGTACTTGCTCAGAATCTCTCCTATAAACTTGGGATTCAGCCAAGCCGGGGCCTCCAGTTCGTCGTCATTGAATTGTGCCGTGTCTAATTTGTCAGTCATTTCGATTGCTTTTGCACAATCTGTTCTGAGTGCAATCGTAGTTGGTTATGGAAACCCCGTTCATGTGCTAGTCACATTTTAAGTGAAATGGTTAAGCTTTTGGAATGCTTTGCTAAAGCTTTTCGCATTCAGAAATAGCCATGGTTTTTCTAATTTATTATAAATTATTACTTATAAGGTTGGACTGAACAGTAGAGAGTAAACAGGTTTCCGCATAAGTTTTTTGTTACAAGAATTTAGGTAAGGTAACGTTGTTTTCTCTATAAACAATTCCATTGCATTTATTAGAAAAATATAACTAAGAATTACTAATAGTCCACTTCAGAATTTTACAACAGGTAATTTAGAAAAAAAACTGATACCAACTCAATCAAAAGGCACACTTTAAGTATCTTTCTGATTAATAAAGTTTCCTACAAACTGCCGGTATCCCTATCGAACTGAAAGATAAGAATAATTAACACGCAACAAAATTGATAATAATATGATATTATATAATATTTAATAATATGAATATTATTATAGTTGTGTAACGAATATATATAATATTTTGGATATAGTATACGGTTGTGAATACATTATTTAGCCTATATATAATTTGTCTAATATTTCTCTATGTACAATTTGCTCTATGGTGTACTATATAACACAGGTGTAAAATAATATGATAAATTATTGATCTACATCGAGCAATCCTTCTGCCACAAAACCGGGCAGGAGTTCACGCAAAATCCTCTGAGAAATCGGGTTGGTATAGCAGGCATTCTTGAAATTTATGGCTCGCTGGTTATTCTCCATTAGGGCGTTGAAATCGGCATCGGCGGTCTCCACATTTCGCTGAATTGGAAACACTGAGATGGATGTGTGGGCAGCTAAAAATTGTATGAAAAATTCAAAATTAATCACAATCTATTACTTTCAATGGACTTTTAACTCACCATAGAACTTCTTCGTGTGCAACTGCTGGTGAAACTGATGCAAGCTGGGAACTGGAGCTTGGTACTGCAGCTTTCTCAAGGTGTTGGAGAATATGTCGAAATAGTAGGCAATCAGTTGTTCCTGATGGTTTTGATGCAGGTCAAACTCCAGCGAGGTGTTCAGGAAGTAGAAAAGATCTAGGGCTGGCGATCCCCAGGCCGTGTATTGGAAGTCAATGATAATGACATCCTCTGGCTCCCCAGTTTCCTTATCGTACTTGACCAGCACATTGTTGGTCCACAGATCGCCATGAGCCAGGACATTAATGTGACCCGGAGTAATGTCAAAGATTCGCTTGCCCAGTTCCATGTAGATGGGGACCAGAGCCTCCATCTTCCCAGCATACTTCTCGTATCCTGGCCACTGAGCCACACGACGAGTGGCCGCCTCGAACATGCCAATGAATGCAGGTGCGTAGTTCTCGGTGTACCGATTGAAGAATCCTCTATCGTAGCCCTCCAGACTGTGCTCCTCACGCTCGTTTAAGACCGCCGAGGTGGCATGCATCTTGGCCAACTTTCGAAGCACAATTCGGGCTAGCTTAAGGTCCAATCCGACCAAACGATCCGGCATTACAAAACCGCGGGCATTGAGATCCTCGAAAATCAGCGCTGAGTTATCAAGGTCCACGGCCATGGTTTCGGCAAAGATCTGCTCGGCATCCCCGATCTCCAGGAGGAGGGATTTCTGTTTGGGCAGGACCTGCTCGTAGATAGTCATCTCCCGATTGAAAATGTCATAGGGCTCCATGGTGTTCTGGGCAAATTCGTTGCCCTCGAAAGTCGACTTCACTATGTAGTGACCCAGTTGGGAGGTACCATCGCTGCGGGTGAATTGGGCCTTCACTCGTGTCAGGACTCCGCCGTAGTTTTCACCCTTGCCCAGGGCAGGATTAACCTTAACCCAGTTGATCCTGAGCCTCTGATCCTTGTAGTATTTTTGCAGGGCATCCTGCAGATACTCCTCCGTTAGCCATTCAGGAGCATCCAAGAAAACCGAACTTGGCTCCGCAGGAGAACTGGGAGCTGTTAGCTTAGGAATGGCATCAAGTGCACCGATCAGATCCGAAACCGACATTTTAAAAGTGATCTTTTAGCAGTGAGACTTCCAAACGAATTTGTGCTCAAAACTAAGAGTACTTGCGCTTATATGGCAAAATCTCAGACGGTGTAGACTGTTCCCAGCTCCTAGATATGGACTGTTCATATCCGAGAGGCCTCTCGTCACAATTGCGATTAATATAACCATAAAATCGCAGATTTTGTAGCTGTGAACGTATGCAAACACGGGACACAGATTACACTTTTTATTGGATGGCCCACGCCCAGAACCCATTCCGGCATCCGCCCCGTGCCTCCAGTCGGCGATTCGGTGATCTGGATCTGGGTCTCACCTCCCACCTCCCGTGGCTACTGCCTAATTGTTTGAGTTTGTCGAAGGCAAGCCAGTTAATCTTTATGGCACTTGCTGTGGGCTTAGGGCTGCGCAAGTGTTTTCTTAGTGATTACCCAGGCTCACAAACGCTAAACGATTCCCAGCCATATCACTTTAAACCCGAGTGATTTGTCAAAATGCTAACGTCAGACGCTGGGAAAAATCTTAGGGATATAGAAAAATATACAATTGCTAATGATAACCTTTTCCTAAAGTTCATTAGAATCTTTACCCAGTTCAAGTCTCAAAATTGTATCAAATTTCATATATAGTATTTTTGTTGACTTTCCATTTAAATTACAAAAAAAAGCTGTAAAATTATTCTCCACGTCCGACGGTGCAGCGTGTAAAATGATGCAGGTGTAATATTTTAAAAAAAACTTTGTTTTTCATTGTCTAAATTCATGTTATTTTTATGTGTTTGTATGTTGTTTATAGTTGCCCTGAAGACGGTTGCCGAAGTGCAACCGAAATAAATACATTGGAAAAACAAAATACAAAATAAAATTTAAAAACTTTTGTAAAAAAAAAAAAAAAAAAAATTCAATTGTTGACCTCAGCCGGAAAAACTCCAAAATAAAACAATCATCAAAGGTCGCTAACAAACAAAATTATTTATTATACATATTGGGTCAGGTAGGAAAGGTGTAAAACTATACTTCAACAAACTTAATAAACTTTATTTAAATCATTTTATAACTGGGTTTCTTAGCTGTCTTAACTTTGTCGGTCTTTTACTGATAAACTATGTTTGCTTTGTCTAGGTAAATATGAGTACTTAAACTTTCTCAATGGTTTATAGCTTAGAACAAAGTTACTCAAAATCACTCTTTACCCAAGTGAAGGATATTTTAACCAGAAACAAGTCGTAACTAAAAACATAGAAAATAATTTTTTCAAAAGTAAAACTAGGTTCTAATAAAACTAAAAACTTTTTCGTAATTTTTAAAATTTCCGATTTTTAATACACTTTTTTGCAGGCAAATATCAAATAAATTGTACTAGCTTAATACGTCTTGCCAAATATTGAAACAGTTACTAAGGAAGTCTGGGCAAACAACGTTGAAAGACGTCATACAAATATAGTCCATGTTGACACAATGCAATTCTGGTGCTCTGGGATAAAATATCATCTTGGACATTGAAAAGGTTTACGTAAGACGATGGAAGCTGTCGATGGGAATATTATGATGATGAATGGGCTTGCGCGTGATAAGGCGCTGACAAAAATTAAAACGGAATACGAAAATGAGGCTCTTTGTTAATATTTATGTGTATCTTAATGATATGGACCAGGAGGCGTCTGTTCGCGGCACAGATGCTTAAAGATATGTACTATATCTGCCAGAGCCACAGTGTTGAGAAATGGCACGATTCTTGGCACACGACACGCTTATTCGAGACCTGTTGCCAAATGAAGATAATGCCCAAAGCAAACATCCTAGGCTGTAGCTGCAAATATTAATGCACCTAATCTGCAAATACAAGCACAATACACTTGGAAAAAATTAAATTTAATGAAATTCTGAAACAGAAAACAACAGAAGATCTCAACTTGAATTAAAGTTAAAGAAAATATCGATGTGGCTTGTGCTGAAAAGTATTTTTATTCTTGTAACTCGTTGCCAATTTATTTTGGTATATATGGGAAATTAATAAATAGTCATTTATTGTCTGTTATTCATTTTAATAAAGATATACAAAATATATTGTACGCATTTCTAGAAATCTAAGAACTTACGAACAACAGATAGCAATGTAATGATCCAATTTTATTTTCTTAGTCGATATCTTTTATACCTGCGCATCACGCTCACATCTGGCGCCCATGTTTCGATGCTTAACTTACCCTATGTAAATCCCTTCACAGTTAAGCTACCTGTGTTCATACAATTGATATAAATACACATTTTAATTCAGAACTTAACGAATGTAAATGTGTTTTCTTTTGGATTGACATCTAACCTATATATAATTTAGTAAAGTACACCTCCACTAAAACTGATTTTCACGATAGGTTTTGTAAAAAAAAAACTTTCGTAAGTAAATAAATAAATTTTATTACGTGTTTTATTTAATTGCAAGATTAATTTACTAGTGGCTATACTGGATTTTATTTCATTAAATTGCATCGCTTTCAGTGAGGTATTTCTCCGAGTGCAGTACAAGATCACGTACAAATGGGGTTCGTTTAGTGCACCTTGACAAATGTACATCATTAAGGGGTAGTATAAAAGCAGCCGACTTAGCGTCTGTTTTTTAGTGTTCACTCTGAAAAATTAAGCCAACCAGAAAAGATGGCTGCAGCACCCGAGTGGCTGACCCACGAATATCTCGAGCACGCCCTTCGCTCCCACTACAAAGATGATGGTCTAACTATAACCCAGCTGCAAATAAATCCCGCCTTGGGACCCGGAGAAAACTACGGAGGTGTTTTGACTCGGACTCGAGTGCAATTTACACTTTCCAATCAGGAAACACATCTGCAGAACCTGATCGTAAAGACGGAAATCGATGATGACGAGTTGACCCAGGAACTGATGGCTCCCTACGATATCTACAACAGGGAGATGACAATCTACCAGGAAGTGCTGCCCAAGCTGAAGGATCTGCTGCATGAAATTGGAGATACCGAACGGATTTTCCCCACTGCCATATTCGTGGATCGCGAGCGGATGGCCATTATCTTCGAAGATCTTTCGGTTCAGGGCTATGTAATGGCCGATCGAGTGCGTCGCCTCAACGAGGAGCACACCCACCTAATCCTTCGGAAATTGGCCAAGCTCCATGCGGCTTCGGCTGTTTTAAATGAAAGGGAAAATGGGAGCCTCGAAAGCTACGATCGTGGTTTCTTCAACCGCTATACTAACGCATATAAGGGCTACTTTGTGGGTGGTCTTTTGGCCGCCGCCCGCTGGATGAGCCAGGTGCCCAAGATGGCCCATTACGCAGAGAAACTATTCGCCTTGGCTCCCCACTACATGGACATTGGCAGGGAGTGCTTCGCACCCACTGCGGGTCAAGTGAATGTGTTTGCCCACGGCGATGTTTGGACCAACAATGTGATGTTCAAGTACGACACGAAAACGGGACGACCCGTGGACGTCCTGCTCATTGACTTTCAGTATTCTTTTTGGGGTTCGCCCTGCATCGATCTACATCACTTTTTCAACACGTCTCTTAAGGAACCATTGCGTCGAGATCAGCAAAATGGGCTTTTCCAGTTCTACCACAGCATTTTTAGTGAAACGCTGAAAAAACTAGATTACCGTCAGAACCCCATTCCTAGTCTGCATCAGTTTAAGCAGCAGGTGGAACAGAAGCGATTCTTCGGTGAGTTATCTTATTAAACCCAGTATAATTCTCTTTCTAATGAAACATTTTCTATAGCTATGCACTCGACAGTGGTGGTACAACCAGTCATGATTAGCCAGGATCCCACGGATGCCTGTTTTAATGCCTTGATGAACGATGATGAGCGTGGCATTCGATTCAAGAACCGATTATATAATAATCCCACTGTTCAACAAAATCTTCATTCTCTGGTCCCCTTCTTCGACGAAAAAGGCCTGCTGGAAGTAAATCAGACCTGTGGATGAGATGATTAGAACTGATTAACCGTGTTCCTTAGTTCTATATATACATTAAAATTAGTTTTAATAAATGCTTTTAATACTAATTACATTTTCTGTTTAATTTAAATAATGAAAATCCAGTGATTAGTAAGCGATTATACACTATTTGAATCAAATACATTTATGTGCTTTAGACATGAATCAAAAAAATTATTAGTGGCACATACGTCGTATGAGCAACTCAAAACGTTCTCAAGATATGCTCAAATATATCTTTATAGCTTACTAAGATTAAAATAACCTTCCAGTTCACTTTCAGTTCTATTTTTTTTATCACAATAACGAATATAAATTGAAGTGAATTCTCAAAAGAAGTTTCCATGCCCAAAAGTAAGCAATATTAAATTCCTAAAATCTGCAAAAAGTAAACAGTAAGACTTTATCGGATTGTTTAGGGGAAGGAATGACAGACATACATTTTAATGTTTATTTTTTTATGTTAAGGTCTCAGTAGGTTTGTTATCGATAACACCTGAAAGTATGCAGGGGACACTTTATTCGGCTTTATCTCCTCAATTTACTTTCAGGGCAGTTGAAATTGTTTGATTTCCTGTACCTATTATCAAGTCACTTGAAATCGTTTACAGTTTGGCTTCTTCTGGTACTTTCTATTGTTTCCTTGTGAAATAGAACTGTCCCGATATGTATTTAAACAAAAATACGTACGTCGATTACTACCTAGAAACAAACAGAGCCACTGTAAATATGTAAATAGCCCCCCACAAGTGAAACCCACTCAAATCTGTTCACGTTTATGTTAGCTTAACTATGCAAATGGGCAGATGGATTTATGGGTGTGAAGAAGATTAATTTGAGGCGGGAACTAGAGCGATCTTTAAATGCCACGACATCAAGTTCTGGCGTACAACTTACATCATATATAGACGCGTGCACCGATCTGCGCGATGTGCGGTGTTATCTCACACGCCCAAGTGTCGCGAGCTTTGAGCACTGCCTGTATCTTGTGCGCTTTAGATACTCGCGAATCTCTAACGTAGGAATCCGATTCAATGCGAACAGCTACGTAATTGTCTGAGTCGGCTTGCTTTACGGCTACCATAATGTGGGATCTGTCGTCGGCGAGATTGCGCCTTCCAGCTGCCTATAAATGGGGCCTTTCACCGGACCCAGCGATCCAGAACCCAAGTTAAGCATCATCATGGTGGAGCAGGGCAAACAAGACGCTAACGACTTCCATCCGGCTCCAGTTTGGCTGGATGAACCCTATCTGGAACGCCTGCTCAAGGATCTGAAGAAGGATCCGGATCTGAGGATCACCGATCTGGAGATTAGACCCGCCACTGCCAAGGGTGACAATTATGCTAGTGTTATGACCCGCGTAAAGGTTTTCTACCTCAAAAGCGGCGCTAAAACCCCTGAGACCGAGTACTATATTGTGAAGACCACATATGAGAACGACGCCTTCTCCTCTGGTATATTTTCGCAGTACCAGGTCAGCACTACGGAAATGCGAATGTACGAGAAGATCCTGCCTCAGTTGACTTCACTTATTGGCAAGACCCGCCAGCCGGAGAAGCTATTTGCGAAGACGTTGCATGTTGACTACGAACATGAGGCCATCATCTTCGAGGACCTGGCTGTGCCTGGCTATGTCCTGGCCGATCGACTCATCGGTTTCGACCTCGAGCATACACGTTTGGGCCTTCGGAAGCTGGCCAAGATGCATGCTGCCGCCGCTGTCTTGAACGAACGTCAACCGGGAGTGCTGACCCAATTCGATCATGGCATCTTCAATCGTCATACTCAGGGTTTTGCGCCATTCTTTGTAAACATGGTGGGCGTGGCGTCCAATTTCGCCAAGGAATGTCCAGAACTGGGTGAGCACTATGCTAAGAAATTGAAGGAACTGCAAAAGCGAGTGATGGAGTACTCCGAAAGGGTTTACGATCCTCAGCCGGGGGATTTTAACACCCTGGTGCACGGCGATTACTGGGTGAACAATGTGATGTTGCGTTATGGGGAGGAGAAGGAGCCGCTGGACATGACCCTCATTGACTTCCAGTTCTGCAGCTGGTCCTCGCCGGCGGTGGACCTGCACTACTTTTTCAACACCTCGGTGCAAAGCGCCATTCGCTTCGAGCAACAGGATGCACTGATTCAGTATTACCACTCGGTGCTGGTGGAAACCCTCAAGGATCTCAACTTCGGTGGCTATACCCCCACTTTGCGCCAATTGATCCTGCAGTTGGAGAAGGGAAGATTCTTTGGTAAGTAAACAAAATGATTTCCCTTTTGTTGCCATCCTTAATATTCTTTGTAATCTAAATATATTTAATAGCCGTCACAGTGGCTCTGGTCTGCCAGGCTATATTGACCAACGATCAGACCGCCGATGCCGACTTCCATGCCTTGATGAAGGACGACGAACGAGGACGTAACTTCCGAAAACTGCTGTACACCAACAAGAGACTGCAGGACAATCTTAAGTACGAGCTGCCACGCTTTGATAGGAGCGGTCTTCTCGATGTCACCGACTGAACGGGATCCAAGTGGTTCTTTTTTATCCTTACCCTTTACCATATATCAAATTATAATTCAACAAATAAATTTTAAAATTATAAATGTATATGTTAAATGTTAAAAATGTTAACTAAGAGATGCCCACACCGTGAGTTTAAGAAAGTATTTTGTTCACACCGCTTTAGACAACCTACGCTACAAACAAGTGCTTGGTGTATTAAGAAATGTATTTTCTTAACGCTGTGTTAAACCTTTTAACTCTTACAATTACAATGGCAACAAAATTATAGCTTTAAGCCCCGAAAAATTCCTCAACTTTTGAGTCACGTTCTGGAGTTATTGATAGACGATTTGATTAGTTTGGCTCGGAAAGGAGAGCGATCTTTCAACGCCACGTCATGGGATCCTTAGTCGACGAGATTGTGCCTTCTGAATGCCTTAATTTGGAAGTCCGACTGGTACCAGCGATCCGGAACTGAAGTTAAACATTATCATGGTGGAACAAAACTTTTCTTAGAGGTTACCATTGACCGGCACATTTTACATGGTGTTTGCTTATATCGTTACCCTGTTTTATGTATTACATGCTAACTCAGCATCAACAAATTATTAAATGTTTTAATTTTGAACAATAATTTTGTATGAGCTGGTATCGTAAATTTCTGTTGAAAAAACCCAATCAGTAAACTAAAGATGATAAATTTTAGTTGATAGTGTGCTTTGTAGATAAACCTCTATATTATAAGCAATGTGTTCTTACAAAAGAGACGGATAAAAAGATTCAACTGATAGTATGCTTGATATTTTTAGTGTTACCCATAAACTTCGTTCTGTGTTACTCTTATAAATAAATAGGTAAGCCTTAAGCTTATCAAGAGTTTTATTTTTATTTTTTGTTTTTTATTTTTCCATTTTACTCCTTAATCGGGTAAAATATGTTAGTGATTTGAGAAGAGTTGGGATTTTGTATTATTTATTTAATAATAAAAATGTGTTTCCTCGCAGATTTTTTTGTAATATAAAATATATATATATTTGTCCAGACACTTGGGACTTATCTTTTTGCGTATCTCGTCTTCTATTTCACCATTTTTCAAGGGCTTGTAACTGTTATCACCTGAGATTTTTATATTGTTTGCACTTCTAGTTTGCCAAGCGCCTTACTTTATCTGGCCGAATTCAAGTAGATCCTTTCCTTATCAGTCGTATGAAAAGGTCAGTTATGGCCCAAATAATGGCAGCAATTGCAATTATCATTATCTCCTGATAGTGCTCTGCAAATAAATATGGCTATATGGCTAATTTTCCAAGAAAGTATATATGTGCAATTACCTTTCAATTAAAAACGGCGTGACTTGTTAAATACGCTCTAAAACTATAACTTTTATTTACTTAAACTATTCGCCCTCGAATCACATATCATCCAGCAATCCAAACTGATCGAGAAACGGAAGAGTAAGTCCCAACTTCTTTTTAACGGCTTCCGGCTCATAGACGGAGTCCTTGAACCGCATTCCGCTTTCGGAAGTGGACAGTATTTGCTCAAGAGAAGCGTTCTCCTTGCCCTCGTACTGCATAACGGGCTCGAAGATCAGAAAACAGAAAACAGCTGTAAATATACATGATTGGAAATAAAAAATGTAGGACTGAATGCAGGATTATACCCACCATAGAAACCTCTCGAACGGAACTGCAGGTGGAAATCGAATAAGCTGGGAATCTGGCCCGAATACTTCAACTTCCTGAGGGCCTCCACCAGCTTGTAGTAATAAAACTGGACCAGTTCCGACTGATGTTCCAGGCGGAGTTTGTCCTGCAGTGAGGTTGCAAAAAAGTAGTGCAGATCGATGGCCGGAGAGTTCCACACGCAGAACTGGAAGTCGATAAAAATGGCGTTGATGGGGTGATCTTTCGCATCGTACTGGAACATAAAGTTGGTGGTCCAAAGATCTCCATGGGCTAGGGTTAAAAAGTCGCCCGGATTATTCGCCGTCGATTGCTCGCCATAATCCATTAGTCGTTTGACAAGCAGATCAATCTTGGTCTTGAATCGTGGACCCAACTCCTGATCCGAGCTAAGGGAACGGGACAGGGCCTCCAACATATTGGTCATAAGCTGCCCGTAGGCCCGAGTATGTTTATTGAAGAAGCCTCGATCATAGTTCTTCGCAAAAATCCCAGGTTGGCGCTCGGCGAGAACGGCTCCTGCTGCATGGAATTTGGCCAGTTTCTCCAGCACCAGGTGGGTGTGCTCCAAGTCCAGTTTCTTCCGGCGACAGGCCACTTTGTATTGCTCCAGAGACATGTCCTCAAAGATGATCGAGTCCCGCTCGCGATCGACATTCAACGTAGCCGCAAACATCTTCCTGGAATCCTTGAGCTCCTTCTTTACGATATCCGCCAGTTGGGGCAGGATGAGGTCGTATACATCCATCTCACGGGTGTAGATGCCATAGTGGATGAGCACATCGCCAGCAGGATCTTTATTCGCGAATGTAGTCTTGACCAGAAACTTAGTTGCCACCCTTTCCTTTGATTCCTTCGTGGTGTACTGGACATTGATGCGGGTTATCACACTGCCGAAGTTTTCTCCATTGGCGACAGCTGGCTGTGTGTCCAGCTCAATTAACTTTAGAGAACTGTTTTTAAAGTAAGTACGCAGTTTTTCCTGCACATAATCCGATGTAAGCCAAACTGGCGCCGGATGAACCTTGTGGGTAGTGCTTTCAGGCATGATCCTAGCCGTAACTCAGGGAACTTGTTTCTGAGACTTTTCGACAAGGGCCCACTGCTTTTATAGTGTGCTAAGGTATATGTGATAGGTATAGTGCAACTATCTCGTGGCGACTAGCTTTGTCATGGTCAAACAACACTCGAGTGATTTCCGAGTCTCGCCGAATGCGCACTTTTATTGCAATGTAGATTTAAGCATTTTACTGGCATTTAAAATTCCAGGTAATCCAATTTCTCTGATTGCACTGATAGCCACACCTATACACTATAAAAATAGTGAAACTAAATTGTGTGCGTTTTTTTTTTGCTTAATGTATAGACGGTCAAATGAAACACATCTACATTCGTTGGGTTTCCTATTCTATTCGCATCTATGACTAAGGCAGAGATAATCAAGTGTTAATAAGTTGCAGACAGTTTTTTTGTCTTATATTTATAAATATTAGTGTTCTTCTGAATACATCTTCTACACATATTCTATGTGATAATAAATTGTGTAATTGAGAAGTCAGTTAATTTAGGTGTGAAGAAATTCGCCCTTATTATATACTGCTAATTTGTTAGTCCATATCCATTAAACAATAAGATAACTAGTTACTATTTAATAACATACTCGCGCATCAACGAATACCTGTAATTAATGACTACGACCCATTTTCTAACAGCATTTCTTATTTATTAGCAATTAGACCTTTCCAACATAATGGAACCATAATTCCAATGGATTTTATTCAAAATAAGACTTATAAATATTAATATCATTTTACATAATGTCTAGTAATCCCAAGTGATCCAGAAATGGCAGGGTAAAATGCATTTCTTTTCTGATTTCCTCCCTTTGATAAATGTCATCCTGGAAACGCAATCCTTTTTCCGAAGTTGTCATAATCTGTTCCATGGACGCCTCCTCCTCGCCATCGTACGCCATCACAGGCTCGAAGCACAGTGATGCAAAGGTGGCTGAAAGATCAGAAAAATTATATTAAATTAAAATAAATAAATAGTTCATATAGTTAAGTACCAACCATAGAAGGATCTTTTACGAAACTGCTGCTGAAAGTCGAATAAGCTGGGAACATCTCCCGAATATTTTACTGCTTTTAGCGCATCCTTCAGTTTGTAGTAGTAAAACTGGACTAGCTTAGGCTGATCTTTCAGACGGATGTGAGACTGCAGCGCGGTTGAAAAGAAATAGTGCAGATCAATTACCGGAGAGTTCCACACGCTGAACTGGAAGTCGATAAAGATGGCATTGATTGGATGTCCTTCACCATCGTACTGGAACATAACGTTTGTGGTCCAGAGATCCCCATGCGCCAAGGTCAAAAAGTCGCCGGGAACAATGGACGTCGATCGCTCGCCGTAGTCCATTATATTATCCACCAGACGATTGATCTTCGCCTGAAAACGCTGGCGAAGCTCGGTCTCCAGATTCAGGGAGCGCGACAGGGCCTTCAGAAGATTCCTCAAAATGGGTTCGTAGCCCCGGGTATGTTGGTTAAAAAACCCAACATCGAAGTTCTTCGCAAAGATCCCCGGCTGCCGTTCGGCTAAGGCAGCTCCGGCTGCATGGAAATTGGCCAGTTTCTCCAGGACCAGTTGAGCGTGCTCCAGATCCAATTTTTTGAGCCGATCGGCGACTCTATACATCTCCAGGGATAAGTCCTCAAAGATGATGGAGTCCCGACCGCGATCGACATTCACGGTGCCCGCAAACAGTTTTCGGCTGTCGCCAAGCTCATTCCGCACCAGATCCGCCAGCTTGGGCAGTATCAGATCATACATGTCCATTTCCCTGGTGTAGACCCCATAGCCCATTAGCACCTCCGCCGCTGGATCTCTGTCGGGGAAAATGGTCTTAGCCAGAATCCTAGTGGATTCCTTGGACATTGTTTTCTTCGTGGTGTATTCCACATTGATGCGGGTTATCACACTGGCATAGTTCTCCCCGTTCCCAAGTGCGGGCCTAATGTCCAGTTTCTCCAGCTTAAGAGAGTCATTTTTAAAATATGAACGTAGCTTTTCCTCAACGTAATCTCGAGTGAGCCAAGTAGGTGTCGAATTGTTGCTTTCCTGGGACATCATAAGATCCGTAGTGCCGGCCCTAGGGTACTGCGACGTTTTCACCGGGCATTTGTCTTTTATAGTGTCATTGCAAGTATTTATTATTCTACTCTTATCTTCCAATCGATTTCACTACGACTTGCCTCTTCTAGAAAAAAACTGCTTATGGGAAAATGAGATAAAGCTTACTACTCCAACTACTACCACAAAAAACTTGTTAAATGGTTTTAGATTGCTGTCATTCCTAGCAGCGTGGATGTGTTTAATTGATTTCATTAAAAAGTTGGGGAATGCAATTATGTGGTTCATATTCTTTAATTAAACATTAGACTTTTGATCTAAAATATGTGTTAGACTAGCACTTTTAATGGCACATTATTTTACATTTCGTCCAGCAGTCCAAACTGATCGAGGAAGGGCAGCGTCTGGTGCAATTTCTTTTGGGTTTCTTCTATTTGATAAACTGCATCCCTTAACCGAATTCCTTTCTCGTCGGGGGACATGAACTGCTCTATAGACGGCTCCTCCTTGCCATGGTACACCATGGTAGGCTCAAATATCAGTGATGAGAACACAGCTGAGGGGGGGGAATAGTGATATAAACTTATGCAGATAAGGATTTTAATTATCATAATAACTTACCATAAAACGCCCTGGCCCGAAACTGTTGATGGAACTCAAACAAACTGGGAACATTACCCAAATAGTTAACCTTTTTCAGGGCCTCCACCAGCCTATAATAGTAAAATTGGACCAATTCCGTCTGGTTGTGCAGACGAAGATTTTCGTGTATGGAGGTCGAAAAGAAATAATGAAGATCGATAGCCGGAGAGTTCCAAACGCTGAATTGGAAGTCGATGAAAATGGCATTGGCGGGATGACCTTCATCATCGTATTGGAACATGACATTGGTAGTCCAAATATCTCCATGGGCCAGGGTTAAAAAGTCGCCTGGATTATTGGACGTTGATCTTTCGCCGTAGTCCATTACTTTATCCACCAGACGATCGATCTTAGCCTGGTAACGCTCTTTCAGATCCGGATGCAACTCAAGGGTCCGCGACAAGGCTTTCAGAATATTCTTCATGATGGGCTCGTAGCCCCGAACGTGTTTGTTAAAAAATCCCCGATCGTAGTTTTTCTTAAAGATCTCAGGCTGCTGCTCGGCTAGAGCTGCTCCGGCGGCATGAAACTTGGCCAGCTTGTCAAGAACCAGATGGGTATGCTCCAGATCAAGTTTCTTTAGCCTGCAAGCCACTTTGTACTGCTCCAGCGACAGATCCTCGAAGATGATTGAGTCCCGCTCGCGATCCACATTTACAGTAGCCGCAAACATCTTCATGGTGTCCTGGAGGTCGTTCCTCACTATAAATGCCAAATGGGGCAGGATCTGCTCGTACATGTCCATCTCGCGAGTGTAGATACCGTAGTTGAAGAGCAAATGAGCCGCTGGATCTTTGTCGGCGAAAGTTGTTTTCAGCAGGAAAGTTGCGTCCTGCCTATCCATTTTATCCTTGGTGGTGTACTCCACATTGATGCGGGTCATGACGCTGGCGTAGTTCTCTCCATTTGCTGTTGCCGGCTTGACCTCCAGTTTCTCGACACTAAGGCTGTCATTCTTGAAGTAGACTCTTAACTTTTTCTCCACGTAATCCTCAGTCAGCCACGCGGGCGCCTTATGTGTAGTTTCCTCCGGCATTGTGTTGCGGTTCTGATGTTTTTCGTCAGAGGTGTAACGCTTTTATATGGCTGCGGAAAGTACATAGTAGCTGGCATTGAGCGTATCTCGAGAAATAAGCTCCTTAATTGCCAGCAATTGAAAAGATTCTGGGACTAGCAGAACGCAAATTCGAGAAAAATGATTAAGATAAGGCTTTAGCTCTATGAATAGCGGCACTAATTTTATAGAATAGCGACCATTGTTTGACAAGCTTTTATACTAACTAGAAGAATTCAATCACAAATGTAATATAAGACACCGTTATATGATATTTTTTGGATTGTTTTTTTTGCATGTATTTAAACAAGAACATAAAACAAGATAATGTCAAAACAAACATCTTTTTAAATATATATTTTAAGCTATTTACTATACCAATGCTTGCATTCATCACTTTTTTAATGTTTTAGGACAAACTTTACATTTCATCTAGCAATCCCAACTGATCAAGGAATGGCAGTGTGTGAACCATTTCTTCTCTGATGTGATCAGCCGCGTACACGGAATCTCTGAACCGTATTCCGCTCTCGGTATCGGCCATTCCCTGTGCGACGGAGGCCTCCTCAGTGCCATTGTACAGCATGACGGGCTCAAAAACCAGTGAAGAAAACACAGCTAAGAAAAAAATTTGTGAAAAAAAGGGCTAAAAAGATTGTATTGACTTACCATAAAATGCTCTAGCCTGAAACTGCAGTTGAAACTCAAATAAACTCGGGATTCGTCCTGAATATTTCAGTTTCTTCAGGGATTTTACCAGTTTATGGTAGTAAAACTGAACCAACTCTAGCTGATTTTTCCAGCGAAGATTATCGTGTATCGAAGTGGAGAAGAAATAGTGTAGATCGATGGCCGGAGAGTTCCAAACGCTGAACTGGAAATCAATTAAGATGGCGTTGATGGGATGTCCCTTTCCATCATACTGAAACATAACGTTTGTTGTCCAAATATCTCCGTGGGCCAAAGTTAAAAAGTCTCCTGGATTATGTGACGTCGACCGCTCGCTGTAGTCCATTATATTATCGACCAGACGATCGATTTTCGCCTGGTAGCGCTCTTTGAGGTCCTGGTTCAACTCTAGTGAGCGCGACAAGGCCATCAAAAGATACCTCATGGTGGGTTCGAAGCCGCGTACATGTTTGTTGAAATATCCCCGATCGTAGTTTACATCAAATATTCCGGGCTGTCTTTCGGCCAAAACTGCAGCGGCAGCGTGGAAATTAGCTAGCTTGTCCAGAACCAGATGCGTGTGCTCCAGATCCAGTTTCTTTAGACGGCAAGCCACTTTGTACTGCTCCCGCGACAGATCCTCAAAGATGATCGAGTCGCGCTCGCGATCCACATTAACGGTAGCCGCAAACAGCTTCCTTGGGTCATTGAGCTCCTCTTTCACCATCTTTCCCAAATGGGGCAGGATCTGCTCGTACATGTCCATCTCCCTGGTGTAAACTCCGTAGTCGGTGAGCAAGTCAGCCGCAGCATCCTTGTCGGCGAATGTAGTTTTCAACAGGAATGTTGCGTCCTGGATGTCCTTTAAATCCTTTGTGATATATTCCACATTAATTCGGCTCATCACGCTGGCATGATTGTCTCCTTTGGCTGTAGCCGGTATAACACTGAGTTTCTTCAACTGGAGGGTGTCATCCTTAAAATAGCGGCATAGTATTTTCTTCACGTAATCCTTGGTGAGCCATGCTGGACCGTTGTTGATAGTCTCCTCCGACATTATGTGATCTCAACGTTAGCTCGGTTGCTTGAGAACTGTAGCTTTTCCTAAAAATTTCTGGGCTTTTATCGTCTCACTTAGGGACTGTTTAAAACATTTTATTTAATCTCCTCAATAAAAAAAGCTTTCAAACTTTTTTGTATATATCGTACTTTTTTTGTTGACTTAATTAATGAATTTTAACACGAGTTATTTTAATAGAAAGCTCATTATACCCGTTACTCGTAGAGTAAAAGGGTATATTGTATTCGTGCAAAAGTATGTAACAGGTAGAAGGAAGCGTTTCCGACCCTAGAAAGTATATATATTCTTGTTCAGGATCACTAGCCGAGTCGATCTAGCCATGTCCGTCTGTCCGTCTGTCCGTCTGTCCGTCTGTCTGTCCGTCTGTCTGTCTGTCTGTCTGTCCGTATGAACGCTGAGATCTCGGAAACTATAAAAGCTAGAAGATTGGCATTTTGCATGCAGATTCTAGAGTTCCTACGCAGCGCAAGTTTATTTCAAAGGGTGCCACGCCCCCTTTAACGCCCACAATCGCTTATATACGATTATAAAATTTAAATATTTCGGAAAGTAAAATGCGTTTTATTGTGTTTATCATACCTATCGAAATGTGGAAATTTTTAAAATCGGACCATTCGTTAAAAGTTATGCGTGATCAAGTTTCTATCTCCTCTCCTCTCCTTTACCTGGTAACGGTTCTGATAGTGACCGCTTGCGTTTCTTGTTTTAATTATGTTTTTAATGATTTTAATGATATGCTGAACTGAATAATTACGGAAATAACATATTTATCGAAGGATTACGGCTGATAAGGACGATAAGCATTTACATTTTATGAAGGCATAAAACTCTAGACATCTGTATGTAGAGATTAAGGTGGCTGCTGACTGGGACTTCAGATTTTTATTTAAAAAATCTTATATTAAATTGTTACTGAGTTCCAACAAAAAAGATTACATATCATCCAGTAATCCCCACTGCTCCAGATAGGGAAGTGTAAGATGCATCTTTTTGATGACGTCCTCCTGCTGAAATACATCATCCTTGAACCTCATTCCACTCTTGTCCTCGGAAATAATCCGCTCCAGGGAAGCCTCCTCCTTGCCATTGTACAGCATCAAGGGCTCGAACATCAGGGAAGCAAAAACAGCTGAGAAATAAGATAGATTTAGCCCAGAACTAAAATAGATGATGACAGTCTACCCACCATAGAAGGCTCTGTTCCGGAACTGTAACTGAAAGTCAAACAAACTCGGAATATGACCCGAATACTTGACTTTTTGTAAAGCATCTTTCAGTTTATAATAGTAAAATTGGATCAGTTTCGGCTGATTTTGCAGGCGGAGGTTGTCGTGTATGGATGTGGAGAGGAAATAGTGCAGATCGATGGCCGGAGAGTTCCACACGCTAAACTGAAAATCAATGAAGATGGCATTGGTGGGATGACCTTTGCCATCGTACTGGAACATAACATTGGTGGTCCAGAGATCCCCGTGAGTCAGGGTAACAAAGTCCCCGGGATTATTGGTGGTCGATCGCTCTCCGTAGACCATCACACGGTCGACAAGTCGGTCAATCTTCGCCTGGTAGCGTTGGCGAAGCTCCTGATCAAAGTTGAGGGATCGGGACAGGGCCTTTAGAAGATTCGTCATGACCGGTTGGTAGCCCCGGGTGTGTTTGTTGTAAAACCCACGATCATAGTTTTCTTTGAAGATGCCCAGTTTCCTCTCGGCCAGAACTGCTCCGGCGGCATGGAAGCTGGCCAGCTTCTCCAAAACCAGATGAGTGTGCTCCAGATCCAGTTTCTTTAGCCGGCAAGCCACTTTGTAGTACTCCAGCGAAAGGTCCTCGAAAATTATCGAATCTGTTGTTTTATCGACGTTAATAGTGCCCGCAAACAACCTCCGGGGATCCTGGATCTCCTCCTTTACCAAGTCCGCCATCTTGGGCAAAATCCGTTCGTACATGTCCATCTCCCGCGTGTAGACTCCATATTTTATAAGCATATGGCCAGCCGGATCTTTGTCGGGAAATGTGGTCTTTACCAGGAAGTTAGTGACTACCTTTTCCTTTGATTCATTCGTGGTGTACTCCACATTGATGCGGGTCATCACACTGGCATAGTTTTCTCCATTCGCAATGGCCGGCTGGATATTCAATTTTTCCAGCTTAAGGGAATCGTTTTCAAAGTAGGCGCTCAGCTTCTCTTGGACATAGTCCTTAGTAAGCCAGGAAGGTACCAGGTGGGGCTTTTCCTCAGGCATTGTGGGATCCTAACTGTAACTGGAAGCGTTTGTTACTGCTATTGCTTCGTCACTCACGGATAGCTTTTATAGAGCAGCTGTGGTCATAATAAAAGTAAAAACTTTTATTTAAAGAATCTCTCGCCGACTTGCTTAGTCATTGTCAGCAATTGAATAATTTTACCTAAAGTTCACCTCTCCGTATAACGCAAATACCCTAGGGTAAAGCAAAGTTAATCTAATGCCATTTTAAAAACCCAAAATCAGATTTCCAAAAATCGTCACAATTGGAAAGATTGCCTAGTTTCTTAAGTTGTATAGGATGGGAATCAGTTAGTAAGGTTTTTTTAAAAAATTGAATGTAAATAGTTGTAGAAAAAGTTAATGCAGTTATAGCCATTTTATCAGATTGCATTTATATGTTATAAAAGAACAGCCAAAATTATTTGTAAGGTAGCCAGCCTGTACTTTTAAACCACCTAAGCAGATTTTGAATGGGTATCGTTTAAATACAACAATTTGCTGACTCATGGAAGTGCTAGTACCTTGCTCGCCCGAATAATGGCGACATTTGTTTAGCTAGAGATTACAGTGGCCTTTGTATTTTATGGTGTTGTTATATACAAATTACGAGTAACAGAACTGAGTAATTGGGGATGAGTGCAGTACCAAATATGGACAAGAAATTCAAAATGAAATCTTAAGAGCAGGCTCTCTTTATTTTAAATATACATATCACTATAAGGAGTAAGAAATATTTGTCTATTTTCTAATAGATTTTTAGGCTCAACCAGAATTAGAAGTCCCAGCCGGCGTATTCCTTTACCACATCTTTGTTCTCCTTGCGATGACGGTGCACAGCACTAGCTTCTCCCTTGGCCACACACTTCTTGCGCTGCTCCCGCTTTTCCTTGATGTCCATGTTGCGACGTATTCGGTCGGTAATCACAGACGGAGCTATTGTGCTGGTTGTCGTAGAGTAAGAGCGCTGACTTCTTGCATCATTTAGCATTTGTTCGACCATTTTGAGGCGATACATGCGAGAGTTGGGATCCAGACCAACCAACTCAGGCACTTCGTCGGTATCCAGATCGTTGGAACTGATTGACCTGGCGTCTTCCGTAGCACTGTGTGCAGCTGGAGCTTCAACGACGGCTGGAATAACTTCTGGTGCTTCAACCACGGCTGGAATAACATGTGAAGTTTCAACCGGAAGGGAAACATCTACTTTCTGAGGCACTGTCTGATCGGAAACCTCAGGTCCTACAGTCAGATTACCCAGATATTGCGTACACGATTCAATGTAGCGACGCACCGCATCATCTGACTTTTGTGCTGGCTTGGTCTCGCTGTAGAACACCTCGTTCTCCACCTGACGTCGACATTCGTCAATCTCTACAGCTGCTGCAGTAACCAAGGTGGGAGGCTCTTCCTCCTCTTCAACATCCTCTCCCTCATCATCTTCATCTACTTGCTCCACCATGCCGTACTCCTGAAGCAGATCCTGCTCCATCTCCTTGGTGAAGCCATAGCCCGTGCAATGTACCTCGGCATCTAGATCATCTTCGCGCACCAAATCGCTGAACTTGGGGTAGTCTTCGCTTTCGTATCCAAATTTCCGACGAAACATTTCACGCACGCAGTTTACATCGCGATCGAAGAAGCTACAATGGAATCGCGTATTAATTACACAAAGAAATTTATAAAAACTACGATGGGAGATTAAAAGCTTGTAAGTATTTTCAGTCAGATTCCCACAAGAACAAATAGAAACTAAAGCTGAATTGATATGAATTTTCATATGAACAAGAGTACTTAATCCCTGAAATACTCACAACTCAGCATTCTCATGCGAGGTGGACATCATTTGAGGAAAATCAATCAGTATGGGCTTGCCGTCATCCGTCACCATTAAATTAAATTCGTTAAAATCGCCATGGATAACCCCGGAATTCCCCAGTCGAACAATCAGATTCATGAGGTCATCGTATACCTGTGGAGCATCAAGCAACTCATGAACTTGGGTCCTACGAGTAAACAAGCATTGTAAATCAAGTATAATAATCAAAAATAAACAATTTACATGGGCCAGCCCTTGACGAGATCCATAAGAACGCAGTGACGATTGAAATCGATAGGTTTGGGGACAGGAAATCCACGATCGTATAACGCGGACATGTAGGCAAACTCACGGGTGGCCGATATGCGAGACAGGTACAACCATGAGGCCTTGTGCCGGCGACCGTGGTAATCTCTCTTAGCTTTTACGTTTCTGAAGCAAGTGCGACCCAATCGGTGGAGTTTCAGACAAATGGCAGTACCCTCCTCATCACCTACAACATAGATATTGGACTCCTTGCCGATCCCAATCTGGTTGCCGAAGGAGCTCACCGATCCCCGCAAGGTAAGGGATTTTAAAGCCAGGTAATCGTAGCCCGTGTTGGTCAAGCGATAGCCATCATCTATGGGGCAGATTAAATTACTAATTGAAGAATTCCAACCTATAGTCATTCTTACACTTCTTGCCGCGCTCGTAGGCTAACAGCTTATGCTTGCAGAGCTCCTTGAGCAACTTGTGGACTCCACCCGTCTTCAGATTCGCAATGGCAGCAGCCAAAGGTCCGGGGACTAGCTCATGGTTTTTCATGCCCATCTCGATGGCCGTGAGGACGCGGAAGTCCTCCTTGTTGAGGTAGCGCAGTACTGTCACGTTTAATTTACCCATTTTCGTTTATTTTTGCAGTTTTAAAGTGCTTTACAATGCATTTATCAATGTTTTTGTTTTACACGTGCAGGCACTCTAGAGATGGAAGTATATCGATGACCACTAGGGCGATATTTTTGTATTTTTTAAATAAATTAATAAGAACCGATAAAATACAACATTTCAATATACTATTTCAAATTGCATTTTTAAACATTTTACTTAAATTATGTTCTTTCGGGAATGGGACAATCGTAGCAATGTTTAAATTATTAGAAATTATACTAATTTTTTAATTTATATTAATTTTTCTCGATTTTTTGAATTTTCGTTATTGCAAAAGATTCGTTGATAAAGCCTAGTATCCAGATCGACAAACGATTACGCTAGCGTAAAAACTTTAATCTTTCCAGTGTGGTCAAAGTTTCGAGAGTTCATCAGATTTAAGCGTGCTACGGTCGTACTGTCAATCAGCTGGGTTTGTTGACAAGCAGTTAACATTCAAATATCGTATTTGCGGGAAAGAGCCTTTAAATGATATTACCAAATACCTTGGCAAGACAAGTCCGCCGCTGTACAAAGATATTAAAAAACAATACAATTTAAATTAAACAGTTGTTTTTTTAATTTACTGATAATTATTTGTTAATTTAAAGTTCATAGCTGCACTTTTTATTGTGTTTTTTTTTACATCTGGACCTAAAAAACATTTTGCTCTGACAAGAGGCACCCCAGATAGTATTAATGTTATTTTGTCCTCACATGTAAACACCTGCAATCGACTTTTGTGAGTTTTTTGAGTTTTTCCTCCATTTCTTATAATGTTCAGTGAGAAGGCACGCCAAAAGATTAAATTTTTTAATCTTTTCGCTAGGGTTCACCCAAGTTAATTTCCGCAGACTGGCAACGCTATGGAATTTTTGGTATTTTTTCGTCGATCAGGAGACCGACGTGAAAAAAAGCCAAGTGAACGCCAGCTGTTTGCCTCCGCTCTTCTCATGACTGGCGTTCGTTTTCGTCGATCTGGATACTAGGCTTAAGAAAGAACCATTTCCAAACACAATTTTCTCGTCCTGACTGCAGGATACGCAAAAGAGCATTTGGGAGCGAAAGCTATATTTTGGCTTCTTGATGACAATAACTGAATCAAATAATTTTAAATAATTAACAAACTAATATTTTTAGATCCAATTTTACTAGCCAAATTTGGGAGAAAAAAAAAACCGATAGCTTTAGAAACAATGCAACTGGTGTTTTAATTCCGGCCAAATACGGTCTCACTTGGCCTGCACAATTTCATCAGAAAGAGACAAAAGTTGAGGACATGGCTGGAGAGGATCTGATTGCCCAATTCCAGGCGCTGGGGATGAGCGAGCAGAAAGCGAAGGAGACCCTGAAAAACGCCAACGTGACCAAGAACCTCCAACTTGCGCTTGCCGCGGCAGGGAGCGCTCCCTTGTCCGATGGCGTTGGCATGCTGATCTACCACATGGCCACCAAGCTGAAGCCTCAGACGGCGGAACAACTGCCGCTCTTGGTTCGCTACATTGTGGATCGCAAGCTGGACAACACGCAGCGCGTGGACGCCGCCCTGGAGTATGTGCTTAAGTGCGGCCAGACCCTAAAGGCTAACATCGATGCCCAGGAACTGGAGAAGGAGTGCGGCGTGGGCGTGGTGGTCACCCCCGAGCAAATCGAGCGCACTGTGCAGGCCAAAATCAAGGCCAGCTACAAAGACGCCTTGCTGGAGCAGCGCTACCACTTTAACTCCTTTAAAATCCTGCAGGACGTCCGGGGCGAGCTAAAATGGGCGGATGCCAAGTCCGTGAAGGCGTCCATCGATGTGGAGATCTTCGATCTATTGGGCCCCAAGACGGAGGGGGATCTAAAGCCACCCACCAAGCAGAACGAGAAGCCAAAGGCGGCGAAACCCAAGCCAGAAGCAGCAGCAGACGCTGAAGCAACGTCTGATGGAGCCACCACCATTGCTGAATTAATGAAGACAAAGGTAAACTTTCATGCTCCCGGAGAGAACTTTAGGGCCGACGGCTATGTGGTGACCGAGCAAACAGAGAGATTGCTCAAAGAGCATTTAGCGAGGACTGGCGGCAAAGTGCACACACGATTTCCGCCGGAACCGAATGGAATTCTGCATATCGGTCATGCGAAAGCCATTAACATCAACTTTGGCTACGCAGTTGCACACGATGGAGTCTGCTATTTGCGGTACGACGACACCAATCCCGAGAAGGAGGAGGAAAAATTCTTTTTGGCTATTAAGGAGATGGTGGAGTGGCTGGGCTACAAGCCCTTCAAGATCACCTATTCCTCGGACAACTTCCAGCAGTTGTACGAGTGGGCTGTGGTCCTTATCAACAAAGGATTAGCCTACGTTTGCCACCAGAAGGCGGAGGAATTGAAGGGCTTCAATCCCAAACCGAGTCCCTGGAGGGAGCGTCCCATTGAGGAGTCACTGAGGCTGTTCGAGGATATGAAGCGCGGCAAGATCGACGAAGGAGCGGCCACGCTGCGAATGAAGGTCACCCTTGAGGAGGGAAAGATGGATCCGGTGGCGTACCGCATCAAGTTTATTTCCCATCATCGTACGGGCTCCGATTGGTGTATTTATCCCACCTACGATTACACCCATTGCCTTTGCGACTCCATCGAAGATATCACCCACTCACTGTGCACCAAGGAGTTCCAATCGAGGCGATCCTCGTACTATTGGTTGTGCAACGCTCTTGATATCTACTGTCCGGTGCAGTGGGAGTACGGCAGATTGAACATGAACTATGCCCTCGTTTCGAAGCGCAAAATTGCCAAGCTGATCACGGAGCAGATTGTCCACGACTGGGACGATCCCAGGCTGTTTACGCTTACGGCTCTGAGAAGGAGGGGTTTCCCCGCAGAGGCAATCAACAACTTCTGCGCCCAGATGGGCGTCACTGGTGCCCAGATCGCCGTGGATCCCGCCATGCTGGAGGCGGCAGTGCGAGATGTGCTTAACATCACAGCTCCCCGGCGTTTGGTTGTCCTGGAACCGCTTAAAGTTACCATTAAGAACTTACCGCATGCGAAGCCCGTGCAGCTGGAGGTGCCTGATTTCCCCCAGAACCCACAACAAGGATCGCACAAGATCACCCTGGACAAGGTAATCTACATCGAGCAGGGAGACTTCAAGTTGGAACCTGAAAAGGGCTACCGCCGTCTGTCGCCCAATCAATCCGTGGGTCTGCGGCACGCAGGTCTCGTTATCAGCGTGGAGGAGATTGTAAAGGATCCGGCGACGGGTAAAGTAGTTGAACTTATCTGCACCAGCCAATCTGCCGAGCAGGCCGAGAAGCCCAAGGCTTTTGTCCAATGGGTATCCCAGCCAATTCAGCTAGAGGTGCGTCTCTACGAGCAGCTGTTCAAGCACAAGAACCCAGAGGATCCCAACGAGGTGCCCGGGGGCTTCCTGAGCGACATCAGCGAGCAGTCTATATCGGTGGCTGTGGCCTTCGCAGATAAGGCTCTTAGCCAATCCAAGGTCTACGACAAGTTCCAGTTCGAGCGAATCGGTTTCTTCTCCGTAGATCCGGACACCAACGCGGACCACATAGTGTTCAACCGCACGGTGGGCCTCAAGGAGGATGCGGGCAAGAAGTGATTAGCATACAGGAAATCAACGAACCACAGAAAAAAAAAAATCCGTGTCACATTAAAATTCGATTTACAAAATCAGCTCTTATTTTTTTCCCTCCACCATGATGATGTGGTAACCGAACTTGGTCTTGACCGGGGGATCTGTGTACACGGGGTTATTGACGGTGGAGATGGGAAGTGCGAAGGCGGCGTCTTGGAAAGGACCCACCATCGCTCCTCGGATTTGCCATCCGAGATCGCCGCCCTGGCGCGCCTTGTCCTCACTGTAAGCCGCTGCCACCTCAGGAAACTTCTGGCCCGCCTTCAGCTTCTCCATGGCCTCGGTGATCTTGCCTTGCTTTTCGCATAGGATGTGGCGCACCTTGACGGCATTACCTCCCTTCTTCTCTTTGCCGGCAGCTGCTCAAAGGTGGGAAAGTCATTGTTGGGTCTGGTTTTTGGGGATTTTATATGCACTTACACTTGTCATCGGCGGCTGGCTTTTTTCCGCCTTTCCCTGCGTCCTTGCCGCCCTTTGCGTCCTTCTTAGGTGGCATCTTTCTTTAATATTTCCTAGTTAACAAATTCCCATCAAATAAACAATAAATTCCGATGGAGCTGTCACATGTGGTCAGTGCTGCGAATTAACCTCAAATCTAGCTTTTTTTTAATATCTTTTTTATTAAAGCATTATAGGATTAAATGGGTATTTGGGTACAATACTAATTTAATTCTCAGTTTCAAAAAATCTATAACTCTTTAAGAATAATCCCTGATCATATCAAATTAAACTTCTAGAAACTCTGGAAAAGAAAGAGTCTATTGGATTTTAACGTAAGCCGCTCATGTATGGCTCAAATAAAAAAAATCAAATCAAATGTTTTAGCTTAAGAAAAGATATTAAACAAGAAAGTTCCGTTTGTTAATTATTGTTCAATATTTCAAATACTAGTTTATTCGGAAGGCGTACCTGCATTTTACTTGTCACCAATTTATTTTAAAATAAATGAAATAGAAATAATTGTTCCTAGTTTTTTAAATCACGAGGCAAGGCTTTATTTTCGATTTTATTTTTTTAAGAAGCTTAACTTTTTATAAACTTAAACAATTCCTTATCTTTTTATACCTATTTTAATGAAAAATTTGCAGCCCTGAAATAAGTAGGAAGCTATCGATATAAATGCAGCCTTACCTGCCCTCGCAGACGGTCACACCTCGCTGCACTTTCTAATCAGTTTGGTTCCAATCAGATTAAATAAACCTCCTAAAACAGATTATAGAATCCGGGCATTATCTCGCCTCTTGACCAAATGGAACTAAGCTGGGAGATAGTGCTCTGCGTGGGCATTGCCGTGCTGGTTCACGTTCTGGTCTACCTGTTCGTCATGGGCAAGCGGCCGAAGAGCATTGTTGGGCGTCATGTGGTGGTCACGGGCGGCTCCAAGGGAATAGGGCTCTGTCTCGCAGTGGAGTGCGCCATGAAAGGCGCCAATGTGACGGTGATAGCGCGCGACGAGAAAATGCTGAGTTAGTAATGTTTCGGGAAGGAGAAACCCCACCCAAAACCCACTAATCTATTTTACCCACTCATTTCCTAGGCGGAGCTGTGGCTCTGATGGAAGTGATTCGTCAGAGACCGGATCAAAAGTTCCAGTACAAGAGCCTGGACATTGGCGGCGACTATGAGCAGGTGGCCCAAGTCCTGGGCGAGATAGAGGAGAATTTCGGCCCCATATACACCCTAATCAATTGCGCCGGCATGGCCATTTGCGGGGTGTTCGAGGAGGTCTCGGTCCAGGATGTGCATAAGCTAATGAACGTCAACTTTTTTGGCACCTACAACTGCACACGGTATGTCCTGCCCAAAATGAAGAAGGCGGGCGAGGGCATTATTGTGATCACAGCCTCACAGGCGGCGATGTTTGGCATTTACGGCTATGGACCATATTCGGCCACGAAGTACGCCCTAAGAGCCATGGCCGAGACGATAGCAATGGAGTCCCGGGAGCACGGAGTCAGCGTTACATTGGCCATGCCCTGCGATACGAATACGCCCGGATTCGAGGAGGAGGAAAAATCCAAGCCAAGGGAGACCAAAATAATCTCGGGTGGAGGAGGTCTCATAGAGCCAGAGGTTATGGCCAAAGCTATACTTAAGGATGCCTTGGTAAGTCAGTAACTATGTATTATGTTGTGCAAAATAAGTATTTGATTCGAGGAAAACTGCCAATATTACACTTTCTTGAATCACTGTCTTAAGCATTTTTCCTCTTTTTCAGAAGGGAAATTTCACATCTACGGTAGGAGCAGAAAGCTGGCTAATCACAACTTTGGGTGGAGCTCTACTTCCTTGGGATGGCTTCTTTACCAATATCCTGCATGCCGCCGTTCTAGGACCACTGCGACTTGTTAGCTACGGCCTGCACAAATACTTCAACAGCGTCATACGCAAATGCGCTCAAGAAGATAAGGGCAAGGCTGGATCAGAATAGTAAAGCAAGTAAAAGCTTTACTGTCTCAATGGCTTTTAAGTATTCCAAGTGCCCAGTACATAAAATCGCGTGTTCATTGTAAATTATTCCAAAAATGCAAATGTTTCGCATTATCAGCTATTTTTATATATGTATTTTCCAATTGTAATTATTGTCTTTCTGAACTTTTTTCCCATATATATATTTCTATTGTGTTTTGTAATCGACAATAAGTGCGCTTAAACTTTTGGCTTAATTTAAATAAAAACTAATTATAACGTTTAAAAAAAAAACCCATTTGTCCAAAATTAAGGTGTAATATCGCACAATATAAAAGTTGTTCCCTTATCAAAAGTGGTTTATATCTTAATGTCGTACAACAACTACATTAAGTGCTCGAAAGCGCGATTAGATAAACACAAATTCCACGCCTCAAAATCCATTTTAAATAGGTCAAAATTAAACAAATGATTAATTTGGTTTTCTTGTGTCTTCTTTTATTCATAAGACGCACCCAGTGTACACTTCCTATAGTTTCAGTTTTTACTCCGCCTTTTAACATTTTTTTATAGTTAACGCTAACAAAAATTGTATAATCATAATGCAAAATATATATGTTTGTTTATATATTTAGGCATAAATTGTTATAGCATCTAAGCATGATAATCAAAATATTTGTTTTCAAATACAGTAATTCTACTTTTTGAATCGAAAAATCATTAAATTATCGTTAGGATTAGGATGAAAAATTAAATTAGAGCTGATCTTTTGCCTTTCGGTATCGTTGGGGATTTACAATAGCTAAAAAAGCATTGTAAATGAATATTAATTTAAACAAGCATTAAACAATTAAACAAGGTATTTTGCACAAGACGCTGTACGACAACTCAACAGAGAAAAGAAAAATGCTACACAAACCGAAAAGGAAAATCATATTATAAGCTTGGTTCTGGTTGATGTTTTGTTTCTGGTGTTGGTTTCCATTCCGTGCTGCTTTTGGTAGCTTCCTCTAGTAGTCCTCAATGGCAATGATCTGCGGTGGTTTGATAGACGATGCTGTTGATCCTCCCACTGTTGGCGACCCCACATCCTTGGTCGCTGCGCTGTCGCTAGTTGTTAATGGTGGGACTGCAGCTGCAGAAGATGCCGTTGAAGGATCGCCTGTTCCCGCTGCCGTCGCCCGTGTGTCCGGCGTCTGTGCGGCTAATTGTCACTTTGAATTGCCTGCCACGGAGCCGGGTCCGGGTCCCGCCAGGTCGTTCACCCGCTGGTAACGTGGCTTGTTGCGCGTGAAGGGCAAGTACTTGTACTTGATCATGTGCTTGATCTGCCGTTTCATCGTGATGCAGAACAGCGTGATGAAGTACATGACCAGGATGGGCCAAAACACTGGCACATTGAAGAATTCGAAAAACGTGCAGATCAGACCGATGAGCGTGCTTTTCGCCACCGACAGCCAAAATTTGAACTCAGGTAGGCGTCGGATGAATGGCCGGAACTCTTCGTTGCTGCGCGTGGGCAGATTGGGTCCCTCGTCCTCGTCGTCCTGCGAATACGGATCGAACTCCGGATCGATTTTGGGCGTTAAAAAGGCGATGAAAAGGTTTAGATGGTAAATCCCTAAAGCATAACACACGATGTACCAGCCCTGGTGGATAAAAATCCGCAGCACGAAGAGCAAGAGCAGGAAGCCGGCAAACACCCAGCGCATCCGCGTGTGCGGTGTGCTCCGGTCTAAGGTGGATTGATAGGTCTGTGAAACAAAAGTTAAAGAATTATCTAGAGTCCTGAGTCCAGCAAGGATTACATACCTGTGAAAGGCGCTGAAAGAACTTCTTGACGCCACCGCCACTGGCAGCGCTGCTGTCCTCGTTCATCATGGTCGTCTCGCTAGCCTTTCATGAATCTCCAGCCCACGACTTTAATGTTGACTTTGACGCTGTCGCCGTTCCCGCTGCTCACGTGTATCGATTCGGTGGCTGTGTTCTTTTCGGGGGCAGGGGCAGGGGTCGCCAGAAAGGGGCTAACAAAACACAAAACAGGCCAACTGGTGTGCTCCAATCGCTAATTATTCTCTAATTTCATGTTCTGTACCGCCCGTCTTCGCCTTCGCCTCCTTCTTCTTCTTCCTTGTTGTAGGGCTCTTGCCACTGTCAGTGTGTTGAGATTGCTATTTGCAGTGCCTTTTGCCAAGATTATAGGATCCGTAGGATTTTATTTCCAATGTAGTACGGTCCTGTGCGGTAACTAATTTAATTACACTAGAGATTTGTCGGCAATTTATTGTTCTTTTTTCACACAGAGTTCACCACGTCATTATGCTCTCTCAGTGGCAGGGCTGTCAAACTATCGATGGCGCTTGCGATAGTCGACGTTGGTGATGGGACAATCGATTTCCAAGCGACTATCGCAAAGGGTATTTAAATAATTAACTTTTAAATAAGTTATATATTTTAGATAAACTTAAATTATATATTTATGAAATCAAAATATAAAAGGCTCACTCTTGTTATGCATCCAGACGTTTGATGCATTTTTCTCTTTAATGTACCGATTGTTTGAAGGCGCCTGTACTATTAAAATTAGAATTGTTAACATATAGCTGCAGGAGTATATAAACTTCTGCTTTCCAAAGTTTGTTTCCGCTTTGGTTTTCTAATTATGATTTTATTTTCTGTACGGTTATTTGAGTAAAATACTGGTTTCAAAAATATTTTCAATTTTTCGAAATACTATCGCCTAGGTGATGGCGATATTACTTCGAATTTTGTAATATTAACTTTTGGTTCAGTAAACTTGCCCGCAAATTAGACAATAATATAAAATGCACTTATAAAGATTATCAAAGTTTTTATTATTAGATGAAAATTGCGCATTTTCAACAATTTCCGATACTTTTTCTTGACATACTATCTTATAAACTCAATCGTAAACATGCTACATATATTTAGTTCCAGTTTCCTTACGAGCTGTCCTGCTCCTCCGCCGCATCCTCCTGATCGCTGTCCAAGGCCTTAGCACGTTCTATACAGGAGTTGACTTTTTTGAAAAACTCGTCGGCCGTTTCCTCCTTGCCGAATCGACAGGCCAGGCGTTCCAGAACGCCCTCGTTGGCCACCTTGCCCTCCGCGTCCACGGCGTAGTTGTAGCCGGCCCACAGGAAGCTCTTCTTTTGCTCGTTCATGTAATCCATCTGCATAGAGCCGGAGATCTTCATGTTAAGCACCAACTTGTGGATCTGTTCTTGCCGCATGACCAATCGGAATGTCTGCAGCTCCTGGTGCTCCAACACCTTTATCTCGCCCACGCCTGTTGATGATTGTAGTTATTAATAAACTTGTTCATTTGGTTTAAAGAAATTAAACTAAAACTTACCCCGTTCTTTCCACTGCTTGGAGTCGGGGTCATAACGATAGAGCTTCGCCCGCTCGCCGTAAAGCTTAGTCTCGTTCTCCTCTCCCGTGGTGACCACAATCTCGTCCGGCAGCTCCACAATAGGATCGTAGTGCGGGTCGTAGTTGTCATCAGTGGCGCCGTCTCCATCCTCATCGCCATCTGCAGCCGTGGCAGACTCGTTTTTGCCTGTCTGCGGCGAAGACCCGAAATTTTTGAAGGCGTTCTGGTGCGTCAGGTTGTAGAATCCGCCGCCGGACTTGTCAAATCCTACTGCCGGTTTATTTACCAAATCGGCAAATGTGTTGCCCGCTTTGTTTCCCAAGTCAGCAAATGTGGTGGTTGCCGGCTGCGTTACAGACGCCGCATCGTTCTTGTCCTTTGTCTCTGTTGCCCCCTGATCTGGGGTGGCATCTGTTTTTGGTCCAAAGATGGACGCACTGCCGGTACCACTGCCAAACACAAAGCTTCCGGCGGGTGCTCCTCCGAAAACACTGGAGCTACCACCAAAGATGGATGTTTGTCCTTCCTGGCTTGCTGGTGCTTGGGTCTCCACTTTGGGACTTCCAAAAGCATTGCTGCTTCCGAAAATGCTTGGGGTACCACCGAAGATAGACTTTGGCGCTTCTTTACTGTCTAATGGCTGCCACTCAATTTTTGGGACTCCAAAAGGATTAGGGCTTCCGAAAAATATGGACTTGGGGGCGTCTTGGTTGGCTGGTACTTGGGAATTCACTTTAGCGCCTCCGAAAATAGACTTAGAGGATTCATTCTTCTGTTCCCCACCTCCGAAAATGGATTTCGCTGAATCATCACCCTGATTTTGGTTCGATGCGCCGCTCCCAAAAATAGATTCCAGTACGTTGCCTTGTCCTCCGCTGGAGATAGATTTTTGCAGATTGGCAAAGGGTGCGGCAGTTCCTCCTGACTGTGATTTATCTGAAGTGCAAATTAATTAGCTAAATGTTGTTTTAATGGGACCCCCCCATTCTCAGTTTCAAAAATTTTTTTTTTTGTTTTTTATTTAATTTGAACCTGTTCAAGAATGTTCCTTTAAAATTTCAAATGAAAATTTTTAAAACTGTTGAAGATATAGCCGATTTATTTTGGAAGCCTCAAGCGACGGCCATAGCTTCTCAAAACTTTAAACGCGTTTTTCTCGAAACAGTATTTTTACGACTGGCGTAGGATCGGTTTCAAATTTTAATACGTTTTTCTATGCATATATAGCTAAAGCATGAACTAGGATAAATTAAATCGGTGAAGATCTTCTTTACTTTTTACCTTGATTTGTGGCTGAAAAGAAGGCGATTTAAAAAAAAAAATGTTCAAAGGTGGCGGACCTTTTGTCCGAATTTAAAAATCCTAGTTCATACATATACTCTTCCTAATCCCGTTGGAATTTTTGGTTTCAGATGTTCCGACGAAAAGATCAGCTTTTTTTCAATAACAAAAAAAAAAAAAAAAAGGGGGGTCCCCTTAAAAGAGAGGCAATTTATCACTTACCCGTGCTGCCAAATAAGAATGTCGAACTGGGCGGTTTGGTTCCCTCCGACACGGACAAATTACTGAAGCTGGAGAACGAAGAGTTCGTTGTACTCAACGAACTGGCTTTGAATATTGAAGTGGCAGAGGTGGGAGGGATAACAGATGGCTGAGGGAGAGTCAGGATAGGCAGGGTCATAGGAAGGGGTGGGTTTACATCGCTGACAGAGAAGCTTACAGACGAGGCATTGCCGAATTCGAACTTTTCCGGATCGCAGCCCCTACAGTTTTCCTCGCCTATATGGTCCTGAAGGGGATTTTCTTTCGAATTATCACTGGAGGACAGGGTTGTAAAAGCGGATGTGACTGTTGAATCCGGGCCTTCTTCTAACGCCCTAGCGGTGCCATCGAGGGCGCTTTTAACCGCGTTGTGGAAGCCTTGGGCCACCTCCTGGTTCTTGAAGCGCAATGCAAACCGCTCCAGGACACTTTCACCCTCGCTAAAATCATGGACAGCAAACAACCACGAGGTCTCGGTCTTTGGCTTGTAGACCACATTCGAGTTCAGCACATGGTTGAGACAGATCTTGAACACCTGCTCCCGCCGCATTACAACGCGCAGCTTCTGAGTCTGTCTGTGGCGCAGGATCTTCACATCGCCCAAGCCGCGCTCCTTAAACTCGCCCTCGGTGAGACGATACAGCTTGGCCTTGTGCACGTACAGCAGCTCCTCATCCTCCTCACCGGTTTTCACATCGATCTGAAACAACATTTATCAATAAAAACAATTTTTGTTAAGGGGATGATTATCTTACCTTATCGGGTAAGGGGATCACTGGTGCAAAATAAGCGTTGTTCTCTTCCTCCTCCTCGTGAGAATCGTTATCTTCGCCCTCATTGGCCGCAGGACTCTTTGGCTGAATTTGGGTGGGCTTGGGCATGGAGAATGTAAAGCTGCCGGCGCCGATTAGGCCAGGAGGTGCAACAGGTGTCGCTACTGGTGGAGCTGCAAATTTGAAGCTTGAGGATCCAAACACACTGCTGCTCTTGCTGGGTACATCGGGATCCTTATCCTTGTTACCCGCTGCAGCAGCTCCAAACCAAAGCTAAATTGCGTGGTAGCGGGTAGGGTAAGTCCTGATCCCAGTGTATTCTCCTTTTTCGGTACAGTATCATCCTTAGGCGTTTCGCACGCGCTGCAGTAAAGGGACTCTCCGGTATTGTTTACGTAGCAAGCGGAGCATGACCAGCTGCCGACCTTGGGCTTAAAGGCGTCCCCAAAACCAGCTTTAACTTGAATCTGAGGAGCTGAGGCCGAGGCAGTCACAGCTGCCACCACTGGCTTTTCCTTGACCTCCTCCTTGGACTGTGTGACTCCTCCGAAGCTAAATCCGCCAGTGGAAGGAAGAGTTGCGGGTGCAAATCCGAAAGAGAACTTGGTAGCAGAATTAGTTGTAAGATTCAAAGCATTGCCTTGATCCAAGCCCGATTGCTTGGGCGGCACAGTGGCATCTTTGGGCTCCTGGCAGGCGAGGCAGTACAGCTGATCTTGACCATTGGTGGTATAGCAGGACTGGCAATTCCAACTGCCTGCCTTGGGCTTGAAGGCATCCCCAAAGCCCTTTGTTGGTTTCACTTTCTCCTTTTCTTCGGTAGCAGAAGTAGCGTTTTCCTGTTTTTTTGGTTCGTTTTCAATGCTCTGTTGAGCTTTCTGCACGGCATCGAGGAACTCCTGGCAGACATCGGTCGACTTGAAGCGCACTGCAAGCAATGCGGTGGTCAACTCCTCATCAGAGTAATCCTGAGCGGCCCATGTTACGGCGGCCTTGATATTCAATGCTGCAGTGAACTTTGTCTCGGGCATCAGGCGCTGATTGCAGCACAGTTTGTGAACCTGCTCGCGGCGCATCAGCAAACGCACCTGGTTGGGATTAGAGCGATCGCGCAAGAGCTTCATATTTCCAAGTCCGCGTTCTTTCCACTCATTGGCCTCCCTGTCCCAACGCAGAAGCTTTGCTCGGTGCTCGAAGAGCACATCCTCGTTCTCCTCCCCCGTGACAACTTCCACCAGTTCGGGCAGGGCAATAACCGGCGCAAACTGGGCAGTGGGCACGTAATCTTCCTCAGCGTCCGAGGTGGCAGATTTGTTTAGTTGTGGTTGCTGCGGCGTCTGACTTTGCAATGTATCGTTCTTGACCAAAGCTGTGGTAAAGAGTGTGCTGTCGCTGTTGTTGGAGCCAAGTGCGGAAACGCCGCCGAAGGAGAGATTTCCAAACGGAGAGGCTGTGGAACCACTACCGAGTCCTGAAATGGCTCCATTTCCCGTAAAACTAAAGTTGGCAAATGGCGCCGGAGCTGAAGGCGCTGATGATGTAGGTGCAATACTGGGCGCTGAGATGGTTCCAAACAACGATTTGGCCACCGCTGCTGGAGCTGCAGGTACCGGATCGGATTGAGAGGGTTTGGTTTGCTCCTGAGGCTTGCCTAAGAGTGAAATAGGAGCCGGCGTGCTGGTCACAAAGCTCTTTGGAAGACCGAATGCGGCAGGAGCAGATTCAGCTATTTCCTTGGTGGTCTTCGGAAGCTCCACTGGTTTCTCTGCCGGCTTAACCTTATCTGACTTGGCCGCCGCCTGGCTCGCATTAGTAAACGCCAACCTGAACTCTTCAGCCACCTCAGCCGTCTTAAAACGCACAAGGAATTTCTCCAGCGTGACATGCTCATCCGCAAAGTCATTTGCAGCCCACAAGAACGATTTCTTCTCCTTGTCCTGGCTGGATGTAGCCAGGCTCATGTCTGCATTGATCTTGTGATTGGCACACACCTTGTGGGTTTGATCGCGACGCATTAAAACGCGCGACACACCAGTGGTATTGTCGCACAGAATCTTTATCAGACCAGTACCCCGCTCCTTCCACTCCTTGTCCACGAAGCGGAAGAGCTTGGAACGGTTGCTAAACTTCACCTCCTCGTCCTCCTCGCCGGTGCGAACCTCCACTTCGTCGGGCAGTGGGATGATGGCCTGGAAGTCTGGTCGAGCATCGTAGTCTTCCGCTGAGGAGTTGTCTGCTTGCTGACTCTTGTTAGGATCACTAGCTCCACTTTGGTTCACCTCCGCTGCCTCTCGTTCCTGTTCCATCTGTTTTTCGGCTGCTGCTTTAGCCACCTGGGACTTAAAAGAGAATGGACTTTCGGAAGATTTTGTGCCAAAGTTAAAGACAAAAGCTCCTGTGGCGGGAACCGATGGCTGAGCTTGTTGTTCCGGGGCCTGCACTAAACTGGCCTTTATATGTTGCGGTGGAATGGTCACACTCAGGGTAGGCTGCACACTGGCACTCGTTGGCTTTGGCAATGGGTCAGAGCTGGTGATGACAACATTGGCTGGTGGCTCCTTTTCCACGGGCTGGTTGTTCAAGGCCCGATTAAACATTGCCGGAACACTTACAGCAGCGGGGGCGGGCACTTGGGGTAACTGAATAGGAGCGGTAACAGGAACTGGCACTCCAGGACTCACAGATGCGACCAGTGGGGCAGGTGGAACAGCAGGAACTGGCGCGGATGGAGCACTCAAAGGCTTAGACTGCGGCACCTGAATGGGTGAAGCCCCGAAACCAGGCGCTGAAGAATTGAAAAAACTGGGAGTTGTCAATGGAGGCGCAGGTTTTGGCTCCAATAGATTTTGAGGAGCCGGGGCTGGCCCTGGCTGAGCGGAGGGCGGTACCAGACTTGGGGGCGGTACAAGACTTGGGGGCGGCTGGGTAAAGTTTCCCAAGGCGTCGATGTAGGGCGCTCCTGAAGTCCCTGTCGGCGGTGGAAAAATGCTGGGAAGTCCAAAGTTGGGATTCCGGGGTCCTACAATAAATTATACATCAGAAATATGTAAATGGATTTTAATACTTGGGTCTTACCAAATATATTGGGGGGTGGAATAGAACCTGGAGCGGGTGGTGTACGCATGAACTGGGCTTGGGCTTGAGCCTGAGCGGCGTAGTAGCTGTACATCTGGTTCTGGTTAAACATAGGGTTTCCATAGGGTCCCGGCAGAAAGCGATCCTGAGCGGACGGCGTGTTCGGTACGCCGTTGTAGAAACCAGGAGTAGGTCCGCCATACGGATTGGGAACGAATTGATGCACTGCAGCTTGGTTGTGGTGCTGCTGCTGTTGTTGTTGTTGCTGCTGCTGCTGGTGTTCTGCCAATGCATCCTCAATGATAAACAGATCATCTAATCCCAAAGCGGATGCAGGATCCACGTCTCGCGTTGGCGTGTCTCGACTGCTGATCTTGATCTTCTTGAGCAGATCCTCCAGACCAGTGAACTTCTCTGTAAGGGTTTTGATTTCCTGGCGCATGGCTTCCATTCCCACGCTCACGTCGTCCTTAAGCACACACAGCGACTTACTGATCTGTTTGACAGCCTGCTCCATCTCCTGACTTGGCTGTGCTACAACAATGGGAGTCACAGGAGCGGGTTCAATCTGGCGACGCGATCGATTGGCAGATAGGGCAGCTCCAGAATAGAAGTCATCTTCAGCATCCTCATAGGTGGACGAATTGTTGTGTACATCCGGGCTTCCGAAGCTATCATCTATGGCTTGGTTACTTCGATTCTGCTGGCAACGTCGTAGCTCGCGTTGGATAACCGTGCTGAGTGGGTGTTTAACATCGTTTCGAAGCAGCTGCTGCGTTTGTTGCAGGCACTCCTGCCGCCGCTCCGAGAAACGCGCCCGGGAAACGCGAGCCGTCTTTCCGGAATCCTCAAGCAGACGGTACGCCTCCGCTTGCATATAGGAGGCCATGGGCAGGTTAATACCCCGCACCTCGTCCACAAACTGCTCGTACTGGCCCGCCTTAAACATTTTCGCGCTAAAATAGGTAACGGCGTGCTCGGCCAGTGATTGAAGCTCTTGCCAAGCTGCCGTTGAGGCGGCGGATCCGTACTTAAAAACGCGCACAAAGGGATCCAGTTGCTGAGTTTGCTGACGACGCAGCATTGTAAATCCTTGCCGGTATAGGGTATCAATGCGTGCCTCCAGTGAAGCACGGTCCCCGCGAGACTGTAAGATTTTTCCGAGCTGGAAGATAATAATAGCATCCGCCTTGGGTCCATTTACCCCGCGAACCGCCTCCAATCCTACTTGCAGTTGGGCTCGTTGCTCGGCACGATTGCCCTCAGTGGTCAGCTGGTTTCTGTGCAGACGCAACACCAAATCCCACCAATTGCTTTGCTCTGATGCGGCAAGTTGTCCCAAAAGATTGGCATACGGCATCATGTGCGGCCGAGTGGCAGCATTGCGATTGCCCAAGTTGGAGCTATCGTACGTTTCTCGCTGAAGCTGCAATCTCCGCTGGGTCTGGATAACGGTGGCATAAAGGTATATGTCCACATCCAACTGGCTGATCGAGTCGTGACCGCAGTAGTTAAGGTTCTGCTTCACATCCTGCCGGAAGCCCTCGTAAAATAGGACACGTGGAGCTTCTCCTAGATTGTCGGGTTCGTTACCCAGCGCTAGGTAGACGTGTTGGGCCAACGACTGCGGCGGCAGCGACAACGCCTGCTGTTCGCAGGTCTCGATCTCAGCTAGATTGGGCCACTCGAAAAGGGGCAGCTGCAGTCGTGGATAACGCACCAGATGCGAGGACTGATCCTTGAGCTTGTGTTCGGCGTGGGTAAAGAGCAGCTGGTAAAGCTGACGGCGCCAACTTTTGTCCAGACACTGTTGGTGAGCGCAGGACAGCAGCTCCTCGGAGTCGCCAAACAATCCGGACAGGGTCTGGGTGGGGGCTTGGTTCTCAATGAGGTTATTGTTCTCCTTCTGGTTCTCATTGTCTGTCCGTGAGCGTTCCAGACATCCCAGTAGGGTGCGTCCAAGCTGAGCGCAACGGAAGGCTCCCTGCTGGCGCCACAGTTGCATCAGCTGCTTTTGCTCCGCGTCGCAGTGCTTCATCCAGTGGTGGGCATGCGTCTCCTGTAGCGGTCGCACCTGGTAGCCAAGCAGCAGAAGCGGCAGCACTGAACGCAGCGTGTTCATCCACTTGTTCTTGTTCCCTAGCAGTTCCCGTTTGAAGATCAGCGCCACCGCGTGGAGTAGCAGTTGACCGGTATAGTGCTCGGCACAGGACTGGTGCAGTTCCCGCTGCGGGGCATCGCCCGCTCGATCTATCACGTTGCTGAACTTGTGCAGGTACTGATCGAGTCGAAACAGTTGGCTGCTGCTCTCCGCCAGTCCATTTGCCGCCTCCAGTGTGAGCTGCATGAGGCGATCGAGGGCGTGGAGCGCCAGCTGCCAGAAGCGCCAATTCTTCTTCACATCCTTGGTAAGCTCGATTTTCGTGAGCATCACCCAGACCATCTCGTACCATTCGCTCGACTGACTCGTACATCCCTTGGCCTCGAGTTCCGCTTTGAAAGCGTAGTTAAAGGCCTGATCCAGTTTCTTCTTCTCTACATAGCTCCGCAGCAGTCGCACTCGTACATGGAAGTCCTGGGGACGTGCCTGTAGCTCCTTGTGCATGAGCAACTCCAGGGTGTTGTCCTCGCCATCTACAACACCATCTCCTGCGCCGTTGCTTTCCTTGAGATTAACCCGCATTCGCAAGGCGAAGACCAGTTCGTTGTCGCTTAAATCCTCGCCAGCGGCCAGATCTAGCCAATACTTGGCTTGATCCGTGTTGAAGACGCCCTTCTCGTCGACCAGAAGTTGGCAGGCGTCCTTAATCACATCGTGCTGCCTCGGACTGAGCTGGATGCAACGCTGTAAGTGCTGCAGAGCCTTCTGCATGTCGGGAGTCTTCAGTTTGGTGTAGCAGTATGCAATCAGCTTGTGGGCCACAGCCTCGTCCTTTACCCTCAGATAGCAGTTAAGATACTCGATAGCCTTGGGGTATTCCTGGATCTTATTGTACATACGGGCCACTGCCAGACCTTTTATATCACGCTAAAAATTAAACATTTTAGTGATTTGTCATGTAAACATAAACATACGATTTTTGATCAGTAGTCAAATATTCCTCATACTATTTTCTGTAAAAGTATTTACATATTTGAATATAACAGAATTTACATTAACTTTTTAAAAGGAATTTTAAAAGAGAACGATTAGTCGGGGATATCAGATAGTTACTCAGGTAAAGGGAGTGCGAGGGAGATGGAGATAGAAACTTTGATCACGCATAACTTTTTAACGAATGGTCCGATTTCTTCTACATTTCGATAGATATTGATAAACACAATAAACTGCATTTTTTTCCGAAATATTTAAATTTTATAAAATCGTATATAAGCGATTGTGGGCGTTAAAGGGGGGTCTTTTTAGTTTCTGTGTAAAAGTTATTTACATATTTGAATATAACAGAATTTACTTTATTAACTTTTTTAAAAGGAATTTTAAAAATAATCATTTTTGTCGACACACCACCCTGGTTTTCAATTCCGAAGCGGGAATGCCAAGACATTAGAGGGTTGGCATTATAATCATATTTTGAGGTACAAGTTTTGATTTTATTTTAAGACAGACCTTTTCAGATTCAGCAAGGGAATTAAAAACTACCAAACGAACTCAAACTAATTCTAAATAATTTATAATTTATTTGGTGAAGCGGCTTTTTATGTTTAGTTTAACATTTTTAAACTATCGTTTTTTAAGAGTTAAATGTATGTAAGTGTTGGTATTGGGGTGAATAAGATTATTTTTTTTCTAATACAAAGAATCTCTACTGTAACAAAAAATAAACCAATATTTTAACAAGTTAAATATTTAATTTAAATATTTTCGTTACCAAAAAATATTTCAAATATCTTGTTACATTTTACGCCGTTCTACATATTCAGTGCCCACTGTAAATGTAAATTAAAATAAGCGACAGCTTGCCGCCTACATACATAACCTCACATCTCTATTTTGATTTAAATCGAGAGGGGACAACAAAAAGCCTTGAAGCTGGGAGAAAAGCGATTTCTTTGCAAAAATATGCGAAATGCTGGCGCCGCACGAAAAGCGCGCATTTTTCTTTTCGATTGCAAATACGCCAGCCAAATGACGCCGACTACACACACAGACGCCACACACAAACGCGCGAATTTAATGGCGGCGCCTTCGATTTCGCAACTGATTTTTTGGAGATTCCGATGCACGTTTTTAGTTTATTTACCTCATTTCCCGGCGGAAGTTTTCCCAACAGTTTGTGGACATGCTCGTCCACTTCCTTTCGCGTGGTGAACATTTCTGTGCTGTTTTAAACGCTTATAATTCGCAATAGTTTCGTCCCCGCAAAAATGTGCTTCGCGCTCGATTCTTCTTCACTCGTCATCCGATCGAGTCGGATTCCTCGAACATTAACGCACAACGAGCGGAAAATTATTTAGCTCCGGCTCGGCAATCCCAGTTGCAGCACTCTGCACGGACTTTTCGTACAGATCAAATCGTTTATATCACTAAATACTACTTTAAAATGTTGCCTTGCAAACTCGGCCAACAAAAAATACATATGCAACACCGGGACTGACAATTAGTGTGGCTGTAATGTTTTCCATTACAAATACCAGAGCATTCAGTTCGGCGGTCAATATTTTAAGATATTGATTTTTAAAACAGAAAATACGAAGAACCTTGTTTTTATGCAGGAATTAATATTTAGTTCCGTTTGCAAGTATTAAAACTGATGCTCATCTAAGAATTTTAATCGCTTTAACAATTTTAAAATTTTTAATGAACAGAATATTTCTTCTGAACAGAAAGTATTTCACATTGAAAACAATGTTAATTTTTTGTAAAACACCCTTTTATCGATTATAAATTCATACTTGTGAACTAATAAATAAATACATTTTTAAAAAAACTTCAAAAATCTACTTTTTACAAATTTCGTTCAAATACATTTTCAGAGCTGTGAAATCAATCTATTTCTAAGTTGTAATTTCATAAAAAAATTAAAGAAATCTTATAGAATGTTAAAAGAAATAATTTTGATTTTATTGTATTCAGTACTTTACTTCATTTGCACTTTCCAGAAGAGTAGTTTCCTATCAGATACCGCACTGATATACGGCAATCGCTGATGCCAGGCCATTCCGCCAAAAGTTTTTAGGGAAGCCTCGAGCAATGGAACCGTGGATTTGGCTGCGAACACCTTCAGCGTAAGGCCAATGATCATGGCGATGACCATTTCCGAGCTTCCTGGTGCAAATCGTACCACTCGGCCGCAATCCTCATGAACCTGCTTCACATCCGCAGGCACAAAGGGTCTGTTAAGATCCCAAGTAATGACATCCCCGCCAGCGAGAGAGGTGATAAAAAGCCTATTGCTGTGGGCCCAATCTGCGGACATTAGCGGAAACTTCGGCGACTCCACGGAGATAACAGTCTGCTTACTCCTCACATTGTAAAGATGGATGATTCCTATAAGAAGATTCCTTAGTATGAAGGCTGAAGGTTAAAGGAGTAGTCCCACCTTTCTTCTCCGCCACCAGCACCTTGTTGGGATCCTCGGGGTGGCTCTTAATGGACATTCCTGCAGAGGACAGGCCGAAGGTGATCACATTCTCCCCGGCTCCAGTGGTGGTCCAAAATCTGCAGGTGAAGTCGTCGCTGACGGAGGCCAGCAGCTCGCCCTCGCAAACCCAGGACACATCGTTCACATAGTCTCCATGGCCGAGAAGCAACTGAACCGTATTGAACTGGCCCAGATCGGTACGGAATATATTCAACTGGCTGCCGTGGGCGGCGCATATAGTCACATTGTTGGGTGTGCAATTTAGTGAGGTGTCCGGCGAAAAGGCCAAGGCACTGACGCACCGCTGATCCTTGTCGCCCATATCCAGGTCCTGCAGGTGGGTGTACCCAAATTCCCCGCTCTCCTCCTGCGGTTTTTAAGATAGCAAACAATTTCATTCAATATTTCGTGGTTCTGCAGACTCACCGGCAGTCCCACGAGTATCAGACACAGGTGTTTTTTAAGGGCCACTGCAATCAGGTTGTAGGCAAAGTCATTGGTGCAGATCTCGTAGCAGTGGATGGCCTCATTTAGCTGGATGGTGTGATCGGGCTCTGTAACAGCTCGCATTTCTTCTTATTTTTGTTTTATTTAGATATGTGCAACAAATAGCCGGCGGCAAAAAAATGTTTACTTTAGTATGACCGCAGTGGGGTTTAAGAATTTTCTAAAAGATTTGTAAGCTCTCATAATTGAAAATGGTTTTTTAATAGATAGCAATAGATTAAACACATGGCATTCATTTATTATTTTAAACGACCGTGAATATATATATTTTTACTGTTTATGAGTTTGAACCTTAAACTAAGGAAGTACCTTTACTTACATTTTGAATTAAAAAATACCGAATCCAGTGCTGGAAAGTGTTTGCCTTAGGGTTGCCCCGCACATCTTCTCGGTATTTTTTAGTACCTTTTCGGCTAAGTTAAGTTGGCTGCGATTTACCCCACTTCCTTTTCCGTGTTAGCTGTGAAAGAAAAAACATGCCGGTGGGTGCCAAATTGCGTTAAATTTGATTTTAAACACAGAAATCTCATTTGAATGACAGCCAAAAGCGTGCTGGAATTACCCCCAAAGTGTCTAGTGTGAATGGAGCAAGTGTTGGGCGATAATGTCCCTTCTAAAGGCCTTAAAACAAATGTCTGGCCCGCTTCTATGAGTGTGTGTGGTTTACTAGCCACGCATGGCGTGCGATTGTGAAATTTCAACCAGGTGTGAAATTGATTAAAAGTCTCAACAAATTTGAATGTCTTCAGAGAGGAGTTTATCGTCATACCAGTAGCAATTCGCGGAAGTCCTTGTACATAACCTAAAACACGCGTCTGCGAATTTATATTGTTGTTGCCTGGAGTCTGTGCTCTGGATTTGTTGATACACTGAGGAGAACATGTGCCAATTGGATTATTTTCTCTAATGAAAAGTCTTATATTGCTTTTAATTATTCTGAAATGTTTGTTCATTTTGTTAACAGGTAGTTTTCTTACCAATGTGATTTTTAACTTATGACATTATTATAATAAAGATTATTTCGATGCCATGTTATGGCAAGTTAATTAGAACAATCTTACCTTCAACAATTAAAAATATTGTTATTTCCAATGCCGCCAAAATTGTCAAACAAATTTCACCCAAAAATTGATACATATGATTTTCCACCCTTTTTCGATTTGAATCTCTGTATTTGGATCTGCACACTCATTTGCTCCCTCACACTTTGGTTTCATGATATTTATAGATATGATAGAATGCTAATTACTTGATTGAATACTAATTCTCTGATTGATCTCTCATTTCCAGCTAGCAAAAGATCTTCTGCACCCTCTGCCCTCTGAGGAGAAGCGCAAGCACAAGCTGAAGCGTCTGGTCCAGCACCCCAACTCGTACTTCATGGACGTGAAGTGCCCCGGCTGCTACAGGATCACCACCGTCTTCAGCCACGCCCAGGGCGTCGTGGTCTGCGCTGGATGCGCAACCATTCTGTGCCAGCCGACTGGAGGACGCGCCAAGCTGACAGAAGGTAAAGTCTAATTATTCAATGCCCCTTATTTCCTATTAACTAACTAAACCCTATTTATTTTTCTTTTAGGCTGCTCTTTCCGCAGGAAGCCACAGTAAAATGGGATTCACGATGAACCACAAATTAATTTTGTAATAAAATCTATAAAACGTACCACAGAACCTACCCGAAAGAAAGCTTGTAATTCAATTGCTCCGGTCTTTGGTTCATTGTGCTTTGTGAATTAAAGAATTAACGATCTTGTGGTTGATTAAGTGAAAAAAGAGCATTTGAAGTATTTGTTTATAAAAAGCGGATAGTTGCCAGCAGATGAGGTAGTGCTCAATTGGTTGGTTTTCCAAATAGCAACCTTTTAATGTAACCGAACGGGAAACTTCTGTGCGAGAAACACATATTTGGGTCTTGCAATATACCCAATTTGTGCCGCAAAACACTTCAGAAATGTTTCACTAGTTACGCGTAGATCTAACGATTACTTCACATCAATAAAGTATGTTTCATAGGCTTTAATATTGATTATTTGTGCAGGATTTACTAAATGAAAAATGTTTACAGAACTCGCGATTATAAAGTATTTACCTTCAAATGGTGTAGTTCGGGTTCTTATTCTTCAGATTCTTATCTTTTGACCCAATATTTATGCAGATAATTTCTAATAAAAGGTCATTAATTAAAATAGTTGTAATCGCTAAAAAGGTTTGTCCCTTGCATTAAGCTTAGATTAAACTTGAAGTTTAATCCATATATAATGAAATGGAAAGGAAATGTGTCTTGATGTTAAGATTTATTGTAGTTCACATGAACTTTTAAGCATATAATTTTAAAAATTACAAAATTACAGAAGGCTTTGCCTAGAAATATGTAACGCAGTGTATAAGCTATTTTAATGTCCGTAATCCTTATAATCTTTTTTATATATTTATTTTTATTGATAGGGCTGTTAAAGGGCTTTAAGAAAAGTATTTTTTAAAAATAGAAAATTTTTGGTTTGCATTCCTTTGCTTGGCCAGATTGGTTTGAGGTTGCACTAATTCAATCTACGTTGCCAGCTATCTAGTGGAGTTACCCACCCCCAGGGTGCCTTCTATCTTATTTAGCAAAGACAAACTCCTAACCGGCGATGCCAGACAGTACGATAAAATGGAATCGATACTTATCGATTCCTGTCGCCGATGGCATCGAAGCTTCTGCAGACGCCCCCTCCTCCTCTTTCGTCTTTCAACCCCAGACAGCGTGGCGTCGCGCTCTTTTTCAAACGGTAAAAAAACTTTAAAGGCGGCAGACACTTGATTCGTAATTTCGCTTGGCAAGATGTTTCGTGCACCTTTGGGTCATTCGGGCAGCGATGACCAGGAATTGGACCACAATTTGATGGAGCTACAGGAGAAACTCTCCTGCATGCTGGAATCCAACGAAAATCTGTCGCCGATGCCGGCTTCTTCGGTGTCCGAGGATCCGTTCGATATGGCGAGCAGTTCGCCCTGCGTTCTGGCGGAGATTCAAAAAAACTTCGGGGTGCTCCAACTGGACAATAATGCGCCACGCTTCGAGTTCCACGGCTTGGGTTGCATGCAACAGCTTTCGAAGCGCTCCCGTAAATCGGGTAGCGGCGGTGATCCGCCCAAGAAATCCAGGTCAAGCTGTTTCTTCTCCCTGGTTTCCGACCAGAAGCAGGAGCAACTGCAGCAGGAGAACATTTGGAACAAGCATTGCAACCAGGAAGTGACCTCTGTGCAGCACATTACCATTGAAAGGCTGCGTTCGATTGGTCTGTATGGCGATTGGTAAGTTTTATAGGAAACAGTACCCGTAAAAAAACTCCTTTCAATGTCGCTCTTCCAACTCACAGCCTGGAGCACAATGCCGTACTGCGTCTGATGGATTTGTTTAGGTCTCTGCATGATCACCTGACCGCCGATTTGGGCTTTTCGCGCCAAAACTCAATGCCCTCGGACTTCCTGTATGAAATGCCAGTGAGGAACCCGATGCCCAAGAGCATGAATGTGCGCCACCAGCTTCAGGTGCTCTGCACCAAAGTGGACAGATTCCTGGGGCACCAGCGTCGCACACTAGAGACAAATCGCAACTTCGACTACGACAAGTACACCGAGTGCGACAAGTTGCTTAAGGGATCGGCCTCCTATCTGCAGTGCTTCAATCATTTCCTAACCACCGAAATGCGCCACCGACGCGGAAACTTTGTAAACAGTTTTGCCAAATGTAAGTTTTGTATTCCATAACTATTCCTATAAGTATTTTCTGTATCATTTATAATCTTTTATAATATATAGTTAATGCCCAGCGATTGGAGAGTTTGCTGATCGGTCTGCGCGAGTGGCTTAAGGCCTCACATCTCAGCGTGCACGTGTTCAATTGGGAAATGGATCTGGATCACCGGTATTCGGCGGCCATGACCGAAAGTCACAGGTCCTTGAACGAGCGGGCCATTCTCCTGGCCGGTGGCGAGAGAATGGCGGCAAAGCCACGTGGACTCAGTGCGGAGGAGATGCTTATTGCCAAGAAATACAATCTGGAGAACGTGGTTCAATGTGCCGCCGAGCAGGACGAGTTCCTCACCGCTCTGCTAGCCAATCCGGAGACATACTTCCCGCCCAGTGTAGTGGCTATTTGCGCGCCATCCAAGGTCGAAGTGGAGGTGGAGGTGGAGGAAGAGTGGATTGAGGAGTACGAGATTGAAGAGGACGCGCCATCATCACCTCCAAGACGCAACGAACGCGAGTTTATTCGCTTCAGAAGCTAAAGAGTTAAAAATCGTAGAAAAATAGTAACCAAATGGTAAAAGAATACCAAATGCAGATGCAACTGAAAATGGGTTCTGACAAATACTTTTCAAACCTAAAAAAGGCATCTTTGTAATCCAAAGAGCAAAAATCAAAACGAATAATGTTTGATGTTAATATTTTAACATTTACATGTCTAAGTCAAAAACGATTTTGCCTCATAATGGCGTCCAATTTCTACGTATAGCAATTAGTTTTACCATTTGTAAAATCAAAAAGAAAACGATTTAGTTAAAGTTTTACATTTATTTGTCAAAAAATGGGTACCAATTTGTACTAATATCAATTACTTATACAACTCTGCAAATAATTTGTACACCTCAAAAACCCAAAATCTAAATGAAAACGATTTTTTATAAATGTTTTAACATTTATTTGTCCAACCGAAACGTGAAACTAGTTTATTTTACTTGTTAAGTATTATAATAATCATACAGTGCCTGAATTTATTTTGCAACTACATTTAATTTGTAAGAGGAACTTGCCAGTGAATTGTTGGCTTTTCGTTTGTATTTTGAAAGTCAAATAAATATTCACATCAACAGATATATAGATTTAAGCTTAAATGTGTTGTACTAAGGAGATTAGACCACGAAGAGCTGTTCCAGCGGCAGTTTACCAAAGATCCTGTCCAGCACTGATTTGACTATCAGTCCGAAGGCCTCGGAGATGCCTGGTTTTAGTTCGTTGAATATGTCCTGCCAATTCTCGTTGATAAGGACGTGCATATTCTCACTTAGATCCTTCTGGCCGTTGAACAGGTTCTCCAGGTGATACGTGACATGGGAGGGATTCACCTCCACCTTGAGGTCAACCACCTCAGCAAAGGTCTGGTGATCGCCCTTGGGAACACGCCTTAATTTGATAGCAGCCCGGATTTTGGTTTTTGCTGTAAGTTTAATAAAGGCATTTTTGATTGCGTAATCCAAAGGATGATTCGCCACAACTTACTCAATCGGATCTCGGCATTGCCCTTTCCCGTAATGGGCAGAATGAGGATTCTGCCATCAACTGAGTAGGGTCCTTTGACTGTAATTTCGGGCACATCCATAATCAGTTCAATGGAGCGGCTAAGATCTTTTGTGAATCCGCTGAAATCAATTTGTTATATCTTGATTAGATCTTTTCGTAGATCAAATTGAAATGCTGGGATATCAATAATTTTTCTGTGTAGAGATCATTTTATACATTTCAAAGTATAAGATCGAAAAATGGATTACAATCTTGGATTATCTTACCTCACTCGCTTTGCAACTGCCTGATGAAGACCCAAAAGGTCCACTTCGCGGAAGCTCAGGTCAATGTTAACCGGACTGTGCGGATTACGGCCGATTTTGAACTTCTTGATGTGCAGCGGGTCCAGCGGGATCAGGCCCAGCTCCTTGATGCCGCTCTTGGCGTAGTTCCCCAGCACATAGTTCACCCCGTTCATCAGGCACTGCTCGTCCGATGCCCCGCATTTCTCGATTCCCGAGGCTGCAATTCATTATGTTGTAAGTTTAACAAACAAATCCTCCACAATTTGGGGCGCAACTCACGCAAATCGGAGGCGTGTCCGTACACCGAGGCACATCCAAGCACCAGGACGAGGGCGAGAGTCAGCTCCATAATTGACGCGGGCAAAACGAAATTGAATACTGATACATTAGCCTCGGATGATACTACTTATATACTCACTTCGTCAATTGAACATTCCGAGTGCGGGCTAAGTGTATCATGTTTTTGTTGCCGCAAACGGCTTTTGCGTTTCAGCCTGACAGAATTTGACTTTAGACCGTCACCACGTACTATATTAACCCCCTGAGTCAGTTAAATGGATGATAAACCAAACCGGCAGGCAAGTCAGTCCGCCAAAGTGGCCTGTTATGGCCGGCGTATATATTTTACGATTCCCTTTAATGAACCCCCAATTTGAACTTGAACCTGTTGGGCTCCAGTCGCACTGTCAAGCCATCGACCTCAGTCCCATCTCTCCTAATCACGTTTTGCATGTAATTTTCTCGACGTATGCAAATCAGAATGGCCTTCCCCAAATCGGACATTAATTCCTGTTCAAACTCCTTCGACACATTTGAATTGTGCCTAATTAATGGCTGAAAAGACGTTAACACAGCTTGTTTTTCAAGGGGTACGACTTGGAAAGTCAAGAACTTTTTAATGTAACGATCTTTTATCTCGATACAGAAGTTTTAGATCATTATCATCAGTTACCAATAACACATACTTTCAGGCGAGTTTTGATCGTTTAATTTTAAAAGTAACAAAAGTTTAAATGGAAATTAGTTATAATTTTAAATTGCGAGAACAAATAATACAATATATAGTTCAATGAAGAATGTTTTTTGAAGAACGTTTTAACTTTATTGCCACTCGATCTTGTTCTATTAACAAAAAGATACCGATTACATAGTTTGATAGTACTTTACTATTTTCCTACTTATTCTAACATTCAAATTGGACTCACGACCCTCGTTAAACCTAATGATGATTGTCAGCGTTAAAACTTATATCTGTCAGTGAACAAACAAACTGAACTAAAGCGCAAAATATCAACAAGGGGGTAATACCCACTTAAAAAGTACGGATTATTATTGTTTATATAATAATATAATATTACTGGAAAGAGCACTCTACTCTTCTGCAAATAACTTGGCATACGGAACCTTAGCGAAAACGTTCTTTACGATGCCCAAATACAGCTCGCTGAAGGATTTGTCGATAGCTGGACCGGTCTCCTTGTAAATGGCCTCCGAGTTCTCGTTCAGAAAGACGTTCATGTTGTCGCCCAGCGCCTTGTCCCCATTAAACAGATTTGAAAAGTGGTAGTGGCTGGACTCCGGCTTCATCGTCATCTTCAAGTTGGTGACATCCAAAAAAGTCTCTCCGTTCTTCTCCACCGGATTGCCCGAGAAGCTAACGATTATCTTGACGTTATCTGGAAATATTTTGTATAGTCCTTTGTTTCCTGGAGATTCAACTGGAGTAAACCTACCCATAGTCAAGTTACTTTGGCCGGTGCCACTAATTGGAAGAATGAGGACTTTGCCCTGGATGCTATAGGGACCCACCAGAGCGAAGTGCTTCGCGACGATCTTCAATTCGTGCTTCGTGGTTAGATCCTTACCAAATCCCCTAAAAAGAGAACGAAATCGATTAAACCTTTTTGGTATTAAGAGCATTTTGATTACAATTTTTTTTTTAAATGTTTACTTTGATAAACAACTAAATTTTGTACATTCATAAGCGCTTTTGACCTTGAAAATTATAATAATAATTTAAGCTTTCACATATTTCAAGGTTTGGCAAACAGTTACATTTTGATATCACTTTCAGTTTTTGAAGATAATTTCTTTTTCTTCTTTAAAATGTATTTTTTTACATGTTTAAATAAAATATATTTCAAAGTCACCTACTTCACTTTTACGATCCTTTCATCCTTGATGCCGTACAGCAAATTGTCGGTCAACGTAAGAGTTATGCCAACAGGACTGTCGCTCACTCCCTGGCTTATCACCATCCTGTCCACCTTCAGGGGATCCAGCTGCACTAGGTTCAGGCCAGGATCCTCCGCCGAATACTTCTCGCTGAACAATGTGTTGACCAATTGCATGATGCACTCGCCATCGCCGTATTTACAGGGTTTCGGATCGTCCGCTGAGAGGATTGTTGGTTATCCAAGGTTTCTAACTTTATAAGAAATTGTAATCCTTTGAAGTCTTACGGAAATTTGCTTGCACCGACAGGGAAAGACAGAGAACGATTGCCAACGCGATTCCGAACATGTTAACGCATCAATAACTAAAGGTAACTAAATTTGAACGGGAAAGTCGACTAGTATTTATAGTGGCTCACTAAGTGCATCTCAAATACATCTAATAGCGAACTTTGCTTTAGCTATTATCTATGGGGTAACCATCGGCTGTCAATTCGAAAAATCGTTTGAAGTCCATCATGATTGTATTGTGTTAATAAAGTTACATTTTAACACTGAATCAATGAACTCGGAGAATCATTAACAGAACAAAATATAGTAAATGTAGAGGGATCAATTTTAAATGTTATTAATTCCAGTAAATTATTACTATTAATACTGCTGCTATGGGAACACTTATTATTTAGTAGATGTTCATGCTTGATTTAGTAGTTACATCTGAATTCTTTATAAAACTGACTCATCGTATGTGTGTAACAGTCAGATTAATCCCTGTTCAATTAAAATACGTTAAATACCGATGTGGATCAATTATGGTATTAACTACTTTAATTAAAATATTTCCCTCGGCGTGTGAAGCTTTTTATACAAGGGCTAGTTCCAAGTATAGCCAAATTAAGTTACGAAAACAACAAAGTCATCGTGACATACAGCTCTCAAGAATCGGAGTTAAGTTGGAGCTCCAGAACAGGTCCCAAACTTCAGTTAACTTAATGGCCCACACGCCCCGTTTTAGGGCCCAGCCTCCGTGGAGAACAAAAGCCGCTTCTTCCACTCCGTTTCGCTGCAGTTGATTGACTCGTGGAAGATTTTTACTGACCCAAGGCCAACTGGGTGTCCGATTCCCTGGACTGGGATGGCAGCTATACCGTTGGAAACTCTTGAACTTGGAAAGTGAAACTGAAACGAATTCGAAATTGAACACGTCTGGAACGAGGTTGATTTGCTCATACATTTTGCTTATTTCACATTTGTTGTACATTTATTGTAGTTTATTTTTACTTTATTATAATTAAAATTTCTAGGTTTTATATAGTTATATAAAAACGGTTTTTCTTTTTAAGAAAAATCAATATATTCTGGCCTTGAAATATGTACTATTATTTTAATTTGTAAATACTCAGAAATGTTCAATAAACTTACAATATTATGGAAAACATTGTTGTATTAGGAGTAGCATCTTCATTGCTAATTTTCTGCCCGCACCTGTCCCATCTAGTGATAATGTATTTATCATGCAAATTTCGGATCAATCGTTCGATCACGTGAGTTGATTGCTGATTGCCGATTACTTGCCAAAATGTGAATGCGACAGTTGTGCGGAAATGCTGAGATCTACGCTTAGTTGAACAATGGCCCCCCAACGAGCACAACCAGTTTTTGTATTAGGTTTGTTTATTCTACAATTTAAAGCTTAGCTTAGCAGATACGATGATATGTCAATGGCCGGAATGCAACGCCCCATGAATGTGAAATGCTGGTGAGGAAGTACTCGTACACTAAGTCTAATGGTAAAGGACTAGTGCTCAGTTCTCCAGGAACAGATCCTCGTAGGCAAAACGCTTGAATAGCTGGGACAGGATGCTCTTCATGATCTCGGCGATGGCCACGTGAATGGAGGGATGCAGTTCGTTCCACACCTCCGTCCAATTGTCGTTGAGGAACTGGTTGAGGTTGGTCCCCAACGCCTGGTCGCCATTGAAGAGGTTCGCCAGACGGATGTTCATCCTGGAAGATTACAAATATGGACCTGAATATAACAGAACTATTAAAGAATCCAATCCACTCACTTTTGTGGCTCCACGAGCACCTTCAGCTTGTCCACGCTCAGGTATGTGCGTCCATTGCGCAGTTGGGTGCCCGGCTTGAACTTCACCGAGAACTTGGGATTGTGCAGCACGATCTCGGCATCGCCATCTCCGCGAATGGGCAGGATCAGGATGCGTCCGTCCGCCACGTACTTGCCTTTCAGAACGATCTTAGGAAACGATCCGTACATCTCAAACTTGCTGGTGGCAGGATCTACGTCAAAGCCCCTAAGAAAATATCAAAAAGGATTGGTTAGGGCTTATTAAACACACACATTTGTTTTTGAGACGATTCAGTTAGATTCACATTGGCATTACAATTAAAATAAAATATAACTCTAGCTTCAATAAATTTACTATACTATGAGTCACTTATTTACTTTAAAATTTAATATTAAATAAGATCATTATCTTGATTATTAAAGAAAGAGAATTGGAACAATTGTTTAAGTAATGTAACTTTACTCCACCAGAATCTTTCGAAACATAACTAATATTTAATCACTTTGTACTTACACAGCCCTATCGAACTTAACTCCCGACAGGCCCTCCACATTCACATCCTTGAAGTTGAGCTTGAGGTTCAGTGAGCCAGTGCGTCCGTCGGAGATGTCGAAGCGCTTGATGAGGAAGGGTTCCACCTGGGGGAATCCTGCCGCAGGATAACCAGTCTTCGCATACTTATGGATCAGCATGTGCGAGACGTTGATGATGCAGCTGGTGTCGCCCTGCCGACAGCGAGGCAACTCGGGAGCTGCAAGGACAAAGCTCGGATTAGCACGGCACGAAAGGGGTAAGCCACTGCGAAGGACTCACGAAAGTTGGAGGCACCACTGGCCAAGCAGAGGAGCAGGGCTACGGAGCACAGTTGGAGGAGCAACATTATAGCGATTGGTGGATCGACTGGGGATCTACAGAGGCGCTGCGAAATTCACCCGTCCGAATATTTGGCGAACGCCCGACCAGGTTCAATGGCAAACTGTAAATTGGCTCTGGACAGACGGCGGCATTTATAAAATTTCTGATCGGCCAGAACGATGGAGCGGAGTGGCCGACAACCAGTACACTTCATAGTTTATTCATTCCTGACTTGTCTTGCCCGTTGTTCTTGTTGTCGCTGGCCGCCTGATTGGTGGCTATTTTTATTTATTCGTATACCTCTTTCGTTTTGTGTTTTGGCTTCCACCCGTCATCATCGTCGTCGTGGCCACAGCCACCCCTAGCCAACAATGTTATTAATTAATATTATTAGCATGTGCCTGGTTTCGCGGGAACAGCAACAAATAACAATAAACAATAACAATGGCAGCGGACAAAAGGCAGCGAAAAATCAAAAGTGATTCTATAAATTTTAATGTTCGATTCACCAGCCAGTTTTCGAGCGAGTTGTCTACGCCAAGTCTATTTAATTCCCCCTTTTCTTCAATGCATTATAATTCAGACTATTTCGGCCTTTTGTACTTTTTATGGATCTAAGCTCTGTGAAATGGAATCTGCGCTTTGTTCGCACTTATAATGAAGTGCAAATAATAATTTGTACTTATCAGCGATGGCAAACATACACTGTATGTATTTCAACCATCAGATATTTGCTTTGAGATCAGCATTCGGCTTTAGAACTTTCAGCGAATTTCCTAAGTGCGTTTGAAATGCCATGTGCTAAATGATAGCCATGCAGGATGGAATAAAGTGATAATAAAGACATTGGGATGGTTAACTTTATAATATAATATTTGAAGTGTCCAATTTGTTATTTTATCTTTTTTTTTGTATTAAATTACCAACTACCTCTTAAGCAACTAGTAAATAAGTTCATAAAATGCAAGGCAAAAGAATGCGTCAGGGTCAGAACAGTAAGTGGATTGGAATGTATAAAACAACATTTAAAACCTACAATATTAATCTTCATTACTTTTGAGAAATACTACTACTACAAACCTATAGAAAACTCAAAGAATTTCCGTTTCGCAACATGCAAAGATCTTTTTGGCCAACAACTCAATTCTGAACATAAACCAATTAGACATCATCGGTATATTAGACGACGTTAAACTGGTTTCAAAGACGATCTTAATGGAATCTCCGGATAAAAGTTGCCCTCCGAGGTGGCTTCACTTTCAACATATATTGACAGGCGGCTTTTAGAACGGGCCGACTGGAATTAATTTGCCAAAATATGGTTAAAGGCTTCTGGCGTTCGTCATCGGCAATTAGCATATTCGGTGGGATTGCTTTATATACTATAGTATGCGATTGGCATGAAACCGGCATTTTGTTTATTAATTCAATTGGCGCCAGGTGAATCCACATATTTTAGCTCGGGCACTTTGATTTGTTTGCTTGGCCAATTCCTAGACGCTGTCGTAGACAATCGAGATTACAGCGTTTTTGGAGGCGCCAAAAATCAAATTTATTTAATAAATGCGCACGCGTTTTTTTTTACGGCCGGCTGCCCTATGAATTAGTTTGCATTCCAAATTAAGTTATGTATGTTAGCATTTGATTCATCTGGCGTAAACATGATTCGGCTTAAAATTTGGTGAATTTTTTAAAGATTTGTAAATAACTAGTCTATCCACTTTGTAAAGCTGTGGAAAGGTTGTGTTATATTTAATTTTAAGGAATTCATGATGAGTTGGGAATTTTTTTGGCATTCTGGTTTAGTGTTGGGAGTTTTAAATGCCATTATTGAATCTTGTTTTGTAATTTTACTATTAGTTTTAAAGTGAAAGTTAAAAATTCTGTTTTCAAACATTAAAGTATATAGCATGTTTTTAAATTATTATGATAATCTATGTATTATTATTATTAAAATTCGTTTGAGTTTATTTGTAAGTTCTTGACAATGCTTTCTTTTTTACCAATTTTAGCTAAAGACCGATAGTAAATTCTAATAAATACACCCATTTAAAAAGTCGGAACCGTGATACAATTTCTTGCAAGCGAAAGACATTTAATTTTAATTTAACGAACGTGAATTTTTATTTGATTCAAAACAAATTATTATTCCAATGATAACCTTAAACAGAATTATATTTCTTTCAATTCACTTAATGTGACAAGCTGCGATACTCGGAGAATGTGAGCTTGAAATTTAATATGAACAAATTTAGAAAAATAACTGATTAGTAAATAGTATAATTTTGAATTTGAAATTAAGCTTTGACCGTTATTAACTGGTTCCCTAACTTCTGGTTCCCTGCGGAACTTATTCAAATGCAGGTGTGGTATAAATCGTGGATCTGCCTACGGGCACACTGCAAACCATATCCACATCAGTGGTCTTAAAAGTTGGGTTTAAAAACTCACACGAAACTCTTTAATTACCAAGTGAAATACTGTTCAAACACATTCTGGAGACAAGATAGGTGGAACAACATGCGTGGCAAGCAGATAGTAGTCCTTCTGGCCAGTGCCCTGATCCTGGGAAGCCTTCAAATGGCAGTGGCAATGGAATCGGACAACAAAACAAGTGATTTCGTGGCCACCAAGGAATGGCAGGTGATTGCGGAAGGTAACGGTTGGCCAGGTGACCTTTCCCGATGACGTGTACTAAGTGGTGATTCTTTTATTCTAGGTCAGGCCATCCCCAAGGGCCTCCACGTACGTATCAATTTGCAAACCGGACTCAAGGAAGCAAAACTTCTGGGCGAGGGTGAACGTGGCACGGCGCTGCAGAGCCAGCCGGACGATCAGAGGGATCAGGATCAGAATCAGGAAGATAATGAACCTCTGGCCCTGGACTACAAGCCGGACATCATCGAGGAGTCCCTGCGCCGCGTCAAGGAGCAAAAGAAGAGCTATGCGGAGCTGCGCAAGGCGTACAAGGAATTCCAGAAGAACTTCCGAACGGACGGAGAACTGATAGTACAGTTAATTGATCAGTACCGAAACTTCAGCAAGACGCCGCTGCAGTCGGAGATGCGCTCCAAACTGGACTGCCTGGACAACCTGGAGTACCTACTGCATCAGATAGACAATGCCCTGATGTTCATCGATAATGGAGGACTGGATGACGTCCTCCTCCCCATTGTGGTCAACGATACCAACACCTCGCTAAGAGTCTCGGCCATGCGGGTTTTAGGCTCGCTGGCAAGCAACAATCCGAAAGCCCAGATCAAGGTGTTCGAAAAGAACTTTGGCTCGCATCTGGCCCAGATCCTAACGAGTTCCGGAAATGCCGGAGAAATCTCCGCCGCGCTGCATGCCTTTGGAGCCTTGCTTCGAAAGTTTCCGCTGGCCCAGCAGCGAGTGCTCTCCACCTCCGGCACACAGGCTCTGATCAAGGTCCTGCAGAGTGCAGAAGTGGAGCTGAGGAGCAAGGCCAAGGTGGTGACCCTCATCAGTGACCTGGTGCTGGAGAAGCGGTCAGCACTGGAGGCCAGCAAAGATGCTCCCGAAGCCGCCTCTACGATGGCGCAATATGTACTCCTGGAGTTCGAGCCTTGGCTGCAATCGCAAGGCTACTGCTCGGCGGTGGACAGTGTCGTGACCAAGGATTTCCTTCATCTTCTAGAGCAACCAGAAGTGGTGGAACAATTTGCCACTGCTCTAGAGACCACCGAGGTTCTTTGCATTGCCTCCTGGTCTCAAAGTTCGGGTCTCAGGCACGCCCTTCTAACGATTCGAAATCGGTATACCAACAGCAAGGACGAATACCGACTGGAGGTTTCCCAGCTTCTGGCCAAACTGTGCGAAAGATTGTTCAACAAACCCAAACACACCGAACTGTAATCTTAGCTAATTTTAATTGTACAAGTTTAATTTTATAATAAGCTCAGTGTGAATTTAATTCATAGCCAAACCATAGACCATTATTTAAGTTAAGTCAATATGATAACAAAGTTGCCAAGTACTTGTGATGCGAAAGTAATGCTCCTTCTCCGGAAACTTGTCCCTACTTTATCATTAGTTTAAGACGTTATTTAAAACAATGTTTTTTTTTACCAGATAGTTTAAATAATAAATCTTATTCAATTTTTTAATGAGGCTTGATAATAGTTATGCCAATGCTAAGCTAAGAACATATTTATAAGACTTTCGCTTATCAAAAAAGTCGACCTTTCAAAGCTTAAAATTTGATCTAAGGTCAATTTATTTTTGAACCTTAATGTTCGATTTTTTTTTTGAGACAGATAATTATTTTCTATGTTGCAGATAGGGCTTTTATGTTAAAACACATCATAACATTATTATATGTCCTTAAGTACTTATTTTTAAATTATGGTAACGAATTAATTTATTTGAGTGTCTTATTTTTTAAAAGTCATTGAACTCCAACAATCCCTTTATTCTTTTAATAACTTACAGAGATGAGCACCACACTAGACTGCCTGGGGAACCTGGAGCATGTGCTCCCTCAGATAGATAATGGCTTTACAACCACAGAAACCCATGGTTTTCCCACTGTGACTATTTATAACTAAATATATAAAATACAATAGTTATTTTACTATTTTAATCTGACAAAGAATAAAAATAACTAAACACATTATACTTATATTGTTCATATTTAACATGTTTTTTTTAAATGTAAACGATAAGAAGCTGTATAATATCAATCAATTCGATTTTGTGATGAGAATAATAAACTTCATTTCAATTAAGAACTCCAACCCATTAAAAGCCCGATAAGTCGAGCATAATCGACCGGGCCATAAAGTAAGTCAAAAGTGTCGGAAGGAAAGCAAAAACCCATGGGAAGCATGTCCCAAAAAACTACTTGAAGTTTGTGAGTTAAGGAAACCAAGGAAAAACAAGGAAAGCCTGGCACGAAACTGTACAGGAAGAGAAAGGACTTTTTTGGAGCGGGAGAGTGCAATTATGTGCCGACGACGTCCAGCGCGGGAATTACAGCAATTAACGGCAGTCACATGCAAATGCAATGTCACTGGGGCTGAGTCACAAAGGAGGACAGGTGGAATGGAAGGAGGAGAGCCTGGAAGAGAGACGGCTAGGACGCAGCCTTGGTTCCTATGGCTACTACACACAATGTAAACAGAGAGAGCCCCAAAAGAGAGTGAGTAAGGGGTTGCAAAGCCGGCTCAGTGGAGCGCAACGAAGGCATAAGAGAGCCCCAGAGAGGTACTGCCTCCTGCTCTGGAATAAACTCTACTCATCAATTCCAGCTGGGGCGCGTGCGCTGTGGCAGCTAGCCGTTGTTGTTGTCATGGCACTGCCACCGCCGCTTTCCGTTTCTTCTCGCTTCTTTCCAGCCGAAACGCTTGACGAGTGATGTGGAAACATTTTCAACACAAGTAAAAGCTGGCGTCCAGAGAGGCTTCCACCGTTTAACCACAGCAGCGGTCAAAATTATTGCCATTTGTGGAATTAATTCGACCTTCTTTTCTTTTTTTTCCGTAAATTTGTTCAATAAGTTTTAATATTGTTTAGAATTCCATTTAAACATTCAGGGTTATTTATTTCATTTGGCACCAAGAGGTGATAAAGCATATATATGAGACCATTAGATACGTAACACAATCCGAAGGATTAAAAAAAAATCAATTTTAGAGATGTTCAAAAGCGGAAGCCACCTTTAGAAATGATTGAAAACCATTCTACTTACTTTGCAATAATTTTTTTATTTTCTAGACACTGCTATTATTTTGATCAGAACCGTAGGCATGTGTGCATGCATGTTGATAGTGAGCACAAGTCCAACGCACACCGGCTTTACAGGCTGTTGCTGCTTTTATTGCTGTCGGTTGTTAGGGGGCACGGCTTTGGCAACATTATGGAAAATCAGTTTGTGTTTGGATCGCGATGCGAGGAGCTCGTTAAGCGCTTCGGAGTGGTACAAATAAAAGCGTTTCGGCCAACTGTGTTCTTTTTGCATTGCAATCGCAATCATAACAATAAATAAATTAAAGAATTGTTTAGTGCTCAGGCTAAAAACCACCAAAAGGATAAAGTGCGTGTTGGTAAAGCAAAAATACAGTGTAACCCACAAAAATAATAATGAATTGTGGTGAATTTAAAATTCATGAGTCATGTGGAAAAGGGTTTGCTGTTAAGAAAGTGACAGGATTTTTGCCTAACTTGCTATAACAATTTATGTCAGAAGATTTGCTGCGCCTATTAAAACCATGCTTCAAAAATTTTATTTTTAAGGACATGATAATAAAAGCTGAAAGTTCCTAAATACCTTTGAAAAATCCTTAAATATTTATGGCATTACAAATTTGAGTAAACATTGCTTAGGATATTATCAAAATAAAAATTTACCGTTTTTATAAGAGCTAAGCTAAGACAAAATGTAGTATACAATTTTATGAGACTTATCCTTTCATAACACACTTTAATGATTCCCGGAATCCCCAATTAAACTTCCCATTTGGTATAAATCAGTTAACATTTTTTTGCGAATCTGCAAGTGGCGAATGAAATACCCCAGGGAAAACAAGTTCACAGCCCGCGCAGCAAGCGTATATTGAATATGTAACCGTTTTTACACAGGTGAATGACTTTTTTGTGCGCTTCCGCGGGCTTCCGGTCAAAAAAGCGTTTTCATTTTCGCCATCGGCCATCGGCCAACGGCCAGCGGCTGATTTGTATGCAAATGTTTGTCTGTCCTCCCAAAGCCCCTTGATCAGCCAGCCCAATGCAACACGCCTCTCACTCCTCACACTTTCCCCACCCACCTGCTGTGGTATGCCATAAATCCTGGCCAGGAGGAAGCTCCTTTGGGCCGTGTAAACGGGCGTTTGAAATTCTTCCACTGGTACGAAAATGCCGGAACCAAGGAAACAAAAACAAAAACATTGCCACCGCCTTTAGTGGCTGTTGTTGTTTTTACACCCTTTTATTTTGTAAAGGTATTGTAGTTTGATCTCAAGTTGGTAGCCAATAGATAATATCAAGCATAATACATTGAATATCAGTAACAATTCGAAAAAATCTATTCCATTTTTCAGTTTTGATTTTGATCTTTTGATCTTTTTAGGTATTAGAGTTTTAATTCTTTTGAGACCTAGTATAACTCTTGGTGAAATGCCGATTAATGTAATTAATTAATCTAGTTAGTACGGAATTCTGATCAATAGATTCAATGGGTGTTATAAGGGCGACAGTAAGAGAAATGTAGGTCAGCGTATACTATTACTAATAAGTTAATTATTCAAATTATATAGGGTATATAAAGCTTCGCTTTTCGAAAGCATCATCCCTTTATCGCTTGTGTTATTCTTGGTGTTGCTGGTGGAATAAAATACCGCCAATTCCGCTGGTGACAACAACTAAGGCAATGTGGCAACCGACCAAGCGACCCGACTCCAACTTCCACCTCCAAACTTCCAACATGTGTGTGACATGTGTGCGACATTTGCTCCACAACTAGAAGACAATGGAGAAAAGGAAGCGGACGGGGTGAAAAATATGCTAAAGATGAAGAACAACTTTCAGTTGCTAGATGGTTAGGCGGTGAGGAGTGCTAATGTTCCAGTTGCTTTGGTTTCTGTGCCAAAGTGTTTTGTCTATCTAATAATCTTGTAATAATCTAGAAGACTAGTTTTTCCCTATCCAGTTATCCATTTCAAATTGCCATTTAGCTAATTTAAGAAAAGTTGCACGTAATTTCAATTTAAGAACGGTTATGGTACATCAAAGATATATGCAAATTTATTGCTTAAATAAACAATTGCGGGCAATAACTCAACAATAAAAAGCAAACACTTAACACTTTCTGGTTTAAATAGGAAACTAAAAATTTATTATGAAAAATATGAAGGAATTTCAAGTGAAGTGAGCAAGTTTGTACTGCAAAGATTTAACGATCATTTTATGATTTGTGCGGAAGTGTTATGTTGCTCTGAAAAGCTTAAAAACTTTAAATTAACGTGATTGAGGGTCCTAAGATATTGTTAAACAAAATGTGGATAAATCATCATTGGATATGCTATTTGATCTTCGCCTTGTGCTATTTAAATAATGGTGAGTTCTTTCAATTTACTATGTAACTTATGTACTTTCTCTAAATACAAAAATATCTAAATCTTAAACACATTAATGACATTTGTAACTTTTTGTTCTTATAGAACATAAGAAAAGGACTGCAGTCTTAAACAAATTGAGTACAATATTTTAACAATGTGTATAGTTATTGGCTTGGAATGTTGGTGAAGTAATTGTGGAATCAAGTGTCGTCTTTGATAATCGAAAACAAACAAAGTAATTAACCGCATGTAACCCTCGAAAAGTAAAAACTGTAAAATAGTGAAATTGCTAGCGAGACTCGATAAATTAAAAAGAAAAGTCAGCCAAGAAAACGAACGGAGACATCAACGTCGTTCTGGTCCAACGATTTATGACGGATAAAACTTTTTACGTGACTTACTTGGGTTTTACCACCTTCCAACCCCAACGAAATCCCAACTGATAAATAGTTTTCCTTTTCTGGATATGGATACGCATGGATCCAAGCCGATTGTGGTCATGAAGTTGCTCCAGTTTCAAGTTCCATTTAGTGCATTAATTTCGGTTCATTACATTGTCATACTTGAGTGCTATCGTTACTCCACTTGGGCAAAGAATTTAGAATGTATCTTTAATGGGCATGTCACAGTTCAAGTTCTTCCCTAACGGGTTTTGCCATAGCCTACATATAGCTTGACCTGTGCCACAAAAATTGATTGCGAAATACTTATGCCGATGCTTACGATGTTTAACCAGACAGAACTCGCATGGTGCGGAGCCACAAGTTGTTGTTACTGTCGCTGGCAGGCCCCAATCCGAATCCAAATCGGAGTCCCAAAAAAAAGCCCCTTATACCTTATGCCAAAGTCAGTGGCCCAGACCGAGGAGTTTGTCTTTTCGTTGGCGTTTTCATGAAAATCACCAAGCTGAACGGGCACTTTTTCTCTTTTTGGTTTTTCATGGTGTTGTTTTATCAAAAGAAACCAAAACAAAACCAAATGAAAATTTGTTTTCTGAACTTTTTGATTGTTGAAACTTTTCTCCCTCATATTCATATGTACATTCATGTATTTGGCCAAATTTGTTCAGCCGCCAACTCACTTTCATTTGTTTTACACTCTCCGACTTTGCAAAATAAAAATAAAAGTAGAACTTATGTAATCGGGAGGTGGGCTTGGGATTGGTCTTTAATCTCCACTCTATTTGTGTAAAGCTTCGCGGATTTACGCTCCAGGTATTTGCACCTTATGGATGAGATTTGGAATCCGATGACTCTAATTAGTCTTGGTTTTCAAATAAAGTGGATTGCATACATGCATTTGCTACTAATTAGTAGGATAGTTGGGTAATCGAAATATGTTTTTACAGCGGGATTCCAGTGCGTAGTCCCGATTTCAATTTGCGATTTAAAAACTTTCCATTTTCTCCGGAAAGTAGTGCATGTAGTTTATGTACGTGAGCTATCAGCACACATCTGAGAGATTTTGTAATAAATCCGCAGCAATTAGACTAATTTCCAAAACACTTTTAACTGTCGAAGAAAGTCCACGAGCAGAGATCTTCATTGCCATGTGCATTGCCCAATGTCACAACAATTAACCTACAACTGAGATCTTGAAAACAAGAAGAAGATTTCACTCCGCCATATCTCATCTGTACGCCACATGGAGAAAATCCCGCCGGAGATGACTGCCGACCCCCAGTCAGGGTCATCGCAAACCGTTTGGAAACCAACAACCGTTTACCAGAACGAAATTAAGAAAACAAACAACAATTATGCTGTTACCACATAATAAGAACTTGTTGTTTAGGTGGTCAAGGGGTTGGAGGTAAAAACCGGAACATTTGAAGGGGGTTACTTGTAAGAGTTTATAATTGCATTGGCCAAAAAAGGTGTTATGTCATGCTCCCATGGGAGCATGTGCTCAGTTTTATCCCTTAATAATAATAGCTCATAACTCTTTAAAAAACGTTAGACAAAAAAGAACTACTAAAGAAACTAGAAAATTTAAGAGTTTATTTTACAAAATGAGTATCCCTTATTTTTAAGGTAAAACGAATAGAGGGCTTTAGAAATAAAATGCAATAGCATAATAAAATGGGTCAAATAAAGAAAATCCCTCAAAAGTAGTTGAGTAAATTTAATACTTTCTTCCATTATTTTTTTTTTCAAATAAAATTGTACCAATTTATTTGCATACGAGGAGGGCAAGTGTTTGCAATAATTTGCATGACCGTCCCAAGTTTACCCATTGCACACTAACACAATTAGATATCAGAGCTTGTCCGGAAACGAAAATCGGCTGCGAATCACCCAAAGAGGAGTCGAGAGATGTTTGATGTGGCCAGTTGCCCACTTGGATCTACTTGGACCCGCAGTGGTGGTCTTCGCCTTTGCAGCGCTGGCCGAGAATTGCAGCACTCGAAATGAAAGAAAACGGAAGCTTAGTAGAGCGTATCCGAGGTACGAGCAAACATGTCTGGCGATTCGGACAGCTGGCTCACTGGAACACAAACACTGGACCAACCGGCACTCTCTGTGGTGGCTTCCTCCACCTGTCGCTGCAATTTACTTTTAATTTGCAATTATCAGGACGGACCGAAAGTAAGCCTGAAAGGGAGAGAGTTCAATTTGTTGCATTTTGTACACTATTTTTTAGGCCAGAGATACATAAAATGGTAACAAAGTATGCTTAAACTAACTAATTAAGTTTAAGACCAAAACAATGCAAAAGAAATTGTTTTGGGAAATTGAGTGATAAAACAAGTATTAGCTGGTACGACATTTTCCTTCCTTTTCGGAAAATTATAAATAACTCTTTCCCATTTTCTTATCTTTTTAGCCACTTTTGGAGCCATCCTCGACTCCCGTTGTTATCTTGAGGGTGGTGGTTCCGCGGAAAGTTTCCTGGCGACCGAGGATCTGGCGGTGGGTTCGATTATCGGCAAATTAAGGATCAACGGGGATCCCAATGCTGAGACAGGGGACATCACCCTTTCGCTGAGGGAAAAGAATGCTCCTGTAGAGATCCATGCCGGCACCAAGGAGCTAGCCCTATCGGTGGAACTGGACAAGGAGGGCGTGAGAGGTCCTTCATCCATCTACGTGAATGTCATCTGCATACGACGACATTCAACGGATCCGGTAAGAAATTGTTTATTGCTTTTTGCCCCTTATTTATAAATCGATTGGGGTTAATTCTATGGTATGAAGCTTAAACAGTGCATAGGTTGAACCCTAAACCTATTATAAATCATAAAATATCCTATATAACAATACGGGACAAGTTAATTTTTTTATAAGGGAGAAAAATTAGGTCAACGAGAGCGGAGTCGGAAATAATAAACCAGTCTTTTCTTAAGCCACAAAAAACGAGGGTAGATTGAATCAGTTAAAGCCAGCATAATGCGAATCAATATAGGTAGCATAGCGAATCGAACCCCTAAAGCTGGTGGCTAAGCACTTGTCGATCAAGTTAACGCCGCAATTAATCAGGCGTCCTGGCCACTGGCCCACATCGACCGCATTTCCTTGAAGTTCTTTCTGCCGGCCACTTTCCAACCGCATTCCGCACCTGCGAAGGACCCTTTCGTGCAATGGCCAGCCAATTGACCTATATAGAGGTAAGTTGCCACCTTCTTGAACCTCGTACTCTCCCAAACAGTGCGTGTTCCCTGGGGCCAGCTAAGCCTGTTAAATTTCGGCAAACACGATTTTATGCTCCTGGCGTTGCGGCTTTTCGAGGAACTCTATAAACAATTGAAAACTTTTGTTAGACAATGCACGCCCATTTCAATTTTAGAATCAACAAAACGCTGGCTCCAACTTCAATATCAACTTCTCGTATTGCAGCTGCAAGTCAAGGAGCCACCGAAGGAGAAGCACCCAGGAGTCAACCACTTTTGGCGCCTGTGGTTAGCCCCAGCTTGGTGGCCATAAATTAACCATTAAGGCTTCCGTTTGCGGGTAGAAATGTAGGCATGGGCGTTTTGTAGGATCGGGGATGTCCTAGTTGGGGCAAGAGGTCCGCTAAACATGCAAATGTATGCAGGACATTCGGCGGCGTGCTTGGGCTTTGAACCCCCGGAGGTCAGTGACCAGCACGTTGGCTACAAAATAAGGTGTTTGTCTTGAAGTGCACACACTCGAAAAATTGGTAGAACTACACTTTTAAAAAAGGTTTACCAATGCGGAACAAATTAAGTCAAATATAATATCAGGCTTTAGTCAATTTGAAAATATAGAGAAAGCACTTTGTTCATAATGAGAAAATTATTAATCTGTTGTTAAGATAAAAGAACATTTTAAAATTTTTCCGATTTCTTGACTTAGTTTATGAAATAAGGCAATTTACATTTTTATACCCGTTACTCGTAGAGTAAAAGGGTATATTGTATTCGTGCAAAAGTATGTAACAGGTAGAAGGAAGCGTTTCCGACCCTATAAAGTTATATATTCTTGTTCAGGATCACTAGCCGAGTCGATCTAGCCATGTCCGTCTGTCCGTCTGTCTGTCCGTCTGTCTGTCCGTCTGTCTGTCTGTCTGTCCGTTGAACGCTGAGATCTCGGAAACTATAAAAGCTAGAAGATTGGCATTTTGCATGCAGATTCTAGGAGTTCCTACGCAGCGCAAGTTTGTTTCAAAAGGTGCCACGCCCCCTTTAACACCCACAATCGCTTATATACGATTTTAAAATTTAAATATTTCGGAAAAGTAAAAATGCAGTTTTATTGTGTTTATCAATACCTATCGAAATGTAGAAGAAATTTTTCAAATCGGACCATTCGTTAAAAAGTTATGCGTGATCAAAGTTTCTATCTCCATCTCCCTCGCACTCCCTTTACCTGAGTAACGGGTATCTGATAGTCGGGGCACCCGACTATAGCGTTCTCTCTTGTTTTTACTGTAAAACCACGGACTAGTACAGCCTTTGGTAACTAAATTGTTCTCTGTTCTTATGTTCTTCACAGAGCTTCGTCATCCCCGTGAATGTGCGAGTTACTGATGTAAATGACAATGCCCCCCAGTGGATCGGAACCCCCTACACTTTGACCCTTTCGGAGGTGACGGTTCCGGGAACTCGAATCCTTCAGGGTGCCCGTGCTGAGGATGCCGACCAACCAGGTCCCTTCTCCACGGTGGAGTACCAGGTGCTTCCAGGTCCGTACTCGGAGTATGTGCAGTTCCTCAATCCCCTGGAGGGCACGCTGGTGCTGAGGAAAGCCCTGGACTACGAGCAGCTGCAGAACTTCACTGTGAAGCTGAGGGCTCAGGATCAGGGCACACCAGCCCGTCACTCGGATACTTTGCTCCGGGTGGTCATCACGGATGCGGATGACCAGAATCCGAAGTTCCAGCGGGAGTCCTACACCGCCGAGATACCAGTGGACGGCAGGCCCGGAGAGCTGCGGATGCGGCCGGAGCCACTGAAGGCGGTGGATCAGGACGAGGGCATCTGTGCGCCCATCCAGTACACGATAGTCCAATCGCAGGACGCCAAGTACTTCCGCATCCATCCGCACAACGGAGCAATTAGTTTGCTGACACCGATTGGATATGCAGACGTGGCCAATGGCGCCACTTTGGTGGTGAAGGCCACGCAGATCGATAATCCCGATCGCTATGCTCTGACCACTGTCCAGTTGACGCGACCTGGCAGTCACAGTGATCTGAGCACTCTGGCTTTCGTCCAAAAGAGATTCGTCATGCGCATTCGCGAGGATACGGCGGTGGGCAATCGGATCCTGGCTCTGCCCACAAATAAGCCCGGAAAACACCTTAAGTATACTATTCCCGATCCCGTGAACTCTCAGTTTTTCACAGTGGGATCGCTGGGGGAACTTGTGCTGGCGAAACCGCTTGACTACGAGAAGATGACTAAGCATGAGTTCCAGGTGCAAGCCACAGATGGAATGACGAACAGCACCGCGGAACTGACGCTGGACGTGATCGATGTCAATGACTGGGAGCCGCGGTTCCGGGAAACGCACTACGAGTTCATGGTGCCCAAAAGCGTGAGTAGCTACTCGATTTGATTGGTATAAAACTACTAGCTGAAGCTGAATTCCTGTTTCATACTTTTATAGTAATTGTTGATGACTTGGTTATCTTATTCATATCTTATTTAATGTTTATACTTAACTTTTTATCCTTCTCCCTTCCAGCAGTCCTTACAGTCCCGCGTTGATTCCTTTGAGGGCGTGCTCATCGGCAAGGTGGAGGCAGCTGATGGGGATCGCAACGACAAACTGGAACTCTCGCTGCGTGGCCAGCATGCCGGATTATTCGAAATCGACGCCACCGGGAACATTTACATGCGCCCGGAGCAGCTGCAGAGCCTTAATGAGTCCACGGTCCATCTGATAGCCATCGCCACGGACACAGGTGTGCCGCCCAGGAGCACCTCAGTCCCGGTGAGCGTGACAATGGAGGGTCTGACCTTGGCCCAATCAGGCTGGAATAGCAACATGCTGGGCATGTTTGGCATGATCATGGGCCTCTTTCTGATGATCATCGTGGCACTCAGCTGCTACATTGTGCGATCCAGAAAGCAGGGCAAGAGTGCGTCCAGCGGATTGGGTCTCGGACGGAATCGGGTGCACAGCCAGGCGCACAGCAGCGTGTCCTCGGCCAATCTGGTTACCCACGAGAAGCTGGCGGGGAATGGCAACGGCAACGGAGCCAGCGTGACGAGCGGTGGCGTCTCTGTGCTGCACATGAAGCACGGCGGCAACATCACTATGGCCAATCCGATGAACAATGGCCTGCATCATGTGGCCAGTGGAGCCAGTAGTAGCATGGCCCTCGGAAGCTCCGCCGCCTTGTTGGAACGGGAGAGGGAGCGGGATCGGGAGCGTCAACGAGAGAGCTATGCCGCCACAGTTCGCAGTAAGAGGCAGTCAATCTTTATCTACCCCAGGATGCATGTCTTATTCGATGAAAATTATACACAAAAGAAATGAATCAATGAATCAGATTTGCATCCCCGATCTTTCCCAAATTTGTACCCCAATCTCACCCGAAACATTCACTATTAAAAGTCTTCTTGCCAGGCATAGTGTCGCGTGCCTCCGCCAACGGGCAGCTCTTCGAGGAGGACGAGATCGAGCATGACTCCTTGCAGACAGAGAATAACAACAGGAAAGGAGCAGCCACGGGAGCGGCAAGTGGCGGGGTTACCACCATCACCACCACCTCGGCCAATGCGGGCTCCAATCTTCTATCTGCCACCGATGCCATGGGCTCCTCGGAGAACAACTTGACGGTCTATTTTTAGAACTGCGGGAGGCAGCTTCTCCCGAAGAGCTTGTAAATATCGCTGCTAAGTCAGTTTAGGATTAGGTTTAGGCCCTGCACACGTGTATGTACATTGAGTAGACCAAATATAGCATTGTAAACAGACCCAGCACACGATCTAGGCTAAGTCCAAGCGATTTCCATTGTAAAGTTTTGCTTCCCAGATTTTAAGTGGATCCGTCCAATAAAGTTTTCGACCATTCAAGCGTGTTGGCCCCTTCCATGCAAACAGTTTTGCTTACGAATCTCGTTGTTTATATTGTTGAGGCTTAAGTTCTACTTCGATTCTGGTGATCTTCACAACTTTGGCATGGATAAAACAAAAATAACTAGGATTAAAAACGGTTCACTCACTTAGAATACATAGTAGGTAGGATTTTACATTTCAGTGTCGGATAGAAAGGATTAAATAAAATACAGTATGACTCTATGGGGTGGAAAGATTTTAGTTAGAAAATACTTCAGATCCAATATGAATAAGATATTGGAGCTATAGTTTCATAAGTGTTTGGAATTTTACATTTTTTAATAAAAGCAACTGTCTACCACCCCTTCTGCTACGAATAAAATGCTATTTAAATGGCACGGCCTGCCTTTACCTGCCGTTGCGTTTCGTTTTTCGCTTGAGCAGGTTAAAGTCTCCGTATTGAATGTGATTGTCGGTCAGGAATGGCACATAGAAGGCACGTAACACCTTGTGCGACTTCTCCGGGATGAGGAAGGGCAGGCTCTTCATTACCGACCACTCCTTTGATCGTTTCGAGTAGTTCGGTTCCAGAGGCGTATACTTGCCCTCATCGAAATCGACGAGGAAATCGCATTGGTCGTAGTCAAAGTACATGTGTTCATTCTCCTGGTTAAGATCATTGAAGTACGGATGCACCACCTGGGTGGCATTGTGGCCCATTACATAGTAGGCTGGCAGCATGCCGCGGAACTCGGATTTCAGGAAACGCAAACGGAAATTCCTGGCAGGGAAAAAGAAGCTTCCGGGATAGCGATGCCAATCCTTGCCAATGCACACGTTGTATATCAAGTCTGGGTTATATTGCGGCGTCGCCTTGAATTGGTTCAGCTCCAGCATTAAATCCATGGGTGCGTGATAGTTTCTGTACAGAGCAAATACGCGAGAAAGTCCTAGCAAAGTGCTGGTCACCATTACCAGTATAGCAATAAACATGCTGTGGTCAAGATAATGAACTCCCGACTTGATCTTGAACACCAGCATTTTGATACGAAAGAAAATGCGTTGATACACATCCACGGTGATAGCTCCACAAAGAGAGATTAGGGGGTAAACGGGAAACAGAAAGCGCTCCTCCTTATGTGGTTGGGCGAAAAAGACCAAGAGCCACAGATAGAGGGGAGCCAGCGAGATGTAGTGGGGGAAATTCAGCGTAGACTTCGACTTGGCTGGCACAATCAGATAGTCCATGACCAGCATGATGGGTAGTTGAAGAGCCAGGAGCTGAAAGCAAAATAAAGTCATAAAAGAGGTCCTATAAGATACGAGATTTCCACTCACCCAAATAATGTTAAAGTTGAGAAAACCATTGATAATGTAGTAGCTCAGCGGCTCGGTACCAAAGATGTTGGGTCCATGACTGGTGAATACGTTGTACCATACAATGTTCAGAGGAGCAAATGTTAATTTGCCAAAGTAGCTCGTATCGATGGCAATCATGGGTATAGCTATGGTGGCGCCCGAAATCAGAGTCCACTGAATGAAGGTTTTCCAATCCCGCTGCCTCAGAAGCATCTCCAGCACCAGCGGAATGCCAATCAGCGCAGCAAAAGGCCAACCTAACAGAGCTGATATAGCCGTCAGGAATATGGCGAAACAATAATTTTGCTGCCACCAGGCGGCCAGGGCAGCACATCCGAAGTACATGGAGAAGGAGGAGGGTAGTAGAGCTGTGCTAGATACGAACATGCCCACACTAAAGAGCTGGAATATCAGCCAGAGACGACCAATGTGTATGCCAAATTCCTGGCAAATGGACCTGCAATTAAGTTCTTGCTATTACCCATTCTGTTTGTATTGGTTCTTCTCCAGCTAGACTTACTTGTACATATAGCGCTCCATCACGGCACAGGCGAATCCCAACATACACCGCACCATGTAGAATATGAGAATGGGGCTGGGATTGAACATCTTCTGGTAGAAGTAGCCGGGCACGCCCTGCAGGAGTAGGTAAGTGTAGGATCGCAGTCCAAACTGCGGGCTGTATTCCCACGTCTGCAGTCCGTGGCCATTAATGATGTAGTGCAGCGGCTCCCAGTAGTTAAAGGTCTCGTCGCAGTCGGCTATGTACGCCCAAATGGCGCTGCACAACCGGGCACTCACAAAAGTCTTGAAGGCGGTCTGTACACTGGGCATAATGGGTTTGGGGGAGCCCTTCTCTTGACCCGCACTCGCTGATTGCTTGCTGTGGATAAGGAGTAATCCCAATCAGTTGGAATCATGACATTTACAATCGCACTTACCTCTTCTTGGCATCTTTATCCTTCTTGTTGCCGGCCGGTGCGCCGTCCTTCGATTTGTTGTTGCCATTCAGGCCCAGTCGTTTTGGGGGCTTCTTCGACAGTATCTGGTTGTCGGCCTTGTTGGCTATATAGCGAGCCCGCGCAGCCGGAGGCGCCATAATCCGGACTTTCTGGTAAAATATCCGGATACGTATTCAGAACTTGCAAAGTATTTCTAGCTAAAGATTATGTGGGAAATGTTATCGATACCTTCGGAGGTATCGTAATTTAGCAAGGGCATTCTTGTCAAAACTAAAGCGCCCTCTACACTACCACAAGTCTGCTATCGATATGTATACAGATGAGAAACGGCTTTTTAAAATTGCTAGTCATAGGAAAAGTTTTTAAGCCCATAAATAATGAATTTCGAGGTCACTATTCGCACTTCCTCTGATTCTATTCCACGGTAGTGCACCGTACGGCATTGATAGATTACATTTAAAGTGGTTATTTTATTTAACAACATTACTGGAATTATTCATATAATAAGTATAAGAAACAAAAGAAAAGATTTTAGTAAAGTTGGGGGGAAATCTGGAGACCTAAGCAGAGTTTCGAATCGGCAGGCAATAAACAATAACAATACACACTGAAATTACAAAAAATTAAACAAATTGTTATACAAGACAGTTTGGAAAACGTACCAATAAGAGTGCAAGTAAACATGGCAAAAGTTGTATTGCAATAAGGTTGCAGCATAACTCCCATAAGATTTGTAGCTGCGATGATTCCAAGTCGTCCCATGGACATGCAAAAGCTGACTGCCTTCGATCTAGTTGTAAAAATAGAGAATTAATTAAAATAAACATTATCAGCATGGGGTTTCAAATTTACCTAAGGTGTGTAGGGACCAGATCCACAATGGCGCCTATCATAATTGAAATCGAAAGCCCAGGCAAAAGAATGTAAAGGCAAAAGAGTAAAAGAACTCCGGTGGGATTTTCCATAAAATGTAGTAAAACGCCACTTAATACTGTAACTCCCAGGGCAGATAAAAGTACATTCTTTCGACCCAAAGGATTTAGGATCAGTCCTTGGATGGAGAATCCAATTAAAAATGCAAAGCCAACAATCAAATTGTCAATATATGTTTGGTTCGAAATGGTATTAGTGCAGTCCTTGAGTAGAAACAAATTTAAGTATCATGAGTATATATTCTGTTGTGGAATATTTTGAATACTTACCAATGTTTCCGTTGCATTGGGGCTTTCTACAGGCACGCTTAGTATTTCGCATACTGTAGAGGAGTTGGTTTGAGCACCTGATGATCGGTTAACAATTTCTGGAAACCAAAGTTGCATGCCATTTGAACTTGAAAGAAATGAAATCAATTTATAATTAAAGTTTTATTTTAAAAGCCCATTACTTACCTGAAAAACATGCCAAATAAAGCCAAATTGCAAAGGATGAAATTAAATCCATGGGGCTTGTGGAAAAGTGGAACTGTTGCCTTGCAAATTTTAGATAGTATACCACATCCCTGGCTTTCGGCCAACAAATTTTCGCCAGCTGGATCTTCGGATTTCAGTGTGAATTCATCACAATTTATGACTTGATTTATCGGCTTTCCTCGGTTAAATTTACTAATCCATGAGACAGCTTCTATTGCTTCTTTATTCTTATCTTGCGATAGCAATAGCTTCGGACTTTCAGGATAATTTAATAATATTAGGCCTCCAATGAATCCTGGTAGCAGACTAACTAGCAAGATCAAACGCCATGGTCGAAAAACAAAATCACCTATGGTGATGGCCCAGTTTGATGAAAGTACTAGCCAAGCAGTTGCTATATTGTTTGAGGTGTTTTGTTACATTAATACATAATTCACATAAAGTCTATAAATAATCTTGCATACCTGGAACATATATTGCTGTAACACTAACAAACATTGTCGAATAATTAATAGCCACAGCTCGATGTCGAGGAATGTTAAATTCACTTAGATATGCATAAAGTGCTGCTGACACTGCACCAACACTGTGTTTAAATTAGAATAATTTAAATGAATGCATTGTTAAATCTTAGAAAAGTGAACTTTGCTTTAATTTTAAACGTTAATAAAATGTGATTTCCTACAGTAGTTTGCTTACACTCACCTAATTCCAACAAGTAGGTTAATGATGTTAAATAGCCAAACACTTGTGACGAACATTAACACAAATTGCAGTGCGTTGCTGGCGAAATTACCATAGAGTAAAACTTTCCGGCGACCGATGTCGTCGCTGATGTAACCCCATATATAGGTCGATAAGAAGATGCCTGTGCAAATATGAGAACTTTCCATTGTGATGCTGTGAGACCCCCACTCAGACCTCGACTCACCTGTAACACTAGCCGCCATCATCACGCCCTTTTCTGCCTGTGTGGTTTTAAATTCGCACTGGGAGGCGATCACAATAATACTCATGGCTTGTTGGGCTGCCACGGACGTGATTGTCAAGAGTCCGCTGACAAGCAGGAGTATCCACTGCGTTTTGCCATAACCTGGTAAACAGTGAATCCCTTTTTTGGATCATCAGATTGAGTAGCAAGATTTAGCTAATTTACCGATCTTCTCCAATATCATGTCGTAGTCCCACACATTGGGACCGGCGGAATTGCTCTCCAGCGGGCTGTGCATCTTGACATACCTGAGATACTTGGCGACTGGACACCGAGCTTGGGAGGCACCTGCTTTTAAGCATTGTATTGTAATAACGCCGCTTAGAATACTGAGAGACATGTGAACCGCAAACCCGTTTTGAGCTCAATGCTTTTTCGATTTAGTTTCAATGTAAGCATTTTTATTTGCAAACTGGTTGAGAGAGAACCCAAAAATGCTTTGTTTATATTTAAAATAATGTGGGGGTAGTTACCCTCATCTTGGTAACTTGACTTACATACATTACATTAATTTATGATGCACAAAAAATAGTATGAATCAAGAAATAGTATGAAAAAATAGTATGAATTAAAGTTTCAAGAACAGTTGAAAATGTTAACTTAGAATATAACAATACTACCACATTAGCCATTTTAATGTTGTGGTTTGGTTTATTTATCTGGTTTTATTGAGTTAGTGCCAATCTCTTTCTTACTGCCTTTTTTAAGAACAAGGTAATAAAAAAAGCTGTTCGGCTTTTTTTTCAATGGCTAAAAGAATCGTAGTAAAAAAACCATAGGTAAGGTACTACCTATCTTTCTTCTACAGTAAGTTTAAAAAGTAAAAGAAAAAGAAGTATCTCTTTTGCATAATATTTATTATTATTAGCCTATATTAAACATAAATTAAATTACTAAAATTATAGTGGCAAATCTCAAATGGGTAACAGTAACGTCAAGCTCGCACAAACTGTAAAGATAATACAAATATGATCTATCAGAGGAACATTAAAAACCCATATTACTTACCCAGAACGAATCCAGAAAAGACCCCGAAGGTGAGAGAGCAGTAGGACTCCAATAGAACTCCAATGATGTTACTACCAAAAACGCTGCCCGTACGTCCCAGCATCAGGCAAATGCAGACCGCTTTTCCTCGAAGGTGTGTGGGTACAAGATCGACGACGGCACCACTTAGGATGGATACGCAAAGTCCTGGCAGTACCAGGTATAAACAGAAGCAAACCACAATTACCACCTCGTCCTTGATGAAGATTAATGCCACTGCACAAGCTCCGGCTAACGAAAGACCAACAGAAATGGAGGCCTTACGACCAATTGTGTTTATAACCAGGCCCATCAGAATATAGCCCACAATAAGGGCGGATCCATAGGTAATCGTGTCTATGTAACTCTTAGTGTTGATATGATCATCACAAATCTGCAAATTAATTAAAGAATGTTTAAATTGCTTATGAGCTTTCCAAACCTACAGAAGTTCTAATTAAAGCTAAATTACTTACTTTATTCGTAGTATTGGCTTGCATCTGATCAATTGATGCATCAATCACTTCGCAAACTGTCATTGAATCATCGGCAGCATTCGAACCCAATCGATTTTGTATTTCTGGATACCAAAGGCCCATTCCCGAAGAACTGTTTAGAAAATGTTACTTGAAAAAATAGGTCAAATTCGTATTTAAACTGTTTACCTGAAAAATAAGCCGCACATAATTGTACAGCTAATTACGAAGTTAACTAAATGAGGTCTTTTCAGAAGAGGCAGAGTTTCCTTCCACATTTTTTTAATGGTGGTAAACCTAAAATAAACAGCTTAGTTTTCATATCAATATTTGACCAGCAATATAAACTTACGCTGACTTAGATATAAGTAATATATTTTCTCCGTCTGAGTTTGCTTCCGTTTTCAACTTATGAACCTTGAATTCATGCAAGTGTTTACCGGAGTTTGTAACTGCAATCCAATCGACAGCTGCAAAAGCCTCTTCTGTCTTATGCAGGGACATTAGGATCTTGGGACTCTCCGGAAGGGTCCACAACATTAAGGTTCCTATGACACCAGGCAGCAAATAGCAAATTGTCAGCAACCGCCAAGGACGAAATGAGAAGTCCTCCGTCACATTTACACTCCAATCCATTGAAAGGATCAACCAAGCGGTAGCTGTAATGGGTGATTTCTAATATTACATTTTCGTTTCAGGTTTAAGATTATAATTACCAGGAACATATACAGTCGAAATTCCCACAAAAAGACTAGCATAATTAATGGCGATCGGGCGGTGTCGAGGAGTAAAGAATTCGCCAAGATACGCATAGGTTGTTGACGATGCTCCCGCAATGCTGTTTAAAAGATATAAAAAGTTATTACCACTGGTAATAATAAGTCACATGCATCTGTAGTGCTTCAGTTTTAGTAATATCTACTATAGTTTTATTAATGGGCTTAGGACCAGGAAAAAAGCGGTTCAGTTGGGATAGGGCTGGCTCGGAATAGACTAACATCCCTTGCATAAAATAATGAAATAAATTTCCCTGATATCAGATGAGTATTTGAGTAAGTTTTAAGTCACGTTCCCCGTTTATGATAAAAAGTACTTACAAAAATCCAACGCCAAAGCGGATAAAGACGTAAAACCAGTAGTTTGGAATAACCGTGGAGCACAAGGATAACACGTTGCCTGCGATCGTTGTATATATCAATATTGGCCTTCGACCAACAGTGTCACTTAGGTAGCCCCAAAAGTAGGATGAACAGAATATGCCTGGAAGATAGTTAAGGCACACGTAAAATATAAGCCATCAAAATGTGAAAGATAAAGTTTACAATAGCTTCTGCGATGCGAAAGCAAAACGAAAAAACTGCTAACTCACCAATAAAACTGGCAGCACTCATGATCGCCTTATCCATTGAATTCATTTCAAAGTCGCACTGGGACACGATGGTTATGTATGACATGCCCATGGTCTCGTTTATGACCATCATCAGGAGTAGTCCTGCCGCCAAAAGGACGATCCACTGCACTCGCCCGAATCCTTGTGTAAATAATTAAATACACAGTTTAGCAAGGGATTCCAAGTTTTGCGCGACATTTGAACTACCGATTAATTGAAGCACATCCTCATACTCGTGCCCAGCATTGGGATCCTTGGACGGTGCTGGCTTCGACTCAACATCTTGAGGGACCGATTCCGAACTCATTTTGGTATTTTAGATCGACTATTAAGATTTCTGGCATTCCCGAACCTGCGACAAACTAAAACTGAAGAAGACTCCCAGTTGAAGTGCGTATAAAAGCAGTGGCTGTGGCGGAATTTAATTCGAGTGATAGAGGACGCCCCTAGAGGTTGGGTTATCAGTCATAACAATAAAGATAATTGGGGTCTAGATGATATTCTGTTTATTTATCAAATGTGTATCACTCATTCACTACGATTGTCAGTCTTTAAAAAGAAGATCGCCCCCTCTCACCCACCGGAACTGTCTCGTTTATTCCGTTTTTTCAATTCATTAGAGCAAATAATGCAAAGGTTGGCTTCATTCGCCGACAGGTGCTATCATAAATTCGCTTGTAAAGACACTGTTTAACAAATTGTTTAATTGAAAAAGGGGTCGGCTCTTATTAATTACTCTTAAATATTTTAAAACAATACACAACTTTATTTAGAGTCTTTAACAACTAACTGAAATAACTAAAATGTTATCTCTTGGATCCACAACTATCTGCTTATGTATTATCATGGGTTAAAAAAGAAGTATACGTTTGAAAATTTCCTTCAAATGTTTATTTTGTGGAAGAGGTATACTCCTTGGGGTAATAATTGTTGCTGATTATAATCAACTGTGGACTTACTTGCAGTGGCTATAGTTTTTTTTACAAAGAGTATTATGATTATTTGTTTACCCTCTAATGTTTATGGTAATTAAAAGTGTGAAAGCGAAATGCCACTTTGGGCTTACCGACATAAATCCCGGAGCCTAATGTCGACATAGGTATTTGCTTGGGGTATGTTGACTTACGAGACACCTTGAGGCGACCCTATTTGCATCCAACCAAGGCTTGCTACACATTAAAATACACATATTTTATTTGTGTTTTTTTATAAAAGTAACCATGTTTTATATTTAAACTTAAAAGTACCTCTTGTACGTGAGACTCAGTGTAAATTTTGGTGTTTAATGTACAACATCACGATATTCAAGAGTATTTTGCATTTCTAATTACTTTTACGCAGACATATTAAATACCTTGTAAAAAATTTAACAAAGCATAAGAAGGAAATTTTGTTGTATTCATTTGTATTCAACCGTTAGCTAAAGCAGAAAGAATACCTTTAATTTTAGTTTAAAAATATCGATACTTTAAATTGTTAAATGAATTTTTGATTGAGCGTTAAAATAATGGTTTATTGTATTGTAAAGACTGTAGGAATGTAATAATCCTTATGCAAAAGGCGTGTAATTCTATTTTGTTTTCAATGTCATTGTAAATACATCAATGTGTTCAGGTCATTTACAAAAAATGTTAATTCTTATACCTTAGTATGTTCAGCTTAGCGAGCGTGCTCTGTTATATATCGATAAGATCACGGTAGTTATCGCTCTGTGCCTATCGATATGCTGATGACACGTCCAGTTTAGTTTATTTACAAATTGACCAAATCGTTTAAGGTGTAATTTATGGCTGACTTTCAAGAGCAGCTGCGACAATATCGCCTTCAAAAGAGGAGGAAGGAAACTGTTGACAACTTCAAGGACAAATTACGCAGATTCTGGATGTTGGGGACTGGAGCTAACAAAGATACAACCATAGAGGTACAACAGGTAAGTTAAAAACATTTCATATGTTCTCTGTTTACTATTTACTGTTATTTATTTATTTTAGGTACCAACAAAAGCGGAGGTTTCCACTGAAAACTCCCATGACGAAGCTGCGGCATCCTCCAGTGACAATGAATTGCTGCCAGAGGAGAGCATCCCCTCCAGATCCACAGATCATCACCATAGGGAAAACAACGTTCTGAAATACACCCTATGGGCTGTCTATCTTCTGTTCTGGATAACTCTCTATGTGATAGCCATTAAGCTGAGTTTCGGATTGGTTTTCCTCATGTTTTCCGCCCTTTTTGGTATATACTTCAATACCCGAACGGAACCCAAGAAACGGAACGAGATGAGCGCCTATAGTGTTTTCAACAAAAATTGTGAAAGCATCGATGGAACCTTAAAGGCAGAGCAATTTGAGCGAGAAATTCGCTATGGATCGGGAAGTGTACGTTAGGAATAGATTAGAGTATCCCATTAAAAACTAGTATAGGCAATATAAAAGTTGTAAACTGTTGATTGTTACTATTAAATCCAATATTTGTAGTTGTTCTCAACCGATCCACCATACTTGATATTTTGAACTAAGAATTGTTTTCAATACTTTAACATACAACTTCCGATTTGTACCCACAAATAATAATGTAAATACATTTCTAAGGTCTTTCTTTTTATTGGTAAAGTATAAATTCATCAATTTTGTTCAAACGTTTTACACAACAAAATACAAATTGAAGTCTTAAATTTTGTATATTAATTGCCTCAATTTGAATATCAATAAATTGATTATTTTAAATAAGTGCAGACAATATTTGAGTGTAGGTCCTATTTATTAGCTAATCTTACAGTCTGCGATTTATCTAACAACAAGTATTTATATACACTATAAATTATTGGATGCACATTTCCATGCGTGCATTTCATTAAATTTAGTAAGGCTGTTGAAATTGTTTCAAGAAATTAAATGTTTGTAGGCCTTAGTGAATAGATTTGTATGGCAAAGGATAGGTAAACAAACATCATAACGAGTAAGTAACTATATCCATCTATATATCCGTGCATAGTGTAACTGAACGTTCAGTGCTCAGCTGATCAATTCCGTGATCTCTTCTGCTTACTAGCTACTTCTATGAGTATTATTATGTACAAACTAAGAAAGGGTTTAGTCTAGTTCCGTCCTGGATAAGGTCCTGTAACGTTGTTCGCCTGGGAAGCGAGGGAAAGCTATGATGTCCTGCATCTCATGTAGACACGAAGTCACCAGTCTCACATGTGAAACTCCTGATCCTGGGCCAGCAGGAGCTCCCGAGCGTGGGAACTGTACTCCGCGTGCTAGCACTTCGGCAGGAAGGATTTTGTGGAGGGCAGCAGGCACAAGATGCTCAGAGCCATCACCATGTGCCAGATGGAGTGGACGATGTGGTAGTTCTGCTTGGTCTGCAGGAAAGCATAGCAAACCAGACCGGCGACCACGAGGGTGAGTCCAAAGGGCAGCCACACCGATAGGTACCTTCGCGAGGGGAACAGCTTGCGAGACTTGGCACATCGTAGCCCCCAGCTGGTCGAGATCAGGCAGATTCCCGTGAGGGCCGGCGCCAGGAATACCCACAAGCTCTGCTTGTTCAGCTCCGTGCCAAAGGCCAGCAGGATGGCTCCGAACATGTGTAGCAGCGAGACCAAATCCGGCCGGACATGGGCCATGGCCACCAGGGTCACCCAGATGCTCAGCAGGCCGCAGTAGAAGTCGCAGAACTGCAGAACCCCGATCTTCACCAGGCAGAAACTGTACTCATCCTCGCCAGCGTCGCAGGCGTGATAAAAGATCGAGAAGAACATGGCGAAGAAGTAGATGACACCCTCGGTGTAGTAGCGCCTCTTGATAGCCATGTAGATGCTCGGGAAGAAGAGCAGGTTGCTCAGCGTGAGCAGCAGCGTGGCCAGCAGGATGGACATGTTGGTGGGCACCTGGGAGTCCTCCGTGCAATCCCAGCCGCGATAGCCCTTCGAGCAGACGCAAGTGGAGAAGACGAAGCCACCGGACATGTAGTGATAGCAACGCCCGAAGCGTCCACATCTCCCCGCCACACAGGGACTGGAGGATACCGAAAAAACCACCGAGGTGTTGCAGTCCTCCAGCACCACGTGCTGCTCCATCGCCGCCTTGTGGTGTTCCACGAAGAGCCGCGTCATCTGCTTAGAATTGCCGCTGCAATTGCCTTCCATAATGCACTCCTTAACCTTCAGGGTCTCGGTTTCGTTCATCGCCTCCAGGCACTCCGGCGATCTTATGCAGGCGGCGTACCGGGGAACGGATGCTGCACAGCCGCAGGGGGATTGCATTTCCGCGAGCATGTCCAGGTGCTCCCTGATAAACTCCTTGACACTCTCCATGATCGACACTCGAGCAGTTCCGGATCCGTGGCAGAACAAACCCATGGTCACATACCTGCGGAAAGTAATGGGTATTGCATTTTTTATTTTCTTTAACTGCTTTGTTTCTTAACATATACACATATACCCCGAGATATGGTTATTTAAAACGATTCCAAAACTACGGATTTACTTTTATAAAAATCGGACGACTGTATATAGCTGCTATAGGAATGATCGAAAAATGTATTGGAAAATCGAACTACCTTCATTGTTTTCATTTATTGAAATCGGTATATAGAATATTTCATTTTTATAAGAGCTGCAAGGTATATACAATTCAGCTTGCCGAAGTTTGCTTTTCATTTCACTTATTTTCATGTTAGTTATTATTAAGTTTCCATTGACTTGTATAAAGTAACAAAAAATAGGGTGGGTACTTTTTCCTATAAGTATGTACACTCACCATCGTCCACTCTCGGGAAAGGGAATGTGGACCAGGCCCATGTTCTCCGTGTGGTTAACAACAATGGAGGCCTGCTTCAGCCGCTGTCCGTAGCGGCACTTGTCCGGGTATTCCGGCTTGCCCGGCTCGCCCAGCTGCATGCACACCACAATCTGCATGCTCTGGTTGCTGGACTTGGGGATGGCGGTAACAACCTCCTCCTTGGGATCCCCGATCAGCCTCTCGGCCAGAATGCCACCCAAATCCGGTGACTGCGTGGGCTGGCTCATCCTCAAACTCGCGCGATGTGCCTCTTTCATGGAAATAGCAAAGGTTAGGGTACCGCCGATGTCGGACACCTCGCCCAGGTCAAAGGCGAAGCCCGAGGGAGTCTGGGTGGTAAGATTGAGGGTTTCAGGGACCGTGCCATTGACATCCGGCCGGAGATCATAGTCGAACATAAAAGAATTCGCGGTAGGTTTGCCGCAGCAGCGAGTAAAAGTTCATTTGGCGGAACTTGGTTGGCTCCCAGGGACTGGGAATGGAACTGTTGGAAATGTTTACCGCACTCTTGGGTTTCTCCAACAGGCTAGCCGGCTCCTCCACATTGTATTCAATTAATAGGGAATAGGATAAGCTGTGATTTGTAGTGCTATTGTAACTCTCGGTAGGTATTTCCGATGCATCTGCCCCATTGACAAAAGTAAGCAGGGCATAATGCCATGAGTTTGGCTGCACGCCGAATGGAATCGATATTTCCGAGGTCTGGTTTGGGCGGATAATGGATCCGTGTCCGTGGCTCTGATCCGTACCTCCCAGTGGGTATCCATTGGCCCGCACATGGAAGCCCACCGCCGGACAGTCGTCACACACTTGGTCGAATATTATCCGGGCAGTAGCATCGCCAATGTCGTCTGGCACATAGAATCTGTAAATGATTTCATTGTTTGCGGTCCGTGTGCTGTTGTGGTTTTCCGTGATATTCTGAAATTGAGCAGCTCCGTTGGAATCGCCCTCAGAAATGTATTCGGATTTGACGACAACTGGGGGCTTAAGTTTCTGTTGTTTGGGCGGTATTGAACGGAGGGGTCTGGATGCGTTGAGTTCTTCCTTGATATTGGTTTCGTTGGCTCCATTAAGCTTGGGAAGAAAATGGCTCGTTAGATTGTCCTGGTGTTCCTGGCCATTGTTTATGATTATCGGACGGAAGCGGGACACCGACATTTCGGCAGACAACAGAGTGTCACATGAGGCAGTGAGTCCTGAAAACCGGAATTAAATTCATAAATATGTATAGGTCTAAACACAAAACGCAACATCATCACTATCGGTGTTTTTGCATATTCAAAAAGGCTTTTATCTGCAGTCTAACAAAGTCAAATTTTGCAAATATGAAAAAAATATTTGTAGTCTGGGGTGTCAAATAAATATTTGCATATTTTAAGCCGAACCAATAACGTGCTATCATTTTGTATTTTAAAGTCAGTCTATCTATAAAGCTCAAGTAAGTCCAATCATATATGGGATATTTTATATATTCAAATATAAATACCTTGTTGTTCAATGCGGTCGTTATTGGGATCTGACCAACTCACAAATGCCACTGCAAACCAGTTGCCTACGTGAGGACCTTCTATGGTAATACGCTGCTGCTGCTCATCAGATAGAAACTGCAGGTCGTACACCTTGAATCTGAAAGAAGATTAGCTTAGTAAAATAAATTTCCTATCACTTTGCCAATTTCAACTTACCTCTGGTCTATAGTGAAGAAGTTCTTGGGGAATGTTATGTTTTCTGGACTTATTACTGGGTAACTGCTCGCCTTTAGATGCAACGTGACATCCTTAGGCTTACACTTCCGTTCTGGAAAGTAATGGAGTTAGTTATATATTTTTAAACATTCCCATTGACTATACTTACGAAAGGCACTTTTGGGATCCTCGAACGCTTTGAAAGTGAAGTAAGCAGTCCGAGAATCGGGTGGAACATCAAAATGTAGGATGGATACATCCTTGTAGGATGTGTATTTGAGCAGTGAGTTTGACGGCAGTCGGACAACCAGTTCCTGATCCTCTGGCAATTTCAGTTCCTCGATCGGTACGTATTTGGTGTATTCATCTGACGGATTTTGCAGTACTGGAACACTTGTATCCACAAAGAGTCGGTGGTCAATTAATAGTAGCATAAACACCACTAGAGGACTGCAGTTGGGACGATGTGTCAGTATCTGAATCATCGTCACACAATTGCTAAATCCAGTCCTGATAAACCCGACTTATATACGCTATAAGTAGTTGTTAGTCCTGGAAATAAATAAATCCAAATCACGAGAGTTACAAAAACTATATACTTTATAGGTTAATTGAGTATCAATTTACAAAAGCGCACATTTGCTTTGTGTATGATGTGACTATACTGCTTAAACTTTCATCTGAGTAATTTGTTTTTATTTCGCGTGCCATTTCCATGGGTGAAAGGGGAGAAGGCTGGCTCAACTAGAACGCCATGGTTTCCAACCCACGGACAAACACACATGGCAAAATGCCGGGCCTACGGATGAGCATAAATGTACATATTCCCTCACCCAAACTTTGTGGCACAAGTGCAGACATAAAGGCTTTTTGTATGTTGGTGCAAGTAAATTGCACCGTTGCAAAAATGCCGAATTCCGGCCCATTTATGTGGCGCGACCAAAACCAATGTGGAGTCGTAGCTGTGCAAGTTGTCCGACAAAAACCAAAATAAAAAACTTTTGCACTCGATGCGGTGACGCTTGGCCTGAACTAAGCATTGTTGGCTAACACCTACTATAATTTATGGCAGTCTCGTAGTCCCCAAACACTCAAGAGCTTTCTGGACCAGGCGGTAGACAAACCTTTAGTGTTGAAAGGGGCTTACCTTTTATTTAACACAAATTGATATCAACCGCATAATCTACTGGTCAAATTTAGACACCAAAATAGTAAATACTACCATAAGAAAGTAAATGTTCTTATCGTTTGATTACTGCAATATATAAATCTAATTTTGTGAGCGAGCTCTTAATTAGCAAACGTATGAAACGCGGAGAGACACGTTGAGTTTTCTGGACGAGAGACGCGAAACAACTGAAGCTTGTTGTTTTGGTTTATCAGTTTCAATACAAATTTCATTGAAGAACTGTTTACATATGTGGCAAGCTTATCAGTGATACCTGATAACCTAAGGTTAGGTTAGGTTATTCCCCATATTATTCTGTGACGATGTTTTAGAACTTAATTAATTAAATACTTAAACATTTTAATTGTGCAGCGAACCGACGACTATTACAATGAGTTTTTTAGTTTTCAACGGGTGAACGTAATTGATGTGTATAAAACAATACAAATATACAATCAGCTTTTCGATCGAATATTGTTCTCAATGAAAGTGAATCATTTTTCATATGACTCCGAGCTATTTAGTATATTTAATTCTGATGGCTTGAACCTCTGCTAAAGCATAATATTAATAAAATCTCGATTGATACCTACTTAGTACATGCAACTGTTGAAATTATGTTCGATCGAGATATGACATCAAACTTTGCCGGACGGCAATAGACTGAATCATTGGCTTGGCTTACCTTGTTTTCAAATTTACATTTCTCGCAAAATGCAGGATTTGAAATGGCAGAGACTAATGAATGAGAGAGACTTAATACTTTTTTTTTGGTTAGCACTGGTCCGCGGGAAAATCCGCGTGACGCATTCGAGTTTACGATGCATTCGGGGGTAAATAAATTAGTATGCTGGCACTTAGGTAAATAAGCTGTCGCGGAAAAGCTTTGTTGACTTGTTTTGGAACTTCCTCGGCGTTGTCATTGGCGACGCTGCTACTGCAATCGACCGCTGATATTGGATAGTATTAAAACAGATAGCTGCTTTGATTAATAAATGGCCCTGGGCATAAAGCTTTATTGTTTCTGGGAAAACGGGGGAAATTCCAAAACGAAAGCGTGATGAGCTCGGCGCAAATGCTTAGCAACACTTATGCTTATCATTTTGATTATTTGGACTCGAAGTTTTTAAGCACATTTATAATTTGTTAATCACTTATCAAGGCGTTTTTCTGTTTTATAACTATGTTTCTAATTTTTATTAAAAACTAATAGTTATAGAGCCATTCACAGTATTACAGAATCCCTTGTATAAATAGTTGTAAAAAAAATAAATGTTTACCAATCAGTAGACTAAAGTGCTTACAAACAAAGCGAATGTTTCGAGATAATCATAGCATTAAATGAAGTAGCAATAATCGTTTAACTAAACTACAAAAACTTATCAATGAGTCCTATTTGTTTACAAGACCAGACTAAACTAGCACTTACTACTGATAATTCAATTAATCTGGCGATCCACAAACATAATTCTTTGGGAGAGGATTTAGTTGAGAGAGAGAAAGAGAGGGATTGTAATGAAATACGATCCACAAGAGAGCAAGTTCAAGTTCGTTTCTTGGGACTACTAAACAAGTTTTTCGTTTTTGAGAGGCAGAGAGCGGATATTCCATTTCGGGGGATCGCACGGGGAGCAGTCTGTGGGTCTGAACTGGGCGATCTTTAGATTCAGTTGTCAGTGCGCCGAGTGGTTAAACGCAACGGTCGATCAAGTCCCGCTCTGGGATCGCCCCATACGCAACCCGTGAAAGTTTGTGGATACCAGTTTCAGTGGCTTTGTGAACAATCTATATGTGAAATTCAGCGAAAAAATCCACCCTAAAATAAAAGTAATAATAGCTCGTAATGAAAATCAAATCTTTGTGTGAAGAGGTGACTCATTGTTACTAAAAAAGAAGCGTGTGAATTTTGTCATTAGCATATTAGAGTGGCCTCTTTCGCTGGCTAAAAACTGATATTTATATAATTCAGTTATTAACTCGAGTCTCATGGCCTTTTCACACAGTGCAAACACACATCAAACTGCAGTTTTCTTTAGTGTTGAAGCTTTTTATAAATTATTTAAATACACAAAAGACGGGACAAAGCTAAGCATTCCCATTTTCTCTCTCTTTCACCCCAATCCGTCTGTCTCTTTTCGTGCGATATTAAACTATGCGAGAGTGTACATATACAGTTGCGGTCAAATTAATAATAATAATTGTATATTTACTTGCTCTCCAAGCAGATCATTCTCTTTCTATTCTTGTAGCTTAAAAACATATTTTGAATATAAATATAATTGAGTTTGAGGCCTATAAATGTTTATAATTTCTGAATCAAATAATTTTAAAAATTATATGACTCAGTTTATGAAATAATAATTAACTTCTCTTTTAAAAAGGGATAAAAAGTACCATAGTTTTGACCGCAGCTGTACATATATTGGGGCTCGGTTGCCCAGTTTGTTTTGCTATTGCGCCATGCACCCGATGCCGTATACGTCAAAAAGAGAAATCGCCGACCCGCTTCATGACGCGCAGCGTCTTAAGTTATATTTTCTTTTAGTTGAGCGTGATGTGTGCCCTTCACTCACATATTTCCACAATCATATCCTGGTTCATTGCAACCAGTTGGAAATGAAAGATTTCCGGGATGAAACATCTGACAGCACTAGTGTCTCCCCTTATTTAATTTAATAAAGCACATTCCTACGCTGGAATCTGCAGGATCCGGACAACGCGAACTCCCACGCATATGTTATTCGATTTTATTTTACCACAGTGCGCAGCCATTTTTAATTAAAATTTCATCACCTTGTCTCAGTCCTCGGACATCTGGCAGGCTGCCGCTTAGGCGGTTGATTGCGCAATGGTTTATCACCATCACAACCACGAAAGTCGGATAATACACTGCAGAAAACAATTAATTGGATGGCGGAGGAGAAGCCTGCTGTTGACCATTATTGTGGTCACAGCCACGCTGGCTTCCATGAGTTCACAAGCGGGTAAGATAAACAAAATGATTGATTTCTTTTCTTTTGATTATTAAAACTTGTATACTAAATGTGATACCTTATCTACCACATTGCCCAGAACCAAATATTGTAATTATGATGCACATAAGCTTTTACCTAAATGGCTAAGAAATAATAAAAGATTAGGTACAAAGACTAATAAATAATAAGCCCTTCAGTTTGGCTATCTTGATTGGCTCTTAAAAGATTATTAAGAAAATTTGCATTAGATAAATATCAGGGTACCAGGTCAATAGTCTCCGTCTATTTTGATGACAAAAAACGTTAATAACCACAACACCGATGCGTAATTGGTACCCAAAACAATGCGAATCGCTCTTGAAGTCCCACAATGGTCCATTTGTCCCCGTGGGCGAGAAAAACAAATGAATCCGAGCTCCAGTACATTCAGCCTTGACCGTGAATGTTTCCCCAGCTCGGTGGCTGCTATTTATACGAAGGCGTTTAAATCCCGGTGTTTGAACTCTTAATTCGACTAATGGCCAGGAAATAGATTGAATAGATTTTTTGTTCAATCAAAATAAATCGCAAATATAATTTTTGGTGTCAATAATTTCTGGTCTGTTATCTGAACATATTTGTCTTTCTGTAGTGAGCATTAGATGTGAATAATTGATGAATTAAATCGAATGTTTGCAACGCAGTTAAGGAGATGACTCCGACCTTATAAGGTTTTATATTCTTAATCAGCCTCGTCTGTCCGTTTCAACGCAACAATAGAAAAAATAAAATCAAAACTTCATTTTTGTAACAGCTGCGGGGGTATAAAAACATCGGCTTGCCGAAATTTTCGTCCTATTTTTGTTTTTAATGAATTAGCAAACAGATAAATACATTTTTCTGTGGGAAATGTATAAGATTGTTATTTTTGTAGTATACATTTCTCCCACTACTGAGCATTTTAAATGAAAATAATTTACAAAGCTCTTTATTAATATCGTTGCCGAGCTGAAACACACGCACATGTCTCATCAGCATATTGTGCAATATTTAAGTGAAACGGAACACTTCTGCGAGCATCGTAATATATGGGACTCGTGTATGTCTGGATGGGCTTTGCGCGGACAAAGTTAAATCCGCCCGGGAGCGTGTTCCAAGACCTCAGACCTGTTTGGCCACGCAATCCGCGGAGCAAAAACATTCTGCTCACTTAAGCCGCGTCGTCAGACACGCTCTTGGCCAAAAAAAAGCTACCCTGACTCTCCTTTAGCCGTTCCCCACACAGCCACAGCCGCAAAGCCATATATCACGTATACGTATTCGTTACATGTGTGCTGTGCACATTTGTATCTGAAGGTCGAGCGCCAGAAGAAGAGATACAAGTGCCAACAACCCAACCGGTTATCACGTCACGTCGCTTAGGTCCATTGAATGATGCTTATGCTTGACTTGTGGGGCGCAAAGAAATCATCTGAATATGCGAATATTTCACGGACATTCTCTGTGGACAATGAACCGATTGATATTTGCTAGAAAAACTGTTTTTCCCCGATGTTGCAATCTGGCCTCTTCCCAAATTGTATCTTTTGTGTGCGTTTTGGCACTCGTTCAAAGCGGCTCCCAAGTGGGAGACATCCGGGTCAATAGTTGGCACTCGGAATATCTGAATGAACTTGGCTGCCAACTGTTGGCCCATAGTAATGCCAGCAAAGTCGTTGGCTTAACCAATTAATCGCTATGTCGTCATGGGCTTTGTTACTGTAGGCCGGATTTAATAAGTGGTTGCTCTGAGAATACAAAACAAGTTAGTCTCTTTACACACAAAACGAGTCAGTTTTAAATGATATCACGTTTTCATTTTGTGTTTATTGTGAAAAAATAACAGTGAAATATATAATAATAAATATTAGGGAGCAATTTAAAAACCTCAAGCTTATTTGCCATAACTTGTTATTTTAAGTAACTAATTATATATAAGCGATTCCAAAGAAATGGCAATGATGTATTAAACTTATACCTTAGTAATATCGAAATAATTTAGCTAGGAAAAATCAAATTAAATAATATTTCTGACGTTTTATGAAAGCTGTTATTTACCCATGGGAAATGATGAATAACACTTATACCCTGGTAAAATAATAATGTTATAATAACGGCTAGGGACACTCAACTGAAATATTCTTTCTTACTTTTAATGAAAACTATTTTTTACCCATGGGATATATAACGTTTCGGAAACCGGTATTTTAGCATCAGAGCATCTCTGATATGAACGATAACCTGTTGCCAATGAACGTTTTATAAAACTGCATTTTAAACAATTAAAATTTAATTTATGTATATGCACTTGCAGTCGCGGCCCACGATCAAAATGCACCTCCGATTCTGGTTGTCCACCAGCGCAACTGGCGTATTTCGGAGGCTGAGAAAGTCGGCCAGATAATAGATCGAGTGCAGGCGGAGGACCCTGATGGTGATGATCTAATTTTTGGAATAGAGCCAAGATTTAGTGGCAATGGAGCAGGGCCTCCCGATAAAATCCCCTTTACAATTGATCGGGAAACGGGAGTGGTCACTCTCAACGAAAGTTTGGCGGGAAGAGTAAGTAAAAGAAATATATAAGTAGTTTTGTGTAGTTTTCATCAAAACGTTTTTCGTGTTTTCCAGGCCGGTGAGAATTTTCTCATCTATATAACTGTCACGGACGGAGCCTACACGGCGAAAACCGAGGTATTCATCAATATCTTGGGCGAGCGTGAGAACAGTTCCGGCTATCGACCGCAGACATCAATTTCGAACGTGGTGCACAATATATCGCAATTCCTGCCCCGTTTCGACCAGCTGCCCGGTGTCCAGTCCATCCGGAATGGACTGCCGAACAGCCGGCCAGGCGGTGGGTTGTATCCACCGGTGCCCCAGAACAATATATTCGGACCGCCTTCGTTTGGCAACTTTTACCCGCCACCTCCGCCGAATTTTCCCGGCCCAAAACCCGTGGAAAGTGGCGAGGAGGCAGACGATGAGGTGACAGCCACAACAACCGCCAGGCCGAGCTCCACCACGCCGAAGAGTCGCACCAAACTGACGCCGATAACTGCCAATAATTCGACGAGGGGCGAGCAAACCCCCACGGAGACGACACCGGCGAGTGGCAACCAGAATAACACCAGCCCCCTCTACGTTTTCTCCCTGAAGTCCGGCACCATTCCGATTGTGGTCGCCGTTGGCGGGTTTTTTGCCGCCATCGCCGTGCTCCTGGCGTGCCTCTGCCGCCGGCGGCTGTCCGCCATCAGCAGGACCCTCAAGACGTCCAAGGAGAAAGAGGAGCTGGCCAAGAAGTCCAATCCGGGCCAGCTGAGCAGCACGCTGACCGACGACAGCCGCAACTCGATGGTCATGCAGCAGTGGCAGGGACCTGTGGCCTTCGCCAATCGCTATGTTCCCTGGGAGCGGGATCAGCAGCAGGGCATTGTGAGTGGAATTGCACTAATTTTAAGGGTCACCTCTTTGGAAACTAATCCCAAGGTGGATTTTGTAAAAAGTTTTGCTTGAATAGGGTAATCGGGCTCCTTTTACGACACTAGAGTTCTTTAGGGTGGCTTACAATCTCTTTCATTTTAAGATTAGAAAACAAATTTTATTCAAAACACCAAAGCTATAAACAATTTTGATGAAATGTGTTTGATTTTTTCATTCATTCTCTAATACCGGCAATAATATTAAAAAGTTAAATGAAGAAGATAAATATGAGAACGTTCTAATATTATCTAAAATTGCCTTAAAAACGTTTGTTTTGCTCAGATATTTTTAAATGTTTCTCATGTCGTATATAACATTACTATTATTGCATCCTAATTATCATCATATAATACCAACCTAAAGAGAGAGCTAAAAGAGAATGAAACATTTTTTAAAAATTTGCGTTGTTGAAAAAAAAATCATTGTTTAAGTTTTTGACATTCATGAAATATTCGAAAGTGAATGAATGAAATCAATAGAGTTTTCAGTTGGCAAGTCAAGCAATAGGAGCCATTGCATCCTAATCGCGATTTCATACTTCCTGACATTCACAGAATGTCCTTTTGAAATGATTGCATAAAATTAGTGAGCGAAGCACAAAAGCTTATGCAAATATCGATTGATATTCCCCGGGGAGCGATTGGGGCTTAGGGCCCGGAGTCCTTAATCGACAGCTACTCGAGCACAGATTCGAACCTCAGTTTGGCTCACTCAACGCCTCTAGAGCAGTGCTCGTCCTGCGTCCTATCGTCCTTTCGTCCTGTCACCCACAGTGGCCTCAGCGGCAGTGTAATTGACAGGAAAAAGTAGCTCAATGCAGCTGCATGTTGGCTTAGAGCCTGTCTGCCGGGAATGTCCTTTCATTCGATTCCCATTTATTGACAGCGGATGCCAAACTTCAGCAGGCTCCTGCGTCACCAACGTAACCAAAATTTATCATTCTCTGGTGCTGACAGGAGGGTTTATTTAGAATTCAGAATGTCATTTAATGTTATGACAATGCATGTTATGTATTAAATAAATTAAGAATTTATTGGAGTTAATCAGGTGCTTAACACTTAGTTATAAGGAGGAAAGAAAGTGTTATAAAAGGAAAAGATAATTTTTAAATGAGTGGCAATAGGGGTATAAAGCCCATCACTCATATGTATGTCAATCCAATATTATCCTAGATTTTATGCCATCAGCGTGTCAATATAATGACAGGCAGAAAAAGATCACGCCTAATCAATACTTTTTATCTTGTATTTCTGAATTGAAACCTGTGCCCGTCACAAATATCAACATCGACTGCATTTCCGCTCCCATTGACGTGGCCAACTCTCATCGACATGGACGTTAACTCGCGCTGGACTTTAACAATGCTGTCGCTCAAAGGCAACGTCCCAGTTATCAACAGCCATCGGAGAGTCCTCCGCAGGAGTGGCCAGTCCTGGGACAGGTGAGCCGGGATCTAACTTGGGACCTGGCTGTGTGGCAGGTGGAGCAGGAAGTTCCGGCGCAGCGGAAAGTGGTTTTGCCGGAGAGGCCAACTGCGACCGATGGGAGTTCCCCAGGTACCGATTGAAGTTCTTCAATATTTTGGGCGAAGGAGCCTTCGGACAAGTTTGGCGCTGCGAGGCCACAAACATAAATGGTAAGTTTTGTAGGACAAAAACTTGGTAATTAAGTGAGCGGGCTAATCATAAAAATATATCTGTTAAGATAAATACGGATTTGCCATAGAAACTTGTATTATATTGCAATACTTTTTATATTCTTAGGGTTATATTAATATAATTAATTAAATGGCAATCGATTTTCATTAGTTGACTATAATTGTGTCTCTACACATTCTATTATATATTAGCTGTGCTTATAAATGATGTTCCAAAATGTTTTTAAGGCTGTTATTCTTTGTTAGGCAAAGTAAAAAGACTTAAATTTTGATAACTTCGACTAACAAATTCTACAATTTCAAAGGAGTAATTTCATCAATTCGGCTATGATGCCGAAAGGAATTTAAAATGGAGCAGATTGGGCATTCAATCAGCGGAGTTCCACAAAGCTAGTGGCTCATGCAATCCGCCAGTTGTTGCCCCATATTCAAGTACTCAGGTGCTGCAAAATTGTGCATGTACGGGGGCATCTCCCACCCACTCGATATACCACATTCCAGTGCCGCACACTGAGCCCTTTTTTATGAGCACGTAAAATGGACATACAAAACGAAATGCAAGTGATTTTTGGATTTATGTAAAGGCACGAAAATAGCCCTGGTCTCTAGTGAATTGAAAACTATGAATATGTGCAGAGCAAAGAGTGTTTAAACTGTGTATCTCTTTAACATTTTAATTAGAAATCTTTAAAGACCTGTGCTGCCCGTACTACAATTAATTTAAATTATTATTTTTACAGGCACTGAAGGCATAACAACAGTGGCCGTGAAGACCCTTAAGGAAAGCGCCACCGAAGTGGATCGAAAGGACCTGCTATCCGAATTGGAGGTAAGTGGAATCCGAAATCACACAATTCTTGTGAATTAGCATTTAAAATTTTTTAAGTCATCCGTAAAGAGTATGCAAAATACCGACAAAATCGTTACATCCAAAGTTTGGCCAAGTGACGACTTGCTAAGCGCAATTTCTCAGCTGCCTTTTCCTCTGTCACTTTTCATTCAATTGGTTACCATTCCCGTCCAAAACCTCCTGGCTGTCTCGCTAACTCGTCGACTGAAAACTGAAAAGTGGAAAGTAGGTACTGGGAAACTGGGAACTTGGTACTGAGAGGGCTGCTGGGCAAATCTTGTGAGTTGGTTTTTCTGGTTAGATGAAAAAGTTTTGTAAATTGAAAATTAACGATGCTGAAAAGTTTTGAAAGAATTTCTCTTCTACGCTTTGAGACTGCCGTTCGCTGCCAGCGTTTTCCCCTTGAGTTTGGATTTAATGTTTGCCTTTTTAATGAAAACGTAAAGGAGTCTACTTATGTGTCTCCCCAAATGTTTGAGTACCTCCTGTGAGTTTACAATTTCAGCTGTATTTAGGAAAACTAAAAAAGTCTCTTCCTTCTATAATAATTTTCCCTAAGTGGCGCAGTTCGATGAACCGTGTTTAGATCTGGTTTCTTGACCATTCTCCGTGTTAAAACATTTCCGCCTTCATTGTCAAATACTGCCCTATTACAGAGTTTTCTAATTTAAAGTTTGCATTTGCCTGGCTTCTCATTTATTCTCTCGTCATTAACTTAATTTAATATTTTCTGTTTACTAATTAGCTTTGTTTTCTGCACCTCAAACTTCAATGGCCACTGCAATCTAATTAAAGGGAAAGCTTTTTCCGGAATTAAATTTAAAGGGAACTATCTGAAATGCAATTTGAACATTTCGTTTATTGTCACGATGTAGGTTAAATGCCAATTCCAATATGGCCTGGTCTTATTGCATATTTATGTTCGCAAAAATACTGCGACAAAATTATTAATTTATGCCCTTATAAGTATCCCGGTGTCAGACGTGCATATTTAATGAGCTCAATCCTTGCAAGCTTACATATGCGAACTCCGAAAAATCCAGTCGACGGGGAGGAGGACTGGCTTTAAACATACATTTCAGGGCTCAAAAGTGGAGCTGTGTAAATCAAATTGCCCGTAATCAGTGGGCTAAAAATATTTTCATTCCGTGGCGGATCAATAAATTTCGATTGTAGTGGTGGGCCTTTGTTCCGGACGCATTTATGGTCCTTTAATGGCCTCAACACTTCCAGCCATTTGCATACTGGCGAGAGGCAATCAAAGGAGTGTGTTGTCATGACAATCGAAGTGACAACGTATTTATTTAGCACAAGGACACAGGCCCTCTGGTAAAGAGCTATTTGGATTTCACAAGCAGCAAGTCCCCCCCAAAGTAATTCCGTAATGATAGTGACACAAGAGCTAGGACCATTTTGCGTATCGATTAGCATTTACATACTATATACCCAGGGTGCATTATTACCTATGCCTTTGCCGGGGTAGAAAAGTCGATGGCTAGCTAATGAGTTCAGCATTTGGGGGCACTAAGGAGCATTTATTCAAAGCACACACACACAACACATCTCGTGGGCAGGAACTCTTTTTGACAGCAGTTGCGGCCTGTAAACACGAATCTCCCGCAGCCTTGCAAAAATACGAGAAAAAACGCCTCCGCAGGATATATACAATTTCCGAACCGCACACACCGACGCCTTGAAACAAACTGATTCCTGTTGCTGCTCCTGCCACCAAAAAAAAAGAAGCACAAACCGCAGCATCCTCTCGCCTGGAGGGCAACCGAAGTGGATCTCTCTGAATCCCCCATCTCTCGACCTGCGCACTGGCTTTTTCGGAGTTCGAGACCTATTCTGGCCTAACCTTGCCCCCTGCAATCTGAATCTGACTCTGACTTTGACTACGAACAACGGACCACCGACCACTGACTATGAAAAGGAATCTGAACGGAATCTAAGGAGCCACTCTAGGGTTGCCGTCACTCAGAAGGCGCTGGGTTGTCGTGTGGGTCGCGTCCTTCATCATTAAAGTCGCATTTGGTCCTGCTGCAGGCTGGGCGGCAAACACACCGGCAAACGTTGTGCGCCGGCAGTATATCATGTTCTGCGGATTACCCCAGAAACGAGAATAATTGCACTTTAATTTTGGAACAATGAAAAATTATGAATGGCCCGTCGGGCTGGGTTTCAGTCTCATTCCTCATTCCTCAAGCGGCAGTCGCATTTTGCCATTGTGAAGGCGTTCGAGGCCTGCAAAATTACCAGGCTCTGTTGCTTCCCCAGAAATGGCCTAAGTTTCCCAAACTTTGGATTTAGAGTGGGGTGAGAGAACTTTGGGAAGGACTAAGTTATTAACTGAAATTAATTGCGGTCACTTTTGAAAATCAGATGGCCCAATAAATATTACACGATTACCTTAAGATACAAATTGACAGAGTAGAAAATTCCCCCTGCCATTCTTCGATTACAAAAACAATTTCACTTGTAATTAAATAGTTAATAAAGATACTTATTAAGCAAATTACTTTTTATGTCTGCAGGTAATGAAATCTCTGGAACCACACATCAATGTTGTTCACTTGTTGGGTTGCTGCACAGACAAAGATCCCACATTTGTAATTCTTGAGTACGTAAATCGAGGAAAGTTGCAAACGTACTTACGCAGCTCACGCGCCGAAAGGTAGGCAACATAATATTTAGCTTAACACAGAGAAAGTTTTCTAGGATATATTATGTTTTCAGACACTATGGAAACACGCACGGAAAATCAAATATCCTTACTTCCTGCGATTTGACATCTTTCATGTATCAAGTGGCTAAGGGTATGGACTACCTAACATCGCGAGGCGTAAGTTAATACATAGAAAATGCTCAGAAGTAGAAAAAATTTTAACTTTACCTATATTTTAGATTATTCATCGGGACTTGGCTGCTCGTAATATTCTTATAACCGACGATCACACATGCAAAGTGGCGGACTTTGGATTTGCACGAGACGTAATCACATCGAAAATTTATGAAAGGAAAAGCGAGGGCAAGCTGCCAATAAGGTAAGCTTGGAAAAAAATGTAGGACAAATATAAAAAGTTTAAGCGAATCTTTGATTTTGCAGATGGATGGCTACTGAGTCACTTTACGACAATATATTCTCCGTAAAATCAGATATCTGGAGTTTCGGCATACTGATGTGGGAAATCGTAACGCTGGGATCGACGCCTTACCCAGGAATAGCCGCAGCTGATGTTATGCGGAAGGTTAGTATAATTCGTATAGTTTTCAATTGATTAAATAAATTTATTGCACTTTTTTAAAGGTAAGGGATGGCTATCGATTAGAGAAACCCGAGCACTGTCGTCGCGAGCTCTACAATATTATGTATTATTGCTGGTCGCACGATCCCCAGGAGCGTCCTTTATTCGCGGAAATAATTCAGATGCTCGACAAACTGCTCCACACCGAAATGGATTACATCGAACTGGAACGGTTTCCCGATCACAATTATTACAATATCGTTAGTCTTAGTGATGAGAAGTTGTGAGATAGTCCCATATGCACTGAACCTGAACCCTAAGAGCTTTATTACCTCCAAAAGACTATGGGATAACCCCTTGCAGTCTTGGCTCAGTAGGATAATATTCTGCGAGCTATTCACGGGTTAATTCCCCATACAGAGAGAAAGGTACACTGCCATTACGAATTAGGCTTGGAAAAAGAGTTAAGCAAACTGCATCCTGAAAAACAGATTAGATGTTCGAGCCTCTTATATACTGAACTCAACTTCTCCGTTGGCGAGAATTGTAAATCCTCTTTAATTGTAAGATAATTGCGATTGTGTGTATGTTAGTGTTCACGTTTTATTTATTTGATTATGTATTTTAATTTATCAACCGTGTATAGAGTTACAAAAATAAATTATATTATTGTTAAATTGAAAATAAACTTAAAATATACACCTAAATTCAGCTTGGAACTTTCAACTTTTCTTTGTGTACTTTAATGCTTAAACATAGCTCAAACTTAATCCCTTTGACCCATTGTTATTTACGTTAACTGTGATAGAAGGCTGTGACAGACTTATTGCCATGGCAAACTTTGCAGCTTCGGCAAACAGAGTACGTGCATAAATGATGCCACTGGCGTCAAAAGCTTGTGAGGCTGATACCTAAAAGACTAACTACGTGATGTGCATCCTAAAATGTTGCATACTGGTATTAAATATATCGATTCCTTCACACTGCAGCAACGAACTAGAATTTGTATTTATTTTTAAAGACACTTAGTTCTTTAACCCATTTCTCAAGCCACAAAATCTCCTTATAAAAGTTACTTTAATTCAGATATAATGCAACAAGTGGGCTGTGCAGTAAAATCAGATTTAAGGGGCTGGAAATAGTTGGCAGTTAAGCCTGAGGATTTAGAGGCTCTACGAAATTGACTTGGAAGCTACGTAGACTGGGATTAGCAACAAGTAATACTATCCAATGAAATTTATATTTATTACCGACTAAGAACAGCAACAGACTAATTGTGGGCTCAAATGAGCTCGGCTTTTATATCTTCTAGGGATGCCTGGTACAACAGGGCGCATGAGTGCGCTCTTGTGAAGCACGTGTTTATGTTGTTGGGACGAGATATAAGCCATTGTGGAGACATATGTCCGATTATTATAGAAATATTTGTTGTCATGCGGCAAGTGAGAGAAAAAAGTTAAGCGAGAGCACAGAACAAAACAATCAGCTGTTTTATATAATCATAAACCAAACGTATTATAGTCTATGACTGGAAAATGGTATTAAATTAAAAACAATTACTTTAATAAACTGTTAAAAATATAAATAGTTTGTTATGTAATTGTTTATCAAAATAAAAGAAAATGATGAGCATTTAATAATAACAAACGTTATTCGACATTTCTCTCAAAATAAAGCTTTTCATGAAGAGAGTGCATGCGCAGAAAAGGATAAATGAAAAGCTCAAAAGTGCATAATATTATGAAAAACTCCGAATTCCTAAATTTCAGACCCCAATTTTCCATTCCAATAAAACCAATTCGTTTCATATTTGATCTTCTTAGTTTCTTTATTTATTATTTTCGTTTGAAAAAAAATACTAAAGCTATGATATATCAATAAATATATAAATATATTAATGTAATTGATATTGTTTGGCATAATTAACTAGTTTAACCTAAAAATAAGTCCAATGCCAGCATTTGAACCCTGATTGCACAGCCCTCTACCGATTATACGGATATACTTCAATGGATTTAAATGAAGTCATCATTGTCCGAGCCGTGCAATTTGGTTTCCTCGTTCTCCAGCTCCCTCTCGTTCATTTTTGCCTGCATAATGAGATCCTGGAAGGATCCGTACTCGGTGTTTTGCCGAGTCTTAGCAGTCAAGCCAACGTCGCCCTCGTCGTCGTAGAAATTATCAGAGTCGTAGTCGGTATCCCTGGGCATGTCCAAGTCGGGATAATCATGCTCCTCGGTGTTCTTCGGAATTCCGTGCTTCAGATAAAACGTATTTAGCAGGCTCTCGATCTTCCAGGATGGCATATCGGAAACCATCTTGACGGCGATCTTGCGCCGAGGCCTTTTGTGGGTTTTATGGGGCCTGTCGGCCAGTTCGAAGTTGAGCGAGGTTTTCAGTGTACGCTTGGATGCTGTCAGTTTCTTGAGAATGGATCTGTAGAGTGCCAGGAACTGATCGGGCTGTTTCTTGACCTTCGGCAGAGCTTTGGGGTTTTCCAAAATGAAGCGGTTGAGCAGCTCCTTGGTGCCCTGCTGATCCTTTTGCGATTTTAGTAGTTCAACTAAGGAGAGAAAAGAATTGCAAAATAAGTAAGAGTTCCAAAAATTGATTTTCAGTATTGCAAACACACCTTTTTCTTGGCTTAGTCCGAGTGTGTTCTTGAAGACTCCCCAGTCGTCCTTGGATGGAGCTGGAGCTTTGGCAGGACTCTTCTCCGCTTTCTTGATGTACAAGGCCAGGCAGCTTTGCTGGATGGTCAGCAGCAGAATGATAGCTTTTCCCAACTGCATGTTGAATCTTTCCGGTAGATGTGTTTCGTTCGGAGTGTGAGGCGAATGTGATGTCCTTTCCACCGGCGAGCTGCCTCTTATACTCTCCTCCCGGCCTGATCCGCGTTAATTGACATAACCGCAGCACATCAGCATCAGCATCGGCATCGGCGTTGCGTGGCCGATAATCAGACAAAGGCTGCAAAGGCGCTTGACACTCGAGACATCCGGGGCGCCTCCTGCACAAGGAGTCAAGCGACAGGACGACATGTGCCTGATTGAACGCCGCAGCGCAGCGATGCTCTTTGTTTTTCTGCGGAACACTTAGCGCGAGCCGCGGCAATTAAACGGCAAACTGAGCACACAAAAATTAGTGCTTACGCATCTTGCCTCAGACGTCGTCCAGGTAGCGGGTCCTTGCCGCAGGACGAGCGGGACAGGCGACACCCAACGACAGGCGACGAATGTGGGAATCAAAGTGCGTAATTGAGTCGCTTAAAAGCGCCAAATGGTTTCATGAATGTAGCGATCTCCCAGGTAGACGCTCGCCTTTCAAATGCGAAAGGAAGTACAAATAAATCCTAGCGCCAGCCATAAACGGATCAACTGCGCCGATCTCAATCCGCTGGTCTCCGCTGCTCGACAAGTTTTTCGCTAATTATTCCTGAATGCGGGTTTTATTGATGCAATATAAATAATGCAAATGCAATTTGCGGTACACGCAGACAAGGGGGTGGTCCCTAAAAAATGTGCCACCACTGCCATCTGCGGAAGGCAGGCCTCAAATGTCAGACGGTTAATTATGTAATATAAATAATTAAAAATACTCACTAGTAATTAGAAATACTAAGAGAGCAGCAATAATTTCGTTTTTTCTTTTTTAAGATGCCTGTGAACTGGCAGGGTTTTTTAAACAAAATCAAAAGAAATGAAAACACAAAATGAGAAGAATATTTAACCGCTAAGAAAATATTTAGGTATGTAGGTTTCAACTTAAAGATTGACGAATTATATACTTGTATTTCAGAAATCTTTAATTCCCAGAAACCAAAAAAACCTAGTGCTAAATGCTTCCGAAAGAGTTCAAATATTTAATGGTTTCATTAGCATGATAGTGATTTTGTTATTTTTATGTGGCGCATCTACCACCAGTTTTCGGGATCTTTAGAATGGACCTTATTATACTATACAAAGAAGGACCATTTTTGTGTGTCTTGTTAATAAAAAGACTGCTGGGCTTCTATAAAAAAAAGTAACCATTATAAAGTAATTAATAATCATTTTAGGAAGTCTGTTAATTTTATTTCAGTTGTTGAAAATCTGAAAAAAATACGACTTCAGATTAAAAATTGCATCTTGAATTCTTAAAATAAGTATTTTAGGGAGTAAGTATACGTTTTAAAAACACAACAAGTTTTTTTAGTTATATAAAATTTGGCAGTACCAAAAATTCTTGATATGTTGATTTCTACATTGATATTTTACATGAGAATTACGAAAAGCAGTAGAAGATGAAGCAGGGCAAAGAAGTTCAATTCGGTGTTAAAGCAGTGTATATGCAGTTCAAGCAGTGATTTACTAAGGACACAAGCCATAGAAAAGGCTCGGATATCTACAAAAAGAATGTAAATTCTGGAAGAAATTTTTCCGCAGACTTAAACCTGGGATATCCTTGTTGGAAATTCGAAACTTTGTAAAAGGTAGCTAGTCCTATAACAAGGGGTTCTTCTTATATGACTAATAAAATATAAAATACAAGATAACCAACCGAAAAACAAAATATATAAATAAGTAAAATGTCCTTTAGGGGTTTGTTTTTCCCATTGTTTTTATAAAGCAAATAACTTGTAGAATATACTACAATTTGACTTTATATGACTTGCATTTATTATTCTCAATAATTAGTTAGACATATATATCAGTCAGATAATTGAAAACGATCTTTATTATTTTTAAAACTTTAATAAAGTTTTCCGTAATATAAATCTGTATTTACTTAGCAGCACACATTAAATTTCTGTCACATCTGCTCGAATTGAAAAATATATTTTTCTATAAACACCGTAGTTATAGAAACGGAATTTCTTGTTTATTATTGTAAATAGCCGGCAAGCGAGCCAACGACGCCAAAATGCCGAAAGTTTTATTCCAGAAGTACAAGAAGGTGGTCAGTAACATCGACCCGACTCGTCATTCTGAAAAATTCAAAGAAATCGACGAGTATAGGCGGTCGCAAGCCACGGAGTCGGAATTCGAAGACGAAATGGAAGGGGAGTACGAGATGGAAATGGAGGAGATGAAGTCTAGTGAATTCAGTTTGTCTGAAGGTGAACCGGCACTGAATATCGGAAAGATCGACTTATCCTTTCCGGAGACAATCGAGGAGTTCGAGAACAGTCCGCAGTGCTATCCCCCCTCATATTATACATTGTCACCCAAGGAGCGGTTGCTCCTTCTTTATGCCGAGAATTTCCGGAAGCAATTGGTTCTCACTTATCCGAAAAAACGAGCGATGGTCTTGGCATTGCCCAACGAATGCAAAGTTCAGGTAAAGTGTTCACCATATTCTTTGTTCTGTTAATATTCTGATAAATCGCCGCGTTTAACCAACTTCCAGAAATTTGTGTGCACCACCATCAGGCCAACGGCGTTTATTCACACGCAACTCATATCAAGCGTTGAGGAAATTGCCAAGTTTGTCGCGGATTTCATTCAGTACGAGCCACTAGATGATCCAATAAATTTGGTAAGACCATTTTTTATTAATCGGAAATATAAACTACACTTGAAAGATGGATGCAGCAAACAGCTCACCTTTGGATCGAAATCTGCGTTTTGAAAGTCATTCTTAGTTGTAATACTGTTTTGCACAGACTTAATCGAACGATCCTTATCACTTTCTGGTTGATTAAAAAAATTCGAATTTTCGCATTTTTCATAAAGGGTAACATCATACATTTTTGCGAAAATAGGAAAAAAATAAAGAATTCCAGGTTTGAATGCCAGTTAATTGGCAATTTTGCTACGAATTTAACGAGGTACTACATTCCACTTTTGAACAATTATATGCATTGCCTTGTCTGAAATACTTATTTTTTTTGTGTTAGGGTAGTCCCGATTTAAAAATCAAGATTAAAATCAAACCTGGCAATAAAATTGCAATTACGAAACTTCATGTTTTGAATTTAATTATCCGCTCTAACTTTACTATTGAAGTCTGCGCCATTTCTTGGCCATTTATATTCAAACTCGTTAAACAATTGCACAACTATTAATTTTTCCTTGTTAGGTCATGCTTATGTTAAACAAAATATGAGTTTGCTTATAAAATTTCCTGTATTATTCCCCCAAGAATAAATAAACACAACAACCATTTTAAGAGTTTCATAAAAATTATCTAATTACTTTTTATTGAACATGTATTTAAAATTACATTTAAATTTGTAAATGTTTTTATTTAAATATCGCATTAATTTCGAATTAAGAAAATTCTTTTGAGCACATTTCCATAGTTATTAATATACGAAATTTAAAAACGTTTGATATCAAATGCGTGTTAATCGCGCCAACACACCTTGCAGTTCGAAAGGGTTGTTTCGTAACAAAAAATAAAGGCTATAACATTTTGTCTAGAATGCATTGGGTGAAACACAAAACAAACCGCTTGTTTCCGTTATAAAAGAAATGCATAATAGCTACAAATAGAGATTCTCGATATATACACATTAGCCGTACGATTAATTAATACAATGGAATTGAATTGAAGAGACTGAAAGTATGCTCGATAGGTTGTCACAGCTAGGAGATAAATTCAGTGGAGGTGGAGTCCTCCGGGACCTTCGGGATCTAGGGACCTAGCTGCTGGAGCTCAGTTCGTCGTACTGCTGGTACTCGCCCGTGATCTGGCAGTCGTCGTCCGGTTCATCGTCGAGGTCACAATGTACAAATTCGTAGGGGGGGAAGAACAGGGAGCTGAGCAGGGTGGCCGACGATCGGTAGACGGCCGGCGCGTAAACGTGGTGGCCCCTGTGGGAGGGATCCTCGCCCGGCGCACCCTGCATCGGTGCATTGCTTGGGTAATCCTCTGTATCCGTGGCTGGCTCCGTGGGCGCCAACTTTGGCTTTTCCTATTTGCGGCGGCGACTCTTGCCCCGGCCGCTGCCCTCCTCCTCGGCATTGTTCTCCTCGTTCTCCTCCGGCAGGCTCCTGGAGCACGGCTTCTCGATTAGTGGCGCCTCGTTGCCCGACTTGATGGCCGCTATCAGGAATCGCAGCTGCATTAGTTGCACGGCCGTCACCCGGGGATTGCTGCAGTTCTCCAGCCACTGCAGGAACTTCTCCCCGTGCCGGATGGCCTCGATGTCCTCGTCCGCTGTGCAGTCCAGATACTTGGCCTTCTCCTCCTCGTCCGTCTTGTTGGAGTTATTGTTGTTGTTATTGTTGCTGGCACTCACATCGTTGTTGTTCGTGTGCGGATTGGTGGTGTCCTGGAAGCTGCCCTCGGATTCGGACCCCGGTTCGGGTACCAAATGGGTGCCACTGGCCTCCAAGCCCCCCATCTTGAAGAGCATATTGTCTAGGATCTTTTTGCAGTCATTCGGGGTATCTGGGTTTTTGATCTTGCCCCTCGTTTCGGGACTTCTGCTGCCTGGCGGTGAACTTGCTATCGGACTTTGCGAGGGGGTCATCACCTTGCCGGCAGCTGAGAGATCCTCCGGCTTTCCCGACGCCTCTGCCTCCACTTCGCCATCCAGATCGGGCTCTCCCAGATCCTCGTCGGCCTCGGCATTCTGTTCGTTGGAGGACAGACTTCGCACCGACGGCGTCTCAGTCTCTTTGGTGAGATGCGAGTACAGGATGTTCGAGGGATCACTCAGGGATCCTCCCTCAGCTGCCGCGTTGGCCACCTGGTGTTGCATCGAGTTGGCTTGCAGGGCGGCGAGAGTAGCTGCATTGGGATTCAGGGTGTGCAGACTGGCCCCGAAGGCCTTGCACCAGTTGTACCACGCCGCATTCTTCTCGTCCATACTTCCGGAGGGCGTGGACGAGGGCGTCAGTGGGGCCGAGGGTATGGGCGGGGTCAGCGCATGCTGACTCATGTGCTGCGGCGTGGAGGAACGTATCGGGGGACTGTTCACGCCCATGGGAATCGTGGGCGGATACAGGGGATTCAGTCCCAGCATTGTCTGCTGCGACTTCAGCCAGTAGAGCAAGGGATCTTCCGCCAGGTTGGAGAGCGTCATGGGCCCACCCATTTGCGAGGGAGCAATCGAGGGACTCGGACTCTTGATGTCGCCTCCCTTCACCTCGTTCTTGATGCTCAGATTCAGACTGCCCTGACCCTCCCCTGGCTTTTGCTTGGCCCAGTTCTTCACCGACAAGCCCTGAGCCCGATCTCCGCAATCGCTCCTGGGACTCTGCACCTGCAGGGGCGTTTGTCCGCTCGGCTTCGCGTTCCTCAGGTTACCAGCACCGACCGGAAAGCTGTTCAGACCCGACATGGCCGCCAGTCCCGGGTTCAGTTGGGCCAGCAAGTTGAGGTTTGTGGTCAGCTCGTTGAAACTGATCGCCAGCGGGGACTGCGAGATGCCCGTGAGACCCGACAGGTGGGTCAGACTCGAGAGCGGACTGATGGCGTTCAGGGAGGGATCGGCGGCGGGTCGGTTGATGTCGGCGCCAAAGACCTTGGCCTTCACCCCGCCATTGAAGGCCGCATAGTCCACGGGCAGGCCGTTGTACCCGAGCTCGGCCAGGTTCTTGTTTGTACTGTAGTCCAGGCCATTCAAGGGGGATCGCTTGAAGGCCAGCTCGTCGAACTTCAGCTTGTTGGAGAAGTTCAGGGGCAGGGCGGCCTCCAGTCGCTGGCGCTTCTCCGGCGGACCCAGGAGTCCTCCGCCTCCTCCACCTCCCGGGCCATCCAACTTATCGCCCAGGGCGTCGGCGCACAGGTTGTCCGTGGTGGACTGGCGCGACATGAAGCGCAGCTTGTCCTCGTTCTTGCACCAGCCGCGCAGCGTGGACTCCGGCACTCCGATGTCCCGGGCCACCGAGGCCTTGGACTCGCCATCGTGGATCCTCTGGATGGCATGGATCTTGTCGCGCGGCGTCAGGCTCCGCAAAGGCCGTTTGCCCTTCGTGCCCATGCGGATGTTCATGTGGGGGTAGCTGGAAATATCCAACTTCAGGCCGTTGTCGAACAGCTTGGCGCCTGCGAGGAGAAGAGAAGAGGAAAAGCGGTTCTTAATTAATTACCGTGACACACTTGGCATATCGCATATAGCATATCGCATATCGCACGGCGGACCGATGCGCTCCCATTCGCCAGCGGTGAAGCACATAGCGGTATATATGTGCCGGACCGAATGGCGAATGCCGAGTGCGCGCGTCCATGTACTTTCAAGGGGGGTGGGGGGCCTTGGGGGCTGGGACGCAAGGGGTGGTGGGTGCTCTTTCGCATGTTCGCACGGGGCTCCAATAAAATCGCCGCGCGCTTTAAAGTTTTACAGACAAGTCGCGGTGTAAATAAACCGCACAGCCGGGCGTATGCGCTACATTGCGTATACGTGTAGGTGGTCCACTGTACATCCACATCTACATATACATAGGAATAGGTATAGGTATAGGTATAGCGCTTCAGCCAGGATGACAAAATCTCTCTCTACGCTCTGCAGGCAAATGAGCTGCGTCACGCCCCTTGCCTCTTTTTCGCTCGGCGCACGAAGGATGCCAAATTTGCAAAAGGACACTCTGTATGTTTGTGTGTGTGTGTGTATACGGGGAGACAATGGAATATGCTAATTGGTGCGTTGCCTTCGCGCCGCGACGCGCCTGCTCCAAAATGCAGCGCGCAACGCGAGCTACGAATAAGCAACAAGAACAAGCCATTCGTCGGCCGAACTTTGCCGAGTCCGCAAATTTATAACTTGTTTACCTGTTTCGGGCCACTTGGCGCTGCAGCGCAGAACATCCCCCAACTTGGGCCCGAGACTGAGGAACATGGCTGTGGATGTGGATGTGGCTGTGGATGTGGATCCATGCCAATGCCAAGCACGCCTGTTGCGCCTTCCCAGCCTTCCTTTCCATCAGAAACTGAAACTGAAGCAACAGCAGGTGCAGCAGTGTCTTTTGGGCCAAGTCTCTCAAGTCTTTTTCGACCAGGCCAAAAGTGCGGGCCAAGAACTTGAGCGAGCAACAATATGCTCCGCCTCCATCTCTCCAGAAAGTGAGACATGCAAAAGAGCTCGCCCCATGGTGCAATTTTAAAATGAAAAACACGTTTTGCGCATGACTGACACATGATTTCTTTCCCTGCATACCCGTATATACATATATACAGCATTCAAATATACAAGGAAGCCAAGTCGGTGTGTGTTTTTTTTGCCGGAGAAAGAGAAACTTAAGAGAGAATGGTGGGGAATTAAGAGCGCAGACAGACAAACTGGTGGAGTCTTTCGTTTGGCCATCCATCGCAATGCTGTTTACAAAACGTGTATCGCAGCCACTTGAAATGGAGTTTACACGTCGCCAGCTATTAATTGGAGGTTCCTGAATCACTGGACTTATCTCCTCGAGTTGGTTGCTTAAATAAAGCCAAGTACATGTTTGGGAATAAGCAGTTGGTAGAGCGCCACAAACACAAGCTGCATTACTGCCAAATATCTGTTCCGAATTTTGATTGGGAAATATCTTTTTGATATCACATTGGCAGACTGGCTGTTTTTTATAGGGATAAGAAGATTCTGTATTTAATTTTAGCTGCCTAAACCAATTGACCAAAATGGAGGAATCGGAATTGTTCTAATTTTATAAATTTAGATTTTTATTTCTTAAACAATAATATGCTAACAAGATAATTATCTTTCGAACTTTATTGATTTAGCATAAAACTTTTTCCAATTGATTTTATTTAATCAAAGTCATTTTAAAATGTTAAAAGTTCGAAGCCACTAAGTATTGTACTATTATTAATTAATGTGTACTTAAAAGATTAACTCCATTTATTGACCCCAATTGCTATATTAACGCCCTGACAACTAGTTAAACATGTGGCTTACTGCATACTTATCCAGGTGGTGTCCCCACACCAGACAGACACACTGGGATGCTCATAACCAATAGAGCAGCAAATAACTGTGTCGACGGTGGTGCATGTGATTCCTGCCCCATTGCCTGGCACCTAAACACCACCCCACGATCCACTGGGCCACCGAGCTGGCAACCTGCACCCAAACACATATCGAATAAAACTTTTACAGCTGTATAAAAATTACAAGGTCTTTGGCCATTCAGCAGGAGCTGAATTGGATGGGGCAGAAGGAAAAGAATTTTTACTTTCGCTTTCTGCACAGGGTCCAGTATATTCCGTCCTTGTCCTAGCCGGCTCGCCATTAAACTTTTCACGAACCGAACTGGGACAGTGAGAAGTGTGTAAAAAATCTAGTAACAACAGAAAAAGATGAAAGAAATAAATATAAAAGAATTACACCAAGTTTGTCAGAGTGTGTGTAGGGAGGGGGGGTTCTGTCTGTGTCTGGTGTTGCTGCTGTGCACACATTCACACACACACCTAGCCACGAAAGGACATATGTATGTCTGTATGTCTGTAATGGCCAACCGTCTGGCCATTCGACTTCGAGTGTGTGTGTGTGGCTCAGTGAGCCTGTGTGTGGGCTAAGAGCTTCTGATTTTCCTATATACAATTATAATTTTATTGTATTTACTATTTTTTCGTTTCTTTGGCTTCGTATTGAACTCACTCACAGACAAACAGGGGCAATGCATGTGGCAAGGACACCAAGGACCAAGTGGGAGGAGGGGGTGGGCCAGGAAGGAGGAAAGTCTGGCAAATGGAGGTCAACGACTGAAACTAGTACTAATATGTGCAAGCGTTTGATAGCTCCATTCGTTTGTGCTAATGCAAAAAGAAATAAAACACAAAAAGAGGCAACAAATAAAATAAGAATTCCGTAGATAAAAGAAAAAGTTCCCTCGGTCTGAACCCAATTGTGTTTGTGTGTGTGTCAGTCTGGGACGTTTCTCACACCGCAGTTATGTGTGTGCAAATACACCATGTGTCTGTTGTAATTTTGGACCTGTTGGAACCAATGATATATGTGGCTTTAAGCACTATTACACCTTTTTATTATGTGTTTGTTTATGATTAGCTCGATTAATGTTGCTCTGGATTATGGCAGAGGAAGGAGAACTACCGTTTGGCGATTCGCATATGGAGTGTATTGAGCTTAAGGCAGCTATTTTGGAATCGTAAACATCTGAGTAGGTGTGAGAATAGTTAAATAAGATTGAATAAGCATGATATAGCTATGAAACTCTATAGAAAGTGGCACCCGTAACAACATGTGAAACATGTTGATTGTAAAGTTGTTTAAAATTTCAAGTTTTTTTTTGTTAACAATATAATAGGACATTAACGTATTTTCAACCTTGATCCCACGGCAATCTTATCAAAAGAAACCATTTATTTTCAAAAATTTTAATAAATACTTCCACGCATTTAAAACCTTTAATTATTTCTCCGTCTTTTATTTTAATTTTTAACGTCCTTACTATCTGACTAATTTACTTCTAAGGGGTATAAACAAAAACATTTAATAATATAATCAGGGCAGGTTAAAGATTTTTGAACTAGAAAAATATCTTGAAATATTTATAGGGCTTTCACAATCTGGAATTATACCACAACTTTTGCAGTTTCAAATTTATTACCCACTTCCGGGAGTTACCTAATATAGTACCCCATTTCATCTGATAAGATCAATAACAAATATATAATAATATCTGGTATTCTAGTATTTATCATTATTTAACGAGACTGATGTAAATTAAGTTGTGGGAATAAAGAGAATCAAAATCAAATGCTTTGAAGTCCTTGATAAAAAAAAACTTAGCGTAATAAGTATTGTAAAAATGTTATTGCATATCTCCGGGGGCTTGCTTTATTGATCTTTTAAACCATGCAGAGTTTCCATAATATTCTATATATAGTATTTATTCATTGTGGATCTTGGAATAAATACTCACATTGTATTATTTACTTCCGTTCATTTCAGTACGAAATATATTAATCATTTTAAGTCGAACAATATTATTGAATTAAACAAATATTGAATTGTTTAGTGAAGTGTTCTTTTCAATAGCGCTTCGGTCGTCAATTTAAACGTTGGTTTTTATGTTAGTTGCCTAATACCGTAAACTTTTAAAAAACTAAATGGTCCGTTAAATATATATTTCATTCGTTTTTAGTGCCGATTTAACAAATACTAACTAAACGATTTTTTTATTATTGCAAGGCTGATAAAACTTTTCGTGGTAATAAATGAAACCCTTATGATCGTGGGAGATATTTTTAAAAGGGTTATGGCTTTTAAGGCATAGTGAAGTTATTTTAATTTTGAAGGATTTACTTTACTTTTGTCTTACGTATTTATTATCTTTAAATGTAAAACTCTTGAGCCATATTTATTATAAAGATATTAAAAAATGACACATAGCTAATATCTTTCATTTTGGAATATATCTTAGTTCTTCAAACGTTGATTTTGATCCTTGATAACATCTTTTTCTTCTCAAAAAAATATTATTTCTGGTAATTAAAACTGCCTACTTTGGTTGTAATTAACAAAACTACCTTTTGATTATGTAGTACTTTTTTATTTAATATTGAACTTTCATAATTTATATTGTACTGTTTTCAATTAAAAATAAATTTATAAGAAAAATACGTCATTGAAAACTAAATTTAGCATATTTTACTTTGAAACTGTCAATGAATAAAAAAGTTTCTGGTGTCACTAATTTTACGGGCTTGAATTTTTTAACACTCTTCAATCTAATTGAAAACAATATATTTAAAGTACATGGACCGAAAAACACTTCCATAACTGCCTATTTCACTAATCAAAGGCACATACTAACCTTTTAATTAAACTTCCGGGCCGAAATGTGATCTGGGCCTTCTTCCAGCGAAGGCGGGAGAAATTCGGTGTTAGCCTAATGAGCCCCGATAGCACAGCTATTTACTCCTGTTTTTTCTTCGACCAGCGATATTAAATTCACGATATATGTGGTTCACATGGGTAGCAGTTATTGTTATTGTTTATTTTTTTTGGCCATAAACAGGCAAACACAAGCGAACACTTTATGCGATTATTTGGCGTGCGAATTTCAGCGACAGGACATGCGGTGCGGCGACCTCTTTCGCGCTCGTCGAAGGATATTGTGATATTGTGACGCTGCGGCGCTGCGACTGTGACGTGGATGTGCGAACCTGAGCGGCTAGCGTGCGGCGACAAACTACCGCGGCGGACTTGAGTGAATTTTGATTTTAGCGCGGCGAATTTCCGCACGGCGACGACGGCGGCGGCGACGTCACGGGAAATTTAAAGTCGCACGTCCACGAAATGCGGCATATCGTTCTCACTCACACACATAAAAACGGGCGACTGTATGGTGGTGGTTGTGTGCTGGTCAGTCCGTCCTGCTAGTTGTAGTTGTCGTTTTTGTTTCTTTTACGTGGCCGTAGGTGTGCGTGAGTCGCTCTCTCTGTCCTTCTCTCTTTCTCAAACGTGCTCTCTCTTTCGCTCCCTCTCTAGCGAAATTCGCGGCCTTTTTCGGTGACAGGACAGCCAAATGTACAATGATTAATAACGGCCAAGACGGCGGCGAAGAAGTCCTCTCGCTTTGGCTTCCCCGTTCGCATTGCTTTTCGGCCTGTTCGCAATTTCGCATTTTGGCATTCTGGCATTTTGGCCGGCCCAACCACAGGCCACTGTCCACTCACACACGCACACATGAACACACAGGACATAGCTGTGTGCAACGAAGACGACGCAATACTCGTGCTAGGCTTTTCCAGATTGAGAGACGCACATCCTTTTCGGCCTCCTTTTGCGCGCCCACGTGTGTGTGTGCACAGGGACAAATATTTCTTCACAAATTAATATTTACAATTTATAAAATTGAAATGTAGAAATGTAATTTAAATCAAGTATACGTATCAAATAGTCATACATTTTTATATTAAAAGAACTGGCTCCGAAACCTTGAAACCATTAAATTCTTATCATCTGGGGCATGATATGTAAACTTCGAATTGATTTTTAAGCATTGAAATAATATATATATATTTTTTTAAAGCTTTTGAACCACAAAGTCTACATAAAGCGAAATAGATTAAATGAAGTGAATGTTATATTTTAATCTAGTTCAAGGTTACTCGATTTAATTTGTGCTTGACTGTAAATTATCATTTAAAATACATACTTATAATGTTTGAATTGTTAAAAGGTTAGTACAAATTAAAAAAAAATATTTTTATTTTTGAAAAGCCATTAGAAACTTTTTAGAACGTCTACATTATTGCCATTTTTCCAAGTGTAAGAGTTTGTGTAACCTCAGGAGGAATTTGCTTGTGTTTAGTCAAACTATATTCTTCTTTCTTAAATGACGGAGAACTACCAAAAATAAGGATCTCCTCGAAGAACGTGAAAACCTAGCCGAAATCCTTGTCTAATTTTCGCAGTAGGGGTTCCAATTTATCGCCGCTGATAATTCTGTTAGTTTTCCCGCTGTCATGTGCTGCAGTTGTTGCTGTTTTTATTGTGGCCAGTTTTCCTCGCTTTGTTTTGATACATGCCTTCATCACAGATTATGCGGACTCGCCTCTCTTTCGCGCCCGCCTCAGAGAGTCAAATGAGTCCTGAGAGCCAAAGAGCCGCTTCCTTAAGAGAGAGCGAGAGAGAGTGGACAGCTGGGCAGCTTTCGTGTTCGGCTTTTTGCCGACCGAATGAAACTTGGAGGAAGGAGGTGGTGACCCCCTGGGAAACACTCCCCTTGGGAACCCCCCTTTTTTGAAAACAAGGCGAATCCGTGGCTTTCTTCTCTCTTTTCTCGCTCTTTTCGCTGGAGCGCGACCGGCGATCGCCGAAGAAACCGGAATTCTCAAATGGGCTCTCGATCGGAACAGCAATCACCCAAGATATAGATATAGTGGTTGTTTTTTATCGACTTCACGCAAATTGCTGTGGCTTACATACGACAGTTGGCCAAATAATTAAACGCCATTCATAGCAAAATGCAATTGCTTAATACACTTATGTAGCCGATAGATCAAAGGCGAACATTCATTATTTTTATATTTAATTTAATGCCGTTTTTAATTTAAATCTGAATTGACTAAATACTTAATACGCTTAATAAATTAAGCAAAATAAACTTAAATTTAAGAACCCAACCATTTTGTTCTGTTAACAAGTTACAGATTGTGCCACATTAATAGCTTTGAAAGAGTATAAACTGCATTATTGACTCGAATATAATTCGTTTTGAAGTGTGCTTTCTTCATTTACATAAAATTATAATAATTTCCTTTACATCCATTTTGTGAAATAAATTTTGATAATTTCCACAGAAGAACTTTGAGAGCTAAACATCCTGACAAGTATTTGCACCATCGTGGGGTATCCCTGAGATTGCGATCTTATATAATGTGTACACGCATAGGCATTTGAGGTCGTAGACTTTGTAGTTGCTATGCAAAACATTTGCGCAGGGCACACATACATCTACACTTCTCTATTGTATCCTGGCCAACGGAGGCGGCCACTGACCATAATACAACAACAACAACAACAACAACGACGACGGCAACGAAAAAGACAGCAGCAGTGTCGCCAGAGCAGCCTTTCGGGAAATCGCTAAGAAAGGTTTTTGAATCCATGTCCGAAACGCACACAAACGCAAATATAGAGGCCCAGAAATACATATAAGTAGAGGCGTATACACAACAAGGAGCAACAATAACGCAGGACTATGGACTTCGGACCACGGACTACGGACTACGGACTACGACCACGAGTACAGATGGCCGGCATGGGGCCGCATTGGCAAGAAACATATCCTTGCCACTAAAAAGCCAAGCAGCCTGCCCGGGTCGCTTCATTTCGTCATACACACACATCGCACACTATGCACATATACGCCACACACACACACACAGACCCAGTTTGGCAACACGCTACCCACACAGACGCACATTCTTCTTAGCATCCGCAGGACATCAGCATCTTTAGCGTAAATTTTGCTGCTGCGAAAATTTAGAGTTGTTGCTTTATGCCAATGTGCGTGCTGATGTGTGTGTGTGTGTTTTTGGGTATATATACTTCAGATTTTCATCGGCCAACCTAAGCCCCCACCCTCCCGATTTTGCGGAACCCAACCCGTCCGACCGACCGATTGTCCATTGTCCATTGTGTCCAGTCCACCAAGGCAACATTTTCCATTTTCGTTTGTCCTCTCTTTGGCCGCCGGACTTTCTCTCATATCTGCAGCTCCTTGCCAGCCGCCTTCGTCCTTCCACCATCTAGCCATCTAACCACCCACCCATTCACCCATTCGCCCACTTACCACCCCCTCAGATGGTCAAAACCCCCTTTTCGGGGCGTGTGTGTGTGGGAGATGCCTTAATGTTGCTGCGTGTGTGTGTACAATTACGAATTCGTCGTCCTCGACTAAACTCAATTCACTTTCTCCCCGACTCTGGCCAGCCCGCGTCGCTGTCACCGTCGTCCTGCGATGTCCTTTCACCCTCCTGCGACCCCCCTCTCCCCCGGTCCCCCGCACTCAACCCCTCATGTCACACCTCCGGATGGCGAAGGAAATTTTCGCGTGAATTGAAAGATGAAGGCGCACTGGGCTCTGGACGCTGGTCACCCCCGATTGTTGGCTATATGTACACGTACACGCATAGGTCCTTGTTAATGTGTGTGTGTGTGTGTGTGCTTGTGAGTTGGTGTGCGTACATATGCTCGAAGACGTGTGCGCTTGATTTTCAGCACCCATCGAACGCCCATCCTCCCTGCGAATCTGCATCCTCCGCACATTGTCTTTGTATAACTGTTCCTAAAACTAAATTTTCAGTTTGCCTTCAAAAAGATAAATGTGTGTACACGAGTTTTCTATGTGGTTCTCGGTGTTTGTGTGCGTTTTCCCCCGGCTACATGTACACTGGGATCTACTCTGAATACATCCTGAGATGCGTGCTGGCTTGCACCTTGCCTTATACTTGATTTGTCCCTGCGTATATCAATCAACTCATCGATCATTTATTTTGATTTCGATCTCTATCAGCTCGGTCCATGTTTTCAATTCGATATCAGTTGGAATCGAAACTGACATTGATGGTAGTCGAGGAGTAACAAAGTATATTTTACCTGCGTTACAAAATAATCCTTCTTCTATAAAGTATCTTAATCTTTATCTTAACTACTGATTTAGGGTTCAAACCTTAACCAGTAAGGATGCACATGTAATTTAAAGTTTAAACTTCAGCGATTTACAAAATTAAAATAATGAGGTTACATTTAAAATCAAGGTCTTCAATAGATTAACAAATTCATTTTTAAAACTAGTAGGTAAATATTTGTCATCTTCTCCATACTCTTTAATTTAACAAAAGTGATGCTCGGAATATTAATATTTTAAGTCCCTCAAATGTATAAAAACAATTGCATAAACTCGTAAACCTTATAGAGGTCATATTAAAATCATTTGATATTTGTAATACAAATGTCTTCTGGAGACGTTATAAATTTAAAAACAGACCAAGGGCTATCTTCGCTAAACTGGGATATTGACATAGGGTGGATTAAATGATTATTTGAAAAAGAAAACATTAACCATATTTGAAAACTATGTGTTATGTTATATGCGAAGCTATTTTATTTGCAATTGATTCTCTAGATGGGATTCCTTCGCAATCCACCTGTTTCATGTATTCCAAATATATTTTTGGGATGACCGCGCAGAGCAAGAGCATCATTGCTCGGAGACAGCCTAATCCGTTGTCCGCAATCGTGCTGACCTGGGCGGTCCTGCAGGGTACCCCTAGCTGTTGTTGTAGTTGCAGTTGCAGTCGCAGTCGCACTCGCAGTTCCTTGCCCGCTCCTACCTAACCCAGCCAGGACTCTGCCTCCTTAGCCATTATCTGCAGTTTTGTCTAAGCTAAGGCGATTTGAGCAGACAAAACCGCAGCTCTCGCAAGTTGCTGGGACCCAGTTCGTCCTTTCGCCCTGCTTTCCCTTCCTTGGGTGTGCGCATCGTGCACTCGTTGTATTCTATTTTGTGCCATTGCTGCTGCTGCTGCTCCTATGTTCCTATGATTTGCATATTCGAGCTCGTAGCTCCTTTGTTTTAATGCGCCTCCACCCCTTTTCGTCCTGGCTCTTTTGTCAGCAGCATTTACCTGGCGGTGTGAGTGTGTGTGACACTGGTCTTTGGCCAGGATGCCGCGTAAGAAGAAGGCAAACGGTCAGCCTGGAATTTGTCCTTCCAATCTAAGCCAAATGCAGGCCGCTGGTCGCCTTCGTCTCCGAGTTCTGCAGCAAGCAGGGAAATTGAAACAATTGAAGAGGTAGTCATGGATGGAGCCTGGCAGCCCAGCAGCCTGGCAGCCGGGCAGCCAGGACAACCAGGACAGCCAGGACATCCAGACGCAGCATTTTCGACCATCAACTACTGGCCACTTACGGACTCGCCTCCACCGCATCGCATCGGCAAATGTCCTGGTGCGCGAGCGAGAGAGCCAAGGATTCTGGTCGGCAGCGGCGAGTGCGAGAGAGATGTCCTTTTTGGCCAGAGCTCTAGCAACGGCAGACGAATCCTTTTCAAAATTAAACTATATGCAGCAAGTGGAAGAGCAAGGCAAGAAATGCACACACACATACACCACCGCCTCCGCATCCGCATCCGCCTCCTTGGCATCCTCCTCCACATCCTCCGCTTGGCTTTCGTATCCTGGTCCGAGAATCAGTCGAGTGCGAGCCACATGCAAATAACGCAGACACATGCACTTTTTCTCGTATCCTTGGTCCGTCCGCATCTTATGTATTCGGCAGAGCTTTGTTAAGATATTCTTTGCACCTAAGATGGACGACGTTAGATACGGGCGGCAGCTAGCCAGCTCGGAGCTTATGTACAGGTTCAATCAGTTGCTAATTGCTATAGGTCCGAAAACAGTCATGTTCATGTGCCCACACACTCGCACACGCCACTATTTGTTTATACTCATATGCCAGGATATATAAATGAGCGGCCGTGTACACATATGCTTATGCGGCGGAAATATGTAAGTGCAGTGCTGCACTTTCGAGTATTCAAACAACGCGGTAGATTAGTTTTCCCAACTAGACTCTATATCGACAAACTTGCAGATTCGAAGAAGTCAAAAGAAAATACTTTGACCACAACTGATCTATATTTTTATAAGCCCAAGCTGATCACTACGTTTGACCTTTAAAATCTCAGCCCCTCAACTTCGATTTCACTTTAACACTCTTGCAAAAATAATCACACAATTTGTTTGGCACAGTTTTTTCTCCTTTCTTGTCTGCATTCTTTTTCTTTTAAACAAAAAAGGGTTTACAAGAGTACGAGAAAAAGTTTGTCTGAGTTTTTGCCTTTTCTTTTCCTTTGTATATGTTACAAAAAGTAATTATTTTCATTTTATTTTTATATGTCAGTCTAGCCAGTTTACTTTTGCTCGTATCAATTGCAAGGAGATAAACGAGTGCTAAAAAAATAATGATTTGTCACCAACTTTCTTTTGTTGTATTGAAGAAGAGCTTAATTTGGGCAGTATATTATATTATATTGAAACTTGAATATTTCCTGTTGTTTCTTGTCAAGTTTTTAATACAGGAAGATATTTTGATTGTTTTCGACATGCTTACACCTTGATTATCTATTGGTAAAAAACTTAATTTAACATTTCAAAAGTCCAAAAAATTTGGTAATGCAAGGAAAAATATTTGACTGGACATGTCAGCTCCTGAGAACTGTAGGCTACCGTCTAAATGAAGATGAGGCAAATAAAACAAATCATACGCCCATGCTAACTAGCATTTCCTCATCGCGTATATCAATTCATGTGAACTCATGCCACCACTTCAAAAAGGCTTTTTTTTGCGCCTTTTCTCAAACGTGTTCGACATTCCCTGCACTGCAGCATAAAAAATAAAAAGACAATTGGGAGTATCCCACTATCAGATACCTAATATCAAGTTGGAGTCTAAATCAAAGGTGTTTGAATCTAATTTTTATTCAAAGATATACACAATAGAATCGCCACAATCTTAAATATGTTAGAAATATATTCTTATAAGCCTAAAAAAACTTAAAGATATAATATTTTCAGTTCCTTCCATAAAATGTATAAGCCCCATACAACAAGTGCCAAGGGGTATAGTCGCCACAATGCGGTTAAATGATGGCGATATGCGCTGACGCTGTAAACTCAAGAGAGATGTCCTTTGCCGTTCACTTGTCGCTAAGAAATACGAGAACCTGCAAACGCAAAAGGATGCGACGGCGACGAAAAGCGATAAAACGCGATTTTATGCACGTGTTGAGTGCCTGCCAAAAAGGGCTGGGTACTAACTCAGCATGAATGTGGAAATAGGCTGGGCAAAGTTTATGGATTGAACTAGAGAAACTGCTATGGGTTATATCATTAGGTTAGGAGTTATATTAAACTTAAGAGCATTAAGTCAAAATAGGTAACTCCCAAAGAAATAGCATTAATAGACATTTTGGAAACTACAATTTTTGGGGTATCTTTATGTTAGTTAAAAAACGAGGGTAACCGAAACCATTATAATATAATGTCACGTATGAGAAGCTTACAATACTGGAGAGCTAAAATAAATGGACATTGCATTAACCAAACCCTGGATAACAGATGTCTAGGGTGAGTCCCCTGACAAATACCAGTCAGGAAATTGAGGCGTAACTTTCTGGGTGAATTGCACATGTCACTAAATTTTCGATGATATCTTCATAAATAAAGCCATCTAATATCTGGGTCAAATCGATTATAACTTGAAATATACATCAGTGTTTCCGGAAATGAGAAGAGCCTTTTGATCTTGTAATATTTCGGTTGTCTTTAAGTTAAAGCCAGCTTTCATCATTTTCGATTTTGGCTTGGGTTACGATTTCGGTGCGAAGTGAGCAGACCCTTCCAAGTCGCAAGGCGAAACCAAATACGATGGCAGCGCGATGTTCTTTCCTCGAGGGGATGAAAACGCTGTCGCTTCCGGTTGAGTGCACAGAGTCGCGGAGTTCCAGCGATGTAGAATAGCGTGTCGTGTTGCTTGGTCAGTTTTGCAATTGCGAACGTTGTCGTCTTTCGACTTCAATGACAAAAACCAGGACTGACGGTGTTTTAGCGAAAATACGGGGGTAGGGTGCTTTGTCTTACAGTGACGCTCGAATACCCTTTAATCTCATGGGATATGTAAAAAGGATTATAACTAAGTTCCAGCAGTAGGTGCAGTTTATCCTGTACTGTAAATACTAATAAATATTCAATTACACCTTGTATTGGTATTTAATAAATAAATAAATATTTAATAAATTTACTATTTGATGTTAAGCAATCTATTGTCAGACTATTATAACACAACTGAGTTAAGGATGTTGGATGGATTACATCCAAGAACTATATTAAAGTAAAGAAAATATTAATAGAATTTAAAATCATATTTAACCCTTCTTCCCCCATTGGGATTCATTCTTAATCTTCTAGTAATAATTTCGATCAATGCTTACAAATATTTAAGATAGCAAATGTTAAAATCGATTTTGCACCAAGCGGAATAGCAGCTAAAAAACTAACAATGCGGCAAGATATCTTCCAGATACTCGTCTTTCGCTATTCCCCGCCGACTATGCGCATATCGATTTCCTTCGGCTCGAGAGCAATTCACTCGAGATCGGGCCAAGTGCCACCGGCAAAAAAACCCCACCAAGGGACCCCAAACTGCGAACTGCGAACTGCAAACGGCGCGTTCTCCTTCTCCGTGGATTCCCTATATCTCATTTCCCTGGCTTTGGCGACGGCTGCAACCCTTTCACAAAGAAAAGCGTCTCCCTGACGGAAAACTGGCAGCGGGTCTTCACGTCCAGACGCAGGACTTGGCCATATATGGTCAGACAGGCGAGCGAACTGATGACGTTGGCTGCCCTCTGTCCTTTGCCCTCCTCCAGTCCTCCAGTCCTCCAGTCCTCCAGTCCCCCGCTTCTCCAGCTTCCCGACTTCCAGCCCCGCGGCTGCTGTTTACCATGCCATGCTCGGTTTAAGTCGCAGAACATCCGCAACCCTCGCTCCCCCACCCTCCTTCTTCAGCCAGCCCCAGCCACCCACCTCCACCCACCGCTGCCCACCGCCAAAGGTGCTCCGGCAATGGCCAACAGCCTTCGTGGCTACAATAAACTAGACGCCAATTTCGCTGTCGCTGACACGGCCATTGCCGCGGCCATCGAGTGTCGACCATCTACACAGAGAACAATGAAAAGGGGTATGTTATGACCAAGAAATTTAAATACTGTAAACATATGTTTTTACTGCCCATGCACACAAAGTGCACACTTATGCATTATACATTGGGGACCATCATGAAACTCAGAGATTATATTAGCTTTCTAAAGCTTCACTAAACTAGGGATTAAATAAATAGGCCAGACCTAGATAAATATCAGATCTAACAGATATTAACATCTTATTTTATCTAATTGCAATTTAATGATTGTAAGTGTCAGCAATGGAATACAATTTGTAAGAAGATTTGGTTATCGCTACTTGAATCTGTTTCTTGATATTATATTTGCTAAGAACGAAGTGTTTTTAGATCTCCAAGTAAAAGATCTCCAATATAATTATTCATCAACTTATAGTCTAAACTAATTATCCTGTGACAAATATGTATTTGATTTCTTTTACTTTAGATATTTTCCCAATCAAAGTTGAAATATAGTATTTTATCTTGACAGTTCAATTTCTCAAATAATAATTATTTTAGTCATACAAAAACTAGTAAGCGTATAACAAGAAATGAAATTATATTTAATAAATTAAGATTCTAATGTTTTTTGAGTAAACTGTATTCTATCAGGGTTATTTATTTAAATATTCTTTATAGCCCAAATGTAATCAAACGGATGAAGCTATATTTTTTCGCTGTGCTCCATCTAGCTTGTACCGTCGCCCTTTGTCGACTGCAGAACTCGTCGGCTCCACTTACTCGCCTTGTCCGCGGTGGAGTGGCGTATTCCTTTGCTCAAAAGCAGACCAAAACCAAACACACATCGACTTTGTGTCCGAGTCCTCGCATCAGTGTCCGCATCTGTCTGGATTCGCGACCCCCGTCACATCACTCGAGTCCCGAGCCCTGAGTTCCGATGTCCTGCCCCCCGCGAATCCCTCATCCCGCGTCCGTTCTTAGCGACGTCGTCTGTCCGCCGCATTTATCCTCGCTGTGGGCAACGCCATGTGACTTGGATCGAATCTGTGATTGTAAGTTGTGCGCCGTCGTTAGGATGCCGCATTGGCAGGCGGCGGTGGGTGCCACTCCGCCACATCCTTCTCTAAGCCCCACACCCCATCCCAATCTCCCCCCGACCCACTCCCTTTTGGCTGGCCTCTGTCCACCGGCTGCACGGGGTCTGTATCCCAAAGACACGGCGGAGTTTAAAACCATCATCGGCGAATACATACTCGCTGGGCTCAGACGGCGCGGTATTGAATAAGAATGCCTTCGAAAACAAGGGCTCAAATTTAATACACAAGCAGGCCATATGTGAAGAGGTATTGATTAGGGAAAAATAGACTGATGCTCGAGATGTGTCAATCGAATTGGGTACATCGAACACAATACACCAAAAAATGTAGTACATAAGTTTTATTTAATGAGTCTTAAAACGGGGGCAGTCTTTAAATGCCTTTATATTTGATTTAATACAGAAAAGTATCTTAAATATTGATGCTTAATCCATTAAAATGTATTATTTGGAATTTCAGGTGCCTAAATCATTTCCCAACATTCAAATATTTTATAATTTTGTAATATTATCAATCAAGAGGCTTACGAAACTGGGCTAATATAGCGTGGCACATATTAATAAAGCCGCTGTCTAATTCCTGCCTGGATATGAGCGAAACTATGATGAGATTCCACCATAAGCCATCCCCCGCAGCCCAAACCATTATACTCCAGCTGAAAAGGCACTGGCTTTGACTGACTGTTCAGGGGAATCAGATGTCTTAATTTCGCGTGTTTATATCTTAATCTTGGCCGTTTTTAAGAGCGTCTATTGGCCGGGACTTTTATGTGCCCGGGGACTTGGGTCGCGGAAGCCGGGCAAATAATAAAATCCCAGCGTGGTGAATGACGCCATAGACATTCACGTACATCCAGGGCGCAATATTAAGGAAGACGCGCAAATAGTGAGCGGGTTTTGGGTTCTGGGCTTGCCAACATTAGGCGGTGAAATGGGGCCGGAAAGCGGGGGTGGCGGGGCGAACAGGGGTATTGCGCGTATTATGGCCGCTAGTGCCGACGCCGTGTGTCCTTTTGTCCCCAGGACAATAACACTTCCGTGCAGTACATTATCATAAAGGGGTTAAGTCGCTGATTTTCATCGTGTGTGCTCATTTAAAAACTTACACATGCTGCTGCCCGCAAAAGGCCCGGCCAGGGATTTCCTGGAGGCGCACACCCACACCCACACCTACACCCACATAAGACGGGAGTCCTTGCGGTCTCGCAGGCTCAAGGAATCGCGCTGAATTTCACCGCTTTGTTTCAGCGCTCTTGTGGAAAAGATGGCAGCGGCTCATTATGCATCCCGATAAGCGATGTGCCGCCTCCCCAGCGAGTCCTTCGCCCCAGGTTGTTCTAACGAAGGAAGGGCTGGAGTGGGTGGTATACTATATGTGTGGGATTTCACTGGAGGAGGAGGAGGATGAGGATGAGGAGGAGGAGTGGTGGGCAGGAGGCACTGCCACTGCATTGTGTCAACGAGGGAAGGCCGCCTGTCTGCCTGACAACCCCGTGTCTTGAGCCCTCGCCGCATTGTTTTGAGTTGTGACCCGCGAGCGGTGGCAGTGGCAGCCATTCAGCAGGGTGGCAACTGAAAGTGATTCTGTCTCGGCAGACTCTGTTACTTGCCACCCTTTTTCGCAATTTTTCGCCGCTTTTGGCGCAGTTTTTTCGCTCTTTTTTGTACTTCTTTCTTTAGATGGACGTGGTCGCGTTTATACCCACTAATCTTGGTGTGGTCGAGTATGTCACATCCGTGGGAATGAAAGGCTCTAGATGTCAGTCACAAGATCCTTTGGAAGGTTATATTCAAAAGTTTATCATTAATTATTTTTTGAAGTTTATTTACTTGGGTTAATCTGAAGACATAAAGAAAGGTCATACAACATACTTCGAAATAAGATTCAATAGGCCGAATTATAGACTGAGCAGTGCAGGATTTTGCTTAACATGGCTGTAAGCCCATTTCTCAGAAATATGAAATCATTTAAAAACTATCCTTTAATACATTGAGGCTGTGTTCTGTATGAATTCAGAAGTTTTTGACGTAGAAATTGAGCTTTGTTATGTGAAGTTATGGGCAGTCTATTTAAATTTAGTAAGTGTGTAATCCTTTTGAAGGTGCGAGGTATCCTGCCACCGATCATCTCGACTTTATCCCCTTTACTGGCTGTAATTTGAGCTATGGCCCTGTTCGAGCAACCGGGCGCCCGTTGCTCCATTCTCGCTGTGCATTCGTCCCTTTATTTTCGTCATGTTCGCTCCTCCATTGTTGCCACTGCTCTGCCAGGCCCGATCCTAATTTAACACGTTCGAATAACCTTGAAGCGTTTCTTATTACGCGCGACCGCAGTGATAGCGGGTCTGGAGCGCGGGAACTGGCGGTACAAGCCCAGGGAAACCAGGGAAGACGGGGAATACGGGGAATCTGGGGAGGAGCAATCCGAGGAGGACTCAATCGGCTGCCCAGGTAATGCCGTTTGCATCGAATTCAATTAGACGCCGCTGACTGACTGGTTTGCTGACTAATCGATTCGAGCGAGCGAGAGTGTTTGACCTCGAACACTGCCTCTCCCCTTGCCCCGCTGATAGCTGATGACTGTGACTGTGACTGCGACTGTGACTATGACTCCGGGCCTCATTCTGATTCTTATGGCTTCACACGGCGATTTTGCATTTTAATGGCCTTCTTCGAAGCGACGGGGCGTATTTGCGCAGGGTGGAAAGGTGCAGGACCCTCCACACGTCCGCAGTTCCTTCAAATCGCTAGAATCCTGTTCAGCGTGGTGCTGCGAATAAGTTGCCTGCGAAAAGTGTTATCAACCCTGCTATTCGATTTGACGAAAACATATGTTATTATATATCCCATTGATGCATTCGACTTCCCTGCAAGTGAATTCATCGGCTAACACTATTGGTTTTCCTAAATATATTAGGAACTTAAATATTTAACATTGGTAAACCTATACCCAAGCAATTAAAATACTTGATTAGTTCTTTTGGTATACCTAAGTGTAAATGACTTATCACCATTTACTTGAGTAAATAAAATTACAGACCTTCAATCGTCTATAAGATCTTGTTTACATAAAACCAATTCCTATTCCGCCAAATTCCGTCCAAAAGGAACCCAAAAACCGAGCGCTATGTACTGCATTTGAATTTCCACACTGCACAGGGGTGCTGTTGCAATCTGAGAGTGCGGATATGTCAGCGATTGAAAAGGCAACAAGGCCCACAATAATTGCCAGCGTTTCCCGCGTTAATGGCCGTTTCGCTACGCTTCACAGTTTCAGAGTTTCGGAGTTTCGGACGCACATGCACAGAATTCCTGGCAATGGCGGGATTGTCTCCTAAGTCTTCGCGGAACAGGAAAGAAGATGAATGGCACGGGGTCACGCAGCCACCTACGGGGCAGTCGCAGATGTGCAGGTAAACAATCGGGACAAAGGACAACCCAAGGCGGATTAAATGGGAGTGGGTCTCACTACCTCACCAAAGATGCAATGAAAACAGACCGCTGATTGTTTCGGCCTCTGAATGACATCCGCAAATCGAAAAAAAAAACATAAAAATGAGCGGGCATGAGTAAACAGTATATGCTTAAACCCCAGTTAGAGTACCGACTCTTATTCAGTAGAAGAAGTTTTATTTTACATCCATTCAAAAGAGACCTTGTTTTTTCTTACAAATTTAATAAAAATATATAAAAACCTTTTATTAATGACATATTTAAATGGTTTTCAAACGGCAAATTTCTAAATGATTGAGGTTTAATTCCCCTTACCAAATTATCGAAAAATGTCTTTGCAGAAAAATGACCTAAAACCTGCACTTCTCAGCCCATAACTTTTCTTACAGACATCCGATTTCAAAGTGGCATACCTCTAAATGATTGTGGTTTAATCTTCTAAAAAACTGTGTACTCAACTTGGTTTGTATTTTGGGGTCGATTTTTCGTAATTTTTATAGAGTTACCCCTTTCCAAATTTTCGAAAAATGGCTTTGCAGAAAAATGACCTAAAACCTGCACTTCTCAGCCCATAACTTTTCTTACAGACATCCGATTTCAAAGTGGCATACCTCTAAATGATTGTGGTTTAATCTTCTAAAAAACTGTGTACTCAACTCGGTTTGTATTTTGGGGTCGATTTTTCTTCATTTTTATAGTGTTACCCCTTACCAAATTTTCGAAAAATGGCTTTGCAGAAAAATGACCTAAAACCTGCACTTCTCAGCCCATAACTTTTCTTACAGACATCCAATTTCAAAGAGGCATACTTGTAAATGATTGTGGTTTAATTCTCTAAAAAACTGTGTTCTCAACTTGGTTTGTATTTTGGGGTCGATTTTTCGTCATTTTTATAGTGTTACCCCTTTCCAAATTTTCGAAAAATGGCTTTGCAGAAAAATGACCTAAAACCTGCACTTCTCAGCCCATAACTTTTCTTACAGACATCCGATTTCAAAGTGGCATACCTCTAAATGATTGTGGTTTAATCTTCTAAAAAACTGTGTACTCAACTCGGTTTGTATTTTGGGGTCGATTTTTCGTCATTTTTATAGTGTTACCCCTTTCCAAATTTTCGAAAAATGGCTTTGCAGAAAAATGACCTAAAACCTGCACTTCTCAGCCCATAACTTTTCTTACAGACATCCGATTTCAAAGTTGCATACTTCTAAATGATTGTGGTTTAATTCTCTAAAAAACTGTGTTCTCAACTTGGTTTGTATTTTGGGGTCGATTTTTCGTCATTTTTTTACTAAATTTTAGAAAAATGGCTTTGCAGAAAAATGACCTAAAACCTGCACTTCCTAGCCCATAACTTTTCTTACAGACATCCGATTTCAAAGTGGCATACCTCTAAATGATTATGGTTTAATCTTCTAAAAAACTGTGTACTCAACTTGGTTTGTATTTTGGGGTCGATTTTTCGTCATTTTTATAGTGTTACCCCTTACCAAATTTTCGAAAAATGGCTTTGCAGAAAAATGACCTAAAACCTGCACTTCTCAGCCCATAACTTTTCTTACAGACATCCAATTTCAAAGAGGCATACTTGTAAATGATTGTGGTTTAATTCTCTAAAAAACTGTGTTCTCAACTTGGTTGGTATTTTGGGGTCGATTTTTCGTCATTTTTATAGTGTTACCCCTTACCAAATTTTAGAAAAATGGCTTTGCAGAAAAATGACCTAAAACCTGCACTTCTCAGCCCATAACTTTTCTTTCAGACATCCGATTTCAAAGTGGCATACCTCTAAATGATTGTGGTTTAATCTTCTAAAAAACTGTGTACTCAACTTGGTTTGTATTTTGGGGTCGAATTTTCGTCATTTTTTCCAAATTTTCGAAAAATGGCTTTGCAGAAAAATGACCTAAAACCTGCACTTCTCAACCCATAACTTTTCTTACAGACATCCGATTTCAAAGTGGCATACCTCTAAACAACTGTGTACTTAACTTGGTTTGAATTTTGGGGTCGATTTTTCGTCATTTTTATAGTGTTACCCCTTTCCAAATTTTCGAAAAATGGCTTTGCAGAAAAAATGACCTAAAACCTGCACTTCTCAACCCATAACTTTTCTTACAGACATCCGATTTCAAAGTGGCAAACCTCTAAACGATTGTGTTTTAATCTTCTAAAAAACTGTGTACTTAACTTGGTTTGAATTTTGGGGTCGATTTTTCGTCATTTTTATAGTGTTACCCCTTTCCAAATTTTCGAAAAATGGCTTTGCAGAAAAATGACCTAAAACCTGCACTTCTCAGCCCATAACTTTTCTTTCAGACATCCGATTTCAAAGTGGCATACCTCTAAATGATTGTGGTTTAATCTTCTAAAAAACTGTGTACTCAACTTGGTTTGTATTTTGGGGTCGATATTTCGCCATTTATATATATGAAATAAAAATCGACATTTACTTGCAATAAATAATGGAAGACTTCTGAGAAAGTTTCATCCAGATAGCTTCAAATTTTTTAGATTAGTTTGACGGACGGACAGATCGAAGTGAATATGAATTAGGTTAGGATAGAAATATCTATAAAATCCACACCGCTCAACAGGTCAATTTTCCATTTTGGGCTGCTCTGAACTTCTATGCAAAGCGGATATAACTTTTCCAAGGTTGTAAAATATAACCTACTCGGATTTGACTCCTGCTGTTTTTACAGGGCCATATACAAGGGTACACATATTTTCTTTGGGCAGGTAAACGGTATTAAAGGTAATCGAAGATTTCCTTTTTGTCTCGTGCTGCGCAATAGTTTATGGTAAATTTCCTGGAAACTGGCATGCTGTTTCCTGAACCCCGGTTTATCAGCACACCTTTAAACATTTATATGCAGCTAATAAACTCTTGTTCAGAAATTGCATATTGGCTTCCAATGACGTTTATCAGTAGATGGTAACAAATATTTAATAAAATCTTTGAGATAGAGATTGAACGTAGATATTTAATCTGTCAAAGTCATAACATAAACTCGCTTAAATGCGAATATCTTTGTTTTCTATAATCCGTACTAAACTAAATTCTTTTAGATATACATATTGTTGGGAAAGATTTTCCACATATAAAAATATATTTTTATTATTTTGTATAAAGCCAAATCGCTTGATTTCGCCGGACACTTTGTTGCGGAGGCGCAAGGGAAACTCCTATGAAATGGCCACTCTGCTGACCAGTATGTTAATTGGAGCAGGTCACCCCGCCTTGGTGGTATCCGGAGTGGCCCGCGAGGAGACCATTCTCAATGACCAACTGGCCATTCCCTATCCATATCCGATCGTCGAGGTGGAGGCGGAGGAGATCAAGCCGAAGGTTGAGAAGCCGGGTCAGAAGTACAAGTTGCGCGGATTACCCGATTTGGAGAGTCACCTCGAGGAGGATATGGCCGAGGTTCACAGGCAAAAAGCCGCTGAAGAAAAACGGATTCAGGACGAGATTATCCGGAAGCAAATGGAGGTAGGGATAAACACAATGATACACATTGGTGACCAAGATTTACCGCCCATCCCTTTTCTGAAAAGGATCTTGAGCTGCTGGCCGTGGATCGCCATCACTATCGACGCTGTCATGCCTGGGTGGTGATCATAAACAATGCTCCTTGGAGTGTGAAGCCCAAGACTACCTACACGGATGTCAACGGGGATGTGGTCGAGGCTCCTCCCACGGCCATTTTCATAGAGCCTTCGACGGGATTCATTTGCGAAACGGGTTGCAAGCAGTATATCCTGGTCGATAGTGTCTGGAACGAGTACAATTACTACGTGAACAAGCAGAAATACCAGAGGGTGGGCGACTTGCGATGGGATCTGAGGGACACCAGCGACTGGGAGCACATGCTGCCGGGTGAGCCGCCCGAGATGCGCACCTACAAAGTGGCCTCGGATGAGAACATAACCGATGAGGAGCGCGATATTGGGGAGGAGAAGCACTTGGATTGCATCGGTTCCTGGGTGGACCGACTGCACATTGGACTGGCCGACTTCGAGCAGCGTTTTCCGAGCTCCGAGAAGAAGATCCAATACAAGGGAGCCATCCACGAGCGATTTGCTCCCTATTCTCAGCGCGATGGCAAGGTGATGCAGCTAACCGTTTTCGCCAATGACGAGTGTACAATTCCCAAAATCCGATACGAGTTCTATGAAAATCGCTCTGACCTCATGCGTCATGTGAAGTACACATATGCCACCGACCAATTCGAAGAGATATTCGCCAAAGGCCGTAACGACAGTTTGAAATGTGAGTAAACATCTTAATCCGAACTTGTTTAACTTAAACCAGCTCATTTCAGCCATTGAATTTTTCACCGAAACCTCACAGCCGCGGAAAGTGTATTTCTATTCGGCTTCAAGAATAGATTCGTTGGATTTGATGGTGGTTGAACCAGGCTCCCTTGTTCTTCACTACAAGGGTCGCAGTGATAAGTGTTGGTACAAGGAGTTTGACTTCACTCCCGCTGGAAACACTCTTAAGGTTCAAAACATAATTGTTTATTTACTAATTTTCCCCAAATTTAATTGGCCAAACCTTACAGAAAGTCACAGAGAAGTTTCACAAGGCCAGTGCCGATGATGTAGGCACAAGTGATATTGCAATTCGTATATTTCTCTTTCAACAAAACAAAATTGTTCTCAAGTTCCATTATACATTTGGGGCACTTACCGCTACCACAGTGGAATTTACAAAGCCACCAAGACCGGATTATGGCAAAGAACTTGTTTATGATGATAAGCTAACAAAAATATATAAGGTAAGGTATAATTCAAATACCCATTTGCATTCACCTGTATTTTTAAATCTTCCGCAGGCAAATCCCTTAGATCCCACTCGCACTAATCTGGAACTATACAGATTGTTACGTGACCAACTGCAGTATGAGGATCAGCTGAGGAAAAATTTTGAGAAAATCTTTGAGGACATTAATAATATCTTCGATTTGCGTAAGTTTGAAAAGGCTGAACCTAAGCTCAAGTTCAGCATATTTGATCCACTTCGGAATGGAGCAGCCAGAGCTATAAGAATGAGACAGGTAAGGTGGCTCTTAACTTTTATTGATTTAATATGAATACAGTATTTTATAACTTTCAGTTTGAGGAGGAAGAAGAACTAAAAAAGGAAATAGCCAGTAAACCCGCAGATTTCCTAGCCCCATATCTGGTACCTTATAAGCACCAGGAAGAACTGACTCAAGAGCAATCTCAAAACGCCTACAATGCCTGCCTGAATGACCTGAAATCGCGATTTGTCAGCTTGCTAAATAACCTGCAACGCCATTATGAGGATGTAAGTCACTGGTAAAATTTAAAATATTTAATTTTTCACACCTATTTTGATTTCCAGCTAACCTCCGAGTCGAAGTCCCTGAATCGATTCCTCAACAAATTCGAGAACCAATTCAACAACTATGACTACAAGCGCCTTGTGCAACAGTCGAAGGATCTGGAACTCAATAAACGCATGGTGCAACAACGCTTGACTCTCACCCATGAAGAGTCCCAAAAGAAGTACGAAATAGTCAAAAACTCTTTGCTTAAGGACTCGCGGCTCAATTTTAAAAAGGAAGATTTGGGAAGGAGGGCATCTGAGTCATCGAAATAAAAGTAAAGTGTAATTAAGTTTATAGAGTTAGAAAAAAATATATAAAGGTTATTTTAAAATACTTAAGAAATAGATATATAATAGATATATGATAGATATATAAAGGATTAATTAATAAAATAATAATTAAAGCATACACTAAACAATGGTTTTAATATAAAACTTAACTCCTTTAGGTTTCAGCTACAAAAAATGTGCATTGACCACAATTCTAAAAATCAAACTTTTGGTTCCTGGTCGGAATCTACTGGTTATTAATTTCATTAATTTTTTCCTTTTCATGGCCAGAAACTATTGGTTATTCATAAATTGAACTAAAATATTTTATGTGAGCCATAATTGCAATTAGCAAATTAAAACAACCGTTTGCGAAATAAATAAATTGGTTTATACGCATGAAGATAATCTGTTAGTTATAACTCGATGAAATTGACCCCTTTGTTTTGTTTTTGTCAAGTATTCAATTGAATCCTTCAAAGGCGACGAGAATTGGCGACTTTCAGATTAAATCGCAATCAAAGGTTGGCCTTTAAGATGCAGATACTGGATTTCTGAGAGTTTCTTCCCCCGGTGGTTAAGTGGATTCTAAAATGCGAATGTCGATTTCATGGCCTAGAATCATTGCCGCGGCGCGAACAACGTCGCTAAGGGCGGTTGGGTGGTTTTTCTGATTTGGGTGGAGGGGGTGGTGGATGGGTGGGTGGTGGTGGTAACGACGGCGAGGAAAATTCGTTTCAAAAAGTGACCGTTTGAAAATTGGACAAAGTGGCTGATGCTGCTGCCGTGTACGGACCCGCGCCCAAGGCACACAAGCCGTACAGCCGAAGAGCCGTGGTTGGAGGCCACACACACACATTGATCTCCACACACACACACATTCACATGGACAAATATCCTGGAAAACACACACCGCCACACACACGAATGTCTGAGCTGGGCGGCTGTCCATTTAGCGCGATACCCACACCCTCAGATTCGCTCACACAATCGTTCACGACCCACGCATACACACAACGAACTCATATGATGTCCGTGACCCCCACCCATTGCCCACCACCTCCCACCGCCACCCACTGCCACCCCTCGTCCTGATGGGACGGCGAAATTGGGTTCGTCCCTTGAAAGAATCGTCCTAAGATGAAAGTGCTGTCCCTTGTCCGCCTACCGTACGTTAGCTTCGCTGAAAATTTGCTCGTGGCATGAACACATGTGGCGTAATTTCGTCGCAGATTTTTGTTCGCTAACTGGACAAGGAGATTTCGTGCACTGCCAGAAAAAGGGTGGCACTCTACTTTGTATCGAGATATCTGTAAAATAGTCGCAGTCTTAAAAGATGCACTTATCTAAAGCATCACTTCAATTTTAAATTGGCAAAGTCAACAGGAACATTAAAATCCTTGTGATTACACCTAATATTAATTCGTAGATTTAATTTTTTATTGATTGGTTTCAAACATATGTATTTTTATTACATATTACATATATTTTGAGACACAAAACATTTTAAACTGCTATTTTACATAGCTAATTGTTTTCAATTGATTTACCTTCTTCCAAACTCTAGTTTCGAGGAAGAGATTAAACAGATCATAATAGGTATATCTAGATTCCTAATCAAAAATAATTTTTAACCTCAATTATACCAATATAATTATAGTACTAGATAGTAACTTAAAGGTATCGCTTAGTAAAGGTTTCCTGACAATGGTAGTTTTTTATATGTTTAGCCTTACATATTTATTGACTCTTAAATGAATACGTTTTGAACATACTACAACCACTTTTATGGAACATATGAATTATGGAAACACGTATGCAATTTGGCACATTTTTAAATTTTACCCCGACTTTTTGCGCGGTGTTCCTTTTGGACTTCCGAGTCGCGGGACCCTGTAATAGCGGCTAGTCAATGTTGTGCGCCAAGGCGTGGGCCGTGGGTCGTGGGCCGTGTTGTCGTCCCCCGCGGTGGTGGGACTTCCTTTTCGTCCTTTCGCCAACCCCGCCCCCTCGCCCTTCTCAGCCACAGCCTCCATCCTGCCTCGGACTTGGCCAGTGACCGGCTGGGCATAAGTACAGTTGTGTAAATACACTAGCGGCCAACGCCGCGGCCCAAGAATTTGTATTTTATCAGCATCATTCACATCGCGTAGTCAAGGACTCCCAATATTTACGCGAAGTATACACACACACATGCAGGCGGGGATTGTGTGTGTGTGTAAGTGGGTTCTTGCCGAAGCAAACAGGACATGTGATGGCGATTGGGTGGGGGGGTTTTGGTAGCGCGAGGGTTTTGCACACGGGCTGTCGACGCTTTCCGTGTGTGAGTGTGCATGCACACAAAATAAAAAATAAATATTCGATTTGAAATTTAGTGGCAGTTCTATCTATCTATTCTATATCTTAATTATTTATTATTTTATTTTTAAGCCAAAATTAAATGTACTTTTTATGAAAAGCTTATTGGAACTAAGCCTTTGATAAAAAAAAGGTCTTTCTTAGAGTGACGATTAGTTCCGCAGTCTTCAAACTACAATTTAAATATTTAGTATTACTATCTGTAACAATATTATTTCCAAATAAAAATAAAAAAAAGTTTGAAGTCCACACATTTTTCTGCATGTGTGCGCGAGGACACACGTTTGCGAGGGGCTGAGAGGTGGAGTGCGATCCTTTCATTTTATTCCTAAATGTCCTTCCTTCAATATTTCAAACGTGCTTCGTGACGCGTCCGTTTTGCAAAGGCTGAACTGGGCGACTTGCAAGTGGGCCTTTGTCGCGCTCCGTTCTTCAGCTTGTTGTTATTGTTCGCCGCTGACATGTTGCTGCTGCGCCGCGGTGAATTGAGCGGAGGTGGAGGGGAATGGAACGTGGGTGGGTGGAGTGGAGTGGAATGGAACGGGCGGCCGAGTGGGTGGGGCAGACACGCAGGGACGCTGGGAGGAAAAACTTTTATCTCGGCGCATTTATTTTTCTATTCCACTTATAATATATGCCAGAAACAGGATACACACCCACATGGGCATATATTGGATATTTATTTTGTATTCGAACGCCGGCGACGGACAGCGAACGTGTCAGCATCAGGAGAAGGACCTGAATCGGCGGCCTCGCCGGGTCGCCGGACGGTTAAGTGGGGTAGCCCGTTATAGGACTTTCAGGACTGGACCTGAACTCATGGGGGAGCGACCATGTGTGTGTGTGCGGGTGTGTGGGTGTGTGTGTTTGGGCCTTCGTCCGGACAAAGCGACGGACGCTGAAAAATGGCGTGAATTCACTTGGGTGATTTGCGCGACGTCCTGCACGATACACACATTTAAGGATGATGGAAAAAATGTTCCTTCACCTTTTCATTTTCTGCGCTTAGAAGTTCGTCTTGGCACATAGCAAAAAAAAAAGAACGCAAAAAGGTTTTGCGGATGGGGAGGCGGCTATGACCACATGACAAAATCTACCCAAGTCCCGTCCTTATACTTCAAACTTTCTCTATACTCTGGTATATTCGAAAATACCGATTTTCATACATATTCAAATTGTTATTAGTTCTTGGAATTAAAAAGTTTGTTATCACTGTTATATCAAAAGCATTAAAATTTAATTTATCAACAAAAAACTTTAAAATGGAAACCTTCTTAACCTTGCTTAAGTTTGGCACTGCATTTTAAGCAACCCAAAACTGTAAAGTATTTTAAAGGCTTTCGTTACTCTTGGCCCATTCATATTTAAAAAACATTAATCAAATGTTTCTTCTCTTTTTCTACTCTGATTTATAACATAACATAACATAACTTGTTCTACCTATTATCGATGAACTAAATATATTTTTCAAAATGAAGACCAACAATTGAAATTAATCACCAAAGTAAAAGTTGTTTAAGTTTTAAGACCTTCCATAAATTGCTTTATTGTACCTTTTTTATTTATTTTAGATTTAATTGATAGGTTGTGTTAATTAATTTACCAGCCTCTGTATTTAAACCAGTTAGGTAAATGTAATGGTATATTAAAGAACGATTTCAGCGGGAGCGTACTTAACTCCCACATGACTTCATGGACCTGATTTTATGCGGACATCAGAAAATAGAATGTTACACTTATCCGGGAGCGGTGGTCGGTCGGAAGTCTTATGATTCGGCCGTGATAAACCGCTGAAAAGCGTTATATGTACACCTGCCGTGGCTGATTGTTATGGCCGAAGCCATTTCCATCAAGTGCTAATATACCGACGTGCCCGTTGACGCCTCTTCCGCGTTCGGAGCCCCAGTTTATGACTCTAATTGCCCCCAACTTGGCAAAGTTGATACTGGTAACTGCTTATCTGTGCCCAGTTGATATGTTGATGACGTGTTTACTGCAGCATAAAGTCCCTTTTACGACCCATTTTATTTATATCCAAGCTCTGGTCATGAGCCTGTCCTGGTGCCAATAAATTTTTATTAGCCATGATGTGGCTGCTCTTGTTCCTTAAGACGGCGAGCAAACTGATTCCGATGTTTTATTGCCCATATTGTGGCCATTCGCATGTAATTCGCGTTTTATTTCCCACACACGGTGGGCGTGTGAGGAAATTAGTTTTCAATTAGGTTTCGCTTATTTACCCGAGATAAGCGGGCAGTAGTGGAGTTTTCAGTAACTTTCCCCCGAAGGTCGAAGTTCAAATCCTTATATACATAATGCGTACATACAACATAATGAGCTGCTCTATCCGTAAGCATTGCGGTGCGCTCTAATTGAGGGATTAGTTAGCCTGATTATCGGGTTCATTAAACTTTCACCAGACAATGGGCCTGTTATAATGCAGTTGGCCCAGCAGGTGCTGGTTAGCCAGTACATAATGTACTTCATTATTGTGCATCCATGTACAGGTGTGTGGACTGCATTGACATTGACTTTCATCTCATTATAATGGCAACAAATGTTTATTTATGATTGTACTTGCCGACACATGTGTGCATGTGTGTTAATAGACCAAATTCCAGCCAAAGTGCCACAAGCATTGGGTTAAACAACTTGTTTTCCTAATTTAATGATAATGAGCTATTTATGGCTGGATCTGGATACATGGCATCGGTGGCATCGGTGTGTGAGTTTGCCAGCTACTTATGGGGCATCGAGGGAAAGTGTTCCGGCCCAAGTGTGTTGATGTGTCTGAGGCGTGTGTGAATGTCCCTGCATTCTACTTATGGATGTAAGGCAACTGCATGCTGCATTATTAATAATATCTGTTAAACGCCAATTGGCGTTTATTGTTTCCCCACCCTTTATTTGCCAGCATTCAATTAGGCATTAGACAATTAAATAATATTCTACGCTCTGCTTATTTCAATTCATTTTTGCAAGTTAACAAAAGGATAGTTGGTAAATATTGTAATTTGAATTTCAATCGTAAGTTAGCAGATCTTTAAAGTATTGTGTTTTCCCCTTTACACTGGCTGGTGTCATATGAGCTGTCATAAGCTTTTTATATTTTTCCTTTAATGGCGTAAGTTCCGGTCAAAAGTCCTTAACCTACACTTCAAATGTATTTTTGGAGTACATTTCATCATGTATATGAGCATTCCCTTTTTAACGCGACATTTAAATGTTTGAATACCAAAATTCGGAAGAAGAATCTGACTTTGTAAAGAGTCCTCGAAAAAAACGAAAACTGGTTTTCTGTTCTTAGTACTTCAGCATTTGTCGAAAAGGATTTAAAAGAAATACTTATTTTTTAAGACATGAATAAACTTCGTTTCATAGAAATACTTCATTAACTTCCAAAGGAATATTTATTAAATTGAAATAGATGATTAAAAGAATAGTATAAATTAACAAAGGTTTTTGAACTTTTAGCTATAAAAATCTGTACACCTGAAATGAGTTAAACAAAGTCATTCCTTAAAGACTTATTATTATTAAAAACAATTGTATCCAAACGACATGAGATGCCATATCGGAATAATAAGAACTCTGCAATGACAAATGATACCATGAGATAAGACAAGCATTTTGAAAATTTTCCTAACGACAGCCACTAAGGCATAAATTATTTATCTCAGAATTATCGGTAGCGCATATCTGGGGAAAAAAGCGAGATGCCAATTGGCAAACACACAAACAAACCAACAGACAAACAAACAGACGCACAAATGTATGCTCGTCTTTGGTCGAGCTTGAGTATTTATGTCTTCGTGGACCGCAGTACAATATACGCAGCATGCATTTATGCAAATGCAATGCACAAGCACACACACACACACACATGCTCATGTAATTGCAGGCACGCGCAATTTCTTCAACTTAGCCAAATGTGTGCGTGTGTGAGTGTGTGTGTGGCCGGCAAATGAAAGTTATATACTCGCATAATATGCATATTCCAGAGGAATAGGAGGCATGCGCTAGTGTGCGTCTCGTTCTAATTCTAATGTCCAGCGTTTGAAAGTCTTCAGGATGCGAATGCGAGTGCGAATACGTACGGACACACGCACCTAGCCGTCCAGGATATACATAGTCTATATGTCGGTGCTCGGTGGTCGGAGTCCTGGCGTGGTCGTCAGATGGCTAGGATGCAGTCTTGATACATGAGCGGCCATCCAGTCGGGCATCCGTTCAGGCGCAAAATCTGATGTGGCTGCTCCTACGCTGTCCTTATTGCAGCAGCTCCTCCACTTCGACCCCCCCCCCCCCCCCTTTCGAATCCTTTCGCATCCTTGCCTTGCCTTGCCTTGCCTTGCGAGCAATGCTCGAAACTTTCTGCCCAGGAAGAAGTAAGCACGTACATATGGATGTGTACATGCCGCATACATACGTATGTATCGGAGTAGGTAGGTGTGCTTTGCATCATTGGCCGTCCACCTCCACGGATGACCAGCAGTAACCGAAATGTACGATAAGATTTGGCACAGTGGTTCTAAAGAGCCAAAGAGTTGGTAGTACCTCTCTGTGCGGTCTAACCTCGAGGTCCTTAGAAAGAATATTTGGAGTACTCCTAACAAAATTGAAACTATTAGATTAACAACCATCCTTTGAGTTTTCAAGAAGATTAAGAGCATTTCATTTAGCAATATAGTTGCTAGTACTTAGTAAAGTCGTAATCAATGAAAAATATATATGTATTTCGAACAGCTCAGATTGATCTAAACTAAAACTTTGTTATCACCAACAAATTTCTCAAAGCAAATAAGAATTTATACTCTAAAATAGAACTAGTTAAGTTATTAGTTAGTTATACTACTATACAGACAATGCAGGAAGTTTAAGGAAGTTTAACATTTAAATATAGCAATTTGTTTTGAATTTATATATTAGACTTTAATTGGTATTACCTGTAATTGACAACAAAAATTAAACTTATAATCTGTTTGACCTAGTTAATTTTGGTTATTCAAACACGTTAAAAATCGTCAACTAGACTGATTTATCGTTTCATATAAAATTGTAATTAAATCAATTACCTTCCACAAATTGTTCAAACAAAAGGTAAGAACTTAAAATATAAAATGTTAAGTACATGTAGTATAATAAATCGCAATTAAATGTGTTAAGCCGTAGGCAAACATTTTGTTAAAAAGGTAAAAGCTTCGGGTATAAATTGTGAAGTATATGTCCCAATCCGTGATATGGCGAATGGCACTTCGTAATTTTATTATCTATTCTCGAGCGGAGTTTTAGCACAGCGCTCCTTGGACGAGTGTATATACCGGGCGAGTGTATATGCAAATGCTAGCTCCCGAGACTCAAGTGGCCGAATGGAAAGGAGGGTGTGGGCGTGGGTGTGGGTGTGGGAGTCCCAGTGTCCGGTGGTGGCCAGTCCGCCGGAGACGTAGATGGAGTTGGAGATGGAGACTCCCTTGTGCGGCAACGGTCTTGGTCAATTGCGACGTCGTCGGCATTCGTGAAATAGCCAACTTTCGTACATACAGCACACACAGCGATGGGAATTTTTGCTGCCGACCGTCTCCGTCTCCGTCTTTCATCTCTAGCTCTTTCGCTCTGCAGATGCACATGTGTGTTTGTGTATTAATTTGCCCACCCACCATGGCTATATGCAAGCTGGCCATGGCAACTTGAAAAGTCGAATTTTCGCCATCTCGTTCCGACGTCTCGCGCAGCTACCTCAGCCAACACAGCTCCTGCTCCTGCTCCTCCTCCTGCTTCTGCTTCCACTTGGACTTCGGCTTTGGCATCAGGATCCAACAACACCAGCATCAGCTCTCAGCCTCAACCTCAATTTTAGTCCTGGCGATGGCGATGGCTATGGCGATGACGATGGCGACGCAGCAAAACGTGACCTAGCCCGGTTAGAACGTACCCCATATAGACTCCATCGCCAGTGGACCAGAGAAAATCTCCTCCCCCCTCAATCCTTGCTGCCTCCTTTTCCCCATTTCCCCCGACTCACCCCCCTTTTGGCCGACAAGCACTGGACCACCGGACACGGAGCCATCATCCTCATCAGCTTTAGCCGCCGATGTAGCAAGCAATCGCAAGCCGTATGCAAACAATATTTTACATAGCTACTGTCTGGAGGTTCTTGCTGCCCGACTTCGTTGGCCTTCCTTCGTGCCGAGGCCTTCTTGCTCCTTACTCCTTACTCCTGCATCCTGCCCGATGTCCGAGCAATCGCACTCACACACTCACGTATCCTTGCACTGAGAAAAGCAATCTGTCTCTCAAATTGTATAATCAGAGCCCACTTATCACACTTATTATATCAGAAACGTAAATTAAACTGCAAATTAAATCAAAATTATATATTTAGTTAATCATTCCATTGATCATAGTTAATTAGATCAGATTAGGCCAATGAAAAAATAATAAAGGGAGACTCCATTGTGATAAAAACGGAAGGTAATCAATTGACTCACCTTGGAATTTCCAATTTGTTGTAATAAGTCTCTAAATGAATGTTAAACAAATCCCTCCTTAAACTTATCAACGACTCATAAATATATGATAACTATTTAAAGAGAATTTTAGAAATAAGTCTTTATATACATTTTTGATTGGAGATGGTACTTTACTTTTAAAACGTTTAGGTATAAAACAAATAAATTTTAAGATTAAATATTAAAATAATATTAGACCACCACAACACTTAGAAATAAAGACATAACAGCACACTTTAAAATTAAATTGCAAATCCCAATTTCGTTGTTTTAATTAAAGGATTAGTTTGAAATTCGTTCAAGTTTTTTGAGCTTAACCAAACCTACTTGAATGGAGCACTGAGTAATCTTAGTTAGTAGGTTCTTGACGAAACGTTTTTCTTTGTGTATGGATGGGATACGGGGGATACGGATGCGGAGGGCGACGGAGTGCTACGTATGCTGCGATGTTTGTGTTTGTGTAAATGTCCGCATCTAAATTCGCATATACAGCAGCGGTCAACTATGGAAATTATCGATCGACTTGTTTTTGGTGTCAGGTGGTCGGGCGATGGATGCGGTGGCAGCAAAGCAGCAAAGGCAGCATGATGGACACGCGGCTGTAGGGGAGTTGGGTTGTTGGGAGATCCTGGGAGGTCCTGTGTGCCAACGAACTGGATTTCGGGGGCGGCCGATATGCCAAGGCGAACATGGGCGCGCAGCGCGTAGATTGAGATGGCAGGACGAAGTGGCAGGAGTGGCCGGAGTGGCTGCTGGAAGGAGCTTGTCACACTCGGCCCTCGATGCCCAGAAGTTGCCTGCGAATTACCACTGCTTGTTCGTCGCAGTCGTCGTGGTAGAAGTCCTCCCTTCTAGCTGCTTGTGCAACGGACACTGGGCCTCCAGGACAACGGACAACGGACAAAGGACAACGAACGACATCGTCGGCCCAACGACTACGAGATGGCGATGACCAAAGGAATGGGTGAATGCTCTGCATTTGCGAGGCATTCAGCGGAAATATTCATCCTAGCTCGTCTTTTCAGCCAAGGACCCCAGCCCGTGCCCCCCTCAAAATTCACCCCTTCGACTCACACAGGCACACATCAAAAGGTTGTTGGTTGGGCAGCAGCAGCCATGTCCTTTTTAGACCGGCCGCGGCCAACTCGAATGGCTGGAATTCGTCGAAGGGATAGGGCTGCAGAGGGTACGGAGGCCAGAAATTGCTTATGCGACATCCACATCCACATCCACATCCTCAGTTGCTCCTGCTATCGCCTGCAGTATTAGTTATGGCAGACCAGCAAAGGCAAAGACGGCTGTCCAGACGGCAGGCTGGCTCACTGGACGCATCGCATCGCATCGCATCGCAATGGTCGGTTCGGTCGTTTGGGTCCCTTGAGCCAAGTCCGCAAGTCCGAGAACTGAAATATGTATTCCAAAGTGTGTATGTGTTTATTTAAATGGGGTTAGGCTAGCAGGGGGAGGGGGAATGGGGATGGGGGAGGAAGGGTTGAATCGGGGGGATTAACAAATGTTCGTTAGTGGGGCCGCACTCGTTGCTGCGGTGGAACCCAGCCACGTTGAGTTGATAGTCGCTTTTTCCGACAACTTGATCTGGACATGTTCTCAAGTTGGGAAACACAACCGCGCTGCTCTGCTCCGTTCCATTCTGCCGGAATCTCAGCACTCCGGCGGACTTTCGAGGCAGGAGCCTGATCAGCGAACCATTAACTTGACCGTCAGATGCTGATGGACCGGCACTTCCTACCCACTTTATTTTATTTCTCTTATTTCAACGGCAGGACGCGAACTCCCTCGGTTTTTATTGAATTGCGCCCTGCGTTTTGCAAACCGTATTTGTGTATCAAACCTTTCGCTAATCCGAGTGCAGGTGGCTCCAACTCAAGGTCCACTGGGCACAGAATTAAATTTCAGACTCGACTATGGCATGGTATTTCGCAGAAACTTAGCCACTTTCAGTTGAGATATGTTGTATTTATGAAAACGTCGGATCTGAACCAATATTGGTTCCTATTTTAATTGTCCACAGTCCAGATTCAAATTACATTAATAAATAATATAATTTTATTTTTTATAAGTCCAACTTCCTCTTCAAAGAATTACTTAAGCAATATAAATCTAAAACAAACAAATTATAAGTTTAAAACCAAAATCAGAAGCTGTAGCTTTGGTTTTGTCAACTTATCATGTTTTCATATTTTCAATAAAAACTAAAGGCTCTTCCAAAAAAAACACATGTTCTGTCATATACAAGTGAAAACACTAAACGAGTCCCGTCTAGTCCTTTAAAAAGTGACCTCCTTCCGACTGAATTGTTTGTTTTATTCTAATGCCATAAATGTGCATAAGCGATATCCCTGGGAAGGATAGGTCAGGGAGTGCTATCAGTCGGTCAAAGGGCCTGCCTGGTTTTTAAAGCCAAAAGCAACAGATATCTGTTTGTATTCACCCATTCAGATTTTTATTCATGAACTTTTATTATTTCTGCTCGCTCATGAGCTTACTTCTGCCGGGAATCCCCCTTCGGAGTGGGACAGGGACGGCGATAGGAGGAGGGACCATGGTGCTAAAGCTTTTTTATGTTTGTGTATAGTATGTATTTTTTTCCTCTACGCTTCTCTACTTCTTCCTATGTCAACGGTGCAAGTGCTGATGCGGTCCTTTTTATTTTGTGCCCCACTCAAAGTTACAACTTAACTGTTATTTTATTACAACATTTAATAAAAATCAACAAGTGCATGAGTCGGCGAGAAAGGAGTTGGTCCTCGGAGCAGCAGGACTCCTCTCGAGCTCCTCTTCCTTACTTCTTTCCCCGTCTTCTTGTAGCCGGGCCCCTGAACAAATGGAGCGTGATTTTGTGGCTCCATGAGGTTTATATTAAGTGTCGGTATTAAAATAAAAATGCTTGTTATTTGTCTTGGCTTTTTATTTAGTTGCCGTTGCCGTTCCCGTTGCCTTCGTTTTTTATTGCTCTTCCTGAAAGATATCGCCGGCGAGGAGCGTGAAGGAATACCACTACGTGTATGGGATGGATGTCCAATTGGAAGCACGGGAGCAGCGGCGGCAAATCAAGCGTGGGCTAATTACCCTTCGGCCTCAGGAAGCGACAAAGTATCGAGTTTCGATTAAAGCCAGCATGTCTCTAAACAGTGTGCTTAATTTGGCGCCGCTGACCGTAACGGTACCCCGGCTCCAATTGACATTGTCTGCGTCCTGAGATGCGAGTCCTGTTCTTGGACCACCTCACCCCCTCCTCGCTGAACTCAGCCCAGTATTTAATTACGGGACGGGATCCCACCGATGCCCACGGCGTCGCCGCTGGTGCGCGACTTAAGATTGGCGAAAATCCACGGGAATATTGTGGGGCGAATGTCTCATAAAAGAAACTAACAAGCTAAGTAACGGAAATTTACTAAAAATTGAATAGGTTAAGCATAAGGTGTTTAAAGCTCAAGATGCTAAAGAAAATGAGATAAAAAGGACATGTTCTTGCTAATGATTTCTTATGAAATCGAAACCGCAATTCAATACAAGTATTGAATAGTTGTGAAACATATATTTCGTTCGTTTTAAAAGAGTTACATTGATTTTGTATTTAAATAACAATACCAACGAGCAACTCTTAAAATTAAAGTATGCCTTTCATTGCAACATCAAGAACATTCTTAATTGTTTAATTGCTTTAAATGGGCAAAAGGATTTTTAGGCAAACAAAAAAGTAAACTCAAGACATAAGACAAGAACTTTGACAGGTGAACAATTAATACTAGCCCATTAACTTATTTAAAACAGGCAAAAATGAAATGAAAAATAGTCGGAGATCGCACCTACGAGTTGTTTGTAAATTTAAGCCAATGAGACGAAAACTCGCTTAATATTCACAGGATAATTTCATTTGAATTTAATTTTATGGCTCAGCTTAGAGTTTCTTCCTTGGAAATAATCTAAAATTGAGTATAACGAGAATAAGGCAAAGTCAGGCACTTTTGCCATAACAAAATTAAATTTCCAAGAAAGGACCTATAGCTTCAGTTAATTGCATTATCCTTTGGCCAGGAAAGTTCAATAGAAATGGGTGGCAGTCAGGTTAGAGTAGCATTTAGACTGCTCTACTTTCACTATTTTCTTTTTGCGACTTTCACTAGTTTTTTTTCATCCGGGTAATGGCCTTGGAAAAGTTTCTTTCGCAAAAGTTGAGCACAGGAATTCGCATTAAATAAAGCAAGGCATAACAAATTTTCTTTAAGTAGTCTGGCAGCGACCTACCCCAATGTCTTTCATGTTTGGCCATACATGGCTGAAACGAAATAAAAACTCCGAATGTGGCACAGTATCCTGCCCCCACCCCCTTCCAGCACCACTATTACCACTGGCACAATCAAATATACACATAGATTTCATCACATAGCCATAAGTATGTGTTTAGGGAAAAAATGTGCATACATACGGACCTATACGTATCCCGGCCATAAGGCCAAAGAGTTGGACTCGTATATCTCTGGATGTCTGGATGTCTGAATGTCTGGGTGAAGGGCACACAAACACAATGGGCCGACGCCGACTGTCTGCCAAGATCCTCCAAGTTGGCAAATATTACGGCCGTAAACGTGCATGCATTAATGGGGATTCAGCATCAAATAATCGGAAAAAATCCCACTAAGTATGCAAACCCATCAGGATGGGTGTGCGTGTGTGTGTGTGTGTGCTCGAGAAGCAACAGATATGTAACTGAGAACGATGGTGGGTCCTTTTTCGGGGGTCTGGGGGTGTTTGGAACTTCTGAATTGAATATAAAAACAAATATAAAAGTTTGATGCCTTGCCCAGTCCAGACACCGGCACACATATGTATGTACACATCTATGGAATCCCGGCACACAAGCTCGACTGTTGGACCGTTCGACTGGCATTGAGTCACCTAAATGGATATTGCCGGCTTCGTCTAGCCCAGATCCAGTGGCTACTGGCTGGTGGCCCTGGCATTGGAGCACCGCACCGCAACGCTCCGCACCCAACGATGACATGGAATATATATTTTTATATAGACAACGTCTGCTCAAAAAAAGTGCAAACAAACAAAACCGAAGAAGGAAGAAAAAAATAAGGAGTCCCACACACTCCACACACTCACTCGTTCGCACACTCACAAAAGCATACGGGAGGAGTTGGAAAAAAATTGGTTTTATGATTCAAGGACATGAATCACATTATTTTTCCAGCAGCATGAAGCACACATAGACAGTGGGAGTAGGTTACAAAAAGGTGGTCCTGCTCTGGTCCAGAGTCCCACTCTCGAGTCCTTGGTCCTTGGTCCTGTCCCACTTCTTTTCCAGACATCCTCCTGCGGTCGTCCACTGTTCTCTTTCGGCTCGCTGTGAAGCAATAATTTAAATCCAACATTTTTATTGCTGCACTTGCACACACAAACAGTAAGTATATGGATGGCACTCCCCTCGGAATCTCCGACTTCATGGATGGGGCCTTTTATGTACAGTTAGTTGGCCATATAAGTGTAAGCAAGAACACACATAAAATGAAAAATGAAAAAAAAACTTTCGATTTCGTTCAATTGTACTTTGAACCCGACAAATAGAATAAAAAACATTGCGGAATTGCCAAAGAGTGAAAACTTGAAAAGAAAACGCTTTCCTTTTTACCGGTCGCTTATAATTCTTTAGTACGTAAGTATGTCTGTGTTTCACATTTAAAGAAACTCCCTGTTTTGATTTAAGCTGCAAACTTGGCAAAAATAATGAAGAAGACTCTTTAATCTTTTACAATTAATAAGATTTTAATTAGAGATTCTGAAGAATACAACATTCTCTTGTACTCCAGTTTTTTCTTCTTTATTATTATTTACTTTTCGGCATTAAAGTTCTTTATATTAAAATGTCAAAATAAACATCAGTTAAATGGATATTGCAAAACGTCATTATCTCATTACTGTTATGATAATAAAATCGTAAAGCCAATAAAGCACCTTTCTTTAAAACATACAAGCCACCACAATCACAATCGATTTAATTCAAGCTATTCATTATTTCAATATTCCAAAGCCAAACACACCCATTAAGTAGAATGAGACGTGCTAATTAAGCATAACACAATTATTTAACTGACTTATTATGTGCTATTGACACTATATACTATGTGTTTTAATTGCAAGGCCATGGAGCTCTCAATTGACAATGAAATCAAACAACTCATTCACTTAAGCATGTGTTTGGAGGCATTTATTTACTTGCTTGAGTGACCAAGTATTTACTATAATTCGGACTTCCTGTAGGGACATGCACGTGCTATGTGGCTAGACGTTATAATGTGCATTATAATTATGTACACATTTATGTCCCTATAATTGCATTTATATAGAAGCCAGTACATGATGTGCGAGTGCGAGTTCGTGTGCTCGAGTGGAGCAGGTTTGTTGGTTTTGGCTCATAAATAGTCAAGTCAACACCAACACACACACATTCCGGCAAATTAGGCCAGCACTCTGCGTATTTAAATGATAATGAGCTGCATTCAGCTGCGTTTATGCCGTTTGCCGGCTTCCATAAGTAGGTACTTAGTTATAAATGGGCATGTGCATCTGCATGTGCATGTGCATGTGCTTATGGCTGCTGCACATGGTATATGCTTTGCAATAATGTACGGAAGTACATACTTTGTCGTAAATAATCATAACCTTGAACCTCAAATGAGGATGTTACACATTCATGGCGTCAACGGCCCTGGTTCAAGGCCACCGAACCGATTAAAGGAGCAATTTTTCGCAACAGGTTTGATTTGGGGAAAAAGCAATACTTCTACTTTTCCAAAGGAAGAAGTAATTTTTATAACCTCGCCAGATTAAACAGGTCGTATACGCGATATTTTAAATCAATTGATATAATCTGCTTGTACGAACACTTTCAAAGTATTGAATTGTGATATACATGTGTATTACTATTCACGAGCACTTACAATATTTTCTAACTAATTTAATTATTATGAATTATTACAAATGGCAAAAATATAACTCAACATGTCGCATACGCAATTTTTAAGTCTTTAGTAACAGAGTACTAAAATTAAATCTAGTGTAATACTTGACTTGCTTATTAATGTCTTTTGATAATTTTGCTTTAAAATAATAGGTAATCAGTAAAGAAATATTAATTTATTCCCTTGACCTACATCAATAATTCAATTTATGACAGTACTGCCTTTCAATAACGAGCATTTTTGGAAGTATTTGTTTCCCTCTATTTATTTATCTTTAAAATAACAAACCTACGATCTAATATATCTGTTATATACATTAATAGCCTATCAAAGAGATTAGGAAAGTTAAAAGTACATTTACTTTACTATGTGTGTCATTGGGTGTCAAAATCGTAAATATATGTAAATACGGTCATCTTGTGTGGAAAACCCATCATAAAATTGTTACGACAGCTCTCAAAGTATTCGATTTTTTCGATGCGAAGGGTTCGGACTGACGGGAATGTTATTACGTTGTGACGTTTTAGGGCGATTTGTTCGACCTTCGTGAATCGATAAAGGTATCATAAAAATTGGCCTTATCTGTAATTTAGTTTGATACCTGCTTTACTAACACCATAATGTTAAAGACTTAGGGCATGGATATAAAAAAAGTCATATTTATGTTGGTATTAATCTGTTCAACCTTAATTCTCCTTTAAAAATAATGTAATTCCAATTTAAATATTATTTATATTGATTAAATTCTTAGTATTTTATTAAAGAACAATGGCAGTTTTTTTTGCCCTTACAAATAAATAAATAATATTTCAAACTATTTTCATCTATTTGTAATTTGATTTTTTAAGCATTTGTAATAAAACAGGCTAAAAAGACTTCTTAAGGTAATGAATCCTTTGAGCTGCATCACTTTGCTCTTGTTCTTGCGCCTTAGTAATTATCAGCAAGCTATGCAAAATGAAATTTGATGCACCATTATGCGTCTTGATGCGGGAGAAGTACTGAAATTAACTGGGGATCCGGCAACCACAAGGAAAAGGTACATTAGACTAATTACAAACGTGTTACAGATGCAAGGCGGCTTGCAAGGATGGATGGATGGATGGCTTGGCCTGCGAGATTGCAAGATGCGGCAAATTTCGAGCAGGCGACGTCTGCCTAAAATCTTAAATATACAGCAATCGGAAAATATTAAAACTCGGCATAAGCTCGATACTGCAGAGATATGTACATGTGTGGGTGAATGTGTTTCGCAAGAGTTTACTCGCAGGCAAATTAATGTCTAAGCAAAATTTTGATATTTTATACATACCCGAAAGGCAGTGGCATCTACTACTTATATACAAGATTCCAAACTTTCGCAGAGCCAAACCCAAAAATACACACATACGTATACTTACGTATATTGTTCACAGGTCTGTACATACTAACCAATACATGCATATACACATTCTTAAATTTAAGCAATAGATGGCCGTATGTGTTTGTTTGTGTGGGATGTGTGTGTGTGTGTGTGTTTGTATCCCAGTAAACGTCTAATTCTCTAAAATGTGAAATTTTACAATCGCCTAGCGTACATCTTTGCGTCGTCCACTCACCACCCACCCACTGGGCAGTCAGGCATCCAAGCAGCCAAGCATCCCAGCAGCCAAGCATCCAGCCACCCAACCACCCACTCCGCCAAAAGCTGCTCGAGAACCGTAGCCGTTGCTCTGGAAAACCTCCGACTCCTCCGCATCTACATCTAAACATCTCCACGCCACGCCACTCCACTCCATCTCCATTCGAACCATCAAGTCGTCTATCCCAGCCGCGTGGCTTGACCAGGCCCACCCACCACCACCCACTCCGGTGGTCGTGGCAATTGCCCACGACGAGTCCGAGGTCCCCAAACGCGCCGGACTCCCACTCACGTATTTGCCGCCAACGTCCGCTTTCCCGTCCAGCCAAATGCACGTATACATACACGTACACCGACCGACCGACCAACCAACCAACCACCCCCCACTCACACACATATCCTGGCCCACCTCCTTCCCAACACACGCACACACACACACACACACACACTCACTCTTATCCTTTTCACATGTCGCAAGTCGTATGCAAACAACATTTTGCAGAAACAGTTCGTTCCTTGGTCTTCGTTTTATCTTCATGGCAGACCCTTACTTATTGTGGGGCCGGCTGACCAGCACCGTTGCTGTTGCTTTTGCTTTTGCTTTTCCCGTTGCCCGTGCCAACCCAGCAACCTATAACACCCACCCCGCCCACTCCATCCTGGCCACCCCACTCCAATCCCTGATAGCATAGCCATAGCCATAGCTTGATGTCCATGCTGGCCAGGACCGTTGACGTAGATGCTGCCTACAGCCGGTGTCGACATAATAGCACAAATGAACGCCTATTAAGTAAAGATTTGATATAAAGTATGCATATGTACAATATTCAAAATAAATCCTGCAAGGATATCCAGTGCTTAGTTCTTTAAATTTATAGAAATGAAAAATACCCAGTAAAAATAGGTTGCCTTTTATTTTATAGAACATTATTAAATAATATGCCTAAGCCATACTTAGCTACATTTTCATAACCAGATCTAGGCTTATCACAAAAATCCTACCGAACAGCTAGCTTTAAAATTGTTATCTTGAGCTTTACAAAACTTTAACTATTAAGCATTCTTTATTAATTCTGTTTTCTTTTAATCGGTCTTTGTCCTTACCATTTAAAAACTAATTTAAAATGTTCTGTTTAAGCGAATCCTTTGTATTCTATTATTTTAGATTCAAGCACCCAAGAAGACTCAAGTTGAAATGCATCACCATCCCTGCATCTCAGTGCTATTTTCTCGGCCGGCACTGTGCGTGTGTGCTACTAGAAAGCTTGGCTCTGCCTTCAGTTTTCAGCTCGCTGCTGTAACGTCTAAGAGTGTGCGGCAGTGTGTGTGCGAGTATGTGTGGCGCTGGGTGGTGGGGGGTGGATGGTGGATGGTGGAGCGGAGGCGCGGTGGTGCGGTGGTGCGGTGGCCAAAGGATGGCTCCGTCCGCTGGCCATGTGTTTGTGTAGATGTCCGCTTCAAAATTCGCATACACAGCAGTGGTCAACTATGGAAATTATCGATCGACTTGCCTTTGGCGCCAGGTGGTTGGGTGCTATGATGGAAAAGTGGTGACGAAGGCAGCGCCAGCAGAAGCAATCTCCGCTGCTCTGCGCCTTCGAAGCGCCGTATTGCCGTAGTGCCGGAGTGCCGGAGTCGTAGTCCGGCGATTTGCGACGTAACGAGGGAGTGGGGTGGGGGGGGCCACATGCCCGTACTCGTATTCGATGCCCAGTCTAAATGGCAAGAACGCAGCGGCAGCTAAGAGATGCCCAAAAAGAAATTGCGGACATTTACATTATGTGTCCATGTATGAGTATGCCCACCGACTCCAAGTGTGTCCTGGGTTTTCGAGGGGGGATTGGGGCTTGGGGAAAGGGCTACAGGAGCCCGGAGCCCAGTGGAACACACATGCAAACGGGCATGCGGCGGAATATACGTGAGCTTAGGAGTTGTCGTCGTCGAGATGTCCTCTGGTTGCTAGTCCAGACGTCGAGGTCCGAGGTCCGAGGTCCGAGCAAAGGACCTCCGCCAACCCCCGAGCCCCCCACCACCGAACATCCACATCCTACTCCAGGGCAGCTTCTGCATCAAAGTGAAACGGGCTAATGGGACGGGCCCAAATTCGCAGAACGGTGGGAGCCATAACAACAAGGCGGAGATGTGAGATGCGAGGAAACGAATGACTAACGAAGGAAATTGCTGATATTGTATGGAGCGAAAGTTGTGCATGTCTGGACGCAGGACTCAGAACGGAGGACTCAGAGCGGAGGACTCAGAACGGAGGACTCAGGAGTCTGGTCTCTGGCAGCGGCGCGTTTTAGTTTTGACAGGACCTGGAATGGCAGCAAGACGGAGGAGTCGACTGACCCCACTCACATGGATATATGCCATATATGCCCAGTGCCAGGAGAAAATTCAAATATACTCGAATACACAAACGCACTGGCACACACACAGACGCACACACTCACACACACACATGCGAACAATGCCAGATGTCCTGCCGTGTCCGGCATCTTTCCTTACTTCAGATTTCTATTTCCAGCTCACCATCTCATTCCGCCAGCAGGCTGCACCGTAAGCAATTATGCATCCACAGCGGTTGGAAATGAAGGAGCGGCCATCCATGTACGAGAATCTGAATGTGGCCAGGACGAAAGACGAAGGACGCAGGACGAAATACGAAGGATAAAGATGGAGACCCTGCGGATGCAGGTCTTTGAGAAAATGCATTCGCAATACATGCACACGTCTCTCCAATTAACACGCAGCAGTTGCAAAACAATAGATAAGCAATATCGCAAAATATAATAATAGTGCAGATTTTGCAAAAACAATAAAACCTGGTAAATGTTACCTTGTGAATCTCGAAATTCACATATTGAAACCGTTTATTTTATGGGTATAAATAAGTCGAATCATCGTAAATGCTGTGATTGTTCATCAGTGCTGATTCATTCACAAAGTCCCATGGCATTTAACTAAGATGGTACATGTTCGATTTTGGGCTTATAATTATGCCATGCAGATTATAAGAAAACAAGTTATGTCTCAATAAAATTAATACACAGAGTTGCGGAAGAACATAATGCAGACTTTGTTAGTTGGCACCCTATTTTATAATTCTCGCGGACTTTTTAAATCAGACCGTTTTAATTATTTGAGCTAATGATTCTGCATTCTGATTGGTGCTCCAAAAAGCTTTGGATTTAATTAAATTTAATTAACAAGTTTTAAGCCAGTGTTATTTTCTCTAACTATATTTTATTATAAATAAATTTACAAAGTAAATAACAGATAACGGAAGTACCCATTTATTTTCTCTTCATAACTTTACTCTAATATTGCTGATGAGCAATTACCTCTGTATAAACGATTCTAAAACGACTAGTTCTGACTAGTTTGTTGTTTATGTATGCCCTCCGCATGAATGGAGTGTTAGGAAACAATGTTCACCAATTAAGCCATCAAAGTGCAGAAAAAGTGACCGAAAAATTGAGGTCGCGGGCAGCGAAGGCAACGCGAAAAAAACGCAGTTGGCTTGTGGAAAAAATGCGCTTTTTACGCCGCGTCAAAAACCAACAAACATCGAAAACACACTCCCAAAACACTTTTCCCGTCTATAGCCGCTTAATCGGCGACAGTATCGCATGGCAGAGGCAGTGGTAGAGGCAATGTCCATGGAGATCCCTCCATTCCGGCGCTTTCCTACGCATCCCGGCCATAAAGAACTGCACGCCAGAAAAGTGGCGAGGAAAAAACGGTCAAGTGCATCAAGCTGCATGCCACCGGGCAAACAAGCAAGCGGTTTCCAACTGACTGCCTAATCCCCTTAAACGGCGCGTTTTTTTCGCAGGACCTGCCTGCCTGCCAGCCTGGATCCTGCACTCTGGATCCTGCACTCTGCACTTGTTTCCACCGAGGCGGGCTTTTTGTTTCACCGCACTTTCGGCGCATCGGCGAAAGGTGAAATGCGAAATGTGAAAGGCAGCGAATGGCGGTGAAATGCCACCGGCTTGACCTTTGCACACACGGCTGCAGATTTTTTGCGCGACTTCTCGTATCACTGGCGTCAACGGTATCACGGCAGTTGCCAACTTAATTTCCATATGGTGCAATTTTGATGGCTCCAACCGTAATTCAATGCCGTCCGCTTTTTTTCCCCGTTGTTTGCAGCTCGTCCGCGATGGAGTGTCATGTGCAGCAAAAAATGGGTGGTCGCCAACAGCTGCCAACAACAGGAACAGCGATTTGGCCAACATCAGCACCTGCCAGCGGGCCAAGATGGTCAATGAAGAAGGCACCCTATAAGCCAGTCAGTTATCAGGCGTTTTTGGCAAGTGAATATACGCGTTTTGAATAAAATATTTACCCTTGCTGGAGATAAAAATGCATCTAGTACACTTCTTAGATTTTTGATGTGATTAAGTAGTAGGTTACTAGAATTTCAGAAGGACAATTTTTAAATGTTATGATTTTTAGGGTTTAGTCTTTGTAATAAAATGAAAATAATCATCTTCTTTGTCCTTAAAAGTACTATGAAGTCTTGAAACACATTTCTTTACTTACTCATTCTGCAAATAAGTTTACTAATGCTTACTGCAGATAAAAAGTTGCCCGTCAATCATCTTAACAGTATTTAAGTAAAGTCAATAGCAAATTATAACCACCCTTGTTTTTTTTTGTTGTTTTTGAACTCGTTGTTGTGTTTTAAAACACACATGTCCTTTACTTCCTATATATTTTAGTGCCATTAAATACAACACAATATTTAAAAAGCCTTGACTCCTTTGATTGATTACAATAATGCAATAATAAGATTAATTAAAAGTTATCATTGCCAATAACTTTCCTACCATTTTGCAATCTCGAATAAATCTTTGCAAGTGGTTATGTGTAATGACAGGTTAAATTGACTCTTTGTCCCACTTGTTAGCCAAAGTTCTTGGCTAGACTCCTTGTCTCAATGATACTAAACTAAAGTAAAACTTTCTTTCAAGCGTCTGGCATCGGTTAAATTCTTTTTAAGACCAAAGTTCACAAGGTCACAAAAATTGCGTGACTTGGAAATTTCTTTATGCAAGTGTTATTACATTTCTGGGCAGACCGGAGAGCATTTGGTTGGCTTTTCTTCAATTGAAAAGGAATCAAGGAGGGAAATCACATATGAGAATGTACTGCAAACTGAAGTTGTCTTCATCTGGAAAAACAAAAAAACAGTGCAAAGATAGATCCACCCGTCGTTTATCGCCACGTGTAAGCTGTAAAATGTATAAGTATGTCAATTTTTAATTCGGCACTGAGCACCGAGCACTTTACGGGTAACACTACTAGCCCGATTCCGGGCTGTGCTGAGGTAACTAAACAAAAAGGTTCTTGTGGCCGGGGTAAATGGACTCACGCCTTTATCACCGGCCTCCGGTGTCCTCCGTAATAACCTTATTTCAGGACATTCGTAGGCTGTAGGCTGTGCCGGGCATCGCAAATCTGTTGACCACTGCCCGGGCACGAAAATATATATTATATGCGGCCATGTGTCCAAAACTATGTGCACGCGCCTGTAACACATATAATTTTGAATACATAACCACGACGATTCGTATGTATGTACAATATACAAAAGTAAAAGTTTACTTATATATGAGCGGGGGATATGTATGTGCGCATAATATATTCGTAATAACATTTTCGAAACCCGGCGTAAGCATTTTTCAGCCGTTTCATCCCTTTTCTGGACACTTAGGGGTTAAGGCTACAAAAGGTCCTGTCCACTCTTTATATATGTGTGCGTAGTGTGTGTAGTGTGTGTGTGCCACACCTCGCGCCCCATCGCCCAGCCTCCGCAAACCGCATCTATCACAAATTTCAACTGCCAGCGGTCCAGGGAAGGTCCGGGGAAGGTCCTGCGGAGTCCGGTACGGGTTCGTCCTGTCCGGTTGGGTCCGGTTAAGTCCGTTACGGGCCGTCCTGTCCCGTACGACAGGCCTAGCGACACGGTTGACGTGGAAGTCGACCCATTTCGACCGCACGCACTCTGAGCAATTATTAAACGAGTCTCTGGAACGTTAAATTCTGTCCACTTTGGAGGCGGACCAGAGCCATCTGCGGCACCACTCGAGTAGTGAGAGTGACCGGGCCGGGCCGGGCCGGCGATGAAAAATAGAAATCGCAAGAGTTTGTTTAACAACAAGTGAAGGGGTTTGTTTTTTGTGCCGCCGTTGCCACACTCCCCCATCTTCTGCCACTAGGCTTAGTGCTCGCATTTAGTATGCCATATAAGCCCGCCAGTATACACACTTCCATATAGGCTATAGGCTATAGGCATTTACATGTCAAAGTATATGTACCGCCAATATACATACTTACCCGGTTGTAGGTGTGTATTTCGTTATTATAATAATGACTGGAGAGGAATACAATGTTGGTCGTTAAAAACTGCCAAAACTCATTAGGTGTTTCATTTCCTATATGGTCAGTACCGAAACTAACCCTTGAAGTACTTTTCGAGTACGCTGCAGAGCTTAGTACCCATGAATTTTTTACAGATTCCAGGGCATTATATAAATAGGATATAAAACTCAAATTTATACACCTCTTAGAACTTTTAAACTTTCAAAATTTGTATCTATATATTTTGTATCTTTTACATATATCAAACATTTTTAAGCTAGATGGTATATATTTCTTAAACATAAGCTAACCTATCCAAGGTACCAAACAGGATGCGAATTCGGGATTACCTGTCGTTTTATAAATCGAACATTTTCCCACATCTATATTTATTTTAGTATTATTAAACTTCCGAAAGTTGTATCTATATAATATCTATCTATAACATATATACAAAAATTGTAAGCTAGAAGGTATATAGTTCTTAAACATAAGCTAAGGTGCCAAACAGGATGCGAATTCGGGATGGTATTAGCCATCCTGGCCGGCTTGTGTCATTTGTCAGTGCTGCGGACCGAAAAGTTTGACACTAATACCCGCCAGATAAATACCTCTGCGTAAAAACTTTATTTGCATGTCCTGCTGGACGGTTAACAGCGGTGACGAAGACATCAAGTCATTTGTTAAGATTAGATAAATACCCACACGGCTGCTTAATATTCATATCCGGATATCCGTAGTTGGGAACCCGTTCTTAGGACTGTTTTGGTCCGAAACAAGTAATTGCATAGCCCATATGATATGGTGCAAGACGGTTAGCACAACCGGTATTTTGATTAGAATTCCGAGGCGCTATGTACGCGCCCAACTGTCATTTAACCGGACACTGGGATAGATGGAAAAACAGCTTCGCTTTGGGATATTATACCTCGTTTTCTCACGAATCCCGTGTCCTGTAACGGAATTTTCACCAGGCTGATTTATTGACGATGGGACGAACGTTGACAGGGCTCGAAGTCCGGCGACCTCTAATCCAGTTTTCCATTCAGGCGCCGTGATAAGTTCCACTCTTACCACAGACAAGAATAAGGGTTACATAAACATAACAAATCGGGCCGTGTCTTCCAAGCCCATTGATTTTAATACTAAATAAAGAGTTTGCTTTTTATATCCAAACAATAAATGTTTTATGCGATATACGGGTTTTATTTTATTGTTTGTAAAAGTAAATAAAGTCAGGGTCATCTGGTTACGACTTTGCAGATTTCGAAACTTGAGAAGCCTCTATTTCTTCCTTAATTTTATAGGTTGAGAGCATTTATAAAGTGGTTTGGGAATTCTTACTTTATCTGTGAATGAACTGTATTCAAAAGGGAATTCAACTTGTCACATCTGTTAATTTATTACAAGAATAATAGTTTTTAATTTCAAATATTGCAAGCACTTTCTCTTTATAATAACCAATAAAATGAATTAAGACAATTGAGTTCTTTAAATCGAACCCCAAAGTGAAAGTCACACACATTTTTAACTTAAGAATTAAAAATGATTTCGCAAGAGTTGTTTTTGCGGTCACAGTTCGTTTTAAGGATTTCATGAAAAAAACCATTTGCGTGTCAGAATGTGTGCAACATAATAAGCCCTGAAAGCCAACTTAAATCCGGTTTGAATTTTTGAAATCAAGTAGCGGTATGTCCCTTTAAAAAAAACAATGCGAATGCCAATTCGCCTTTCTTGGGAATCCCTTGGCCCAAACCTAAGCCTCTTATCAGCGCACTTTCCACGTTTGATCAACTCAACTCGTGTTAATAACGAGACAATTCTGACAATAAAGTGAAAACTTTATCGCGCACAATGACATATTCATTAGGATGTCCTTTCTCAGGATGACATCGGTCCACAGCACAGCCTTTCTGACTTGCACGCGCTAATCAAGGGGATGAATATAATATAAATACCCTTCCGGCTGTTCAAATCGTGGTTGCGATAAGTTGCTGTGGTAGATGCAGTGGCATTTGTGAGAATGCTTTCACAACATCCTTCAGGTAGCAATCAAAATATTGTATTAATCATGATAATTTCTTGAACAAACGAGACAGCCAACTTTTGCCTCATTTAGAATTTCACAGTTGACCAATAAAATCAAGATTTTCGATTAAATTAAATGCTTGGGGACTAAGATAGCACTTTATTCCTAATCGTTGGCATGGGCCAGAAATACAATAAATAAACTGAAAATTCTTTGCAATTAAACAAGATTTAATAGTCGATTAGGAAACAAAATTGATGTTCATTAAAATTCGAAATTCATAAACAAAGTATGGCTATTTATGTAGATATTATTAACAGAAGGAACATTTGTAATTGTTTGCTTTCAAAATTATTATGTCCTTAATTCTAGGTTTAAGTTTTAAACTAAAATAACAAAACCCTAATATTGCCCTTTTCTAAGTTCGACTACGTTTACTTTTAAACCATAATTTTTCAAGAATATCGCCTGGCTGCAAACCGGTTAGTAAAACAAAAAGGCAAAGAGAAGGCTGATGACAAAGTCTCTGGTTCAGCTTTGATGTTCACAAGGACAAAAGAAAAACAATGCACAGTAAAGGGAGCAAAAAATAACTATTGAAACAAAAACACTTTTTTCACCAAAAGACACAATAAATTGCAATTTATATCAAAAGTTGTGTTCATCATCATCCCAAGCCGAAATTAAGCAGTATCTGTGAAGCGCAATACTTACATAAAAGGCACACAAATCTTTCTTACTTATTTACTAGGCTTACATATACAATTCATCGGAATGAAAAGACAGAAGTAATTTACGCTGCAGAGCCTACATTTTTATTGTGCAACTTATATTAAGGGCATAGAAGCTTGAAGACCAAAATTTGAATGGACTTTGAATTTGTATTGACGATTCGATAAGGTTAAATCATCAATAATAAATAACACTATTTCAAAATAGTTATTTGTTTTAAGCAATAGGATCCAAGGGTAACATATATAAGATACACTAAGAAACTTCAATTTACAAAGCGATTTTATTATGGCGCTGAATGTTATAACTTATAGAGGATTACATAACTCAATTTAAGAATTTAAAATTAGTTGGTTGGTATAAAGGAAGCTAAAATTTAATGCTTTTTATATTCTTAATAACATAACTGTGGCAAGAAGCATTGCCACAAACTTTTATAACAAACTTATTTAGTTTAAGATCTATTAATTTGAATAGAGAGCAATCATCTTTATTCCAATTATAAAATATTCTGTTAGGATCCCCAGAAGTCGATAAGTCCGTGAATGTTTTGGAACACAGCTTCAGGCTTTTTTCCTCGTCGAATTGGGGGCATACGTTTAATGGATCTCCAATACACAGTGGGTCCCATGTCCAGACTGCTCACCTCAAGTGATCCACAGTTCCTGGCCGCCGAGATTCGTGCGAGTGAGTGCAGCCGGATGGCAGAAAAGAATGGCCAGTCCTCCGTTCAGTTCGCGACTTAATCTTGCGCGATCGTTTTCCATCAAAGGGTTCCTGCTCACATGCAACTAATCTGATTGTAATTGAGGCATGCTAGAGTACGAGAATGCGAATTCGAAAGAGCCTGAACACGCAAAATGCAGAAGGTTCGCTTCGATCTCGTAAAGGTAACTTGGTAGCCAATTATTCAAACGCGAGGATAAGAAAGCAAATAAATTGACTTCAACCTACATGGGCTTTAGGCGGGAATCAAAAATGCATATGCACTACCCGTCGTATGCAGATCGCTCTTCTGGTGTAAAGGTTAAAATATAATGTTTATCTGTACATTAACTGCGGCTGTTCCAAAAATGAGTTCCAAATGAGATCCGCATTAAGCTCACGCAAATTCCTCGCCATTTATGAACGCCCAAACCAACCGCCACCGGTGCGGATGTGGTATCGATCTTGGAAGCTCCATCCTTTATTTCGACGGGTAATTTCGAAGCCTTTTCAATTGTCAGTCATATGCTGGTAGAATGTCAGTCATTCTGCGTTTCATCTGGGCACTTAAGTACGTTGAACTTTTATGTATAGGTAGGCCATATTTAAATTTGGTTTAAAATTTCTTTTTTTATTATAGAATATATTTTGAGAGTAAATAATTAATAAATCATTCACCTACTAAATTTGGTCAAAACTTTGTCCTGGGGCTTAAAATTTTACAACATAATATTGGTAACATTCTTTTTTTATAAAACAGTTATAGAATACCGAATACTGCCCAGAACACCGCACAACGCCGCAGAAACAGCCACAGCCACACATGCAATGCGAAATGCGAAATGCGAAATGCGAAACATGCATACGGATCACGGCTGGCAGGCCGGATGGTCGACATGGATGCCGATGCCTGGGAGCACTGTCAGTCGCCTAATCATCGTAATAATTCGCCTCAACTTCAGCCGATGGCAGCGGCAATGGGAAGCCAAGCGGAAATTACCAACACGCGATATTTAATTTTTCCAAAAGGCGAACCAATAATTCGTCTTCATGCCGCTGCCGTGGCGGTTTGGTTTGTTGGTGCCATTTTTTCGTGTTCGGCTTGACCGATGCCTCTGAAAACGCTTTCCAGGCAATCGCCACCGAAGGGAGGAGAGACTCATTAACGCATAGCCCTGATGCCAGGACTCCAACTCAGACTGCTGACCTCCATCTACGCCACTAACAATGATCTTGCCCATCTCTTCACCGTGCCTCATGCGGAAAAGTTAAGTTAAGCCTCATGATAAGTCAAAAAAAAAATGTCAGGAATTGTTATGTTTTCTCATTACACAGTTTTTAAATTTAACAATTTTAAATTTGAGAATGAAAACAAAATGGTCTTGATAATAAACGAATTTTTATGAATCAATTTATTTAATGAAGTTTATTTTTGGTATCAACGTTAAGGTATCGAGTTCGATTTGAAAATGTTACAAAATATTGTTTGTGTTTTGACAAAATACAACCATATTGAGATATACATAGACAAATTTATATACACAGTCGATGATCTGGAATAGTTACAGCAATTTTGATTCAGTTGTTTTTTTTTTAAATTTCAATACACTGCTCATAAATAATAGTATTTTATTTCTTTGACCGCAGGTTGTCTTCTTTTATTGATTGATGGATTTTTATTGAATCTATTAGTTTGTGTGAAGAACAGTTTTAAATTTGCATCCTTTATTACTTTTATTATCTGTAGTGTAGTAAGTAAATCGCATTAAGACAGACTAAGGGGCTTCGGCTGGTAAAAAAAATGCCCAAAAAACAGGATATATGGAATATCATACCTCTTTGAACTCTTTATTAAGTTTCCAATCAATTGACCTTCAAACATTAATTTGTATTTTTGATTTCGCGTTTATAATAAGGGGTTATTTTTTTAAAAATTTGTTAGGGAAAATAAAAAATTGGTTCAATTCATATTGAATTTTATTAAGAACTCGAAGATGCTAAACTATTATTTTCAATGTTACATCTAAAATACTGAAATTTTTAGCTCAAAAGTTCATAATTAGTCAAAATAAGTTTATAAAGTGTTTTCTATGGTATCCTGCTAAGCAAGTTAAGGAGTATGCTATCTATACTCGACTGATTTAAAATTGTATTTAATTTTCTAAATTAAGTTTCCAATCATTTGGCAAAAATTATAAAACAAAACCCCAAAACAAAAGACCAAAAAGGAATGTCATTCATCTTGAAAAAACGTTTTTACGGAAAAGGTTCATCGTTAAAAATACTACTGGTTCAAATTTGTAAATAATTTGAAAGGTTATAAAAATAAACTTAATAGTCGAAGGACTATTTATCTTGGATTCTTGAACTTTGTCGGTGTTTTCAAACTTTTCCTCTGTTTTTAAATTTGGTTTTTAGGTGTAGACAATTTTCCCTTTTGAAATACTTCAAATTAAAATCCCATTAAATAAACAAATGCATTTTTTATCTTGAAAGATTGACACTTTAAGTTTTATTTTTGTTTTTTTAATAAATATTTATTCGTTTCGTTAGTAATTAGTTTATATGCTTATTAAGAGTTACGGAGATTACAGCAGTACGAAAACAAATCGATTGGAATGGCTGACGAACGTGCCAAATAATTAAGCTACTTAACACAATTAGTATTTGTTATTATAAGTGTAGATGAATTGAATTTGGTTTTCAAACAAGTAGTCACACAGTTGATATTTCTAGTTAATACTAGCTATAGTAAGCTGATCTATTAATACCTGTTGCATTGATATTAATACATTAATTGATAAGTACAAATGGCATTTGCATTGCTAAATGATTCTTGTTGTCGTAAATTCTAAGGTTAACTAAAGTGGCTATTAACAATAAAAATGGAGGTATTTACACTATGAACTAGAAACTAGGGTGAGGGTGTCTACTGTTCGGCATCGCTGGACCCGACGCTCTTGTCGGGTGTGTGGGATCTGCTGGAGGCCTTGGAAGCGCAGGATCGCACGGACAGATCCTCCGGCTCGCTGTCACAGTAGCTTTCGTTGGAGGCCTCACTGTGGGCCAAGGGACTGAGGCGTTTCAGCAAGCCCTCGTTGAAAGGATATGTCTCTAGGTCGGGCTCCGAACCCCCATTTGCCAGTTGGTTGGCGTTGTAGTTGGGTGCACTTCCTCCACCGCCGGGTTGCATGGATGCTGCGGCCGCTGCAAAGGCCAGGAAATTCAGACTGGCGTTGAAGAGTTTGCACCAATCCAGTAGAGCAGCTCCCTGGCTATCGGTTCCAGTGGGTGTGGAGTTGCCCGTACCGTTGCCCACTGGTGCTATCACAGGCGCTAGATCCGCGGGATTCGGGAACGGAGCTGGCAGTAGGGGAATTGTGGTGTCCGGGAACATGGCTGACTTTGCCTGTTCCTTGGCCAGAGCTTGATGTCCCGAACCATCGGCCTCCAGAGCATTGTTGTTCTTATCATTGACTTGCTCCGACTGATTGGGAAGGGTCACACGTTTGGCAGGGTCCTTAGCCCAGTTCTTGACACTCAGCAGGGGATAAGTGTTTTTGCTGTAATCCTCTGAAGCTGCGGGCGAGTCAACCACCTTATTGTCCTCCGATTTGGGTGCATCCACCGGAAGGACTTCTGCATTTTGGGGTGTTAATTTGGAGTTGAGCAAGGCGAGCAGATTCAGCTGGTGCAGCATGTTGTTGGAGTAATCCACCACGCCGGACTGACTTGGATGCATCGCTTCCGGATGCAGTCCTCCGTTCTTTTTGACAAATTCCACTAGGCTTAGTTTTTCCAGCAAGGACTCCCCCTGCACAGGATAATCAGCAGGAGAGTAGGGCAGTGCTCCGAAGCCCAGCTCCTCGTAATTTGGAGGCAGGGCCACGAACTTTGGCGGCAGTTGGAGCTGCAATTCGAACTTGGCGCGTTTTTCTGGAGGAGTGTCGAGTCCCAGGTGATCGGGTCCCAGCTGGCGGCACATGAAGCGCAGCTTCTGCTCGTTCTTGCACCAGCCCCGCAGCGTGGACTCCGGAACTCCGATATCCCGCGAAACACTGGCCTTTGTTTCCCCGTTGTGGATGCGCTGTATGGCGCGCACCTTATCGTTGGGCGTGAGGTTCCTCAGCGGACGCTTGCCGCGCGTGCTCATCCGGATGTTCATGTGCTGGTAGGCGGAGATATCCATGGTACTAGTCGGCTTGAGGCGCGGATTTCGGATTCGAACTCGTATCGGATGCGGATGCGACCACCGGTGTGCACTCCTCGAACTCGCAAAAGGATTTGATTGTGAATCCGAATCCGCGAAAGGCGAGCTGCGAACTGCGAACGGCGGACGGCGACCGCCGAGATGAGCCGATGATTTTGCGGCGAAGAGAGCGCTGGACTGCTATTCCAGCCAATGGAGAAAGGCGCCTCTCTTTGTCTCACCACCACCATCACCACCACCGGCGCAACAACTTGTTACTCATGTCCCGCTCGCGCCTGGTCTCTCCCAAATTCGCTGTGCTCTGCGGGATGTCGTGGCTCTCTTAACGAGACGGAGAGAGCGCGTTATCCTTGCCATCCTCCGCGTCCCTCTTCGCGGACTGCATGTGTATTGGTAGCTTTCGCTGTGCACGATGCACGATGCACATTTCCAAATTGTCTCCTTGTGTTTATATAAAAACCAGTTATTTACCTCCCATAAACATTCTCCGGTGCAAGAGTGTGTTTGGCCAACCTTCTCGCCTGTGCGTGAGCGGATCTGATACGGACGTGGACCTGGTTGCACTTTTGGGTCGCGAATATACCAACAATAACAGAACTTCACTCTGGACTATTTGCCCTGGCCATCTGTGTATTTGCACTCATTTCATTATTACTTCTGTGCCGTATTTATGGTAAATGTTTTCTTAAATCAATGAATTTTATCACCTATCTACCAGCGTACCAAACTGTGATCAAATAAATCCAAAAGAATAGTATTTTGAAAGATCTATAAAAATATTTAATAATTGAATCGGACTTTTGGGTTGCGAATATACCAACAATAGCCGAACTTCTCCATCTGTGTAATTCCACTCATTTCATTATTCATTTTTGGGCCTTATTTGTGATTAAAGTTTTTTTATTTTATCCGATTTTAACACCTTTAAATGTATTATATTAAGCTATGATACACTTTTAAAATATTTACAATTTCAATTGCATTTTCGCAAACAATAACTCAATTTTACTTGGCACTATTTGCTCTAAGCATCCACTCATTTGTTACTTGTTGTTATCTATAGTATGTGGTTATATTAGTTAGAATTATAGAAACTATTTAAGTTACGCATCAAATGCTAATAAAATAAACTCAAGATAATCAAAAACTTGAAATTTGTTGAAATTATTTAATATCAAATGCTATTTTGGATCGGGAATACACCACAACCATACAATACAAATTCACTTTGTGTTAACTGCCTTACACAGCTGTGTATTGACCCTATTTATTTAAGATATTTACTAACTTATGCATCTCATCAAACTCTAATAACGTATCTACATTTCTAAAATGGCAAAAATGTTTAATTAAATTACTTTAAGATGTGTTAAATAAATTAAATACGAATTAATTATATAATAAATTACCATTTTTCTCACACTGTTACTCTATAGAGGTCTTTTTTTTAGGTTTTTACCTAGGCTCAAATTAAAAACCACTAAGCATTTTACTTTTAAAAACTTTAAAATCTTACACACAAAAGACAAATTTTAGATTGTAGATATATATGTACATATCATATGTACGTATTTTGTTGAACGAACTGAGTGTAAAAGAGAATGCAGCACACGCAAATTTATTTGGTTTTAATTTCTAGCTTACAACACAACCTTTATCACTAGGTTTTATATTGCATTGCACTACATAAGTAGCTCTAAGTGTTAAAAGCTTTCAGCTTCGGATAAAAAGAATGCAACAGCTGACGGCCAAACAGAAGTACTATAGTGAAAGCTCTCTCCCAAAAAATATACCGAAATATCTATTGATCATAAAAAAACGGTCTGAGAAAAAAGAAAATTTTTCAAATCTCTCTCTCCCAAAAATATACAGAAACATCTATTGATTAAATGAAAACGGTCTAAGCAAACGCACCAGTTTGAAAATTGTTGTTTTATGTAGTTCAAACAAATCAAAACACATTATGAGAAAAACCCAATCTGGGAATTCTGAAAGGATCTTACTTTTAAAAAAATCATTGCCTTCTTTTTGGCGCATCATGCTCACAATCGGTAGTGGACTGAAAATGCGACGATGATTTATTGTAGAAAATTGGTCAGTAAATAAATCCAAAAAAAACACACGTATACCTTATTTTTTAATACTTTTTTTATTGTGTTATTAAAAGACACATTTTAGAAAGTAAGTAGCCTTTAGTATTTATGTTTGATTTACACATATTTAAATAAATTTTCTATTAACTATAATTTATTAGATTACACCTACATGTATTGATTAATTTCCGTGTTGCTGCATATTATAACTATACCATTATGTATTATTAAACAATTTTTATTTCATTTTTATTTGTCACCAAAAATTATTTAAAAATTAAATGTATTTACTGTAAGTTAACAAAAAGAGAACTACTCATTTAATTAAAAATAACTAAAGTTTTGCAAGCGGAGTAAAATGCAATCTATTGAATATTAAGGCTTGGAGGATTTAAAAACATTCTTTAACTTTAATGAATATCAAAATTAAAAAAGAACAGTTAGTGCCTTTTTAAAATAGAACATAAAATGTTTGTAATTTTATAAGTACTTTCTGTATAAATATGAGGAAACGGTATTTATTTTAAGTCTCAATTTATACATACATACAAATTTAAATATATACATAACCTATGTTGGCAGTTAGCCCTTACATTTTGTACATACATTTTATTGTTATTATATACATAATTTGTTTCAGTCGAAGGCTTATTAAACTAATTCTGAACGCATACGTCAAATGCACATATCGATATTTTATATATCTTAATATTTACTACTTGTCTTACTTTAAAGGTAAATAAAAAGAGATAACTATTTGGGGGCATTATTTGGTAAACTTGCATTACATTAAAAATGTAATTCCAACAAATGTGAGTGATGTTTCGATCGAGGAGTGTAATCAAAATAAGAATTTATCCAGTACAATAATATGAAATTTTCTAAAGCAATCATGCCAATACAAATGCTTTTTCATGGTTTATTTGAGCAAGAAAATAAATTTGAGATGGGTTGTCATCTAAGTGCCTTCAATGAATAAGAAATCAAGTGTAGATCTAAAACTTATTGTACATCGTAGATAGTAGATCTTAATTCGGGAAATGATCACTGATATTGCGATTAAGTAAAATTAAAAAACATTTGAATGTATTGGAATGCATTATATCGATGACTGTGAATATGTAGATTCCGTTTGCTAAAAATTTATTTGTGAGTATATTTATGGGAATTTATCAACAATCGTGAATACATGCGTGAACTTTTATTTAACACCCCTTAACTTAAATTTATTTTATCGATAGTAACAAATGTTAATAGCTTATAGATAATGATCCCATTTGCCCAATGCAACGACCTCCCTCTTCATCGAAGGTGGCCAAAGTCAATCGAGACAGCTTATTGCATAAAACTCCATTTCCATTATTTTGAATAGGATTTGGCTCTGAATAAAGAATGGAAATATAGAAAATAGTTTTATTTTACTTACAAATAATGAAGGAAAAAGGAGAGAACTTTATTTTTCATATATAAATAGCTTACCATCGTGAAAAGGTTCTTGAGTGTTACCCTCCTGTTTTTTGTTTCTTATTTGATCCGTAAAATGTGATATAAGTGCGTCTATCATGGCAGCTTGCTTTGAAAATATTTGCATTAGTTTTGAAACTTGTATTCCATTCTCGACAGCATCGAACTGTAAAATAAATAATTCTATATAGTTGATTTCTTAAGGGAGAAAAACACAAATACCTGTAGAAATATACAAGTGAGGCATTCGGGATCATCACTTGCACTTGGCTTTGCATAATCCCAAGACAAGTCTTCGTATCGCAACCCCAGCAAGAGAGTCTAAAGAAAACAATGTTGTCAAGGTATTCTAATGAGCACTCACATATAAAACAATACTTACGCATTCATACGGATCTATTATAAATACTCCTTTTTCATTAACTGCGACTAAAACCTCCATATCCTTTTGGTTTACCAAAGCCATAATTCCCCTAACAGGTTGTTCTATTTGTCCATGGAAATATGCGGCACTGTGTAGATATATTAAACATTAGGTTTTTCACAAAATATAATAATATTTTAAAAATGTAATAAATAATAATAATAAAGCATTAATCAAACCAACTTTAAGCTTTTCCGATAAACTTACCCATAGAATGGCAGTGCCCAGCAAAATTCCAGATATTTTCGCATCAACTTTCGGGTGGTAGCCGTCTGTGGGACTCTTTTAAACTGTTCCAAGAGCTTAACCTCCGCAGAATTCTTCTGGCTTATGGGTAGCCACAACCAAGTCGAGCTCTTGGCAACGTGTGGTGGCAAAAACCGAGCTTGGTTTTCCCTGTATCGTGTATATACAATTAAAGTTTATTTTTATGTAGGTATTTCTAAACCATTATAGATTTACCTAAAAAATCCTATTGTGTGGGTGTGGGAATTATACGGTCCCAGTTCGATGCGAGCTTGAATGCCACCCAACATGAGCGAATGCACTGGCTCCATAATATATCTTCCTGTCAGCACATTATTTCTGGCCTCCTCGTAAAGCAGCTCTAAGATCCGATGATCCCTGAAAATAGTAGCTTAGTATCTTTTATCTCTTCAATTCTAAGCCAATACGAATAATTACTTTATTTTTTCCTCATCTCTTTTGGAGAAGAAAACGTTCCGCTTTAATACCACCATAGGTTCATCAAACTTGCGATCGCTGGGACTGCTATTGCTGAACTTCTGTAGCAAACTGGGCCACGCAACTCGCACTATATATGGGCAGTGATGGGCCTTCAGCTGCATCTCCAGTAAAGCACTTGTCATCCACAATCCGAAAACGCTTTGTGCCAGCAGTTTATTGGATATTCCCAGTTCCTCGCATCCCAAAGCAGCTGCCAACATCACTTGGGATGGACACTGGGCGGTTCCCTCAATCTCCATGTGAACTGCCACCCGAGACATAAGATACACGCAAGTGGGGATTACCTATTAAATAAATAACACTTTACAAATTTGGGAAAATATAACAATTAACGTGGTTTCTTACATTTTGGAGAGCACGGGTTAGGTTGGAAGCAGCTTTCCCAGCATTTGCGAAATTCGAAGTTGAGCTTGTCGCCATTATGCGTTTTTGGATTGCAGGGTTGGATTGGCCATCGTTGCCATTGTTGCACTTGTGATGTTGTGGCATGAATGAGGAATTGGCGAGCACTCCTGAAAAAATATAAACAATCTTAACGTTAATATCAACATTTATGGGCAAATTGAACTGGATTTTCTAGACTTCAATATGGTAAACTTCTTACCTGAAGGGCTTCTCAGGTCGGAAAGGGGACAAAGTGCACTTGCGTTGTTCATCATATTGGCGCCCATGTCTGAGAGGCCTCCGAGGCAGGCGCCATTCCCGGAGGCAGCCATGGCGGAGGACACCTGCACCGGCGACAGGCAGTCGCCCTCATTCTGACCCGTGCTGACCACACTGGACACACTGGCCGACGAGGCGAAGGTGCTGCCCACAGCCGTTTGGATCTGGGCCGTGGTTACCACCCGGTGCACCGTGTACATGATCGGGGGCACGGGCATATTCACGGAGCCCAAGGAGACGGGCACCTGCTGGTCACACGTGACCACACTGGAGCTATTTTGATGCGTTTGGGTGGCTGCCACGCGACCACTTCCGGTTCCACTGCCTCCGGCGCTCGGGAAGATCGCACAGTTGTCGAAAGCATCTGGTGGATCGACCACCGAGCTCTGTAATTGGGGCAACTGATGGATTGGTTCTGGGTGGTTCAGCTGGTGGTTATGCTGCAGCGATTGTTGGATGTGGAGAAAGTTGGCCTGTTGCTGTTGGTGGTGTAAATGTTGCTGGTGTTGCTGGTGTTGCTGATGTTGCTGATGTTGCTGGTGTTGCTGTTGTTGCTGCTGATGTTGCTGTTGTTGCTGATGTTGCTGGTGTTGCTGATGATGCTGTTGGTGCTGTTGAAGTTGCTGCTGTTGGTGCTGATGTTGCTGCTGATGCAGGTGCTGCTGTTGCGATTGGTGTGCTTGGTGTTGCGGTATTGGTGCTGCGGCATTATTGGCTATATAGTAATCATCGCGACACTTGACGTCCGTGGTGTTGTAATATAAATGCGATCTGAAACAATTTATGTACAAGTGAGTACAAGTATTCTGAAAATTGTATCCCATCCCCATCCCCACACTCACTCGTAGTCTTGCGTAGATAACTTCTTTCGATTATACTGCAAAGTTCCCAATGGAACAGTCATTATGTTGATATAGTTCCCAGCGTTGGCGGTAGTTTTGCTGCATTGGCCACTGTTGCTGCAGACCGATCCTCCGTACGGGCTACCCATATTGCCGTTTCCACTGAGCGACTTGTTGTTCCCATTGCGCGGAACCAAATCCTTGGAGTTGTACCCCGACTGCGGTTGACCGGAGCTACATGCCACATATTCCTGCCCCGCGTTCATCCCATAATTTAGTTTGTTAGACGAATGTTGTGGAATTGATGTCGAGGAAGTCTGCTGCATGGCGCTCCGGCAGTAATAATGATTTGGCTCCATATTCTAAAAATGCGAAAGACAAATATTATTTATTTAAGTTTGGCTTCCTTAAAACAAGAATTTACTAGGTCCACTTAGTGGTACTTTTCTAAAGTTACGATCTCCTTATCAGTTAAATAATATTAAATATTTATAGCAATTTGATATAATCTTACCGTATTTTTAAAATGGTCTGCCGCTAACAAATATGATTAATTACTGTCCACGCCTTTTCGGGGTTCGCTTGAGCAATTAGGATGGCCCTCATTTTATCTGGCAGTTGTGATTGGTTCACAAAACTCCATCATTATGGTTTTTATTTTCCTTTCTGCAATTCAAATATATCTTAATAAACTTTATTGTTTTTCCTTGTTAAAATAAAAACAAATGCTTATTAAAGCTTCAAATCAAAACTAACTTCTTTAATATTATTTAATTATTGAAACTCTTAAACATCTCTAGTGATTAATAAATACATTGTTTAAACAGTGAAATAAGGGCCCAGCTACATTACTGGGAAAGGACAATCTGTAAATTCGATTGAGTTCAATACTTTTCAGTATTCAGGCGGAGCTTAATCAAATGTTTTTTAATGGTTTATGGTTTTTAATTCTAATATTTGATTTTTCGAGCAGGTGCAATAGAGGGTATGGCTGTATACACACATGTCCGTACATACCTACACGAACATCTGTACGCACGAATAAAGTTACTTTTCTGTACGTCATGCTAATTCTAGTGCAGGGAAGTATGTCAGCACGGGCATAACTTTAATTTTATAATTGGAGGCACGTAAACACTATATGTTAATTTTGTTCACATGGTTGAGAAAAAAACGTCCTCAGTCCTTAATCAATACATGCCTTCATATGTATGCATACACACACTTACAGACACACACGCACATATCCTTCTAACTGGGTGGGACTTTGAAGGCCATAGTTTTTCACCGAACCACAGCCTCGCCAATTTAATTTTAGTCCTTTTGAATGGTTTCTTTTGGTTAGGAAGCACTCCGAATCTGGTTAAATGTATCTACATATCTGCAAAATCCTCTAATGCACATAAACGGATGGCATGGAAAAAGTGTGTTACACGGATTTCGCTCGAAAGATACATTTTCCGCTGTATTGTCTTTTGTTGCGGGGAGCTCCGTGATTTGCAAGCTTCGTGCTTCGGATGAATTTATATTTTATTTCTATATTGGCATGGCGAATGTATATTTTTTACTCAAGCGCTTCATGTATCGAACGATGACGAGAAGTTCGCAAACTTTTTAGTACACAAAATGCCAAAACAGGCGACTTAGCACCAAAATATCTACTTATACAACACCACTTTTGAACACAGCCAACCGAAGTAAACAAACACATGCAAACTCGGGCTCCATACGAGGCGCATGCGCCCCAAAATCTCTGCTTTTAATTTGCCCAGCAACAAGAATATCGATAACCCTCCGTTTCAACCGTTAACAAAATCAATATCTACCGCTTTTTGATAAGAACTCAGAATATAAACTTAAATCACCTATTCGAGTTCTGTATACACAATCTTCTCTTTATTAAATCAACTTGCATTTTTAAAGCATTTTAAACAATTCTTATATATATGGCCCAACATTATGTATACATTTTATTTCTTTATTTATTTGTGGTACTTTTGAAGTTGTGGGGCTGATAACTTGACCTTTCCTGGTATATTTCTTGCCAAGGACTCTTCCTTTATACTTTTCAGTAAATCCTTCTCTCGAGTACTGCAGCTCTTTTCCTTGGCAAAGATGTTAAGAGCTAATTTCGCAGCCTTTCCTCTTTTACCGGTGCCGGGGGTAAGCTTCACTTTAAACCTTAAAGACAGATGAAGTTTTTTTAAAAAAATGATAATTAATGAATTACCAAAAAAGATGCATGTTTTTATCTTTCAAGCCTTATTTAAACTAAATCCATTGATATATCATATCTTACTTGTAGTTTTGCAAAGCCTGATAAGGAGCCACCACTGGAATCGCGAAGAGCAACTCATCTCCTTCAAGTGGTTGCCCAGTCAGACTGTTAAGAACATCCACATCTCCTCCGACGGGTACTTCCTCAGCATCGTCCAATTCCACTGGGTTTTTGGGAACTGAACTTTTTTCTGGTTTCACAAACTCCTTTATTGCCACAGTCTTTTCCACCACTTTGTCAGTATTAACTTGCGGCTTTTCTTTCCCAGAAGACTTAAGAATCATCATACGAATTTCACGCTCTTCGTCGTCTTGATCCTTGTATTTTTGTTTCATTTTCTTTAGTTTTCCCTTTTGACCTCTCTTAACCTGTGATGGATTTTTGGGCTCTGTATCCACAGGAGCGACTTCCTGTTTTGCAGCTTCCTGTTTCGCAGCTCGAGCTTTCTCTACTTTAGTCTTTTTAGCACTAACTTGCTTTATTCGACTTGGACCAGCCAAAATAATGGTCGTTTCCTCATCCACGGTTTTACTTGGAAGACTTTGGACAACATTATCATTCTCCTCAGCCTCCTCGTTGTCTGGATTTAGAGAGTTGGATCGGACGGTTATGCGACCCGTATCGTGTTCAATCTTTACCTCCGTATTTGGAAAACCAGTAATCTCGGTATTAGAACTATGTTCCGATAAATTTGTGATAGGATTGGTTTCGGTATCATCACTTGGATCGGACAAAAGATCATGCTCTACCTCCGTTTCCTTAACATCTTGATCGATATGATCATCATCTAAGCTTCTGACCTTTCGCTCTCCTAAATGACGCTCTATAAAACTGTCCTCTAATTTAAAAAGTAAGCTTAGACCCATGGTTAGGTGGCAGGAGGGTAGGAAGTTCTTCTTTCCTCTGATCATAAAACTTCCAGTCGCCAAATACTCTCCAGTTGGTGCTGTTTTGCTGACTTGGTCGCTTGTCACCCAATACGAATTGGTTACCACCTTGGCATCCCAGGCAACGCTGTATGATATAGCCATGGATCCAGCTTCCAGCAAAGTTTTGGGCGGTATATCTTCTCCTGTGGGATTCTGTATAATAACACTTGAGGCACCCTGAATCTCTGCGTGCACATAAATGTCTTTCGGACGCATATATCTGAAATAAAATTTTGTATAAAAAAAAATGGTATGTGATTTAGTCATTAAAATCGCTTACCTTTTCACAATAAGTTCATTTTGCTGCGCATCTCTTCCTCCGATGACTAAATAATTTTCTGAGCTTATAAACCAGTAAAACTTTTCGAACCAGAAAACTTTTCGAGCCTTTACTATGTTCGAAATGGTCCTTACTTCCTTGAGGGTTTGCTGTGTTTTCCGCTCCGCGGATTTAAGCGCTTTTTGAGAAGCATCCACAGTTTTTTTTTCCTTTTGAGCAGCCGAACGTTTCATGTCGTAGTATCGACGGGCATTGGCCCAAGCAGATAAAGCTAAATCGACATCCACAACGGTCACATCCGGAGTCTTCAGATCCTCGTCTTCGTAGTTATCATAAGGGTCACTAAGCATAAGGGATATATGATTCGTTTCCAGCTTTAATTGCTTTATGGAACCGGCTACAGCGTCGCCATTTGCCTGGGCCTCCTTCACCAGTTCATGGATATCCGGCCAGGATAATTGACTGGCAATAGCCGACTGCACTGCGCGAATGGCGTTATCCACCAGACTTTGGTTGGACGTTATAAGCTCTGCCTTCTTCCTGTCCACATCCTGGACTTTAGTTAACTCCTCCAGACGCTTAGCGTGATCATTTTTAACATTGGACAGCTTTTTCAACGCCTCGCGCTCCTGATGCAGCGTTTTCATGTCGATCTTCTGCGATTCTTGCGTCGAGTAAAATTCATCGACAGCTTCCATAAAGGTCTCAAATGTGGCCTTTTCAAAGTTATTGAATTGGGCAAATAGGTAAGGATGGAATTCAATGTTTCTAAAGAAAAACTCCACTTTTCCATTATCCGTGGGTTTCTCCTCTTTCACTTGAATTATATAGCCTTTAGTTTTCCCGGTGTTTCCCTCAACAATAAGATCATGAGCGCACTAAAAGATTAAAGAAAACAATGTAAAATATAACTTGAAAAATAATGTCTTCTAGTGTTCTCTCTTTTAAAGGAGTTTAAAACCCCTTTTCTTTAACGCTTTTCACCAAAATTAGTTTGCTGTGAAATACACACCTTTACAGCCTTTTTAAGAATAGGCAGGTCATTAACCATGTCAAATGGCTTTTGTTCCGATTTAGCATTCTGTTGCTTTTTACGTTGTTTTTTACCGCCTTTCTCCGGCTTATCCTCTGCTTCTGGAGTTTCTTCTGCACCTTCCTTTTTAATTACACAATTATCCAGACCGTGTGAAAGAAGAATATGCTCTATGACTGCAGGACCACAGTCCAAATTGGGCGTCAAAATCTGTCGCAAGTAATCGCCGTTCTTGGCATTCTCCACCAGTTTATCCAGGACCTCAGGCTGCAGTTCCTCCGTGGCCTGTTTAGCCCGTTCAACGGGATATTTTTCTCGCATGGCGAAACGCAGATTCTCACCTTCCGTATGGGGACGCAGGATGTACAGTGTAGTCAACTCGTAGTCGGTCAAAATTACATTTCCGCGATCGTAGAGCTCCAGAATTACGTGGTAGGCGGCATCACCGGTACCAAACTGGAAGTCCACAATACGATCGCCACCCAATTGTTGGATCTTCTCCAGGCGCTTGTTCTTCAAGTGCTTCCTGAGCTTCATGCTGAATCCTGATGGGGCCATATTTTTTGGCCATTCGAAGCGGGTGGTATGGAATCGGGTGCCGGACTCTATCAGTAGAGTCACCTTCTCCACTGCTCCGGTCCCTTGCATCCGGAAGAGATAGGTCTTGTTATCCACGTCATAGATCTGATTGACTCGCCAGCCGACCAACCTGGATTGTACAAATTATTATGTCATTATCCCCACATCGGTAATAAAATATTTAATACGTACTTTTGCAGTTCAGCCACTCCGCAGATTATATCAAAAGTATTGAAACGTGTCTTCATGGTTCCGAATCAAAAGTTGACGATGTCAACACGGAAATCGAAAGAAAAATTATTTGTCTAACGAACTACCTTATAATTAGACATTCACTAGTTCGCTATCTATGATAGATAGGTAAAAAAAACCTAAAACAGAAATGAATAAAAACAAATTTTATTCCCTTGCGAAATTAAATATCGGTGTAAATAGCGATGGACGAACTGCAAGGCATTTGTATCGATGTTTAGTTATGGTAGATCCGATGATAATAATTATAGAAGTTCGTCAAATTTAAATGATACCATATATTATTAATTGTTCCAATAGATCCCTTAAGTATTAAATAATATTAACAACTGTTTTCATTTCTAATCAGCTGTTCCTTGCTCTGTACATATTTCCATTCCATATCGTACCGCCTTACTGAATACAAAGAACCACTTAAAATATCGATACATTGAAAGCGAAAGTAGTCGGAATGTGAAACGGCTTTGCCATCCCCAATATTTCATTTGTAAATATGAGTACTGATGGACCTGTTGTTAATGTGCACGTGTTGTTCTTTGCTAAATCCCGAGAGTTAGCCAATACTCCCCGATCAAAAGTGGATGTGCCTGTTGAAATAATTGCCTCCGATTTACTTGACCAACTGGTGTCCAGATTTGGCCTAACATCCATCCAGAACAGCCTGATTTTGGCCCACAACGAATCGTACATTGAGAACCTGAGTGATAAGATTCAGCTCAAAGAGGGAGACGAACTGGCCATCATACCGCCACTCAGTGGAGGATAACTAATCATGGATCACGTAAAGTTAGTTCAGGATCCCATTGACATCACCCACATCCATCAATTGCTAGCTGATGAGGGATGTGGTGCCTCATCGGTTTTTGTGGGCACCACGCGCAACAATTTTCAGGGCAAAACGGTGGGTTTGCTATCTTAACCAATTAATTGAATTGATTCATGTCTACTTTTTGACCTTCCAGGTGGTGTCATTGGCGTACGAGGCATACGATAACATGGCTGTTAAGGAAATGAATAAAATCTGCTCAGATCTGCGAGCAAAGTGGCCCGATTTAAAGCACATAGTTATTTATCACCGATTAGGAACTGTGCCCGTTTGCGAGGCCAGTGTAGTTATAGCCGCTTCATCGCCTCATCGTTCGGAGGCCCTAGAATCAGTATCATTTGCAATAGACCAGCTTAAGACTCGTGTTCCCATCTGGAAAAAGGAAATATACGAGGGCGATAACATCAGCGAATGGAAAGAAAACAAGGAGTCCTTCAGGCCCAGTAAGATCCAACCGTGACATGTATTCTTTTAATTTGTACTCTTGTAAATACAATTAACAATCAAGCAATAACGAATTTACTCGTTTTTCCTCTTCGGATACTTTGCAGAGAAGTCTATTAGTGCCTTTAACTACGCAGCTTGCCCCTGCAAAGTCGAGGAGTCACATGACGTACCACGATCTCTGGTGCAAATTAGAGTTAATGACGCCGAGCTAACCAAGCGTTTAGAATGTTTTGTCAACAGAAAGCGAGCCGAAATCAACTCGCAAAACGTAATTGACTTCAAATCACCTTTGGTTGACTCAGACAAAGACTTCAGCGATTCCTGCGCTCGAACGCAAAGCACAATTATAAAACAGGAGCAGTCGAATTGCCATTTAAAAGGTGGGTAATCGTATTTTAAATATAAACTATTTATTTTACAAACAACTAACCATAGTTCGACGGGTAAACAATCGCTGTGGTCCCCAGCAAATGGAGTTGCGGCCCAACTACGAATTTGAACTGACCAAACTAATGGGATCGCGTGAGGGTGTAACTGACCCATCCAAAGAAATTAGAAAATCGCTGCCTAATTCACGTTTGCAGGCTATTGAATTATATATGGGCCTAACCACCGATAATGAGGAAAACATTTTCAGTAGAATCAAAAAGGTTGAGAATAGAATGCTGCAGTTGGAGTCCATTTCGCCAGAATATAGACATTTTGTATGTGCAAGTTATTTTAAATACTGTAATCCCTTAAACATTATATGTATTTTCCAGACGAATCTAGAGCCGTCTTCTAGGGAACCCCCGCTGCCGAAAAGAATCAAAAAGAAATCCTATTCTGCCCACGAACTAAGTGTGTTCATTCAAAAGATTAAAGATGGCCGCGAAATTAACGAATAATAAAGCCGGTTTGACATATAAAATAATAATTGCCATTATATAATTCCTTGGTTTATAAATGAAGTAAATTTATTTCAACATTCCAACTATTTGTAATAGTTATTTTAAATGCGTAAATGATGAGAGTGAAAAAATTCAAAAATTTTTGTTTACAACTAAGGAATATGGATAAGCGTGGCTGATTTGTTTGTTTGTTAACCGGTCGTCAAGCTTCATAGATTACGGCCGAAAATCTAATGGTTATTCGTTAACCAAAGGAGCTGCTTACTAATTATGTAATACGTGAAATTGTTAAACCTTATTGTTCGCTGATCCTAGCACAGAGTGGGGAATTGAGCTTCATCGTCGACCTTCAGGGGCTTCTGGGCGGAGCGGCGTTTCTCTCCGAATCTGTTGTTTTCCTGTCTGTTGTCAAACCCGTTGGTGGCTCCGGAATTGAAACGCGGGCCACGGAAGCCCTCGCCGCGAGGACCCTCGTTGCGATAGCCACCCTCTCCACGAGGTCCGTCGTTGCGGAAGCCCTCTCCACGTGGTCCCTCATTACGGTTACCTTCTCCGCGAGGTCCGTCATTGCGATAGCCTCCTTCTCCACGAGGTCCATCGTTGCGGTAACCTTCTCCACGGTTACCACCCTCTCCGCGAGGTCCATCGTTACGATAGCCACCTTCTCCACGGGGTCCATCGTTGCGGTAACCACCCTCGCCGCGGAATCCTTCGCCACGAGGACCTGCTCCTGGACGCGGTCCCTTTCGGAAACCACCCTTGCGTCCATCATTGAAGTTAAACTGGATGTCCACGATGCGCTGGAGGCGCCCAACTCGCTGAGGATACAGTGAAGGATCGTACTCCAACTCGTCCTCGCTGTTGCTCTCCTTCTTCTTGCTCAACACCACCATCTTCTTCCACTCGGCATTGTCCACGGCTCCTTCGCCAGCCTTGCGCAAGTTGTAGTTGGGCTTGGCACGCTGATCCCTCAGTGCCTTATACTCGTCGAGGGTCATCTGCTTGGATTCATCCTCCTCGGCGACGGCCGCGGGATCAGCCGACTGTTCGTTGGCCGAGTCCTCTTTATCCGCCTGCGGTGACGATTCCCCGGTCTTCACGTCCTCAATGTCCTGCTTTGGGGACCCCCAGTTGTGGGCACCGCCGCCTTCGCGCTTGTCAATTGACTTGACGCCTGGGGGTGGTAATGATAAAATTAGTTTTCCTATGGTATAAGGGGGTTTATTCGTATAAAGTTTAAAATACTTGGATTTCATAAATAAAATATATTTATATGATGAAAGTTTCTTAAGAAAAACGCGTAATAAAAATATTACTGATTATAAAGCATATTCAGAAGCCTAATAATCTTGAAATTACTCACACAGAGTAATGTATTAAATGATTGTAATTTACAAATGAACGCCTTATTGCGTTGTTGTAGGTAAAACATGTGTTTACAAAAGTCGGTGTGAAAGAGAGTTGAAAAATATATAATTACTTTGTCTATATCACTTTTTTTAGATCAGAAAAAAGAATATATAAATATTTACAAACACGTTTTGGAATATTTTTCGTATAACTAATCCGAACTGAATTGATAAACTCCGCTTACAAATATTTGTGGCTCGCAAAATTAGAAATCACGTGAGAAATGTTTGCTGTAGTAAGCGATATGTAATCTTGTTGCCAAGGGTTTTGCTCTATTTCGCAGCATGTCGCCATTGGAGGTTAGCGTTTTACTTGATGGAATCAAGAAAAACGACGACTTTTTTTTTCAACTTATAAATAGTAAACAAGAGAACAAAGAAGCAAGATCTATGCGAAGTAATTACCGGTTTTATCGGATCCAGACTGGCGATCGAACTCGCGTTTTCCGAACTTCTCGCCGGCGCGGACGCGTGGTGGTCCCCTGTTATCACGATTGTTGAACTGGCGCTGCGGCAGCTCGTTTCCAAATTCCCCGGACGATGACTCCTTGTTTCCGTAGCGCTGATTATTGTTAAACCGCCCCTGGTTGCTGGGCCCATTGGTGGCCGCGTTCCTTGGGCGACCCCCAAATTCACCACCAGCCGGCACCTTGCCTCCCTTCACCGGACTCGTGTTCTTCACCACGGGATTGTTGGCCTTGCGAGCCGACGCTACCGGCTTGTTCTCTTTCTCCGGCTTGCTCTTCGGCGCCTTCTGCGGTTCCGGTTTCTTGGGCGGCGCGACTACGGCGGGAATCTGTGGCTGGGCAGGCGGGGCGGAGGAGTCGTCGTCGTCCATGAACAACAGCTCGTAGCGGTTATTTCCAGAATTGTCCATGATGTAAAATGTCTACGGATTACAAGTGAACCAGGTTTGGGGATTACTTTGGTTTCGGTGGGATATATTTGCTGTTGACTTAATGGCACATGGCCGGTAGGGTTCTCAGTCGGAAGATAATCGGTTAAAATTGCGAAAACGCGGAGCAAATTACGCACCTCGCCGGAAACGAAAGTGAAGGGAGAAACACCGATGTTCTCGAGGATTAATCGATGGTTTTTCTTTTTAACAAGTATCGATTGTTTTTCGTGACTATCGATTTTCGCTATTCGAAAAGGTGCTAAAATATCCTTGCGCCTTGTCTTATTTTAATATATTTTTTATTCATTTCATCGTTAAAATTGTAAAATCAATTTCTCTTCTTTTATTGCAACATTATTTATTCTTATATAAAATGTAAGAACTCAAATTTCTGCCAAAACACAAGTCCTACAGATTAACAATATGTTGCAAAAGCAGCTGATCAACCTAAGTGAGGTAAACAAACCATTATAAGGATAATAACTAAAAACTAAATACAAAGTGATGTCGAAATGCTAAGGGAAGAGAGCTGTAGCTAGGCGGGCGTACATTAAATGGTATCACAAATTTTGGGATAAAACAATTGCCAAGGAATGTGAAATATAAGTACTTTAACAATACCGAAAGCAACAGATTTTCAGGACATTCAAAAAATAAATATAAGAGAGAAAACCAATTACATCACCTTAAAACTAGTACCAGAATAACTCAATTCGAATAAGTTTTAAACTGCCTAAGTAAAAAATTAAAGGATGTCAAAGTGAGCGAATACCAATTGAAAACAAAATTATAATATATTTAATTTTAAAACAATTTAAACTTTAAGCGTTTATATCAAAAATGTTTTATCTCTTATATAGATTTAAAAAAATCCAGTGTTCACATCCAATATAATTAATATTTTCATATCAGTTGAAATACTTAAAAATATTTTGAATATTTTGGAAAAATTAAAATTGTAAGCTTTTTATTTCAAAAATCTGTTATCTATTATATAGATAAAAAATCAAGTGTAGACATACATTATAATTAATATTTGTAATTCAGTTGAAATATTTTGTAATCCGATAGATACCAAAAAATGGTAACGGGACAAAATACAGCCCCACTAAATCGGGCAAGGGGCTGGAACGGAATAAACGTATCGCAGTCGGCCCATCGCCAAACCGAGAATAACTATTGGGCCCGTAGAGACAAATTTGACATTTGTTTCTTTGATGCGTTGCCATCGAAATTCTCTGTCCTCTTCGGCCTGATGCAAGTAATAAATTCAAGTTACCGCAAATTGTCCTTGTAATCGTAAGCAAGTCCAGCGTGAATTGTGGCCTTTTGCGTATCGAACCGCGTGAGACGAGCGAACGAAATTGGAAGCGAAGAAGGAAGAGGGGAGGGAACTCGAGCACCCAGCAATCCACGGGCCCAGTATTAGCAAGTGGTAACAGGGCCGCGTTTGCGTTTCGCCGGTGAGTCCAAAAAAGATAATGCAATCCCTTCCTGTATAAATAGTTATAAGTTATTCATAAGGCTAAGTCTGAGTGCGTGTTCGAGTTGGATTTACTCATGTGAACGCGGGACATGCATAAACAAAAAAATCAATACCATTCGCCTGCTAGCTACATGCAGTTATTTTTTTGTTTTTGGAACTCGGTGTTTTACGGTTTCGTTTACGGATTTTACCTTGACCCCATCAATTGCAAGTGTGCGCACCCAATATGATATATGTATGACCCCCGAAAATGTTTCAGCAAGTAGAACAAAACTTGCTTAAAAAAAATAAATGGTAAAAATGTCGTGATGTCATTTTCTGACGTGTTTTCTCCTTTTTGGGACTTCTGTCGCATTGAAATCGACTATATGTATTATTATAATCGGGTCAGATAATAGGGCTCCTTTTGCTTTTATGCATATGTCGGCTTTCATTCCTATCTAAACTTTTTTGGGGGTTGTTCTACCCTGGCTGATAAGTAATGTCTGGCCAAACTGTTATTTTTACACCCTCAACGAGTTTGTTTCATAAAATGTCTACAAACAAAAAGAGAAAAACTGAATTCAGTATCGAAAACAGAATTTAAGATATATACAACATTTTTTGTGATTAAGTCAAAACGTTGAATATCACTTCAATATTTTTTGTTTATCACAAAAAAGGTCCGATTTTCAAAAAGCAGCCGAACTTTATATACATTTTACGGATACATACATACATATGTAAATCTGTAGAACCGGCAAAATACAAAATACTTCACACACAAAGCGGAAGATCTACAAAAATGCCGCGGAAGCAATTGTCGCAATGTCGACAACTTGAATTCTCAGTTGGTTTTCTGTTTGTTTAAGCATAAGTGCTTTTAAAGGATTATTTTACTTCAATTTCTAGAATGGATCTGATTGTTCTATTTCATTCATTTTTTGAAGAAAATTATAAAGATGTTGATCTTTAATCAATCTTAAAAGGTGCCAAATATATATTTAACACCGTTGAGTGTGGCGATAAATATTTATAACCGCTCTTATCCCAGTTTTCTCTAATTTTCTAATAACGGCCCTTTTTCGTTGCCAGTTTAAAACCTTCATTTAGCTTATTGAGACGAAGAAACGGAAATTAATTTGTAAAAGAATTGTTTCCAAAACAAATATTTTTGAATTATTTCCTACGTAGTTTCTTCTACTAGGTCTTCCCAAAAATATTGAAGTCAGAATTTGCACAATGTTTACTTAATTTATATACTTTATTTATATTGCACTTAATCGTGAGCAACATATTACTATCAAAAACAGTTGTTCTCATTTTTTTCTAAATCAGTAATTTTAATTGTATTCTCAATTAAATATTGTCTTATTGCTATAAACAAAAACCGATCAAGAACAATGGTCACAATTTTTGTTGTCCCTAAGCATCTCAATAATGTTAATTGTGTTCAGATTTAAGCGAATCAAAAATAAAAATCTTGTAGGTTTTTTTTTACCTAAAAAACCACCTCGTTTGCAAAATTAAAATGGTAATTGACTCCAGAAACAAAAGTTTGGAGTCAGTTTGGCAACTAAACTCCCTGATTAAGAAAATGACTCCTACAAATATTTGTATGAATGCTTTTTTATTTTCTGTCTCCAGTTTTGTTGAACCAATTACGTTCTTCGATTAAGTTTTCTCGTCCTGATGGTAGGCTTTAGAGATATCATATGGAAATTTATTTTTAGATCTCCATTAGGTCGAGAAAGCAGCTTTAACTCTACACGATAATAACGTACTAATTACTAATTCAGAACCAAACGAATCTATGACACTGCAAAGTGTTTGAAACATATTTCTCAAAGTTAAACTTTCTTAAGACCTCCTTTAAGTGAGCTCCGTTATAAGTTACGTTTACCATCTTCTTTTTGAAACAGAACGAATCTTCAAAGTTCCGAGCCAATCTTTTCTATTTAAGCAAGAAATTGCTGAAATTAAGAACATCTAAACAGATGTTAGTATTCCCATTGTACTCACAAGTTCCAATAAAAGACCCACATATCCCGCTCTGTGAATATACAATGCTTTAATCAAATCCTCTGCTTCTCATAACCTCATAACAGAGCTGACTTTGTTGAATTAAAATGAATTTACTATTTTCAGATGAATTGTGCTATTGCTAGCTCAAAATTTAAGTGCATGCGGTCCAATAATTTTATTGCATAGTTATTAAACTTTCTTGTTGGCTAAATACTGTAACAGAAATGTTGTCGCTATGAAATGTTCAACAATATTTTTGACAATTCTATAATCCAAAATATAGAATTCGACTACAATTCGAATTCTGATTAATTTATATACACTGCTGTTTCCCAATAGTATAAGAAATTTAGTATTTAATTGCTGTTTTTAGAAAAATAGAACAACTGAATAGTATTTTAAGAGTAATATTTTGTTAATAATTGCTTAAATTTGATATAAAATCATTTTTTCCTTCAATTTTATAGCATCTCAATATCTGAAATCAAAACCAAAATCGAATTTGTATCGGTTGATACCCACAATCAAACCGAAATAAAGAATTACTTTCTGCGAGCCACAGACCATTAATTAATGTTTTAAGGTATTACAAAATCAAGATGGATACCAAAAACATGCAAAACAAACCCATGAATGGGTCTAGATTTATTGAGATGCTGTCAACAATATCATTGGAAGAAATATTAAAATTTGAGTTCCGTCTTAATCCAACCAAAAAATGGGAACTGTTGGTAACCCCCACAGATCCACTTTGGAAATACCATTGTAATATTTGCCGTGTTGTTCAGTACGGCGACAAGAATTTGTTTAGCCACCTTTGTGGTAAAAAACATAACGCAGTAATGGTAGCTGAACAGCAATTGCAAATAAGATTGAAGCCCATTGGAGGACCACAGAAAGCGGTTTCAGAACCCATTAAAAAAGGTCCGAACCCCAATATGAATAACAACAAAAACGTATCTTCCCCCGTTGTGAAAAATTCCGTTGCTTCCAACAAAAATGTTGAAAACAAAAGTAATAGTACTAATACTACCGTCAAGCAGGAAGGTGGAAATTTAGCTGTGAAAGCTCAACCCACTCAAAAGAAAAGTCCAGCTACGGGCGTTAACACTCAGAAAAAGCCTAACCCAAACACGGTTCAACAGGCCCAAAAGAATATAACGGGAAATGTTACTCCCATTCAAAAGAATATTCAAGGAACTTTTACATCGCCACAAAAAAATACTTCAACAGAAACTAATCCTCCAGCTCCAAAAAATATTCCAGGAAATAATCAACCCATTCAAAAAAGTATTCCAGGAAACATTCAACCCATTAAAAAAAATATTTCAGGAAATCAGCAACCCATCCCAAAAAATATTCCAGTTATTGGTGCGATTGGACAGAAAAAACCCAATTCGGGCACAGGAAATATTCAAGCAAAGAAAACTGTTGGTAATGTGACCAACCCAAAGAACCCAGGGATCAAAAAGAGTCCACAGGCTACAACACCAAACTCAACAGCTCCGTCAAACATTTCAAAGAATTTGGGAAGTCCTGCTACCAAAACAACGGGAAGCATAACTACTGCTGTGGCTAATCCAACGCCAAAACCTGTTCAAAACTCGCAGCCCCTGTCAAAAGTTCAGCCTCAAACACAACTTCAGCCTAAAACAAGGCCACAGCCAGCAAAAACTGTCCAGAATGCAAGACCGAATAATGTGGACTTTGCTGGCAACAAACTAAATAATCCAGACATAGTCAAGAATCCACTTTCGACAAAAATTACTTGTGTTCCGCTTGCCAAGCTTATCTGCTCTACTCCAGAGCCTGAAGCGGACTCCGATGTCATAATTATTGATGATCAACCAAAAGAACAGCCGAAAGAACAGCCAAAGGAAAAGCCACAGGAACAGCCAAAAGAAAAGCCAAAAGAAAGGCCAAAAGAAAGGCCAAAAGAAAGGCCAAAAGAACAGCCAAAAGAACATCCAAAAGAGTTTAGAAAGCAACCGGAGACTCCGAAAAATATACCGATTCAAACAATGAAGCCGAACACCTCGAATGTGGCCAAAAAGCCAACCAAAAATGTTGCGCCTCCCGTTCGTCCTCATATTAATAGGGTAATACCTTCCTATGTTGCTGCTCCCAAGGATTTTGTACCAGCTAGATCCAGTAGTAGCACATTTGAATCCAAGAGTCAAAGCCACGTAATGGGGCTCGTCGGAGTTGAGTACGTTTTGAAAATAGTACGGAACTTGTCCGATAGAAATGCCAGATACCAATGCTGCTTATGTGAGATTACTGCTGATGAGCAATCGATGCACAACCATTTGCTGGGATACAACCATCGTCTTAAGTATTTCGACAAGCATTTTCCGACTGCAATGCGTCAGTACCGTCAGTATGTGTCCCGTGTGCCGGAGGGTGAGGTCTGCAAAATAATGATGCCCATTTTTGATAAGCTTGCCATGGCCATTGAAACCCACCACGGTCGAAAAACAGCCCATCTGTGCTATGAACATCTGTATGCCAAAGATCGCCAAGAGTTGTTCTCCCAGGTGTATAATAGAAAGCATTCGTCGGAAAAGGTGGGCCCTTCGTTCACCCACGTCGTTAACGCCGAAGAGGTTGATGAGTTAATCGAAAAAGCTCGAACCAACGTAGCCTTAATGAACGTGGAAAACCCGAATCCCTATTTCCTTCCATCATATGCATCTCAGGGTCTGAGTAATTATATGGGCTACCAAAATGCGCCGGTTGAAAAGCTAGCACTGCCTGTTGACGATGAAACGCACAAGCGAATGGTTGATAACTTCCTTAGGGACACCCGGCAGAATTCTGGCGAGGTCCAGAAATCCCGAAACCTAAAGCGAAACCGTTCACGATCCAAATCGCCAGATCAAAGGAAGAGGGTCACCCAGAAGAGGCATTGGAATGTGGAGCGCAGGTCGGTGTCTCCTTTGCGAGATGGGGATCTGTGGCAGGCCTACCGTCACATGGTCGATCTCAAGGTGCGTGAGCTAAACGTGTCCTTTGACCAATACAAATCCGACCCGGAACAGCATCCGAGTTATCAGACCGAGTGGCAAATGTTCTGGAAGCGGCGCAAGGATGAACTTATACAAGCTGGCATCAATCATCGTTCATATAACTTCCAAAACGAGTGGATTCACTTCTTTAATGCGCGCATTGAAGAATTGTATAATCAAGATATTGAAAATATAAAAATAAAGTGTCGTGAGAGGCTGTGTTTGCCAATGACCAACAATGAATTGACCAACGAAAAGTATCACGTTCATTTGCCCAAAGCAGATGGGCCCGAATTGAGCAAATCGGAGGCATCTAAAGGTCCGGAAAAAATGTCCGTAGATGAGGAGGCTCCGAATGTGATCCATGTGCTTCGTCTTTTAACTGCTTTGGAGGATTACCTTGGAAGTTTGGGTCGCTTTATTACCGAAATGCTAGTAAAGGCTTTGCAAACCCAAAAGATTTATCCAGAAAAAGTCCAATCTTTAATTTTAACAACGGAAAACTGTGCTATTTTGGAGACGGTAAAAGAAAAGTTTACGGGTCTCTTGATCTCCCAAATATATGATGCTGCCACGGAAAGGGCATTAAAGAAAGCCGTTAATGATACCGAACTTTTGCTTCAAGAAGCCGCTAAAAACAACTATCCAAAACGTAACTTACAGTCTGCTGAGAAGCCAGATTTGCCAATAGCTAACCAAAATTCGTATTACACTGAAAAACCTTTGGATAAAACAGAGCTTGCGGCAAAGCTGGCTTCATCTTTGGTTTCTCAAGGCAAAACATCTATTAACCGTGAGGAACTTCAGAAAATACTTCAAGTATATACGCTTATTGAGCAGAAGAAACGCCAGGAAGTTCCCTCTACCAGTTCGGTAAATCCAGTGCCTAGCACTTCCAATAACTTGGCCCAGAACTCAAATAACAATGATAACTTGTTGACACAACACTCAGCTAGAAATTTAAACGTTGCGAATAATGCAAACAACGTTAACAACACGACCAGTATGTATACTGCTCAAAACTACTCCGAAAATGTGGCTCGCTTTAACAACCAACAAAACACTAACAAACCTAACACCTTGAACGCGTATCCGACTGATCGTGGATTTGGATCCGGCGGATATCAAAACAATCAATTTGGATCTGGGGCATTGGGGATGAATGCAAGCAGCGTTTTGCGAAACGACCTAACTTCGTCGTCGCTTTTCAACTTCAACACCAACTTGAACCCAGCATACAACAACCTTAACCGGAGGAATAATTTTTAAATGGTAGTCCTTAAATCGAATAGACTTAAATGAAATTTACATGAAAACCACCCTTTATTATAACATGTAGTCACAACATTTTCAAATTAGCTACATTCATTCATAATTTGTACAACATTTGAACAATGTAATGTAAATAAATCGATTTCATACTTGAAAATATTTTCCTTAATTATATTAAATAATCGGAAAAAATAGTTCGTAAGCCATACACTTTTAAAATAAAGATTTTTCTAGAATATCAAAAATGTTGTTTTTTTGTATTATTTAATAACGATAATTTTTTCATATCCAGAAACTATTTTACATCCTTTCTTTCTCAAAGAAAATATTTGGAAGAGTTATGTTTACATTTTTTTCAACTATACATTTTTGTTTATTTATAATATGTTTAATATAAATAATGTGTAATTGGTGAAAAACAACAATAGGCATATTAAAAGTTAGTAGCTTTCATTGTAAACTTGAATCAAAATTTAAAAGTATATTGTGATAATCTTGAAGCCCTATTCCAAAAATTTGAAAATCATAAAACCAGTTAAGGGGAAAAGATGATGACGATATTTCTATCTCAAGATTCGGTCAATTGGATTTTAAAACTAGAACTGTAAGCCAGTACCAATAAGCGCATGGATTATTTCTATACAATTACGAAGGAGCGAGGACACACTTTTCCGTCGAATCAGAAAAACCTAAGCTTGGATGCAAGTGTATTGAAAAGGATAACACGGAATCCAATATTGAACTAAACAACTATAATTGAGAGTGTTGACTAGTCGGTTGTTAAGGTATGTTATATACCTTCCTCAATAACTCCTACCGTAAAGGCTGAAACGCTCGACGCGGGAAAAGTATTGCCCATAAAAACTGTGAATCGATGGAAAACTGACCAAGCCCTTTGTCTTACGACAAATATAATTCGCTCCCTAATATGCATTTTTAGATCAATCCTACTTCAAAACGGCGAATTCCCTTGCTGTGGGGTGCTCTACGTTGTAGAAAAAGGTACGAATTAAAAAAATGTAGTTACATACTTGATTTACATAATTATAGCGATTTCTAACTAGGAAAACCAAATACATGAGAAACAAATTTATATATATTGTTGCCTCAAATTTCTTAAAAGCCACTGTAGCTTAAAAAATTTTTTGCACTGAAGGAAATCAATTAATAAAGTAAAATTTGCTGTACTAGACAGTCTGGCTGTCACAAACATTGGAGCTTCTCCATAAAAGTGGATTTTATTTCTTTTAGAATTGGTTTAAAGTGCCCATTTTATAAATTTGTTAAGAGCATTTGCTCAAGTGTTATTTCTTAAGCGCCTGCAGATAAATTGTATAATATTTGCTGAAAGTCAACTATTTTCTACAGCTGGCATACAAATGATAGAGGGAACATCTAAGTTTAATTTCGTTGTTACTAGGAATTATAGAGTTTTTTTTACTCGATTTCGGACGGGTCCTGTGAGTCTTATCCAAAACCTTTGGATATATATCTGTCCGTCTACTTAGAATTTTATTTTCAATAATTTCATATTTATGTGTGCCCTTAATTTTAAATTGGCTTGGCCAAAGCATTACACTTTTACTCTCTTTTATAAAAAGTAATATTTATAAGATTTTTTATATTTTACCCTTTCAGAAATCGTTATGCCTTCTTCATTATGTGAAGCTCTCACGAATTCTTCGTAAGTTCTGAAATTATTCTTAATGTTTTTTTTTCATAATTATATTACTGTATATTTTGTTTATTGAAAATAATACATTTTTTCTTTGCATTGTAGAATAAATTTTGATTATCAAAAAGAAGATGATTGGATTACGAGTGGAAAACTGGGCTCGCGCGAAGCTGTTTTGGTCTTTAGAACGAACATTCTCAATCCAAAAATCCGCAAGACATTGTCTGAGAAGTCCTCTGCGCAAGCGCTATCGGAGACTAAGGATAATAAGGAGGAGGAGACCGTTCCATGCCAAAAGGATAACAAAAATGAGCAAAAAGGGTCCACTTCTTCAGAACCAAGTAGCAAGGAAGCTCTAAGCGGTTCTACGCAGCAAAAGATTTTTTTATTGAAAAAAACGCAACAATGTGATAAATCGGATAAATTAACCTTTTCTAGCCCTTTTAAGAAGATACTTAACCGATATTCCTCGAGTGATACGTCCATTTCAAGTGAAGGTGAAGAGCCTGCACGTAGTAGTGAAAGCAAATCGCGTGTACTTAAAACCAGTCAGAACACCATAAATATTAAATTAGCTGAAGATATATCGAAGGAAAGTGGATATGAATCCATGACGCCTGCCAAATCCGTTTCAAATACTGAAGTAAGTGAGGAAGATCCGGAGGTGACGAGCGAAGATGACGACGAAAATGGGATTAACATGCCTGCCTTTAAACTCAAAATTACCTACAAATTCCATCAAACGGAAACCAAGTTGCTAAGAAAGCTCTTCAATGTCCATGGCCTTACAGAAATTCAGGGTGAAAGTAATAACTTTAATTTACTTTGGACTGGTGTTCATATGAAATTAGACATTGTTAGAAATTTGGCGCCTTATCAGAGAGTTAATCATTTTCCTAGGTAATTGTTTACATATTGGTATTTAAATTTGTATTAACTTTATTTAACATTTTCAGGTCCTACGAAATGACCCGAAAGGACAGGCTTTATAAAAACATTGAACGTATGCAACACCTTCGTGGAATGAAACACTTTGATATTGTGCCACAAACTTTTGTCCTGCCCATAGAATCCCGAGATTTAGTAGTAGCACATAACAAGCATCGAGGCCCGTGGATAGTGAAACCCGCGGCATCTAGTCGAGGAAGGGGAATATTTATTGTTAATTCGGTAATTATAAAAAGCTTTCTTCGATTTAAAATGATTAATCAAATGCAATTATTTCAGCCTGATCAAATTCCCCAGGATGAGCAGGCAGTGGTATCCAAGTATATTGTGGACCCGCTGTGCATTGATGGTCACAAATGTGATTTAAGGGTATACGTCCTAGTGACGTCCTTCGATCCCCTTATTATTTACCTATTTGAGGAGGGCATCGTGAGGTTGGCCACAGTCAAATACGATAGACATGCGGATAACCTGTGGAACCCATGCATGCACCTCTGCAATTATAGCATTAACAAATACCATTCTGATTACATAAGGAGCTCCGATGCTCAGGATGAGGATGTGGGCCATAAGTGGACGTTGTCGGCACTTTTAAGGCACCTAAAACTCCAGAGTTGTGATACACGGCAGCTAATGCTTAATATAGAAGATTTAATTATAAAGGCTGTTCTAGCCTGTGCTCAGTCTATTATTTCCGCCTGCAGAATGTTCGTCCCCAACGGCAACAACTGCTTTGAACTGTATGGATTCGATATATTGATAGACAATGCATTGAAGCCATGGCTACTAGAAATCAATCTATCGCCGTCAATGGGTGTGGATAGTCCTTTGGACACCAAGGTTAAGTCATGCCTAATGGCCGACCTGTTGACGTGCGTGGGTATCCCAGCCTATAGTCCAGAAATGCGATCTCATTACGACCAGAAATGGTCGCGTTTCCGCAGTTCAAGCTGCCAAAGGCAGGCAACATTTCCCAGTGTCTCGCAGAAGACCAAGAAGTCAAAGAAGAAGGGAGCTGCCATTAATCTTAATTTAACCGGCGAGGAGCAGCGCATCTTGCGCAATGCTCGCCTACAGTATTCCCGTCGTGGCGGATTCGTACGCATCTTTCCCACGGATGACTCAATGCAGCGGTATGGTAATTTCCTAGATTCTGCTAATGGCATTCCAATTTCCACACCGACTGTACAAAGTCAGACATTCCAAACGCCGATTATTCAGCACAACTACAACCAGATGCTTCACCAAAATTTATACTGCAAGGATGGCCGGCAAAGGCTGGACGACAATTCGGAGGCAGACCGCATTTGGCAATACGAGAGGGCCTTGGAGACCGATTCGGAGATACCATTTGTCAAGAAGCCCACAGTGGAGAAGTGCGAGGTGGAAGGGCGGAGGTTGCGCAAGGTGATGCTCAAGAAGATCTCCAATGGATCCGAGCTGACCCCATTTCAAGCGCGACAGACTTTCAGTTTATACTTGGAATCGGTATTGCGGCGCCTTACCGAAGATCCGAAAGACATTCACGAGAAGATAATACTCAAGTTTCTAAACAAGTTCGGAGGATCTGTGAAGCCGCCAGTCATGTTCAGGAACATGCAGAACATCAAGGTGGCCAGCAAGGCCCGGTCGGCAATGGTGGCCAAGCTATTGGGCGACTTCCTGGAGAACTACAAACGGGACACTGAGGCCTATGTGGACTCGTTCGACCACTTTGGGATGATACCATCCAGTGCCTACAATCAATTCTTAATGCACGGCCAAGAGTCCGATCTGGAAGCAGTGTTGACGCTTCACACCAATGTTACCGGGATCATGCCCTTTCTGTACAATCGATGTGGTCTGTCGGTGCCACCTACTCCCCCGATTCCTTCTGGCTTGTACGGGTTTCTAAGAGCCCTGCCCTCCATGGTGACCTCCTCGGGAATGGCCAGGGAGCTCAGCAAGTACGATGGTTATTTCAAGAACTACGACAAGGAGAAGGTATTTCTATGAGGGAGATTTGAAATTATATAGCTAATTTGTCAAGCTTTTGTCCAGTCATCCTATGGTAGTAAGTCTAAATATTTTTGTATTCAAATTTTCGCATTAAGGCAGAGGCTTAAATAAATAAATAATTATCGACAAACAACGATTACTTAATGTAATTTTTGAAACGCTTTATAAAGAATGAAATAGCTTTTTAAATATTAAAAAAGGTCAAATTTTTCAGCCTACACAACTCATAGCTTTAAAATATAATATAATATACTTTCTACGCCAAAGATATATGAAATTGATACTTCGAAAATAAATGTGAAATGCACAAATCTTAACAACCGCATTTGGACTTATTTGATAGGAAGGGGTGCATTTTATGTAGGATAACCTGCATATTATTTATTTGGTTTGGATGATTTCTCTGATTTAGTTGCGAAAGATGCCAACAGGTGGCGATCAAAAGGATTTACTGCAGATCATTAAAACACATACATTAGATTAGGGTGAGTGATACATTTTTAGGTATTACTGTTGTTGATTCTGAAATTTAAAAGTCGGAAAGGACTCTTAATACAAAAAAAATTAATTTCTACAAAACGTATTAGGAAATATGGTGGGATATTACCTTGTTTTCGCTAAAATAATTCTGGCAAATGTTGTCCTCTAACTCCAAAGTGCCAGAATGGACATACAAATATGGGAAAGCTTTTACAGGGACTCTATGTGTTACTAAAGCTTTTTTCTGTAGCTTTTGAGAGAGTAAACGAGTGTTGCCAGTGGTCATTTCATTTCCTTTTTTGGCAGCAAAGTGAATTTCTTGTTAAATAAATGTAAAGCTAAAATTAAATAAATTTTCTCTTGATTTTTGGTCTTTACAAACCCATTAATCTTTTGATCAAGTATACAGCTTATCTGTGCATGTACATCTATCTGGAGACAAATGTGCGGTGAGCAACCAATTGATATTGATTAATTCCCCCTTAATAAATAAATATATTTTTGGAACTTTCTGCAGTGCTTATCAGAAATCCCCGAACCCCCGCAGTACAAATATACATGCGTAAATACATATGCCTATGAACGAGCCCGAAAGAAGTAATAGAATTTTCAGAAACAAATCCAAACAATGACAGCTGATTCCAGTGCACGTAATGTTTTCCGAAAGAATGGCGTTGCCGGCTTGGGCAACAACGGTCATGGTCGAAATCTTATTACGACAGCGAATCCATCCGGCGGGAGTAGCGCCTCCCTGCTCCAGAAGCAGTTGTCCTTTAAAACACCCGTCGGCTCCAAGCAAATGGGCAAATCCGATGAAATCGAAATGATAGACAGCTCAAACATCGAAAACTTCAATACCCGATATAATAAGGTACATAAGTAGTTCCCTAGCTGTAATATCTTCTAGATTAAAATGATAATTTAAGATTTATATTTTAAAACGACAAATTTATATTTACAATTATACTTTAAGTTGAAGCAATTATTTTAAACCATTTTAAAAGCAATTCAATTGAAAATGTACTTTTTTGACAGGCCACACTGCGTATGAGCTATTTATGTATTCCTTTCATTAAATTAAGATCTTTACAAAAGTTTTTTGATAATTTCAATAATATATTACTATACCCAAATTATTGGGAAACCAATATTTATTTTAATATAAACTATAAATCTAGATTGAGAGGTCACACTGCGTATGAGCAATTAAATTCAGATATTTGATAAACTTCTTGATAACTTCAAATAATAAGACAATACTATTTAATTGTATCAGAATTATTGGGAAAGCAACATTTATTTTACTATAAAGTAATGTTAGAAAAATAAATTATGGAGTATGTTTTCAATTGTAGAACAGCATCATTGGATGGATATGCTGCGCGCCATGCATTTGGCTACGAACATCGGCAGCGGTGCACAAAATGGCCATCACCTCGGCCACATTATTGGTGACCACTTTACTGGTGGCATCGCCCATTTTATTCTTGATAAGCACGGCACCCTCACCTCTCCCGAGAGATTGCTACATGGACGGAGATCGGTGCTCGCCCGCCGTCTCAACCCCGCCGGAGTGCACGGATCCCATTTGCGAAGCGGTGGCCTCCAGCATTCAAGCCAGGCTCAACTGGAACAAGGATCCGTGCACGGAGTTCAAGAAGTTCAGTTGTTGGCGCAACACCCGAAATAAAAATATAACAAACCTCATTGAAATGGGAAACTCCCAGAAAAGCGTTGATTCACAAATGCTGTGTAAGATTTCCTATCCACCACTTGTCTACATGCTATATAAAATCATATTTTTGCAGATCTTTTTCAGAACAAGATAATGAACGACAGCTTTAATGTATTGCACAATTTGTTCGAAAGCTGCTTGCAGCAAACAACTAACTCAACTATTATGCACAGGATATTCGATTCCTTGGGCGGATATCTACCTGTTGGCTCCGTGGGACCTTCGACTATAGCACCTTTGATAGCAAAGATTTATGATCTCGGTCCAAGCCCATTAGTAGACTTATATTATGATCTAAGCTACGGAAGAAGACCGCACATTCTTCTAATTATCAGTGGACCCAGCACATCGTCAACTATTCTTGAGGTATGTTTAACCATTTTAAACTAGGAGAATATAATGAACATAAATATATTTTTGAAAATGTTTTTAGCGTAAAATACGTTGGATGAGCCCCAAAGCACCGCCCAGTCGTATTCGACAAGGGCTACCAAAACTGCTAGCCGATTTAATTGAAAATTTTCTACCGTATTTTGTGTCATACGCTCAAAGAGTATCTGAGAAGGATACTATTTTTGAATTCATTAAGGACCTAAACAAGGTAGGTTTAATATAAAAAATTCATGAAGGACAAAAACGAAAGGTCCTATTTTTCAGCTTCAAGTCGAGCACTCTCGCCGAGGATTTTGGGATAGTACTGTATTATATAACGTATCCAGTCTACAAGACTTGTACCCAGTTGTAAGTATCTTAATAAATATAGGTTATCTGAAAATAATAATATATTATTTATTCCAGCTAAATTGGACATTGTTAATCCCACAGAACTGGAGTGGACCCATCGTTGTTAGGAATAGTGATTATCTAAAAGCCTTAGAATATTTTCTTACAAAGTACCCAACTAGAGTCGCACATAATTCACTGCTATTGCTGAGCGCTTTAGAAATATTGCCCAGGGATTATCCAAGTCCCGAGGTGTGCACGCGATCTACAATGTGGGCCTTACCCGAACTGTCATCCTCCTTATATATTGCTCAACACTCCTCCGAAGATTTAAAGGACACAACCAAACGAGTGAGTATGCTATGATGATATGCTAGGTTGAAGGACTTATCCTTTGGATATTTCAGGCTGAGATAATTTTTAAATCTCTCAAAGCACATTTAAAGAGAGCGCCTTCATTGAAAGGAGCTGCTCTAGTCAAACTATCAGCATTAAAGATCCAGTCACAGACCTGGGAGGGATTCTCAAACACAACGGATTTATTAAAGACTCTTCAAACTTTGGACATAACCGCAGAATGCTGGTTTCAAAACATTTTAGAGATATACAAGAAGAACAAAATGGAAGCAAATGATATAAGCTTGAACGGAGGCTCCCACGATGCGTATGTGTATTATTCACTATAAAATGATATCCAAGTTTTTACTCCCTTTCTTTATTACAGTTGGGCATACCCCATTGTGTCAACCATATTTTATGATACGTTGAGCCACTCAATCGGTCTGTATAAATTAGAAGTACCACTCACTGTATACTATAATATTTCCGTACATATTTGCAGTTGTCCCATTATCTGTCATACTCATACCGTATTTCAATACTGTGTTGCCTCCATATTTGCATTATGCTTCTGTTGGCGTTTCCATTGCAAAAGAGATTTTGCGATCTATCACAAAATCGTTCGACGAAAAGGCAATGCGTTGTGTTCCGCATTCTGTAAATATATTCTCGAACTATAGCCGAATGGATATTCTGATACATTCAGGAGGAATGCAGATTTCATACCACTCAATGCTTTCGTTAACTGGTCCTATTAAAGGAATGGCCAGACTACCTGGCCTTAATTTAACGCCGACCCAAATCTTCTTTTTAGTTTCCGCCCAGGAACTTTGTGCTGAATCGAACTACCTGGGCATCGATACAAACGCCCCCGAGTTTGATAATATGTGAGTTTATAAGATAGACCTGTTACCATTTACTATTCTATATATTTTTATTCTATTCAGATTGGGTTGGCTCGTTGCCCAGGGTGGGAGTGCGACTGAAGTTTTCAAATGTCCATCGGGATCCATGATCAATATACAAAAAACCTGCAATGTGCTTTAAATATTATTTGATCGTCACCTTCGAATATTTACTTTGTCTACGATCCGAATACAGTTTAAATATTGTAGCTTTAGAGACTTACCTATTAGTATTGTTTTAATTTGAGATGTAAAATGTATATTTTCAATAAATATACTGTTAATAAACTGTTGGTTTATATTTGACTCAAGACTATACATTACAGCTGTTTGGGATGTCATCAAATCAAGTTGGCCTGCTAAATAATTTTCAAAATAAAAGGAATAAATACAAAGTTTAATAAAATGGAAAAGCAAATAGCTCTTATTTCAATATATGGAATTCTCAATTATCTTTTGATTGCTTTAGCTATAAGTGATAACGAATTAAGTATGCCCGATAATATGAATGCGATTCTAATCAAATGTCCTAAAAGTAGCTCAAACAAATCGTGCGAGACGCAGTTGATTATAAATATTCATATGAATCCAAGCTTCGACGTTGATAATGCGGATAAGTTTTGGGTAGTCGATAAAGTCTATGAACCATCTAAAGGAACGATTTCAAAAATAATATCTCCATATTTAATAGTAGTCAGCAGGGGCGAGCCTGTTGTTATGTACCCGCTTCAGTTTTTAAAAGTCTGTAAATTGCAATGATTTTAACGTTTCATTTGAGAGTAATCTATCACTTTGAGCTTAGGCAATAAATCATGATGAAATTAGAAAGAAGCCCTTAGAAGAAGTAACTGATAATAAGGATACTGATGGTTCCGCATCTTGCCACCTTGAGCCAAATTTCGTAGAACAAGAAATGGGAAATAAATCAAGATGTGAGTCACCAAATGCTTTTTTGTGCTTTCATAATCTACATTTATTTTAGTAAAAAGGAATAACCGCCTAGGCTATTCCAGGGGAAAATCAATAGTATCACACTTTCTCGTTAACGAAAAGCAGGATAAACCAAGACAAATTTGGAATAGTGAGAAGAAAGTTAATAATCAACCTCCAAAGGACATTTCGAGCCTAGGACTAATTCAAGTGATGGATCCAATGTTTAAAAAAAGTAATTATATTATTATTTTAAGGTTTGATTATGTTGTTTTAAATATCTTCTGTTGCAGGTCGCTTGGAAACCCCTATACAGTTTTCGCATTTAAATAAAGATATAGGAAGTAACGAATATGATAGGCAGGGAAAAATAATAAAGTCGCATCAAAGCTATAATCAGAAGATGATATTCGATGATCGGTTGGGGAATAATCAAATTGAAAGCGAACAAAGTGAAGACTTAAAGGATATTAACGCCTTAGACGACAATGAAATACGATTTTTTAACAAGGTACATTAAAGAATCTAATAGTTTTCAACACAACATTTAAATTTGTTCTTTTACGTAACTCAGGATATAAAAAACCAAAAGGATCAACATAGTGAAGAAGAATATAAACATCACAAAAACTCCGAGTTTGAATCAATACCCAATTTTCTTTTGTAAGTTTTAATTTATTTGTAAAGGTTTAAATATACAAATGTTTTATTTATAATTAGATATGATCAAATGTCAGAGGCTGAAAAAAAGAAACATGTGCAGGAAAAAATTGAACAAGAATCTAAATCACCTGGGAATGATTTTACATATGGGCAAAATTATGATGATATTCATTTGAAGTCATCTACTAATAGTCTTTCTGGTATAAGTGATTCTTTACATAAAAATGGATATGAGGACTTCAATAATAATTATTTTTCGCAAAAAAAGGAAAACGAAAAAAATAATTTAAGGACACATGTTAAAGGTCAATCAAAGGAATATGATTTTCCCCTTGAAAGGAAAAATGAAAATAAATTATTTAAGTCACCGAATAATGATCCTATCAATGTAAATGATTTTTCTGAACCAAGTAGGAACTTTAACATCAAGCCTTTGGTAAATGATTTTTCTCATGAAAGGGACAAAGAACAAAATAAGTTTAATGTGCCAGATTCTTATGAATATTCACAGAAAAGCAAAAAGGATAATTTTATTTTTGGGGGACCAGTAAATTATAAATCCAGTGTCAATGATTTTCCACGTGGAGGGGAAATTAAAAAAAATAAGTTTCAGTCGTCGCCCTATAGTCTTTCCGATGTAAATGGATTTTCAAATGAAATGTTTAAAACTAACTTAAATTTTAAGCCGGAAAAGCCGAATAGCCTTGACAATAGTATATCTAATGTTATTGATTTCGAAAGTGATAAAGAAAAACTGAATTATAATGAGCCTCTGTACCCGAACAATGAGTTTCCTCTTGAAAGAAAATCAGAATATTCAAATGTACCGGTAAACAATTTTAATGACTTTTCGTGGGACCAAACAAATACTGGAACCGATAGCCTCTTTTCTATTGTAAACCACCATATGAAACAAAAACTGCCAAGTAAGTTAAAATTATTTTATAATAAATTATGGTTTATAAATGTACAATTCAAATTATAGATAATTTCGATTTTGTCAGCAAAAATGATTTCAATTCAAAATATTTTTCACCAGATGTAAATGGTTATGGAATAGATTCAAACTTTTTAAATTTTAAAGCAGAAAATCCATATGATCTTGGCAATAGTCTATCCAATGGATATGATTTCGCAAATCAAAAATATTCAGATGATTCGTACCACACCCAAACGATAAAACCGTTTACAACCTACCCAAAAACCAATTATTACAGACCGAGAAGTGTAAAAAGAATAAAACGAAGTAAAAGTGAATCAAAAGATATAGTCAAACATGAAAGTTCTCGATTTCATCAAAAGTATAAAAACGACATTAATGCTTTAAAAATGTTAAATTTGAAAAGCATTGAGGATAATGGAGAAATTCCATGCGACACTTGTGGTGGGAAAAATAAAAAGAAAGACGAAAAGCCCCGAACCATATATAGCAGTGTTTCGGAAGAATCAGAAAGTCCTGGGAGTAAAATTGAGGATGCTGACTTAAAAATTAATGATCCTGTCCCATGCGATACGTGTGGAGGTAAGAATAAAAAGCCTGGGGGAAAAACCTTGCCCAGTGGTTGGCCATCTGAAATTAAGTCTTCCAAACCTGAAAACAAAGAACCAAGGAGACAAGATTATATGATACCATGTGAAAAGTGCAAGGGAACCAATAAATGTACTGAAGGAAATCTCGAATCTCAATCCTGTGGCTGTTTAACTAATCCAAGCGTATGCAATTGTGAATCATCTAAGTCATCCAGAGCTTTAAATAAAAGGTATTATCAGCAAACAATTAAAATTGTATTTTAAGAGTCATATTTATTATTTTCCCCTTGACAATTGTTTACCTTTAGTGCAACGGACGACATAAACTATACTGTGTTTAATATGAAAGATCCTCTTCCGTTTTTAACGACTAAGCTACGAGTGTTCAGAAGGCGCCATAACACTTGGTGGAGGGTGGTCCCAATAATTACGTAATTATGTGTTACTAGGAACTATTATTTACTTAACTAACTTTTCTTTTTTAGACTCGATAGTCTGTCGGGAATATACGCAAATAAAGATTTGTCGGCTGTATTTACTTCTCATGTAGATATGATTCGCTTGGAAAAATCCCTAAGCTTTTCAACCCAAAAACTTGTAATTCCTAGAGCAAATGATAAAAAACGTCATTTGAATATTTTAAAAGAATTGCAGAACAACATTGCTAATAGTTTTCTGATTGATACTTCGAGTAAGAACATATCAATTCGTGAAATAAAGAACTCCATCAATTTAAACATGGAAAAGGATGGAAAAAAATCGATCCTCACAACTAGAAGCATAGATGGCTTGGGGTATTTTCCAGTCTCCATGAATGCTTTGGAAAATTGTCCCCATAAAGACAAACATCTATGCTTAAATATTCGGGAAGAAAAAGTACCAGGTGACGTTTCAAAAAATATTTGAGTAAAAACACATTTTTAATTAATTTTAAATTAGTCTTTACTTAAGAACTATGCTTAAAATATTGTAACTAGCCTATTTTTTTTTGTTCTGTTTTGATAGAGTTCAGTATAAAGCTTAAGATCCCTTTCCGAGAAAATGCCCTTGTTATCCGAAATAAGCATATGGTTAAAATATCGAGAATTGTTACCGACGCCACGACAAAAGATGCGCTTCAAATCTCGATCGATGTTATCAACAAAGGATTTGAGGCACAGGAATTTACAATATATGTTTGCAATTGTGAACTATCCAAAAGTCCCTCAATTAAAACTAGTGTCAGAAAATTATTGCAACCTGATATCGGCCAAACCGTCACGTTTTTATTGCCTTTAATAACAGGCTCAAGGAAAAACAATAAATTTAGTTGTGATGGTAAGTTCAAACTAGTATCTTATGTATTTAGTCCATGTTTAATTACTTTTGTTGTTTTACTTATAGTACTGGTTAAAGCAAACCAATTCAAAGAATTTGATGAAATGGATGACACTTTGCCGAAACATAATGACCTAAAAGTTGGAATTGTTGCAAAGAGATCGATGGACATTAAATGCAACTCAAGGTGCTTTTGTGTTTGGCGATGCCGATGCCACTGCATCGGAAAACTGGAAACTTTTATTAACTATAATGCTTGTGAAAGAATGGACCCGAAGTCGGAAAAAGAGGCTGGCCTAATCTACAATTGTCCTCCTGGTAATGAAAAAAATGATGTGTGCATTAAGGACATTTCGAACGAACGCATCGAGGACACGACATGCAATCTTGGTTGCCAAATTTTGGCCATTGCATTGCTAATTTTGACTTTACTATTTATATTGGGTAAAATGACCACAAGGTATAACGATATGGATACAAAATTGAGCTTTTTCTCCCAGGTGTCCTAAAAGCGATTCTTGGAATCTGTATTCAGTCAATAGGTCGTTGTGGATTCGACACAATCCAACCTGGAAGGACATATGAATGCAGTTCAGCGATAAGAATATTTTTAATCAACTGTTTCTTCTTTATTATATTTCCCTTTGCTTGTTGGTGTACATTATTTCGGCCGAAGGCCAAAGACATAATCGAGGCTTCCTCCGATTGGTGTGTTACTTCCAATTCAGATGATGAAATTGAGTGCAACTGTGAAGTAAATATGAATATGTCATAGCCCTTTTACAAATAAAAATAATTATTTGTTAAGGATTCTAGTTCAACATGTCGACTTCACGGTGGCCAGGACAAGAACATCCACAACGATTTAGTGCTCGCCTTTGCACCACTCCATGAAAATGGTTTATTTAAGGACGAAAAGTCAGATGATGAGGAGAGTCATTTGTTTATTTTGGAAGTGTTGGAGGAGAGCAAGAATTCATTGAATAAAATGGTGAGTTATTTATAAGATCCTGCTAATATTCAATGTATCCCTTGCAGATGAGCCAAGCTTCAGATCCCACTCAAAATGTTGAGCAAAGTAAGGAAAGTAACGTCGATGTGATAGCAGCCGAAGAATACGTGGATAGTCTTAGGAACTCACCGGTTGCATATAGGACAATGAGTTCGCCGGTGGGGGGAGTGATTGACATTCCAGACAGCTATCAATATTGTGTGAAAGGGTTCTTTTTACCCACTGTTAATTCTACTTATGAATTCATGAGCTATCATCCATTAACCCAGTTCTTGGGAATCTCAAAAGAGGTATTTATTTTGAGCTTAAAATATTACTTATATTTCGTTTTTGAAAACATTGTTTATTAGAACGAAGTTAAGAGACTGCCACAACCCCAATACATATACTCAGATGAGTTCTCTAAGATATATGCTGACAAAACGGAGGTCCATAAAGCAGGAGACCTTTCAGTGGTTCCTCCCTTGAATGTACCTTGCATAAACATCGACCATTGGAATCAGTTGGAGAATTCCTTTGTCAAACTTTCAACGCAGCAGGAACAGTTAAAAGCTAATAAGAATGAGGAATCAGGACCTTAAATATCTCTTCATAATTTATGTTTATTTTATAAGATTTTAATAATTTACATTCTTTAGTTGCGAATCTTTAAGGTTAATTCAGCGGAACGTTGTAGGCTGAATGTTCGTTATAGGGCTTGGCATCCTCTACTTGACTATCCAAAATTTCTTCAATGCCTGCCCTAATATCTATTAAACCACTGCCGTCTGAAATCTCATTTACGGAATCATTTAATTTCTGTGAATCAGGAGAACGGGTTGTGGTGATAATAAAGTACACTTCCGGTTTTTTTGGGCTTACTGCAGCTTGCACATGCTGGGTTTGTGGTACTTCCGGAATATTGGTTTTCAGTATAGGATCTTGCTCTTTCAAAACTTCGCCCGGTTCGCTTAACGCTTCGTAAACCGATGTGTTTTCAGAAGCTTGACCCTGGTGTTCGTCCGGGGAATCGTAGAGGTATCCACTATTGTCCACTGCTGAATACAATGGGTTGACTTGGGGCGTATCTTGATTGATATAATGTAGATTATTTCCATTGATATGGGATGGCAGCGAGACAACAGACGAATATTGTTGGTTTTCCGAATTTACATTGTAGGCGTTGGAATCAGAATGATATACATAATTTATTATAGGCTTTGGAGAAGTATTGGGAACAATGTAATGGTAGTGAATGTGCTGAGCTGGTCGTGGGCTCGGAATTTGCAATTGAAAATCAGTAGAATGTGTTGATTGAGTCTTTATATACGATCCGAACTCCGCAACTGATGGGTTTTCATTGATTTTAGGTTCTTGAAAACTATTGATTTTAGGTATATCAGATGGCGAAGGAGGACAGGGGTATCCCTGGTCAACGTTCGATGTGCGAGTAATATCGCCTATATAACTTGCTGGTGGCACTGTGTTGTGATCAATTACTTTGTGATTAATGTGGTTTACAATTCTCCCAATCGATTGAGCTTCAATAAGTGATTTTTGTAATACATCATCTGTTGATGGAAACTCAATGCTTGGTTTTACTGCAGCACACTCTCCATGGATAATCCCGAACAAGATTACATTTACTGCTAAAACCACTCTTAGCCCAAACATTTTTTAAAAATGTGATAAATGTATTTCTCAAAAGACAATCAACAACTGTCTCTTATTCGCTGTGCATACTGACTTTATATGGATTCCACATTACGTAAATACTCGGATAATATCCATTAATCCCAACTATGGGCTTAATCCAAAGCAAGCTTAATTTATTTATTTTTGTGAAAGGCTGGGTAGAAAGGCAAATTGAGGGTAATTAAGGTGTCAACGTTTTTAGCGTGGGCCTACCCAAATTTTACGCACTTTAGTTGGGTGCTCTAACTTTTACAATCCCTGGAATTAATATGTTCATAAAATCGCGGCTCTTCTGTGCGTTTCAAAATCAAAATACTCTGTGGTAGGGTATAAAAATATCTGTTTTTGTTTCGATTATGCAATGCACTCAAACTTTAGTGAAAGTATTGTTTATTTATGCGGTATCCCAAGTGGAATACAAATCATATGCCGCATTCGGAAGCTTTTTAAAATTTGTTTTGGAAAACACCCCAAGACAAGCCAAAGAACAGGGATTAGATTCTTTACTTAGCTCTTTATAAAGATTTTATTACTAAAAAAATGTATTACAACAAATATGTAAAATGACAATAAAATGAGGAAAAAATACACTATTACACACATATATATGCTTGTGAATGTAGTTAAGCCTAGAACATAGCCCTATTGTTGACAGGGCATTATCGTGTTACTTAATATAAATGCAAAATCACTGTAAAAATTTCAAACTTAAATTACTACTAAAAATAGTTTTTATTACTTTTTTATTATTCATATTTAGATTCGATTGATATATAAGACATATATGTATGTTTTTGTGGTTTTATATTTTGTATAATTTCATGACCTATGAATGAGCTATGCAGAGACACTTTAATATCGGCTTTCGGCTTCCTAGCGAATGGATTTAACAGGTGGTTTCTAGAAGTGGGTCAGGCTTATAAGTACTCGTAAAGGGGTTTACATTATTAACAGTTGTGGAATCTTTGGGGGCTCGTTTCACGGAGATGAAGTCCTCCAGGTGGCTTGCACTCTGCACTGCGGCATCCCGACTCACTTGGAGTTTATTCGTCTTGTGGGGGCCAGCCAAACGAGTCTCACCCACGCCATCGGAAGGCGGAATTTTACTAACGTTACGATCGCTGAGAGACATAGAAATGTTTTTCTCTAAAGGCGGCTCACGAATCTGCTCAGACAGTCGACGGATATTCAGAGGAAGTTCCTCCTGGGACTGAGCGGGAATCGATATAGAGCTATGTCTAGAATGCAATTGTTCTACTTGAAGCAGTGATCTCGCTTGGTCATTTGGACAAAGCAAATTACTATTATTTTGATACACAGATTTTCTAACATGGTTCGGCAATGGACTGGAGAGCTCCTTTACTTTATCGGGTAAAAAACTAGCAGACTTGCTCTGAATGTTTCCTTTTAGATCGTTAGATGGTTGGTCGAGCGACCAAATTTTATGCGATGTATTACGATATTGTGGAGAAAATGGGGCAAAAAGCAGACCTGGCTCGTTTAAAAATACTTGATCATCATCCAGCTCTGTTTTAGAATGCTTTAATTGTGGTTTTACACACTTTGCCTTCTCAGTTCGTGTTGAAACTAGTTTATTGTTTATGGAAGAGAGAGATTTTTCGCGATAGATATTTTTTTTGGGAAGCCGTGACCCTTCTATAGGGACATTAGTTTGTCTCTTGACCCAAGGATCTATGTTGTGATGCATATTTAAATACTTTTCAGCTTTGGGGGATAGGCGATTTTTAATGTGCGAATTCTTTATCCATGGATCCGAAGGATAGACCAAACAGCCCGTACTCCTATTGTTCGTATCATAAAGAAAATTAGCTTTGTCTATCTCCACGTTGTTGGGGGAAGTTTGCTCCGATTTGCTTATTTTGTGGTTAAGCTGACGATAAAATTGATTGTCTGAATTACTGGAGAGTTGCCCTGTTTTTTGGGAAGCTAGTCGCGGCGATTTTGTGATTTCGCTTTCGTCTGAAATTATGATGGCCTGTTGAAAGCCACTTTTATGCAATGTCAGTCTCGGAGACAAGGCTCTCTTATCCTTTCCAATCGCAGTTTTCAATTGCAAGCACCCCTTGGTTGAATCATCTAAAGCGTTGTTTTTTTCCGTTGTCATAGACTGTTTAGGGTCTTTGAATTTACCAATGCTAGCGAGCTTGTTGCCAGAATCTGATTTTAATTTGATTTTGCTTTCTTCGTTTGTTTCCGAGTCTGAACCATTGGATTTGTGGGACTTCTCACAATTGCATGTTATCGTTGATGAAATGGATAAGACGTTTTGACTGTCCTTCAGAGATCTGTTAGATGCCACTCTTTTTATACTATCAGCATCAATTTGCTGGGACACTTTGTTATTTAAATATCGACCGGAAAGTTGGGTATGCTGGCTATTTAGATATATATTAGCATTCATTGGTGAATGTGGAGAGAGTACTGGAAGAGTTGGAGCAATATTTGGTTGTTTTAATCGAGAAACAAAAAAGCCGTTTGACTTCATTTCGGTTAATGGTGGGTCGTCTTTCCTATTTTGTTTGTTTTGTCTGTTTCCGCACGGTTTACTTGATAATTCACTGTTTGAGAACTGTGGTGAGAAGGGTTGGGCTTTTGAATACGAGCCCGACTGTTTTTGCTAAAGAAACTTCTGCTCGAGAGCTTTAGTAGAACTCTGGCTGGAATTTGAGGCACCTGTAAAAAGACCGAACACACACATTAGATATACTCAGTAACTGCGGTGCAATTAGAGAAAAAGTATTAAATTATGAATCGTAACAGAAGTTCATTTATCCGTTCTAAAAAGCGATGAATTATAACGTTGATTTAATAACAGTAGCAATATAAAACGGTTCACATTCAAAGTATCAAAAAATTGCTTTATTCAAACTTTTTGTCATTACATATTAAAACCATATTATTGGGAGCATTTAGCTAATTGTTCATACTCGAACCCATTGCGGTTACTTGTTTGATTTTTCTACCAATAATTTAAATTATTAGATGATATGACCTATACTTATTAAATTAATACGGGGACCAGGATCACAATGCTGTAAATATGGGGATCTTGGTGCAAAACTCCTGACAACTAGTTATATATATATATATAATCTTTGTAAAAATGCAATTCTCGAATGTATTGATGTGAGCTAGATAAATAATTACATTGCAATGTTTATGATTAATTACAAACCATCGTTTTCACTCCGTTTGTTATTTGCTTCCACGTTTTTTTTACTTGTTTCGCTTCCTGCAGCAGGGGCAGGATTCGGGTGTTTTGAACTTAGGGACGCACTACCTGCCGCTGGGTTTGAATTAGATATTATACCCGATGTAGTGTCACTAACGCCTCCGTCGACATTATTCTTTAATTGTCATTTGACGAGCTCCACCGAAAGAAATTTGCGCAGTCGCTCATAATACTGCGGATGCAGTTCAACATCATTATGTCCGGCTCCCTGTAAATTGGAATTACGATTGAATTAAATTAATTTCAAAATAAATAATGTTCTAGGGTTAAGTTTAATATTGCAATAAGATCACATTACTGTATCTCTAAATAACGTATAGTTTCATATTTCAATATATCTTATTGCTATTTTCATTGTTTATGGCTTTGAACTTGCTACGAGACTCTCTATCGATTTCAGTGGCAATGCTAGACTATTACAATTAATAACGATCATTATGTTCGTTATAAAGCTGAATAATAAATGCAATAACCTGCTCTAAGCAAGTAATCAATCAAGAATAGATAAATACAGGTGATTACCTCCACCCAAAACGGCTCGACAGTCTTAGGACACCGCTCGTAGATTCCGATGCCATGGGAAAAGTCAATAACCTCATCGTCGGTGCCGTGGATAACCAGAACCGGAGCCTTCACCTTAGCCACCTTATCAATGCTGCGGGGAAATCCGATAAGATCAAATGGGGGTGATCGCAAATTAACGAATTAACTAACCTGGGAAAGGCGTCGAAAAACCAGGTTCTCTTTGTCTTCCTAAAGACGACTCTAAGGCCAGACATGAGCGGCGAGTGGAGTATCACAGCTCCCACTTCGTGACGCGAGGCCAGATCCACAGTGGGCACAGTGCCAATGCTCTGTCCGTATAAGATGATTGTCTCGGGACTTATGTTGAACCTGAGGGGATATATGGGTTACAAAAATAAATATTTAAAAGGTAAGTTCGTGCACTTACCTGGTTCTCATCGCCTGCCAGGCTGCCTCTATGTCCGCATACAGATTCTTCTCCGAGGGCTTGCCACCACTCATCCCGTACCCGGAGTAGTCATACCCAAAGATGTTACAGTTGATCTGAGAGCCGAGGGTCAGGTAGAAGCTGCTCATCTGGCCCAGATCGACGGCATTTCCGTGCGAGAAGAGCAGCGTGTACTTGGCGTTCTTGCTGCACCTCACATAGATGCAGGTGATCAGGTTGCCACGCGATGTGCGCGTGAAGAAGGCCTCCACTTTCGATTTTTCCCGTTCGGAATACTGCCATTCGGCCCGATCGAACAACTGCAGATTGTACCGGATGTTGGTATCATCCGCCGGAGTCAGTTTGTACGTGGGTTCCGGAGGCTGGAAGGCCAACTTGGCCGCAATTGGACCCGGACATGGGGGGCAGCAAAACATGCAACAGAGCTCGCTGATACTGAACATGCTCGTAGCTCTGTGCCTCGAACAATGCCTCAACGGAATGCTATGGATTTCTTTTCTAATGCGCGATTACCATCAACAAAGGACTAACGGAGTGCAGTTACGGGCTCAGACTTCAGCTATAACTTTCTGGGTTTGCAAATTGTCAATGGGCTAGGCGACGGAGTGACGAGATAAACATTACATTTTGATTTCGCACACAAGATTCAACATATTCGAACGTCTAATGGCTAAATTGTCTTACTGAAATTTGGTACACTCACATTTACAAAATGGCAATGTAGATAGGCAAACAACCACAAAGAAGTAAGGTGGATAAAACGCCCTAAAAAACAACGGCACTTTCGGTATTTTAAGTGTGACCGTGTGCCGGGCGAAACTAAACGCCGGTAAATCGACGGTCTATTTTCAGGGAACTGAATGGAATCGGAACGGGAGAAATTGTTTTATATAGACATGAATATTGGTTTATTAATCAATAAAAATATTAATATCGAAATAAATATGACATTTAAATGTATCCACTATTATTTATTTTTAATTAAAACGACTTTATCGACACTAGTTAAATCTTATTTGCTTCCCAAAGCTTATTTCTTTGGAGTTCTTAAATAAGTTATGTGATAATTTCAATGATAGTTTTGATTACTAAATAGTCTTTTTAAAAGTGTAAGAAAAATCAAAGCTTGAAAATACCTACAAAACCAAACAATTTCTAAAATCTTTTGAAGACTCTTTTATTAAAAACAGATTTCTTATGTTGTTGTTATTATTTTATTAATAAATAAATTTTATTAATTAAATATTTAATATTAAAATACATTTTTGTTATAAATATTTAAAGGTTTTATTTTGATTTTCTATTATTTAAATAAAACGACGTTATCGAAACTGGTATAATTATGTTCCTAAAGCTTTTTTTCTTTGGAGGCCTAAAATAACTTATGTGAAAATGTTTATATTTTTGATTACTAAAGGGCCTTTTTAAAGGTAATATTATACAGTTTATTATTAATATTTTATGTGTTTTTAAGAATTATATAAATAACAATAACTTTTTCTTATAATCTCATTTCAAAGTTTGAAAATACATTATAAATTAATCAATTTCTAAATACTTTTCAATTTATTATTAAATAGTGTTTTCTAATGCTATTTATATATGATTATCTTCACAAAGCTTTAATTTAATATCAATATTCCATGCCACAATTGGTAATTAAACAATAATAATTATTAAAGTATAACAAAAAGTGAAAGAATTAACATTTACAATGAATATAAAGCGAAAAGATTACTTTAGGCACAACAAGTTTTAAAGTAGTTCTTAGAACGAAAATAATTGATTTCTCTTAAATATCACAGTTTGATTTACAGTTTGATTTTTAAAATTCAACTTTATGATATTTTTTCTTTTGGTTGCCTATCGACTATCGATAAGTTTAAAGCGTCTGCAAAAAGGAGGATCTGTCCTTTCTGAAATTTCATATTGCTTACATAAATATACAAGTTTTACAATAAAGTAACTATAAACGTTGACCCATTAAAAGTACAATACTATCCATAAATAATGTCGGCCCTGCGTTCATCGCAAATCCGACCGAATCCAGATAAATAATTAAATATGATGATCTCCCAAAAACCGTGGTAAGCGTTGTTGTATATACATATGTATGTATGTTTGTAAGTTATACATAATATAATATATATATCATAAATCTCTATAAAACATGTTGTTAACATACAAACAACAAACAAACAAATCTCTATAAAACATGTTTATTATTAGTTATCTATAAGTTTAGTTAATTATAAGGAAACTCAATTAATATATAAATGCTTTATCAAACTTTTCAGCCCTAGCAATACATACATATGTACATATGCCTGTACATATGAAGATTTTGGCCTTGAGATTTAAAGATTGCATATAAACTAATGTAAACACATACTTAAATATGTACATATTGGATTCTTACGGATAATAGAGATAGTATGCAAGTCAGCTTTAAATAGACTTCACCTGAAATTAAACGAATTGCAATCCCAGATACCTGCATTCAGGATGAGGTGCGTAAATTACATACTTCTATTTAAATGTTAATCTTCTAATAATTAGCATACTGCCTTGGTTTTAATACATTTTATAGTGAAGTTGCTTAAAAATGTAAAATCAACTACGATTTAAATAACTCACTATATTTGTCAAACGGATGTTTGAAACCTAAAGGAATGTAGTACTTTGCTTATACAATCCAGGTTTAATTATAAAGCAGCAATAGTTTAAGACGTTGGATATAAAGCAGCTAACTTGTTGACCAAGTTCGAACTACTTTGTTGACTTCAGAGATAATTTTAGTTAATTTTGGAGATATTTTTGTGATAATCATAGATCAAACCTAGTATAAAGTCTTACATCTATGATTGAATGAGTACTTACGTTTTCCACTGCAGCAATTGGCAAGATCCTAGAAACCTGGATAATAATTTGAGTTCACAAATTACGCTTTGGATCAGCTTTTTTCCAGTTTTTTTAAATATTAAAAATAATGGTCACCCATTTTTACGTTAGTAAATAGTTTTAGATAATATTAACATTTGCTATTATTTCTGTTATAATATACTTGCTTTCCCAGGGCATTTCAAAATTCGGCTTCCGAAGGCAGCCTTCCTTTCTTGTAAGACATAACAAACTACATTTCGCGCCGTATCGACCGGCCCCGCTCTTCCTTCCTCCGAAGGGAATGAATGGTCTAGGTATGTGGACGGATGGTAACGAGAGCGAAGTATTCCAACTAGGGTTGAAGTCAAACATATGTAAGGATGATTGACAGCTAATGGAAACAAAAGCGATTCGAATACGTGTGTGCATGTGTAAGATGCAAATGATTTGCAAAACAAGGTAGGAAGGCAAGTTAACCATTGCGGACCTATTTTCGACCTGTAATCGAATTAATCGAGGCTCTTTATTTACAACCTGTAGTTTGTTTTCCAGCTATAATTACCTATGGAAACAAACAATAGATTAGATGTTAGGCGGTGGTATTACCTTTTTGCGAAAGAAGAGAAGTGCCAAACACAGTTTAGACTTTACAAATAGGTAATTACTATTTCTTACACACTGCATTTTACCAAACTCAATAAATCAAACTTTGACAACAATAAATCCGGTATGGGCAGTTCTTTATTGATTTTAGAGATCTTCTAAATTCAATAGGTTACAATACAGTTTTGTTTAAATAAAATGAGTACACAAGTAAATAACATAAACTAATTATAATGGGGCCACTAATAAGTTATGTTTTAGATATATCATTTTTAACTCTAGGCATAACTATGGGTAACACTTTTAAAATCAAAAGACGGGCAATGGGCCGTTATGAAAAAGCGGCGGTGATTTATGGTAGCAAGGCATATTGCCATATTGGCTGTTGTACAAAAAACTGGGAAAGTATAGGTGATACTGCGCGGCGAGTTCGTTAAAATTAAATGGCAAGTTGAACGGCGGCTTTTTCAACGCGACGGCTTCGGGACTTCCGAAATCCATAGGCACTAATCCCTCACTCGCCGCACTCGTAGGTTCCGGCGCCATGAGACTCTCGATGGTGAAAGCACGCTTAGGACGAACCGGAAGCTGGGTTATGGTCGACGGTAGGATCGTAGGAACAGCCTTATAGGTAGGCATTTGGGCAGCAGACGTATTTCCGAGATCAAAGTTGCTGGGCATGTGACCACTCCTCGCTGGATCGGCGAAAGCCATCTGTGTTAGCTGGTCGTCCAGGTAGTGGGAGACCATTTCTGTATTGGCGGCGGCTAGTTTCCAGTTTGATATATCCTTTTCGAGCTGCTTGACGCGGAAACGCTTTCGCCTCCTCAGCAGGCTACCATTTTCAAACATATCGAAGGCCATGGGATGGAGGGTCCAGTATGATCCTTTTCCGGCCTTCGTCACATTCCGTGGCACTTTAATAAAACAATCGTTGAAACTCAGGTTGTGCCGCAACGAGTTCTGCCATTTTTGGGTGTTTTTCCGGTAATAGGGAAACTGCTCCATAATAAATCGATATATCTCACTGAGCGGCAGCAATCTTTGCGGCGAATGTATAATGGCCATGGCCGTTAATGATATGTACGAGTACGGGGGCTTCTGATCACCGTAAGTCATTTTCAATGGGCGTGGCATTGCGAAGTAGTTTAAAATTTCACACAGTCAGTCCAGTCCGTCCGCACAATCCCTTATTATTTTGAGAGCGATGTTTTCTCGGCGGCAGCAGCGTAAAGACTAATACGAGGGCCAGCAAAACTTCATGTTTTATGGAACTGAGGAGAGACCGGATCGGAGAGTTCGCTCTCGCATACATGCCCAGGTGGTATATCCAGTATTCCGAGAGAGAAGGCAGCTGTCGGTCTGGTATTGTTACCCAAAACGGGTATCACATCTGGTCGTCCTTGTCTGAATTGTGCGCCAATGGGAAGCGAAGGTGTTGTTTACGGCGAATTTCCGAATGGGTTGCTCAGGGAGTTTTTGGCCAATCATCGCCGCTGCGATTACCCATACAATACAGCCCAAGACCAGGAGCGTGGCGGAAAAGCGTTTTGTCCCAGCAACCAGGCACCATTTTTTCCCTTCGCCATTTTCAATTTTTAGTGATAGTACATGCGTGCTGTAAAAACACAATTCCGGGGGAGAGCCCCTGATTTGCAAGCTTTTGTCAATACCTGTTTATTTTATATGAATTGTGGGCGTGCCAGAACATGAAATAATAAAGGAAACGCTCGTATTTCACTTCCCATCACATTACTCCCGTTCATAAAATGATTTAAATTGTTTTGGCTTTTGCATGAAATTGAAAAATAAATTATAGGCACTATCGTATTTGCTCTTAAATATATGTTTACTACCCTTAGTTGAACATATCAGTAGAAATAATTGAAGGTGCCTTTGATTATAAATACTAATCACACATTACCGTTTTATTTAAACTTTAAATTATTTTGTAACAAAAATATTCTCAATTATCTCAAATTATAATTAAGCTTTTAAAGAATTTTTGTCAAATTTGTGATGTTTTGGTAAGTTACATTTGTTTAGCTTGCTTCCTCATCAATATAAAAGTTTGTTTAAAAAGTTTAATTAGACATGGAGATGTTTATAAAACCCTGCTGTTCCAACTAAACTTAAATTTTTAATAAATTTATTGGGCCAGACCTAATATTAGATACAGTAATAAAACTTAACGAACTTCGTAAAGGTTATTATTGATTAAGAATATATACATTACGTGGTCGCAGATATCTTCTTAAGTGCATTCCAAACCTCTAATAACAATACAAGTCCTCTACAAGTCTAAAAAAATAAAATTATATTCTTATATAATTGGATAGACAAACATAAGCATAAAACACAGACAAAACGGCTTTGAATTGACCAAATTATGGGCTCTTGGATTCATAGGAAAGCTAGAAGAACCCAACATGAAAAATTACCCAAAGCTAAAAGATAAATGTTTAGAAAATTAACCCACAAAGATTTTATAAGATCCACCCACCAGTCAGCGCTTGAGTATTATTACAACGATCTCTATTATGAACAGTATTGTCGTTATTACTTAAATTATTATTATTATTCGTGGTTCATAAACAAGCCTTAGTTTTTAATAAAACTTTAATGTTTTGTTTTCACGCTTAAAACGAACTACCTTAGATAGAAATTTATTAACTTAATGTTAATTTTACCGGGGCGACAAGAAAATATTATATTGATTAAACGTCATTATTAGCCAGCTATTTGGTTTATGTAATAATATTCATTCCTAGTAATTTCTAAATTATCGAATTTAAAACAATACCTATACTATTTTACTAAATATATACAACTCATTATTCTCATTAATTGAGGATCAAGGTAGTACGGACTATAAAAGAAATACTTGTAAAAATAATTCTGTAAAGAAAATAAAATAAATTTTCAATTTGTTAATGATTTGAAAAGACATTTTATTGATCTTCATTATGATGGTGGTAAACAAATTTGAAACGAGTTCGATCTCTGCGGTCTTTTTAGTGTCAAAGATGCCAGCATTCAGTCCGACAGATGGCCAAAATCGACAGTAAAAGCTGGGAGAAAAAATTTACTCGGCCATTAACGCAAAGCTGTTGAAATCGTTGTATGTGTAAAACCTTTCAGTCAAAACAACTACTCAGTAATCACCAATCGATAAGTTTTTCTCCTCTTTTCCTGTCGACTCTTTTTTAGCACGCCGAAATTCGCAGCGCTAAGATGAAAGCTGTTCGACCCATAAACTAAATCAATTTAGTTATTTCCGTCTTATGGCTGCTCGCCTTGTTAATGAAGTTTTGCTTTGGTGAAGATCAAAGGAGATATCGTAGAAAGTCGAATATAATAGCAATAATGCTAAAATACCTTATGGTACACGGTTGTTTAAATATTTGATATTAACCAGCACAAGCGGATAATTCACATCGAATGTTTCACAGGCCAAATAACATATTTAGCAGTATTATATCGATTTAAAACACTGTACGTCCCGAAAAGGTTCCGAGCGAAGACAAGATCTCTGGTGGTGTCGGGATAATAACCGTCAGTATTTATTTTTCCTATGTGTTGGGATTTTGCCTGCTTTGTATTGCTTTATACTCGTAAGAAATAAATGTTTGAACACAACAGGCCGCCAATTTATTGAAGGCTAACACACTAATTTGAGGAGTTGAGTTGTGTTTACCCCGAGGATGTATGCTTGTATCCCGGTATGTACGTATGAATATACGTATGAATCTTCCCGACAAAGCTTAAGTGCAGTGTTCATGCTTCTACCTGCAATATAAGAAAGCTAAAGAATCCTGCCCTGTTGGAACTTTGCTGCTATAAGTGGTTTTTATGGCGCTAATTTATTTTACTGATCGAATTTATAAACTATTCTGGCCCTAAAAAAGATTAGAATAAATTCGGCAGAAACTTATCCAGATCCCTTTTTCTTCTGCATATATAAGTAAATTTAAATAACCATAGGATTAAGATTTAAAGGACAATCGAACTTTTTCCAATAGTCTGAGAATTATTCCTAATAATACTTTAAAATGCATTGCATTTTATTGTGAATAAATGTATTTAAGTTTATTAACCTATTTTGTATTTTCTTAAATTTATTCTTATTCTTTTTTTCTTCCGCGTTTTAATTTTTTTAATCTGTACCATAAACTGCTGTTGATTGAGTTGTATCCAGTTTTAGTTTCGTAATAAATCATGTAAAAAACTGTACATGCTAGGAAAAGATGAATTATACATTCATCTGCAGAGCTCACATGATTTAAATTATGTTTTTTGTATCTTTCGATTACCGCCAGTCATTCAAGCTGGTGTTGAATATATTATTATTATTGCTCTATTACAGAAGGTAAGAACATAATAGGACACGGAAATGTTTTTACATAATTTTTAGGCCCTTTTATATACTTCACAAAAAAGTGGTCATATAAGCTGATACTGATAATATTGCATGCCGTTTTTAATCCCCAGATAACGTATGTAAAAACAGCCGGATCCAGATGCCATGGATAGTGCGCCCAGCAGCCCAGAGGCGCATTTCCTACTGCCCCTATTAAATGGGCATCGGTCGGCTCAATCGTTAGTGTCGACGAGGTGAGAATGAACATCGTCAGCTCTTTCGCCTGGCTTATATCATTCACACAACACCCATCGCTGCGAATTTAAATCATAACCTTATTCATGACAGAGGGGCCTGGCCGTGGTCCTGAAACTGGACCCCAGATATGGAGCTGGATCTCGGATGGACGTGGGTAAATGATTAGGCCGCCTGGCAGGCCACAGATTCGAGCTTCCTCCGCCGAAGCGCTGAATCGAAATCAAATTAAACTCAGTGGTGTTTCTCCCAGTTGCGTGTGTGTATGAGGACGTAGAACGTAGGACGAAGGAGGAGGAACGCATTGTATATTTTGCAATTTGAACAGCCGCTAGTTGCCGGTACACAGACGTTTATAATTCGCAAAGGTGTGCGTGGTGGTGTGGTAAGTATAATAAGAGGTGTGCTCAGACATCAGGCTAACAAACAGGCCGCGCACAAGCAGCCACAGTAAAAATCACTTCGATGGAAGCCATAATGGCCCGGGCTCGAGCTCCTTTCTACGAACCGAGAAACTGAGATCTGACTACCAATTTAAAAATGCCGCTTTTGACTTGCGAGACAGAGTGGCGGTGCGGTATTCTGTATTCTGCCTCTGCCGGTCTTTCGGTCGGTCGATCAAGAAATACCTTTAGATGGTGATGGTGCGATGGTAGGTTGGTAGGTTGGTGCTTTTCGCACAGTTCGTGCTTAAATACAAAGTAAGCTGTTAGAAGCATTTGCTTTTCGGCTGCGTCTTTGCACCTTTTGCGGAATTAGTTAATACCAATTTATACCAAAGACCCCCATAATACGGGGATAACCGAGCCAACCGAGAGGGAAAGTTCTGTCATCGTGGCTTAAATTTTAATCGATCCATTAAATGGCATACGACTGCTATCCAACGACATCAGCAATTACTCGCCTATTTTAATGCCGTGTAATCACTAGAGGGTATCTCCAAATTGGGCAAGACTCTCCGAGGCACTTAAAAACCCTTTTCAATTTTTTAAGTATAAATATGGTTAATCAGCATCAACACCCGAGTCGAGCTCGAGTGCAAACTAGTCTGTGTGTGAAACTAGTTTTTCGGTGTTGAAGCTACTTAGCCGATGCTTTGCCCACTCAACTCGTGTGTTTTGCTCCACTGACGGATAAGTCGGAGCCGGAGGGGCAAGATACTTCAACATATGCCTGCACCGAGACTTAGCAGTCGAGCAGATCGATCGCATGGGAATTTCAGACGATCAAAGCGGTTTAGGACTGCTTTAATAAAGTCAGATAAAGCCTACTTTATACATTTTCATCATGCCGCATCGGGCAATCTAGAAGAAAATTAGGGATTTATAAACATGGTTGGTCAGAGTATCAAGAAAAGCTCGGACAATTGATTGTTAAACTGTTAAGACGAATGTGGATACTTAAATAGTTAAGGAAATGTTTCCCAATTCGGAAGCCAGTATCTCAACTTTCAGACCCAGTCTTAAATCATTTCATTGAATTATTTTTATTAAGCGTAGCCGTCAAAAAGTTGTCATGAAACATTTTATTCGTGCAAAACATTTTATTGCATTACAATTCAAACTCGTACAAATACGTCCGCTGTTTGCAACTCTTTATAAAAAATAGCAAAGAACGCTACGACTAAATTACCTCAATCAAGTGGACACGTGACACTTGTGGTAATAAATACAATAGCGATGGGTGCTCAAGTGCTATTGCGGCTCATTAGCTTTCTATGGCAATCGGGGGCCATAAAGCCAATTTTCTGGCCTGCTCTGTGGGTATAAGACTTGCGAAATCCGACGGCATCCCCATCGGAAGGTATTCAGCATCCCTTATCGCAAACACCGCAGTCATTTTGTTAATGTTGGCCTACTACACCATGACGATCCTTTTAGGAAGTGATGTTTTACGCTTTGTGTTGATTTATTGTATCATTACTGTTTATGAGTTCGTGCCCCTTTTCACTGGCGATGACTGTGCAGTGTTTGTATGCCAGTTTAATGAAATCCAAATTAGCTCTAATAAATTGTGTATTTGTTAAATTTCATTTTTTGTTTTTGACCACAAGAAAAAGGCAAAATGTTAAATGACTAAGAAATATACAGAAAAATTGGTAATTGTACTCGAAAACCGCTGGCATCCATAAAATGTATTTCTTTTGTAGTCCATGCGCTTTTTTATAATTATGCCTTTACCCTTTTATTTACAGAAACAAATTAATATCCGCTTAACTGCTACAAATATCATTAAGCATCTTGTGCACACAAAACATACGTAACAACACTAATTTGAATCGGCCGAAATACGGATGGGCTCGTGACAAAGTACCGATTACTATTCGTTCCGATCACTCTAAGTATTCACAACCTTTGAAATTCCCCTTTGATGTACCGGCAATAACAAAAAACATGATGGTTTTGTTAATGGATTTCTATAAAGGCTTCCGACTGTTAAAAGACCCGACTGGGAGAACACCCGTGGCGATAATTTAAAGCCACTGTCTAAGCCAGCATACCTTTTTATACCCTTGCGTGGGGTATGGCGGCTTTGGCCAACTGACTGCAATCAGCATGGCAAGTCATTTAAACTCTGGAAAGATTGGAAATCATCGCTTCGGTGGATCCTTTATTAATTTCAAATGTTCAGCAACCCGGGAATGAACTTTGCAACGAAGGTAAGATTCATTTTATTTTAAAGAAACCCTAGATTACACTTGCAAACAATAATGCTTTCACATGTTTTACGGTATGTTAAACAATTAACATTCTAAAAGAAATAAATCAATTTATAAAATAAGGTCTGTTTCCTAAAATCATTTGGATACACTTTAATTTATTTTCACTTATTGGGCTTATATATAAAATAAATAAGTTGGAGCCTTTAACCATGGTATAGGTGTGTACATAAACTTCATAAGTATGTATATATGCATGAAAGTCGTTCTGAAAGCAAATTAAGTGTATCGAATTTTATGATTTCAACACGGACCCTTCGTCGTACCTGTAATTTTATACTCTGAATTGATCTCATATAGCTGGTTTCAAAATGTCTTGAAGGGGCCAGAACGATTATGCAAATGAACCTGTGTTGACTTCAAAATACAAAGTATTAAGACTACAACTTTAGTTTGGTAAAAAACACGATAACAAATCTGTGGATTCCTGTATTTAAAAAACATTTTACACTATAATCGACGTCTTTTAATAGTCGTACCCAATTCCCCTGTACAAAATATGTAGCCTACCTAAGGGGAATTTAATTTTAATATTTATACCCTTTCAGAGGGTATTATAATTTAAGTCAAAGGATTGCAACGCAGTAAAAGAGCATCACCAGCTTTTTAAATAATTGTTTATACAGGGGTGGTCAAAAGTATTTGCACATTTCTTATGAGTTAGTACGTGTAATTTGTTCAAATACTTTTGACCACCCCTGTATTTATTAAACATATTTAAGTATCGATGAAGGAACGGTCTCTAATATAATTCTTACAGACAAAATAAGAATCTGAGAATTTTTGATTTATAAATCTACCTTTTTTGTATTAATAATAAAAGATAATTGATTAATTAAGAAGTATAAAAACCTTTTATCTAGATATAATAGTTGCATAAACTACTTGTTATCTAGAAAAATTAAATTTAAAATTTGTTGAGAATAAATTGTAATTTAAACGAACACAATATAAACTTGTACTCCATAAATAGCGTCGACAAAAATAGACGATCCTTAAAATAGATTTTAAAAGTTTACACAAAATGTTAAATATCTTTAATTTCACGCTAAAAATTAAGGCAAACAATAATGACAAAACCAGAAAGTCATTTATTACAATGAAGCACATTGTTATGTTTGTAACTAATTATTACAGCATAATTTTTCTCGCAGCTGGAGCTGAAAGTAAAGTTTTGGACTACACCTTTTATGTTGCCGCTAATATTCCGTTTGTACTAATTTGACTAAAGCAAATATAATTAAAGCGGGTAAAACAGCTGGTTTGTATTTTCCGACGGGCCGGTACCACTATAAAGATTTATTTTTTGTTTGATGGAAAATGATATATGAACTTAAAGAGTGAAGGGATGCATAGATGTCATGGTCTGAACCACATTAAAAAGGTGAGACAGATCAGAAACAATTTATAAAAAAAACCAAATCGAAAAAACAAGAAAGATTTCTACGATCTAAGCTTTCGAATTTAAAATATTCTTGTAATGTCTTTAGCATTACAAATGGTTTCGTTTGCTTTGGATAATGTTTTTATAATATAAAAATATTGCTCTGTAGCTTTTTGTTTTTAGAAACGTTTAGGGTAGATATTATTTCTTTGCGAGTTGCGGAGACATATGGAGTAATACCAAGTCGCTAATACCAAGGCCAGAAACACTCGGTTTTTAATCCAGAGTAAAAAATAATAAATGCAGTGTTTTGAAATCACTTTTATCAGTTCGCCTGTTAGCTTAAAGTTTTCCTTCATTGTATCTCGCATCGAAAATGGTTTGATTCTTTTGAATAACTCGGCTAAATACATAGTTAAAAATAAATAAATATTAGTTAATATTAACTAAACTCTTAAATGTCGGACTCGGACAATTAAAAAATCGTTTAACTTCTTAATTTTTTGCGCGGTTTGATTTCTCATACGTGTTCTGTCTGATCTTTTACAAAGAGATAATTTTTGAAAACAATCCGATTGCAGAAAGATATATTTGTATATATTTTAGAATTTTATTTAATTATCCTTAAAGAGCTTTCTGTTATTTTCTAAATTTAACAAAAAGAAATCTTGTGTGTTTATTAAGCGTAACAAATAAGAAGATAGCTTTATATATCGAAGTTTAGTTTTTGATTTCAGTAGTTGTTTTATGCCTCAGATACATTTTGTCTTCTTAAAAGATGTTTTTGCTAAAAGATTTATATTTATGACTCCAAGGTGTTTATATATGGATGACCAATAATATCTAATTATTCTAGAGATAAACATCAATTTTGAACGTCGAGTTAAAGAACGATTAAAAGGATGGCTCAAAAGGAGGCTAAGAAAAATGTAACGCCTTCAAGGGATTGATTATACATACGTACGGTATGTATTCATGACCAAATAACTCAGCTGTTGTATTTATTAAGCCTTGTTCTCGTTTATTGCTCCCTTTATGTTAATAACCTAAAAGTGTTTTAAATTTCACGCGTCTTGCTTGTTAAATACAGACATGTGTTTATGGCAACAAGAAAGGAAAGACCGACCCGCTCCGAGAAAAAGGTATAGTGACAATATTTTTCAATATAAGGGAGATCTGGTAGTTTTTGTAGTCTATCGTAGATGACTACATGCTGAGACAGAGATCCTTTCAAAGTCAATGAAATTTTTTATTTGTATAACCTGTTATAAGTTATAAAATTGTTTAATGTTAAGTTAAAAAAAAAATTAAATGGAAGAGGGCAAGCATATTCCTTAAAATAAAATAAAATAGCAGCTAGAATAACGTTATAAACGTTAATGATGACTAAGGATCACTTGAATTTAAAAAATGAATTTATTATTTAATAGTAAAAGCTTTTATAAATCACAAATTTTACCGATGTTATGTTTTACCGACATTAAAGTTAACATATACAACCTGAAATAGTAAAGTGTCAATAAAGATTATTTAATTGTCTCAACCTTCTCATTAACAACGAAAGCTAAATTACTACAACTTGTACTTTTTTTAACTTTGCAAAGGGTATCACCACTTTGGTCAGAAGTTTGCTTGGCAGTATGTATATAAATATATCCTTGATCAGCATTACTCCTTTTGTTCCAATATTTAGTTTCGCCATCGTCCTTTTATAAGTATATGCATATCATGTTCAAAAACGGCGCTGGTAAGACGGTTTATCCTATTGCTGTAACAGGGATTACGAGTCAAATTTGATAAACTTGTTGTTTCCTTCAAGAAATCTTTATTTTTATCTAACATAATGTGTTTACTCCCATTTTTGATTGATTTCTTGAGTTTAAAAAAAAAAAGTAGAAAGACTATATGGGATATAGAGTATATGTCAATTATATTATTGGCGCAGGGCAAAAGTTATTGACATATAACACTCTAAATCGTATCATGTGTACACTACGGTGTCCCGATAAAAACCTTAATATTACTATTTAATATGCGATTTAGTTGTGCATTAAATGTATTCGAAAACCAAAAAAGGGTTTTTTTTAAATACTCATACATCACATTCTGTTAGTTAGATTAATTATTTAATCAAGTGCCACTGTACGTTTGAGTGATACATTGAGAAGCCAATGCGGAGACGCATTTTGTCAATTAATTCCATCTATATTTTCGGAGAAAATAGGACCTTCAAATTCGTTTTTAATTTAACAAATTGTTTAACTAGAGGTTTAAATAATGAAATACTAGAGAGTCCCACCAGGAGCGCCAACATATAAATATCTGATCCTTTATATACATATATGAATGGTTGTTTGCTTGTTGTAAAATCTTTTGGTATTTAGCTATTCAAATTCTGAAGACAATTTTTAATCATTAATCATTGAAAATGTTTTACTAATTTAAATTCACCGATTCCTTTTTAGTCTTTTTAGTATGTCCCGGTAAAGGTCCTTGTAAGAAGTATAAATCTTGCCGAAGTTAGAAGTTAGTTCTCCCTCGTAAGAATAAGTTTGCTTAGAACAGTCATTAATTGTAAATTAAAAACTTGTTAATGCAACTGCTTTGCAAACATCGTTTCATATACGTTCTGATCAAGAGAAATGGTTGTAGTCTTTATTTATTTATCACCAAACCAGCCTTACTTCTTCAATATCAATAGTTACCAAATTAATCATTTTGTAGATTCGAAAACACTCGTTTTTTTAGTTATTTAAATGTTTATATTCTTCACAAAATGATCGATTTATGCACTAGGTTTAATACAAATAAAATAAATAATTTACTAGTACGGATATGCAATACAAGCTATTAAAATTTGTATAACAAGCTTTATTTACATGCCTTCTACGCCTAAGAATGTATACCATATGTTTTGGTCCTATTACAATTAACCTTAATACAAAAGGAACTACGTTTGGATGGATATACATATATCGTTCATAAATAATGCTATACATAGGTTTCTGTTTTTGTTCTGTGTTCTGCATCGCCTTATCTATATCGTACGCATATCGTTGTCTATTCTATTCTGGACCTCGGGTGTCCGATATTGCTGCGCCGGGGCGACGAGAGTTACATTATTGTAGTAGATGTTGTGCATATTGGCAATGGGCGCCGCCATCATGAAGAGCGGATGCGAAATGGCCAGTTCGTAGGTGGTGGGGCTGCTGGGAAGCCCCGAGGCCTGCAGCCCGGCCACATTGGCACCCGTGGCGTAGTGCAGGAAGGGCACATGGGCCCCGGCGTTTATCGTGTGCATCGGCGGCAGGGGATCCTCGGCGCGGCTCGATCGACTGGCGGGCAAGTACTCCTCGGAGGCGGGCGTTGTGGGATACCGGCTGATCCCGCTGCACTCCACCACATCGATGTCCACGCGGTCATCGTCGTCGTCCTCGTCCTCCGAAGGATGTTCCGGCTTGTCGGGCGTGATGAGGCTCTCTATCGTGAAGGATCGCTTGGGTCGCAGACTGAGCGGACCCTCGATTTCGGAACTGGTAAGCGCGGGTAGACTGGAGAGACCCATGTCCGAGAGATTCGTGTGGTCCACACTGGACATGGAGCCGGGCAAAACGTGCGGCAGAGGCACACCCTGGGAGTTGGGCATATGGTTCGTGGTCCGGGGCAGAGGATCCAGCCTCATCGACGGGTTGTTCATATCCAGCGGCGACATGTGCGATGCACTGCCGCCATTACGGGTGGTGAAAAAGAACCTATTGAGGTTCGCCAGGGCCGTGAGCTCCTCGTTTAGCAGATCCTTGTCGTTCTTGTGCAGCTTGAAGCGCTTTCTCCGCCGGAGCAGACTGCCGTTCTCGAACATGTCGAAGGCCTGCGGATGCAGGGCCCAGTAGGCTCCTTTTCCGGGTCTGTCCGGCCGTCGGGGCACCTTTATGAAGCAGTCGTTGAAGCTGAGGTTGTGCCTCAGCGAATTCTGCCAGCGCTGGGTGTTCTTGCGGTAGTACGGAAATCGGTCCGTGATAAACTTGTAAATATCGCTGAGCGGCAGCATTTTCTCCGGCGAACTCCAGATGGCCATGGCCGTCAGCGAAATGTACGAATAGGGGGGCTTCTGTTCGCCGTAGGATTCTCGCGAGGGCCTGGGCATTATTACACAATGTTTGCTTTTGCTTAACACATCACAGTATTACATATTTGTGGGGGCTGGCTTGTAATGGGTTTCTAACACTCTCCTTTAAAGCGCGTAATACTATTTTATTTGCTGGCTGGTATTTCCCTTAATAATATCCTAAATTAGTTGCCTGAGTGCCGCCGAGTATTTGGGAAGAGCACACCCCGTTTCTACCGTCGCTGGAACTAAACACCCTTTGGGGGCTCGGTGGCGATACGACATGACGATTTGGACGAGATAGCGAAGCGACGGCAAACAAGATCGCGCCAACTGTCGGCAATAAACTCTGCGCAAGAACTACGCTCGTTATAAGCTCCGGCGACGACACTGGCTTTAGCACTGGCTTTTACTGGATGTAAAAGCACTCTCACTGAGGCTTCCCCTGCTTTTCAGCCTGGCAAATTACCATCAAAAGCTGAATGCGAATACGAATACGAGTGCGAGTACGTGAGTATTAGTGGTAGTGGCTTTGGCTGTGGCTATGGCCATACTACCAGAGCGAACTTGGGGCGAAGATAGCGATAGAGCGGGAACAAAACAAACGACAACAAACGAAGAACACGGCACACAAAAAATTACTGTTTCAGCAGACTGGCAGACGACGTGCCGGTTATTGTACTAAGTGAGCAATGCCGTCCCGTCCCTGGTCCCCTCACCCTGTTCCCTGGTTCGCGGTCCGCAGTCCCTGGGCCGTACAACCAACCACAGTGAGCAATGCAATCAAAATATAATCACTCACATCATTGCCCCCGTGCTCTCTCCCAATCACCGCGATGCGAACATGCATCATCCCTCTCCCTCCCTCTCCGCCACGGCGAAACTTCAAAGCGGCGAGGAGAGCCAAAGCAAAGAGTCTGAGATTTACTAAACGAATAAACCAGTCTGACCAGGCCGCACTCCGCCGCTCGGGCGAAGAGCTAATGCCCCGCCGGTGGTTGCGGCGGCTGCACTGCCAGAAATGGCATATAGGCTTTTAAGTTTTAACCCTGGAAGTGGGTCTGGAGTCTAGAGCATGCCTTGGTTTCTTTTATCAGTCCTATCCCAATAACAAAGATTAGATAATTGTTTATTCCGCTTTTCCATCATGATCCCAATTTGAAAACATACCCATGGCTATTTGCGTATACGTAATTTTATGAGCTATAACTTATATTGCTTTAAATTTGATAGCCGCAAATAGATAAAATGGTCTAGCTACTACTGTCATAATTTGATTAAAACTAATAGAGGTAAAATCATATAGTCGAACTTCAACCACCAAAGCTTCCCTTAACTAAAAGTTTTAAAAAACTCGACTAGAGTTAATAATAATACCAAGGAGATATTCAATTATATCACTTCAAGTTCTCTAAAATTTATTCGCTATAAAATAAAATATAATTTTAAGCCAAGTTACATCTGGCCACCATTTCTGTGATAGAAGTCTTTAATAATCTTTTGCCTAATACCAAATGGGTAATTGTATAGCTGCCCTGAAAAATATTTTCACAAGTTAAACTTCCACAACTCAAACTTAAAACTCAAAGTCTTCATAACTATGTTTTTATTTTTGACAGTTTTCGGTTTGATACACATTATAAGCTTTACACAATATATTCACAATAGATTTCTTTCTGTGGTCTTTGATGAATTCAACCCACTCTATTTTTTGTACTGTATCAGGGGAGTATCTCGTCGGTTTTATTTAGCTTTGCCTTTGCAGTCGCCGTTGCCTCAGCTCCGCTCCGGACAAAAGAGCAGCCGCCCGGCAGCTGGTTCTGGCCATGGCTGGGACTCTGCCCGCGACTGCGACTGCGACTTCGACTCCGACTCCGAGTCTCGGGCTCTGGCTCTGGCTAACGGCCCAATGCGAGAGAGGTGTTGAAAAAGAAAATTACAACCACTTTACCGATTTACTGATTTTACGTTTTCATAATCTTGTTAGTTAATTTGCCTGCTTGGGACTCGGCCATGATTCCACAGAACGTAAAAGCCAAAGCACATTGCCACCGCATTCGGCGAACGTGTGGGTTTGGGCCTGTGTTTTTGTGTTTTGGTATTATGGTATTATGGGCTGCTCTGCGATTTCGCGAGAGTCGATTTAACACTAGGATGGATAATTGTCTTTAATAGTGCGCTTGATAGACCAGCAAATCGCAAGCCGCTGGATGGGTGTATTAAATCGCATTAACTATTAATGAGTCTGCATTCTTCCCGTTTCCAAGTGTAAATTAATGAAATACGGGTGGCGCGAACAAAAATGAGTAGTTATAATTGAATTGTAATCACTTTAAATGTCAATGGGTTGGCCTTTATTGTGATTTAAAATATATATCAATAATATATGGGAAAAATTAAGTTAAACTAACAAAAAACAAGAAAGGAAAACAAATGTTGGCAAGCCAAAGTTTATATAGACTTGCAGCTTTTACAAAAATTATATATTTTTTATTTCGATTTATATGTCTACATGATTAAAAACTATTTTTCGATAGATCCTGTGGCAGCGATATGAAATAGTAGTCCCATTTTTATAATATTGTAACTGTAATTATGAAATTGCTGTAATATATCCGTATAAGTTTAAAAACAAGGAAATTACACATATTTGTTTTTATTATTCCGATTGTTTCTAAGAGAGCTATATGATATAGTCGCCCAATTCGTTCTTACTTATATACTACCTGGAAAAAAAGAAGAATTTTGGGACATTTAAATAGCTCTTGAAACGGACCGACGGACATGTCTAGATTGACTCTCCTGGTGATGCTGATCGAGAATAAATATACATATATATCCTTCTGCATTCCAAACTTTTGACTTCAATCAGAATACAAATTTTATAAGGTGATCTATGAAGTATTCTCATCAGTACAAAAACAATTCAATAAAATGTTCCTACTACATTACGTATACGACGTGGTTGCCCTTAGAAACCAAGTCGTATACGTTATGTAGTTTTATTATATTCAAAAAATATGTGAAGTATTAATTAAATAACATTACTTGTTAAACCGATTTTTAAAAGATAGTAAATGTATGCCTTAAAATCCCATACATCTCTCCTAGGTAAAGCTATAGTTAATTATACCCAAATGCCCCGTAACGGATATTGCAGTTAATTAAGAATTTATTTATCTGTTTATAAATAACAATCGCATTTGGCCATAATTGTGCCGTTCATAGCGATAATTAGGTGCTCGGCGAGCGAAGGTTAACAGCGATGTGCCGCTGTGGCGGAGCAGCACTTGAAGGGCGGCAAACTGGCCCGAACAGAGAGAGAATGGAATGGATATGGGATATGGGCACTACAGTACGGGTATGGAATTTCGAATGGAGTGAGATTCATACACTAAAGCGGGATGGCACGACGACGCTATCTGACATCTCGCTCCCTTGCTTGTCTATACGAAAAAAACCTAGGACGGGATTGGCCATTGCTCAAAATACATTTGTTGGGGCGGAGCCTAATGCCCATTGTAATAAAATTGTATATTTTAATTCAAGTGGACATATGAGTATGCCATCGGTAGCACTTCCGATTAACCATTAACGAGTTTTAAATATCCACAAAAATTCAATCAGCGCGTAAAATTACATGCTATAAATAATAAAATTACCGCAATATGCGTTGTCAGGCATTTTCACAACGACATTACATATAAATATGTACTTTGCATAATTTATATAATTACAAATGTACATATTGCGAGTAGTTCTCCTTTGAAATGGGTTTATTATTGCAGTTATACCGCTTATTGCTTATGCAAGTGTGACATTAATTGCGCGCTCGCGGCCATACTGCATTTTAATAATGGAGTATCCTCCATTGCATTTTTTTGTTCCTATCCAAATGAACTTCATCCCTAGTGACTAAAATAGTAAACACAACATTTTATGAGCTTTAGCAACCATTCTGAATCCTAAATACATATTTTTTAACGGCTCTCCCCATATTTAATAAATGTATCTTAATACATAAACATAACATGTATAATTTGGAATAATCATAAAGAGTTTAACTTTTTAAAGAGGAGAAGTAAACCATATATTTTTCAGCTTAGCATAAACCATAAAAAAAACTTCTTAATACCATGATAAGAAAATATTTAAACTTAAAAAATTCATAATTAAAAATAATTCTATAAAACGCCATATACATACATTGAAACCAAAAAAAACGAGCAAAAGACAGGGTTATCCTGATCAAGAATGTACATATGTACGAATATGTATCCTATACTGCTTTGAAAAAATTGTAACTAAAATTATAATAACCTCTCCAAGGGTATAATAAGTCATTTGCACAATGGATAGATAAAACAGAAAAATAGTAGTAAAATAGTATTAGTAGTGTTTAATTAATTCAAAATGGCCTCCCAAAATCATAAGACTGGTCCTAATCAAGAGCGTTTTTAACGTGATCGGTTATAAAAGATTTATCACGCTTAGACGGACAGTCTATATCGCTTTGGCTGTTTATTCTGGTTGTTCACATTAAATATTTTTAACAACACGAAATTAATGGGTATATCGAATTAAAAATTGATAATATCTCTATTTTTTAAAACAAATGGCTGATTTCAATCGCTTCTAAAGCCAAGTAAATCGCATTAATAAAAGCCAATATACGGGAAATAATGGTTAGTCATAAAAATGACCCTCATAGTTATAAATGTTAAAACAAACAAAACCGTTAAAACAAAGAAAAACAAATTGATAACACCTAAAGATTGATAACAACACCTAAATAATGTTGAAATTGTTTTAGACAACTCGTAAATGTTTTTCGTCTTTAAAAAAGATTAAAACGTGCCTTTATAATTTTATCCATAAATTTTAGTCAATTTCCTGGTTGTGATAGCATGAGAACAAACACCTTTTCTCAGAGTTCAGGACGTTCTGCCCTACTTTTGATCTGCAATATACAGTCTATTCAATTTAACCGTGAATCTTATTTAAAATTTATTTAAAAACCATCAACTGAAACGTGAATAGGCGTTCAAAATGTGCTAGCGTGACAAATGGCAAACATAAATTTACATTTTACCCAGAACCATATTTTTAATAAAATTATAGCCGCCGAGGTTTGCTCAATCAAACGCTGATACACACAAACATAGTGTAACAACAGATACAATCACAACAAATTTCACGCCAAACAATTACAACGCATTAGAAGAATTTTGTTAACAGAGGGATGGTCAAGGTATTTAACCCGCAACCATAAATCTTTTTATATTTGCCTGTGGTTGTTGCTACTTGTGCTCAGTACCCACCCAGTAGGTTTGACATTTGCCTTGTAGATGCGTAATAATCAGGACATCCGACAAACACAAAGTTACGCTTTAACTCCATTCGCTCCGGTATACGGTTAACAGTTGTTACAATCATCCATTTAATGTTGAACAGCTCCGAAACGGAAACCAATGAAAATAAACATTAATCCGTAAAATCAAAACATACCCCCGACTCAAACTAAAAATCTGTTTTTCGCTTTGCTGACAAAAATGACTTTTACATAATCCATTTTTCTTCATAACATTTGCAGCTGCAAATCCCAATAATAGCCTCCCAACCAATTCACTATAGATTTATTGAAAATCTCGTTTTACCCCCACAAAGACTATTATTAAAATGAATTAATAACCTCTTACGTATGTTTTCTCCGTTTGGGTAAGACTTCACCATCTTTGAACAATTTAAAAACCCAAATTGGCCAATGATTATTATCATTAGTCTAAAATATCAAAGAAAAAACAATCAAAATTTGAAAAAATTAAATCTTTGTTATTAATATTGATGGATAGCACGAATCAATTTATGTATAAGTTTGTTGACTAGATCTTTCCATGTCTAATAAAGAATTAGATTTAATTAGTTGTCTAATGTTTGAGATCACCCACCAATTTTTTAAGATTAATGTTCGAACATGTATAGTTAGAAGTTTAAAAGCTCTTTAAAAATACAGAAATAGTTTCAAACAGGCTAGGTTATTAAAACCCATTCATTATAAACTTTAAACTATTCTTCTAAGAACAAATTATATTTTTAAATAGACTTGCTGTAGTAGCAACACAACCTATGGTCGGAATATATTTTGCGAATATCTTTTGAGAGATAAGATTTGAATGATTGTTAGCAAACACAACTTAAAATTGAATTGTACTTTTACACGCCTTTTCAATTTGTTATGCCCAAAGAAGCATCATCAAGGAGGCCGCACAAATATAAAAGGTAATACTTCTGTTTGTTTATTTATGGACCATCTTTTTCAAATAACAATGTGCTATGCTGGAGTATATTTAATTTAATATCCGACGTTAGCCGGCTAATGCACCACCTGTCCAACTGAGCGTAACAATGCCTCAAGAAGTAGTTTACATTAAATGAAACCCATAAATTAAAAAAGGAAACTGCTGTGCTATGTGTCAGAACCGTAATTAGAGATATTGGCTTTAAATAATCGAGCGGCACTCATTTGTTCACTTTTTACTCGCCGACAACGCAGCGGCACGCCTGTGTTTAAGATCGAACCACAGAAAAGGTGTTAGAAAAGGGCGATCGGTAAAAAGGCAAAAAGGCACAAACGAATTCTCGTTTTCTCACATATGGGTACGGCTGTGTGTCCGAGTGCTCATCCCCTTTATTGTTCCATGGGATCAAGTTGTATGTGGTCCAAACGGAGCGAAATCGCATATTAGTATACGAGTTTCCATGCTCCGGCCTGCTGATCATCGGCATTACCAGTAATAGGCTGCCAGGTCCAACAGCCTGTGCAGGCAGGCTATTTAGGAGAATGCGTTCCATCATTAACATCAGACAGCTGTTAAATGATAGACAGAATTAGTATAAACACATTTAATTATATGGTTGGTGTTGTCAGGTGTTTTACACCTTATTAGATCGTGTTAACCTTTGATCTAACTAACTGATATGGAACGGCGGATGCAGACCCAATGCTGTTCCTAAAACCGTTTGGCTAAGCCGGCAACAATGAAACAATTGTGCCGTCGTATTTATTATTTTGATTATTACCGGAATATTTACTTTTATAAATGGTATATGAATTTAACGTTTTTAATAGTTAACCAATAAAACGAAATTGAAGTCTAAAGATGTGCAGATTAGATATTAAAAGTTTGTAATGAAAAACTCTTTATTAATAATTGATCTTAATTTATTTATATTTTCTTGATGCAATTGTAGTTTTTAAGCAAAAGAAGAAATATAAACATATTTTGGATTGTAAATGGAAATGGCAAAAATGGGAAATCACAAAGCTTTCTCTGTTATAGTTAAAATAAAGTAATGGTTGTATTCGATTGGATTTACTTCAATTTATTTTCTAAATATATAATTTTGCTTTTTGAACTATTACGATTTGAAAAATGTTGTATATTAACAATACAAACTTATATTGGCTAAAAAAGTTTATTTGCCTTCTGAGGCAAACTGTGGCTTCCACAAAGCTTCATAAATTAAAAGGGCGGAAGGGGGCGTGGTCGAAATTTAAAACACCCCTTTTCTGGGCATGAAAGCCGTTTGTTATCGGCAAATATGTTGGGTATAAATATTTAAGCATAAAAGAAATCATCAACAGTCTTTTTACCACTGCTAATAAGTTAAGTTGCTGGATGCAAAAGGACCGACGGTTTAATGCTAAGCACTGATATTAGCCTTTAAAGAGGGGGATAATACAAATAGATTACAAAATTTGAGATTTGTTTTTTTATTTATGTTTAAAAACAAGTAAATTGCCGAATTATAAAAACAGAAGTGTCGCCATTTAACATAAGAAATTGTCTATCACAAAATCGTGCAAAGCCACAAACTATTAATCCATGCAGAGAGTGCTTTAGTTTTGGTTAACGCAGTGAAGAAGATATTTCCGACCCTATAAAGTTTTTCAAATTCTTATTCAGCTTGTTGATATAGCCATGTTTGTTAAGGTCAAATTAACTGTGTTTAAAGAAATGTTTGTACTTCTGGCTGTTTTTGTCAAATATAAATAATTTATCCCATATTTCAACCGATCACTTAAGTTCTGACGATATTGGAGTACTATAACATAAAACTTGCCATATCGTATTTTAATATTTTTTTGGAAATTTTATAACGAATTCAACGAGGTATGGCATTCCATCGTGTGACTATTATTTCCCATGGTTTTTATCAAAAAACGAAAATAAAAGTTGATTTTTCCGGATCCTCCGGATTTTGCCATTTTTCATAAGGGGTTAGTTCATCATTTTTGGCGAAAAATCGACCAAAATGAATTTTTTTAGCTGTGAGCGCCAATCGATCGGAAATTTTATAACGAATTCAACGAGGTATGGCATTACATCGTGCGACCATTATTTCCCATAGTTTTGATCAAAAAACCGCAAGAAAAGTTGATTTTTCCGGATCCTCCGGATTTTGCCATTTTTCATAAGGGGTTAGTTCATCATTTTTGGCGAAAAATCGACCAAAATGAATTTTTTTAGCTGTGAATGCCAATCGATTGGAAATTTTATAACGAATTCAACGAGGTATGGCATTCCATCGTGCGACCATTACTTCCCATGGCTTTGATCAAAAAACCGCAATAAAAGTTGATTTTTCCGGATCCTCCGGATATTGCCATTTTTCATAAGGGGTTAGTTTATCTTTTTTGGCGAAAAATCGACCAAAATGGATTTTTTTAGCTGTGAACGCCAATCGATCGGAAATTTTATAACGAATTCAACGAGGTATGGCATTCCATCGTGCGACCATTATTTCCCATGGTTTTGATCAAAAAACCGAAATAAAAGTCGACTTTTCCGGATCCTCCGGATTTTGCTATTTTTCATAAGGGGTTAGTTCATCTTTTTTTGGCGAAAAATCGGCCAAAATGAAATTTTTTAGCTGTGAATGCCAATCGATTGGATATTTTATAACGAATTCAACGTGGTATGGCATTTTATCGTGCGACCATTATTTCCCATGGTTTTGATGAAAAATCCGCAATAAAAGTTGACTTTTCCGGATCCTCCGGATTTTGCCATTTTTCATAAGGGGTTAGTTCATCATTTTTGGCGAAAAATCGACCAAAATGAATTTGTTTAGCTGTGAATGCCAATCGATTGGAAATTTTATAACGAATTCAACGAGGTATGGCATTCCATCGTGCGACCATTATTTCCCATGGTTTTGATCAAAAAACCGCAATTAAAGTTGATTTTTCCGGATCCTCCGGATATTGCCATTTTTCATAAGGGGTTAGTTTATCTTTTTTGGCGAAAAATCGACCAAAATGGATTTTTTTAGCTGTGAACGCCAATCGATCGGAAATTTTATAACGAATTCAACGAGGTATGGCATTCCATTGTGCGACCATTATTTCCCATGGTTTTGATCAAAAAACCGAAATAAAAGTCGACTTTTCCGGATCCTCCGGATTTTGCTATTTTCATAAGGGGTTAGTTCATCTTTTTTGGCGAAAAATCGGCCAAAATGAAATTTTTTAGCTGTGAATGCCAATCGATTGGATATTTTATAACGAATTCAACGTGGTATGGCATTTTATCGTGCGACCATTATTTCCCATGGTTTTGATGAAAAATCCGCAATAAAAGTTGACTTTTCCGGATCCTCCGGATTTTGCCATTTTTCATAAGGGGTTAGTTCATCATTTTTTGCGAAAAATCGACCAAAATAAACTTTTTAGCTGTGAATGCCAATCGATTGGAAATTTTATAACGAATTCAATAAGGTATGGCATTCCAATGTGTGACCATTATTTCTCACGGTTTTGATAAAAAAAGCGAAATAAAAGTGGATTTTGGGCATACAAATAAAAGTGTTTAACGGCTTTTTTGTTTTTTGTAACCTAGACAAAATATGACGAATGGCCGTCTAATATTTAAGGGACTTTAACTGAATTTGTCCAACCTTTTCAAATTATGACGAGCTGTAGCATATGTGTACACGAACCACGAATCTATATAATTTGTTTCTGGAGTAAATTGTCGAATTAGTTTTGAAAGGTAGTCTAATTAATCAGGCGTGTGTCCGTTATTATAAATATAAAAGTAAATACAAAAATATTATAGTGAAAAAGAAGGCATTTATTTAACTTAAATTTCCTCGCTCTCTTTTTATTTGCCGCAGAAAGATTCCTAAACGTCCGTGTCCTTACTTATTATTCCCGGATCGTTAGAGAAAATAAGCCTCTTCTGCGACGTATTCATATATGGTCGGTTTATCCATTCCGTGTCAGCCGCCTTTATATTCTCCAGCGTTCCAAGTTTAATTTGATACAGCTTCAGAGAGAATCTTGGTCCCACTTCGCTGAGCTCCAATTCCTTGTTCACATATTTGTACTGATGATGTCTAAATATAATCGAATCGTTGTGGTTTAGGAAGGACATTACTCTTTGGGAATTTTCCTTCGGCACTGGGAACAAGTGTTTAAGTATCTTGACAGTTCTCAAACCGATGGGCGTTTTGAAGTTATTAAAAATTAAATGTGGCTTTTGCTCGCTCATATGTCCGATATCGGGAATATCATGACGCATTACAACATCGGATATGTTGAAGAAGGCAGTTGGGCCATAGGGAAGATGACAAACCACAAGGCTGTCCGGTGTACCACGATGCTCGTGAACAATTAGGAAATCGGTTACATTATTGGCACGACAGGCATGCATTAAAGTAGGCAGCTGGTAGTTGCCTCTGTTCATCTGTTGGGCATTGGGGAATATCAGCCGAAGTTCCTTCATAAACATTTTCAATCTGGACGAGGGGTTGTGCGAGGTGGTTAGCATTATTTTCGGATCTTCGCATCCAGCATAGTGATATTCATCGTTAACAGTGCGGTCGTCGACACCTGAAATAAAAACGATTTAATATTATGAGGAATATTTACGTTTACAGATACAATCGAGTTAAACAGATAAGAGAAGCTTTTATCCTATGATAAAAAAGCGTAAGTTTTTTGAGTGCATTTCCTGGATTAAGACAACTGTGTTTCAAATTCGTTTTAAATTGTGTTTTTGTGCTTACATTTTTTTTAATCAAATTCTTGATAAAATGACCCTATATTTTGTACCCATTAAATTTCGTTCACTAAGAAAAGAATATACTAATATATGCAAAAGGTACACTAACAGTAGGTTTTAAACTGAGAAAACGATTATATACGTTTTGAACACGAAAAACGAACTTGTTAAATTTAACGCAGATCGACTGTATGATATATAGACTGAACAATAAATAAAATATTTAAATTCTGATAACCATATTATGAGTGCAGAGTACAATTGCAATAAAATCAACACCTTTTGATCACGCAAAGGAAATTGCTACATATATAAAACTTGTTAGCCCTAAACTCGTCTTGTTAATTAAGAGTCGTGAATGGTGGTTTTATATTCCTCTTTTTCCTTGTTTGCTGGATTTTCCTATAAACATATGGTACCAATTTGGGATTATTAAAACAACACTTATCGGGTTACTAAAAATAAATGAATAATGTGCAATATTTTTACCATCATCAACATATTTCAGAGATTTGTAGGCCGTCAGACTTTTCTTTACATTTTTGGAACCAATTGACTTGTTTTCATTGATGCTTTGAACAACGGTCTCCTGTATTTTTTGCTTGGACTTAAGGCGCTCGGTAAGGGCTTTATTATATAAATATTCCCTTCGTTGTCTGGCTTGTTTTCTCAACATTTTTAATTGTTATTATTTTTGGCCTGCACGTGTACGGTTGAAAATAAATGAAAACAATGCCCATACGACTTGTTATCGATAACCTTTCGACTGCTGCTAATGAAACAATTGGAAAAGAAACACGGTGTAAAATTATATACCCGTTTTAAATATTTTAAAATTTTGAATAATGTTGTAATATTAGATATAAATATTATTAATTTGTAATAAGGTTTTTGTTAAATTAATTTCTAATTTACATAATCATTTTCTGATACACTCTAGGATTTTTCAATATATCCATTTTAGTTTGACTATTTACGATGCCAGATTTTTAGAGTTAAAAAAAGTATTCTTTATTTTGATAGCAGGAGATTTCATTAGGTATAGACCAATAAATTGATCGAATGTATCTCAATGTTCGAACTTCAAATTTATTAAATCCACTCTTGACGCTATCTTGACTCATACAAAAATATTTATTGCTGTTTATAAATGTGCTAGGTGCATAGAGTTTTGCCCATTTCTTTCAATATTGTGCATTTACCATGATTTTATTTAGTCAAACTAAGCAGTACCAATTCCTTTATTGAGTGAACTTAAGGGATGTGTAAATAGTTTTTCTGTTGATGGGGAAAATTATGGCATCTTCGACTACCAACACAGAAAACATAAACATTTTGCGGCTAAAACGTTGCTTGCGCAAAATCTTAAAATGGTAAATAAAAGTTAAAAGGTTGTTTTAGAAAGACAACTTCTAGTAAAGAGCCTTAAAGTGCCTTATAGTAAAAACCTAATTTTTTAATATTTTAGCAACATCTCCACATGTGTCTGCTCTGCTTAATTGCATTAGCAATACTTTCCTATTTCGTTCATCAAAAACCTTCGTGGGTCACGGATTATAAAGGAAAGGTAGTCAGCCCTAATGAAGCGTGAGTATTAACAGATCAGTATTAATAAGGTACTTTCTTATCTTTATTTACTCCTAGTAATGTTTGTTTACGGTCAACTATTACTTTTATAAAATGCAGTTCAATAACAAAGAAATGGGCCATAGTTTTATAGTTTTGTATAATCTGGTTGTTATAGTTACATTACCGGTCGACAAAACTATACATAAGTAGCTTGTTTATTTAAAACACAGTACCTTAAATAACTAAAATATTTTTTTTTAAAATAAAGTTTGGAAAAGTTATATCTTTAAGATGGTATGGATGGATATTGCTTATATGATTAACAAGTCGAATCATTTTCACTTTAACTTTCTTAATCTCGCCTAAAAAACCAATTTACTTTGCAGACAGCTTTGGAGATCCCGAAGCCCCCTTTATATCGTGGTGGTATGCTGCGGCCAAAGAGTCCAGGAGACTCTTGTTATGATCAAATCAGCTATTTTATTTAACTACGACGAAGAGTATCTAAAATTTGTCATTTTTACTGAAGATGGAAAAGGTGAGGAGTTCAGGGAAAAGTTGACAGACTGGCGTGACATCAAGCCATTCACATTCGACTTTGAGATTTTGCCATTAAAGTTTCCTAGTGGCAATGAAGTCGAATGGAAAAATCTATTTAAGCCTTGTGCAGCTCAACGTTTGTTTTTGCCGGTAAGTGTATTTTATATATGTAGATCAACCATTTTAATTACCAATAAACTCCTTTTGTTCTAGTCGTTGTTAACGAATGTGGACTCTTTGCTGTATGTCGACACGGATATATTGTTTCTATCACCTATCTCCGACATCTGGCGATTCTTCAAAAAGTTCAATGAGACTCAAATGTCCGCATTGACGCCCGAACATGAGAACGAAAATATCGGATGGTACAACCGATTTGCAAGACATCCTTTCTACGGTCGACTTGGAGTCAACTCCGGCGTTATGCTAATGAATCTCACACGGATGAGAGAAATGAAATGGGAACAACATATCTTGTCTATTCATAAGGAGTACAAGCTACGTATTATTTGGGGGGATCAAGACATCATTAACATACTATTTTATTATCATCCTGATAAGCTGTACATCATGCCATGCGAATACAACTACCGTCCAGATCACTGCATGTATATGAGCATTTGCAACATGACTCACGCTGGCGTTAAAGTTATCCACGGAAATCGCGGGTACTTCCACTCAGATAGGCAACCGCTCTTTAAGTCTATTTACGAGGCTATGGAGAATTATCAATTGGGTTCTAATGCCAACACCGATTTTTTGGTGCCATTGCATGCAGCACTCAGTATACCATCCGTCAATGACTCAAGCTGTGGAAAGATATCAAATGATGTGTTAAAAGTGGCGAATACAGTTATAAGTAATAGGTACAGGGACGTTTAGCGCTTAAACATACTTATAATGTAATATAGTATTTTAGTGTATTATTAGAAAATGTAGCAATAGCATTTATATCGAAATATAGATTAGTAATAGTTTAAAATACTTTCGAATGTTTTATATATACGCAGTTTAAACGTATGTCTTACAAACAACTTAACTCGAATATCACATTTTAGAATGATCCTTACCTCTTAAAATTCGTAAGTAATGACCAAAGCGGTCAAGTTTAAAATAAACAGAACACGTACATTTAAATGAAACTTTAACTTTTATTTTCGATTGCATGGTATGTAACAAAGACACTTTGTATTAACGCGGCTTAGCTAGGCAATAAATAAGTTCGTGTATTTTCATACAGCATTGACTATGAACACAGGCATGTATTTTCTAAATTTGATTTGATCCACGGAATGAATTTGCTCACTCTTGAGTAAACACCCGGGTATCCTTCGCGGCCGCATCCGACGCCCCAGGAAACAATTCCGACGATAAAATACTTAACTCCATTAGATAACAACAGCGGTCCTCCACTATCGCCTTGGCATGAATCCATACTCGGTCTGCCCGCGCACAACATCGATGAGGTAATTCGGGTACTTTTGTATTTTTGATTACGGCATTCCGTGATGGACATAATTGGAACCTTCACTTGATTAACAATGGACGGTAGCTCTCCGCCTTCGGACGTGCGTCCCCAGCCAACAACTGTTCCAATTCGGCCTGGAAAAATTGAAAATTGATATAGAGAACTATAAGATCGCATAATCCTATAAAAGGGACCTGGGTATTAGGATTCCCAAGAGTGATTCATAATTAATTTTATATTTAGGGAATACGTACCTGCAGGATCGTAATTAAACCGTGGAAGACAAACAGGCTTTATTATTTTCGAAAACGAAATGGGTTTGCGGAGTCTTAACAGAGCAATATCATTGTTGTAGGTATCTGGGTCAAAGCTTTTATGTTTTATTACGGCTGTGACAGCCCGCTGAATGGCCTGAGACTCGGAAGTAATTTCTTGATCGTGATCTCCAAAAATAATTCTTATTTTCGATTTTCTTAGTTTTTTCACACAGTGAGCGGCGGACAACACGTAATCCTTGGTTAGCAACGAACCACCGCAATGAAATTTTCCATCATAAACGATTCTCGCCATCCAGGGATATTGGTTTACTCCGGTTGGTTTTCCACCAACTATTCTTATTTCTTCATTGGAAAAACCACAGTCTGTAAAAGTGAAATTAAATAGGTTAACGACATGTTAAATGGGTCAATCATATGATTGTTGACCAAAGCAAATCAAATTATAACAAAATTTTAAAAGTTTACGTACCGCAATCACAATTTTTGAGACTGGAATTCTCAGAGTACTCAACATCGTCTTCTGTATCCGAAAGTCCGAAAGCATTTGATACTCCCGAACTTATGCGAAAAATAGTGTCAAATAGAAATTTACTAGTTCGTTTACTTTGGCCCGTATGAATTGTGTTTATAACTGCAGACTCATTAAGACCTTTTGAATATTCCAAGCACATAAGACTCGAAAAATTCATCGTCAACATCCCAAATAAGAATATATATTTTAAATTCATGTTCACGAATTAGATATCATTGTAACAATGGGATATTTTTGTTGATATGGGAAACTTGATCAATAAATTAACAAAATCAATACATTTTTATATAAATCAAAACATTAGTAAGTCTAAAACGTTATTATTGCAGTTCTTAAAAAAAAAGTTAACAAATTTTCTGTAAATACGGCCTAAGAATAAATAAAAGTGTGTAACTAATTAATGTAACATAAAATATGTACTAAAGTTGAGCATTATGTAGCGTACGAATCGCTTAACCTTTATACAAAACGTGAGAATTAATCACAAGTGTGGCCGAATATTCAAATGGCTACCTGTTCGTTTCACTAGGTCACTTTCATGGTCATAATATGTCAGCTGTTTTAAGACTATTTTTATGTTTAGAAAACCAGGCAGTATATAGACATTTAAATTTGTAATATTTCTTTGATAAAACAGGAGTTTTGATTTATTTGAAAATTTACAATAACTGTTTGAGCACTGTAAAATCAGAAAAAGTTTAGAAAGCGAGTATTACAGTATTTATAGTAAGAAACTACAAATTTTATGTTAATACTTTGATTTAGTTATTTTTTAAAATGACTCAAGGGTTAAATATATTTATATTGATATCAATGATTTTTATAGCTGATTAGACCACAAAAGTATTAAATGAAATAATTATAAAAAAAATAATTGATTTGTCACTATTTGTGACAAAAGTAATAAACTTCATACAAAGGAAACTACATTTTGGATACTTTTATTCATTCAATGATTTTAGATGGCAAAGTAATAATTTTAAAGTCAAACCCTCAAAAATCTGCGATGCTTTTTAATAGTAAAACTCTCTCATACTAAACTATATTTTTGTTTCATATTTTAGTATCCTATGAGTCCCCTTCGATTGTTCATTAAAATATAACAAAAGCGAATATCAGTGTTTTAACAGTAACATTTTAATTTTTATCTGTGCAAGTTTTTTGTTCTCCAATCGTACAAATCATCTACACTGCAGTCTTCCTCACTTGAACTTAATTCGGGGTCTATTTCTACTTTGGGGTTAACTTTCCGCTTTTTATTCAAGAGCAATGTTTTCTGATCATTTATTTTGATGAATCTTTTCCAATTATCAATCTGTTCGTCTATTTCCTTGATGTGCCTCTTGAGATTGATGTCTTCCTGCTCGTCGGCTACGATAACACTGGATTCTGTGGCAGCTCTCTTAATCTCCTGTTGAAAGCGCTGCCATTCCTCGTCCTGAAGACGAGCGGCTTCAGATTTGCTGGTTTTATCCTCGTCAAAGAACTTTTCTGGCAATTTTTCGGAAACAGATTCAATAGCTGGCTTGCTGTTCGTGTTTGTATGAGAGGGTTTCTCTTGAATGATAGGAGGATTCTTTTCCAGCCCCGTCTTTGGAGTTTTATCTTGGTGAGTGCTGGATTGGATGACCAGAGGGGGAGCAATAGAAGATTTGGCTGACGGTTCCTTGGGGCTAGTAGTAGTAACAGGCTTTTCTATCTTATTCTGCTTGGCTTGATCAACATTCAATTTGTGTTGCTTCGAGTTGATGTGCACCTTCCAAACGCTGGGCTTGATGGGAATCCTGCAAATTATACAAGTCAAGGTTCCTGAGGAGTCATACGTATAGTTTATGTTAAGGAAACCATGTAGATAGAAGTTTAATTGAAAAGGTTGGTCATTAATATTCAAGTACTAAATAGGTTTATATATATCAAAAGGTAAAGCAAACAAAAATCTATGCACCACGTTGTTCTTATAATCAGGGCTTATTATTCCACGACTTAATATTGCAATATACAAAAATGAATTACTCTAATTAAGAATATATAATAATAATATATATGTACATATTTAACTAAAAAATTGCTTATATTAATAGACCAACAAATAGTTTAGTAAACACCGGCTAAAAAGTAAAAACAATATCACTCTTGAAGTTTTGAAAAGGATATTTTGCCAAGGGTGAACACACAGTAACATCTGGCTTTTTGGAGACGCTTGGTTTCTTTGGTAAACGTTTAACATTTCCATTATTCATGTTGATTTTTAATTTTGTTTTTATTCGGCGACTTTCCAGGGCATCGAATGGGAACGAGTTAACTGAACTAGTTTATTTCATGACTTTGTTGTTCCGTTCCTAACTAGAGATGGTAGAACTAACAATTATTTTAAATGTTTTAAACGTTACATACGGAATTGGAGTGGATTCAAACGAAATGGAAAGAATATACTATAAATTAGTTAAATAAATATTAAATTGACTTGAAATAATACAATTATTATTTAAGGCCAGTAAAATACTATTCAATTGCAATCTTATGAAATCCGGAAAACAACTTTTGAAAGATGTTTACAAAATAAATAATTCTGTTAAAATCTATAGGAATATAAAACATACTCACATAAAGAGGTTCCCCAGATCACATAATAAATTAAAATTTTAGGCAAACTAAAAAAATTAAAAATCCTGCCGTGACGTTGCACCTTGACTTTTAATCGATTGCACTATCGATAACCAACCTACATACGAGTTGGCAGTCTACCCGGCAATTTTTTTAGACTACGTGTCTAAGCAAAGAATGTGTCGTTGCGTTTCATATCGGCTATAATTTTCGAGTTACCGGCTGGAATAGGGACATGAATCGGACGCCCAAGATGCTGAACAGCAAGGTGGCTGGCTACAGCAGCCTGATAACTTTCGCCATCTTGTTAATTGCCTGGCTGGCCGGGTTTTCCTCTCGCCTCTTCGCCGTAATCCGCTTCGAGTCGATAATCCATGAGTTTGATCCGTGGTTCAACTACCGGGCCACCGCCTACATGGTACAGAACGGTTGGTACAACTTCCTCAACTGGTTCGACGAGCGGGCCTGGTATCCGCTGGGCAGGATTGTCGGCGGCACGGTGTACCCGGGCCTGATGATTACCTCCGGCGGAATCCACTGGCTGCTGCACGTCCTCAACATCCCGGTGCACATTCGTGACATCTGCGTGTTCCTGGCACCCGTCTTCAGCGGCCTGACCTCCATCTCCACATATCTGCTGACCAAGGAGCTGTGGTCGGCGGGCGCCGGCCTCTTCGCCGCCAGCTTCATCGCCATCGTGCCCGGCTACATCAGCAGATCGGTTGCCGGATCGTATGACAACGAGGGCATTGCCATATTTGCCCTGCAGTTCACATACTTCCTGTGGGTGCGCTCCGTTAAAACGGGATCCGTTTTCTGGTCCGCCGCCGCTGCCTTGTCCTACTTCTACATGGTGTCCGCCTGGGGTGGCTACGTGTTCATCATAAACCTGATCCCGCTGCACGTCTTCGTGCTGCTCATTATGGGCCGCTACTCTCCGCGCCTGCTGACCAGCTACAGCACCTTCTACATCCTGGGACTGCTCTTCTCCATGCAGATCCCCTTCGTGGGATTCCAACCGATACGCACCAGCGAGCACATGGCTGCAATGGGTGTTTTTGTGCTCCTAATGGCCGTGGCAACCTTGCGTCATCTGCAGTCTGTGCTGTCGCGACACGAGTTCCGAAAGCTGTTCATCGTCGGTGGATTGCTGGTGGGCGTTGCTGTCTTTGTGGCCGTCGTGGTGCTCACCATGCTGGGTGTTGTGGCCCCGTGGAGCGGACGTTTCTACTCGCTGTGGGACACTGGCTACGCCAAGATCCACATTCCCATCATTGCCTCCGTGTCGGAGCATCAGCCAACGACCTGGTTCTCGTTCTTCTTTGATCTGCACATCCTGGTGTGCGCTTTCCCTGTCGGAGTGTGGTATTGCATTAAGCAGATCAACGATGAGCGCGTCTTCGTGGTATTGTACGCCATCAGTGCGGTATACTTTGCTGGCGTGATGGTGCGTTTGATGCTGACCCTTACGCCTGTGGTGTGCATGCTGGCTGGAGTGGCCTTTTCGGGTCTGTTGGATGTTTTCCTGCAAGAGGATTCGTCGAAGCGAATGGGCACAGCCATAAGTACGACCACCGAAGTTGATGAAGCCGAGGATTCCAATGAGAAGAAGACTCTGTATGATAAGGTTAGTCATTGTGGTAACATATTTCTTGGGTTTGGTTTCACAAACACCCATTTGCAGGCTGGAAAACTGAAGCACCGGACCAAACATGATGCCCAGCAGGACACTGGAATCAGCTCAAATCTGAAAAGTATTGTTATTTTGGCCGTTCTAATGCTTCTGATGATGTTCGCTGTTCACTGCACCTGGGTAACCAGCAATGCCTACTCCAGCCCCTCGATTGTGCTGGCTTTCCATAACAGCCAAGATGGGTAAGTAAATATTAATATGTTGTATATTGTACTTTCTAACCTTTTCTCCTTCAGGTCTCGGAACATTTTGGACGATTTCAGGGAGGCTTATTACTGGCTTTCCCAGAACACCGCTGATGATGCCCGAGTTATGTCGTGGTGGGACTACGGATACCAGATAGCAGGCATGGCAAACAGAACAACTCTAGTGGACAATAATACGTGGAACAATAGTCACATAGCGCTTGTTGGCAAAGCAATGTCATCGACCGAGGAGAAATCCTACGAAATTATGACTTCTCTTGACGTGGACTACGTCCTGGTGATCTTTGGTGGTGTGATCGGTTACTCTGGTGATGATATCAACAAGTTCCTCTGGATGGTTCGAATCGCCGAGGGCGAGCATCCCAAGGATATCAAGGAAAGTGATTACTTTACCGACCGCGGTGAATTCAGGGTGGATGCCGAAGGTGCTCCGGCTCTACTTAACTGCCTTATGTACAAATTAAGTTACTACAGATTCGGCGATTTGAAACTGGACTACAGGTAGGTCGACATATTCAGTGCGAATGAATCGTCTTACTAAACACGTGTTTCAGAGGACCATCGGGATATGATCGCACTCGTAACGCAGTCATCGGAAATAAGGACTTTGACTTGACATACCTGGAAGAGGCCTATACAACAGAGCACTGGCTTGTTCGCATCTATAGGGTCAAGAAGCCGCATGAGTTTAACAGACCCTCTCTGAAAACCAAGGAGAGAACAATTCCCCCAGCCAACTTTATCTCTAGAAAGGTATGGTACTGAATAATTCCAATGAATTACAATATTAATTGAATGTCTTTCAGAACTCGAAGCGTCGCAAGGGCTACATAAGAAACCGACCGGTTGTTGTTAAGGGAAAGCGAACCTTGAAATAAACCCAAATAATACTTGTATTGATCTTTCACCAATATATAAAACCTGGTTAAAACACTTTACACATAGCACATCGTCTGGTGAAAGTGTGTCCACCGCATCCTCATGTTGAGGGCTTTAATTGCCGCCTCAAAATCAAATTAAACATATTTTCAGACTCGTGTGACACAGATTTTATCGAGTTGCTTCTTTGATAAAATTCCCGGTTCCTTCGATTTAATTGTTTCGCGGCTCCACCATTCATTGTCTTAAGCTAGCAATTCAATAAAGCAGAGTGTACATTTTTAAACCTTATGATGGGTCTTGTTGCGTGAACTTATTGATTTTACTGCAATTGCTAATTAAGAAGTATTATATTATATTTATTTATTTCGACTTAATGGCTTGCAAAAATTCTAGAATTCGAATTGAGTAATCCTGCTAGTTATCATTACGTCGTCGTCGTTGAAGTTTTCGATCCAAGTCCCTTGACTTTTGCTTTTTTGGGGGTATAAAAACCGATGAACTGAATGCATTCTCCGGCTCATTGGGTTCATTTAGACCAGAAGATTTGGGCAGGACCAAGCTGCTAGAGTCAAAATTGAACTCGTCATTAGAATTGGCCAATTGACGGCGAAACACGGCGGCACTGTTTGTAATCCGGGCTTTTGGATGAGATGGCGGTAGCCACGAAACGCTTTGTGTTGTCGAATTATAAAAGTAATACGCTTTGCAGCCCTTATCGTAGATATCTTTCCAACCCGCCTCCATTGGATACTTCCGCAGCAGTCTCTTGTAGCGCTTCAGATACTTATTGCTTGGTCCAGAGTGCGGGGAGCTGTTAAACTTATTGACGCAGTACAGGGAGCACTTGTGGTAGATGTTGTACTTGTTGGGGCACAGCTTGTATCCATGGTATGATTCATTAACGCCAATCCGTTCCTTGATGCGGTGCGACCAGAACTGCTCCTCGACGCTCCTGCGCTTCGGTTCCGGTGCTATGTCTTCCTTATATGGGTACGGGCCACTTTTGTCATCGTCGTCGTAGTTTTCGGCTATAATTTCTTCTATAGCTTCCGATATTGGTGTGGTTCCTGGGAAAGGATAATTATATATAGGATTAGGGATGAAGGCATAATTGAATTACTTCATGACCGGCAGGTGCATACTTACCCGATTGTTTGGTAACGAGTCCACGCTTTTTTAGGCGCTGCAAAAGTGCTGCCGGCAAACTCATCTTAGTTAATTATCTTCTATTATTTATGTTTTACAAAAAAATGTAGTAAATAATGTCAATAGAAAATAGTAGGACCATGGAAGTAAATATGGTATAATACCAATGTTTCATAATAATAACAGCATTTTGTTAATGAGGACTTGCGGTCACATTATTTTCAGCTCTCAAGAATTGTATTTCGAGTCAGGTTAATTTCATTGGATATATTTAAATTAGACCACATTATGGCCGATAACGCAGAACCACTGACTTTGTCTAGGGGTAAGTTGCACTATATATAAGCCAAGTGTGCAGAGCTTAGTCGTAAATCCTCGAATTGCAGATGTCAAAAGATCGATAGAGCTCCTGGAAAAACTGCAGGCAAGTGGGGACTTTCCCACAACAAAACTGGCAGCCCTGCAAAAGGTGCTCAACTCTGACTTCATGACCTCCGTCCGGGAGGTGTACGAGCACGTCTACGAGACGGTGGACATCCAGGGATCCCACGACGTGAGGGCCTCCGCCACTGCCAAGGCCACCGTTGCTGCCTTCGCCGCCAGCGAGGGTCACGCACATCCTCGGGTGGTCGAACTGCCCAAAACCGAGGAGGGTAAGACACGCCCTTATCATCTACGAATCCGCAATCTAACAAAACTATAGGGCTTAACAAAGAACTTGTAATATTATAAACTACAACTTACATGTTGTACTTGCATACTTAGTAGAGAAGCTTTTACTGTCCTTACTATTATCATTCCAAATTCTGAGGGAGCTTCCCTATATTGTACATATACATAGATATAAATTTAAATCTAGTACCCGGGATCTGGGATATTTTTTAATAAATATATTAACAACTAATAGGAGAACAGTATAAGAATAGCTTTAAAAGAATGGGATTCTAAAATATCAAAAGCATGTATGGTTTGTTAAAATGTTCATTGGAGATTACAAGTGCATCATTTATTTGATCCCAGATACTTATCTTTTTGATATATTTATTTATTCAACAATCTTCATAATCTATTTGATTTGTTACAGGCTTAGGTTTTAACGTAATGGGTGGCAAGGAGCAAAATTCGCCAATCTATATATCCCGTATAATACCTGGAGGAGTTGCTGACAGGCATGGTGGTCTGAAAAGGGGAGATCAACTTCTATCTGTAAATGGAGTGGTGAGTCCAAAGCAGTAGTTGTGGTTCAACAAAGCACACAATTGTTAACATTAAGATTTTATCCTCTTTGATTTAAGCCTAGTAATGCTCTTGTCTAATGCGATCTCAATTCCATTTTTCAGTCTGTCGAGGGAGAAAATCACGAAAAGGCAGTCGAGCTGTTAAAGCAGGCTGTTGGATCTGTAAAGCTGGTAGTACGCTACACTCCAAAGGTTCTTGAAGAAATGGAAATGCGTTTTGATAAGCAACGCAACACACGTCGCCGCCAATAAAGCACGGCAGAAACTTAAGCCATAGTAGTTTTTGCCATTCATACTGTTGTTCACGTGTGCGTAAATCAAACCCTATACGAATAATTAATTTAATACAAATACCATTTAATTATTATTTATTACAACAAAATCTGAAAATAACTCTTAAATCGTAAAAAGTGAGTGTTATGTATTTATACCTAAAGTACCGAGTTGGTTTTTGTTCCAATAAAAGTAAATAATTGTCAAAAATATATTTGTTCAATAATAAGGAAGGAAGTAAACTTCGGCAGGCCGAAGGGAGTTTGCGTAGAAATTAGTAGACCAACGGACACCCATACATGGCTAGATCGACTCTCTTGGAAAATAAGATCAAGAATATAGGATTTTGTTTTCTCCCAAAAAAATACGCTCTTAAAATATGTTACACTTGGTTTCTAAGTTTTAAAGCCGTATAAAAATATATAAATACATTTTATTGTTTTTTTTACAAGATAGTATTATCGACTTTTTGAAATTTAAGAGAAGGATCGGTTTTTCAATTTTTTTAGGAAATCCTTGGCCTGTTTATCACCTAATCTATATTCCAGAGCTCGCAGTGAATCGGAATCTGAAAATAATATGTTATATATATTTCCATTGTGTCTAAACGAAGCTAGTTTTCTTACCGGTATATTCTGGTCTGGACAAATTCATCATTATTTGTTCGCCTTGTGTTGCCTCGAGATCTTCGAAGGAGATATAGCTTTCTGCTATATACTGGCTGGACATCCCGAACATATCTTTATCTTTGACACTGAATAAAATCAGGCTATTTTTTTCATTACGCTGCTGCTCAGTCAAGTTTCTATAAAAAATATATAAATATGTTGCCTTTAATATGTAAACAATTACTTACATACGAAACTCCTGGTCGTAAAGTGGAAAACAGCTTTTATTGTGAACGTTTGTCTTGACTGTTATTACATCATTAAATCTGCTTGTAGGCATGAAACTAGCCTTAACAAATGAATCGACCGAGCCGTTCGAATCCATTGGCAGCAGGTTGCGAGCATTCAAAATAGTTAACTTAAAATATAAAGCAAATGAAACTAACTTGTATTAAGAGTTAAATGCATTAAAGTCTTACCAATAACCCAGAATCAGTTAATTGAGCCGTTACAGTGAGTTGTCCATAGGGAGACGACTCTTGGCTCTTTTGGGTTTCCAGTCGCTCCAAGTAATACTGATGAATAAGATCGGCTGTTTCCAGGGAATAAAGCCTTAGCCTACTTTGAATTGTAGACAATATCTTTACGTCCGACGTTTCAATGTTCCCCATTTTAAAACAATCCATCATCGTCTGAAGAGTATTGTTTAAATTTTGAAAGAAAGCTGGTGGGCGACGTTTCTAAAAGAAAAATTGATTTTTTTTAATAGCCAGATGGTGGAGACAAATAGACTTACGTCAAGATTTGATTGAATCAGATCATACATTATTATTGATAACTCAGACCAAATGCCGTCCAATATCCTTTGAAAGTTTATCTCATTAAGAGTATCATAAAGCGTGGTTAACGAGGCCTCCAAATACATCATTAATTGGTCCATAGAGTTTGAGTCTTTAGCAAGTACCTCAGCACCTTCGGCCAAATATCGTTTAATTGGCGGGGCCATTTTCCGAGCCACAATTTCTATAAGCTCTACGATCTGATTGCGTTCAGTATCTAATGCGTTCTCGATTACAGTTTTTATGGTGCTTGCGCATCTTTCAGCTTCTAAATTTGAGCGATACTCTCCCAATCTCTTAATAATATCATCAATGCTGAGTTCCTAGTACGAATGAAATTATCTTGATTATCTTTTCATAAGTAGTGAATGAAATTAATCATATACCTTTATAAATGAAGGTAAGGTCTGGCGAATGTAATCCATGTTGTTAATAGCTATGCACCACTCTTCTGATAAAGCTGTAATTTTTGCAAGTTGTTACAAATAAATTAAAAACAAGCTTTGTATAATAAAATCTTACTGAAATTCTTGTTATTATCTCCAAGCAACGTTATGTTTTCGACTCTGCGAGACATCTGCTGAGCATAAAATATGCAGCAACGACAAAGATCCTGTTTAAAAACATAACAAAGTAACTTAACACGTGATTATAGTATTTTTTTTCAATCTTACATTGACAATTTTGGCTACAAATATGTAGGATCCCTCGACCTCTGGCCAGTCAAGTTGCTGCCAAAATATCTTAATTTGATAGAATATTGAAAGTGTGTCCACTGCCGAAGAACTGTATTTGACTGTTTCGTCAACAGCCTTCAGCTGATCCAAATCAATTGCTTTTTGAATACGACCTAAAGCCTTAATTATTGAGATATCAAGCCAGTGAGTAACTCCCCTTTCAAACCAGGGGTAAAAGTTGGCCAATTCCAGGCTTTCGGAACACAGGGATTCTCCTAGAAACATAATACAAAATTATTTTTTTCTTGAGATCAGCACCAATTTTTACACAGTCTCACCTAGTGTGACGTATCGCTTGAGGATCAAATAGACTTCAAATAACGTTGTTCCCATATTTACATTCTCAAGGTTCGGTAGATATTCGAATTGATCGTCTGGCACATCTAGTCTCTTAATGTTATTGCACACTTCTACTATTATGGATTTACAAATTTCAGCAAGTTTTGAGTCGTAAAATAAATAAAGTATTGCGGAATAGTTAAGCTGAATTTTGCTGAAATAGTTAAGAGAAAATAAATTAAAGTGAAGATATTGATAATTGAATATGTAACTTACTGGTAAAATATTTTATCGAAGTATTCCATTGCACGTTGAAGGTCCGACCGTACCATTTGTATAAGTTTTATAATGTACTGCAGCTTTTCGTCATCGGTTTCATTGTTTTTGGATTGCCGGCTGCCCTCGACTATATGTTCCAACCATTCTTTCGTCCCGGTTTTGATGGCATCCTCTATGGCAGTGTCAATATTGCACGTTTCGTCCGTATCGTTTGTGTGGATCCAGCCGTACACCGATTTGGGAAAAATATCTACACTCTCGGGCACTTCCACTTCCTTAATCTTCTTCAAAATATCCAGCACTTCATTGAGTGCTTTAATTATATTTTTATCACTGGTGTTTTTGGATCTTAATTTCCGTAGGACTGCAAAGCACGAGGGAAGCAGCCGCCTCACTCCGTCCCAGAATGTTTTAACATCTTCTGAATCATTCTGCATATAGGTGATAACTGGCACCACTACGTCCAGGATAGAGTTGAACACGGTAAAATTAAGTTTGTGTGTTTCATGGATGGTGCTGTAAGCGTGCCACTGACTAAGGGCACAATCGAAGGAAGTTAATCCGCTTTGAGCAGCATGCTGGGATCGAATCAGTTCGGCGTTTGGACTGAACTTTCCGCTCCACCAGTAGTTTGCCACCTGCGATGTTTCCAGCTCGTGCATCAGCAGCAGTTTTAGTAAGTTTTTATGCTCCTGCACGGCGACACTTTTGTTCTTTTCCGCACTCAAAGCCAGGTTCACCAGAAGTGATCCTCGACTCCGGCCCTTGCTTCCTTTTTCAAGATTATACCAAACGGTTAAGCCAGAAACTGGAATAGACTAAAGAAATGAAGCGGTTAAAGTGGTTTCGTTTTGAGAATTTCACGATATCTTACACACCTTCAGCGTAATTGCAGCTCTGCCTATTAGTTCGTTGTCATGTTTTCCTGATGAAGCTGTAACAGCTATTTCTTTCATTAACTTACTAAGCCCCTTGACTCCTTTCACATCGAGGATTTTATTGACCTTTTCCTTAACTGTCTCAGCGGCATCAAAGTCCCTGAAAAATAAATACAAGGTTATTATTTTCATTAAGAAATCCATTTAATATATTTTTTACTTTTAATATATCAACACCTATATAATTATTTATTAATCAAAATAAACGTCATTCTACAAAGCTACATAATGGAATATTAAAAACATTTCCAAAACATTATTTGGAGATTTCAGATGCCATACCTTTTTGTTACTTTGAGTCAGACCATAAACAAATTATTCCACGCTAAGTGCATTTTAGAATTCATGAAGCGTTATCAGCCAGATAACTTGACTTTTATGAGTGCTTTTTTATTTAATCTTAACCGAATTAAACTTACCAGACTTCCACGATAAGAACTTCGTCTCGAGCATTATCGGTAATCGGCCTAAAAAAAGTAAGTATATTTATTTTTAAAAACTTTATATTTAACAAAACCAATTCTCACAGTGAAAAGTGCTCCTCCCATATTGGATTTAACGTGGCAGGTTTAACTGATGAGTTATATCGATGGGAACTATTCGATTCTAGGTAAAGGGTTACGAACGGATCAGATAGGCCATTAGAATCCTTGGACATTAAGTTCTCGGCCTTTATTATCTCGACATTTAATCTCACATTTGGCGGTTCTTTTAGTCGCGCCGCCTCACAAATTTCCAAATGCGTTGCGTTGGGAATTTTGAAAGCATCCTGCACAAATTCCACCAAACTGTTTGTGCATTCATCGTTGTTTTCACAGCCAATGTTGTTGAAAATTTCGAATAAAATCTCCTCATACAGATCTGTCACCTGCAAAATAAAGTAATTAAAAACAGTAAGGTAATTAGTTTTATCTCCATTGCCTCCAATTAAATACATGCACCTTCACTGAGTGAAAGGCAACCTCATTTACAACCTATCTATTAATTGTACTCGAATAAAAATAGAAATAAATCTCTTTTCTAAAGGTCAAACCTAAGAAAATATCAGCAAATTCCAGAAAACGGAAATGTAAACAAAAACGTCACAAAGAAAAAGCAAAACCAGACGCAGCTACATATGTCATGTTTGCTTAGATATTTAAAACACTTACATAGAAGTCAAGTTCTAAGTTATGAAAAAAAGACATAAAATATTGATTCAGCTGAAAATTCAGTTCAAATGGATTTGTTTCCTTAAGGTATTTTTTTGTGACTTTTATAAACAAAAACAATTAAAGAAACAAATTTCCTAGAATGATTTTTATGATTCTCACACAAATGGACTTCATTTGTTACTGAAAAATATGTACATAAATATATCCAAGAACTGAAATATCCAATGTACTTTATTTAAATGACTCAACAACAAACGCAAATCAATGAACTTATACAATCGCTTTGTTTACCTAGCCACTGTGAATAAACACATAGATCTCAAAAACATTAAAGAGGATGGACTGTTTCTTTTGGTATTTGGTATTCTCGAGCAATGTATTAGGTGTTCTTGGCGGTATCTGAACTTTAAGATCTACTTACGGTCATCGAATGGCAAACCGCCTTCGCATGTGAGTCGAGTAAATGCTTGTGTACGCCCCTAAAGTGACGACTAGAAATGCTTCCATTTCTATTCAATATGCTCATTCGTCGCTCAAATGGCCTGTTGAGTGATTGGGTGGAGGATGCTTTTCTCGAGAGTCGGATATCGTCGCATCCGGTACGCGTACTGGATCGGGTAAGGCTATTGGTTTTCGAATTTTGGTTAGACGAGTTGTGATTTTGCGATCCGAACTTGCTCAGGACACGTGGTAACGATAAGTAGCTCATGTTTGAATGCTGTGGCTAACTGATCACTCCGCGAAATTCTCGGAAAATATTTTCTTGCAAATATACGATTTCGAATAGACGCACATATCTCTGGTCGGAATCGGAACCGGGAAAAAAATCACGGAAGCTCTAGAACAACGACCAGACTAGACCCAACCGCTTCGGGGAAGAGTCTGTATCTAAGTACAATAGCGTCCGGACTCGAAAATCTTTGCGATATCCGAAATATCTTGACGTTGACCATGAGATAAAAAGTGTATGCGCTCAATTCGATTTCGTTTGCCTACTGTATTTGTGCATATGTACACGGCGATTCCGAAGTGTTTGTGAGTAATAATAAAGCAATCTTAAGAGAAAATGTTTTATTTTTGGATACAAAAAGGAAAAAGCTCAAGGTGGTAATGAAAAATATATTTTCTAAAGTACATTTAGCTTTCCTCTAGTTCAACTGGCCTGGCTGTATGTTTGCATGTTCTGTAGTGCTTGTTTATGTTGTCAGTATACATTATTCAGTTTGTTTATACAGTCGGTATATATACGTGCATCGGACAATGCTTTAGGCCTCTAGCAAGTTCATTTGTTTATTGTTTAACGTTTCTATGGACACGACTTAATTTTTTTCTGTTCAATTAAACTACACCTTCCCAGACGACAAACATGCAAGCAGAAAAATGTTGGTATAAGATAAAACATTGCACGGGCATTAAATCGCTGAGATCGTTAAGCTTCGCTGCAAACTGGAAAACTGACCTATGTCGAAATTTCTGCACTACTTCAGGTCCGGAAATTATGTGAGTGAATGTGACCAGGCTTAAAAGGTCCCCATATTCACCAATACAGCCCATGGTGGGTTCCCCAGTTTACTCCATGGTATTACAAAAGTTTCAAATCTTGTGCATCGGCGGTTTAATCGGTGGAACTAATACAAACTAATAAAACCTATCATGAGTTTCACGTATTTCCAAAAACTAAAATTAATCGGTTAATACCCACCTTCTTTTAAAATTTCGTCTTCGAGCGGCTGATCAGCTCGTTATGGATACAAAAGCTTTAAGACTCTAGACATTATCTAGAGTACTGGTGGATGAACCAGTTTGAATACATAATTAAGATAGGTAATAGGCTATAATAACGATCCGAACTGACCTTTCCGATCGTAAATACAAACTTACATTCATTACAGGCGCTGAGTCCAAAACTGAAGCGCTAATATCCTGTTCAGAAGACGATGCCAGCTCACTATCTGTCGCAAAGGTATCAATACTGATGCACTCCGCATCCTGGCTATGTTGTAGAGTGCCATCAGGACTTTCGTCGACTTCTTCTCCTTCGACACTGCCATTTTCCTCGAACGGAGCCAGGGAACTTTTCAGGACGCCCTCATCGATTTGTGACTTTTGCCGTAAGAGGGATCCAAATTTTTCGAAGAATCCGTCATCTCCATCCTGTAATCTGGAAGGAAAAAGGAAATTATTTATCAAATGCTTTCAAAAAATTCATCATAAACGGGCTAGTCAGAGGGGCTTTTTTCTTAACGATAAGATAAGTCATGTAGCTTGTGAATAATATGGTTTAAATTTGTTGATAAATATGAGTTATGGGAGTAATCAAAAATAAATTAACATTGTTTTATTGAATATATTTAAAGAGGGGGAAATATTCCCTGAAATTGAGTCATGTTTACATTAGCTAGTGTGGATTGTAAAATCGATCTGTGGCTTGAGTTCCCTTACATCAGTTTTGATGTCTCACGCACACATGATTATTCCACTTGATAATCTTAAATTTATCTGATGACATAGTTCCAGTTCTCTAAAATGTTCATATTTGTCTAAGGAAACACACATGCCTGCGATACATGTACATCTGTGAATTTTAAATCATTTTTGCAGGTGTGCGTGAGTATGAATTTATGGTTTCATAAGTTGGAAAACTTACTGGTGTTCATGTTCTGTGGGTGGATTCATCTTGAGTTCCTGCAGTTTGAAGAAGAACCCCTTCCACATTTGTTCCTCGTCCATTGTCAAGTGTATATTTTAAGGGAGCACAGAATCCAACAAGTGTCACCGGAGTGCAAAAACATACTAACGGCTTATTTGCACCGAACAAACGATGTGATTCATTCCCATAGCTTTTTAAAGCTGCTCTCCTACGTAGATTTTTCTCAGTAGTATTTCATACGCTCTTCCGTACACTAACACACATTATAATTAGGTATGAATGTTTGTAGGCCCAATGTTTTGGGCGAAAGTAAGGAATGGGAAAAAGTAGAAACATACAGACAAGCTATTGTTACCATGGTGATCGCTGTATTTTTTCTGAATATATCGTTTATAACATTTAAATCTTTTAAACTTTAAGTTCATTAAGAACTAAGTGGTAACCATTCAATGATAGTAGTACCACACACACCTATATATATATATATATATATATGACGTAGGGCTAGGTGTAAGTGTTGTAACCACCTTTGCAGACCGAGGCGTCTTCCATGGTCAACTACCCAACTTAAGACTACACATATTATCCATGACGTAGTGAAAATTTTTTGATAACTAGATAGTTAAATTAATAACTCACCTTATTTTCTCGAAAATCCTAGCTTCCGACCGCCAAAAATTGGTCTTTTTTAACATTACTAAGTCCTTTTCAAGGTTAAAATGTGGGTGTTTGTTAAATAGGATTAGGAAATATCCATTAATTAATCAAACTCATTTTTTAATAACACACTCAATTAAGTATACGACTTAATTCAATTGCAATTTTTTACAATTCTATTTATAGTTATTAAAATAAGATAAGATTAGATTTGTTTTGTTTATAGTTTTGGTATTTAAAATACCTGTTATTAAAACTATCGAATACCGCAATTTCGATATTTTAAAAATGGCAACCCTTCATTCCGATAACCAAAACAAACCCACGACAATAACAACAATCTGCATCGTATCTTTGGTTTTTGCTAATTTTATAAATTAAAATATCATGAATTTAAAATACAAGCGGCGATACGAGAGCTTAAAACGATCCGTCAAGAGTTATCTGCTGGTAAGATGCCAAAATTCTTGAAACATGTATGTATTTGGGACCGTTCGGTGTGTAGTGGAAAACTAAAGATCTAACACATATAAATACATATATTTTCTTTGTTTTATTTTATATTATACGTTTTATTAACAAATAAAACCCCGTTTTAGGAGAACGCTTCTCTCACCGATGAGATTTGCCGCCTTCAAGCTGAGTTATCTGTTACCCGATCCCAACGGCTATATCTAATAGAACGGCTAATGTTCCACGAGGGCCTGGAAAAATCTAATAATGGACGTCCCAGTGTTTCCAACGGAAAAGTCGAGTCCGCAGAAACAGCTTTTGGAGGCATAAAGAAAAACAAACCGGTTGTTTTGCCAAAAAAACCAAACGAAGATAAACCGAAAAACGTAACCATTATAAGAAAAAAGAAGCCGATGTTTCCGATGAATTTGAATAATGTATTACTGCACTCTCTGGGTGAGATAATATCAGTTAATCCAAATTTCCACACTGAGAATTGGATATATCCAGTGGGATACGTGGCCACTCGAATTTACGCTCATCCCAAAGACCCACGTAAAAAGTGTGTATTCACCTGCAAAATTTTAAATAACGCTGGGATTCCCCAATTTCAAATAATACCCGATAATGATTTGGATGGAGTATTCTTCGGAGAAAGTGCCAACACCTGTCACTTGGAACTTTTGAACTCCATTCAGAAATCTCCGAGTGTAAAAATAAAAATACTTTTTGATGTCCAAGGAGAGGTTTTCTTTGGCTTGTCGAACCAGAAAACCCAATCGCTTCTTATGATGGATCCTGGTTTTCATCAATGCACAAATTTCAAAGGCTTTGCTGTGCAGAATATTCAGTCTTTGAATAGCGCATCTTTATCGTTCGAGACACTTCAAGGGTTTTTATCTTGATAAGTAATTTTAGATTCCCTTTATTATACAATTTCCCTGGATACATTAGTTTATAAGTTGATTGAATAAAAAATATACTATACTTAGTATTTAATAGGGCTAAGGTAATAAATTCAAGATTAAAATTCCTACCCAAAACAATTGTATTTTCGTTTCAACATCATTACTCATGTTTCAGTTTACAACTTTTGCAATAATTGTCCATTTTACTTGGTTTCCCTTACTAAAAAATATATCGTAAATTTTAACGAAAATAATCGTGTATGTATTAAGTGTTCTGCAACAAAAAACGTTTTTTTTTAATATTAAATAAAGTTTATTTGTTCAAGAACCAACTTTAAATTATTCGCTTTTGATGAAGTGAAGTTACAAATTATTGAATTAATTTGAAAATTATCTTTTTCTGTTCTGATTGCACATAGTTGATTATATTTGAACTCGTATGTTTTTCGCTAAATGAAAGAAAGTGCATTCGTGGTCTTTTCAAACGGAAGGAAAAGTGCAGTTAGTTTATTGTTGTGAACTATCGAGTTGTCTATGGAAAATCCAAAATCAAGTTGGCAACCTGCTGCAATAATCGGAAATACAACCCTTGGCTAGAAACATATGTACACAACGCATATCTTGAAAGTATTAATACAATATTTTGGGAAAGTTGTTTTTCGAATTAACTGGCATTGCATTGACAGCTAAGGATATAAAGATCTATAAGAATCGGTCGAGATGGGGAGCATCGAAAAGGCGTGTATATCTGGGTTTCTATGCCGACTCTGTTCCGAGATGCACCGAACAGTAATTCATATTTATAGTGATCATGGCCAGCGTTTGTGTCTTGTTGAGAAAATCAATGGTTACCTACCAATAACAGTGAGTATTACCTACCAATAACCCTGAGTATTACTGAGTATAAGATGATAGGGAAATGCAGGCGTTATAAGAATAGGGTTGTCTATGCTTGTGTGATCCCAAAAGCAGCCATTGCAATGGAGTCCCCGATAGTTTTATATATGAACGAATAAAGAGGTATATTTATTGATTTGTCATGTATTTATTCATTGTACCAGATATCTCCGACTGATCCATTGCCAAAAACCATTTGCAAAACATGTTTACATCGCGTTGAGCAACATTATTCGCTGCTAATGCGACTGACACGAATGCGGGAGGAGCGAAAGATTAAATACTTTAAGCACAAATCTCGCAGAGAAATGGTGAGTCTAAATGGTCTTAATAAGAAGAATATGTACCATCCTTACTGGTCCATCCCTTACTAATTTTGCAGGAGAGAAATCCCTCAATTTCCAGCGTGGAGTGTTCGGATGAGGAGGATCAAGGGGCTGCCCGTAACGAGTCAACTGGGAATGCCCAAACCGAAAGCGAAACTACTGACCAGCAGAGCCAGGAGGAATCCCCCATGTCAACAGAGACTGTAGTGCCCAAACCAAACCCAAACAGTGAAAGCCACGATGAAAGTGGTGCTGGGCCCAGCAATAGAGACCCAAAAGAGACTGGCAGCAGCACAGGAAGCACAGGCAGCACCACCCAGGAACTCACGTAGATTAATGACTGTTAGCCTCGATTCTGGTCGGTGGAAATATATATACGAGTATGTATGTATATATAGACGCGACTGTGTGTATGTACGTTTAGATTGGAATAAAATAAGCATTTTATTTAAATACCAGGTAATTCGGAATACCTAAGCCATAAGATAACACGGCGATAAATAAGTATAAGCTGGGTTTCTGCGGCTCTTTCCTAATAGAGCTTTTATCATTTGGTTCTTGTATTACCAAGAAGCTGTACAACTCACTTTTAGATAGGTCATATTTAGTAGCTGAAACGATGTCCAAAATACACATTCGCATGCAAAACATTTATTTATTTTATTTAATTAATTATTATTTTGTTAAGAACCAAAAATAAGAACAGGTATTTTTGCAGTCCCTGAAAAGTCGCATAATCGATCCAAGGCAGTGCCCAAAAATGTTGTCCAAAATACACATTCCGCGCAATCGCTCAACGTGGCATATCCACTTTGTTTACCTTAATCTTATCGTGCCACTTTTTTAGTGGCTACATTCTTATGGCATGATAGCAGAAAGTCTGCATCGTTCTTTTGTATTTTATATTACTTCTTCAAGTGTTCGATTGCTCTGAGTTGCAACAAAGATGCAAACAAATGTGCTACTTTCGACAGCTGAGCACATTCATCCGACGACTGGAAGAGACGTGTGATTCCCAATATATTTTGGTTTTGCAACCAACAACAAAAATACATTTTTTCAGGTGGACTGCAAGCCGAGAAAAAGGTGAGCATTAATTTTGTCCATTCCACTGGAGGTTTTACATACCTGAAGGCACTCCATATTTAAATTATTGGTACGGTTAATTTATTAAAACACAACTTTAATCACAATTGAGGGACATGGTAACATAGGGAATTCTTATTCGAACATGCTTAGATAAAAGCAATTACATAGAATTGATTTATGATATGTTTTTAGAGCCCCATAAGTCCCGTGCCAAATTCATTAAAACCTTGTCTGTCTTATGAAATGTTCTTTTTTATTGAGCCTAACAATACGCACGAATCGCTGAATACTTAAAATTGTCAATCAGAATGGTATTATGATAACTTAGTTTATCTTGCTTTTCCTATCACTAATGTTTCCTGCCATATATAAGCACACAGTGGTGGGTGTTCCTATATAATGGGGAAAACACTTGTGCTTGCAATTGTAGTTACATCTTAAGTTAGTAAACGTATATTGTTTTTAGTTGCGGCTTCAATTCTGGAGGTATCACTGGAGTGTGTTCCACTTTTCGAGTAACTAAGCGCTTAAACCTTCCACTAAACTGCTTGCGAAATCCTTTAAAGCTGCTTTTATCACTTGAGGCCATCATGTCCTAAAAGAAGGAAAATTTTTGAGATGTTTTAGTAATATGTATAATAATACCTAGCGAAATAAAATAATCATCATTAAATTATATTCAGTTCTAGTTAAGTGCAGAAGCTAAGATATATGGTTTATATTAATCATACTTTAGGTTTCTTTGCTTTGCTCATTGTGTGAGCCGTAGCTACGTTTCAGCGTTTCGCTAAATAAATACAGTATATTTCTGATTTATTAATATTACTGCTATACAACTAAGGTGAAAGTGAAAGCAGGAAATGGCATACCAAACTGATTTAGCCCTTCCTTTTCTGATCTTTACAGTTCAAGAATTTTAAACTCCTGCTGACCCATGTATGTATGTACATATGTACGTGCGATCTTAATCTTATCGCTAAAATTATTTCTTAAAATAGATCTATCATTAATCATTGATTAATGCGCTCCGTTGAATGCCTAAAATATACTGCCAATTGTCCGTATGTCTGTTCATACTTCCATACATACTAATGATTAAGGCGGCAATTGTTGAAGTGCAAATAATTTGTTTCCTCTTTATCTTCCGCCAACACACGAGCACACAAAGACTAGGAACTATATATACTATATAAATGGTCACCCGTGGGGTATCTAATAATCGTTACGTCATGGTAATCTGCACCGACGGGGAAACATGTGCCATTCGCATGTAGTGGGTGTCTATTGTAAAAGAATAATGTTTGCTAAACAGAAAAAAACAAATAGATCTCTTATCAAAATGTTCAACAATTTTATCAGCTTATATGTAGTTAAATCGAGACGCATTCTACATGGGTTCAGTCTTTTTTAAAGTATCTGGTCGGAAATGATTTGTTTAATCATTGAAAGTGATAACATAATATTCTGAATTTTAGATTTAAGAGATGTTTACTATTTGGATATTTTTTTAATATGGTTATAAGGCAAAATCGAGATGAATTCATTGGTCTTCCACTCTTTGTAAAATCTAGTCTCAAATGATAACTCAATTCATTAAATTTACCATATAATTGTATATATATTTTTTTCTGTGTGGACTTACGGGGCTCAGGCAATTGTAGATATGCGGAGTGGGCGCTTTTGGGGGAAATGTCCATTCGGTTTGGGTCGAATTTCCAATTCCGTTTCCATTCCCGTCGCAAACAGCTGGTGCATTACTGGTCCCCGTACTCCTAACGAACGTAACGCTTTGGGTTTGTTTGGCAGGTGGTGATGATGATGATGAGGTGGACTTGCCCCTGGATTCGCTAGACTCCTTCATTTTTATGTGGTCGTCCCAGTAGCGCGTAAATATATTTTTGGTGTGGACTTCAGACGATGGACGCGGGGTGCTCAGATAGTCGGATACAGATACATCACGTTGACAACATTTACTGCGGACAAGACGCATCGTTAGTTTCCCAGAGATACCCTCGATCGGAGCAAAGTTAGTTCATTTCGGAAACTGTTTAGGTTTAGGTACACGCGTATCACAGATGGTATATGTAGTTTTCGGGGCTATATGATATGTATAGCTATAGCAGATATGTCGACCATTTGCGGAAGAGGTTTCGGTATACTACTAATGTCTCGCCTGTCTGTTTTACTCAGGTAGGCGCTACCCAACGTTACAGCGCGACTAGAATATCGATTTTCTGTACATGGGCTGGCCTTTTGGGTGGTGAGTTAGTCATGATGGGCTGCGCACTATACTTTTTAGCTCGTCCAAAGTGGGGGTTCGGTTCCTTTATTGTGCCTTTATTATTGCGACTTTCCTTCCCGAGGTGTATTTATAGGAATGACACTTTTCATCTTTTCAATGCTAGATACAACTTACACAATATCAATTTTGCTTGGTTTTTCACTACTAGTCGAGTATTTTCTAGTCGTCGTGCAGGGGAAAATAGCGATTAATGCTGGCACTCTTCACCACATACATATGGTAGTATGTTTGCACATTTTTTTCAACTGCTTTACACGTAAGTACGCACATTAGTGATTTTGACTTCAGTTCGGTTTGAGTATCTGAATCGAAATGAACTGAACAAAAGCAAAATATTAATCTGACTCATGTGCGCTTGACTACAGCAAAATAAAACACAATACAGCCAAAATATCAACGAAAGTCGAATGTGAATGTGCTCTCTTGATCTCTCTCCCGCTCTCTGTATTCTCCCTACACCATATTCGACATATAAATATATAGAGGTATATACATTCGTATGCCAGTCGTTTGTGCACTCCTCGCTCTTTTTTCAAGACCTTCTGACGTCAACTGACTTTTAGTATGTATGAAGTGAATATAAATAGCGGGTTTTGAGTGATTTACCCAAGATAAAATAATTCCCGGGAAACCGCTAACGACTGCAAAAACTTCCAAAAACCAGGGGGAACGATCGCGAAAATTACGTTTTAGGAAACGAGACGATGCTTCAATCTAAGTGTTCCACGCCAAACTATCATCGCACTTAAGTAATTGGCTAGATTGCCAGCTGATGAGTTAGCCTCTGAACTCAGATGGTAACTGGGTGGCACCAGTCCCGCTCTAAATATTTTTGTTTGTTGGCACGCTAATTAATTGAAACCAATTAAAAGATTGTGTAGGTACTGTTTGCGATACAAATGAACAATGGATCTTTTGCGATATTAAGTATCTGCATGTTTCGATTCCACTATTCCACGGCAGAGCTGGCAGTTTGTGTGGCGTTAGGAATTGCAGTTGTTGATATTTCCCGCTCACCTTTCGTTTGCAATTATTTAAATTTAAAAGGTGTTTATTTTGTTTTATGAGTTAAGGGGTATTCGTGATTTCTCTAAATAATTTTCTTCATCTGGCTTGATGATGATTATAGAAAACATTCTCATCCCATTTTTTTATTTAAAACACCATTTACATGTGTTTAGTAATATCATTAATTTTATTTAGATTTATTTTTCGTTTTCACTGGGTCTGAGCTAAATATTTTAGCTAGCTTTTTTGTGACATAGAAAACTGCAACCAATGCGAAAATTCCCAAAGTCGCCAACGATGTTGTATTTTCAAATTTGAAATAACTTTGAAGTGGTCCCAAAAAATCGTTTCTGAAAAACACGAAAAATGTATAATCAATTATTTTAATATTAATAATTATGAACATATTTCTAGTTGTATTAAATTCGATCTTCTCAAACCAGGAACTCTTCAAACCAGGGTAATATTGATTATTATAAAAAGGCATATGTACAAAATAACGATTATGGATATTATACAACGGTTACAATTAATATTTGTTTTGATATTAATCAAGGCAGTAATATTAAGCACTTTATTGCTCAATAGTAAAATCAAGTCTCTAACTGACGTTATATGCCACCTTGCACCGGGGACTAAATTCATTATTTGTTAAACTAAATAGTAATATTTATTTAAACAATTAGTTTGAACTCATTAATGGGTTTAAAAAGGTTTATCTTGGCTCACTTACTAAGACATGTATCAGTTTCTCACAAATCCCTATAAGAAGGTCATAATAATCGACTTTGAGTTTAATATTTGATCGAAACAGATTTTCAAAGGATAGCTAACCCTAAAGGATACTTACACGGCACTGGGTATTTCTGGTACTGGCTGTGGATGGCTCTGGGTTAAGTATCCCTTCTCAGCAAACTGTACAAAGGCCTCGGGACTGTATTGCTTGGCCAAATACCGGTACATCTTTCCCTGCCGCAAGCTAAAATTGTTAACTTTTATATATGCTTCGATATAAATAGATCTATAGGAACGTACAAAATAAAAGCCGGCGATTCCAAAGCTCCCAGCCTCTTAGCGGTTGAAGATCCCGACTCCAAGCTGTTCATTCGGGCAATATTCAACTTTCGCTTCAGCTTTCCACCCACAGATTCCCAGACGGCATAAAGACGCTGACAGACGGTACACTCGGCGGAATAGCTAGAAGTGGGTGTAGGAATACATGTTTTAAACGACTGAGTCGACCTCAACGCATGACTAATATTGCTTAGCTTACAAGAAGACAAACCAGTCCCCGGTTGTGGCCCCCGATGAGGCCTGAGTCAGGTGCTCGAAGTTGTTATCGGAAAGCTCTTTGACCGCTGGCTCCAAATTGTCATTGAAGAAGTCTAGGATTTCGTCATCGTTGATTTCGCCGTGGTAGAGGATGGGTATTCCTCGCCTGAAAAATACCAGAGCCGGTTCCTTGCTCGGGTCGTAGATGGAAACCAGGTTACCGTCCACCGACTGCACCACAATGGCAGACAGAGTCTCCTCCAGTTGTGGGTGTATCTTTGTGACCACATTCTCGTACTCCAAACAGCGCTGGCAATTGTTTTTGTCTATTTAATAATAGTTTGTTGAATAGTCCACGTAAGCTGGATTTCCATATATGCACATACATATATGTATATACTTACTGAATAGGACGACCACATTGCTGCTACCGGTGAGAAGCTGAATTAACTCAGTGTCGTCCACACGTCGCAAATCCTGGGCTGCAGCATTTCCCAGACTTAGACCTAAAATTACAACGAATATAAACTGCAGCATTATCTTGCTGTGGATGAGCGGAGATGATCATCGATCAGTGGCCGTAAGCGGATTTGATTGAAACTTTTAGTGTCGACAGAAGTGAGCCCGGCTATCGATAGTTCTCAAAATGTATCGCACACAGTGATGAGACGCTTTTGTACCTAGCTGAGTTCGAGTTGCTGTACAACTCGTTAAGTTCTGCTGCCACTATAGTAAAAAGTAAACCAAATTTTTGTAAATACAATTTTTTAATTTTTTCAGATGTCTGTAAGAAAAGTTATGGGCTGAGAAGGTCACTTTTCTGCAAAGCCATTTTTCGAAAATTTGGAAAGGGGTTCAAAAAATTTGGAAAAATCGACTCAAAAATACAAACTAGGTTGAAAAACACAGATTTTTAAAGAATTAAACCACAATCATTTAGAAGTATGCCACTTTGAAATCGGATGTCTGTAAGAAAAGTTATGGGCTGAGAAGTTTAGGTTTTAGGTCATTTTTCTGCAAAGCCATTTTTCGAAAATTTGTTAAGGGGTAACACTATAAAAATGACGAGAAATCGACCCCAAAATACAAACCAAGTTGAGAACACAGTTTTTTAGAGAATTAAACCACAATCATTTACAAGTATGCCACTTTGAAATCGGATGTCTGTAAGAAAAGTTATGGGCTGAGAAGTGCAGGTTTTAGGTCCTTTTTCTGCACAGCCATTTTTCGAAAATTTTGTAAGGGGTTACACTATAAAAATGACGGAAAATCGACCCCAGAATACAAACCAAGTTGAGAACACAGTTTTTTAGAGGATTAGACCACAATCATTTACAAGTATGCCACTTTGAAATCGGATGTCAGTAAGAAAAGTTATAGGCTGAGAAGTGCAGGTTTTAGGTCATTTTTCTGCAAAGCCATTTTTAAAATTTTGCAAATCAACCAGTTTTTTTTACATTTTAGTATCTTTATTGAAATATTTGATAAAAATGACGAAAAATCGACCCCAAAATAAAAACCAAGTTGAGAACACAGTTTTTTAGAGGGATTTGAAACCACAATCATTTAAGGGGTTAATGCCACTTTGAAAACCGAAATTTTGTAAAATATAAAAGCGATTATGGGCGTGAGAAGGTGCAGGATTTGAAAAAGGTCACTTTTCTGCAAAATGCAATTTATTTTCGAAATTATTTGGAAACACTATAAAAATTACTTTATAAAATCGACCCTTCAAAATACAAACCAAGTTAAAAACACAGAATTTTAAAGAATTAATCCACAAGTTAAAAGTGTTGGTATTAAATCACTTTTCTGCAAAGCAACCAAACTAAAACGGTATTTTTGAAATTGCTAAGAAGCCTATTTTATAGATAAGTTTTATTTAAAAGAACAATTTTAACAAATAAATAATCAAATGTGCATGTAATACAATTCGTAATAATACATTTTTAACTACTTTTGGTATACGTCTATTACCTTCCTCCTTCAAAATTTTCAATAGAATTTATTACAAAATCGTAAAGATCTTCAATTTGTTGAGCTAATTTATCTGAAAAGCAAGGAAAGCACATATTATTTTCAGCTAAAACAGACCTTTGAAATACCTCACCTTTGTCTGTTTCTACAAATTTACTTTCCATTCCATCGCTTTCACCAGATCCCGACATCATATCCTCCTTGAAAATATTTTTAAGCTTTGGCAAAACCAAAAGCAGGAAAATCAAGCCGATAAACTTGACAATTTTCTTGAATATCAAGAGCTTTAACAATATCTTCCCAAGCGTATATAGGTTGATCTTGGACTTCAGTTTCTCCAGAAAAGATTCGTGGGAATGGTAGGGCATAGGAGGAGCTGGCTTATAAAAGGGAGGAGGTGGGCCATACACAGGATAACCAGGAGGCGGTCCATATTCAGGTACAGGTGGTAGGTAGTTGTTGTTCGGAGGCGGTAGGTAGTTGTTGTTTGGAGGCGGATTGTATTGATATCCATTATTCGGTGGAGGCAGGTACTCTGGTGCGGGGGTGGCTGGAGGTAGGTAGTTGTTGTTGGGTGGGGAGCTATATTGATAGCCCCCGCTATCGTTGCCTAATAAATATAAAATAGATGAATTAAAACTCCTGACTGAAAATGATATTCCGTTAATTTCACTTAAAAGGCTTATAGATTAAATCAAAGTTGCAGAGCTGGTTTATTAGACCTTTTGATAAATCCCTACTGGCTTTTTTTCTATCACTCATCAATGAAATTACTGGAACATATTTTAGAATTAGTATTTAATCACAGTTAGTTGTTGGTTTACTTCGATTTTTGATTGTCCTTAAGTATCAGTACGTTTATTATTTTTAAGTTCACTTTGGACCACTAAATTCAAGAAATTTAAAAATAGTTTTTCATAAATGTTTCAAATGGTATATGTTGTTTCATTTTATGATCGTCCTATTTTAGTTGTCTTGTTTTCTGTATATCCTTTTTATAAATTCACGCACCGAAATCCAGTGAATTCGAGTTCTGGATATCGCCATTATAGCTATCCGGAACCGCGGTGCAAACACAAATGCAGGAAGCGCATATAAGAACGGTAAGGTATTTATTACGCATTTTATTTTCGATCGCGGTAAGATATGAGTTTAAACGGTTCCTAAAAATACAATAAACACTTTTCTTGCCGTTCTCCTCTTTATAAATTTCGAACCGAATGCCTTGTTGTAAAGAAAATATCTGGCCAAAGTATGTGCAAGTATTTATAACTGCCGTTGCTTTTCCCCGAAAGGTTTTGGCCCCTATAGGGCATATGTATATATACATATCACTTGTGTATTCTTGCAAGAAATGTGGCTACCGTCTCACGTGCTGTTCAGTATTCATGCTACGTGCATTCGCTTGGATTGTGTTGGAGATTTCGAAACAGAGGCAAAAAAGTTCAATACAACTTTCACTACCTAACTTTCAAAAAGCCTCAAAATAGCAACCGCCAATATCTGCAGGTTTTGCGTTTTTGACCACTTTTTTGACAAATTCCTAAACTTGTTTTGTGGGAACAAACGATTTGCATAAGTGACATAAATTTGAAACATTTTAAACAAGTAATGTAATACATTGTGAGCCTTTGGAGTTTATCCCAATGAATCTATTAAATTAAAAGCAAATATGTTGGCAATATGATATAGTGAGTATGTACCGTAGTAATTAATAGTTTTACCCCGCCGGATATGCTCATAATGAAGACGACGGATCTTCAACTTGGTTAATGGGCCACCACATAGCTTGAATTTTTAATTCCGGAATGCATTTATTCATATTTAATTGTAGGTACACTGAAAAACTGCTAACTAAATTATAAGCTACACTGGAAAGTAACCAACTAAATTTAAAATAATAATATTTAAAAGGATTCGGGACTACAATCACAACAAACAATTTTTGATCATATAACTGGAGCATCAGCACATTAAAAAGTTTAAGTCAAAAATTTTATTGTTTAAGTTTAAAGGGCCCTTCAAGTACACTCTTGGAGGTGTTTTTATGTATCTCAATGAAATCGATGGACAAAAAAAAAAAGTTTTAGATAGTACTTAAATTTCTCGTTAATTAATATTTGAATAAGATTATTTGTAGTCCCAATCAGAAGCGGAAGTGGCCTTATCTAAATTTTTGATAGGTGACTGGGCGGATCTTTTGAATTTCAAAACCTTGAACATAGCTAACTGGCAAATTATTTTTTAACTTGAAATGGTTTTTAATTCGTTATTAAAATATAAAAGATAGTTTTCTTATATGAAGCAGATTCAAATTTAAAACATAAACAAGCCCGCATAAAAAACGGTCACTCCGCAGCTTTTCGATATGGCCTAGTTTTTGACAGGCTGTACGGTCACACTGCGCTTCTTGACTCAATTAGTATTTACATTTTCAACTGGAACGCTGATAAAAGTGAATAAAATTGTTGCATCGCAGGCGAAGGCAGGATAAAATGGACTCAGCACAGGACGACGGGTCCAGCACGGATATATTTCTGGTCACGGCGAACGTTGGCAGCTTGTTCGAGGACGTACGTAGAGCTCCATAGAAATGTCCATAGGGCTAGGGAGTATACATGTTTATACGGTCCATACATACACAATGCGTAAATACGCATATTTATGTATGGACCCACTGACATAGATATGTATATGCGAATCCGTGTTCCCAAACAAATTGATAGTCCGTACACCCGCCCCCAATAATCGAATTTCCAATCGACTTTTCAGCCGGAGAGGCTTCTGCAGCTATGGCTCCACGAATTCCTCGCAAAGATATCCATCGTTCAGCCCAAATTCCTGGCCCTCCATCTCCAGGAAGTGGGCGGAAAGACCTACGAAAAGTCAATGGAGTACGTCCAGGAGTTCATCAAATGCCTCTGCGATTCCCCCGAACTGGCCGACTTCACCTGCGTACACATCTTCATGGACGAAGACTTCAAGTCGGCCGAGCATTTTACGGTGAGTGAATCGTGTTTCCAGGTTCATCGGAGCATCAAAAACAGCTTGGATAAGCTATGTAGCTCTCCGTATTCCAAAAATATTTAAAAATATAACACGATATACATACATATCTCTATATTTAATCTTCATATAATTTCAAGAAACCACATTAATAGGATACTATGGTTTTGTGGCTTATGAAAAGTTATATAGGTCTACCATATTGTGGTAGCTCTTCCAGAAGCTCTTTTCAATAAAATAATATCTTTTATCTCAATTCATTGTTTTGCAGGCTCTTGGAAGTCTTTACTTTGTCCACCAGGATGTTGCTTCTTTAAAAATATGGAATTTCCTAACCCACAGTTGGGAGGAAAGTCTTCAAGATACTAAAGATAAACATATCTATTCCGGAAATATTGAAACTATTGCCACCAAGGAAAAGTCTAAATTTCCACAGCATTTCTTTCCGGAAGTAAGTTTTAAACATGTTAGTAACTGAACTTATTGAATATTAATGGATTTTCTATATATTACTTTAGTGTAAATGGTCCCGAAAAGGTTTTATGCGAACACGATGGGAAATCAATGGCACAGTCATTGATCTAGTCAACATTCACTTATTCCATGATGCATCAAATTTGGCTGCATGCGAGAATTTTCCTTCTGTTTATTGTAAGACACGGAGAAGAGCCTTAGTTCATACTATTGAAAGGTAAATTGTATTTTAGTTATCTGAAATCAATCTTTACTTATTAGACCCAAAACAGGTTCCATTTGGACGAGCAGAATGGCACTGTGCCCTTTTTCGTTTTTGGGGATTTTAACTTTAGATGTGACACCGAAGGAGTTGTGAAAGTAAGTTTACCATCTGAATTATCAAAAAGAGATTTTATTAATGTGTTTTAATAGGAATTAACTGAAAACCTAACTCCTCATCGCGTTCAAAATGTCAAAAATGAAAATGATAAGATCCATTATCGCAACTCAACTGGAAACAACGTTCTTACCGTTGGAAAAAAAGAATTTAGTCATGCCGACCATCAACTCAAATTTAAAGAAGACTGGGTAAGTTTATATTCGAATTGCATAACACTTAATGACCAATTTATGTCTTTGTTTAGCTCAAGAAATTTGACAGAGAGCTGGAGCCACTTAAAGACATCCTAGTCGAATATCCCATTATGTTCGTTCCGTCTTATCCGTTCGAAGAAGACCCAGAAATGCCCACCGACTATATGTCCACTCGCTGTCCGGCTTGGTGTGATCGGATTCTGATGAGTCCCCAAGTCCAAGAGATTATTCGTAGCGATGATTGGACATACGGAATGATCGGTGAAGCTGTCTGCATGGGCGACCACAAGGTAATGTTACATTAAGAGCTTCAAACTAGTTTTCCTTTCAATAACTACAGGAGCAATCTAAAATTACTTACAAATTCCGATTGCTCTTTAATTTGCACCTCTTTTGATAAATATTCATGCCCTTCGCTATTAGAGGCTTCATATTGTTTCCGAATGTCTTACATGAACAGGCTGTTCCTAATTCTGCTTCAATCCCTAACCAACTATGTTTTCTCTCGGCATGATGTCGCTCAGTTCACTTGTAGTGCGCTAACTATATCCTCTATGTTAAATAAATTAAATATAATATATAAAATATATTCAAACTAGCAAACCACAACCCCAAAACTAGGAAAGTATCAAGTACTTTTTGTGAAATCACTACTTTACAATTTCAGATCAATTTGCAAGGATATTTAAAGACTTCGGTGCATCGAAGTTAGTTAGTTTGAAGTTTATAATTTCATAGTATCGAATTTGATTCAGATTTGATAGCGGATAGCGATAGGACTCTCATATGTATATACCATTTCTAATGGCATTTTGTATTTCAATCGGTCTAATAATTATTATCTCTTCTTTTTTGTCATGTAGCCTGTTTACTTAACTGTCCGTCTTAAACCAAACAAAGGTACTTATAGATCTTGTGATTGCAACTACACGAATACTTACGCCAAACCCAACAATATCTCAACATCACCTCTGCCCGCAGTCAAACTGAAATATTGTCCCTATTCCAATAAGCTCTTTGAGGATATAGCCACCAATTCAAAGTTGATTAATGAGACGGAGGCTCGCAATATGTACAATTCTCTGAAAATTAGTCAAGACGAGGAGGCGAGCAAATCGCCATCCTCAAACTTTCCGAATATTAGTATTAACATAATTGATTCCGATAACATCTGCATGTGCTTGTGCGCACACCTTTCCAGTAATAGTCTGCTGCAGTTCGACGATAGCAGCCTAACTGGCGAAGCCATCTGCCCCATGTGCCGGAACATAATCAAGAGGCAGCCTGTGGCTCACCGATATAAACTGCTGTCCAAGCGCCTGATGCTAACGCAGGATATAATAATAAATCGAATAGATACGCAGCATTTGAGCACGGATTCTGAGCGACAGTACGAAGATCCCTACACGCCGGAGAGCACTGAGTCGCACTCGCCGTATCCGGAGGTCACTAGCTCGTACACCTCCACCTCGAGCAGTTCGCGCAGTCCCTTAGAACGTAGACTAGCGCCGGACAGAATATCAGAGAGCAAAGCTGGTGAATCAGATATATCGCCCTGTCCAGAGGCGGCAAATCCTTTGGCTGAAAAACCTTCCAGGGGCGCCGTAACTCCTGGTCAGCTCAAGTCCCGGCTAGAGAACCTTAAGCGCTTATCCATCAAAGACGAGGACGACACAGTTGACGAGCCGGCGGCGGTGGGTGATGTTGATCAAGTTGACGCTGTTTGCCCCCCAAACGCTGCTCTAACTCGCTCAAAACGCAGCTCCAGTGTTATTCCTACGTGTTGTACTATCAACTAACCACTTATTCCAGTTTGTTGTTATTTTGATTTATATTTCGTTGTTAAGAAAAGTATTTTACAGCAGGCAATTAAGAACCCGCTTGCTAAAACGCTATGCATTATTTGATACTTATTTCACGCCTAATATATAGTATAAAGGACACAATGATTCCTTTCCGTCTGCATGCTTTTAACAGCGTGGATTTACCAAAAAGTTACCGGCTATGTTTAAGTCTTAGTTTCAATATTTTTTTAATCACACGAATCGTTTATTATTTATACAGCTATCTTAAGTAATTAAAATCTCTTAAATCTGCATTATTGAAACTCACTATTTTACATGAATCTTTCTCCAAAATTATATAATTCGGAGTGTTCCAATATATATAGTCTTACTTTGACTTGTCCCAAAGGCTTTAAGCGGCGAGATGCATAAGATATCTTTGAATTAACATAGTGTAAATACATTACAGCTTATTGAATCATTGTAAATATGTAGGCTGAAGTATTGCAGTTTTAATTTGTATTTTGAGCGCATTTTAAGAATTTATCGAATATCAATCTAATGTACTTTGTTCCTTTTTGCAGTAGCAGCTTAAGGCCGTATTAAAATATCTCTTTGAATCTATGTTTTTAAAATGTATATTGTTTATTCTGTGTTCGTCTTCTTTAAGAAAATAAACTACGTTTTTTACCTCACTTGTCTTCTTTTCTTTTTCTTTTTATTTGTATTTTTTTGTATCTTTTTCAGTTTTTTACGCCTAATACCAATGCTGCAAGCCGACCAAATAAAGTTTTGTGGATCGAGAGTCGGGCTTGCAGTCTAGTTTATAGTGTCTATAAATCGTGTAATCTTATGTTTGTATTTTTGTAGGCCCTGCGGATCCCACCGGCATTTCGAAGTTGCCGGAGAGCTTGGCGAACTTGGTGAATCAAGCGCTGAACGACGACAGCCTGTGGATGGAACAGTCCGTTGTGGAGGATACTAGTGCATCAAACAGCAGCTCTGTGGCCAAATCGCGCTATATCTTGATGAAGAAAGCAACCACAAGTCCCCGCAAAGAAGACCCCGATGAAGCCGGGGCATTGGATATCAAGGGAGATGCACTCGATACAGAGAGCGCAATGCTGCTGAAGGAAACAACCGTCTAAGAACTTCAGATCTATCAACTAATGCCAGCTGAGCCAATAACTTGTACCGTGTGGTTTTGTGTTATGTACCTGTTATGTTAAACGCGTCCAATACGAGCTATTTATTTGTCACACCGCCAAGACATGTGGGAAGCAGTCGCAGTAATAAAATATACATACGTGGTAGTTGCATTTATTTCAGAAAAACGTTTAAAAGATGAAGGATGAAATCTAAACCAAGCATTTAAACACAGTTCCACACACGCATTAAGACTACTGCTAGGCGACTGATTATTCGATGAGTTTTTTGGCTTTGAAGTATCTGCGGAGGTACAGAACTTGCCACGTCGCCAAGCCGAGCAGGCAGCACATGCTGAAGATGCTGAAGAACAGGACGCGGCTGTTGGTTTTCTCTGAGAAAAGATAAGAATAAAGATCAGTTGGGCTTATTGGTTACTAAGGTATAAACCATACCATTGGTATCGCGCATTTCCTCTTCCCGCTTGCGCATGAGAACGAAATCGCGCACAATGGAGTCGGAAAGGTCCTCCAATCGCTTGAGATCCACTTCCAATGGCTTTAGCTTGGAGGCTTCGCCAATCTGAGTTGAAAAATATCGGTTTAAAAAATATTAAAGATAAAGGGCGATTAAAGTGTACTTACGCCTTCGTAGCTTTTGGTTTCCACGCCCTTCTTCGTTTGGAGCGATACTTCCTGAACAACGCCGCGTTGATCTGATAAAGCATAGGAAAATTTGATATGTTACATGAGTATGATAGATGCCATTATTTTATTTTATTATTATAATTTTGTACAGATATTTTCTGAATAGGTCAGGTCAGCCTGTGTAATGAACATTACTTACGTGCAGGAACTTTGGATGTGAAGCAGATCTCGTAGGCGTCGTACACTTCCGACATGAAGCTGAATTTGCCCTTGGTGATGTGCTCCTTCTGCACCAGGATGTGTCCCTTGGTGTCGCGAGCCTGTAGGACACAAGGCCCGGGTTAAATCCGTGGGGAAATATATACATCAAATAGAGTACTCACTATGTAGTCGATGATTTGGCCGGGCACGTCGGACACCTCGTACTCGCCCATCACCAGTTGGTTGGCTTGGATGTCCTCCTTGAGGCACTTCTGGGTGTTCGGGTTCAGCTTGAACATCACGGCGTTGCTGCTCCAGGCACTGGCCATCAAAAGGCACACGATAAAAGCCGCCCTCGCCATCTCAACAATTTAAATCTAATAAAATCTACGGCTGACAAAGATGAGGTGGCTACTTGTCTTCTTCTTCCTAGCTGGGAGCTAGTATCGATATCGATAGTCGATCAGCCCTGGTATGTTTGGTAATCAGTGTTGGAAAAATACTGCAGCTAGCTTATTTAAAATTTAGCAATTAAAAAGTTTAAAACAGAGCTACCCTTAAAACAGATTTTTTAATTTAGGTATATTTTCCCCAAAACGAAACGTTCAATTCAACAGCCGTTATTTTAGTGTTGTTAACATCGCATTTTGAGTCCACAACGCCGTTCGTAAAAACACACGGCTTCGGAAGCGTTAAGAATTCTATTAGTGTATTGGTTAATGTGCGTGTGGTGTCAGTGTATGTGGTTCTTTAAGTAAAAAATATATCGGAGTTTATTAAAACTTTTAAGCAACAAATTCAGCCTGCCTTGTGTTTTTATATCATTTATTTTAAAAGGGGTAATATAGTGGATCCAAGTGCATCGAAACCGAACGGCAATACTAAGTTATTTCCTATTTGCAGGCAAAAAGTGCAGCAAATGTCAGGCGTGGATCAGGTAATTGTATTTTGCATACATATGTACATACATATGTTCGATTCGATTTATTTGGGTTCCGCAGGAAGATTTTCGACCTCAAAATGATGTACACATAATGCATACACTTGAGTTATATTATTAACCTGCCGTGTTTTTGTTTCAGATGAAAATACCAGGAAACACAGGTATATAACAACCTACCACCACAGACAGAGCTCTCAGTTTTCTCAAACAGGAACTACCTTCTTTCGATCGTATTTCCTGCTTAATGTGCGGTTTTAATGCGATTTTCTCTGTTTACCCCAAAAATGATCCAAAATGCAGCTAAATCGGTCGAGGAGCGCAACATACCATGGAGCCAGCAAGTCGATGAGGCCTCTTATGAAAATCTACCCTCTCCCACTCACGATGAAGTCTCTGGTAAGTAGGCCTCTGGTATAATTTAACCCACCAGATCTCCAATCCATTCCCCACTCCCCAGTCAATGAAAGCTCCATGCAATTCCAATATCCGCCGTTCAACTTTAAGGAGAACTGCAACACCCCATGGAATAATATGAACAAGGGCCGAAAAGCAAGCGCCAACCATGGTATGTATAGTTGTTTTTATGCAGTACTTATACCCAGTGTGCAATCGTTCTCACTAACTGGTTTTTCGACTCTGCGAATATGCATAAGTCGGTGCATCGGGAAGTCGTCCGATTAGCTTCCGATTGGACTCGCTGAGGTTTTATATATCTAACTAACCCTTGTTAAAATCTTACTATCAAAGATCCACGGAACAGTACAAAAGTTTTATTAAGTTTACATATTAAACCAGATTTCATTCCCATTTTTGGACTCACAAATTTAAAGATTTTTATTTACTTGAAAGCAACTGATTTATTAAAAAAATATAATCTTTTACAATTTTTTAAGAAGATTTAGTTTTGTTTTAAGGCATATACTTGTTAAAAATATCCTAGTTGTTTTAATTTTCATCTGATGCAATCATAGATAAATATCTAAAAATAACTGAAACGGCTTGTACTTACAACTTTAGTTACATTTTAATTTGGAAACGAAATATTTAAAAAGGAGTCATATGATATTATTTATTATTTGCGAAGTTACTGCAAACCAGAATCTGTAGGGTATTCATTTTAGATTCATTATCATCTTTAAGGGTTCAATAGCAACATTACCTTTGCCTTTAATATATCCTCAGCCCAATCCTCTGCGGCTATTGTTTTAATGGCCGTGGTCAGGACCTTTTGGAGGTTTTCCGATTGCTTCTTGAAGATGTAGAATATTTCGTGTGTGGTTGCGTTCGGCTGCTGGGCGCACCAGCACTCCATGTTCGTGACTAGGCCCAATGAGGCGTAGAGGATGCCGGCCTCCTTGGCCAAAGTGGCCTCGGGACACAGGGTCATGCTCAGCAGATCGGCGCCCCACTTGCGGAACATATTGTTCTCTGCGACCGTGGAGTAGTGAGGTCCTTCGAGGGTGAGAACCGTTCCATTGTATCGGGCTGGGAACTCCAGCTCTTTAGCGGCACTCAGGAGGTGCTGCCTAGTGCGTTCGCAGAAGGCAGGATTCATGGGAACGTGACACACACCCAAAGGACTCCCCACAGCACCGTCGTAGAAGGTTTGGGCCCGCCTTGTCGTATTATCGATCACATCGTGGGGCACAACAAGATGTCCTGGTTGAAAGTTCTCCCTCAGGGAGCTGTACGTATTGGTCACCAGGATGTGGGTGCACCCCATCTTACGCATGGCCCACACATTAGCCCGGTAGTTAATGTTGCTCGGCATGATGTCGTGGTTTCGACCATTTCGCGATAGGAGAGACACATTCACGCCTTCTATCTGCCCATCTATGATGACATCTGATGGTTTTCCGAAGGGCGTGCACACAGCATATTCCATGCGCTCTGCCAAATAGATGGGCCTATCCAGATTGGCTTCCCCAATTATTCCAATTTTAATTGGGATGGTCTCCCTCTCCTCCTCGCTCTTTACTTCCAATTCTTCCATCGAAAACGGAAATTTTGATATTTTCTTAAAATCTGCCTGAAAGTGAAATAAAATTCAAAATGTAATTTTAAGTTGCTTTGCCTCCTATAATTTGTCAGAATGCATATCTAGTCACAGATTACGCAAGTTTCTTTGCATATTATAAGTCAATTTTTAATAAGGGCATAACTCTTCGAATAATTTTGGAATACAAATGATTTTGCTGTACAAATGATTCTGAAACATAGTTTCTTACCCTTTTTTTAGATTCATATAAAAGACATGGCCATAGTATTCCCAACAACACAAGACGCGACGAGCACCAATTAAATCCTTGGAATTCCAGGAAACCAGCAGCACAGGTACTTTAAAAGTGTTTTTTAAAATATATTTGTATAATCCTTTTTTGAATTATAAGTTTGTAGTTATCTTTTGTTTGATTTTACAAGTTTGGGACTAACACTTAAAAAAATCTTTACCTCTTTATATTCTTTAGTCGATTCGAAATGAGAACGACCACCCGTCTACAAAGCTGGACAACAGAACAAGCGATGAAGCACAAAATCAAGAAGTTGTCGCCGCTCCCAAGAAGACAACCTGGGCCTCAATTGCCTCCCAACCGGCCAAACTAACATCCAGAGTGAGTACTCGCGTACCTTTCACCACCACCTGAATGCATTTAAATCCTGGCTACGTACGCAGGCAGCGTCCACCACTTCCAATAACAAGAAAAAGGGTCCTGGCATGCCACCACCACCAATGGTTCCAGGAAAGCACAATTTAGACGTTAACGTATGGGACTTGCCGAACAATAAACCTCCTCCTGTACCTTCTCCCCCCTCGCCGATCGACTTGGGCTACTCTGACTTGAATTCTGACTTCTCCATATCGGGCAACACAGCACCGCCACTGGGCGGTCGAACCGACAAGGTGCACAAGGACACGGAGAACTTCCAGAAGTACGAGAACAAGGGATTGGGCAGCAACAATAATAATTTCAGCAGAGCCAAGGTTTCGCCTACGGGTCCCGTTCGCCGGAATCTGGGACCCCAGCAGCCGGTCATCCATGCAGCTCCTCGTCCAGCAACCAATCCAGGTCCCTTTGGGCCACCCAACGCCAGGCGACACGATGGCGTGCCACATCCAAGCCGGAACTCAGAGCGCTCGGGCAACTATAACAGTTTCCGCAGCAGCGAGTTTGAGAACGCTTCTAAGTTCGAGTACCGGGACGAGAACCAATCACGACCGGTGGAAGCCACATCTGCAACCGAGGAGGTGCCTGTCGATCCCCAACTTCTGTTGGATGAGTTAAAAGACAAAAACAATTATAACCCGAAAGTGGTGGACTTGAACAAAGCCACGACAGCCAGGTAAATGTTATATATGTGATTGAATAAAAATGCAGTTCCAATTAACCCTTTTAATTTCTTAGGTTCTTTGTCATCAAATCGTATTCCGAAGATGATATCCACCGCAGTATAAAGTATGAGATTTGGTGCTCAACCGACCACGGCAACAAGAGATTGGACGATGCTTTCAAGGAACGGCACAAAGAGGGCGGCAACATCATGCTGTTCTTCTCGGTAAACGGATCTGGCCACTTTTGCGGCATGGCACAAATGATGACGGCGGTGGACTACAACTCAACGTCAAGCGTCTGGTCGCAGGACAAGTGGAGGGGCAAGTTCAAGGTGAAATGGATTTATGTGAAAGATGTGCCTAATGGAAAGCTGCGCCACATTCGACTGGAGAACAATGACAATAAGTCGGTGACGAACTCGAGGGACACCCAGGAAGTGCCCAACGACAAGGGCATTGAAGTGCTCCAGATCTTGCACTCATACAACCATTCAACGTCCATATTCGATGACTTTTTCCACTACGAAAAAAAGCAGGAGGAAGAGGTCTCCTCGAAGCGTCCGCCAATGCACGTTCCCGATGGAAACAACCAAGTGCAGGCCCCACTTGCCCGCAGTTTCAACCGCCAGGTGGACGACAAGGATAGGGATCGCGACGGACGCATGTCACAAAAACACTTTAACGCTGGAGGCGGAGCAGGTTTCCGTAATCCAGGCCACAGGGGCGGCGCTGGAAGCGGCGCATCACACAGCAACTACAGCGAGTATCGCCGGGGATTCGACATTCAGAAATCAGGCGGCGACTATCAGTTTAAAGACCGAGACGGCTTGGACTTTGACAGAGAAAATGACTTTGGAGCCCACTACGGATCCAATAACCGAAAAAACGAATATCAACAGAACAATGCTAACAAGACCAGGTTAAAAACCCGTGATCGTGATTTCAGTACTGAACAAATAAAAATCGGCGTGCGCTTTAAGGTGGGTTTGTCCGCATCTAAGGATTTGGCAAGAGTGAGTTTATTAATCTTTCAATACATTCGGATATTAACTACGTTTTTTTCTTTTATAGGACACCGACAAGGATAAAATGCGAAGCAATGAATATTCATAAATTAACTGAGCTGCGGTAGAATTCTTTTTTAAATGATATTGAATGGACTCCCACAATCCGTTGAATTGCTTAGAGACGTTTAACTATAATTTTTAGATTTTTTAACCATTGCGTGTACAAGATAAAATCCCGATTCATGAAGAACATTTAAAACGAACATGTGGGAACTAGGATTAATGATTAAAATATGATAACATTTTTACGTAATTATTTATTACAATATTTATATAAATCTATTGACGCTCACATTGAACAGTTCATAAAAAATTAATGATCGATTTTGCCGATATATACAACATTTATAAACACCAAGGAGTCTGCTTCAGCCATTCCTTGTAGTTGCACTGTAACAATTTATACAACTTATTTGAATCTAAAGTGTACACGACTTATGTATGTATAATATAATTAAAGTAACCAATCCATCATTTACTCATTGACTAAACTACCTACATCTCTTAATATAAATCCGCTATTTGTAAGAGATTGATCAAAAATTTTCTTTCCAACAAGCTTAAAATAGTATTTTCTAAATAATACTTAAACATAAAGCAATATGGGCCGAATACTATTACTTTCACAGCGCTATCCAATAATTATACGTTAGTGGAAGACTGAAACACTATAATAAAAAAAGTCATGTACGTAACCAAATTAAACCCGACAAAAGTTATAAACATAAAGCGAACTCATACTCTGAATGCGAAGACATATTTGAATAATAAGCTAATATTTTTAGATTAAGCAAACACGAAAAGTAAAAAGGGTTTGTTCAAAGTGGAGTAACAATTGAGATTATATGCTAATCGATAACGGAGTTATAATTAATTTTTTAGTCAGGTTATAAATTATTTAACGGTTAATAGTATTCGGATCACCGATGATTACTGCTGGGTATTTTGAGTTCAAAGTGGTAAGTATTTAGTTGAGACCTTAATATTTAAACTATAATATTTATTTAAGAAAATTTGGCATCCACGAAAACATTTATTTTTATTTAACTTAAATTTTGATTTCATAAAAACTATTTAAATTTAAATTTGAAACATCCTTTGTATGCTAATTTCTTACGTTATTTGCTTCAATCGAGTATCCAGATAAAGTAGAATCATCTGTCAATGATTCAATTTTCTTATTGCGTGAATACTCGTCTATATTAAAATATATTTTTAACCAAGTTTTTACCATCGCTCGTTACGCGAAAAGAATTTAAACTCGATGTTGAAGCAACTGACTGCAGGCGAAATAGCACAATCTTCCGCCTGGTCACACTGCCTGACAAGCGTGAGTCAAATGGTGAGTAAAGAAACATTGCTCACGCGCACATCCTTAATCCGTGGATATCCGTATTTCCCGTAAAGGGGTTTTCCCCCTAGTTTAGGCGTTTTTGATTATATAATATCATACTATTTTGTCCCACTGCATTTTTTTCATTGTTTCTACTACCATAAAGACTTTATAATGTTTTACTTTATTAACATGTTTGAAACTAGGCGCGCGCGTAAACTAAGCGATTTTTTAGTGCGAATTCATGGTAAGCGTTTGGGGAATTTCCATTTCACCATCTGGTAACACTGTTTCCACTACACATTTGACAAAATTTCAACAAAAAGGTATAAATGCAACAGCAAAAGCATCGCTATCGCTTCAAATATGAGTCGAAAGGGAACGCAAGATCAAAATGACATATCGCTGATAATTGGGACGCTTCCGAAACGTCTACAGAATAAAATCGCGGCCAGCTGCAGCCACGCAGCAAAAGCAACAAAAACGGCGGAGACAGAAAACGCTGAGAATGCGGAGCCAGTTGCTGCGACTACGAACCCAAGGCCAGGTGAGTCTACATATATACAAACTTAATGCGTCACATCTGTAGTATTCCCCGATTTCACCACTCATTGCAGTCGCCATCCTGAGCAATGCAGCTGCAGGGAAACCGAATCAGAATCCGCAGCCCCATCCCGTTTTGGTTACCAGCGGGAAATTGCCGCGGGAATGCGGAATTCCAGGCATCTTACGGGTGGCCACCTCAGTGGCCGGCGGAAACGCCAATGGCCAAAGCAAATCTGGACACAATGCCCGTCGCAGGGGTCGCAATCATCCCGGCAAGGACAAGGAGCACGCTCCGCAGTCGCCAGTAACGCGCACCCGCTTGACCACCGAACATCCGGATTGGTTTGAGCCGCTTTTAAACCTACCCCATGCAAAGAACATAGTACAGTTGTACGATCAGTTAATGGTTCTTCATCAAAGAAATCTCATACTAATAGTAAGTATATATATTACGCCCATAAGAGACTTCCTTATCGTTATAATCTTTCCAGAACTGGAAGAACTTTTGCTACATTCACGACCAGCTGCAGGACGCCTTTAAGCAGCTTCTTCTGGAGCAGCTAAAGTTTGTGTGCGAGCACAAGGTGGATGTCTTCTTTTGGAAACTGCTCTTTTACAATGTGAGGGATTACCTGAAGCGTCAGCAAACTGATCAAGCGCACGCACATATATTGCTGCTCATCGAACAGGCAATCAAATTTTACCGCTTGGTCTACGATAAGCTGATGGCCAAATGCGTGGCTTCGTCGCGCTGCGAGAGCGCTCTTAAGGTGGTGGCCCAGCGGCTTCTCATCTGTCTGGGCGATCTGTCGCGTTACCGGGTGAACCATGTCAAGGCTACGGACTACATGGAGGCGGCAAGATACTATCAACGTGCTCAGGAACTAGTGCCTGGCAATGGAGCACCTTACAACCAACTGGCGGTCATATCCATTTACCACGTAAGAATAATTGAAAAGTTTTCCTTTTGCCTTTCATTTACCTATATCTCCCGCAGCACAAACGGTTCGACGCCGTTTACTACTATGTACGCAGTTTGCTGACTTCGAACTCGATACAGACGGCCAAGGAAAGCCTACTGGATCTGTTCGACGAGATTCGGCGCAAGTACGAAGAGACCGAGATGAAGCAATCGCCAATGCACTATGTATCGGCCAAAAACCAGAAGTCCAAGCAAATGCGCAAGGAGGTCTGGATTTATCCAGACGGAATTCGACGACTACATCGCACCGATGACAAGGGGAACAAGGCGAAGGGCAACAAAGCCACATTGGCCGAAGTCAGTCGCTACGGTGAGATGATGTCGGAGGAGCTGCTCCCGCGCATCGTGTCCCTTTATCTGTACTTGATAGGGAAGCTTTACACAGGCACAGAGTGAGTATATTTAATCGTCAAGGTTTTCACTTTCGGCTTAAAGTCGCACTTATTCTGTGAAAGTGAAAGCTGAAAATACAGGTTTTCATATCACCAAACTTTAAAATCATTCAGTGTGGACTCGTTATACCCGCTGTTGAGAAAACTACAAATTCAAATGGGAGCGGCGGTCAAGCATGACAACCTGTTGACACGCTCAAAACTGCTGAAAATAGTGGCACTGAACCTGTTCGTCGTGGAACACAACAAGCGGAAGAGTATGATTGATAAGCCTAATCATGGTTAAAATTAATGGCTTGTTTTTTTTCTACAGCGTCACGTCGCGAGATGCGTTATCACAGCTTCAATTTTGCAAACTCATTCTTTGGACTCATGCTGAAGAAAACAAACCAGTTAATGGCCGGTTTTGTGGAGGCCTCTACCAATATCCAGTGCCTTCCAGAAGAAGAGTAGGAAATACCAATGCTGACTTAAAGATTGGTTTGTTGATTTTCTCTTTATTTTAGCTTTACAAGTGTCAACACATATCTGCAGTATGTTAAGGTTTATGTGCATTGGTTGAGCATTAATGTGGACATATGGGAACCGGTCAGAACAGAAGAGTAAGTACTGTTTCTAGCAATAAGGATGTATTGTTTGAATTGTATTATTGTAATATAGGATTATTAATGAAATCTCAATCCTTGCCCCACAGACACTCTTTCGTCGACTGCTGGGCGGAGCTATCAACCCTTTTTGAGCACATTGAGTGTGTGCTAGGAAAGCAGAAGCTTGAAAAGAAAGAAGTCGTTTTGGATGAGGATTTTGCACTGAGCGGTTTTAATCCTTTGGGGCGTGAACCGTTGGGCAAAGATTGCCACAAGCGAGGACCCGAACGAATTCAGTTTTTAGAACGCTTGCGTAGGATTTCCCAGTTCCAGCTCTGCTACGCCGAACATCAAAAGGCACTGCAACAGCCGCTGGACTCGAGTTTCATCATTGAGGATCTCAACGCAGCCATGAAGAATGCTCTGAAAAACTTCGATGCTGAAAGTTGTGGTCTCGTGACTACTGCGCCAAAGTTACAGTGTCAAGCAGTTGAGGAACTGTTGTGTCCTTCCACTGATGCAGATGTTTCCCAACTGTGCAAGCTTAAGAAGGAGCTGGAGGCCAAAGCTAAGGTTAAGCAGATATGCACCACCAAGCTGGAGGAGATCCTAAAGTTTGTAGACACTAAAATATATATTGAGGTTCGCCCGCGCTACCTCCTGCCCGATACCAACTGCTTCATCGACTGTCTGGAAGACTTTGAGAAACTGTCAACAGAGTTCAAGCGCTACACCCTCATCATACCGCTGACGGTCGTTAAGGAACTGGATGGCCTCTCTAAGGGCGTTAAGCTGGACTCGTATCGCAATTCCAAACAGACTCAGCGCATCCACCACTTTGACGAGGTGTCGTCGCGTGCCAAAAAGTCACTTGAGTTCATTAAGTCGGCCAAGAGCAATGTGAAGTAAGCTATTGTTGATTTCTAGCCATTCGTATGCCATGCTTATCAAACTCTTTTAGGTGTGCTACCACAAAGGGCTCATTTGTTAATGCTTCGGTATTTGCCTTAGTTGAGGAAGAGTATCTTTCCAACGACGACAAAATTCTGGCGACGGCAGTGGCTGTATCGAAAACTGCCAAGTCTGAACAATGCACAGGTAAGAATGCTTCAACTTGGTTTTCAAATTCAGTGCTAACAGTATGCCTTCATTAGATGGGAAGTGTTTTATTCAAACGGAACTAGTGCTCATTACCACCGATCGCAATTTGCGAGTCAAGGCATTGTCTCGGAATTTGGCGGTCAGCGCGTTGGATGAGTTCCTGCAGTGGGCAAAGGATTGCCGGGAATCAACCTGAAAGTCGACTTATATTGCAAGTGGACCGGCTAACAATGTAAATGGACTTGCCCACCGTTAGATGCGGTGTGGAGCGGGCCCGAACTATTATACTACCTACATTATACACAAATGACTATGTATGTCGTGGTCGGCAGATTCAGACACATACGCTGGCCGCGGATACGTACACGACGTGGGTTCCTGAGGACTGGACACGGGTAGACAGCCGCGGATGGTCTGGTTTTTCCCCGCGGTGATGCTTTCGAAGCACATCACGTTGGTTTCCACTTATCTAATTTGTCCTTTCTTACTTCTTCAACTGTACATTTTGTGACCTTCGAAAAATTAAATCATTTTGGATTGTTGTTCAATTGCTTTTCTTTGCTGTGTGGCGAATATCAAATTCAACAATATAGGAAAGCCTTCTCAGATCTTGGCTGTTAGGCAGTTGATATAAAGAAATATATTGATTTTTATTTATCTTTGCTTCACAAAATCTATACAATTGTAAAATAACTGAATTAAAGGCTTTATTTATATTGCATCAGTGTTTAGTTTATTTGAAACTAGTTAAATGGTGTTCATTACATATAGATTGTGTTGCTTTGCACTTGGTATCCTAAATATGCTCTCTTTGATGTAGAAATATAAAATCTATGCAGTATATGCAAATCTAACAATCACATTCGATTAAAATCTAACATTATAAGCGACAGATAAAACAGACATCAACAACAACAACTACAGCTCGCTGATCATTTATCATTGGGCATCGGCGTCGACATCGGCATTAAATGCCCGACACGAATTGGTTTAGTGATTTTTCAAATCAAATATTTCACGCAGCAAGGGCTCCACCTGGGATGGGTTAACATTCAAATAGACATTAATTATGAACTTGTTCAGACGCTCCACATCTGAAATCTTTTGGATTAGCTTGATAAACGCGTTTTTCGCCTCACAGCCAGAATAAACACTCTCCAGATATCTTCGCAGAAGATAATAGTAGGAATTCTATGGGGAGAAAGGATTGAAACACATTTGTAAAACGAAACGAAAGAGGACACTCACCTGTTCCAATCTAATTACGTCTTTGTGTATCACTCGTGATCGAGCCGAGGTAAAGAGCACAATGGCGCACATTATCAGGATAATGTTCTCGTCCATGCGCCACTTTTCGTCGAAGGTAGTGATGAACTTCTGGTGTTCCTCGTAGATATTGCCCTCGGCGAACTTGAGCAGGTCAGTGCGTATGTTGCCCATGTTTTCTTTGGTGTGGGGTACCTGTTAATCACATCATATTAAAGCAATCGAATAGCCAGACTTCACATTTATGTTACCTTCCAGGAGTCGCGATCGTCGTCGTAAATCATGACGGAGCGCATTATCATCATTTCTGTGCAGCCGCCTTTGAGTAGGGCCACCTGGTCCTCCTGGCACATGTCACGGAATGCTGTAATCTTTTTGGCCATCTTGATAAGCCGCTTGATGGCCACCGCCGTCAAATTGATCAGCTGCAAAAGCTTCGGGTTGTGGCGAGTGTCGTCGGGCTGTGGTTGACAAAACAAACAAGTGGAACAGAATGCACAGGTGGCCATTATTATCGCTATAATCGTAAAGGCTTCTCCCTGGAAGGTGAGTCAATCGGGTGGTGGAGCACCGCTTATCATAGCGCCCAACACCTGGCTGCTCCATATTTCGTCAAAATTGTATCGTTTTTCCTAATTAACAATACTGAAATGTGCTAATTGCGATGAGGCGCAAACGGTAAACAGTCTAAAGCGACAATAAACGGCCAAGTCGACGGTTGGAACCTCATGAGCGCCTGTTGGCGGTCTTGATAATGGATGATAGTGTCACAATTGGCACGCCCAGAGGCTGATAAAGCCACTGTCTGCCCTGCTCTTGATAGCCCAGACGCTCTGATTGAATTGAAGCTAGGGTGGCTCGATTTATTAGACAACAATTCGGGGAATCGGTGAATCACGGTTGGATAACTATTAACGACTTCGCCAGGGGAATCCAAGGTCTAGTCGAATTGTTGACACATCTCAAAACATAAAGATAAAGCAAGTACTATTAATAAGTATCTTGTTGTTTTAAATAAAAACTTTGCCTAATTTAAGTTCAAAGTTGTAGGTCAATTTTCGTAAACAAAATGTAAGTTTCTTTCGCACACAAATAAAATTAAAATTCTAATAAAAGCAGACCCAAGTGTGCATAAACTAAAAAGCTTTCAACCCTAATACACAGCTCAAGGAAAAATTACTTATGAATTTCTTTCCCCAACCAAGATTCTTTGAACTATAAAATCCGAGCCACCCTATTGAAAATGATGTTTACATTTGGGGGAGACGCATTGCTGGGAGCACAGAAATGGCTGGCTGAGACACACTGGCACACAGGCCATCATCAAGATACGCACTGAATCACCGAGTGGCCACAAACTGCCAGGTGCCGAAAGTACATATATCGTCGCTCGCACACTCCGATTAGATAAGCCGTGGTGTTGGAGCTATAAATGAAAGAACGATAGGCTAATACCGTAGGCTGGTGGTTACCTTAATGCGATCGTCGCCCATCATCAGGGCGCTAAGGTCCTCGTCCACGGGATCGTAGAGGGCCTCGCTGGCCAGCCGCAGTTCCCGCAGCTTATTCTGCTCGGCCTCGTTAAGTTCTCGATCCATTTGATGGGTAGAGGGGGCGCAGATGGGCTGTTGTAGGTGCCGCTGGCTGGTATTTCCGGCAGCATTGCAGCCGCCGTAGGACGACTGACTGCCGCCCACGTAGGACTCCTCCTTGACCCGCGATGGCATGTGTTGTATGCTGTTGAAGGCCTGATACTCAATGCGGATAACCTCAGAGAGCACGGACTCGATCGAGTTGATGCTGAAGTCGCTGTCCAGACTGGGCTCGTCGTTGTAGTTGGTCTGCATGAAGGTCTTCAGGTCGAAGTCCGGGGAGTTGGCTATATAAGGCAAGGGGTGGCTGCTCGAGGTGCTGGGTTGCTGCCCGGCACTGGGCGAGTGGTACTGCAGGTCCACAGCAGCGTCATGGGGTGAAATCGGCGGGCTTCCACTGCCTAGCATGCTATGGATAACGGTGTCCACCCGCTCCGCCGGCGGAGAAGGCTTCACCGCCAGCTCCTTTTCCAGAAGTGGCTTGCGGTCTGCGGCCTGCTGGGCTGTGTTCGCTCCACCGCCGCTTAGGATACGGTTTAGAATGCGCAGCGCCTCGGCCGGTGTGTTCATGAATTTATTCATTATGTCTATGGCATCCTCCGGCGAGTGCATTAGGTTTTGCATAAACTCCACCACGTCCGCCGGCGAGTCGACTATCTTTGAGATAATCTCCACGCCGTCCGTGGGACTGCTCATAAATTTGGTGAATACTACAAAATAAAATAGCATTAATTAATTGCTAAGTTATTATGTTGAATTATTTTTTTTGGAGTAAACTAACCTGTCAGCGCGTTAAAAGGCGAGTTCATAAACTTGCTGATGATCTTGAGGGCGTCGCCTACAACGAATTAACAAGTGTTATGGAGGCCAAGCCGCCAATTGAGTTAAGCACCTACCTGGGTAGTCGATCAAGTGCGACACCAGCCTCAATGCGTCCTTTTGTGAGCTTATCACCTTCTCCATCACCGAAATAGCCTCCTTCTGGGTGCGCATCAGCCGGTTAATGGCCTGGGAGGCCCGATCCGGGTCGGATACGATCTGGTCGACGATCTTCTCGGCCGTCATCTGCAGTGGATTGACCTGTGTGCCCGTGGAGCTGGGCTGGCCACCAGAGCAACCGTTAGCGCCGCTGTCCGCTGAGCCGCAGCTTTGCGAGTCCTGCGATCCGGAATAGAGCTCCAGGTTGCTGCTGCTGCTGTCTGCCGGTGCCTTGTGGTCATCTCCGTCGCCGTCGTCAGCATCACCGCCGTCTGTGCCGTTCTCCATGAGGCGACGCTTGGCCCGGTTCGTCTCGATCTTGCGCCTTTTGATCAGCTTGTCCTCCTCGGACATGATGTTCTCGCTCTTCATGCCGATGTCCAGGCACTTGCGCAGGCGGCATTTCTGGCAGAAGCGGCGTGTAACCACTGTGATGTCGCAGTTCTGGTTGAAGGGGCAGGTGAACTGCTTCTTGGCCAGCGCGTTCCTCCGAAAGAAGGCCTTGCAGCTCTCGCAGGTGACCGCGTTGAAGTTGTAGCCCAGCGCCTTGTCCCCGCACACCGCGCAGTTCTTCGGCGGCGACATGTCGACTGCGGAGGCAGCTTTCAATTAGGGCCCTCTGATTGATTTTTTAATTGCCCTCCTGGTGGTGGAGCAGCTGGCGGAGAAGGAGGTACTAGGTGGGTGGTAGGTGGTGTGTGATGGGGCAGGAACTCCGCGAATCAAAGCAAGTCAGGGAGCGACAACATAGTAGTTAGCAGTACCCACGTCAAACGCACGAATCGCACGCAGAATTCGTCTGCTCGCGTTATCACCACATATTTTAATGAATTACTGTCCGTCCGAGCTCCAGTCCAATCCCAATAACAACAAGCTACGTGCCCGGGTGAATGGCAAACGCAATTGTGAGCCACTCAGACATATATCGCTCATCGGCACTGCCAATCGATACAGCAATCGGAGTTCACAGCCGGAGAAGATTTCACAGAAAATAAGATATAAATTAATTAATTAAAATGAACCGAGTAAAGACCACACAGTCCAAAACGGGAGAGATAATCGCCTACAGCGAGGTCGCCATCCGGAACAACATTTCCGCCGTGGAGTATTGCCGCACATCGATGGCCGCCATCTCGGGCTGCGCTGCAGGTAATTGGTCTTAATTTGTGGTGGATCAGCTGAATTAACACCCCAATTTGCAGGTATTCTGGGCTTGAGCGGAACCCTGGGCTTCCTGTTCTACTTCCTGTCCGTGTTCGTGCTCTGGATCCTGGTGCTTCTCAAGTCTGGAACCCAGTGGCGCAAGTTCTTCATCAACCGCAGAAATCTGCTGACCAACCAGTTCATGGGCGGCCTTTGCACCTACGTGCTCTTCTGGACATTCCTCTACGGCATGGTTCACGTGTACTAGCGCATTAACAAAACACAGAACACTTATTTAGCGAAATAAACATAGGATCTTGGTTAAACACAACCCATCTTCAGGTTTGTACCGCCGATGCTACTGCTGCCGTTCCGGAGCAGTCGCACCACGGCGTTTTATTAACATCACAATCGAGCAAAATGTTGAGGATGGTCACCGACACCTGGTCAATGATCATCTCGTGCACCTTGAGTATTTTGTACTTGACGTTGTCCAGGCCCGTCTTGTGGTCCCGCTTGCGGGTCATCTCCTTCTGGTTGAAGCACTTCTGGGTGTCCCGCTTGCGATGATAGCGGTTGTGGATATGGCTGTGGGATAATAGTACTTAATATCATTGCTAGTTTGATTGCTGTAAAGCTTTTATCACCTAAATGTATCATTAGTGCCAGTCTTAATGTTCTGTGGCCGTGTCACCTGCAGTCCTACATCCCGGATCCGCACGAAGAACTCATCGTCCTCCAGTCCCCAGCCCCAGTACTGGTTGGACATGCCGTTCATCTGCTGAAAGTGCTCCCGGCGCACCAGCAAGATACCGCCCACGAAGTTATCGTAGTGGTACTTGGGATGCAACTTGGGTCCGGCGATGTGGAGCGGGCCGAGACTGCTGGGATACTCGTACCTCAGATTGTCGTTCAAGGGCAGCAGATCCACGTCGTGCATGGCTATATAGTCGTAAACATCGCTTGCAAACTGAAAGCCCACGTTGATGAGGGAGGCGCGATTGAAGCGGAACCTGTCCACCTGGTTTAGTACGAAGATGTGATGCGCCACGCCCTGGCGCCGCAGGAAGGATGTCATGTGGGGCACGAACTGGAGAAGCTCCTCGAATCGGTCCCGGAATGGCACCAGCAGGGCCATCTTGTGAGCGGATGCACCGTGGTCATGCGGCTGCTGGAGCTTCTCCGCCAGGGGTTCCTTTTGCCCTGCACCTCCTCCTCCGGCGCCCGTCAGCCTGGTCAGCGGATTAGACAGCGGGCAGACGCAGTCTATAAAAAGAGCAGTGGCCGGTCAGTATTTATAGCAGGTCTTCATATTTCGCATACGCACCGGATCCCAGGGGCATGAAACTGAGCACCGCAATCCCGCCCAGGCAGAAGGACAGGCCGCAGACAAAGAGCCAGTTTATGGTGGATATATTCACCATTTGGAGGAGCTTATATATAGAGAAGTCCAGGGGTTTAATCGGATTGAGGCCATAAGCGGAAAATATTAAACACTATTTGGCAGCCGGCTAGAAGAGTGAACGCCGCTGGACTGATAGAAAATACCACACGGAATTAACCTGCACAAAAGATAATTTAAATACTGCCGAACGCTACATCAAAGTCATCTTGGTGAGTAAAAGTAACGTTTTTTCAAAATATATAATGGTAAACTATATGCGGTAAACTATGTACCTATATATTTGATAACAATAAGTAGTACTGGATTATACGTGCAAAAAAGTTTAACTAAAATTGGCTAATAGTTATATATACCCACTATCTTTTTGAAACAAATAATCCCAAAAGTATATCTGGGCTCTAAACATTGTTGTCTCCCACGGAATATAGTTTTTAACGTAATCAATTGAACTCTTCTTTATGTTTTTTTTTAATTTTGGATAAGCAAAATGATGTTTTACCATTTAACTGTGTTAATAATTATGGCCTTCCATTCCCATTTGTTAAAGAAATATTCACGGTTTACATTTCAATAAAAAGCGTTGTATTTATTTATTAGATTACAAAGAATAGCTGCATATAAATTATGATAAGGTATGGAAACACAAGAGCTGTTCTTAAAAGACATATCAAATAAATAAGATCTAAATTAAAATTTATTTATTTATTTTTAAAATTAAATACTTAGAGCTACAACTATATTTAGAGATTATATAAATCTAATTGATGTTCGTATTCATTCGGCATCGATGAGACGCCTCAAGATTACGGCGCATTGCTAAGGCTCAAGTGACTGAATATTGAATATCCGGGCGTTTCGTTCTATTACAAAATAATAGCCAGCGCGGCAGCTGGCGGCTAAAAAAATAGTTTACAAAGTTAACTTCTCTCCGGTCTGTGCGATTTTCAGTCAGTCGAGCAGTAGCCATGGCCGAACAGTGTGTTTTCGGTTCCGTATTTAGTTTCCGTTTCCGTTTCAGTTTCAGTTGATCTAAAAATTCTATGTAGACTACGGTTTGGCCACCTCTTTTGGAGGTGCAGCGGGCGAAGTACAAATTCAATCCGTTAAAACTATGCAATTTGTGCGTTCGTTTGTAAAATTGCTATAAAAACTAGTTCGTTCGTTTCTCGACTCTACACGTATTTTGTATATAAAAGTATAAAAGCTTGGAATAGTTCATAGAAGATACAGTTTCTCAACTCAACTCAACTCAACTCAATTTGATTCATCTGGTCCGATCCGATCTGATCTGATCTGATCTGATTCGATCGATCGATCGATCGGGTTGTGCGCGTGTTACAGGCGGATTCCGTTGCTCTTGCAACAAAAGAAGACTAGAAGCAACAATTATACACAAAAATAATAATGTTTAAAATAAGGTGACTAAAATACTATAAAAGCGCATTGGAGAAGAGTGAGCCGCCGGAGGGGGCAAGTGTAGAAACCGGTCCGGCGGCCGAATGCCGTGGCTTCGTAACGCCATTGATTGCGATCCGGGTCCGGAATATGTTCGCTATACATATGTCAATATGTGGGGTGCTTGAGAGTCTCCTGAAAGCGATTGTATGGCGGCGGGCACACAATGAACGACCTTACAAGGCACGCGCTACGTCGGCTGCTGTGGTGGCTATATGTCCTGTCACTAGGGTCACAAGCCCAAAATACTAGTACACATACAAATAAGTAATCGTTTTAAGTGAGCGCGTCTAAATTAATTGCACCTATACTATGTATACAGTACAATATCACTGGTTGCTTCGTCACCGTAACCTAATCCGAAACAAGTGGGCGTAATCCAATTGAAAGAGTGCGAATGTGTCGGCAAACCCAAAATTAACACTATTGCATCAGGTTGTGGTCCTGGTTCACTATTGCTTTTGGCACCTATTCTATTCCGATTTGTTCCTGTTCGATTTCCTGTTCGGGTTTCGAGATTCGGTTTCTGGTTTCTGGTGTCTGGTGTCTGGTTTCTGGCTAAAATAGTGATCTCTATTGCTATTGCTGCTAGTTGGCGAGTGGTGCTATCTGGGCTGGTTGGTTCGTCGGTTCGTGATTGTTGTCTGCAGTGCTTAAGAATTAGTTAAATTATATTTAGTGAGCATGGCTGGTGGTTCATCTCTTGCGTCCCGATGCCACGGCGGCCATCACCTGCTGCATGGTGGGTTCGGGGACGCACTGCTGGGGATCGCACTTCATTTTGCCGTCTCCGCCGCAACTGGAATGGGTGAAAAGAGATCCAGGTTAGTTATGAATCAGGTAACTCGGGTTCCTTATAATATATGCATAATGATACTTACGTGCAGCTGATGCAGGGACCGCTCGTGGACTCGATCTGCTCGCCCACGCGGTAGGATCGGCCGTTGATCAGGCAGCCGGTGTGCTTCACCGCCTCGCCGTGCGAGTAGTGGAGGAAGTGGGGCGGCAGGGTGGTGCTGGTGGTGGTCGTGCTCGTGGTGATGTTCAGCACGGCGGCCATGGACACGGGGCACTCGTAGCGCGGACAGCAGAAGCCGGAGATGGGCTCCTCGTGGCAGCCGGCGATTGGCGGCGGGCATGACTGCTGCAGGCAGATGATGTCGCTTCGGAAGCAGAAGCAGAAGTCGCAGGGATCGTCACGTGGAATCTGCTGGGCGGACACGTACAGCTTGCCGGCGTAGCGGCAGGTTCCGGGTCCGAAGACCTCCTCCTCGTCGTACTCGTCCTCGTACTCGGAGGCGTGGCCGTAGGGCGGTGGAGTGATGGGCTGCTGCTGGCTGGCCACCGTCGTCGTCGCTGGAGCGCTGCTCACAGGAGCCTCGGTGGTGCTGGTGGTAGTGGTGGTGCTGCTGGAACTACTCAATTTCTCGGTGGTGTTCTCTTCATCCTCATCGCCAACGCGGTCGTCGATCGCTGGCGCCGGGGTGGAGCTGCTGGGCAGGTGGGAGAACAGTGGGTGCACGGTGGTGATGGGGACGGCCTCTTCACTTGGCTGGGGAATCTCCGACACTACGGCGGGCACCTCGGGCTCCTCTGGCTCTGGTTTCTTGCCGGCGTCGGCCGCCTCCTCCTCAGTCTCCTTGCTCTCGTCCTCCTTGTCAGCTGCCTCCGTAACTGGAGCATGCTCCTCCTCAGACTCAACGGACTCCTCACCCTCCTCGGTGGAATCTAAGCTGGGCTTCACGACTGGCTCCTGAGTGGTCTTCTCGTCAGCCGCCTCGGGCTGTTCCGTTGTCTTTTCTGGCACCTCCTTCTCCAGTTCCGTCTTCTCCGTGGACTTTTCTGGCACTTCCTTCTCCAGTTCTGGCTGTTCCGTGGACTTTTCTGGCACATCCTTCTCCAGATCTTGTTCATCCGTGGTCTTCTCTGGAACCTCCTTCTGCACCTCTGGAGCCGCAGTTTCCGGCACAATCTCCGCCTCCGTGACTGGAGATTCGGATGGAACGGCAGGCGCGGGAGTGGGTGGCTTCAGTTTGGCATCAGCCTTGGGATCATCAGTGGTATCCTCAGCATCATCGACAGCTGGTTCGGTGCTCTCTTCACTAACATCCTTAGATATAGAAGGCTGCTCGCTGCTTGGCTCGACATCAAAAGCAACTGGAGCAACTGAAGCAGGAAGTTTCTCATCATCCAAGGGAGCCGGTGTAGCCGGAATCTTCTCATCATCCAGAGTAGACGCAGTGGCTGGGATATCATCAGTTTCTTGAGAAGAGACTGGAGCTGGGATTTCGTCAGCAGCCTGAGGAGCCACTGTGACTGGAATCTTATCTGCATCTTGAGGAGATCCAGTAGCTGGGGTTTCCTCAGCCTCCGTGGAAGCGTCTGAGATTGGAGTCTTATCAACTCCAGAAACAGTAGTCTTATCAGCATCCTGGGGAGTCGCGGTAACTGGAGTCTTGTCAGCATCCTGAGGAGACACAGTGATGGGAGACTGCTCTTCATCCTCAGAGGATGTGGACGCAGAGTCATCGGCATGCGGGGCAATAGTCTGAGACATGACTTCTTCCATGGGCTTTTTGTCGATCTCCTCGGCAGAAGGAAGATCCACTGAAGGGGTGCTAGAATCAGAAGCAGAATCGGCAGCAGGCGATGCAGTAGGAGCAACTGTGGTGGGTGCCACAGGAGCATCGGTTTTCTTCTGTTCCTCATCCTCTTGGGCAATGGGAGAATCGGTGGACACAATAAGTGTTTTGGTATCGTCCTGGGGAGCAGCCACTTCCTTATCGTCAAACACTGGTTGTTCAGTGACGGCACCCTTGGTGTCATCTTCTTGAACAGCAGGCAAAGCTGGGCTAGCATCGGTAGTAATATCAATATCCTCCTTCTCCTGAGATTGAGTGCTGGATTCCTCCTTGGCAGGCGTGGCTGTGGAAGCTTCCTCAATGGGTCCAGAAGTTGCGGACGCAGGTTCATCAATGGGTTGCTCGTCAGACTCTTCAACGCTGGGCTTAGTTGTGGACTCCACTTCTTGTTCATCCAAGGCGGGTTCCTTTTCGGAAGGTTTCGAAGCAGGGGCGATAGTTGGCTTGATTTCTTCTCCCTCCTCCTGGGCAGGAGTGGCATCCTCCTCCTTTTCGATATCTCCGCCAGCAACTGGAGCAGAAGTGGACGACGTTGCCACATCCTCAGACAGATCAGGAACTTGGGTTGCAGACTCAGGTTTCTCTTCAGTCTCCTTTTCATCCACGGGCTGCTTGTCGGTAGTATCTGGTACCTTCTCAGTGGCAGATGGTGCCATTTCCGACGGTTTCTTGGTGTCATCATTTGCAGCCTGGGGAGAGTCAGTAGTGACCTCTGGAATCTTGTCTTCTTCGCTAGAATCGGAGGGAATAATGTCTTCATACGGGACAGAGGCAATGGTTGCGTCCTTGTCGGCATGTTCAGCTGGTAGCTCGGTGGAGATTTCGGGAATCTCTTTAACTGGCAGTTCGGTAGAGATTTCGGGAATCTTTTCAACAGGCAGTTCGGTGGAGATTTCGGGAATCTTTTCAACTGGTGCCTGGGCCGTGCTCGAGGGCTGCTCATCAGCAGTTGCATCAGTCGATGAAGCAACTTCTTCAGATGTTTCTGATTCTTTCTCGGGAGCATCAGTAGATACAGCAAGTTTATCTTCTGGTGTGGCAAACTTGGCTGGTGCCTCAGTTGATGTCTCCTGTTCCGTTGGCTTCTCCTCTTCCTCAGATGACTCCACTGGCTTATCTTCTTCAGTTGTTCCTTCGTCCTTCTCAGAAATAGGTGCAACTGTGGTGGCTTTCTGATCGATTTCAAGCGATGGGATTGAGGTGACAGCTGGTTCCTTCTCACCAATGCTTGGAGCAGCACTGGTTTCCTTTTCAATGTCAGTTTCAGTAGAGGATTGTGGAATCTCAGCAAGGACCTCTTCAGGCAGTCTCTGGATTGTGGGCACCTCATCGGCGGCCGTTGGTGCTGTATCTGTGGTTTCCTCCTGCGGTGTCTTGGCAGGAGCTACGGGTTTCTCTTCGGCCACCTGGGAAGGAGCCTCATCCGTGGATGTTTCCTTATCCTGTTCCTCAGAAGAGTCAGGAAGGCCTGTAGCGGTTTCGATGCCGGTTTCCTTTTCTACATCTTCGTCCGGCTGGGCAATAGGAGTGGAAGTGGCAGGAGATTCCTCATCGGGAGTGATACTGCCCGTAGGAATCTTCTCACCAGCGGGGGCCACAGTTGTGGGCACATCAGATTCGGGGGTTTCCTTGCTCTCATCAGAGGTAGGAGCTCCAGTGGATGGTTCGACAGACTCTTCCTTAGTAGGAGCTGCAGTGGTTGCACGATCAGATTCAGGCTCGATCTCATTTTCATCTGGAGAAGCTGTAGAGATACCGTCTTCAATAGGCTTGTGTACATCTTCAACTGGCTTCTCCTCTTCTTGGACTGGTTTCGGTTCACCCTCGACTGGTTTCTCTCCTTCCTGGACTGGTTTCTTCTCATCCTTGTCCTTCGATGGAGCGCGGGGAGTGATTGCGGCAGGAAGTTCCTCCTCAAAGATATCCTGGGGTAGCTTGGGCAGATTGGTTTCCTCCTCAACGTCCTCGACAGTCTTATCCGTGCTTGGAGTCTTCTCGTCATCAGCAGATTCAAGAGCAGGAGCAGGAGTAGCATCACCCTCGATTTCATTGTCGGCCTCCGATGTCTCATCAGCTGTTTCCTTTTCACCTCCAATGCTTGGTTCAGTGCTGATATCAGTTTCAATAGAGGAGTCCTCGTCGACTGGTTTCTTTTCTGGGGCCAGAGTTGGTAGTGGTGGTCCCTGCTCGACTGGCTTCGCGGTACTAATTTCAACTTCGCTTTCAACGGGCACAGATGTAGCAGGAACGATATCCTCATCCCCAGCAGTTTCCTTTTCGTCAGAAGCAGAAGCCTTTGATGGAGAGACAGTGGTGATTTCGTCAGATTGTTCAATCTCATCTCCAGCTGGAGCACTGGTCGGAACCTCGGGAATTTTATCAGACTCTGGGGCCTGGGTGGCTGGAGCTGGTTCCTCCGCCTCTGGTTCCTTGCCGATATCAGCAGTTGGCACTTCAGTCGAGGACTCTGGAGACTCCTTCTCGGGTTGAGCAGTGCTGGCAGGGATTTCATCATCAGGGATTGGCTCTGCCTCAGCAGGTTTCTTCTCTTCTGTAGGTGTCTTTTCATCGACCGGCTTGGGTACTTCTTCAATTGAAGTGGGAGCAGCTGTGGTGGCCAGTTTGTCTTCAGTCTCCTTCTCTTCATCGTCGGCAAACTGGGAGGGAGTTGAAGTCTCTGGCTGCTTAGTGGCTGTAACGAAATCATCCTCGGTCTTCTTTTCGTCCTCGGGCTTGGGTTCCTTTTCAGCAGGCGCAGGCTTCTGCTCTTCCTGTGTAACCTCAACTGGTTTCTTATCCTCTTCGGAATCATCAACTGGTTTCTTATCCTCCTCGGAATCCTCAATTGGTTTCTTATCCTCCTCGGATTCCTCAATTGGTTTCTTAACCTCCTCGGATTCCTCAATTGGTTTCTTGTCCTCCTCGGATTCCTGAATTGGTTTCTTATCCTCCTCGGATTCTTCAATGGGTTTCTTATCAGCCTTAGCAGTCGAAGATTCATCAATATGGATAGGAACTGAGGTCACTGGCTGGATATCTTCATCCGGTTTGACATGAGAAAGAGGCTGTTCAGTAGTGCCAGTAGGTATGATAACGTCCTCGGGAATTTCCTCGGTGCTGATCTCGGAGACATCCTCGTCGATCTTGTCGTCGGGCTTGGCAGTAGAGTCCTGCTCCTTTTCAGCGCTTTCTGGGCTCTCATCGCAGTTGTAAGTGGGACAGCAACCATCCACAAGATCGGCAGCCACGGTACATTTCTCCAGGTTCTCGGGCAACTTGCACTCCATCTGTTGGCAGGCCACGAGGCTGCTGACACATCTGCAGGAGACGTCGCAAGGGGCGGTGGCGGGCACAATGGTGTTGTTGGCATAGGTTTTGCCCTCCACCAGGCAGTCACCTTCGCCTGGAATGACGGCGGGCAGATCCATGGCGGGCAGGGGCTCCTCGCCACTTGGTGCTTGGGTAGTCTTCTCCGCTTCAAAGTCGTTACGGTTGTCAACTGCGGCAGTGCTGGATGGGACATCCTGGGGCACTGGACTGGTCTCCACAGGCTTGGATGGCTCCTCTTGGACGGAGGATTCCGTTGCAGGTACCTCATCCTCAGTAGAATCCTTTTCTCCAGCAGGCGGCAAGTAAACGGCAGTGGGCTTATCTGTGGCGGCTTCATTACTGGTCTCGGGCTGACTGGTAGTTGCTTCGGCTTGTTCAACCGGAGGAACAATATCAGATTTAGTTGGAAGCTCAGTGCTTGTCTCTTTAACATCCTCGTCCTTCTGGTCCTTGTCTGCAGGCTCAGCTGCTGGCACTTCCTGCTTGACGACGGGAGCACTAGTTGATGATTCGACTTCAGCGGCCTCAGCTTCCGTTGAGGACTCCTCTTCAGTCTGCTCGGTGGCTGTGGGCTTAGCAGTTGTGCTCTTGACAGCATCATCGACTGGCAGATCTGTGGCATCCTCTTCGACTTCTTCGGACTCTTTGTCATCTTTGTCGGTAGGGACTCCGGCTTCCTCCTTGTCGCCAGCTCGTGCAGGTGCACTGCTGGTCGTTTCAGCCGAAGCATCCTGGACACCTTCGGTAGAGGAGGCAATTGATGGGACACTGGTAGAGCTGGGAAGATCTCCCTCTTCCACTGGTAATTCGGTTGACTGCTGGCCAATTTCAGGCTGCTCTCCCAAGGGCTTTGGTGTAGTGGCCCTAACAATCTCCTCTTCAGCACTGACATTTTCAGTTGGAATGGGTGTTGCGGGAATGGCTTCTTCCTCAGTTTCAGCGACTGGCGTTGTGGGTTTAGCCAAGTCCTCGACCTCTTCCGCTGGAGCATCCGTGGCAGAATCTGGTTCCTTCTCGCTGTCGCCGTCGGTCTTAGAAGCTGGAGTGGTAGCCTTGACGACTTCCTCTTCGCTGACTTCTTCGGCAGGTGTGGTGCCCTTGATGATCTCTTCTTCATCCTGACTGCTTGATTCTCCGGCAGGAGTGGTGCCCTTAACGATCTCCTCTTCGGCTTCGCTGCTGGCTTCTCCGGCAGGAGTTGTTCCTTTGACGATCTCCTCTTCGGCTTCGCTGCTGGACTCTCCGGCAGGAGTGGTTCCCTTGACGATCTCCTCTTCACCTTCACTGATGGACTCTCCGGCTGGAGTGGTTTCCTTGACGATCTCCTCTTCACCTTCGCTGATGGACTCTCCGGCTGGAGTGGTTCCCTTGGAAATCTCCTTTTCGGCTTCGCTGCTGGTTTCTCCGGCAGGTGTGGTGTCCTTAACGATGTCCTTTTCAGCCTCACTGCTGGACTCTCCGGCAGGAGTGGTACCCTTAACGATCTCCTCTTCGGCTTCACTGCTGGCTTCTCCGGCAGGAGTGGTGCCCTTAACGATGTCTTCTTCAGCCTCACTGCTGGATTCTCTGGCAGGAGTGGTTCCCTTGATGATCTCTTCACCCTCACTGCTGGCTTCTCCGGCAGGAGTGGTTCCCTTGATGACCTCCTCTTCACCCTCACTGCTGGCTTCTCCGGCAGGTGTGGTTCCCTTGACGATCTCCTCTTCTCCTTCGCTGCTGGCTTCCTCTGCGGATTCTGTGGGCTTGGCTGGCTCCGCTTCATCGATTTGTGATGGAACTGGAGTGGCCTTGCCAGCCTCTTGTTCCTCAGTTTCCTCGGGAGCCGGAGTTGCATCCTGTTCAGTTTTGTCGCTTGTCGTGGGAGCCGAAGTGGGCTGGACTTCCTTGTCCTCCTCAACGCTTTCCTCTGGAGCGGCAGTGGGCTTGAATGCCTGCTCTTCCTCACCGCTTCCCTCGGTAGGCTTCAGATCCTCTTCCTTTTCATCGCTTGCCACTGGAGCTGAAGTGGGTTTGAATTCCTCTTGAGATTCCTCTGGAGCTGCTGTGACCTTAACATCCTTCTCCTCGTCTCCGCTTCCTTCCTCCGCAGGCTCATCACTGGTTTCTCCGGCTGGCGTGGGCTTAACTTCCTCTTCTTCGCTTGGCGCCGAGGTGGTGGCCTCGACCACTTCCAGTTCCGGACTGGCCTTGGCTGGAGCGGAAGTGCTGACCTTAATGAGTTCCTCCTCACTGACTTCCTTCTCGGGAATCTGGGCAGGCTTTGCCACATCCTCTTCGCCACTACCCTCGGGCTCCGGAGTGGTGACAATCTTGACAATCTCCTCATCGGCGGCTTCGGTGGACGATTCCTTCGACTCCTCGGTGGAGGATGGCACATCGATCCTGGAATCGGAGGCAATGCCAGCAGTAGAGGATTCCGGCTCGAAGGAGAAGTCCTTCTCGTCCGTGACTTGGACTGGAGCAACCGTGGTGGCCTTAACCTTTTCCTCCTCCTCTTCGTCCACCTCTTCGCCGCTTCCCAGTTCCACGGAGGGAATATCAGTAGCGCTCTCCTTATCCTTATCCTGTTCCTTCAACTCGTCATCGATGTGCTCTTGCAAGTCCACATCCTCCTTGGGGATCTCAGCATGAATGCCCTTGGCTGGCACCGAAGTAACACTCTCCGCCGTGGTGACCTCAACAATTTCGGTGGTGGCACTGTCGTCCTCGCAGACGTAGTTGCTCGGGCAGCACTCGCCCTCGGCAGCTGGCATGGCACGGCAGGACTTTCCATTGGCGGCCATCATGGGCACCTCGCACTCCTGGACGGCGCAAACGATGTCTCCACGCATGCAGTAGCAGTGTTCGCAGGCGTTCTTGCCCTTCAAGGAGGCTCCGTCGGCGTACACATCGCCATCGTGGATGCAGTCGGTGGTGGTTGGTGGTGTCATGGTGCTCTCCAGGATGAATCCGGTTGTGGGGCGCACTGTGGTGGTGGTCGTGGTGGTCGACTGGTCTACAAAGTCCAGCTCGTTTTCATGGTCTGCAAAAGGAAGTGCAATTTGTACCATTTAATACAGTTTACAAATTAACTTGTTAAATGGGCTTCAAACTCCGCATAATTTGGCTCAAATGGATTTTCTGGGAAAAGCAATCAACTGATGACTTACCGCAACTGTAGCGCACTGGGCAACACGATCCCTTGTTGTAGATGGGCAGGCAGCCGTCCACGTGCAGAGTGCACTCCTGCATGACGCACTTGGTCTGGTTGTTGATGCAGTAGCAGAGCTCGCAGGGTTTGTTGGGGTTCGATGGCACCTGGGCGCCCTCCGGGTAGAACTTCTCTTCGATGCTGCAGCCGAACTTCTCGGGGATGCTCAGCTCGGTTCCGGGTTCGGGGGAATGGTAGGGCACGTCTACGGGCACTACGGGATAACATGGGAGAATAAACACTCTGGGCTACTGAGAACACTCCTCCTCTGTGCACTCACCTTCTGGGCAGGTGATGATGGGACAGCACTGGTCCTCCCGCTTCTCCACGATGCAGTCGTGGCCAATGGGCTTGGTGAAGGGGCAGACGCGCAGGTAGCACATCAGCATGCGGTTGTGGCAGGTGCAGTTCAGGCACGGCTCATTGGTCATGATGCGGTCGCCCTCTTGGTAGTGCGCATAGTTGTAGTAGCAGCCCTCTGAAAGAATAGGATTGGGTTCGAGAGTGAAGCTCTTGATTGGTCTCTGGCAATCTGGGGCGCAGTATCTGGGAACCAAAGCCCCAGACAATGCCCCTCTTCCGGCTAATAAATTCCAGGCATTAGTTATGCAAGCGGGCCATCCATATCTAACTTTGTGTGTGATTTTCCCCGCGATGTGTGCTACTGTGTCGTTCGGGCCATAAATCGGGGCTTAGCGCCGGTCGGCTGTCATAATACGTGCGGCTATAGACAAATTTTATTGCTCATCAGTGTCGTCAAACAAAAGTCAACTGTCGTCGTCTGTCGTCTGAGTCTTAAAATATGCGCACGTCGCATGTCCAGTGTTTCTGACTTGCTGGCTGGCTGCCTAATTTAGTGACGTCCACCCGCAATAAATTTCACATCACATCATTAACACGTTAAGCGCGCCAGTTTCCCCGACCACTTTGAACCCCGACTACTAGACCGTTTTCTGATTGAAATCTCTGGGTCTGGGCCTCCGCTCACGTTTCCAGCATAACTCGTAAAAAGGCAGCGCTTATTTCTTTTTGTCTCCATCTGTCTTCACACCTCACTTTAAGGCGGCTTTATGACGGCGATTGGCCGATAATTGGACCCCGATTAGCGGCTTATGTCAAGTGGTTGGCTAATTAACCATTTAGGCCCCGAATCGATCAGATTATTGATGGCATTCAATTATAATATTGATTTAAAAACGAACGGGAGAGCACTCAAAGTAAATATGAAAAGGCTGAGAACCATTAATTGGCCACTTCCGCATTGTGGAACGAAAATGTAATCACCATAAAACAGTGATCTGAATGCAATTTTATTAGGCTCCTGCTCTTTGACGGTTATGGCCGCCAGTTAATCAGCCAGCTTCCACGTTCGGCTGCAATCCAGACTCCGACTTACCCGAATACTGTTGGATCTCCGTGTACTCCTGGACCGGGGCTGCAATGGGAAAAGGTGGAAGGAATGTTTATTATTTAATGAAATGCCATACTTGCAGTTCCCCCATTACGGCGGGATTTTTACGATGGCCATATCCGTTAGCCATAGACATCGCCATTGCCATGACCATAATTAATTAATTTATCCATTGCCGCGAATGCCGAACTCTAATTGTGCCAGCATGCAATTGAAATTGGCCGGGAAGCTGCGTAGGCCAGCTTTTCTTTTAGCCTTGATAGCCTTGTCCGGCGTGATAACAGGGTCTAGAAGCCAAGAGCAACACCAAATTGCAGCAGCAGCCGCAGCAGCAACAACCCGGCTTTGTATGCATGCAACGTGTTATTACCACATCATCAAAATGCAGCCTGGCTTGCAACATCCACCGTCCAGCCAGCAGCAGCTTTAGAACCAGGAAAATGGCCAAGAAAGCTGGCTGCGTGTGTCCCACACTATTCCCCCTGCAAAAATGGCTCAAACAAATTGTCTAGGCTGACAGTTGGCCAGGAAGGCCAGTTGCCGCTGCTGCTGCTGCCACTTGTTGCTGCAGAAATGATTTGACAAATTGCTGTTTTATGAATTACTGCTGGCGGCCTCAACTTTGATTAATTGCGTCTAGTTGAAGGGTTGACAATTTCTCGAATATTTCACATTTTAATTTCCGCATACTTGGGGGGCCCATTCCCGATGACTCGGCTCTTTGCCGGGATCCACATTTAAATCGAAGCTGAAGCTAAAGCTGAAGGCGAAGGCAAAGACCTGGCCCATACAATTTGGCAACAAATTGCAGGCGAAACAACAATGAAAATCCTAACGGCAAGTGCTCATAAGCATGAATTTGGCCGACTCTTGGCACTAGAAACCAGACTTAAAGTCAGACTCAGACTCAGACTCAGACTCAGAACGGCAGCCGCAAATCAGAGTAGCAATTTCGAGCTGCAGCAGATGGAAGAGCCTCCGTCTCACTCGAAGCTAACGGATGTAAATTACATTATATGCGGTAAGAACAACAACACGACCGAGCCTGGCAACGCATAAAAATTCACACATTAACTGTTAAGGATTGCCGGCGAGGGAAGTCTCTCCACTTGACTGAACTTGAGCCTTGGCAGTGCGCAGAATTTGGCTGCGAACTTGGCAATGGGAGTCAATCATGTGGCCAGCAGCAACTGGTAGGCCCAGTAAGCCAACCAAACCAGGCAAACCAAGCAAACCAGCAACCTAGACAATCCCCAGTTGCCGCGACCGCCTTGTAATGCAAACTTATGCAACAATTCTGCGCTGCACAAGTGCAACAACTAAAACAAGCCACATATACATCATCATTACGATCGGATGGGGGACGCCTGAGTTCCTGGCTGGCTGGCGAAGATGATGATGATAATGATGACTATGGTACACATCAAACATGGTCGTGTCGGTCCAACAAACAGAAGTCAGTCAGTCAGTTAGTCAGCCAAGTTGCTGCTGCTGCTGCTGCTGCCGCATGTTGCTGGTGTTGATGTGGATGCAGCAACAGCACACTGAGGGAATAAAGCCTAACTGAATTTTAAACTGATTTTGCTTTGCAGTGCAGGAATTTGGGTCCTTGATTTGGTGTCCCAGTAGTCTGTTTAACTTAGCGAAGATTTTAAAGTAAATAATAAATAAGTAGCATTTAAACGAAGCAGGTCATCAAAACACTTTTAAGTTTTGGACTTAAGAACAATGGTTTAAGTTCTTTAAAACTGGAGTGCCAGAAATTAATTCAGTCTATCGGCTGATTTTTGACACTTTACTATGCTTCCTAATTTATTATTTTAAAATGGGTTTTTCTCTCAGTGCAACGGCAGCAACTCTGCTTCTTCGTGTGCTCAAGCAGGAAAGCAGCCAAGCAGCGGGCCAGGCCAAAGCCAAAGTTGTTGGCGGCTCTTGGCAGAGTCGTGCATTTTGTTTATTCTAGGAAAGCGCGCGCGCACCGCCTCCGCCCCTCCTGCCCCGCCCGGTGATCCCCCACCCACCTGACCATGGCCATGGATTTCTGCCACAACAAGTTGAATGACCCGGCGCGCATGTGTGCAAAAATGTGTACACAAACCATAAAATACAAGCCACAAGCACTGGCAGAGCCTTACTTACATAAGTAGGCCTAGGTGCTCTGGGTTGGGGGCTCTAAGATTCTGGATTCTGGGATTCTGGCCAAAGCCACTTGGTCCCATGGCCCAAACCCAGACCCAGACCCAAACTCCGAGGCACGCCTTTTGCTGGTTACGCTTTATTATTTAGTGTTGTAGGTGGACTGGCCGCCTGGGGCAGATGCGAAAAAGTGGAAGTTTTCCCAAATGTTCCCGTTGATAGCCATACTTTCCCCATTCCCAGGAAACCACTTCTGGCTATGCGGAAATGCAGGCGAGTGAAAATATTTGTCATGCCACAAATATTTCAAAGATTACAAAATAAACACAAATCTTTGCCGTCTCGTTGTCCCCAAATGCGTTGTCGTTGCCTCTTTACTTTTTAACTTTTTTTTTTTTTACCGCTATTCTGCAGCTGCAACATCAGCCACTTCTTGACCACACCCACCTCTCCGAAAAAAAGAGTTGGAATAGGAGGAGTTCGACGGGGTCTTGCAGCAATTTCTCACCCAGCCTGCCTGCGTTTATCTGGCTTCTAATTAGATGCAGCCCAAAAAAAAGAGAAACAATGCCCCGGGCAGAGGAGCAATAAATCGATCTGTAATTGCCAGACTCCTCTAGCGAAAACAATTTCCATTTTCCCCGGCCTTGATCACATAATTTCCATAATGCCGAGCAGATCAATATGGAGTGAGCGACAAGCTAACAACAGACTGGGGTCCAGATCCTCAGCCCAGACTCCCAGTATCATGTCCATGCATCAATGCTGAAAGCAGCCGCCAGGCAGCAGCAACTTGCAACTAGCAACATCAGCGGGCAACTAGCAACTGGCAACTGGCAACTAGCAACCAGCAACTAGCAACATCGGCAGGCGCCCTAACAATGCAACTGCAACTGAAAGCGGCGGAGGAGGCCTCACTACCAAATGAATTTGCGAGTAATTTAACATGATTATGTCGGCGACAAGGTAGCAATGTAGACATCGAAGCTGCTGCTGCTGTTGCTCCTCGATTGCGTCCAAATTGGACGCAGTTGCGCAAGGCTAAAAAGTCCAAGAAGGCCAGCAGGCTAGGGCGCTACCTTGGCGTGACGCTGTGTTTTATTACCAAACTGGAGGAGGCTTCTGCCGAGACCATGATTCCTTCTAAGTAAATTATGCCCGATGGTCATGATGCCGGGAATGGAGATGAGGATGGGGATGGGGATGGGGATGCCATGAAATTGCACCAGTCGAAGGCTGTTCTTGCTGCTGCCGGCGTGCATATGAAACAATTACCAAGGCTAGGGCAATATCGGCGAGGTCTAGGCCTATTCCGCCCGTCTATATGTGGACATTGTAATTGCGAGGCTCCTCGAGCCCATCTCATATGCATATTTATGGCTGCTCGGCTGCCTGGCTGCTTCCCCAATGTCATTAGAGAGTCAGCGTCTGTTTGTCAGTTTGTCAGGTCGGTGGAACTAGCAACTAGTATTCCTGACTGCTTAATAGATAATAATGAGTCTGGCCTTGGGCGCTGTAATTAAGCAGTTAAGGGAGGAGTCGAAGGAGCCGACATTCTTTCCCACAGTTCCCATATTCCTTGAGCCCTAGAGTGCTCGAGTGTCCTGTCTTTGATTTGTTTTGATGGCTTTTACATGGTTTTTGCATGGCCTCAGCATGGCTTTAATGAAGGCCCCTCCCATTCTCCTCCTTCTGTCCTGCCAGCAATCAATCTGTCCGGCTGTCAGTATCCAGCATTCTGCCCTGACTCCAGCTAATCACTGCCTTTGGGAGGACCAGCCAGTCTGAAGAGGATCTTGTATCTAGTGCGGGAAAATATATCATAATTTTGTTTGCGCAATTTTAGACAAATTCTTATGGCCCCAATTTGCAGATGGGAGGAGCCGTTTTCGCTGCGCTACCCATTCAATTATTACAGCGCTAGCTGTTATTGATAACAGCGCATTGATTACAGCAATTGCCAAAATAATAGTCCCGACCAACGGGAGATTTCGATGCAGATTCAGATTCAGATACGGATGCTGGATGCCAGACGCTGGAGACCGGACAGGTGATGGATGCCTCCATGGAGCGGCCGTTCCCGGCAATCAGCCAACAACAAGTTTTCCGCCGCGCATGCGTAACTGTTTATTAATTTGCACTGGAAAAACTCTCACGATTTGGTGTCCTTCCTGGCTGGAGAACCGCGATTCAATTAAGTGCCACTCCGAGCGCTAATTGCTCGCTGACTTTTGTTTCCCGGTTCTCGGTCGCCCTTAGCCGATTTGTATCTGGAATTTCGCTATTCCGTATCTGGCATATAGTATCTCCTCCCACGCCGGCATGGCATTTAGCTAATGATCGGACACCGGAGATAGTGCAGGTTCCAGGTTCCAGGTTCTGGCTGCAGAAAGCTGCGTGTTCTGTCCCACAACTCCAGCCGAAAGCCATAAAACTCAATGGCCCAGCTAGCTCACACGGGCACTCCATACATCATGTGCAGAAGATCAGCAAAGCGATAATTATACAAAGTATTAGTTCAAGCGAGAGCGTCTGACTTGGCATGACCCGTCTCGGAGTTGGAGACGGGATCGGATCGGAGATGGAGCTGGAGCTGGAGCTCTAGAGAGGTGGTCCGTCTGTGGCTGCCATGCGTAAAGGTGCCAGCTAGTTTATTGAACCCGGCCAGGCGTTAGAATAGGGCTAGTGCCGGGTCTAGGGCTAGCTGCTTGGGCTAGGGCTGGGCTAGGGTTACGTTACACAATTGAAAGAGAACGCTCCCAGGCAGCCGAGTCATTGCACCTGCGATAGAGATCTCTCTTTCTTTTCATCTATCCCCGTCTCTAAATTTGCTAATTACCATTGGTTCTACGAGGAGCTCTCTTTCTAATAGCCTCAAAATGAATTCTAACACGCCAACTTTGTTAGTCTTGTCTGTCAACTTGTACACTAGGATTAATCAAGTTTCGCAAATGAAGACACTCGTACATGAAGTCGATGAAATCGAGATCCCTACAGTGTGGTTTGAAAATTCAAATATTTATTACTTAATCTATAAGTTCAGTATCGGTAAGAATCGCTGGTCTACATATAAACTAGATTTTAAAGTGCTGTACCTCTAAAAGTTTAAGTATAAAATTCAAAGAAAGAAAAGTAAAATGAATGTCAAGACTACATGTTGGGACTGATCGCATAAAAGGTTTATTATGCTGTTAAAAAGTTCTTGTGAGACCACACAGATCTTTCTCAGTGTAGCTAGTAGGCAGGCAGCGAACCGAAAAGTTCTGCACTGGTCAGGGTGGTGTCCGCCTACGTCTCCATTACATCACCATTGGTATAACCATCATTGCCTTGTCTCTGGGCTTGTTAGCGTGCTGGCCATCCTAGCATCTTAGACAGCGATTAGCAGCTGGCGCCAGGCAGAATGTCTAATTGAGTGCCGAGTTGCATTCGCAGTGGTCGGGAATGCAGGCAAGGGAGCGGTTCAGTCCGATTCCATCCGAATCCGTATCCGAATCAGTCCCGTTCCAGCTCCACGACCGTCATAAACGGCAATTAGCGGAGACAAAATGGAAAATTGGGTCAGGGGGCTGCTAATTGCCATAAATATGAATAAAAGCCACCAGTGTTTGCCGTTTAATTAACATTTCGAACACGTTTTTGGACCGGCAACGTGTTATACAAATCCGAATTAGCATATTCACGCCGAGAAATTGCATAAAATGCCAAAACAGAAATAGACAGCTGGTGTGGTGTGGTGTGGTGTGGTGTTGCCGGCGTCCACGACAAGTTCAAGTTCAATGACATCAAACAATAATAGGGAAATAGCAGCAGCAGCAGCAGCATACATAATATGAGCCATGATTATGGCATCCACAGCCACATCCACAGCCACGGACACAAACACAGACGATTTAATATAGAGGTGTCCGTATCGTGCTGTATCGGCCTGAGAAATCTCGACTTGTATTGTGTTACGTATGGGCCAGCTCAGCCGGCGTTTTGCTCTACTAAACAGCAAGATATTCATTTGCATTTCCAGCTGCCACTGTGGGTTTCTCCGAGCCAAACAGAAATTACAGCAATCATTGGCAACCATTTCATTGTCAAGGTGAAAGGTGCACGAGGGGCATGACGACTCCCAGAGCCGAGGCGTTAATAGCCAAATTGTGTAATTGCAATTGTAATTCCATTTTGGCCGAAACAGCATGCTTTTTGGACGTCGATCTGAATGTGGATCTAGATGTGGCCACGTTACCGTTACACTTCAAATTGCCGGCAGTTAACCGCAAAGCTTATTTACTTAAATGAAATTAGCCCCCGACCTTGTCGCAGGAAGTCGGGAATTTAATGCTGATAAAATCAGAAAGAACTCCGCCTGCCACTCTGCTGACTGCCTTCCAGGTTTCCGAGCTTCCAAGTTTCCGCCTCCGATTCTGGTTCACACGCTGCTCCGGCTTCTGGCCATTTAATTGGAGAATCAAGTGCAGCGGGGCACTTGGAACTTGGAGCTCGGTGGCCCTTTGGCGGCCTGGTCATTGCCCTCGCCCCCTCGAAAAAGCGCGACTTGCGTGGGTCGGATCAGCGCAAACTAAGTGGCTCTGTGGATGGGCATTTAAGCCGTACAAATGCGTCTTTTATGAGTGTCTCGAGTCCATGGTCAATTTATCATATCAACTCGGAGACCGACTTGGCAGTCACACTGGTCGAAAAGTCCAGCTCTTACTGATTTATTCTTCGTTTATGTTGACGAGCTGCATGAAGCCACCCTTGTATTTCTTAATATGAAATATTAAAAGCCTTTTTTTCAGTGCACCACAACATTTAGAGCTTAAATTTGGCTTCACACCGAAGCGATTTTGACAAATAGTTGTAGATTTTCTGAGGGAGGCGACGTTGGTGGGCCGAGCAAAGCAAAATGAAATGAAAAGAAAGGAAAGTCGTTTGGGCGCTTAGCATAAATGCTATTTATGGCCGAGAGTCAATTGGAGTTGGAGTCGGGGGATCTCTCGATGGATGGGCGGGGGCCTCCAATTGTGTCATTGTCGAAAGTTTCTTCGCCCCTTTAGGCGAATCTCACGTTTGGAGTCTGTGGATCGGGGATTTTGGATACCAGATCCCAAATCCCAAATCCAAAATCCCAAATCGCACAGAGACCCGTTCTTGGGGTTCGTGCGGGTTGGCCCGCAAGTTCGTGATCTCCGGCTGGCGTACTTGTTCTCTAAGTGGCTACGAAATTCCACAGCCACGCATCCGCAGCCAACACATCTTCGGCATCGCCATCGCCACATCGCCATATCGGTCAATGGTCAGCGACTTCGGCCGGTTTCTGTTTGCCCAGCAAACAGCTTGGACTCTTGGACAATGTATGGAATGGGATGGCCCCCGGTGTCAGGGTGTTTGCATATATGAAATATTTACGAGGAGGTGGAGTAGGAAGCTGTGGGTAAACCGTTGGCATGGTACGAGTGACCAGTATCCAGTAACCAGTACCCGGTGCTTGGTGCTTAGTGCTCAGTGCTTAGTGCTATCAACACGATAAGCCCGATAAGCCGGATCCGCCTTTCCACTTGACATTGAACCTGGGCCGTGGCAGAAATGTTAATTATATGCGCGTGGCTAAGCCGATGACTGGATCTTGATTAACGCTCGTTCTGTGGCCCAGGGCCCGATGACGATGGTGCTGATGCTGCTGATGACATCAGCGGGTCGTGCAATTAATATCAAACCATAATGATTGAGTTCTTCTTGGAGCCTGCTGCCTGCTGCCTGGCTAATACAAGCTAATTAGGCACATCGGCGAACATCATCGCATCAGGGCCCAGTCGAAGTTAGAAGTTGGATGCTTCCGCAAAAGTGCCATAAAGATGGGGCCTTATTGCGCAAAGCGGCGACTTATATGCGCAATAAACAAAAATATTGAAGATCTCCGTGCGGCGCACTAATGCCTTTGTAATTGGTTATAAATTAAGAAATCAGAAAAACAGGCAATGGGCCACATAAAATACATTTGATGGCCGAAATCGGATAGCTTGGATAGGTTCAGTGACCACCATCGCAGTGGTGTAGGTGTCAATTGAAGACGAAGAATCTGGAAGATCGAAAGATCGAAAGACCTGGAGATCTGAAGACCCCCAGAGCAGGTGTTCTTTCCCCCGAGATTCTTTAATAAGCATGAGAAAAACAAGAAACGAACTCACGTTCGAAGTTGATTGATGAAAACGCCCCAGCGCGCAAAAAGCCAGAGCCAAATTGAAATTGCCGTCATCGCGTCGTGTCTTATAAAATAATGATAATGTGTGGCGGCTACCGGTTGGGAAGATGGTCGTTTTTATCGACCTTGAGCTTGAATTAAGGCTCGAACTTGATGGCCAGCTGGAATTGCATAAGTTGCCTCGGACAAACTCTCGAAACGATTCGGATATCTGAGTTGATGGCTGGGCAAACAATTGGCATGGATCGATGGGTAGACCGATCGATCGATCTATCGATCGGGCTTTTGTTATGACGCAAATGCCACTTGTTGTGAAGTACGTGTATCGCAGCGAGATACTTTATACACCGCTTATGATACTGGAATACCTATACCATCTGACATTTGCGCTAGTCCCATTGATTTATGGCTCGCAGCTGTCAGCGGCGGGGTTAGAACTAGTCGAGGATACAAATGTATCTGTATCTGAATCTGTATCTGTTGAGTCATGCTCACATTTATAATGGAACAATTCAATTACCAGGCCCTGCTGGGAAACTCTTCTCATGCCGCAGCGGCCCGGAGTTCATCAAACTCGGGGAGTCCGAGCCAAGTCCATTAGGCCGTTTTGTTGGCCCGGCTTGTTAGTGTTACCGATTTGTGGCTGTGTGTAATAATCAATAAGTAGGTGAGAAACCCTGGCGGGGCAATCTATGTTTAAAACACCATGGGTTCCCATCTTTCCTCTTCGCTCGCCCGTCGCCCATTCACAAAATTCTTTTCCACTTTACTTCCCTCTTTGTCAGAGATCCATTTCCATATGCAACTCCACAGCTCGGACATGTGTTAATGAAAATTCCAAGAATTCTGAATGCAGGCTTCGTGGAGTACCGCGAATGTGGGTCAACGAGCCAACTATTGTCGCCTATCGTTTTGACTGGGCCAAATCAGTCAGTCAGACTTGGAGTTTGGAGTTCGGAGCTTGGAGTTTGGAGCTCCGCCATTGCCTGTTTATTGGAAGACCATTAGACAATGGCTCTGGCTGCGGACCTTCTCCGGTTATGGACCGGATGATTGGTGGGTACCTCGAGTGGCAGTAACTACGTTTCGGTTTTGGCATTCGTTGACCGATATTCCTAAGGCCCAGCCCGTGGAGTTCTCTCTTCTCTTTTGGGTTTATTTGACTGTAAGTTCTGTTTAAACAAGTCGTTAAATCGAACACGCCCAAGAACCAGAAAGACACCGTTGTTGCATCGCCTTTTATACTGCCGGGGTAAATGTGAAAGTTAACACATTGCTCACTTTTGGGCAGATGAGGTGCAGTTGCAGATGGGTAATGATAATGATGGTCGAGGCCATTAGCACTTGCTTTTAATTATGACCCGACTGCCTCCACTCAGTTCCACTCGATTTCAATTTAAATGGAGAAGGGCATGACACAATTGAATTTGAGACACCCCCGAAGAAGAGCCGCTCCTAATTAGGTTTTCGACCACCGAAATGCAACAGACTTTCGGGCTTAGATCGCTGGTTAGTGTAGCAGTGAGTGACCCCTGACCCCGGACAAGTGGAAACGGCAGCTGTTGCCAGCTGATGGCAATTTGCCACAATGGCTTTAATTAGCCCGAAAATCCATGGATTCGCCGGCGATTTATGGCGAAATAATCAGAACAGACAAACTCGGGCAGATGGGTGGATTGCAGGCAAGGTACTCGGTACTCAGTACTTAGAGCTGGCTGAACATAATTTATGTTGACATAATAAACCACTTACCGGCTTGTGTGGGTATCAGGGCCATGGCCAGCAGGACGAGCGCCAGATATGTTAGCTCCTCGAGTCCCGGCGGACTCGAACGTCTTCTTGTCATCTTGTGGTTGTGGCTGCAATGGAGAAGAATGCGGGAGAGCTGGGGTTAATACGTGATAACAAAGGCAAAGAGAGGGAAGGGGGTGGGACATTCTTGCGGACAGCCCGTTTAACCCTTAAACAACAATCAAATCGGGCGGCAATATGTTCCTTAAACGACTGGCACTTCATTAAAAAAGCATGACAAGGCGCATGACGCCCTCAAACCAGCGCGTCTCAATTTATTTTCTTCCTTTTTTTTGGTTTTCAAAATTTTCAATGGCTTCACAAAAGCAATTTACGTGCACAAACAGCACGAAAGCAGAAATTTCGGGGGCGGGTGGGAGAGTTGACATGTGAGCCACCAAAAAGCAAAACCACCACTAGTGGCACCCCTCCTCGAATGTCCTTTGCTGTCCCGTCTCGTTTCGTTTCCTGACTGGCTGTTTTTCTTCAATTGTTTGCGGAAATCACTTGTTTGCCGATTTGACAGATGTGCAATTTTCCCTGACATGCCCGCTGTCCCGCCGCCCAACCCTCCGGCCACTTCCCCTCCATCTCCTCGCCGCGGAGGTCAGAAATCGCCGGCTCTGTATCTGTATCCCGAAAGTATCCTGCAAGTTTTTTCGCGCTGCTGATTGAAAATGTCAGGCGCAGGCAGAAGAAAACTTTCAGGAATTGGACAACCCCTCCCACTGCTTTCCCTTACCCCCGGAGATGCCCATCGTTATAATTAGCAGGCGGCAACCGCCACATATCACGGCTTATCGGTCGACAACTGGCCAACTAAGTCGGGCTTATTTTATTGTCGCCCGGTAATGGCATCGAATGGCCGGCGACACATACGCTTCATATTTTCATTTATTAGCCCAGTTCGCTTGTCGGCTTTTATTTGCTTTATGTTACTTTAATCAAGTCCCAGGAGATGCAACACGTGATTCCACCGAGGGGTTGCTCCCCCGAAGGTTTGCTTTTTTCGAAGGTGAGGGGTGGTTGCTGAGTGCTGGTCTGAGTGCTTGTTTTTTTTTGGGGGGGCGTGTCTGGTGGATGTGTTATCCAATTTTATACATTCCATAAAGCAATAAAACTTCCGCCTAAGCACAATGGAGTAGGAAATAGGAGAGTATTGAATTTAATGCCTGGATTTTCTACAGTGATAAGGGACATATATCGAATTTGATTCCCCAAAGTTCTAGTTGTAACAAACAATGCCCCTCTTTTATTTGATTTCCAATTGAAATACATTTTATTTAAGAAGTATAGAAAGAATTTCTTATAAAGCGTGATTATTGAACCCCATGATTCGGAACCATCTGGGTTCCTCTTTGGGGAGGGGGTCCTACATCCAGCTTCCCCTTCCTCCTTGAAATCTGAGTGGCTTCGATTTCCCCCTGCGGCTGCGGATTGCTTCCACTGGCTCGCTAACGAAACAGGCAAATAAAAATCGGCTAATGTTCGACTCGGGCTGGGGCTCATCATAAATGCGCAAATTGTGCTCATTAAAATGCAGGCAGAGAGGCCGAAAGGTAGAAAGGCGAAAAGGGGGCTGCCCCAAGAGCCGCAAATAGCATTGCTGCGCGCCGTGGCAACAGCAGAAATAACAAGTAACTGGGGGTATGCAACACACGAAGCAGCCTCGGTCAGGTTGAAAGATTGCTCCATGGAGCCCATGGAGCCGGGAAGCTGCGACGCTGGTTGCTAGTTGCTGAATGTTGAATGTTGGATGATTCCTCGTCTCGGCTTTTCAGTCGGAGAACGCGGCATGTTGATGACGAGTTGACATGACGAGCGACAATAACAATAATGATAATCTCACACTGCCGCGATGGTAAGGATGATGATGATGATTATGATGATGGTGAGCCCGACTGACTGACAACGGAAGCGACACAAACTGGCTATTAGTTGCCGGCCAAAATGGCACTTGTTCTAAAGCTATTAGCAGCACACGAGCAACATGTTGCTGCCAAGCAGCAACCAGCAACCAGCGACTGGCAACTGGCAACAGGCAAACATCAAGCAGCAACTTGTTGCGGTAATTATTCCGCCGTGGCTAAATGGTAAACAATTTTTATTCTTTCGTATTTCTGCGGCTCTCAGTATTTGGGTTAAGACCAAATAAAGGGGTGGTCACCAGCTGCAAGAGGAGTAGCCGTGTGTGTGACCCAAATTCAATTTGTGAATGAAGTGGCCAAAAGAGCTGCACTCGGGAGATAGAAACTCTTACCCAAAACGAGGCAGGCGCTTGTTAACTTGGCCGACTTGGCCCGGGGCGTATATCGGTCATGGGAAATTTGCAAGATTTTCGGAAGAGGAAAGAGGCTGGCAAGGGCAAGGCGAGCAATGCATCTTCATCCAACAATGGCTGGAATGGCCATGTGCGTTATGAGAAATGCATTCAGGTTCGGGAACAGATGGCCGGCGATGCGTGCATTTGCATGGCGGACTGGGGACATGGCCAACTCCTCCTTGGCCAGGTCGAAATGCCCACAAAGGGTAGCCAGTGCGGACAGGCTGGGAAGTTGCTGCTGCGCATGCGTGGAGTTGCAACTGCCAGTTCTCGTTCCCCATTTCTCATCCACCCAGTTGCACAAATTGCGGCCCAGCTGCAGCTCTAATATAAATGTGTGGCACTCGGAGCGGCAAACAAACGAAATTTACATTTTGCCAAGGCAGACGGCCTCAATGGAGGGTGGGAAAATTTCCCAGCTAGGCCATCCCGTCCCATCCCATCCATGGGCAGCATTTTGACAGTCGGGGCACGAGTTTCCAGCGGGGGAAAAGGCAGGGAATTGGCAAAGGCAATGCCAATGGCAATGGCAATGCAAAAAGAGAAGCCTTCGTTAGCATATCAAAAGGTGTCTCTTGTCAGAGAGCTATCTTGTGTCGGCTGTCGTGTCCGCTGTCCGTGTCTCCACGAGATTTGTACCATGACCCACAAATACACTTTGGCGCACGCATCTAACGACGACCCATCGACATCGAAAAGATCGCAGCCAGAGATCGATGGCAATTTGCAATTTGCAAGATGCAGGCTGCAACTGCAGCTTTAATTGGATTCTGCCCGGTATCAAATTGACATTTAGCACACAGACTTTGTCTTGGGTTCGAGCCCCAACCCCAACCCCAGCCCCATTCACAATCCGAACCCGATCCCATCCTGCGATCCCCATCCCAGCTCCCGTCAGAATGCCGCAGTTTTGACCCCAACCTCACGCGTTCATCTGGGAGATGGTGATTGTGATGGCGATGGCGATGGTGCCCCAATCCCATCCCACCAAGCTTATCGCATTACACTTCTTCGATTGCAATTGCAATTGCAATTTCTGTTGCTGCTGCTGCTGTTGCTGCTGCATGGCGTTAATTTGGTCTTGTGTTCCTCGATCGCCACACATTTAACGGTTCAGCGGCAGCAGCAATTGCAAATTCCATTTTTTTTGTTTTTCTATTTTTATTTCACTGGGACTGCTTTTGTTCTGTGCACTCAGAAAAATACTTAGCGTTTCTGTACACTAAATTAAGCTAGCAAAATAAGGCAAACAAGTTTTAAAAGAGTAGTTTTTTAAGCCTTATGAGCCTCTTTAGAAAGGTTCTTAAAGAAGTGAAAAGAGATTTCCAACTTGGTGTGTATAAGATTTTCTCATTTCTGGTCAGTTTTTCCAAGTGTACCATTCTGTGCGGTTGTGCACGTCATCCTCATAAATCTGCTGTTGCTGCTGCAGATCTTGCAGCTCTTGATGTTGCTGTCCTGGACCCTAACACGTGTGCCTATTGCCTCTAACTATCGACTCAATCGCATAGTTGTGGCCAATTGTTGGCCAAATTGTTGCGGCTTGAACTTCGGAGTTCTGCCAATTTGCAGTTGGCCTTTAAGAATGTGCGACCTTGCAGTTGCATCAAACACTCAATGTCCGGTAATTGTGTAGTGGCAATTACAGAAAGTGTGATAGAAATGAGGTTTGGATAGCTGTGGAGATTGTTCTGGCCAAATTGTTAGATGCAAATCATCGACCCCATGAAAATTTGAGCTTGGCCTTAGTATCCGTCGACCTTGTGGCACTTTCAGCACCATCTTCAGCGGCCAAATTGAAGCGGTTTGCTGGAGATTAATAAGGCTCACTCCGCCGATGAGCACGATCTGCAAATATAACGGTGTCGAGTGGCCAACAAGCAAACAAACGCACCAAAACCAAACTTCTTTGGAGACCGACTTGTGAGTCACTTGTCGGCATGCGGAAGCTGCCCAGCACGACTCCATGGAGTTGCAGCTACACTCCTCAAAAAATTAGAGCTACTTTAAAGTATATATTGCCATGTTACCATTTAAAAAAGTGGTCCCCTTTCTCTCAAAGTTCGAGCATTTTGTTTAGCTTGAATCTAAATAAAACACGATCTTATAAATTCCCAATCGAAAGGGAATTGCAAATTTGATTTGTTTTGAAAACAATAAAAGTCATTTAAAATGAAAAAGAAATATGTAATACAAATATTTGTTTAACAGCTTGTATATATTTCTGTAGCTTAAAGAAACATTTTCTTGCTGTTCAAAAAATTGTTCATAAAATAGTTAACATTCAATAACAATTATAATTGGCGGCTCCTCAAGACAAAATCTTGTATAGCTTCCCAGTTGTTTGCCTCATTTTCTGCGAGTGTATAGCCTGGGAGCTGCAACGCCAACGCCAACTTGCAACAGCAACTGGCAACCGGCAACAGCAACTCCTTTTCCACCGCCAGCAGCGCGACGGCAATTTGCCATTTTCGCTGTGTCGGAGGCAGCACTTGAACTGGATTAGTTGCCTGCCCGCCTTGATTTGTGACAAATCTTGATGACGCTGGCTACCGAGTGCTCGAGCGCCTGGGGCATGCAGCATGCAGCATGCAACCAGTAGCCATATGTGGACTGACCCAGCAGCAGCAGCAACACCAACAGCAGCAGCAGCAGTAGCAACAGAAACTGTGGAAGATCGTGAGCTGATTTTGTTTCGAGCCTCATTTTTTCGCTTGCCACAAATTTCTCTTTTTCTTGGGGTCAAGTTTGTTGCCGAAGAAGCGTTCTGATTTCCCTGAGTTGCAACTGCGAAATGCAGCTGCATGCGATTTCCAACTCGCCACTGACTAATGAGCTTCCCCATTTGCGCGATTTGCTTAATTAAAATCAACATCACAATTAGGCGTTTCGCCCGGGGCACTCCACATTTCGGGGTCACTTTTCAGCGCGGTTTTCCAAACGTGATTATGAATTTGAGAGCAGCAGCTCATTCTTGGCCATTGGACGCCGTTTGGCCCAAAAACCCAGCAAAACCTTAACGACGCCTAGACGTGTCACTCGACTGGGTTATACAATGTTCGAATCGATTTGCAAATTTGAGCCATTAAACAAAGAAACAGCCGAATCAAGGTGGTAAAAAACCGAATGCCAGACGCTCTAGGAATTTTAATATATCCCCAAATGGTTTAGCAACTGCACTGAAGCCAACATAGGTACTAGATCTATAAATAAAAGTGATAAAAGTGAATCATTTTCACTTAAGATTATGAGTTTTGAAGAGAGCTACCGCAAATAGCCCAGCTAAACGCCTTCGATCCCAAGAAACTGGTTCTAATTATGCCAAAGCCACAATATATGCGTTCAATTTGAATAGAGCCGGGCCAAAAACAGTTAGCCAAATAGACGTAAACGCAAATCACTTTTTTTGTCTACGTGATTGGGGAGTAGATTTTGCGAAAAGTGGATCAATGAGCGCGCGCTTTTGGCGCGTTTTTGGATCGAGTCGAGTTGAGTCGAGTCGAGTCTGGTTAATATGATTACTCATGGCCATGTAATTTGGCATGTGAAGTGCTGGCCAAAATTAGAGCCGAGATGCGATGCTGGCTGCCGTAGACAGGCATGGGAAAGGCCCGGATGCGACTCTATTTCGCCAGCCGTGATGTCATTGGGTTAGGCATTGTTTTCGCCTCCCGATCTGCAAGTCAGCATCGATCATTCCCAGTGACTCATTGGCCGCGCTGGATAATTACAAATGCCCAGGGCGAACTGGCTAGAAGTCAATGCGTTTCATACATCGATTGAATGTGTCCCCCCATTTGCGGGTAGAGAAGCAACCAAGTCTGGCGTTCTGGGCTTCGAGGCCTCATCCTTGGTCTTGGCCGCTTCGAGGAATTCACTTGACTTGGCCAGTCTAATGCTGCCAACCAGGAAATGCCAATCAATGGGGAATACATATACATGCGTTGTCCGCCGATAGAGAGCTAGAGCTGGAGCTGGAGTCGCTGTCCCTGTCGCTGCCTCGGCAAAACAAATAAATTAAAAATTGCATTAAAATGTAGAAAATGAAAAACGTTGCCTTTTCCAGCTGATTTGAGGTAGGCAGACAGGCGGAGTGCCAGTGCCAGTGCCGCAAGAGGATGGGCCGGGTTCATGGCATAGCTGTGCTGTCAACTTGAAATCGCACGTTTTCCTACGCGCTACAAAGTCGCGTCGCGATGCCGATCGAGGAGCTTGGAGCTGGGAGTTTGCAGTTTCTAGTCGTAGTCAGTTGGAGAGGGCAAAATGTGCTAAAATATGCGCAAACAGCCGGCAAAACAGCGAGGGAAGGCTGTGGTCTTAACCTGGCCCAGACCAGGCCAGACTGTAGCATAAAGTCATGGCACTCACACTGCAGCTGCAAACTGCAAACTGCAAACTGCAAATCCAACTCGAAGCTCTAAACTCCAAACTGCAAACTCCACCGCCGCATATGAGTGAGTGTTTTAAATCATGCTGCCTGCCAAAGTCATGATTCATATACCGTTAGCTGCTCATTTCCACACAAATAAATCCCGAAAAGCCTGGCCAAAAGGCGATTCCTTCTGGCCCGGCCTGTTCCATTCCCACTTGAGAGCCCCAAAAAGCCATCGAACGGCGCCCAGAACAGCCTGAGATTGGGAAGCGGGATCTAGGGATCTCGGGATATCGGGATCTCTGGCTCCTATGACCAATTTCGCAGGTGCTCCAGGCCAGCGAGATTCGATTTATCAGAGTCTCAGATTGAAAATGGATGGAGTCGAACCCCCATCGAAACACTTAATTATGCTCAAAGTGCCCTTTCTTCGCTGGCATTTGTACACGTGCGGGCAAATAATTAAAATGATGTGCCGTCATTAAGAGATGAACGTGAGATTTGGACCGGCAGAAACCAACTATGCTGCTCATTCAGAAAACAAATTTTGCCCTGGAAATTTCACTTTTATTTGGCCAGGTTTATTTGTTTGGTAATGCCCTCCCCTCCCCTCCACAGACAAAGGAAAGTGTTCTCCGAGCAAAATTAAAAGCAACGCAACGCGTATAAAAACCTATTAAAAGACCGCCGTGGAAAGTGGTTGGTTGACTGGGTAAAAGTTATGCAGGTGTGGTAGGCCCTGGCAAACATATTTCGGAGTTTCGGGTTCTTTATCTAGTCTATCCAGATCCGGAGTTTGCACTAGTCCCTTCGGTTGGGCGGTTACTGCTCTTTACACTTTGGCTCCGGCCCCATCGTAAACCCATCTGAACTAAAGTAAAAACTCACGCGTTGCGCACTTCCGAGAATGTTCCGAAAAAAGAACCGAATGAGAGATGAAATGAAATTGAATTTCATGGCTGGTCAACTTGGCTATTACGCTGGCAGAAGAATAAGCCAGTGGGGGGCTATTAAACCCCAACCAGTTTTTGTTCCTATTAAACGAGGCGGGTTCTTAGAACCGACCGGCACTGCGAGGCATTTCGGGTAAGAGTTTCCGCATTATGATGTTCGTATAAATATAAATAGTTGCCATAACACTTGACGGAATGACTGAGCCATCGAGCACACGTATACCTAATTAGAAGCGCCCACAGCGGACTCTGCTCTGCCGCTTGATAAACGATCTTTAATGTGCACTCGGAGAAAAGTAGCCTTGAAATGATCAAATTCTGTAATAATGAACACTTCTTCATGAATAATTTAAATTCTTAATTATGATGGGCAACTTCTAAAATGTATTATTAATTGTTTTCCGAGTGTTCGCAGGGGGAGCAAACTCCATCTTCAATGAGGGAAGTCTCCCCCGGGTAAGAAATTTATTTTTCAAAATTTTTAACTCAATTTATTAGCGCCTGCAAATTGGCTTCAAATTGATTTTAGTCTCGCTGGCGCTTTCAACCCTGCGCTCTTCTAGATAATTGCATGAGCCAAAATAAATTGACTGCTCGATATATGGATTTTCATTCCCGACTGTCGACTACCGACTGCCGACTGCCACTCCACATAAATTATGCAGCGACATTTAAAACACGAATTTCAACTTTGCCATCAATTTCAGGGCCATTGTGTTCGGCCAACTGCAAGTGTCACGGCACAAAAGCCGCTGACCTGTCCACTCGGAAATGGCAAAACATTTATTTTGCATTTCAATTAGAAGGCAGCGCAGCGTATTGTCCGCCTCTCAATTGAAGCTGATCTCGGTGGGGCTTTAAGCTGCAGCTCTGCCTTCCAGCTCGAATGGAAAAAAGGGTTGCAAAAAGCCACAGGAGGGGGGAGGGAACGACACTTGAAGGCAATGAAGTCAAGTGGCATAGGGAAAACAATGCAGAAGCGTCGGAATTTCCCCCACAAGGATATGGGGTAGCGACAAGGATGTGCCGGATAGTCAACCTGTGCCCGTGCCCGTGCCCTCTTCAATAATGAGCGCCATGTCTAAGGATGAAAGGAGCTGCATATTGCCCCATCAGGACTCAAAGCCCAGGCTTTTGTCACGCACCTTGTTCGGTGGCCACCCAGGACTGAGTCCTCCCGAAAGGAGCTGCTCTGATTGCTTTCCTGCTGCATAAATTAGATGCCTGGCAGTCGGTCCTCCCCTTTTTCCTTCTGCTTCATTTTGCGACTCAATTTGCTGACTTTTATTGTTTCAGCGCCGAACGAATGCACTGCTAAATTATTTATTTATGCAAATTGAAGCAGTTAAGCAGCGCAGCGGAACAAAAAGTGCAGCCATTTGTTTGCTGTCCAATTTATCATTGCATACTTCTGAGCGTCGACAGGCTGACGGCTCAATTACCTTTACCTTTACCCAGGAATCCAGGTATCCAGGTTCTTGGCCAAAATGTCACCGGGCGGGGAGTTTACATACCTGAAAGCGGAGAGAGAGAAGGGATCGATTAGCAAAGATCAATTGAGCCCACATAGAACCGAAATCGGAATGAGGTGGCATGTTAATGAGAAGAAAACCAGAGTCAGACCGCGAATTTGGGTCAGTGAGCAGCTAGAAAGACACGAAAGCCCCCTCAAAACCAGATATCCAAGCCGATGTACGTGTGTCAGACCGTCAAAAGCCAAACAAACAATCGCTTGTTGTCGTCATCGACGAAGGGTGGGCAAACTGTTTATTATGCGCACCCAACCATTAATTGAACTGATTTATATTTATTCGCGCGGTTTATTATGTGACTAAGCCGAGTGAAATTCCTGGGTGATCGCTGATTAAACAAAACACACACAAATTCTACCGAAAGCTGGTGATTCGGAATTTATATGACGCCGCTGAAAGTGCCAATAAAACCCCAGCTCATTATAGATTTCGGCCAGCTTCTATGCGAACCGCAATAAGAAATCAACATAGGCCCGTAATGAGCTACATTTTATAGACCACTCGACCGATCAATCTCCATATCATCGCCCGTTTCTCACATCCATTTTATTTGCAATATTTCGCCGCCCTAAAACGTAACTGTATTTCTTTTATGGCTTACTTATTGACTTGCCATACAATGGAAATTAATTTCATTCACGAAACGCAAAAACATCTTCACTTCTCTTCTTTTTTTGTTTTTTCTTTCTCAGCCCGCGGGTCTCACAACTAGTTTTTTTGTTGGGATTTTGCCTTTTGGCCAAGAGATTTCTTTTGGCTTTTGAATCGCTGACGCAGGCGACGACTTTTCGCATATTTTCTCACAAAAAAAGAAAAGAATTTCTCGATCTCTCGAAGACAGAGAAGAAATGTTGGGGCTTGATTTGCCTATTTGGTTTTTGGATTCTGTTTGGCCTCAGGGTAATTGCAGCTGCCGGCTCGACGATTGAATTAATTTATTGGCTCTGGGCCCTGATATTCGCTGGCCATATTCCGTTGGCTTAATTGTGCTGGCCCCATAACTGTTTTTGGCTTTTTGGACCCGTTTTCGGGCCAACAGCAGTAGATAATGGTAATAATAACCAGCGAAACATATTTAATTTGTGCAGTAGACAAACATCGTGCGCGTTGACACCTTGACCGCGTTGAATTGGCCCTACTCCGCTTGGCCTTATGGGCCATTAAGCGCGCCAATTTCAATTGAATCAAATTATATTTTCTAGCTCTAAGAGCCATGCCAAAATGCCTGCCAGGGCCTAAATTCGAGCGGCCGCGTTAATGGCCCTCGAATGGACGGATCGACTGGCCAGGGACTCGCCCATCCTGTGGTTAAAGTGGGCGGGTTGCATTAGCACCCCAGAAATGGCCATTAACAGGCACTTGCCGAATGCAGTTTGTGGCTGATAACAGGCATTACGCATACGCCAGGTGGGCCAGTGGAAATCTATGTCGCCATTTGGTTCCGCTCGTTCCGCACACTTTTTCTTTCTACCGTCTGACACTTTCTTTGGCTATTGAACTCGAAACTCGAAAGCATCGGCTGCAAACCAGATCGCAGCAGCAACTCCAGCGGCGGCAACAACAATTTGGGTTAGAGAAATTCGCGCCCCACCACGACACACTTTAAAGTCGGAGTTCTTGCCACCAGCTCCACGGTTCTAGACCACGATTTAACCTTGGCCACTAGGTACTTGGCCACTTGGTACTTGGCTACTTGGCCACTTGGGCGTAATGCGAGACAAGTGTCGTCGCTTAGTCGTAATGTGCTTAGTTGCGCTTACTTTCTTTGCCGGCGAGTTGGGTCCATGGAAGCGAAAGAGTCACACAATGCTAATGCCGCACATAAACCGATTTACTCAATTAAACTTTAAAATCACAAAAAGTAGCTGGCGGGAATGATGTTCAGTTTGGTTCGGTTTGGTTTCGTTCAAGTGCCTTTGAATTGTGGCTGCCCGAAATGCGCAGAAAATGGCCAAGGTGAAAATAGGCGATGAAAAATCTGCCAACGTCACAATTTAATTTGTTGGGACTGCCTTTGTCAATCTCTTGAACATGCATCTTCGGTTATCTCCAGCCGATAGATAATATTTCAAAACTGCTAATGGATCGATATACATTTATCAGGGGCAGGGAAAAAAACCATTAGGCTATACATTTGTCATTTGTCTAATCTAAAATATTAGCTAACCAATAGTGTTCGTTGGGCTTTAAGTTGCAGAAGAGGTTTTGCTATGGACATTTAATTTTGTATTTAATTAATTTTGTTTATTAGTAGTTATATAATAGTGATTTCAGTTTTCTATTAGTCATTTGTTTCTTTTTCTTTTCAGTAAAAACAGGTACTTTGACTTTGGGTCATTGGAAACGGAAGAAGAACTTAATTCTTTTTAAAGTTCTATACAAAGTGTACGCTGTTTCGAATTATAAAATAAAATCCGTTTCATATCTACAATTTTTGAAACAAACAACTTGTACCCATAAGAGTTTGTCATAATTGCTGGATTTTTAAAACCATGAACCCTGGCCAAAATCCAATGGTATTGGCCATTGACAGGCCCTGTTTTTGAGTGTTATGAGTTCACAGACACGGCCGTAATCGGATTAACTGATAACCGAGTGCGGCAGTCACGCTTGCATCCGTCAGATACGAGATACTCGCACCAGATGGGTGATACTACCCACTAGATACGAGATGCATGACCCGGCTCGGCTCATTAGGCTTTGGCACAGCTTTTCACTCAATTAGCGCAGCATATCATTTGCATACAGTGGGCCTAATTAAATTATGCGATGTGATGGGGCTCCTCCTCCTGCCAGTTCTTTTCTGGCCAAGTGCAGAACTTGGCTAACGGCGAAATGGGAGCCCAACAATGAGACATTAGCCTGGGCCAGCCTATCATTATGTAATTTGTCGGTTCTCGGTGGCTCCTTTCTGAGCGATCTTGTGATGTTGTGGTGTTTTGATGTTGTTGATGCTCTGGTGTGCTGATGTCAGAGCCAAGGTGTGCCGGGCCCGCATCATAACTTAAAATAGTAGCTTCATGCCAGCCAATTAAATATTTTAAAGACTTTTTTCTGCGCATTTCGGCAGAACGCGGAGAAGGCGAGCTGCCCTCCGCAGTTGCTTCAATCTTTCTTTCCAAGAGACGAAAATTAAAATAAATTAACATAAACGTTAAACAGCCCAAGAAGCCGAATAAAGTTTCAGCGACTTCGGGCTGCAGTGGCTTTTAATTGTTATGATAATTTCCTTCGAGGAAGCCAAACTCGGTACCACATATGAAATCACAAATCAAGCCACAAAGAAAGCATCTAAACAAAGGCATGATTTAATGCGATATTGAAAGTGACTATGGAAAGTCGCGGATCTGCTACAGTTCATCAAACCCTCAGGTGGATGAAGTTAAGCATACGCAGCGTGCGCCGGCGATAAGCTCGTAAAACTTCGCTGGCAACAAAGTGTCGAACTTTCCGATTCGCTCCCCTGAGTGATGGAGTTCTGGCAAAGTTTCTGCCTATCTATCTTTCTATTTCCATCCGACTTTTTAGCCCGGCGGCAGCGGAAGTGCCCACATTGAAGCCTCCGCTTTTATTCAATCCCCAACCGCAGCAGCAACCACCACACGACTTAAAGTGCCCTAAGTCGAGGCATTTATGTCATTATTGGCACTGCCTGACTCCGCGGGAGACATTTCAGTTTCAGGCATTTTTAATTAAAATGCTGCAGCAGATGTGATGTGCCGTGGAATCTGGAAAAATGCTGAAACCACAGAACGAACTCGGAATGGGCCAGCCCAGCCGCAGCCACAACTAGACTCCGTTTCCGATACTCGTATTGGCCATGTTTCCTGTTGGCTCATCAATAAATCTGTATTCCTGCTGGCGCCGCTGCAGACAAACCCAATGTCAAATTTGGCCCTGTCCTGTTCTGCCCCCCCTTTCAGAAATTGTCTATAAATCACACTATTTCCGACCAGAGGACACTTTTACATGGCCCGAAATAAAAAGGGAGCCACAACCAAACACCTGCTGCTGCGGAGTCCAGTCATGGTCAGGGCCCTCAAATGTCAGCCCGAACTCTCTGGCCAGCTGCCAATGAAATCTCTGGCAAACCAAATAACACTCAAAGTCATTTCAGGTTGAAAATGTTTGCCAGCCAGTTGGAGGATGGAGTGGGCCCGATGGTCACATATTGCGGTAGCGTTTTATTTGCATTTTTTATTGGGCCCCCGGCTACGAGGAGCGGGGAACAGGACCTCGACTAGGACCACGACCAGGACCAGGACCAGGACCCCATCCTCCCTGTGCACTTGTAACTACTATAAATATATCGTTTTGGCTCTTATTTCATGGGGCTTTTTCGAGCGGGGTCTCGTCGGGCTCGTGGCCCAGCCATAGTTTGTATTATTTATGGCTAACTAAAAGCTTTTACATTCGGGCAATTTTAGTTTTTACGAGTTGCAAAAATGTCGACGCTGGCCTGCTGGCCATTTAAAGCTCCGCGCCAGTTGGTGTGGGCATAAATTCTAATTAGAGCTGGCTCTTTGCAGGAGCAGTTTTTTTTTGTAAATTACCCCAAAAACACACAAGGAAAATATTCTCATAGTTGTGAAGATCGGTTTTAATGATTGCCTCTTAAATGTCCTTGCCATTAATTTAAGCCAAAAATCACTTATATTTAAACAGTTTAAGAAGAATATTTGATACTCGTAGTTTCCAAACAATAAGGATTTTCATTGATTTTAAAATCAAATAAAACTAAAATAGCGAAACAGATTTTAATTCTATTTTCGAACTGTAGAAATTCTGTGGCACGAAATAATTTGTTTAGTTACCTAGCACCATTATTAAAGAGTCCTCATTTTAATATGCACAACATCAAGATGGCAGATTGCATTATTAAATATGGATTCTGTAAAGAGCACATTTTTGCCCGTGCATGCGGAAACTATTTGCACAATGGCCGTGGCCAAAAGACCAAAAGACCGAAAGGCCAAAAGGCAGTCTGGGTCTGGGCCTCGGCGCGTGGCAGTTACGTTAGCGGTGCAGTGGTGCAGTGGTGCGGTGGTGCGGTGGTGCAGTGGTGCAGCCAGTGAGTTGTGGATGAATGAGCTGGCCACCGACTGAATGGCTGCAATTTGCACCAGCAGCAGCCGTCGAGCCGAACCGAACCTCCTTTTTTATGAATGAATAACTTTGAGGTCGTTTTAACGCCTGGTTGGCTTTCGCTTTAATTTCGTTGTAGGCAAATTAATTTTTATTAATTGGCAGCCGTAAAGATTAAAGGCCGCTTATGCAGGCGCGCAACTGCAGCGACCCTTCCCTCGGATCTCCACTTTCTGAAATGGCCCTAATGGGAGGTCTGGTCTGGTTTTTGCCCTAGAAAGAGTTGACAACCCGGTTCGAAAGGCCCACTGTTGTGGGGACTTCTCAATCGATGGCGAGAACCCCATGGGGAAAAGTCGCGGAAATGAATAATTATTGAATCGGGCTTCAAACAATTGCGCAACACGTCACACATGTGCATAACACCGGTTTAAATTGCCCGTAAATAAATTATTATTAGTAGCGATGTATTTTTTTAATTTACTGAAGCGACGTTAGTCATCTCATCACCTTTTTACTAATTAAATCTTAAGAAGTTCCTTTGAGATCTCTGCACATATTCTTAAGCATTGAAATACAAAAAAAAGTATAAATAAAATCTTAAAAATTGTTCAAAACCATTCGGTGTACGGAAGGTTTAATTTTAAAAATATTATAAGCATCAATAAATGTATCACTCAAAAAATATCAATTTAATAGTGGGGAATTTAAAAGTCATTAAGTTTTCAGCTAAAATATAATTTTAAAGTTTTCAAATTAAAAAAAAATTAGTTTTCATTGCTACTTATTTGTACAGTAGCTCTAAATTCTTTTTATTTATTGATAAAGTTAATTAATTTTATTTCAAAAATAAAAAAATAGTTTTGAAAATATTTCAGCACTTTAAATCACACGAAACTTTTCTTGTAAATCTCCTATGACAAGACATTCTAGAATATCCTGCAGGAAGGACACTCGCTGGTCGCAACTCACCTTTTTCACTCAAGTAACAGAACGATTGGTCGTCGTTTAGAACTCTCAGAATTCAATGGGATCACTAGCCACTTTCTATCCCGATTTGTATCTTTGATTTGTATCTCACAGAGTTATAGGATCCTTTAAATCGCTTTTACACGTAGCTCAACATTTCGCGCACTTTATGGGTTTGTTCAACTCGTTATATTTTTGGATGTTCACTTGACAGTTTTTTTTTTCTGTTTGTAAGGGCAAAGGTAATCCGCTGTTCCGCTGGAGAGGTAAAAGGCAAAAGAATGGTTTTGGCCAACTGAGGAGGTTCTGTTGGCGGTTCGTTTCGGCTGCTTGGGGCACCACCAAGATACAACCGCTTCATAAAATTCAAAGAGACTCGGACCCAATAGCTTCTCGCTGCTTATTTATATAGCCTACGTAGCGCGGCGATTTTTTTTTGTTTGAAAATCAAAAGTACGAAGCGACGCGGGCAGCGGCGCCGGCTGCGACGTGGCAGAGGCAGCAGCAGCAGGCGGCAGCAGCAACAGCAACAACTTGCAGCGGAGAGAGAGCGACGACGTCGAAGAGAGCGGCTAAGAACCGACAGCAAATACACTCAAATGCTCTGAGCAAACTGCTCATCAATTGGATCTCGCTACGCGCTCTGCCAACGCAGACGTCGCTGTCGGCGTCTCTGCTGCGGCGCAGTCGCTGCCTGGAAGCCGGCTTTCTGCGACGCCGACTGCGACGTCGACCGCGCAGCGAGCATGTAACTTGGTCCAAAAACCCGACTCTCGACGCTCTTCAACTCGGCAAGTTCTTGGTCTTCGTCGGCCACTTCGTGGTCATGGCCAGCAGAAGAGGAAGAATTGGCCAAGAAGACGCCGATGATGATGGCTGTGATGATGATGATGACGATGCTGCCGCTTTTGCTACTCAGTCAGTTGGCCATCAAGCGGCTCTTTGCGGTTTGGGCCAAAAGACAAAACATGAAAAAAAAGGGGGGAACTCTGGAGTGAACCTAGTCAAAATCCACGGTACAGGTGTCTAAATTAAACAAGCCACACACGACAAATATGGTTTGAAGGGCCAACCGGTTCTTGGCCAGCACTGCGGATAAATTCCCCCCAACAGAAAGTGCGTGACTGCCGGCTCTGAGTATTGACCTTTCCTATAATTAAAGCCAGTTAATTGTTTGCCAAATTCCTTTGTTCGTTTCAATTAATTATTTAATTACTCGCAGCCAAGTTGGTAATTTCGCACTTGGCTTTGTCTCCCCGTTTTTTGGCCAACAAAAATTGAAGAAGAAGTCGCGCGCGCGCTCTCCTCACTCACTCACTCACTTTGCTTTACTTTACACTCGAGATTAGATGGCCAAAAGCGAGTGCTACCAACCGTTCGAAGATACTTTTCAGAGCCAAATGGGAGCCGGCACGTCCATTACACGACGCGCACGTTTCGCTAATGAACTGAACATTTCCGCTTTGCCGGCATCCTTTGGCCCAGCTTCTTGTTCTTGGTCCTTTCGGTCCGGCGGTCCGCCACATTTTGGCCACTGCGCCGGCGCGTGTCGAACATTTGAGCGGGGAATTTGTCGCATTGCCAGCTTGCAACACCAATCACCACAACAACAGCAACAGCGGCAACACCAAGGGCAGCAGCAGCAGCATTCGGCAGCATCAGCCATAAAGAAAAACCAGGAATAAAAACCACCCGCTCCCAGCAATCCAACTATACCATACAGTCCAATAGCAATAGCAATGACACTCGAAGAAAAGGACATCCTATGGTTTATCGGAAATCTTTTAGTTTACTTAGTTATCTATAGATTCAGACTAACAAAATTGTTAAAATGGCTAGATGATTAGCACTTGGAAATAGACTAAAGAAATTTGCATAAACTACATTATAAACAAATATAATCCGTCTTATTATCTATGTTAATTCCAAGCGAATTAATCATTCCATTGCTGATTTTTATTGGGTTTTCTCTTGTTACCTGATTTTAATACTAAGAACAATTTCTTAATCATCTGGCAGTCGAAATAGAAGCTCATAAAATATTTTAATTATTTAAAAACAAATCGAAATTATTATGGAATTTTTAACCCAAAGTTTATTTACAGCTTACAAATAGAGTTAAGGATACAATTTTTTCCAGTGCCACAAAGCCAATCCCGACTACGTGTTGCCAACTTTTGTCGATTGTCGCCTGTTGTTGTTGTTATTGCTGTTGTTTCTGTTGTTGCTGTTGCTGCTGTTGTGTGTATGTTTGCTCTGGTTGTGACTCGAGTTTCTTGTTGGGATGCTGCCGCTTATTCTGGTGTTTTTCTGATGTTGCTGCCGTCTCGTTGTCGTGAAATATTTTTGGCATTTTCACTTTATACGTGCAAATTTAATGGCAATTGGTGCGAAATGCCGGACATGCAAAGAGCGGGAGCGAGACAGCCTGTGGGGGAGGTGATGGGTCGGAGGTCATGAGGAGGCAGTAGTGACATTGTGGGTGGCACTGCCTCAATTGTACAGGGTGCAAAAGGCACCCGAAACTTGGCTTATTGTTCGACTTCTTTGTGCGCTCATTTCTCATCGCAATTCAGCGAGAATTTCCGAACTCAGATTGGGATTTTTTTGTTGTCTGGCCGTGAATCATGGTTCACATATAGAATACCTGTCGGCGAACGAGTGTCATTAAAATCATTAACCATTAAGGCTGAATGGCGAATTGAACGAAGTCTTAAATCCTCTTGCGATGAACTCACTTTTCGGGGTTTCCACACCCTGTTTTTATACTCCCAGTGATCCATCCATGCACTGCACTATCCCTCCTCCGCAAGTGCCATCCATCACAGGACCACAAGCGGTAGCAGAACCAGACCAAAAAACCAGGACAACCAGTGCCAACGCTTGAGTAAATAAATAGCCAGCGACAGTTTTGGCCGGGCCAGAAGTGACTCGTCCGGGGCAAATGCCAAGCGACAATGTCGACTGATTTCCATTGTGTGATGTGACAGGTGTCACAGCGCGTGGACAGGTGGGTGGACAGGGCGGGAAAACAGGAGGGCAGGAAGGCAGGAGCGCAGGAAAAAACAGGATCTGGCCAGGGCCAAGACCACTCCAGAGATGAATGTCGCGAGTCGAGGGGCCTCATGACCAATTAGCCTTGTTAGCGGGATGAGCTGCGGGCATTGGGCCATGCCATCCGCACTAACGGTAACCGGTCACCAGCGGCATGTCTCCGCCAGCAACGATTCCAGAGCTTCAGATTTTCTGAATTCCAGAGGAGTGACACTCCACGCACGCCTGAGTTCGTTCAATTGATTTAACATGAAAGTGTAGCTCGGTAAATTGATTTCCAGAAAAATGTTTAACTCTGCCATGTCCAATTGCTGGACTTTGTTGTCTTCTCGACCATCAAAGTTTTACGCTGTTGCCAAGTGACGGTGGATGGGGGCCAAAAGAGATGGTGCTGCCAGCCAACGATTAGCTAAGTGGCTCACTCAAAATAGCCAGAAATGAAAACCATTCAAATTTAGGCAACTTTAAACGGTGAAAGAACACTTTAATCATATCTTACATTTTATTTATTAGTGTAACGATTAGATTAAGTTTCTAACACCATTTTATTACAAAAATGTTGACAATTTCCTACAGAACTAAGTCAAGGTTTTTGAAAAGAATAAATAATGTTTTATTTTGATTTAATTCTGCTGCGTTTCTATAATTTATTTGAGCAAATGTTTTGATATCTCTAGTCTGCTTATAGAAATTGTTAAGTATACACAAATGAATTTTTGACATATATTTAAGGGCACAAATATTTAATATTATTCAATCTGCTTGCCAAATACTTTCAAATAGATTTCTAGGAATAGAAGTAAGTGAAGTTAGAGTCTACATAATTAAACAGTTTCCGGTTCTTGACCTTTAGAACATTATCTTTGAGCCACCAGCGAGGCTGGCAACCCTGGTTGGTTAGATATATCTATAGAATCTGTATTTATACTACCCCTGCACTTCGTCTTCGTCTATTTGCCGCGTATCAGTACAAGTATCTGTAGCTGACCGTAACGAATTGCGTCTGTTTCAGTTGTTGTTTGCCAAAATATAAAGTATGTTCGGCCGAATGCGAATCTATCCCTTTTGCAACCCTCGAAAAGCGAAAAGCGAGAGGCGAAAGCCGTCGTCGCCTTCCAGCGAGGGTGATGACTGATGATGCTGGCGCGACTCGCCGTCCTCCGAACTCCGAACTCCGACATCCTTGCTTCGTCCTGCGGAGTCGTCTGCAAACTGGTCGGAGGATTCCTTTTTGTTGTCTACTTCTCGGGCGCTTCAAAAGTTCATTTGCACCGCCGCCATCCCCCTGGCAAATTAAATAATAGGCTTATGGTGGCTTAGTGTCGCAATTGTTGCTGCTGCCATCGCGTTTAGCATGCCATAAAGGCAAACATTTTTAATAATATTTATTGCCGGGCCATTCATGTGTCTTTAATGTGCCCCAGACAAGAACGCAGCTCGTGCATAACAAGAGGCTTGTCATTCTGGTAGCCAGAGCCAAAGTGCTCCTTTGTCGTAGTCGTCGTCGTCTTCGTCGTGTTGCCCAAACCACGCTCCAACTAACTTGGCCTACGCCAGCTGCATTGCTTATGAGCCTCCATCTAGCGCCTATGCGAATTCAATCAAGTCATCAGCCTGACCCTCGCCCCCGATTACGGAGTGCCCTAAAGTCCAAGCTGCAGTCCAGTCCAGTTCCTAAGCAACCCAACCATCAACTACTGGCCCTACTACATTCGTGATTGGGAGTTCTTAAATATCTTTACTATCTTTAGCATTTCCTTGCTGAGGGTATTATAATTTTAGTCTATAGTTCTCAACCCAGCGAAGGGTACATTTCCGACCTTATAAAGTAAATATGTTCTTTATCAGCATCATTTTTCTTCACTTCTCCCCTTTCACAATTTTCAAAAATGCAGAAAAGTTACCTAAAACCATGCACTTCTCAGCTCATAACTTTGCTCACAGACATCCGATTTCAAAGTGGCATACATCTTAATGATCGTAGGTAAATTCTCTAAAAATCTGTGTTTTTAGATTGGTTTGAAATTTTTGGTCGATTTTTCGTCATTTTAATGATGTTACCCCTTTCCAAATTTTCCGAAAATGGCCTTCCAGAAAAGTGTCCAAAAACTGCAGTTCTAGGCCCATAACTTTTGCTACAGACATCCAATTTCAAAGTGGCATACGTCAAAATGATTGTGGTTTGAATCTCTAAAAATCTGTGTTCAAAGATTTGTTTGTGTTTTGGGGTCGATTTTTGGTCATTTTGACATTGTAACCCCTTTCCAAATTCTCGAAAAATGGCTTTGCAGAAAAGTGACCTAAAACTGCAGTTCTAGGCCCATAACTTTTCCTACAGACATCCGATTTCAAAGTGGCATACTTGTAAATGATTGTGGTTTAATCTCTAAAAATTTTTTCTCAACTTGGTTTGTATTTTGGGGTCGATTTTTCGTCATTTTTATAGTGTTACCCCTTACCAAATTTTCGAAAAATGGCTTCGCAGAAAAGTGTCAAAAACCTGCACGTCCAAGACCATAACTTTTCTTACAGACATCCGATTTCAAAAAGCCATACATCTTAATGATCGTGGTTTAATTCTCTAAAAATCTGTGTTTTTAGATTGGTTTGTAATTTTTGGTCGATTTTTCGTCATTTTTTAAAAATTTTCGTAAAATGGCTTTGCAGAACTTTTTTGGGGATTTCTAATAAACGAGTTTTTTTGTTCCACTTTCTCGATCAAATATTTATTAACCATTTAAAAACGGCTATAAAATAAATTTATGGATTCTAAAAATATTTATTTCAGTTTTTAATATGTGTAATTATGTTTATAGCCATTAACTGTGCTACTATACCCCAACGATCTGTAAAAGTCGTTGGCCTACTTTTAACAAGCCTAATTATGAGCTGCAGAAGATATTCCTTAACTAGTCTGGTTGGAAAATAATAATGTTCTTTCGTGATCGACTCCAGAACTGCTATATGAAGAACCCCCAGACGGTCGCAAGCAATTACTGTTAAGTACTGCCTTTCCCATGGCGAAGTACACGAAATGCCATTCATGAATCATTCCGAACTACGGCTACTTATGGAAAATCAATCGTTTTCCACAATGATTTCTTGTTTTGGCGCCACGTTCCTGCTTTTGTTGTTGGCGCCTAGAATGTGCCACGAATTAGCAAAAGTGATCGGATAAGCAAATTACAAATTACAATTTGCAACTGCAACTGCAACAGTAACAAAAGAGTAACAAGAACTACGAATATGCCAGTTGCATCGTCAATGAGCTGCTCAGTCAGTCTTGGTCTTGGGTTTTAATGAATGGCTCGGCCAAGTTTGAGATCGACTCGGCACAGGACTTGGCCCTGAAGTCGGCGCCAGGAAAATCCTCCTCATGCATATGCAGGGCCATATATCATTCCGCACATATGCATATGCAAATGCCATTTGTCACACAGCCAGCTCTGTTGCTGTTTTCAGTTCTGATTCTGTATCTGTTTCGGTTTCTGTTTCTGTTTCAATTTGGGAGTTACTCTGGCCGGACAGCTCTTAAAATGGCACCACGCCTCGCCCTGCAAATCACAATTTTAAGTGCCCGATTTTACTGGACTTTAACGAAATTAAACAAGCCTTTTTATGGAGCATAAATCCCCAGATTGCCGCCAGTCAAACTCGGCAATGACGACAAATATAACTTAAACGTCAGCAACAGCATTAGCTACACATGAAAAAACACATCGCTTTTGAGAGGTTATAGACTATAAAATTGAATCTCCATAAATGGCGTATGTTTAGCCAATGGATATAAAAGATACAAATGCCACCTTGAATATGTGTAAAATATGACTTTGTCTGTCAAAACATTTATGTAAACTCTCTAAAATCTAGTATATTCATTTAATTTGTCGCTGTGTACGTCTTCAGCTTCGTCAAATTAGCATCTTTGATTTGAGAATATCCACCGTATGCCGCTGTCCGATTGTCCGATTGTCCGTCTTCGAGTTCGAGTTGACCCAATTAGTTTGGGTGAGTAACTCATAAAAACGACATGCGATTGCTTATCAGCACCACGACCCTTTGGGTCTCTGGTATTTGCTTTCTCTCGGACTGAATTTGGCGTGGCTTCTTTGGGGCTTGGATTGGGATTAGACTTGTATTGGAATTGGGATTGGAATTGGAGCACTCACACACTAACAAAGATATACTAGCATCTTCCACTGTGATTGTGCGAGTGGTTTGTCTTATTGCTCTTGGCCCCCCAATAAATAAGTTTTGGTCAATGTTTGCCAACTGGGAGTGGGAGGGGTACGGATTGAGGGATGACAACTGGTGAACAATCAGAGCTACAATTGAGGAAATTGCTAGAATAAACAGCGGAACCAGCGTCAGAACGACGAAATAGAATTAAGTTGGACTCTATTTGATAATCTTTAATAACATTCTCACGCCTTTTACACGGCTCGTTGACTCCCAGTTCGAGTTAGATGCAGGCACAGATAAAATCCAGCGAAGTGTTAAAGCCCATCAGCGGAAAAAGCTGGCCAAAACAGCAAAAAGCAGAGACCCAAAATTAATATAAACGCGTTTCGGCCCGAATCAGCTCTAGGCTAACAAACATCAAAAAAACAGTGTAATGAAAGCGCAACAATTACTACTCTTCGGGGTCAAATGCAAATTGCAACATATCTGTGACAGCTTTTGTGGGTGGATTTCAGGGTCAAGTTTGGGGACCCTGCTCCGCGTTGAAAGTGATCCGAAAACAGAAAAACTGAAATCTGAAATCCAAAGACCGAAATCCGATTCGAAAAGGGCCACGAAGTGGTAACGGTAAACCGTTGGCTTTATTTACCAGTGATTGATGATCGTCGCGTGTTTCGACCGGAACACAATGGTCGAGAGGTGATTATGGGCTTGTAAATTTTGTCCCCTTTCGATTTCGACGCAGTCGCCTAACGGCCAGCTAGTTTTTGTCCAAACATTCAGCTTATTGTTGTACAATTTAACACATTTTGGTGCTTTTCATACTTTTTATTCACCTGCCTGTCTGGTTACTGGGTACTGGGTACTGGGCCCCCGCGGCTATATTTCTATTTGCCTAACAATTAGAAGTTATTTAGCCAATTCATTGTCTTATTTTGGCCACTTTTGCGACTGCAGTCGCATGAATTTTAATTTTATGCAAACATTTGTCAAAGGCCAGCAAACAATTGATTCCGAATTCGTGTTTGACTCCAAATTGGCATTTATAATTGGCGGCAAAGTTATTTGCATTATGCGAAATGCTGAAAAAAGTTCTCAAGGCCGCAGAATCCACGGCTGAAAATAGCTCTCTACCATCACTCGCTTATCGCGTAAACCATTATTCCAGCGGGTCCTTAATCAAGCCAGCTCAGTTAATTAAATTTACATTAATTTTTCAGCGGGCTAACGATGCCGGGTATCAGCCTCCGAAACGGGTAAACATCATTTACACTGGGATTGTCTCGTTAAAGTCAACGGATGGGCTGTGGACTCGACAAATATGTGTGCAGACAGAAGTTGACAGTTGGCAAAAAGAGCGAAAAAGATGATTTTATTCGTATCAGGCGTAGAGCAAACTGAACCGATTTGCGAAAGAATTTCAATCACAATTTCCCAATGCCAGGCACAAATGCTCTGCAAGAATGGTCCAAGGTTGAATCAGATTCTGAGAAATCGCATGTTTTGCAAATAGGATTTACCCAGCCCCTGATAAATACAAAAAATAACATTGCAAGCACGCAAAAGATGCGAAAATCCTCTTTTATTAAATTTATTCAATAGTCAGCGGTTAATCCCACCAACGATGACTGCAAATATTTTCAATGATTCGGAATTACGCTTTCAATCATCGTTTCGGACAGGCGTTACTTAAATGTTAACTATAGTTTTTTACACATCATGCCAACTATGTAATTTCAATTAGTGACAATGACCTACGCGAAATAAAGGTATTATGTTCCAATTAGGTGCACTTAATCATCGAGACTCTTGAATACACATATTTCACAATAAATATTTTAATAAGGAAACTTAAAGACTATAGACTAGGTACTTTACAAATACGTTTTGTTGATTAATGCCCTAAGGAGAACTCAACCTTGTCTTCCTTATTTTTAAGCTGGCTTATGTATAAGCTAGATAATCTTATAGATGACACTCTAATTCCAAAAAAGTCCTTAATAAGATTTGAAGCCCATTTTTCCAACTGTTAGCATTTAGAATAGGTAATTTTTCTGAATATCTCCCCAGGCATTCATTAATTTTGTTCTACTTTAGCAATGTTTAATCAAGCTAAAAGTAGTTAAAAACGTTAACTAGTCAAGAAAACTTAATATTGTGTTATCTACACACATAAAAAAACTACGTTAGTATAGTTTCCCGTTTTTTACTTGCTGAAAAGTTCTTAACCAATATTTAAGCATATAAAGTTTATAGATAAATGAAATGCCCAAAATCATGTTTATAACGAGCTGTGGGAATCGGCTTGCCACATTAAAGCCAGAGTCCACTCGACCAAATGCGTATGGCTTTAGGAAATAGGAACGATAAATAAAAGAGGTCACTCTGTCTGTGGCAAATCGCCTGCCCAAACCACTATTCCCGTTTCGGGAGTGAGCTGTCTCACTCAATCCGCCGAATCAGAGTCCACATGAGCACGTCTGGCCGGATTCACCCGCAAACACCAAAGAGCAGCCACCCAAATACCCCACCACCCAACCACCCAAACCACCCAAACACCCAACAGATAGCACAGCAACAATAATCATCACACTCGCAAACAAAATCGCAACAACACATCGACAATGGGAGGCAACAAATAAATTCAAACAATGTGCCGAACGAAATGTAAAGCATAAATATTTGCCAAAGGGCCCGGGACAGTGCCAGCTGAGTCCTGAGTTCCCCCAAGTCCCCCAATACCCCGATTCCACACCCAATCCCGCCCAGAAAACGGAGACAGTCACGTTTTCACTGCACGCACATTGCGCATACGCCGTGTTGGCCGTACATATCTACGCACGGAGCATATCGCAAATGCCGCCAAAAGCTGGGAAAGGGAATCATTCATATTTTAGCCCTGCCAAAAACGGTTTCGATAGCAGCCAGCGAACATCATCATCAGGATTGCAGTCGAGGTGGTGCAGTGGTTGAGGTCGAGGTGTTCGACGAGGTGGTGCAGGCGGTTCAGGCAGTTCAGGCGGTGCCAGTGGTTTTCATGTCATCGCAGGCGGGAATTGAATTTCGCGCCAAATGACTGGCGGCAATTTTTCAACTGCTTCATTTTGGGCCACGCCATATCTGCCAGTCTCCATATCTATATACCCGTCGTATATATATATATACTTATTCCCGAACTGCATCCATATATTAATGTGCGTGTGCAGAGCGCTTCCCTCTTGTCTGAGCAACTTACATTTAATGCCTGAATTTTTGGCTTTTTCATGTTCACAGTCTGACGCGCCTCAAAAGCCAAACAAGCCAGAGTTACACAGAAAGAAAATGTATTATGTAAATACTTATGTTAAAATTTAAATGAAAACTGCTTTGCATATTTCTTAAAATGATTGATTTGTATTTAATTAGAAATGAAGTAATCTCGCTTCCGTACTTGGTTTTGACTTACTCACTGGCTTCTATAAATGTATTTTTAGAACGTGTTTACCTAGTTAACTTATTGGTTTCCAACATTTTATAATTAACATTAACATAAGCATTGAGCATTAAGCACACCAAGCTCATGAATATTAATGTGTATATGGGTCTTTAATTTACGTTTATGGCACTACTGACAGACTATTTCATTTGAATAAAGAAAAGTACTAATGAACACTTAAAAAGTAGTAAGATGGTTTAATTGAGAGCCGAAGCGTTAAGTTTAATAAGGGAAGACTTGACCAGGTGTGCAGGGGAATTTCTTAGAGACTATGACTAAATTCTTTTTGATTAGGAAAATGTCTTCTCATATTCCCCAAATAAACCTATTGAATCTTAAGGGAACTTTCCCTCAGTGCACCGTTCGCACACTTCACTTCACTTTACTTGGCTGGCTGAAATGACTGGGATGACGGCGATGGCAGGCAGATCCCATTAACAATTTTGGGGCTGGCTAGGATCTGTCTGCTGCTTAAGTGCGTCTCGGTGTGCGCTGAATTTGACAGCTTTTGTTAGCTTGATTTTTGGCTTTTGGCGCGGCTTTAAGTCCGCCGATGCAGCTCCAACTTCAGTTCCAGCTCCAGGTCCGACTCCATCTTCATCTCCATCTCCGCCTGCCTGACTTATGATGCGATGCCCAAGTTGAGCGGAGAACTTTAATTGAAATTTCGCCGGCGATGGAGCTGGCGACAAGTTGATTTTCCACTTGGCCAGCAGCTATTGGAGCAGCGAAACGAATTGGACATTAAACGCTACCGTTGGCCAAATTGCCAGCGGGCCAACAGCCAGTGCGATTGGCGTTAACAAGCGCATTAGATTTGCCGGATCCCGGGATTCCGCAGATCCCAGATCCCAGCCAGTCAGTCAGGCAGTCAGTCAGTGGCCAATTTGGCAAGGCTGTTTGGGGAATTGCTCGGACCTGGTCTTCAGCAACTGCCAAGGCAATTTGCTTGCTGTTTGTCAAGAACGTGGCCAGGTTGGACTCGCACTTGGATTGGGAATACTGGAAGTGCGGCGGAGGCAGCACTCTCCCAAGGAGGACTCTCCAATCTGTTGACTGCTTCTGATATTTTTGTAACCAGAAACAGAAACAGAACCAAAACCAGACCAGACCAGCCCCACACAGCAACAAAGTAGCTGCCGCAGTGCAAATAAAAACTGCGCTTCAACACGCACATCCCACCTCCTCCCAGAAGTCTGTTTGTAGTTTGCAAATTGTAACTAGATACAATTTGTAGCGTGGCTTTGTTTGCTGCCCGCTGACTTATTGCAGGAAGGAAAGCAGCGCAGAAAGATGGAAAGATGCAAGAAGAACGCGCAGGCAGGTGGACTTTGGTAACTCGACTATTATACCCCCTTTCTGGCTAAGTAATATTTCTTAAATTATAATATAATATCAAAGATTTGAGAATTCATTGCTGAAGCTATTAAATCTTCAGATTTTAAGACGTATTTAATGACTATTTTTGAAAACCGTAATAAAGTATCTATAAAGGGAAAGTCAATCACCAACAAAAAATATTCATCTCTCCCGAAATGCTGGCCACTAGCGCTGAAAAACAAGACAAGTCAATAGTAAAACGATTTATGGAATGTATGAATGTGACTGTATCATATTTATTTGGTTCCTTATACAAAATATTCTTAAACGTATAAATAAATATATAATACATATCCTTCCATTCTTACTAAACTAATAAATATAAGGATCTAGTAAAAATTGTAATTCCCATTGAAAGGGTATAGAAAGCGCTGCCGGCAACTCGATGCAGACGGTCGCAATTGTTGGTTGCACCCAAAGTGCGTACTCGTATGTCTGGTTTTGGCCGTGGTTCTGGTTGCAGTTGCAGTTGCTCTTGCTGTTGAAGGGGCAACCATGAACCAAGTGCTCCTCCTCCCCCCGACCGTTCGCAGTGATTTGTTGCATTTCTAATGCGACTGCTTCGCTGTGTGCCCGCTGCACTTGTCGGCCCATGATATGTTTGTGTTTGCATTTTGGCCCACAACCCACAGCCCACACCCATTCCCCGGCTTCTGACCCCCTCCCCCTGGCCAATTTTCATTCCCGCCGAGGGAACTCACTTACGCTGGGATTTCAATTTCGAGCGGAAAGCAGCCAGAACCGCCAAGGTTTCAATTGCCGCGGGCGGAGCAGAAGGGGAAGGGCGAGGACCAGGAACCACCGATGCTATCTGCCCGTTAGTGGTAAACTGGCCGCGGGCTGTGAAAAATAGCGTTAGAATATATTTGATATGCCTTCTTAAAATCTTTTAATAGCGCAGGAACTCGGGATTAATGCTTAAAACCCAGTTAAAAGTGGCTACACTAAAAGATTTCCGTTAGGCAATATAAAACTTCCTTTTAACTAGGATCGTTTTTATTTATTGGATCATTCCTTAACTCCCATACATCAAATTCAAACCATAAACCATTCAATATTAAATAATCACCCTCCTTTGGTAATCATTAAATATTTAAATATGTTTTTTAAAACTTATTTCAAGAATTAAGCGTTGTATAAATTGTTAGTTAGTTAAATTTTATTTTCAATTTCAAAGCATTAATTAAATAGTACGTTTTTAAGGATATACTATAATTTTGCTTAAATGCTTATTTATATACCATTTATATACTATATGGCAAAACTTGAAAATCAATAAATAACTTATGTATATAAACTTACCTTATACTTACCTTAGATATTAAGCTATCTGTGTTAGCTCTTATTGTTCTCTGTGTAGGAATGGAGAGAGTGTCAATTCTGATTTCACATCCACTTAAAGTGTCATCAGCACAGAAAGATTTAAGCGCTGATCAATCCAATCCCTAATAGATGCAAATTAACGACAAATCATTTGCAGATTGCTGGCAGATAACTTATACTTATAGCAGCGCTCCGGGGAACTTTATAGTAATAGAATGGCGTGCGATGCCCCTCAATTAGCCCCAGCCGACTGCCGACTGCCGTCCAATTTACAATTCAATTAACTTTCCAGCAAGAGCTGTCAACACAATTCCATCTACCGAAAAGTAAAACGCTCGCTTCATTAGCGAATTCTCGGAAAATTGCACTGACCTGGTAAACAGCTGGAGGAGCAGTGGGGATTACCCGGACTCACGGCCGAGGATGCAGTCCAGCCCAGTGGCACTTTAAAGCAATCAATTGCAACCGAGTCCGAGTCAGAGGTGGCAGGAGAGGACACCCCCAGAGGACACACCCCCGAGAAGTCGGGTGAAAGCTTTGGCACTGCTGGCATTAACTGTGGATTACTTAAATGCTTTTTAATTGAAATTTTTCCTAATTTCACTTTGGGGGATCAAGTGCAACCAGCACACTAAGGCTACACAAACAGAGAGACACCCAGCCAGACGACTAAGTCTGGGCAGGATTCTCCTCCGACAGCACGCTCTGGCGCCTTGCTACCCCAATTTGGAATGGGAATGGGTGTGGGAATGGGTGTGGATGTGGGAGTGGGTGGCGGTTGAGACCAGAGAAAAGGGAAGTTTTTGCTTGTCTAGCCGGCAACATGGAGCGCAAAAAGTGAAAGCCATAAAAACTATACAGTAGCGCCAGCCAGCGGAGGCAGCAGCACATCATCAATTTCAATGCCGCGCTGAGTTTTTCCTCCTGCCGTTCTCGTTCTTTTTCCCTCAGTCGCTGTTTTCTGCCTCGTTTTTCACGACATTGTTGGCTCTCGGCTTTGGCTGGATATCTGTGTCTCCGTCTGGGCCTGCACTCAGGAAAAACCACCGAAAATCTGCTTTGCAAAAGGGGCTTGAAGCAGGAAAACCACTTTCAGTAGGTAAAGCCACAGAGTTTTCTTGGCTTACAAAGTAGAAAAACTAAAAGTATTAAAATAGACAAGAGTTAAGTTGCCAGACCTGTTTTAAGACTTCTTAACAGCTTAATATTTCGCATACAAATTAAACTAAATTTTATTATTAAAAGAATAGTATTTAGTACAAAGTATTTAAATAATGATATAGAGTTTAATTTTTTTATTGGAACTACTACTTAAATAGTTTCCAAAATTTTTGGTTTTATTTTTTTTTTGGTTATTTTCTTTTCATTGCACATATCTCATATTAATATTTAACAAATAAATAAATAGATTAATTGGAGAACTAACTGAGTACACTTAAATAATTTCCAAAATATGTGGTTATATTTTCCTTTACATGCGTAGTAGTATTTTAATTATCATCCAATCATATTCATTGCAAATAACTCATTAAATTGATATTTTACAAATACATTTCTACACAAGGCATTTCTAAAATAAAGAAAGGCGGGGCCAATATTTTCGAAGTGTGGTTGAGTGACTGCCGAGACGCTTGAATTTGAGCTGCAAATCCTTGGTAAAAGCATTTAGCACTGCACTGCATTAAGGCGGAAAGCACTTTCTTGCCAACTTTCCGAGTCGCAGAGTGTTGGTGTTGGTGTTGGTGTTGGCTCACGAGAATGCTGTTTGCTGTGCGACTTTGGATTTCAATTTATCGCCTGCTGATATTTGCCTATGGCACTCACTCACAAATATGCACAGCCGTAATTTGCAGCTCCGCTGGCAGTTCATCAGCGGCTCAAAGGCGGAATGGGAGCAGATGCAGATGCAGATGGACAGGGATTGGAATGGGGATCGGGCCTGGGATTGAGATTCTTTTTAGCACACACTTGCCAAGTGGCCGGCTCTGCGGCTGGCTGACTAACCGAGTGCCGTCATTAGCTTATCGCGGTTACCGCGGTCCCATCTAGCTCCGAGGCCCGAAATTCGCAGTTCAGGGCCCCCGAAAGTGCAACGACACTTGCAGGGAATCCGAACGGTTCCTTTTGTTTGCCCATTCGTCCGTTGCCCGTTCGCCGGCTTCAATTTTTCGCATCAGTTGTAATCCAAACTGTAGTGCCCCTCTTTCCACGAAATTTGCCGGCAACTTGAAATTAACATGTTGCCGCTTCTTCCGCCGCTGCAGCGATTTAGGATTTAAGAACCGTTCTTCTCTGCTTCATTTCAGCACACGTCGCCGCACTCCACTTGTGCCAGTGGCTATAGCCATACCCATCCCCATTCCCATATCCATACCCATACCCATTCCCGTGCCCTGCCCAATTCCGTTTAATTAGCATGGCCGAAGTGGCGGCCACAGCTGCTCGAGCACGATGTGCCTGATGGCTTCTCTGGTCTTCCATGGGCTTCTGGCTGCTGGGAGAACGGACTTCGCGGCTTCCGTTGGCTGCGCACGCGCAATTAGCCAGAGCAAACGCCGGCCCAGGTACTTGACCGATAGTCATGCCTCCTTACCTCCCCACACTCGCACTCAAATTAGTACTAAGTCTCTGAAATTAGCTATTAAAATTGATTTTATTTAAATAAAGAAAGAGGCTCTGCAGAGGAGGCTTTCATAACCCGCAGTTCTGATACTTAAAGTCTTGTTTCCTTCTGTCAAGATACATACCATCTAAAATCTTCCTAATATAAATATATAATAATCTTTATACATTTTTTTAAACATTAACATGTGAATAAACCATACGTAAAAAAAGAAATTGATGTTCTAACAATCAAAGATTAAATTGAGATATAGTTGCTATAAATATAAAAATTACAATCCTTTTTTTAAGACCATTTTGAGTTCTGTGTCTTTTCTAGTTTTTAATTAAAATTTCTTTTATTTCCTAGGAACAGTTTCTTCTTTCAAATGTACGCTGCCCTGCTCTTCAACTTAAAAGTATTGCCAATATGTGAGGGGCTAATATTTTTATGAGTGCACCCTCTAATGAACAGCCGAAGACAGAGTCCAAGTTTTGGCCAGAGGAACGCGGTCTGCAGACGCATTGAATGCAAATGGAAATTCCTGGAGGCATTCGATCGCATTACCACAAATCCGCCCAGAGCCGTGGAACCAGTTGGAAGCCCAATAAAACCGCCTCGGATTGCAGTGGCCCATCGACAGGCGCTATATATAGAAGATGCCAACTAAAAATAGCCGCGTCTTAAATGATTTTTGCTCATTAGAGCGTGCGTGTTGCCGAGTGGCTATGTTGCAGAGTTGCGGAGTTGCAGAGTTGGCCGGGACACCAAAGAAAAAGTGACAAGAACTAAAACAAAAGCCGAGCCTGTTGCAACTGCAACTGCAGTCGGGTCCACATTTTCTACATGACGCTGCGAATGCCAGGAACATAATAAAATCATGTAATGGACTGCGCATGAAAAACAATGCAAAAAGCGTTGACAACATGACCATATTTCCCCCACCCCACCCCATTCCATCGAGGGGTGTGTGTGTATCTGTGTTGTTACTATTTTGCAGAATAATGTAATAAAAATAGCATGCCAAGCATTGCCCAGCTAGCCATCCAGTTACACTGGGAAAATGGGCCTGAGCTAATTACGGCTAATGCTTATGGAGGGCCCAAAATTACAGTTTTTAATATTCATTTGTTAAGGGAAGAACCTATGATTTCCCATAAATAAGTTCCTTCTGTATTGCTAGACTATCTATTATGAATAATAAATACCTAAATTAGATTTGCGGAGCCTCTGGAGTTAACCATTAACCATATTATCAGACACAAATCAGAGTATTTTTATAAAGCTTTCAAAAGATGAACCTATAAATAAGCAAAGGGAAGAACAAAATGAATGTAATAATTTATTACACTTCATATCACAAATTAAAGGAATAAAATATAAAATATTTGTATTAAAGATTGAAAATATTAATTAAATAAAATTTAATTTTAGAGCATAAAATGAATATTAAATTGTTGTAATTATTTTCTGGGAGTGTGGCCAAGCAGCCAGCCATGATGACGATCATGCCGATCGATAGCCGGCAGAAGGAGATGGCACAACAAAAGACTTTGGACACAAACTCACGCAGGCAACTGGGAACTGGCAACTAGAAACTGGCAACTGGCAGCAGCAACAACAACAACAGCAACTGCCTGGAATGCCAAGTATCGTGTGTTGAATGCATGCCAAGCATAGTCTGCCCCTGCTTTTGGTCCCCGCCCTTTGCCCCCTTGGTTTTGGCCATCCTGGGAGTTGGTAGTACCAAGTTGGCCGCCTTTAGGGCCTGGCCGGCAGCATTGAAAACGAAAACTGTTGTGTGTTGTGTGTTGTGTGCTGTGTGTTGTGCGACATGAGCACGACAAAGCTGTTGCCGTGGCCTCGACTTTGGCCAGAAACCCTCTCGGGATCGGGATGTGGGATGTGGGATAGGGGCAGCCTAATGGCCAGGGAGCTGGCCTCCGATACGGATACCCAGATACACGCGCCAGATACAGATACTCGTACATCCAAAGCCAAAGGCAGCTAGCCCTGTTGGTTTATGAGTTGCCCACTGCCTAAGTGACACAAAACGGCGGCTAAATGATGTGCAGATAGTTGGCAAGTTCTATAAATAAACAGATGTCGAGTCACTCCCGACCAGACGGCTAATTAAAATGAAAGTTTTGCTTGAGATTTATTTCGTGTTTGCAGGAACGGACAAGAACTGGCCATAAAGAATATTATAATTTAAAGCTGTGGACAAGATTTAGATAAGGGGATCCCGCGAAATTTATGATATTACAAGCAGAAACTAAGATATATGTTTACAAAAGCCAAATTTGCTCTTAGCATGGCAACGAAGATGTATTTACGATTTAAGCTGAATATTTTATCTTTAATTGTATGGAAGATTTACAAATAATGACTTCAAATCTATAAGATTTATTTAAAATAGAGGTATTTCAGTGAAAAACCTACAATCAGGTTTATCATTGATAGTCAACTTTGTGAATGACGACAGCACTAACATAATTAATTCGACAAAGAAAAAAGCCCCCATAATTTAAATGAAAAAGTTTGCTGAAAAATAACTATGAAATGTGATAGGTTGACAGGTAAAACGTAAATAAGAGGAAATTAAATTTAACAATCAAAGATAAATATTGTTGGCAGTTGAAATTTAAAATAAAGCTAAGCTAGATACAATAAAGTTTTCTATTCCTATTCCTTTCCTTTCCTTTCCTTTCCTCCCAAATGCCAGTTCTGGAATTAAGGAAACAATTGAAAAGAAAAGTCATTTGTGTTACTATTTTTGGTTATTCATGCTAATGATGACCCATCAGATAAAACCGAATAAAAATCACTTCTCGGCTTGGCTGGTCCAGTGATCCCCAAGAAATTCGCATCCACCGATCAGCGTCACAGAAAAAGTAACCCTAGAAGCGAATGGCATGAAAAACCCGTGAGTAAGCCCCTCGAAAGCCAAGAGCCGAGCCATTAGTCATCATCAGGTCGATCGGAGCCGTAATCGGAATCCGAGAAGGTTCTTTCTGGCCGCATCTTGTGCCGCACAGCTTTTATTTTCTTTTTGCAGCGCACCCTGCGAGAGTGGAGTGTCCGACATTTATCTTGATTATTGCTGCAGACGCCGCGTTTTGCGGGCCAATGTTCTGAATGCGACATAATTTATGCTGATGCCGATGCTGTTGTTGAGCGGGGAGAAAGTGTGATTCACCTCATTGATACGGGCACGAGCCGCAGTTTGCTGGGTCAGAAGAGTTCATCGGCGGAGTCGCGGAATCTCGGCATCTGTGAGATACTTTAGCGCATTCGGCCATGCCAGCATGTATAGCAAATGCCAATTTAGAAAGTAAAAACAAATGATTAACCAAAATGGCGCTGGGCAGCATTACTTTCATTCACTTTTCGCGGCTTTATAACTGTAATAAAGCGGCGACTACCTGACTAAAAGCCAAAAAGCCAAACAGTCAAAAAGCGACACGGGTTCAAGGTTTTCGAGCAGATCGCATAAAAGATTCTTGCGCCATTTCAGCCACTCTTCGCGGTGGGTTCTTCGTGGGCTTTGTCTTCCCCCCCAGCTGGTTTGCTTATTCTTTACTTTATTGTTTTTGTCTCCACCCGGGGAGGTCATTGCACCCCCAGTTCAGGAGTTCAGTGGCGGGAGGGAGCCCAAGCCCAGACTCTTCTCACGCAATGGGCGCAGTGTTTGGGCCTTTGCTTACACAAAACCTCCGCACCAGCTCATCATTAACAAGAGGTTCTGATAAATGATTAATGGAGCTCGGAGCGGAGCGTCTAGGGTTACGGCATAAACAAATGAGACGATGGCTCGTCAAACTTTCTCCGATTTACGATTTACTTTCTGTTTCGCACTCTTGTAAACTGTCGCCGACGACTTAATTTTAGAATCTGAACTTGGGCCGAGAGTTATAGGTTTGAGGCTATTTTTGGCACTGCATTTTGCGACTACTTCACTTTCGCTGCATTAAAAACTTTACGGACCAGTGCCATTAAACCGAACCAATTTCTGTTTGGGTTTCTGTTTCAGTTTTGGGCTATGCATATGCAAATTACTTTCACTTCACTTTCGTTCATTAGTGGGGGGTTCCTTCATTCTTATTCTAATGCGCCGCGAAAGGCAATTGGTGAAAGGCGATGGTAGATGGTAGCTGGTAGGTAGTAGTTGGTAGATGGCTGATGGATGGACGCCACTCCCACTCTTTTTATCCGGCGGAGATTCTTTGGCAAGTGCGCAATTGCTATTCAAATTGGGAAACGAATAAACTTGTTTGGCCCCACAATTAATTTGAAATAACGCCGCATAATGTTTATTACGGCTCGTTTGGCATGCAATTTGCATAACGTCCGAATTAAAATGGCCAACGACTGCGATCCTCGAGAAACTCCTTCTCTTAAAAAGCATGCAATTAAATGCTGCTTTGAGTGCTGCGCAGCCCCGAGCAATGCTTTCAATCAATGCCAAAATTTGCCATTTGATTTCACTTGATTGATGTGCAAACAGGGGACTTCGTCGCCCAGAAGAAGAAGGAAGCGAATAGCTTCAGATGGATACCAGGCCGTCCTGCTAATTAGCTGGCTGCAGCGAAAGCCATCCTCTGAATTGGCAGCTGCGTGCTAAAATTGACACCTCTATGCAGCGCTGGCCACGCAGCTCATCAAAGTCCGCCAGAGAACAGTGACTTGGCGATTCTGCACTTGCCGAGTGGCGCGGAAAAACGTGGAAAACATGGCCAACAGCAACTGCTGCAAGAACTGGCCAACAATCGTCGTCGTTTGTGGTCGGTTCTAATCGATTTCTCCAACAAACACAGGGCGGGAACAAACAAGCGACTCAAACAGCAACAGCAACAGCAACTGAAACTGCAACAGCAACAGCAATGGGCAACAGCAACAGCAGCATGTGTTGCTGCGGGAAATTCTTAAATTTATACGCGCTTTTTCACAGCTTTCCAGTGGGTGCAGCCCAAGATGCGTTTTTTGTTCGTCTTTTATTAATCATTTGTTCTTGGAATTTACTGCATTTTTATTGAGGCTAAACCAAAGGCTGTGGCTCCGTGACTCTGTGACTCTGACTCCGACTTAACTTGGCCGCGGCCCCGGGATCTGCTTCTCTCTTTGGGCCATGTGCTAAACTCATCGGCAAACAGGTTGCCTCCGCCCCGTTCCTGTGGTTTTTGTTTGCCAAATTCAAACAACAACAAGGTGGCACAGGTTAAGTCGAGAGCAGGCCGACGATGGAATACCCTAACTTAGAGGAAAGGAAAATCTAATAAATGAGTGTGCTCGAAAGCCTCATTCATTTTGATTGTCAAGTTACAAGTTAGTTTTTTATCGGGGCTCGAAAACTACCTAATTATTATCAGTTTTTTAATGGTTGAGACTAAAATCTTTAGTAATAAATTGCTAATTTGTTTCTAACTTTGGTAATAAAATACTAATTTATTTTTACCTCTTCAGTTGAGTTCTACTTTGCATAATTAACCAATCAAGTTAATTATAAAAGAAAGTATTTTTTATTCCATGTTTATATTCGTAGAAATAAATAGAAAGAAATCAATCTTCTTATTTTATTGGTAACATTTTACAGTTTTTTATATAAATGTAACCAACTAATGTGATAAGGAAGAAAAACCTTTGTTAGGGTGCCAAGCTGTCCATCTTTACGACTTCTCGCCCATCGATGCAGCTGTTTGCGCTGCAATTTGGGTCATTTGAATCATATGCATAAAGTTCCCGTCGTCAGCTTCCCACAACTGCGTTTTCCATTGGATTTGGAAACCATTCGATGATTCGATTGGGGGCCCTGATGGCTTGGAAATCAAGAGAAAGGTTCTATTAACCATAAACCAGGCTCATCAGCATGAACAGGAAATAAAGACCATATATCAAAATGGCCGCAGCAACAAATTCGCAGCTTGTTGCTGTCAGCGGCTCTCAACTATCAGTTTGCAGCGAAATGCGATTCTACAATTCTCCAATTCTCCGGTTCTCAGCAGCTCAGCTTCTCAGCTTCTCAGCTTTTCAGCTTCTTGGTTATCAGATACGCCAAGCCGGCCAAAGAGATGTTTCTAATTTATGTGCAACAACAGCGCTACATCTTATCAACAACTAAATGACACGGCCGCTTAAATTACAAACACGCAAAATCCAAACTCCGAGCTCCCAACTCATAGCTCTCGGATGGTAAACCCCATGCCATGCCGAAATCCCAATCTGGTCTAGGAAGTGGACTTGGTGACATTGACACTGAGGCCTTCAATTGTAATTGTGGCGCTCGCATATCGAATGCGCCGAATGGCGACCGAGCCGGTAAGACAAGTTTCGCGAATTGCATCAGAGTTTGGCCAGAACGGATCGCAGCGGAGGACACGGCCGCTCCGATCCAATATGATGTAATACGATGGCGATCAAAAGCGCATTAAGAATGTGGCAAAAGTAAACAGATGCAGAGCCAGTGCCACGGACCGCGACTCGGAACGCAGGTTTCACACTGAGACACAAGCTCTATGACATTCCAAACTTTGACCGGGTTTTCATCAAAAAACCGAAATAAAAATTGACCCTCCGGATTTTGGAATTTTCATAAGGGGTTAGTTCATCTTTTTGCGAAAAATCGACCGAAATGAAATTTTTAGCTGTGAATGCCAATCGATCGAAATTTTATAACGAATTCAACGAGGTATGGCATTCCATCGTGTGACCATTATTTCTTATGGTTTTGATTAAAAAACCGCATAGAAAAGTTGATTTTTCCGGATCTTTCGGATTTTGGCATTTTTCATAAGGGGTTAGTTCATCTTTTTTAGCAAAAAATAGACCGAAATGAATTTTTTTAGCTGTGAATGCCAATCGATCGGAAATTTTATAACGAATTCAACGAGGTGTGGCATTCCATCTTGCGACCATTATTTCCCATGGTTTTGATCAAAAAACCGAAATAAAAGTCGACTTTTCCGGATCCTCCGGATTTTGCCATTTTTCATAAGGGGTTAGTTCATCTTTTTTGGCGAAAAATCGACCGAAATGAAATTTTTTAGCTGTGAATGCCAATCGATCGGAAATTTTATAACGAATTCAAAGAGGTATGGCATTCCATCGTGTGACCATTATTTCTTATGGTTTTGATTAAAAAACCGCAAGAAAAGTTGATTTTTCCGGATCTTTCGGATTTTGGCATTTTTCATAAGGGGTTAGTTCATCTTTTTTGGCGAAAAATCGACCAAAATTAAATTTTTTAGCTGTGAACGCCAATCGATTGGAAATTTTTTTAACGAATTCATCGAGGTATGGCATTCCATCTTGTGACCATTATTTCCCATAGTTTTGATCAAAAAACCGCAAGAAAAGTTGATTTTTCCGGATCCTCCGGATTTTTGCATTTTTCATAAGGGGTTAGTTCATATTTTTTGGCGAAAAATCGACCAAAATGAAATTTTTTAGCTGTGAATGCCACTCGATTTGAAATTTTATAACGAATTCAACGAGGTATGGCATTCCATCGTGTGACCATTATTTCCATGGTTTTGATCAAAAAACCGCAAAAAAAGTTGATTTTTCCGGATCCTCTTTTGGCATTTTTCATAACGGATTTTTACAAATTGTTAGGATTTGGATAAGAAAGGGAGAATTTATGAGCGTTAAATAGATTTGTTCACTGACTTTACCCACGATACGCGTAAAGAAGTATTTATATTTAGAGCCGTAATTTTGTTCGGTGTATAACTCTCGAAGAGGCAACACAATTTGCCATTTTAATAAATGCAACACGGTCTAAAAATAGCCAGGCAAATGTGGCGAGGACTGGTTACCGCGTTGCCCATTGCCCGTTGCCATCCGCCAGTTCCGCATCTGAATCACTGGCGCAGGATTCCGCGGGCGACGGAGCAATAGATTCCAGGTGCGGCGGAAGTATTAGGAGGAGAGCAACCTGTTGCCCGCCTTTCGGACCTATGCGCAATTACTTTAAGTCGAGTACGAGAATGCTGTCTGCACTTTAGATAACAAGTAACTGGATTTGAATCGACGAGTGCTGGGACTCATGTTTATAAATAGCAGATGCGCTGCGGCTGAATCAGACGACCGGCGATCATCGAATCCAATCCCATTCATGAGGGGCGGGATCAAAGGTACCAGATAACCTACAACATCCGCCAGCAGTCGAAGTGAGTCGGTGGCGGTAATTAATGACGGAGCTTAGAACCGCAGAATGAAAATAGCAAAAGCGTGATTCAATTAGGGGGCCAATTGCCGATGAACTGTTAATTGAGTTTGCTGATTTTCGCCAGTCGTCAGTCGCCACTCGTCTGATTGTTTGCATTTAAATCGTCTCATTTGCCCAGTTTCCAGACCCGATATCTGGACTGCCCCGCGGGCAATCGAGCGGCAACAATTGACACAGAAAACCCGGCCAAAAGCCGCCTAAGCGCCACTCGAATGACCAGCTTTTGGCCACAACAATGTGCTGTTAGCTGTTTCCATACAAGCCAAACACTTGTCGACGCCATCGACCTGAAGAGTTATCCGACCAACCGGCTCATCCATTCCTCGCGTGCACTCTGCAAATGGGTCAGGCCCCGAAATATATTTCGATCGCTTCAATTGCTTCTGCGCATAGAGATAACTAATGAAAATCTCTGATTATCTGGCCGGGGCACGTTGCGTGTATTTGCCGCCAGCAGGTTGCACAATTCAGCTCCAATCTGCTCAAGTTGCGTGGCTGATTTTTCGGCAGCCCCGCTCATTAGGCGTGCGTGAAAAGCAAAATTATCGATCGCGAATTTGAATCGCAAATTTCGGCCGTTAATCAATCAACATTATATTGTTTACCTATCCAGTTCAAAGCTTTGGCTTCCGAATGTACCCATCATCAATAGCCGACAAATCACACTACAAGGTGAGTTGGCAGTCGCATTTGAAACATATTTGACCTAAAACTGGAGCTTAATTATTCGGATTAACATTTTGTTATTCAATCACTTATTATCTAAAGAAAGAATTATTTTATCATTTGTCTAATCAAGATTTAAACTTAATATTTGATTAATAATTTATATAGTTCATCCAGATCTTTTGAATATAATCTAATAAGAATTTATACCCCTCGTTTTCTTACACTTATTAATCAGTGAAATTCTTTTTCTTTTTGCCGCCCATATTAATCCGAAAAAATCTGCCAGTTGGTCTGATTAATCAGAAAAACTCGGCGAACCGCTATAGCGATTTAATTGCGAAAACGTTTGGCTAAGTGGAGTGCACTAAATCAAAAATTCTAACGCCATTTGTCTGAATTCTTTGGAGTTGGCCGGACAATTGCCTCGAGATATCGCCAGGGCAAAACGTTCTGCGCCATTTGATCGCTCGACCATTTGATCATTCTCCATGGCTGCGGCACAAAAGAAATTCGACCTTCACCGGAGCGATGGGCGAAAGCTAAGGCCGCTTTCCATGGGTCCATAAGCCCATAAGCCTTTTAGCTGTGCAATTGTCCGCGAGCGCTGCGCCCAATTCTTCAGCCATTCTGACAAAACACTCGCGGAGCGGTCTAGAAATGAAAGGCTTTTGAATTTGGCTAAAATATGTATGTTTGCCCGCTCCATTCAGGCGATGAAGAAGCTTTCACGCCGCCCAAACAAAGACGCCAAATCGCTTCAGCCCCGGTCGGCTATCTAATTTATCTCAATCGCATTTTATTTAAATTGAAAAACTCAATACGGCCTGGCAAACGAATCACTCGGGGCAGCATAAATGGCCGGCACCAACGGATTGAAATGTATGCAAATATACTCCGTTTTGATAAATTTCACGCGATTAGCATCTGAATCGGCGCGAGGCAGGCGACAACACTTGCTACACGCCTGACAGTATGTTTTTGGGTATATCCCGAGGCACTCAACAAAATTTTTCTGCATAAAAAATAAATAAATATAAAATATGTTAAAAACAATGTATACAAATGTTTTCCGATGAGTAGTTTTAAAATGTAATAGTTACTAAATAAGTTAAAAAAGACAAATAAATAAACAGTTTATAGTTACTTTTAACCCCAAACCTTTTTATCTTTTTTTATTCCTTTTTCTCAGTGTTCAAGACGGGTCATTTAATTTGTGAGCCTTATCAATGTGGGCAATGTTGTGAATATGTTTTCGGCTTGTTTGGTGGGCAATTTTATGCATTCATTAATTAGCGCGGAGCGGTCAGTTCGTTAACCCACAAATTGGCAGTAGCAGCAGCAGAAGTCCGAGGGGCGTCGTCATCCATATAATGGTGACATTTTTAAGGCATTGCTTGAGTTTAACGTTTGTTGTTAGCTTTAAACTCGGTTTTATTGACACTAAAAGTATGATCAGGGCAGTAAGGGTGCCGTTTGATGGTTATTGGTTATTCTGGGGTGTTAAGTACCCAGCCGAGTTGTAAAAGCCTTGTCTTGAAACAAAAGACTTAGAACACGAACTTGATTTTGGTTTTATGACTCATTTGAAAATTGGATGCGCTGCTGTTTCATCAATCGCAATAAATATTAACCCATAAATAATTTACTTGCTTTTAGCATTTTCAAGACTCAATTCGACGAATTTGAAAACAAATGCGGTTTCAAGTCAAGGAATCAATAAGAGAAACAAGCTATTAAGACTTCATAAAGATTTAAAGAAATCATTAAAAATTAAATTTATTAATATTGCTTATAAAACATGATGTTTTATAAATGTGCCAAGCTTAATGGTTATGGTTTATGTCAATTAATAAAATAAATCCTTCTAGGGTTAAGCTCTATTTATGGCGCCTGCTGCCGTTTGTGGCCAAGAAGTTCCCAAACCTTTTTGCAGGTCGTTAGCCCGCCCGTCCGCTTGCGATTATCAGTAAATTGTACCCATTGGTGTCCATGGGTCCGCGGATGTGGGTCTTCTGGGGCTTCTGCACAGCTCGGATAAGAATCTGCAAAACGGTGCTTGACCATCGCTCAAGTCAACGACTTGCTCTCGGTTCTTTCTTTTGTTGGGGCGTGCCAGCGGTCTAGAAATGTCGCTGGGCCTGTCCCCCGGCCAGCGGCGTTTTGTAATGCAAATTAATTTTGTAATCAGTCTATAAATAGCGACTAGCTGGGAAATAAACGTAGCACGCTGTTGTTCCGCTGACTCATGAACCCAGAGACGACCTGCTCTATGGTCTATGCAAATCCCCTTTTCAACTCGTTGCGGCGAAGATAATTTCAGACGCGGAGTAAACATAATAGCAATTAAGGAACTATGAAAACAAATATCTTCATAAGCATCTGATAAATGGAGGCTGAAAACCAGATTCTGCGCGGTTTTTGTCTCTGCCAGAGTTCTTAGTTTGGCTTTTGGCTTACGGACGGCTTACAAGGAATTCATTAATTTCTTCTGTTTCCATATTTTGTCATCAATCAGAAATAACTTTCAACGCACGCCAATTCCAGTGCTCAATGAGCCAACCATTTGTGGATTTTTTCTGTTTTTTGGCCTTTGTCTAAAACCTCTTCGAACTAATGACTCGCCTGCGCTGACTGAGTGACTGACTGCTCTGCGAACTTCATTAATTGTTTTATAAATATGCCGAATTAATTAATTTAAAATGCTATTAATTACGTTTTAATAACGCATTCGAAGACAAAGAAAGCAATAAATTCCGACGGTTAGTTGAAATTATTGGAAATTCGCAAATAGAAATGGCAATAAGAATTGAGAAAGTTCCAGCGAAAGAATAAAATGAATTCATCGTCCAATTAATGTTGCTAATGCGAAGCTTAAGACAGAATTTATTGCACTTTTTATGAATCACCTGGAATATACAAAATATTTAAAAGCATTGGGCAGATGGGAAGGTAAAGCGGTGGCAAATGAAAAAGTGTAAATGGCTTTTGTCGGTCCACGAATTCTGATGAAAAACGATCATCATCAAGTTGATATAAATTCTTTTCTGTCGCATAAAAAATACGTTTTTCAGTGCCGAACAAATGCAATTATTTACCAACACCTGATATGTAAATTCAATTTCACACTCAAACTAAGTCCGGAATTCCCCATAAATCTCCCTGGATCATGGAAGAAATTTGTGGCCAGTTTCTCAGAACTAGACACGAATATTCAGCCAAGCGGCCGAGGAGAATGTGAATATAAATGGCTTTCATAAATACAAATTGAAACATATGTAGTTTCTTTGACAAATCCAACGATCTGCCATGGTCATTCTCCACAGTCCCCACGAACCACAACAAACCCCGCCGAAGCTGGCTGTTCTTTTTAATTGCCTGGTCCGTGTCTGGTTGTCCGGCTCCGCCCACTTCTGTGGGATGCTGGATGCAATTCGTCTACGTCAGACAGGCACTAAAAGTAGAATGCCCCCGGCTGGATTCGAAGTTTGGTTCTGGGGAATTTCATTTGCGGAAGATGATGCGCTTCGGGGGCAAAGTGATCGCGACACGCATCATTTTATGCGACGGCGGGTTAATTAAGACCCGGCCTGGCCAGGTGTTTCGGCTGGCAGAAGACCGACCCAGTTTCCCACTGCAGAACAAAGCCACGAAATGGGTTCACTTAAGACACGACGCCGACTACGCCCAAATGGAAAACGTGTCTGTCACTTTAAGCCCGACAAATGGATGGTTTTACCCTTTATTTTTATTTCTGGTTGCGGGGGAGGCGCGCAATGTTGTCAACCTGGGCGAAAAATTGGCAAATAGATTCGCAACAGAAACAAAGAACGTTTGCCAAGTGCGAACACATCTCCTGCGGCGCGTGGGTCAAGCAAAAAGTCAGCCAGAGATACAAGATACAAAGATACAAAGGTACAAATGTATCTGCGCATGCGAGGCGGCGAGTGAGCGACTGCTCGCACTTAGCCGCGTTCTAATTAGCCATGCCAGGCACAGTTTGGTATTTGCTCTGAGCCCAGGCAAAAATGTCAGCTGTTCCGCCGCACTTCCCTCCCCCCTTTTCCATCCCACCTCTGCCGGCAAGTCGAAACATACAAATTAGAGCAAATACAAACGAATACAAATAACAAATTGCTTGGCGCATGGTAACAAAAGTACCGTTACACTTGAACTTGTTCGCCGAGAGTCAGGAACCGATGGAAAGAATACTTTTGTGCACTGAGAGAAAAGTATATGGGGTTTGTTTGAAACTTAATGAGTTACACAAATCTACATAATCCACATAAAATATTTTATAGAACTTCGAAGACAGAATTGCTTATAAGTAACATCATAAATAATTATTTTCTGTGACTTATGTATAAATAATTAATTGCCAATGCAAATGGAACAAACCATTTCTACTAATATAATGTTCTAATATAATCGAAGAAATCAATTATAATATTAATTGACTGCCTATACCATTCAGAATCCAAACTATTAAATTGAAAGTAGGCCAAACCGGGCAGACCTCTTCTTGTTTTGGGAAATTGCTGTAAGTGTATTAGGGCCTTGTTTGGGGTCTGGATTCGATTTTTACGACTGTTTGAAAGTTTGTTTCGACTGGGTGAAAAGTGAATGGCTCGAAACTATTTTCGGCCGGCCCATTCTGAGGCGTGAGGGAATTGACAAAGCGGCGCACAATGCAGTCGGCGGCTCGAATGAAAATCGGAGCACGGCTTCCAGGTAAACTAACGCGATTATTATGAAATTAATGCAATTGGCCTTGAGGGCCGCAAAAATGCGAGTGCCGCCGTTGGATTTTTAAACGCGACTGCGTAGCAATCATGTCAATAGAAAAGCCATTAATAATTGAGGCGTGAGCCAACCTGCCAGTGTGGGTGATTGGTGATTGGTGATTTGTGATTTGTCCGGCATGTCCGTCATGTGTTTGGCCAATTAGCGGCTGTCAAATGTTGTTGACTCTTCGCTTGTTTGTGTACTTTTTGGGGCGGCCAAGATCGCGACCCTGACACTGAAGATGGGCCATCACCCGCAGCTTGACAGCGGCACTTCAGGAGGATTGGGATCCTGGGAGTGGGAAGATGACGCTGCCGGATCAAATGTTGAGTGCAGTCGCCTGCAGTTTACGAGTGTTCGAATTCCTTAAGCCGTTAATGACATCGCAAGGAGCTTGGCGCTGGGAACTGGGTGCTTGGCGACCGACGACTGGATACCCGAACATGTCCATTAGGCACTCACGAGATGCGGACATTGAACCTTGAAATAGACCTTAGAGAGTTGGCGAAGAAAACACAAACACACAGCACAAAGGCAGCGACTGATGCGAAACAAACGAAAATAAGTTGGAAATGAAAACTGGTTTGGTTTTAGCCAAGTTAGAACTTTAATCAGCCAGAAAAGAACAGAACCGAAAGCCAAAGCTCTTACTAATATTAATAATAAGGCAGGCAAATAAAAAAAAGTTGTGGCTGTTGGGGATCGTAAATGCGCTACCAGCCATGAAAAGCCCAGCAATGCCGACTTGATATATGGCAAACTTGCGAATCCACTGAAATGAGATGTTTAGTCAGATCCCAATCGACATTCTCGATCACACAATAGATAAAATGCGAACGAGATTTATGAGCCCATTAGGAGAAAGAAGGCATCTGCGTGCCGTTGATATTCTAATTCACTGATTACGTTGGGCAGGGATTTATGAATGTCGCTGGCGGTTTAAAAGCCGAAGTCACGAAAGCCACTCCACAGATCTAATGCCTCTCGAGTGCCCTGTAATCGCTCTGTGAATCACTAAAGCGGATTGGTATTTAATTCCGATTCTGGTGGCGTCTACAAACGGAAACGGCCAGACGAAGGCGCTTAAACCCCTTTCAATTGCACGACTGCCAGGTTGCATAATCGAATTCGAGCAGAACTTTTCAGTAAGACCGCCGATGCCAAAGAAGATTTCGCAGATTGCCCATAATCGCACACACATGTGGCTATAGACCAAATATTGTTTTGACTAATTGTCTGGGTGAGTCGGGGAGCTGTGTGTTCGATGGCTGATGATTATCTCGGAGGCTCCAAGACTCCAAGACTCGAAGATCGACCCAACCGGAGGCAGCCTTGAAGCGTTTTGCAGAAGGCGATTCAACAGCACAACAATAGCCTCAGCTGAAAATCGTCAAATTCAATTAAACTTAAATACTTGTCGAAGCAATTTGCCCGGCATTTTTCAAAAAGCACACAGCACACCGATCATATTTGCTTTGCATTGAGCCGGGTTTATTTTATTTCGATGGTCGATGGTCGTCGTGCGATTGGAGGCGCTGCTAATGGCTTACCCCGAATTGGCCGTGTAACGATGATGTTTTAACTGTAGTTCAGCGGTCAAGGCGGAAGCCGGAAGTGCACTGAGCTTAGCAAATAGTGGCACACCCCGCAGTGGCTACTGTACAGTGCGCACCCACTCAGCCACCCACACACACTAGAGACACTTGAGCGACATTCGCGCACGCGTAGCTCTGTAAAATTTACGAGACTGTGCCAAATGGACGACAAATTATGCCAAATGAAAAGAGGCGTGACTGGGTTGGCATTTATGCTCGTTTCGCTACAGACCGCTTGAAAAATACCCCAAAAGACGTAAAAACAAAAGCAGAAAATGGTCAGCTTTCAATTAGAATTTTGTATAGCCAATGGGCAACCATTTCCTACATTGCTGCTCAAGAACTTTTCTGTTTGTGCAGTCCAATTTAATCTCACAAGAACTGAAACAGTAGAAAGTTACATTTTTGAACGTTAACTCGCAATAAATGCTAAATGCGCCAGGCCTATAAACCAACAATTTCGTGATGCCAAGGTCTATATAATCACAAGCCAAAATGGGCTAACATTTGGTATATTTTCCTACATCCGGGTTCTAAGATGGCAAACTTAGCAAACAAGGCCTGCGGTCAAATGGGAGAATAAGTGGGTTAATAGTTACAGATTTTGTAGAATAGAATGTCATTAATGTCTAATAAATGTTCCAATAAAATCAGAGAATACGAAACCAGCAAAATGAAACAATTACATTTCACTTGATTTATTTCTTGAAAGAAGCCTAACTAATGAAGATTTAGTAATGTTGCACTAATTCTTCAAATCGTTTAACATGGTTAAGTTTCAACTTGTTAAATGCATTCGTCTTACTTTTTGGTTATTCAAAAACTCTCCCCAATTTCGACTTACAATTTTCCTAAGTGTAGAAGTGTAGAAATGTAAATTTAAAGCGGTGTGACGGTAGTGCGATACTCGTAACACAGAAGTGCGGCACTCGAGAATCGGACGACCCACGTACGGTGGGTGCTGGGCGTTTTCTGGGCTTAGTTGATTTATTCGCGCGTTTTGCTGGCGTTTCTAATGCGACAATTACAGCGGGCAGTCGCCGGATTCGAGGCACTCGCGGCTGATTTATGGGCCAGACGGGGAATTTCACAAAGCTATTCGGCAATTGGCACACAAACGGCTCACGCAGACGCCAAAATGACGACGGCGCCCCCAATAGCTTAAGGTTTTGATTAGAACGCTCCAGGGCGGCGCATCTCGGTGTGGCCTGTTGAGTAAATATGTCAGAGGGTCTGAGTAATTGGGCGTAAACGCTACCGGGCTCCATGTTCTACCTGTGACTCTCTACCTGTGCCACCTTTGATTAATTTCGCCTGTCCGAACTGATGCAAATTCACACACAAAAAAAGAAAAGATCCTAAACGATGATCGATGGGCCAAGACTGGGGTCAATCGATTTGTATTTAAATCTACAAAAATAGATACCGATCATATTGAGATGGAAATCTCATTTATCACAAAGCACCTTTCTTTGGATCGAATGTTTTATTTTATTTTGAAATTTATAAATCAAAACTATATTGAACGATAAGAAATAAATAATGGTGGAAGTAAACTTATCTTACTTTACTTGTTTTGAAAATGTTATAATTGACTTTACTCATCAAATCCTTTGTGTAAGTTTAAATCTATCTTTGAAAACATCGAAATATGTTTCTACTGATATTTTTTTTAGGTGTAGGAAACCCCGGGCTGTTTGCTTTACGGTTCATTCATGAGAACGGGCTTTTAGTGTTATGTAAACACTCCATCCGGCAGCAGCATCAGAAGCAGCTCCCAATTCGCACAGCATTTCCAAATGTAAAATCAAAACTTATGCAAATTTCTGGCAGAAACAGCACCGAACAAGCCCCAAAAATAGGGGAAAAACAAAGCAGGCAACAGAAATCTGTAAATATATTTACAGTTAGAGGCGTTATCGCCGGTTCGAGTGTTCTGTTCTGTGCAGTGGATTGGTTTTTGGCTTTTGGTTTTTCAGCTCTGGGTCTTGGCTGGGGATCAGATCGGGCAGGGAATTGGGATTGGGAAAGTGGCCGGGTCGGAGATCTCCGGGCTGGTTGCCAAAAAGTTCAGTGAACCCCCAGCCAGCTCGGCGGTCTTCTCAGGCCCTATTGAAAGATGCTTAGCGGTCACTCTTTCGGCGGCAGTGGCACTCATTAAGGAAACATAACTCTAATTCAGCCATGGACCCCAGCCGGCCGGTGTCTCCTCCGCTTTTAATTATAATTCCAGTGCTGAGAACTCGCCACTCGTTTCTGGTTACGTGAGGAGGGTTACTAACCCTCCATCGCAAACTACCAACTGACAACTACCAACTACCGACCACCCCACCCCTTCAAGTAGGCCTAATCCTAAGTCTGGGTCGTTCGTCGCGGTCAACGTGCGGCAATGAGCACTCAAAAAAACTAGGTACCATCACAAGAATGTGTTTAAAGAGTTAAAAGAAAAAGACGATTTAAAGAGACTTCAAATGAGGTTTATTAAAATTATAAGAAATAATCATTATTAAATTGATAAATATCTTATCTTAAAACCTGAAGCTAAGATGGGCATTCTTTCTTCTTCCTTATAATTCGATACCAAGAATTTAGAGACCTTTTACTTAAAGCTTATATTTCTCGTAAATAAATTTTGAAATGTATGAATTATGTATGTATTGTTAGAATACAGAATAAAGTACAAATTATAAATTTTATCTCAAAACGTACAGCATTATGATCATCATAAAAGTGTAATCAGCGAAGCTATGACCTATGACTCAAGTTGTAGGAATAAAGATGAGACTAAAGCACGAATTTTCCCTCAGTGCCATTTTATCTAATCATCTGCAAGGGGACCGCGAACCTCTCCGGGAACCTCCAGAGCTATAAAAGTTATGAATAATCTGCTTAATTTAGAGGCCCAGTGCCGGTCCCTGGTCGCTTCTGTTTATAGTTTTATTCAACCCAAAATGAAGTAGCGGCAGTTAAACTCACGTCAAGTGCTCCCTACCATTCTCCTCCGTTCCGATCCGTTCTTTCTTCTACTCTAATTCTATTTTCATTTCCATTTGATGTGGATTCTTTGCGGAGCCCGCGGATTAAAATAAATCATAGACTACACTGGGGACAATAAATCTGGGCAGCGGCGCACTAAAGTGTCTGAAATTGGGATAGGCCCGCATCTGGACTTTTATTGGAGCTGTGAGAGAATGAATGCTTTCCGAGCTAATTTTATGATTCAATGGGGAGTGGTAAATAGCCATTAGCCATTAGGAGTTGAGCAGAAGAGTTCCTTGTGCGCATTCCTCGCAGCCCGAAGAAGCCATTCCGATGGATTCTCTTCGTTTCCACTTAACCCAGAGAATCGGCATTTCCTGCATCCATTATTAACAGCCACTCAGCATCTGATTAGTTGGGCTGGGTTCATATCACCCGATGCCCAGTTTTATGGATCCTGTGCGTGGAGCTGCAGGAGCCGGTCTATGGGGCCATACCATTTTGGGTTTTTCACCAATGCCAATGCCAATGCCAATGCCAGTGCCAATGCCAATTCCGATTCCTAGAAGGGCATGGCCGGTAATGAGAAGTGAGGAATTGCCGCTGGCTGCATTTTGAAGACACTTAAAAGGTTTTGGTTTCTGGCCACATTTTGATTGCATCAATAAAAAGTCAACGCTGTCCCGATCGCCGCTCGCTGGTTCTTTAATGAGCGACGTAAGAAGGGGGCCTCCGCAGATTGACAATGGAAATGAGGTACCAAGTGGCCAGCAGATACTCGCAGTTTTATTTATAGCATCTCCTAAGCGTTGCCATTAAAGCCAGGTCCGTCTGCTTAGGGTTCGGTTTGGTAGGGGGGCTTAGCTGCTGGGTTGGAGGCAGGCAATGCCAATTAATTGGCCGCTGTCTTTGGCCAAATGCTGAGGATGTGGCTGAGACTGGACTGGGACTGGGACTGAGGATGAGGCAGCTGCACTGCAGCCCGCCGATGTCTGGAAGCCTTGATGAGAGGCGCCAAAGTGCCAACACCCCATGCCAGGGACTCGGGCTAGTTGGCTCACAAAAAGAAAAACATTTTAAGTCGAAGGAATTCCCAGCGAAATATCAGAACAAAATGTTTTTTAAATGGGTAATTATAGGCCAATTACAGTCCCAAATGTTTGGTAAGAATATATATTATAGGTTTTAAAGTTGCAGTTTCCAATTTAAAATATACAGTTTATAATTGTAATTATATCGTCTTTGCATTTACCTTAATAGTTTTTTTTTAGTGCAGCATTCCTGTCAAAATTCTACACCCCTTGCCGTCCTTCCACTGAGTTGTACTAATTAATAATAATAAAACAAAAATACACACGAACGAGAAGCAGGAAGACGCGGCTCGGTTTTCCCAGTTCCGAGGCCGTGGTTCTAGCCAAGATTCATGCTCTTAGCCGAACCGAACCAAGTCGCCTGGCGTTTATTTTTAGACAATAAACTGAGGATGCTAGAGCTGAAGCAACAGGCCACTGCGATGGGCTAATGGTAATGAGCTGCAAGCTATTTACAGTTTGGCTGCGGCCTTGCAGCCCGTAGTTGGCCATATAGCCATGTGGCCACCCAATCCCCCCTCCGGGAGCACCCATATTTATGGGCCAGCATCAATCTGACTTAATGCTTGTGCGCCTTGATTAGCATGTCGATGAGCTTGAGGAAGAAGCCCCGGCGGAGGAGGTGGCAGGTGGCTGATGAGTCCGGGGGCAGAGGAGGAGTCTCCACTTCCAGTGGATGGGGCAGCAGAGGGGAGTGGGAGTCGCAATCGTCGGAATCGTCGGTTCCGTACAACCCCCAAAACACTCGTTGAATGGCCTTCAACGTCCTTGGCTGTACATTTATTGAACTTGTGTATAATTATAATTTATTTGCTTATTATCGAGTCTCGATTGTAGTTGCTGTTGTTTTTGTTTTGGCTCACGTTTTTGTGCTCGCCAAATATTATAATTTATGTGAATAAAGCGATGTGAATCTCTAGCCCCTAGACAAACCCGTCTCTGCCCCCCCTCCCTCCATTTCCATTTCCATCTCCATCAAATCCCCCGTCTACGCTGGCCATGTCTATTAGCAAACAATTTGTATTGTCTAAGAGTTAATCATTCATAACGTCATCGATTTATTTTTAAACAATATTATTAACGCCTTAGCGTATTATTTCATTTATTATGTAAAAATGCGTTTTATGTTAATTTCAATTGTTTGCCCTATTCTTTTGGAGGTGCTAAGCTAGGCTGTTAATGGTATAAACAAAAAACAAGTTTGCTGTGCGTTTAAAAAATACAATCTTGTCTTATTTCGCGCCCTACTGCCGCACTTGAAAATGTTGGTCAAACACAAAGCAAGGAAATAATAATACCAGAAGTAATTGAAATACTTTCAATTATTATTTCTTACTATACCCATAATATAGTAAAAAAAAAAAATGTGAAAAATATCGGTTTTAACGTGTTATCATTAACCTATCATTGAAAATTTGTGGGTTCTAAAAATTGTACTTACACACTCTTTAAATGAGCTTTGCATATATTTATAAAAAATGCCTTTGAAGAAAATAAATAAGTACTTTTTAACTTATCTACGCTTATACTTTTTTGAATGTAAATTTTATTTCACTTCTAGGTAAAAATAGATTTTCTTTCCATCACTGGAGACAAAGATTTGCCTGAGGGCACGTCTGATAGGCAAATCAACTTGCAAAACAATGCAGCATTCGAAAAAAATATGAAAACTAAAAAGTAAGCCCAGAGAAAAGCCCGAAAAAGACTTGAAAAACACTTTGTGTTGATTCTGGGCGAAATCAAAAAGTCATCATTCGGCACGAGAAACCGAATCTGCGGACTTCGATCTGGGTTCTTCGATCTGCAAGTGTGAGTGTGCCTAATGAGTATTCAATTGATGCAGAAAGCCACCGGCGGCCACCAGAAGAAACCTTAAATGGCCATTTGAAAGACGTTACAGTTCGATCGATCGAACGCCAGATCCGAAATTCGATTAGGAGAAGTGTAGGGAGCGAAAACCGCGGAGAACTGCCGGCACTTCAGAGGAATTGGGATGGGGGAGCGAAAATTAGAAAGAAGTGCGTCCAGGGAATCGGGGTCAATAGGAAATGAAAAGTGAAATTTCATGCCCAAAGCTCTACGTCTTTTGTTGCGCACTCCACAATGTGTGCTTTGGATTTTCGTTTTTTTCTAATTTGGCCTTTTTGCAAAAGGAACTTGCAATTTAAATATCATTAAATTCTGGGTTAAGTCTTTGTGCCGGCCACTTGAAAATTGCCACCGTATAATCAGTTTTTGACAGCCATCGCATGAGCCCCAAGCCAAATTGGCAACGGCTTTTCGAACGCGTCTCAAGTAGAAAAGGCGACACTCTGTCGAGTACCCAATGGCTGTTTAATCAGCCGGGAGTTGTCCAGAGATCTATGGTGGGAGCAAAATTACTGCCAAAAAGATCCCCAAAGCGATGTCCATCAAGAAACATTCCAAAAATTTAATTTTATTAAATTTCAACTCCTAAGAAAGTATTCAATTTAATAAAACTTTCATGCGCTTTTATTAGTTGTTGTAGGATATTCTGAATTGTTAAAATATCAATAAATTTGTCGACAAAAATATCTTCACGATAATTTGATACTTCCCCTTTTCAACAAAAAATGTTTAAAATTCTATTTGTGCTGCCTGGGTGACCAACACCATTTAATAACTATTAATTATGCATTTTTGTGTAATTTGTTAATGGAGACAATATAAATAAATTAACAAACTACGTAAACGCTTGTCAATGGGCCGGCGATATAATCAATTAGCACGACTTATGCTGCACTTGGCAACATCATCCGATTCCGACTCCGACTCCGCGGATCCATGTCCGAGTGGTACGGCAAGTACTCGTATTTATTAGCCTCCAGCGTGAATCATCCGTGGAACACAGAGTTCGTGCCAAACGAGACCTTCTGCATATTGAAATGTGGCAAACAAAAGAAAAAAACAGCCAAAACATAAACAACTTGGGCCGAAGAAAACCCCGAAAGGTAGTAAACCCTAGGTTCGTCGCAATTAAAAGGGCGAATAGCTGAGTGCGTACCTTGAGGCCTGGCCATTAAGATTAAAGGGCCAACTGAAAGTAACGAGCCAATAAAAGCATCCCAGCACTTCAGCATCCCAGCATCCGCAGGTGGCCAGACCGATGACGCGACAACGGATTAGGTTCCTATCAAACAATTGGGTATTCATTTTAATAAATAATCACCGAGAATGGAAAAATAAATAATAATTTGAGTTGTTGTTGCGGTTTTTGCATTGGATGCTGGCTAGATGGCTATATGGCTATAAGGCGAGATGACTCGGGGAGGTTATCAACACAATGCCTTGAGTCATCTCCCCGCCGAATGGAACATGGAACGCGCTTAAAAACGTATTATGGAAGACGGAAATGAACGCCGGGAAAAAATCGTATGCCAACATATTACGTATATTATTTAGAAACATACGCAAATAGAAAAAGCCATGCATGGCGGTAAGCAGATGCCGAGGAATAAATTAAATTTGCGTACCAGGCGAAGAATCTCCAAGCAGAATCTCCGCACAAGAATCTCGCCGGCTTGTTCGTGTGTTTAAATTTAAACCCTGAGCTAAGTCGCTCTGGCATTTCTGCCAAATAGATAGATACAAAGATACAGAGATACAAAGGCGGAGGGCTGGGAATGGTGTTATCAGCCTGTTTACTTTCCACCTGGAGAAGCTCTCGGCTCATCATCGTCGTCTTGTCTCAAATTACTGGCCGAAAACAAAAGCAAACGGCCAACGCGTAAAATAACAAACAACAAATACAACGCGCACCGAATGGTTAAATAAATTTGGCAAACAAAAAGCCAAACATTTACTGGGCAACCGAAAAAGATGATAAATGATGCGCGTGTGCAATTCCCGGACAAATAGTTTGGCTTTGGCGATGTTTTAATAAAGCTTAACTAATTAAACAACCACTCAAAACACTCGAAACGTGCGTGTCTTGGTGTAATATAATAGATTTATTAAATTTGTAGTTTGTGTTATACAAAACACCTAAGCATTGCATTAAAGATGAAACCGCGCGCAGGTTTTTGAACCCGTCGAAGGACGGCAATCAAACTTGGCTGAGATATTATTTTGATGGAGGGAAAGACCCCCGTCCTCAGAAGTGCTTGGTCAGATTGCTCAGGCACGGCGAGTTGTTGGTGAACAGATCGGCCAGGCTGAATAGGTTCAGGTAGGTGGACAGGAAGGTGGCCAGCAGACCGAAGATGAGTACTGCCATGGTGCAGGACACGTCGCACTCGAGGCGGTGCAGGACTCTCACCAACCTCAGCCAGCAGCCGCGGGGGGAAACCGGCGGAGCGGTCACCAGCAGTGGCTCCATCTCCAGGTCAACGGGGTCATAGTTCAAGTCCAGCGGCAGGCTGCCGTAACTGGCCTCCGCCGCGATCCTCTGATGAACCCGCTCCATCCGCCGTATACGACGGTACAGCAGCGGCGGAAGGATAAATACCAGCGGTCCGGTTATGGTGCCACCCACCACATCCATCAGAGCATCAAAGCTGGGCACAAACTCCGCCACGAGGACCTCCAAGGCCAGCACAGAGGACCGGATCAGCATGCGTTTGAAGGAGAGGGCTGAAAATATAGATATAGAAAGATATAGATGACTTACTTAAAACCAAACAATGACTTAGATTAATGTAGCCAAAACATTATGACGGAACTCATTAAGAGTCCGTTTCAGCGAAACGACATTGATTGATCAAGTGATCATTAACTAAAGTTGACCAAACTAACTGCATGACATGAATTTATTTATTACATTTTGAAAGAGGTTTTTTAATAATTTTAATTCATAATTAACATATTAATACGTTTTTTTCCCAAGATTGTGATTAATTTATCTTGACTGGTAATTGCAATTTCAAGTACTTTTATAATAGTATATCAAATAAACTTTCTTTTTAACCATCTATTCTAAAATTTCGTATAGCCACCCATATATTATAATAAAATATTTAGGTTAGCTTTTATAATTATAAACAATGAGTATTACTAAGGTAAATGGTTACTAGATTACTACTTTTAGGTAAATAGATTATTGTAATCTAATCTGGTATGTACTTACACTCCGGCAGCTTGAAGTAGTTCTCGATCTGCAGGAACATAGCCGAACTAGCCACCGTGACAGAGAAGCAAAGCTGCAGGGCCATCAGGATCAGCATCACGTAGAAGGGCACGCTGGTGGGCAAGGACTGTAGCAGGTTGTCCGCTATCATCGAACCAAACTTGTAGGCGGCGATTATAGAGCCAAAGATGGCCACGCTGCAGGTAACTAATGCAAATATCCAGATTATTTTCCACCTAGAATCGGATTACTTTATCAGCTCACTGGAAATTCCGATTAGGGCAGCCCAGGACACCTGCGACTTGTGCTTCATGTCGATCTGGAGCGTCAGCAGAACGGGATGGATGTCGAACTGGAAGGCCAATATGCTGTAGCTGTTGAGTACGGTGAGGAATCCAGGCAGTTCTATGGATAATTGGCAATTTAATTACTGAACGACAGACTGGATCTACAGTACCCACCCAAGGAAATGCCCTCGAATGGGGTTCCAATCGCTGGAGCGGCAAAGAGGCAAAACCACAGCAGCGCCACAATAACGATCATCACACAAACTGCGATGATGGCCAGACCTCTAGGATATTCATAAAATAGAACACAAATCACAGATAACTAAGGACTTGTTCCGATTTTTGTATAATTAGTTATCAGTTTGCTAACCATATTACAAAAGCCTTTTGGTTTTACCTTACTTCAATACTAATCCTTCTTTTGAAGTAAGCCACCCCAAAGAAGGAAATCCCATCTTACCGCATGTGCTTCGGACTTCCCAGCCACATAAGCGGGCAAATGACAAAGCCGACGATGATGGCCCAGTAGCAGTATGAGAAGTTGTAGTGGCCAGAGCTTATGCGCAGTACGACGCCCTCCAGATTTTCGGCGGCCATTACCACACTGGGCACCGCCATAGCGAAGATGCTGAGGTCGAGGAGCACGGACACCAGCAGACTCATGTAAGGACCGTAGGCCAGCTCCGCCAGTGCGGCATACGGATAGTTTCGCTTCTGCTGGATGGACGGATCAAGCAGCTCGGCCATGGTCCAGCACTGGGACAGCAGGAAGGAGGTGTAGATCTGCAGGAAGATGATGGACAGCACCAGCAGCACCCCAAAGTAGCCCAGCTTAACCAGCAGTGCGGGCAGAGTGACAAATGGGAAGATTCCAAACAAGTCCACCACGTACAGGATGGCAATGAAGAGCGTAAGGTTCTCCGGCTCGTCCTCGTAGGCCCGGAAATGGGGCAGGGCACTAAACCGGGATCTCCGCAGGAAGGGAAGCTGGTCGTGCTGATGCGAGGGCGTCAACTGGACAGGATACCGTCGCTTGGGCAGGGCAAAGGAGGGGGCACGCGAAGGGCGGGGCGCGGGCTTAGCATTCTGTCGACGAAAGAAAAACATTCGCGATGTGAACTCTTCCAGGCGAAACAAGCAACTGCAATCCCTCTAAGCCCAAACTAATGGTGGCCACTCTTCAGTCACAACCATCAACAAGTTCTGACATCGGAAACCGAAGGGAAGCCCTGCAACGGCTGCAATGTCAATGCACGTTGCCTGAAGTTCAATGCCTTGTCCCTTCGCTCCGTGGAGTGACCCACAAAAGCCGTCAACTCGGTAACGAACGTGTTTATTTTACATGCACATATATTATCAACAATAAGCTGCCAGCGCTCCTGTATTGATCCGTCTGAGATTCGTCCTGTAGTTTCCTAGAGTTGAGCTTGTGAAATCTTCTGCTTTTTTGCCTGGCTCTGAAATTGGAAGACAGTATGGCATCAATCTTGATTTAAATAAAAATAGTCGGGTATTTTTCATTTTAATTACCAGAATTAATTTGTAGAAACACTACCTACCTCTTCTTTTTCATCCGCCTGCATGGTTATGACCTGCACCGCCTGTCCGGGACCGGATCGCAGCAGCTTGGAGCCTCTTAAAGTGCCTTCTCCGCAGCAGAAGACGCGCGACGTGGCCGTGTGCTGCAGATGCGGACTGGGAGTGTCCGACTCGTCCATATCCTGCTCCAACTGTTCTCCTATAAGGTAACTGCTCGAGTTCTTGTTGTTGTCCGTATAGGCGTGGTTAAAGAGCAAATGGGTGGGACGCACTGCATCCGTTATATACTTACTACAATCCACGGGTTAGGCAGGCATGGTCAGTATAATAGCAACAAAGTTATGGTTACTGTTTAATGGGACTACATTTGGCAACAATTTGGGGTAAGTAATGATACGCACACTGACCACCAGAATGTCGATAACTACTCTTATCAAAGGTATTTACAAGGGCAAAGATCGGGAAAATAAAGGCATGCATTAGAGGAATAATTGCTAAATAGGAACTTGAACTCTGATCTGCTGTGGCTCACTCACGCTCCATGAAGAGGCGCCACGGCTCAAACAGCGGGTGGTACTGGTGGGGCAAGTGGTGCAAGTGTCGGTGCTGGTGGCTTGGACTGCGGGTGGGCGACGAGGGCTTCTTTTTCGGGTGCAAAACGCGTCAGGAGTCGCATTCGGGCGGAGCCGGTGCATCCTGCCTGCAGTTTGAGACACAAAAGTATACAATACAAAAAGCTGCTGGTGGTGCACATTAAGTGTGATCTCTGCTTTATGAAATGTATCAAGGTGGCGCCTCATTCAGTGTACGTATCAGTTTTAGGGTGGGTGATTGTGAGTGGGCATGCGGGAAACAGGGGATGTAATTGGAAGTCAACCTACGATTTTACGTTAAACAAGCGCTGGCGCTTGATGTACTCCAGCACCAGATCGTCTATAAGATATTTGACCGACTGACCGCGGCCTAGGAGTCGCCGGATTAACGTCGAGCTCACCTCATTGGGCACCCAGTTGGTAATTAGCGTAATGTTGTTCTGTAACATACAGGAAAATAAAGAAGCAATAATTTGGTAGAGAGACCAACGCCGATACCTGGTATTTGGTCAATATGTCTGAGTCAAAGATAAATTTTCCAGGGTTTGAGCCAGCGCGAGTAATGACCACTAGGCCATGATTAGCCACTATGTCCTCAATCTACAGGAAATCCAATTTAATAAAAAACTATCGAAAGAAAACAAGACTTACATCGGCTTCTGACCACAGCCCTGGAACTGCGAAGGACTCCAGCAGATCGGCGCCGCACAGGAGTTTCAGGTGCACAGGATCCCGGCTGTCGTGTAGCCCCCGTGGCAGCCATCCGGCCAGATGAGTATCCGGCTCGTCATTGCCGCCTGCTCTCCCTGAATTGATGTGGTTATTGATGTAGTTCTGGTGGTGCTGCAGCACTGCCTGTGTGCGCATCCACTTTGTCTGATGCACCTCCCAGTCAGACAGGCGGATCCAGTTGGAGCTCTGCGTGGCCAGCTTCACCATGGCGCACCTGTCCAAGGCGGAGGCTAGACCCTTCTTGCCGTACGAATCGTGTGTGGGCGAGATGATGCCACCCACCACTCTGTATGTGCCCTGCATCTCAAAGTGATCCTTGGCTATCTCTGTGGGAAAGAAGATGCGGCGTAATCGTATCGATTATGTACCGGGGAATTTCACCATCCGATTTCTGACTCACCAAACATCCGTAAGTGCATGGGCGTGGGCGGACTAAAGCATCCGCAGGCTATGAAGGCGATTCGCGGAAGCAGGCTTTTGGTTTCCTCGATAAAAGCGGACATTTTCTTGGGTTTTGGACGAGATTTAGAAATTGCAAACCAAAACCTGAAGCTTTCGCTTGTTATGTTGTTGTTTGGCCAGCTGATTTTTGCAATCATCTGTTCGCGGAATCGATATTTTTCAACACTGTAGATGCTGACTTCCATTCGATTACTAAAGGCACTCGATTAAAGGCACCGTTTGCTTTTGTGATTTGAAGTTGATTGCATAAAAAGGTTATTTTATTGTTAATTTACCACTGAACTCTATATATTAAAAATTCGGTTACCCAAATATTAAACTCTTTGACCAGCGGTGGTATTTAAGAATGGCTATTGTGCTTAAGAATTGCCTATAACTTTACATTGCACAAACTCTACATTATTTACAATTTTCAAATATCCCCATCTTTTAAATATCTGATAGTCAGAGCTTTTTTTTCAGTGTACCACATCGATACCTTACCTTTGCCATCGATAGTTGTGCAGCCCTGCGAGAACGATTGGCTGGCGATATTAGTGTAATCGATTAGAAATGGCGTCCTCACTGTCTTTCTTTTAAGAAAATTTCGTGTAGTCTATTTACCATTTAGCAGCGTTGTGTGTGTTTGTCAATTGTAAGGACACACTATTTTTTAAAGAGAACCGCCTGGCGAAAGTCCAGGAAGCGGAATTACGGTGGATCGAAGGACGAGGGCGCGGAGCCGAGTGCAAAAACAACGGCCAGCAGGCAGCGACATGAAAATGCATTTGTAGCCCTAACCCACAACTCGCACACACACACACACTCTCTCGGAAATACAGCCAGAAGCAGGAAAGGATTGCAAAGGACACCGCTGCAGCATCATCATCTTCTCCAGGTGGAGCACGAGGGGGAGGAGCAGGCGGAGGAGGAGCGGCGACGGCGACGGCAACAACAAATGGCGCTGGTGACGGTGCAGCGCTCTCCCAGTGTAACTGGCTCCTGCTCGAATTCGGTGAGAGTCTCCCTCGCTCTCGCATGTCTGCTTTGTTTTGGTCACCCCCGCTCGCCAAAGAGAGGGCCAATTTAGGAAAAGCTCTTCTTCGTGCGTGTTCCGCTTTTGGCCATGATCCTTTGTGTGCTCTTCATCATGACCAATGTTTATCCGCGAGCTTGTTGCTTACGTTTTGGTTTTCGGTTTTCGCGTGTGGGCGGGCGGTATCGTTCGTCATCGGCGCTGCTTTTGGTGTAACCCAAGCAAATCCGCAGACGTCGCGACGTCTATATTTTTCAACAGACTTTTGCATTGCCTTATTTGTCGTTTTTGTCGCTTTCCGCTTGTTTTGTTTTCTTCGCCGCCCCACCGCCCAAAAATAGTTCGCGAGACCTTGACGTCCGACTGCACAGAAAGAAAAATGCATACGAAATGAAGATCAATTAAAAATAAACACATCGTAAAAAGTAATAGTGACAAATTTATAGTTTCAAAAATGTTGACCCAATATTGAATAACAAAATGGCATTTATTGACCTAATAAAATATGAAAAAATTATGCACAGAAGTGGGATTTGAACACAAAAGCTATTTATCATAAGAATCTCAGAACCCTAGTTTACAAGACCAATCCCAAGTGATAAAATATTGTAGTGAGATCAAAATATATTCAAAATTTAAATATATTAGCCCTATTACTTTTGCTTAGATACAAAGCTTCTTTTATTTCTGCCAGTGTGTGATACCCTTGGAATTTTAATTCAGGCAATAATCAGACATTAATCGAGCAAAAATCTGCCCCTTTGTAAAGTCATTCAGCATGCGAGCTTGTTGGCCCTATGCAAATATGTTTAATGTGCCTCGATGGGTGAGGGACAGCAGAACATGCCCAAATGGAAACTTATTAAACAAAATTGTCTATTATTTAACTCCCACAGGATGGCGAAGCCGAGGACGACGAGGGCAATAGCAAGGCAAATCGCAGCGAGTGCTTCCTCGCCTGCAAGGGCACCGCCCTGGTCTTGGACCTCAAGGACATCCCGCCCCAAACGCAGAGCGAGCGCAGACTGAGCACCGACTCCACGCGCTCCAGCAACAGCACGCAGAGTAACAACTCGGACATCCAGCTTCATTTACAGTCCATGTTCTTTCTCCTGCAGCGCGAAGACACGCTCAAGATGGTGGGTAATCGATTTAAAAGTACTTTAGCTAACTCAACATCCTTTTCCTCTTCACAGGCTGTCAAGCTGGAGTCGCAGCGGTCTAACCGCACACGCTACCTGGTGATTGCCTCGCGCAGCTGCTGTCGGAGCGCCACCAGTGAACGTCGGCGACACCGTATCATGCGTCACAATTCGGCCAAAGTGGGCTCAGCGGGCACCACGTCGTCCTCCTCCGCGGCGGTCACCACGCAACGCCAGCTATCCGTCGAGCAGACCGCCGCGGAAACCAGCAGCAAATGTGATAAATCCGCGGACAAGGAGAATACGACGGCGGCCGGCGACAACAAGAATACCTCGGGCATGGAGGAATCCTGCCTGCTGGGCATCGACTGCAACGAGCGGACAACCATTGGCCTGGTTGTGCCCATCCTGGCGGACACCACAATTCACCTGGATGGCGATGGGTATGAGCAAACATTTTTGTACGACAAAATACTCGATTTTCAGGAGAGGAGAGTAATCTAGGAGATAAACAGACAACAATTAAATTAACTCTCCTCTAATCATACGCAAGCCATTTTTTTTAGACGACAGGCTTCATAAACTTTTTTCCATTTTTTCTTAATTTTAATTTATAATATTTTACCGAAACGAAATTAAATTACTTTACACTTTTCGAATATTTGTAGATCAGTAGATCAGCTCACAAAATCAAAAAGAAATAAAATCATGAAATCAATTACCAATTTACCAATTATCGATCCTTTTTAACTAACACCCATTATCTGTCTTGCAGTGGCTTTAGCGTCAAAGTTTACGAAAAGACGCACATCTTCAAGCCGGTCTCAGTACAGGCCATGTGGTAGGTGGCTTAGCCTGTGTCACGTTCTTGAGCCACGACTAAAAATCTTATATCATCCGCAGGTCCGCGCTGCAGACGTTGCACAAAGTGTCGAAGAAGGCTCGTGAGAATAATTTCTATGCCAGCGGTCCCTCCCACGACTGGCTAACCAGCTATGAGAGGCGCATTGAGTCGGACCAATCCTGCCTAAACGAGTGGAATGCCATGGACGCGCTCGAGAGTCGCCGACCCCCTTCGCCTGATGCCATACGAAACAAGTAAGCATTCGATCAGATTCATCCTCCACTGCTTAATACCTTGCCTTGTCGATTGGCAGACCCCCCGAAAAGGAGGAAACCGAGAGTGTCATTAAGATGAAGCTGAAGGCCATCATGATGTCGGTGGATCTCGACGAGGTCACATCAAAGTATATACGCGGCCGTCTCGAGGAGATTCTGGACATGGATTTGGGCGAGTACAAGTCGTTTATCGACGCCGAAATGCTTGTCATTCTGGGCCAAATGGATGCACCCACCAAGATATTCGAACATGTCTACCTAGGTTCCGAGTGGAACGCCAGTAACCTGGAGGAGCTGCAGAAAAACGGGTATGCATTTGTAATGTTTGATAGATCCAAAAAAGAATCCGGGTTAGAAAGGAGAGTTGAAGTTAATAATATTCATGTTGGTCAAAATAATTCAGTTTAAAATCGGTATATTGAAAAGAATTTAAAATTCAGATTATTGTTAATGTTTTTACTTACACGTTCCTTCTCTGCTTTCAGCGTTCGCCACATCCTGAACGTGACGCGGGAGATCGACAACTTTTTTCCAGGCACCTTCGAGTATTTTAACGTGCGCGTGTACGACGACGAAAAAACGAACCTGCTCAAGTATTGGGACGACACGTTCCGCTACATTTCGCGGGCGAAGGCCGAAGGGTCCAAGGTTCTGGTGCACTGCAAGATGGGCGTCAGTCGATCCGCCTCAGTGGTTATCGCGTATGCCATGAAGGCTTACCAGTGGGAGTTCCAGCAGGCGCTGGAGCACGTGAAAAAGCGGCGCAGCTGCATCAAGCCGAACAAGAACTTTCTTAACCAGCTGGAGACATACAGCGGCATGCTGGACGCCATGAAGAACAAGGAGAAGCTGCAGCGCAGCAAGAGCGAGACGAACTTGAAGAGCACAAAGGACGCGCGTCTTCTGCCCGGCAGCGAGCCCACTCCCCTCATTCAAGCGCTCAACCAGGCCAAGTCCAAGTCCACCGGTGAAGCAGGCGTAACGCCCGACGGCGAGGAGGAGGATGGCTCGCGCATGCATCGCCGCTCCATTGCCCAGAAGTCGCAGCGCCGTTTGGTCCGGCGCTCCAGCAGCACGTCTCCCAAAACTCAGACGGCGGTGGTCACCAAGCAACAGAGCCAGTCGATGGAAAACCTGACGCCGGAGCGTAGCGTGGCCGAGGAACCCAAGAACATGCGCTTTCCGGGGAGCAACGGGGAAAACTACAGCGTCACTCAGAACCAGGTGCTGCACATCCAGAAGCATACGCCTCTCTCTGTGCGTACGCGGATTCACGATCTCGAGGCGCACCGGGCGGACCAGGTGCCCCAACAGCCAGTTTGGACCTCGCTGACCAAGCTGATTACGCAGACCTCTCACCTGGGAGGCAGTGGAAGTAGCAGCGGCAGTGGGAACATCCAGCCGCGGCGGGATTCCAGCTCCTCGGATGTGTTCTCTTCGCAGGTTGACAGTGTATTTGCCAACGAGGAAGGAGAGAAGCGTCAGCGCCGCAAGACGCACTCTTGGACGGAGTCGTTCGGTCCTAGCGGCGGCATCGTCCTGGACCCCACGCCCCAGCATCAGAAGCAGCAATCAAGCGCCATCCTGTTGCGGCCTCGAGGCACTCGGCCACGGGAGCTCCCATCGCGCCACGCCAGCTGGGGATCGGGTGACAACCGGAGCAGTCTGCCGCAGAGGACCAGCTCGAGCTCATACTACGACAGCAACCGCAACACCACGGCTATTTTCGAAGGCGTTATTCAAGACCTAAAGCGGAGCGGCAATTGCAACGTGATTGAAGGAGTGCCTGTTTCAGCGGAACCATCAGCTGGAGTTGGCGAGGGCACCGTGAAGCGCACCAAACAGAAGCTGGAGGAGAGCACAGCTCTGAAGAAGCGCTGCCAGGAGGACAGCCAGGAGCTACTACTCGAGGCGGTGGATGCTGGTCAGAAGCGGTGTCCGAGTCTGTACCGGAGCGCTTCCTCGGCGCACAGTCCGCGGCAGCGCCAACCTCTGCGCTGCAATAGCGAGGAGCTGATGCACACTAGCGACATTGAGAACAAGAACACCACGCCCGGCGACCAAGAGGCGACGGTAGTGCTGCGCGTCCAGGGTCAAGCCCTGGCCGACGATCAGCGCATCTCGGGCAATGTGCAAATACTCAAGCAAAATTTTGAAGCCAAAGCGGGGGTGGTGGGCGTGGGAGGAGGCGGTGGAACGTCGGCGGGATCCGGCAGCAGCTCAGCAATCGTGGCAACTGTTAGTGCGGTAGTGGCCAGTTCAACAAACCCCGGCAAGAAGTCGACCAGCCACCAATCACTGCCATCGTCGCCGGTGGCGCAGCATGCCAACCACGTGTCCCCCGCCTCGAACTCCAACTCCTCCGCCTCCAACTCGTCCGATTCCAGCGTAAGCGAAAATTGTGATCGTAATGTAAAAGGTCTAGTGCATAAATATCAAACCACTACTTCCTGCAGTAGCCAGGCTGCCGCCCCGCCCACAGTCGCCTGCGCCCCACTGCCGCCCGCCGGAACCGCCAGCAACATCAGCCACGCATGCAGCACCACCATCACCACTAGCTTCAAGCAACGCCCGCGCTCTTACTATGATAGATCGTTGTCGAACCGATCTACGCATGACTACAGCGACAGTCGTCCGCCGCCTGCTCCCGCCCGCCACAGTCACAGCAGCAACATGCAACACCACCACCATCAGCAGCAGCAGCAACAACCGGAGCAGCAACAGGTGCAAATCCGGCGGCTGGCACAGCACGGAAAGACGCATCCGCTGAGCAGGCTAAGTGCACCCAAAACGGGCTTCAACACCGCCGCCTACAACACCATGTAAAGGCCACGCTCTGCTTATTCTGCAACGTTCACATGCCACTTGCAACTTGCAATTCCATACCCCCGTAGCCCCTAAGGATCATCCTCATCCTCTCGCCCGCTTTACGTATTTATATATTCGACCGCTTCGCCCATTTTGTGTTTTTTGTCCAACAATCGAACACCTTCATCACCATCCACCATCTCCTCATGCCTTGTTTTTGTTGTCTTGTTTTGTGAGGCGTCCATAAAAGCTTCTAAAGATCTTGTGTCTGCAACGTGTGAATGGAACTATTATAATGACATCAGAGGGCAAACAAAACAACCTATGGAAATGAAACTGTATTTGTACTTTTAAATTACTTGTAACTGTATACATATTTATTTTATATCATGCAAGAACTGCCTACGAATAAACGATTTATTGTATATACGTCATCGTCTGGTGATTGTCTCTGTGCCGTCCTTGTGTCATTTTAACGACTATGTGTTTTCCGCCCGAGAAATACTGCCCGCCATTTTTACCAGATTTGTATTTGCAGCCTTATCCACATGATCCGCTCCTTCCGCTACTCTTGGGCGGAGTATAAGAAGTGATTCGGCACATGAAGAGCCACCCGGTTGAAGCCGTAGCCCAAAAGTCCCCACCTTAAACACTTGTATTTTTTCTATTTATCAGACCGTATATTTATAAATAAAAATGTGTAATCCAATTTACAGACCATTCTATTTCGCAGTTGGCCAAGAGTCAGCCATGGGAACAGGGCATTTTTAATAATCAGCCTGTGGTACACCATATTTACCATTTGTCAATCCATTTCGTTGATTTAACTTTTAACATTTTAAGAAACAAGTAAACAGATTATGATATTATATATAATATTAACAAGCGTCTTAATGGAAAGATTACATATATATTATAACAAGTTATGATCATGATCATAACATATGTATGACTTAGATCTACGTACAATATAGATATTAGGTTCCGGATTTGTGTGATCGCAAGTTCCGTTCAAAAGATGAATTTACTCGAATGATAGTTATTTAGTGTGTGTACGCAAATGTCGCTTAAGAATTGACCCCGTGTTAAAAGACTTCGAACAGTGAGAGCACTTAAATGGCCGCTCTCCTGTGTGGGTCCGTAAATGATCCTGAAAACCTGCTTTCATAATAAAAGTTTTTGGGCACTGGGAACACTTAAACGGTCGGTCTCCTGTGTGAGTTTTTAAGTGAACTCGAAGTACTGATTTCTGTCTAAAAGTCCTGCTGCATTGGGTACACTTGAATGGTCGTTCCTCTGTGTGGGTCTGCAAGTGTTTTTTAAAATTTGATTTCTGGATAAAAGTTCTAGGGCAGAGGGTACACTTGAATGGGCGTTCTCCTGTGTGGGAACACAAATGAAACTGAAGAATTGAATTCGAAATAAAAGTTTCCGGGCAGTGGGTACACTTGAATGGTCGTTCTCCAGTGTGTATCCGCATGTGGGTTTGACGAACTGACTTATGTTTGAAAGACTTTGAGCAGTGGGTACACTTATATGGTCGCTCTGCACTATGGACACGCAAGTGTTCGCGAAGAACTGACTCCGATTTAAAAGTCTTTGAACAGTGGGTGCACTTGAACGGTCTTTCTCCTGTATGCGATCGCAAGTGTATCTCTAAATGTAAATTCCTTGTAAAAGCCTTCGGACACTGGCTGCACTTGAACATTCGTTCTCCTTTATGAATTGGTAAATGGTCGTGAAAATCTTGATGCAGTACAAAAGTCTTTGGGCAATAGGAACACTTAAACGGTCGTTCTCTTGTGTGGATCCGCAAGTGCTTTTGTAGATGTTGTTTCTGGGTAAAAGCCGACGAGCAGTGAGTGCACTTGAAAGGTCGTTCTCCAGTGTGCATTCGCAAGTGTTTTTTACGACTTGCATCTAGCGCAAAGGACTTTGGGCAGTGGGAACACTTAAACGGTCGTTCTCCTGTGTGAGTTCTCAAGTGTATTTTCAGACTTGAATTTTGGATATAAGATTTTGAACAGTAGGTGCATTTGAAAGGTTTCTCGCCTGTGTAAATTCGCAAGTGTTTCAAAAGAGTTGCATTTTCGGCAAAGGTCTTTGGGCAGTGGGTACACTTGAACGGTCGTTCTCCATGGTATTTTAAGTGTCGCTGAAGATATGAATTTCGGTGAAATACTTTTGAGCAGTGGGAGCACTTAAATGGTTTTTCCCCTGAGTGCGTTTTCAAGTGAATTTTAAGTTTTGATTTCAATACAAAAGTCTTTGGACACTGAGAGCATTTATGCTCACCATCTTCAATTCGAGGTTCATAATCCTCATCATCGTTAGTATCCGATTGAAAATCATCTTCAACATCGTAATCATCATCTGAGTCCGAGTCCTTGAAATCGTCAGTAACGAGTAGGTCTTGTCTTAGAGACTCGTTCCTCGCTTGGCATTGGTCCCTATTGGTCTCCACCTGTGAATCCTTCTTTAACTGACAGAAGAATTTATAGCTCTTTTCATAAGTTCGCTTTATTTCGAAAGCATTTTTCGCATCCTGCAGACAGGAAGGACAAACGGCGTCTGGATATTGATCACCTCTTTCAACTGTAAGTCCAGTGCATTCGGAAATAATATTCGCAATGGAAACTCTTGGTCCCTGCGTCCTTTTAAATATATTGACCATGTTTTCTGAAGGCCCTAGGCAAGCACGGCATATAGACGAAACCATGGCTATGAAGTTGAACAATGTAATAAATTTTGACTATAAATTAAATGAACTTTCTTACGGATATTTATAGGTAAAGTTTTATCTTAATAAGTCTTAAGGATCAGATAACCACGGTAGTCAGTTATTATGTGGACGTGTAAATGGGCATGATAATTCTGCTGATTCTATCACAACGTGCAATTTTCCAAGAAATTCCTTTCATTCTTGCAAGAAGCCTGTTTATTTTTGTGGTTAACATTCCAGACGAGTCTTCAATATGGAATGGTGGCTCTCCTCTGCTTTTCCACTTTGAATTATATTCACCGTCATACAGTTATATTTCTTACGGTATATTGAGGCCAAATAAAAACATTATAAGATCGGGATCGGATAACCATCCGAGTTTACTTCTTCGGTGCATTAGGGATGTGAAAAATCAGAGATGTTATCGATACTGTCTTACACTTAGCTTAGAGCACTATCGATATCGACCAAGATTGATAATTTCAGGGGATTCCAAAAAAAACGAGAACCGAAGTTAACTTGAGCAAGCCTGCAGTCACCCTTAAAATTGATGAGAGCGTTCATTGCGCTTACACTTATATGACAGATATATGTAGGTTAAAGTCAACTCAAGGAATATATATCAGATATAATATAAAATATAGGATAAAGACGTCGTTTTTAAACTCGATTCCATATAAAAAGACGGTTGCGAAAGTTTAAAATCTCTAGTTAGAGGAACGCAATTGCCATTAGGAAAAATAACTTCTTTTGTGAGGATTATTTTATAATTTCTGAAAATTGGAATTTTGTGTGAAAGCGCCTCGCCTGTATGGATTAACAAGTCGTCTATAAGGTCCATACTCGGACTGGAAGGGCGTTTATACGGTGTAATCATCAATAAATTCTTTATCACTATTAATCTTGGACTACTTTTTGCTTAACTTGGATAACTTATTCACAACCTTCTATTGCTTTGTTCGATACCTCTCTGCATACTTCAGCCTCTAGTGATTCCTACCTTAACTAGTTTTTTTACGTCCTCCAGGCAGGAACTTGGGAAAGGTTTGAGAAATTTATCCCGTATCTCAACTGAAAGTCTGGTGCACTTAGAAATCGGGTTCGCGATGAAATCGACCGATTCACATTTATGATTCCACTGCTCTGAAATTTAATGTCTTAAAATTTTTGCTGTTAATCATATTTACCACTTTACGGTATTATGTGTTTGAAGTAATGGCAAACTATTGTGATTTCCTTTTTTTCTTATCGGCAACCTGAATACATTAGATATACAAAAAACGAGAGATAATTTTGGCAAAAGTACAATCGCTGTTAGGACCACCACGGTTATCAGAATTGCCGAGACTGAAATATTTAAATTATTCATAAATTATTAATTTACAAATATTCTAACTTAAATTAAAAATAAGCCATTTGTAAATTTGAAATCGATGTATAAAGAAAATTGAAATTATCGATGAATCGATTTTTCTTCCAGCTCTATGACACACGCACACAGCTGCACCCTGCCAACACACACACACACACACACGGGACACACACGCACACAGACGCGCACTCAACTTCCACAGTTTCTTTATTTTCTGCAGGAAAATTAGAAGCAAAACTACACGAAATTCGCAGTGAACGCGAGGCGGACTCGCGACCGAAACGTAATCGGAATCTCGGCGGTGATCCGGAGGCCAAGTCCCTACCGTGCGATGCTAGCAAGTGGCCAGCAGCAATCAGCAGTCGCCGTCCAATAACCAATATCGCATTCGATTTTCGGGTCGGAGTTGCGGAACGCGGAACCAACCAATCGCCAGTCATCGTACGTGGCGCTATTCGGAATCTCGCAGCAGGTGATCCATCCGGCCGGAGGAGCTGCTCCATCCGGAACCGGGCGCCATGACGGACGCCGCTGGCAACGCGCTGGCCGAGAAGGCCCTGCCGCAGATGAAGGGCTGGCTGCTGAAGTGGACCAACTACATCAAGGGCTACCAGCGCAGGTGGTTCGTCCTCTCAAAGGGTGTGTTGAGCTACTACCGCAACCAATCGGAGATCAACCACACTTGCCGGGGTACCATCTCGCTACATGGGGCTCTTATCCACACGGTGGATTCGTGTACGTTCGTTATCTCGAACGGCGGCACCCAGACCTTCCACATCAAGGCCGGCACCGAGGTGGAGCGCCAGTCGTGGGTCACCGCCTTAGAGCTGGCCAAGGCCAAGGCCATTCGGGTCATGGAGTGCGAGGAGGAGGAGGAGACGGAGACGGCCCATGTGGTGCCCAGCCAGGAAATCAGTTCGGTGGTTCGCGATTTCACCGAGCGGCTGGAGAACATGCGCACCTGCTACGACCTCATCACCAAGCACGGCGCCGCGCTGCAACGGGCCCTTAACGATCTGGAGACGAACGAGGAGGAGTCGCTGGCCAGCCGCACCAAGATCGTCAACGAGCGGGCCACCCTCTTCCGGATCACCTCGAATGCGATGATAAACGCTGGCAACGATTACCTGCAATCGGCGGAGGCCCAGGGCCACAAGTGGTCCAAGATGCTTCACCATGAGCGCGAGCAGCGTCAGCGGCTGGAGGAGATCATCGAGCAGATGGCCAAGCAGCAGTCGCAGATGGAGCAGGCTGCCATCCTGGTGCGTCAAAACAAACCGGTCCCTTCCAGCTCGGGCAACGCCACGTCCAGCTCCCTGGTGACCTCCGACGACGAGGTAGAGTTTTTCGATGCTGAGGAACACGGCTACACTGGTCCAGGTCGCTCTGCCGAATCGCCCGATCGGGGTACTTTCATTCTGAAGATGAACACGCGACGCAGCAGTAGCGAGGAGCAGGTAGAGGGACACCAGGAGGGCAGCTCATCCGAGAGCGACGAGCAGAAGCGCACAGTGCAAACTGTGCAGCAGGTGTGCCTTGTGAGTGCGCCGCGGGTGACCTCCGGCGGACAGGCGGATGACGACGACGTGGACAAGGCGGTGCCGGCCAAGCAGAGCACCGACTCCATCTACGGACGCAACTGGAACCCGGATCTTATGAAGAAGCGGCGCGACCGAGTGCCGGACAAACCGAACCACCCCATCAGCCTGTGGGGCATCATGAAGAACTGCATCGGCAAGGATCTCTCTAAGATCCCCATGCCCATCAATTTCAACGAGCCGCTGTCGATGCTGCAGCGCCTGGTGGAGGACTACGAGTATACAGAGATCCTCGACTACGCGGCCACCTGTCAGGACGAGTGCGAGCAGCTGGCCTACCTTGCTGCCTTTACCGTGTCCGCCTACGCCACAACCACGAATCGCACCGGCAAACCCTTCAATCCGCTGCTGGGCGAGACCTACGAGTGCGACCGCATGGACGACTACGGCTGGCGGTGCTTAGCCGAGCAGGTCTCCCACCATCCGCCGGTGGCGGCGCTCCACTGCGAGAGCAAGAACTGGATGTGCTGGCAGGAGTTCTCCATGACCAGCAAGTTCCGCGGCAAGTACGTTCAAGTGAGTATTGTTCCGGACCAGACAGTAGTTACAAATAATGTAGCAGGTTTTTCGTACTAGACAAGTAATTCTGAGAACCGTGACTCTTTCTTTAGAGATAACTTCCTCCATTAACCAACTGTTTTTCCGCAGATTAATCCGTTAGGCGGGGTCTATGTGCAATTTCTAAACAGCGGAAGGCGTTATTCCTGGCGCAAGGTGACCACCACGGTGAATAATATCATTGTGGGCAAACTGTGGGTGGACCAGCATGGCGAAATGGAAATACTGGGATCACAGGCGGCCGAGGGCCACAAGTGCGTCCTGAACTTTATCCCCTACTCGTACTTCAGTCGCGAAGTGCAGCGGAGCGTGAAGGGCGTGGTGATGAACAAGGACAACGAGGTGAAGTGGGTGGTGCGCGGTACCTGGGACATGAAGATCGAGATCGCACCAGTGCTGAAAACTACGGGTTCGCCAAGCAGTCCCACGTACACCACGGGCGAGTTCAAGCTGGCATGGCGCCGTCGGCCTGCTCCGCCAGAGTCGGATAAGTTCTACAACTTCACCACGCTAGCCTGCCAGCTCAACGAAGAGGAGGAGGGCGTGGCACCGACGGATTCACGCCGTCGTCCCGACCAACGGCTAATGGAGCAGGGTGACTGGGACGAGTCGAACAAGGAGAAGCTGCGCCTTGAAGACAAGCAGCGTACAGAGCGTCGGCGAAGGGAGAACGAGGCAGAGGAGGCGGCAGCGGAGGGTAGACCGTATCCGGCCTACGAGCCCATGTGGTTCAAGCGCGAGAAGGAGGAGGGCAGCGAGGAATATGTGCACGTGTTTAAGAACACCTACTGGGAGGCCAAGGCGGAGCAGAACTTCGAAGGCTGCCCGGAGATCTACTAAGCAGCAGTAGCCAACGGAGCAGCAACGGGAAAAACTGCAGCCACTACCACACAGAGCAGCCTTAGCGAATATTCTAAAGATTTCAAGTCCATACACCAAAGCGGGACACGCTCCGTCGGATTGCGGAACAGCACACACGCATAAAGTAGTACCACACTTCAATCTAGTGCATATATATAAATTAATTCCTGTAAACTAACCAAGTTCGATCCGTGCCCTTGCATCGAAATTTACTTTGATTATTTCTTTTCTGACTTTCGGTTCCTCATTTTCTGGTAGCTTTCTAAACGAGGGCTAGACAAGTAGAAGCTCTTATTCCGGTTTACCCCTTTAACCACTAGATGTATTTTACTTTCCGCAGAATACATGTTTCGCCTTTGTTGTGTATATATATATCGAACCGAATCGAATGCCGAGGGAGGAGCCAGAGAATATGTTAAATGTTATAAATTTATGCAATTTATTATTAAAGTATTATTTAAATAAAGCAACAATTTGTGTTTTATCTGGGTGGTTAGACGATGCCGGCTGTCGACACCACCTGCACACCTGCGATAAGATCCCGCCTGACTCACGCGATCGCTATCACATAATCCGACTGCCACTGGCTAGATCGACCTGACGACTAATGAATCTTAGGGGGAAAGTACAAAATTCTTTTGCAAATAGTTTGGCATTGTAAATATGCTATATATAACATTGTACATTATTAAAGCCATTGAACAAAATTAAATTTAAATATACTTTAAATAAGTACATGTTTTTTTTTACCTTTTAACATTATTTAACAAAATATATTTTAAAACCTATAGTAAAATTGTTTCAAATACTCCAACTTTCCCCTAAGAATTAGTGCCAAATGAGTCGACCACTGCCATCGATCAGGCTTATCAGTTGACTACACACAGAAGATAATGTTTTAGCGATTCAGGGCATGACCCTTAATTGCTGTCCGTGGTTTGGGAGGGCTCGAATATATCCAAGGACTTGAGGAGAGCCTCGCCCGAGGGATCGCGACCCTGGAAGCGGCGGAATACTTCCGCCGTGGGAACGGATCCGCCGGAGCTGAGGAAAGTCTGCTTGTAGCGCCGGCCAACCTCCGCGTAGTTCTGCTCGCTTCGCTGCTCTGCAAAGCTGCTCGATATGTCGGCGGCTATCAGGCGGGAGTACAGATGGCTAAACTGAGCGGCCGCCCAATCTCCGGCAAAGATGTCCGTGAGGGAGCAGGGGTGCGCGTCCTTCTTGTCCAGCGGCATGCTGTGATAAACGGGCCACAGCTTGCGCACAATCTCCAGCCAGAAGGCATTCGATCGGTGCAGCTCCACGTCAAGATCCGCCAAGTACAAGTCTTGACAGAGATTATATCCGGCTAGCTGGGTCTTAAGCAGTCGCATCTTTTGTGAGAGCTCAGCTTCTAAAGGCTCGCCGCTTGTAAAATGCCCGGACAGGCTTCTGATCACAGTGGGGTCGTCCAGGAAGTTGCTCATCACATGACCGGACACCTGTGAGGCATCCCACTCAATGTTTGAGAGTCCCGCCAAGTCACTATACCCCGCCTGGGTGAGCAGATGCTGTAGTCCGCTTCCGAATGTCTTGAACAGCATTTGCAAATCATCGTAGCCCAAGAGTGGGGGTCTACCATCCGCTGAACTTCTCTGCGGCTCCGAAAAGTTGAAGATCAGTGCACAGAGGGGCGTCAAACCAGCGGATCTATTGCTATTCCTTATGCCCACCATCCAGCCGTTGTTCCTGCCGAACTTGTGCTCCTTGGAGTAGCAGTCAACGTAGAAGCCGCCCACCGGAGTGGAACTATTACTCGAATCAGCATCGAACACATCGTAGAACTTCACGGCAGGATGCCACACTTCCGCATTTGGCTGCTCCACTATCTCGATGCCGAAGAGCTTCTCGCTTAGCGCAAACATTCCAGATATTACACGGGGCAGAGGGAAGAACTCGCTAAGCTTTTGCTCCTGCAGACCATGCTCCGCCACCAGCTGCTTACGGCGCCAGTAGGCCACGTCGTACGCCTCCAGCCTGTAGTCACAGCCGCTGTCCTGAGCGAATCTCTGCAGTTTATCCAGCTCGACACTCTGGGCTGGGCCGGCGAACTTTAGTAGCTTGGCAAATATCTGCTTTAGGTTGTCCACGCTCCCCACCATCTTTGTCTGCATGGACATGTCCGCAAAGTTGGCGTAGCCTAAAAGATTCGCCTGTCGCTTGCGCAATCCGCGAATCTTTTCCAAGTGCGTGCTGTTCTCCAGCGATTTTTCCTGCTGCGAGGAAGCCTTTAGAACGCTGGCCCGCCAAACGTTCCAGCGCTGCAGTCGCTCAGGGCAGTGCTTTAGAAAACCGTCGACCACTTGAGGCTGGAGCGTAATCTTCCAGGGACCTTCTAGCGGCTGGCCGGGATCACGTGCCGTTGCCTCCAGAAGAGGAGGCGGGAAATCCCTTACCAGGTTGAAGTCGGTAATCACTTGACCGAACGAGTGCACTGCCATGTTGACCTTGTTTTTAAAGTTAGCCCTCTCGCGACCCAAATGGGTCAGCAACTCTTTCAGCCCGTCCTGCTTATCTTTGTCAAGGGTGAGCCCGTTAAGCTTGCCTTCCAGCAGGAATTTCTGCCGCAGGCGCTGTTCGTCCGGCCCGGATTCGGCGGATCCATCCTGAAGAGCCTTGTACACCGTATGGTTGCAGAACTTTGCCGCCCGGGCATTACGCGCCCGCTCATGGATGTTCATGTAAGATTTGGTGGGAATCAGCGTAGAGTTACCCAGGTACAGAGCTTTGGCCACACCCCATGTTGTCTCCAGAGGCCCTGTGACAGTGTCCAGCTCCCGGAAGATGCCGCCTGCATCCAGCTGCTTGCCATTCTGCAGGTCACTCTCCAGCGCTTTCACAGAGTTCTCGACCGCCGACGCCTGCTGGCCAATGGCGCCCAGGCACATTTCGATGGTGATGTCACTGAAGGCGGGCAGTCCGTCGGGTTTGAGCACGCCCTCGCCCAACGGGCCCTCCTCGCCGATCTCCGGAACTCTGTAACATAAGAATTTGATTAGTGTCTCCGGCTGCGGAGGACTGCATTTTCTTACAGCACTATGTAACCGGGTCGGCTCTCAGCTGTGTGCAAAGGAGCGCAAAACGCGGCCCGTATGAGGGGCACTGACGCCGGACGACGTCGCAGAAGGTTCAGCATGTCCTAGAGGCAGTCGTAAATCCAGATATGTACAATTCCGGTAACACTTCACCGGAATTTTGGATTCGGAAAAGAAGGCCAGCGGCGTTTACACAACCACAACACGCCTGGACCAAAAAGCAAGTGACAGCGGCCAGGGCTGCCAACCTCGCCGTTAATGTCACCAGAGATGAGAAGATCACAGTTTCAAAAGTCACTGGCTTCCCTAAACAGTGAGTTATTATATGAGGATTTCATTTATTCCAATAAGGACATCCAATTCACAATATAATTAAACTTATCCAAACAACTGGATATCCAAACAAGGCAGCGATTTAATTCTGGAGAAGTGTGAATATAAAATAAAATACTATTGTTCAAAGATTAGATTTAATTTACAAAATTCAAACATTTCGGTCCAAGGATTAATTTAGTAAAAGTAAATCATTTGGTTAATCTATTTAAAAAATGTATAACATTTTAGTTGCCAGTATTTAATACTGTTTTTACCAATACCAATGTGCAGTTGAAAAATAATTTGGCGCATGAAATGTGTTTATAACATACATATGTACATATTATAAATTTCACGGTTAACTCATATTAATTTAATTTATTTTAATGCAATAACCACACAGCTATACGTATATATGTTCGATAAGTGTCTTATGTTTATTTAATTTAAGATATGTCACAAGTACAATTAGGCTTTACATTTTTTGGGATTTTCTTTTACAGTATGTTTAGTCAATTAAATGAACTATGTACATTCGAAAAAATGTTTCCCTTTTTTTAATTACACATAAATTGTTAATAATAAAATAAGTAATTGCTTTTTTTAGTTTTCATATGCCGAGCATAATAGTATGCAAATAAAATATGATAATTAGTTTATAAAAGTAAAATCACCAGTAGCATAACGTAAAAATACTTAATTCAACTTAAGGTTTGCTAGATCTAAGTCTAATTTCTGGGGTGGACCATCCCCGCAGCGGCGGAATCCGTTCCGGACAGTCAGCTGGCCATCCGAGCGCTCGTCCTCGGATGCGGAAATGGAGGAGCTCGGGATCCCCGACTGAGTATGACCATTCTGATTGGGAGCAGATGATTCCGGTCCCAACAAGTGCTGGAAGTTGTAGTGCACCCACGCACGGTAGTTTACTATCGACTGCGGTACCTCCACAATGCTGGCCAGAATGGGGCCCACGATCTTGGCCGAATCGGAGTCCACAAGCTTGGAAAGCTTTAAGAAGGCGGCCTCGAATCCCTGAATCACATGCAGCGCCGCGAAGGAGCTTCTTCCGATGTCGTTGGTCGGCGTCACCGGATCCTCGATACTGAGTACCGACTGCCAGTTGTTCTCGCCCAGCGCGGAGCGCAATCGTTCTTTCTCTACGCAACCGCCGTTTCCGAGCACGGAGATCCCGTACTTGAAGAAGTCGAACTTGCGGCCGTAGTAGTCCAGGAACTGTAAAAGCAGCAGACCCAGTTTGTTGTTGCTGCTATAGCGCTTGTTGTTGCGCGTCTGCTGCTGCAAAAAGCTGATGACCATGAGGGTGAGGGCATAGGAGGAGACTCCGCCGGAACTGTAGACCTCGTTCAATCCCTGGAGGCTGAGGAACTGCTTCAGCACCATCACCAGCTTTGGCAGCTCGGGGAACTGGCGAATGAACTCCTTTATCAGCTCGGCGGCCTGGACACCGGAAGCGGCGGCATTGAAGGTCACATCGAACTTGATCCGAGAGACCCGTTCAGTAAACTTGACCACCGGCACAGAGGCCTTGTCCAGGACACTCACGGTGTCCGGCTCCGGGACCCCGCGGGCCACCAGTTCGCCTTCAAGCTCGTGCAACGGGGTTCCGGGGTTCCAATAGTGGCCATAGTGTACAACCAGGTCGATGTCCGAGTCCGGCAGGTTCAGCCCGGTGCGGAAGGAGCCGAAGACCTCCACGCATGCGCCCGGCCAGATAGCAAGCACAACGTCCTCGATGCGACGCACCGCCTCTGCCCTGAAATAGAACTCCGTTGGTGTGGACTGGATATAGCTGTAGAACTGCTCAATCTCCTGGTGCAGCAGGCACAGCGCCGGAATCCCATTGCCGTACACACCGGAAAGCTGCCACGGCTTCGCTGAATTCGCTGCGTCACACATATTACGGGTACGCTTCTTGTTTTGAGACGAAAAATGAAGTGCGAAAAAGATAGAAGAATGGAATCCGCGAATAGCGCCGTTATTCGGCCAGAGATGCCAACTGATCTCGATTAATATACAAAAACGTAGTAGTCACGTTTAAGTTTTATCAATTTTAATACAAAAAATAACACAAATGTAAAAAAATGAACAAAAGAACGTGTAATTGTCTGTTCTTCGAAAAAAGGGTTGTCAAATAATGGTAAGGGATTGGAAATGAGCTTCCATGCCTGCTGCGTCAAAATATTTAACATGACCATTGTTGGGAGAGGCACTAGCTTGGGCACAAACTAATAAATTTGTTTTTTAAGCCATTGAAAACAATGCATTTAATATTGTCTAATCCATGTGCGTTAAAAAAGTTCTGTTATGCCAAAAATTTCCCAGTTAGTCCTAGAAATTTAGCCGATGGTTCTTTTGGCGCGAAACAATTTTAATTTACTTGTCGGCCATCTTAATTTCTGTGATCCAGAGTCTTAGGAGAAAAAGTGGGGTTGGAAGTTTACTGCTACCGGAATGGAATTTGTATTACAGTTATTTACAGTTTAGATAAGCACCAGTATCACATAGCATATAAAAATGTTTTTATTAATTTTCTTGTAGACAAATATATTAGCCTTAAATTCTGAAAACATATTTTTAGTGTAAATGTAATACCGGATATATTATATATTGTTTTTCAATCAATTTCGAATTTAATTTTAAGCAAGTTCTGTAATAGCAATAACATCGAATTAAAAAACGAATCATTGTGTGTATCCCATATAAGGTTAAAATAGAAATAATTTTTTTTTGAGTACAAAATATGACAGAGGAAAACAAGAATAAAATTTCCTTTTTGACAAATACCATCAAACATATTAAAGCAAATATAGGATATCATACTGGTAAATAAAGAATTAACGATCAAACGTAAGAAACTAATCTTCCTCCAAGTGTCGACGGTGTTGCATCTGGAGCTCAAATCGTCTATTCAGGCGTACTCCTCGGATAAAGTTTCCCTTTTCGTTTTGGGCTTTTGTTGTTGTTCTGCCCTTAAACATTTCAATACGCCGCTGGCGTCGCTCCGCCAACTTGTTATCCTGAGATTCCGCCGGCCTGCCTGTAAACGTGGCGTTGAATGTCTTCACCGTGGAGGTGGACAGATTAAAAGCTGGTTTCGGGGCTACATTTAGGGCGGGAGCGGTGGTCTTTAAGGGCAAACGGGATAAGTTGAGCTTTTCGGCAATATGATCCTTTACGATGGTTCTATTGGCGGACATATCGATCTGTTTAAGCGCTTTTGGACGAGGGCGATCATCTTCAGAAGTGTGACCCTGTGGTGGTTTCTTGACCGTCGATCCCGGTAGTTGCTTCTGCACTGAATTGGTCAGCACCTTGGCGCGTTCTGCCTTCCGTTCGACGTGATCCAGCAGGCTTTCCATCTTGGCGAACTGCTTCTCGTGCATGGCCGCAAAATTGGGCATCTTGGTGCGCTTGTTGACCTTGCTGGGTGTAATGGTTCTGGTCAGCGGTATAATTCCTGAAGGAGAAACAAATTGAATTACTGAGAACTTTTATATTTTGGATTGTGTACCTCTACTGGGCTTCGGAATTCTGCTCACTTTGCAGCGGCTCTCATCCAACGACTTTGAGCGCCTACGGCGGAGATTAACATCTGAAAACGTGAGTTGAGAAAGGACTCTTCATTCCTATAAGCTATAAAGAACTCACTAGTTTTCTGAAGTCCCTTCCAGCGCTTATCAATGTCCTCGACATTGGCAATCTCAATGGACCTCTGAAAGGTTACAGTGCACGACATGTTATCATTCCAATCGTTGGCCGACTTGGAACGTTTGCGTTCGTACTTCGGGCCTTCTTCCTTGTTGAGACCTTTAAATGTTTGGTCAAATTTATCTGATTTGTCCGAAAACTTAAGCAACGGCCTTTCCTTATAGGGCGTGGGGAATCGAAAGCCCTTCGGTTTCTTGGGTTTTAACTCCTCTGGCACAGCTAGATCGGCTAGATCCAAAATTGTTTCGTTCTGATCATTTTCTGTGGTAAGAACGACTTTTATTGCCGGCTTCTTAATAAATTTCGGTTTCGGAACGCAAACACTTGGCTGCTTATTGGGACTGTCAACAATGATAACACTGGCATCGATATCTTCTGGTTGCTTGACGGGACTAGCAACCAAAATAAAACTTACATTCAAATCTTTTTTCTCATCTGCATCGAATGTAGTGTTGAGCGGCGACTTGTCTGGTTCATCCAGATCATCATTTTCCATAAGCAGAGAAGGCATTTCTTCTTCCGGAATGGTTTTCTCGTGGACATTGTCTTCGACTGCCTTTTCTGTAACTTCTTCCTGTCCAGCTAGTACGTAGGATTTTCCAACTTTTTCTTCGTTTATATCATCTTTTTTTTCATCTTTAACTGCCTTATCTTTATCTTTATCTTGTAAAGCTATTTTTGTAGTCTCTGCTTCATCGTCTTCCTGGCTATCAGCACCCAGTAGACACAAGCCCAGTTCATCTATATCCGTCTTGGCAACGATGCATTTGAATTTAGTTACGTTTTTAGATGCCCTGGAGGACTTCCTCTTCGATGGGGGCTTATCCACTTTTTCCATGTTGTCTGTTTCAACTTTAAAAGTATCTGCTTGATCCTGAGGAACTTCCAGGTCTGTTTTCTGTTTATCCTCCCCCTTTTCCTCCATAACTCCGTGCTCTAATTCCTGCTCTTCCTCCTCCATCACTTCTGGAGCCTCATGCTCCATTTTCTTCTTCTTTGTGGTGATGCGCTTGGACTTGCGGCTGCGCTTGCGCGAGTTCCTGCCGACCTCGGCAGCACTCCACTTTTGGGTGGAGGGCTCCTCATCTTCAGGGTCGGCAGCCAGTGATTCGGCTATTACCTTCTTGGCGGATCGCACTATAATATCATCGTAGTCGATCGTGGGACGTACACTTTTGCGGCAGCTGCGTCGCGGTGTTTCGGTGGTGGGGCGAAGATTGCCCGTAGTGCCCGTTGGGGATTCCATCTCCGAGGTGGCGTTCATCAGCCTGAGGGATGCTCCCCGTGTTTTTTTGGCCACTGGAGTGCCCTCAGCGGCTGAAACTTCCCCATTCCGATTGGCGTCCTTATTTTTTTGCTCACTCGGCGCCAAGACGACGCTAACATCGTTTGGTGGATTATCTGCAGTAACAAGTGGTAAGCATGCTAGATTCCAGGAGGTATGTACACTTTGTATTAATTTTACCAATATTCAAGTCCATTTGTAGCTGTATCTATCGGATTTCTTTTAAATAGACGCAAAATGCCTGTGATATTACTTTTAATCTGTACGTTTTTTTTGAAGCAGGGTGTAACCGCTGCTGGTTTCTTAAAAAATACGGTCCCGCTTAGCCAATATACTAGACTGTGTTTCAGAATACTCCAAATGAAATACTAGATAGGAATCAGTGCTGTAAGGTTTTCGAACCGTAACGCTTTTTTTTTGAATTTGTAGAATAAGTAGAAAAGTATTATCCTTTGATCTACTATTTTTGTTCTTCTCGTTCAGATGTATCCTTATAGGTATTCGTTTAAAAAGAACCTTACAAGTATTATTGCTTTTTAAATTGTAAAATTAATTTTTCAGTAACATCAACTATTTATTTTGTTGCACGGTATGTTTAAACATCAAGAAACAATATAATAATAATATGTAATAAATTTATTTAAAAAACTCAAAATACTTAACATGTGAGCTGCCTTATTTGAAGAGAAGCCAGCATCAAGATGGCATCAAGGACTAGCAAATGAAAAATACATTTACATGTGAAATGCAATAAAATAAATAATAAACACTTGTGGCACTTTAATGGCTTAGCACATCTCGTTCAGGGGTGTGCCCTGTCTGCTCAGAGCTAATTGATATGCCACTTCAAAAGCCTGTCCCAGTGTAAGAATAATTTCCTTGGCCAGCTCCTGTTGACAAGGAATCATTAGCCTACGATGGGTTTTACCATTCAACAAATTACAAACCAAGCTATCCACCATAAAGACGTGGCAATAGTGCAGATCCCGTTCCTTAGTTATGTAGGCAAAGTAGCGCAAATCTTCCGAGTCCTGGCAAACGCAATTAATGTTCTCGATATCATGGCAACAAATGGCAGTCTAAAAAACAGTAAAGATGCTGCATTTGTAAATAAATATATCAACAATATATTAACCTTTTTCTCATGATCTATGAACTTAACGCCGATGCAGGAAACGGCAATGTCCACATTGAGACGCGTCTGGAGATTGGCAGCTTTTAGATACTTTGTGGATGAGGTGCAGTTCTCGAGCAAACTGAAATCACTGACACTCGCAGCCGACTTCATGTTCTCATCAATCTTCAGCTTCTGAATGGATTTGCGAGTTGACAAGGTGCCTTGTAGCTGTCGTATTACAGTCGAGCCAAGATACTGGAAAAAATAAGTTAGTTATAAGTTAAAAAAAAAGCGTAATCCTAAATTATACTCACAAACAGGGAATATCGTATTTCACCATAGATCAGGGTGTATGGAGAGTGGCACCAATTGGAAGTTGAGCTCTGTTTTCTGCCCAGAAGCAGTTCCGCCGGATCCCGCATGTGCAATGATTGCCGCGAATCCTCCAAAGGCAGACTTGTTGGCTCGTCTAACAGCTCTTCAGCTTTCTGATCCACTGCGGAGACTTCATGACCGATGTTCTGGAAAATGGTATCAATCTCCGCCCAAACCCGAGAGGCGCTGAAGTCCTCTCCCAATGCAGAGAATCGCTGCCTGGAGAGGCTGTGTCGGTGATTTTGGGCGTGTGCTGACCTCACCATGCTGGGCGATCGGAGAAACTCCCGATCCATACAAACTTTTCCATCTACCACATCCGAGGACAAGTTCAGAGTTGATCCCTTAAACAGTCCAGCGAACGGATTGTCGGCCACGTATTCCTCCACCTGGTCGGAGCTCACCGAGGTGGTGGTCCGCGGGGATTCCCCCGGTTCCAGAAGGCTGTTCTGGTGCAGCGTCACCGGCTGAATAAAGCTGAAGATCGTGCGCTCCGCCTCCGTGACCGTGGGTGGCGGATAATCCGGTGTGGGTGAATGGCGAACCGATCGCAATTTTTTTCTGTTATTGTTATTGTCCACGGCTAACACGCAGCTGCCTTCTTCTATTGGCACCAGATTCGCATAGTCGTTGTATTCGCCGTTTATTCGAGTGCGTGGTTTGGGAACCGGTGGCGATGGCAGCGACATCTCCACATACGAAGCCACCGCTTGTTGACGCACCACAGCTGTAAATGGTCACAAAACCAGATGTTTATTTGATTGACTCACTAGGTATTTTAGATCATATTCCTTTCGTTTTTCTGTGAATATAGACTTTGTTAATAACTTATTTCTTTTCTGAAATTAAAAGTCGATTAATATTTTCATATTAATAGCTGGAATCACAAATGAATGGATTGAAAGTAAATATTTCAATGTAAATATATTATGATTATCAGTCATTCTACTGGTGATGGTAATTGGTGTTTCCTAAAGGTGTTTTAAAAGGTGTTTAAAAAGGCTTTACGTACAGTTGCTACTGGTGCTAGCGGAGTTCTCTTCGCTGGTAGATCCGTTCCTCAGCATATTAATGTACTCATACGATCTCGAGGGAACCGATCCGTTAGAACCGAAAGCTTGGCAGGATTTTCTGCTTGTACACCGGCTTGTAGCTGGCCCATGCATCCGTGCCATCTACTCGAATACAGTTCATGTCGTCGCAGGACTTCTGCTGCACAATGGGCTTCATTTGCAGATAGTTCTCCGGCGCCTTGCCGAAAACGTCCAGCGAGCTTAAAGAGTGCGAAAGTCCGTTGGCTTGGTGATCTTGCTTTCTACATGGCGAGGGGTGAGTGGGTGGTTATGGAAAAGAGACCAAACGAGACCAGACCAGTTAATTGAAGAGACGCACAACCGATTCTGAAGTTGATTCTGATGAGTGCTAGGGCTAGTGGGCGTGGACATGAGAGTGGGTACGAGTGCGAGTGGGGATGAGTGCGCTTTCCGAATGACATGAGCTGCGGGCTAAGTTAATTAGGGTCAGCAAAGATGTGGGTGTGTGTCTCAGTATTGCAGAGCATGGTGTTGCTGGGCTTACTTCCTCTGCCTGGGCGGCAGCTTCTGGCGCTGAGAGTTCTTCTCGTACAGCCGCTTGGGCAGCGACTGCGTGCCGTTCTCCACAACAACAGGCTTCTGATGTTCCCTCGCCGCTTGGGTGAACTCTGCAAAAGATCGTGGGAGGAAGACGTTTAACAACACCATTTGAGTTCGAGTCATCTTGGTTAAATTAGGGGAACTTTTCAATAAGTTCGCCTTCCACATTATTTATGGGGGAGCAAAGGCTTTTTAACATGTTACTCTTTTTATCACTTACTGTCTTGAAAGCTTTAAGACAGTATTTATTGAATTTAAATTAATGTTAGTTTAGCAATAAGGAAAAGAAGATCGCTGCATACTTTAAATATACCAAATATACCTAGCATAGCATAGTTTGTGTAAACACTTTCGCATAAATACAAAAAAAAAATATTTTAAAATTGGAATTTGAATGTAAATTGTTTACAAACTTTTGACTGATTAGTATGTTAGTGTTTTATTATTGTACGAATTATATAAACTAGTAAAATGTTTTACAGGTATCAAAAAAGATAAATAATTGCAGCAAGTGAGCCATTTTTTTGCATCTCTTTCTCCGGGATACTACTTATACGCACCGTTGATGACAGCCACAATGTCGTAGGTCACATGAGGCGGATAGTCGGAGAGTATGTCCAGGGCTGTTCGTCCGTTTCCATCGGTAGCGTGCACATAGATCCCGGCCTTGAGCAGGGTGACCACCACGGACTTTTTGCCGCAGAGGGCTGCCTCGTGGAGGGCGCTTCCCGCGTGGGTGAGTATGTTGACATCGACGCCGGCCGCCAACAGCGTTTCCACCACCTTTTTATGGCCATTTCGGCTGGCAAGGTGCAGGCAGGTATGGGTGAAGATGTGTTTAATGGGCAAGCATCCCAGAAGCTCATCCTCGTCCTCCACAAAACGGTTGTATGGCAATATCAGGTCGGGATAAATGCGTAGCAGGGTCTGCACCACCTGCAGGCGGCCAAATTGAGACGCTAAATCCAGGGCCGTTTGAAAGCTATTGTTGCGTATGGCGGGATCTGCCCCGTAGGACAGCAATATGGCCACCACGGCGTTGTGACCATGCTGGGCCCCCGAGTGCAGCGGCGTTTCGTTCTCGATGGTCTGAGCATTTGGATTGGCCCCCGTGGGAGTGTGCATTAGCAGCATCTTGACGATGTCCTGGTGCCCCGCCCAGGCGGCCAGGAAAAGGGGCGTGGATCCGCGTATATCGGGAACATCTAGCAAGGCATTGTGGGACAGGAGTAACCGCACAATGTTACCATGGCCATTTAGACAAGCGTGGTGCAGCGAAGTGTAGCCATTCATGTCCTGGCAATTAATGCTGGGACTTCGCCGAAAACTGGGAATAGAAAGGGTGTTTAATATACATACATATGTATAACAGGTGCATATGATGACTAACCTGGACAAGGGGCCATGGCGTTTGCTTGAGTGATCCAGCAGTTTGTCTACCGTCTTGATGTCGCCGCCTCGCGATGCCTCCAGCAAATGTTGATCCTTGCCCATTGCTCATCTGACTCCACCAAGTCTAGGTAGCTACATGAAACACATAGCGAAAAAACACATGTCAGGTTGCTTTAGCTTCTGCTCCGATTCCAAGACAAATGAGATCATCGTAAGAATACAGAAGCCCCACCCCCAGCCCCAAAAATCAGGTGGCGGAATCAGCTGTTGGCCCTAACACACACACTAGCACACGCTTATTGCTCGTATTTATTTACACAATCTACATAAACATTCCAGCGAAACGCATGAAAGTGTTTTTGTTTATTATAGGGCGGGCTAGTTGCTCCGCCTCTTCCAAGGTCATCCGACGGCATTGGCTGTTCCAATTGGAATTTAAATCCCGCCAACTATATTTTCTATTTTAGTTTCCATTTACCGGCTATGTCCACGTCCGTTTTTACGGGCTACTGCCATAAAATAAACAATCCACCTGTTTGCCTCCGCGATAAGCAATCATTAAAGTTCCGCGGACCAAAACTTTATTTACGTGGAGCCGATCTAGCCAGAACTAGTGTTGTAAAACATTCAATTGTTAGTTAATTATTACCTAGGGATGCGTGCGTGATTTAACTGGGCAGGAGCACGAAAGGCACGGGACATTAGAGATGTCGGCGCAAAATAAATACAAACGTTTTGTTTCCATATTCATGACTGCCCAGGTATGAAGTCAAAATCTGGAGCAGTAAAAATATACAGATTTCCAAAAGACAAAGAAATTGCACGGAAATTGCTCGTTGTACTGGTTGAATTGGTTTGTGCGTTTTTCTTGGGGTGACCAACTAATAACTTTTACCATAAAAAACCATCAGGAGGTTAGGAACGTAATTGCACTACCTAAGACTAACTTTATTATTGACTAAATTATTGTCACGGCAAGATTTTATGGACCAATCCATCCAAACGGATGGTGAAAGACGCCTTGCGGGAATTGGGTAGGAGCTTAAAAAGCGCCCTCGATATAATTATTATTACTACGCTTCGATCAAAATTAATTGAAATGTATAATAGTGACCATACAAATTTAAACCGAAGAAATATTTGTGCCACCCGTTTACAAATTTTGGTTATAAATTTTACAAATTGGAGACTTTAGACGATACAGCCTTAAATTTCCTAATATGTCACCACTAGCACGACCCAACCGATACTTTCCACTGCACATCCCTAGCTGCACAAGCCAAATTTTTTATTTTTTCTGGCAAAGATTCACTTTTTTCCCGAAATTTAGACCCACAGAACAATGGAAACCACGAGCTCCAGTCCGGTAAAGCCCAGGCGAAAAGACAAGGACGAAGGTAAGTGGAAACAGTGAGAAATCCGACCAAATCCCAAACGAAAAAGCGAGATGTGCCGGCACATCGGGTGCCTTTTACCCTTGATAACGCGTGTGTGAGTTCTGGTGTGCGTTTAAAACAGCCAAATTAAAGTTTAAGGTATGCCCCTGTTTTCCCCGCTTAATGCCAACCCATTCACTACGTTGCTCTTGCAGATGGTCGCGCAGAGGAGGAGGACTCTAAGGACCAGGTGGGTGAACCGCATAGGAAGCTCCTGCGATTAGGAGAGACTCCTGAAGCAAAGGAAGTGCTTCTTAACGAGGCCTACCAGCAGCCAAAACTCACACAGTGGCTTCAGACGGCCTGGACGGCCGAGAAGCACCAAGGAACCAAGGAGGATCAGACCGGGGCGCAGGTGTTCGCAGATCCCTTCCAGATCTGCCTCCTGCCTGGCATGCTGGAACAGGGTCAGAGCCAAGCGCTGGTCGCCGAGATCATCCAGAAAGTGCAGTGGTCGCGCAAGCAGATGGACCTGTACGAATTTTACCAGAGCTCCGACCTCTCCAACATGCCCACTTGCCCGCTGCTGACCAACTTTCTGCAGGTGCTCCGCAAACAAGTGCGTCCCTGGCTGGAGAAGGTGACAAACCTCAAACTGGACTACGTGTCCGCCTCCTGCAGCATGTACACCTGCGGCGACTATCTGCTCGTGCACGATGACCTTCTAAAGGACCGGCAGGTAGCCTTCATCTACTACCTTTCGCCCTGGGAAGGAGCGGAGGAGTGGTCGGAGTCGCAGGGAGGCTGTCTGGAGATCTTCGGCAGCGACGACCAGTGCTTCCCCCAGTTCCCGGTGCAGCGGAAGATCGCCCCCAAAGACAACCAGTTCGCCTTCTTTAAGGTGGGCTCGCGCTCCTTCCACCAGGTGGGCGAAGTAACCACATTCGACTACCCGCGTCTGACCATCAACGGCTGGTTTCACGGCGAGACGAACGAGGCCTTTGTGGCCGACTCCATGCGCGCTTTTCCTCGCCTGAACTACCTGCAGCCCGATATTCTGAATAAGCCACCGCTGGGCCTCTTCCTGAATAATGTGTATCTAAAGGGCGCCACACGCCGAAGCATCCAAAAGAGGATCGAAGAGAACTCCGAAATCTGCTTGTACGAATTCTTCAAGCGAGAAAAGTTTGAATTGGCCCGGTCACAGCTGCTGGCCGATTCGGACACTCTGAAGTGGCGAAGACAAGGACCCGCTAACGCGCACAACTACGAGGTTCTGGATTTGGCAACGGCTCGTGGCACTATACTGGAACTGCTGCAACTGTTCCGCTGCCACGCGATGTTCGACTTGCTGCGTGATTTCACCGACCTGGATTTGGCTGGCGCCGATGCCCAGAGCCCAACCTGCAGCGTGGAGCTGCAGCGCTGGTCCCACGGCAACTACACAGTGCTGGGCGACGGTCTGGCAAGCGAGGAGAACACTTTGGACCTGGTCTATTACCTGAACGCGGCGGAAGGTGCAGCGGTGATCACATACCTCTCGCCCGACTCCGAAATGCCCGCGTCAAAGGCACCGCCGAATGGAAGAAGATCGGACTACGATGGAGAAGAGGAGGACGAGTCCGTGCTGCTCACCATAACGCCGGTGGACAACGCCCTAAACATAGTGTACCGGTGCGAGGGCACTACCAAGTTCACCAAATACGTGTCGCGCAACACGCCCCTGGAGAAGGGTCCTGTTTTTGTTATTTCCTGCAGCTACAAGGAGTAGCATGTGACTTTAATTCACAACACGCGCACAATTACTTCTAAAGGAGTATCAACATTCATACCTTTCTACTGTACAGAAACTAATTTACATAATAAAACTTATACAGATCACAAAAAAATGTTTTATGGTATTAATGGTGTTTTATAAGCTCGATCTGGATAAATGCCAAGAACCGCACCGTACCTTGAGAATCCCAAAACTAATCTAATCAGACACTTTTCCTTGACTTTACAGATAAGTTCCGAATCGGGGCCACAGTTGCCTTCATCGTCGTCATCATTGGAATTGGCGTGCCAATGTGGTGGCGAACCACCACTGTTTATAGGTGAGTCAATGATGTCTGGCGGCGTTTTCCAATTGTCTTTAATTATGTTATGCACAGAGTCAATTTGCCCTCGTCGGCCATTCTGAGTCTGAGTGAAACCCCCATCAAAACAGCTGTGCAGGTGGGCATCTACACACAGCAGCCCAGTCGTGGTCAGTTGCTCATCGCGGAACTTCAGAGTGCCTTTAGCGACAGCGGTGGGTAACTACATCTCCAGTCATGGATTTTTGAATACTAAGTGTACTAATCTCTAGAAATATGGACTGTGGAATTCAAGCAGCTGTCCCCAACAACCAAGACCCAGGAGGCTCATACACCGGCAGCTCTGGAGAAGTTGTTGCTGGAGGAGAATATCCAGAGTGTTGGCGACTTTATGTTTATCGAGTGGCCCAAGCTGCAAGAGGAACTGCTGCTAACCACCGAAAGATCGGCCCTAATGCGAACTGATACAAGTAAGTACATAAATATATTGCCATACATTATTGATCTTACTTCTATAAATAGAATTGCTTAACATTGCTAAGAAAACCACTGCATATCAATGATATTTCTTTCAAGTACAAACTTTAATGTCCTAAAATATCGAAAATGCGATCTTAGCTTCTCGAGGTCCTCGATAGTATAGTGGTTAGTATCCCCGCCTGTCACGCGGGAGACCGGGGTTCAATTCCCCGTCGGGGAGATAAGTTTTAAATTTTTTCATATTTTTGTATTTCAAAAATATTTGTAATACTTATATTTAAGAATTAAGGAAAAAAGTTGTGTATTATTTTTCAATAATTCCATATACAAATTTTTGAAATAAGTAAAAAAAAATTAATAACTTATCTCCCCGACGGGGAATTGAACCCCGGTCTCCCGCGTGACAGGCGGGGATACTAACCACTATACTATCGAGGAATATAAAAAGACAGACAACGTTTTAGGAGAAATAAAAACTGTTCTCAACTCTACGGATAAACCCTATTATATTTAATCCTTTTTAGCTTCTAACAAGATCGCTCAGCTGCTAAATGCTAAGATCCTGCAGACGTATCGCATAAATCAAATATTGAGTACAGACGAGAGGATGGGAGCAAAGTCGGAAGCGCCGCAACCAGCATACGATGTTATTGTTTCCGTCTTGAATCCGAAACCTCGCCTTACCCACGCCCAGTGGAACATTGCCATGGCTGTGAGAAGTAAGCGTTAAGGAATCTTAGAATGTCATCCCTTACTCATGCCCATCACCATTTCTTGCAGCTTATATTGAACCCTGGTTAGCGCAGGTGTCTGGTGTATCCAACTATACTGTGCGATCGCAGTGGAAGTACCGAGTGTCCATCGAGGCAGATTTTAAGCAGATTCGCGATCAGAGCAAATTGGGGCGACACTATGCCCTGCAGGAATCCTCCCTGCCTCATTTACTTACCTCGATTGCCCAGAACCTGAGCGCCAGTACCACCGACAAGCCGGCAATCAATCTAGTGGTGTACATCCCACCTTGCCACACGGCTCCACTGCACATCTACAACAGCAAGGGGCAGCGGCTGACGCGGAACGGCGTGGATGCCTTTATTTCGCCGCCATGGGGCGGCTTCATCATAGCTAATCCGCCGGAACATGTCTGTTTGGCGGCCGTCAGCGATCAGCAGCCAGTGCCCTACCACGTGAGCACCACGGACAACATGCAGGTGATGCTGGACCAGCTGCACAAGCTCCTCGACATTAGCAGCGAGCTGCAGATGGAAGGCGTGAAGGCGGTGGACATCGAGCAACTCGAGCCCCGTCGCTGGGAGTATGAGGCTTACCTAAGGCGCAGCGCGATTCGTCACATTGCAACGGCGAGCAGCACCCTCCAGAGTCTCATAAAGCTTCTGGGTAAGTCTTGCATTCATAAATTAACCATATATATACAATATATTAACCAGAAATATAATATAAATCTGCATCGGAATAAAAAAAAATCAACTTATGTAAGCGTATAGAAGTAATATTTTTTCTTTGGCGTTTATATATTGTTGTTTTCCATCCCATGCCTATAAATTAACTGTTCCGTAAAAGATCCGATAATAAAGTAACATTTAATTAAGTTTATGTCTTATTAAGTTTGTACTGCTTGAGGAGTTTAATAACCAACTTTGACCGTATAATAATATTCGCTTCCTCCTCTCGTTTAGATCAAATCAGCTACATTGTGATAGACGACGAGGTGGGCGCCGCAATAACAAATTCGTATTCCGACATCTTGGCCGCCAAGGCTGCTCTTCTGGAGCACCGACTGGCCGACGCCTCCGTGATGGCCAAGCGGGCTTTTATAGCCTCAGAGCGGGGGTTCTTCGATGCCAGTCTGCTGGCCCAGCTGTACTTCCCCGACGAACAGAAGTACGCCATTTACATTCCACTCTTCCTGCCCATCATGGTGCCCGTGCTCAGTTCCTTCAACATGTTGCGCAGTGTGCTGCAGGCCAGGCGGAAGGAGAAGCAATCGTAAACGAACCGCAACCAAATATCTCTTCTTATTAAACGTATATATTCTTAATGAGCTGTTGCTGTTTCCGATTATTGGTTCACTTTGGTTTTATGTAGTACATGTCATCGTCAATGCCTCGTGGCTTATTATTTTGGCCGACTTGGTAGTACTCCAACATGTTTATGCTGTAGACTGTCACACATAGGAGATAGCTGAAAACGATTCGTGCCATCATGTTGGTCTATGGAAAAGCCAAAAACTTAGTGGAGATGGATTTGGCACTGTGAAATTTTGATCAATCGTAGAAACTTAAACATTTGATTACAAATCCACGTGCCACTATTCTTTTTTTCTACAATTTTTCCAAGATGGGTGCGCGGCAATTTGATGTCATGGCTGGTGAAGAACGCGCCCCTCGGCGACCAGCATAGTCCACTCAGCGTGTGAACGGCGCGTATAGGTCAGGTTCAGCGGCGAGATCGCTGCCGGATGAATGTCAGCTGCGACAGGAGGAGGGCAGAAACGCAATCGGTGAGTTAGTCATACTCAATATGTTCTTTTCTATTGTATATTTATTGGGAGGTATAAATAGTTCTTGGGGATTCTTTATTGTTTTATAAATATTAAATAATTAATAAACGAAAAACGAAACCCCATTTGCATATAATTATTCTTATTAAAAGTTTTGATTTTAAACATTTCGTGTTATATATATCGAATAAGATGACCTGGTGCCAATACAGTGCTGAAATAATAGTTTACCTTTAGCAAATGAATTTCTTCAAAATGTATGGAATTTGTAGGTCTTCAGGTATTTGCTATACGGAATTCACAGACAGTGCCATCGCAATTGCATGCCATTGCAAATGAGCAGATGAAGGCAAACGAAAAAGGCACACAAATGCGCGGCTGTCAAAACTCGTTAAACATGGAATTCAACTGGTAACAAGCTGGCAAAACGTAGGGAGGGGCAGGCGGAAGACCCAAGAAAAGGGGGCGGGGCCGGGGTCGGCGTCAACCTTTGCGCATTAAAAGTAAATAGTTAATTTTTAATTGCTCATGGCTCGTTGGCTCTCGACAAAGAGCTGTTCGGCTGTTCGAAGACAGAAAATATCTCGGCAAACCAACATATTCAACAAGTATTTGTCTACTCCAAAGGTTAAATATTATTTTAATGAGCCGCGCAGAGCGACAGGGACTTCAGAAGAGACAGAAACCTTTTCTCCACGCGGCCCCAAGACCGCAAAAAGGTCAACAATGTGACTTTTAGCGATCGCCAAATGCCGCCAGCCCGCCAAGTGGCTTTGTGTCATGGTTTTTGTGTCACGGCGTCGGCGGCATATGGTGGATCTGAATGGGAGTCTGGGGCTGAGTCTGAGTCTGACTCTGGTCTGGATCTGGGATCTTGGAGACGCCTATTTGCAGCCGTAATTGCAGGCCATCTGCATTTCCGGGCCACCTAAATCGCCTTTTCCCACACGCACTCAGTCACGGCAACCGCACGCACGTAAAAAATCAATTCGATTTCAGATTTTTCAGTTGAAGTTGGGCAGCCGAAGGCTAACACAATAACGAAACTAATTTTGATGCGGTTGTTAAATGTTGCCAAACACCTCGGCAGCTTAAAGTGGAAAATGGCCAGAGGGGAGCCACGGCGATTTGTCCGATATGAAGATGTTGCAGACAATGGTTGCCACTCCAGTACAACGAGGCGTATAATTAATAATTGATTGAGCCGCGTTTCGAGCAAACAATAAATGACAAGCCAGCTGCAGTTGGCCGGTGAAGAATTTCTGGCCCAAAATGGCACAAAGTACTGGGTTCGGGAGTTGAGATGCCAGGTGTGCCCATAAGTTGCCTATATGGCCGCCGAACGTAAAAGCCACATTGCCAAACGTTTACGGCCGCAATTGTAATCACTGGTTGACCAAAAGTGCACTGTTGCCGCTGATGCACTTTTTATAGTCTTGGTGCATTCCCACCGCTAAGTGAAATTAATAAAAATCGCCTGCACCAAAAACGTCAATGCGTCTGCGCAATGCACATAATTTGTTTAATTAATTACGCCAACACATTTTCATTGCTGCCTATTGGGCAATTCGTTTGGCTGACGAGAGGTGATGTGATTTTTCACATAAACCAGAAAAAAACGGAGACTCGCACTGAAACTATAACAGCCATTGAAAGCCGAACGGATTTGGCAGCTTTCGAAAGATTCAGCCATCGTCAAAAGTGGAAGTGGATGCTGCAGTTGCTGCTGTCTTGATGTTGCTGCTGCATCAGCAACATTCTCAGCTTGCGCCAAGGCCACTAGCATTTTGTCTGCATATGCTGGCCTAAGATTTGCTATTGAGGATTTGCAGCTATTTGTGAGCGGCAAGCTAAGTTTGCATCTGGTCGATTCTGACCAGAAATGCTAAGCGATCAAAGTTGAATTCGGCTGGGGAAGAGTAATGAGTAATTTACACCGCGCTAGCGATTGCCAAAGATGCAAGTGATTGTGGAACAATTAACTAATTTGTTTCGGCTCAATAAAGTCAGAGCGACCATTAAGCGAATATATAAAAAGTATTCGGCATCGAAACTATCATCATCATCATCCGATGCGAGTGGCAGCCATGGGAAAGAAACTCTGGCGGAAAAAGTGTCGAAGACGACAAACCCCAAGGACGCTTATAAAACAAATAAACCAAAATGTATTAAACAAAATATTACTTACCCTTACCGCAGTTTGACATAAATGCCAATTTAAATGCTGCAAAACGCATAAATCAGCAACGAGCGAAGCCCTCTCGCAGCTGCTTTTGTGCACTGATGAAAATAATAACTTGGTTTTTAATTCCGTCATAATTTTCTTAATCTTAAAAGTGGGTCTGTATTTGATTTTGTATATACATTTTCAGGAAAGTCCTAGGTTCTACTTAGAGTAAATAATATTTCTTACCCTTCGGAAATATATATATCCTTTATTTAATTTAAAATATAATGGTCAATGTCTTAAAATTTGATATTCTTCTGAGTGTAGTTGCTGTTGTGTCGCTAGATGTTGCTGCTGGCTGACGTTTCTGTTGTGCCTGGCGTTGTTGTCGTGTTTTTGGCAAACAAACGATCAGCAAGTGGCGCTCCTCAAAAACGATTTTCGGGCAAGATGTCTGCTGGTAAAATGAAGAAGACCGAGCGATGGGCAGAGTTTGGCGAAAGACAATGTTGCTGCTGCTGCTGCTGCTGCAGGGTGACAAAAGTCGCCGCCTAATTGAATTAACATAAAATAAAAGTTGTCTCGGCAAGGCCCAAGCTCAACATCCTGGTCAGCTTCAGCCGGCGCATTAGCCATTTGGCATTTGGCTTAGAATCTCTGGCCAGAAGAATCACGAACATGCCAGCTCCATCTCCGGAAAGCTCATTAACATGATTACAATGAAGATTCGACTGCATAATAATTCACACATATTCCAACATTACGAAAAGTGCATTTGTATGGGCATGCAATTAGTCACAGAGACCGCAGCATCTGCAAGTTGGAGCGCCGGATTCTTTGCCGCCCGCCACCCCCATCCGTCCGACCCATTCATTCCCATAATTTAGCAAATATTTTTTTATTATTTATTTTCTTATTTCGCCTCTATGTACACGGCATAGCAACTGCAATGACTATAACATTTTCTCACGTTTCGTCGTGCAGATTTCGGCACAAGTTGCGCCTTGGTGTGGCCGATCCAATGCCTGGGATGGTATGAGATCTTGGTACGGTTGCCAGTTGCAGTTTGGTTCCATAGCTCTTGGCTCCATGGCTCCATGGTGATAATGATGATGGTGGCGAGGTCGTTGGTCCGCGGAGGCGGTGGCGGAGGCGGAGGGGGTGGCTAATGCACATTTTATGCAAATTTCGACTTGGTGTTGGCTCTGCTTATGGCAGCTTAAGTCGGTTTACGAGTGCCAGTAAATGCAATTTAGAATGCTTGAATCTATTGACTGTCAATAGGCGCAGGTACTAAACCTGTTTCTATTTATGCTTTGAAAAGTTTAATTTGCTAATTTAATTCTATTGTCTTGATATCATTTTTAACATCATATAAGTCGAATTTGTTATTCTTTTTTTAGTCTTTATAATAACGCCAGTGTTTTTAATTGAAACTGATTTTTTTATGGACTCAGTAATAAAACCAGTTGGAATTTACTTGGTGAGCGAATGGTTATGGCTATAGGCTTTTACCAGAGGATGGTTTTAAGCTAATTGCATTTGATGACGATTAACTTAATGCTTCTTAAAAAGTATTGAATTTAATAAATAAATCTTCGTTTTATATACTTCAGCTTAGTAAATTTTTTAGCATGCACAACTTTTCTTTTATTTTATTTAACTTTTTGATTGCAAAATCATTCAATTATACAAAAATCAACAAAAAGTTTTAAATTTATTTACTTTTTCAACAATTTATAAATCATTTCAATTCATTCAAACTTAATGGTGACCTTTTATAAATGAGCATACTGTCGGTAACAAATCTGCGCAAAAAAGTTCTGTCATTTTGTAAGAAAAAGTAACAAAAATATAATTTTATGAAAAGCTTATTAAAAATAGTTATAATAAGGAAAAACCAAACAAAAGTTATATAAGAACGAGTTCGCTTCCTAAGTCATTCGTTTGTATAGTGAGTTTTAGGAGTACGGCTTGCAGTTTTAAAATGTGCCGCATCACGGCAATGCGTCAAATTAGCAGGCAGTCCGCTCACTGACCAGTGTCCCAATGTCCAAAAGACCGAATGTCCAAATGTCCGACTGTCTGACTGACCCATTCCTATCCAATCCAATCCCAGCGAGCTTGCGTTTCGCAAGCGGCGTCGCATCTATAAAACTGTAAATTGCACAGCTGCGTCTCCATTTGCGGCTGTCTCTGCCACGTGCAATCCGAATCCTCATCCCCGAGTCCCCATCCCAATCTTAGCCAGCCAATGCGAAATTATATGTGTGTAAATGCATTTATATGTACCTATGCAATTTCTTATTATGAGCGGTACGCTGCCAAAGGTTTTCCGAGAGCTGCACTTTATCAACGGGAAAATCTGCTGGCAGCCCATGCTCATTGCTGCACAATTACTCAACGACCTGGGTTTCCAATTCCCGCTCGAGTCCCAATCGCAATCCTCGTCACTCGTTAGGGCACGGAGAAAAAAGCACCTTTACTATTATTTAAAATGATATAATTATAATAATCTATCAAAATGAGTTTGTTTGTATAGCTATTTAGCTAAATTAATATATTTTTGATATTTAAATACCAAATTGAAATGATTAAATAAATCAAGCTTTTATTTTTTGCATAGCAAATTTAAGTGATGGTGCCTGGTTCTAAATTATTTTTTCAATATCAAATCGACCATCATATTATATCAGTTTTTTTCTGTGTAGCTGCCTCTTGTGCTGCACCAGCTTCTGCCAGGTTTTTGGCATTTTTTGGCGCGCTGCTGGATGGGATGGGATCGAGAGTCGAGAGTCTGCTCAGGCGCATCTTCAGCTTAATTGAATTTTTGGCTGCTGCTGCTGGCTGATGATGGTGAATGCATTTTCCACCGGCTCCCACACGTTGTGCAAATGCTTTCGGCACTTTTACTGCAAACCGAGCTTACATAATGAGTAAAAATTAAATAATTTACCCCGCCAATGGATTCTGGCGTGTACTTTGGCTTGTAGCTGCCAGGTGGAACACCGAATTCGTGTCTTTGGCGGCGAGCACATTCATCAATGTCAGGCGTGGAGTCCGAGTCCGAGGCCGTTTCGGCTACGAATAGATGGGTATTTAATTGAAAGCGGCCGCTAATTAGAATCCAATCCGCTTAGGTGCTGTGTAATGCCCAGCGACAGATCGTGTCGGGCATCATCTTCGAATAACAATTGGGAGTTGAGAGTTGGATATTGGATGTTTTGGACCTAAGACTTCCTTATTGCTGGCCTTTCCCACGCAGAGGGATCGCGTGAGTCATTGGCACACACAGGAGTTGGATCGTAAAGCGAACATTTATTACAAGCATTGCGGCTATTGCACAATCGCAATCGGCAGCAAATTAGAAAGATGGCGACCACTTCCCACAGCTCTTCGGCAGATGGCTCCGCTTGAAGCTCCGGGTTGAAAGTCATCCAGCTCATGGCTCGTCCTCCAGTTGACATTTTTTCGCCAGCTGCTGCCTGATCTGCATGACTTTGGCTGGCTGGCTGCCTGCCTGGCCTTTTTCCGGCAGGCAACCTCAACTTTGAAATGCCAAGCTGCCAGTTCAGTTCGTTTGAGTTCCAGGTGACGGCTTGAGGTTGTTTTGCCAGCATTTTTGCTAAGCAGCGAATATAGAAAATCTAGCCAGCAACGCCCAAGATCCGGCAAAGATCTGGCCAAGCAGCAGGCGTGTAAATTCCCACACTGTACCAAATGCCGTGCTATTCCCGCCACCCGGAATCCCCCATCGCCGAGCTATGTGCCACACTCACCCATATACACATAACCGGATTGGCGGTGGCACCGCGACTTTTGCCCCGACTTGCCAGCCGCCGCAGCGGCAACAAGCAGATGGGGCAGCGAATGACAAAGCCCCGCCACGGCTATGACATAATACCCAGCGGAAGATGCAACCAGCGACGAGCGAGCCGAGTGCTGCACTTGCACTGCAAAAATCTAGAACCTCAAAAGGCAGGCTGAAAAAGAAAAATGTTTCAGAATACTAAAGGATTCAGTCCAAACTTAAATATAAAATGTATTACACTTATAGAGTGTCTTATATAGTAATATAAATAGTTTTATTACTTATTTTGTATAGTTTATTCAGGCATGAGTTATCTTTTAAAACAGGGTACTTTTTAAAATTTTCAGGAATTCCCATATCAGCAAATAAAGAAGGGTTAAATAGTTTGCGATATAAGATTAATAATATAAAGAATATCTTATTATTAATAATATAAGGTGAATTTCACTTACCCTGAGTACATCTTTTTAAAGCCCTAAAATAAGTAAGGATCACCATTCTAAGACCTAGATAACTCTATTTCGGATCGTGGGAGTCCTGTTACCTACCTTTTTTGCCCAGTGCACAGAGGGTGTAATTGATGTGGGGGTCGTTGGTCGGGCGGGGGAGTGCTTGCCCATAATCATGAGTTGGCCCTGCGGCCAGCTGACGTAAGTGATGAGAGCCAGCGACTCCTGGCAGGCGGAATATCGCGTACAATGCAACTTAGTAAGTGTCATATGGTCACACGCTGCGGATGCGTAATTTGCGTTAAGCATACGTCTGCGAGGCGCAACGAAAAAGGCAGCAGAACCAAGAAGCAGTGGAAAACAAACACTGGCAAAAATCACTGAAACGAACATCACACGACCACGAAGATGCTAGACGAAGCTGGAACGCCGCTGCTCTGCTTGCGTCGGTGTCGCACAGTGGGCGAATAATGAAAGACCGAAGAAATAGTTAGCACTTTAAAATTTTAAAATCAACCGACCGAAAACCACTTAAATAATTATAACTAAATTAAGAAATGATAAGTCAATTTATTTTTGTAATTAAATCATGAAGTTTTAAAAGCTATGCTATTTTATTGTGCACAATTGTGCAGGATGGGATTTGCATACCGCAAAGCTAAACAATAATGACCGGGGTCACCAAAATCAATATTTAGCATAAATGTTTAAAGGTTATTTTGACCACAGTTTGAATTACTTAATTTAATGTTTAAATTGATCGGATTGATTTTGACTTTGGTTTAGTAAGAAAGTTTTCTTAAGATGAAAAAATGTTACAACATACTCTTCTAGGAGTATTCTTTGTTGAACCTCATGTAGAACCAATTGCAGCTTTCCACATTTTGGCCCCACTGTCCTACACCGGTGCTGTCGTCTTGGCAGCAGCAGCCGCGCTGCGATGGGCTCCAAGTGGTTTTCCTTTCGCTTTCAGAAATCATTTCGCTTCGACAACGTGAACGATAAAGTCACAGATCGCGCATCGCGAGCCCGCTCTGTCCGCTGAACTCGCCTGGTTCGCCTGTCTCCTCCGGTCGGTTGGTGGTTGCTTTTCGGTGGTTGGTGGTTAGTGTATGGTGGTGCTGGTGGTTCTTCTGCCGTGGTGCAGCCGCGGTGACTCTGTGCTTTCCGCTGTTTGCCCAGCCAAGTGCGGCAGACGCAGACGTCTCTCAACGTTTCGCTGCACCTTCTAAATGGGCTTTCCGTAGTTTTCGCACCTTGCGAAACACATTTCGTACGCATTTACATACACGATCGAAGTTTGAAGAATTCTGACCTGGCGTCTGCTCATTTCCTACATGACGGACAACTTTTTGTGGCACATTCGCCATGGAAATGACTCGTTCGATGGTGATGATTTTCGCGTTAAGTTAGTGAACAAAAAAAAACAACCAAAAGTAACAAAGAAACAAACATCTTGTGCAGCTCCGGTGGTTTTGCAATCAAATCCCTTCCAATACTTATAAGATTTCTGGTGTTGTGCCCTCTTGTTTTGCAGTGCGATCCATGTGAAAATCGACATTAACTATCAGCTTAATTGCTCAGGATTACTTATTGGATATCATCCTGATTTTGGATTATAAAAACTAATACAACATGATGAGCATAAACAATGCAATGATTGCCTTCCTTTTGGGTGAGTAAAATTCTTTAATTTAAGTCTGTGTTTGGCAAGGATTTTTTATTGACAGAGAATAATAAAATCTAATAACAAATGTTACGTAGTAAAACCATGTAGGAATCCTTGAAAGGTAAATAAAGTCCCTTTAGTTTTAATATTTTAAATGAAAGCAGATTACTCCAAAACCATTAAAAGATATTTAGTCATTTAATAATGATAGGAACTTTGAAAGGTCTTTACAACTACAAAGGAAGTATAAATATAGTTTAATCCGTTGCAAAGTTCGTACAACTGTAAAGAAAATATAATTAATATTTGTCCATTTAAGTTTTTTAACAAATCTTAAACAATATTAGATTACAAATCCTTTTGCTTAAAAAATAAATCTTATGACTCTTATTTCGTTTTTATCTAGTTAAAAAAAAAGTCCGAGAAATGTTTTTACATTTTTTTCAAGAATATCTTTTATAAAAATATACATAGTACAGCTTTAGCTCTTTAAATTTTTTTGTAGCGCTAGGATACAAAAAAACTATATATTTCATTTAAATGTTTTTGATGTTTTCTAATTACAAACTTAGCAAAAGGTAAAAGGTACAAATATTTGCAATAAAACTCTAAAGCAAAAAAAGATATTAGACTTCGATTATAGGACCAAACTTTCAAAACGATTTTCTCTCATTATAATTAGCTTCTTGTGGTGCGATTTACTGACGATCAACCTTCTCCTAGCAATCGTACATTGTGTCTCAACATAAAAGATGCCATATCAGTAAAAAAAAAATAGCATGCTCATTAGTTTTTGTTTTTCAACGCTGGTTCAAGGTCCATCGCAAAAGAAATTAATGGAATTCAATGAGTTTCATATCGATCACATTTGAAATCAAGCGTAATTTGCTCGAGCGCCCCCGCAGCAGGCCAAAATGAAGACAAGGCTGAGAAATGGCAATTACGGCCGAGAGTGGGTCATCAGTATGGTAATCATTACTGTAAATTATCGTTTCGGTAAGAGTGGGACAACGCCCAAAACAGTGGCTCAAGGGGATCCGAACCTCTGCGTGAGAGCTTAAGTCAGCCCGGAGTTTTGACCAATTTGTACATAGATTCACTCCAGCAAACAAGCAATTCAAATCGGAATCGAACCATCTGCATTGGAGGGGCAACAAAGAGCTGCCTTGGATGCCTTTGCCATCTGCCCAGTCATAGTTCACTGCCAAACAATGGACTCCTCGTCTGGGGAGGAAAGTTGGGCTTGAAATTCACTTGAATTAAATGCGAATCAGAGACGAGCGTCTTTCTTTTCTTTTGACTCCGCTTGTTTTCTCTTTGTTTTGCATTTGGGGTTTCCTTCAACAGTTTTTCTTTTTGGGACTTGTGTTTTGCTTTTTCTTTGGCATGTAAATGGGGGCGCACTACGGGATTATGCAACCTGAGACTGCAATTTGCAGCCAAAGAAGAGGAGCTTTGTTCTGCAGTTTGCAATGGCAATTAGACTTGCCGTAATTGCAGCGAAACCATCTTCCGCTGTCTGATGTCTGGGCCAAGAACAGAAGCTCCGCGGAATGAAAAAAATATGTTAAACAAAAAAATATATGTATATGTAAAAAGTCAAAGACAACAATGATACTGGCTCATTGTACAATCTCAGGGTAATTAGGCTCTTAATGCCCGGCACATGTACGACAATCGTAATCCGTATATTGATTGACTTGGAATTTTAATTGAGCGACCCCCATGAGCCCAGTGGATCCGTTTCGACCACAGCGATCATATATCGTCTGGCCAAAATGTTAATGATGTGTCTGTGTCGCTCGGCATCGCAAATACCAATCGATGCTCCGAAAAAGTAAATAAAAAGCGGTCTCGAGCACTCGCAGAACCGAGTTAGAGGCTCCGCAGCCTTGGACCGCAGCAAGTGCTCCGACACACATAAATCACGAGCCAGTCGTCTCGCAGTTGTAAGCGAAAGTGATGCGGCCCGAAGGTCACTTGACCAGGTCGGCATCCATACCAAGCCATACCAGCATCAGTTCCCACTAGATAACCGTCTCCATTCTAGCACTACTCGAGCTGCCATTTGAAGACCAGTGCTAACCAGATCACGATTTCTGATTTTCCGTTTCTGTTTCTGTTTGCAGCAACGACACTTTGCAGTGGATGCGGACTTGCGCAGGCCCAGTTGCTCGACGAGGACGACGACTTGGCCTTCGGCAGGCCCTGGCCCACCTACAGCCTGCAGAACATGCCCAAGACGCAGTTCACCTGCCACGACAAGATCTTGGGCGGCTACTACGCCGACCCGGAAACCCAGTGCCAGATGTTCCACGTCTGCGTCAAGCTGCCCGGAGTGGGGGTGAGTGTTGTTGTGCCCAGGTGCAAGTGCTCCTGGCCGAGATCGGGGCAGCAGTGAGTGGGTGTATCGTGAAGAGCTATTCCCCAGCCGACAGCTTAATATTGAGTTTTGTGTAGGGTTAAAGCTATTGTTTATTAGGAGGAATAACCATTTTCCTTATAATAAGTTTATTTGTTTTCACATTCTTTTTTTAGACTAAGAAAACTTATCCCATTTTGCAATACTAAGTCTTCATTAAACTTATCATGATGACGAGAAATCAACTAGATGAGTTTTTAAGAATAATAGAATACTTTAAATACAGTTTGCTCACCTTTTTATACCCTTGCAGAGGGTATTATAATTTTGGTCAAAAGTGTGCAACGCAGTGAAGGAGACATCTCCGACCCTACAAAGTATATATATTCTTGATCAGGATCACCTCCTGAGTTGATATAGCCATGTCCGTCTGTCCGTCTGTCCGTCTGTCCGTCTGTCCGTCTGTCTGTCCGTCTGTCTGTTTCTACGCGAACTAGTCTCTCAGTTTTACAGATATCGAATTGAAACTTTGCACACAGCCTTCGATCCTTTGCACGCAGTATATAAGTCGGAACGGCCAGGATCGGACAACTATATCCTATAGCTGCCATATAACTGATTGATCGGAAATGCCATAACTTTAGTGTTTGTTAAGTTAGGAAGTTGGGATTTCCTTGGGTATTTTATTTGGCCAGTTAATCCGACCTACCAATTTCTAAGGATCGCCACTATATCCTATAGCTGCTATATAACTGATTGATCGGTAATGCCATAACTTTGGGATTTGTAAGTTAGGAAGTTGGGATTTTCTATGGGTTTTATTTGGCTAATCAATCTGACCTACCAATTTTGGATCGCCACTTTCCTATAGCCGCCACTTACTGACGTTAAATGCCATACTTTGGTTTTTTAAAGTTGAAGTTGTTTTTATGAGTGTTAAGTGCATTTGATATTTTGAATATAATTCAATATTCTTTTTCAACTTGGCGCCCAAGTTGCTTTCCTTTCTTGTTTTAAATTAAGATTTTTCGGAAAAAGAAAAAAATGTTTTCAATTTATTATCCTAAATTGAATTGCCAAATTTATTGATTTACTGTCCAAACACTAAATTTAACCTCCACAATTGCTATTTAACTCGTAGGCAGCGTTAAAAGCTTTTAGAACACAATTCGAACTGCGCAATCCATGCGTCTCCTTCATACCATTTCATCCGCAACCGCCCTTGCAAATTTCCCAGCGTGCATCTGGCGGGCAAAACTAAAGACTTAGGCAACGAACTTGCCGACAGTCATTGGCTCGGTTCCATAGCGCCAGCTTATTGGCTAAATGGCAAAGTGGCACAGCCAGATGCGCTGGGGAATGTGTGAGATGGCTTCGAATGGTTCGTGACTGGTCCGGAAGACCTGAAGAAGACGACTGACTGGCTGACCTTTAAGCGTTCGCTGGTGCTTCGTGGCCTCTTCACTGGAAGCCGAGTGCAAAACGCTAGAGCCTAGCCTAGGGACTCCCACGGGGCAATTCAGCAGCCTCCCTGTCCGACATCCGTGCTTCTTTTCTTTGGTGCCATCGCTGCATCTCCTGGCAGATGTTGTCAAACAACTGGGACAACTGCAGCTGCTGCACTTGCTCCTGTTGTTGGATGTCCAAGCTCTGTTGCTGCCACATGTCTTGGAACAAGTTCGAGTACTCGGCCATCTTCTCTTGGAACTTCCGCCGCTGATCTGCAATTTGGCTGCAGGCGAGGCGGAGGAGATGGCTTTGCCTTTCCAGTTGACGGTTCTTCTGGCCCAGTTGCTGCTCCAAGCAAAAGTTTCTTTGTGCCAGATGATCGATGCCCAGTTGGAGATCTTGCAACTTGTCAATAGACATCTCTGCCTCTGAGCGTATCTGCAGCATCTTCTGGTGCATAAAGCAAGCCTCCTTTTTCTCGAATAGGTCGTCTTCTGAACTCCTTCTTTCCTCCTCCGGACCGTCGCTCCCCTCCAGGTTCTCCAGAAACTCATCCAGTTCGTCCTTCTCCGCCACCATTCCCAGTACCTTGTCCCGCAGGCGGCAGTACTTTCCTCGCTCCTGCCTGAACAATCCCCACCACACTTCTGCGGGCAAGCCCCCATTGGAATTGGATGAGGGACTGGGTGCGGGGGTCACCAGGTGGTCCCTTCTCATCGGCGGATCAGTGTAATTTATAAGCACCGTTCTTCCGCCGCTGCCCATCAGCTGTTGCAGCAGCCTGGTCAGCCGAATGTTGTGGTACCTTATGTGGGTCTTGGGATTGTGGGCCAGGGCCTGGAACAGGTTCACCAGCGTATCCAGGGGCGTGTCGGATTCGAGGGGCGGCGAATCCTCCGACAGTTGCTGTAGGTGGACCAGCTGCAGCTTGCCACAACACTTCCACGACTGTCCGGCATTCGTCTGCCTCACATGGATGGTGAAAATCAGGTGGGGGCAATCGCCGCCCTGGTTCACCTTGCCCATGACCCTTTCTATGTAGGCGTGCACCTCGCGGGGCGTGGCCACAAAGTGGTCTCGCGTTGCCCGTTGACTGCATCCCTTGAGGTTCGCGACCAGGTCGTCCGAATCCCCGCTCAGCTGAACATGACGCACCGAAACGTAAACCTCCAGGTTCACCTCCATCGAGTAAACGCTGGTAAAGAGCTCGCCCAGTATGCGGGTGACCATGTCCGCCGGATCGACCACTGGCACTCCGCCGCAGTTGAAGACCGTGCTGGTGCGTCCGCCGAGGACCTGATCCACCACCTCGGCGATCGCCTCCTCGCTCACCTCCCGCTGCAGTTCGCCGGCAGGAGCCAGAAGCTTGCGGAACAGATAGACCCTCATCTGGTCAGGATGGGGCACCTCGTCTCTATACTGCATAACATAAAAAACGAAAAGATCGAACCAAAAACGAAAGAACTAACAAAAACGGGTTTTTGAGTGTTTATACGAGTGGGCTTATATGAATATGCTATGGGACAGAATGGATTTCGGCCTGTCAATTAGCCTACTGTGCACAATGGCACAGAATGTAGTATCATCGAGAACCAGATCGAGAACGTTCACTTCGTCTGGCCTCCGAAGCTCCCCTGCGGGTCAACTTAAATGCCAAGAGGCAAGTGGAAATGCCAAAGTTTGCGACAGGCCACCGTGCGCTTCTGGTTACTGTGGCATTCAATTCGCCTCACAAGGAAGCCACTGATTGGATGTGTGCCTCTACACTGACAATACCAAAAACTAATTACCAATGTGTGACAATACTGGAGAAAATTAAACTTACTCTTTGCCGTCGACTCTATTTAATTGGGTATTCAATATTGAGTAATAATTTTTCATTTTTTAAGGAATCAGAAATCCTAACAATTGAGGAAAATGTCGATGTTGATTAAAAACTTCTTCTGATTTTATTATTTCAAACTATAAAGATAAAAACTATAAAAAAGCATCTCAAAATATTACAACGAATAATTGTAATTTAATATCAGTTCAAAATTGTATATTAAATATTATGTTATTAATGTTTTTGGTGAGTGCAAAGTATGACTGTTTTAGTTAAGAGTTGAAAAATCTCGATAAACAGAATTGCGGCGTAGGGGGAGCTGTTCACGTGATTGCAGCTGCTGCCTGGCTCTTGGCTCTAATGCTTTTGGCTTAATCGAATCTACTTATAACATTGAATTTTGCATGTTGCTCTGCCTATCTAATGGTGCTGTGTTTGGTGCTTTTGATGCTTTTGCTGTTTTTTGCGCAGCTCCTACACCGAAGAGCTAATCACTTTGTCCAACAGGTGCAAGACTACCGCTTCCTCTGTCCCAACACGACGGCCTTCGACCAGGAGCTGCAGATCTGCGCCAACTGGGTGGACGTCGACTGCGACAAGGCGACGTCCTTCTACGACAACGGCCACCTCGACGATCTCTATCGCGGCGGGGACGAGAGCAAGTCGGCCCATGAGGAGGAGGCCACCTTCCACCTCCAACGCGCCGAAACGGGTGAGTAATTTAAATGGATTGTCCAATAGTAGGTTTCGTAACTATACTTATTTGTTCAGCCATTTGGATCACTAGCTTTCCCATCAAAAACCTGCACTTCTCAGACTATAACTTTTCTTACAGTCATCCAATTTCAAAGTGGCATACTTCAAAATGATTGTGGTTAAATTCACTAAAAATCTGTGTTTTTAACTTGATTTTTATTTCGGGGTCGCTTTTTACCTTGGGGGGGAAAAAAAATTTGGGAAAAAAGGGAAAAACGAGGAGGAAAAAAACCCCCCCCCAAAAAAAAAAAAAAAATATTAAAGAAAACCCCCCCCCTGGAGATAAAAAAACCCCCCCCCCCCCCCCCCCCCGCCCGCCCGCCCCCCCGCCCCCCCGCCCGCCGGCCCGTCCCCCCCCCCCTTTTTCTTCCTCCCCGCCCCCCCCCCTCAAAAATAAAAAAAAAAAAAAAAAAAAAACCCCCCCCCCCCCCCCCCCCCAAAAAAAAAAGAAAAGGCAAAGACCGGAAACAAAAAACCAAAAACAAACAAAAAAAAAAAAAAAAAAAAAAAAAAAACATAAAAAAAAAAAAGGGGAAAAGTTGAAAGGGGGTTAATTAGTTTAAAATTTTTAAAAAAAAAAAACAACCAAAAAAAAAAAAAACCACCACAAAAAACAAAAAACACCAAAAAAAAAAAAAAAAAAAAAAAAAAAAAAAAAGAAAGGTGGAAAAAAAAGAAAAGTAAAAGGGGGAATTGAAAAATTTTTAAAAAAAAAAAAAAAAACAAAAAAAAAAAAAAAAAAAACCAAAAAAAAAAAAAAACAAAAAAAAAAAAAATAAAAAAAAAAAAAAAAAAGTAAGGGGTAAAAAATAAGAAAAGGGAAGGTTAATAAGGGGTAAAATTTGAAAAAAAAAAAAAAACCCAAAAAAAAAAAAAAAAAAAAACCAAAAAAACAAAACACCCCCAAAAAAAAAAAAAAAAAAAAAAAAAAAAAAAAAAGAAAAATTAAAAAAGAAAAAAAAAAGTATTAAAAAAAAAAAAAAAAAAAAAAAAAAAAAAAAAAAAAAAAAAAAAAAAAAAAAAAAAAAGGAAAAAATTTTTAGGAAGGGGGCCCAAAAAAAAATTGAGTGTTATTTTACCCAGGGTTATCTGTGATTGCAGGCGATGCCCGCCGCTCCAAGGAGAACCACAACAACAGCAACAATCGTGGCGTGGAGCAGAAACCACGTCTTCGCCACAATTACGCCCAGACAGGTGGCAGCTCTAGTACCAGCTCCAGTCCCAATTCGGAGATCACGCAACCCACCAAGCGACCCATTTCCACCTATTACACGCCGACCACTTTGGCCAGCAGCCCGAAAACCAGCACAACCACCACTTCGACCACATCCACGACCGAACGCAACTTGTACAGCAACAATTACAACAACAATTACAGCAACAATGACGACTCCAAGCGTAAGAAACAATAGCGTCTCGACGCGATGCATTGCCCAAATTAATCACGCTCCCATCCGCAGAAGACATAGATGATATCTTCAAGGGTTCCCACAGCTCGCACTTCTTCTCCAATCGCCACGGAGGTCGGGAATACGACGAGGAGCCCTCGCGACCCAAGCCCAATGACCTGTCGGATTACCAGCGCAAGACCACGCGGGTCACGCCCACTCGAGGATTGCAGCGATCCACCGCCGGCCCAAGTAGTCCCACCATCCCCAGCACCGCTGCCCCCGGAACCACCAAGGCGCTCAAGAAGATCACCCTGCACGCCACCTTCAACACGGACTTCCTGGATAATGCTCCCCACACCAAGAGTTCCTCCTACAGCGTGGTCACCACTCCGCGTCCCAGCAGCAGCATCACCAGTCGCTTTAGCTTCGGCTCCAGTGACTTCGGCACCCAGGAGAAGATTCAGCCCACTACTTACAACCCCAACAATGGAGCTTATCGGTTTAAGACCACTTCACCGCCTCAAAGTTCCACCAAGGTGACGGGCAAAGGAGTCCAGGACTTCGAGAAGCGCAGTAAGCCCACAACGGCGGCAGTGCGGAAACAGAAACTCGGTCCCCAGGAGTCCAACTACATCAATCAGAATGAGTTTGTGGATCTGTCGAAGATTCCCAAGCCTCAGCCCTTCCAAGTGGCGCAAAATGCCAAGCCCAACCAACTGGAACCACATTATCAGCGACACAAGCCACAGGTAACCCGAGTGGGTGGCCAGGAGCCGGCTCCGTTTTCCGCACCCAGTTCCAGGCCCCGTTCTTTCACCAGCCGGGGCAGCATTACCTACAAGGCCACCACCGAGCGTAATGTGGACCAGGAGCTGTACTATCCCACCACTAGTGCTACGACCAGAGGGAAGGAGGCCTTCACACCCACCACTTTCCGACCCACCACCTATAAGAAACCCTATGAGCAGAGCTATCAAACGCAGCTCACCCACCGACCCACCCACCAGGCAGTGGTCAAAAAGGCAACCACTTCCGTGACGGCAGCACCACACACCACAGCCAATCCCAACGCGAATGTGGATGAGAACGATGGCCAGTACCACCCCGAGCTCTACGAGAACGACTTCCCCCGCAATCGCATCCGCTTCCTGCGCAACCGATCCACCAGTTCCACCACCTCCACCACAAGTTCTCCGGTCGCTTCCAGCAGGCAGCCACATGGCTTCCAGGAGGCGCACAGCCACCTGAAGAGCCAGCAGCAGGCCACCTATCAGAAGGAGAGGGAGAGGCAGCGGGAACGGGAACGCGAGCTGGAGGCGGACCTCAGCGACGAAGATGAGCTCTTCAAGACCGCCCAGTCCCTGAATTTCGGTGCGGCCAGCATCAACAAATTGAGGGCGGACATCTACAAGGCGGAGAAGACCTCGCAGCAGTACAACTCGCAGTACAGTCCGCAGCTGGCGGCATCTAGTCCGCAGGCCAGCAGTAGCACCACCGCTAGCACCACCACGACCACCACGACCACCACAACCACCAGCACCACCACCACCCGACGACCACCGACCACTGCCCGAACCACAACCACCATTACCACGAGTGCACCACCACAGGGGGCGTCCAAGAAGTCGGTGAAGAGCAAAAAGGAGCAGCAGCAGCTGGAGAAGAAGGAGCGACCGGCCGGCAAGAGGCCTCCACATGCGGACGAGGACACCAGCTACGACTACGCCTACTACGATACGGACTGAGCGGCCATCCTGCCCAGGACTCGCACCTACTACTCGATAGCCCCTGCTCCAGATTCCAGACATCCCCCCACATAGGTGCCACAGTATTTTAAACAGACAGTTCCCCAACCATGCTCATCAGAACTCTAAACTCCATATCCATATCCATATGCATATCTTACTTACGAACCGCTTGACACCCATTAACACTCGCGTACATTCATTCAATCCGTTTCAGATGCGTTCTAATGAATTTCCATGCGTGTATCTAGTTATTTAAATAAAAAGAATATATGTTTAGTCGTTAGACAATTGTTGAATTAAAGCGAATTGGCAGCGAAAACCGTATCGAGACCGGATGAAAAGTTATTGAAAAATTACATTGAAGTATTTTGTACTTGTTGTCTAATATTCAATGAATGAACTACGAAATTATATTAGTCTTAAGTTTTCTTGTAAATAAAATGAAATGTAATTCGTAAAAATCGTTTCTTATATTTTGATGGCTTATTTCGCTGTTAATTATTGCAGCTAGCAGCTTGAGGCTGAAAAAGTTGTCTTTTTAAGATCAACATATTTGGGAAATATTCAAATGATTTAATGACAAATTGAATTTGGTTTAAATTCTTTCTTAAAACATTTTTAAGCCCCATTTAATATGAATCTGAATCTCTTACTATATTCAAATTTAGTAAAAGGCAAGTTATTTTAAATATATAATTAAAATGAGTTTTTATTAAGTTAAAATCTAAATAAAACATAGGGAAAGTTTTGCACTGCAAAATTGAAGATCTTTAGTCTTTGAACTTCTGGCGCACACATCGTGGCATGGGAAATAAGTAGACCAGCATGTTGAAGGCGGCCAAGCCCACGGCAAATGCGCAAGAGGCGGCCACATCGATGGTTTCCTGTGCAACAAGTTTGAATTATCCTTTCCGTTAAATTACAATTTTATATTCCAACTTACATCAGGATCCGGCAATCCCAGTCGCTCGTGCATGAAGTCAGCTGGCTTGGGACAGATCACTGAGGCAGTGGGCGTGCAGTTGAGTTTCCGCGATTGAAAAGCGATGCTGTGCAGCAAGGAGGATGCGTATCGGGTATGGGTGCCCTTGGTATTGTCCTGCAGCCAGGGTTGGAGGCCCTTAAAGGATCTGAAGGCAGGAAAATGTTTTAGAGCGATTAAAAAAGTTGGCCACAAATATTATTTTGAATAAATTGCATCTAAGCAGTAACACGAATATTTTGAAACTCACCGCACTGTTCCACTGGCCAGGGCAATACTGATGACCAGCACATAGGTCACTGCAATGGCTGCATTGAAAGGAACCTTGACCACCAGAAGGAAGGCAATCGTGAGTTGTTCGGCGAGCACAAAACTGGACCACAAAGCCACAAACAAGTAAGCAAAGACGATGCCATTGTTGTACTTCACGTCCAGCAGAAGTCTGAAACAAAAAAGAGATTAAATTCTGAACCCGTTTTCAATGTCCAAAGAACCTACGGATAAACAACACAGCTGGCTATTACGGCGGATACCGCCGAGAAGGGTATGGAAACGGAGTTGTAGGCAATCAGTAATGTAGTTCCCGAGTAAAGCCCCTTCTGGCGTGTCCTGGGAGAATTTCTTGCGCCAAATGGGAACTGCAAAAGGTTGAAAGGTTAAAACGTAAGGACCCATAAGCCTTAAAAACCACTACATACATAGGGATATGGTGGTCAGGATACCGCAGGCGTAAGATAACCCCAATATATTAAGGATCATGCCGTTCTTGGTAAAGAAGCCATGGGCATCATCCTAGAAAATTACCATCAGTATTATGTAAAATAATTTCGATCTTATTGCTTTACTTACCCCGACATCTGTGTAGAAAGCCCAAAGGATACTCAGCGCTAAAGGAAGAAGTAGCATCCGAAGGAATAGTGTCTTCATTCCCACGAGGCCGCAAGAGAAAGTTGATGCCAGTAGTTTTCTGTAGAAGAAAATTGTTCAAGTTATTTAAGTTAAATTTAATCCGTAATGGTCAAAGTATTTACCAGCAATACTTACAAATACAGCATAACCCAAACTTTGAGCTCTCCGGGCTTTCCATAAGCCAGTGGCACCTTGCCAGATCCCATGTTATTCAGTGGGGCATCCGAAATGGGAGTTTCCCGGGAGAATCGCTCCACCAATGCCTCGATCTGCTGGCTCGACTCCAAGAACCGATCGCGACTACGACGATCCACGGTGGACAAGCAGAGATAGTACATCAGGGGGTTCTCCAGCTGGGGACAGGGAAAGCCAATGCCATGGAAGTACTCCAGCATGGCTCGAGTGCCTCCGGAGTAAACTACGCCACCCAGGCAGAGGAACAGGGCACGATCCAGGAATGGGAACACATCGGAGCGCGGCTTCTCCAGCGAAAGCAGGATTCCACATCCCGTCTTCTTGGCCGTGTTGGACAGAATGGATATCAACAGATAAGCGCTCAAGGGATCCAGACCATGAGTGGGCTCATCCAGCAGCAACATGACTAAAAGGAATATTAATTTTCTTATAAGTTCCTTGTATTGTGTGGAAAACTTACCAGGATCTCTGACCAATTGGATTCCAATGGCCAGGCGTCTCGCCTCGCTGATGTTTAGGTACTCCACTCTCTTGTGGGCCACTTGGGAAAGGGCCAAATCGGCCAGCACTTGTCGCACCTTGGAACTCTTCAGATAACCACTTAACTGCAATATGATATTGTTTTATACAACCAAACATCAAGGCTTTGATACGGATTTGTATTAAAAGTAATAGAAGTATGCCCTTATACGGTTTCAAGAGTGTGCATATTTGGTTGAGTAATCTTTTTGAAGAAGTCAAAAAGCAATTAAATTTTAACGTGAAGAATTGATTTATAGATTATTTATAGATTTTTTTAACATTCTCAGGGTAGATGATGATCGATGGAAATTACTTATAATATAAGTATTAGATGGCAATATAGTTAAAAAAAAGATAATGTAATACAAGTAATACTTAGAGCCTAGCTCCAAATTCCAAAACCTTTTCTTTGGTATCAAAACTATATTTATATATGTACTATATTGACTCACAATGGTTGGCGTATAGTGGAGAGTCTGGGCCACCGTGAGACCAGGAACAAAGGTGCAGGACTGGGTGACATATCCGCATCTCTGTTGAAACAATGCCTTGGAGAGTGGTGACCCATTGAGCAACACTTGACCACGAGTGGCTCCATCGGCGCGTCTTGAGATAACGTCCAGGAGGGCCCGTTTGCCACTCCCTGAGAATCATAAATATTATTATAGTTTTACTTATAAAATATACATTAATTCCACATACCCTTCGAGCCCAGAATGGCCATCACTTCGCCACTGTGCACGGTGAGATTGACGCCTTTGAGCACCAGGGCCGAGTTGCCGGCTCCATTGAAGCATCCACCACCATCCACCTGTTGGCAGAACCATAAAAAACAGAGAACGGAGGTTTTTGGGAGGGGGTTTTTCACGAACTGAGAGAGAGAGACCTTACCTCGGTGGTGTGGAAAATGTTATGTGCCTCTAGTACGTAGTCGCTGCCGATCATTTTCATACCCGCAACTGAGAGAATTGCTTTTGTTTGATTATACTTTTCGTGCTCTTCGGGCCTTGTACTCTGTTTGTGGTTTAAGAGTGGTTAAGGTAATAAGAGTTGATGTCCAGAGATGGGAGTGTAAAGAGGGTTTCATGCAGAGAAAAAATATAAACAGTAACATAAGTTATTTGGTAAGAACTGAAGTCATACTCCTAAAAAAGAAATTTGTTGTATAAATGTTAAGAATAATATTCTATACAACTGCTTATTTATTTATAATGTGTTTATAATAAAAAAAACTTTTGTATCATTGTTAGCCACTGCAAAAGAGTCCCTTTCCAGAGAGAGAGAAATAAATATAAGCAGACTTTATATAGAGAGAAAATGACAAAACCAAGCAACGGTATTTCTAAGACATGAAAACACTTTTGTAATTCGCATTTTAAGTTTTAATGCTTGCCCTAAAAACTGCTAATTTATTAAGCATTTTTAATATATAATATAATATAATATATTTTAATGTAAGATATTTTAAAGAACTTTTTTCTAACCTCCGTGAACACGTCCAAACCAACTGAGCGCGCTGTTCCAACTGAACTGAAACTGTTGCTCGACGGCCTAGGCCATTCCAATTGGCAACACTCTCTCCGCCTGGAAATCGCCGCTCTCCGGGCGAACACTTCCAGTCGAAGCGAGCGGGCTAAGATGGCGGCCGAGGCCAAGTTCAGATCAGTTCGCTGCGAGCCGAGCTCCGAGAGAGTTGCCTCCACCGATCCGCGGTCCGCGTCGATTGATTTTTTTCTGGCGGCGCCCCAAAGCAGAATTCCCAGCAAAAGTAAAACTAAAAAAAAACATTCAACGCTTATGGAAATCTAATTAAAATGTTTACGGCTTAACAGCACAAAATACAAATATATTTGTGCAAGGCGAATAATTTTAAAGGCCTTCGGGAAGTGCATGCAAATGTGGTTATTTGTTGACTCGCGGAATATCCAATAGATACCAAAAATAAAGTGGCAAAAAATACAAGTGACGTGTGTGCAGTGCGAGTGTGTGTCTATATGGTCTATATAAAATATGCAGACATCGGTGTAGCCAGCAGATCGACATTGTAATGTAAGTGTTGCAAATACAGCAAGAGCACAAACGTATCTAAGCCATGAATGAGTGTCGCCGTACGGCTAATTAGAGTCCGGCCAACTGGTATTTACTGTTAATTGTATTAAGGCAACGGCAGCCCAAGCGACCAGCACTTGCCACCTCGAAAACCGACGAGTATCCACCACGCTCCACGTTCTTCTCCTACAATACCTTCTGGTTTTCGTACTCCCCTGTTCTGCTCGCGCGGTCGTCACCAGCGCAGGTCAAAGATCCCGCGAGCGGGTTTTGTCTAGCAAATGTATCTTAGCCTCCACCATTTCCACACCGCCAGCACTTCTTGTCCGTCCGCTCGCTCTTCTGCGCCCTGCAGAACCAAAGCCAACTCAAAGCCAGAGTCAGAGCCAGAGCCAGCGTCGAAGCCAAAACCAGAACCCAAGTGCCAGCCAAAGTCGGAGTCGCACAAACAGCCAAGTGCCTGGTGCTCGGCTTGTCTTGTCTTTAATTTTTTCTGCAGCTCACTGCTCCGCTGCACAGAAAAAAACGGATTAATATTTAATAGAAATACGTAGAAAAATAACTTATTGCCTCTTTCAGTTTAATTCGATTTATGAATAAAATAAAGTCGAGATTAACCCTAAATTGTATAAGTTAGATTCCGTGAAGATCGAAATAAAAAAGCTTGCTTTTATTAATGAAAAAGTTATATAATGTTTGTAGTTCTTTCGTTGCCCCAGTATATATATATACTCGTGCAAAAAGATATTAGGTATATGGGTCGTAAAGCATTTGCTAATAGGAACAAAAATAAATATTTTTCATAACATAGTCTTCAAATTTGTTTTATTATTTTCATATTTTCATAAAAATTGATATCCTGGTATGTGGTCAAAAATACTTTCCGAAATCCTAAACTGATCATAGTTTTCTTTCTGTGTGCGAGTGTGTATCTCACAGATACGAGTTTCAGTTTGTTTGTTTGTTTGGCCGGTTGCCTTTGCCTTTGCCAAGTTGGGTTCTTGGCTCTCCGGGGATCGTTTGTTATTTGCTCTGCCCGCAGCTGCCAGCATCGTCTTGGTCTGGCCATTTCCTCGTAAAAACAGCATAAGCTTATGATAGAGAGCTATCGCCATTATTTGTTTTTATGTTTATGGTTTGACTATATAAATACACTTTTATATGCCCTTAGAGATGTTTTAATAGTTTATGGGCCTCTATTTTTGCAAATAAACAATAGCCCTTGTTTAATAATAGAGACGCAAGTCTTATTAGGAAGAGAACGTTGATTCCTCGTAATATTCATATTTTGGAGTAATATTCATATTTTGGCTATAAAAGTGGATTTGTGTCAATAAATAATATAACAAAATATCAAGCGAATTAAACTTAAAGTGTATAATGTCCCCCATTTGTATTCCTTCATGAATTGCCTTTGTATCGTTTTAATTTAATTTTTAATAAATCTTCACGTATTTCAAATATTTTTATTTAATATTAAACCAAATGTGAAAGCCATAACGGGTCTGTAAGAGACATTTCTCTGAGAAGAGATAAATATGTTATCCCTGAGTGTACTCTTCCTATATCAACTCATAAAGAATAATCGCCGTGCTAAGCAACTTTCACATTCATTTTGCAATTTCGATGCAGCTGCCAATCTGCGCTCACAATCACTTTCAAAATTTCGTGCCGCGAAACTTGATTTCCCATCGAAAATGAGCCGCGGGTTAATGCCGATTTGCTATCGGGGCTTTAGCACCGTTCTCAGGGCCCCGACTGCAGATCATTGTCAACTTAATGCCTCGGCCCTTTGCAATGCAAATTCCCAGCCTCCGTTTGGCTTCCATTTCACAAATTACTCGCACCTAATTAGCCAAGTCATGTTGGCCGGACCGTTAGAACGCTGTTAAAGCCATGGCCAAGCTCATTGAAAGAGCCCAAAATGATTTCTGGTTCTTCGCGCTGACTTGCTGTATTGTTTTTCTTGATTTTTTCCGAGATTGTTGTTGCTGCCGCTGTGGCGTAAATTAGTTAACAGTATTATTATCGCTGCTAACGGGTCCGATGATTTGTGGCCCCCAAAAAAAGTGCCACTAAACACCTAGAAAAAAATCTTTTTAGAAACGGGCCGACAGGCAGTGACAAGATCTCAGAGTGGTCGTAATTCAATTTCGACAATTTCAATTCCAGTCCAAAACCAAACAAATACAGAAAAAGGAAACAAATCAAAAGACTTAAGACAGCAACGCGGAGTCTAGACAAAAAGACCAAGGCGCGGCAAAGAGCCAGCTTAAGTTGAATTGATTGTCAGTTATGGCTTTGTGGTGAGTTCGGATCTGGAGTGGGGTGGTATCTGGTCTTTGTCTTGGGTCTAGGCGGGTTTTCGATTGGTTCTCTGTAGGTGTGGCTGCATCTAGTTGGCCAAAACTTGTTCTTGGTCCCTAGTCTCTTGCTTCCACAGCTTCAGTATTCAATGTATATGCTTTCAATTGAACTTAGTCGCTGGCTATTCCGAGACGGATGAATCATTGCATTTAATGATCATGGGATGGGTGAAGTCAGCGGCTGGCCAACGGAATGATGAGACCCTTGGCCGATGGCAAAGTGAAAACTTAACGAGCAGGAAATGCAAATTCGAAATTCCCCACTTGCGCAGGCAATCTCTCCCACTGCGGGGCCATTAAAAGCTGCGACCATGAAAATTGTGGGCATTGATAGATACGCTACGGGGCCACATCGAGTTAATTTACTTTTTATTGTAATTAAATTAACACGGCAGAAGAAGAAGCCGCAGCAGAAGCAGAACAGCTGCATAATTAGGCGAAGAAAGTACATTTCAGCCGCCGCTGCTACACACACTTCGTGACTTTTATGGCCGTAAAAAAAGAACTTCACTTCATTTCACTCCAAGTTCACAGACGTGGCTCAGACATGAGTCTGACATAGAATCAGAATAGTCGGAGATGAACCTTGTTTGACATGGATACAACCAGAAGACGTGAGTCGAATAAATCGCTCGGCAAATCCATGTCACACACTTAGCCCGCACATTTTTCACCAAGAACCACGAACTAAAAGTAGGGAATGGGAATTTAAAAATATATATATTCTATATACATTATTTTTTTAAGGTACATAATTTTTGCGCGCTATTGTTTTAAGTCGTAGAGCATTTAGAACATTTTTCAAATCATAATTTTTATTTATTCTTGTAAAATGGTAAAATATAAAAAAAAATTATAAGACGACCTTAAAATTATAAAAATAGCTTTTCTTAGTCCTCTTGGGCTTTAATTCAATTTTCAAAATAGCATAACAAAGTATTTCGTAAAAGAATACTTTTGGATAAACTTATTTAATACACTAGTTAACAGAAAAGATTTGATTACCCTAGTGATTAAAGAACAGGTTTATCTTAACTCTCCGATCTTTTCAACCATAGGTGCTGACAAATATTCTTTTCCAAAAGTTACATTTATCAAAGCCCAGAGCGATTGGGCGTGTAATTTGCTTGCGATCCAAATGAAAGGCATACCATTTTTGTGGAGTGTGGGATTGGCGCCCAAGACCAGGTCTGTGTCTTTGGGTCTCTGGGTGTGTTTGGGAATTTGGCCAAATACGCTTGCCTGTCGCATTTTTATGCATGCAATGGCAACGCAGGGAAAATAGCCATTTTTCTGTTTTCGTTTGGTTTGTCATGGAATTTATGTCAATTTGCCCGGCGGCACACGTGTGTGTTTGCGTGGCGGTGGGGGCGATTGGGGAGCGGCGGGATCGGCTTTGGCATGCAAATTTTACCCACAATTGTTGGCCACTTTCACAAGTCTGTTGCAACACAGGAAAGTGTTTTGTTTCGTCTCCGTCTCGGGGATTTGTTTTGGTCTTGTGCACGGCGTTAATTGCCTGTAAAGATGCCCGAAACTGAGGCAAAGTTTCGTATTCCGTTTGGGCAATTAATAAAACTGACCTTGCCTGAGTTTTCTAACCGCAAAGCGAAAACTGAACGCCGAGCACTGGAAACCGAAAGCCGATCCGCCGAACTACGCTGAAATGAGACCACCACGGTGGTTTTGGCGGTGTTTCGACGGTGGTTTCGACGGTGGGGGCTATGCAGCCATGACGAATATTCGTTGACGGCATGACATTAGCTTGGCTTTTTGGGGTCACAGTCAGAGCGACGTCAGCGGAATTCTTGTGCTCGCATTTCTGCCAGCTCGGTTAACTCATTTCTGGTTGTGCCCCTACCACCTCGGATATTGCCCAATTTGATACCGATTTGCGGGCCAGATTCAATATCTACGTCGGGCAAATCGGGTCAGTTTGAATGGATTAGTCAGCATTTAATTAATCATTTCTCCCCCTAAGATCTCACAGCTTTTGTTGAAAATGTATGTGCCTTGCATTTGTGAAATGACTATTATTGACAGTTACTGCTGTAACAAATAACAATTTCTTGAAAAAAAGACAAATAGCTTAAAGCAGACGCCTTAAAAGCTGCCATTTCATAAATATTTATTAAAAATTAACGTCGACCTTGCTCGCTTAACAAATTCTTAACAAATTACCTAAATCGATCGCAGTGATTCCTAACAAAAAAATGTCATAAAAGATTCAAAACTTGCTCTTTTTTAAATATATTTGATTTCCAAAACCCATCCTAAGATACCACAAAAAGTTGTTACTTAACTTATTTCCAATAATACAATAATACAATAATACAAAAAATTGATTGTGTCCAGCCATATAATTATACTTTTTTTCTTGCCGTGCACCACTCATTCACCTGCTGGGCTTGGACCCAACTCTGCTCGTATTTTGTCGACGTTTATCCACTCATAATCAATTTACGCAGCCGAAACTTTCACAAGTCGTAAAGCTGTGCCAGCTTGAAGATTTCCTCGCTGCGTGCCTGTCTTTTTGACTGACTGTCGCTCATCCGCCGTGGAGGCCAGAGGTATATCGTTCCGAGGCGGAAAGCGTGAGCATCTATATCTATCGCACAACGTGGCCAGCAATTTGCATACTGGCACTTGCTGGCCAGCAACAACGATTCGGCACACAAAAAAACGTGCTAAAAATCAAACAAAAACCCGAACAAAAATCTCTGGAACCCGAGTGTTCAATTAACACACACACAAAGCATCTCGAATGCCTTTCCTCCGCAAGGCATTATCAACAAAAAATTTCATCTCGTCGGACCGGACGACTAGCAGGTTCAACAAACCGCTCTGTCGCCGGAATGGAGCGAGGAATGTTGGCCACGGGCTGGCAATCATTTAATTTGTTTATTATTAATTTGCATCTGGCAATGGCATTACTCAGCGCTCAAAATCGTCTCTCGTTTGCCGCCCCTTTTGCCGGTCCCGCCCCTTCGACTGCATATTTTTGCGGCTCCTGAGAAGGGTATTCCAACTTTGGCAATGCGAATGTGTCTAAATTTATCAGCATACGTGATCCCATTCAGGTTTTTGCCTGACACATTAGTGACTCTACATTTTGCGGTTTCTTCAAGAATTGTGTGTGTTTTATAGTGACTCACGGAGACATAAAATACTTATTTAAGGGGGAAAACATCTCATTTAATCAGGACTTCACATCTTTATTTCTCTTTGCTTCAATCTTTATGTTAACTACTCGAAACCAAAGTTATCAGCTTGGACATAACTTTCTTTATGCCCAAAAATTTATAAAAAAGTCTTATGGGTCAAAATAAATAGCAATTAAGTTATAGTTTGTTAGAGAACAGCATATATAACTCTTAGCTAACTATTTATTAAAATACATATTAACCAATTGGCTACACTTTCGGTGATGATTTTAAAGTAAATTAAGTTTCTTAATTATCAGAAATAAACTGTATATTTGATGAAGGTGTTTACAATTTGACCCACCACTTAAACATTTAAAATGAAAATTATCCACCTGTGAACAGCTTTCTAAAAATATTTGATTCAAAGAATTGAAAGTGAATTCTCCTATTTGACCTTATCTTATAGAAAATTATTTAAGCTTTTTTCTTCTCTTGTTTTAACAACTTTTCCCAGTTAATAAAGTCTTTATGGCTATAAGTGCATTCGAGCTTCGTTGTGTATGCAGTTTCCCATGTTTTATTAATCGCAAATTACAAAACTGCAACTGTGACCCACTTTTAAGCAGTCGCGAAATATTTCGTAGGCATTTATCATACGCCCCGTGTGCCACAGCAGCAGCAACAAATTATGCCACAAGAGTTTCACTTTCTCACTGGGCCAGCGATATCTTTGTCAGCGGATCTCATTGGACAGTGCTTTTCCCAGTCCGTAAGTTTGTCAGTTAGTCATTTGGTCACTTAGTCAGTTCGTCAACCTGTCAGTAGAAATCAGAGACCAGCTTTTGATTGGGAGGGAGGCTGACCTACCTGCCGTCTACCTGTCCAGGGAACGAGTTTTGGCCAGTGAAATAAAGAGCCCAGCAACCCAATTTAATTGCCTTCTGCGTGGGAATGGAAGTGGATGGCTGAACCGCAGGTCAGGGCTCGCTTGCAGCCCAATCACACATCTTTCGAGTGCCAGCCCACAAAACCAGTAAATATCGAGTCGAGAGAGAGCAACAAATTGCTATGGCCGGGCCCACTTGGAGCCACTTGGGCGCGCTCCATTAAATCATAAAATGTGCGCACAAGCCGGCGATCAGTGACCGAAAAACCGGAGTTGGAGACGGAGTCGTCGTGGTCACAGCTCGTGTCTAACTGCAGTTTTGCATCAATGGTCATGTGAGTGCAACAGCAACTCCTCCGGCAAACGGTTCTCGACTTGTCAACTGACGCATGGCTTCTCGGTTTCTTGGTTTCTTGGCCAACGGGAATGCAGAATACAGAATGCAGAATGACAGCAACGGGATACCGGCTGCATATGCAACATCTTGGCCAACTCAGCCGACGACGGCCTGCCAATTGGCCTAATCGGCCTGCTAAGCTATTGCCAATAACCGTTGGCCAATTACTTAGCGAGTTGTGATTTATTCACACCACCAGCAGCCGGCCTCGTTGACAGGCAAATATCCGCTAACTTCGGTCTTGGTTTCTGTCTTTGACCGATCATGCAAGGCTCGAATGACCCACTTGGCCATAAGCCATAAGCCAGTCAAGACTATGATATAATTCTGGCCAGGCTGCAGCTGTAACTGAATTTGCAGCGGAGCCTTGTCTGGATTTTGGCTACAGCTGCATCCAGCTTTTCATGTTGTCAGCTTGGATACTAAAAAGCCACAATCTGATAAATCAGTTAATGCTTGGTTAATGGATAGATAGCTGTAGAAGGCCACCCAAATGCTGGAGAATAACAATATGCAACTTATACAGGCGTTCATGGGAACTAAGCTTTGAGCTAGAAAAACGGATTAGATGTTTAAAGTATAACGAATACCAAGCTCACTAACAAATGTATCATTAATTTTAGAATATATAATAAATCATTTTTTCTGGAGGTTACAACTCTGATAAACTAAACCACATAATATATAATTTCGGTCATGTCCATTTAACTTTTAGTTAAATTCCAAAACGTGCTAATGTAGAAATGTAAGCTGTTGTTTATGATAATGAGGTGGTTAACAGCTCAGTAAGCTATCTTAAGTAATCAAGCACCAACGTACATATTCCACTGATTGTCAAAAAGTTTAGCGAAATTAGGCAAAAAACCTTCTGAAAACAATAAACTTTCAAAAATCTTGTGCCATTTAAGCAAACAATTGAATCAATTAGTTGTTTTTTTGTAACTATTCCATTTTCCAAGCCATACATCTAATGATTTTGTTTTTGATAGTTTAAAACGCAAGTGCGATACCATAGCTGACAACTAAAAGCCAATTTAATCATCTTTTCACTTTCGTCCACTAGCAGTAGCTGGTTTTTAAGTGCCCATCGCAATGTTTTTGCTTCACGCACTTGTGCGAACAATGGATAGATACAGATACGCGTACTGTGAGATACTTAGATATCGGCTGCGGCGTCAGCGGAGCATCGTGATCGCATAAATCAATGCCGCTGTCTTGGTCGCAGCCGTATCATTGCCCCCAATACCATTCATTCATTACTGGCAGCTCAACAAAGCGTCGCTTTAGATGCCGCACAAATCTTTCTTTTCGGCCCCTATACAGTCTGCCCAGTTTTCAGTATAGGTACACTCGAAAAAATGGGAAAGTCTTATAAAAAATAAGTTCTCAAACCAAATTAATGTAATGATCAATTTACATTTTTGCGACGGTTTTATTTTACTGTTAAAACAATTTTAAAGTATCGGACTATTTCGTTTTTTAGTAATAATAAAAAAGTCTTGTTTATTCTTTGATCGATTCTTTAAGTAATTTACTTCCTTTACAACTAAAAAGAGAATTGTAAATTAATTTTTAGTAATAGGAAGGCTCTTTTAAAATATTTATAAGTGCATATGGTAAGTGGCCGCTGGTTGGAGGTATCTCGGCATGGGTGATGGGATGCCCTATCTGGCTGTCTGAACTGTATCAGGCTTTCGCGGGTATTAAAGCCACCTTCCCTGACTTCCACTTTCACTCTGTGCCAAGTGCTGGCTAAAAGCCACCGGCAAAACGGTTACAGCCATGAAAAAAACAGAGGCACATAATTGTTGTGGGGAAAGAAATGATAATAGTAAACAAAAACACTGGCCAGACAAAAAATCGAGTAAAATGCGTTGAACTGCGAGGAAAATCCGTTTATGCGATTATGGCACAAGCGATTTTAATTAAAGCGAATTAAACACGCAATTAAAAGTGTTAATACACCGGCCGAGTTCCGTGGCAACAATGTTTAATATTAAATAGTAATCTGCAATGGCAGCTGGGCGAAAGCATTCGCGGTGGAATGCCGTAATCCCGGCACCGAGCTTTCTTCTTCTGGGCACCTCCCCCAATCCCAATTCCTTCACTTTCGGCGACTGACTGGCGGAGATTGCAATTACGAATATGTTTTGGAGTTGGAGTATCTTAAGCCGCTCACTTTCGCCGGGCATTTGGGCATCTGGCCCTCGTAGAACACTTGACTACGTAATCTTTGCGGCTGGGAAAACGGAAATCCGCACACCTTGCTGAACTGCATCCATTTGGAGTCCACAAAACCTTGCGGCAGCTGCATTAGTTTGCTTGCCTTTCGTTCGGTTGCATAATGCTGGCGAGCAAACAGCGGTTCATTTGCATGGATTTTGCTTTTTGGGGGCTGCATTGGCAATTAAAAACCCAGGGGCCGTGTCGAAATGAGCTGCACTTTGTTCTCCCGCTCGTCGTTTTGGATTTCCTCAAGATACAAAGATGGAAATCTGAAAGACAACACCCGATTAGGTATAATTGTCTTGCTGGTTGTTGTGCACTTACTCGGATTAAGATATATCATTTGCACAGCAACAAAAGAGCTCTAACAAAAAGGGTAATAAGGTTTACAAGACAAACTTCATTTATTTATAAAATGGTTATAATCATAATCAAAAAGTTTATTTAAGAACATAACTTGGCTTGTATTGGTTTTACATTAAACTTGTGATTAGCTTAGTTGTCTGTTAAAACTTTTCCTAAACCATACATAATATATACATTTGATATGGTTTAACCTGATGGTGATTATGGTAAGATTTACGGCCTTCTTAATTGCATATCAAATGAATAAACAAATCTAAGTATATATAAGTAATAAATGTTTGTTTCAAGCATTCAAACTTTTTTAAACATTGAATAGAATTTGGCTTGGGTTCATGGTTAGGGTGTCTCAAGTTCGCATATTACCCAATTCCGACACAATTTCCGCTTTTGTCTTGACAATGGCTGAGATGCGACTGCGACTACGACTCCGATTCCGAATCCAACTTCGACTTTAACTGACACTGCGTGTGGATGTGTGGGCATTGTCATTAGGCTAATTCCCGCCAATTATGAGTAATAATAGCGCAGCCATTCTCGCAGCATTCTTGACCCAGTTTGACTCGGAATTAGCTTAAGATTTTGGTCCGAGCTCGCTAACCCGCGCCGTCTTTCTTGCAGATCATGGAGCTGAGCAACTTTTCGAGCGGCAAGAAGATGTCACGCGAGGAGCGACGCTACTCGGTGCCCCACGGACCCAATACTCCGCTGCCGCCGGCGGCTTCCGAAGATCTGCACGCCTGGTCCATCTACAGGTGAGTGGCTTAGTGGGGGAACCCCAGCTCCAGATGCCAGACATGGGAGTGGTCAATGGGACGGATGGAGGTGGAGGAGCCACCGCCACTGGCCGCACCTGTCGATCGAAGTTTTGACGGTTGACTTAACCGCAGCCGGCGGAAGTTCAAATGCCATAAATGGTTAATTGAAGAGCCTCGGCCAAGCCCCCCAATCATGTCCACTTGACCGCAACTGCAACCGCCCAGTGCAACTCTCTATAACTTCTCTCTCCAAATTCAAATACCCCATCAATAGGCAAAACTTGAACTCAGACTTCACCGATTCGGCTCTGGGCTCGTCGGACAAATCACCGCTGCCATATGGAAACTTCCAGCTACGCGACACCACAGTTCAATCAATCTTAAATCATCCGCGCTACGGACCCAAGTGAGTAATCCCACCAATTATTTATATAAATAATTGTTAAGCATAATCAAGCGTTAATAATGCTAAATGATCTTAGCATTTTATAGTTTTTTTTCGACAAAAAAACGTATGGGCTAACAAAGTTAATAAACAAATTATTATACCCCCTGCAAGGGTATGAAAATATTATGTATCAATCCTTCAAAAGTCAACTAATTGTTATCATTATATTCCGCAATTTATATTTATACCTGTATTTTATGAATGTTACAGATCTCCATTGGGCTCAAACATGTACACATACTTGAAGTTCGGACTGCCGCGCGTCTTTCCGCCGAATGCCGGATCGCAGCGCTCGCATCGCCCTGGTCCGGTACCCGGTGGAGGGTCAGGTCCGGGTCACGGCGGCTCCAGTGCCCTCGGGGGAGTGCGAGGCCGGGTGAACCGCGCCTTCCGGGACAGCTCAGGGGCGCCGGCCGGAGCCGGGAGCAGTGGCTACGACAGCAGCGACAACGAGACGACCCGCAGCCGGGTGCCGCCCAATCTCCGGAAGTACCGCAGCGAGTCCGACTTCCGTGCCATCGGCGGCATGCCGCACTCGCGTCCGGAGTCGCGTGCCCAGATCGGAGGAGGAGGAGGCGGGGGCGTTCCGATGGCCGCGCTGCGCCAGGCCAACAGTCGGGCCAGCATTGCGGTGGGTCAGCACCACCACCACCAGATGCAGCAGCACCACCAGCAGTACATGGGCAATGGGAAGCACTACGGGCACAGGTCGCACAGCGAGGCGGATCTGCTGGGGGCGGGACTAAGCCAGGTGGATGGTGGGGGTGGCCTGGGCTATGACTACAACGAGGCGCGATTGTACGGGAGCTCCAGGCAGTATGGGAACGGAAGTGGTCACAACCCGGGCAGTCGGAAGCAGTCGGGAATGGGCCTGATCTACCCCAACATCCAGGTGCACTGCCTGGACGTGAATCCCTGCCTGCGCGGTGTGTCCATGCAGGCCAAGGCCGGGGATCTATTCGCCATCATGGCAACTTCGCAGCGGGAGGGCAGTGCTCTGGCGGAATGCCTTGCGGGATTGAGTGAACGTCTGGGCGGCGAGATCCTTATCAACGGGCAGCAGATGAGTCGCCGCGGCCTGAGGGAGCTCTGCAGCTATGTGCCGGCCTTGGAGGTCTCCTCCCTGGATCCCCGGATGAGTGTCCAGTGCACCCTGAACTTCCACGCCGCGTTGCGGGGTCCTCTGGATCGCAGCGATCTGGAGGAGCGCATGGATGTGCTTATAGAGGATCTGGGCCTGAATACAGTGCGTGCCTCCAATGTGTCCACTCTGACCCACTCGGAGAAGCAGCGCTTGAGCGTGGCCTGCCAGCTGTTGGCGCAATCCTCGCTGCTAATCCTGGATCAGGTGACCAGCAACATGGACATCTTCGACACCTTCTTTTTGGTTGAGTACCTGCGTCAGTGGTGCAGCGGTGGTCGCATTGTCATTATGACGCTCCAGCCGCCCACCTTCGAGATCCTGTCCATGTGTTCCGGCGTGCTGCTGCTCTCTGGCGGAAGGACGGTCTTTTCCGGCAGTCGAGCTGATCTGCCGCGACACATGGGCGAGCTGGGCTATCCGTGCCCGCCCTTCAAGAACCCAGCGGACTACTACTGTAAGTTCTGCAGATGAATGGTGATGATAGTGCCTAATAACTTGTGTTCTTGTAGTGGATCTGGTCACCCTGGATGACCTTTCGGCGGCCGCCATGCTGGAGTCCTCGGCCCGTATTGAATCGTTGGCCAACGCCTGGGATCAGATCAACTCCGAGCCCCCACTGGCTGCTCCGCCTGCCTCGCTACCCAATTTCACCCTGAAGGCCGGCTTCTTTGGCCAGATCAGCGCTCTGATCAAACGATTTGCCGGCTACAAGCAGCCGGGATCGCTGCTCACCTGGATCAGCAAGCTCATCGCGGCCGCCGTGCTGTCCCTCTGCATCGGCTGCATCTTCTGGGATGTGCCCGCCTCCGATCCGCAGCTGAGCTACCACGACAGGCTGGGCTACCATCACTGCGTCATGGTGCTCGTGTACTGGCCACTGGTCATGCTCACCATCCGAGACACGCAGGAGGATCGGCGCCATGCGGAGAGGGACATCCGCCTGGGACTGTACACCCGGAGTCTCTACATCATTGTGCAGGTTAGGGTTTTATACATAGTCTAAGATAGCATTAGAGTGGTAAAAACTAAATTTAAATATACAATCTTACAGAGTCTTCTGGGGCTGTTCCCCAGCCTTTGCATCTGGTTGGCCTATTTATTGCCGGCCCACAGCATGGCAGGACTTTACACCTACTCCAACAGCAGCGATACGGGCATATACCTGTACATGGGTTAGTTACCTCGGCAGCTAGTGATTCCTTCATCCTGCTTACTAATCCTTTGATCCGCAGGCTACATGCTCCTCTACTTGACGCTCATCCAGACACTGGCTCTGTTCTGTGCCCATCTGCTGCCCTGCAAGGTCTCGGCGAGCATTGTTAATGGGCTGGTCAGCTTGGCTATGGCGGCGGTGGGAGGTTATCTGGTGCACCCCCAAAACCTGGCCCAGTTTTGGTCTTGGCTGCAGTTCGTCTCCCCGGAACGATGGCTTCTGCCTGTCCTGGTGCAGGACGAGTACAGTGCCGAGACGTTGTCCAACTCCGCCGGACTGCAGCTGTGCCGCAACAAGCAGGTGGGTGTCACGAGATCCCTGGGATTAAATATTACTAATGGGCAATTCGTTAACTAATATTATTACCGAAACAACAGGTGCAGCACCAGGAGATTATTGTGCAGCAGCCCTGCCCGCCGCCCAACGGCACCCAAGTGCTAGTCGACTTCGAGCTGCTGCCCCAGCAGCACGTGCTGGATCCCACTGCCAGCTATGACCAGACCACCTCGGTAGCACTGGTCCTGGCCTCGGTGCTCGTCTTCTTCGTCACCTTCGTCGTCTTTTTGTGCAATTGTCGCCGCGCCTGTCGGAGGCAGCGCAGCCGATAGGCTGAATCCGCGACTTGGAGCTGGCCAGGATCTGTAACTCGGATGTCCGATGGCCTATGCTCCCGAACTGTACATTATATAGAAACTAATTCTTGAAATAAATAGTGTTTAGTCGATGCAGTGTTCGTTTAACTAACTAAAGGCAAGTCATTTTTATTGTGCTTGGAATGAATAAAGGGCAGTTTCTTGGGGTTTGTTTAACAACGTTTTGTATATCTATAAAATTTCTTAAGGCACTAAATAGGTTATCAAAAATAGTTTGTATAAAAAAACAAATTTTGCGTTTGATGGTCTTTTTTAGATGTCTAAAAGTCCATTGATTGGCTCATATAATATTCGAAATATATATTCGACTTCTGAGCAGATTTAAAATTTTATGGAATCCAAAAGCTTGATAAAGCAATTAGTATTTAATGGTGGAACAATCGTAGATTAGTGTGGGCCATGATGATGCCATGCTCATCGCAGGCGGCGACGACTCCAGCATCGTTGGTGGAGCCAGCAGGACTGGCAATGTAGGAGACACCACTCTGGAATGAAGGAATTAGAATTGCTAAAAGAAAGCACCATTCAACGAACTAACCAGGCTAGCGCGATCGATATTGTCACGGAAGGGGAAGAAGGCATCCGATCCCAGGGCCACTCCACTAAGCTCTTTCAGCCACTCCACCTTCTGCTCGGTGGTCAGTTGAGCCGGAGCCTTATCAAACCTACACAATGTTATAGATTGTGATTAATGACCAAAAGTGTATTATATATTTCTTCCACTTACATTCCCTCGAATTGCGATAGAGGCATATCCTTGCCAACGGTTCCATTTACATAATTATCAATCGCATTGGAGATCTCAGCCCGCTTAACACCCGCCTTGAATTTCATGCCGGCCACGCTGGGATGCTGACGGAGCCACCAGTTGTCTGCCTTCTCGCCCGCGAGGCGGGTGCAGTGAATTCTCGACTGCTGGCCGGCTCCGATGCCCACAACTTGGCCATCACGGGCATAACATACCGAGTTGCTCTGAGTGTACTTGAGGGCTATAGTGGCCACAATCAGATCCCGCACAGCCGCCTCCGGCAGAGGACCAAGCTTGGTTACCACATTGGCAAAGAGCGAGGCGCCAATAACGGCATCGTTGCGCTTCTGCTCCAGCGTCAGGCCAAAAATTGTCTTGCGCTCCACCGAAGTGGGCTCATAGTTGGGGTCCATCTAAAATATAAAAATTAAATATCTAAAATGCCACCCTATTTTAAATCATCAGTTTTACCTGCAAGATGCAGTATCCGCCGTTCTTCTTTTTCTTCAAGATCTCCAAAGCTTCTGCCGTGTAGCCTGCGGCAATGATACCATCGGACACCTCGCGGGAGATGATCCTGGCGGTGACCACATCGCACACATCGGACAAGGCCACAAAGTCGCCGAAGGAGCTCATGCGGTCGGCTCCACGGGCACGGGCGTAGGCCGTAGCCAGGGGCGTCAGTTGCTCGAACAAGTCATCCACCATGCAAAGCTTGGCCTGGGCGGGATTCAGAGGAACTCCTACAGCCGCTCCCGCAGGGGACACGTGCTTGAAGCTGGTGGCTGCCGGTAAATTCAACGCTTGCTTAAGTTCCCGGACCAACTGCCAGCCATTAAGGGCATCGCACAGATTGATAAATCCTGGAGAAGCATTAAGCACGGTAAGTGGCAACTTGGCCAGCTGTGTGTACAGCTGTGCTGGCTTCTGGTGGGGATTCATTCCATAGCGCAGGGGTAACTGGGACACCCCAGATCCGTACTGCCTCCGGAAATAGTCCGAGATGCCATCGTCGTAGCTGGCCGTGTGGGTGAATGCCTTGAGGGCCAGGGCTTGCCGCGTATCCAGAGTGGTGTCACCCGAAGCCTTTAGCTCGGCCAGCACCCGGTCGTAGTCCACCGCCTCGCAGACGACCGTGACTCGTTGGTGGTTCTTGGCCGCCGCCCGAAGCAGGGTCACGCCACCAATATCGATGTTCTCCACAGCATCTGCCAGCGTCACATCCGGTTTGGCTATGGTGCTAGCGAAGGGATACAGATTGCAGACCACCAGCTGGACGAGATCGTAGCCCTGTTTGCGCATGTCAGCCAGATCAGAGTCGCTGGTGCGGGACAGTATTCCAGCGTGAACGGCCGGATGCAGCGTCTTCACACGTCCACCCAGCATTTCCGGGGCCCCGGTAATCTCAGAGACGTCCTTCACCTTCAGGCCAGATCCTCGCAGGGCTGTTGCAGTGCCTCCACTGGCCACTAGGTCAAAGCCCAGGGCCACCAGACTCTTGCCCAGTTCGAGCAGTCCCGTCTTGTCCGACACACTGAGAAGAGCTGAGGGATATAAGGTATTGTTAATGATTACCTATTAACAAAGGATCCTGGAAGACTTACCAATCTTGTTGGAGCTCATGGTTGATCTGATATTTCGACTGGCTGCGTCTGAACCGCTGGGCAACTGAAATGCAAATGAAAAACGAGAACAGTCAGTAGGCGAATCGCGAATGTGGGCTGGTGGCTTGGTGCACAAACATGTTTACGCGTTTTCGCTTTTCTGGCTAGGCAACGACCTCCCCTGCGGTCTACGGTCCCCATTAGCGAGGTGTAGGGTTATCAGATACTCCTCAAACCGCTTGCATCAGCAGCCGATCGGAGGGATCGGTATACAAAACAACAACAAATGACTCAAGTTTACGTAGGTTCATTTATTGCCAAGCCGTGTCTGGTTTTACATTGCCTTATCAGTATCTTTGACTTGACTGGCTGACAGCTGAGCCTCCCCCTTCTCCTTCTCTTTCTCATCTGCCCTCTGCTTCTTTGCTAGAAGTTGATCTGTGGATAGCTTAAAACCCTGCTTCCTCTCCCTCTTGCGCTGCCCCTCCTTTCTGCGTTTGTGCTTGTTGGACTTGAGGTGCAATCCCCATTGATATTCTCCAATAAAGTGCCTCTCACAAGTGGCGCAAAAGTGGCTGGTCTCCTCATCCAAATCTGCTCCTGGATGCTCTTTCTTTTCCATTGGCTTTATCTCGCATTCCATATCCTTGCGATAGCTCTCAATTATAGTCTCTGCCCGGTGATAAACTGCCTCCGGCCAGGCAGCAACATCACTGGTGTCCAGTTCGTAGAGATCCGGCACTTGGCGATCCTTGCTGGCCAGGAATCGATTGTTGATCCATTTCAGCTGCTTTTTGGAGTAACGACGGGTGACCAACTTCAGTTCCTCGCAGCAACTACGCAGTATATCCAAGCCATCTGGAAGACCCTCTTCCTGCAGATCTTTCTGACTTGGCAGCTTATAGCTATGATTCCGGAGGTACTCCTCTATTTTTTCATCTGCATTTTGGTCATGTTTGAGCAGGTAGGGTACAAACTCCTTGTAGCCAATGGTCTGCAGGACGCCCGAGGTGTAGGCCTGAACAGTTGTAGTCTGGTGGGCATTATGAAACTCTCGCAGTTCGCGGAGGAGTCCTTGGGCCAGCATTCCATCCACCCGGTTATCCAAACGTACATTTAGCACCTCCTGCTGGCACCGCAGCCACAGAAGTACGATATGTGGATAACGTAGGGGTCCTCCTAGACGGTTTCCTCCAGGCTGGGCTCGCTGTTCCGCCAACTTCTTGGTTAGGGTTTGCCCTGTTTCTTGATAGACTTCGATGGCCCTGAGGATCTTACGCCGATTGTTGGGGTGAATACGGTTGGCACTACCCGCGTCGATCTGGGCCAGGTAATGATGTAAGTCCGTAGTGGACATGGCATCCAGATCCTCCTGTTTTCGATGCTCCTTAAGTGGGGTTCCCTCTGTCTGCTTGTCCTCCGAGTCCACCAGGACATCCCAAAGCAGAGATTCTATGTAGTAATTGGTGCCGCCCACTATAATTGCAGGAGTGTCCTTTGAGAGAAGGCGTTCCACGATTGGCAGTGCGGCGTTGCGAAAGTGGGTGACAGTAAAGGGTTCCGCCGGTGTGGCCACGTCGAGCAGGTGGTGTCGTGCTCGGGACTGCTCCTCCTTGGTGGCCTTGGCGGTGGCGACGTCTAGGTGAGTGTACACCTGCATGGAATCCGCGCTTATTATCTCGCCTCCGAAGCGTTCGGCCAGCTCCAAAGAAAGCTTCGTCTTGCCAGTGCCCGTGGAGCCCAGGATCACAATCAGCGGCACTTTGCGGATCATCTTGACTTAATTAAAACCAATTTGAGTCAATTAAAGTAAACAAAACCTGCACGTTTTAGAGCACGTGTACTCCTCTGAAAACAAGTCACCTGTTGGCGCCAAATAGGTGGCAAGTAGCTTTTAAAGGTTTTCAGTACTTTTTCCCTTCTGCCTTAATATTAATGAATTATTCCTATTAAATTGGTTTAATTGAGCCCACACCTAGTTGTTTAAACTTACAAATCGCGAAATAAAAATAATAATTAAACGGCGGAAGTGTGACCACACCGGATTCTGTCGTGGACTGTAGGAGTTGAGTTAGGAACCAATGTTGCCTTCTAAAATTCAGCAAGGGCGCGAATCTTAAACTAATGTTATGATAATAATAAAAGTATTTATGATAATTTTTTTGTTTAGTATTATAATCCACTTTATTTAATATTTGCAATACCAAGCCAATATAAATGTTTATGTTTGTACAATTGGTTTAGGAAGTTAGAGTAACGAAGAACAATATGAGATAAATGACAATTGATTTTATAGTACATTCAGTTTACAGTTTTTATGCTTAGTAAGGAAAAAGCAATATTAGTAACGAAAAAGCAATACATATACAATATGAGAAAAATGACAAATGATTTTAGAGACATACAGCCTACACTTTTTATGCTTAGTAAAAACATGTAATTTTTTACAAGCGCTGAGTTTTTAGCAAGTTTGTAGTATCATTTATTAAATGAATAGTCTGATTTTAATTGTTTGAAAATATGAAAGCTTTAAAAATACACATATAATGACAAATAAAATATATATAATATACATAACCAAAGTAAAAGTTTTTATATTAAGATTTTATTTTAAAATAGTGAAAACAACCGTGGCTTCGATTATTTTGATAATATGTTTATTATTAATTTTTATTGTACATATTTTTTTGACAATAATGTATCGCTGCAATGATTCCACAAAATTTAGCCCATCTCTATTCACCAGTCCCATCTCCAAATCCTTCGGTTAGGTGTGACCAAAGCACCGTGCCAGGTCAATCTTGCACGGGCACGTAGTATCGTATATCTTTCGTGCATTATTTTAATTTACCTGCAGTTCCGTTCCGAATAACACAATTGGATCAATCAATCGGTTTGATATTAAACACTTGCTGGCACAGCACAACGAGGAGCGGACTACAACCCAGGTGCTCTGCTTGCCTTCGATTAGCCGCAAGGTGCGACTTTCACTTTTTACAATTCGCACAAGAAAAACAACAACGATAGCGACAGCAACAACAAAAGCAGCTGCAAAAGCAACAAAAAAAGAGTCGACGAAGAGCGATGAATGTGGAAAGTACCAGAGCGGACAACATCAGGCCACAGAGTGCATCGAGAATTGTTTAAAATCGCTGGATTGCACGGCAAATGCCAAGCAAAATAACAATAACAAACCAGCACAACGGGCCGCCTGTGTGTGTGCGTGAGCGGTAGTGTGTGTTTTCCGTTCCAGCGAGGGTGCGAGTGTGTGTGTGAGTACATTGAGTACTTTTTTGGCCCCAAAACTTTGTGTGTGTACGTGGTTTGGATTGGATTCGCCACCGAATTGGGTCAGCTCAAGAAAATCCACCATGGAGAGCAGGACCCAAGTGAATCAACCGAACCAGCAGCAGCAGCGGAATCGCCTGCCCTCCTCGCCGAGTCCACCGTTGAGTGTAAATCTCAGCGGCGGCCCGAATGCGAACACCACCCTGATGGGCCTGGAGCAGGATGCAGTGGCTCCATCGCAACTAGGCAGAAATAATAACAATGGAGGAGGCGGACACCATCGCAGCCACAGCATCACCAATGCGGCGGCCACGTCCTTTGTGAATCTCCTGGACGGATTTACGGCACGCGTTTCTACGGCAGTTAGCGTCGCAGGTGGCACAAGTGCCTCCAACATGCTGATGGATCGTAGCAGCCAAAGCGCCGCCAGCACGCCAGGATCGACGCACTCAATAGCCAGCCTGACTAGCATGGGCTCTCTAGGCACTACTGCCAATGCCCTGTACTCCTCCATCGGCAGTGCTCTCAACTCCATCACCTCACCCATTCAAGCATTAGCGGGGGCGGCCACGGCCACAACTACCGAGGTGGTGGTAGCGGCCGCTTCTGTGATTACTAACCACCTCAGCTCACCGACAAGTGGCACTCCGCCTCATGGATTAGATCCAGACGAGGGCGACGATGAGTGCGACGATTGCGAGGAGGATGAGGACGATCCGGTGGACAACGATGGACACATTGCCGCGCCCACGCCCAACAAGAGCTGGGCCGAGAACAAGCTGGTTGTGCAAGAGATGCGCAAGAAGATGTGCAACCTTTCCTCCATGGTGCCCACCAACGTGCAGTTTCGCCACCTGTCTGATGGCCGTGCCAGGTGCTACTTCTTGGGCACTCCCCCACAAAGCTGGGAGACCACGCTGCTCTTTTCGGACATCAACCTGCTGCAGTCGGAGGAGCAACAGCTGTTGGTGCAGCGCCTAGAGGCGAGTGAGTCTGGTGTCAGTAGTCCCACTCTTACGGCGGGATCCCCCACGAGCAGCAGCCAGCAGACAGCCTTCCTTTACAATTCTCTGCTGAGGCCTAGGTGAGTTAATAGTCTCTATTATCTACTCCCAGAACTAATGGAATCTTTTCCCACACTTACAGACTTCCATGGAGTCCCTTGTTGCAACAGCCCATACAGAGCAGTGGAGGGAGCGGAGGCAGTGGATCGGCCAGTCCTTATGCCCGGGAGTTCCAGCTGCTACAGGAGCGCAAGCGCCTCTCCACCTGGGGCATCACCTGCTACGAGTTGCACAAGCCCTCTGGCAAGCTGGTCTTTCCCTGCTTTAACGACCTGTACCAATGTCTGGACACAGGATACAATGTGAGCATAACAGGGTTTCCATAAGGCTGAATAGTGCTGTCCTATAAAGATAATTGCAATCAAAATGAAAGGCAATCATAAGAAAGATGAATTTTACTGTTTGAAAATCTTTTGGTTTCTGAACATAATTGTAATATAATTTATGTTTATATTTTTCACCGACAGTCTGGACTGCTGTTTCCCACGCAGCTACGCACCTGCCCGCAATGGACGGCTCTCGACCCGCAGATTTGTCCGCAGAACTCCGACATGATAGCCTACATCAGCGACTGCGACCTGTTCGTCACTCACACGCTGAGTGGGCACGAAAAGCGGCTCACTTACACGTCCAGCGGACGGCACTCTTATGTAGACGATGCGTTGAGTGCCGGTGTTCCCTCATACGTGATGCAGGAGGAGTTCAGCCGCTACCAGGGCTTTTGGTGGCAGCCACATTCCAATGACGGCATCTACCGCATTGTCTACGAAGAGGTGGATGAATCGGAGGTATCTGTGTACACTTTTCCCTCATCGACGGCCGTGCACGGCAGGGTGGACGAGTACCGCTTCCCGCGCACCGGCAGCACTAATGCCAAGTCCAAGCTCAAGCTCGTCCAGTTCGTACTGAACGAGGCACTGCAAGTCAGCGAAATCGCGATCAAGGATCTGCCCTACTCCCTGCTGGCGGTCTTCAGCTGGTTGGAATACATTGTACGTGTCGGTTGGACACCGGATGCCAAATAGTGAGTACATCTTAAAGTTGACGACTGGATTTCAGTAGTTAATTGAAAACCATATCTAAAAAAGTTGAAAGTAGTTTTTGCATACATATTTAAATGTTTGCATTAAGAAAGTTATTTTTCCTAACCAGCGTATGGGTACAGGGCCTGGATCGGAAGCAGCAGCGTCTGGATGTAATCCTTATACCGCTGGATAACTTCTGCGAGTCCTACAGCAGTCAGGTGTCCACGCCGACCGACTCCATAGGCGACCACAGCTGGCGCAGTCTATATAGTCGCACAATAACACCACTACAGGTTATATACACGGAACGCTCTGAGAGCTGGATCAACGTTCACGATATGCTTCATTTCCTGGAGTTGACGGACACGACCGTAACCTTTCTGTGGGCGTCGGAAGAGACAGGTTTCCGTCACCTTTATTTGGTCACCGCCAGCCTGTTGTTAATCCAAGCAAATGGTCAAGCGGACGCGGGATCAGGAGCCGCCCAGCCTAGTTTCGTGGAACAATCGGCGCTGCAACCAAGGATCCTCAATAAGGTGGCCCTAACATGCGGAGAGTGGGAGGTATTGGCCAGGAATCTTTGGGTAGATAAGGTCAACAACCTGGTGTATTTTGTTGGACTGCGCGATACGCCGCTGGAGAAACACCTCTACGTTGTCAGTCTGGAGCGGCCCGAGCAAATCCGCCTTCTTACGGAGCCAGGATACTCTTACCTCGTGGAGTTCGATGATGTACGTAAAAACACAGTCGAAATCTAAACTAAAATTGGTATTACTCAAGAAGTTTGAATGAACGAAACAAATGAAGTAAGAATAGTCTTTCTTACATCCCTTAGTTATCTGTTAAAATTATAAAATATTAAACTTATTGTAAATGACTCGCATAAGTATGCTATATTATTTGTTAGACTTGCAAATTGTTTTTAACCATATGTTTCCTTTTCCTATTTTCCGCAGCAATGCCAGTTGATGCTGCTGGTTTACTGCAACATCCAGCGGCTGCCCAGTTGCAAGGTGATGCGCGTTAATCAGACGTGCCAGAACGGCGGAGTCAATGGCATTCAAATATCCTTAGTGGGATATCTTCACGAGGGCGGAAAACCAGAGCCGCAGTACTGCCCACAAATCTTCCGCCCGCAGCTCCCGTCGGGCGATATCGTTTACGCCATGGTATTCAAGCCGCACAATTTTGAGCTGGGTGTTAAGTATCCCACGGTGCTAAATGTTTACGGAGGACCGGAGGTGCAGACCGTAAACAACACATTCAAGGTGGGTAGACAAGCTTTTAAATAAAATCAATTATTCTGAGGCTAACCACTTATTTGTATATATATAATTTCTTAGGGAAAACATCAACTGAGGATGCATATGCTGGCCGCCCAGGGATACTGCGTTATCTGCATTGACTCGCGAGGATCGCGGCATCGGGGCAAGCGGTTCGAGAGCCACATTCGCGGTCGGATGGGCCAGGTGGAGCTGACTGACCAGGTGGACGCTTTGCGTATCTTGGCTGACCAACTGGGCTACATTGACATGGATCGCGTGGCCATTCACGGATGGTCTTACGGTAAGTTGGGTAGCTCTCTTGGTTATTATCCTAAAGTAAACACTTTATATGGTATAATTTGAATAATGGTTTTTATGATTTTTAATAACTATCGTGCAGGCGGCTATCTAAGCCTAATGGGTCTGGTTCAGTACCCGAAAATATTCAAAGTGGCCATAGCCGGAGCGCCAGTCACCAACTGGGAGTATTACGACACGGGCTACACGGAGCGTTACATGGATCTGCCGCAGAACAACGAGGCCGGCTACTCGGCCGGATCGGTGCTCGAATACGTCAACTCCTTTCCCGAAGAGTGAGTACTGAGTCGGATTTTATATTGGTTTGACCTTATCTTTATACCTCTGCCACCCAGGGACAAGCGCCTGCTGCTCATTCACGGCCTGATCGACGAGAACGTGCATTTCTGCCACACTTCCCGACTGATCAGTGCCCTGAACAAGGCCAACAAGCCGTACGAGGTGCATCTGTTCCCCGAGGAGCGGCATTCGTTGCGTAATCTGGAATCGAATAAAAATTACGAAACCAAATTACTGTCATTCTTGCAAAACTTATGAGATTTGTAAATGTCGACGGCCGAATCAAGATCGCTTGCTAAGGCAACACAATTAGCCCCGCCCCACGCCCCTTTGCAATATTTTTTTACATCATTGTCTTTGTTTTTATTTAACTTTTTGTTGTTCGAAAACTTGTTTTTATTAGATAAAGAAAATGAGAGCAAAAGAAATTTGTATCATATGTTTAGCATACTTAATTTATAAACATACGCAGTTGTAAGTATAATGGAAGGATGAATGAATGAACGTTTTTCCATCACCCTGCCCCCTATATAGACTCTCCAGACCAAGCATCTTATTGTAATTAATTTATACTTTATACTCTCTCCTACAAATCATACTCTTAATTATCTTGTAATTGTGTTTTATTTGCGCAAATGTATATTTCTCCTATCTATAAATATAAGTTGAGTTTTAGTGCGTCTGTACGAGTATGTGTGATTGTCTGCGTAAGCGTTCCCCCAAAAATTAAAAAAACCTTAAACTTGTCATGCCTTTGGGGCAGGCCATCAATTACTGTTAGTTCTACGCATGCCTATAAAGATATATCTCTTCGATAAACCATTAGCAAGACATATACATACATATACTTGAATGAGTTTTTAGAAAACCACGTTTGGCTGAATAAACAAAAACTGAATAAAATTTAATATTAATTATGCCTATATATAAATATTAGTTTTACAACTGACATGCAAAAGTATATATATATATTTTGTTTAAAAATTAAATAAACAGTTGTGTCTAAAATCTGGTGCATTTTCCAGTGCTCCTGAGACTGAGAGCCTAACTCCTAAGAGGTTAAGTTGGTATATAAAGGGGTAAAAGAGGGTAAGGGAGTCTAAAATTGACAAAACTCAGCTATTAATTAATTTGAATATTTATTATAATTTTCTCTACTTCAGCAGCGACTCCATGAGTCCCGATAACAATTTGGCCACATTCGCCCTTCAAAATCCACATTCAACTAAATTTAATACACCAGGCTAACAGAAACCTCCAGCAGCTGGAATATGATAAGTTAAACGACGTTTGCTTAGAGATGTAAGCGTGATTCCCTTTTCCCGCTCGCCCCATACAAGTATAACGGAGATTCGTGCCTGTCGTGCTAAATCCGTGACACGTACAAAGAAACAAACAATTTCCCCTTCTCTAGCTTAAGCTTCGTTTCAAACTAACGGGAGCCTTCCAGAGAGCTGGATTCCTATTGGTTGACCAATGGGAGTCCGTGGTGTGGCGGCCATTATGAAAAGAACAGTTAATCGGTGGACATTCGCTCAGATTTCGAGTCACTTGTTGAGCTTTCTGTTCGCCTGGTACTTCAAAATCAGGAATTGCCAGTTTGCTTGGGAAAAATAGGATTTTGTCGGTCCAATTTGACGAGCAACAGCAGATTTTTCGATTTCAAACACCAGGCAAACATAAACTTTAGTTGGTGACCTGATTTCAGATTTTTGCGTTCAGCAGGGGCGTAGTCAGAATTTTTTTAATGGGGCCTAAAATTGCTATTTGGGGTCTTTTGGCCTCCAAACCCCTGCTTAGCCTGACTACGCCTTTGTGTGCTTGAACAAGACTAACGGTTCTTCTCAATATTCTACAAGCTGGCTTTCTATTGGTCGACCTATAGGAATCCTTCGTGTGGCAGCCATTATTAAGAGAACACTGGCGGCCATTTTGAAAAGAACAGTTGATCGGTGGACATTCGCTCTGATTTTTAGTTTCTTGTCGAGCTTTCTGTTCGCCTGGTACTTCAAAAACAGGAAAAATAAGATTTTGATGGAAAAAATGTTTATTTTTGGCCAATATACCGAAAAAGTCTTCTTCTTTTTTAAAAATGGATCCGGAGGATCCGGAAAAATTAAAATAAGATTTTGATGGAATAAATTTAATTCGTTATAAAATTTGTGTTGGCCAATAAAAAAATTCATTTTGGTCGATTTTTCGCAAAAATTAATGAACTAACCCCTAAAAAAAAAGAAAAAAACCGGAGGAACCAAAAAAAATCTTCTTCTTTTATCAAAACCATGGGAAATAATGGTCGCTGATGAAAGCCATACCCGTTGAATTCGTTATAAAATTTGATTGGCATTCACGGCTAAAAAATTCAATTTTTCATTTTTCGCAAAAAGGTATTTTGAAAATGGCAAAACCGGAGGATTTGGAAAATCAACTTTTTGGTTTTTGATCAAACCACGATGGAAAGCCATACCACGTTGAATTCGTTATAAAATTTCCGATCGATTGGCATTCACAGCTAAAAAAATTCATTTTGTTCGATTTTTCGCCAAAAAAGATGAGCTAACCCCTTATGAAAAATGGCAAAATCCGGAGGATCCGGAAAAATCAACTTTTCTTGCGGTTTTTTGATCAAAACCAAGGAAAATAATGGTCGCACGATGGAAAGCCATACCACGTTGAATTCGTTATAAAATTTCCAATCGATTGGTATTCACAGCTAAAAAATTTCATTCTGGTCGATTTTCCGCCAAAAAAAATGAACTAACCCTTATGAAAAATGGCAAAATCCGGAGGATCCGGAAAACTCAACTTTTATTGCGGTTTTTTGATCAAAACCATTTGAAATAATGGTTGCACGATGGAATGCCATACCACGTTGAATTCGTTATAAAATTTCCAATCGATTGGCATTCACAGCTAAGAAATTTCATTTTGGTCGATTTTTCGCTAAAAATTATAAACTAACCCCTTATGAAAAATGCAAAATACGGAAGATCTGGAAAAATCAATTTTTCTTGCGGTTATTTGATCAAAACCATGGGAAATAATGGTCACACGATGGAATGCCATACCACGTTGAATTCGTTATAAAATTTCCAATCGAAAAAAATTCCAAAAATGATGAAGTAACCCCTTATGAAAAATGGCAAACTCCGGAGGATCCGTAAAAATCAACGTTTATTTTGGTTTTTTTTATAATATGTTTTTTCCTGTTGCTGTTCATTGTTTTGTTAATATAGAGTTAGCATAAGATTATTTAAAACATATTTAGCTTAAGTTTATCATAAGTTTATCTAAATGTTTAAGACTAAATATATAGTTAGCATAAGATTATTTTAAGTATTTAGCTTAAGTTTATTGTAAGTTTACATATTGTTATATACCTACCTACCTTTATCAATTATAATAAAGTTTTTAAATAAATAAACACGTTTTTGTTTTGGGAGGAATTTTTGTGGATCGGATGCGAGATGCCCACATGCCATCCACAGAATAGCACATACGGCCAACATGATCCACAAAATCTCGCATACAATCCACATTCGATCCACATACAACCCACAAAATATAAAACAACAAATGTGTGTGGATCGTATATGGATTATATGTGGATCGCGTGTGGACTGTAAAGAAGATTTTGTGGATCGTATGTGGATCCTGATTTTTTCAAGTCTGCAGCCACCTATTGAGATTTATGCTCGCCTGGTGTACCAATTCAAGAAATTTGCAACGAAATTTCGTTTTTTAATTAATTTGTCGGTCAAATTGGGAGATTTCTCGAACTCAAATACCAGGCGAACAGAAATTCCAGTAGGCTGCTGCGCCTTTTAAGTTTGTTAATCTTAAATGCGATCCACAAAATCTTTCGTACCACCCACATGCGATCCACATACGATCCACCCGTATTTATGGTTTTCTTTTTTGTGGATCGTGTGTGGATCGAATGTGGACTGTATGGGAGATTTTGTGGATCGTATGTGGATCCTGGTATTTTTCATCCACATGAACCATATGGATCGCATTTGGTCCGTATGCAATATTTTGTCGATGGTATGTGCTATTTTTGCGTTTTGTGGACCGTATTGATCCACAACAACCTCCCATAACCGACACCCATAAAAATCCCCCGCAAAACAAGAGTTTTTTTTATTTAAAAACTTTATTTTAATAGATTTAGATAAACTTACGATAATCTTAATACGTATTTATTTTTAGGATAATCTAATGGTAACTTATTTATTAACATAACAATGTTTAAACTTAATTTAACATTAAGGTTATAGGTGTATGTAGTGGTCGATTAGCATCCAGTTGGGATCTCCAGCTTTGTGAGATTCATCCATTCATCCATTTTGTGAGATACTCCTGGCAGAGAAGCTGAAAATAAATGAAGGTTCAAATAGCACAACACAGCTAAAAAAATGTATTTCAGTCGATTTTCCGCAAACAAAACTAAAAATCCCTTATGAAAAATTCCAAAATAACGAAGATTCGGAAAAATCAACTTTAGACATTTGACTTTTTTCGGTTATTCGATCAAAATCCTGCGAAATAAAGGTAATACCTCGTTAAGTTCGTTATAAAATTTCCAATCGATTGGCATTCACAGCTAAAAAATTTCATTTTGGATGATTTTTCGCCAAAAATGATGAAAAATGGCAAAATCCGGACGATCCGAAAAAATCAACTTTAGACATTTGCTCAGATTTCTAGTCAAATCGAAAAATTGGTATGAAATTCCCAATTTTGTGTCCCAGTTGGGCTGTGCAAACTGCAGGATACATCAAATAACCAAAATTTTGCTTTTAATATCATTCTTTTTATTCAATATGTAGAAGTATTTAGTTACAAGTTTTTTTTGTTAGTTATGTTCATCCTTCATACGTACATATGTGGCTAATAAGTTTTAATGCTTTTCTCTTTTAATATCATTCTTAATTGAAATCAAGTTCATTTTGTTATTTTATGTTTTCTCTTTACTGCTTGTTGTGTGGCTTAGTTGGGGTTTGGGCATTCAAAATACAATGGAGTACAAGCATTGGTCAAGAGCGGTCTCCTTAACTACGTCGATTAAGTGGACGACCAAAATCTGAAGGAATCGACATCATTTTTTAAAGATCAAATATTTACTCAAATATTTGATATCAAGTTTAAAAACTATTCGAAAAAAGTTCAAATTGGGCAATACGTATTCTTTTTAGTAAGACTCTCCACTTACCAAAACCTGCGGAGTTGAGTTGAAAATGTTTGCGTGCCTGGTATTCCCTATATACAGTTTAACTATATTTTTATACCTTTTAGTTTAGTTTATGGTTTACTGCTGCTTTTCTACATGAGTTTTACTACGGCTTCCAGATCCAGTTGTCGTGCTACAAGGAACGACCAATGTCTTCGATTTATAATGTATATAAATATTACTACTCCGACTTTAGAGCTCAATTACAAATCTATGTATATTTATATAAAGGTTTACATTTCTACAATTTGGAAAAATTCTACTAGTTGAAAATTGTATGGTATGGATTTTTCTGTTCTTTTCAATTTAGTTTAGGATTCTTCTGGGCATAAGGTTGTGGTATTTTTGTTTGTAAGTATGTATAATTTTGTTAAAATTTACGGCCTGGTAAAAGATTAGCTCGCCAAGGCTGATAAAAAAATATTTCTTGTTTACTTACTGGCTCATTATAAAAGTTGATCTTCTCTTGGGTATACATATCATATAGACAGCTAGCCTGTTCATATATAAAAAAATGCGCCGTATAAAATGCCTCGAACTTTGCGCTCTCTTTTGGTGCCGTTTTTTGTGGTTTTGGAAGGGCTATAGGTTATGGTAAGTATTATATATTTATTATTTATATTTATTTATTTTCAATGTAATGCTATGCTCTTTAATTGCATGCCGTATTAATATCAATTTTGATTTCAGATTTGTAGTCATCGCAGCCTTCCATTGAAGCCAATTTGTTGAAACTTGAAGTTGAACTTGAATTTTGTCTTTAAAAATGGATACTGAAACAAAAACCACTTGTGTGTTGGTGCATTTTGGTGTGGAGAAAAGCCAATCGAATGGGTCGAATTGAGAAATAAAACGTTTGCTTTTTGCTACATAATAAACTTGTTTTATTTTTTCACAAAGAAATTAGCTTTAATCGTATTTTGTATAATAATAATAAACATAAGAGTCTAATGCATAGTTAAATCAAATGCTCGAATGCAATGCTGTCCAAATTTTAGTTATATAACTTGTGCCAATCGCTCGCTGTTTACAAAACTAAGGATTTCGCTCTGTTTGCATACTTCAATTTTTCCGTGTGTTTCGTGTGTGTAACTACAAAATATTCTCGTAATTAATTATTTACTGTATATTTATATTTATTTATATGTATGTATATGCTTTAATATATATTTATATTTATATATAATTTATAGTTTTACTTGACGCCAGCTCTAGCACATGCCATGCCTTTAAATTTCCTTCTTCCTTCGATCTTACCTTTCTTTTTACAACAAATTACAAATGGTTTATTTAGAGTATGGTTTTTAGCTATGTCCTTAGCTTAGTTTACAAGGTTCTGCTGTCGAAAAAATTTTACAAATTTCTGCGGTATGTTTATATTTACTTTAAATATTGGTTATTTATAGGTATTGGGCTTTTGTTTTTTGGTTTTTTACAATTTAGTTGGCGAAGGAATCCAAATAACTTGCAGCCAGGATTTGTTTTTTCTTTGTTTTTGCAAATAAAAGTGCCCGACCAATTTTGGTCCTTTGGCATACAAAAAAATGCTTGCCCGTTTCGCTTCGCATTATGTTTATAAGTTTACAGGGAGTTTTCTCATACAATTTAAGTTACATTGTTTACAATTGTGGTTGTTAAATGTTGCTCCTTTTTAATTGGAATTTGCTTTAGTTAGTTTTCAACTTGTATACTCAAGTGTTTTTGATGCGTGCAAAAAATTGTTACTGTAAAAACTGGGCGTGTGTAGAATACGCCAGCTTTCGTGTAAATTTCACTGTGCCACTGCACTTCCGCTACTCTACACATGTATTTTACATATACATTTTTAAAAACGTTGCCTCACGTCAAGTTCAAAACTAAGTGTAGTAATATTTATTTTATTTTAAATATTTATAGGGATTTGCTTGCTTACACTAACTACTACAGCTAAGCAGCTTGCTAAGTCCTGTGTATGGGTGTTTTGTGTGAGTGTGGGTGTTTTTGTGTGAGTGTGGGTGTCCTGTGTATTTTACACGTCAAATGTACACGGCGTGTAGCAATGTGTTTAGTCTACAGAAAGCATCTCTACTTGCATTGTTCACTCCGTATCGAACTCGAGAATCCTAAATACAATGTTCATCTATGGATTATTTAAATTAAAATTATCAGTGCATTGCGCTCTAGAGACAGGCAGTTGACAAGTTAATAACTAAAAATACCAAACAAATAATACCGAGCCCTGCTTGCGTCGCTTGAAATGCGCTCAATTGTACAGAGGACAGGATAATACGGATATAATAGTCTATATGGGTTACTTGTGATGAGGGGCAATGGTTAATGGGATGTGGGTTGCGGGGGGAAATGTACAGAAAATTACAAATGTTCAATGACTGGTATCCTTTGCTTGTTATATACAAAATACGACAACGACGACGGTGACGACGACAACAACAACGACACGACAACGAATTTGAGTGTATAAAAATATGCATAATACACTTTACATTGATCTCCAAAAATTGTTTTACATTGGGATTTTTGTGTGTTTCGACGAAACCGACAAAAAAGTCTAAATTCGTTTTTCTTACCATCTCTCGTTTTCAGTATTTTCAGTATTTTAGTATTTGGAATAAGGCGTCGCGAAGTAGTCTAAATGTATATCAAAAATGTACAAAATTCTTGGTATTGTTACTTTTTACAATATTCGTTCGTATTAATACATATACAATTTTTGTTGGCAATTTACAAGTGTTTCGATGACGTTTTAAAACAATTTTATACACTTACGTGAAGGAAGGGTTAACATTTTAATATTTTGCCGCACAGCGAATGCATTTCAAGCTTCGCAGGGAGCAACAAGCGCTTTCTGTCTAACATAACAAAGGTAATTCTTCAACTGATTTGGTTCAGTGTGCAGTTGAGAAAGCATCATGTCGATTAAATCATATTTATACATATATCATACATTAAGGTGGGCTAGCAAACGTAAAAGTGTGGCGGTAAATTTGGAAAAAAATTGGTTTATTTGATGGTTATAGTTTTAAAATCCAATCATTTCTTACTTGGCTAACAGGTTGTTTTTAGCTGGCGACCGACGCACCGAGATCCTTGCAGATCGTCGACGAGCGGCCATCAGCTAATATGTATAAAATTATAAATACATGCGTGCAGGTTATAATAGAATATGTATGAGTTACTTGCGACTTAAAAAATTTACAAAATATAGTATGTATACATTTTACAGTGAAACATTTGAAAAATTACATGGTTTACATGGTTTGTAGTTTGGGTTTTTTTATACAAAATTTTTACATAGTGCAAAAGCAACGTGAATGGGCTGAAGAGTCGTTCATTGTGTGGGTATATGCATCCGAGTGTGCGTGAGGGGGCGTGGGCGTGTCTTGTGTGTGTCTCTGTTTTCATTGTGTTTTAGTAGCTGCTGGCTCCAAAAACAGTTTTACTCTACAATCTACACTAAGTGTGGCTTCTGCTGTTATCCCTCGTATATATGTTTGTTTACTTTAAATGGTTCCTCTGTCTGCACTTATAAATTCTAGGCCTATTATGCAGCCCGCTCTTCTACATTCATTCATTTCTTAGCTCGCTGGCTCTTCAGTTGTCCTCTTATCAATTTACAGTCGAAACATTAATTCTTTACAAATAGACTTGCTATATAATCATTAATTTATACAAAGTTACAACGAAAATGTACGCAGACAAAATTGTTTCCTTGACATTTTACTTTACATTGTGTTTTGTTTTTCGCGTTGTACTACGCTTTATGTTTTTCTTCAACTTTGAGTGTTTGTGTTTCTTTTTTACAAATTAAATATGCGAGCGCATTATACAAATATTTTGAAATCTTCTTTCGTGAGAGTGTTATTTTTTTTTGTTCGTAAAAATACAAATTTCTTTTAGTTTCCGTTTCTTGCTGTTTTGCTTCTTAGCTTGCCAGTCGCATTTCTTTTTTGTTTCTCTAGCTTGGCGCGTGTGTGTATGTTTTCTCTTTACAAATCTTCGAGAGCAGCTCCATTTATCGCTGCCTTTTCAATAAATTAGTTTACATTTATATGTATTTTTGTTTATGGTATGCTTTAGCTCTACAGCTCCTAAAAACTAAACTGCGATTCGAGAAGGATGTTTCCGATGGCTTTTGATCCATCCATCCTTTGACTGCCTAGTTGTATTTGTTTTTTCTATAGTTTCCCTTACAGCACACCGTTGGCGGTGGTTGGGGGTCCAATGGGACCCAAACCGCTGTTCACAGCCCCTGACACCACCGAGGATGAGGATTCGGAGACATCCGGGGAGGAGGGCTCCACAATCATGGCGCTGCCGTTCTCCTGCACCGAGCAAATGGTGGGTGAGGCCAAGCTGTTGGTGGTGCTGGTGGTCGTGGTGCTGCTTCCACTGGTGCAGGCGGTCGATGCCGAGATGGCACCACTGCTGACTGCAGCCGCTGAGGAGGATGCCGGCACTCCTCCAGCTCCTGTGCCCACCGTAATTGGGTTGGTTATCTTCATGTAGTACTTCTCCAACTTGGCGTTGATGTGCTTGCCGTAGGTGTACTTGCGCAAGGCGGCCATGTGGGGCCGGATCTTGGTCATTAGCTTCTTCAGTTGCGTTGGCTCAGACACATCGATCATTTTTTGGACCACATAGTTGGCATACTGATCCTTCATCATCACGTGCAAGGCACTGAGGAGGGGGTAGAGATTGTGTGATGAGTTAAAATGGATGCAGATGTTATTTCCAGCTACTCACTTGTCGTTAAAGGTGCAGACCTCGTCTATAAGACCAGTTCGTTCGCCACGAGTGGCATGGGTGACGCATTTCTCTACCACATTCGAGGCGAATTTGTGTTGGGATAGGACCAGGACCTTGCCGCGGACGCTGTTGATCAGAATGGACTTATCCTCCTGCTTGCCGTGCTCTATAAAATAAAATCAAAGATTAAGGGATGCCACAAGTTGTTAACAAGTTGGGGAGTATATGGGATCACTCACCTAGCACATGCTGAATGACATAGTTGCCATATTGGTCCTGGATCAGCTGTTCGGTGTGCTCGTGCAGCTCGTCCAAAATGGGCGTGGTCTGCTCGGCGGTGCAGTGCTCGAGGATCCTCTGGATCACACGGCAACCGTAGGGATGGGTGCTCAACGAGTAAACCTGCCCCTTGAACGCATTGATGATGAACTGCAGCGCCACCGGATCCACGCACTCAATGCACTTCTGCACCACATGGTTGCCGTTCTGGTCCTTGACGCACTTCAGCACATGTCCGTCCAGCTCGTGCACGATCTCCTGCTGCTGATCCGGCGAGATGCTCTCCAGCGCCTTCTGAATGACTCGGCAGCCGTACATTTGCAGCGCCAGCTGCAGCACATGACCCTTGACCTGCATGCCCAGCGTGTTCTTCTGCTCGGGGGTGCCGAACTCGAAGAACTTCTGGATGACATAGTTGCCAAAGACATCGGTCATCAGGCTATAGGCGGCTGCCAGGATCTCGCTGAATACCATTTGCTTCTCTGCGGCGGTGGCGCGCTCCAACTTCTGTTGGATGAACCGCGAGCCGTGCTGATCCTGTGAGAACTCCACAATGTGGTTGACGAGATCGCGAAGCTGGAGATTCGGATACCGCTGGTTGCGGAAATCCTCGAGGAGGCGAGATCTTCCCGGCTGTGGGGCCCCGCCCACTCCGCCGGCTGCCGCTGCCACCGCCGCCGCAGCCGCCGCCGTGGCAGCCACCTGTCGCGAGTTGGCCGCCGCTGCTGCTGCCGCTGCCGCAGCCACCGCTGCTGTACCCGGAATGGCCAGGTGATTCGAGAAGAGCGAGCTATTCGATCCGAACATGTTGTTGGCCGCTGCTGCCACCGCTGCCTGGGCAGCTGCCGCAGTTGCCGGCAGGCCAACGGCAGCCAGTTGCTGCTGCTGTTGCTGCTGCTGCCGCTGGCGCGACTCGGCGCCCGGTGCACGGCTGCCCAGGAGACAGGACTGCGCCGACGGCGGCGGCGTGAGTGGAGCGCCCAGCGGACTAGCCGAGGCATTGCCCGCTCCGAGGGCTCCGTAGGCGCCACTGGCCGCCCCCGACATCGCCCCCGGCCACTTGCCACGCGCTGCGGCCGCTGCTGCGGCAGCTACCGCTGCCTGGGCCACTGAGCTATTCACCGCATTTGCCGCCGCTGCCACACCGCTGGTGGTGTAGTCCATCGCCGAGGGACTGAAGGCGGAGGTGCTGCGGTCAAAGGAGTCGCGGCGCCCCGTCAACGAGTTCGTGTTCAAGGCGAGTCCTGTAAAAGGAAGAGGGGTTAAGCATTATTTAAAGACCAAATATTATAAAACTTGTAGGCAATTGGCATACATTTTGTGGCAGGCTATGGGAATAAGTAAGTTTTAATTAGGGATAGAATTATATTTACATTTGTCAGTTAATATATAATGTAACATCTTTGACAATTTAGTTTAGTTTGGTTACCCTTAACGAGCTACAATTTGTGGTTATTTTCAAAGACCCCAGTGCATCACTGAATCCCAGCACTGACAATCAATCGTAAAATCGAAAGCCCGTAAAGCTGGCGCACTTTCAATTCAGTTTACAGCCTTCAGCGGGACATCAACTGGATGCTGGTCCACATATAAAAAACTCTGACGCAACTGTACCATTATCCTCGACGGTCGCCGCTTTGTAATTAATCGGGAGAAGCGAGGAGGCGACTTTGATGCGCCTGTAAAACTTAATTGCCCGCTTCAAGGCGCAGCTGCTGGCTTAGTTTTAGTCACTTGGCCATTTGGCATTTGCAATGCAGAGGATAGAAATATATCCTTTCCCCTTCTACAGCACCCCCGCACACATCCATCTTTCTAAGCCATAATGTACAGCATTAATGGTGCGCGCACATGAGGCTGCTGCTGCCTGCCTGCAGTCTCCGAGGATATGTAAAAGGATACAAGTGGGCGGAAACAATGAGTGGATGTGGCTGGGTGGAAGACGGTGCCAACTTGATTGATGTTGTAATCTGTCACTGGCATTTGATTTGCCATCTAAGCGGGGAAAGTGGAGAGGGTAGAGACTAGGGAGTATGGAAAGCGAGACGTTGAGAGATTTGCAGGCATCTCGTATTCCCTGCGAGCAATGATCCGGAAATGTGCGACTCTGCGAAAAGCGAAAGTTCCGGCTGCAGGCCTTCGACCATAATAAATCCCTTCTCAACCCCAATCTTTCAGATTCTGCTGCACTTTGGCGTGCCGAAAAGGGAACTGCAAATTAATTGCTCAAATTTATATTGAGGGGGCGGAAAATACGCCATAAACGTGGCCTGTACACATTAAGTTATTTAACTACTAATGCAGGAACAGCTGCGCGAAAGGGTTGCGAAATTCCTAACTGCCTTCAGGTGGTGAGTGGGTGGTTTCGGGTGGTTGCCAGCCTTCTGACCAACTCGAGTGTTTTCCAAGGGAGGGGAAATGCAAGACGAGTGTTGTAAATGTCAACACAGTGTGCGCAATTTGTTGACCGAGTTATTAAGCAATTTGCTGAAAGTTTCGGAATGGTGTTGGTAAATAATATACAATGTTGGTGTTTGTTGCTGAAACCCAAAGTGGAACAGTGTAAGCAGGTGTAAAGAAGAAATCGATATAGTTAAAGTAACGCAGGGAAAATTTCCCAATTTTCTTGGATGACTAAAACTATGTTCCAATGCGTAACTAAGATACAGCAATTATATTATTTTTACATGCTCGGATATTACTTATGCCACCTAGACAATGCTAACATTTTTTATAAAATAAAAGAGAAATAATGTCAGCAAAGCGCAAACCATTTCTCTGATATGTTTGAACTATTCAGTAATCTTTATATATTTAATTGTGCTACGTAATCTGTTTAAGCTTTAGAATTCTGTGATTTTAAAACTCCTAGCAATTCCGTAGCAATTAAAGTGCGGCTGCGTTTCCGTTACTTTGAAGGGGCGCTTCAGCACTAATTACATTTCATATAATGCCCCCTTAAACCGTTTTTTCATAGCCTACTTAACAGCGCTCACAAAGTTGCCCGAGCCGAGAATAGTTTTAACACCCACGCAAACGACCCAACCCACCACACCACCCACCGACCTTTCTTTTCCTCGACATTTAAATGACTCGCAGTTTTAATGCGTTTTCACTTTTTTTCCCATTGTGCGGGAGGAGCGACGAGGACGGGAACAGAAGTGGGAGTGAGACGCGTGCATAATGTGCACGTGTGTGCATTTATAATTCATAAAATCATTACATTAAGCTAAGGACGAGCGGCAAAATGTCGTCTCTCGTCGGCTAGTGCCGTCTCTTTTCCGCCACTGCAGGGCTCCCTTTCTATTTGCGGAACGTGTGCATAAACCACAGAATGTCTCCTGCAATAAACTTGGCGTCTTTTAATGCCACCCACCGCCCACACTCGTCTACCCACAGACAACCATAGATGCTCGTGCACAGAGAGAAAAAGGTTTTAAGTTCTAGACTAAGAGTTTACATTCTAGACTAACGAATGAATAAGTATTGCTTTTAAGTTTAGTTTGTTTTGGAAAAATAAATAACCTTTTTTGTGATATCTTTAAAGCCGCACAATTCAATATAATAAATAGGCTAACTTAATTTCCTATTAATTTCCTAAATGCCATTGCTGTTTCGTAACATATTCGTTATATTTTTTCTCAGTGCGCGACATGGCTGCAGTTTCATTTGGCAAAGTGTCTCCCCAGTGGAGGGCTGCTCTTACTCTGAGTTGAGTTAAGCTGAGACAGACGGTCGTCGGGCAGCCTCTGAATTAGTGGAAGGGGTGGGAAATGGGGCACCATCCCAACACCCCTGCAAACGCACGCAGTTTCTCCCCCTCCCCGCAGTTGCCATTCCGCCGCGCACAAATTGCATGAATAATTCCCTTTTAAATTGTGCAACTACACGCACCTACCCGAAGCCCAAAACACAAAACCCAACCAAACGCAGGCCCAGAAATTAAAATAAACAGACAGAAAACATACGCCAGGCGCAGTCGTCGAAAACTCCCCCAAACACTTTCCAGGATGCAAATTGTTTGTGTTTTCCCGCCGTCTGTATTTGAAATTTAGTCTTCCCCCCAGCCATCCCCCACTTTCTCCGTAGTCGAGAGACGCCAAATTAGTTGCAATTTAAATGCAAGAATTACAAACTTTTGCCGCTTTTCCCGCTGGCTGTCATTAAACTAAGCATTGCATTCGGGATTTTCCATTTACTGCCAGAACTTTTGGCTGTAGCTGGCAATTAAAGTCTTGCAACTGCTGCAGACAGATAAAAGTAAACTTTAATTTCACTTCAAGTTAATTTTACTGCACATATCAATCATCATTACGATTGTAATTAAGTTCTCTGTCTAACCTGTCATTACATTTCAATTTGACGGAATTCACTTAGCAAACAACATATTACAAATTAACCTATAAATGCTGGTGTATTGAAATCTTTTGCATAACCGAAGAGTTAATTACTCGTTTAAATTACAAAAAGTCATTGTAAATTTCCACTATTATATCAATCTGTGCTCTTTTTTTCCCCCGAGTTTCATTTGAGATGCGTAACGCATACGCCGTGTGGTACACATCATTGAGACTTTCATTAAGCGTAAAGTGCACACACGACCACCAACACCTCCCGACACCACAGCAAGTGTCAACCGTGTGCTGCATGTGATCCGCCCAGCTCCTGCTGCTCCTCCTGGTCCTCTTAGCCCCCTTATCCCCGCAACCACCATGTTCTGTTCTGTAAGCCAGCATAGCAATTGACATTTTACAAAATAAACGAATTCATTTGCACAAAAGGCTGCCGCAGAAAGGAGGAGAAAGCAGCTGGCTGGCAGGACGAACAATGTGCTGCATTGTATGCAGAGTGGTTTGGATTCGATGGGGGAGGTGGGTTGGGGGTTGGGGGTTGGGGGCTTTCACTTTTCCACCAGCATCCCTGTGTGATGCAATCACATGTTGGCAACATGCGAAAGGTGTACATAATAATTTGGCAGGCAAAGGAAAATGTTCCTGCCGCTATTGCTTCTGCTGCAGCTGCTCCTGCTCCTGCTGCTGTGCTGCCCCCATTGTTTTCAAGGCAATGGCCAAAATGGGTTTGGCGGTTGCAAAGTCAAGCAGCTTTCCGCTTTTCCCCTTCCCCCCCTTGCCAATCCACCCTTCTTGCAGCCAGGCCAAGGCGCATTAACGTTTGTAATTGCAGCTTGTCTCTGACGCAGAAGGCCCCCCTCTGCTGTTCTCCTTCAGTCAGCCACTTAAAACAATATAATCTCCATTAAAAAGCCTTTTTGACATTGCACACAGTCAGACAGCCAGACAGTCAGACAGCCTGACAGATAGGCAGCTAGTCAGCTAGAAAGCGGGTAACGAGGGTGTTCACTGTACAGCATCGATTGCACAACATAATGAGTGGGCTGCTGATGAGGCTGCCTGCAGCCAGCAGTTGTTAGTGGGGATTTGTGCCAACGGAGGACAAACTGTGGGCGTCATGTGCTAATTGTAATTGAGATGCGAATGTGCAAGTGAAATGGTTACACGGGGCAAAAATGTCATCGCTTGCATACTAGGATTCTAACTCTTGATGAATGGGACCATAGAATCATATACAATCCAATTCTTGCAGTCCATAACCTTTAAATAAATTTAGATCAGCAACTTTGTCGATGCTATTTGTAAACTACAACAGATTTCTTAACAAATTATTATTTTATTTGCTCGATCACAAATAAATTGATTCATAAATAAATGTATAGACTTTTTCCCAGTGCAACTAATCCAAATTGGTGGAACGACATGTGCAGGTGGATTTGTGAATGTAGCACACTCCTCGAGAGACCCTTAGCCTAATCACCTGGCATCATCACGGTTCTCCACGCAAAGCATGTCAGGACTTGACTTGCGGTCTCGAGAATTGGATTCGATGGATTCGATTGGGTTTCCACTAGAATCCGAAATGAATTACTTAACTGGAGGACTTTTGCGGATCGCAGCTCTTAAAGCCCGGCACAAGCTTAAAATTGCAGCGCAAAACCCATTTCAGTAATAATAGCCGCGGAGAAAACAAAAAAAATTAAAATACGTAATCACTCATACGTCATGTGGAACAACAGTGTGGAAGAAGAGAAAACTGGAAACTTCATTAAACTGCCATATGAGGCAAAATGAATTAACGACATAATAATGCCAGCTCCCGACCGTCAGACGGATTCGACTCCCATATTCCGGAAAATTCGTTCCGTTAATGGAAAGAGCGTTTTTGCATGCGGTCGGGAAATAAAACCGGTAGGTGGAAAGCGTAATAATTGATTTCGCCTGATTGTTAATGGAGTTAATGGAGCTGTCCACGTCCAATGTCCGCAACTCTCGTGTACGTGGTGCGGTGTTTAAGAAACTTTAAAAGATTTCAGTTTGTGGGTAGACAAAGTTATGAAACATTCTATAAAATGTAATCTTTCTATTCTACATAACGTTTAAATGCACAAAATGTAAACTTTCAATGCCTGACTGCTGGTTATTAATTATAATTTAAAATTCTATAAATCTACAATTTTACAGCAACCAAAAATATGATAAGCCATCGTCAACATTCTCCTTGCAGCATTTGTAGGTATTTTCACTTAAGTTGCTATCTTTGAAAACTTACAAACACACGGACAAACTTTGCGAGAGCAGGCCAAAATAGCTTGCAAATAAAGAGTTTATGCCGTGTTAAAGTTTTTGGTATTTAAAAACTCATTGTAAGTGGATAAAGATTATTTAGTTAATATCTAATTGTGTAACGTTAAAATAAATACTAATAATGACTATGGGACAATCAACCCTCCGTTTCTAAAACCGCATTTAACCATCGTTCGTCTAGCAGCACATGGTTTCGAATGTCCTTAGCGTATTTCATAATATTTTCAATGCATAAACCGACACAATGAAAAACGTTTTCGTAACCCTTTCCCTTAATTCCCTGCTCCTCCATGGAGTTTTCCCCCAACTCATCGCGTTTCGTTTAAAATTGCATGAGTCAGTCGTCGGGACTCCTGCAGTTGTTGTCGTTGCAGTTGCATTATAGTTGAAGTTGAAAGCCGAAGTTGCTGGAGCATTGGCAATAATAACATTTTGCGTGCTTGCATGCAATTGTTGTTAGTTTTCTCCTCAATGGCTCTTCTGTGCATTAGATATGTATGAAAAACAGGAAAATTTACTGACACAAACAGTTGGTTTTCATGGCTTTCCATGGTGTAATGCATTCTGGACTAGGTAATGCCAAATTCATGTATGCCCTGTAATTGTAACTTTGGGAGCTCTTAAAGTCTCGCTTTGGTAGCTTAGAATGGGTTTAATTTAAAGGAAACAAATGTAACATAATAAACTATGTAAGCACATATGCCCAATTCTTTTGTTACCCTCCTAACCTAATATGCCTCGTCGTTGAAAATGTAGAGCAGCATAGCACGCAAAATAATCGAAATGAAAATTTGAAATTATAAGTTGCATGAGTAATATTATTGCTTTGACTGGCGATGTGGCTGACAAGTTGCAATGACTTCTCCCCTTATCGCCCTCAGCTCGGTGTTCTATTATTATTATTCAGACACATATTCAAAGGCATTTGGGAAGCTCTAAAATTTGCTGTTTATGAGCTGAGATCCTTCGAGTACAAAGAGAATTGTTAGATAAACAAAGATTAATTGCTATACATACAAACAGGCTGTACAGGGAGTGGATTTCATGAAGATGTGCCACACATTACATTAATTACAATTTGTGTCGCTAAACACTGGGCGAAATAAACGACTATTTAGCAGTATTCTGAAAACTGCAGTTTATGATGAGATTATATTAATTGGTGAACTTATGAAGACTTATGATTAGAGTACTTTACACTAGATTAACCAGAGTTTCAAATAGGTAAAAAAGCTTTGTTACGCCATGTATGCCAAGTATTAACTCATGTACAGTAATCGTTTATAACGCATAGCCCAGAGACATACAAAAATCTGTGATTTCCGCCCCTTCATCCCAAGAGTGACATGTGAACAAACACTTACCTCCGACACTGGAGCCATTCTGCTGCGAGTAGAGATTCTGTTGGGCCGTCTGCGGCTGCGGCTGGTACATCTGGGGGCCCTGCGGGGGCGGGGGACCGGCACGGGTGGCGCCCGGGGGCACCAGAACGGGGGCGGGGCTAACCAGACGCATGGGCGTCCCGGTGCGGGGTCCTCCCATCAGCAAGGAGCCTGTGTGATCGAGGAAGGCCGGGATGACCTGCACGGCACGGCGGTCACGGTATTTTACACGGTTCGGATTTCGGTTTTGTACAGGGGTTAGAGTTTGTTTGTTTGTTTGTTGGTTATGGAAGCGTGTTGTTGATGATGTGAGTATAAAAAAGAGAAAAGAAGAGAGACAGAGCATAAATATACAACGTTTAAGGTCCAAGTTTCTAGTTACGGTTACAATTACAAGGGAGCTTTACATTTCAATTTACACATGTACAGTTGAAAACTATTTTGAAGGCGATAATGCACTTGGTTTTACAATGTAATCTAGAGGGTAATTTGCTATTGCCTGATCATTATAAACAAACAATTCCTTCAAATATCTTCGTTATTGATTAATATATTTATATAGTTAATGGTAATTCTTTGAAATTATATTCAAATGGGTTGATTAACGAATGAATTTTGACTTCTAAATTTATCAAATAGACCAGGCTTACTAGTTTAATTAGCAGTGCAGTTTTTGCTATGAATGTAAAGTGTAAAGCCTTTGTTACAGTCAATTGACACCTGTCGTCTGTACACCGGAGTGCACACTGTATGCTCCATTGTGCCCGCCATTTACACAGAACTGGCTGGTCTATAGGGCTATATCGGCTATATGTCTCACCTGATACGGCTGATTTTCGGCACCCTGCTGCGAGGGGGTGAGGGGGCGGCGCGGCTGGGTGCCCTGCTGCGGAATCAGATTGCCCGGATACATGCCCCAGGGCGCTACGCCGTAGTACTGCGGCATCTGGGCGGCGGCAATCATGCCCATGTAGGGGGCAGCCTCCTGGCCCGGATTGATGACGTAGGGCGTGGCCTGCTGGGCGGCGTAGGCCGCATTCTGCGCCTGCTGGGCGGCCAGAAACTGTTGTGACGCGGCCGCCATTTGCATCTGTTGCTGCTGCTGTTGCTGCTGCTGCGACTGTTGCAGCGATCCGTTGGGGAACGGGGGCAGCGCCCACCGCCGCCGCAGCGCTCGCTGCCGATGTGGCAGCTGCTGCGGCTGCTGCTGCGGCCGCCGCATTTGTGGCAACTGCTGCAAGGCCCGGGTTCTGCGAGCGGAACAGTTGCTGCGGGGGAGAATAGAGAAAGGTTAGTTTATCACGGCTTAAATGGAACTATGAAAAGGGGGGAGTCTTAAAAGTGTAAGTACCTCGAGTTGCTTGCAAAACAGAAACATTGAATATAAGGAGTATATATTGAATACTCAGTAATTGTTAAGATGCCTTAAGCCAATCAAATGTTTTCAAAATATTGTCTTCTTTGAATTAAGTCCCTTTCCCTGACAATAAATCATATGTCTATGGCTATTCGTCATATCAAGTAACCGTTCCGTAACCGTAAGGATTTTTGTCAATCAGAATAACCTGGCAGCAGCTTCCGCTCATGTTGTTCCAGCACATTCACACACGTCTACGGGTAACATGATAAAGTGTTTTCAATTGGAAAATTAAATCAAATCCAATCAAATCAGTATCCAGTATTTCCACACAGACAGTATGCAGAAAAAAGTGGAATAACAAGGAGCTAAAACGGGGAAACGCATGACTGAGTGTTGTGTTTCTCGTTTTCCCATACTCATGTGTTGTCTTTTCCTATTTTCCTCTGTTTTATGCCTTGTCTCCTGCCATATCATCACCAGTGGCAACAGCCACTTGGGCATTCAACAGAAAAGTGAAAAGGAGTAGAAACTACATCCATAAATTGCGATTCTAAAGAGTGTAAAATATAAGTTCCTGATGGCAGAATTTAAGGATATTTTGGAACTTTGGTAATAAGAAATTAGGAGCCAATCTGTGCAATCGCGATCAATTTATAATTTTTATAACTATGAGCTTTAATATAAATTACTCATGGGTTTTTATTGACTGTACTTTAAAGTTTTTAGTTAAACTATTTAGAGTTCCGCTCCCCCAACACTTTGCATTCTCTTTAATGTAGCTCAAGAATTAGTGCATTTTCCTTTGAAATTCAACGAAGTCAAATGCAGACTGTACTTTGGCATACATTTTCAGTCCCCTGGGACACACCTGTAGCCGTTTCCGAGCATGAGGATATATGCATAACGGCTTCAATGACTTTGCCACGTCCCTCCTCCCACAGATAGTAGTACTCCCTCGATGGGGTGTCCTGTCAATTGTTTACATGGCGAATTGAAGGGAAAACAAAGCCAGGCGGAGAAACCAACTGGGATAACATTAACATTAGGGCGAGTGCGCAGCGGGGCAAGTGGGGAAAAAAAAATCAATGTGAATTATTGATGAATGGTGCAGGGCAGTGGCAGAAGAAATAAAAACGAATCGAGAGACGGCAAACAAAACCGAAACGTGGCAGAAAAAGATGGTAAAGTAAAATAATAATAACACGCAAAACTTTTTGGAAAACAACGGAAGAGGAACAAGAACCGGGGCAAGGTTTCCTCGCGAAATGTGAAAATGGGGAAATGTGGCGAAGGCGATAAAAAGCAAATATCATGGCCTGCATACTTTTGAGCGCGTGATGCGTGAGAACAGCACTCGGGACTTGGGATTCAGGACTCGGGATTCAGGACTCAGGAACTCAGAGGCGGCCCACGAGCATGAAATAATAATCAGAAGCCAAATAAGCGTTGAAATCTGAGCCATCGGTTGCCATGGCCCCGCAAAGTCCCCATTTCCCATTCCCAGTTGCCAACTTCCTCCTCGTGCTCTTCCCTTTACGATTATTAAAACGAAATTGAAAACAAAGGGAAAGTGCGTGAAACTGGAGAAGAGTAGAGCAGCTCAAAGGAAGTTGGAGAACTTATGTAATTTCACGCCCTAAAGTATGCAATGCTTTGATTTAGTTGCCGAGTAACGTAAGTGCCGTCCCTTAGGAATCCCACCTTTGTATATACACTGGGGGAAATAAAACAGCATAAGTTATCAATTATATAGGTTGTTTCTTAAAGTCTTCATCCAACAAAAAAAGTTAAGAAGGATATTTTTTGAATATTTTTTAAGGCTTGGAACCTAGTTGTAGTGGTTTACAGATCTTTATTAGAGGGTTTCACCTTCAGAATTGATTTCTATCCCTTTTTTTTGACAGTTTGATGCGACTTTAATGACCCTATAAGTTTACATGCCCTCTACCCACTGCGATACCCCGTGATTTATGCAAATGGCCGGGTCAGTGGCAAATTTACGATCCGCACATGACAAACTCGAGTTATTGTCCTAAGGCCAACATTACTCAGGACAGGGGAGTTATGGGACTTATGGGGCAAGGATTGGTAGTTGAAGACCAGATTGGCAACAAGTGAGACGGGAAAAGCCAGCTGCAAAATTATGGATAATGTAGTTTAAGTTTCCCGTACTCGAGTGACTCCCTTTTCGCTTTCTCTGATATTCACCCCGCTTTCAACAATTTTCCTGCCATCGCCGGCATTCCGAGCCCTGCGCTCTGACATTTTTATTTCATTTCATTTGCACATTACAAGGCGGGCGGGGGCAGCGTGCTTAATAAGCTCCCTGGTGTACAATTTTCAGCGCTCGACTCGTAATGGAAATTATAGCTGATGTCATACACAGGGGAAATGCCCTGACTGGGGTCGCCTTTCCACTCCTCATACTATCGCATACAGTGAACAAAAATGTTCTTTCCGAATCAAACTTTGAACACTGCCTAAAATAGGCAATAAAAAAATTCAAAAAAACTGAAACAAAATGATGAAAATCGAAAAAAATTCTTTCGAAAATCTCTAATCATGCATTCATTTTAAAAGTCTACCTTAGCCTACAGCTTTTTTCGCCGTGTGTTCCTGTTTCTGTTTCAGTTTCAGTTCTGTGACGCCCTTCGAGTGAAAGTGAGTCAACTAACTATGGCAATATGCCCGCCCACCAGCCCCACCCAACTTGTTGCAAGTGGGTCGCCAGAGGCGGGAGTTCGACGGAGTTGAGGGTGGCGGCTTTTAATGTTGCCTTCGGCTTTGGCTTTGGCCTGAGTGGATTAGTTAGTCGGGAGTAAGCAGCAGCAGGTGGGGCGCACTCAGCTAGTTGATTTATAATTACGGCCGGGCGAAAAAGCAAAAAGGCAGCAGGAAAACAGCAGTGGCAACAGCACCAGCAGAAAGGCAAACAAAGCGCTCGAGGACCTGGCTAACTGCCTACCTCACCTTGTCTGCGGGAAAGCCGGAAAGTTTCAAGTGGCATATACACAAAGTTGTTCGGCTTGATTTGCTGCAATTGGAGTGTTTTCTGTTTCTGTTGCTGTTTCTAATTCGGTTTCGTTTTTCCTTTTTCTGTTTTCGAACATTTGACATAGTTTTAGTTGTTGCGAGTGAGAAGGAATGTCCTCTAGTGAGGATTTTCAGGCAAATAGGGAATTATTTCGAAATAGTTTTCACATTTTTGCCCCAGAGTTTCTGCTTTCTGGTCGTGGCTGCTTTTATGTGGGTAGCCTTAGTTTGATTAGATTGGTCTTAAATTTAATTAGTTTTAATATTAGAAAGGGGGAAGTAATAGACTATAATATCATTTTAAAGTAAGGTTGTATTTTTGTTTGCAGGAACTCAAATCAAGTCCTCAAAAATACATAGTCCTTGAACTACTGGAATTGAAAAACTGAAGGTGAAAAATCTGCTAGTTCTACAGGCCACTTGATTTAATTTCCCATTTTTGCCATTTCCTGGTTCAACTTGAACTTCTTACTGGCTCACTTTCCCCAGCTGCTGAGATGACTGCCATTACTCACGCTCAATGTCTCCCGATGGAGGACCACCCCCACCCCGTTTCGTCCTTTTTGCAGGACACTCATGAGTTGGCAACTACTTCAGCTGAGCTGCGCTTTAATTAAATATCAATTACGCAGCCAACCCTCCGCACTGACTCAAGCTGAAAAGCAATCAATTAAGTGTGCTCCTCGAGAAAGTGTCCATTTCCCTCCCCCCATTTACCACCCACCGCCCCCCTTTTATTTTCCCCATCTGCATAGCCGAGCGGAATGAGTGCAACTCAAATATTTGTAGTCTGTGCTAAGGCGCAATAAAAACAGAACGCAAATTGAATATGAATGATGGAGGAGTAGTTTAGCTTGACTGCGAATAAAAAGGGAGGGCTCCCCCCACAATCGCTAATGAAAGGACAGTTTAGGGGGTCGTAGAAAGGGGTGGTGGCGAGGGGTGGGGTGTTATGGGGGGGTCGGGTGGTTGGGTGACCCTTGTGGGTCCTCTTGCACAAACGACTTGTAAACAAAATTAATGCCACAAACAAACATTAGCGCATTTTCGGCGTGTTCTGCTCGCGTTGTGTCGCTCATTAGGCAACCACCCACTCGCCCATCCACAAACAGTCTCGAGTGTATGGGAAAAGCGCTGGAAAAGCGCTGGGAAAGCGAGGTGAACAGGGGGAAGTTGGATCCAATAGAGTGCCCAACTCGCTGACCATTAAACCGAATTACTTAATGACCGCACGCGTGTGCTTTTGATGCCTACTTTTAGGCTCGGGACACACCCACATGTGCACTGAGAAAAAGGTAACATCATAAGTTTTTGGTTAAAGAATGTTTTGTCCTCACTTTACAATATTTTCATGGAAGAAAATATGGAAAATTCTTTAGTGACTCGAAAACATCTAACTCCCTTTACATGCATGTTATTTTGTTTTGGCAAATTGATTGTGAACAAACACAAATATTTACTTATTTACAAACTAAGTGTTCGTTGTCTTAAATATTTGTTTCAGTGCACAATTTGACTTCTTTAATTTGAGTTTCGGCTTTCTTTTTGTGCTGCTGTGTGCGTGATTGCTGTTTGTATATTGCTTTTTAATTTTCCTCGTTACTCGCAATTTCCAACTGAAACGTGAGCCACAAAAGGAAAGGCCAGGGAGAAGAGTGGGGAGGGAAGGGGATAGAAAGAAAGGAGGCGTGGTCGACAACATTGTAGTTTCTATTTACGCCTCAACTTTGCCACATATTTCATAAGTTCTGTGAAACTTTATTCCTCCGGTCTTTTCTTTATTTTGTTCCCCTGCAAGCAACCTTGCAGGAATTTCATATTTGCCCCGCTTTCCGCTTCGTGTTCTTGTTTGGTTCCTCCCATAAATTACAGCCACTCAAGGATATCGGGGTGTGAAAGGAGTAATGAAAAATAGGTTAAGCCGACTTATGTTACTTTACTCAATAATGAAAAGTTCAGAAATCGATGACAAAGTTATGGAGGGACTTCGGAAAACGTAGGAGAAGAATTAGTTTCACAAAACTCTGGCATTTTAGTTTATCACGAAGGCCATTAGAGGTGAAACATGGCACAATTGTTAAAGCCCCCCTCTTTCAACAGTTTAAAACGTACAGAGATCCAATTTAAAACAATAAAATCCCTTATTGAGGTTGGGACTCCCCCTTTGGCCACATTTACTATGCAAAAGTAGGATTTCAGGGCCATTTTATTCCCCTACCAAAAACTGATTGTGTAAAATCCAAACCACTAAAGAACCCACCAACCACCGAAATGCGCTCCATTTCCTCGCCAGTGTTATTTTATTAATGAAATTACGCAATTTCCTTTTTACGTTTGGCTTGCCTCGGTTCACTTTGCTTTTTCTTTATTTAATGATGACGCAGAGAAGTGAAAATCGCCAGAGAATGCTCGGTAAATGTGACCTTAATTTGTGCAGCGGTAAATACAATGTTGATATATGGATTGGAATAAGGAGTGGCATCTTCATTTCCATGAAGAGCACATTTAATGTAAAATATGGCCAAATGCCGCAGGACAAATGTTCGATAAGCGCGGAGTGAGGGTTCAAAGGACGCTGCAAATAACCACAAAGGAAAGCCTCTTTTTTTCCATCGCCCCCCTCGTATTTCCCCCCTCTCTCACGAATCAGACATAAAAATGTTTGGGGCAAATGAAGCCATAAATGCGCAATCACGGAATTACATGGGATGTAAGGGGGTCGCAGTTCGCTGCTGCCAAAGTGTTTATTTATGCAGTTTTTATTTCAGCAACTTCTCGCCGGTCAAGCGTTGCGCATACGCAACGTGGTGCGGCCAGGGGAAAATTGTGGAGTAACTTTCTCTGCTGCCGCCGTCAAGTTTAATTGCCTTGCAAATTGCCAAGGGAGTAAAACCATGCAGATCCCTTTGAATTTCATAACAAATTGCTGCAAATTGAAGCGAGCTCTTTCGCCTTTCTTCTCAATTGTCTTGGCCATGGAAAAGTTCGACTGCTCGCCGGAAAACCGCCGCCCATTAAAACTATTTGCCGTAACAAACCAGACAAGCTGGCTAAAAAAAAAGAGCTAGCGAGAAGAAAATTCTTGTGTGTGGCAAACATTTTTGGGTGACTGTGGGTGGTGCTTTGGTTTTCAGTAGCTAACTTTGATTGTCTGGCCAGCTTTGTTGCATTCTTCTGGGGCGCACACAACTATTCGCTCAACTATTATAAAGTCAATTACGTTTTTTCACGCCCATCTCGGGGCATCGAAATTGTAAGCCGCACTTTAAAGAAGGGTTTTTTCGGAGCTGCCGGGCTGATTAAATTAAGCCGGTGCTTTGGGACACGAATGCACGTAATTTCAATTAAAATCTGGCATTCGGAGAGGCACCGCATTTGTGAGCAACGGACACCTGCAGAGTGACGGCGTCGGCAACAACAATTCGAGCATTTTCCCAGGCTTTTCCAGCCCGATTGTCCCGTTTGACAATTGCTTTCTGATGGCCGGGTAAATTGCGCTGACAGCATTTCAACCGAAAAATAGAGTTTGGCCAGCGAAACGGGGACGGGGCGATAAATTGGCCTGTTCCCGAAGTGACAGGCACAGACAAAGAGGCTCGAATATAATGCCAGAGTTTAATAATTGAGTTTCAATTAATTGCGATATATTTGTTTTCGTTTGACTAGATAATGTGTTCTGAATTAAAATTGATTCTATCTGAAGTTCAAAGTGCAGTTTTTTAAAAAGAGGTTGAAATGCAATCTTGTTCACATTTTTGTAATATTTCCTCTGATAGACTTTCGATAGTCCTTCATTTATCCACAAGCTTTGATTGTCCTTCTCCTGTCATATTACACTTCGTTTATTTGCTTTTGATACAGCAGAAAACCACTCCAATTGGCCTGATTCTCGATTCATTTGCTCACTTCCCGAATACGTGACTTCTCCGGCATCAACACTTCATCGCCGGCAATACTTCCTCATCGGACTCCACAAACTTGCTATTAATTGACAGGAACGCCTGCCCCCCCCAACCCCCTCCCCACTTGACCGTTTCCACTCCTTCAGATCCTTCTGGTGACTGCAACATTGCCGCCATATTTTTTGGTTATGATTGCTACGTGCTCGGCGTCTTAAATTCAATTTCATGCTCGACTTGCCTCTCAAATTAACTGAAAATCATTAATTGCTGAGCAAACCAACAATGGTTGTTTGGGCGGTGAGCAGAGCAGAGGAAAAGGAAGGATACACAGGACTTGTCTGCTCGTCCTTGTTTGCTTTGGCCTTCGGTGTTGCTGCCTGCTGCTAATTGCCGGCAAATTAGTTTCTATTTGCAAATTAAATAACCCACACCAACTGTACAAACTGTCAAACTCTTTGATTGACCGCCCGTCTGCACCATTTTCAAATTGAATTTCCATTTCAGTGGCCATTTTCCAAGTGGTCGTTGGAAATCTGCTTAAAGTTCCGCCTTAAGCTTGCGGTGAGGTTCATTCGACGTCAGGAGCGTGTCCTCCGTGAAAAAGTAAACAGAAAGCATGCGGAAAAAGCGCAAGTAACCGGCCACGCCCCGCACTGCCTACGCCTTAATCTCCCTGTCTTGTGGGAAAAAATCGATAGCCTGATTTTCAACGGCAAAAAGCAAACAAAAGACAAACACACACACGTTGTGATCAGGACAAGGGGGAGCCGCACTTTACGTCTCACCCCGCTCGCTCCTCTTGGCCCACTCGTTTTTCCGTGTGTTTGAACTAGACGTCGGCCACAAAAGTAGGCAACGTTTTGCTAGCATTCACATCTAAGACACAGAGTAACAAAAAGTTCAAGATTCCTTAAAAAACAACTTAAATTTTGAACTGCATACATTGCTTTTGTAACTTTAAAACATACTCTTAATGGTATTGACTAACTTTTATATTTTGTAATGACTGTTTTAAGTATTGCATGAAATAATTTATATATATTGAGTGATAATAATATACAAATTTGTATATAACTTTTTCGGCAATCATATTTTCAGTTATAGCTTAATGCATTTTATGTATTTGGTTAATGGGACTTTTATCAATGACCATAGACTTTTTAATAACTTTGGGTACCTAACTGATTTGTTACAATTGATAAAAAGAAATCTTAAAAGGAAAAACTTAAAAAATATTTTCTATTTTTTCGGTGCACTTGCCTTGCCACACCATACATTTTTAATGTGTGCCCTGGCGCTCTTTAGGATTCCAGCCCTGTCTAGGACATAATGAGTGAGCTGGCAGTTGCATTGCCCCCTTCCTGTACTGCCGCCTTCTTTTGAATGCCATTTTGTGGGCGTGTTGTCGTCTATAGGCGGGGAATTTCGCATTTAGAAAAGCGTAGGAAGACCATGAGAAAAAATTCATGAGAATGGCCTCAAGGAGAAGAAGACGGAGAAGGAGGGGTAGGTCACAGCTAAATGAAATTAAGCTGCCATATGTGGTGGCACAATGGCTGAGTCCCTGTCCGTCTCTTGCTCTTTTATCCCCGCATGTCCTTTTCCGAGAAAATAGAAAAAACACAACTATTAGATAAAAGTTTGTGTTGGTCTACGAAGACTTTAAGGCATTTTTATAAGGCTTGGAATTGAAATTGAAGAAGGAACTTTACACACAAACTGAAGTTGCACATTAGAAAAGCAGGATCACTACAATTCAGATCCATTTGCTAATAAAATATATAAAGTTGCAGCTGAATTTTGTACAATCTTTCTACTATTTTCATTAACTTTAGTAACCCTATGATAGACAATCGATTTTCCCCATAAATATCTTTATGGCAGACCTTTTCCATCCCCTCAGTTTATTGAGTGTGCAGGTGTTTGCTCATATAGTGACAGACACCTAATGAATTATTGGTTATTTTTGCCCCATTTATTTCCTAATCGCAGGCAACCTCAACACCAACTCCCATAATTTCGTTCCCCGCTTATAAAAACCAAAAATGAACGCATTTCAATATTCATTGATTTTCTGTCACGTTATCTGGCAAACATTTCAGAGGTTTACTAACTAAACAGACTACTGGTACGGAATTCTATTTATTTCACCCTACTGCCAGTCGAACTGCCCACAAAAACCACTGCCACCAAAACTATTAATGATCAAACATAAATCAACATGAAACTACTGCCCATAAAAAGCACGGAAAAGTGTCAATCAAAGGGAAATGAGCTGATATATCCTCATTGGCACCCTATTATTTCAAAACAACACATTATTCCAAGTTTTCGGATGTATTTAAAAACAATTTAAGAATTTATTTGGTTTCCCTATTCGCTGTTTTTTTTTAGGACTGAAAGTTTGTTTCCCTTTTTTTTTATCACACCCAAGGAAAGCAGGTGAAAATGTCAACGACAATTGCCAACGCCAGGTGGCGTTGCTGCGGGTGAGAAAACAGCAACAACAATAAGAACAACAACAAGAGCCATAACAGTAGCAACATCAACAACATTTGCATAAATTTCGAGAAACGTTTGGTGGGAAAAGTTTGCGCTGAAAGTGATTTACATGGGCATGGGGTACTTTGCACCCCCGGCAGCATTTTCTTGCCCCCAAGTTCAGGCTTTTCCATCGTTTGTTGCTTAACTTCAGTTTAACTTTGCTATAAACTTTTCTCACGCCCCCTCTTGTTCATTGCCCCGCCCACTCCACGGGCGGTTCTTAGCGCCTCAGTTAGCAGCAGGTAGGTCGGTCTCTGTTTCTTTTTTTGTCCTTTTTCCTTTTATTTTTATTAACCACATTAGTTGATTTTGTCACGCGAAAAGTTGCCTTCGCTAAAATGTGATTTATGGAAATTTCCTTCGCACTTATTTTTCTTTTGTAGTTCTACTCTCCTTTATTTTTTTCGGTGTGTTGCATATTTTAACAGTTTATTTATTTAGCGTCAAGACCAACTCCTGTTTATACCTACATCAAATATTTCTTTGCCCGATTTTTTTTCAGCTAAGCAAAAGCATTTAGTTATTATAATTTGCCTTGATTTGGTGGTTGCGCAGGTGGGTGGTTTTGTGCGTGGTGCGATTTAGTTAGGTGTGCGTGAGCTTGATTTAATGACCCCAGGCGTTTTTATTTACTTTCTTCGTTGGAATTTTGTCAACAATTTGTTGGATTTGATTGCCTGGCTAATAAGGGAGAATGATAAGAACACGGAAAATTTAAACACTTAAACTTGGGAATGTTTACAAAATGGAAATTATGCATAGTAGCATGTTGTACATTTAAATAACTAAGTGATTTATTATCTAGAAACCGTGGCTGCCATTTTTGTAACATTCAAAACCAGACAGTTTCTGAACCTCCATTTTAAAGATCTCAAATAACATTTATCCCCCAAGTAATTACTGTTCTTATACACAGACGTCGATAAAGCTAAAGGACTGGCCACTTCCAACTTCGGTCCCACACCCACACAAGTGTGAATGCCCAGTGAATGTCATAAACTTTGATTTCCTTTTATTGCCACACACTCAAACCCCTCCTAAAACACTCACACCCCTCCTAAAACACTCACACACCCCCCTCCATTGTGGCTAATCCAAAATGGCTGCCATAACAGAAATCGGAGAGCTCGGGAGTTTTTGGCTGAAATTTTTATGAGACCGCAACACGCACCCGAGCAACAAAAAAACTAAGAAAAGCCACTAAAATCGGACGGCGACTACTGTTTCATTTGTAAAAAAATCTATACATATAGAAATGTGCACAATGTACATGGAGTTTGCACAATACAATTGGACTGCGGCTCTCCTCTCGTTTGGGAACTTGAAAAATGGTTCGAAATGTTGCATGTTGTCGGGTCGAAGTAGTTTCTTTTTCGTTGTATTTATTTTTACTTTCGCATTAAATACCATGCATTGGCCTATGATGGCATTTTCATGTTGATTCAGAAGTCCTATAGTATGAGTTGTGGTGGCAACCCTGTCAGTGGGCAACCCTACCAGTGGGGAACGCAGGGCCTAACAGATTGTAACGGGCATTTTATGGATCTGCGGCATTTTTGGCTTTAGCCCTTATATTTTTTATTTGTCCCACACAAGCTGCAAAGCTTGTTAAATTTTTCATTTATCAATCGAAAAAAGAAATTGTGTTTTTATATGGTTTGAATGCAACTCTGAAACTGAAACATTTTTTGAAATAGTGTCAAGGGAAAGGGTATAACCGGGACTTACCTAAAAAGAGAAAGAAAAAGAAAACTCGTATTATAATGGGATTAGTGGAAAAGCAAGGCTTACATGAGAGTCATATGTTAAATTTAAGAAAGGTACTTGAATGAATTCAAATATTTAAAATATTTTGGTTTGTCTATATAACAAAATCTTAAATAAGTTCCAAAATGATAACATACTAAGTAAAGAATATCTAGGATGGTATATTCCCCTAAATTTCTATCTAATAATGAAGTTTAAATTCAAAATATAAAATATAATATTTATAATCTGTCCAAATTTTACAATGCCGATTTCCATCAAATACACACAAATTTGCAAACTAATTCCAGCGCAAATCATTCGATTACAAATAAAACTTGAGCTGAGACAAATTGATTTATCAGTCATGCCATCGCCAAACGCCCTTGCTAACCCCACAATAATCGTATGCAAATTATGATGCGCTTAATTTGGGACCACGGGACGTTCCCGCCCTATTCCCCAGATAATTGCCAAAGTTTGAACTTTAATTAAAATTGAAAATTGTGTTGCTATTCCTGAATCTGTCTGGTCGGGTTTCATTCTATTCCAGTCTGACCTGGCCAGAGGCACAACAGCTGGGTAAACTGGTGGAAGGGGTTATTCAGGGGAGCCGGAATTGTTTTCGGATTTGTGCAAATGTTTTGTCACTGTGCTAAATGCAAACTTCAATTAGTTTGCCTGGTGGTTCGCTCACTGAGATTTAGTCGGGCTTACACTGATTCCCAGAACCGAAAACCAAATCAGAAACGGCAGAGGCCAGCACATTTCAGGCTAAAATCGTTTGGCATATTGACAGGCGCATAATTAACACTATTATCAGCATATGCACAGAGATATGGAGTTGAGTGCCGAAGCATTTCCACAATTTGTTGCTGGCCAGGCCAAAACATATTTTGTTGGCCATTAAACTTTGGCCAGTTACACAAGTTTTGATTGCCATTTCTATCATAATATATGCAAGGGCCTCACACACATGTGCCTCAAACTATTTAACGTATTTTTGATCTTGGTGTTTTTGGTTCAGTGTTATTAAAATCCTTTATTTATGAGTCACTATGAAATGAAATCCCACAAAACCCATTTCCTGCTTTCAAATGAAAGTTAAACTGCAACACTTGAGCAAACAATTTTTTCAACGTTTCGGTTCGCTGATAGTTCGTGTTAAGAAAAACTGAAAAGTAAACACGGAAAATTAAAAAAATGAGAGAGAGAGTAAATTAAACTTATTATTTCTGAACGTTGTGCTTTGATTTTCCTTATTCCACGCTTCATAGCCTAGAAAATTGTGCGTGGAAAACGCCAACGACAAAGGAAAAAAAACAATTGTAAAAAAATAAATGAGATTGCAGAAATGCTATATATTTTGTGGCTATGCCTTTGAAGTTTGAAGTTTACTTTTACTTTTAAAATGAAACTGGGCATTCAAAAATGGTTTAATTTTTTTTTTGTATTAAGTATTGAAACCTTTTGTTTATACATATGCTTTAATGTTGGGAAAATAAAAATAAGAATGCATATCTTGACACTAAATGTAAATTGTCTCGCTTATCGCTGACATATTTTTTCCACATTTAAATTGACATTTCAAACAAATACAAAAAGAAAATCCAGAAAAGAGCCCTTTATCGGGTTTATTAACACTTGCTGTATGCCACGCCTTAAACCAATACTCCGCCCCTCCAATCGCCACGTTTAATTTACAACAGATTGTTGTTGCGGCAGTGTTTGTAAATACAATCAAATTACATTTACATTAGCGAACACTTTTTTCCGCTTGTTTGGCAAAATTCATATTAAATATTTAATTAGTTGCCATGAAATTGATTGCATTAGTCGCTGTTCGATGCGGCAAAAATGTGCATTTTGTCAATGAACTTTATAAACTTTTTGAGATGGTCTGCGGGTTTGCTGTGTGGTGAAAATGATTTACATTTTGGGAGTTTCGGGCCAATTGCCAAAATAATACTAAATGCCATTCCTCATCGATATGTGTGGGTGGTCTATAAATTTTTTTATATTTTGAATGCTAAATGGAAAACATAAATAGAATGACATTTTAAAACTGGCCAAAATGATGCCAAAAGATAAAATTATATTCAGAGAAATATATTTAGCTTTAAATGATTCCATCATCACACTTTCTTATATAATGTTTTTGGCTAGGGATCTTATATAAATCGCATTTGTTTTTATCATATGTAAGTATGTTTTCTTCTAATGAAGATTTAGTTCAAATTACCAAAATTGGGTCGTTAAACTCAACTAATATTTGGAACAAACGTCCAGAAGAAAAACCTTAGATGAGAAAGCTGCCATACATTTTTTGGAAAAGGAAAACCTGCGACCTGCATTAAATACCGGAAACGGAAAAATCTGAGCAAGAGCACATAATGCCACTTAATTAGCGAATACAGACATATACGTATAACACATATACACACACACATACAGAGGAGAACACATGCTTAATGCATATTAAGCCCAGAAGTAAAGTAAGAGAAAGGGTAAAAAAAAGGGAGAGGCAAGTAAAATGGCGCGCAGAAAAATTCGCCGCAAATCAAGAGCAACGAAAAAGTCAAGAAAAATTAAAAACTGGCACACAGACTGGGAAAAAGCGAGGGGGACAGAAAAGAGGAAGAAAGAAATGGCGAATGTGGGTCAACTACTGCGTTACCCATTATCCACACACACACTCGCAGACACACCCGGCTTTAATGTCATTTGCATTTCTTTTCCATAGCCTAGCCAAATGGGCAGAGAGTATGCACAATTTATTTCCTTATTTAACTTGATTTAATTGTGCATAAATATTTTCCCATCGCTTCTGCATGCAAATTAGGCATCGCAAAATGAAAAACCTTAAGCAAATTTTGATGTGAAGGAAGCAACTCATGTGTGTTTCAAATGCAATTTGAGCTGTATTTATAGTTAAGTTTTTCACAGATGCAATACTATTTGTATTACTTAAAGTAAGTATGGAGTTATGAAAGAACTTAGAAATGAAGCAAATAAATAAAAGTTAAATATTTCCACATTGGAAATGACAGCCATTTAGTCACAAGCCAATGTTCAAATTCTGTAACTATTTTTATTCATTTTAAGTAAATAGGTAAAACAAAATCCCTTTATAAATTTATTTATATTCAATTTTGCAAATATCTGGTTGTGTATACGAGTATAGCAAAAAAAAACCAATAAACTGCCAAAACCAATGTTTTCCTCGAATATTTTCAGCCGTCTGCTAGCCAAAAAAGTGTGCTAGAATTAATGACCGTAGGAAAACAAAAATAAAACCGTCTAGCTTTCTATTGCAACCCCTCATTTGCCCCTTGGTGCAATGCAATAGAGTAGCAAATTAAATGCAGTGACAAATTACACAAATTGCGAGTGCAACTGCAACTGCAACGGGAATTGCACTCTAAATTCGAAACTGCCAAATGCTGCATTTGCAACAAATTGCAAATGCATTTTAATTGCAATTCGCATCGTTTGCCACTGCAACAAATTTACATTCCCAAACAGACTTTCTTTTTTTTTAGTTTTCCAAATCGAAAAAAACTAAATGTAAAGTTTAATGCTGCAATTTAATGGGAATGGGGACATTCCTAGAAACACCCAGTTCGTCTGGGTCTGGACAAGACTAACGAGCAGCATTGTTGTTGATGACGACAATGATTAGATGCGATAATGCAAATGAGTCACCAAACATCGAGTCCTTGGCTCCTCCTGTTGATGATGATGGCGATGACGCTTTGCGGCTGCCGTCCCCAAAAAAATTTGCATGCCAATGATACATGTCCAGCAGTTACAATTGAGTTCAGTATGGTATTGCACTCGAGAAATTCTAGAACATATTTTGATCGTTTATAAACCAGTTCAAGTTTTATTGTATATTTTATTACTCATACGCAGTGTGGACTTTCTAATAAATGCAAGTCAATGAGAGATTCTTTGTTTTTCACCAAAGACTAAGCTAAGCAATGTTATTATTTTGTATTATCAACGAATATATACGATGGTTTATGAAGAAGTTTAAGTTTTATTGCATATTTTATTACTTATACGCAATGTGGACTTTCTAATAAATGTAATTCACCAAAGAACAAGCTTAGCAGTGTTATTAATCTGACCGCAACTGTATACAATGCGATTTGTATATGTACATATGTACAGGCCTCTGCATGTGGGCGTGTCGGAAATGGGCGATCACAACAATGACAGCGATGACGTTGTTGTGGCGCAAAAGCAGGCAAAAGGGAACATCGCTGATGACGTGTGGTTGTCATTAGAGGATGCCACAATTTCTGTTGTTGTTGTGACGGCATGCCGTGCACCAGGCACCGGCTAACATCCACTACCACTACTGCACTGCAGTCCGTCCATCCAACAGCCAACCTCCGACCATGTTTTGCATGGCTATCATTGTCGCTGCTGCTACTGCTGGTGTTGTCCTCCGTTGACAAAATGCCCACCACACTGACCAAAAATGCATACAACATGGCACAAAGGGCCAAAAAGCCTGGGCTGTGGTTCCAGCTGCCCCATTTACCCCACTTTCGAAAACCCTTTTTGACGTTGATTTTCACCGTCGGACAGAGCTTTAATTTAACCCTTTAACAAATGAAATAGTGTATCAGGAAACTAAAGATTTTTAAACTGCAAGTCATCGATTTTGTGATAGACTTAAATTTTAGCAATTCTTTTACTTTAACATTCATTAGATTCCGTTAAAACGAAATGATACAAGATATAATCTGTTTTGTTCAAATAGTTATTTGAGATTCTCTTTAAAATAAAATATTTTAGAAAATATTTTATGTGATTTAAATAATAAACAAAAACCGCCAAAGCTAAGTTTTTGTCTTCCTGTTATAGGGTTAATTTTCCTTTATTTTTCTGGTGCCAAATTATGTGCAGGCTGTTGCATAAAATGGTAATTTTTTAGACTCTATATGGGTTAGGCTTGCCAGCCATTCATTTGCATAATAACTCTGGGGGGTGTGTGGGGGCAAATGCTATTTTATTATTGCTGCCAACAATGAGAAATGGGAATTTGCGTTTAAATTTGGAAGTCCATGCCTTAAACTGTTGTCACAGAGCCCACAAAAAAAAAATCGGGGGCATATGTTGTCAGCCACCCACATAATGACATTTTGATGACATTTTTTATTTACGTTGAGTTTGTATTTTGGTTGCCAGCCAAAGTTGCATTTTGCATTTGAAGTGGAGTTTATCTTAGTGCAAGAAGTCAAGTGGGGGATCCCCAGCCAGGTCAATTAGCAGGCCAATTAGTGTAACCAGGCTAATAGAATTTTTGCGTTAATTTAATTGCACCTTGTTGCGTACTCCTCACCATCGCATGCACTTGCCTAATGACTGATTTCGAAAGCTATTAAATGGCCACACGGGAGGGTGGAAAAGGTCCTGTCAGGATGCTCCACTCTGCGAACACCTCTTTGCTCATCCCTCTGGTCAATACAGAAAACCGAAAAGTGAGTTATCAAGCAAGCACTTTTCTAATTACGAATTCGGTCAACGATTCTCGGACTCTGGTTTAGCCAACACTGGCAGAAAAAGTGCTGACATTTAAAAAGAAAGAAATATGGGAAGCCTGAAAATATTTTTTTAGACTTCAAAATTCTTAAATGTCAATTAAAATTTCAAAGCTATTTGCTATTAATAAAAGATTTGCAATTTCTATTGTCTAAGCTTGGTTTAGTCTTTTTGCTGAGTGTATACTGGCTGCTTCCATGCTGATTCTGGTCCCAGGTCCAAGTCTGACTCTGACGGCCTGTTGACTGCGAAAGGACATTTGGGAACAGGCTGCTGGGGAGCCGGGGATAACATTAGCCAGTGAAATTTCCCCAGGCCAATGTTGTTGTCTTTGCTGTTTGTGATGTTATGGATGCAACTTTAAATTGCTTTGCCAGCCAGCGCGATGATGGAGGGTGAGAGGCTGAGTTTTTCTAACAGACTGCGTTTTCCCCCCGGGCTCCAACCGACAATGCAGAGGATTGCCACATGGCAGATCTGGTTGCAGGGTTACGGGTTTGGGGCTCAGTTCAGGAGGGTCTGATATTTTCATCGTCTGTCCGGAGCTCCGGTGGGAAATGCGCCACTGCACTGATTGCACTTTGGCTCAACATTTCGCAGAGATACGACCGACTACGTATGCGAGAGTATGTGCGAAGCGCCCGAAAATGTCTGAGTGCGTAATGCGTTTTCACGGAGGTCCTGGCAGTGGGATTGCGCCGGAGACAGCGGGACAGATATGGGTGATAAAGTGCAGACATTTGACAAATTAACTGCTTTGCGTCATGCGCCGGAAATGCTGCAAATCTCGTACCGTCAATCGCCGTGCTGCTGTATAAGGCCCATTCCCAGTCGATTCCCCAGGACACTCTGCTCCGCAGCGCTCTGATCTGATTGATTTATGAATCTAACCACCCAGGACTCCCAAACGGACATTGGCAAACGGGCTAACTACTGCATTTGAGGTGTGCGTTTCGATGCATTGTAATTTGAGAGCCTCCACCCGTAAAATAAACCATAATAAACGAAAAACTCTTACTTGATTCTGGTTAAAAGCGAGCGAAAGCACGTCGTCACTTACCTGCAAAGACAAAAAGGGAAATCAATAATTAAATTAGGTTCGATATAAAATATATCTGGGAACAATATAATTGTATTACGTCAAGAGACCCTGGAAACGATTCAAAGTATAAATAAAGGACGACGTAATTTCGAATTGGGATAATAACTGTGTTTTCCCCTTAATCAAGGCAAAAGCATTTACGAGGAAGACTGCACCTGCTTACTTTGATATTCCTGCACATTTTCCTTTTTAATTGTTAAACAAAGTGAAATATATTTCCCCGTTAGCAAGGGGAACTCTTACATAAATCCCCCTTCTTCAGAACAGCTGCAGGCAGCTGCTGGAGCACTACTCTTACCCATTCCATATGTTCGTTCGCCTCCTGGGATAACATACATAAACATTAGCCAAGCATATAATAACCCAACAACAAAGTCACCACAACGATCCAAAGGGAGAGGCGGGGGGGAGAGGAAAGGCGTTCAAATTGTATTTAGTCGTAAACTGCACACGCACACAAAGCGTGGAAAACTGCTTTTCGCAGAAGGAAGGAGCACGCAGCACGGAGAACATAAAACTATTGGTAACTGCGAGCTGGGGAGGCCATATAAGAGCCATAATTTCGACACTAATGCCAAGCCACACAAAAAATGGCCCTCCCCGGCGACCTTGTGGGTCTGCAAGTGGTCAGAGTTTGACATGTGTCAAAGGAAACCCTGATGGAAAGACTGCCCCAGAGAGGAAAAGGTCGCAGAAAGGCACAGTCACACCTGCGAGCTGAGAAGGAATAAATGTACTGAGGAAAACAATTCCATGTTATCTTCATTTAAAATTAGAAAGACTCAAATAATGAACAGATTAATTCCTTGCCAAGAAGTCATAGTTTGAAGAATATATTTTGGATATATTCTGGTTTAGATGCATTCAGATACCTTCAATATAGTAATTAAATATCTCGAGTTATATTTTAAAATTTCTGTCCTAAATGGAACTTTAAAACGTGCCGCCTTTCAACTGGAGAAGCATTTTACTTTCAGTGCAGCTGTATCTGGCAGGAAACTTTGGCCATGGTCATGTCACGAACCTCGATAAAAATCAACAGTTTATGTGAGACGCATGATGTCCTTGAGAGCCAGGAGTAGCAGAAGGCCGGGAGGACACGATGGAAATGTCATTTTTACAAGGCAACCTCATCGAGAGGACATGGCAAACAGCAGTGGCCCCCGTATCTCCAAGGAGTCTGGCAAATGTATTGCCTTCTATTTGCATTTTCTATTTATTTCTTTATCCCTTTTCTTGCTGGCGCTCCCTAAGCGTTCCTTCGCCGAGCACTTGAGCTCGGGCCCGCCATTAGTGGCACGTCCTTGGATATTTCGTGTTTGTCCTGTCCTCCTCCACTTTGGCACTCATATTTTATTAAGTAGCAAAGTTGACAAGGGTTTTGCCGGGACAGGCGGTCGGTCGGTCGTCGGCGGAGGGTCTGTCATTTTGTAAAGTAAATATTGGTAATTTTTATTGAGGATTTTCCTTGATTTCCCTTTGAGCATATGGCTTATCCCAAAACTGGGCACAAACTTTCCCCCGACGAGCGAAATTAAGGGCATTTATTTTTGGCCACTCGAACTTGGACCCGAATCAAACTCAAATAACATTAGGGGAAAGCCTAGCAACACTTGAAAATTAGAAAAAAGAAATCATGGAAGAAAATTATTAGAAAAGTTTTTCCCAGCAAGGGACGGAAAATGAGATAGAGCGAGTGAGGACGAAATCGCTTCGTTGCACAAATTTGTGGACCTGCGGCGCAAATTTGTACAAAATGCAACAGACCGTAAGAGACAACATAAGCGATAACACAACAACCAAGCCAAAACCGAACCAGGCAGGAAGCTGCCTCGAGTTGTGTTCACAGTGGTTGCTAACAGGATTTTCCCCATCCCGAGGACCTTGCCTCGCAACACCCCAAATATCCGCCTCCCTTCGCTGGTTGCCATGGCGAAAAATGAGACTGAGACTGAGAGGCCAAGTGTCGATGCATGGCATACGCAAATTGCCAATCGTTAAGTGAATTTTGAGTTTGTTGTCCTCTGCAATATGGGGAGGATAACTGCACTGAGAGAAGCAGGTTCGAGTTCGAGACTTTACATTTTAACTAATTTAGTTTTTCTTTCAAAATTCCCTCTCCCATCGAATGCTTGAAAAATAGGTTTGATTTCAACGCCATAACTTGCATAAAAAAGCACACATCACATATTACACCCTCATGTATGGTTATTTAATTTTAACATTCTCATTGAGGAAATGCTTTTAGGGAAATCTTTCAGCACACTTCCTTCGTTCTCGCTCCCTTCCAGTAGAATTACTTTTCATAAATGTCTCCCCAAGAAGCCTTTGGCATGCATCATTTAACTTTGACGCCAACCTGTCCAAACACTTAAGTCCGCCCGCCCTCAGCCCGCCAATTTCCACGCTTAAAAGTCGGAGCAGGAATATCGAGGGCGGAGGAAAAGTGGGCGGGATACGCACCATCATTTTCATTTTCATCGCTTACAAAAAGAAATGTTATAAAATATTTAAAAATCATGCCCAGGCGGGCAAACGAGCCTTGAAAACACCTCAAGAAAGTCGCTTGCAGAGAAAATTGTGAAAGGAGTGGAAAGATTTTGGCTCAAATATGCACAGCGATGGATGAAAAAAGAAATGTAGATGAAGGAAATGGTGAAAGCCCCACTCGATTCACATATGTTCGCCCACAGAATTGAATGTGTTTGTGCTTGTACTGTGGCATATATTTGCCAGATCCTGTACATATCCTTGTGTTTGTGTGTGTATAAATAAAATGCCATATTCCCTGACATGAATATTTAACAATGCAACAACGACAGCCAGCCTGCTGCATTGGTAAAATATCACAAAATATTCATTACAATTTCATTGGTTTTTTTTCGAACTTCGTTTACATTTTCATTCCTTATTTTATTTCCCTTTTCCATTTGTTTTGCATTTTAGTTTTATTTGTATTTTCCCCTCTGGTTTATTTTTATAACAATTGAGGATTTTGTTGAGCGCAGACGACGATTTCTTTGGTTACAATTCTCCGTTGGCAATTATTTTGTTATTTTGTTATTCTGTTATTCGTTTGTTAACATTATCAAGGACAAGAAAATTGTAAACATTTGACTATTTTTCGTTTGACGCAAACACATTTTAAAATGTTTGTTTATTAAGACATTTTTGGAAGAAAAAATTACTTGAATTATTCTTATTAAACATTTTATTTTTCAATTTAAAAAATCTTAAGAAGAAATTCAATTTTAATCATATAACTGCCTGTCACAATTTTTGCAAAATAATTCATTCGAATGTGTCGAGTTTTAACGATTTCTGACGCATTACAGCAGGGCAATTCAAGAAATTCCATGTCGTAATTTTGCATGACAGATTAATAAGGCCTCCCCTCTCCATTCTTCAACGAAGAATTGACATTAAATTGTAATAAATAGCCAAACAAGAGTCCTCCGGCCCACTTCATGTGGCAAATCTCCAAAAAAGGAAACAAATTGCCATGGCAAACAGCAGCAGCAGTAGCATCATGAAATGTGAAAGAGGGCAAAAAAGACTGAGCAACGTCTGCAGTTGAAACGAATTTAATTTTCTACTTTTTATTTTTATTTATATTTTTTTTTTCGCGTCTGGCAGACACAAACAGAATAACAAGCCACAAGCCTGAGGCTGACATTTCTCCTTAAGCCACCGCCTTCCTTACCTAGCCGGCTTTTTTCCTTGCCTTTTTCTTTCGCATTTCCACCGCTCACCCCAGGTCGGAAAATAGTGGAAACTTTTGATAATTACATTTGGCGGCTGTTGCTTTGGCAGCTAAGCCAAGTAAGAAAGAAAAGCAAAAGGAGGTCTCCTTGGAGGTAGCAGAGAAAACCAACAACTCAGGGGATAAGAAGTTTAAACAACATGGTTTCACATTTTTAAGGAGTTGGTAGCTTGAAAAATGTGTAAAAGAAAATAATATTAATAATATAATATTATTATTAATATTGGTTTCCCTATGAAACAAAATAAAACTTTCTTTTGTTTAAGTAAAGGATCTTCTTTTGTAGGCTTAAAAATCGAGGCAAAAGCTCTTTGAATTTTCAAAGAAAGGCTAATCCGCTAGTCATATAGAAACATCCTGTAGATGAGCTCCCCCTTTCCCTTCAGCCGCACTTTCTTACACCAAGAACAGAGAGCTGTCAATTCTTCGTATAGAAATGCTCCCCAGCCCAGGGAAAATGGTTCCTTGAAATTTATTTCATTTTATGCTCGCGCTTCCTCTTTGTGCATAAAACATGGGAAACGGGAAGGCGGCCAAATAGACAGATGGCAGGGCAGGCACCTTCGGGCAATTTCTTAAACTAATTTGGCATGAGGCTGCTGTGGTGGCGGTATTTTCTTCATCTTCATCTTCATCTTCGTCGCCATCTTCAGTTCTAGGGCCCCTTCTCCCCAAAACTTCAGCGTCGTCCTTGTCTTGGCGGTTTTTGTGCCTTTTACGTGCAACCGAAAGTATGCAAAGTGAAAGCGTTTACTGGAGGTTGGATGGCGGAACTTTTGATGTTTTTTTTTTAAGGCTCAGGGCTTCTGGGACCGCAAAGTATGCAGCAATTATTTTATGGCCGGGCATCAGTCGGTTTGGGGCATTTTAGTAATATCCGGCTTAAAAATTTCAATATAGTTTCCCTACAAATCGATGAGAGATGCTCAGAGGGGGAGAAACTTAGGGGACACATAGTTAATTGCTTTTTGCCATGACAAAACAGGGAGTTTTCCTATATATATGTACGTATATACCTCTAGTTGTATGCAAGGCCTGAGGAATTTAAATAGTTCTCTGAGCCTGACAGCTGAATGGAAAAGGAGAAGCTTTTCGAAATGACTCAGTGACTCAAGATAAGGACAAGAGCTCTAGACTAAATAGCAGAACAATTAAACTTTTAAGCAGGCAGGCGACAAGCGACAAAACGAAAAATGATGAAATGCATGTAAATAGAAAATAAATATCAAAAGCAGCCGGAGATAGCGAGACACAGGAGCGGAGAAAGAAAGATGGCTGTCACATGCCACAAAAGAAGACAGTATTCAGGATTCACCCGGATACAATGGCTTCCAACAACAAAGTCGAGTTGGAAAGAGATGGTAAAAAGGAGTTGAGCCGCTTTTATTGTTGTTGGTCGGTCTGCAACAGCCGCAACAGTTCACATGGCTCATTTTCTATGGTCAAAGGAAGCAGGATACACCACCCCCTCCCCCACCCACATAGAACAGGATAGCTGTTTTTTACACAATACAATATTATTCATATTGTATGGTGTATGTATATGAAATATGGCAAATGTCATTTAACATGACAGCTTGATGATAATAATACGAGCAAGAAACGGCAACAATGGCTCACAGGACAATGCTCAGCGCAGCAGGATAAGGTCTACGTCTAAAGACAGATCTTCACCAGCCAGTTGGAGACTTAAAGAAAGGTGAAAGCCATGCAAAAGTCCACCCCAAAATAGACACAAGCTAGGCAAATGGGAGGATGATAAGGGAATATTAAAGGAAGTATCTTCTTGCCCATAAGAGTTCTCTTGACAGACAATACATTTCAGATTTAAGCAACTACATATTTGAAAGTGGTTATTGAAAGCCTATAGCCAATCTATTTTCAAAACTATTACTTTTTATTCTGTGTATGAAAAAAGTATTAGATGCTTGTTATTCCAATAAATATACATTGATGGTAAATTAGTTCTTTATTTCCTTAGAAAAAATCAAGTCCAAATTTGAATATAACACGATTTCAGCATCCATCGAACTTATGTTCTTTTTCGGACACGCATAATCCAACTACCTCTATCAAAACCAGAAGGGAAACCCACCTTCTTGGTCCTTTCACCATTCGAACTGCTGCCAAAAACCACAGAAGCACATTTTGTGTAAACCGATTCGACCGCAAAGCAATTGCAAATGCGTACGCACATGGGTGTGCAAAGGGGGGCAGGTGTGTTTTCCGGGGGACGGTGCAGTGGCTGTGGGTGGTGGGAGGTGGTTTTTTCAGTGGGTGGTGAGGTGGTGGGGCAGTTGGCAGCGCACACAGTTAGGCGCCTGACTGAGCATAAACGTCAGTGTCAGGTGTGGCTGCTGTTGCTTTGTTCCTGTTTCGCTTCCTGTTCCCATTTCTCTTTCTGCTCTGAGTCGCCATTTTGGCCGAGCGGCAGCCGGAAATGCGGTTACATAATCTCCATATCCGGCGGGGCACACAGGGCGGCGGGGCATGTCAGAAACCGAAGCATACTTTTTGGCACATTATTAATTTTTAGTTTTTGCCAGCCAGGATTTTCGTTGGTCCTGCTGCAAAAATATAAATTCATTTTCGTTTTCTGCTTCTGCCTCCTGTGCGGTGCATATTTGATGAATATTTAAAATTTCGGCAGTAAATTGAATTGGTTTCGCTAAATACCTCTCACAATAATACAAATAAACAGTGTTCAGGTAGGTAATATTTTTTTACCGAATGTTGGAGGGTTACGTATTTTATTTCAAATTTAGGGAATGTACTATTTCAAGTACAAAATAAACAGAATTTAAAATTTCTAGTCAAAAGATATGTTTATAATGAAGCTCAGAAAAGAAAAATAAATTAATTTAAATAAATCTTCTTAGATTTTCTTTGATGAAAGTTAAATGCAAAAATACTTTTTTATTTTTTGTATACACCAATCCATGTTTAGAACAACTAAATATTTCTCTGCATCTCCCATTCTGCTTCCTTTCTGAACATCCGTTTGCAGGACCGCAATGAAAATTTCCGGAAGTTGTGCATAAAATGGGCTATGCATACGGAAATCATCAACTCAATGGCTGAACAAACAAAACGAGAGAAAGAAAGAGAGGGGTGTAGGCAGTGAAATAGAGACGGAGAATGGATTTCTGTATGAGAGTAAGCGGAGTAGAGTAACAATGGCAAATGCGAATGACGCCAAACCCAAACGAATGGCCAAAAACACTGCAAAACGGCTGCCAAAGTCCGGCAGAAAAGGACGAAAGGCGGCGCGAAAGAGACAGATAGAGTGGCAGTGAAAGAGACGGAAATAGCGAGTCCGCCACAGACAATGATGATGATGATGATGATGTGGATTCTCGGGGCGACCTTCAGCGATGGCCTGTGTTATGAATAGTCTGTAAGTGAGCTGGATTGAAAAAGAGAAACAAATAGAGAGCGGGCTACGAGGAGATGGGTCTGCCCAGTTGACCAGAAACCAGAAGTTCAGTAGCTCCATTGTGCTCCGACTCCCGCTGCCTTTGTCAGGGTCGATTTCACATTTATTTATTGTTTCAACTGCCCCACCCACGGAAAATTGTTTGCTGCATCGTTTTTCCCCGCGTGCCCCCTCTCTTTGAGTGCGGTTGAAAACTCGCATGACTCATTTGATTTCAATGGCCCAACTTGTTCATTTGGCAGCGAAAGTATTTAACATTTCCCCTGGAACAATGGCCAGCAAATTGAATGGAATGGTGCGAATGTTTTCGGGAAATCTCAATTGAATTAAGTGTTTGGCTTGGGCAGCAAAACGAACGTGATACTTGTAGAGCTTTTGAAGAGGGACGAAAAGAAAATTCCGTGGAAATTATATCCCGATACCGTTTTCACATTTGATAACCATATATGCATATACCTTTTTTTATAAAAATGTATCAATTTTTAAAGTTAATAATCTTTTAAAGGAAAATAATTGCTACATTTAAAGAATCCATCTGTCATTATAAGTGAAACAATTTCTACTTTGCTAAAGCTATAAATATGTCTTAGATTCGAATAATTATTTGATGTTTGCTATTCCTTAATCTAGGAATACATTTTACTGCCTATCAATTAGGTTTTCATATAAATAAGTAGAATGAAATATTTTGCAAGCTGTCTTCCTGATCCATTTGTTTTTAAAATTTTATCATTTCTAAACAATTTTACCTTTTTGTTATCATTTTGTGAAATAGGTTTTCCTAATTTTTCACAGTTCTGCCCTTAGAGGAGTGGCTGGAGGTCTTAAATCCGATCTAATCATAATAGTAGACCAAGGGGTCGGGACATAAGCCGCAGCATGAAATGGAGCCACAATGGTACGGATACTGATGTCCTGCCACTGACGCTGATGATGAGCTTTGCAACTGTAAGCGCTTTACCAGAGGCGGAGGCGGGCGAAATACCAGAGGGGTATAGTGACCACCGGCTGATTCCGTAATGCGCTTTCGCCGGAAGGAAGCTCCTGGTCAGCCAAGTGATTCCAGGGCAGAGATTTGGTGCAGATTTTGTAATAGTTACCAGGGATTAAGCCAACAGTGCATTGTCCTGCGTGATGAAACAGGGTAGAGATAGGGTTAAACCAGGTCGAAAGAGAGAGGAGATTGGCATAACATAAATGTTTAGTAACTCAAGTAGAAAATTACACATTTTTCGTCCGTGTTCCATTTGTTATGCACAACAATTTTTGACTTCGAAGAAAAGACGAACCGCAAAAACATATTTTACATAATTTCACCAAGTTCTACTTGATAAACAATTTCATTGAAAGCAGCAGATGCTAAACAGCAACGCCAGAAGAACAACAACAATAAAGTCTAATAAAAGGAATTTCGCTTTCATGTTCAACCCCCATAAGGTGAAGGGGGTACCAAGAATGAGATGCGAAACATTGCTCGTGTTTCTTTATTTTCCCTGCTTTTGCTTTTGGGGCGGTACGGAAACTTTGCCTTGGCACTTTATAAGCTTTTCCCTAGCATGCACACACATTACACAAACACAGACGCACACACACACACACATATATAAAGGAACATGCAACGTAAACATGACACAACAAAGGTGCGTCGTTTACTCTTTTATAACCCGCAGCAACTACAACTAGGCAGCAAAAGTATACGGAAATACTCTATATTATTCGGCATACTTCCTTAAAAAGAAAAAAACCTACAAGTCGATTTCCTAGCTTACTAGCTAATGTATAATTAAATGGAATATAAAAGTATTTATTTAAAGATTTTTGTTAAGTTTAACGGATTAATAAAATTAAGCTATTGCAATAAATATGGTTTCCCTGATTTAGAAGAGAATACAATTTTCGATTAGGATTTATTTTCATTTTAATTTCAAATGTTTAAAGGCGTTTAGTGGTTGTTATTTTGCTGTTGTTCCTCTTTCCCCTTTTTGTTGTTGTTGACAAGTGCAGGCAACACATTTTTGTTTAAATTTCAATCAAAAACAATTTGAAAAGCTCCTCGAGTGGCTGGGGCCGAGGAAAAGCGGTGGAAAGGAAAATTGGGTGCAAGCATCTGGAGTTAGACAGGTATGCAGTGCAAGTTATTCACATTGCTGAAGTTGGGTCTTTTGTTTTACTTCTTGCCAACTGGCGCCTCGACTGCTGCAACAAGTTAGACAAACACAAACACAAACACACACGAGGGTTTTTCACTCACAAACACAGACGCACTGGAAAATGCACAAAATTGCCGTTGGTAAATCAACAGAGCCGCAGACGCAGCCCCAAAAACACTATGATTTTCCCGCCCTTTGCATGCTATGCATTTCACTTTCCGGCTCATGGAATCGTTATGTTTAACTACAATTTGCCTGAGGAAAAGGGTGAAAAGCCCAGAAGGAAGACTGAGGTATTTTCTCGGCGAGTGCAACATGCTAAAGTTTTTACATAATTAGAAATATGAAGCAGTCAGGGTGCAGCTTCTATGTGGAGCCTTTAATAATGATTTGTTTTTAAGGTTCATTTGCCCTGCCAGCCACACACGGAAAGAGAGGCCAATACAAAGTTAGAACGAGTGAGAAATATGTAGAGCCCTAGAGGACTGCTCCCCCTTTTTCTGAAGTGCAGTGTAAATGTCTTGACTTTTTGTGTTTGTTGAGCCCTTAAGCACTTTTTGTGAGAGGCACGTAGGCTAAAATTGTAACAAAAGATGAATATACAGTGGGAGTTGAAGCAAAAACGGGGGAAAATAACTAGAAAATAGAGGAAAAGCGGGTAAAGGAAGTCAAGTTCGTGCCAGGGCATTAATGAAAAGGCTGCTCACTCATCGACTTCCTTCCTCTCGAGCTCGGCTATTATGCAAAATAATATTTTTTACCCTCAATGTTTCATGTTGCCCATACACAGAAAGGTGAATTTGGTTTTTCGGTTTGCTTTTCGCTTCTGTTTTTCATTAATTAAGACTTTGAGCTGCCAAACATGGTATCAAAATTACTGTTGGCTTAATAAGAGCAGGAGTAAATGGTAAAATGCCTTAATCACATTTTAAATATGAAAATCTTACTCACATCCAATATCATTAGCTTGTGTGGAATAAGTATTTATTTAATAATACTATATTACGATTGTTGTTATAAAACTTTTCATTTCATTTCCCTTTTTTAGTAGTTTTAAATCGATATATTATTTTCATTTACCCTTCCCCTGTTACCTTCTTGTCATTAAGTACTCCTTACAAAACTTGTCTGTGGAAAACCTCAATTTCAAAATCCCTCAAACAAAACACATAATTACGGAAGCACCGAGAAAATAAATTAGCAATTAAATACAGGCAGTTAAAAGCCTGCCCGCAGGCAAATGAAAACCCGCCCCCTAGATTTCCCTCATTTTCCACTCAACTTTTACCCGCCTCCCCATCTTGGAGGTATTCAAAAAGTTATACTAATTGCTTAATAATCTTATTACATTTAAAAATACATTTACAACAGCATTTATACCTGCCCCCAAGGCCAATGACAACAGACGGGAAGCAGGGCGGGGCCGGAACTGGCGGGGGGTGGCAGAAAGTAGGGGGGAGGAAGAAAGGAAGGCGGAGAAAGCAGGGAGATAGACAGCACTCAGTCAAGGCGAATCTGAAGACGAGCGAGAACAATGATCCACCGGAAGCATTGATAAATGAATGAGCCCACAACAGTCATCCAACCACTTTTCCTCATTTTCCCCACCCCACCACACACTCCTCCTCATTTCCCTCGCGCCCTTGAGCGGAAACTCCAATCAACTTGAACATCTTCCAGCTAGCTAAAGTGCAGAAATAAATCTAAACATTCCACCACGAAGTAAAACTGTCAAAATTATGCCAAAGCTTATGAATATGAAAATGCACGAGGAGAGCCTGACAAAAGTTTTTCCCCAGACGTTGGAATTTAAGCGGCAAAAGCCCCGGAAACCGAGAAACTGAGAAACCCCAAAGCCCCAACCCTAACCCCAATACCAGACTCCTGGTATAATGAGTAAAATGTCACAAGTTGACGCAAGTAAATATTTAAATGTCAGATTTCTATGCGGAATGAGAAACAACAAACCCACGAAAAATATGTCTCATAATTTGGAGGAAGATTCTGCAGACTGCTGGCATCCACTCACCATTTTAACCCATGATTCCCCAACTTAGAACCCGAAATGTTCTGCTTTGTGCCGGCCAAGAAATGCGGGCTAAAAACTTGAAAGAACATTTTAAAACTGACTTCGCATCTGGATGGTGATGGTCCACAGACAGATGGAAATGGAGTCGGAGGAGTTCCACTCGCATGCGAGTGTATGCAAAATATGCTCGACCGCCGTTTGACATTTACAAATGACAAACATTTGACAAACAAAATGCTTCTTCTTTGTTTGCCCTCGTCTTGTGTGAGAAGCGTTTAATGTGGGCTTCCCCCAACTAAGAGGGCTACATGGCATATATTTGCAAAGGACCCGCAGCAATTTCTTCACTCACCTTTTTCACTGCCATTTGGTTCATTGCGCCCCCGGAAAAGCGGCGGCGGTAACAACAAAAGAGCCAAATAATTAAATGAAAAGCGAGACAGATTGATGTGGGGAGAGGGGCTGTAAGTTCCCAGGGGGTGTTCAAATGTAAATAGAACTTTTCATGGCAATTAAAATAAACATGATGGACGACGGAATATGAAACATTTTAATGAATAATTTAACATTTTTATACCCTTGCAGAGGGTATTCTAATTTTGGTCAAAAGTGTGCAACGCAGTGAAGGAGACATCTCCGACCCTATAAAGTATATATATTCTTGATCAGGATCACCTCCTGAGTTGATATAGCCATGTCCGTCTGTCCGTCTGTCCGTCTGTCTGTCCGTCTGTCCGTCTGTCCGTCTGTCCGACTGTCTGTTTCTACGCAAACTAGTCTCTCAGTTTTAAAGCTATCGAATTGAAACTTTGCACACACCCTTCTTTCCTTTGCACGCAGTATATAAGTCGGAACGGCCGGGATCGGACGACTATATCCTATAGCTGCCATATAACTGATTGATCGGAAATGCCATAACTTTCGTGTTTGTAAAGTTAGGAAGTTGGGATTTTCTATGGGTTTTTATTTGGCCAATCAATTCGACCTACCAAATTTCATAAGAATCGGACGACTATATCCTATAGCCGCTATATAACTGATTAATCGGAAATGCCAAAACTTTGGTGTTTGTTAAGTTAGGAAGTTGGGATTTTCCATGGGTCTTATTTTTGGCCAATCAATCCGACCTATTAAATTTCATAAGGATCGGCCGACTATATCCTATAGCTGCCATATAACTGAACGATTGGAAATGCCATAACTTTGGTGTTTTTAAAGTTAGGAAGTTGGGATTTTTTATGAGTATTAAGAATGCATCATATGAATAATTTTGGAGAATATAATTTACAGAGTATTCTGCAGGTATATCAACTTGCTCCGCCGTTAGCTTTTCTTTCTTGTTTTGTTTAATTTTTTCGTGAAACCGAAGGTTTTAAAAGGCTATTGCAAGTTTTTTAGGTTAAATTATTGCTTTTTATATTTATATATTAATATTGGTTAAATAAATAAAAAACTACATTAAAAAGTTGCAGCTTCAACCTTATTTAAATCCATTGAATAGAGAATTTAATAAATATTGCAAATATTTTCGTTTCCAATTTGGATTTTTTGTGTATTGTTTAAATTAAAATTCATTCAATTCAACTATAAACAAGAAAGTATTCCACTTTTTAAAGTAAAACTAAATGAAACTTTAGTCAGGTGAGGCATTTCATTTGTAGTTTTCCAGCGAAAAGCTTGGCCAGCAAAATTTTCCGCCCGGAATTGGTAACCGAGCTTAGGAATACTTTCCCACTGGGTTTGGTTTATGGGCGGCAGTTATGTTTAATTTGCCAGAGACTCGGGAGGCGGCCCGAAGCCATTTTCACCTGCAGTCGCTGGAGATGTGGCATGTGGCGGGCTCGGGCAGCAATATTCCTGTTAATAACTATGTCCGACATTCGCTTCGCCCACCCAACCATTGCGGCTAACAAGCTGCATGTCATTACTTCTAATAAACCCCAGGGAGTGTCCTGCACACAAGAGTCCTGTGTCCTGTGTGCGGCCATTGTCATCCGGCCCTCAAACGCACCCAGCTAAAAAGGAAACAACGCACTGAATATTCTTGGCACTGAAGAAAAAAACGATCTTAGACTGTAAACGACCTTAAAACTGGATTTTGTATAACAAAATTAGCATCATAAGGCACCCTATAACATTGATATAATATTTTGCTATTTTAATTATAGTTTTTTAAACTATTTCACATCCCTGTATTTTAAACTTCCGCTACAACTATTTCGCAAGATTCTGTTTTCAGTGCATCCCCTCCTACATTGGTTTTACCTTTAGCTTTTTTTCCTGTTGGTCATTTGCTTGTGGCGCTGGAAGTTCTGCCTGTGTAAATATTTGGCTTTAATAGAATAAAATGATGAGCAGCTCTGTCCCGAAAAAATTATTTACGGGCCTCATAACAAGGAGAAGCAGAAGGACGAAAAGCAGGGAGAAACAGGAAGAGCGAAGGACCTGGCCAAGCCTTGGGGCCAAAACACTTAAATTAATAAAGTAAATAATAAGAATTACGCACAGGACGAGCCGGCGGTAGAGATGGGGAGAAAACAGGGGGAGGGGGGCAGAAGGACAACGGTCAGGTGGCAGGCTCAAGTCCAAAAGCGTTGAAAGTGAATTAAATGCCATTTGAAGCTCAACAAATGGCGCAGAGGAAGCGTACGAATTTTACGCGCAAGCTTGATGAGATTTTTATCTTGTTCCCGTTTTTGCTTTTCTCCAGAAAATGTTTTCGAAAACACTTGAATGAGTTCACATTTTTGCGGACAAACATTTTGGGGGCGAAAGTGAATGCCGGAAAACTCGGTCCTCGTTTTCTTTGGGGATTTTTCCCTCTGTTGATTAATTTATGGCGGACATTTTTTGGCTCTAGAATGTAATCACATTTTAGCAGTTAGCGCCTAATCCCGCTCAATATGGCTTAGCAACGCCTGCTCCTACGGCCACTCGTCCTTTTTATTCAGCTGCCTGGCAGCTTAAAGCCCAAAGCACCCTAATTGAATCGGAAAATAATTATGCGGACTCTTCTGCGGCTTCACTTTGTCGTCCTTTTTTTCTGGTCGATGGAACTTGGCGGTTTGTTGTTCAAGATCGATTGTTGGGAGGACTTACCTACAATGAAAAGACAAATTAAATTTTGATTAATTTTACATGCAACAATAAATGGGCAGATAGAAGGAACAGCAGCCAAGGACGACAGCCAGCAGGAACTCACTCCGTCCCTTGTCAAAATCATTTAAATAAATTGCTTTCTTTCGCCTAATTTAAAGGCCTACTTAAAAATCCATTACAAAATTTGCATAAATCTATAAAAAGACAAACAAAAGTAGGCGAATGGGCTAAGGAAAACAAGGGTATGTCGCTTTTGGGTATCGTAAAAGAGGTTTGTGTTCTCTATAGCGCTGGTAGTTCATTCATTAAAAAATAAACATTTGAATTATCCTAAAATGCAAACAGTTAATATATTTAAGGAATAATAAATAAATAATAGCTTTAAACATTTTTGCTATTATTTATATATTATTATTATTACTGTAAGAATTCAATTACAATCACTTATCATTTAAATCACAAAAACAAGTGTTTTTTATAAACCAAAAGAATGAACAATTGCCCATAAAGAGTACGTTAAATTCGTTTCTTGGCGGCTTCATCTCAACTTGATGAAATTGACAAGAAGCTGTCATTAATTTGCATCAAATCAATTTCCCTTCGACAGCTGCCAGGCGAAAGGCGAAAGGAGCCTTGTTCTAGGCATGTCCTGGCATAAAAATGCAAATTTGTTTCGGCTTTAAAGGGCAAAGAGGCCACAGGACGAAGGACTCACCCTGTCATGGCTTTGGCATATGTGACATGACAACAAATAAAATTGCTAAAATATTATTACAAGTAATAGGAGCGAGCAGGCAGCCAAAGCATAACCACACCCCCAGAAAAGGGGTGTTGTGTTGATATCGACGCTGATGACGATGATGATGCTGGCGATGACGAGGATGTCGACGCCTTTTGCCGATATCAATGGGCATATCCATGGCCCGGCCTCCTCAGTCCCCCTTTTCGAGAGTGCGGTTAGACGTGCCCAAAATACATTAAAAGTTATACAACAAATGGCAAGGCGGCGGCGGAATGGGAGAAAAGTCTCAACATTTTCTATACAAACAAATTGCCGCGTACGCGACTTGAAAGCCAAATTTGATTGATGTTGCATTTTAAGTCGACTCTTAGGCTTCATGGCCATACAAGTTTAAGCACGGAAAGGATAACTGCGTTTGGGAAGTTGCTAATACCGTGCAATCGGATATTTGGTAAAGTAAACCTAAAATAACAAACTTCTGTCAGTGAAAAAGTTTAATTTCATTACAAAGGTTCACTCACAGTCAATAGTTTTGTGTCGAAAGTCAAAGAAATGCCCCGAAAATGTATTACCTACAACTTTTTCCCTCTAGGGTATCAACGAACTGGAGAGTGTGGTATACTTAATGCGATTTTAAGTGTTTATTGTTGTGGAATTACAAGTACTTTCTTAAGCAGAGTAGTAACTCAAACGCTCCTGCCAAGTATGCTCACAATTTGTCTCGGTCCGAGAATAGGAATCAAATTGAGTGTGACGATGATGCTGATGGCCAGACTCTGGGCAGTGAGTCATCAGCGCAGGATGATGGAAATGGATGGAGGTCGCCGCACCCGGGGCTAGGATAATTGAAAATCTGTCAACACTTTTGCTAGAGCGTGGCGAAATAAAATTGCAATTTGTGCAAACAAGAATGTCATAATTTTGCGGAGGCCGCCCAGGGGAAGGGATGGGGGCTTGGGGAAACTGTCGCAGCGGCAAGCAGCTGTTGGCCAACGATTTCGGCGCTGGCCCTATTTATAAAACAATTTTTGTTGCCGCCTGCCGTCTTCAGTTGCAGATTTATTGAAATCTTTCTGGTCAGTTGTTGGCCTGTGTCAGTTGATGGTGGACTTTTTCTCATGGCATAGTTGAGCCCATTTCTGTCCAATTAAAACGCTTTTAGCCTTCATTTGATATACGCAAGCAGATTTGCCGTAGCAGACAAAATGAATTTTAGCGAACAACAAATTAGCAAATTGAGCATCAAAATAAATCCCGCTACAAAAAGAGGGAATTTTTACCATATTTTTGTGGGATTAATAATCAACAAATTGGACTGGTTTGTGCTCTTGAGAATAGTTTGTTTTCTATTTTCGCTTATGAAAACATGACAACGTATTAGTTAGTGCGCACATTTTATTATTTGATTGTATGAAAATTGCTGAAACTGCAGGCCAAACAAAAGCTAAATTGGTTTGTTGTTCCACTTTTAATTGTAAAGGTTTTATTTCAGTAACACATGTTATTTCGACAATCCTTTTGTTTTTCATCGTGTTTTGATACCAAAACATTTTATTTTATATAATTGGTTACAAATTACTAAATTCAGCTTCGGGTGTATGACGATACATATGGCGTTATAATTTTCCAACTAACTCTCGATTTATATTTAACGTTTTTTCATTTGGTAATCTAATTTTCTTTTAACTTAATTGAACACTTTGTCTAGGTTTCAATACAAAAGGCACCAAATTTTATTCAAGTTCATCTTAATGGCTTCCCGTTTATAATGCTGCAGATTCCTATTAAGATATCAGTATCACCCGCATGAGAACATTAAAAATCCTTGCCAATTGCCTTCGGCTTGAATCTCAAAACACGCCCAAAATTCGCACTTAAAATCTTCTTTTTGGCCATATACTGGCAGTTGCAATCAGGGTAACAAGTGGGCGTGGTCGACAGCCCATTAAGCCCGCACACCGCACACACACACACGCGCCTACAAATTTTAGGCCATAAAAACCCAAGTCGAGCCATTTTTGATGTTATGCGATATATGCGACGGGCACCGCAAAGTATGCAACATTTATTTTTAATGCCCGCCAAACATTTCAGTGCCCCATTTCCATGAGCCGAAAAAAAGGGGGAAAATATGAAAACCAACTCGACTGCGGAATATATATAAATGCACATATATGCCGAAAATATATATAAATTTTTACGCGTTTAGAATATCAATTTGGCGAATGCGATTTGGCCATAAATGCCAAAAGAACAACAATAAATTCAGGGGCGCAGCATTCCGAAAAAAGTGGAGGTGGAATTGTGGAAATGGCAGCTTTTCCGCTGCTGCCCTTTGGTGACATGTTTTCATGCGGTTTTCCAGCGCTTTTTTAAATCCGCAAAAAATGGTGTTGTAATTTTGGTTTCTCTCCTGCGAACGAAATGCTTTTTCGTTGAGCTGCAAGTGGACATGTTGTGGTTTCATTGTTTGTGGAAATTAAATTATGCGGTTGTTGCACAACTTTCGAAAGAACATGCAAATTGTAATTTGAAATAACGAGCAATTTTAATTGGCAAATTCAACGCTGAAAGCCTTGCTCTAAAAGCGACATTTTTGATTCACTTCGAGGAATTCGCTACCTAATTAAAATGGGGGAAAATGGGAAAAGCCGGGCTGCATTAGGGGGCGGAGGTTTCATCTTCAGCTCAGTTCTTTGACAGTTTTCAGTTGTACAATTCTCCCTGCCTTCTTTCTTTATGGCCGCCATTTCTATCGCTTTTTACGCTTTACAACAAAGCAATTTCCGCAGACGACACTTTTCGCTCAAAAAGAGAGCGCGAAAAAAAGGTTCGCCTACTCTGGGAAGGGAGAACTTTTCCCGGTTTTCCTCATTTTTTTTTGCATGGCACTTAAAAAATTTACAAAGTGCTTTGTGAAGGAGACCAAAACGCTTCAACGCTCCCGCGGCTGCCGCTGCTGGCAATGAAGTGCAAATTGCAGTGCAAAGTGTCCGCCAGCCAGCTATCTGCCTCTCTTTCCCTCTGCAACTCCCCATCTCTCTCACTCCCTTCAGATTGCAACTTTTGCTTATTTGTCACACGAATTTTTTGAACTTTTTTATGCAGCTGCAGAAGCAAGGAAGTCACTTGCAGTTGTTACCGCGACTCCCACTCAGATTCCTTTTCTCTTTCACTCTTTCACACTTCGCCCATTTCTTTCTCTTTCCCTGCTGTGTTTGGCAAACTTTTCGCTGCCACGCCTCCGCATTTGTCTCGCCATTGGTCCGCCCTTGTAGTTTTAATTGTTTTCGGTTATTGTTTCTCCCCAAAGTCGCAAAGGTTTTTTCCAAAAATTCTGAACTGCAGTCTAAAAGCATCTGCATATTTAAGGTTTATTTAAGAAGCAGTGATTAAATCAATTTCATTGCAAAACCCTAAATAGTTTACAACCCCTTTGTTTTATAAGATTTCGTTCCTGCAACATAACAAAACAAACTGAATTAATTATATTTCCACATTAGTAAACCATTTAAAGTGAGGACAAGAAGAGGGCCTATAACTTAACATACATATTTTTTTTTAAACATAAATAAAATTCCTCACACTCTGTATTTTCGTGGAATTTTATCTCTCTTCTGGCACACTATTTGTTCACCCGAAAGCAGCAATAAATGGCGTGAGTTGAAAACAAACCCATCGCGCCGTATAAATAAATGTTATTGACAATTAATTTCTGGCTCGCAATCAATTTGCGTTATTTATTGTACTGTAGTTCGTATCTCAAAACGAGTGGGGGCGACTTTAAAAATTTAAGTCGAGCCAGCGAAATCTCATATTTCACTTTCCAGCATGGTCTATCATTTTGTTAGCGGAAATTCGCTCGCGCACACACACACACAGCCCCTCCTACCACCCCCCAAAAACTGAGATGGTAAGGTTAAATTGTAATATTTCGTCACCTTTTCTAGCAGTCCGGGCCAAAAAGGCAAAAGCTCTGCATAATTTAGCAGGCAGCAGACAGTGAAGCAAGCCCCATAATGTATGCTACGCTCCAGGAGAAGGCAGAAACATGCACACACTCACAAGTGCTATTACCATAACACACAGGCTCTCGTGTGTGTTTGTGTGTGTGTGTGTAAGGTTGGGGAAAAACATTGCCGGAAGTCACTTTAACGATGCGCGAGTAAGTAATAACAGCGAACAAAACGCAAAAGGAGGGGAGCGGGCAAAAGAGATGAAGAAGACCAACGAAAAAGCAGACAGGAATGGAGCGATGGAAAGGAGATGAAGGAGATGAAGCACATGAAGCACATGAAGCACGGCCAACAAAATGGTTCACATTTGTCCTGCATGTGTGAGCGAAATAACGCTAGACAAACATTCAGGCGGCGGGCAACAGGGTGTCCTTCCATTCCCCAAATGGAAGGGCAGGTAACGAAGTCCTGGGCCCCATTACCCTTTTTTTGGCCCAATGGCAGTGGCTGAGATTGCCGCCAAACAGCCGGGAGCCCCGTTTCAGCTCGATTGCTGTTGGCCAAGTTCGTTGCGATACCCTATAGTGAAGGATTAATAAGGCAAATCCTGTCTTGGGTTAGCCAGGATTTGGGTAGGCCCCGCAATCAGATCTCAGAATATCTAATTCGTTAATTAAAAACCAAAATCTTGGTTTTAAGAAACATCAATAGAACTATAATTTATTTTAAATATTTTAAAAAGTATAATAACTTAAATTTTACCACTGTCATAAATTACTAAATACCATTATTAAATCAATAGTTTGGCCAGTTAAATTTTTTTTTATCAAATCCCATAATTCAAATTCTTGTACTAACAAGCACCTGGAAGTTTTGATAAATTGCTGGCAAAGAAAAATCCAGGGGAATCAGATGGCAAATCTTAGAACGAGGAAAAATAAAGAACATGGTAGGTAGATTGGGCCAAAATCCACACGGGATTTCGGACTGTTTACTCAGGCGGCGGCAGCAGCAGGAAAGCAGAGCCAAAGAAAACAGGGCAAAGAAAATGCAATTGCAATTGGATCTCTTCAATGTTTGCCGTATCGTTGGCATACACACCCATGCACATGCATCTCGTTTCCCTGTTTGCGTTTGCCCTGGTGTTTAGGCAAATGTTTGTTGTGATCCAATACAGGCGGGACGTGGGGGAAATCGGGAAAAGCGGGGTTCAGGGATCTAGAGACAGAAACTGCCGACTGTTGGCATTTATGATGCTCAAGTGAAATTATGAGTCGTTGAGTAGACAACTCTGACAAGGACAACAGACGCGGACGATGATGAAGCAGGAAACAGGAGGCAGGACGAGAGGCTGCACTGGGAACTAGGGAGAAAGTAGCAGGGAAAACACGGAACAGGATCAAAAGAGGTAGCACAAGTTGGAAGACGATGACGTGGATGTCCACGTTGAAAGGGGGCTTCTATTTCTTTACACCTGAAGAAACATAATTTCTGATTTGAAGTTTTTTAAATTGTTTTAACAAAATAAATGAAAAATGCTTTACAAATCGCTTTTGATATTTCAAAATTTAACTGATTAAAAGTTTATTATTATTATTCGATATAAACAAATATATTAAAATAAATTAGAGGGGAAAACCTCTACTTATTAAAGGAAGCAAAGCAGGTATAGTTGTTTTTCTATTTTCAATTTTTAAAAACCCAAAGCTTCATTATAAATAACCTATCTTTTTTGAATTTTTTTCCCCATGCAGTGCGGTAACCTGTCATATGCATATCCACCAGGATGGCGAGGAGCTCCGAGTACAGGAACTACAGCCCTCACCGGAGGAGACCGGAGACTGACAACTGCAATTGCGAGGAGGTAAAACGTGGGCCAAGAAATGGGAAAATATAACACGCAGACAAGCAGGATGAACGTAACAAATGTTGCCAGCCAAAGGGCGTGCAGAGGGAATTGCGAGGGGGGTTTGGGTCGTAGATGAAGAGAAATGTGCAGCTTATAAAATGCGAAACGCAGTAAGAACGAACGAAAGTCGGTGAGTTGCATTGGCCTTTTTTGTCTCAAATGGTGCAAAAGAGCGTGGGTGTGTGTGTGAAAGGCCTTGAGAAATGTTTACCCTGAGCTTAGACAGAATCGGCCACCCATTTTCCACCTCCGCTCACATTGTCTCCCATCCAGATAAAACGGAAATTGCTATTTTCTTGCTAATATTTTCATTTCTTTGGCAAGGAAATCAAACTGAAAAAATAAGCATTTATCTGTTGTTGATGTCTATTAGCATAGGGTAGTGAACAAAAAGGAAATTACATGAGGAATATTTAAAGGCTCCAAGTTGGGGCATAAATAACATAAGTATGCCAGGTGCAACCTTGCGTATGATTGATATTTCTACAGTACCTGCTTTTTATAGATCGACACAGATCGTTCAAAGTTATCCCTTATTTCAAGTTAAAGTGCAATCGTTCTCAGTCTAATTTATCTGCCTGCGAAAAAGACAAAAACCCTTTAATTTTTTCTGGTCAGATAAAAAACTGCAACAGCAGCATTTGAATTTGCAAACATTGCAGCGGACTCTGCTTTTTTAGGCTCCGGCACGTACCTAAGAATCGTTACTGGCGTTTGTCATATGACGGGCCTGTATCTGATTCTGATTCTGATTCTGGGAAACCCAAACTGGAGATCCAAACGGGCACAACAGAAAACTCCGCTATGGGCTTTTCTCCTTGTCCTCTTCCTTTGTTGTATAATTTTTCTTTTTGGGCTTACCACACAGAAATTTGTTTGCGGCGGAGGAAGAGATGGAAAAGGAGGGCCCAAAAAAATAGCTAACCGAAACTGAAACCTTTTGTGCCATTGCAAATGCTCTGCGGTTACTTGCCCGCCGCCCCAAAAACTGCAACGGACTGGTGGACTGGAGTCCAAAAAGTCCACAGTCTAGACATTGCCATTTCCGTTTAACGTGACTGTTTTCAGGAAGGGAGTATGTCGGTGTTGGGGTGACAACGAGGCGACTGCTTCCATTATCATCATTTTCGCCTTTAATTTGCGCGACTTTTGCTCACTTTCGGCTCTTGTCCTCACCTTTTTGTTTTGCCTTTTGTGGCCATTTGCATATTGACAAAAAAAAGGGTTGGCAGCAAAGGAACCATTTTTTATGAGCCTGTCTTGTTCACCGTTTGTTATAACAAAAAATTCTATTTATTAATGTTATTTTTTCGCCGTTTTCATTTTTTCCTTGCTCACCTATATCGCTGTCGCTTTGGGCTAATTCACTTAGTCGTTGGGCCTGTCCTAAAAGGTTTTCCGACCACAAAATCCAGACACACACTCCGGGCCATACAATGTCCCTCTGCTCGCTGCCATTTTATTTATTTTTAGTTTATCTCTCCGCCCCACACCCACTATACTTTTTTCTTTATGACGTGTCAATGATATGAATTTAATCGATAAGCCACGCGAGAACGGAAACTGGTAAAAACCGCAGCAAAGCCGGCAGCAAACGATAAGCTTCTCGTCCTCTGAATTTCGTCGACTGCCACCCACTTTGTTGTGGCTTTTTTAACCAAACTGAAATATGGCGAAAACCATTTATAATTTAAGTAAACTGCCAATGCTTTGTTGGGATTAAAATTGCCAAAACAAACCGATGAAATAAATATGATGCTGATGTGGGCTTAGATATGAGTAGTGAGCGATAAAAAAGGGAATGGTTTGTGAAATAGAAGCATATTTTAAGCGCTTTGGCTAATTCGGTGCAATAATGAGATTTAACTATTAGATACGATTAGTTTTTTTGAGATCCTAAATTATCTTTAACTGCCCTATTGTTTGATAATCCATATAATCTGCAAAATAACAGATCTAAACCATTAAATTTGGTTTTTTTTATACATATATAACGTTTTAAATGCCCACAAGAGATATATTTTTAAACAATCCCCTGTTTATTTGGACACTTTTATTAAATGGATTGCGGTTAATGCATCACTTGAATGGCAATTTCTGCTGGCTCTTTGCACACATGCATCCTGAATTGGTTGTAGGAAAATATATAATGTTATTGGCGATTTTTGCAATGTTTACCAAGTTGCAATCCCGCCAGAGAAAGAGAACGAACAGGAGGGATGGAATGATATCGAGTGAAAACAAATGCAATTGCAAATTGAATTTTTATTGAATGTTGGCGGCGTCGCTGGCTAAAACAAAAACGTAAAAAACAAAATAGGAAATGCAGCAGCCAAAAAACAGAAGACACAAAAAAATCAGACTCGCTACCAGACATCGGTGGTGACTTGTTCTCGATTTGTGTTTTGCAATTTTTGCTTTTCAGTTTTAACTTTTTCCTGCTGCTTTGACATTTTTGTAATTTTTTCATCGGCGTGTGTTCGCCTATGTTCGTATGGAAGTTGTTCTGCCCGCTGTCGGCTCTTTCCCCCAAAGTCAATAGCAGGAAATTCAATTTTCCCAGGCAAACTAAAGTCTGGAAAAGTTTCTCCGTTTGCCCACTATATGCTGTTGTTCATTCATCCCCTCCGTCATTCTTTCCATTCTACAGCCTGCATATTTTATTTATGTGGGTGAAGAATCTCTCGGTTGCAAAATCTAATATGGAAGCGAATTCATGCCTCCAGATGGAAGAGAACTTTGCAATATGTTCTTGCTTACTGCTGCCTTATCAAAGGCACATTTAGTTCATTGTTTTTATCGGGCTACACAGGAAATGTTATAGAAATTTTGCGCTTATCAGGGCAAATATACAACCGCACCACAAAAACTGTCGGCTCGGCCTGACACAATTTCAGACTGGGCTGTTGACGAGTCTTGTGTTTTGTTATAATTAAAAGCGATACTGTTCGTTACTTCTGAAGTGTACATAAGATGCCTGGATGTGCTGTGAGTATATACAAACTAAAGGTCGACTTTGAACTTAGCTGCCAAAACATTTTGCCTTCAAGCTGCTGTTTGATTGCGTAGATTTGTAGAATGTTGAACTTACCTGAAAGAAAAGAAAAGAGTAAATGTGTTAATTATGTTGAATAAATATATAAAGTCCCAAGTCCACACATAATTTATTTATTAAGCATGGCAATTAAAAAATAATTTTGTGCCAAAAAATTAAATTGAGATCTCATTTAAATAAACAAAATTAGGTGGTATTAAAAAAAGTCCGCTTTTAAACATCGCATCTAAGGAAAAGTCTCTGAGGACGGTGCCAGCCAATGAAAAAATAATTAAAGGCTATGACAATTTGCCTTTATGTTTTTCTTTTCATGGGTCGGCTTTTCACCAGTGGTGGGCGGAGTTCTTCTTCTTCTTTTTTGCAGGGGGCTGGGCTGCGACACAAATCCCCAAACACGTCGCTCACATTTCAATTTACGCATGAAAATGTCATTTCCGACAAGACCAAATTTGCATGCAGGAATCCGGGCAAAAAAAAGGGGGGGCGGCGACAAAAAACGAGGCTATCCTCTCATCTTAGACACGCCCCCTTTCCACGCCGCCCCTGCTGACAGTCTCTTGGCGCGTTACGCACGCCAGAAAAAAGTGTAATAAAATTAAGAATTCCAAGCTGCCGTGACAAATATTTTTCTTCTTTTCCTCTCAGCGCAATGAATGGTAAATGGACAGCAAAAGGGGGCGTCGGAAAAGCGGGAAAACAGGGAATGAGCAAATGAGTGACAGCTCTCAGGAATGGGAAGCACTGACGTTGAGTGCCAATTTGGCGCTGGAGAACCAGCATCTATCCCAGCACTCGCCCCCTCACACTCATAGTTACACAATCTGCCCGCCACCCATGGCGAGAGTATATTAAGCCATAAAATTAGTGCGTCCATGGGTCGTCGGTCGAGGGGAAGGAAATTAGGCAAGGGGGGTCGCCGGGAAAATAACTCGATACGTGCGCAGCATTAGAGGCCAGCAAAAGTAGCTTCAGTTGAAATTTGTTTATTTGTGATGTATCGCATAATTAGAGGGAGCTTTGCCATGAGATAAAAAAGATCATGAACTCGGACAAGAGGAAATAATAATCTATTGAGATAAAGCCGAAATGGGGGCTACATTAGGGGGGTGAACTATCTTTAAATTGATCTCTTACATTAAAGCCATAAGAAGAAGTACATGTATAAAAAAATGAATGTATAGATTTTATGTTAAGTTCAAATACTAGAATCAAAGAAAATTCTACATTAAAAAGCTTTACTAACAGAAATTACCAAAATATTATTTTCGACCCAAAATAAAATAGAGTTATTTTAAAGAGGAAACGTCTTTGCTTTTGAAAAAGAATATAATTTCCACCCCTGAAAGCTCCTATTTACCTAATACCCTTTTAATTGGCATCAAATTACTCGGGATACTTTCGAGATGGGAATCTAAAAATGCTGCAACGCAACCCTCATCTCGGTGGCAACTGATTAGAATACCAATAACAAGGCGGTTCGGTGTATCTGTCAGAACAACAACCGAAAAGCGGCTGAAGATGCTCCCACAAGACACACACTTATTCAAATACACCCCAGACTCATTGAGCGCCTAATCCAGTGATAAGCATCTAACTGGCAGACATCAGTCAGCTCGTCGAAAATCATCGAATTAGTATGCAAAAGACATGGGGCCAGATGGTCGACGCTGTTCTTGCGACTTTACGAGATGATGATGATGATGCGACTCGACAACGAGATGAGATGGAAAACAAATGAGTTTGTTATCATAATCACGAAATTATGAGCACTGCTTATGAATAATTTGTACGAGAAATGGCCGAGGGCGGGCAGTGAAAATGTTAATCAGGTCAGATCGCTTTTGGTTTTTCTTCTCGATGATGCAACCAACAGCGAGACAAGATGGCAGAGACAAACATGGCCAAAACAGAACAGATCAGAACAGAACAGAGCAGCCCACACAGCATTTGTCAATTTAAATGAGCCGTAAACACTTTTCCCCAATTTTTATGATTAATTAAGTGTCCACATTAATTGCAGTCGAACATGAAGCCGCAGCAGCAGAGACACGAACAACATCACAAGGGGGCGACTGGCGACAGGGCCCCAACGATTTGCTGCCAGGAAAAGGCACCGAAACAAATTGCAAAGCAATCGCTGGCAACGAGTGTATTACGTCCAAATCTATATCTGGATACTCCCAGGTGATGCCACGAATATTCGCCTCTTGAGCCTGATTAACTGTACAAATGGCAAGACAATAATAAATTACAAAAAATTTATTCGACCACGCTCGCAGCATATTAATAGGGTCAGGTCAGAGCGAATAAAAAGGCCAACAAAAAGTATCAAAACTAATGAAAAATGCGAAATTGCGCAGAAACAAAAAACACTCTGAAAATCTGGGAAGAATAAATAAACTTGACAGATGGGTTTGGGAATGGGCAAGAGAATGGGCCAAATAAATAAAAGTGTTATTAACTTTGAATGTAATAATGTTTGAGACTAACAATATGCTGGTCATTAATAAAGCTGTCCGAAAAGGGCATTAAAAAAATACTGTATCAACGGTGTAAAGTGGATTATTGGAGGTATATTTTAAGATCAAATTCGTTTAATTGTAGGCACCTCCACAAGACAACAAGATAAATAAACAGTTTAAGAACACAAGTGGTAAGAATGCTTAAAAGCCTTCCAATATTCATCCCGTGAGCTTAACCAAAAGACAGCCAGCTGCCATTTGCCTCTTATAATTTATGACATATATTATTGCATTATACGATACATTTAAGAGGCCGAGCGATGGATGCAGCGAGATTTTGGTCACACGGGGCGGCGACTCGGCTTAATTATAATTAGATACAAAATTGCTCATGACTGCAATAAATGTTTCAATTATTTATAATCTTTCTCGGTGTGTCTGATTGTGTTGGAGACGTTAGAAAGCCTTGTATTTGCGAACGGGCCTGTCGTTCAATGCGCGGTAATTATGCTTAATTTTCCTATGAAAGTCTTGCAAGACACTTGAGTAAAAACAACTGACTTTTATTTGTGGCATAAATCATGTTAATAAGCCACAGAGATCTCACAACATGGTCGAGAGATAAAAGCTCTCGTTTCTCGACCGCTCTCGTCGTGTTTTTAAGGGTAACTCCATTAGCATTTCGGGCTGGCACAATTAAAGTGCCTAAAACTTTTAATGATGGACAATTTATTAAGTGCCTCGTCTTTAATGAGAGGGGCCCCTTCAGCCAAATCTAAACCAACTCTCCTCCTTTCGAATCAATCCATTTGCTGGCGGATCCCATAAATAAATTCTGCACAATTTATCTTCCCAGAGCTAACAAAAACAATTTGAGCAACTATTTACAAACATTAGCAGGGGAACTGAAGGTTATGGTTCGAATGTGTTGATTTGTGGAACCTCATCCTCGCCAGAAGCAAAAATAAAATATAGCTACCAAAAACACGCAAATTGTATTCAAAGTATGCTCGAACATATTTTGTTATTTGTGTTGTTCAACACAAATTACGCAAAAATTGAATTGCAATTAAATTGAAATTATATCAGTAATTATGCATATGAAAGTAGTAAACAAATAAGCAACAATAATTACGCGTTGGTAAACAAAAGTGATTGGGTTCAGCGGCAACGTATGGACTGAGCAAATCAGACGTGGAGTAGGTTGAAATATTTTTTCAAAATCCGGGTAAAGTGTAAACAAAAATGTGCAGAGCTGAACGGCTGGACCAAAAAGTCGGTAAACAAAATACGTTTGAACAGTTGGCAAATGCAAAAAATAGTTGAATATTTTAGCATAAAACGTGTTCTGAATTTATTGCATTTTATATTAGATTTAGGCGGTGAAAAGGTCTTTGGTAAAATTTAATTCATTTTTGAAGAAGTATCAAAAGCGATCTTTAAACAATTTTCTAGAAAAGTTGATAATAGTTCAGCAGCAGAAAGAGCAATAAGAGGAGAGTTCAACAACCAAGCAAAGTCCTCCATTCCCGGCCTCAAAATCAATTAAAATTTAATTTGTTCTTGCCATTGCACATGATCCGTCCTTATGTTTGCTTTTCAAAATCACGTCACACATAAATCGCCAAGTAAATAGTGCCGGCCACACCCAACCCATCAAATTAATCAAACAGCTGTGTGCAGGAACGACTAACCGCAGAAACTATAGTACAAGATTTTTGGCACACACCAACTAACAACAATGAAAGTGCGAGAAGGGGAAAAATGGCCCAGCGAGGCGCAACGAAAATGCTAATTAATGTGATTATGTGGCCATTTTAATGTTAAACAATTGTTTAACGATTAGTCAGGCGTGAGAGCGAAAAAAAGACGGCGATAGGAATTCGGCAAGGCGAAGACACATGTTTGTCACAGAAGAACCAAGCAAAAGGGGCGCCGTCGCCGGCTTGATGATTAATTGTGGTGCCTGACGGTAGGGAAAGTGCAGGAAAATCGCTGGCAATTTAATGCCAAAAAGTTTACATCGCAAAAATTGCATATACGCCCCGTGGGGCTCTTACACGCAGATTGAAACTTTTCCCCTTAGCCATTAGATTGTTTTTTTCCAAGCTACTAGAAGGTGTTGAAAATGTGGCAAGTTACGCACATTTGCACCTCCTAACTACCCAGAAAAAAAGAATAGGGAATAATAAAATGGAGGGCAGAGCGAGCCAACTTGCCTTATCCCCAGAATGGCAACCCGTTAAACAGCCGCAGCCGCCGCCGCCGCCGCCAGAGAAGGTTGGCAAAATGTTTTCACTGATAAGCACAGACACGCCCCAACTTCACCCCGTGCCACACCACCCACATTCCCACCCAAAAACACCCCACATCGCACCCACTTTTCCGCTAGAACCACCTGCCCGGGCAGAGGCTAAACTGACAGCTATAGAGACATTAATGTGACGAGGGTTTTGGGGTTTGGGGCTTCAGCAAAAAAACTTGCAGCATCGCAGTCAAGCAAATCAGTTCATGTCGGTAAAAAGAATCTCTGCAAACACGGTTTGGTTCTCCAAACTTCCCCGTCCAACTTGGCTGGATTCGGTTATATGATATGTCGTAGGTAACCTGAAGTCGCACAGAGATTTGTCTGGGCAAATAGCTTCTGGTAGCTGATAAAAATGAAAGCCACGAATTGCGCGATAGTTAAACTATTATCTCGAACGCTCAAGAGCACGAATTCGAGCCTAATCTTTGTGAATCTCAGTTAAATAAAATTCAAGTTTAATAATCGCAATAAAGACTACTATTTCCTTTTAAAATTCAGGTACTGCTAGTCTTTTATTATAATACTGAAATGAGGTTATCAACATTGTTTATTTAAAACCAAAAATTTATAATTTACTATATAATAATCTAAAAGGTTGTGGAATTAAAAACATGAGCCCACTACTTTCGAATGAGTATTAATGATTCTTTATTATTTACTTTGTGACCCATTTGCTTTATATATTTTGTGACCCATACAATGCAGTAAAATCCAAAAGTCGCATAAATAGTCCTAGACCGAATTGTCTGTGGTTTGGTGTCGGTAAATATGTTTACCGAGCAATTGTTGCTGACATTGTGGTAAAGATAAAGAAAACTACAATGGGGCGGAGAAGAGGCGCGATAACAATGTTTGTCATTTGCGGCTACACACAAAAATAACACTCGACATCGTACCACTCTCTCCGCTTGGACCCCCTCCCCCCTCACTTCCTACGTACAATACACAGAAATTAACTTTTGCTGTTGAAAGATTTTCACCCAAAGATTTCCTACTCAAAACTTTCTATGTGGCACAGTGAAGAGCTCTTCAATTATGGAATTGTCCCGGAAAAAGGTAAACACAGCAACATTTGTGGGTGATAAAAAAGCGAGCACGAAATAGAAATAGAAAAGGCATTGGGGCCTATAATTGATTTGTTGGCTATCGCTCGAGTAGATATCGCCTGACAATGGCAATCAATTGTCATTATGTTGGCCCGACCGGAGGCTAATTGAAAGTTGTCGGTGTCACCGCGGCGACGATAAAGAGATGCTCCGGAAAACTGAAAATAACCCATCGATCTTTAAAAGAGTCGACCAGAAAAGGGACCAGCTGTGAGTCCATCATAAATAATTCAACATTTACAAGATACTTTTTTTCCAGGGTTTCAAAATAAAGGAAAACAGAAAATACAGCCAAAAAAATGCGCGAGATGTGCCACAGAAATGGGGGTTATCTTTTACAAGCCACCGCAAAATAGAGTTCGATACATCACCAAGGACTGGCCGGACCACCCTCGCTGTATACTTTAATTCCGGACAGATATATGCGGATGGATATATATTAAATTTCGATTTTGCAACCCAACAACAAAACACTCTGAGAGCGTGAGCACGTGCGCTAACCTTTGACATATGAGCATGGCGAAACCATCAAACATATTTTATGTATTAAGGATATGCGAGACGACGACCCTTCGCCATCTCGCTTGCGCCCCCGTTCCCTCTCTTTTCCGCACAGACAAGCAATAAACCCGGGCCATACATATATGGGTGGAATATATAAAAAACACGTTAACCAAAATAAGTTCGCAAGGGCAAAAAGGGAAAGAAAAAGAGAAAAAAAGTGACTGCGAACAAGAAATCACGTTACAGGATTGAAAGGACACACAGGACACCCTCTCTGGGGAAATCAAAACAGATCAAAATGTCATCTTTAAGAGCTTAAATTTGTATGAAATTGTGGATCGTAAAACCCGACCACCGAAAAGCGTGAACAAAGGTATTTTCACATTTTCCTCCTTCAAACATTTCATCTACGACTAGTAGTCTTTCTTACGGTTTATAAAATCAAAGTGTTTACCTGATTTGGTTCACTGATTTCCATTAAGTTACGAATACGAATGAGTAACTACCGAATCATTTTTAGTTTGTAGGCAGAATTTAACGGAAATTAGTTTAAAATCTATTACCTACTTTAACAAATTGCATATGCTGTTTTGTGTATCTCTAAATTATAATGAAAGTACTTCGCATTTCGTATTAGAGATACTCCGATTCCTTAGTCTACAACACCATGAAAATTAAAATAAAGATATATTTAAACCGCTTTGACAGGTTGCAAATGAAAGTGTACCGAAACCATTTTAACAGCCATAAAAAGACAGTTCAATGCTTCAATTCAATTCCATATACCTAAGAAAAAGCAAAGACAACTTCATTGGCCATGCTCGTACAATAAGACTGGGAAAAAGTGGGGTAAAGAGCCGGTTGGAAAGAAGAGATTCAAAGGCCACCAAAGACTCAATAAACACATCGTAAATGGATGTGAATGCAGCGAGAAGAGGAGTGCCTGAACAAACGAATCTGAATTGAATGAGTGAAAATTTATATGTCTCCGACAGCCATATAATGCCTTCCTCTCTTTCCAGCACACCCCATCCTTTTCTTTCTAATAAAGAACCCCAGTTTAAACTCATACAGACAGCAACTGCATCACGCCCGTTCATTTTACAATAATAAGCCAAAAGCAAATGCTGTGATTTAGAATCCAAGAGATCCCTCTCTGTCTGCTCCCCATAAAGTACACCCCTTGCTTTTGACCGCCCCCTCTTTTGACCGGACGTACGCCATCATCATCCCATGTGAAGAGGGTGACAAAACCTAATAAAATTTAATTAAGCTCAATCAAAATCCATTTAAGGCGGCGCAAAAAAGGAAAAATAAACAAGAGCCAGCCACTGAAAGAATGGGGGCGAGGAGAGGTGCCCACTGACAAAGGAGAAGAGGGCTGACCATTTACCATGCCATTATATTAAGCCAATGGCCATACTAATTGAATTCTCTTTTTGCATTGCTGCAAACGGAAATGATGTCAGCAATCATATGTAAAAGATCCATTATATTTAAGAAGAAATTAATAGAAATATTATTAAACACAACTGTACGTTCGAAGGAAAGTGCAAAGGAAATCAATCATTTAACACAACTGTACCTGCGCGAATAGACCAATGCTGATTAACTCGAAGTAGAGGGAATTCCATTTAAATTGACCATTGTCTAGTGGAAATCAATGCAAAGCCTAATGATGAATCTCAGTATCGTGGCCTCATCCCCTCCTTCCTTTTAGACCGTCTATTATATCGCCCGTTTAACCCTTGAGTGGGTGACAAGCGACAACAATGTCAACCAATTTGAATTCAAAACGTTCCCTCTGTTTGGTTGGGTTAATTCAATTTATCAACTGAGCCCCACAAAACGATGAATACGTGATGTGAGCTTGTTAGGTTGAAAGGAGGACAAGCGGGTCAAAAGGTCAATTTATGGGGCAAACATACATAAATAACGGAACGTATTAAACAAATTAGATTGCCATATTTTTCAGCCAATTCTATTTGGAAACCAGCTCCCTTACAAAATAAAATCCAATTACTAAAATTCCATTCTTTGTGTCATTAAAAAGCTCAAAAACTCTCCAGACTCATCAACCTCCTTTATATATAGACACATTTTCAGAATATATTTCTCGTAATTTTCAACAATGTGTAAATTGCCTGCCATGCAAACCAAATAGAAAATATTTGTCTATCATCAAAATCTAAACAGGAGAAAAAGAAAACGGCCGCAAAAAAGAATCCAAAATTTTCTCTACAGAAAATATCAGGAAAAATGAATACACATATGTGTGTAGTGTAGAGTGAAAAAATTGTGAAAATATTCTTCCAAATTAAAAATAAATTTTTACCTCAGCGCAGAGAACGAACAGCGGACTGTCCGGCGTGCAGGTGTGTGCGGTGATGAGATATTTTTAGCAGACACTGTTGACTGCGCACCACTCGCCCGATTTCGCTGTTGCTATTTCGTCTGCTTAGTGAGTAATGAAACTAGCTGGGAGGAAAAAAGGCGGCGGTGGGTGGTTGGGACAATTTTTGGCAAAAATACTGAACGACGCCGACTGTCATTTCACTTAAGTAGACATTAATTATACGCCCTGAACTGAAAAGCTCCTGGGAAATCAACGCAAAAAATATATATCAAAAACAAAAACTTGATTTTTAAAGCAATCTTAAAAATCTTGTTACCTACTAATAATAATTAACCAATTAGCCTTGAATCAGAGTCATGACTTTATTACTTAAAGTTCCTTTATCTCTTTAAAACGAACAACAAACTGGCTCCTAAAATTGAAATACCTTTAAATGTATGCGTACAACAAAATACTGCCAGAAATATTTAGCATGTGCGCGGCTGAACTTTTACGTATGTTAATAATGATAATTATAAGCATTTTTATAAGCTGAACGTTAATGGTGTAATAAGGTATACAAAATATAGTTCAAGGTGTTCCGATGCCTTGAGTTCATTGTTTAATTATTCACATTTTTATGCAACTACTATAAACAGTCTTTATATAAATAAGGTCTCAAAAAATAGGTATAACACAGACATTTATCCAATTAAATGATAATTGCTATTTTTGTGTCAATAAATAAGGTAAGCTAATAAAAATTATCCGTGGGTAATAAAAACATTTTTACATCGTCGACTTCCTCAGACGTATTTCTTTCAAGAATCTGTTAAGCCTTAAACTTTTGGCCACTTCAAAACCCAGGAAAAAATAATCTTTTTAAGTAGATTCACCCAAATGCATTTGATAGTGTAATAAAACCGAGAGTAAGAACCATTACACATGTGCTTCAACCATCCGAGCAGGGTGGCAAAGTCAGAGGGAGGTGTTCGTCCTCGATTCTCCGTTGATGGATAAAACTTACCTGCAAATAAAAGAAAGGAAATAAAAAATTAGATATTAAAAATTTATTTGTGATGCAACAAGAAACAACAGCGAAGCGGAGAAGGGTGTCAGTGGCTTTTCGAAATTTTCGTAAGTTCAAAAATGTAATAAAAATAAGAAATTTATGAAGAATTTAGTAAGTGAGGAGAGCGAGCAGGCAAGAGGTGGAGGAGGGGGAGAAGGGGGAGGAGGAGAGTGCCTCAAAAGAATTTATGGCTGTAAAAATGTTTATTGCTTCTGTATTCTGTTTTCCATCCCAGTTTTTATATTGTGTGGAGCGCGAGGGAGGGGGAGGGGATGTATCCGTATCTAAATTGTTGCACTGGCTGCCACTTGACAGGTAGTCTCCAAGGAGAGAAAGAGGGAAAGGAAGCCTGTCACTTTGAATAATGTTCGGGGACCGCATAAATTGGGCACCGCATGTGGAATGTCCACGTCCAATGTTCTTCCTCATCTAATGAGCTGAACCATCCAAGGTAAGACGCAATATTCAACACTTTTTTCTCCATTCCCCCAATCACAAGAATTTTAAAATTAAATTAAAGAAATTTTCCCTTGATGAAAGGGAACATTTGATGGAAGTGTCAGAATTAACGCGTTCTCGTCACATGCATAAAACATTAGAACGAAGGTATTCTGAAATGGGGGTGAATTACTTAAGCCGTAGAATCAGCTCCTAGCATCGGCTTAATCCTTTTGCTCCTGTTATGATTGGGAAATGCTATGCAGATCTATCTAACTTATAAAAGCTAAATTTTAATTTGTATATACAATATTTTAGATACTTTATTTTAGATAAAAATAATCCAAATCAATACTTGATTGGAGTATGCTTTAAAAACCAACATTTTAAAATGAAAACAATATTGTATTTTCATGCAAACAAGATATTGGGAATACGCAATAACATTTGTTAGACAAACAACACGCGCCAATATTTCCCAAAATTTGATTCCAATTTTAATGAAAAACCAAATCGAAACCTGTGGAACCCCTTTTCAAAATTGGAACATCCACCATGAATAGAGAGCAACCACTTTTTGTGACCGTCTCGTGTCTCGTGGCCATATATATTTTTTAATCAAAATTCTCTTAAATAATTAAAATGCAAATTGTGCGAGCATAAAATAACCAAAACAACAGCTCGGATGGCAGCAGCGAATAAACACAGACGCCGAGCTGGTGACAGGACATACGCAAGGACAAAGAATCCAAAGGGACAACAAACAAAACAACAACTGGGAAAAAATCCACCCACGACAAGGGAATGATATGATGACAATCCTGCTGTGGCTGCTGATGATGCTGATGCCGCCGCTGAAGCCTGAAGAGAACTTATCGGGGTTGGGTTTGGTTGGGTTGCCAGGCGGTTTCGTGGCAAGGATGACGACGACTTTGACAGTTCTTTGTGGTATTTTCAACGCTGACTGACAGGACGAGAGGGCCGGGGAGTAGGTATAGAGCCGTTAAAGTGTTAACGATGATAAAGTTGGGTGAAAACTGTTCTGTGCAGCCACACGCCCACGCAATCCCCATTTTCTATACACAATTGCTGTCAAAATAGTAACACTGGCATGTTGAAATGGTTTTCTTTTGTCAGACTGATTTATTTTCGTGTTTACTTTTACCATTCATTCTTTATTTTGAAATGTTTATCTAAAAAATTGTAAAACCATTTTTTTGTCTCATTATTATTTAGTTTTAAGTAATAAAGAAAGTGAAATTAAAACTTGAACGAAGCCATTTCATGGCATTATAATTTTGACCTCATCTGTAGAGATTTTCCTCTTCCACTCTGCTTCGATCTCACGCACACGCACACGTGTTAAATTCATGACACAAGGTTCGCATACTCAAAAAGGGTTGCCCCAAAAGGGGCGTCGGAAAAAGGGGGAGGGTCTCCCAAGTGCACGTGTGTGTGTGTTCATTAAGCTGCTTATTATGTTTGCACTTAAAAATTCATATGTGACTATGGCAACCCCTCAAACAAATTGGTTGTGTCCCTTAAAGCCCTTTCCCTTTCCCTTCCCATCCCCCTCCCCCAATTGGCATACTTAAGAACGACTACTGTGCTTCATTAAACTGAGCCGAGGATTTGAAATTTTCAGCTGAGACCGGCTATGAAAAGTTGCCTGCCATCCTCTTGTCTTTATATGTTGCCCCCAAAAATTTGTATTCGCATGTGCTGGTGTGTTTGTGCACTCTGCATATTAATTTATTGGCAGTGCCCGGGAAAATTAACAACTTGTAAAACATAAAATGTAATTAAGTATACACAATGTGGCGCAATACCAAAAATATTCTTTTTCCTCGCCTGCTTTTTTGTCGTAATTTTATAAATATGAGCAGATCGGACAGGTGAATGGTGTTCTTTCTGATGAAATGCCTTTGCGGTTAGCATAAAATACTAAAATATACATGGTTTCGCCATGCACAAGACCCAAAAAATAAGCTTAGTAACGTTCAAGTTGCTTGAATAAAACCGCAAGGCATTTCATTAACTTTACAATAGATAGTTTTTTCATTCTAAAAATAAATTTGTGTAGTCTGCATTTTATAGTTTACTATTTAATAATTTTTAGAGAGTTAAAGAATACCATTTCTCATTGAAAAAGAAAATCCAGCACACCCCTAAAATTGTGAAATAAAGTCCTGAAAATGGGCGGAAAAACGGTAAGAAAGAAACTGCGTGTAAAATGATAAACGGGGTTCGAAATTCATAGCCGAGGATGATATTGGATGGAAGAGCAAAAAGCGGGAAAAGACTTGGGTAAAAGCGAGAGAAGGGGGTAAATAGGAGAACCGCCAGTGAGAAAGGGCCAAAGTTCATTTAGGCGAAAATGTAATTTTATGCTTTTTAATTGAGCGAATATGCGTGGCAGCATATGGCGCCGGAAAACTGGGAAAAAGACGAAGGATAAAGTGGAAAGTGGACCTGGGTTAACCCTTGATGAGTTTTCGCCTTGATGAGTTTGCGCCGCACTCAAGCGAAATAATCAACGTAACAAAATGCGATGCGAATAGAGAGATAGCGAAGTTGGGGTCCTTGTTTTGGCTAAATGCAGGTGTTATCCTGAGCACACACACACACACACACACACAGCACAAGTACCAAGTTTAATGTATTGAAACAACTAAACGGAGTGGGTATGGTGGCCTGATGAAAAGCAATAAAAATGCAGCATTATTAATCATCATCAATCAATGTCATCCATCAAAATGCGTGGCTACCCCTTCCCTTCCCCCATAATCTTGCATTGTTCGCTTCTCTCCAGATTCCTCCACCCACTAACCGTTCTTTACGCTGTCCATTAACATCATCACTGCCATTTTACAAAAAACACCAGACACACGCCCAGACATTGCTTGAGGAAATTCAAAATGGAGGAGGAGAAACTGATCTTAAGTTAAAGTACTTAAATCAGATTCATTAGATTTAAAGCAAATATAGTTATAATTATTGGAGGACTTAAGATATTGAATATAATAAGTACTTTCTAAGAAATAATCTTTATATCAAGACCAAGACTCACTATTTAATTTGTTAGCTCCCAGCTTAGCAGAAAATAACTAATTAAGGTCTAAACGCAAACTTCAAACTCTTAACAAGTAATAACTATAATTACCCCAAACATTCGCAACTTTCTAACAAAGGTTCGTGTGGCTAAATCAAAACCCTTCCCATACCCACTTTAGAGAGCTTTTACTGACCCATATATAGCTGACACTTGTTAGGCGTTCGGGGAAAGGTTCCGTTCCCTTTGAAAGTCGGACACTAACTACTATTTTTGCTTCTTCCTTTCCTTGTTTGAACTTGGGGTTCAGTGAACTTTTCGCCAAGTCAACGACCAAAAGAAAGGCACACCAACTAAGCATGTAAAACAAGCGGCAGAGAAAGGGGCTGAGGAAATGGGCAGAAGAATGGGAACAATAATGATATCATTTGGATAAAGAGCGACCACAAAAGAACTGAACTTGAATCCACTCGTGGTTAAGTAGCATACATTTCATATTTTTATACCCTTGCAGAGGGTATTATAATTTTGGTCAGAAGTTTGTAACGCAGCGAAGGAGACGTTTCCGACCCCATAAAGTTATATATTCTTGATCAGGATCAATAGGGGAGTCGATATAGCCATGTCCGTCTGTCCGTCTGTCCGTCTGTCCGTCGTCCGTCCGTCGTCTGTCCGTCTGTCCGTCTGTTTCATACCGTTTGCGAGCTCAGTTTAAAAGCTAGCGATCTGAAACTTTCACACTCGTCCTAAAACATTGTACGCAGCTCAAGTTTGAAAATCGCCCCGATCGGACGTCTATATCCTATAGCTCCCATAGGAACAATCGGATATATCTTGCAAGAATTGATGATATTTCGGGCAGTGTAAGAGCTATTGACATGAATCTTTCCAAATCGTATTTTATGCATACCTTGATCAATGTTAAATTGCGTGCCGATCGGACGTCTATATCCTATAGCTTTCATAGGAACAATCGGATATACCTTGCAAGAATTTATTATATTTCGGGCAGTGTAAAGCTATTGACATGAATCTGTCCAAATCGTATTTTTATGCATACCTTGATCAAGGCAAAGCGCGTGCTGATCGGATGTCAATATATTATAGCTCCCATAGGAACAATAGGGTAAAATCGGTCCAAATTTGATGTTTTTCAGAATATTTCGCGCGTAAAGCTATTGACATAAATTTTTCAAGTCTAATTTATTTACGCATATCTTGATCAGGGTATAAGCGCTTGCCGATCGGACGTCTATATCTTATAGCTTCCGTAGGAAAATTGTTCAGGCTCCGAAAATATCCCTTTTTTTTTTATATGACATTTTGCGTATAAAGTTATTGACAGGACATAAATCTGTTTATTTATGTATACCTTATTCCTTTCGCTACCTTTTCAATTTTGATTTCGGCAAAGTCTGGGTATTAAAACTTCCTTGAAGTTTTGTCTCGTTTATTTTGGTTCGGCATTGTTCCATTTTATTGCACGTATTTCTGTGTATCTTTCCTTTCCGTCGACTATATTACATCACACCCATTGGTGATTCTTCTTTTCCCGTTTGTCTTAGCTCATTTAAATTTACCAAGCGTACGGGCCCCTCCATCTATAATTCAGTCCCCGCCTTCATCTCCTTCACACTTGCCGTGAATTTAATTAACAAACTCGAGGGTGACCTCTGTCTTGGCGGTATCTCTTTTTCCTCCCAAAGTGAACTTCTTGGCTCTCCAAAAAGTCTGCTCATAAACTTTGCGGCACTTTGCCGGCACTTCTCCTATAGCTTCTACTTTTTTCCTCACTCTTTTTCTTCGCCCAGTATTTTCGTGAGTAGCTTGAATAGCAATTGACATACAAAATACTTTTGAGTGTCATGCCATGGAGCCACCTTTTCAGGTATCTTGCCCATCCAACTCACTCTGCCTTTTCGTTTTTTAAGCTTTTTGTTAGTGCACCATTGTTTCGTACGTCTACGAACTGCACTTTTTTCGGACCGTGCTGGCAGGCTTTATTAAAATTTAAGCAGACAGCAATTTAAACAGATATTTTTGTGTAAAGAACCTAAGGATATTATGAATAATGAATTATAATTTGTTTATAAAATGTACTTTAGTATCTTTGTTTGTGATCTATAAAACAAACTAAGTGGTTTGACATCTCCACAAAGACAACAAACTGCACCACCAAACCAAATAAATTAGGCAAATATGTAGCAGTGTGTGATAAACACACATTTGGAATTCGGAAGTAAAACCGAATAACTAAAATATAAATAAATTTGAATTGCCTTCTTATTTAAGCTTAATCAATAGAATTTATTTGCTCTTTAAAATAGATTTGAATAATTTTTAGGGGTCAAGTTCAGCGCAAGAATGTATAATAATAGCATGACTTGATCGAATTTTAGAGATCAAACCTGAAACCAAAGAGGAATGGATTAATGGGATGAATATATAATTGTGTATTTCGTTAATAACAATACCAAAGCTTTTTTAAGCATCACTTTATTTTTCAGAATTGTTTACCCAATTTTCTATGAGCTTAAACTTTAATGAGACTTTCTATGCTCTAATTAAATACCTGATAATTAAACCTTTAAAATTCAACTAACCCCGTGAAAACTTATTCTTTTTCTTCTAAGATTAGATTCAGAAAATTTGTTTCCCAGAAAACAAACTGAGTGCTTTCATTCATTGGCAATTGTGGAGGAAAGTAACAAAAGAAAACCCGACGCACATGCCAAAATTCGACACACAACAATGGCCACAGTCTTAACCCACTTTTCCCTTAGCCACAATGTCTAAGCTTCACATGCAGGCGACGCCGACAAAAACAAAAACAAGACGACTATGACTAAGTATTTTCTTCGGATCATCATCAGCATTATGATCAACATCTCATATCTTGCTCGAAACTCACGACAAATGTGTCAAATCAGACAGACAGACAACCAGAATTATGTTGTTTGCAACGCCCACATAGTGACCGCCTTTTTTCGTTGCCAGCTAGCTACTCTACCTGGTGAAAATTCCAAAAGGAAAACACATATGTGTATACGAACATTTTTGGCGAGCTGAAAATGAGCCAGCGCAATATTTATTTTCGTTTCCAAATTTTAGTTTTTGTCGCTTTGTTTTGCTGTCTCATTTCGATTTTTCACACTTTAGTTGCTGACAGATAGTGTTGATACATTTCAAGGGGGTTGAAGGGGGGAATGATCTGAGGAAAGGGATCTGTGAGTTGGATTTGGCGGTTGTCAAAGTGGTTTTAAATGTATTTGTCCATGGCACAAGAATGAGTAATGGGAATTAAGATTGATCTTTATTCTTTCGGTAGTAATACATAAAATGCTAGGATTGTGTATATAAATTGCTTTAAAATCGGGAGAACATAATGAATTATTTGTAATATTTTTTTAAGAGTTAGAACATATAAAAATCCACCTAAGGTATACCCCACTTAAATATTTGTACACATTTTTGTCAATATTGATTACATTCCCCTGCAGTTTGCTTCCATTGCATTTCGTTCTTCTCTTGAATAAACGAGGCTGACATTGTCAACTTAAATGCAACTTGGGGTCATTGTAAAGTGAGAGCCGACAGGGCAAACGGGTTTTCGGGGTTTGTTGCCTTTGCCTTTTGACTGACAGTTTCAATTTGCACTAACTTCGAGTCAAGAAACGGCTAGTGGAGAGGAGAGCACTCTCCATCCCATGAAGGTGACGCCTTTCTTTGGGTATTAAGGTCAAAAAGCGTTAAACCAAAACAACAACTGAAGCAAGAAAAACAAACCAGGTAAACTGAAAGAGGAGAAGAAGCTGGACAAAAAGGCCAACAGATTTGCTGCAACAACCGCAAAAGGCAAAAAAAGCATGAACAAAAATCAAAAAATAAAAAAAATGTGGAGAGAAGGCGCAGAGTAGGGGAAACAGGAGCTACAGAAGCTATAGAATCAGGTCAGGCCAACTCAGAACAAAAATGTGCAATGCCGTAAAGGCCAAGCGAAAATAATTGGCCAAAAACGGAAAAGAGGTAAAGGAAAAGGCCAACAAAAACAAACACGATTTTGGCTTATGCACTTTTGCCTTAAATGAAAAGAAAGCCAAGACAGAGAGTCGCATAAAGAATCTGCAAAAGAGAAGCCAAAGCCAAAGCCAAAAGCCAAAGAAAGACGCCGATTCTTCGCTGTCTTTGGATCACCGTTATGTTGACCGCGTTACTTAACGGTACCATCGAATACCCCCCTCGTCAGAAGAAAGGGGGTTTTCGAGGTGGAGGTTCTGGAGAACCGGTTTCATTTCGTTTGACGGCCGTCGTCGTCGCCTCTTCAGCATTGACACCCATTTGAAGGCAATAAGCGAAAAAGAGTCGTCCATTCGACCGGTTCTTCCATCCAACTCCTCCCAACTCCCCGACTTCTTTCTGCGTGTTGCGAATTCTTAATTCCCACTCTTCAAGCTTTCCAAAAGAACGACAGTGAGCCAAGATTAAGATCGGCAATCAAGCTGTAATGAGTCTGGCTTTCTTGGTTATTTGAAGGCGAAATTTGTCAAACTGGAGCAGCAAAGCTACTTCACATAAATTTAACTGCCATCGAAATAATTAAGAGGATGTGATTACTTAGGAAAAACACATTTTATATATTTAAAACCTAATTTTATCTTTTCTTTTTAATTAATAGCTCAAAACTAATCTCTGTTCTTTTCGTTAAGCCAATTCGATTAATATTGAAATCATCATTATATGGGATTATCATTCATTATGACGGCTCAACAGTTTCTAAATGAAAGATGATCCATAATTTTTATGCAGATTGCATTGGGGCATTCTAAGCGCATTTACATAATCGTGTTTTCGGTCAACCGGAAATTGGCCAACCCACCAATACAATAATCATTTCAGATCGCTCGACCAACTTGGCCGCTTCCGTTTGATTACTGTTGGTTATTAATTCTCTTCTGCTTTTGGCTCTTTGTCGGTTGACCAACAAAACATTTCTATCCGACGTGTACAGTTCGTTTCGTTTTATATTTCGTGGTTGTGGTAAGCAAAAATCTATACCAACGAATCCAACGAAATTGCTGGCAACCAATTAACAGAAGAAACCAAACTGAAACCCAAAGCCAACGAAACAAAAAATTGATTCTAATTAAAAAATAAAAATATTGTGAAATATGTGAAGCAAGGTTTCAGCGAGTGTTGCCTCAAAAGTTTAAAAATGTGACTATTGCTCAGTTTTGATTTCAACAAAACGCAATTATGTCTCTAAAATTGCAATAATGATGAGTAATTTTCCACAAATTAATTGAAGTCAAAAGACTTAATTAATATCTGTAGTCCGTAATTTATACTGGTTTTAAAACAATCAAACGAAGTCATTTCAGATCAAATTACTTTGCAATAATTTCTATTCAATCAACTTCCTTTTAATTCCAACTACTTTTTCAATTCATCCGCAATCTTTGAATTAATTTAATACAACTCCTGAATCGCCATCACTTCCCAGCTGATCCAACCGCTGTACTCAAATTTGCATAGTCAGCATGTTTTCACTAAAGTTTTGGTTTGTTTACGATCTTGACATTTTCCATTCAGGTATTACTTGCTATACATTTCGATTTCGGCTATTTTTGTCAAGCGGTGTTAAAATTATGACTGGACTTAGGAACCTACCTGACTGACTGGTCTACTTAATTAGTAAGTTAAATTGGCAGATGGAATAGCGTGCTTGAGTCTATTTTATGGGACTTTTACTGACTCCACAACAAAGGTTATATAATCTTTACGGCTTCTTGATTATCTTTGCTTGAGAAACGATATTTGTTGCGAGCACATGGTGAAAGCCAAATCTGGCTCAACTGTTTTAATTGACTTGGTAGTTTGTTGTTGCATTATTTTCAATTTGTGCATTCAGTTTGATCCTATGTCTATACATATTTTGGCTTGGTCATGCTACAAATTCTTTCACAAGCAATCAAATCAAATGCTGTCTGGTCTGACTTGTTTTCAAAGTCAAGAAGATAAATTGGCAACTTCTTTTATTAATATTATATTCGTTTTTGTTTTGGTTTCGGTTCAGACGACAACAATCCTTCAAAAAGCCGGTATAAATTTCATCAGCATGCGTCTTGGATTTGCGTATCTATACATCTGTTTTTTTATGCAAATGTTTTGTTGAAACTGAGGCCTATTTCCATGTGATGATTTCGTCAATTATGTCAATATGCAAATGGACTATATAAATTCAATATAATTTTAGCCGATTCTGTTCAAGTTTAAATTTAGTTGCCTGTCGGCTAAGTTGAATTTTCCTAATCAAATAAATTTACCATTTTAATAGGTTTATGCTTGGTGAAACGAAAATAGGTGTGGTGTAAAAATAAACTCAAAATAGAAACTAAGAAACAACACATCATGGGGAAGACCTAACGATACTGTGTATAGATTTTGGTGAGTTTCAAAATATTGCTTTTTTAATTATATTCTATAATAATTTATTTCAACATATACCCCACGTCCAGAGCATCTATCCTATAGAACCGGTGACGCGACGCAGCTTTAGATGATAATGTCGCCACCCAAAAAGTTTATGAGTAACCAACCTTATGCCACCTCATAAATACCTCAATATATCTGGGATATATTAATTGCTTATATCTAAATACAAACATTTCACAGTGTCCTTGAAAAATAGCATTTATCTTTAACAAAGCCAAATTTATGGCACTCTCCGCTGCAGAATTCGTAAGATATATTTTCGTTCACCTGGTTTGAGGATTCTGGTCTCTGTTCTCTGTTTATGGCCTGCCATTAATTGCCTAAACAAAATTCCATTTATACGGCATTTGCTTGCCTCGATTTAAGTTCAGTAAATACAATTTAATTGCTAATATTCGCCCCACCCACTTTTTGCAATGACGCACTTGGCCGGAACATTTTGTTTAGCACAAAATTATATAACACAATCGGCAAATGTTATTAAATATGCCAATATGAGTGGTTAATGTTTGGATGGCTTGGAAAAGCACTTGGTGAAAAATGTTCAGCCAGGGGAAGGTGTTCATCACCCAGGAGGCCGAGAGTTAGGGATTGAAAGTGCAGATAGCCAGAGATTTCCCGCCAAAGTAGTTACGTACATTGTCACCTACCTGCAAAGAGAAAGAGAGAAGGAACGAGTGTGAGAAATGGTTGTGGAAAATGCAATTTCAGATACGTTGACAAATAAATACGGTTAAGGTCTTGAGATTTATAACGACATTCGGTGGGAGAATTGTGCACATAATAAATCTTTATGTTTAGGGACTGAATAAGCTGCAAACTTTTGCGGGTATGTTTATAATAAATTCAGACTATGAAAAGTGTGTGGAAGTTCTTATTGTATATTTGGCAAAATAATTAGTTTGACACTTCCTTAGTTTTTGATCGTAATTTATGTAAATTGAACCCCTTTTCAAACCAAAGATCTATTTTTAATGCTTTTTTGTACATTTGAAATAGTTTTCCTGGAACTGAACTTTTCAAACTCTAACAAAATACATATTTTATTGAAGCACCTGGAATATTCATGAAACGCGCTGTAACATCTCAAAAGCCAAATTAAAATTTCCATTCAAGTCAAAACAAAAGGAAACTTGTACTTTGTTTGGCATCACCTTCTGCCGAAAACCCTCACAAAAAATCGAGAAAAACAAGAGCATTTCAAAGGCGTTGCCACGAAGTCGACAGTAGACTTTTTCTCTGGGTTCTGAGCCGAGCAGCTTGTCAACTTCAATTTGGTCGCTTCTCATAAATATTGACGCGAAAATTGTCGCTTGCGTTTTTGGCAAGAGAATGGTGTGACAGGGGGGCGGGGGCGAGTGAGCAGGGTTATTAAAAAATTCATGGCTTGTAAAATGCTGAAAATCCGGGCAATGGAAAATTTAAAATGCCTATAAAGGGAAAAGGAGTGGGGAGTGAGGAGGGAGCAGCGGGGGACGAGATGAAAATTGGCCGGCAAAGCGGCTTATAGAGCGGAGGAACAGAAACCAATGCCGCTTGCCCTGTGGCCTTTTCCGACCGCAATGTTGGCGGATGGGGGTGGAAGGGGGTGGGGGTGTTAAAGCCTTTGCAGAAGGTGGGGATGGGGGTGTGGTCTGTGGGTTGTGCTCGGAAAACATGGCTGCGTTTGACGTCCACTCGAAAATATCATTTACATATCCGCGGAGGAGTCCGCCGTGGCTCAGCGGGAAATACATGAAAAGCTTTTAAATTTTTGATAGCCACCCGCTTTTCATCTTCACCAGCAAACAAAAAAAAGAACAGGAACCTGCGTGTGTTTTCCACTGATCCCTAGCTCCTGCTTTTCCCACTCTCCTCCGCTTATCCTTTGATTTTTGGCATCAGTTGTTTGTTACATTTATTTTGGGCAAATTAAATTTAATTCCCATGTATTGGGCTCTTGATCATATTAATATTTCATTTATTTAAACCATTCGGCTTTTACAATTTAACCAAAAGATAAATTCAAGCTTCGGCTTTTGGGGTCCATCTCTTAATGCCTTTTTGCTTTTACCCTTAATTTGGCTTTGCACTTTGTTTATTTACTTTTGCCCCCCGGCAAGAGAAGATACATTCGGTTATGGTCAAAACAAGAAAGATAATGGAGGCGGAAAAAATGTTTGTGCAGGCACATCTGTGCACTTTTTGCCTTTGGTTTGTTTTGCTCTTTGTATCTTTGCTTTTTGTTTATGTTTTAATTACGTTTTCGTTTTCGTGGTTGATTTATGTGCATGAAATGGAGTGGGTGTAATTGTATAGGAGGTGGTGGTAATAGAGTGGTAGCAGTTGCTCCAATTGGCCTTGAAAGAAAATTGGGTTATCAGGGAGATTATAGCCTAATTGGTGCTGAGTTAAGTTACCTACTCTGCTGCAAAAGAAATAAATAAGATAAAACCTTTTGAAAAAGTAAATGTGAGTAGCTACTTTGAGAACTGTTTAACATTAAAGAATAGTTCAGGTAAACTTAATAGTTACTTTAATTAGAAAATCCATTATTTGATGTACATCTTCCCAAAATACTTCCTATTGAAATTCCCTAGATACCTTGTTAGATTGTCAAATCTCCCATACAAATCGCAGCCTTCTCACCTCATTGTCCCTGATTCCCTTCAGTCCAGTCCTGCAATGCGCTTTCCATTTGTTGGGAGATGATAAATGACCGGCATTCCCAGCTATCCATCTACTCCTACCATCTACTCCATGGACATCCATGCATCTAACTAAGTAATATCTGTGTATCTATCTGGGCTATCTTTTGTGTATTGTTATTGCCTTTCGGTTTGAATATTTCCGCTTTATATATACACGTATCCATCTATGTATAATATGGCCGTCGAACGTTTTTCGTTGTTGCCTGCAACTTGTCAGTTTCTGCACAAAGACCATCAATTTATTTAGTTTTATTATCTGCACACGCAGTGCGGAGGGTTCATAGATGGGGTGGTGATGTGGGGTTTTTGCCGAACCGAAGTTCTTTCTATATTGGCTCAGAGGTTCTTTTTTTTCTCGTTTTTTGCTGGCAGTTTTCTGCTTTCTCCCTTTTGTTTACGCTCTGCACGCAATGCATAACACAAAAAGAAAAAAAGAAAATTGTTTGTTGCAAGTGTCGCCCCTTCCCCTATAAAAAATAGGGGAAAAAAACAATGGAGTGAAAAAAGGAATATCTTGACACTTTATCGTTAGCCAAAAACTAGCGCAGCGTAAACAAAAGACAGGCGATGGGCGAAAAGTGGAGGCAGGCACAACATGACACGAGGGGCGGCGGCGGTGGCGGCGGGGGCGTGGCAGGGCAGGGCAATGTAAGGTTTTGGCATTTTCGCGCTTGGCGTTAAATTCCCCTGACAGCTATAAAATTGCATTTTAGAGCAGCGCAGCACTGCGCGCAGGGAAGTCAAAACCAAAGTGGAAGGAAGGAAAAGGCACGCAGCGGATACAACAATGTATCTATGTATCTAATAAATAGTTATTGCCGAAATGCAACAACAAGAACAAAATTGATATTCCCCCGAAAGCAAAAGTGCGACATCATTATATAAATTGTGCGGTGGCCAAAGTGAGCATCATATGTTTTCTATCTGTATCTATCAGATACACTCGGCGGTTCGGTTGGCTTGGCTTTCCTCGAAGTTTGAAGTGATTTCACACACATGTTTTTCCCAAAGCAACTTTCCCCCCTCGATCTCCTTTTTCTGTCAACATGACCACAAAATGTTTCACAGCTGTGCGAAGGGAAAAAGGAAAATATCTTAGCGAACGCTGGGGAGTTTCTGTTGGTTGGTTGGTTATTTGTCATTGATGGAGAATATGGGCACCGGGGGAGTTGGGCCGGAGGAAAAACAAACAGAATCTCGTGCACGTGACACGGAAATCATATTTATCTGATGCACCACTGGAAAATTTATTCTAGTGGCGCAAAAAATCCGTCTCAAATAATCTTTTAATGTGTGCAAATGTATTTTTCGTTGATTGAATATTTATAAGGATATAAATTCAATTATTTGTGAATGAATTATTAAAAAATTATTTTCAAATCATTTTAAATTAAATATATCTAGTATATTGTGTGTCGTCATTAAATTAATACGCATGAAGCTATATTTTGTATAACAATTATGCTTATCAACTTCTCTTTTTCGCTGTTGTTTTGTTTTTATACCCTTGCAGAGGGTATTATAATTTTGGTCAAAAGTGTGCAACGCAGTGAAGGAGACATCTCCGACCCTATAAAGTATATATATTCTTAATCAGGATCGCGTCCTGAGTTAATATAAGCATGTCCGTCTGTCTGTTTCTACGCGAACTAGTCCCTCAGTTTTAAAGCTATCTGCTTAATTAAGTAAAATAATCAAAAATATAAATAGAATAATTCTTCAATCGCACCCACAAACAATATGTTAAATTTGAATTTAAAAAACTAATGAAAAGACTGTAGAGTGGTTATCTTTATTATCTTTAATTATATTTAACACCTTCAGTAACGCAGTCACACACACGGACTTCTAATTAACTATGACGTGGCCATTAACATTCTGTAAAAGTTATGTTAACGTTATGTTAATGTTATGTTAATGTTATGTTAATGTTATGTCAATGTTATGTCAATGTTATGTTAATGTTATGTTAATGTTATGTTAATGTTATGTTAATGTTATGTTAATGTTATGTTAATGTTAGGATAATGTTATGTTAATGTTATGTTAAAGTTATGTTAAAGCTATGTTAATGCTATGTTAATGCTATGTTAATGCTATGTTAATGTTATGTTAAAGCTATGTTAAAGTTATGTTAATGTTATGTTATTGCCATGTTAATAATATGTTAATGTTAGTTTACTTTGGCATTACCACGTCATACCTAATGAGAATTTTTACCATCGATCGATTATAATTCCCAACTGGTTCTAGCCAAATCTTCATGGAGTAGGGACTGTGGCACGTGAAAAATCAGTTCATTCATTTGACGGAAAGTCAGTGTGTTTGAGTGTTTTTGTCGGATATCTTATTTGGTGATGCCTACTTATTTGGGTTGATCAGCAGGATGCAGGATCAAGGACCTTTTAAGGATGCTGGAGGCATATGGCGCTACTATCACTTGAACCAGGTGCAGTGCATCGTGAAGCCAACGGAGCCCGTCCGTCCGTGTCAAAATTGACACAGCTTCATTGCTTTTAGTAATATAGGCTTAGAAATCGAAATGTAGTTGATTTTTTATAACAGAAAGGGTATATAAATTGCGGCTTGCCAAAGTTTGCTTCCTTTCTTGTTTTTTAATTATATAGCCAAATGATAAGAGTTTATTTATAAAGTATTTTTTGCTCTTCCCTCTTTCTCTCTCCTGTCAAACATTACAATTCCACAACTGTTTTAAGCCCCGTCAATATCATTCCCATGCGGTTTTCATTTCAATGTTCTTCACACAAATTGATGCGATTGCAATCTTTGAGTGAGTGAATTTTTATGAGACATCATCAAGCTCTGCTCTCCATTCTACATCACACACGAGGGCAGATATTGGTTAGGGGATTTTATTTTCCTCCATAGGCCTGCTGCCTTCTGCCTGCAGTCCTCGCGATAACAGTTCCACATGACACGTGTCTAGGCCACGTGTGCCAGACCCTCTTTCCCAGCAGAAAGGGTTAGAAACTGATGCCCGCCTCTTCATTTTATTTTATTTAATTTTTTTGTGGTGGCTCTACCACTTATGTTGAGATTACACGCTTGTCAGCGAAGGCATTTCTCCCGCAAAATCTGTCGAAAAGGGTTTCGGGGTGGTGACGACACAGAGGGTCTTGGTGGTTGACTGATAAAAAAATGAGCAATATGTTGTTCGAGGTACTGGAGTTAGATAAGTGGTGTACATAAAACGAGAAGTGCCAGTACTTCAGAAAGAGCTTAAAAATGTTTTGTTCTATTCCAAAATTTAATGTTTCTTTGCTTTTGAATTAAGGAATGTTTTAAGGATTCTTAAATGCATTCTATATGTTTTCATCTTCATTCATCTTTGTTTGGTTGGAATTACATCCTCATGTACCTCATTTTAGCTAAGGTATTAAGTCAATTTTTATATTTTTGGCAGCCCATTCAACTTGGTTCATCTTCAAAAGTGTTTAAGTGCAACTTGGATGAACTCAACTTTTGGATAATAATTTTTTGTGCCAGCCCAAATTGCCAGCATTGCCCCATTCTACGGAAAACTTATACACCATTTCTCCTCGTTTTTGCTCATTTTTATATATACGCTTTTCTCTCTGAACGATTATGAATGCGAATAAAAATTTAGTCCGACCGTTGGGGAGTTGGTTGCACAAGAGGAGGAGGAGGAGGACGACGTCTGTTACAAAAGGCTCTTGGCTACTAAGCGGCTGATGAAGTGGATTCAACGGCAGGAGCAGCAGTAAGGCAGGCGCATAATTTGCTTAAATAATTTGTAAGTGCAAAGTTATGAATTGCTTGGATGAGCAGCAGCTTGCAGAGGATTATATTCCCCACTTTTCCCCAATACGCCGCCTCAGTTTGCCATTTCCCCGGGAAATGCACTTTGCCGCAAATCGTTTTCCCCCCCCTCTTTGCAAATGCTCTAAAATTTGTTCGCCCGAACATAAAATGTTAATTGTTTGTTTTCCCCGTTTGACAACGCCATTTTCCTAGCCATTTTCCTAGCCATTTTCAATGAGGAAATGAAGCTTAGAATTCGTAGAATGAGAGCAACAAAGCAGGAAAAGTGGGTTAAATGCTTAATGATTTGGTGATCATGCTGGGAATGGGAGCTGCAGTAATTGCAAATGGAAAACTGCAACTGCAACTGAAACTGCAATTGCAGGCGCAGCACGTAGAACTCATTTCTCTGCCTCGCTTTTCACAATAAATAACTGTACACATGCGGATGCGCAGATACTTTCTGGGTGAAAGTTTCACACACTGTGTTTCCATGTTTAAATGCAATGAAATTGGATTTTCATTACAAATGCTCGTCAGTGTACAGGCCAGGGTTCCAAAAAGCGTTTTCTCTGCCCGTGTTTTCCCTCGACCATTTATGAATTACGACAATTTCACTGAGTTTGGCTGACGTGTGACACAGTTTGTCTGTGGGAGTTTCCATAATTGTTCTTACGTGACACATTTACCGCTGCGAAAGACATGGAAAACACAAAGAAGAAGAGCTGAAAAACTGGCAGCGGTATCTCCTAGATACTTTGACACTTTTCAAACGCACTTCACGGCGGCACGTTTGGCCATAGGCTGCAAAGTCGACTCTTTGTCAGTTCGTAGGCAGCACGAGAACATATGTATCTGTCAGATACTTTGGCCAACTCACGTTACACGTAGCCGACATATACTTCCCAGAAGAAGAACTCGTGTTCACTGTACCGGGCACGTTCGGGTCAAATGTATCTGCCAGATACTTGTCACAGAGAACGCTATTTGTTTTATTATTTTGTTAGGCTCCTTAATGTGATTTAAATCTTTATGTTACATTAAAGAAATTTCCCCAGTGTTCAGATATATCAGATATCCACATCTCAGCCAATTACTTATACTCTCCACACATTACCCCGGCAGAAACAATGCCAAAGCTGAAATAATTGATTGCTGCCCCAAAAATATCTACTCAATACTTACAGCGATACATAACAAATCGTAGTTATGCCCTGGCTTATAGGTTAACTACCAATCAATGCAATGAGCGCACCAACACCAGAACACAAGTTCAACTAAACAAACATACAACAACACACACACACACAGTCGGTGAAAACCAAAATCAAATCCAAAACGCACTTAACTCAATATGGCTAACTTTTGGCCCCTAGATCTCTGCTTCAGCCATATCTCCGATCCCCATCCATTCCACTCCGCTCCTCATCGACATCATTCAAATAGTCGTAGCTAACAAATTGCACTGTCGAATGCAATATTTTTGCTTTTAGCCATAATACCTTTTACATATGCTACGACAGACGGCAGAGAAGAGCATTTTAAGCTGCCATCTCCACCCACAAACTCCGACTACCGCCCCTCATCATCCACTATTTGAATTCCTCCTCTTCTACTTTTGGCACACCGAAAAAAAACATTGTTACTTCCAAACAGTTTTGAAATATTTTGTGATCTATCCATAAAACATTACATTAAAAATGCCACTTATTGATTTGAAGATTAACATTTTAAAATTGCAGTTGTTATAGTAAACCTTTTGCCTGCATAAACATTTAACATTTATCTAACTATCTGAATTACTATACTTCTCTGAGTGCATCGATGCCCCAGCCAAAGGTAAGTAACTTGCATGCAAGCCAGCCACAAGAGTCAGTTAGTGAGTCGGGATGTTGAGGTTGAGGGGAGAACTTGTTAGCATGAGATGTGGATGTGCCTTGGACCAAAGGAGCAGAAACAGCAGAGGAGATACTGAAGAGGAGGGACTCGGATGAGAGCGATGCCAAAGTGATAAATCCTTGCGGCTTTTTATTTCCACTGAGGCGTCGTAGTCTTCTGTGTCTGTATATGTGTGTCTGTGTGGGTGTGATGTGCCACGCCCCTTGACGGTGGGCAGCCCCCTCCTTTGCAGCACGCATTGCATTACAGGCACAATAATTCTTACTGACAGCTCTGGGTTCGTTCTTTTGGCATTTCCCCCTTTTCAACTAACATGAAACGCATTAAATTTCCACACTTAGCGCCCAATTAAAGGCAAAGAATCAAACCAAGGCAACGCGGTCCTAAAACATCCTACTTTTGTATCCTTTTTTTTCATCATATACCAAAACATTTACGCCTCGTTAATTTCAATTTAAGTGCAGACAATTTAAAATACAACCATGGAAAAAAATCAGAATCCAAATGTTAAAGGGGTGGGTAAAAAATAAACTGAAACTTGGGCCATTTTCACAAAAGGCAAAGCGCAAATTAACGGCTCCGTTTTCGAGAGGTTTTCCAAATGGAACCCCGCCGCTCCTTTTTCCCCACACACATTAGCTTTGGCATAAAAAAGTATTTTATCGTTGGCCAGGAAACAGTTTGGCGGAAGCCGGAAATGTTTCCACTTTTTGTTGTATTTCCTTTCTATTCCCTGTGCTGCTCTTCGGATTCCCGCTAAAAAGGGTTTAGCACAGGAAAAGCGGAGAAAGGAGAGCAGAGCAGAGAAGTGCATTAAATATTTGACTAATTAAAGTAATGGCTGGCCAGAAGCGAAGCATTTGCTATTTGTTTGTACAAAAACGAGTTTATCATTTCACATTTTTATTTGTTTAATTGTTATACACTTTTATGATTTTCAGTCCAACCCTTCTGGATAATTTTGTTTGGCTGAGCTCTTGAGCTGAACTCTTGTGGCTGTCGGTCATTATTGTTGTCATAATTGGGTCGACAACTTGTCCCTTTAGACCTATTATAATTAATACAAACAACTGGAGAAAAGGAAAAAATACTGAACTCTTTGAACTTTGCAATATATTCTTTTTAATTATTTTGTTTAATAAATCATCACAATAATCTTAAATAATGGTTATTAATTTGACATAAAATAAACAAATGTATATCCATATTTTGCAAAACAATGGAACAAACAAAAGTTTATTTATTTAATTTCTGTGACGCGAATAAAATTAATTAAAAATCATTTAAATTCTTACAATTTGCAAGCAATTAATAAATATTTGACTCTTTCACAAAAATCCATAAATCATCTTAATAATCCATACTTTTTCACAATAATAGTAAATTATTTGAACGATTCTCAGATAACTCAACTAATTAGATTGTATTTCGGAAATTCCAATGGCATGTTTAAAATTTATTTAACAGCTAAAACAAGCAAGAATTTTGGTATAAATATCCCATAAATTAGAAACCTTTTAAATTGTGCCTGTCCCACTTGGGAAGCACTCGAATTCCAAACAATTACAATGAAATCATTCCGCAGCCGTCAGCCCAAAGTTTAGTCAACTTTGTAATGGCCAAATAATCATAACAATCAAATAAAATAGCCACCAAAACCAGTTCCAAAGTTTGTTGCCACAAAAAAGTGGAGAAATGAAATGTGTGTGTGCTCCAAGTGTTGACAATTGACTTACTGACTTGTAGCTCTTGGCCATCATGCAATAAACAAGACACAGCAAAAAGAATCCCAAGAAATCAAGTCATAATATTTTTTCCGACATGAATTCCTAGCCACTGGCCAAACACACATATGGTTTTTTGGGCGAGAGACGGGTGGCATTTAAAAACATGGGCCAAAGAACTTTAGGCCGGCAGCAGCTGACTTCGGACACGTTTATAAGCTGGCCAGAACACACGCACACAGCCAGCCAGAAGTAAACTACTTTAAGACGGGTCGTTGACTTTCAGTGAGCCACAAAGACTTGTGATAATAAAAAAATGACACAGATTTTATGAAAAGAAATTGTTCAGATTTATAATAATATTTGAGCTAAATGGCAAACATGTGTGAATGAATTAAGTAACTGCTAGCGTTAAGCCAATGTGTAACTGAACTGTTTGGTTTTAAATATATAATCAATGTACGTTCAGGAATAATAATGTTGGAAAACTACATAGCAGATTTTAGATTCTTCAAATGATAACGGTACGTATATATATTCAATATACGTTTATTAATATTTAACATTGTACACATAATTTGTTTACTTAAAAAGATTTTGTGGCCTGAAAACACACAAGAAAGTTCCTTTGATACTCACGCCATTTTTCCGCTTCATTGAAGAATCAAAAATAAATGATTTGTAATGATGTATAATTCTTTTTCTGGGGAAACATTAATTTAGAACAAGGTGAAAAAGAACTTTTCCACCATTTAACAAATTTAAATATAAAGCGCTTTACCGCAATGGCACAACGAAGGGTCGTATAAAAAAGAGGAAAAGGGGGAAAAGGAGCCTGGCTACGAAATTTTCCGCACATTTGAGCGGAAAATTATCGATTTATATATGCAGCGCGCAGAGACCGAAATGCAACAGCGGCTGGCGAATAGACCCACAGACAGAATTGGTTGGGGAAAATGGGTGGGAAAATGATGCGCCCAGCATTTGATGAAAGAGGAAAACTCACACACGGCCGGGGTAGCACATGTAACATGCTCGCACAATTGTAGAGGCATGGCAGATGGATGACACTCTCTGCGGGAGGGGAAGGGGAAAACTCTTTGGGGAAACTTTTCCAAGGGGGGCGGCGGAGAATCGGGGGAAGGAGGAAACGGCGGCTACTTTTGCTTACTTTTCATTCAAACATTTTCTGCATGTCAGAAAGGAATTCTTTTTCTATTTTTTGTTGGGTCGCCACCCCATCCATCCATTGATATGTGTGTGGTTCAATAAACTGGCGCGTGAAATTTCTACTTTAAATACATTTTTGTTGTTGTTACTTTGGTAAGTGTTTAACATGTTTCAAAATAAAGAAATTGAAAAATCTCCCCTTTATGTGTCAAACATTTAATTCAAGAGGCGAGGCAACTAAATGGAGAGGAAATTCAAATTGTTAAAGGGGACATGTTGCTATTTCTAGTGTATAAAGGAATTTTTATTTAGAGGCGTGCAAATCACCAGGAAAAGGTGGTAAGTGAAGTGTTTTTAAAACATGCAGGTAGTTCAAGTTTTATAAGATGATTTGATTCACGTAAATCGCTTTAAAGAAGAGTAAAAATAAGCGCCACTTTCAAAATGTCATATAAAAATTATAGTTTAAGTGATTTTTAAGCAGATTTGTTATTGAAATAGATTGGTTTTGGATAATTAATCAAATTATAACTAAAAGACAGAGAAATTTTTAGTGATAACAAATATTAATTTTATTTGTTTTTTATTAGATCTCATTTGCATAGACTCGGTTTTCTGATATTTCCATTTTACACCTCTCCCTGAGCTAACCCAATTATTTCAGTCATCGAGCTTCGACTTTATCTGTATTCAGCCCCTACATGTCTGTAAAATTTTTTAACGTGAGCAGAAAGAGCAAAATAAAGATGGAAAAACTTTTCATCTTTTCATCTCAGATTTTTTTCCTAGCAGTTTTCCAGTTTGGGTGCGACCTTTTTTATGCCTCTGCTAATTTGCTGTCATTTTGCTTTCCATGCCTAGAGCGCTTTCCCCGACTCCGAATTCATCCTTCGGGTCTATGCATTATATATCGATCAAAATTCAATTTGTGACGCTTTTTTGCCATCGTTTAAAGCGCAGCTGGAAGAAGTGGCAGCCAGAGATGAGCGACAGAAAAAATGAGAATTAAGTTTAATTGAAAAAGTTTGTCACATCTTTTTAGCAGCGTTCTTTTTGTCTGGTTTTCTGGTTCTTATTTTCCCCCATTTTTTGGCTATGACTTACGTATGACCTCGAGCAGTTTTTAATTAACCCAATTTGCAGTCTGCGCTGAAGAAATACTTTTTTCTCAAGATTGCTTCTCTGTTCTCTCTTTATATCTCGGTGTTTCCCCCCAGTTTTCACTGCTGTCACTTTGAATTCAAATCCATGTGCCAAAACCCGGTGGCTGGGGGAAAATTGAAGCTGAGCCACCGCTGACTTGCCCAAACACACAACTTTTACCTCAACTTCAGTTTCAGTTTTCGTTTCGGGTTCGACGTCATGAGATATCATTGTGGGAATGTCAATGAGTGGATTATGTGGAACAGATTTAGAAATGGATAATTCATGACATTCAAAAAGTGAAAAATACATTACTTTTCATGTATTATTCTATCAGTATTAAACAAACAATGTTATATTCTAAAAATCAAAATAAAGATGTTTTTTCTGATTTGCAAAACTTCTTGGAATCAAAAAATGATTTTTCTGCAGCGTTTTTTTGTATTTATTTCCACGTTTTTATAGAAATTATTTTTCTGAACCTCCTGTTCCTGTTTCCTTTTATTTAAGCTGTAAGCCACTCAGAACTTTAAGTCATAAGATCAAGATGTTGTCCGAGTCGCAAATAAAACTCTTCAAGGGAGGAAATGCGGAAAATATGATGGTATTTATTTGTCGACGACAGACAACACATGTTGTTAATAACTTTATTGTTTGCTCCTCTTCTTCGCCACTCGTTTATCGAAATTGAAACACGTGACTGGACCTTGGACACAAATATAAAAAGACAGACTTTTGATACTTTTTGTCGTCCCTCTGAGATTCTCTTCTCGACTATTTTTCTGCAAACGTTGACAGAAAATTAATTAAAAAATTCCCTCTGTTCGTTTCGTTCCGCGGGCAAAAACTACATAATGACTTGCAATCGATTGCAGTGTGCAGTTCAAATGGCTGGATATTGCGATTGAGTTAAGTTCATTATTAAGCTCTCAGGAAAAGTGCGGGGCAGGAGGAAAATGGAAACCTCTTGGACACAGGTGGAAACACGGTTCAAATGCAGTTGATAGCTACATTTTATGGGATTATTTCACATAGTCTCAAAAACTCGTAAAAACTACAGTGTTGTTGGGGAAACTTGGAAAAAAGGACAGAAGCTGAAGTTTAATGAAGTTATGTCTATATTAAAGTAAAGAGAAAACTACAATAGTATTGATATTTTTATATTTTTTTATTCCAGATATTTTTACACTGATGAATACTTATTATTATAACTTATTTTTCTTTTACTTCTATTGTGTTAACCAAACATTTTTTTAACCAAATGCCATTATGTTTAATCTCCTCTTTCCATCATTTTCTTTTGCTCTTTCTTTTTAAACTTGCTCTAGTTTTCACCTGCATGCCAAATGAGAAACCCAACCAAACCAAAACCGAACTTATCCACAATCTTTTCTCTCTCGTGTTCGCATTTTCCTCGCTTTCCATCGCCCCCCTCATCGAGTTTTTCCGACTGCTCCATAGCTGCACATAAAGTCGTTAATGACGCAGTTTTCCTTCCACACATCGCAAATATCTGGGGAATGGATGTGAGGCGGGGCAGACCGAGGTCTCATCTTCCATCCGCCTCAGTCTTTCACCCTCCATCTCTGAATGGGAATCCATGGCACCTAATTTGCTGCAATTTCCACCGCTGCCAACGGAAAATTCTGCTACTCCGCTCACCTGCTTTATTAAAAATGCATAAAATCTGCACAACACCGCAGCAACAAAAAGCAGAAGCTGAAATAAATACAGTTTCCATCTCGCTCCCTTTACATATATATTTTCCTTTGCGCTGTAATTTAAAATGCAGCGTACGAGAAACATGAAAATAAATATTAAAAATAAATTAGAGCTACCTGTGAGTTTTTATTAACTTTTAATTTACGAAGGGTGTAAAATAATGCGAGAGCGCGAAGTGGAAGAGAACTTGCAGTTGCAACCGAACACGAATACTAGCTAAATAATAAACGAAAAATTGCAATATAAGCGAAAAGATATAGCAACACATTTATCCAGGTGTTGCAAGGCAAAGGGGGTACGTGCAAATAGGTGTGGGGTGTGCAGAGCCATAGACACATGTGCATTGGCCCTCACACTCGCTGGCACATAATTGAAATTATGTTTGGAAATTGCAATTTGCAAGGCAAGCGGAAAAAAACGAGTAAAGAGAAATACGAACGGATTTTCTGACACATGTTTTACAGAAGCGAATATTTCATACTCTTCATTACCGGTTTTCTTTAACACTAGAGTTATAAAAATAATTATCTTCTATTTAATAATCAAGCTTCGCTTTTTTTTGTGGACCCTTTTCTTTCACTTGATTGTTTTGAAATTTAAAATAAAATAACATTTCGATGGTTAAAAACTTATGAACTCAATAAAAAGGCATATAAATTGTGGAAATATTGGTATATACCAAAGCATACAATAACAAAAGAGTAGTTATAATCTGAAAAGAAAAATGCAATAACGATGATACAGTCGAGAACAAGAAGACTGCAATTTCTGGATTAAGGTGGAATGTCGAGAGTAAAAAGAGCAAAGTGGAAAACCACAATGAGAACTGAGAAACCCGGAGTCATGATCGCGTTTGATTTGAGCTGGGCTAATTTCATAGAAAGTTGCGTGATTTAATTGACGATGAGCCGCTGAACAGAGCTTCTTCGCTTCCTACAACTCCCCCTTTTATATGTATATCTGCCTTTTTTTTAGCATAGCCCAAATGCACTTGAGCAGAACCGAGAGATGGAGAAATTCGGAGGAAAAGGGGTCGGATGAAAATGCTCCACAAAGTTGCAGTCTGAAAAAGAAGATAAAATAGAAAACCGAGTTAAAGGAGCGACAGGGACGGCAACTGATGTAATGACATTTAGAAAAGGCCAACAACAACAAGATAAGTTTTTCCTTTGGAGAAAAGCCTCTTGCTGTTCGCCTCGAGCACTTTTCAGTGTTTAACTTGTGTGAAGTTTTCGAGTTGCAGTCGGACAAGACAAGACAAGACGGATAGATGCGAGCATCTTAGGCATCATGGCCACTTGTGGAGGTTAACCCACTGACTGCCGAGGGGGTGGTGTTGTGGCCTAGGAGTGGAGTGAATCGGATTGGGGTTCGAGGTGGGTGCAAACCCACGACAGCTGTTGCCCCAGGCAGCCTGTGGTTCTGCGGTTCTGTGGGCCTTTTAAGCAGGTCAACTGGAGACATGAGAGCAGCAGATTGCAGTTGTCGAGAAGTTTGGCTGGAAGTTAATCTATTTGAAAAGTTACCCGGGCAGATGGAAATTAAAGAACGAGAAGGGAAAGATACGTAGAGTGATACTTAAGAACCAGAGACAGTACTATTCCTATATAATGAGAAAATACAATACAAGACATCTTAAATATTAAAGATTCAAGTTTCATATCAGTATTAGATTCCAATTTGTTCTTCAGATTATTTTCCTTAACCAAAAAGCAGTTAGCTACCTAGATGAGTGCACAATCCGATGGATCCATAAAATCCATATCCATTTGCATAACGAAATCACACCACTCCGTTCGCCTGTGTTCTTTGGCTAAAATTTCCATCTAATTACCGTCAGAGTGTCACAGGCATTTGACAATGACATTTCTCATTTGGACCCCCCTCTTGGGCCCCTAAACAATAACCTCAAGTAACAGTCGAGAGCCCAGTAACAGTTGAATATAACCACTACTCGGCCCCTTTTCCCCACAACAGTACTTGGTTATGCACTTTGATATGCGTCAGTCAGTCAGTTTGGTCGGTTTTGTGATGCTAGAGAAATGGAAACCTGAGTGCGCAACACACGTCGAATACGTAATCTGTGGGTGATTTTCAGACGGTATAAAATGGGAGGAAATTCTGGGGTTAGCAGATGGCTCAGCAATGCTTAACAAATTATAAACATTTATTATTTAGCTAATTTTGGGGGCCGAATCTGGCTAAACATTTGAATGTTGTTTACAGCGAGTGTGCACTGTGATTATGCATCGATGATGATGATGATGATGATGTTCTAGGCACCTTCCTGTATACTGTTTTAGCCACTTTACAGGGATTTCAAAGCGCATAAATCACTCAATTGGAAAATGCACTCTCTTCTATCTCGCCTCCACTTTATTTCTGTCCTCCTCCCACTTTTGGTGCTGGCCCAAAGCATAATTCATATGCTGTTTAAGCCTGGCCATAAATTTACCGACCAACGCACACAGGCACCCACATTAATTAGAGCCAAGAGTGAACTCTTCGCTTACCTTTCGGTCTGTATGTTAGTTATCTAATAAAAAAAGAATGGAACCAAACGCAAAAAATGAGCATACACACAGTGAGAAAATACTAATGCTAATTCTTTTCGACTGGACTGTGTAATCCAATTGGAGAAAAAGGTATGCAATAAATTGCTTACCATATAAAGGCGTAAATAAAGGGATTTGGCTCTGTACTAAAATAATCAATCAATGTGCCAATCAATCACCCATCGGAAAAATGAAATCGGCCATAGAAATCCAATGAGCAGCGAAACTGTGCGGAAAATGTAGCAAACAAATAACAAACACAGAAAACAATCAACGGAAACAATTACAAGACACTGAAAATCACCGAATTGGGGGTAAGGTTTTTGATTAGGAATAGCTAAAGTGAATTAGAGAATTTTAGAATCTTTTCAAAGTTCGTCGAATCATGTTGTATCGGATTTTATTCTTACTTATTTAGCCTTATTATTCTCTGAATTTCTTCGTATATAAATTTGCATAATTTTATGTTGGAACTCATTTATATTAGTGAATCACTCATAATGAAGTATGGGTATTATATTAAAAATTCCCTTGTTTCTGAAGTATTTTCATTTCTTATCAAGCAACTTATTACTGATAATATACAAAAACTTTTACTTCGTTTCTTTGTTCTCAAAGATAAATACTAGAAAGAGATAAGAACATTCTTTTTTTAATTTTCGAAACACGTTTCTTTAAAATTCCTTTTAATTTAGGATGATGCATTAAAAGGTATCGTGGGCATTTCTGATCAGTGTGTCATTTCGTTATCGACAGATGTTTTTGGGTTCCGGAGAAACTTACAATATGCTCCTTTAGCTCTTTGGTGCGAATTGGTCCCAGCCACTGATGTAATCCAATGTAGCGTTTCTGCACCATTTTCAAGGCGGGGGCGCCTTGGGCATACGGGCCGCCCAATAGGGCGCTGGCAGTTTCTAAAACCACCATCTTGGTAGCGCCCGGATCTGCGATAGTTGTTATAGTTGCTATTATGTTCGCAACACTTTCCGGCCGATTTCTGCCGGACAAGCGGTAGGGAACTTCACTGATTTTTGGGGGACAATCACTTGTGATTAAACTGTTGACGCAGTTGTGCACCCTTTTGTTTTTTGTATTTTTTTTAAACTCCTCTTTGAGTTTCAATTAAATTTAAGCCGAATCTCTTTGCCAGACGTGACACTGCGGCCACAATAACGATGAGAGGACACCGGATGGGAGCTCTTCTCCTTTTGCGTGTTATAATCTGCACTTTTAATCCCCGGACCACGACGACAACGACGACAGTTTCAATTTACTTTGCCATTTGGCAATCCTTGAAATCAATTAAACGACACGCACAATCCATCCAGCAGTTCTTTGTTGTGGGGTATTTATATTCTCGGACACTTTTTCGGTTTTTCTTATTATTCTTTTGGGAGGCACAATTGTTGTACAATGTTGGATGCTGTGGTCAAACACTTATTGCTAGTTGCTTGAATAATTTCAGCGCGATAAATAAACCACGAAAACGCTGACTGCGGCGGATAGTAAAACGGAAACGAGATGCGCGGAGACAACCGTTGTGTTCAAAGTTCCATCGCGAACTAAATTCGTGTATAGATTCTCTTAGCTGATTTCCAACTTGGCCCAATAAAACGAGTGGAGCCGAAGCCACGGCCGAAGTCAAAGCCGATGTCGAAGCCGAGGAGAAACGACCCGGAACGAAGTGGAAACACGAAGAATGCAATTTTGTAGAAGAGAATTGTGTAGAAGAGACTTTCTCTCTCCGTGTAGAATTGAGAGAAAAACACTTGTTGTTGACGTTTTTCCGCCGTTTTGTTGGCACACCCCAAAAATGAAAGAGAGGGCGAAAAAACACACGGAGAGAGAGAGCGAACTGTTGCTTTTTTCCATTGGAGACTTTTACTCTTATACGGGAGTGTTGTTATAATGGCAGAGAGAACGGCATTGCCAGTTGGCGCAAGGAAAAGCGCAGTTATCTTTTGTAGAAAATCGCCCCATGAAGGTTAAAGGGCAAGGGGTGGTGGTGGCTGTTTTGTGGGCGATGTGAGCTGCGTGGATAAATGTATGTATTGTTTTTGTTCGTCACTTCCGCTAAAGAAAAGCGTCAAATTCGGGGAAATATAAAATGTTAACAGGTTGCACAAAGGCGCATTACAATGAGGAATACTTATGGGGATTTGATGGGTAAAATTGTTAAAATTCTAAGTTAATATTAAACAATTAAGCGCTTTGAGGTGGTTACAAAGAATTTATTTATTGGGAGAAATTAACTTAAAAGTCTGTAGAAAATCAAGCGATGTGGCTAATTTTTATGTTAATTACATTTCTTTTTATACACTTAAGCAGACACACTTTAAAATATATGCTCATTTTCCAAATATTATAGGGTCAGCCTAGGCGAATTCTTAATGTAACACTTCAATCTTATTTCCAATATCCACTAAATTGTATGAACGCAACTAACCAATTCAAACATCTGGTTGATTATTCGATTATATAATGATCTAATGGTCTTTGTCATTTTAAACCACCAATGCAAATTTATTGCTTGAACTTGACTTTTTGTTATCGAAAAATTCTAAAGAAATTCAAGTTATTTCACATTTTAGCAGTTGAAAAGCAACAGGTGAAAGAAGATGAGCCCCTTCTGAAAAAAATCACATTTATTATATACACAAAATCTTTGCCTCCCAACCCGTTAACTTAATTTCACCCAGCAACAAAAATTAAAGGCGAAACATAAAAAAAAGAAAGGGTAGAAGCGATTCTAACCAAAATGAGCTTCATTAATTATACACAACTGGATGACAAGTTTCAGACGCCTTGTAAGCATTTTAATGATCATAAACCAAGCAACGAAAAAGGTTTCGTTGACTGCGTCGAGTCGGGAGTATTATATATTAAGCAAACCCATGCGGAGTTTGTTGACTTCTTCAACAAAGTGTGACTAAACAAATTAAGCCGAGAACCGAGAAATGTTGGGGAAAAGCTTAAATACGAAACAGATCAGCAAAGAAAAAATATCCAAAAACCCGGAGCGCACTAAATTACAAATTAAGTAAGGTTCGTACTTCGCAACATCAAAGCTGAGTCTTTCTGAGTGTGAAAAAAAAACACAACAAACACGTAATACTCGGTAACAAGCAAAGCCGATTTCACGCACGAGAAGAACAAGTGAGTGAGGGAGATGGGAAATGGGGTGGAGGGGAGTGGGCTGCTCTGAGGCCTCTTCCATTTATGAAAACTGGAAAATTGTTGGCAATAAATGGAATATCCATCACCATCGTCATTATCCTCTTGGCCATTATCAACAACGTTCACCCAAATGTGCAGAAGACAACATTCTTCCTTTTCCTGCCGTCGAGCCAGAAGAATCTAACGGTTCATTCGAGAGGTGCACTCTTGAAAAAATTAGTTAGTTAGAAATTAGTTGGAATTTTTTCCTGAAGCTCGAGGGCAATGTCACTTTGAAAAACATTTTTTTAAGTAGGGGGAATCCATTTGATTCAAAATGAATGCTATATCTGTGGGGGTGCCAAAGATATCACAAGTGTTTCGTAATATATACTTTCGGAATTAAACAATCTGCAATTCATATTTAAAGCATATTATTGAATAGTTATTTCTGTGAGGTGCCACTTTGATCTTTTTGATCTTTAGATAGATAACTTTTACAATAAAAGGCAGAAGCAAGAAATGGATGTAGACTTTTATTTAACATGTTCATTTTTTCATGTTTTTTTAAGTGTAAGAACTGCATTTAGCACAAATCCAAACCGACAGCACCAACTACTTGTTGCCATAAACATGTTGCTGCAACATGGCATTAGTAATTAAGCGGTAGTTCCTCGTTGCGCCGCTCTCACGTGATTGTGTTTGTTTGGTTATATTATTTTCCTTTTTTTTCTAGCTCACAAGTTCAATGCACGAAGCACATGAGAAATTAGCACACAGAAAGAAGAAGCTGGGCTCCCAAGAAAATTATGCAAACCGCGTCAGATAGAGAGAGAAAATCAAGATCTCCCGCTCTCGCGAAACCCCGGCAATGACATTCAAAAAAGCTGCCATTCAACCTCCATCTCTTTCTTTTGTTCATCAGCCCCTCTCGTTCGCTCCGGGCACTTTTGTATTCCAGTCAAACCACTTTGATTGGGAGTTCGTTAACCGCACGAATTACGTTCAGATGGCAACAAAAACCATATGAGATCATAATGATCAAGCATCATCGTCATTAGCGTGATCGGGTTCTTGGCCTAAAAATATTTTCAAGCTTCCACGACCTGCCTAACTGCATTTTGGCCAGCTCAGTCCTCTTGGCTCTCTCTTTTCCACTCCCCAGATTTCATACTTTGTAATGAGCCAAAAGGAGAAAGAGGAATAATTCCCAGCTTAGTTTCTTGATGTTTTCCGTCTTATGTTTTAGCAATTAGCAACTAAGTCCAAAATTGCATGTTCTCGCAGAGGGTTATTAATAATTATTACTGCACATATATTTGATTTTCTTCTTATTGGAATTTTGAATTAGTCACAGGTAGAAAAATATTCTAAAATACCCAACAGTGTTTAAGGATTTGTTTTAGTTCGTTTAAGTGTAAAAATATAGTTCGATGTATATTCCTTAATATAATTGTGATTAAAGGTCAAGAGTTGCTATCATTTTTGAGCTATCTAATCTAATAAATGTAATAATGTAAAATTTGTTGGAATATGATTTTTGCGGAACCAAAATTCTTGAATTTTTAAACACTCAATTTTGAATAATAGCACAGACAAGAAATGTTTTTTTGTGAATCGATTTTCGTAAATCTTCTGTCGAGCTTTTAGTTTGAAATTCCATTTTCACATGACATATTTCATTTTATTCCTCTCTATAAATTCCCCCGAGAACTGAAGGTGCTGTCAACGGTATTGTTTTCTAAAATAAATTCGTTTAGCCTGTCAAGGGCCTATCGATAACGATAAGTCAACGCCTGCGTGCGTGTATGTTTCGCCCTGTATTTCGCACCGAAAATGCATTTCATTTGCAATTCACACTAAAGTGAAGTACGCAGCCAGATACGCTAGAAGGGGGCATGGCAATGGGCGTTTTGCATTGAAGTTTGAAGTGTGTCAGTCGGTGGAGTCGAGTGGCTGGCTCTTGCTGGCAGGGTTGTCAGGTAATTGAATAACGTCCTCAAATAAATACGAAATATTCCACAATTTATTTGACTGCAACTTTTTCAGAACAGTTGGGGATATGAAAAAAAAAAGAGGGTAACGAACAAAAGTTTGTAGTTGGCTTTCGACATAAAGTTTTGATAAGGATTACTGTATTTGTGGTTGCGAAAACCGTTTGGTTTGCTAGGTGTTTGGGAAAAATATATTTCGAAAGGTTGCCGAATAAATACAAAAAACAGTGGAAAAGGGAATTTTGTAAACCATAATATTACAATATTTTTTATTTTATTGTAAAAATTGATTTATAAATTTTTGGTTTGTTCTATAATGGAAAATTCCATTAAATATCTAAATATAAATATTTTCATTTTATTTTCTCCTTAAGCATACCTTTTGTTTTTAAGTTTTATTTTAACTATCATTTGCAATTTTTATTTCGCTATTCATCAGCCTGCAGCCAAGTCAGCATTCAATTGTCCCCTATCGGTCCATCCATCTGTTGGCACTCATCGAATGGCATATCTAAATTGAATTTATAATAGTTGACAAGACAAGAACCCGCCATTGAACCCACCCACCTCTTCGGTCGCTTGGTCAACCAATTCAGAGCAATTCCCATTCATTTACTTCAATCACTTCTCACATTTTTTGCTGCCGAGAGGGACCCAGCCAGACAGGCAGAAAGAGAGAAAAAATGTGGCGAAAATTAATTAAAAATCAATTTGATTCTGATTGTTGGCTGGGGTCCTATCTCCGCCCCTCTGTTAACCCATCTATTTGTTCTCGCTTTTCCTCCTGGTCGAATGTTTAATTGACATTTGGTACAATGTTTGACATTTTTGCTCCACGAATTGAATACCATTTGTATTTGCGTTGTTGTCTCCCTCCTTTCTTTATTTTTTAAGCTTTTTCAATTATGCATTTTTTTTGTTTCGGGCCAGAGGGTGATGTTGCTCGGAAAAACAAATCAAATTAAAATAAAAGAACATTTTTAATTGAATTATTTTTCTAGAAACATAAAATCCCATCCCACGTATTTATCCGCAATTAAATTCAATTCAATTGCAAGTGATAAAAAATAGTAATACCAAAAAACAGTAATGTGTATCATGCAAATGAAAATTAAATTAGTCCAAATGAATTTATTTAAAATACGCATATTTTTCCTGACGTATTTTTTAGTCATTCATCTAGCAGACAGTTCCAATGGCGGCAAATGCAATTTTGATAGCCCCAAACACGTAAAATGTACAAAAAAAGGGGTACGTTTTCATGGGTATTTTGGACAGAACTGGAAGCGAGCCAATGCCGAATTTCAGACAATGTAAATAACATGAGTGTCAAAGCAAAGCGCGGCCAGTATAAACAAATGTAATAAATATATCGAACATGAAATCGGCAACTTAAAATACCCTATGGTATCTTAAGTATCCAAGAAATTATTTCCATAAATATTAACACCGCAATGATATTTTCACTTGCTTTTTATTTCAAACTGATATTATTTTATTTATATTTATATTCAAAATCAATCACAAAGAAAGAGAAAATTGCAATACCTTCCATACAAGGGTATCCACGATAAACAACCATACCAACGAAATATACATATGACAATGAAAAACCTTTTTGCTTCAATTAAATTTAAAATTGGCACAGACACAAAAGAATGACAGCCAAAAATAAGTCAACAAAAAACGGTCAAAAAGGTGTCAACAAAAGTATTTAAATAAAGTGTATTTAAATCGCAACAATGTGAGGTGAATACCAAAAAGCTGAGAATGACGAGTGATAAACAAAAGCTACGCTTAAGTAAACCTTATAATAAAAGGTAATAACGTCACACCTTGAAAATGCATTTAGCTTCGGGTTTAAAAAACTGTATCTTCGAGGCCTCCTTTGCCAACTTATTACAACGATTTTTGAATTTAAGTACAGTTTTGTGTATTTTGTTATTAATTGTAGTAAAGTCACGCACTTAACGCACCCCAATATATTAAACTAGATTTAGTTCGTCGCTTTCACTCCATGAGTTTAATGAGGCATTGTTTGTTGACTGATAAATGACAATTCGAAAAGCTGTTGTCTCTCACATATAGTATTAATGATTATTATGTATGAATAAGCATTTTGCGATTTACTGAAAAGCATTTGGTTGGCAAAGGGAAGATAATCAAAACCAGCTTTCACAAAACGAAATATAATTTTTGTTTTCTGAAAGGGTTTCTTAGGAGTTTAACAGAAAACCCCACAAATCATTTGTTAAAAGTATTTGGTTGAAGCACACTTACATTATTCTATCCACTTTAATTCTAAGGATGTAAATCGTGTTCCCAAACTCAAGAATACACATACCTGTAAAGATAAGAAGAAACGTAAAATCATTAGTGACTAGTGCAATTTTGTCTTTCGGCAAAGATAAGTTTAATTCTTCAAATTCTCCAGCCCACGTTTATTTTTTTATTCGCTCCCTTTTTATCCTCACTTTCAAGTTGATTAAAAATTATAACGCACTTAAAAAAATTATTTTTTTTCGTGTTCACTTATGCCTCATTTAACCAAATTAAAAGTAAACACGAAACAAGAGTGCAGGCAACAAAAAAAAAGGAAAATTAAAAGAAAATTCTCGAAGGTTGTGTGTGTGCAGATTTAATCAGCAGCAAAGTTACCCAACCGCAAAAAGTATGCAAAGCAAAATTATGAAAAGCCAGGGAGAAAAAAGGTAAACAAAACGAGCAAAGTGAAAGTGACACGCCAATGACGGGAAAAATGAGCCTCATCAACAAACATTGAAGAAGCATACTTAGTGGAAGGAAATTCACACTCAAACCCCCCAGCAGATAAGCCAACTTATTTGGAATTTTCTCGAGGAGTTATCCGCTCATTTTCTCTCGGAAAGCAATGGGAAATGCCAAAGGAAAGGCGGACAAATTTGCACCAGCATTTCATTCTCGGTTACTCTCCTTTTTTTTTGTCTCTGCTGATGTCATTGGAGTCGCCTTAAATAGACCGAAACCGAGCAGCTGACACATCCCATCCTCCTGTTGCCCATCAAACATAGGCTGAGTAGCCCGGAGAAGACGCAAGGATGCGCCCTGTCTTCCCACTTTGGTGCTGACTAAGCCAAAGTGAATCCTGGCTAGAAATTTGTCACTTCTTTTTAGCGTTTGTCCCCCAGAGCTCGAGGGAATTTTAGTGCTGCCAAATGTGCAGTAAAATACTCTTTGCATTAATATGGGGTGCTTGTTTTAAATATTAAATTATTTGATTGAGGCAGAAATAACGTAAATTATAATTCCTTACTAAGATATATAAAATTCTTTCGTGACTTTCAGTACTCGAAAATCAAATGGCATACCAGTATTATTATAAAATGTGATCTGCAAAATTTTACCATAAAAGAAAAAGTTTAACAAATGTACACCACATTGAATCTAAATATCGAGAAAAGTTGGAAACATCTGGATAGAGCATCCCCATTCTTGTCAGTGGTTCCTATTCCTGTCCAAACTTTGACAATTCCGAGGGACAGAAGCCAAAGACGTCGGTTTCCTTCGACTTTAATAACTTTAAGCAGCTACGGTCAATTTAATTTTCATGGCAGAGCCGGTGGGCAGAAGACCGGCGGCAGTCGGTTCAGCAAAAGGACCCAAAAGGTGGAGAGAGTCTGGGCGACATGTATATCCTTGCATCCTTGCACAAGCAGGCGACAATTTGAACGAACATATGGAGAGGAAACGGTCACAAGAAAAAAAGGAAAAATAAAGAAAAATACAAGCAGCAAGAACACCAAAAAGAAGGGGGAAAAGTTGAAAGGAAAACTTGATTATAAAGCGATGACTTCACACTTTGCCGGACTGTGGATAAAATAGGGGGAGGGACTGGGTGGTTTTAGGACATATAATTTCCTTTGGCCTGAACAAGGACATTGTGCAAACAGAGGCGTGTTCCGAAAAGAGGAGATGGGGATATTCTACTGTAATTTAATACTTTTCTAATATGTAGTTGTCTCTCTGTGCGTCCTTTCTTTCCCCCTTTTTCCCCCATTTTCCGGCAAGAATTTTAATAGAATTGGAAAGCTGAGCTGGGTGCACCTACTCGTACATTTCCCCTCTCTTTCTCGGTGCGTGATTAGATGACCAAAAAGTAGGCAATGAAATTTGGAAAATATGCTGGGTTGGCTATCCCCGTCTTTATCTCGCATCCTCTCCCTTTCTCTATCTTCAGTAGGTCACTCTGAAACGGTTAGTTGGGCTAGAAGAGGGCGAGGTGTGATAGGGCTAAAATAAAGCAGCCGAAACAGCAGAAAGTAAAGTCAACAAGTCGTCGAATCGACAGACTTTTTTACGATGTCAAAGGATTGGCGAAGGGTTGATGTTAAGGGATAAGTGATTGGATTGCTTAGGATGGTTTTTTAAGGACTTGAAACATGTTTTGGGGCTCGTTATTCATAAATAATAGTGTGTGCATTTTGTCTTTCGGAAATAGTTGGTTTGCATGTGGGATTTTATGAGCACCTAAAATAAGCTTTTGAAAATGTTTCTTTAAATTAATTTTAATCCTAATCAAATCTTATTTTAGTTTTTGTAATTGGACCAATACCTTTTTTACACCTTAATTATTAATATTCTCATCAAAATTCAGAAATTACATTTGGTACCTCGCAACGTAAGAAAAACTAAAACAAACAAGCCACAGCTTTTCATGTGGTGTTTCTTTTGCTATTCCCATTTATATAGACATTTTCTTTCATAGTCTAGTTAATGTGATGTCAGGCTACGTGTCACTTTCCGCAACAAAAAGTACTATCCTCAATATACAATAGCGACAATTTGCCAAAATAAGAGGCACTAGCCAAGAGAAAAGAAAAATGTCGAAGCCAAAATAAAGTCATGTTTAATGGCGCACAAAACACACCGTAAAAAGGCGAAGAGAGACCACTGAAGATGCACAAAAACACGAGTGTTGAGGAGAAAAAAAAAGGTGAATGCTAAGTTATTTGATTAAGTCACTTAAGGCGAGGCGAAGGAAAAACGTCGAGGAAAGCGTGAGAATGTCCTTCAGTAAGGCTAGTTTCAACCAGAGAAAACCACTGAAAAAAAGACCAGGGCATCTCCTAAATGGTAATTTAATAAATGTCAGTGCTTAGATTAAGTTAATTGATCAATATTTAGTTCATGAGCCATTATTTTCCAACAGAAAAAAATTGGACTTAAAAGCATCAGTTCATATCTTGTTTAAAATTTTGTTCAGTGTTTAAGCAATACCACTCAGACAGAAACAGGGACCCAGAGTTTGAGGGCAGACGTGGGATCTTCACTCTGCATGTAATATTGACATATTGAACAAACGTGCGGCCAGCCCAAAAAGTAAAATTGGCGCAGAGGAAAGAAAAACCCATCGAAAACGCAAGTGCAACAAAGACATAGCAGACAAGGGGAACTGGAGACTGGCTTTACCCCCATTTGCTAGACGAACAGACAGGCGGGACTTAAAGGACTAAATTCATATTAAAAGTACGCGTTCAGCAGACAAGACAAGGAGCAAAGGAGATAGATAGCAAAGCGTTCCACCATCGGAAGTGTTGAAGAATTGCAGGCAAGACTCACGCAGTGAATACAATTAGTCAATGGTGTTCTTCAATTATATAAGATCTCAAACATTATCTATAAAAGAAATGGTTCTTTCCATTTTTCAGCATATTTATATTTAAATAGAATTATCAATTAATTCCATTTAAATAAAACAGTCTTTAAAGTTTAAATAAAAAAGAATCCTAGCGTTAAAATTTTGTTCTTTTCAAAAATAAATTTTAAAATGATAGCATCTTGTTTTTTTAAGTTTATCACGACACCACCTCAGCTTGCAGCAAAAACCGCGCATAGTTGGTGGCAAAAAAAAAAGGGAATAATTCTAAAATATATTGCCAGGGACTCGACAGCATAGACGCACGTACACTCCTTTTCCAGCAGTCCTTCCCACTATTTCTGCCCTTCGATAGCTTCGTCCTGCACAGGAAGCTGTGGGTACGAAAAAGAACAAGCTGAGACACATTTTCTAATAATGCTCCAGCGTCACGTATTAATGCGTTTGTTTGTATCTTCATTTTACCCGCTGGCATTTTAATGTATTTATTTTTTCTCTCCCAGCAGAAAAAAAAGGGGAAAAGCTGAGAAATGACTGAGAGAGGGGGCAGTAAAGTTTCCTCTGGTGCTTTTTTCGGGCATGTTTGAGCATGCGACACACTCGTCTGGATAATAATGAAGTACGTTTACGTGTAAACTCTATCTAATATGTATGCTAAAAGCTTCAGCAACCAAGCCCCTCGAAAAAATCAGATAGTTGGAGAAAGGAAGAGGAAAATACACGGTAATATATACGCGATATATATGGGTTAAGACAAGGTGACAAAGGGGTAAACACCAGCAGTGGAAATTAATTAGAGCTCGCAGCCAGTTGCTGCTTTTTGTTCGGGAATTTGTGGCACTCGGATTATTGGGAATAGGTGGTAAAATAACCGGTGAGGAAGAGTGGGTGGCCGAATGAATAATGAGTGAGTGTTGGTGGTAAATGGAAGTGAATAATAAATTAGGGCAAAAGAGGCATTCACATTGATTGTTGGTGTGAGAAATTATCCATTTATTAAAATGAGTTTGGCTTTAAGTTATATTATTATGGAGACAACTTGAACAAAATTTGGTAGAATGGAATAACAATCTGCTTAAAAAGTATGTCAATATTCAAGCCAATTTGTATTATTTCCCTGTTCATTTAAAAGCTAATTACTTGGTCTGTTTAATTTATAATAGAGATTTTGATTTTAAATGCTCGCCTTTGTTTTCTCCACCTTTTTGATTGCTGTTTTGATCGGCTTTTCCATGCCCGAATTCTCTCGTGCTTTGGAGTCTAGTACCGACCGACCTTATATACACATTAATTCACTTTTGCATGAAAGCCACTTTACACTATTACCCGCACAACAACTTAGGGGGTGGCAAAGGGTGCAAGGATCTGCCGTGGTTTATTGCAAAACTGCGCAACGTGGAAAAATTCATCAAGCGCAAAATAACATTGCATACTTTATGGCGCATTATGAAAACACACGCGCTAGACTTCAGTGTGCGGGTGGGAGGTCTTGGGGCGAAATTTGCGCCACATTTACACAAAAACGTTTTAGAAAATGTGCACAACATGACAACCCTGTCCCTCACTCTTCGTACCTCCTTTTCGCACACATTTAAAGCTACAGTAAACGATCAAATAAAGAACCAAAAATATTCCCGTCTCCTAAAATTTAAGCAGTGCATTTTTATTGTCTAAATATTTGAAGGATTGAGGAAAATAAAATACGTTAGCTATATAAAATGTATCATTCTAATTAGTTTCACCTATGGATCGTTTACTGTTTTAAAACCATGGAAAACGCAAGCTGGCAGTTAACCCCGAAAAGCTCCACGCCCCTTAACCCCCGATCGCCCCGACGAGTTATGCAGATAGCACTGATGATGATGATGATGATGATGATGATGATGATGATGATGATGATGATGAGAGCCAGACACAGAAAATTGAGGGGCTTGAAGTGGGGAGTGTAAACAGAGCAACAATCATGGCGACGAGGACGATGATGATGAAAACTCTGGTCATGACGATGATAATAGTGGCGTCTCTCTAGCTGACGTCAGCCAGTCCCATCTCCCCCAGAACCCCCCACTGCTCCAACATTTCGCCATATGGCAGAGTAATGATAATAAACTCCTAAAAACACAGAGACACGAACACAGGCGAAGGAAAAGTGGGGGAGAGGGAAAAGTGGGAGGAGGGAGAAGTGGGAGGAGGGAGAAGTGGGGGAGAGGGAAAAGCAACAGGAGACGGGAAAAGTGTCGTCATCGCCTTCAAGGATGTCACTCGCTTCTCATCTGAGGGTAAAACGAAGTGGGGCACCGAAGACTGGAACCAACGGCAACTTGGCAACTCTGAAACTCGGACTATCGCCCCAGATGATAACGTCAGTTATTTTCATTCAATTTGAGGAACCCCTGCAGAACTGCAGAAAAATGCACATTTTGTTTGATTTCCATCCGTCAGGCGGGTTGGAAAATTTACGCAACTGTAAATCTCAACATAAGGGAAAATACTGCGGAATTACCCGAAACAAACGGGTTAAACGATTGTATACGGCGCCGGGTTCAGTACTTCATCATAATATTTCTGAAATACAAAGTCATTGCACACTTTTGTGCGCCAAAATGATTGTTTTAGTTTCTGTGGGGAATTTATTACTCGCTAGTATTCATTGAACATTTTTAAACTTCATTATTTTCTCCATAATGGTCAATGCTTTTTGATAGAGTTCATAAAGTGTCCATTTCCTGGCCACAAAACGTATTAATAATTTTACTCAACTACTAACGAGCAACTGACAAATGCAATTAAAAATGTGCAGAAATAACTTTATCGCTTCAAGGCCAATAACAAGTAAGAAATTAAGAACATACAGGTAACAAAAATTCTTTGAACTTTGCAGTACAAATTGTAATTTTGTCGTATAAAAGTTTGAAATGGTAAAAAATATAACAAGATAATGGGGCAAACAAAGCCTTTATCGACAACTCATTTGAATGATATTAATAAATAACTAACATAGTTTACAAAACAGGTATTTAATAATTTAAAAAGATAATTTAAACTAATTTTCATGATTTAAGTGACGTATTGTAATTTACTGATATATTTTTGACAATTTTGGTTACACTTTTCTCTGTGCAAGAGTCATCATGAGGAGGGCAGGAACATGGCCATGAGCGCTTGGCTAACGTTGTTTCACCAACTCATCGCAGACATCCTTCGGCTGCTCCTTGGCCCTGTAAAACTGTCCCTGCTCCTGCTGGTTTTCCTGATGCTTTTGCCATTGCTATTACGGTTGCTGTGGCCCCGCAGGCGTTATATGTAATTGCATTTTTTAGTTTTAATGGAGCAAACACAACGAAAGGAATGGAAACCACCGGCTAAAAGGGGAACTGAACAGAAATGAGGAGCTGGAAGCTCTCTCGCTGCGAATGTAATTAATTTGTAACGTTTGATGACAAGCTTAATGGCCAGCAGTCCAGCTGGGTGGGATTGATGAGGTGTGGGGGCTGGTGGGAGGGTTGTGGGTCCAAAAAGGAGGAAAAGCGTGGGGGAAGGCCGCCTGGTGCGTGTGACTGACTGGATTGCATTTGTGCGAGGTATCGAGGGTTGGCCCTTAATAGTTTTATAATTGATTCTGATATGATTTGGCAAAATGAGAAAAAGAACGAAAAACACGGGAAACAAATTGCAAATAAAATTAAATTCGATTTACAGTTCACTTATTGGGGGTGGAATTGGAAATTCAACTTGACGGGGGTTGCATTTTAAACAATTCAGTGGAGTCATTGGGTCTTCGATTAAAATGGTATTAAGCTCGAAAAGTAAAAATCTCAGGATTAAAAACCTAAATTTGATCTAAAAGAAAAAATAAAATTATTAGGGGCATCAAAACTTTCCTAAATTACTTATTTATTTCAAAACATTGATAGGGTATAGCAAAAATAGCCACATTTTCTCTCTGCAGATCTCAATAGTTTGCTTTAATTCAGCACCCAATTCCAGCGAACATTCCCCGCGTTACCCTAATAGACAGCGACATGATTAAAGCCAAGACAAACACTGGCAATGGCGCGCAGACACGTGCAAAATGAGTTAACAATTTGCATGCAAATCTGCGCCGACAAGTCGCCTAATGTTAACCCATTAAGGCCGTGAAAAGCTGTCGTCGCTACCCTGAAATCAAATTGTCGCCGTCGTCGCCTCGTCATTGCAGATTTTCCAGTTCGTTTCGCAGCAACGTTGGGGAAAAACTCACATTAGATGACTTCCCAGCGATATCATAATGAGCGAAACTCTTTGCGCATTTTTGTACTCTTCTAATGATGCTTGAAATCAGTTGATTGCGGGGAGATCAATCAGATACAAAAAGGAGGAGCCACATAATTACAATATTTATACCGGTTTTACATTTGGTTTATTAAAAAAGACATGAACTTTAAGTTAAATTATTAAAAGATTGATAAGCATTTTCATATTATATTGCTATACTTTAAGCTCACAATGATGTAAGACGTTCTGACGAAGCTTAACCCCTTGCGATTAACCCTAACATAACCTAAAATTAATAGGTACTTCCTTAAATATTTTAATATTTTATATATGGAAGCAACTAAAAATGTTTTTTAGTATTTGGGAAAATAGGAATAGGCTTATTTTACCTTATATCATAGCTTAATCTTTCGATCGCTTATAGCATTTTTAAATATGTATAATTACTGTGTGCATCAATCAAAGTGGCGGCGTGAAAATGCTTCAGACATTAATTGGAATCGCCCCAAGGCGGCGAGGCAAACAAACCAGAGTTGTCAACTCTATCTCTATATATCCAACCGACCGACCCCGCCCTCAAGCCCGACGGCCCGCCCCTTTCACACATCAGTGCTATCATCGGGTCTTCTTCTTCATCTCCAGCTCCGGCTTGTTCTGCTTCTTCTACATGTCGGCAAAGTTTTTTGATATCATGAGTGTGGTTAGGTGCTGTGGCAAAAAAAGGGGGGGCGGAGGCACTGAGGTCGGAGTGAGTCTACAAAAGTGTCGCAGCATAAAAGCACAATCTATCCCCACCAAACCCCTTTTGATACCATCGTGGTTCTTTCGCTGTGTCCACTCTGAAAAGTGTGAGAATAATGTGGACACGGTGGAAGAGGAACACCCAAACAGACACAACAAAAAATCCCCACACACACTCTAGCCTGAGCATTCAACCATCGCCGTGTCATTCACACCGAGATAAACTTTAATCGCTCCGTCGACTACAATATTTCACCCTATTTTCGATACCCTTTAATGGAAATAAAATGTTTTTACAATCTCAATTTTTGAAAAAAAAAAAAAAATAATTTTTAGAGAAGAACAATTTTTATAAATTATAAAATTAAATTTATGTTAAAGTTTTGGGAATTTGATACAACTGAAAGGGAATCTAATATTCAACTAAATACTATAATGCACTTTACTAATACGAATTTGATTATATTTACTTAACTACAATTGTTTACAAAATCCGGGAATTTCATAAAACAATATAGCTTATTGTATACAAAAACAAATATTGTTATTTTAAGAAAGTATTCGTAGCAGGTATACAAGAATCAGTTGCCAAATCGGAAAGGGTATTTAAATACTCCATTCTAATAGACCTTTTCTTACTAGCTTCTGGATTTCTTTTTTCTGCGAGCGAGATAGAGGACAACTTTTTCGTGCCGAGTTTTTAGCAAACTCATTTATGTAGTTTTCGCTTCATGTTTACTTAATGTTCAACTCGAGTGTTGTTTTTACAAATTGTTATCCACTGTGTGTCGGTTTGGGTGTGTCAATGTGTGTGTGGTTGTGCGGGTGTGTGGGTGCTTTGGTAAGCGGCAGACGAAAATGGAAGCAGACAGTTTGGGAGTCACAGCCGCAGTTTCAGTTCAGGAGTCAGTCCAATTTCAGTGTCGGTTTTCGGCTTTGGTGTTGACCTTAGTTTTTCTTTTTCGTTCTCCTTTTTCCCAGCTACATTACAGCAGATATTGGTCCATGATAGTTTCAGTTTAGATTAGTAAACATTTCTAATTAATGTTGAAAAGGCGAGCAATTTGCTCAGCTTGTGGGGGAGTTTCAAAAAATTTGAGGAATTGGATTTGGTGGTTGGAGTTGAAAATTCCAAATTGGTAAAATCCTGTTGGTATGTATTAAATTATATTAAACCAAAAAAAGTAAAGGGATTTAATCAAATACTCTTTCACTATGTTGCCATCATTTGGATAAAGTACATCATTTTACCACTTTATCCTAAGGATGAAATAAAGAACATAGTATCCATTTATCTATCAGACATCCACAATCAATTCTTTCAATAAAGATAATTAAAACCGTAGACCCTTAACTTTTATTAAAAACTTTAAACACTCTTTTACCACATAAACTTTAATTTCCCACCCATCATTACTTTTTCACTTTTATCACAACTTTTTCCAGAAACTATAACTTGAGTAAGCTTACGTAATCCAGTCAAAAAACCCATCAAACAAATATTAATGCCACTCTTGTTTGTAATGAAAAAGAAACACATATTGTTAGTGTCAACAGTTTAGCACAAACAGCACAGAAAGCAAGTGGACCCCTAAGGAGGACCATCATCAATTTTATTTATAAACTTATTTATGCGTTGTTTTTGATTCTTTATTGATTCTCGTAAGACGCGTAGATCGAGCAGTTGATTAATTTAATTAATCAAATACACATTAGCGGCACGAACCAACCCGGATCGAATCAAATCTCTCCGGCAATCATTATAAAAACACAAAGGAGAACTGAAGAGGAAGCCAATTCGTTCAATGAACTTGCACCACAAAAACAAATCTCATCGAATTGAATCTAGCTAATTATTATGCTAATTATCGTACGACTTGATTGCGTACTTGTTGCACATTCTAGACGCTTCTACGACCATCGAAAGTTGGCTTAGAAAGTTGGCAATAAAAACCATTGGCCAATGACCCAAAAACAGGCAAGGAAAAGAGAAGAAAATCCGTGCTGGCAGGGAAAAAACCAGATCTTCTTACTTCTTCCTTTTTTTCCCTGACATTTACAGCTTGAACAAAAATTGCAGCAGCATCAGCAAAAGAACAGGGCTGTGGAAAAAGCTGCAGACAGACACATGGAGATAATGTCTTTGCATGTTTTGTGCCATTGCAAATCTCGGCGGAGCCGAAAAAAGAAGTAGACTCCAACCAGGAAGCCACATCCAGAAGGCCCAGATGTTCGGGCTTGGAGTTCCCAACCAGTTGAAAGCTGGGACAGAAGGGGTATAAGGGGGCAATTTGCGGCGGTATCTTTTGGCCACTCAAGTGTGTGTTTGCATCGTTGTTTTAGGCCAGTTTACATAGCACAACTTTTGAGATATTGAAGCTGCACGATGGAAAAACTGGGAATGAAAAGCCTCACGATGCAGCTAACGAATTCAAGATACTTCAACTTGATAGTCAAATAAAAGCTCAAGAAAATTACTATTTAAAAAGAATTTCTGGCAAAATGCAAAACAAATTTTTGATAGTTTTGCTAACTTGTTATTCAAAGACACTTACTATAGATCTTTATTATAAAACTTAACAAAATCTATTTTGAAATGCTTTATTACTATGGCACAAAAACGAATTACCCTTCTAGAACTAACCGAAATGAATGGTCTTGCCACTTTATTTGAGTTAGTGTATCATCAAAGAAATCCCAGCGAATCGCTTCAATTTATTGCCATCGATTGTAATTATTCAAATGGCTGTGGCAAAAGTTTTTGCTCCATTTTTCTTTCTTATTCTCTCCCTCTCCTTTTATACCCATTTCCATTTTTCAAGTTCTTATTCTTGCTGTAGCTAGTTTTTCCAGTTCAGTTGGAAAACTATGCAAATTGTTTTCGGAACTTTGCGGGAAATGAGATGGATGGCAAATTGCTTGGTGTAATAGCCACAGTTACACTGCACAGTTAAATTTGCATTGTGGTAGGTCTCGATTTAATGGGGAAACCAGAATACATATAAACTTATTTTGTTGATCATTAAGTTAATCATTTTTCAATGTACAAAATAAAGGTGTTAATTTGGTATTAAGTAATAGTATACCAACGGGTCAAATTCAGGTGATATAATGATTTGACAATAATTTTAGCAAAATTTAATATTATTAAAAATATTAATTAAATCAGTGCATTAAATTTCTTTACAGAGCTGAATCGCGAGTTTACCTAAAATACTTTCCATATTTAATTGGCCCATGACAAATAGAGAATTGTGAGGAAATCTATAGAAATAATAGAATGAGTTTGGCTCTCTCAACAAACAAATCGCCGGATATGATACATGAGGTGAAAAGAGGAACGGGGCGGAGTCGGCACCCCGAAAGTGACATCATCATAATTTCATGATTCCTAGAATGGTCAACGCCGATCGACACAAATGCTATTAAATGTGAATGAAAAGGTAAGCGGAAAAGGGAATGAAAAATGTAGAAAGGTAGGCAGTAAAACGAAATAAAGACGGTGGATCACGGTGGACATTGACCCAAGGGGAAAACTGAGACCCACTGATGATGGTAGTTGAAATAATGGTAATGCAAATGCTCGCATAAACAACAATTAAACTTAAACGCAAAGTGCGTAACAGTAGAGAAAGAGACGGAAAGCGGTAACAATGGTCGCAGGCAAGACATTGACCCAGGCTTTGAGCCGAGACACAAACCATTGGCATATGGGAAGCAAAAACAACATGCTCATCAGCATACTGAAAACACACACACACACAAACTTGTGGCTGCCGTAATCCCAGCATGTTGATAAGCCCGGCTCAAAGTTAAGGCCAAGGTCAGGTTGGCAACATGTTGCCAAGCTCAATTTGTTGCAATTATAAAATGGCACAAAAGACTTACAATACATTAAAAAAAAAGTAAAACATTAATCTATTTGAATTTTGGTTTAAAAGTATCTTGCCATTTAAATTTTAATTTTCCAAGATAACTTTTAAAAAGTTTATTTTACTTTAAACTTTAGTTTTGTATAAGCAAAAAAAAAAAAAAAAAAAGAAAGGAAGCCTTAGCAATGAAAACCAGTTGGCCTGATCTACATCTTTTTTCATACTCCATTGGCAGCATGTTGCCAAGTTACTAGTAAATCTAGCTTCCCCGGCGCGAAAAGATACGCTAAGGTCAAGTCTTGCACTTCGTGATGTTGCTGGTAGCATTTACAACAATGGCTCTGGCCACACATACGTGTTAATGGCTTTGGGGAAAAAATACAACACACCAACGAATGCCGGAAAACTTTGGCTAAGACCAAAAAGCACTTAAAAAAGGTCAGCCAAAAGTCGCCGCACACACACTTTCCTACCCCATCCAAAAACATTTAACTTGCTGCTCCTTGGGCAGAAATAATGGAACTTCACCGCCCACTTTGTCAGATTTTTCGACGCCCACGATTTCCTACGTTTTCCCCCCTTCCATTTTTATTGCTCTCTTCAAACTAATAATCATGACTTGTTAATTTTGTAAGCTGCTCTTCTCACTATCCAGCATTTTCGCCTATAACACTGAGTATTAGGTATCAGAATTCATGAACTAAACTGAGATCATCGGTTAAAATAAAAAAAAAGTATTAAATTAAAAATATAAAATAAAATAAATCCCTTAAACTCTTTAATCTTTATGAATTAATTGCTTTGTTGTATTACATTAAAAAAGTTATTTTCTATTAAGGGCATATAATGTTCTTCATAACGAAAAATTCCATTTTATCCACTACTTCTTTTTCACATCATAATTTTGTACATGTTCTAAGCTGCTTGGATTTAACGGTGGATGATTGTTGTTTTTGTTGCTGGGTGTTAGGTTCTTATTACTGACGGATGCTGTAGTTATTTTTCCTTTACTGTGGCTGCCTTTTTCACGCATTATCGTCATTATCATCATCATTGCGAGAAATGATTACCCGAACGCCGCCAACTATTATGGATGATGTAAGTGCAAAAAGCCATTGAACGCTTATTATTTTTTTACCTCTCCTTTCAACCAGTTTTTTCCTAACTTTACTTAACCAATAAATGCGGAGCAATAAACTTTGAGCAGACTGTGGCTAGACAAAATCTGGAGAACCTTTCACTTTGGCTTGGCTTTCGATCTTAAATGTTAAATTCAGCTAAGCAGCTTAAGACCATTTCGCTGTGAAAAGTTTGTGGTTATCCTTGAACGAAAACACTTTCATTGACTCCTCGTTGTGGCTGCCAAAACGCATTCGTGGGTGTGGGTAAACCAGCCAAACAGAAGAAAAGGACACATCATTTTCCACTCCCCGCATTTCCACCACTTTTCATCTGCAGTTAGTGGCTTGGAAGTTACTTGGCTGCATTTTCTGTTTAGCTGCGTTTAGCTTACCAAGTATTTTTGGCACTTAACCAAGGTTAAGTAAGACTTTCCCCCACCAAGTCACAGAAAACAAAACTCAAACTCAATCCGCCAAGAAGAAGTGATAAAGAGGACATAAAAGAGGAGCGCGTGGGTTGCTTAAGATTCAATTCAAGGACTTCTGACAAAAGTCGTTAAAGTGGCGGAAAACTATCTTGGGAGATTATAAAAGTGAACCTTAAAAAATGTTGCGATATACTTTAAACTTTAGAGGATTACTATTTATGCTATGGGAAAACTAGGACGCAGCTGTTACTTTATCTGAACAATACTGTTAGCTTGATGAGTTGCCTAGTCCCTTGTTGGCTTTTCAAGTTCTTCATTTGGGATGCACTTTTCCGGCTTCACAAATAGCCAGTTGCAAAGAAAGAGACGGAATGAGTCAGACAAAAAGAGACAGGATGATGGGAGCTCGACATAAAGTCAGCGTGCAAAGTGTGAGCAAAAGCAAACAGTTGAAATTGAAAACGTTACGCATGCGCCGCTTTTCCAACCAAACTAGACCGGGGCTTTCCAATGAAATCCGCATATGCTATGTTTTTGTATTGCTGCGCTGTTTCTGTCGCTCGACTTTCAAACCTATCGAATATCAAAGAGAGGCAAGAGAGATATCGAAGGAAGTCAGAGGGAGTCAGCACCACGAATTGGAAGCTGCGCCAGTGCCAGCAAATGAAAATCGCAATTGGAAACGTGAGGTTGAGATGCCGTTCCATCACTCCCCATCACTCGCCCCTCCTCATCACCCACCCACCCATCAAAATCCACATACACGCATCTTTTCCGTTCAGTGAGCATCTCACCCGAGGAAGCCGATGAAATTGAATCTGCTCCGGCTGCAAGGCAATAAAAGTGGGCGACTGACCAGAGAGATGCGTCACAAGTCGGTCGACAGCCAGCGCACACATAAGTGATGGAGCCATGGATCTGGATATCCTGAATCAGCACTCGTCCACCTTCCTCTGGATCGCCATCTGGGGCACATGGAGCCTGCTGGCATCGAACTTCGGGGCTTGTCAGGCGGTTCCGGGCGGAAGCAGCGGGGAGCGGTAAGAATTTATTGGAATACCTTATTTGTCCCGACTTTTTGATATGCAAACTGGGTTGTATAAATTACATTTTGAGTAAAATATACATCAGGATTCAAAACCCAATTAAGGAAGATAGGGAACGAATAAATTGATCAGTAAATTTTAACATATACATCAAAATCTTTATTTTTTTAGCGTCCATATACGACTTCACATGCCGGAGGTGGTGCGTCAGCATACGCATTTCCACAACGTGTACAAGTTACCCCGGAAAATCCACCCGGTTCCCATACCGCCGCCCACAACGATCGCAACGATGCATCCGAAATTCCCGGGAAAACCTCACGTTCAACTTTTGGGTTATACAACGGCAGTGGGAAGTTCCGGACCAATGGCTCCCAATCTGATGCAGCTGATGGGGACGGCAGCCACGCCCACTCTCATGCCAGCCGCCCCCAACTTGGCGCCCAACTATGGACCAGCCTTATTCGATAACTACAATCAGGAGTCGGCTTTGAGTGCAACGACTACCACAACGACAATGAGACCTCAGATTTTAAACACCTCGAAGCAGCAACAGTTGCTGCAACAAATTTTCACACCTCAAAAACCTGAAGATGAGGATAATTCTGTGGAGGATAATCAATTGGAGAATAACTCCTTACTTAACAATAATTTCCTTGAGGCTCTGCAAAAAGAATATCTTTCCAAGTTCGGTGGTCGTCGAAAACGCAAGAAATCTAGTTCAAAATTTAGAAATTCAAACAAGAAATATTCCAATTACTTTGGGAGTAACCCGGTTTATTATCAAGATGAGGACTTGTCGGAGAACTTTGATGACTACCAGGATGAACAGCCGCACAATGAGGATTACGAGGAAGTAATGGTGATGAGTTCACCCAACAAATATGGAGGCTATTATCATTCAGGATCGGAGGAAATGGATCAGGATCATGCCCACGGCTATGACAGTGCTGTGGCTTTCAGCGGCCAGGATAATAGTATTTCATCGTCCATACCAACAATGGAGGATTTTCTCGATGGGGCAAATAACCCGGTGTCTGGGTTCGGTGGGGCAGGAAACTACGATCCTTACAGCAACTCGAACGACATGTTTTCCCAGGCCTGGCAGCCCTCTTCAAACAGCGCCACAATAAGCAGCAGTTGGTCGAGACCCACTGCCAACTCCTATAATAATTCCTCAAAGAAGCCAAAATCGAGACCTGTTAGATCCAGAGGTCGAACTAAAATTCGATATGTCAAGTTGATTACGCGAAAGAAACGCAAAAACCACATTCGAACCAAGAGATATCGACCATAGTCTAAAATTGCACCTGTTTCTAGTTACTTTCTAGTTACTCTCTTGCAGTTTTTGTAAATTAAAATGTTAATTATTTATAATGAAATCTGAAAATTCGGCAGTCTTTTAAATATATGAAATAAAAAGAATCAATGCTTTCCTGCTCTTTAATAATTTAAAACTATTTATGTCTCACCCATTTTAATTGAATATTCTTAAGTTTCATTTAGTGCTTCGTAAGCCCTTACCTGTAATGAAAGAGAATAAAAGGATTTAATAAAATACAAAAATAATATATATATATAAATATCTAGCACATATTTTTGTATGTAGGCTCCTTTCAGAGGCTTCTTTGGTTCACGTTCTGCGGGTTTTCTGACTAAAACAAACTCATTAGATGCGCACACAAGCCGAAACAGAAACGAACCAAGGGGCAAAGGTATAATGAATGAAAGTGGAGAAACTATCCGTAAACAAAAACCAGAAGCCGATCCAGCATCCGCCTCCATTTTCCTACCCGAAGTCGAAGCAAATAAAGTATACAATTAAATGGGAATAAGGGGATTCGAGCTGACCAAATAATAAGTACAAATGCTAATAAAATTCAATTAAAGGCCACAAAATTACAATAAAAGTGGGCCCCAAAAAGGAAACTAACTCTGCCTCTGGACATAGTCGAAAAAGGCGAAGGGGAATGGGTATAGACCATGAAAAGTCAAAATTAACGACTCATTTTGCCAAATTGAAGTCATAAACTAGAAAAGCGCCGTCGGAAGGGGAGAGTCTGGGGTTATCTTCTTAGTCATCGGAGGATAAGTTAAAATCTAAACAAAGATTGAAGCGAATATATTATACTCATTACAGAAAACAACACCATTACACAAAGATTTTTACCATTAGTTGTTTTTAATATTTAAATTAAATTTTACTCTTCATCCATATTCAATAACCATTTCTTTCAAAACTTTAATTAAAATATTACCCTGTTGTTTTATTATATAATACATTCTATATGGAACAAATCCAAGTGAGTGACAGAAGTGTTAAGAGAAGGGATGATATGAGGGTGTGACGAAGGATGAACGCCAAAGTCTTTGTTTATTTGTCTCCGCCCTTCCAGTTCTATCACATTCTTAATTTTCTGCTGGTCATATTTTTATTTCATTTGGGCTGTAAAAAGGCGTGATGCAGATAGAATGAGTGAAAGTTTGATGTAAAAACATTTTCTGCATACTTTGGGGAGTAACGAAATTAAAAGCGTGTAAAGATTTTCATTTGCTTCTCCCTCACCAACACATAGATAGAGGGGGCTGAAGGGAATAAGGGCAAGGATTTTTGCAGGACATTTTTGGGGGCCAGCGAAGCACATAAAGTGTTGATGTGCCAACCATATGACATTTATTGTTTAGCCGAGACGTCAGCGAATGTCTTCCAGTGCTTTTTTGGGGTCTGTGGAATTTGTGGATAGAATGTGAGTGAATGGGGAGTGAAGATGAAGCGCCATGTTTATTACCCCCAACAGATGGCATTGAAAGAGGGGAAGGGGCGTGGCAACAAGTGGGGCAGTTTCCCCCGCTTTCCCTCCTCTTCGCCGAGAGATTTATGGGGCGTGGGTCCCGGGCTGATGTCATAATATATAAATGTATTTGCGATTAAAGTCATTCGCGTTGAGCCTGCGTCATGATCAATGGCTTTGTTATATGACCAAGAATAAATCGTTGACAAAGGTCATGTGGAAAGCATGGCAGAAAAATAACTTTTTAAAGGCAAAAATTGTATTTATATTTCCATATATGAAAGTAAAGGCCAAACATTCAAAGAAAAGGTGTCAGTTCATTTTAAACTTATTTTTGTCCTATTTTATTTAAAATTAAATTCCTTTTTTTAATAATAATATTTGGAGTAAAACCTTTTAACTTATCTGGCATCTCTATTGATTTAATAAAATTTGAAACCAATATTTTTCCTAACAAATTGCCTTTACTTTGAAACCCCTAAAAAGAAAACACTTTTACGATGATTTTTTGCAAACACTTTTATTTGCCATTGGCGTAATTGATTTTCTCGAAATAATGGATAACAGAGCCGTCAGAATGACCAATATTCTACAATATCCGACCCGTCTGCCCGAAATGACAACTTTATCTGCCCACAAATACACAGAATAAAAGAAAATTTTCCATTTCCTTTTTGGTTTTACTGAATGCGACATAAAAACGGCACCAAAGCGAAAAGTGGGAGTAAAATGTTTGTATCTGGCATCCTCCATGTCAACCCAATTTAACACTGAAATCAACATTAACTTTATAAGCTTAATAAAAGTTGAATATTTCCCTTCGCATATGCCTCATAATATAATAATCGTTTGCAAGGAAAAATTAATTTTTCCATTCAGCTGCGAAAACAATTTGGGAAGTGGGAAAAGTAAACACACATCCTCATCATTAGTAGAAAACGCCAAAGAAAATCATATGTCACGCAGTGAAAAAGAACTCTTCTGGCTTGGGTAATTTTGAGACAAATGACTAGAAATCTTCTCTCCAAACAATTCATTAATTTAATTAATTTGTGGCAATTAAATATGGTTGCACAAGCGACAGCAGGAGGGTGAAATTCTGCCCAGTCATCACCCACTCAATGGGATAGTTAATTGTTAGATATAAGCAAAGCCAAGCATATCGCCATATATGTATTCCGCTCGCATGTTCATCAATTCCCCGGAGAATCTATGGGGCGAGTTTTAGCACTTTTCCCCATTTGCTGGGTGTGGTCTAGGGACCGGGAAACCCACAGGACCTGGCTAAAATGGGTTAAGTGCTGGCGATAAACACACTCGCAGTGCAATGCGAAAAAGGGAAAGAAGCGAGCAGTCAACACCCACTAAAGCGGACCGTATGTCACAAAAAAAATGTATTGTCATGCAACGCCCAGTTCTTGACGATTTTCCTCAAAGGTCAAGGGGATGCTCAAGTTAAAATGTGGGGATTTAGGTATTATTCACAATAAAATAGAGTTTTAAACTTAATCCTTTAAAGTTATGAAAGGAATTAATACTAATTTTCTAAATCAACTAAGAGGATTTAGACATTTATCTCATAATCTATGCAATTAAATTGTCATTGAGGATAATCTTTAACTTTTCCTCTGATTGCAAAAATGTTAAGCTTTCGTTCAATTCCTTTAAAGTGCATTCAAATGACATCACCTTTCTTCTGGTTGTGCGTGTTGGGAAATATAACTATCACTCAAACTGACTTAATTTGCATTAAAGTCGAACGCCTCGCTGCCGACTTTTCCACCAGCAGATGCAATCCATGTAATCATCCGACAAACCGCTGGACAATCATGCAATTTAATTAAAATGAAAAGTTCTCCCCAACGAGAAGATGGGGAGTGGGGAAAATGAAATACTCGAGGGCATTACGACAAATGTATTACAAAATGCTAATTAAATGGCAGAGAAAATTGGGCCAAGCCTCTCCTCGTAATGGAAACTAAGCTAATCACACCCCAAAGGGGAAAACGGTGGCGAGTGGGGTCGATTCCATTGGGGATTGTGCATTGTAAAAATAAAAATTACAAATTCCTTTCGCTTATTTGTGACAATTAAGTGCAAATTACACATTCTGTGTCACACTTATAAGCACAACAACACAACTGCACGCACTGTCAGTCTACATTAGTCAACAAGGGATCTGATAAAAAAGCATTTGAAATGTTTATTGAGCAAACAGAAAACACTTTAGCTTATTTAATACAGAAAACCCATTTTTAGTTTAATTAAGTTTTCTTATCCCTCGATTAAAGTTTAGTTCATAGTTTTAACAATAATTCTTTTTTTTAATTTGTTTTTCGAGATGAAATCTGTTTAGCAAACGAGAGAGCTGCATTCTTCGGAGGAAGCAATAAAGTTGACATTCTGATGATAACAATTAAAACAAATGAGTGTCGCCGCTGTGGTTTCATCACCAGGAACCTCAAAACAGATGGAGAGCTGCGGCATACCCACATGATGATAATGACGAGGATGCTGGGGCAACGACTGCTTGGCCGGAAAAATACAAATAAAATGTGTGTGCGTGTTTGGTGCAGTGACAGTTGCAACAACAGTTTGCTGATTATGATTATCGCTCGCAGAACCCTCATATGAAGTACTCCCCAGCCCCCTCCCCTGGCCATTAGGAGCCACAGATCCCTCATGGTCCATCATATCTGGGCATGGTTTTCGCTCGGTCCGGACAGTTGTGATTACAACTTTACTGTTTATGTTTTGCAATTGTGTCGCTCCACATACGTATGTAGAATGAGTTTCTGTCGGTTTTTGACAGTTATGATGGAGGATTGCTTGTGCGGCCAGAGGGCAAGGCACTTTAAATGTGACGCACACAAAAACAGTTGCAATCTCTAAAATTGAAATGCACTCAGGCGAAACCGACAAACACAAAAGAATGTGAGATGATATAAAGTCTGTAAAGTAGCCAAATGTGCGGCAAAAACTGAGAATATTTTACAACTTAAATGAAAAATATTTAAAATAAAACTACAAATTCCATATAAATGAATCTCTTTGACATTACCTTCGCTGTAGCTCACCAAATTTCAATAAGCCAAAACGAAAACCAATGTCAGACCTGTCACTCTTTAATCTTATAAATATATCTCTTTTTCCTTTATCAGAAAACAGGCGATACATTGTTCGCCAGCATTGTCAATGCATTCTCAACATATCATGCAAGTTGACAACTATTGACCCCCGACATTTCCAATAGCAGGCAGACCCAACTGAGGCCCCAATACCCCATTTCCAAGAACCTTGAAGTATTGTTTACGCAAAACCAAAAGAGAGAGAGCTGGCACGTTGGGTTTAAAGTTTTCGTACAAGAAAAATAGTGTAAAAATCAACTGAAAACAACTGCTAGGAAAATAAAACAGAGAATAAATTGTATTTTATATATTGCCTTTCTCGTGCCCTCTCACTCCCGCAAAGGTATATGAAACACAAGCTGCCAACGCCCCAACAATGCAAAAGTGGGCAAAAGGAAAGGGGTGAATGGGATGAGGTCACTAGGAGAGGCCTGCGTTCAAGTGCCCTATCCATATATCATCCGGCCGAAGGAAAAATGTATTTTTTATTTTATATATTTCAACTCTGGCTTGGGCAACAACTTGTCCTTGAAGCGTTCGGACAGCGGCGTGAAAAGCAGAGGAAAACTTTTGTCATACAGGAGGCGCGGGCGAAAGCGGAAAATTGAAAAATATGCACGGGAGGAAAAACTTTTCCATCATAACACACTGGCAATGTGCATTGTGGAATTCGGTTGGTGGTTAAGCCAACAGTGCCCTATAAAATAGTTATGAGTAAAACTATGTCAAGTGCAGTCCAAATTGAAAGTTAAATATTTTAAGGACTTGTTTCTAACAAGTACGATAAAATGTAACTTTAAATTTAAGCTTGATGAATAGTAACCCAAAGTTTTAAAATAAATACAAGTACTTTTTAAATTTCATTATCAACACTAAAATAATCAAGTTCAAATGTTTCATAAAAACAAAAGATATAATATATCAGCCATCATTAGAGGATATTTCCTTAGATATTTTCTATACAGTTTAACGGGCCTAAACTGTTAATAAAGCAATTATCGATGGTATGTCCTATTAAAGGATTCCGACATGAAAAGGCGGTGGAAAAGTTTCGCGTACCCTTCAAAGTATGCAACGGCAAATGAAGTTCACTTTTTTCGGCTGGTGAGGAATGGCGGGAGTTCTCGGGGTGGTACGTGGGTTTATCAACACTTCCGCACGACGGTGCGCATACAAAAGCTGCAGAATTTACGCTGAATAACTGGCATAAACACATAGATACACACTCACACACACACACACGTGCATGAAGGCAGGCAGGCATATCCTGCTACTTTGCAGGACATTGTTTGCGCTTTGATAACGCACACATGCACACCAATACAAATTCGCTGTCATTACTACTATGAAAATTGCACATGCCATGGTTTTCTGTTTGACTAGAAAGAGACGGTTGGAGTTAGAAAGGGAGATGGAGGAAGAGAGAAAGCAGACTTTGCTGACGTTGCAGACAGCAACAGCCGCTATTCCACTGGGCACGCCCCCTTCCCAGTCCCCGCCCACTTCTCCGCCATGTGGAACAGCCAGCAGTCAAAACTATTTTTCGCTTGGCATTTCAAGCATCTTATGGTTTTATTTCGACAAAAATTCGCCCCTTAAATGCGCCAGGAATAGTCCTTGCATGCCAGGACACAAATGCTGATACACTTTTAAAAAAATGTATTATTTATCGGCATAGTTTTCTGTTTTTTAATGTATTTTACTTACATGCTAAATATAAATAAAACACTATCCTCGATTTAATTTTTTCAATGACCAAGCCAAATTTATTTAACTGTCCTTTTTATTAACTACTTGTTGGGAGGAATCCTTTTTTCCAAGTGTAATCGGACAATAAGACCCGGCGACATAGTCCAGAGTTTTAGCCACCAACTGGTCATGCAAGAGCCATGATGATGATAGCTTCCGTTTCGTCCTGCTTGTGTTCTCCACACTTCCGTTCCCTCCCATTTCATTCCGCCCCCATTCCATTCCGTTTCGATTCGTTTGCCATTTGCCTTGGCCATCTGTTGGGTGTTAATTCATTGTCATGTCCTTTTCATTACGCATACATTCGCCAACCGGACTTTTTAAGGTCTGTTTGCAGAATTTAGTGAAATATTTGCACAAATTCTCTTAAAATTAAAATTAAATAGAGCAAAAACTACGACGTACTAAGCACAATCCTAATTTGCAAGATTACAGATTTAACAATTTTAAGAGGATACGTTTCAATGTTCTTGACTTAAGAAATAATACTAATTCCAGGTCCATAAGAATTAAAAACATTTATAAGCGCCATAAAACCTGTGCTCGTACATTTCTAAAAGCGTACCAATTCATATCTCATTTCTGACACCTCGTAAACCCTATTTAAATAAGGACCAACATAAAGCAACCATGGTGCGAATAAAGGCCGCTTTCAAAACCCTTTGACCCCGCCCATGAATCAGCAGCCTGGCAAATAGAACGTGAAATGAAATTAAAAGAGCAAATTACGCTTTTCAAAACTTGAACAAATAAATATAAATATCAAGAGTGGGCAGGCCAACAGTAAGTGAGTGGGGTGAAAAACCTACAAGTTCCGCTGGGGAGGGGGGAAAAGATAAGCTGCAAGTGGAAGAGGTGGTCTTCTAAGCTGTCCTAGTACTTCTCCCACTTGAAGCTCTCATTCGGCTCTCGTTTCATTAATATTTCACAGCGAAAACAGCAATGCGAAGAATTCTGAGCCCATAGAAAGAACAAGGATTTAGCAGCTAAACCTCTTTGGTCTTCCGTCTCCTTTTCTCCCCCTTTTTTTGCGGGGGCCGCCACCCCCAATTAAAATCAGATTAAAGTTGCGCTAATTTATGCGACCGCACGGCGACAAAACAAAGCGAAATTCTCACAGGCAACACAACAGGATATAAAGCTGGGAATGGTGGGAGGTTCAGGAGGCTCGAGGATGCAGAGGTGGATAAGGCCTGACATCAGTAGCATCAAAAATGGAAATTCCTCCGAGTTGACTGCTTTGCTCTGAGCTGTAATTGCATGGCAGCAATAAAGTTTTCCAGAGTTCCTCCCATTCTGTTTCACTCTTTCCTTCTCTACGTCATTGTTGAAGTCGTTGTTTCTGCCAATTTGTTTTGCGGTTTCCTAGGTTTCCTTCAAGAATTTCACGGTTTGAACAAACAAATATTGTTAAAGAAAAGCCGCATTTAAGCATCCAATCCTTACCTTCACACTGATTTCTAGCTCTAACCAGAACTCAAATAGGCACCACGCTAATCCAAAACCAAATAAACATTTGATCGAAACGTGTCGCATGCCCACAAATACCCACAAATCAAACAAAGCATTCCAACAACATCAAGTTAATAAACACGTTTGAGAACAAGAGTTTTGTGTTCAGTGTTATTGGAGTTACGTTAGAAAAGACTGTGGAAACAAAGGTCTTAACCCTTTTGTAAACTTACCATTTTTTGGCAGAGTTTACGGTTTTCGATACCATTTACTAAAATGTTTCAAAAGTTGGAGACCTACAAAAAATTAAAGCTAACCAAACATTACTAGCTTATTCAAAGATAATCAGAGCTATGATTAAAGACTTACACTTACACCTACACTATAAGAATGTAACATCCTGAATTTGTGTTAAGTGGCAAGAAATTCATAAGAATTATGGACAGAAGTTTCTGCCAGTCAGCTAAAATTCCAATCATTATAAAATCTCGTAAACTAAATTCGCTACACACTTGAGTACACCGAAAGTGAAAATGCCTTCATAATTTACCGTGGCAAGCCAGGAAAATTGTTGCTGTGGCTGCAGAATTTTTTTTCACAAAATCCAATCCTCCTGTTGCTCCCAAGTTCGGTTATCCTTACTGTTGGCTATTGTCTGAGCGTCTGGACTGGCAAAAACACATGGCAAACAATTCAATTTAATTAAGAGTTGTGCCCCCGTTTTGGCCATAACCCCGAAAGTCTGAAACTGAGACTCAGGGACTGGAGTAGACAGATTTTGTCGGGTGGCGCCCAGAAGGAAAGGAAGAAAATTGTCATTGGGCTCTCGCTCTTGTTGCATCCATCACGGCCAAAAAAGTTTGTTTGCCAAGTCTGAAATGGCTGAAATCTTTTTTCGATTCGGTTTTGTGTACTTAATTGAGCACATTGTTGTCTGGTTACTATAGCGAGGCTAGCTGGCTTGCTGTTTTTGAATATGTGGCTCGTGCATCCGGCGTTTGCAGCAACTTTAAAATTAATGTGACATTTTTGCTGATTCTTGGTTTAGTTTAGCATTTTGCCCTTTGACAGCGTCTAATTCATGGCAATCAGCAATGCAAAGCCGCAAGACCGGCCAAATGCTAATCCAAAGAAAGAAAATTGAAAGCAATTTATTGAATTCAAAGCAGCCATTCGCCTTCGCATTCGCATCCACACGAAATGTAAATAAATGTCGGGACAGAAGACGCAGGCGGAAATAAATTCAGCTGGCAACAACAGATCCCGGGCAATTATTTACTGTAAAATGTGTATTGTTTATTAAAAGTAAAGCACATCTGGGACCGAAAGGGAGGACGTGCCCAAGTGCTGCTTAAGCAGCAGAGCAAACATAACACTTGCCACTCGGGAGATGCAAACTTGCATTCAGGGATTTAACTCAAACTCCAACACAAACACGCATGCATGCAAAATATTCACCAGAGAATATCCGTACTATTCTTGTTGCTTAAATGATTTTCAAATGCCACTTGAAATTGTCTGACTCGGGCTGCAGCAAAACCGGATTTCATAATAATTAATTGGCTCTATATTTGCACATCTGTAATACAATATTCCGCACTCCGCTCCATTCCCTTCAACATTTATTGCCATTTAAGAATTTTACTTGTTTTCGTTTATTAAGTGCCAATGGCAAAATTGCAAGAGTTTATAGAATCCCTTTCAAATTAAGGATGCAGTGCACAGACTTGCGTAGGACAAATCCAATGGAAACTGTAGATAAAAACGAAGAGGGTCGAGTGTATTTTCAAAAGATATTTTGCAAAAACTTTCTCTACCGGTTGATTGTTTATGATTGAGGGTAAATCCCGCATGCTGGACTGGATTAAATGAGAGGCACGTAGTGCAGCAGGATAAAGCCAGACACTTTATGATTTCGATAAATCAGCTGCAGGTATTATTGGCTGCAAAATGGGAAAGTGTGGGAAATAATCAGACACATAAATTCATTTTGGAATTTAAGAGAGGCAGTTTGAAATAATTATCAAATAATATTAAATGTTATCGTATTATTATTTATTATTATATATGTATAGTCCATGTGGTCAAATCCAGAAGTTCATTATATAGTATAATACCCTTGCAGAGGCTATTATAATTTCAGGGAAATGTTTGCAACACTGTGAAAAATTAAAGAATTTTATGAGAGCTGTAAGGGTATATAATATTCGGCTTGTTGATAGTTGATCAAATTTTTGACCCATTTTCATGTTAGTTATTTCTAAGTTTCCAATGTCTTGTAAAAATGTGATCCTCAATTGGACTTCCACAGTCCATAACTTTACCAAATTTAATCCGATCTGAAAGTGGCATACCTCTAAAGACTTCTGGGTTGATTCTCTAAAAATCTGCATTCAAAATTTTCATTTTAACGTTGATACATTTTTTGACCCATTTGCATGTTAGTTATTTCGATGTTTCCGATGACTTGTAAAAAAGTGACCCACAATTTGGCTCCATAACTTTAGCACATTTAAGCCGATCTCAAAGTGGCATACCTCTTACGAAATCAAATAGCTCCCACAGGACTATAACTATATCGTATTTAATCGGAGATTACTGTTATAATAAATGTGGTTTAACACATTACCCACAAAGAAATTGGAACAATTTTAGCAGAAGGAGAATCTCAATTGAAGCCTTATGTCAAAATTGTAATTTTGGCCGCAATCACATTGTCGTCTTTTAACCCTTCACTGCCTTAACCGATTTTGTGAGGTTTTTGGTTGAGTGTCTTCCCAAATTCCTTCGAACTTGAACATATTTTAGGGTATTTTAAAAGCGATTCTTTAGTGCAGCTGAGCAAACTAACCGAATGGTTATAACCACCTCAAACTCTGTGTCAATCCATAATTAAATTTTACTAATAGGTAGGTTCTTGTACATATTTTTGTGTGCAGACTCATGCGTAAATTTTGCTGCAAAATTTAATTGGCTGGTTTGGTTCTCGGGCCGGGCTAATAGACATGAACGCACACATACGATATGTTGGCGTTTTAATTGAGTTTTTGAGCTGCAGCAGCTTCTGATTTCCTCGGTTTTCCTCCTCCTTCCATGGTTTTTACCTTTATCCGACTGGCCGGTGCAGAAGGCCAAACGAAAGTCTGGATGAGTGGCTCAATTCTTGGCATAAGTTCGCAACGTTGATTGTTAGCACAGGCATATCACGCATACGCAGTGTGGGCTCGATAGATGACTGGGCAGGTGGCGAAATTGCCTAAATTCAATGGGAATTCGAACTGAAGGTGTCGAGTTTCAGTCCAGGCATATGGGGCAATTGCTCAATAGGGGTTATCTATCGATGAATTTCGTTTAATTAAGCTTTTAGTTAAGTAAAATATTAGCCTATATTGATGAAATCCAAACATTTAGTGATTTGGTACTTATAAATAATATTGAAATCAGTTTATTATTTTCACAATTAGAAAATTGCATCTCTGACTCATATAAAGTACTTCATCTGTCAGATATTTCAGTTTGATCTGCCTAAACTTCATCGAATCCTGTTGAACCGTTCACACAACGCAGGACAATCGATAAAAATAGTTTTGAATGGCAAATAAAGGGACAATTCGGAATGGCTCAACAGACAAGGGCAAACAAGAGCAGAAAAAGCAGCGCAGGGGCATAAAGAAACTGGAATATCCAGCTAAAAATGCAGTTAAAGGGAAACTGATCCAGAGAGTTTTGGGAACCAACATGGAGGCACAGAGAAAAAGAAAATAATGGCTAGTGCCTGGCAGACTGACTGACAGTTAAAGCTAGTCCAACAAAACGCTACACTCCCTGCGATGCCACCCACACATCTCCATTATTTATGCATCAATGGCTGCTATGACGACATGCGCTAAATTGAAACAGTACACAGAGGGGGTGAATTGGGGGCGAACCGCCAGTGCGAGGGGGGTGTGGAGAATGATGGCACAAGGACACAATGGCGCCAAACGACAACGACACACATGCAATGCGACGCCAGCAGAAGAGGAGCACCCCAGGTAGGTAAATAAAAACTGTAGAAATATTGGCAAAATTGAAAGAAGTTAAAAAAAAGCTGTGGAGTAAGGGAAAATGGAAATGTGTAGTAGGCGGCGACGGCGACGCCGCCAGCGGACAAATAAAAACTGCTGCCCCATGGGATTTCATACCCTGTATTCAGTGATTCCGGCAGGTATGTTGGTACTAATCAATAATATAACAAAGATTGCGAAGAATCTAATTACATTATCCAAAAGCTGGAATCAGGAATGTTTACAGGTTAACGACAAAGTTTAAATAACAAATTTTATAAATATATTTAAATTTCTTAAAAATATATTCATAAGTTAATAGAGGATCTATTTATCTTTCAAAACATTTACAAATTTTAGAATTTGAATGCAGTCGAAAAAATCAACAGGCTTTCGATGCTTTCCTGCTTTTATTACATTTCTACCACTCTGCCTTTCCCACTTTTATCGTTTCTGGTGTTCTATGAAACAAGCCACATAACTAAATAGAAGTTACCTCTCTCCCCATTTATTTTTCCCCAACCGCTACTTTGGCCTTTGTCTGCCACCGCCGACGCTGCCTCATAAAAACTGCAAACAAAATGGGAAAAAAGAACTCCAAAGTCGCGTCGAGTCATTGAGCCAATTGAGTAAATTGTTTTATTGAAAGATTTTTCGATGTAGTCCTTGTTGTTGTGGCCATTGATGCTGTTACTCCTGTTTTAGTTGTATCGTCTATGTTTGTTGGGCAACATTGCGATATATTTTAGACATTTTTCCATGAGCTTCGTTCTTCCATTGTTAATGGAACGTTGACATTTATGCATTTTTGATGGTTCGAACGGAAGAAAAAGAAACGTTTTTTATTTATAGAATTTAAATCACCCAATTGAAAGGCTTTGTTGTGGTCGGAAATACCACATTTAATTTTTGGAATATATAAATAAATGTTAATGATATAAGCAACATTTTCCAAATTTAACTATTGATTGTTTTTTAATGAAAGTTCTTATTATCATTAATATATTAACTTTTCTTTTTTACCACCTCAACACATTCTTTTATTTTGGACTTTCTTCTTTTTAGAAATATGTATACACTTTCTGATTGTTTATACAATTTCCCTTCGTAAGATTTTTGTATGGGCATTACCCATCACAAAAAATGTACCATAACTCAGATTTGTCTGAAACATTTCCAAAAGGTGGCACAGATGTGTCTAACAGATTTTCAGACAGCCAAAAAGGAAGACAACAATCAAGAGATTGCATTCAACCCCGACAGATATGACTAAAAATAAAACATAAAAATTCACAAATATTAACCCTTGGAAAATATTACGGATAACCTACAAAGGTTATAATTTTAGGTTTACAAATTTGGTCAAATTTATTTTTTATGCGATTTATCGGTCACTTTGCCCTCATTAGAGGCATTCCGCAGTCAGTTGCATTCCATATTTCAAATTCTATTTTGTGCATATGGAACATGTATGCAGAGAGCACTTCACAAATCAATAAAACCGTCAAAATCAAACATTTCGTCATTAGTTTTTGTGTGCTGCCGCCCTCCACATCCATAAAACTGAATACGAAAAGGCGACGAGCAACGATTTGTGCGAGAAATATTTTTGCATTTAGCTATTGTTGGTCGGCATTCCATCGTTGTTTTTTTTGTACTCCCCTTTCCTCGACCGCTGTACAAAAGCCAATTTCAGCAAGTCGACGCCTATGACAATGCGGGGGGTTTCGGTGAAGGGGGTCTAAAGGGGCGACTGTCAACGGCAGAGAATTTGTGGGGCTTCAGCGGCAGGATGTCACATGTCCTGGCCGCCTGCTTCTGTCAACACACACACACACACGCAGCAACACAGCCACACTCACAAACGCACTACAATTCGAGCACAATGGGATCAATTATTTTGCGGGTGAGTGTATGTGTGTGTGGGTGTTATGCAATCATGATGCGTGTGTGTGGGTTAGCAGGAAGAGCTTTTGCGCCATAAGCAAAATGCCAAAATGCCTAAAACTGTCAAGAGGCCTCTTTTGAGTGGTCAATCAAATGTTGTTTTGAAGGTTTCTGCGGTCTTGCAGTTTCGACAACTGCGTCATCGCGGAGCTACAAAGCGATCTTTGGAGAGTCTTTGTCAAAATTAAAAGGTTGAAAAAAAATATATTCTGTTTTTCTGTGCATCTTTTACTTATCCAAACAAAAATTTTCTTGACGTTTACGTTTATTTACATTTGGTCAACCTAATATAAATTATTTGTTTTTTAAAAATATATCTAAAGCCTAGCAGATGGTCAAAACATAATCTAATTTATATTTCCAGCATAAATAAATATTATTATGTATTTATTATTTCAGCTCAAATATTGTTGAGTCATAATTTTTGCATTTTGCTCTTACATTTGTATTACTTTATTTAACCTTTCTGCCTGTCAATGCGCCTGTACTTGATTCTTTTCTTAAAAACAAAATCCAATTAAAACTATTTTTGATTTTCTTCAAATTTTCTTTTTATTATTTTCCATACATTAGGTGAATCTAATTGGCTAAAGCAACCAAAGATTGGACATGCAGTTTGTTATTTTCTATTATGTCCACCTAAAAAAAAATATCGAAAAAAGCTGTCTCTCATCGCACGAAAATGCTTCTTATAAATTAAAAACGAAAATATTTTGGCTTTTGACAACGTGTTAATCAATGTTGTCAGTTGAAGGTCGTCTGGCTTAAAAGAAGAATAAATGAGTGACAGACAGGTGCGTATTGATGGAATGAGAAATAGGTGAAGAAATTATTTTTATAATTTTCTAATATTATTTTGTAGGTCAGGTAAAGAATACACAAATTACATAATTCTCAGCTTAGTTAAAACTCTCCTTCTATTGTTCGGTTTAAAATTTATGCTACAACAATTTTAATTCCCATAATCGTTAAAGCTAGATACTTATGTTTTAATTAACCTAAGGATATTATTTTAATGAGCATTAACCATAATTACTTCAAATACCATTTGTCACACGCCACAGTTTCTTGGCCAATTAAAAATGAAATCAATTGTATATTCTATGAATAATTTACCGTATCAAATTCAGTGGCAGACACGCCTGACAAACTCACAATTTATATATATTTATAATATATGTGCACAGAACAGAAGCCCGCAAAATTATATTATCATTGAAATTTCATTAAAATTATTTTAACAAAATAATGACGACGAAACCAGACGTCCAGTCGGACTGTCCCTGCTACTCAGCAGCAAAAGCTGCCGAAGCGTGCAAAATGTTATGCATAATTAATGGCAAACAGAAATCAATCAATCATAAAATGTCCTCCTCCCCACAAGTCCGCCCCCAAAAGAAGAGGGTAGAAGAGCGAAGGACGGAGAATGTGGCTCGTAAATAGACAAGACAAAGGACATTTTGAATGCCTAATCATATAAGTTGGAATTTATTTGAAATTCTTGTGACAAAAGCTTCGGCAGACTGTAATTTCTCCCTTGAGGGGAGATCGCTTTAAATTGTCATTAAAGACTTTTGTTTGAAGTGTAAACGAAATAAGAATTATTTTTATACAATTTTGCCAAAATCGTTTGCAAATTCTGCACAAATAATGGTAAAACGCAATAATTATTGCGCAGGCATCGATGAATATTAAATGTATCAATGAGGCACACAAATAATTCAGTTGAACGGTAAATCAATCGGTGTGCAATTGGAAAATACTTCAACCAAAAAATGCAGTCAAGTGCAAAATAAAGAACAATCGAAATTTAATTAAATCGGTGGCAAAGGATTCCAAGTATCGGAGACCTCCTGACAACACCTTTGTTTGAATGATATTTAATATTTTCGGTTTTGTGCGAAAAATGAAATATATGCGGGGATTTAATTGCAAACAGAAATAAAATACATCCTGTTTTAATACATTCCATTAAAAATGAAGCCAAATTTCCTTTGAAGGATAAAAATTGTATTATTTGAAAACTCAGTAAACTTAAGTTCAAGAGATTTTTTTTTATCAATTTCACTCGTGTTTTTTTTTTTTTTTTTGCTTTTTTTTATAGAATTTTGCCGAAAGCTTAAAATGTAATTAACCAATCCGTTTTTCACACGAATAACTCATTTAATAACCAATGTATAAAATGCTCTTATTTTCCATACAATTTGTAGCAATTTTTTCCATTGCAATTTATCATAAAAATATTTCAATGTTAATTAAATCGAATACCCAAATGAGCCACATTAATTCCCATACACACACACTGGTGGTTTCAATCGCCCAGCGAACATCCATAAATTAATAAATATTTTACAATTTTTTAATAAACCGGCTGCAGTTTATTAAACAAAAAGCCTTCACATCATCGTCGAGGGAAAGTCTCTGTTTTCTGCAAATTGCCTGTCAATGAATTTCAACGCGAGCTTGGCACAGTATTCATCGAGGTAATTAAAGCGTTAAATGGAAAACAAAAGCAACCCGATCCAAAGTTTTGCCCCTGCCGAAAAATCTTTTAACCATGGAAATCTTGTGCGGAGAACTAAAACTTTTGTGGGGGGACATATACAACCCAGCAGACAGGCGTTGCAATAATGAGTTGTAAGCTCAAGTTCACACAAAGGATTAACAACAATAGCTCCACGTATCTTTTCGCTCACTCAGTCAGTCAGTCAGTCAGTCCGTCATTCATTCATTCATTGATGTATGCCGCATTCATTACCCAAAGGATGCCCAATGGATGGTGAACAAGTTCTCCCCAACAATGGGATTAAGATATTATCGGGCAAGCGAGTCGAGAAGAGGAAACGCTGCTCTGGGATTACTTTCATTTGGGCGATGAAATTGTTTTCACAAAGTTCTGCCATCTTCCAATCGGAGTTCAAACAGGCAGTAAGGAGAATTGCAAATATATAGATATTTAAATAATCGGTATATTGACTTTAATTAGATATTAAGACAATTTACCCAAACTGTATTTCGATCTAAGCAATATAGAGTTACATCAGCTAGACTTTCAACATAAGTGCAAGGCATTAATAGCCACTCCATGCAAGCCCAGCCTAATCAGGCAACTAAAATCTATTTCATCAATGGCTTAAATCCTCTGAGTCGAATCAAAACGGATGTATAGGCAAAGGTTTTGAAAGGGCTGATGTGGTAAGGTGAAGGGCATGGCATAAACTTTGGCCAAACAACTTCATTAAACAAGAAATCCCACAGACAGACACATGAATCGGGGAAAATGGGACCGAAATTCTTGACGAAAATCCAACGTTAAGTGGAGGAAACCGCAACACAAAAACACTTAAATGGTTTCAGACCAGCTTTTGTATGTGCAATCACCGGAAAGCCAAAAAAGGGATCACAGCCAAAAACTAGAGGCCCTTGCTCTAACTCCACTCATTTCACTCATTTTCACATCATCTTTGGTTTTCTCTGTCAAGACAAATGTCACAGGTTCTCAGATGTTTGACGAGGGCTAAAACTTGACTCATAATTGTGGGACAACGAATTGTTTAGATTTGTTTGTCTGCGAATTAAGTTTATTCTTGTTTAAATGCATTTAGACGGCACAAACTTCACCTGCGACGAGGAGGGCTTATTAAAGTTCCTCAACGTCGACAAATCCAATTTAGCAATCGAATGAAGCAGCTACTCTGTATCTTTTGCTTGGGTTGTTTATTATTTTTTAAGAATAAGAAGAAAAGTTTTTAATAGTGGAACACACAGTGAAACACTTTGGCTTTGCTTGGCCACCACACAAAAGTTTGCTGTGAGCCAGAAACATCTTCCCTGAGCCACTTAAGTGCAGGGCAAACAAACTTATACACACACCTCCCTCTATCGCCGAAGAAATGAAAGATATTGCTGTAAAAGTTGGCCGGGGGTTTTCAGTTTTCAGTTTCAGTTTCCTCGCGCGCTGGGTGTAGTAAAAGTTTTTAATAATAACCGCAATACAAGAATATAAACATTTATATTACTGCTTCATAATGCGGTCGTTCTCGGCGGAGAAAAGCGTGGGGAGGGGATAACCATCTGGCGGATGGAGAAGGATCCTGCCCGGATCCTCATGGCGTATGAGCAATGCGCTTCCTTGTAGGTATTATTTTACTTTGAGCTTTGCTTTGCTCCTCTTCTGCCTCTTCGCATGTCAAAAGATTGAAGGTTAGCATGCATATGCCGAGGGAAAGCGTTCGGGGAAAGAAAAGCGAAGAAAAGCCGGGGCCAACGGCAGGTGCAGATGCCATAAATGTAAAGTTTCCTTTGGTTTTCGGTGGGTTAAGAAGGATGGGCATGTAAGGGGGTTCGAGCTCCACCCAAAGGCAACTTAAGCTACTTTGAAGTTGGCAAGTTGATAGCGAATTTATATACACATTTGTTGTAGGATAAGTCGAGAAGTTTATCTTATAAGCTATGGCCAACCTAAACTTTCTTTTTGCCAAGCCAATTGTTGTGAAAATGTAAAACAATTTTTAGAATTATGTAGTTAGTGAATATCTTTAACTAGCAAATTAAAAATGCATCTTAGGTACTTAAATTAAATATATTTAATATAATTTATATATATTTAACTTGAATACAAGTATATCTTAAAATCGAAGCCGGGCATCAATGCTTTAAGTCTCCACAAAAAGCAAATAGCTTTGCTTAACAACCCCAGAAAAGCCCCAACAGAATCCAATTGCAGTTAAGTAAGCCAATGCTTCAAGTGAATAGGGAGAATAATTGAAGCATTGCAACTGGAAAGAAAATTGGTTGAAAAGAAGCTAAAATGGCATTTAAAACGAAAGTTTGCAGTGGCAGGGGAGGATGCCAGCCAGGAACAGAAAGGCATTCCCTCAACTTCGTTGGCACCTGCTCCCTGTAGCAACATAATGGCAACTCAATTAAGCAAACCGAGGAGTTGTTTCCTCTCTCAACTTCTACAATTTCCATCCCATTCAATGCACTTCAATGGAGAGAGAGAGATGCCGGGCTGAGGAAAATGGAGGGAAAGCTAGCTGCTCAATGGCTGGGCATTTCCTGTTTCCTACACGCCACACAACTAAGCGCCACTTCCTCTTAATGCCTTCCAACAAAGGCGAAGGCGAGCGATGGAGGGATAGCAAGAATAAAACGCCATTGAAGTAAAATTAAAACTGCACAAAATGCCCGGAATGGAGTTGACAAACACACAAGCCAACGGACAAAAGCCGGAAATGATAGAGACTGATTTAATGTTGCAGGGGACAGAGTTTTAAAGGGCAGGGCCAATAAGTCCGACTGATCATCCTCTTCTGAGGAAGACAATTTGATTGATTGTTTGGGCCAAGTCAGCAACAGGCCATAAAGCCGGCAATGCAAATAAAATGATGGGCAAATAAATTTCTTTAGTAAATGGCATAAGGGAAGTTGACATCAATGGAGGGCAAAAAGAAAGAAAGAAGGAGATCTGATTGATGGTTCCTACAAAAGCTAAACTTGCAAATGGCTTGAGGAACTCTACATCGATTTTTAAGCAGTTTTTGATTTATCTACAACAATTTTGGTCGGTTGTAGTTTTTGAGCCATTATAAAAATATTTTAAAAAGGTATTTTTTATGTAATGTGTTAGAGTATTGAAAACCATGCCTGAAACTTATTTTTGTATTTATTTATTTTTATCTATCCCATTGGCTAACATTATTTTTGTCTGGCTTTAAAAACCTTTAAAATTAATCAATTTTTCATCTATTTGCTTTTCGTGATTCCCCCTTTATTTCCTATTTCATCTAATCGAACATTTGTTGCTTTCCTTTTTTCAAGCTCATCCATCCAAAAACTCAATTTCTCGCTATTAAATAAAAATCAAATATGAAATCAATACGTTCAGACCACACTTCATTTAATGGCAATATGCCACGCCTACCCATTCCATCAATCCGTTCAACGATCCATTCAACCAATAGAAATCAAAATGAAAAAAATGGGAGTAATGAGAAGAGAGGCGGGTGGAAAGGTCACAGAAGTTTTGTTTCCGTCGAAAACAAAAGAAATAAAAGAGAGGCGCAAAAAAATATATGAAATGAAACTCAAGTCTGGGCTACGTTTCGATTACAATTTGTTATTCGATGAGTCAAGGACTTCAAGAAGTAGGGAGTTGATTTTTGTGAAGACATTATTCAAGTTATCTATTACGCTTTTGCCGAGTTCTTTTTAGTTTTAAATGTTTGTTTCTTTAGATTAAATGTTTTAAAATTATAGTTGATTTAATTTCATTAAATAAAATTTCGAAGTAATCTTTTTCGTTACTATTTATTTTTTCTTTTTAACTTCTAATTCTTTTTTGTTTAATTTCTATTATTTTGTTGTTTCTTTTTCCATTTTTTATTAGCGTCCGTCGTTTTTAATCGTTTTCGCTCTTAACTTTTATTTTCCGTAGCACATTTCACTTGCTGCCTTCTGCTTTTCTTCTTATCGGTTCCCGGACAGAAGTCCTTTTCCTACGACACTCTGCTTTCTCCGGCTGTACTTTCTCCATTTCCCTCTTGATTCAGGCACTTGACTGTCATTGTTTACATTTACAAATTGTTCGCTTGTCCGCAAATTGCGAAGCGTTTTGTTGGTCCTTTTGCAGGGTCCTGTATTTTTTTTCGCTGGGCATATCTTTCAAAAATCTCTCAGCTTCGGTTTTTGGCTTCCCCTTATTTGTTGTAAACCCTCGTTGCCCACTTTCTAACTCACTCAACTTCCTTATTGTTTGTTCGCGCTTGGGGGCTTCGACCAAATGTTGTAGTAACAAAAGCAAATGTCGCTTTTCCTGTTTGCCATTTCCCCTTTTTCCCCCTTCCTCCTGTCCTCTCAGTCCTCACTTTTTTCAATCATTTAACTGCTTGCGGTTTCGGCTTTATTTGTATTTGTTCATCTTCAGAGTTTTCTGTTGATTTATCATGATTTTTATTTGGCCACTGAGGAACATTTGTGCCTCCGGCGTTTTCCTATCGTTCTAAAATTGTTTGTTCATTTCGGTGGAGAGTGGTGAACCTCAGGCTAATAGGCAGCAATAGCTGTTTTTTTAATGGAATCAAATTTTAGTTGGGACATTAAGGCTTGTAATGTAATTAATGTTTCAAAAACTTTAAACTAAAGCCCACTTCGCACAGTATGATTTGTTATAGGCTCTAATGGCGAAAACAACTCATTAACAGTGATAAATTGACAATTCAAGTTAGAAATATATAAAGTCACAAATAAATGGCAGTTCCTTGTTATGGGTTCCTTTATGAACCAAGCAATATCAAAAACTCAACCTATGTGATGTGTAGATGTCTTAAAAAATCAATTCATAATTAATATTAAACAATACGCGAAAGAATCGAAAATGTTTCCAATCAAAGACTAACGTACATAAAAATGAAACAAAAATTGCGAGCAATGCTTTAAAAAATGTTATTGAAATTCATTTATATCAACAACTAAATGTTGGAAAATGATCAAAATGCATGACACCTTTTTGGTTTTTCCTTTTTGTCCTTTTGTTATCCACCCTTTCACGAAATGAAAGCTAGAATGAGTGAATGACTTATGTGATTGAGTGACAGGCAAGGCTAGGGATAATGCCACACTTTTTTTTATGACAAAAATCTATTGCTTTGCGGACAATGAAGGGATTTATTTCTCTTAATAACTCTGCATTCTAGCGGTTAAAAGCCAAAGAGAAAAGTCTACACTGTTTTTAGAAATCGGGTCCTGTGTAGAGTTTAACTGTTGAATCTTGTATAAAAAAATATTTTTTTTACAAAAATAACTTTTTAGAATAGTGTCAAATGATTTTATTTGAAAGCCATTTTAATTTGTTGTCACTTTTGTTCGATTTTCCTTACAAGGTATTTCAGAGTTCGATTTTTTGACATATTTTATTTGTTCAAGGAATAATATTACGTCATATTAGACCGGCATTCTCTCTTATAAACTCGTAATAATTGCTCTTTTTTTCGCAAAGTCCCGACGCATGCGTCGAAAAAGCGGGGAAAGTCTACACTCGAGAAAGTGTAGAAATCTTTTGAGAAATGTTTTGCATTGGCAACAAGTTGCTTTCCACTCCATGAAAATAATAAACAGGAGAATTTGACTGATGCAGAAGTTTCAAGTATCTCGTAGCAGTCGCACTTAATTGCACAATTGTGAAGTCAGATGGAAAATGTACCAAAAATGTAGTTAATTTGTGGCTAAAGTCACAAACCAACAGATTACAAACGAATAAAAGGAGATACATACATAAAGATTCCATACATGTAAACAGATAAAGGGGCCAAGTGTCAAGTGGTAGAGTAAACAACATTGGCTTGGGGCCAAATAGAAAATTTAATTCAATTAATTATGTTTTCACTTAGCAGGAAAAGGAGCGAAGGCTGGGAAGGCCTGCCTGCCTCCTGTCTTGGTCCTGGTCGCACTGCACAATGGAAATTAAATTAAGGCAACTTGCAGCTCACACACAGGCAGACAGCCAGAGAGAGTGCAACAACTGGAACTACAGTGTACTGCCTTTGGGGAGTGAATTGTGCTCCCTGATAATCACATTTGATGTGCTGTAAATCATATTACGCATACGCCTCGTGTGCCCCAAGCAAGCATGAAAATGCAGCCACCTACAGTCCCCAAACCCAAACAGGATGCCTGGCTTGATTGTTATTTAACTTAATTAGCTCCTTGTCTTCCATAAACATAAAAAAGTGTGGAAGGAGAAAAATAAATTGGCTTGGTGAAAAGAGTAGCATAGTTTGTGGCATCTGTTGGTCACTTGCAAACAAGTGTACTTAAGTCAAAAACATTATTGTTGCTCTAGTATTTTTTGTTTCATTGTGATAATAAGTTTTTAATTAATATTCTAGTTTTTATTAAATCTTGAACTAGACTTCAACCATTACAAAATGTTTCGGTTTAACTTCCCAACTAAAATATCATTGTCATTTTACATACCCCTTTTATAGACTAGAACATTCCTCAAAATAAATTCCAACTCACCTGCAAGAATAAAAAAGAATTAAAATTAGTATAAATGTGATTATTGTTCTACTATCAACAGCTGCATAATAATAAAGTCAAACCCCATGACCCAGAGGTCTACTTAGTTAAATCACATAGCCAAGTATAAAATTGGCTGAGTAGATAGGGACAGTAGGACGGGGGCGTGGAACATGAAAAAACAGAGCAACGAGCCGGAAAGCGAAAATAAAAATGTAAAATAAAATGCAACAGTGGAAACAAGCTGCAGCAGCTTAAAATGTGGCCAGAGGGACATGGGCCAAAAAAAATAGGAAAAATAAGAATGGGGAGTTGCAGGGAAGGAGGAAAAGCGAAAAAGGACATGCAACACAAATTTTCATGTTCGACATGAATTGGGAGGAGCCAAAAGGGGCAGGGGGTGCTGGTGCTGGTGCTGGTGGTAAGGTGGCAAAGGGTCAGTGGTAAGAGCCAACAACTGAGGCGCTAACAACAAGTTAAGCCCAACAAAGAGGTGCAACAGAAACTGGGAGATATGGCTGCAGAAAGCTGGAGTATGGGGAGTGAATGATTGGGAGAAACGGTCGAGAAGAGGATGGCAAAATGAAGGCCGGTTGAGGTTGGTTACTGCCAGAGATATGGTCACGGCTTTGTACTGTTATTTTCCAAATGACTGAGAATTATTAAAGGGCCATTATTGCAGCTTCACGAAGCAAACATACACAGGGTAATGGGCGTGGGCTGGTGGAAATGGAGGGGTTCGGTCCTTCGCTGAAGGCATAACAAAGTAACCGTTAGTCATTGTCAAAGACAAGTGCATTAAATCCTACAATGTAGCTCACTAACAAAGTGCAGATACGAAAAGGAGCGGAAAATTCCAGGAAAAGTAGTGAGGGTAATAGTACTAAAAGGGAGAGTAAACACAATAATTAACACAAATTAGCCACTGAAGAAGGATATTTTTATGGCGACCGCCATATTCTGTAGATAATGATGAATAGGTACATTTTAAGTATGGGTACTAGTTTTAAGTTCGATCAAAATAAACATTGTATTGCCATATTTTTATTTTTCTTGTGCATTATTATTATTATATTATGCTGTTTATCTTTAGTTCCATGTTGAACCATCTTACATAACTACGAAACCTTTTGCCTTATAATTTGTATTTGTCAGGCAGCTGCCTCAGATACTACTTGCATAATTAGAATAATTTTCTGCTCCCAGCTGCTGCCACTACTACTTCAACTGGGGGCTTCCCTCCCTGACATGGCAAAGAAAATAGAGAAAAACTCACGACAAACTTTTTCCAAGGCATCTCATAAAAAATGCATGGCACAAATAGGAAGCGAATTTGAAGACTTGGGGATGCCCTACACGGGAATTGATTGGATTTATTACATAATATAATCACCTTTAATTTGTTTTACACAAAAACAAATATTTTTCAAATTAATCCAAATAAACTTTGTTGTGTATATCTTAACTCCAAAGTTAAACTTAAGCAAGTACAAAATAGAAAGAGAATTGGAAAAGCTGTATAGAAGACATCGACGAACATCTTTGGCACAAAGATGCATTTTTTGCATTTCATAAATGAAACATGTGCATAATATTAAATAAAACGAACGTGTAAGTAAACAACAACCAACCAGAATAAAGTCAGCGAAGGAAAATTGCTTCCAATTGAAATTCATGAAATTGCTCTAAGTTCCTAGACTTAATTTTCTTTTTCCATCCGTATAGTCATATTTTATATTAAAAAAAACATTAATTTATAAAAATTGAGGAAAAAACTAAAGATTTTCATTTTCATTTCAAGTTTAAATTTGGATATAAAAACAAAGTGAGTGAAATTGAATCGTCAATAATCTTACATAGGGTTTAAAAACTTAAAAGCCATCTTCAACTATAAAAAATTGTTTGACAAACACTTAAACGACTTAATTAGATATTTAGAGTATCAAAATCCATTGATAGTAAGGAATATCAAGTTGTGATAGCTATAATTTCAAAGTCTCACAGAAATCCAAACACAATCCAGTTGAACAAACTTTTTACGATAAAGTTGTGAAAAAATAAAAGTAGAAAAATATACGGAAAACATCAAAATGACTGACTGGAAAAGCTGACATTGGCTGTGCGTTCAGGAATGCAACTAACTTTGGAGAAGAAATGAAAAAGGGAAAACTGGCTCTCTATAGTGAACTCCAAATGATACGGCACTCAACAGAACAGGACAAGTCGAGTGGGAGAACAAAGAACATCCAAAGTTAAATTAAATTGTAGTTTGTAAGGCAAACTTTGTCCTTCGGGGAACAAATGTCTCACCTGGCTGGGATACAACTCCCATCTATTTTTGTACATTCAATTGCTTTTCGCGCTTCTCCTTCTTCATTATTGTTAACATTTAATTAAGAATTTTTAAATTTACCGAAATATTTACGATTTTCTTTATCCACTCTATTTTGGGAATCGCAAGCTCATTAAAAATGTAAATCAAATATGTAAACAACAAAAGAGCACAGCCGCTAGACGGCGACACAATGCCACACACAAGGTGAAAAGTTTCCTCGAAAAGTTGAAAATCGCGCCGAAACTTGTTCAGCATCAAGGTGAATTTTAATGAAAAACATAATTATAATTCATGCAGATTCTACTCAGCCAAGCGGAAGAGACCTCATGAGTGCAAACTTTCGGATAAACTTCAATTTTCATTCTTGTTGTTGATGTTGTTCTTGGTTAGTTTTACCATATTTGGTCTTGTTGTCTTTGGAATTAAAATGTAATTATGTCGTAAAGCAGCTGAGCATGGCATTGCATACAATTTTGGGCAAAATCCAGACATTCGAGGTGTTGGCGCAAATTGAGTTTGAGTTTAATAAACTCTCCAAAGGTTCATAACCATAATTTGTGGACGGCATTGTCATGGATATTTGAATAATACATATTTTGCAGACGAAAGGCAAAGTTTAAGCTCAGTTTTCTTAAAGGTTAAGCAGGACATGGATCAGCATGAGAATTTTCAACAAATAAAAAAATATAACAACAACCAATAAAAAAACCTTTTTGGGTAATTTAAAATTATGATTACAAAAATCTAACAATGTTTTGGGGAAAGTCTAAAGCCCAGTAAGCATTGACCTGAGCTTTAAACAGTCCTTTAGAATCCTTCAAGAACCCTTTATTCCATCCGTGGGACTCCCATACCAAATGCCAATTAAGGATGATGCATTAGGAAGCCAAACTAAAGTGACAAAACCGAAACCCAAACAATGGTCTAGGGTGGAAATGCTGAGCTAGAAAGAGGAAAGCCAGCTCATAATTTTGATTGACAAACGTCTATCAAAAGAGTGAAAGACTAAGCGAATGCGGGCAAAAACGACGACGCTGATGAAGATGTCACACAATGACAGCTGAAATGACAGCTGCTGCAGCACTCAATCCGGCTCCTTTGAGCCAAGTTAAGAGACCCGGGCGGCGGCGGCATTCAGAATGCCATTTTGGAGACGCACTCTCATTATGCCCAAAGAAATGGCAACAAAAGGTCCTGCCATGGCACCCGGCAAACCAATAGAAATGTGACGCGAATGACATTTTATCGAAAACAAAAGACTGTAAAACTGTTTTGGGTGAACGCCCACCCATTTGCTCAAATGTTCAGGCGCTTGCACAGCAAAAAAAAACTATACAAAATGAAATTTAAGTTAGGTTATAAAAGAAGATAATATAATAATATTTGCATTTGTCATCTGAGACAAAAAAAGGTTGCAAATGGAAAATCTTCCTCGATTTTTCGTAAGTAATTTCAGCTACCAATGTAAACTTTTCAATCATTTATTTTTCTCAGTGTCGTAATGAGCTCATTGTGTCAGAGTGTCCCGAAAAGGATGCAACCACAGCTACACACACTCGCGAGACCACGACATCCTGCTCTTTATCCTTAATGAGATGCACAGAAGCACCCAACCTTCTCACTTCATCTCTGTGATTATGCCGGGGATTACAAGTTGAATGTGTGTAAATTAGCCGTCTCTTTGAAAAGCTTAGCTTAAACATCACAAACACAACGATAATGATCGGGATAATGATTATGATGACTTTGGTTTGCCAAATACAAAAGCCCACAAAAGATTACAGTCCATTCATATTTGTGGCCTTAATTAATTTCTGCGAGAGACCTTGAAAGCATCCAAAACTTGCAGGCCTTTGCGAGTGCACTTTTAATTATGCTTTTTCATAAAACTAATGCCAAAAACTAACAGACTACGTAATAGTGAAGAAAAAAATGCATTAAATTGTCTTAAGTAGCCTCTAAATGATTATGTAAGGCGAATGCAGTTGCGCCAGCTTTTTACGCCCCAATGGAGCGCATCGCTTCGCAATTTCAAAGTGCAACGAAAAACATAAAATAAATCGATGGGGAAGTCGAACCCATTGACTTAGGTAAGTGAAGTCACTTTGGGTGCAGAAATATGCATAATTACAGGCCTTGTTATGGCCTGAAATCAAGTTCAATGATTCACGAAATCGTAAAAATCAATTTCCACACGTGACAAATTATATTCATGTCTGTTGAGCGTTGGCGTGTTATATAAAACCATTTCCAAATGGCTATAGATTACAATCGTTAATAGCTTAACGCTATAAAATCATCAAACTTTGACTTTTTTCGCACGGCAGCCGAAGAAGAGAAAGAAAGCCAATAAAAAACCCATTAAACATCAATTTTTTGTGAACATGAATTCATGAACTTCCTTTTTTTCAGACTTTGTTTTCGTTCTGCTCGAACACGCGGCAAATTTGGTTGACAAAAGCTAATAGAGTGGAATCACATACAAAGCAAATAGAACAAAAAACACCCTTTTAATTTAAAGGCATAAAGTGAAGCTCTTTCAATAAAAAAAATAAATAACCAAATTGTATAGTTACGTAGTAATCTAATGTAATAATTTACAAATTTGTCTATTCCCTTTAAATTTAAAAAGTAAATATTAAAACAAATAGATTTTTCGGATAGGAATTTGGTTGAAATGAAAGAGAAGCATACAAATAAATATTCTGTTTTAATCAGGAAGGGAGTAGAAACTATCATACCCTTTCCTCACCGCAGACAAAGGAAAACTCAGCTATCAGCAAAACGCAGGAAAAGCAACAGACGCGGGAAACTTCCGACTAAATGTAGCGTAAATATAGAGCACGGAGTTATAGACAGCAAAGGATAAAAAAGAGATAAAGTTTGCGTGTGACATGCAAGGCTCATAGTGCGGGAGTGAAGGGCTTGCCTCTGGTTGGTTGGCCCGGAGAAATATAATATCAAGGAGATATATATTTAAATTGCACGGCGACACCAGCGAAACCCCTTTTTTTCCACAAAGGCAGGCACAGGCAGGTCTGAACAGAACCATTAAAGCGCACTGAATCGGAATATATATACATATATAGATGTAGAGGTGCCTGCCCTGCTAAATGTGGCTTAACCTACCACCTCGGGACCAGAAAACAGGTTGATCGAGCGGCCGTCTCGGGAAAATCTATGACTTTGCTGTGTCGTCAGTTTGTTTGTCGCCATTTCCACTATCCCTACCGCGGAAAATACATTTCCCATCTACGAGCCACGGCCCGTTGAGCACCGAATTGAAGTCACTTGACAACTCCAATTGCTGTTGATTGCACAGTGCTGTGCATTAATTATTTAGAAAATGGCGACGTTGAAAAACACACGCCTCAAAAGTATGCAATTAGTTTTGGCGTGATTGTTGTCAAGCGTGGCACAATCATTCTCTGATTGCCTAGTTTTGATTGCGATTGTGTGGTTCAAAATGGAAAATTGGGTTAATGGTAGTTTATAAATGGAACATTCCAAATGGCCACCCCAAGGCCAGAAGAATAGAGTCCCAGTGGCGAGGTTTAAAAGACAACTATACAAACTCAAAAAGTTTCTTTAATGATAAGAGAACACAAAGGATTAACTGCTATATCATTTTTAAATAAAATAATATATTTTTCATCTAAAGCGAAAACTTCAAAATAGCTTTAAACGCCAGCCAAATAACTCAAAGTACCTCAAAGCCACACACTCTATCAATTACAATCCCCTTCGCCATCCTGATACATGTCCACTCAAAGGCTTCGACAACTAACCCAAAACTGTCAACATTTTATCAACTCGATGTCTTCGCCCACTGTGTGAGTTTCGGTGTTTGGTTTCCCCCACCCTCGTCTACATAAAATTCAATGAAAAACTTTTCAACACACACTCACTTAACAGACAAAGCCATTTCCCATTTTCCTCATACCCATATAAAGTGTCTGCATGCGGTTTTCTTTTCCTCCACTTTTTTTGTGTGCCAATGCTATACATGCTTTTAGTTTAGTTAAGCTTTTTGACCAACAAAACTCAAATGAGCCACACAAAATGGAAAGGAAAAAGGGTGGCCCGTAAAATAGTGGAAAATCCAGCTAAGAAAGCTGGGCAAATTTGGTTAAGGGAACTGCTTTGAGGTATTCGTGGTTAACCCTTTGCTAATGAGCCAATTTAAATTTATGGCTCGCCCGAAATGAAACTTTAAATATTACATACTCCTTCGCCTGCTGGTTTATTCATCAGTCGAAGAAACTTGTCAAAGTGCAGGAAGAAATGCAGATGAATGCAAAGCCAAAAGCAAACAAGTGTCCTGGAAAATGAGCAGCGCCGAGGCAAGTGGAAAACTGTCTGCAAATGAAAGGTGCGACACGAAAACGCTTTGAGGAAACAGCTAGGGAAATCGCACGACAGCTCCGACAGCGGGACAACAAACAACAAGTCATTGACAGACTCGCAAAAAGGACGTGGAGCAGCTGAGAAGCTAAGTCCAAAACAACTTTATCAGCACACAATTTTGCGAGACGGAGAGACCGAAAAAAATCAAGAAAAAGTTGGCCAAAAAGGAAGGAGAGAATAAAAGAAGTAGCCTGGCTTTCCTCCGTCTGGTTCCTTAATTATGAAGCTTGTTAACTATTAATGAAAAAGTTGTTGTAAACCTTCCCAGAAGTAACCAACTAAAAGTTGACAAACTACGGCTAAGGGTCGAAAGTTATTATGGGGAATATAGGGGTAAATAAGGAAAAGTAGTGAGTTTTGGTTGGGTTACTGCATCACGTTGAAATAGATTTCTGGGAATAAGCCAAACTCCAATACAAAATTAGCTTAATTTCTATTTACCCAAAAAGAACAACATTATACGAATTTATTCTCAGAAGCCTTCATTACAAATCAACAATAAGCTGTGACATTTCTTTTTATGACATCAAATTGACCGACAAATTCATTTGTTTTCCAGTTATGCAAAAACCACAAACATATTTTATGAAAACTATTCATGCCATAAACACAAAAAATGTGGTTGACATAAGCATTGGAATTTTATAAACATGTTTTTTTTTGTTTGTGACATTTTGAAATAGAAAGGATTTTATTTAAAGAGTTAAATAAACATTAAGCAAGCCCCTCAATATTTATAATGCAATTTGCAACTAAATGAAGTCCAATTACTTTTTAGTCCAAAGAAAAAATGAGATATTCTCGATCTCAGCTAAATGCATCTGAGTAGCTGAATGTTCAAATACTTTCCTCCTTATTCTTAGAACTTTAATACTGACAAAAAGTGTTCAGTTATTTGTATACCTCATTTCAACTTCTTAATTAATTCTATTGCAATATCGAGTTGAATGTAATCACCAAATTAACATTTACATGCACAATTTCCAGTGCTAGTACCGTTTTCTATCGGGGTCAATGTCTTTAGCTCCGCACTTATGAGCTAATCAAGCGATTGCTCGCAGTCAGCAGCGAATTGGCCCGCTCAGTCTGGCCACGAGTAAATAAGTAAGAAACACAGCCAGGCCAACTTAATGTGATTAATTGCGTCATGCAGAGAGCAATGTCGTCAAATGATTTCACACCCGCCAGGGGTAGTTCTGGGTTCTCAGTTCTGGGTTCTGGGTTCTCAGTTCTGGGGTTTGAGGTTCACCATTCTCCATTTCCCCATCGCTCTTTGTCAGCGCTTGTCCCCGATTTTCCCGCCCCTTTTCCCTTTCCGCCCCTGGAGTGTGATAAGTGCGCTTTTGGGTTTTGTATTACACGACTTCGTACCCGGCGCACTGAAATTTACGACGTAGTTTTTCTAATTTTTCTATTTAATTAGCACACAAACACACACAAGCACGAACATCAAGGCCAAGGCAAGGTGGGGCTGTCAATAGCATTCCCCGGGGGGCGGTGGGCGGTTGGGGATGATATTTCCTGCGGGCGTGAAGACAAATGATTCGACTATCTGACAAACTGTTGCCATCTCCTTAATGATGTCAGCATGTTAATTAAAGGCAAATTATTCGCTAAACTCTTCTTATACAATTTCTTTTAAGGCACTACTTTCTCGAGCTTTTAAGTTTATCCCGCTGGCAAGCAATGAGGTGGAAAAGTTCCATGTGAGGTTTGAGTTAAAAGTTAAGAAGTGTTAATAAGTAAGCTGAGCTGAAAACATTTTGATTGATTGAAAGGGAAAGTTTCTTGGCATTAAAATAATCGGATAAACATGTTTGCTTTATTCTGGAGCAGGTAAGATATTAAATTATATTATATTCCGTTTAAAATTATTCTAAACTCTCAGAATTATTTAATGAAAATAAAGGACGATTAAAAGCCAAATTGCTTTGCCAGCTGCTAGAGTTGGTATACTAACTTGGCAAGGATATCATGCACCGAGTTATTAAGCAGAAGCGAACTACAAGGACATTGCTGATAAGCGCATACGCTGTGAAGCATGCATCAGGGCGTCGCTTAATTAATGTCTCGGCTACCAAATTTGCGACGCCCGGCCACTTTTCACCACCCACATACACCCGCCCCCCTGCCCCGCCCCCTTCTCCAGCCGATGTCAACTATTTGCCACTTACTAATTAGCATTTGCGTGTCCACACAAACTTCAAGGGAAGACAACGAAGACGGAGTATCCGAGGCGTGGGGTAACCGCTAATTGGGCTTTATTGGCGGTAAATGTCAAGTGACGGCATTGGATGACACTTTCCCACCCGGTTTTCATCCCCCCTCCCACTTTCACTCCTTCGGCTGCCCCCTCCATCCCAAAACAACAACCACTTGATTATGGCTTTTGCCTGATAACAGGAGCATAATATCGGGGCAGGGGTACAATCTACATTTATCGTTGCTCATGGCAACTGGAAAGTCTTCCCCGACTAAAGCAAAACGAATAAGGTTGCCCAGGGAAAGCTAAAAACTGCCATAAATATAAAAATAAAACCAAAAGATTGGCAAGTTTCAGACTTAAGTTGGGTAACTTAGGAACTCTATGAGGAGCAACTCTTTGTCAGTGCAAATATAATTATAGAATCGAATCAGCGAATTTGGGATAGGCTTTTAGGATTTGACTCATATAAATAGGTAAATATTTAAGCTATTGTCTAAATCCTAATATATTATAATTATTTTCAATAATTCAAAAAATTAGCCAACTATTTGCAAAGCTTGACCATCTAAAATGCAAGTTTTCTATACTATTGTTGAATTTTAAGTGAATTTGACTTCCAATCTTCAAACCGCGTTAAGCTTCAAATGCAACGAAATCATTTTGAACAAAAAGTAAGCAGGCCTGCATTAAAATGAAACACTGCCCATGGACAATTGGAAATTAATTTACTAAGTGGCATACACACATACGTAATGAGCTATATGCTTTTTGTGCCAATTAACGCTTAATTAATTGCTGAATTAATATATCCCAGGGACAAAATGGGGTAGTAAATGCAAGGAGCGAAACAGATGATGCATTTCATTGATTTAAATGCATTTTTATGCAAATTTTCACTCGCACTTCGACGACCATAAATTATGCACGACAAATTTAAATGCGGAATGCATTTGGCATTTGTGTGGCATGAAAGTTGCTAACCCACTCCCATTAGTAAAAGCCATATGTTAAATCTTATTTGCCTACTCACCTAAAACTATGCCACGAATGAAAAAATACAAAATAAAAATATTATTTGCATAATACAGGCATAATTATTTTCAATTATTTGATATTCTGTATTACCAAAAATGTTTAAAAAAGCAAGCAATACTCTTCAAAACATCGTTTCCCGTAACTTTCTGATCTACCAAGAAAAGTACAATGGATTACGTACAAGCAGACAAAGCAAAAGTATATAATCCAACGCTTTTGAAATCAATTAAAAAGACTTTCAGATCAAAGTTGAATTGGGCAGAAAAAAGCGAGCGAAAACAATTATCCGATTAAGCCCCGTTGAAGACAACAAAAGCCTTACCAACTGACTGATTAACACACAAAAGCAGCCAATGAAGCAAGACTAAGACAGACAGCCACCAAAAGTGTTCGACGAAACGAAAAAAGTGGTAGTAAAGTAATCGCAACAAAAGAAAAACTTTTCTTCCGCATTTGTAACTAAAATGTTTATATTAATTACATTTTTTTATAAAAAGAAGTTGGTAAATAGACTAGAAAGTGTAACAAGATTGTGTTTACTAAAAAAAATTTATAATGAAATATTTGGGAAACATGAATTTCTGTTGATGGTTCTTTGTTTGCATTAATTTTCAACGATTTCTCAAAGAAGTTTTCCACCATTTCCTTTGCATTGGGGCGACTTTTTTGTTGGTGCATATAAATAAGGATTTATTTACCTTTTCAGTGGCAATCAATCCATTTGTCTTCTACATTCTGACATTTTATAGACGTTCCCGTAGAAAAAATTTTAGAAGGCATTTAAACAAAAAATACTTTGGACCACAGAAAAACCAATATACTTGCCCCCTCATAGTTTTCCTATACATATGTATTTTCGACATATCATCACATTTTTCCATATTTCTTTTCAATATGTTAAATTTTTTCATTCTCCTTTCAAAATCTCATCACAAACAAAAGCGGCAAGTCGTTCGTCTTCATATTTATTGCATAACCATTGTCAAAAATCGCTTTCATTGTATGTCCTTGCAATAAGCCATTCTTGGAACCCAAAAAAAAATCCTTTCATTCAGTTTTCATCGCTATTTTGCATGCGATTCGTCAAGATTCTTTTCTTTGCTTCTTTTCGGTGTTAATATCAACGCCAATTTAATAAGAAATATGCACGAAAGCCATCGAAAGTGGAGTGGAAAAGAATCGGGGGAATGCCTGAGGGCATGCCTTGCATTATCCATTATCGGCAACATATTGCATGGTCCTTCTCATGAAGCCAATATCTGTCCTCCATCTTGGTCTTTGTCCGTCTCATTTCCTGGCTTTATTTATGGTCTGAGTGTGGAAAGTTGCTTTATCTTTCTGAGAGAATATGAGAACATAATAATAATCATTATTTTCACACATATTTATAAACTCTCTTTATGGATTTTCGGCTTTAAAAGCGAGCGATAAAAGGCCAAAGGCATTTCACTTTTAACTGACCTCTTAGAAGATATTTTGTTGTAAGCTAAAATCTAATTATTTTAAAATGGTTAAAAAAAATAGTTGATCTAGAAATAATTTATACATTACTTGTATATTATTTAATAAATACATTCGTTGCTTATAAGTAATTTAGCTGTTTCATTTTATTACCATAGATTAATAGCAATATATAAGAAAATAATTCTTATGTGGTTTTGCATCCTCTAACCAATGAAAATGAACTTAGAAAATAAAAAGGAAATGTACCGTAGAAATTTTCTAACAATCATGACTATCTAACTATTTAAAAATTCTGATAGTATTTTAATGTGAGTGTAGTGTGCTTAAGCAAAAACTTTCCGCAAAACACAGGAAGCGCATTAAACTTTCACCTTTTACAGCCACAAGCAGCTTCAGTTTTTCAACCATAATGACATTCCAGCTACTTTGGCTCGATCAGGCTATAGTTTATGCTTGTTGTTGTTCTTGCCGTTTGTCTCCTTTTTTTCAACTTTTTTCTGCTAGTGTATTGGCTTTGTCACTTTGATGCAATTTCGCGCAGCATACTTTCAGGCTCACTTAAAACACACACACACGCCAACAAAGAGCTACGATAAAGTTTTCTGCTCCGCTTTTACCCCCTCCTCCTTTTCGTCCTTTTCGGCCAAAAGAGAAGACAAAAGCGACACAAAAATGCCTGCAGGATGTGTGGAGCGAGCGATAAAAAGCGGAAGTGCAGATTGCCCCAGCAGCCTCAACAACGACTACTAAAGTGTGGAAATGTCAATTTGCTTTGCGGCCAACAGTTGAAGGCCACGGGGGCGCAGGAGGGGCGGGGTGAGGGGCTGGGATCGAGAGAGGTTATCTGTGGATATAGCATCGGTAACTGCAACAACGCATATTGATTTTCAATTTGGCAAGCGGAGGGAAAGAGCCTGCGTTTCTGTTGTTTGTTTGTTGGATATAAAGCTGAAGTTAACAGAAAGAAATGACATTGACTGCGATACAGTGTGTACTTGTTGAGAACCAAAAGCATATACGGTTTGTCAAAAAAAAGGGTTAATTTTATATCGAGCGCCCACTGTAACCACAGAAAAGTGACTGAGAACGGGCCCAACCAAATGACGGTTTGAAAGCCACTGGTACACAAGAGCACCAGCTTAAAAGCAATTTTGCGGCTAATAAATCCGATTTCCGTTTTGTTTCGAAATAAATTGCATGCAACGAGATGGGCACCGCAGAGGGGGACGCAGTGGGGGTGGTAAGTGGAGAAATGGAGAGAGTGGTGCATTGGGAGTGAGCATTGTGCAAGGCTGGCGGAAATGGCTACCAGGGGACGCAACTGCAGCATCCGGCGGATGTGCAAAATTAGCCAGCTTCTGTGGCTCCAACACACACGGTGTGTTTGCCCACTCCCACTCCCACACCACCACTCGGATGACCCAAATTTTCGGTTGCGAAACCACAATGAAAATGTCACTCTGGAGGCCATGGAAAGGAAGGCCAATTCTTTGGGAGCTCAGAATACTCATCTAAACTCACCTGAACATCAAAATTTTGCTGCTGCAATAGATTTCCCGGCGATTCCATATGATTGGGTCCAGCTGCCTGGTGATTCAACATGGGTGACTGCAAATAAAATAATTAAGTATTAAACATTACTGATGTATTATTCCCACTTTTAAAATAATGTAAAAAGACTATATACATTTTTAGATATAGGTAAAACTTCAAAATCGATCTTACCTGAGCTGCCATTGGCATTCCTCCACCAACACCGTTCATCATCGGCGGCTGCAACTGATTCATCTGGGCAGCCATTTGTTGGTGGGCCGCATATTGACCGCCTGCCCCGCCTCCGCCGCCCCCTCCTCCAACCCCGTTGCCAGATCCGACGACCCCTCCCAGACCACCGCCCATGCCCTGACCATGGTCCATGAGCATGTGATTAAAGGGAGGCGGCAATGGGGGAATAATTAAATTTGGGGGGCGTGGCAGGGACTCCTCGGCGGGAGACGGTTGACGTGAACCAGGGGTGCGACTGTAATACAAAATAAAGTAAGATTGTGTTAAATAAATGAATTTGTATTCATTAAATTCATTGCAAAGGATTCAAATATGGTTTAAATTACCTCGATTTCATTGTAATTAAAAAAAAACTGTTATTTTATTTACTCAAAAGCCATCAATAAAATAATTACACAGTTTTGTAATAACATTTCATTTGTATACTGTTTGAGAGCACCAAAGGACTTTAACAGTATGTAATATGACATTACAGTTGTAAAATATGCTGGCAAATAGTTTGAAAGCCATACAGTTTAGCATTGACTGTAACAACAGTTTAGCCATGTCATAAACCGTACACTTATCAGAGACACACAACCCTTGAAAATGGACTAAGCTATATTTAGTACTAGTATTGAAAAGAAGTTGTTTGGCAAACAAAACCAAAATAAAATTGCCAAAATTATAAATAACTAATTGAAATTATTCAGAAATTTAATTTAACTCATTGGACAAAAAACAAAAAAATTCAACGCTTCAGCTTGACAGTAACTGGACAAAAACAAGACTAAAACAAAAGACTTAAGCAGCAAACTTGTTTGGTAGTCACTTATGACGTCACCCGAGCAGCTGAGCCAAGTCCATAAATTAAACACAGTATCAGCATAAAATCAACGCTATTTTAACAAACGGCGCTTAAAATGCAAATAACATCGTAGAGCAAAACTTTAGACCAAACTTGAAATTTTTGCCACCGTGTGTATGCGTTAGTCATGCCGATAAATTAATTAATTTATCTTAGCACGGCAGCTCCCATTCATTCATTGCTCTTAACCCATTGCAACTAACACACACTCACGTCGATGACTTTGCAACTGTTTTTACAACTCTTTAGTCTTTACTTTGTTTGTCTTTTCTTTCTAGCGGCAATTGCATGTGTGCCTGTATATAATTTGCCAGCTATAATTTCATTGTCAGGTCATTCACATCGCATTTATAACAATAAAACTAAATACAAGCTCAGTGGCAGAACAAAAGTTTAGAGATCTCAGACAGTGTTGGTGAAACTATTTTTTAATAGTTGGTTTAATTACTCTGAAGCCATTTGTACAACAAAATGTTGTTCTTGTAAAGTTCGATTTTATGATTTTTAATTTGATTCAATTCTTCTTAATATTTGACGAAGTTTCAAATGCTCTTAAGACTTTCATAAGTTACCATAGTAGATAATTACTATTATTAAGGTTTTAATTATTAACAATTTGTTCAGCTTACGTTTTGCAAATCAAAAATTATTAGCCACTTTTATAGGTAATCAATCTTGCTTGCTTTATAAACATTTCACGTCATAAGCTTTTAAAACTACAGAAACACTTTGACAACATGTGTTAGTCATACAGCTTAGCTCAGTATTTTTTTAGACTTCTGGTTGTGATTACTATCCATCTGGCACTAAATATTCCCAGTCGTGAGCTCAACCAGGCATGGGCAGAACCTTTTCGTTCTATTCTAGAGCATTTTGGCTAGCTACAGTTAATTAGTTTTTAAGTTAACTTTATATATAACATATAAAACATATATATTAAGGAAAGCAAACTCAAATTAAATTGTAAATTAGTCTGAATAAAAATAAAGTAACAAACCAAGCATACTATATTACAGTTAGTAATAACAAAATAGGACCTTTAATTATTCAAATTAATTGTTCATTTACGAAAGGCATTAAACATTGTTTTTTTTATAGGAATATGGAAAATAGTGTTTTGTCTTAACCCCCAAAAAAAGCCCTATTTCACATTCCCACTTTTCTTCATTTCTACAGTTTGGCTGAGGTCAGGTTTTCATTGGCAACTTTCCATTGGCCCTCGAGTTCTGAGAGTCAGGTCCGACCTAGCCCAAGCACTATGTTTTATATAATCCCATCGACCCCGCTGCTCCTCTTTCGTTGCCCCAAAATGTTCACTTTCGAGACAAAAGAAAGTGGTGCCCCCAAGGGAGCGACGAGGGCAGACAAACCAAAAAAAAATGAGGCATCGCCAGCCAAAAAGGTCAGAGAGGTAGTGGTAATGTGGGCTAAAAGGGGGAGGGGGGCGTCAGTAATAGGTTACCAGTAGTCTGGGTCACCTGGCAGGTGGCAAATGAAGAAGCAGTAAGTGTGTAAGCCAGTCAGGTGAGTCACTCGACTGTCCACTTTTGCCTGCCTCGAATTATTTTTAGCAGCGCTTTTCGCTTTTCAATGTTTTCGCAACTTCAATTTCAAACAAAACGTACAATAACAAAAAACCATATAAAAAAGAAACCTCCAGCCACAGCGGCAACAACAAAATCAAAAAGGCAACTCAAGCCCACATTGTAATGCAATATCAAACGAAAACTAATCGAAAAGTGTAAAGCAAATACAAAACATACAAAACGTTTTCGATTTCATTTCATCACTTTTATTTGTTGTCGTCTGTCTCATTTCTCATTGTTGAAAGCTTTTTTTACATTATTCCCATTATAATTATTTTAAATAAAACATAATGTAACAATTTCAGCTTAGCTTGATGAATTTAAATTCACAATAATTGAACTAATAGCAAACTGTATATAACATTTATTCATATCCTATTTATATATTTAAAATAATTGCATATGTAATTTTTAAGATTACAAAATCTTGTGGCTACTAAGAACATTATCCATCTTAATATAAGTCAATTTAGACTCTCAGATTAAATTTTTATGCATGGGGTTTGAGAACTATGTAGAAAAACACTTCTCCATTTTGGAAGGAAGTATCCAAAAGTGGAGAAATATTTAAATATATTGTGTATACAGAAATATAAGCAAATAACAAATTCTGTGAATACTAAAACCGGAACAGGTATGTTCGTCTCGATTTCTTATAGCCGCTCTTGTTTGCAGGTGATTCGCGTTGCTGATTCTCTGGCTTTTCTTGTGGTTGCTGTTGCTGCCACTTACATCATAATAGTTATTACGTTTGGCATTGAAACATGTTTGGGCCAACCGGCAATGAAATTGCAAAACAGCGTCAGCGGAAAAAAAAACTGAGAGACCAGCCGGCTGCCAAAGCAGAAACTGAGATAAATAAGAGAGAGAGGCACAAACCGCAGACTGGTTTCTTTTTCTTTTTGTTAGGCCTAAAAGCTGGTTACTTGTCTCTGATATATTTTGTTTCTTTTAAGTTTTTTAAATGTGGTGGCTTGATAAGAGGAAGTTGCTCAGAAATTGTTTCGTTATGAACGGCACATACCCTTTGATTTAATATATTCAAAATATTGTGTTTTAAATAGTTAAAAAAAATGTTAAAGAAATACATATGAAGAGGAGTTAAACATTAATTAACTTGTCCATGGAAATAACCATCGCAATAATAATTATTAAGAAAAATTATTAAAATTATATTTTATTTTCTTTTTTAATGCATTCATTTTGTAGCCAAAATAAATATAATAAAAAAAAGAAAATATAGTTGCATTAACCCTAATAAATTAATATATACCAAACTCAATTGAATCAATACCTTCCAAATGTTATCCTAATTCTTGCCAACTTGTTTAAGCCACTAAGGATCTGCTTAAAGCTTGTCTACCGATATACTCCCCCAACTTATTTCAACATACCTCGACAAATTTCAATTTTAACTCACTCAAAGTGTCGTCATATTTTCATGGCGTCAAGTCAAAACGCGCAAAACGCAGGTGGGCCACATGGAGAAAAAAGCTTTCCCCATCGCCATAAATAACAATTAAAAATTAATAATAAATAATATAAATGGAAATACAAAAACTGTAGGCGGACGCACAACAATCACTTGCCAACTTTATGACATACAAAACGTAGATATGGCAATTGCAATGAAATACAAAAAATATGGGTTAAGTGAAAAAATTCAAGTAATCGATACAAGACTGTGGGTCAACTCTTTCTCAAAATGAATTATTCAAGATTAAACCATTGATAAATAATATGTAAGCCAAACAATAGGTAGCTTAACCAATAATTTTCCACGCTGACTGTTTGGCCTAAAAGCTATAATTTACTTCAAACTGTGTGAAAAACGCACATGTAATTCAAAACAGAAAGGACATTGATTTCTTCATATAATTACATATAATTTTAGGGGCCCAATAAATTAAAAATTTGCTATACCATTTATAGTACATATACAGCGGTTCAGTAACCTTAGTACCTAACAAATAATGCTTAGACCAGTCTATTGAACATAACCAGACATAATTTACTAAGCAGTTTACCACTCATGATGAAAACTGGAAAATCTCCACTTCTTTCCTTTCTAACAACACTCGACATTGTGGATTCGAAAGAGTAAGAGTTTATGCAAAAAGAAAGAACCAACCTTGAACTGGAAAAATTTCAGTTTCAGTAATCATAATATGAAAACATTCTGCGGTTAAGAGGAAAGAGGCGAGAGGAAACCAACTGGCAGAGTGAGGAAACCAGTTTTTCTAACCAACCCAGAGTTTAGACTCTAGTCTGAGAGAATTAGTTGGAGTCTGGGGCGAAGATTGAAAGTTGTCTACTACTCACTTGAAGCCCTTGTCATCGTCAATGCCGTTGACAACACCATTTGTGTTTGTGACCTGATCGTCCTTCTTCAATCCGTTTGTGTCGAACGGAGAGTTTGCCTTCTCCTTATCATCGCGTGACTGCAATTTAAAATTGTACATTATTACATAATATTTCTGTATATTGTGGTGTTTAAAACATACCTTATCGTTGTCGTCAAACTTCAGATTGCGCAATCGCGGCTCCAATCCGGAAAGAGGGCTCTCCTTGTTGGTGGGCGAACCACTGAAAACATACTCCACCACTTTGGCGCAAGTCGAATCCCGGGGACTGAAAAATATACATTAAACAATTATTACAATAACAAAAGCGATTTTAACAGCTAGACACCCTATAGAAGTTTCAGTTTGTTTATTGCAAAAAGTTGGTTTATATACAGCGTTCGAGTTATAAATAAAAGTATGAATTTACAAACTTTATTTTTTACAAATTGCAATCTAAATCAAGTGTAAGTAATAAAACTGACTAAATAGTCTGAACTGTTTTCATAAAATAAATACAATTTCAATTATTATTTGACAGGGCAGGCAATTTAAGTATTTTATTGCCTAATTCATTTTTTCTTTATTAATTTACAAATATGTTTTGTACTGAAATGGAAACTAATTTCCTTATCTTCATTTTACGCTCTATTGAGCCGATTATGAAATAAATGGTGTGCCAGTGTTAGATTTCTCACCTCAGTATGCCCGCATTGCCGCTGTTCGAAGTATCGGAGGCACCTCCATGGGCGGCATATCCCCGCGAAGGGGGCGGGGCCAGGATATTCTCGCCCTGTGTGGACCAGGTGTGATCCTTCCACACCGAAGAAGGATCACCGATGCCGGGAATCTGCAAGGGATTCAGGGGTCCACCAGGGGTGCTAGAGGTAACGCCCTTGCCATCAGATTTCTCCCACAATTTCTTGGCAGTGGATGTAGTGATCTGAAAAATTAAAGAAATCATGAAATCATAATTTGCACATATTGTTTTTTAATTTCCCCTTATTAATTTATTTAATTTATTAATTCAACTTTATATGTATAAAACTTATGTATGACTCTCATTTATATACCTAAATTGTACAATTTTGTTGCATCAAAAAAAGTTTTCTTAAGCCTCCATAAATAAAAGGGTAAATACATATATCTATATCCATTGAAATATAAATGAATATAAATTATGGTCTCTAATTTGGGAAATGTTGTCACCTCTTAAAAATGTATATATTTCATTTTTTGCAGATAAACTATAATTACAAAACAACCAAAAAAGGAAAAACTGTAGATATACCGCGGAATCATGAATAATTTAATTGGGGAGTGAATTGCGTTCTTGACAGAATTTCCATTATCAATTGGTAGCTCTCAGGAAAGCAAATATCAAGGAAATCACATCATCGCGACATTAAATGTCAACGGAGCGTTGCAAACAAATTGTTAATTAACTTTTTCGCCCTCTTTTTTTCTTTTTGTGTGTGTTAACCATTCCCAAAGGCAATTCCTTGCGTCATAATGCGACAGAATAAGCTCCACCAACCGCCCACACATCTGGCAACTTTCCGACATCCTGACACACAGTTTAAATATTTAAGAGCTTATCAACTGGGCTTGAACAGAGGGGGCAGGCAGAAAGGGGGGTGGTGTTGCAGGTTGGGTGGAAAATGAAAAGCACGCCTTGGCTGCGAATTTTGCATTAAAAACAGCGCAAGACACCAGTCTCATGCCGAAATATAAGTGTATTATCTAATAATTAGAAGAAATCCAAATTATAATCAGAACTACCAATTTTTTATATTTAATTAAAATCTTTAACTATGAATTAAAACAAATATTTGAGTTATATTTTCTTGTTTCTAAGTTGTCGATGACCTAAGACAACAATTTCACAGACACCAGGATTTCAATGAGCTATGACTCCAAAGCTCACCAAACATCGCAATCTCTTAACAAATATTTAGCGTAGCTAAACCAAAAATTGTAAATAAAGCCAAAGCGCTTTAAACAAGGCAAAGACGGAGAGAGCGTAAAAAAAATAAAGCGAAAGACAAAGAAAAACTTGACAGTGCGAAAGAAAAGAAGCTTAAGGCAGAAAAGTGCGAATTTGGATCTGCGGTCAGACACAAAACATACAAAAAGATTACCAAACCTGCGATACAATAAAATAATACAATAAATGAAAAACAATAAAAGAAAAATTCGACGAACTGCTGACGCAATAATTTGTATTTAATATGGGTCACAGTCCCTCACAACAAAGTGCAAGAAAGTGAATGAAAATGTTTTGGGTAGGCAAGAAAAAATAAATCAAATAAATTAATTAAACCGCAATTAATAAATAAGCACAAAATCCAAAGAGGTGCCAAAAAAAATGCGGCGCCGAGCAAAATAAAAATCACTAACCGGAAAAGTGAACAACAAAATTTAAATTTGGTTAATGAACAAAACAAAACAACGAAAGAAGATTTTCGCTGAGACTCATGCACACAGAAAAACGATCTGCTAGTATTTGAAGATTATACAGATATTTTAAAACATCTACCTAATTCAAATTAAAGTATTAAAATAATATTGATTAAGCTCAAAAAAAACATCAATAAGCCTATTGTGTAAAAATGTTTAAAACTTATCTCCATATAAAAATGTGTACAATTCCATGTTTTTTTCGGTGTGCATTATTAAATTGATTTGAGTCCAAAACAAATTCACCTCCCACCTCCCCCCAAATAGGAAAATTCACGCAACATAGAAAATCGTTCATTAACTTGTCCTTGACTGTGAAGATAGATACAAAAAACAAAAACACAGATACAAACACTCACAGATACAATCCACACACAGATAATGCACACACACAGCTGAGCAGAAAAGGGAGCGCGTGAGCCAGAAAAAAAGGGAGAGACAGAAAACAAAAACCGGCCTCCTCTTTGTTGCAAAACATGCGTGAGAGAGCGAGAGCGAAGGCAACGAAAATACTCACAAGGCAAAGACAACGATAGCCAGAAGAAGAAGAAGTATCCAGAAAAACAACAAAAACGGCAAGAAAATCTTAGAATGGCAAATAGGCGAACGCATTAAAAAGAAAAATACTAGTGACAAAGGAAAAAAAAGAGGGGGTTGTAAAAGGGGTTGGTGATTTTTGCCCATAGGCTCTTGGAAAAGAGAATCCCAAGAAACAACAAAACAAAGCATAAATAGCAAAAGCCAGGAACCGTCGACAAAAAAAATTCAAAATAACAATTTGCGTAAAATTTATATTTGCCTCTTTAAAATTGTGTTCAAATTTGTTGTTGTTCTTTTCATTCGGTTAAAAAGTTGCTGTTGATGAGTAAATACGTTATGTAAATGATATTCGCTGGATTGATTGAAAGTGGCTTGACAGGTTGAAGGTTTCCGGAATCTTTTCAAATAAAAAATTGCAGATAACTTGACATCGGAATTCCCAAAAGACAAATTAAAATTGTTACATTTTAAAGGCTGTTCCTTATGAGACAAAAATTGGCTTATTCTTAATAGCTATAAGTTTAAATAAATATTCTAATCTTATAAATCAAATATCTAACGTTAAAATGTATGTTATTTTTAAGTGAGTTTTGCAATTTCAATATAGATATTTTAGCATGTGCCTAATTAATGGAGCCATTAAAAAAATCCAAAGCCAATTCAAAATGTGACTGAAAAATATTATTTATAGACCAAATATTTTAGCTAGTTCATTAAACTAATTGCCCATGATACGCACACATAATGAACCAGTTCTCCGACAAAATTAATGTCCAAAGTAAAATGAATAATCTAATAACAACAAAGAGCCTTTAAAAACACACACAGTCAAAAACCAGAAACCAGTTTTTCATTCAATTAAAAAGTATATCTTCATTTTCGTATTTTCATTTTAATAGAACAATTATCGTTAGCCTTGATGGTGGATTCATTCACAAAGCCCAGAATAATTTTGATTTATTTTTTAATTATGAGGCCAGATTTGGGCAACACATGTTGAACTTATGATAAACCAAAGAAACCAACCGAAAATCCAAAAATAACAAACGTCCAAAACTTAATTTTAACAAATAAGTACATATTTTATGCTTGACATATATTTATAAAACTTACAAGACCGTTTTACAAATATGAAAAGAATGTTTATCAGGCTAACCGAAGTTGTAGCTTCACTTGTATACTAAACAAAAATAATACAAATAAATAACTCGTTAAGATGTCAACCTTTTAATAATAATAAAAAAAAAAAAAAAAAAAAAAACATACTTAAAAATATCTTTGCGCACTCCAAAATTATCCTTGAAATTATAATACCCCGTTTTTAACTAGGGTATAACAACATTAACAACGTTTAATTTTGAGCACGAAAACTTGTTGACTTTGAATTTTTGTGTGTAACACACACCGAAAATAAATAAACGTTGCTGCTTGAAGTGTGAGAGTAAAAAAATGAATGCCCCAAAGATGTGCGAAACGTCTTGAGTCAAACATCAAGATTAAATTGTTTAACGAAATCAAGGCGAAATTGTTGAGAAGGTTGGAGTCCGAGAACACTTTGTTGTTCCCCTTTCGGTTTAAATTTTTGCTTCCACCTTTCCATGTTGTTGTCAAGTGCAAAGACCTTTCGCGTGTCATACGAAAAGCCAAACGAAAATAAACTAATAAAAATAAAGCTAAGCACAGGCACACACGACGGGGGAAAAAGGAGAGTACGACTTTATATATCTAAAGAAGTACAAGACAAATTGGGCGTGGCTAGATGGTTTTTAGTCGAACAAGTGCCTCTAAAAATAGTTTAAGTCTACATAAAATTAAAATTACCCAACGAGGAGATTTCAAAACAGGCATTTTTCTCAACGTTTGAAACGATTTAATGCTGATTTATATTTAAATCTGATAAAACAATAATCCAATAATTATAATTTTTTGTTGTTATTTTCTTGTTATTATAAGCTTAAACGTTAATTTTAATACTGAGCTATCATTTATCATTTATATTTTAGCAAAACCATTTTTTTAATATAGTTTTTATTTATATTCACGGTATCTGTTTGTAAACGGAATGCTCTTAGATATTTTCGGCTCTTTGCGACTATCGATTTTGTTTCTGTTGTTTGGTCCCATCGCTTTTTGTTTGCAAAACGAAACAAAACAAAAAGTGCAGCCAGGCTGAGAAATGCGTTTATTGCGCTTTTCAACAACTGACTTCGCTGTCTGTTGTGCATATTTATTTGACTTTGCCTTTCTCCCCGAACGAGAAAAACCTGGGGGGGGTACAAGAAATAAAGAGTGCAATGCAAAGCTAAATGGTTTTACTTTGGCGTGTGTATTTGGCAAAATGCTGACGCTGAACTGCAGAAAATTCTAGAGAATTAATTTGGGATTTTCTTAAAGCTCAAGATGTTCTTGTTAAGGTTTATAGTTTTCATAGCTCTAATAAATGAGAGTCAAATAAAAATATTCGTACCTTAAAGAACCTTTATAAACACAAGTTCTAGTAGTTAACAACCTAATAATAATGCCATCCTAGTTTCATAACTATTTGAAATTCAAAATACAATAATTTATACAATATCCAAAAATCAAAGAAAAAATATGTGTTTATATTAAAAAAAAATTATCTAACATCCTGTAAATTATTCTTCTAAAATTCCGAGTTAATTTTTTAAAAAAGAACATTTAGGAGTACAGGAATCTCAACTCACTCATTTTTTTTTACATTTTCTTTGTTTTTTTGGAAACTTTTGATGATGTCGAAAAGTTACATATAACGAGCGTGAATTTTTCACGCAGCTTGAGGTGAACCAAAGTTGTAAGTCGAACGCCACGAGAAAAGTTTTTGATGCTAAACTAAGTCACGTGACTTGCATTTTCCACACACAAACATAATACAAGAATTGTTGCACTACCACCCGCTTTTCCTATAATTTAGCAACTTTGTTGCCATTGCAGTGGTTATTGTTGCTGTTTTGTTTTGTGTTTATTGGATTTACCACGCCTCCCAGCCGTTGCCGCCCCCCGCATAAGTTAAACTGTCCGTGTCTTCCGTCGTCTGTCGGTAAATTGTCATCAACAGTCGCCCCTCCTTCTTCCCCCCAGTTCCCTGGTCATCCTGCTTATAGAGCTGGCTTTTCTCCTCTTCACTTAAGTCAGTTGCTGCAAACATTTCCGGCGCCTTGTCCGTTTGTCCGTCCGTCGGTTTGTCCGTCCGTTAGTTGGGTCCCCTGAGTACAATAAGTCAATCCGTTTTGGCCAAGGTGTCGAGACTCGGTTGTCGTTGTCCCTGTCTCCACTGCTATCTCCATCTCTTTCGGAGTATAAATCTTTATTGCATAATTCAAGTTTTCCTAGGTCTTCCATTAAATGCTTGATTTGGAATGCCTTAAGTTAATAGAAATGACAAAATTGGTGTCGTTTAAGTAAAGACTGGTGAATTGACTAATTAATTGAAGATTGATAATTAAATGGTCACTAAATATAACAAATTAGGTAAGAGAAAGTGATTGAAACAAGCATAATTTGATGAATAGTTAATAATTCTTTTAATTATTATCTGTCTGATATACATTTTGTCCTTCAATCCTAGATCAATTATTATATTTTTATTTAACTTTAAACCTCTTCCTAAATCCATATTCCCGGGAGTGTCAGACATTAGAAATCTCTTTCTGTCGCACCTCGAATTAAAATTTTTTATTAGAAGCATTTATCAATTCTTTCATTAATTTAGATTAAGATTTTTTAAAGTTCAAACTTTAACGGGCACAACGTGTATACCCTTCAACTTTAGTGTTCATTGTTGTATCTATACATTTTCCAATGAGCAAATCCAAAGTCTAACAAACAAATTGCAAATGATAAAAAAAAGCTTTAAGTAGAATCATATAATCGAGGACAGCCCCCAAAGGTGTCAACTCATAATGGTTTCAATGGTTACATTTTAAACAGAATCAAATTGGATTACCATTTAGCATTTGTGAACGCATAAATGTATATAAGAGCCATGCCCTTATCGGGTGGCGACTGTCATCTGTCGTCTGACATGGCCACGCCCCTTTTCGGCTAAAAGCCAATTCGGGACGCAACATATAGAACCTAATCAGTCAGCCAGTCCGCTTCAGTTCAGTCAGACGCAATGCAATCAAGCGTGAAATAGATCGGGGGAAATAGGGGAAGAAAGGAGACCTAAAGGTGGGGGTGCCTTGTGTTCGGTCAAAGGCAAAAAACACATCGCATATATAATTGAAACCGGAAAATATTTATTTTCATGTAAATTCCCTCGAAAAAGAGAACAGATAGGTGAGGAACGAAACCGGTAGGGGCAGGCAGCATAAAATTCTATACAACCCCCCTACCTTACCGAACTACGCTCTCTACAAAGAACTCAACCCTCTTCTGGTTCTGAATCTGCTCACTTTACAGTTTACAGTGCTGTGGGGTTAAGCTACGTGAAATGCATATAAAAACAATTGTCAGAGTGAAAAAAAACCCAATGAATGAATGAAATGAATGAAAAAGCGAAAAATCAACTGCAGTTAACAGAGGCGGGGGCAGAGGTGACCGCAAAAACGTTTTTATCTATAAAGCTCAGGCCCCTCACTCAGAAAATAAGCGACAGAAACGAAACCGAAGCTACATGGGGGTTTAGATCGGGAGGCTACACAAAAAAAACTTTATAAAAGTCCAAGCCTTTTTATAACAAATACTTATGTAATTCCATAGATTTTACAGGTTTAAACTAAAACCATTGATCAAATGATTAAAAAGATCTGAAACCATCTTGAGTATTTTATTTATAATTTTCTTCATGATTAAAAATTAACTAAATTATAATATTTATCATAAACTTAAAAAAGCAGTATTAAAATGAATCATCAATGGTATTGACCAACTGCTTATAAAAATGTTAAGAAAAATTTAAAATAATATCTTTATTAAATTTTCTAATCCTAGTGTATTTCTTTTAGTGTAGATTTTTTTGTTGCGGTAGTATCTAATGGCAGAAGAAACAAAAAAAACGTGTTCTCTCTTAGCTCATATGTGCGCAAAAAAAACTAAGAGGGGCTATTTAAATTATTTAAAAAAATAAATTTATTTTATCTTTTATGGCCCTCCATTATTAGTGCGATATCTTCATTTTATTTATTATACAAGTTTCAATTAATGCGAAACTTAATTAACTATTAAGTTGTTAACAAAGCTGTTTAAATACCGGAGGGTATTGATAAAGTAATGAACTAAATAAATGGTGGTTTAAGTGAGATCAGCATATCGATTGCATAGCAATGACCAATTACGATTTCTTTCATACTTCCATTATATATAATGTATTCAACTTACCAATGACTGCCACCTGTATTTAATATTCTGTCAGAGATTTTTATCGGTATTACTAAAGCAGCTTAAAGTTGATTGATTTGCGCTGCTGTACCTTTATCGCAAAAACCTCGTTTATCAAATCAGTTATGTTTCTATGTTGATATTTAATACATTTAGCAAAATGCTACTGGCAAACACATGTTCGAATTTGCTATACTCCTCAAACAGGTAAAATTGTATCGATTAAAGCAACTAACAAATATCAAGAGCAAGTGCAATTAGAAGTAAACTCAATCATTAACCGGTTGTATCTAAAGACAGTCTAAACGGATTGAACTTCAAGCTGTCGCCATCGTCTTTCCATTACCACGAAGCAATCAATCATAACTTCTCTCACATGAATGGCAGATATAAGTTGTGTATCTAAGTTTAACCATCCCTCCTTCTAAACTATTAAAATCATAAATGCTTCAACTTGTAATAAAATAAAATAGCAAAATATAGTATAAATCGTCAAACCATAATATGAAATGTGATGCATTTGGTAATATGAATGTACGTCCCTGCTATTTTGGTTTTTAATAATTTAAGAAATCACTTCGTTTTTCTAACTAACAATTTATGCAGCTTACAGTTCTATAATAATTTTTAGACTACACATTAGATGGGTATGGATCTTCGATCTTTAGAGGGTTAACCTGCCATTTCCAACACACTGATGGCACCCATACTCAAGGGACAATGGACCAGAGGGGTTAAAGGGAGCCAAGCTTTTTGTGTCATTTACCATTTCCTGTGTGAGTGCAACATCCTCGGCGGTACGAGCGTCCAACATAAAGTCGTGCAGTAATTTCATCATTGGACAGGCTTTGGGAGCAAGAGGGCGAAACGGCAAAGAACACACGGTGATCCAGTGCGCGACAGAGAGGGTAAGAGCAGTGGGATAGGGACAGGGCGAGAGTGAAACACGTTACACTGGCTTTATTTCTTCTTTTTTTCCGCCTGACGATTCCTTTTCTTGCTTTTCGGTGGGGACAGACCGTGTGTCTATATATGATATATTTTCGTGTATATGGATTTATGATTTATTCAGAAATTCAATACTGATTTGAAATTCTCGATTTTAGACTTTCCACACTCAGCTGCGATTTTCACACGCAAAAACCAATTTACATATATATTTATATACAACTATATACACACACACACACGCACAATCGGTCGCGTTGCCTTAAATCATTTTGTTGTAAATTTTCACTCGTCGGTTTCTTTTTTTTTTTTGTATTTCTTTTGTTATTTTAGGCAAGAAACAAAAAACGTGCTCAATGATCGGCCACAAAGAAACACATTTATTTAATTCCATGCAGACGAGTCAACTGTTGCGGCCAAACTGAAAATTCTACGCTCCCCAGTTCGCAAAAAAAATACCTTACTGTGTGGGGAAGAGAGAGAGAGAGGTGGAGAGCAAGTGAACAAGTATCGCTTAAAGAGAGATAGAGAGGGCGACCAGCTGTTGTCTGACAATAACATAATCATCAACAATTTATGCTGTTCATAGAGCGGGAAAAACGCTAATGAGAGAGGGAGAGGCATGGGGAGCTACTTTCTCGTCCGCCCCCGCTTTATCCCCCTCTCTGTCACTCTCCTCTTAATCGCACACGTGCGGGCTTAGTATTCTACATCTGTCTGTCTCTCTCTGTTTGTGTTTGCTAAGCCGCATTTGGCATAGTTTTTTTTTACGTAATGCGAGAGCAAAGAGAGCCGAGCTTACAAGTGGGCAGCCAAACTCACTCTCCAAGTCTCTCAGCATTGTACGTGTGTGTGTGTGGGCTGGCGGCGAGCGAGCGAAGTAAGTGATCATGATTTGCAAACACAAGCTCAAGCAGCTGTTTGATTGCAACGAGAAATGAAGAAGCAGAAAAGAGCAGCCTAATGCGAAACCAAAACGCCCTACCTCTAAAAAAGTTAAAAAAAAAATATACACACAGTATCAGAAGACGTTGCACTCCTCAAAACATAAAGCTTACATTGAATGTCTCTGCTTGGGGGACAAAAAATCGTTCACTCCGTTGGGCGCTAAAATATTAACTGATCCTGTTTTATGACTGTTCTGTTTATTTGCAATGGAACAACAGGCACTTAAAATATGGTTATACATATTAGAAAACTCACATATAGAGAATTAAAATTTTTTTATTAGTTTCCATTTAGACTTTCTGTCTATAAGCTCTTTATTTCTATTCTTTATTTCCTTAACCTCCGAAATTATTCTCGAAGTGTGGCTATTAAAATTTGGAGAGCCAAGTCAAACAGTAAAACGAAATTAAATTGTCAAACAACGCTCTTTAATGCTTTATTTAATATAATGTAAATGAGTGTGAGAATAGAAAGTTTGGTGAGGGAGAGAAAAAAAAACCATTTTTATTTTAACAAAACGGAAAAACGTGCAAGGAGACAGATAATGTGGATAAAAGAAAGAAGCTAAGCTTCGGGGGCGAGTTGATACTGCAGAATAGTCTGTAAATTATATTCTCCAAAATTATTCATATGTCTCCTTAATTCTCCAACGTCCTACTTTAAAAACACCAGTTATGGCTTTCCATCGTTCAGTTATATGGCAGCAATAGGTACAGTCGGCCGATCCTTATGATTTGGTAGGTCAATTATTGGTCAAATATAAAACCCATAGAAAATCCCAACTTCCAAGTTTGGAAAGCCAAATTAGGATTTCCGATCAAACAGATATATGGAAACTATAGGAAATATAAATTGTCAAATCCCAACTTGCCGCTAACTTTACAAACACCAAAGTTTTGGCATTTGATCAATCAGTTATATGGAGCTATAGGATATAGTCAGCCGATCCTAATGAAATTTGGTAGGTCGAATTGATTGGCCAAATATAAAACCCATAGGAAATACAACTTTCACTAAACACAGTTATGGCATTTCGATCAATCAGTTATATGGCAGCTATAGGATATAGTCGCGATCCGGCCGTTGACTTGTATACTGCGTGCAAAGGACGAAGGCTGCAAGTTTCAATTTGATATCTTTAAAACTGAGAGACTAGTTCGGTAGAACAGCAGACCAGCGTTTAGATAATCGCAGACGGACAAACGTGCAAGGAGACAGATAAATGTGGCAACAATAAAAAGCAATAACCTCACTAGTGAGAAGTGCAGAGCAGAGAGCGAGAAAGAGAGATAAAAACTAAACCAGGTCTAGCCGGCAATGCAAATCAATCAAATCCGATGAAGTTACCGTCGACGTCGCAGTTGGCGTCGATGGATTCGGCACAACAAACTAACTTACAGTGGAACTTTCCTCCCAACAATTTGTAGTCTCATAAAACCAGGAACCGAAAATGGTTTATTCTCCCATTATTTGAAAGCAAATCTTTCACTTAACTGTACAAAAAAAAAATTTTTTTAGAAATAAAACTAGGTATATCTTTAACTATTTTGTCTAAAGAATTGGCGTTTTAAACTTCATAATCTACAGCCTCAACTCTCATAATTTTTGTTTGTTAATGCTTGGCATACCCATCGCATACAATGTCGTGTGAAAAACATGATTTAAGAGATAAGGTTGCAATAACAGTTCCACTGTGCTTCAGGAAAACAACAATCACACACATTTTCCTTCATTATCATCAAAGCATAGCGCGTCTTGGATGTTGGAAAATTGCAAACGTTTCAGCTAATTGGCGAGAGAGGGAGAGCCGGAGAAAAGAGAAAGACAGAAAAAGACGTTGGCGACTCCGACTGAGCGGCATTTGTTCAATTAGAACGTAAACGTTTATGAGAATGGGTGGCGGGGTGGGCGGTAAGTGGAAGGAGTGGCTTGTAGTCTAGAGCAGGGCTAAATGAGAATGAAAAGAAAGAAGTTGGCGTGAAAAAAGTCGGAGCACCGGCAAACTAGGAAAATGCACAGAGACAAATGTGAAAAAATCAAGAAAATGAAAACTAACGAATTTAAAACAGCAAAAATTATTTGCCAATTTATATTTTGGGAACGGTATAGAAAATTTACCAACACACCCAACGAAAAGTTTAAGAAATTGAAATTAAATTATAAGTAAATTTTAGATTCTAGTTACAAATTCGACAAATAAGGTTTCGGCTATTTGCTCCAATTATTTTTAAGTTAAATTATTAAAAAATAATTGCTCACCACCTAAAAATTAAAATATAGTTCCATAACACATTTGTATTTGTTGAAGAAACATGATTTAGAAAGAGCGGAAATTGTAGTTATTAATTTACAAAGGAAGTTGCAAATTTGTTGACTTTTTTGGTTTTGCAGAACCAATTGGAGAACAAAAAAACCAACAACTATGAAAGGAGGACAACAAAAACAATCAACAATGCTCGAAAAGCTTCTTAACAGAGATGTTCCAATTAGGAAACCCATTATCCAACCAGAAAACGCAAACGGAACGGGGGAAAAAGCTGCGCTCAAAATCAGATACCTCACACTGAGACAAATTCACAAGCGCACACACATATATCATTACACGCAAAAAAAGCAACAACAAAATGTAAGAGGGGTGAAGAGACAGAGGAAAAACTGGGTGGGGAAGAGGGGGACTGGATGAGGATGAGAACTCGCGGAGGATGAGTAAGCCCCAGAGACAACATAAAAGAATCGCAGTAACAAGAACACCGCATACACTGGAAAAAGAGCCTCGATATATGAAAAATCAAAAAAGATTGTATTTTACTCTGATTTGAAAATAATATTAAATCGAAAATAGCTCTATATTGAATCTAATGTAAAATGGCAATATAGACCTTCTGCCTCTGCACAAGTTCAAGTCCAACCGCCCAGTGAATAAATAAGTAATTATAATGTTGATATATACTATGAAAAATCATTAAAACTATATTTTTTGCTGTGCAGAGAACAAATTTAAAGAAGGGGCCAAAGAAAAAGAAAAGAAGCAGAATGCGCCACATGCAGCGCAACAACAAAAAGTAATGCAAGTGAAACAATGAGCAAACTCATCAACAACAACAGCATAGAAGAATCGTTGTCGCACCTCTTCTCCCCTTTCTTCTTTCACTCTCTCATTCTTTTTCTCACTATCCTCCTGCTCCCCTTTTTTCTATTCCATTCCGTTTCGTTCCGCCCGGCTGTTAAGCGCAAATCAATGACCTACGACATCAACAAGAGCGCATCAAACACACACGCAAAGCCATAAGTGGGAATGAGAGAGTGGAGAGATAGTTTTTGAAGAGATGAGTAAGAGGAAAAGAGATAGCACATGGTAGGTGCGGGACGTATTGGGAAAGGGGAGCAGGTAGATGGGGAGAAAGATGCAAGGAGCTTTGCGAACTGCGGCAGTTGCCTTTGTCTGCGATTCTTAACCCCCCACAAACAAGTGTAGCCCAACTACAGGAAAGACTCGACAGAAATAAGATTAACCTTCTTTCTACCTTACAATTACAACATTTCTGAAGATGATAAAATAAAAAGATACATCAGATTAAAAATTCTTCAACATTGTTTTTAAAATTTTTGTTTAATTTTGAATAAAATAAGAAACATTTATAACTTTGCTCAAATGTTTTTTGTAAGATATTAAATTTGAAAAAATTTTCTGTTTATTTCTTCAGAGTTCCATATTTATAGACATCTAAATTGAGCCCCCACTGTACCCCACACAAAATTATTATTCCATTTGCGACGCAATCCACTGCATTCTGTAAGGAGAGCAAAAGCAGTAAGCTTAAAAAAAACTGGAGTAACAGCGCCAGACGCCAAAAGGAAACGACGAATAAGGGGAAGAGGAAGAATATCAACAAAGGAACAGAAAACGCAAGGACAACAGGAACTTAGCTGAAGCTCTCTTTTGGCACGACTTCAGTTTTTTGGGTTTATTTTTAAGGGACCTCCTGCTAAGAGGTCCTTATTTTGTTCTTTCCATTCCTTCTGCCTCTCGCATAAATGCAATAAATATTTTCTTCCTCTTGTTCAAAACCTGCCTTTCATGGTTTTTGCTCAAAGAGAGAGAGTTAGAGAGATTGCACAATGTTTGCACAAAAGGAGGATGTTGTAAAGATAAACAACAAATGGTGACACTAGAAGTAAAAAGTCAAGACACAAAAAAGTTTGTGATAGATTATGTGTTGAATTCTGTTGAACTTATCAAATAAACAAAAGTAAAAATATTTTATAATTTAATTATATTTAAACAACTCAATTCTTAACAAACATTATTATTATATTCCATATTTTAATGATGAACTCTATCAAATAGTCATATAAAATATAACCTAATTAAAAAAAAACAAAAAGGTAGTTAACGTTATTATCTGCCTTTAAATTCAAAAATTTATAATTTCGTATTTGATAGTAAAGGGTATCCAAATTTCAGCCTAGCCCAGAAATATTTCGAATCGACAATTTGCTTGATAAAAACATAATCGATTGCGGAGCAACCAACACACTTGCACATGCAAGCTTGCATTGTGTGCGAAGGAAGTGAAAAGGAAATTGCAGTGCCAGGTGACAAGGGGAATCACCGGGAACAAAGGTGGGAAAGGGATGGCACGAACAAGTGAGCGAAGGACCAGACGGGTGAAATTCTTTAATTAAAATAGCATTTCCTATAAACAATTGTGACATAACAAGAACTTCTCCATTCCACAGCATCACACAACTCATTAGTTCCCAGTATTAAATTCTTTCGTTTATAAATTGCAGGTAGTTGCTTCTGGCTCAAATACCAGTAGTCGAGTTCTCAAGTCATCAGATTTACCGACGGACAGGTGAGTGGACAGGTGTGTGAGTATGCGAGTGAGTGTGTTTGTGCGGCATGTGCAATGTTCTGGCTTTATAAGGTTGAAAAATTGCAACCGGAATGGGATCTATGTATCGCAGCCCCGCCTCTTTATGCTCTTCCCCTATATTTCCACATTTATCTCCATTAGCAGTGCAGCAAAGACACGAATAAAGCAGCTCACACAGCGCGAAGAAAAAGAATGAAGAGCCAAACAAGAACCCAAAGAGTGGTAAAATGAGCAAAAAGATACTTATCAAAAACTGACATTGTAGAAAAAACTTAACCAATATCTTAAAGCATGAGACAGATACTTTCAAAACTCAGTAAAATAAAAAAAAACAATCCATTAAGTAGTAAACCCTTAACGTAGGTTTCATAGTTTCACAAATATTAAACCACAATTGAAACCAAACCAAGTTTGTAATGTACAAATTTAAAATAATTTGTTGAGTCCTAAACCAACAAAAATAATACGAAAAGCATCCTTACATAAGAAATGATGGGGATTCAAACTAAACGAGGGAAAAATCCAAAATACACAAAACAAAGGCAAGCTAAATTATTGATTAACCTAAAATGAAAATATCATCAAGTGTATTGAAATGGTTAAAGTTTTGCCTACTTTATTTTTATTTGGGGATAAACTTTCGATTTAAATATGTATATGTATAGGGCTCTATTAAGGCCACTTAGCAATAACTTTTTGTGACGACTGTTTGTTGTGTTTGCAGAGTTGGGTTTTCCTATTTAATGGGCATATATCAATAATCGGTAATAATGACAAACACCATTACGAATTTATCCAAGGATATTCAGTCATCCTTTTGACTTAAGAAAATTAAATTGAAATAGGTGAGTCATTTCAAAATTCGTGATTGATAGTGAAAGTGATTCGTGAAAGATATAAAACTTAACTACTAATAGCCAATTTCAAAATTTCATGGTCAACCCCAAACTGACTATACCAATATGTATAACTCTTGCACATGAAAACAATTCTATGTATGAACAACCCATATAAAGTGTTTGGCTTACCAGATAAACTTATTAACAGGGAAAAGGGCTGATTAATATTTCGCTTATCGGTTCAACTAGAGGTTAACCAAAGGCAAATGTATTGTACCAACACGATATTGACTAGTATAATTTTACCCCGCTTTTTGAGAATAAATTAACCTATAACTCACCGCTGCATTCCGATTGGCGGCCGCAACAACTGAGCTGTTCATGTATTGATTCTGTGGCGGCATCATTGCAGTACCCATGGGCACCGTAGTCTGGCCACCCATGTAGACATAGTCTTGCGGTCCTCCAGCTCCTGGAGGACCCAGTGGCGGTGGCTTGGCCATTCCACCATTCATGCCTGGATGCATGGCTCCACCATGATGATCGTACATATTGCCTCCGGATTGGGCATAAGATGACATGTGACCCAGGGCAGCGGCATGATTCAGCAAATTTGAATTGTACTGGCCGGGATGTTGCTGCTGCTGCTGTTGTTGCTGCTGCTGGCCGGGATGTTGGATGCCCAGTCCGTTGCCATTGCCCAGTCCATTGCCACCGCCCATTAGATGATGTGGATGTCCCTGATTCTGTGCCTGCCTGCTGCTGCTGGGGATGTTGTTGATGCTGATGTTGCTGCTGCTGTTGGGCTGCAACGGCGGCTGCTGCCTGCGACATCATATGGTTGTGCTTTGCCACCGCCGCCGCCTGTTGCATGGCGGCCATATTGGCTGCTGCTGCGGCCATCGATGGATGATGCATGCCACCATTTGTGCCGGAGCCACCATTATTCCCACCTCCAGCTCCACCGCCTCCTCCACCTCCGCCCATGCTGCCCAATCCACTGCCCATGCCGATGGTTCCAATGGCGCCGGGGCCACCATTACTTCCATTGCCTGGCGGTCCGCCGGGAGCTGCATTAGCCGGATTCATCGGCGGATTGTACTTCCATTTGTCCGGGTTCTGCAAGTGGAAATGAGACATAAGCATAACTTTAGCTTAGCAAATCATAATTTCAATTATTTTTTTCATATGAAACTTTACTGATAACTGTTAAGGAATTTGTAATTTTTATATTATTGCTTTTTTTCACACATACTATTTTACAATCTAAGGTCATTATCTCTCTTTAATAGTTCCAAATCTAAAACCAAAGCCATTTATTATTTACATATTTGATGTATTTGGATTTACATATGTATGTATATATATCACAATCAGAATAAAGATTTTTTATTAAAAACCATCTAAAGGCAAGGAGTTCAAACGAAAATTAAACAATTTTTCTACTCAATATATGTATGACTTTTCTTCAGCATCTCCTTTAGCCCTTGCTATCCTTTTCTTATGTTTTCATTGGCTGCGGTCTCAATGCCAAATTGTGATAATCTGTTTATGCAACCATTTTTGGCAGACACCGACCTTTGCAACTTATACAATCTGCGGAGGTCAACTGAGGCAGAAGTAAAGCCCACTTTCACCCCCTCAAATAAAGAAATCGAGACGCCGCCAAAATTAATCAAGAACCAGCTCAGCAAAAATGACCAAATTCCGAGACGTAAAATTAATTGTCAAAAACAATAGAAAATTGTCTTCTGAATCAAATTGCGTAATTTGCAATGCTAAAAGTTTTCCTTAAACAAAACATTAATCACTGTGGAGGACGATGCGCACCGTAGGAGTGTGTAAGGCAACAAAATTGAAAACTCCGATACGATCGGAACGAGTAATATTCGTTCATAAGTTATTTAAAAAACAATCCAATTTTAAGGCTCTTTTGAAAATAAGAATTTTGGTATTCTTCAACTTCTATCTCCCGTTTTATTCTCGTCTATCTCAAGGAAATGATATTGAAGGTAATTAAGATTGATGGATGGAAGAGTTAAACAGGGAACTCTGCTACTGAAATCAATAGGTAAAAGGGGATCTGGGATACTTACATCAATCCCGTGGCCGTCGTCGCCGCACGCCCATCGCGTCTGCTGTTGCTTTTGGGCAAAGTGGGCGGCGTACTCGGCGGCAGCGGCCTCGTGCAAGGTCGAGCCCACGGCTCCGACCCCGGGCACACCGCCGCCCACTCCGCCCACGCCTACACCGCCCGGCGAGGGGCGTTGCTGGAAGACATAGCCATCGGCGGCATCCTGAGAAACGCCACCGCGAGTTCCTACCACAATGGCATCCGTGCCAACGCCGACTCCTCCGCGGCCATTGCGATCATCGTTTCCACCCAAAAACTTCATGTGTTGCTGGTGTTGCTGCTGTTGGTGTTGCTGCTGTTGGTGTTGCTGCTGATGTTGCTGTTGCTGCTGGTGTTGCTGATGAAGTTGTTGAAAATAGGGCGGTGGTGGACCGTAATGTTGCTGCTGCTGTTGATGTTGCTGGTAGAGTTGCTGCTGCTGGTGTTGCTGTTGCTGCTGCTGCTGCTGTTGATGTTGCTGCTGCTGCGGCGAAGGCGTCGATATGGCAATTGTGGGCGCGGTTAGGAGCTCAATTTTGGAGGCTTTTCCTAGCTGTCGCAGCTGACAATTTTGCGCGTATTGCCAACTTTGATTGGTTTTACTTCAATTATTTAACCACACGCGTTTGTTAACTCGATTCGTTTCGAATATTCACAAATTGTTCTTTTCTGCTTTTTTTAAACTTTCTCTCCAGATTTACACTGGTTTTTGTTGTAAAAGAAACCACACTTTTTGCTTATTATATTTAACATTTAATTTACAGGCTTTGCTGAGATTTTTTCATACACTCTTTGCTCAAAAAAAATAATTTTTCTTCGTTTGGTTTGGTTGTCGTGGTTGTTTTTTTTTACATAAATTTACACAAAAATTATTAATAATATTTTACACAGTTGCACAGCTGTTGTTGTTGGGACTTAACGAAACTGAACTTTATTTATTTAATTACGTATGAGAATTGGTTAAAACTTGAATTTTTACAAATTGATTTTTGAGAATTCTGGAATTGCCGTTTATTAATGTAGTTTTTTAATTATAATTAGGATGAATTTTAATTTACACGACGTTTTAATGATGAAAATATACACAAACTGAAATGAAAAAATAATGGAAAACGTGATTAGTTTACCATGCATTTTTTTTAGAAGAAAAACCTTTGGTGTAACAGAATAATGGGAATTATTTTTTTCAAAGTTTTTGGTGAAATACAAGATACATTTTGTGTTCCCACTTGAAAAACACTCGAACCACTGTACTTTTGTGCGTTTAAAAACTTTGAGCTGGTCATGGTAAAGAAAAGAATCCGATAACACATACAGCAGACAGGGCGCATAATAATAATCAACAAAATACAGCGCACAAGGGGCGAATAAAAGCAAAACAAATTCTTCTAAAACTGAAAGACGAGTAAGGCAAATACTAGCCATGATTTCCTCATTACGAAAACAATAACAAAGTCGATGCGATGGGGCGGATAGGGGGGCGGGTTCGTTTGAGGAACAGGAGTCCCAAGAACAAGTTAAAGAAGAAGACTGTCCATAGAAGAACAACGCAAAGCTGAATCATGCGCGAAAAATACGGAAAATAAAATTAGCTTTTCTCAAAAACCGATTCGACAAATACCCTAAAAAGCGTATAATTTTTTTGTTTAATTTTTAATTTAAATAAAGTAAATTATTAAAGAGGGCCCTGGGAGTTTGTACTATGACCTCCATTGATAGATTTTATTTTGTAAGCCTTAAATACGCAAAGAAATATAAATGAAAAAATAAAAAGTAGTAACTGTAATAAAATGTTCATACAATTAAAATAACCCTTAAACTACAAACTATTTTTAAGTTTTGGCCCATATCTATCATATCTACGATATTAACGCTTAAAATCCTAACAACAGTATGAAAAAGATAAGAATTGGATTTATAATAATAATGGTAATGAGTATTCAGAGATAAAGAAAAATGATAAAAGCCCATATTATAAGCACTGACCAAACTTAATAAATCCCGTATGAACTTTGGAAATTATAAAATCATAAATAGTTCGGCCCAAAAAGTTGTTTAATTTGTGTAAATTAAAACAACAAAAAGGATTATTTCAAAAAATTCTTTTATATTTCTGATTAAGTTAGATTTATAACCATTAGTGTTATAATATAATTAAGGGAAATAATAAACGTATATAAACAGTAAATTAAAATTGAAACGCGGTACCAACATTATTAGATAAAGGTTTATCAGGTGAGTTTCTTTTAAATCAAAAACGTTTAGAAACTGGGATACAAAAAAACTCTTTATACGAAAACACTAGTTAGTTCATTATTTGGTTTAATGATCTTAAATATATATATCTGGTGCTTGGCAAAGTTCTGGACAGAATTATAGCGCCCCCCGCGAAGGGAAGCAAAAAGCGCAAAGACAGCAGGCGTAAATGGGGCGGTTGAAGGGGTGGTGGAGCGTTAGGAGAGGGCGGTTGAAAATGGAAAACACATAAAATTAACATACACACGGAGGAGCAAGAACAACAACAACAACGATGCCGGCAGACGATGAGCGAATGGCGAAGAAACCGAAACGAAGACGAAGGAAGGCGAAAGGCGGCCGCAGCATTTGAGGTTACGTTTTCAGCGAGAAGAATGCGAGTGGGTCGGATTTTTTTGGGTTGTTTACGAGAATCTCCATCTCTTATTTTCCGACGACCCCCCCCCCAAAACGACGCCTTAGCAGAGAGACAAGTGCAGCATGCGAAAAGGGATAGAGAGCGAGAGAGAGCGATTGCTGGGCCCCTGGAAACACGCACACACCCACACGCACACTCGGGAATATAAAAACAAACAAAGATAAACCATAAAAGAGATGCCTGAAAAACAAAGAAGGCACGGCTAACAAATCATTAATTATAAAAGCCCATCGAATAATTTAATATTTTAGTAGTCAAGTGTTCTTATTGGGAAAATTACGTATATACAAATGCAAGGCGTCCCGAGAGAGAGGGAGAGAGAGCACGCACACACACATTAGGATGGTGGAGGAGGGAGAGGAGGAAGAGGCAGAGCAGCCAAATGGCCGCCGCTCAAAAAAAAAAAAGGAAGAACACTATGGAATAAGGAAATAATGAAACACACACATTTGCACACACGCACAATCGGAAAAATATTTCACCAACAAAAAAGGAATCATATCAATATTCAGGCACACTCACTTAATTGATTTTTACGTTTTTCGGGCAAAATATCAAGTAAATTTGCAAACTATTTATACATGTTTGCATATATAGAAAAAGCGGTCTGGAAATACACACACATGCCGCCGTAGTGAAAAAGGAAACCCGATGATGACAATGTAAAACGAAACAGGAGTATTTTACGGTTTTTCTTTTTCGAAGCACTTACACATAAACTTAAAAAAGCCTTCGCATTTGCATTTCCTTTGATGGTGTGTGTGCTTTCGTTTAATACGAAATTTAGATTATTTAAATTACAATTATTTACACAGGATGATGAAGAAGAAATCGGCCAGGAATTTCTTCAACGTCGCCGCCGTCCGTCGCAGAACGATAATAAAAGCGAAATGCAAAGACACACTGGCCAAATACAACTACAACAAAGAGCGAAGGAGAGAGAGGAGAGAACAAGAACCCCAAAATAAGAGCAGTGTTGGCAAACGTGCAAAATCAACAGAGAGAGCGAGTGGGCATGCTCACAGAGAGAGAGGGAGCCCAAAAGACCGACAATTTATTTTACTTTTATTAACATGCGCGCAAAATATTTATATAAATTGATTACACATTTTCTAGTCCTTCTATCACCCTCTTTTTTATTCACCCTGGCAAATAAATTACGTTTCGCCAGCCAAATTGTTTATATATTATTTATCAATCGATTTTAGGGCATGCCAAATTTGATTAGACGCCAGACGCACACAAACACATGCTCACACACACGCACCCGAACACTAGCGCATATGTGCATACACACACCAGGGTGTTTGTTTTGTTTTTGTTTGCGGCTTTTTTTTTATCAATTTCTAATTTTTTTGCAGCCGCAAATTTAATTCTTTTTCTTCCGATTGGATATGCGAAACCATGGTTATATTTATCACTTAATTGTACCAGTTATAGTACTCTTTTCATTTTTCGTTGTTGTTGGGCACACACACCTTAGCTTATTTGAAAAATTTACATATTACAAGCACGCCGTTCTAGGTCTGCTTCTTCTTACGCGCGAACATTTAGTGTGACAGCATCGCTACCGTTCAAATATCCTTTTTCGAAACGTACTAAAAAATACTGAAGAATTATAAGATTAACCTAAATATACCGATTTCCGTTAAAAGCTACCCCATTTAAAAATGCCAATATACTTTTATATCTTCTGGAAGTTGTTTAGTTTAATTTAATAATATGAATTTAGGTTTATTATGAGCGAGCTTTGGTATTTCACAAAGTAATTTACAGTGAATTTTAGGTACAATTACCAATTTATTTGCATAAATTGTGTGAAAATACTCGAAATCAAAGCAGCTATTTTTTGTATTATGTTTAAGAATCTAATATAAAGATAATACTTTTATATATATAAGAAAGGCAACTATTTAAAAGCCATGCCTTGTAAAACCCCCCAAAAAAACACCCATGTTTATATTTATTTAAATTTGCAAAGAATTTAATTAGCTGCAACCGAATAGAATTACATTATTACAATGAAATACTTTCTTATTCAGCAAAAATGATATGGTCTTCCTTGGATCCTTCCCCCAAAGAGAAACATATCGGCTACTCTAATACATATATGTTATTTATTTGAAAATTTAAATCAAATTAAACAATATTTTCCGATTTACACGTCATTACAGTGGAGTGCGTTCTCCGATTTCTTAGCAATAAATCGGAATATGTATGTAGTTATAGTTTGTTGTTCGAGGAGGGGAAGGTTCTCAGGAGTCCTGTTCGACCTCTTCCGGGTTTTTTGTATTTTGTGGTCTTGTGTGCTTAAGGTTTCATTTCATCTTACTTGTAGATAATGGTTTTCCTTTCCTTTTTCAATATTCATTTTTTTGTTTGTTGGTTTGGGGGGTGTGTGGAAATGTATTTTTAAATTTTTAGGCGGCTACCGATTCGGCATCGTTGTAGACGTCCGAAACATAATCCTCGTTGGCATCATTGTCGCCATCGGAGTTCCATTTAAGGCCATCTCCTTTGGTTGTGGGGGATCCGTCCGGGCGACGTCCCTCATCGTTCGACTTCTCCTTCGAGTCGTGCTCGGCCTGGTCGGTGGAATCGGCGTCGTCTGCGTCATCGCTGGTTATTTTCGGGGGACGACCCCGGGGCTTGGTAGTGCCCTCCTTGGGTGACTTGGCGGCGGCCAGGGAGGGGCGTCCTCGCTTCTTCGGCGCCACAGGCGTCTTCTCGGGCGAACTCTGCACCTCCTCCACCGAGGCCTCGTCCTCATCCTCGTCATCCTCGCCATTGTCCTCGGCCACCGCCTTCTCGACTGGAGCGGCATTTGCCTTTGGACGACCGCGTGGGCGACCGGTGGGCACGTAGGCGCTGCTGCCCGACTTGTTCTGTGGCGGACGGCCGCGCTTCCTGGGCCCCTGCGGCTCCCCATCGGCTTCGCCATCGCCATCGCCATTATACACCACTGCCCGCTTCTTCTTCGGTCTTCCCTGGCCGCGTCCCGTGCGCTGTATGTTCAGGTGGACGGCTCCAGTCGGTGGCCGACCCAACGGACGTCTCTCTTCAACGCTGCTACCATCATCGGCGTCATCCTGGTCTTCTGTGGAACAATGCAGGATATGGAAATAGTTAGAAAACAATGCAAATAGGCGGGAAAAGGATAAATTTAAGTTTGGGCGAAAACTAAATGTTTTTTATTGCTTTAAAGAGGTTCAGAATTTTTGCCTTAAATGCAATAGTTTTATTGTAAGAACAAACAAACAATAAGAACAAACAAACTACTCTTCCAATATAAACTTGGGAATCCACTATTTTGGATCGTGACAAAAATTTGCATTATATCCTAATCAAGCATATTTATTCTTTACATTTCATATTACATAAGTTTTAATTCTTTTGTTGGACATGTGAACCAAGCTTCTTCCCATTTCTTAACGACTGTTTCTATCGCAACGAAAAGGTTCGACGTTGAGACCTGGACTCTACCTGAGTTCTGTGTAAATCTTCAGGTAGCGTTAAGATTTCGTGTAAAACAAACCAGAAAACGATAACCAAACGAAAATGCCGCCTTTTTCAAATCAATTACAGCACGTGAATATTCTTTTGCCAAGGTGTGCAGTTATGCTTCTAAAGGGATACATACAGAAGTACGAAAATGCTAATATTTTGAAAGAAACAAAATAATTTAAAATGGGAAATGAAATTCACCTCAGAATGAATGTCGTGATGGGAGTCTCTTTGAATGAAACCAAAAAATATCAAAAACAACAAAGCTAAGAATGCAATTAATTCCTGAATATCAGGCAGTACTGTACCTTAGTGCGAAATAAAATGATGAACTCATAGTAGATTTCAAGATTACAAAGATTTGGAATTATAACGATCTTGAAACGAACTTCTATTAAGTACACACTGTGCACAAAAGCCAAACAAAAGAAAGGATTATGGGAATTCACAAGATTGAATGCATCCTTTTTTTGCATTAATTAATGCAAATTGAATAATCAGATTTTTCGTTTGCATCTTGATTTCATCTTCGGCGGTATAAATGTATGTACTTAGGTGATTTAAGGAAAACGACAGAGCCAAGATCGAAAACATGTAAACATAAAAATAAACAAAAACTGCGAAGTGTAGCAGTTCCAGTTTTTGCATATTTGTGTGCATACTGTACCAAATTACTAAATAAAAGGAAATCTATACAATAAGTTTTTATTATATACAAAAAATAATTAGTTTAACGAAACGCGAATTTCTTTGTCAGATAAAACCCATTAAAGGCGAAATGGGAATATACTATTGTGAGCATAAAGTGCAAAATATTTTGCATTCGAGATACACATTGCATAGAAGGCAATCTTGCATTTTTTGTTGCGTTTTTGCATATTGTGTACATACTGTACAAGAATGAGACCTGAAAAGGCGTCTTATGATAGTAAATGTTTTGGACCTACCCTCTTCTTCGCTGTCGCTGGGCTGGTGCTTCTTGGGCCTGCCGGCTTTGCGTTTCTTGGCGGATGATCCGGGCGTCTTCACCCCGTCGCCTCCGCTCCCCTTGGGACGACCCCTGCCCTTCGCCGGCGGGGGGGAGGTGTTGTTCTGCTCCTCGTCCGAGGCCTCCTGCTCCTCCTCATGCTCTTGCTCCTCCTCTTCCTCCTCGTCGTCGTCGTCGTCTTTTTGGATTTTGGACGCCTTGGGCGGACGACCCCGCTGACCCCCGCCGCCACCACCACCCTTATTCTTGGCGGGTCGACCGCGTTTTTTGGCGCCTGGCGATGCAGCCGCCGATGCCACGGCTGACGATCCGCCTCCTCCAGCACCGGACTTTGGTGGCCGGCCGCGCTTCTTAACAGCAACTTCCTCCATGTTTGGACGCGATTTAATTAGCAAGCGGAATAAAGAAAATCCTTTTTTTTCTGCGCCTTTTTTAGCGGCGTCCCTTCACACACACAATCGCAAGCGGGTACACACACACAAACACAGACGGTTGCTGAAACGCGCTCTCTTTTGCACGCACACACTGGCACTCTTATTTTCGCTTGCCTCCTCTTCTTCTCCGCTTTTTGTTTGCCGAAAATCGAGCTGGAAAAATATATGCAGAAAAAACAATTTAGTCACCGATTCAAATGCGGAAAAATGTAGAAAAATACTGTGAAAAATTTGCAGAAAAACTATAATTTTCGGAGACCGGAAAAACGCTTACTTGCTTACTTACTTGCTTGGCCAATTTTTAATTGTAAAATACGCGCACGCTACTAGTACAGTTTAGGTGGTAACAATCGATGGAGCTATCGATGCATCGGGTCTGGCTTATCGATTTATTTAGAATTAGGGATTTGGCATTAGCTGGGACTTAAACCATCGCTCTTTTGAGCGAGTGCGGGATCCGATCTTTTAAATCTAACGGAAAACAATCGATCACTTGGAACTCTTACTACATTTTGAAATTTAAATTCAAATTTAAACCATTAAAGAAATTAAATTAAGGCCAAACTTCTTAAAAAAATTTTATTTTAAAAATGACTTAAAATACTTACAATTTTCAAATGGTTTAGATCTTCGGCCGCTTTATTTATTCCTTTTGTGCACGGTTCTGCTAACCAGGAATGAACCAAACTAACAAAATAACGAAATTATAAAATCATAAACCATCTAATATAGATGGAACTTTTTGAAGAAAATAATTAAGCGAAATAAAAACCAAAACTTTTAAGCAGAACAAAAAATAACTGAAGCTTAAATCCAGCTTCGGAAATGCGTACTTGTTCGAACGGAAAAGTTGAACTTCTCGCATAAGTAGGAGAGCTTATACGAGTTTGAAACAATGACATTGAAGGCTCAGCTTACTTTGAATTAAGAGAAAATATAAACAAATCTTATAATATATCAGGTTGTCAAATATCTCCCTTCCGCTTTTTTTGGTTTTTGAATTTGGCGGCTTTGTGCAAAGCGCTCCGTTCACTGTATCAATTTGTATAAAGCATTGAATAAAGAGCAACGAAGTGGAAGGGAGTTATTTGACAACCTAATATTCAAATTAATTTAAGTTTTTTACTTCTAGCTTAAGAGCCTTGACAACATTTTTCGACTTGAAAGAGATACCTCTCCAAAATCTATACAAAAATTATAAATGAACGTGACTTGTTATTTTAAAAACGAGAGGCCTCAGTTTACAAGCAGTTTATTTAATAGTTACACATATTGCAGTTAATTAGGCTAATCACAGTTGAATAATTAAATACTATATAGCGGGCGCTCACTTCCACAGCTTGATCACACCGTCTCGCGATGCCGAGGCTATGTAGATCTGGCCCTTGTCCTTGCACATCAGCAGATCCGTGATGGCGTCGTGGTGACTCGCCGTGGGCATATCCGGCCCTGACCGGGGATTCTCCTCCGTGGAGGAGCGCAGCTGCTGCGAGTCACCCGTGCTGGCCATGGAAATGATTTGCTCCTCGACCACCTGGCTGCCATCAATAAGGCGGGCACTGCAAAAGAAATCAGCCAATAATATTAATTGTGTTCTACTGAATTTAAAGCTAACCAAACTGATAAGTACCTGTAGCTGAAGGCCACGTCTGTCAGATTGTCATTGGCAGCCGGCACTTTGAGCGAGGAGTTCTTGGGGTTGATAATGTCCCAGTACCGGATGCGCTGATCCGAGCTGCCTGTGAGAATGAAGGGCGAGCCGTCGACCACGCCACTGAGGATGCCGCACGTGGTGGCCGGATCGCTGGGACTGGCGCTGGACAAGGCCGCCACCGGACTGGCCCACAATACCGTCTGGCGCTGACCCGTCTCGATGTTCCACACGGACACCTCGTTGTTCGACTGCGAGGCGGAGATAAGATACGAGGGCTCCGTGGGATGGCAGGCCACCTTCCTTATCCAGGAGTCGGCCGGATGTTTGATCTCGGCGATGGGCAGGCGGAAGCGCAGGTCCCAGCAAATGTGTTTGCCTCCGCTGGTTCCGGTGGCCAACCAAGAGCCCGTGGGATCCGCACAGATGGTGGTGATCACCCCATGCCGCAGTTCGTTCTGCAGTCGCCAGGCGCTGTGCTGCATCCGCGTGTCCCAGGCCACGATTCCGCCGTACAACGTGGCGTACACAATGACACTTTGCGTGGCTTGGTCGTAGGCATGCATGTCCACAACGGGCCCGTCTTTATGATCACTACGGTTGAGAAGGAAAATTAAATATTAAACTAATTAGTTGTGTTTATGAATTTCGAATTTGTTTCTATGGGATTGCACGACTTGTGAATAATAAGTTATGCTTGGAAACTGCATGATAAATCCCAAAGTTCTTGTTTCTTAATTTCGTAAATAAATCAAAGTTTTCTTCTACCTGCTATATACTTTGCAACGAATACAATATACCTTTTACTCTAAGAGTAACGTATATAAAACAAAAAAAGATACCTTTTCTAGGTTTTAAGAAACGTTATCAATATACGTTTTTAGGTCAATTCTTACTTCTGATCCAGCGCCTGCTGGAGCGTCATCTTGGTGGAGTTGCGATCGATGCGCATCATCAGCATGCTGCCATCCTTGCCGCCCACCGCCAGCGATTGGCCACTGTCGCAGGCGGCCAGGGCGTAAATGGGCGTGTTGGCCGAGTAAACCTGCCTCGATTTGTTCACCCCCTGATTGCCGTTCAGTTTGCTGCAGTCCCACAGTCGCACAGTGCCGTCGATGCTGCCGCTGGCAAAGAGTGATCCGTGGGGACGCAGCGATGCCAGCTTGATCACGGACTCCGAGTGCTCGTGGAGATGGGCCACCAGGGTTCCGTTCATCCGCCAGCCTGGGGAATAGGGCGTCACTAGCTTGTCGTAGCTGCAGCGCTGCGAGATGGCCAGCACGTTGTAGCGACTCTTAATCTTGGTCGTCAGCGACTCGAGATCCTTGCGGCACTCGGAGGAGCGCTCCAGCCAGCAGTTCCGCTCCGGCATCGTGTACTCGCCCAGTGAAGTGGCCGCACTCACGGTGGCAGTCGGCACGCCAAGGACCACGGCACCGGAGGCTGGACTGCCGGCCAATCCGCCAGTGCCCAGCGGTGTGATCGCTGCATCCGAGGCGGGGGACACCAATGTCGGTCCTTCGCTAGATCCTGCAAAAAGAGATGGCCATCAATTAGTATTACTCGTTGAATATAATTCCATTAAAATTTAAACATTAGTATTTGGTAAGTATAAGCTCGTTTTTTAAATCATACAATTCATATATGCATTGGTTTTTCTTGTATATTTAAACAGCAATTAAAGGCAGTGATGGAATAAAGATTTTATTTCAGTCACAAAATAAAACAATTTTGACTAAAAACAAAAAAAAATTAAGGGATTGGAATCCAAAAATAATCAGTTTATACGTTCGCAACCAAATAATTTGAACGTCTTCCCTGGATTTATCATTTTTCAGCGCATAAATTCCCACAATCCAGAACTAAAAATATCTGAGAAGTTCATAGAAGCAATTACTTAGTTGAAAAAAAGTATTAAATGAATTTGAAGTAATTAAGAAGACTATTAAATACCCAATTAAAATCAATGAGCATGAATCCCCGTATGGAAATTATAGACTTACGGATCTCTAAGGGCATTTTGGTGGCCTTGTCCGCCAGCGGATATTCATGGCAAGCGACTTGCTTGCGACTGACCACGATGCGTCCATTGCCAGAGGCAGTGTCGTCCAAATCCTGCAGGGATTTATGCTTCATGGAGATCAGGAACGGGTTCATGGCCAGCAGCTGCATCTCAATGAGGTCCGTCAGTCCCTCAGAGCTTAGGCGTCTAAAGAGCTGTCAATGGAAATTTGAAAAATGAAAAAATATATCCTAAACCTTAAACGAAGTAGTACTCACATTCCTCAGCGTCTGCCCCATCTCCTCGTACTGCGGCAGAGCTCCATGTCTGGTCTGGCTACGCACCCTCGATCGATCCTGGAGAGCTCTGAGGAAGTGATGAATGTCCTGGAAGCGCAGCACGCTGTCGAAGATCTGCCGCGGCACTGGGGGCTGCACGCAGTCCAACAGGATGTGTGGCTTCTCCACCTGGATAAGCGGCGCCTTGAGAAACGCGCCAATTGCTGGCATAATCTTGCACTGCACATCGATGGCGCTGAGGTTGCGGGCGGTGGTGGCTATCATGCCGCAGATCTCGTGACGAACCCACAGATTGGGATGGCATAAGTAACAGGCTGTCTCCTGGACGATTTCCGTCACCGCTGGCTTCTTAATGTGACCCAGTTCGATTAGAATGGTCACCGCACGAATGGCTTTTGCGATGACAAACTCTTCGCGATCCGTGAACCCTTGCTGCAACAGGGGCACCAGAATGTCCGACGCCTGCCATCCCACATAGCCAGCCACTCCGGCAATGTTGTCATAGAAAGCTCCCCTCAAATTCTTGTCCTCATCATTTAGAAAGGTCATGATGTGCGAGAGTATCACATCGTTGGCTTTTTCCTTGCCAAAAAAGGCGCACAGGTCGCAAATGCCCGACTCCATCAGAGTTTGCTTGACCACCGGCTGGGAATCCGTCAGCAGACTGAGTACCGCCTGTCTTACGATGTCATGGAGAGCATTCAGCTCAGCCTCGTACCGTGGAGTGGGCATCTCATTCGGAGCATTGCGCTGCGTCTCCTCTAGAAAGTAGACAGCGCTCTTGGCCAGTGCAGCAATATTCCGGGCGAAGGCCACGCGAACAATCACGGCGCTCGACTCGCTGGACAATTCCGTGATAAACGGCAGGATGTACTCGGGAAACACGTTGGCATCGCTGCGTGGAATGTCCTTTACCATGCCCAGACAGGCTGTAAGCGTTTCAATGGCCTGAACTTGCACCTTGGCTGGCGATTTCTGTGCCAAATGGAGCTAAAAATGAAAAAAAAACCTATGTCAGAAAGTAAAGTACGTTGAAAAACAAAGCACTCACAATGTAGGGTAATATGCGATCCAGGATGGTTTCCGAAGTCGTGTACTTGGACAGCTTCTGTAGGAGTTCCAAGGCTGCAATTTTGGTGTTCGACTGCTTGAGACCTCGAATACAGGAAGTGACCACCGTGATAATCAGAATGAGACCATCGTGTTCCGGCGGTAGCCGTGCACACAGCGTGGGATCTTTCTTCTCCTGCTGACCATTTTTATTCTCCTCTTCCGGTGACAAATCCTGCACCTGAGTCAGCACTTTTATGCAGTGCCCGATGTCCTTGTGCAGACACTGGATCTTGTCATCCGGCGACATGATTGGCGTTGAGCTGAACATTTGCAAGTAGGACTGAAGAAAGGAGTAGAAATATTCGGGAAACAGCTGGCCACGCTCCTGATCTAGGTAATCCTCGGCGCTCTTTCTGTTCATCGAGTGGATGTCGATCATGGAGGCCAGCAGGTTGCGCAGCCCTTCGTTTTCAATTCCAGCCAGATGCTTCTCCACCAGATCGCGCTCACCTCGTCTGTAAGCCAGCAACTGGGAGAGTTCAAAGGGCGCCGTGCCCTCCGTCCAGAGTTCCAGCAAGGCACAGCCCGCTGAAAAGATGTCCATGGCTGGTAACAATGTATTGCCGGCATAGCTGGGCGCCAGGCGAATAATGGAATCAGTGTGAATGACAGACATGTTGCCATTGCCACCATCATCATCCGAGGCCAGTGTTTTGACGAATCGCTCGGGGGCTATGTAGCAGGTTCTCCTTCTACTTGTATCGAAGAAGTACGTATAGTCCGCGGGGTTGTCCTCTGGCAAATATGTGGGCTTAAAGGATGCAAAGTCCGAGAGCAGGATCCAGTTCCAGGAGGTGATCAGGATGTTCTCCAACTTGATGTCCCCGTGGCAGATCTTCTGCTTGTGGCACTGATTCAAGGCGCACAGGATCTGGAATGTGATCCACTTTTTTTCCAGCACCGTGAGAAAGGGGCGTGTGGACACGCGATCGTACAGACTGTGCTTTACATACTCCCGCATTATGTAGGCGGCTTTGTCAATGAGCTGAAAGAGGAGGAGTTTTAGTAGATGTTTTACGAATGTATAGACTATTTAATTTTTCCATTATTCATTTTATGAGTTAACCTTATTATTGATGGGTTATGACTCAACATAAATGAAGATAAGCCTAATTCATAAAAGGAATTGGTTTTGTGGTCAAATGGGTCGGTTGGTCATGATAAAGTTTAACAAGTTGTCTGGAAAACAAACCTCCACTCTCTGAAAGGGTAAACAATTGACTGCATTTGCCAGCGAGAGTGTCTTCTTGATGGCCTCCAGTCGCTCCTTGTGATCCTCCAGTGGTAATGTGGGGTCATGCTTCACAAATACCTTGACCACGATCTGTCCCTCATCCGTTTTCGCCTTGGCCACTTTGAAGAATCGCGTGCTACCCATGCTGTGGAAAATGGATCCGTGGGTGTCAACAATTTTCCTGGGAAAATCACTTTTTTCACTCACTTGGAACTGAAGGTGATTTCGGACCCGAACTGTCCTGAAAAATAGTGCTCCACCGCGTAGATCTGCGAAGGGGCAATGCCCACCAGTTGATTGCCCATCCTGTCTGCACTTACGCTGCCAAGTGCCCACTATAATAGTTAATTTTTTGAGTTTCTTCAACAATAACAAGAAAATGAAGTTTTCGTCTTTTCTGCGCAGCCCAACAGCTGGTGAGGGTGTTGCCAGATGGCAATTAGAGTTATCGATAGTTACACTGTTCAATATTTCATTCGTTATTGCCAATTAATTAGCAAGAAAAGAGAATTTTATGGAATTAATATTTTCTGATAATAATTACTTTTAAGTGTTATATAAATAAATAATAGTTTAAGAGAATAGTTAATATATTTTGAATTTTTATATGGTTTTGCCGTCCAATACCGTAAAATTTTTCAACAGCCGATAACATCGAGCGTCATTGTAAACATTTTAAAAGAAACCGCGTACTTTTGAATGCCCAAGTGAAAATCATTTTCAATTCCTAAACGTTGAAATAAGTTAAAAGTGAATGGAGTATTCAAATTCGTAACTAAATGGGTTTAAATTTCCATAGAAATATATAGATTATGCTAATAACTGATTTATGCGGAAAGGTCATCTTGGAATCTATAAGTTCGTAAAGAAAGTATAGAGCCAGAAAAGCGATATACCTCTTTAGCTTCGCCTGACGGTCCCATTAAAACGATTATAAATTTATGTAACGGGCACAGTGCAATCCATTTGTTGAATAAAATCGAAATGGGCCATGACGAGAGCCAAGTCGAACCCACAAACAGTCAGTGTGACAAATATGCCAAGCTCTCGAATGGTTTGCTCAAAGAACTGAAAATGAATTGAGAATTTTAAGGCAACAGGAGATGCCCTTAAATATATAGAACACGAATAAATTTTAATTTGAAATAATTAAAACTTTGAAACAAACTGATTTCAGTTTATGTAGAGTAGGCGTTCGAAAATATGACAAGATTTCGTTAAATAAATTAAGTCGTGGAATGAAATTTGAGTTCGAAAAGGCGTTACTTTAAAATATAATTTTTATTGAAAACTTATTTATTTTATTTTTAAAATTTTATCATTTTAATTGCCCAAGATATATTTCCTTCATGTCGTTAACGTGACCAAGAGCTTAACATTCATGGCATACCCAATAAAAGAGACCCAAAAGTCGTGTTGATACTCGTATTTACATAAAAAGCCCAAGCAGGCGGCTTTAACGAAAACGTTGTCTCCGAATCAGACTTCCAATGTCCACCAACCACCATTCCGAGAAGAGAACTTTCAAAGCGGACGAGCGTGTGTAAAAAGAAAGTAGGTGGGTAGGTAGGAAACATAAACAAAGTGTGAGCCATAGAACAGGGCACTCAAAAAAAAAGATCTGTTTTGATAACATTAAAGTTTTGTAAATAAAAAATAACTTTGGAACATCAATTATAGTTGGCTTTCTTTGTTTAACTGAAAGATAAAACCTCCTTGAGACTACAAATCAAATACAAACATTTCTTTAATATGAAGATCCATACGTAAACGATTTCTTGATTATTTAAAAAAAAGCTTAACTTGATTTTAACAAAACCAAAATATTAAATATTCAGAACAAACGCCAATGTATAAAAAGCTTCTGTAATTATAGCTTTTAAATATTAAGGTAAATATGGTTGTGCCCTTTGTCTTCAACTGAAATCACACCTTTTAAAAACCTGATTATATTTTTTGTAACAAAATTATATACACTCCTAATCCAAGTTAATCATTGTATTTTTTATCTGTAGAAAGCAAAGTGGTTCTCCCTTTCCCCGCCACCTCTTTTTGTCCCGTTTATTTGTGGAGACAAGGAGGCAAACCTGACGTGTACGAAGCGAAGCGCAGGCGTAAAGAATTCCGCGAGAGAGTCTTCGGAGAAACAGGTGAGAGAAATGGGGATCGGGGATAGGTGATCGGGGAGCGGCAGGGGGGAAGGTGGAAGAGCGGGAGAGCCACCCGAGAAGGCCACAAGAATCGTTGGCTTAAGAAGTGTTACACGCTGGTGCAGACCCGCAGAAGAAAGAAAGTTTTCGGCTGTGCTGGTTGCCTAACGCTACGATCTCCGATCTTGGCAGTATCTCGCAGTAGATATATATACCCATTCCGTGTGCTCAGTGGAGCGTCTTCCGCGTTTTGTGGCTGCGTCGCTTAATTGGCCCAAAAGTATCTCAAGTGTGTGATTGTGAAAGTTCCTGAAGAACAAAATGTACGTGCGACGAGCTCTGCTCTTGGCCTGCCTGCTGTGCCTCCAGCCGCTGAGTCCTTCTCTGGCCAGCGAGGACGAGTCCAATCCGCTACTGGACATGGCCTCCATGTTCTTCCAGGAGGCGTTGACCAGCCAGAATGGTGGCAACAACGGGGGAGGTGGCGGAGGCGGTGGAGGAGCTGGTTTGGCGGGTGTGGCCTCATTGCTGGGCACCTTCATGCAGGCCAGTGGCAAATCCGGAGGAGCAAGTGGCGGCGGCGCTGGCGGAGCGATGCAGATCCTCTCAGGCCTGGGCAGCCTCCTGTCCAAGAGTGGTGGTCAGGGCGGCGGAGGCGGCTTCGATCCCTCTATCATCGGCAATGTCCTGGAGATGTTCACCCAGGGTGACGATGAGGAGACCACTCCCAATCAAAAGCGCAGCAGTGGCGGCGGTTCCGAATCCGGCATTGGCTTGGACACTATCCTCCAGGTGGCCTCGGCCTTCATGAACACCCAGGGCAACGACAAGAGCACCCATCATCACCAGAAAAGATCTGCCGGCGAGGAGCCGGAAAGCGAGAACGGACTGATGAATCTTCTTCCATTGGTGATGCAGGCGGTCAGCTCCTTCGCCGGTCCCGAGGGTCAGCACACCCAGGAAAAGCACAAGAGCCATGCCTGGGTGCTGCCCCCATTCCTCGAGCACATCCACGTGCTGTGGGACCACTTCTCCAACTCGGAACTGGCGGACGCTCTATATGAGAAATCCGGAGTCAACAAGATCATGAAGGTGGATTTCTGAATAGGATTTTTATTAGATTTAGGAAAGACTCTGCTCTTAGGTTTTCAATAAGTAGAGGCAGGAGTTTATATCTTATTTAATTCGTTTTTTCTTAAACATTTTACATTAAATAAATATACAAAGTAAGCGAATGTTTTAAACTGAGGAGTCTATAGAATGCTAATAATCAATAAAGGTATTTAGAAAACGTACTAAATTCGGGTAAACTGAATCAACAGAGAAAATAATTACAGAATATTTTGTAGAAGAAAATAAGTTATATGGTAAAGTCAAATATAGTAATTTATTTAAAATCCTAGCTTAGAGCAAATGGCAAAAAAAAAATGCATTTTTGAAAAGTTATTCGTAAGTTTATTATTAAGATAGACAAAGTTTAAAAACTAATTCAAAAGAAATCACTTATTTTATTAAGAACTAAAGGACATTGATGTTTTTTCCAATTATATATTTTTTTATAAAGTCTTAATTTTAAAATTTGTATCCTAATCATCCTATTTATCTTCTCTTCAGGGCTTCAAGGGCAACGATGGCAAGCTGGACTACGACAAGCTGTTCGAATCGCTGAACAACCAATCCTTCCGCCGGAGGTGGATCAAGTCGGCCACACTGTACCTGGCCGACTGGGCCAGCTATTTGGCCAATCCCGATGTTTATCTCAGGTGAGTTCTGCCGGCTTACGTGGCTCAATCAATATCTAGTGCGGTGGGACGAGCAAAGCGTGTTAATTGTGGATCACGTTCTGCTCTGCAGCGGTCCCAATGCAGTTAGCACCTTAGCTGCGATTCTTGGACCCAGTCCAAGTCCAAATCCGATTCCTATTCCTATTCCGACAAGCAGCTGCTCTCGAAGCCTGTGCTAACCATTTCCCGTTAGCGACAACCCGTTTCCCATCGAGCAAGTTCTACCTTTTGACCCACTTTTTTCGGAGCTGGTGCTTTTAGAACGTGCCTGCTAATCCAACTGGTCAACAGTCCCAAGTTCCCAGTTTCAAGTCCAGGCTCTGATACAGTTACAGTTGATATGCAGAAGATACAGAAGTCAACGGCATCGTTAAAACAAACAAATAAACAAAGCGGGCCAAAACCGGTTGCCAGCTTTGGTCAGGGGAAATTGCTTGAGAAGGCAGGGTACACTTGTCCGAAAAATCAAGTGTTTCTTATCTAAATACAAACAAAATTTCTCCATTTATTTCCGTATATTGTCATTGCAAAAAATCTTAAGTGCACTTTGACACACTTGAGAATTATAAGCAGGTAGTCTTTTTATTAATTCCTCTGTAATTTATAAAACATTTTATATCTATGCAAATTATTTTGAACGAAACAATTGCTCTGCATACATAAAAAATAGGAACCATTCTTAGATGTATTATCGTAAAAGTGAATAAGAACTATAATTAGAACAAAACTACAAATAAGAGGACCTTGTCCCTTTCAAGCAACTACAATTCCTAATTATAATTATTTTCTGCCTGAAAATAATAATGCTGGTATTATCTGAAATCATTTTTTCTTAGTGTACCAGACATTTTTGCATGACTTTAAAGTGGGTCAGGCTTCTCATACTTCTTGGTCTTCTATTTCTTTTTCGCGTTGCCCCATCATTAGACAGCAACAACAATGGCCAGCGGCAGAGCACAACTTCCACTTTCTAGCGACCCTTTCACTCGACGTGCTGCGTCATCGAATCTCATCAACGGCCCGCTTTTTCACTCTTTCCCCACAGGTACTTCCAGACGGCACAGATCATGTTTAACGGCCTGCTGAAGTCTCAAGGTTACCCCAAGCAGACCCACTTCGATCCCTCCCGACCCGGCGAGACCATCTCGAATCTCTTGGACCATGTGGCCAAGCACCATCTGAACGTTAAGATCGACTCCAGGCAGTACGTTAAGCCAGCGGTGGGCTATGCCAAGGAGCTGCTGAAACTCGGCCAGGCACGCGGATTACTCCAGTTCAATGCCACCGAGATCAGCGACAAGCTGACGGATACGCTCAACCTGGAGGTAAGCAGACGCTCTGATCTGGGAACTGGGTCACTTGGCCATTAATTGCAGCTCCTTATCCGCAAGTAGGAAATAGCTGCGGTAAAATGAGCAGCTCTAATTAGATAACAATTCTAGGTATCTACGAGATAAATTGATGCACCTAAAAGACGCGCTCACGTTTATGGCAACTGGGATTGCATTAGTTCGGAGCTTATTTTAGAAAAGTCGGAGTCAAACATCATTGTTCAGAACAAGCCTTTAGTTTTATTAATTGAATTTAAACGATATCACTCTCAAGAAAGAAAGTTTAGTTTTATAAATGGATTGATTTTAGAGCTCCTTCTTTATTCAAACAATTTAAATTTATTAAAAAATTAAAGAATAGTCTGTAAAATGCCATTTGCCAAAAGTTTAGATTATTGATGTATTAATTATATAGACCAAATCAAGGCTTGCAGTAGTACTGTTCCAACCCGCATTCATACTAATTCCTAAGCTTTGAGCAAATTAAACTAATTACGCCAATGTTTTCTCCTCTGTTCCATGGCTAACGCACTCGATCGACTCCACCAACAATGGACCAAATGCCAAACAGGTTATTGAACCGGTGCTGAAAGTCCACCGCGCCTACAGATACATCTCGAAGTCGCCGCAATGCGATCGCTACGTGCTCTGCCAGCTGAATGCAGCGGCTCTCGATCAGCAGGAGAAGAAGCAGCAACATGACCAATACCAGCAGCACCACCAGCCAAAGAACCAGCAACAGCAGCAGAATCGACAGACACCGACATCGGCGTCCGGCCTAATTGCCGGAGTCAGTCCGAAAATCGTGAAGATCGGCAGCATGGGTGCAGCGATCTTCATTAGCACGGAAACCGGTACGCCGTTCTGGACGCTATTCGGCGTGATCAATGCTCCTTACAATTGCGAGGTGAGTAACGGCCACAGTGCAGAACAGAAAGATATTTGAACTGGGTTTACATTTGAAAAAAGATAGTTCTTCTAACAAAAGTTTACTATTAAAAAGTTATATATTAACAAAATATTAAGGTATCTAAATATTTCGGTATTTATAAGTAGGAACTCCATTCAACTTCTAACTATATAGTAGAATATTTTTTGTAGCTATGATTAACTTGAAAAATTCGTACTTTCTGTTTTGTTTTTATATAACAAAACAAATTTCTGTAAAACTAATATCACGTATAAGAAGAAATATTAAAGTAGTTAAGACTCTTTTTGCTTTATTTTCAATTTGAACATTATTTATATTTTTTATTTGTAAAACTAATTTTATAATTTTTTATTTTTTCTCTTTCTGCGAATGACCAACTACAGGCCAAATACCCAGTCGACTGCAATGGTTTCCACGAGGGCGAGGCCAAGGTGACCACAGAATATATCCACAACGAGTTGTAGTGCTCCATTCCAGGTGCAGATCAAGATCAAGATCAAGATGAAGATCTGGAGGGAAAGGAGAAGACGAAGGCTCATTAAGACGATTTAGCTGTAATTGAGATAACGATTTCGTGTGTATATAGTATTACGGATTGAAATACATTTAAATTTAAACTAAACTGATTAATAGTCATAGATAGCTAATTTGTTTGGGGCTTTTCTTTTGTTGTGTAATTTTGCATTGCATTTTTTCTCTGAAAGCCAGATAAATGAAATAAGGTTATTGTCTATTGCCCGCTTTCGTTAAACTAGTTGGTTCTGTTGAGACTCAGATTGATTTATCTTTTCATTAATTAGGCGATTTCACATTTTTCGATAGAAAATACATCTCACCCATACAAAACCAAATCAAACAATTTGTATTGATAATAACAAAGTAGCAACAATTTATTATTCATAAGGTTCATAAAAACGATGGACATTGTCTAACTCTTTCTAATGATAGATGTTATGTACAGATGGCTCGATCTCTTTGGAGTCAACGAACCGCAAGAGAAAAGCTTTCCAACTACAGTCGAGCTTGCCTAAGTGGCATAGTTTATAAATTGATGTTGCCAAGGTAACGATCGATTTTAACAATTTCCCTGAAACAAATGAAGTATTTGAATCTGAAGAGTGTAATAATTGAACTTAGATGAAGGCTTACTTATTGAAGCTTGACTTTAGTTTATATGCTTGAAACTTTTCTCAGCCAAACCAGTTCATGTGTGTGAAAACTGGCCAGGGGCATTTTCACCATTTTCCTTTCAGTGGCTCGTTTGAACTTGCACTTGCCACTTGGCTTGACTTCATTGTGCTTCAGTTTTTTGGGCACAACGGTCGAGATATATTGCCATGCAGCTGATCTATCGCGAACTGGAGGCGGACATCGTTCGTCGCACAAATGCCGTTTTTCCGGCTCAAAATTGCTTTGTGGAGGTGCTTCCCGACCGGTTGATCATTCCCAGGAAGTATGTGGAGCTGGGGGATTCCATCCGATCGCTCCCCGTGTTCCAGGACGACGTGTGGATGGTGTCCTATCCACGCACTGGATCCACTTGGGCCCAGGAAATGGTCTGGCTGCTGGGCCACCAGTTGGATTACGTAGCTGCTGAGCAGGACTTGCGATTGCGGTCACCACTTATTGAACTATCCGCTTTGTTCAGCACCGATCATCACGAGACGATTGCGTAAGTAATAAATCATTAATTCATGAGAGAATATGTTATCAAAAAATATCTCATTGGTCTTTAAACGTACCTTTGGTGTTCAAAAAGATAAAAGATCAGATGTTTACTTTATAATTATAACGTCATCTTTTCTTTGATTTGAATTATATTCAATAAATACAATTTAATATTGTTTTCCCGAAAAATCAACAAAACATATACAAATAAAAACTGATTTCTTTATGTACTGTTGATGCTGATAAGTTAATGTTTTTATAGAAAGCCTCTGTTTCACTCTCACATTGAAGCACCCTTATACAAATTTGAAAAGCTTTGCGCTCTGATTGAACTTTCTCCCTGTTTGGCAGGCAAAAGTTTGGGAATACAGTGGATCTGGTTCGCAATCTGCCACGACCCCGCTTCGCCCGCTCCCATCTCTCCTGGCCACTTTTACCCGAGGAATTTGAGACGGTGAAGCCGAGGATCGTTTACACAGCTCGCAATCCCAAGGATCTGTGTGTGTCCTACTACCACTACTGCAAGCTGCTCCACGGAATCAATGGGGACTTCGAACAGTTTGTGGATCTCTTCCTGGAGGGCCACACTCCGATGGGATCCTACTGGAAGCACGTGCTGCCCTTTTGGAAGCGCAGTCAGGATGAGAATGTGCTGTTCATCAAGTACGAGGATATGATCAAGGATCTGCCGAGTGTGGTACGTCGCTGTGCCCGATTCCTGGGCGTGCAGAGTCTCCTCGATGTGTCCAGTCTGCAGCACCTGTGCGAGCACCTCACCTTTGACCAGATGCGAGGAAATAAGGCGGTGAACCTGGAGAAGTTGCTGCCGGAGTCATCTTCGAAGTTCATACGGAATGGCAAAATCGGAGACTGGCGTAATCACATGGGAAACGAGATGTCGGAACGTTTCGATGCCTGGAGTGAGCAGCATATTCGTGGAGCTGGCTTAAACTTTGATTACGAGTAAATTTAAAATTGTAAGGGCTTTAATGAGTTTGACCATTTTCTTGCAATAAATATATGTTTCAGTTGCGTGTTAAATAAAAAGAAACCAAAACAAAATCACTTCTGATAATGACATAATTAATTGTTTTGTTTGATTAAAAAACTTAGCTGTTTCGCTGACAAAATCTTTGAGGTGAAAGGTTGAATTTAAAAGTTATCTAAATCGTTCTCTACTCTTATCAATGTGGTTTTTCTGACTTTTATATTTTCTTATTTCAAATTCCAAGTAATCTGCTTAAACAGGTTCAGTGAGCTCGTGAAATTCCCAGATGAGTAAGTCAAACCAAAAACCAAATTAAGAGCCGTTTATTGCCGGAACCATGTATCTCAGTTCTTATCAGCTTCTTAAAAACAATGTATATAGACAGATAGACTTAAATGTAGCACGCTTACCCCATACGCATTCAGTAGCCCCGGAGCTTTGCTTGTGTTTAAAACAACTAATGGAATCTGATCCACATTAATTGCACAATTCTTAAAAAATTGGTGTTTAAGTTTTGCGGAAAAGGAAACTACAATAATACATTATTTAAAAATCAGAATTTAAGAGGTAATAATTGCAAGCAACAAGTTTCCTACAATAACCAAAAATCGTGATAAAAAAGTTATGTAATTTCTGTTTTATTTTACAGATTGCAATGACGGCCTATATATGTTTGTTGGTCTTGTTATGTGCTGTTACAACATTAGGACGGGAAATATGGGTTTCACCTAAAGATACAATAAATATTGACCATAACTTGGCAGAATTATTTGGTCCCACCACAACAAGAAGCACAACCCAAAGAATATATGAAGTTATTAATACGCCTATTCCCAGAATATTCCCAAAATCGGAGAAAATACAAGAAAAAGTAGAAACATGCGAATGCACTAGATATTCGAATTGCGACTCTTCATCGCATAGAGTAAATGATGACCTCTGTTCTCAAATTAATTCCATGGATGTATGTTGTCCTCTTAGTGGATTGCTGGACCATAACACAACACCAAAACCCAAGGAAACCCTAGAGTTGCTTGACGATACTACAACACCAACCCCCAATAAAAACCAAAGATTGCTTTCTCATACCACAACACAAAAACCCAAGAAAACCCGAGGCTGCGGTGTTCGCAATGTGGGTGCCATAGATATTTCCAATCGAGGAGCCACATTGTATCAATCTGACGTTTTCGAATTTCCTTGGACTGTCGCCATAATGCAGTCCGGAAACTACTCCTTTTCTGGATCACTTATACATCCCCAGGTGGTTTTGACTGCCGCCCACAGAGTTCAAATGTGGCATACCTATACGGTTCGAGCTGGAGAATGGAATTTTAAGTCAAAGAGTGAGCGTCCACAGTACCACGAAGTAAAAGTCCAAAGAATTATTAAACATCCTCAATACGATTCCAAATCCTTTGCTAATGACTTCGCATTTGTGATTCTGGAAGAACCGTTCACATTGAATGATCATATAAATGTGATATGTTTACCAGAACAGGACGTTGTTCCTCTGCCCTCCACCACTTGCTTTGCCAATGGCTGGGGCAAGGATGCTTCTGGAGATTCGGGAAAATTCAGTGCCATAATGAAACGGGTACCCTTAGACATTGTGGAATCTAATTATTGTCAGGAGCGGCTCAGAAGAACCCATCTTGGACCTAAGTTCAACTTGGACCCTTCGTTCATTTGCGCTGGAGGACAGCATGGCGTTGACACCTGCCAAGGCGATGGTGGAGCTCCACTGGCCTGTCCCTTCGGAGAACCCTCTGGAAACCGCTACCAGCTGAGTGGCATAGTGTCATGGGGGGTTGGATGTAATAATCATTTGCCTGCGGCTTATTCGGACGTAGCCTTGGCACGAGCTTGGATCGACGAACAAATGACGGTCAATGGCTTCAGGACGTCTTTCTACAACGCTTTATTGGATTGAGGTATCATTGCATTAATAGGAAAATAAAAAAAATTATAAAACCTAAAATAAATAAAAATAAAGTGAGGTAATGCATAAATATATTGACAAACTTGTCTGTCTTTCAATAAATAAATAAATATATATGGCACATTCATGAAATTATGAAGCTTTAAAAAATAACTGAAAGCTGTTTTTAATAGCTCTCTAGTTTATTGGCGTATTGAAACTCATTAACCCATTATTTTCACATTCTTTGCATTTAGTAACGGTATCTTTATTTTTAACGGCCTCTGTTCAAAATAAAGAAAATTGTTTAAATCAAAAAAAAAAATTTTTTATTTATTAATTATTACTTCATAAATATATCATACCAGCCACCACCACAAAAAAAAACACAAAATGCTAATCATAATAATAATTTATAAGGAATATATGAAATAAAAATTTCTTGTGCAATGCGCAGATAGAAATGGAGAAGGATCGATATTACCGATGTCTTAAAAACATCGATAACATCGATGTTTCTCCATCTCTACCGGCTTTATTGTTTACAATTTTTGTTGGCTAATTTTTTGTAAATAGTTTTACAATAGCGACGAGCTGCCAAACAAGTCCACGGCATTTGGGGGTGTAACATCAACCACAGAAAAAAAAGGTTTTACAATGACTTGTGATACCACCGAGGCCCTTGTGGCGCACATGTGTGAGCTGGTCCAATTCTATATGCTGCCGGAACTGAAGGACGATCTGGACAACATTCAATTGGAGGGGTCGCAATTCGAGAGCTATCATTCCCTTCTAAAAGTGGATCTGCCCAAGCTTTACGATTTGGTCCAGGAATTCCTGCAGAAGACTGGGGACACAGGACACGAAGAGGTTAGCATTAACGGAAGTGTTTTTCAATAGCTACAATCTAGTTAACTTTTAGTTGAGGGTGAAGCTCCTCCTGCTGATTTGCGAACTAACAGCAGCTCCCACTGTTTACCAACTGAAGGATGATTCTGAAAACCTCTTGAAAAACGCCCGTGAGCTGGCTACGAAGCTTTCATTTAAATGGTGGGAGTCCACAGATGCCCAAATCCTGAAATACTACGAACAAAAACTCCACAGGGATTGCTGGAAGAAACAACTAGGAGCAGTGCATGGATTTGCCAAATACCTGGAGGTGCATGGGAGTAATATATAAATACTGATGGCTTACTTTATTTGAAAGCTCTTTTCCTCAGCTCCGATACTCGGAAAAATCCAGAATGCCCACACGGATGCTGGCCTTCGCCTTATCCGTGGGTCTCAATGTGCGGGAATGCTATGATCCGGCCTACAAACAACTAGGCGTCAAGATCTTCTCAGTGATGCTGAAATTTAGCGTGCGTTTACGGTTCTTTGACACATCAAAGTATAATAGAACAGTTTCCCATCCAGGAACCAAAAGATATTCAAGAGCTTAATGTGCACAGCGTGATCTATGACCATTCCCTCAAGGATGCCTACAACATGGAGTCAATTGAAGCTATAGACTCTGTTTGGAACTGCTTGTACTTATGCCTGGATCACTTTGTAGACCTGGATGCTTTTACGGTGGGTAAACAAACACACACACAACAAATATTTAACGTAACATACCCCTTAGTGGAACCAATGCGACGACATGCTGGACCGACTTATCCAAAATGTGACCATGGCCTCTAGCCCAAAAATCTCCGTCTGCCTGCTGCAGTTCATTACTCGACTGGGCTACTATTTCACCATCAACCGGAGCGATGTGGAAGCTGCTCTGGCAACAGATCTTAGTCAGCCAGATAAGTTGGCGGCATGTCGGGAAGAGTGCCTTGCTCTGAACGCTAGCACCAGCTATCGTTGGGCCAAGGCCATCCTCCAAATGCTCGTCCTTGAGTCGGATAAGCTGCTCCAAGGCGTTGAAGTGTGTACCGAGCTGCTGGAGCAAATGCTCAGATGCTTTCTAGTATGCATCCTGCCCATTCCTCTGCAGGCCTTGCACTCGCACCTGCCCGAGTTCTACGGAAAGTTTGTGGCTGTGCTAATGGAGTGCCTGGTCGCCCATGAGCGGGCACCTTCAGTTCTAAACGTAAGGTCTTCTTGTTTAAATATGTTTTTATAATTGCCATAGTCGGTAAATGTGCAACTTTCTAAAGTAAAAGTCTTTAGCTTTAACACACCTATTTTCTCCCTTAGCTCGTTTTGCGCTTCACGGAAGTCTTCAGCTTTCAACTGGAAAACTGCTCAACGCAAAAGATGCCAGCAGGTTTAGAAGAGTTTACGGAGGCTCTGACAATTATACATCGCAAGATTTTTGAATAAATATGGAAAATTTATACTATGTACCGATCAACTAATATACGGTATACAAATGTTGCCAATATGGTGTGTGGTACAAGTGCCATAAGGGCCGGTTTCCATCCAAAGATAAAACCTCTGTAACCATGTTTACGTATTATTTGTTGGCATACGTCTCTGTATGAGTGACGTCCGTAGTTGGAGGATTCGTTCAATGTTACGGTGGCTAACCCATCTACAGGAGTCATAATCAGTGTGATAATCCCACCCGTTAGCGCCATAGTAATAAGATCGCTAGACCAGGCCTCGTCCAGTCCGTGAAACCAAGAAATCAGGGTATGGACTTGCTCGCTCACGGGATTATACAGCATTGCCACTGATGTGCTCGTAAAACAGTTTATCCTCCATCCGTTAAACAAGTATATAAATCCGCCTTTCCTGTACATGCACTTCAGACCGCTGAGGAAATTCCGGTAACTATAAAATAAAGGTAAAATTTTATAGGTTTGAAGGGCATGAAATAAAGCATATTTTTGAATCAAGCTTATATTATCAAACTGAAGTAATATTCACAATTCTAAAGTCAAATATAAATTTCATTTGGATAATATTATCCTATCTGAAAGGTTAAAAGTATGTATGTACATTTAAACAAACAGATTCAAGTACCACATTTGAAAATATAACCGAAACGTGCCTGATTCTTTTTTATTATTGACGAAATTTCCTATTCCTTACTTGCGCCTTTGAAAGGGTCCGCGCGTAAGATCCGCCTGCCGAATGACCGCCAATTTGGCGAAAGGTGTTGCCAGAAGGCCGCCCCAAAATCCTGTCACGCCCAGGACCGTGCTTGTGTTGTACGGTCTTATCATCATCACATACTCGTTATCTCGCAGATTGTAGAAAAGTAAGTATGAGGACAGTGTGTGTACTGTGCAACGCAGGCCGGAGGACACAAAGCCGTAATAAAACCCGGGCAATCCATTTCTGGCCATAAGCCGGATCATATGCATTACGGTCAGCCGATTATGATGGATCACATTTGCCTGGATATTCACCCGAACCAGCTCCATTGGATGCGACAGCAGCTGGGCCGCCATCTTGATCAGAAAGCCCACGTGCACGGGCATCTTTGCAAATTGTTCCATCGTACTCCCCGCATCGCTATTATTCATTATCTATACAATTTTATTTATTCAGAAAAATTTTTAACTGATGTGTAGGTAAAAAACTAAGGCTACTCGCACTCGGCTCTCAGCTTAGCGATCTCCAGCTGGGTCTTTTTCGCCTCCAGCATGGTAACGGTGCGTTTCAGTTCGGCGATCTCGTTCATCTTGGTGAAGTAGTCGGATTTGGCCTCCAAGTACTCCGTCTCCGCCTTGATGAGGTCCTTCTGCAGTCGATAGGCATCGGATGGCGGGGCCACCAGCTGATCCAGGTCACTCAGGTAGCTCACCAAGGTGGATTCCGGATTACGCCCACTACTCTCGTCCTCACTCAGCAGTTTGTCCAGTAGACTGCTGGTCGAGAACTCAATATTGGAAGGTGTTACTGCTGGCTCTGAGGCGGCAGAGCTGGGCTCCGTCTTCGTGGATTCCGGAGCATCCCCTTCTAACTTCATGCCCAGCTCCTCGGTGAGATCCTCCCGGTACTTTGTACAGGATTTCCTACAAAACATTTTTTTACAGACTGTACTTGGAAAAGAGCGGGAATAGTTTTTATACGGACCTGTGTATGATTAGCCGGTCTATACTGGTGTTTGATTGACACTTTTGGCAATGGATGCACAGCGCTCGGTACTTCTTGGCCTCTCCAACCTTTCCTTCCTTAAACGCAGGCAGAAAACCCAGCTTTTTCCATGTAGCGTCCTTTGAAACGCTACCAACTCGCTTTGCTTTTTTTACCACCGACATTTTTTACATTCGGCCTGTGTTTAATTACGTGAAAGTGTTGGCTGCTGTAAAATTAACCAATGTATCGATAGGCCAGAATCTGTTGCTATCGATGGTCACTATTATTTGAATATTAATTAATTGAGTACTTAATGTTGTTAAAGGTGAGTATATTATAGGAATAGGACAAAAATAATTTTTCGTGTAGACTTAGAAGTTTTTCCGTGACCCACACAATAATTCTCATTAGCATAAAAAAAGGTTTTAAAAAAGGCTTGGAGTTAACGCGATTATATACAGAATATGTACAATAAATCTGAAAGAATTTTATATGGTTTTTATGTTCACTTAATATTATAGTTACGCAATTGTTAGGTAATCTGTTAAATTTTCTTTAAAAAACTTTGAGAAGTAAGCGAAATGTATACGATTTGAAATAATTTTTAGGTTACAGAGCTAAAAAAATAATATGAAATGGTACGACTATTAAAAACTATTAGTAGTAGCATTATATTTTATGAACCATTCGGTTTGTAATAAAAATAAATAAAACCAACTGATTTGTTTCAAAAACAACTTACTATCGATATATCGATACATGTTTATCTGATGCTAGCGTGGATTTTACCTCCAGCTGTAGAGAAGCCATTTTATTTGCACCGTGTATAGTACATTGCTATTTACGACACTTTCTGCTCCATAAAATGCCACGAAAGAAATCAGAGGAATTTTACAGGACCCACGGTTTCACCGCGAACTTCGTGAACGGTAAATATTCGGCCACCTGCCATTTCTGTGACAGGGTGCTCCAAAATACCGCGCTATCCCGCCTATCGTTACACAGGTAAGACTACATACCTACACTTCTCATTATGTTTACATACGTCAAGTAATCCTTATTTATTTGTAGGCAAACTTGCGATACTAGACGAAGTAGATGTCCAGTAATATTTCGCTCCGATGTGAAGGAAGTTGAAGATCAAGGTCCTCGGATCAAGGTAACTCTCTATTAGGTTCTGGAGTACAGCAAAGTGTTACCCAAAGCAGTGCTGGGAACAGTAGGGGGTCATTTGGAATAATGGGTGAAATCTAAAAGATACATTCAATCTTATGATCGATTGCTATAAATTTGCTGAAACATCTGTAACGTAAAGGCACTAAAAAAGTTTCTAATTATTATACTAATAGATGGTGTCTTTCTTTATATTGTAGATTCAAAAAATATCAAGTGACGATGATGATGTCGGCTTGGATAATGCTACCGAAGGCAAAGAGATCATAGTTAAGGTAACCAGTTGGCACCTCATAACAACAATTAAATTTCATATATTTTTTCACGTAACCAGATTCAACAAATTCTGGATGAGGCTGATGAGGTGGACACCGTCAAAGCCAAACCCAAAATCAAAACCGAGATTCGGAAAACGAATTCCTCGAAAAATCAGCAAACGGAAGAGCAACATATGGAGTTTGAGATTTCTAACGTTGAGGTACAAAACCGTGAATACCTAGAATACCTGGACGAAAGCAAAGAGGTGAATATTATATATTTTGTACATATTGCCAACAATGCTTATAGAGCAGCATTACATATTGCAGCACAATCCGGATGACTCGGCCAATGGAACGACGACAATCGTCGAAGCCAGGCCAAGAAACCATTTAGCCGCCCTAAAGGCGGACAAAACGCGAGCCGAGATCAAACAGTTTCACAGCAAGACCAAGTTTATGAAGACGGAAACGGAGAACCTGAAGCTGGAGCGCACACTGACCTTGCTTCGGATTCAGAAGCTGCGATTGGAAATCGATGCTCTACGCGCTCAAAATTAACTTTAACCTTAATGTTTACATGTATGCTTTAGGCATGTTAAATCTTTCAAAACCGCTGTATAGTTTCCTACCGTTTCAAGGTAGATTTTGGTTTTAGGATCTCTTTAATTTGAATAAAGTTAAGCGATCTATTCAAAATATACTTTTTTAATACACTCGACTTGTGAATCTCTTACCAATTTTTAAAAATAATTTTTTTGGAAGCCTTTTAGTAACGACTTGTGTCGTTTTAAAAACAATTCAGTTCCTGGACGGTAACGATTTTTTAAAATCTAAGCTAGCACAACCCCACGAATTTACAGTTACAAAATACGTTTTTTAGCTTTAAAGTTAACAATTGCAAACCAGAAAATACCAAACTTGCACACAATATGCACATTTTGATAGCCTTTGTATACAAAACAAAATATAATTATAATATATATATATATATATATATAAATAAATACCGATGAAATCGATATATCAACCTCTTAGGCAACCCTGCCTATTAGCCATTCGATTACTTTCCGCTGCGACCCTGCTCATCACATGATAGCCAGGGAGAATTCGGGGAGGAGAAAAGGTTTTTCTTTGCAGTCGTTCGTCATATGATTAAAAGTCCAGCGCAAAACTGAAAATGTTGCAGATTTGCGTGATTTTCTCGCTGTTTATTGCAGCCAGTAAGTACAGCAACCTTTAATAAAGAAGATAGATCCAAAAGCAGCAAGTAGAAGACGTTTAAAATGTGGATATTCTGTATTCATCGATTCTCGTCTGGGGGTGGTGACACCCATAACTCGGGACTTCTGAGTGTCCCCCACTTGCATGCGCACAATCTTGGACAAAGGAGATGAGAATAGTTGGTATGATACTTATTAGATCCCTCTCCTATCTTCCAGGCCATGCAGCTGGCGAATTCACGGTGCTGAACCGGCCCAAGGCGATCAGCTTCAAGGGCAACGACGCGCTGGAGAGCCACTACGTCGGCGATGTGCTCTACGCTTCTCTGGGCAACGCCGTCGTGGGCGATTCCAACTGGAACGGCCTGACCATCAACGATCCCTTCAACCTGGCCAAGGGCATAATCCTGGTCCATGTCCAGGGCCTTGGCCATGTGACCACCGCCGGAAACGTCAAGTCTTACGAGCTTACGGGAACCGGAACGGACGCCTCCCTAAACGCCCTGGCCGCCGAACTGGAAGCTGCCAATGAGCCCGTCTGCGATATCAACTTCGAGCAGTTCGACGATGGTGTAAGTATATTGCAAGATAGGAAAACTATACCAAAGATCTTTAAAAACACTCCTGTCATCTCATAAATCGTTATTGTAACAATTAGGCCAAACATTATTTCATTAAAATTAATTAGACTAATCCATAGACCTCAAAAACCAATAATTTTATAAATCACGTGATCAAAACAGTGTGTCACAATTCGTTTTAAAAGTATGAAAAGGCACTAGTTTTAATCAGAGCTCTCAAGTAATAATCCTAGTCATTGCATAAATTTTTATAGTAACAGCTTTAATGAAAGTTCAGTATCTACTCCAGATCAATTAGCGTTATTATTAGACCTATTAAGCTATAAAAGAATTGAAAAAAATGGGTAGCCGACTAAAGAAACCAAGTTTTTTTTTCCTATTTTGATCCGACTTAAATTAGTTTGCGGTGTCTGATATAGTTATCCCTTTAAATCCCAGAAAGATTATAACTAATGTGAATATTATTTTAGGTTCAAGCCTGGAAATCCTGCTTCGGTGACTTTGAGGCTCCAGCTGCCAAGCCCACCAAGCACCTGAATCCATCTCTGCACTCCGCCGACAAGCAATTCCTGCAGGAGGTTGGATTTATCAACGGTGCTGCCGATCATCTGGCCGAGATGGCCAAGCCCTCGAATGTCCTGCTGATCCGTGTGTGCGTCGATGGAGTGGTCAAGGCTCACGGTGAGAAGTCTGTGGCCGTGGATGAGGCCAACAAGCTCCTGTCCGCCGCCATCGGCCGCCTGCTGGCCGCTTCCCAGAAGTCCAGCGACTCGGTCCTGTTTGTGCAGACCACGGAAAAGGATGTGGCAGTGTCGCGCGCCAAGCGTGATGCTCTGGCTGCTTCCACTACCAACCCCTTCAACCTGGCCGTCTACTACAACAGCGACTACCCGGTCATCTTCAACATCATCCTCTGGTTCATGGTCGTCTTCGGACTGTCGCTGCTGGCCATCTGCTACGCCATCGCTGCCATGGATCCCGGTAGGGACTCTATCATCTACCGCATGACCTCCACCCGCATCAAGAAGGATAACTAAGCGAACGAGGAGCGGAGGACCGAGAGGAGCTTGCGTTACGCTTTGTTATTTCGTCCCCTTTTTGAGTTGCAGTTGGCCAACTTCTACTTCAATCCAACAGCGGATAAATTGTGTGTGTGTGTGTGCGTACAGCTGTCGCAGTAGTTGGTTTTATTATCTATACATAAGTATTAACAAACTTATCAGTTTTCGATGCAGTTGCGGCTGAGCAACAATTCCATAGTAATTTGTTACATTTTTCTGTTTTGTTGTACTTTTTAGGTTTATATATATACGAATATGCACAACATACTCGCCAAGTCAGTCAGTTCTTCAGACGATTCATCATATGTAAATTATCAAAATGTGAAATGTTAAAAAGTAACGTTAAATATATATAGCCTAAAAAGACAATGTGTTGGTCGTTTATTTTCATATTTTATTTATGGTTACCCTTATAACAAGTTTAACATGTTAGAGTTATTTAAAGTTAAAGTTAAAGCAATAGCAAAAGCAATTTTTTGAAAATGGTAAAATTTGAACACAAATTCTGTGTTTTCAGAAGATCTGATTTAAAAACTAATTTTCAAAGGAGTTTAAACAAGGTAACTTTTATATACCACGGTAATTTCGGGTGACTACCGCCAGTGATTTCTTTGGCAAACTGCACATCAAATTTGGCTTGGTTATTTTATAGAAAGAAGACTCGGTGTTCGGTGGTCCTTTAATTGAAAATACATCCTCATGGTGGATATTTTTGATGTCAACACGCGCCAAATTATATATAATTAATTAATATACTGGAATATCTCTTTACTACGTTCCCCAATGATCGTTGGCATTGTCATAAGGTGAACTACTTCCGCCACTCCAGGCACAGCATCCACTGCCATTTTGAGCCACCGAACTATCCCGCAACATGGCCTGCAGGTGATTGATGTAGTTGATGGCAATTCTGGAATGGCAATTTTAGATTAACTTCTTGTTCAGGAATAGGTACAATTTTTCACTTACCTCAAGCTCTCGATTTTCGAGTACTTTTTCCCATTCGGCTTGGAAATGGGCAGCTTGGAGCGCAGTAAATCAAAGGCTCGGTTCATGTCCCGCATCCTAGTTCTCTCCCGATCGCAGGCTGTGCGTCTGTAGTCCTTCTCCATTTGCAAGGCTTTCTCCCGCCAGGCGGGATTGTGTTCCTTGGATATATCCACCTCCGTGCTATTGGCGATACTCCCTCCCCCATAGCTCATGTACATCGGAGGGGGCACCAGCTCACTGTGTTTGCTTCCCTCCAGGCCCACTGGGGATCCGGAGGCAACCTGTCCGGCATGCCACATCGACACCGGCTGAGGGATTACACTATAAGTGGGTGGCAACAGACCCAAGTTCGGTGGCTCCTTATCGTAGCCGAAGGTGGGTGAGTAGTTGTGCGGATGAACTGGCGCATAGGCCAGCAAACCTCCTCCATCGGGGGTTAGGGTGTAATTCAGACTCACTGCCGGACAATTGCCGGACTGGGGAGCACCCAGTTCAAGGAGGATGGGCTGCTCCGATGACTCCGCCTCGCCCTCGGATCCACCGCTCAGATATGGTCCGCCCGTAGAGGCTGGCACGGGGACCAAGACCGTAGGGGGATCCCCCGGAGCGCTGCCAGCGGAGCTCAGCAGTTGATCCGTCATCGCCTAAGCCGCTTTTCGAATGACCGATCGAGAGTTCTGGCCGGACTGCAGCAGGTTTACCTGGACTCGGTTGTTATTTTCTTATTTTTAGTGCATTAGAGACTCTGCCAATCGTGATGAATGGCTCACCATCGATCCGATTCGGACGTGACTACTCATCCGGGGTTGATGAGAGCCACATCTCGTCTAGTTCAAGGGGCCACCTCTTTGTACGTGTGTCAACAAGTGATCTATGGGAGGGGGGACCAACTTGTCGTCGAGGATCCTTTTGTCACAGGTATATGAAGGTATACAAACAAAGCGGCTTAATTTCTTCGCTATTGTGCGATCGATCCGACGGATGGCGATCGAGGCGCGTGTGGCAGGCTGGAGTTGCGTCTGACTTTTGAAGTCCCCTCTCTGGGATCAGCGATCGACGATCGTCGCCACAACTTCAGTTTGAGTTTTTCTTTTCGATCGCTATATACAAACACCCACACTCGACGCCCAGCACATAAGCGTGTATTTTCGACGCATGTAAACACAAGTGTTTTGACTTAATTAAAAAAATACATATATATCCATATCCCCAGTTATGAAAATACTTCTATATGGAGGTAAAAACAACACCTAGGCACCCAAGCTCAATCTGCAGTCGAGCAGCGCTTAAAGGTTCGCCCAATTTTAATTTTGTAACTGATTCGCTTTTCGCCTAGTCCTACATGAACAGCCAATGAGTTCTCTAAATTTATAAAATATTATTTTAAGTTCTACTTTTTTAAAGAAGTTTATTCTGCTTTTACAAATGTATTTGATTTTAATTTATTTTTAATAAGGCAAACAAATAGTTTGCTTGTATATTGATTAATATTGAACTATTATTTTGCTTTAACTAAGCATTAAAATAAAATGTTAAGTAAATTAAAAAAAGGAAATGGATTATTTTAAAAATATAGGTATCTGATTTTAAGATTAACTTGATTTAATTTGAAAACCATCGCACCTAATCTTACTTGCGATGGGCTTTAAAAATTTTTTCAATTTTATTATGACCTATAAGTGATGTTTTTCAGAAAAATATTTGTTTTACCTCCGAAAATCCCAAGTTTTTATAAATCCTAGCGGATTCCAAATAGAATGTATCCACTGTGAGCCTTGCCCCCGAAATCCAATTCATAAGCAAGATCTCTGGTTACCGGCAAACACATACAACACGAAAGGGGAAATTACTTACATTTTTCCGAAGCCGAAAGTTATTTTGTTAGCTGATGCACCAGAGAGGGAGTCTTGCTGGGAATCGGAAATGAATATGCGCATAGTTCTCCGTAGAGAAACCTAGAGAGTAGTTTTGTTACTCGCGGGCTCTCCTTGGCTGAGGTTTCGGGTTCCCAGGGAAATCCACAGACCTTTTTACAACTCCCCGAATGTGGGTCAAAATTGCAAATCGAAGCCGTTTATTGTTTTCTGCTTTATAAAAATAAACCACGGTGTGTAAAAAATAAAATAAATAGCGAGTACAACGATGCATTAAGTGGGCGCCATTAGGGCTTAACGCCCAGGCATAGATCAATTCATTATAGCTATTTACATAGGAGTGCCTTAGTAGGTTCGGTGCTGAACTAATATCGCTTAGTTCGATTTAGGCTAATGTCGTTTTAACTGTGTTAAGAATCGATGTCAAGCAAATGCAAGTCTTTCCCCTCCGCTACAGCTCTAACTGCCAAACTGCAGGGATCGTAGTTCAAAGTACTTGTCCAGTACTTCGTCTGTTATCAACTTGCGGGCTGCCTGATGCTGTTCCACAATGGGAGTGAGGGTCTGAAAAAGGAAAGGGGAATTTAAATGCATGAATTTCAATGCAATGATTTGTTTTTAATAACATTAAGTTTTAAGATTTAAATAGGTATAACCATTTAACTTACCTCTACGGCCAGCTTTTTGATCTCGCCCGTCAGCATCTCACCCTTGCTGTAAGCCACTCGCACCTCCTCCAACTTGGCATCATCTTCCAAGAAGAACTTAAGCAGCTGGTAGGAAACATCAACTTCTGGCACGCCGCCCAGCTTTCTGTGCTCCTCCACAGTGACACGTCCACCGGAGAAGGCGTACTTGTTGATCTTGTTCTTAATCTGCTTGGGCGTATCCGTTAGGTAAACCGCCGAGTTCTGGTCGCTAGCCGACATCTTCGTTTTTGCGCCCTGCAGCGCCGGGAAGAAGGTCGAGTGCATGAGCGCGCACTTGGGGAATCCCAGACGTGGGGCCACATCGCGGGTCATCCGGAAATACGGGTCCTGATCGATAGCGCACGGAATGAGGCAGTGCACCTTCTTGTTGCCGAAGAGGAATGGGAAGGTGCTGGAGATGGCGGGGGCTGCTTGGGCGGCCGGGAAGCCGATCTTGCCAATGATGTCTGAATCACCAAATCCAAAGATTCCCTTCACCTGGTTGAAGGTAACGCACTTCTGAATGCGAATGATGTTCTGGTACATCGCTGGGCATTTTCTGTAACAAAGGGGATGCGTTATACATACAATTTAACAGGTGTATGTATATGTATATCTAGAAACAGATTAACCCACCCCACAAAATCCAGGTTGTTGAAAATGAACGTCTTGTTGACATCGAAGCCCATGGCCACAATATCCTTGGCATTTTCGCGCGCCAGTTTGATGGCATCCTCTACTTTTAGGTCCTTCCACAAGGTCTTCTCATCATCGGTCAGCTGGATGACCAGCGGCACATCGAAAGTCTCCTGCAGCCACTTGGTCATGATAAAAGGCACCAAGTGGCCCACGTGCAGGGATCCAGAGCTGGGACCACGACCCGTGTACAAGTAGAAGGGCTTGCCCTGTTCCCGCAGAGTGAGAATCGTGTGCAGGTCCCGATGTGAGAAAAACATGCCCCGTTTAATGAAGTGGTGGACGGGCTTCCCCGTAATTTTCTCAAAGCGTGCGATGAGTTCCTCATCGATTTTGCTGGAGCCAAAGCGTTCTGCAACGTGTCAGCATTTCGAGATAAAATCAGTTGATTAATTAGATTAATTGGTTGTTTGGAGTAGGTGAGCTGGCCAGCTTACTTATCAGCTTATCGTAGTCGACGCCCGCGTCACTGCTGCTGGCCACATTCCACGGATCCACAACATCTTCGTCGGCGGCTGCAGTGGCTCCCTCCTGAGCCTGGGCATCCGTGCCCGTTTCCACGGGCTCCGCGTCCGGTTTTCCGTTCAGCGTCAACGCCTCCACGCCTTCCACAATCGTCTCCTTGGTGTCCGCCATTTGGTTGGGATTTCGTCAGTCTGAATTCGTGATCTAACAGATAATTTAATACTGGCCAATGCAATTGGGCTCTTCACATGTGAAACGAGGCGCTTATTAGAAACAATCGATAGCACTATCGAACGATGGGTTTTCAAATAAAATTAGTTTTTTGTTGCGCTTAAAATATATTTTTAAGCCTTGACTTATATTTGAATAGCCAGTTAAAAATGATAATTAACTAAATATTTGATTAATTTTCCCTTAAAAAATATCGGTGACAGCAACTATCGATAGCTTGTCTGTTTTTTAGGTGTGACAGCCCTGGTGAATCAGCTGTTAGGTTGCAGATTCTGAGTGAAAATGCAAGCGAATTAATTAATCGTTTTAAGTTAAAATAAGGAATTAAAAACTCGGACACCATGCCTATTATGTACAATACCGGCGAGTGGTTCAAGGTGCGACCGGACTACTACAGGTAGGTGATCTCAAAACTCCCTGACCAACAAACTTTAATGAAAGGATACGCCCACTTATCCCATTTGCAGAAAAGTGGAACTGGCTACCCCGGATTGGCCGCTGGATCTGGACTTAGAGTACATGTTGGTGGAGGCGGCTCCTTATGGAGGTCCACTGGCGACCACACGGGACCCCACCAAGTTGGTGCCGGTCAAGGGAAATGCTAGACCAATGATCCGCATCTTCGATACCTCGGGAAAGGAAACGGGTCATCTATTGGTGGGTTACCACAAAATAACAATTATATGTTAACAACTTTATTTCCCCATAGTGGAACCATGGCAAATTGATTGCCATGGGCTGGTCGGACACGGAGGAGCTCATCTGCATCCAGGAGAATGCCACTGTCTTCGTGTTCGACATGTTTGGTCGGGAAAAGGAGTCGTACAGTATCGGCGACGAAGCCAGTGTCACCAAAATTGTGGAGGCCAAGGTGTTTCAGTCCTCCGCTGGCACCGGAGTGGCCGTTATGACCACATCCGGACGGATTTTCCTCAAACAGAACAGCAGCAAGACTGAAAGGAAGCTGCCGGATATTCCAAGTAACTAAGTTTCCATTAACTTAAATTGCCATACGATCTAATGCTAGTCCGCAACAGATTCTAGCATCAACTGCTCTTGCTGGGAGATTGTAACCGAGGGACGCAATAGCTACTGTCTTTTGGGAAGGGATCGAGAGGTCATCAAGCTGTTTCCAGGCGAAACAGTGGGCACCATTACCGCTAATCTTTTCGAGAAACCGCACGATCGGATCATAAAAATCTCTGTGTCCTACAACCACCAGCACTTGGCTCTGTATACCAACACTGGTCTTCTTTGGCTGGGCAGCGTGGACATGCGACAGAAGTACTGCGAGTTCGACACAGGCCGCAAAGATATGCCCCTTCAAATGGAGTGGATCATGAATGCAGACAACAGCGAGGCCGATGCAGTGGTCATCTCCTATCCATCTTACCTATTAATAGTAAATCGCAATGCTGATCGCAGTGATTTTCCCTATGATCCTGTCATGTTCCTGGTAGCCGAGATGGATGGCGTGCGCATCATCACCCAGAATTCGCATGAAATGATTCAACGCCTACCCAAGTGCGTAGAGAATATCTTCGCGGTGAACAGCCAAGAACCAGCTAGCTATCTGTTCGAGGCCCAGAAGAAGTTCGAGGAGAAATCCTACAAGTCGGACGAGTATCTCAGCATGTGTCGGGAAAAATTGGACTTGGCCGTAACCGAATGCATTGAGGCGGCGTCCTTTGAGTTTTGCCCGGAGACCCAGAAGAGTCTGCTTAGAGTAAGTGACCAAATTATTCCTATATATACATATCTTTGCTTACGATACCTTTTTATTTAAGACGGCAAACTTTGGCAAAGGTTTTATACGTGGCCATAATCCGGACGAATACATACGAATCATGCGAATTTTAAGGGTACTAAACACATTGCGACATGAGAGGATTGCCATACCGCTCACCTTCAAACAGTAAGTTGCTTCTACAGCATTTATAGGAAGTTTTGGATTGAATTAATCGATGTATTCATCCCAGGTTCTCACATCTTAATCCCGAAGTAATACTCAGCCGTTTGGTATTCCGCAAGCACTATGCCATTGCAATCCAAGTGGCAAAGCACTTAAACCTCCCCGAATCCTGGATCCTGGAACATTGGGCCTACCATAAAGTGATCAATGATCCCAGTAAGTATGGCTTTCTTTTCATCTTCAGAAATATCGATTGAACTAATTTATTAAAATAACTATAGATGACGTAGAAGTGGCGCGAAAGATTACAGAAAAATTCAAGAATCCGTCGGTCGAGGGCATTTCTTTTTGCAATATAGCGGCAAAGGCGCATCAGGCTGGTCGGGATGATCTGGCCATTAAGCTGCTGGAACTGGAGCCACGCGCCTCGCTTCACGTACCGCTATTGCTGAAGATGGGCAAGTTTGATCGGGCAGTGGGCAGTGCCACGCAGTCGGGCGATACGGAGTTGATCACCCAAGTTCTTTTGGAGATGAAGATGCACATGATGCTGTCTAATTTACATGTAAGACGATCCCTTATCCGTAAAATAAATGTGTTTGACACAATATAATAATGTAATAATAATGATAATGTACCTCCCTTATCCATTCCCAGATGACCATCAGGGATTATCCGCTGGCGCTAAACATCTACAAGAAGATCATGCGCGATTCAAACCGAGCAGGTCTCTACGGTATTTACAACACCGAGGACGATCAAAAGGTTATTGCCGAGTATCACTTCGAGAACGCCATTGAAACCGAAGGCCTGGAGTCTAATCTGTCGATGATTGGGAATGCTTATGCCCAAGCCCGAGGACGTTGCACGTTGGAGGCGGAGCTGTGTGCAGATACCAGTCGATTATTCAAGCTTCAGAAGACTCTTAGTACCAAATACAATGTTAGCTTAAATGGATTATCTATACATGACACCGTCCTGGAATTGCTGCAGCTCGGCGAGTTGAAAGAGGCAGAGCGGATCCGGAACGATTTTAAAGTGCCCGAGCGGCGCTTCTGGTGGCTGCGAGTCCTAATCCTTTCAAAACAGCACAAGTGGGAGGAGTTGGAGAAGCTGGCCAAAACCAAAAAGAGCCCTATTGGATACGATCCTTTTGTCGAGGTATGTTTACAACAGAACAACGCAAGCGAGGCGCGAAAGTACATCCCCAGATGTAGAGACAACCGCAAGGGGATTTGGTATATGAGGGCAAAGTGAGTAATTAATCATGGTATAACGCTGAATCCCTTTTACTGTATCCCCAATATCTGTTCCATAGATTGTTTAACGAAGCCATAGATTCCGCTTTCGAGCTGCGGGATGTGCACAGTCTCTATGAACTGCAAAAGAATCAGGCAATCGTCGACAATGTCACACTGCTCGGCAAAGTTTGCAATTATATTGCCGCTCTGGAAGGAAAGTAGTAGCAATATTCCTAACTATTAACAAACAAATTGCAATAATCGCAAACTAACTGTATTTATTAATGTCTATGCAAACAATTGTAAGTATTGTTTATCGAAACGAAAACTAAACATTTTTTTGTTTATTGCCAAATAAATAATGTTTAATTGTCATCGCTTGCACAGACTTTAGACCTGAGTTGACAAAAATAATCATAAATACTGTTACGGATACTTATTTTTTACATCAAATTATTTATAGAAGCTTATCAAAAAATATACGAATTATTTACATTACTGAAATTACATTCCTAAAAACCGGATAGTCAAAGGCTTTATAAAATCAGAATAAATAAATATTAGCAGTCTACCCACTGAGCTGGTCTATCCTTCATACATCTTTAATAAGCTGTAGCAGCTTCTAGAAAAACTTAATTATTTGCTATTTCCTCACCTATCCATTCATAATATTACATTTTCTGAATACATTTCCCAAACGAGACGTCCCACAGCAATCCCGTCACTCTGACCCACTAAAAAGCAGCCACTGAGCTGCCGACAGTAACTATAAACCCAGTTAACGCACACACAATTTGCTGTTGTCCCTTGCATAAGTAACTCGACTTGGTCCCCCGCAATTTGTAGACAATTTCGTTATACGGACCATAAACGCGAATTCCCGATGCTCGACGCCTGTGTAAATAAAATTTATAATCAGAGCTCCACGACCCGAAGGAAGCCAAAAAAGTGTATTTTTGTGACGACACTCCTGCACGGCCCCTGCTGACTGGATAGCCCGGCTCTGCAAACACAAAATGGCAAATGTTGACGCCTTTATTGGGTTCAAAATGTGAATTGCGTCATGGTAAATGGGGGCGGACGGAAAGGGAGGCTGGGTGTAAGTAGTTGACATTGCCCTAAACACGTTTGCCAGTCGCAGAGCCTGGAAATGTGACTTTAGAGGGGGAAGCCGCTTCGGAAACACGGAATTCCAATTAGTCTTCATTTTTAGTAAATTTACCACACACTCCGCTTTTTTCCCGGCCAATTTTTAAAGCGGCAAACATATTTTTCCTGCTGACTTACTTTTTTTCCCACACATAGTCGGCTGAATTTATGTCCGGTTCGATGTTCGATTCGCGGAGTTGGATAGGCCGAATTTATTGCAATTTTCGGGCGTTGTTTAAAAAACGCTTTCGCTGACAGCCGAGAAGTATTGGTGGTTTTTCGGCTGCGGTTTTTTGGTTGTCCTCCGACATTTCCGTCCTGGCAGCAGATGGGTTTTCGGTTGCTAAATGTCACACCGACATGACAAACTAAAAGGTTATTGCATTTTAAAAAGCCAACATACATTTGCCATGAAAGGATTATTTTCAAATTAATATTTCATGTGAGTGTGCTGACATAATTGAAACACACCAAACATATCAATTTCGGTCCGACAGCCTTCAACAAAGAACAAATATTACTACACTTCGAATTGAAAGCCAACAAGCCCAACTACAAACTGTGTACCAACTATTTATTTGCAGAGTCAGCACAAACAGCACCGATATAGTCCGTCCCGGTTATTGATGGCCACATTCCGCGCTTTTTTATTTCATTGCATTTTTATATTTTTAATAAACTCGCCAAAGCGACAGAAATTACAAGCGATGTCAGGGCGAGTTTTTGGCAGCAAGCCAAGATTCGAGACAGGCCAAAAGGGAGGAGGAGTGGACCCTCCAGGACCAAAGCCGAATGAAGCCCGGCTGCGAAATATGTCGACTGCAACGGCGGACGGGCTTTGCCTCAATTTATGTCGGCCCAATGAGCGCGGTCCGCAGGATACTTTAAGAATAGTTGGGGAAAGTGGGGAGGGCCGAGTGGGGAATATTATAAAGGAATAAATCAAGGCATTTGCCTGCACCGGACACGGAGGCTGTGGTCACGCCTAAGACCCCAGAGCCGCCCCTGTGCATTATTAATGCCCCCCCGACTCTCCATCTTGTGTGTCCTGTGTCCTGTGTGTAGTTTGCCAGCTTCCTTTGACCGTCTCAAGGCCAACATTTCGGGGAGCTTTTGTTTTCACTGCGTGCTTAAGACCCGAAAAATATGTCAGCCCGGCGAGAGCAACAATTTATCATCCCCAAATCGAGGCCGAGATTGGGACAGGTCCTGGTCCAGGTCCTTTTCTCCTTCTGGTCAGTGGCTCATCAGGCGGTGAAAGGCAACGCCTGGGGCTGTCAAACGCAAATGTTGGCCCGATGTTCGGATTAGCATATAACAAGCGAAGGACATATCAGTGTATCTGGGCAATCCCCAGGATGTTCACGTGTCCTCGCAGGACGTCAGCTGGGTCGCCATCACTGTTTGTGTTTACGAAAGTATTTCCTTCATTCGCTGTCCTTCCACACGGAACACATGTCGACGCTCTTATTACGGCCGGCCATCCTCCGATGGCATATGCAAAAAGTTATGCCAGTTTTTCAGGTATCTCACAAAATGATTTGTTTGCGTGTGGGCGAAAAATAAGAATTTTTATTGTCGCCTTTATTGCTTCTGATATTTGTAGAAACTCATTCGGCAGATGCGTTCGCATTATTTATTTTCAAATTTATACGGTTATAGTTATCGGTTTAAATCGGCATAAATGTTATTGCTTTTGGGAACAGAGAAGTGAATTTAATTTATTTAAATGCATATTATTTTATTCTATATTTAATGCATAGGGATTTGTGTTGGTATGACAGTCGTAAATTTAAAAACGAAAAGTTTACTCCTTTAATTGATACTCACCTTACAGTGCGACATGGAGCTTGTGTGAATATCCTTTCGACGACACAAAATGCGGGCTGGCTCAAAGGACGAAATCCTGCTGGTTGCCGACTGCAATGAATGGCAGAACGTGGTCGTTATCCCTGTTGGCCCTAAGCGCCATAAGCATTTTCTTATGCTCTTATTTATATGCAAAAAAATATATATGTATATGCCCATTTCAGTTGCCTGCAACACTTTGGCCACTTCCGGTCTGTCCCACAGCCCCCAGGACTTGACATGGTCCTGCGGCTACTGCTGCCTTTCCCCTGCTGCTCCCCCTGATCCTCCTGGTGGTATCGCTCCTGCAGTTGACACAGCTCCGACGCGATTTGGGCTCAGAACGAGGCACGTTAGTTATTCGCCCACACAGGCGCCACACTTTTGGCCACTGCGACTTCTCGGCCGAATTTATGCGGCCTGCACTGCCAGAATTGTTATTAATAGCCGATGCGATACATCCTGAGCCCCTCCTTTGGCCAGAAGCCGGCCTGCACCTCTCACATTGCTGCATATAAATTTTGATTGCAGTCCATAAAAACAAAGTTATGTTTTGTGGTCGAGATCAGGTGACTCTTTTCAAATATACTAACATTCCAAAGGGGACAGGCCACATTGGCCTAAATGCTTGGCATAAAGGCTAGAGCTTCAGCTTTAAACTATTGCATTTCGAATATAAAATTTAAATCACTAAAATGTTAGGGGTTAGAATGATCTATCAAAGATATCTAAAAGCATTTAAACTGATATTTAAACCTTTTCTAAGAACATGTAAGAGGTTTTTTTTATTTGTTTAGTTTATTTGGCCGTTTAAGTTTGAAAACAAATTTAAGTGAACCATTTTATCACACCTCAAAATTAAAGTAATCGCTTACTAAGCCTGTTAAAAGCAGCCGAAACACTTGTAAATAGCCAGTGAAGCTACTACGCCCAAAGAAAACTTGCTGGATTTGGAAACTTTGTGAACGGCTCAATCACCTAACAATTTGAAACAGCAGTTCGAAGTTCAAGTGCCGCATTAACCTGGAGTACTTGCAGGTCACAGCAGATATATACATATATATAAATACATATAAGCTGGAGCACAAGACAAAGGGAACCAATGGAGGGGAAACAAATTGTGTGCAGGAGGACAAACAAATACGAGTGGCAGCCAAAAGACAACCGGAACATAATGTGCGATTGGGGATGAGGGGAGGGGGGATGAGGGGCACACACAACAAACAGAAGGCAAATGGCAAAAAGACAAACCCACGTAAACCTCAAGCCACCGACAACAAATAGCAACAAAGAGTGTTCTCCCATTCCGGACAAAGGCAAAAATACGAATTACCACTTGAATTATTTACGCTGGAATAATTCAAGGAAAATGTACGTCATTTAACACGAACTCGGATCCGGGTTGACTTGGCGCCATTTTTGGTAAGATGTTTTGTTTGTCGAACAGACTGTGTTAAAAAAAAAGAAAATTCCCATGAGCCCATGAGTGAAGAGAAGGCTCGTAACTTTTTTGACAAATCTTAGTTGAAGCCAATGTATTATGGAGACATCCACCCATCAAATGGGCAATGAAATGGGTTGGCAAATTGTACACAAAGATTTCAAATGTTGAAAGAAAATATTGGATTCGAAATATTCGAATAAATCTTAAGGTTTTTATACCTACTATGGACATATGGAAAAATGTATATAGCCAATCGTTTTAAAACTTGTTAAGTAATTTAAGGATTCAGCTTACCATTTGGTAGGAGATATCGTGTCTTTTGAGGGTTTCAGAAAATGTGTTAGCAAAAACTAATGTTTTGAGAACTTAACCCTTTGTTTATCTTTTACAACTGCAGTGCCAAATAAATGACCTGCGATTGTTAAATAGGTGATAAAAATGTATGTAAACTTGCAACATCCAAAATGAACTCAGTAAATACTGCCCTTGGGCTTCGGCAAACAATTTATATTTACTGCCTCGCTGGCCCTTTCACCTTATCTCCTTTATCCAGGTAAGCACTGTGAAATAATGCCGAGAAGGACATTTTTATTCGGAAAATGTGCTGTCGGGCATGTCAAGTTATAGTTTGCTCTGCGGCGCGGAAATGAAACCAATACACAATATACGCCAAATGTGCCGAAAAAAAGTAGGCAATATTTTGTTATTGTTACCGCAGGATGCTTTGTTCGCGCTGCACCGTGTGCTAACATTATGCCCTGCCTTTTGTTACCTTGTCGCCGTGTCCTTGCCGCAGAAAGGACCTTGAATCGCCGGCCCAGCTGTCTGCCACCGTCATTATTGTTAATCATCATCATCATCGTCATCAGTGGATACGGCCAACAATGGCTATATGCGGTCGTCGTCTTTTGGTGGCTCCATTTAGTTGCTCTCTAATATGGAATAAACAAAGCGCCGGCAGCGCATTATCCTGATCCTGTGCAGAGAGGTGTGAAATTCAATTTCGCCAATTCCAAGCAGCCATTGTTCCCCTTTCACTACTTTCACTCTCACTTTCCCATTGGCCATTTCCCATTGCCGTTGGCTGTCCGTTTTCATTATTAAGGCCATTTGCTGGTCCTGGTGACTTCTGCCCTGGGCCCGTCTACTAACTGACAGATTGCCGGCAACGGTTTGGACCTCGGACACAAATTAAATTCCAGTCTTCTGCTGCACGGCGGAAAAAGAAAGAAATCGAGTAATTGAATTGTGTGCGGCTAGTTGGTAGCTTAAAAATTCATTAGAGACACATGCACGTCGGAGTTTCAATCTCGGAACGGGAATCGAACTCAAGGGCCATCCCAATGCAAATGGAAATGGAGTGGACTGGAGGTCCTGGGCCCCAGGCAATAAATTTCAAATGAAACCAGTCGATAACATAAATTATAAAATTAGTTTGCCAATGTGTCTGGGACTCGTCTTGCAGACAGCAAATAAATTGCGAACTAAATTTGACAACGACTGGAAATTCGGTCGGTTCTTTCATCTTCTTCGGATTCTTTTGGTCGATGGGCCAATGGCAAATTGATTCGCTTTTGCGTGGCATTCAATAAATTGAATTTACGCCGCGTTGGTGAATTATTGCATTGCTCTGTTATTGCGGACGTTTGGTGGGCACATTTAAATCATTTCCTCGGCTATTACTTGGGCTTTATGCTTTTGGTCCATTTCATGGGGTTCCATTAACCAAATGAGCTTTTCTAAATATTTATATTTGATATAACTAAGTTATACATCATCACTAATAGCTCTTAAAAGAAAAGAAAAGTAGCTGCTTAAGTTCCAAAGTAAATGCCCCTAAAACTGTGGCTTCCAAAAATCCCACTCTAAAATGCTTTAAACTCGGCCAACATCACTCTGCCCACAACACTCTGCCTAAAAACAGATTTTTTGCCAGCAAAAAAGATGACAGACACTGCGAATGTCGAGTCACGTTCTCGTCATTTATTATTTTAGTTTTATATTATCCCGGGATATACAACAAGGCATGATATGTGCACAGACTGAGGAGTGAGCCCAGTTACGTGGCTGACATTCCACCTACGAGTTTTCAGTTTAAAGCGAATTAAATTGGTTTGGCAACAATCAAATCGTAAAAGTTTATTAAGGGGTTAACACAGCAAATTATATTATTGCGCTACTTTCATCTGGGTTAGTTTTAATTGGCGGAAACATTTGTAATAACTCCATGAAACACAGTAGTCGACTAATTTGATTGCATTTTGCAATTAAACTTGCCCAAAATGGGAGCACAACCCCATTTCAAGGTTGGCCGAACTTCTACTTGTTCTTTAGCCGTGCCTAATTAAACGAAATTGTTTCTTGAACTTTTGTGGCAGGCGCCAAATAAATAGATTATGTTTTAATTAAAAAATTACGGAAGTGCGGCACTTTTCCTTGCAGCCTGAATTAAAGTGCCTCTTGCCTGTTTTTCCAGTTTTCTGCGGTGAGTGCCACGGGGCTAACAAGGCTGGCACTTCCCAAGCATCCTGGCTAATTACACAAACAGCCATAAACACACGCGTGGCAGGATTACCCTCTTAAAGCTAATGATGACGACTTTCGACCCCAACGAGTTGGAAAACATACGTGAATCAGATTGCCAGGCAAGAACGTCGGAAAAACGAAGCGAAAATCAAGAAAATATTTGCGTAGCCCACCGGAGTCTTAGCCCTATGGGCCCATTTGGCCAACATGTGTGTGTGCTCGACGCCCTTCACGCACCAAAAAAAGTGGCACAGCAAAAACAGCCAACGGAAGAATAAGCCGCGTCCGCTTTGATGTCGAGCCCATGGCCCAAAAACGCCGCTCAAACGGATGGTAACCAACAGATTTTCCGCAGACTTTAAGTCTTTTAAATTGTTTGTTAAAGTTTTGGCGGTTTTCAACAGTCTAGTTTTAAATATAGAAGTGGATAGCTTAAAGAAAACAAATACATGTCCCTGCTTTTCCAAATCTTAAGTGGGTTGGTACAACTATACAGTGACAACAGAGTGGTTCGGCTATACTTACAATAAATCATTGTTTTTGTATAAATTATCAATGAAATAAATACTTTTTTAAATATATATTAAACCGCTCAAACAATCTGTTTAACTACACTGCTATTATTTAAGCAGTGATGTAATCTTTACTTAAGTCGCTCACATGCTCCTTGGTCTTTAATGTATTTCTGTTACCTCCTTTTAATTAGTTAAAAATGTCTACAATTAGTTGGCTGCGAAATTGTCGAGTAATCAAGTGACAGGCTTATCTAATTGAGCAACCGTTAATTCCTTAAAAACCTGTTTCTATTTTGTTACGAAATCAGCGGGTTTCTGTTAACCCGAGGAAATAATTGTAATCCTTTTGGCCAAGGCCACAGATTTCGTTTCAGTTTGGTTCCATTTGTGTGGTCAATGTTGGCCAATTATCCAAGATGGACCTCCAGATTTTCAGGAATAGCAAAGTCAGAATCTTTAGCTATGCCTCATATTTCCCATTGTTGGCCATGTGGAATGCCGGAGTTGGTCAGAAGGAGGAAAACCGTGTGACAGCCATGCTCTGTTTGCCTTTGCATCCAATTTTGAGCAATTTGTCTCCGGAAAAATTCTTGGGGCTCCGCAGCGATGGCATTTTGCTGTTGACTTGGATGAGCCAACAATGTCAGTGGCCGGTGCAAATATTTGGCTAACATTTTTCGGCTCTTTGGCCGGATAATGGTGAGGAATTAACTATGCTGGTCCCTGGGCGCAAATAAGACACAGGGATAGGTTCAATTTGCAAGACAAAAGAAATTAAAACACTGAATAATACACACTGAATATGCAACTGAATTTGTATATAACAAAGCGCTGAACTGGAACAATTTATTTGTATGTTTAGTTTGTCGCCTGAGGCGGCTGTTAAATGTTGAATGTGCTCGAAACCGATAACGTTTGTCTTCCATTAGCAATACAAACACCGACATCGAAATGAAAAAAACAAGACCCATCTTGTTTCGGTTCGGTGAGCAGCATAATAAGCTTTTCAATAAACTGTAGCACACTTTTTCGGGATTTGCATTTGTCACATGCAAAACAGCAGCCGACGCGATTTATGCAAAAAGGAAAACATGGCAGCTACACAAGGCCAACAAATATGATAAATTCAAATCGAAAATCGAATGTTATCCCCTCAAAGCTTCAAGTTGTTTACCCCGGCTCATCGAATATGCTGATTTGTAACATCGATGTTTGCCTGTTCGCCTGTTCGACAGTTTGCCGTTTCACGTAATTTCCATTTTTTTGTTTGCTCAGGAAAACACACGCCCAGCGGAACAATGGCAAACATTTTGCATTGTTTATTGAATTAGTATCGATGGCGTGTCTGAATTTATGCACTCACTAAAACGCTTCGTTGTGCCAGTTAGCAGACGGATGACTACTGAATATTTGAACGGATGTGTGTTGCCACGGTGCAGTTTTTGCCCGGATGATTTTGTTTAAATAAAATTTACTTCCCAGCTCGAGATACATTTTTAATGTTTTTCCAAATTCGTTTTAAAGTCCCTAGGGGTAGTGTCCTTTGAAATACATTTTTATTTCTTTTAAAGAGTAATAACATTGAACAACAATGATTTACGAAGGGATTCTGGATATTCTTAATTAAAGAAAAATAATATGCAATAGTTGGTAGTAACTATTATTGCTTAAAGCTTTCCACTCGATTTAAAATAAGTAAGTTAAATAAAATGTATCTCTCATAAATGTTAAATGTTAGTCAAAGCATTTGGTTTTCAATTAATATAAAAAGTGTTGTTTTTCGGTACCCCATTTAAATGTTTGTCCATAGGTAAGCTGCACCTTTTTATAGCCCTACTCCTGGGCATATAAACGGTTTTCTGGCAATTTGTAATTATTTATGCGAAATACTTTACAGCTTGTGGCTAACACTTTGCAGTTTGTTTTTTTGTGACCCTTTTTTGTAAAACCAAGGGTTTTGCTGCAATAGCCAGACAAAAATGACTTCATGCATGCGAAAACATATGCGAAACTGTTAGAGTTGTTACACAATTACAGCTGGCTTACGGGGTCCCTTAAAGCCCTTAATCAGAATTCACGGAAAAATAAGACATGAATTTATTTTATTGCGGTAGTTCGAGTTGGGTAGTGGTTTTTATTCGGCCATCGCTCTGCTGGATGTGTCGTGTTACATGTGTTTACATGTCCGTAAACCTGCTCTCTTACAAAATAATGCAGCTCCTGCTTTGTGTACGTCAATGGCAGCAGCCACAGCACCTTGTTCTTGCCATGTCCTTCGCCGACTTTGACAGAACCACCCACCCACCATATATACGATTTATACCATATAGCCCAGACTGAAATTGAGGGTCTCAAGGCCCTGAAATTGTAAGCAACCCACTTTTGAGTACAAGTAACTGCGGATATGTGAGGCGGTGCACTGCCTTCTCTTTGTTACTTTCACGCGCATTTGTGAGCATGAAGTGGAAATGTCGCTGCCATTTTGCATATACTTACCTTTGGTTCGCTCCTTTTGACATATAAGCTCCAAGAAGCCGAGATTTAAGGAATCTCAGGTGGCGACATATATTAAATAATTTAAGACTGCAATGACACCGGGTCAGTCCACTCACATGCTTACAAACTGGCCTTGGCAGACTGCATTTCGCCAGCGTTTCCCTTTGCCCTTTTAGCCAAGACATTAATTAGTTTCCGAAAATAAACACGAGAAGGCAACAAGCCAAGTTTATAAATTGTTGGGCTCTAATTTGTTATGGCAATGTTAATTTGGGCAAAAAACTTGCTCTTGTAGTCCATTTGATTAACAATGGAAACTTTTGAGGAAGGCAGCAGGCCAAGTCCAAGTCAACTTGGCCAATTGTTTCGACTACCAACCGCAAGAGCCATTTGCTGGCATTTGTGCAAGAAGTTGGTGCTTTTGTGTGAAATTAATTAAAGTCAAATTATGGAAAGGAAATGGCAAACGAGTTGGTGGGATAAATTATGTAGCCAAGTATGGCAAGTCTTTAACATTTATTTGAGCCTTTATTGATTCCATTAATAGAGTGAGAAAATGGGTTGCCAATCTTGAATGGCTTCAACATTTATTTTTGAACTGAGATTGGTTTCCAATCCAAAATCAGAGAAAGCGAAAATGTAAGCCAATCAATTTGTGTTCCTGGGCAATTCAACATTCTTAAGCAGCTCAATTTGGTCCCGAAGTATCAGCTATTTTTCCTCGAAAGAACAGATATGTAGCGGGCTGTGATGCATGGTTATGGATGCTGTATTTGCATACCTCAAATGGTGCACAAAGTATGCTAGGGTGCAACATTCGGCCTCACGTGCACGAAGGATTCCTTTAAATCCTGCCTCCGGCGGCAAACGCAGAAAGAAGATGGAGCGCTGTTTAAACCGGTAAATAAACAAAAATCTGTGACACGAAATGAGCTCGTTGCTGTTGCTCTCTAAAGGATATCGCTGAAAGTGTGTGTGAGCCTTTAGTGCGATTGCTTTTCCAGGACATTCCGGCAAGCTTGTGCAGGAAATGCATTAAGAGCGTGTCGCCCCCAAAGAGCAGTTGGCTTAAAAAGTGTGAACGTAAGTATGTATGTATGGCGTATGGTGTATGCCGTATGGTGCATGCTATATGGATGTGTTTGCCCCGCTTACTTATCAGCTGAAAGTGTGTGCATTTAACGAGGACCAGCTTGCCTGACTAACACCCAAACGATATGGTTACCCAAGTGCAAGAATATGTCGTTTTATGTGATCCGCTAAATAAAAGACTTGGATTAACCCTTCACTCAAGATAAGTCTTAAAGCTGGGATGCATGTTTTCTTTCGTAGTGTTGGGAAAATGTCTTTAAAGTTTTAAACTAGGTTTATATTAGGGATAAAGTTTAAAAAAATGTTGTTTTAATGCTGGAATTACCTAAATTTAATTAAATTTGTCTTTATTATATATTTATTTTCTCTCAATGTAAGTCCTAACGACCTTAAAAACTCAAATAAAAATCAGCCCAAAATATTACGTTCATTGTGTAACGAGGCGTATGCGTATTATTACTGCGCGGGTCACTGAAATTTGAAGAAGTAGCCAACTGTCTTGCGCGACAGATGCTAATTTTCCACCACTGCAGCTGTTGGCAACAGCAGCAACAAAAATAAAACTGAAAACGGCTCGTAAAGTCGGAAAAGCGACAACAGAACGACGGTAATTGGACTCTGAGCTGCTGGGAAATCATAAACATTTCTTGGACCTGTTCCAAAACTGGGCAACAACAAAACAAACCCATTCGCCCAGCCCCTAAAAATAGAACACAAATGACAAAGCTAGTGTAGTGAAAATGAAAGCGCTGTGGGCCAGACTGAATTAAGATTGACGCTAATTCGAGAGCAGGGCTTTTGCTAATCAACCAGAGTTGAATGAAACGCCTTAAAGTATGCTGCAATTATGACGGACCTGCCTCACAAGCGAACACCTTTTTCCATCTTTTCGGCAGGTAAATTGCATTAGCATGGAAAAGCAGATTCTCGCACGAAAAGTGCTTTGACATGGCTCCGGCCCTCAAGATTCCCGCCCTCCGGTGACCATTTTGAATTTTGCATTAGCACGGCCATGACGTCACACACTCGCTTTTTCCCAGATGATGACCTTCAGTGCAACATTTGTGGATGTGTGTTCGTGTTTGGGGCGGAAAAAAAGAAAACGAATTTTTTCTCGTTGCCAGCAAAGCTTTTGCCACATTAACGTCGTCAGCTGCATATTTCTAATTTTTTCTTTTTGGCACACTCATTTCTTAGTTGCTTTTTTCATAATTTGTTTGCCATGACTATTTGCCTTGTTGCGCATTTGGCATGGATTTGCCGCTGTGTGTGTCTTTGTGTGGGCCAACATGTATTTGCCACTGACAAACTCATCATGGCTAAAACCGAAGCTCCAGACAGGCCAAGAGCGAGAGAAATGGCCAAAAGAGGTTGTACGCAGAGCCGAATCTGGGGTTTCTTTTGGTTAATATTTTATTTAATTACTGCAGCTCAAACCCGAAAGCCTACAGTGCAATTTGGGCTTGTGGCTTTTCTTTGAACAGCCACATTTTGGTTAGATTGGCATTGGACCAGGTGGCATTGTCAAGGTCGACTTGGTTGGGCCCAGTCTGAAGGTAAGGTGGCCAAGAAATACATAAGAAAAATGTATAAGGGGAAACTGAGAGCAATGATGGGTATATTTGTTTTACTAAATATTATTTAATAACAAACGTTTCATGAGTTTATTATAATTTAAATAGTTTTAAGACTTTAACTAAGTTATTTTAATATATTGTATTAAAACCTTTTTAGTTTAATCTTATAAATTGTATTTTGAATAAAATAAACAAGATGTTTTCTCAAATGGAAATCTCTTAACTCACTATTTCTTTTTAATAATCATTATCCAATCATTTAACTTTGTTTCCCTTGAACCTTATATTGAAGACTAATGCATATGTTAATGAGCGAGAAGTAAATTACTGATAGCCTAATTGGGGAAATGCCGTCCCGTTTCTGTGAATATTAATTGCGAGGCCATGCCGCACACTTTATCGCTCGCCAGTTACAAATTCATACACCTGCGCAGCTATTAATATTGCTACCAGCGATTTGTCTGGTCCTTAGCCCGATCCTTATACAGATTGCACGACTGCCGGTGCCACGGAAATTCACCTTCGCCGATTTTTCCGTTCGAAGGAGTTTCGAGCAACCAGCCACTTAAAAATTTATACTTTCATTTGCCACCTGATATGTGCGTACATACAGCCGAGATTCGTTTTGCGTGTTTGGTTTCAGGCCCCAATTTGATTTGCATTTCAAATCGAGATGGCATTTAAATGTTTAATCATATTTTTGTTTCCGTTGCACGGTTAACTTGGCGTTTAATAATTACCATACGGCGTTATGTGGGCACGTAGCAGTCATTGAAAGTCGTTGGCGGTGTCGCGAGTCGTGAATTATAAATGCCTCACGGAAGTGATGTGGGATCCGCAGAAGTCGTGCTCCGGAGGCGCAATTATTAACACTTGTCTGCCCGCCACAAGGGACTTGAAATATATCCATAGTTTGTTATCCTTGGAATTGGCTTTCCGGTTCTTAAATCTTTAATACAAAGAAGACTTAAAACTTTCCCACAATAACATTACAAAAAGAGGGCACAGCTTTAAAACCTTCAATTTGAAGTTATTTTAAAATAAGTCCTCATTGAAATTCTTGATAACTAACTTTTTTAAAAAAATAAAATTACAAATATTTATCACTCCTCTTATTATAATTATATTAATGAATACATTAACATTGTTAGAGGATGCCTTATATGTATTTTTTATACGTCAGTAAATAATTTAACTTATTAATTTTAATTTGAAATTAAACTTTGCTAAAGTGTTACAAATCAAAGGTCACAAAAATCTTGAAGTTGAACTAGCCGAAAGCTGTTGGCAAACAACGAAGTGTCGGTCCTCGATTTGGGGTCTGCATTTATCGGCTCTTTGGAGTGTGAAATCTTTGCGTTTCGGCAAACACAGTTTGAATCCTGGAACGCGCGAAGCATTAAATTGGCTATTAATTACACAACGACTCAAGATATCCAAAGCATGAGTAATGGTTAAGAGCCAAGCTGATAACATAGCCATTACAAGTTAAACCACACTGAGGATTTAGCCTTAATTTGTTTACTTCTCACACAACTTCAGGGAGTAATAGTGAAACTTAGTTTACGTATTATTAAAGCTTGAGTGTATTAAATTAATATTTATCATAGATAAATGCAATTTAAGAGGTATGAGCCTTTGAGTGGGTTAAGCTTCGAGCATGTTTGCTTTTCAATGTTTAATTATTTAATTACTTTTTCGAGCAAAATTGCGGTTTTTAATATATATGTACTCCAGTCGAACACTTTCCTGTTAACCACTTATCTGTTTACTACCTCGAAGTGCCGGAATCATTTGCGGCCAGCCGCATGCAATCGAAATAAAACATTCTGCTCCTGATTCCACAGCAATCGTTCGCAATTAAATGGCATTGTAAGTCGGCTCATTTAATTACCACTTGCACAAGGTATTATTTGCATAATTATTGTCCCAGTAGCGACTATGATTCAATCAATTGGGGCATTACCACTCGTTCCAAGGAGCAAAAATTCAATTTCGTCTGCCCTGCAACACTGCCAATCAATCAATCAATCGATCAAGATTGAGTTAGTACCGCACCACCAACTTTGAGTAGTTCGGCATCAATCAAAGTCACCAAGTTTGGCGATGGCTCGTGGTGACCATTTGGCCAGGTAGTAGTAGTTCGGACCACAAATTGGTTTAACGCTTAGGTGGCAAAAGCAAAGGCAACCGCCACCGCACATCGTGCATAAATTACAAATTAAATGACGGACAAACAGTGCCAGCCCCAGAAAACAAACAAAAACCGCAGCAATTAAGCGATGGTCAAGAGTTCGAATGTCAGATACCCGGCAATTAGTGCAAGTACTAAAATGACTTTCTACTTAATAATAATAATAATAATTTATACAAAATGTAGTTGTTCCGTCTTTAATTATTGAAGCAAGAATAATTTAAAAAGCCGAATGCCAGTTTGCCTTGGGTTTTGCCAACTCAATTTCAACACTAGTTATGATATCAACAGCTCAGCATCGAGAATCTCCATGAACAATAAAGCAACAGCCTTAAACACTAATAAGTTCACTGGAACATTTGTTCTAAACACCGTAAATTCAGGGCCAATTGACACCAAATTGGCGGCAAGGTGTGAACCCACTGCCTACCAAAACAAAACAAGAGCTACACAAAATTTGCATTAGGCAACTGGTAATATGGACCGAATGCGTTGTGGTGGTGACCGCATCGACATTAGCATGCCATGCATGGTGACCTCCACCACTGTTCTCCCCCTTCCCAGAAGTGTGAATGCTGATCAAACGCTTTTTCCACATCACAGCCCTATTCGTCCCCTGTTTTTGGCCCCCTTGTTCTGGTCTGTTGGTTTGCTGCCACAAAATGGGGCAAGTGCAGGTTGCATTTGGACTGTGGAAAAGATTTCCATTCAACGCCCACCAAAAATCAATGAATTCATGGTTTCGGCAAATAGAAAACCGTGGCGAAAGTCGGCCTAATGACGTAGGCCCACGATTGACTGCACACCTGGCTGGATATAAACTCGTTGGACATGTTCGCGGTCAAAAGCCTCCGGCTAAGATGGGACCAGTAATTTCAATCTAAATTCAATGGCTGCAGTTTTTTTTGTTTTTCCTCTTTTCCTCTTTTGGCGCCTTGTAATTCAGGCCCGGCTTTATTTCGGGGTATCAGCGGCAGTAAAACGGGAAGAGCAAATGAAGCATCCTGCATAAAAACAAAAAGTCCGAGCAGGCTTAAGCACCTGCGGAAAACACCAGCAACAATGCCGGGCTACATCAGTGAAACGAGGTTAAAACGAGTTAAGCACTTGAGGGTATGGCAGGAAAATGAAAAAGGGAAATCGCGCATTCGCCCCGTTGCCAGTGACGTTAACTGAATGCCAAAGCCGACCGCCGTATTTGTATTTGTATTTGTATTTGGGCTTGGGACCTGGGACCTGGGCAAAAAATTTACGAGTTTAATGAAACCTGAAGAGGTAAACACAGTTAAGGCTCCTCTGGGGAGCGGTCAAAGTGTAATTACATAGCCGGAGAACCACGCTCACACACTGCGGACTGTTGACCGCGCGGGTTAATTGCATCAAAACCTCCACAGTTCGCTGAAAGCATTTCCCTGCCCCTCCACCCCCGCCTTTTCCGTGTTCTTTTGGCTTTTGATTTGCCCGGGGCCTTATGTAGTGTCCGCAGGATGAAACTCTGGACGAGCGTTGGCATAACAGCGTTAAGTCCAGCATCTCGTTGTCATCATCATCATCATCACCTGCAGGCTGCAGGCTGCATTCGGGCATCAAAGAGCGGAACTGAGGCCTCAAACGGCGGATGAAAGCCTGCTTCGGCTGGAATGCGTCATAGATCCACGATGGTGGTGAAGTGGTTTCTATACCCCTTACTCAGTGGGTGAATGGGTGTGCTGCAACTAACAAAAAATGTACTAATCCTGATATCCCACCCAATACTTTTGATTTTTTCATAAAAAAAAGGTGTGCATTAGGCTTAAAAATCGAAACAGTGGTACACATTATTGAATATCATACCTCACTGAACTCGTAATAAAATTCCCAGTAAGGTGGCATTCTAAGCTGAACGTTTTTAATTTTCTCCCGTTTTTGAAAAAAACCAGATGTAACCCCTTTATAAAAATATATTTCACAATTTATAATTACAAATATCGGCAGAAAGAAAATGTAATCTATGTGATATGATACTATGAATACTATTATTAACTTTTAATTTAGATCTAATTTAAAAAATTATCATAATGACCTTTGTGTTGATTTCATTTGAATTAAACTGCACACAGAAAAGTATTTTTAGAAAATCGAATCAGCCAATTAATTGATGGTTAGCTAGGATTTTATTCCCATGAAGTGCTATTTCTTCAACGAAAAACTCTTCAGACCAACGCATGTGAACAAAGTGATGGCCACGTTTTGATTAATTAACATTTTTCTAGACGGCCCGGCTTGTTCTGGCATTAATGGGTCTTGTCTAATTGATTTCATCCCTACTGACTCGCACCCTTCACTTGCGGCCTGTGAATGCGGACAAATGTTGGTCTTCAGGCAGTCACTGCGTATACGTAATGCGTGTTTGAATAATTAAATGGCTGGCATACGTAAAGGTCAGAGGTCTTGGCCGTCAGTGGGTAGTGAAAACTATACAGGCGAAATCAGAGAATTTATTAAGGCGTCAACTGGCGACGGGTTAACGTGCTAGCCAATTTACAATTCACAATTAAGAGCAGCCGAGCCGGGAAACTCAGCGGAATGCCATGGAGAAGTCAAGAAGCCAGGCGGAAAAGCGGAATGTGGAATGAATTAAATTAAAATATGAAAAGCAGAAGGCGAGGGCAGGCAGATCGGGCGATTAAACACGAAAAATGCAAGTAAGTCCGCCGTGCAGTCGCTGTCGTCCTGTTGTTAATGACATAAAAAGGATGGCAGCTTTATCCTTTTTCGACTTTCGACGCCTGCAACTGACACTGATAGGAGCCAGTGGAAAGCCAACAAGCAATTAAGCAGCCAGCTCAGCTCCTTAACGGCCATCTCCCATCTTCGAGGCGGTGCGAATTGGCAGCTGTTCCGGCCACCAGCTGCATCGACTGGTGTTCCAGCTCCGGGACTTGTGCCACAAAAGAATCTAATTGTTTTTTCCTTCATGCTCCGAGTGCTTGCATTAGGAGCTGTTAATTGCTAAATGCTTGAATAAGTCTGCTGATGGCCATTGCTTTAATGCCCGACTAATCAATAATGTATCAATTTGAATGAGATAAAACGGATAAAAAGAACCAACGCGATGGCTTTCACAGTGATGAAAACTTTTGGTTGACATTTCACTCAGTCCATCGAAAATCAATCCAGAAAATCTTTATACTTTTACACAATTGTTAATTGTATAATATAGGGTTTTTCTGTCATTCTACTATATACTGTAGAATACTGAATAAATAAAAAAACTAAAAATATAAGATTTATGCAGTCTTATGTGTAGAATAAAACACTAACTATTGGTTGTGAGAAGAATTTTGTTATACCCAATTTTAACCTTTATACCCACCTTTAACCTTACCATAAATATTGTCAAACCTTTGGTTTTTTCATTTTACCTTAGACTTTACCTTTTTCCATCACTGGTTTCCCCTTCAGCTAGTTTTATTCACGTCGCATAAGTTTTCCCGTCGGTCAGGAAGTGGAATTTCCAATCGCCTCCGGGTTTCCACGGACTTTGCCTGGTCGTCCGATCCGCTGGTCCTGGTGTGACGTTCATTAATTAGATGAGCTGCAGTGGCCGGGCTCCCACTCTCCATTTGGATTTTGATTTCTGCCTGCAGTTGGCCTCTTCGAATGTTGCCCCAATCCAAGATGAGGCGAATGTGGCTAACTGACATGGCATTTTCGTTGCATTTGTTGGTCAACAAGCTCTTGGCAGCAGAAGCATTCATTTCGGGTTTTGTTTTCTTTGGCAGCTCCGACTTGCCTCAGATTGGTTTAATTCGGTTTCGGCTTGACTGGCTCCTGCCGCAGGAGCCTGGCATTTATTATGTTGGCATGTTGGCCCCAAGGACACCCAAAACAGGCGACGTCTGCAGGCGACACGCCCACAAAAATGCTGGTGTTTGTTTGCCCGGCACACAAAGTGTCATAAATTAATGGTGTGTGGGTGTGTTGGCTGCCTTTGTTCACTATGTGCTGATTGTGATTGCAAAAATTGTCAACATTATTTCATTCCCAGCTGCGTTGAAGTGTAAAATTAATTAACAAACATACAAGACATTGCTGGCCGAATATTAGTTTTGGAAAATCTTCAAGAATTCAAATATGGTTAGGCAAAAAAGTGGGCATTAAATCTCATACAAATTTAAAGTGAAATACAAAATGTTTAAAGCGGACATTGATAGCCGAGTATGTATTTGGAATTTGATAGTTTAAACTAGCTTAATGATTATGGTATAATAAACGCATTTAAGAAACTGTACACAATGTACACTTAAATTGAAATCCAAGCTGTTTAATGATACGAAATACAAAGCCGCAGAAAGGAGTAAATGACTCGAGAAGGTCTCAAGGATGCATACGATGCCTCGGTGGATCCGAATGCCACTGACTGCGAAACCCATATCCTGACAGCCTGACGAACCGTGGCAAAATGCTGCAGACGGACAACAACTGTGGCAGGAAATGCTTGAAACGATTTTATTCCTTTGACTTTGGCCCAGCTCTTGAGCTCTTGTCTTGGGAAATACCTCAGGGGATCCTTGAATAGTCAGCCGATTGAATAGTCGGTGGCCAGGATGGAGGAGCAGAACCAACGCTGCCGCTTCATCAAGCGCAGTCCAATTTACCACCGAGTTTCCCACTTTGAGGCTCAACTCGAAATGAATCCATTTGACAGCACCAAGGCTGCATTTATTTTGATATTTATGGCCGGCTCTTTTTTCACTCACTGTGCCGCGTAATTGCACCAAATCCTTTGCTGACACACAGCGCGTTTCATTGTGCTTTCAATTGTTACATCACGAATTTGTTTGTTAAGCCTCGCCCTAAGCTCGGCCACGCCCCCTCGCCCTTCGATGGCTGGCAAAACAAAAAAGTTTTATTTGTCACAACGATATGTAAAATGCGTGGCTTATCCGGATTACCGGATGCTGAAGCGTACAAACATTAGCACAACTCTCTCTGTTTTTGTTTATTTTTTTTCTGTTCTAAGGGCACACAAAATAGCAGAGCTAAATTTAAATATCGCAGAGTTAAGGGGATGTGTTACCAAAAATCATGAACTTTAAATAACTAGCCAAAACACACAAATTTGCCTTCTTTAAATACCTTTCGTAAAATACAAGGTCAAGAAAACTATTTGAAAAAGGAGATAGCCTAGGTAAACCATATTTCTCATTAGGCGGTTGATAAAAATGTTATAAATTTCAATGAAAGCTTATAGAACAACTATTTAAATTTTGATAATTCTTTAAGATTCCATGTGGAAAATTCCAGGCATCAAATACAAGAAACTCTTTCAAAATGTCCTTTGCCAACCATATGTTACAATTATGTTATAATCCAGATAAATAAATTAAAGATAAAATATAAGAGAAAATGGATATCGTGTGCTATGAATAATAGTGTCATTAGATGAATTCACCACTTGGCAAGTTCCAGCCAATAATATATATAAACCATAAATAATTGTGTTCTTTCTTTGCTAGTTTCGGGGTTTTTGTTCAAAGTGTCGGGCCAGAGCGCAGAAAAGCCCTCAATTCTGGCAATAGACTCCCGGGGAGACAAATATTTATTGCCCTGTTGAACTCGGGAATACTTCCCAGCGAAGGCTTAACGTGGCCATTACTCTTTTTTGCTCCAGTTTGTCAGAGCCACTTCGTTCTGGTTGTTCAGGAGTGGCTCTTGAGCAATGGGGCTCATTAATTCGATTGTTTGGCAACGGGAATAAAACTAAATTGGTTTACTTTTTGCCTGTTTTATTGAAGTTCATTACTAAAAATTTAAATTAAAATTTTATTGGAAATACATATACCATATACATACAATTATTATTAGTGTTGTAATTGCAATTGGAATTTTCTCATCTCTCGTTTTGCGTTCGATGAGAATGTGAAATTAAATGATTGCATTAAATGTGGCCAAAGCAGACAGATCGGCTGACATTTTATTTGCCGAATATGTCAGAGAAAATTTGTGGCTATAATATAATTAAATGAAAATCCGATTTACACGTTATATTAAGTGGGAGATTCTAATCATAGTCAAATTATTCAAATGAGAGCTTTAAACACGAGTATACAAGCTGCTTTGGTATTGAGGAACTAACTTTTAACATCTTTATTTGTATAATCGTTTCTCGTTTGCATATTTCACACGTTTCGTTTGCTTTAATATAGTGAAAGCGCTTAGACCTAAACTCTATGTTGTTGTAGGTATATATCGTATGACTTGTTCATCATATATGTCTATAAGTATTAATCGTTCAAAATATTATTATTGTAAATAATTAAAAATGGAATCGCGTAAGTGCTCTATAAGAAAATCGTATAGAATTTTAATGGTAATTCACTTGGGTTCACTAAACTCTCGATAATTCTAAATATTTCTATTAATTAGTTTTTTACCTACGTTATGCCGAATGGTTTTTCATCTGAGCTAGACTTTGCTACAAGTATTTTATTCGTGAATATCAATTTGTTTTTATCATTGTGTTGTTCTAGTTTTAATATTTAATTTAGAATCTCATGAACAGTGGAGTGAAAACTTTATCGATTTTCTTTAGTGTTCGCTTCTATATCATAATTCGTTCGACCTTAAGATTACGTTCACATGTGTATTTAACAAACATTGATTTGGCTTTTTATTCGAACGGAAAACAACAATTTCTTACTAGACTTTTTTAGCTTACGGAACAACATATAATTGATAGATTTCCAGCAAATATTACTGTTCCAAAGTGCAAAGTCACAGACCCCAAAATAAACTCACTGTGACTTTGACATTTGCGTAATATTTGTGGTCCTTTGTGCAAACTATAAAAAACCACTATCTCAAGCTTGTCTTGAAAACTGATTTTTTCAAGTGTCGCTGGATTTGGGATCCTAAGTATTTAATTTCTACTTTTGTTTCTTAACCTTAGGTGTACTTTAAATAGTATGTTCATGAAATGCATCAACTCGAATTCGGCGATATTCATTTATTTCTTCGTCTTCTCAATATGAATGCGATTTCTTATGTACTTTTGACAGCTGGCATAAACTTATTTATACTATGTTTTGTTTACTTTAATAATGCGTTTTGCGTTTATTTGTTTCTTTAATATTTTTAACACGATTTAAGTAGTAATTTGTCTTTGCAATTGTTATTTTTGTGAATATGAATTAGTTAAGCTTTTGGAATGTTCCTACACCCTCCGCCATCGTTTACCAACACGTTTTGTGTTCTTTGGGAAGACAGTCAGAAATACAAAGCCTCAAAATATAAATAGCAAATATGTCAGATTTTATATATTTTATACGTACTTAAGCCGAAATCGCATGAGTTTACAAATTACAGAAACAAAAGGGTCAAATGGTTAATTTTTGTGTAACTTTGCGTTATCGCTTCTTAGTTTGATTAGGTCCCGTTCACAGAATTTTGTTTGTATCTTTAATACTTTTAAGAACTAAAAATAAATGCTAACGGCTGAAATTTTATACAATTTTCTTGCAGCTTAATAATACAAAACAAAAGCAAAGAAAGAATCATGCAAAGAGCAATGGGATCATCTCAAGACCCACTTAACGTCGCGGATTCCAAAGATCGAAGATTGAGGGCCAGGCCACTGAAAGTATGGGCAGGGTCAACAAGATGACTGAGAATGCCAAATGGGTGCCGGAATTACATCCGTCCTCGGTGCAGCAGTACGTTTGTGTCTCCCAAATTTCTAATAAAATAATTGGAATGAAATTTTATAATTAGCTGAGGTCAAGCATTTGTCAGAAATTCAATTATTGTTGTGGTTTTTGACAATTAACTTTCATTTGTCTAATATATTCAGACTAATTACATAGTTCATTTAACTAGTGGTTAACCTAAAAGGCTAACTCTCACTCACCTTTCTCCTGACATTCAGTGGCACAATCGCGAACGGTCGACAGCTCACTAACGTATTTCTGAAAAAAATAAACAGGAAATATTATAATTCATTCTGTAATTGTGGCATTTGGATTCATATTCATGACAGCTTAATTAAATATCAACCGAATCCGACTGCATGTGCACTGTCAATATAATAAAAGTCTGTTGGCCAACAGGGCGTATGAATGCCATTAAGTTGCATATGTAATGGCTGTTTATGGCATTCGCAATCAATATCAATAAAAATAATCAGGCCGCGAAGTCTATTATATTGCACATATTTATGAACATAAGTATAAAAAAATGTTGTATTGGTTTGAATACATTAAATATATCGATTTACTATCAATTTAAAAACCGTTAATGTTATAAATTTGATATTTATGTTACGCATCAATATTTTAATATTATCTATACAATATGGCTGATGATTTTTAAGCTGCAAGCACTTTTAATGGATGGGAAAACTATAAACTTTAAAAACACGAACAAAGATACCGACATTTGAAGCTATAAACATAAACATTTTTACGACCTATTATGGTTGGCAAAAGGAGGATTAAACAGCAGCAGAAACCATTGTTTTGTTGGCAAAATGTTTGCCATTAAGTTGGCCAGTATCGTCAATAAGACTGCCTATCATGGTAAGTAGGTCATAAGTAGGTTATCTTAAGAGTATCGCTGACCCAAGCAGATTTCAATCAACCCCTGAATAGCTTTTCACTTTGATGTCTAGGTAATGCCGTAAGGATGTTCTAAAGGAATTATTTATTTCACTCACACATTCGGGAGCGGAGTTTTGCGGTCTAAGCCACTTTTGATGCTCTTTTAACGACGGCTTCGTGAGTTCGGCAAGGGCACCATATTTCTGCCTGGCTACGAATAAATAAACATAAAACACATCGTACAACGTAGAACATTACGTTACAGACCCAAGAAACTGCACAAGTTGGTTTTTAGCATATATACACACATATGGCTGACATTAAAGTTTACGACAACGTAAGCAGGGGACACCAAGAACACACTCACTCACATGACAAAGAAAGTCCTGTGGCAAGGACATAAACTGCTCCCTCGCAACACCCCCTTTAAACTCTCGAGCAAATTGAAAAATGAGGCGCTGCCAAGTAGGCAACACCAGCGCCTTGCGGCCCATTAGGCAAATAATAAACATGTTCAATAATTACCCTGGGGTGTGCGGCGTGTGTGAGTGAGTGTTATTCTTTGGCCGCAGCCCCACAACAATGCACCTGCCACCTGCAACTACCAATGCAACATGCAACCACTGCTGCAGGGGCTAGGCAATACAAAACACGTGTTCACACCAGGAGGCCACAAGAAAACAGGATGCAGGATCAGGAGGAGCAGGAGGAGGAGCAGCAGGTGCAGCTGGAACAGCGGAAGGCAGTCAGCCGAGGCAGCTTATGGGGCACTTAAACCGCTTAATCGATTGAGCCGAGTGCTGTGGCGGCGGCCGGCAGGACGATGTGCAACAATCCGGGTCCTGAAACCCGACTAAGCCATTCCGCAGCACTTAACGACTTTGCGTGCTTATCGCCCGTTGGTAGCTGCATTTTCCAGGACATCTGCAGCTGGCACCGCACATTGGCAGCTCATTGTTTATGTAACAGGTCCTGTGATAGTGACCACTGTAATGGACCTCCCACTGCACTTTGCCACACTCAGGAAAAACAATTGTAAACAAAAAGAGTGTTTCTGATGGGCAAGGCTTAGTTTTCACTCTTTATCAACGAGAGTAGGGGAAATGTCTTTAAGATTAATTAAAATAAAAGTAACTACCAATATTTTATGGTACCCAAATCATTTTTCAGTCAAATATGGTATTCAAAATATACTACAAAACAAAAGCTAGATATTATCAATGGATGAATTCGTCGCTCAAACGGACTTTTTGACTCATTTTATTCTTTAACTATCATTGATATTCTTAAAATTGAATTACTATTATTATTATTTTTTGTCCGTGTAGTCCACATATTATCCCAGCTCCCACTTGCAGCAAAGGTTGTCTTATTAAAATGAGACGACACCTTGTATATTATGGCTAAATGATCATTTGCCTTCGTTTTCTTTGCCATTGTCTGTGCCGCTTATGTCCTTTATACTAAGTAATGCCACAAGTGACCCCAAGAAGTGTCGAAAGGATAAGCTCATTATGTTATGCGATGCTACCAAATGCGTTTTGCAAGGTTTGGGGGCTAAGTAATGTGGTTGTTATACATAATGTGGGGATAATCACTAAGAACAAACACAGGCTGACATAGGATCAACTAGGGGGAATGAAATTACAGTCGTTGTCATCATTTCTTATGCAATCGGCCTGATGTACCACCGAAATTTCAGTAAACTTAATTTCCTTTCAGCTTTCCTTCTTCAACGAGTCACTTGCAGAGATTTATGCATCTGGCCTAGTTTAAAAATGAAATGCGAACAAAAAATGTGTGCAACCAGGGGGCGGCGGAGGGCTAGGTGGGCGTGGCTATGGTCTGTCGAGCACGTCGGGCCAAATGCAGCTCGGCATGTTATTTGGTTGTTAGGCCAAAAGTTGGACCAAAGGAAAACACGAAAAACGTTGAGCAGAGCAATAATCTTGAGACAGCCGGGGAAAAGTTCCTCCATTGCCAGTGTGCTACTTTCACTTAAGCCAGTTATATCATCTCTGCTGCTTAGTTGTGATTTGAACAACCGTCTTACCCGAACCCAAACCCGAGCCCAAGCCTGCACTTTGTACCCCAGACCAAGTCAACTCAAGCAGACAGCCACTGATGACGACGTTGATGATTTCAATTTTGCATGCGAGTGACAGCAAAGTGAAGAAAAAGACGTCTAAAAAACTAAAAGACGCAAGTTGCACAAAAAAAGGGAAAAAGTGGTAATGACAGGAAAGTACTGCCAATGCAAAAAAGGAGAAAAAACTGAAAACAAGATTGGGAAACTAGCTAAAGGGTTCGAAGCGGGGAATACCCTTTTAATTTTGACGTAGTTGGTAAGTAGAAGGATTTTTAATTCCTTTAAAATCTACTATCAATAAGAAATTATTTTTATTTATTTATGGTCGGCAGTTATTATAAGAACATTAATAGAACTACAAGTGGATTTAGTTCCTTAATTGCCATATAAGATAAACAATAGTTTACCAAACTTATTCTAAGGCCGTTTTAATTTATTAAATTACTCCAATAAATAATTCTAGCAAATTTGATGACTTTAAAACTACTTTCTTCACTTAGTTTGTGTAAAACCAACATTCAAATGTTGCTTTTCAGAACTAAAATGTTAAGCAATAATTTTGTAGGAGTCATGAATAACTTCTTCATATTATACCCACTTCAGCGGTATGAAAATGATGAGGGGCAGGGAAACCAGCTTCGACGTCATGAGTGGCAATGGCAACTTTGAATTGTGGAAGTGTATGGGTGGAGTGTATGTATGGAGTGCACCCAGGATGCGCATCGTCCTTTAGCCATTTATGAACATTTCAAGTGTTCGGGGGCAACGGACAAGACGTCAGCCTCTTGATCTTCTGAAGGAAGACGATGATTTGCCTCAAATCATGTGTGCTCCTTGCATTTGCATGTGCCCTCGACGGCTTATCCTAATGCATTCGCTGGAATGATGCACAATTTTTCACAATTCCAATGTAATAACTAAATTTGTTGTCTTCTTGGGTAATAACATAAAATCACTTAATGGTTATTGGTATGCAAATGAGCTCTTAGATTTCCAGCGTTATCCTTGCTCCGTGCTGTCCTCGTTAAAATGTAGCTAGTAAGCTCAATAAATCCTTTCAGCATTCCGTCATTAAAATCATCAACGAATCTGGTCACGAACTCGATTGCGAAATCCACTTGAACATTTTTGCGACATTAATTACAGAGTCGTGACTTATCAAACGACAAGCGCCAGTTGCATTCAAAATATTTCAATACAGGCAGGCGTAAAAGTCGCAAACAAATGAATTATTCAAGAAGGCTTTAATTCGATTTCAAATTAAATTTCTGGCGCACAATGAAAGAAAGTGAGAAGTTCAGTCATGTGAACGGCAAAGAAACGCAGGTGATCGGGGAAAAGTGCAATGTGAGACACTTTTCTTTGGAAAGCGAAATCGAAAAGGAGGCCCCGAGCAACTTTCGGGTCTCATATGCATTTGCCAAACATGGCCTTCAATTATTAAGCCAAAACTGCGCCCGGCCCAGGTGTTTTGTCAGTCCCCCGAAAAAAACCGGAGGTTGAGCTCTCGCTTTTGCTTTCGCTTCACTTGCCGCATTGAATGAGCACCGAAAGTTACTCTATATATGGAGAGGGTGCAGCCCGGCTGCCTTTGCTCCATTATCAAAATGCAATTTCATCAATGCTGGCTTTGGGACCTCAAAAAATCCGACCGGCAACAAAAATGTTAAAATGTCTGAAATTTGATTTTCCCTCCAAGAGTGAACGCTCTGTACGCTGCACTCTGCACTGTGTGGCATGCAGCAGGCATCAGCTTTCAGCAGCGGCTCACTGCGAATCCCACGACCCCGATGGACCCCCTTCATCCCCCATCCTATCCCTATTCCGATCCCGAGCCCAATCCCTGCCAGCATCCAAGATTCACAAAGCGAGGAGTGAGAAAACACTTTTTGGCAGTGCACTTTGTGGCAGAATGCAAGCCATGGCAACAGGAATTTTGTATAAAACGAGGCTTCATCCTTCAAAAAGTGAGCTCTCCATTTGTGGGTATATATATACATATATTGGGCATTTTTTTTGGCCGCGGGGCGTATACGTAATGCATTAAGCTGATGCGGCCAAAGGCCAGTCTACATATCATCTATGTGAGAGCCAGCCACAATCAAGGACAAATTGGTTTAGATATGAAACCACGCCGAAGGCCTCTTTAATTTTAGCCCAAACTTTTAATTAATCACGGACTCTGAATCAAAACATTTACAAGAAAATGCTTTTACCATGAGGGAAAAAAATAAAATTGATAAGACCGAATAAAAAACAAAATCATTATATCCGCAAGGCTAAACAGGCATTATATGGACAAAATATGTTTTATTCTTGGTTCTTTGCCATTTTATAGCTCAATATAATTTTTGCCTATTTGCTTAAAAATTAAACAAAGTGCACAGATCGTAAAATACTTGAAGTAAATATGCGGTCTTAGCGAATTATTTTTACTGCCCATTTTCAATTACCCCATAAAATAAGATGGTCCCCTGCCAATAAAAATAAATAGGTAATAAAAAAAAAGGGGAAAGAACTTAGGCCTTAAAAAGATTTTCCCATTCTTCAGAGCCATTAAAGATAAGCTTGACAAGCTGAAATATTTCCAGTTAAAGTTCAAACGATTCCATCTAAATGTCACATCAGCGAGGTTGGCCCAACTCAAAAAGTGGCGCCTCATCTAGGGTGATACTCAATTGGTTTCCCTAGATTGCCCCCATCATTGTCAGGTTCACCTTTCGGTGACCCAGTTGACCCACGTCGCAGTTGCCACATGGACAAAGGGGCAAATGCTAATGAGTTGCCAATTCGGACGTGCCACAAGCATCTGGGCTGGGCTTCTTAAGACCGAAGATTAAAAGCCCCATCCATGAATGCCGGCTATGAGCCAAAATGCAAATGTCGGATTTCGTTTGTGGGAAAACGATTTGTGTGCCAGGCAATAATTTTTAGCCCGACGTCCGATAACTGAAAGTGGCCAAAACACACAGCAAATGTGGGCTAATGCAATGGCAAACAGCAGCAACGACACTTGCATTTTATGCTTCTTGCCACAAACACAATGGCAAACATCGACCGGCAACCGGAAGCCGGATGTATTGTCATTTATTTACAAAGGCAAAGCTGCGCCTGTCCAACACACTTATCGTCCGGCCATTATGTCGATGCTTCACAGCATTCAGCTGCCCAGTGTCCACTGTCCAAGTGTCCACTGTCCACGTGGCAAACAATGGCAGCTGCAGTTGCCACTGCAACAGCCACATACCCACACATCTGCAGCAGGAAGCAAATCCGAGTGGATAATCAAGCGAACAAGCGATAAAAACTACAAGACATGGAGGGGAATGCCTGCACCTCCCCTCCCCTCTTCACACACTTTTATCCCCTATAACTTTTTATCGATTGGAAGTCCCCTTCCGCCGGACTCGGTATTTATTACAACACTTGGCCACAAACTTAGGCCATGGCTGGCCGGCATCTTGGACTTGTGTTTGCGGAAAATCTAAAAATTGAATTTCAGAGTAAAAACCAAACATTACGCAACTTCGATATTACCATTTAACGAGAAAGGAAGAAAACTTCGGCAAGCCGAAGTTGTAATACCCTTGCAGTCCAACCGAAAATGTAAGCTTTCGTGACCTGGGCGAAAATACATATGACAGTTAGCTAAGACGATGGATCCGAAATGAATTAAAATCATCATTAACTGAGTTAAAACAAAAAAGACATTCGAGAGTCCATAACATTGCCAAATTTAAGCCGATTTCAAAGTGACATACCTCTACAGACTTGTGGTTATATTCTCTAAAAAACTGCATTCAAAATTTTCATTTTAGCGTTGGTCAAATTTTGGACCCATTTTCATGTTATTTATTTTTAAGTTACCGATGTCTTGTAAAAAGGTGACCCTCAAATGGACCTACACAGTCCATAACTTTACCAAATTTAGGATGATTTTAAAGTGCCATACCTCTAAAGACTTGTGGGTTGATTCTCTAAAAATCTGCATTCAAAATTTTCATTTTAGCGTTGGTCAAATTTTTGACCAATTTTCATGTTAGTTATTTCTAAGTTTCCGATGTCTTGTAAAAAGGTGACCCTTAATTGGACTTCTACAGTTCATAGCTTTACCAAATTTAATCCGATCTCGAAGTGGCATACCTCTGAAGACTTGTGGGTTGACTCTCTAAAAATCTGCATTCAAAATTTTCATTTTAGCGTTGGTCAAATTTTTGACCCATTTTCATGTTTGTTATTTCTAAGTTTCCGATGTCTTGTAAAAAGGTGACCCTTAATTGGACTTCTACAGTCCATAACTTTCACAAATTTTATCCGATTTCGAAGTGGCATACCTCTAAAGACTTGTGGGTTGATTCTCTAAAAATCTGCATTCAAAATTTTAATTTTAGCGTTGGTCAAATTTTTGACCTATTTTCATGTTAGTTATTTCTAAGTTTCCGATGTCTTGTAAAAAGGTGACCCTTAATTGGACTTCTACAGTTCATAGCTTTACCAAATTTAATCCGATCTCGAAGTGGCATACCTCTGAAGACTTGTGGGTTGACTCTCTAAAAATCTGCATTCAAAATTTTCATTTTAGCGTTGGTCAAATTTTTGACCCATTTTCATGTTAGTAATTTCTAAGTTTCCGATGTCTTGTAAAAAGGTGACCCTCAAATGGACCTACACAGTCCATAACTTTACCAAATTTAGGACGATTTTAAAGTGCCATACCTCTAAAGATTTGTGGGTTGATTCTCTAAAAATCTGCATTCAAAATTTTAATTTTAGCGTTGGTCAAATTTTTGACCCATTTTCATGTTAGTTATTTCTAAGTTTCCGATGTCTTGTAAAAAGGTGACCCTCAAATGGACCTACACAGTCCATAACTTTACCAAATTTTATACGATCTCGAAGTGGCATACCTCTAAAGACTTGTGGGTTGATTCTCTAAAAATCTGCATTCAAAATTTTAATTTTAGCGTTGGTCAAATTTTTGACCTATTTTCATGTTAGTTATTTCTAAGTTTCCGATGTCTTGTAAAAAGGTGACCCTCAAATGGACCTACACAGTCCATAACTTTACTAAATTTAATCTGATCTTAAAGTGGCATACTTCTAAAGACTTGTGGGTTGACTCTCTAAAAATCTGCATTCAAAATTTTCATTTTAGCGTTGGTCAAATTTTTGGCCCATTTTCATGTTAGTTATTTCTAAGTTTCCGAAGTCTTGTAAAAAGGTGACGCTCATTTGGACTTCTACAGTCCATAACTTTACTAAATTTAATCTGATCTTAAAGTGGCATACCTCTAAAGACTTGTGAGTTGATTCTCTAAAAATCTGCATTAGAATTAGAATAGAACACAACTATGCCCTAAAAAGATATAGACTACCCATAAAAAGAGCTTCATGTAGATTTCACTTAGGGAAATACGTTTATTGCTTGTCTTCTAAGACACGTTATGAATTGTCAAGCGATTGCAGAGGTCTTGTTCAACGGAGGACTGAGTGGACGGCCAGCTCCCCGGAATGGTTACATGGCATCCTCTTGTGCATCGGCAGCTGTGGGCATGTCGACATGTAATTGACACCGAAAACGACAGCTCAAGGGAACAGGCAGTGCCCTCAATGGACTTATGGATATTGCCCCTGGACCGAACTGTGGGTATGGGTAAGCCATTAGGACCTGCACTTCCATTCCCAGTGTCAAACTGTGTAGTTGAGCTCATGAGTCAGGAATCATGATAGGGCATGATGCGTTATGGTATGGGGTTACTCCACTTCGTCTTCAGAAACAAAGAGACTATTAAAACAAAGAGACAATTTATTGAAAACAATACGTAACAAAAAAGAGCAAAAGAAACAATTAACTTCCATTTACAATTTGAGAATAATTAATAAAAAATATATACTTACTAGTTATTTGTCATTAAATTTGTGTTCTATTTAAGAACATAAATGTAAAAGTTTTAACCATTCTTTCTTTATTTTACGCAAAGAATAAATGGAAAAAATTAATATTAAATACAGAAACTTTGCTATTGCTCGAATCAATTAAGAAACCAATAGTTTGGTATTATGGAAATGATCTTTCAACTTTTCCCTTTGTAGAGAAACTTTAGCAGAATTCATTAGGAAAATAGTTCTGGGCGTTCTTATTAAAAGCAATATTAAGTATTCATAGATAGCGATGTACGAATTCAATAAGCACATTTAGCTCCATAAACTTCACGTCGCCAAGTTTGCCTACGTGAGCAGAAACGGGCAACTTTGCTTGCATTAATTTGCGTTAATTTCGAGAGCCTGGCAAAGTTGAACGTTTGGGCCAGAAGGCGAAGGCAAAGGAAAAGGCAGGGCACGCGACCAGGACTTGGCCAAGTCAAGCCCCGGCACCTACTGTAATTAAATTTGATAAATGACGGCACTCTGACCTCGGGCAGCGCCACCCACTGCAACGCCCACTGGCAGACTGGCAATGGGCCAGCTGGCGAACTGATTCGTGGAAACTGCTCAAGTGTAAATGATCTGCGATTGGCTGGCGTTCGATTCGATTGTGCCAATTTCGCCAGGCTGTTGACAATTATGCCAGGCCTGACAGCTTATGAGCCTTTGGCTTCGGCCCAGAACAGAGCCCTCTAATTTATGGCGACTAATTTATCAGCCCAACGAAACCATTGGCAAATTAATTTGCAACAAAACTTGATTAATGTCGGTGTTTATGCGGCAGTCGGCAGAGGTAAGGGAACGTTTTTCCGCTTGAATTCCGAAAAGGAGAGGAATCGGTAATTAATTACACATGGGGCGCCGCAAAGTATGCAGTGAAACCGAGAAAGAAGTACTGCTTGCGTATTGCGTATACGCCATGTGAGCCAGCTTAAAAGGGTTGAGTTCGATGCGGGTCTGTCTATATGCATGCTCAAGCTGCAGAGCATTTACATTTCAAACAGATTTATGGCCCGTAATGGTCTTTTAATTGCGGCATTAAACACAGGAATTTTGGCCCACCTGGTTAACATGTGATTTCAATTAAACAAGTTCAAAGCCAAATTATGGGGCTATAAATATATACCAACAAATAAAGGAACAAAGGAAATCTAATTCAAATTAGCCGGTAAATTTCAACCTGACACATCCATAAATCTCTAACGAGACATACTTTTGCACAGTCAATATTGGATTTTTCATTTCGCATATTGCTTTCTATTTATACGCCAGTTATCCTCATGTGTGTTTTCAATAAAATTTTAGTGCAAATGCATTGGCAATTATTTATATTTACGTGTTTGTTTATTGAACAGCATGCAAAATATTTGAAAGCTGCCATGGTTTATATAACAACAGCCATTGTTTGTGCTTTCACATCATTATCATTTCGCATGCAAAGTGTAGTCAGTGAAAACATTTCCAATCAAATTTGCATAAGCACAATAAAAGTATAAACTTTAAATGGGCATTATCACACTCTGGGGCATCTGACACATATCGAGGTAATCAATCAATTAGACCATCAATCACCCAAAGGGCCTAAATGCATGAGATTCGCCTAAGTTTGTTACTTAAAAAATTAACGCATCGTGGGAGTGACTGATTGATTGTTACTGCCCGGCATTAAGTTCAATTAAAGTGTTAATTTGGCAATAGCATCGTATGATTTGGGTTGCAGCAGCTGGCAAAAGAAATTACCAAACAATCGACAACTTTTCTTCGGTCACGGTGGTTGCCTTTTCCAACTTTTCAAGTGGAACAAAGTGCTTTCCCGTATATGTATATAAATACAAGCCCCAAAAACTCACACACAGTCGTACGCCATGTGACCCAGAAACTTTCACGACACTTTTGTTTTAAGAAAATGTTCTAATGAAATTTTCGCGGCTCTCCTTCAGGTATTTTGTTATTTATAGTTTCTGTTCTTACAAAACTTACATTTTTCATTAGAGGAGAAAAACTTTTCAACTATTACCCACTGAAATGGGTGAAAGTTGCACTTTAGCAACAATCTTTTGTCGCTAATTAATTTAGTTTGTTTCTCTTTTTCAGGTCACGTATCTGGCTTAAAAAAGGCTTTTTGTGTTTTCACACATTCTAAAAAACAAACTACACGGAAAAAAAAATTGTCTAGAAAAACGATCTCAGTTAGATTTCTTAAATTTATATACATTTGTCTTACAAATTATGCCAAACAAATAATGATTAACTTATTAATTATAAGTTTACCGAGCACTAGATGCGGTGGAATTCGACTCTCTTTTATGTTTTACAAATTTAAGATTTTTGTTTTCATTATTTAATTAACAATTTCATTAAAAGACGTATGTTCCAGAAATTTAAAATAATTTTGTATAAGTGTATAGACTTAAAAATATGTTTGTTTTCACCTCCCTTTTAATTGGTTCAATTTAAAAAGTTTAAATTGACATAGATTAGGTGAAACGCCCACTTAAAGCGAATCCCCGTGATAAATGTCGGGAACAGCGGGCTGGAAACTCGGAAAAACTCATATATAAAAGCAAGATGAGAGTGACATTCGAGCGTTAATATTAACGAGTGTCACAATTTACGTGTGTGATTTACGACATCAAATTTTGAACTCCAGCTGGCGACCATTTTGTTTGGTTTTCCCTCCTTTTCCCTTTTCCCTTTTTGGGTCGTTTTTTTCTGTTTATGGGGGGTAGCCTCCATTAACCGGTCTGGGCACAAGGTCGCTGGAAACATGGAAAACCACTTGGTAATTACTATACACAAGCATTTGCTCGCCGCATTTTTATTACTTCATATTGTTGCTGTTATTGCCCGTCGTTTGTCAGCCGAAGCGAAAAGTCCTTGCCGCTTGTCGCTTGGCTCGTTAAAATTAATTAACCTCGCATAAATTTTTTCATTTACCAGAAATATGAATGCGCCAAAGAATGGCCTCTCCGAAATGCGTTTGATCATTAATTATGTGCTTAAAGGCTTCCATTTTCATTACCCGAAAGGGGCCAATCATTAACGCGGAGATATTTCACAATGGCCTCAAGCTGGCTCGGATATTGCCACAATTAGCTGGCTTATATGGCCAAGTTCAGTTCGGTGGCTTAGTTACTGTCCTCAAAACCACATCTGCATTCCCATGTCAGGGCTATTAAATGGCAGCATTTTACGGCATTATTATTCGCATGTTCTCGAGCACTTGAATGTGCCAATTTATTGTAATTTGGACAATTTACACAGCACACTCTTGAGGAGCCATTCAACATAAACTAGTAGAAATACGTGCAGCATTCTCCTTTGGAACTGGGTTATTCACAGGGCCGTAAGGCATAAAAAGACAAACGATATCACGCTCAAAATACTGCCAAGCAGTTGACACATAAGCGATTCCAAATTCCATATGCATGTCGCACATTTCTTTCGCATGTGTCTACAGTGGCAGTTCGTTAGAGTGAACCGACCGGAGGCAAGACCACAGACCACTACATGAAATTCGGCTTAATGAGCCACCACTGCGCCACAGAAATGCTGTCAATTATTCTTGTTGCAATTGCCATTGCAAAGAGATGTGCACAATGCCATTGTTTGCCGCAGCCGCCATTCAAATAATGCGCTTCTAAGCATTTGTGCTAGCGCGTAAATCATTTTCAAATGGATATTCTGGAGGAATACATTCATCAAACAGTGGAGCTTCCGTAATTCGAAATTCATAGCTTGTGCAAGCTCTAAGCAATTTATTGGCTGTTGTTCAGCGAACCAACAGCATGACAATTTCATTTAATTATTTTGAAGGCACTAAACGCTTTTAATTCTACTAAAAATAAAGGAACATATTCTCAACTAAATAAGAATTACTATTATTTCTATTTGTAAACCATGTTTTAAAATAAAAGAATTTGTAAATTAAAATAAATCATTTTTAAAAAACCTGTTTTGATATAAATTAATTTAAATCATTAATAATAATTGGGAATAATAATCTAAAATATCATGCCTCAATACTCCTAAATATATAATATATAGTCTTTATTATAAAAACTTTCCGACTTCTTTTCTCTTTTTTCTCACTTCAAATTAAAATTGGTTAAAATAGTTGAAAGCTTACTTTTAAAATCAGTTAGTAAATTAAACCGGCTGGCTAATCCAGGTCCATTGTGTGCATAACCCACATGCACTCACAACCAAGTTATTTTTGCCATTTCCCTCTATCTGTGCGAAATTTAGTTGCTCGGCTTCTTTTTAGCAGTTCCCCACATTTTTCCGTGTGTTGTCCCTTTTCGTTTTTCCCTGCTGGCGTCTGCTGTTTTTCCTTTTTCCAGAGCATTGCATTTCTATTATCTTGTGTATTTCTTTTACATTTTTCCAACGCTCAGCGTTTTGTTCAAATGCAGCCACAGCCGCTTAACATAGCTTTGGTTCCCCTCTTCTTTTTTGGGCGCGAATCTTTGAAATATTTTAATGTGCTTTGCCTAGATTTATGAAGAGCGCACTTCTGCCCCCGCCCGCTCCAACTATTCTGCGCCTTATTCACTTCCACTTAAAATCCTGCATTAGCAGTTACCGCCTGCAAATAATGCTCTGTTTTATATGCTTAAATCTCAGTGCCTCGCTGCGGTTTGACTTTTGAGCCGACTAACTGGGGAAATGGGAAACTGGGGAAACAGAGGACCTAAGCGGTGGGCGGTGGGGAGATTTGTAGGAAAGAGGCGTGTCAGCCGCTGCCATTAAGTGGCTTTGGCTTGCAGCTGATAAATGATGCCAGTTGGCCCGGCCATAAACATTTGCGCCTGCTATTTGGCCAAACAATGAAATATGATAATCGCCAGCTCGGTTGAGGTCTATAAATCCCATCGCCTGCATAAATAAACTCGTTGAAATGTATTCCTTTCGCAGTTCGCTGGCATTAGAAACGTAATCCACTTCAAATGTATAATATACCATACTGCTTTTCCATGCAGTATCAGCAAATGGGATCAAACCGTCATAATATAAATAAGAAGTAGACTGAAATAATTCAATTATCTATAAATAATAATAACCAAATTAAACCTATGCCTAGTCTAGGGAATTGACATCTTAAAGTAGTATTAAAAGCATAATAACTAACTAAACTAATTCAGATAAATCAATGCAGCTTATTAGCATACTCATAGTGTATTAATAAATTTTAAAGATATTTTATTCCTTTTGACTTTGTAATGTACAGCACATCGTAATGAAATCAGTCTCCTTGTTAAAATAATTACGATATTCGTTTTGCTTGCATTGTAAACACCCAAAGCGCCGATTGTAAACGACCAAAGGAACGAAGTAAACAGATGATGGATGAAACTCCGGAAAATACCAAGTGGGCAACGAAATGAAATCCTTGGCCCAAACAAATGATCCCGACAGGAAGTGAGCAAATTTTTCAAGGCATTAGCAGATCTGACATGACGACGGGCTAAAGTGCTTTGGAACCAGGTGAAGAGCAGTCGCCGCTGCATGGCCACGTAAGCACAAATTCCGCGCCATAAATCACGGGTAAACAATTTTTTTCCGCCCTGGATAAAGCAGCGCAAGTGGAAAAACACCCGCACAACAAAAAAGCGGAAAAAAAGGTATAGTAGTTGCGTAACTGGACAGGACCAAGAACGAGGTCAGGTCCAAAAACAAAAGGAGAAAAACTGGGGAAAACCGAAAAGGGCGGCAAAAAAATGAGGAAAGGGAAAATTCCAACGACACAAATCAACAGCGACCAAATTGAACGTCAACATGACTTTGATTGTTACCTGCAAGTGTGAGTATATGGAATGCATATCAGCAAACAAGCCGGCGCCCAGATTATCCACCAGATACCAGATACCAGAGTCATCCAGAGCCATTGCCACTCATCAGCACACGTGCAGCCAGGAAATCGAGGAAGGCCAGGCCAAGGGATCCGGGGAGGAGGGCCCAGGGAACTGGGCTGTTGGCCCAGTCAAACACATAGTTGGGATTCCGGCGCACAATTCAAAAGCCGGCCAACAACCACAACAAGCCCATCGCCATCGCCATCGCCACCCCATCACATCCTTCAAATTCGGGCCAAAACGAATGCGAAAACCAGTTGGCAGCTGTTTCCTTAAAGCAAAGACCAGGAAGGACCGAAGGCCCATATAAAAGGCGAAAATATGCCAAAATGTCATTCACATTCACAAGCATGTGCAAAGTATGTCGTCGTCCTTTGAAAGACCCCGAAAAACTATAGGAGCTCTAAAGGATCGCCGTGCGAAGATACCACCGAGGAATTATGGCCAAATAGACAACACCTTGGCCAGCAATAATTCATCAGAGATTCCACTTTCGGATTTAAAGCGTTTCTCCGACGTGGACTGCCTTTACAGAAATGCAATATCCACAACGCGGTTACCAAGAACACATGTCACTATTTATTTTACTGAAGACTTTAAGCCATGAAAGTCGAAAAAATTTAAAAATATTTAATTTACAAAATACGAAAAAGTGGTTTCCCTTGCACCCTAAACTCTTCATGTAAAAGCAAAGACATGAAAACAATATTTATAAGATTTTAAGTTCTTTAAATAAAAAATATAAATTTCATTTAATATTTAAATTAAAGCAGTTTATTCTATCCTAAATTTGTATATACACATTATATATACAATGTACTATTTTTTAAAAGTAATTATTATGAAACATAGTTTTATAGTTTTATGCCCACCTTTTCCATGTGGATTTTCAGTGGCATGAACACAGCGGTGCAATAATTATAAGATTTTAAGTTCTTTAAATAAAAAATATAAATTTAATTTAATATTTAAATTTAAGCAGTTTATTCTATCCTAAATTTTTATATACACATTATATATACAATGTACTATTTTTTAAATGTAATTATTATGAAACATAGTTTTATAGTTTTATGCCCACCATTTCCATGTGGATTTTCAGTGGCATAAACACAGCGGTGCAATAATTATAAGATTTTAAGTTCTTTAAATAAAAAATATAAATTTAATTTAATATATAACTTTAAGCTGTTTATTCTTGCCTATATATGTATATCATGGAATGTACGATTTTATTTTAAAGTAATTATTATGAATCAGCCCGTTTACCTTGCCTATAGGCAACTATAGTTGTATGCCCACCTTTTCCATGTGGATTTTCAGTGGGATGAATACGGAGGTGCACTCTGGCGGCAATAAAACGGTTTGCCTTTTGAAAATTTTCGACATTTGCAAATGCGATGCGAGTTGTTACGCATTTCGCGCTCTTGTCATGCACTGCCGCCTACATTTAGTTGGATTGAGGGTGTTTAAGAAGGGGCTAAAAGGTGTGCCTTTCACTGGCACTTTAGCTGGGCTTAGTTAGTGGGGAAAACTAAATGTTAAATGTCTCCAGCATTAGGGACTATATTTTTAAAGGAAATGAAACAAACAATCAAAATTTAAATTGAAAGAATACAGGATTATTTGCATATGAAATGTTAGCACTTTAGTAAATTTACTACGAGCATTCAAGTGACCCGACCCAACTCATCTTTGTGTCCCAGGTGGACTGTCCCCAACGAATCACATTAGGATAAAAGGAATCCTAACTGGGAACCCTTCCAAGATGGGCAGTAATCATGGTTTGCAGTTGTGGGAATGACTTTTTGAATAACTTAAACTGCTTAAGTGTGATTAATATTAATGGCAGAGACGCCTCCAGTCGCCATAAAAAGCCAACTTGCACTTCCATTACGTCTAATGAACCGCATGGCCCCAGATGGAAGACAATGCCCCAAATTGCAATGCGACAGAGAGATGGGCACATAAAAACTGCAACAGAATTTCCAATTTGCGGAGATCCCTTTTATGCGTTTTATTACGGGCAATTCCCATCCATTTGGGCCCCAAGATATGACTGGCCCTGTCGATGGCTTCGTTTATGGCCCACATGGCCCAAATAGGCGGACGTTGATCAAGATGGAATTTATATCGATGTTGTGAAATTTTGCAACTTGTCACAGTTCCGAAGTCAGGCCAAATTACATTATACACTTGGGTAAAATACACGAAAATTGTTAAGAGACCAGAGCACAGAGAACAGTTGGCTTAACCCAAGGAAGGGACAAAGTTACCACTGGGTTGGTCTTTGGGTTTTGATAAAAGTTTACAAAAGGAATTTCATATTTTCCTGTTGCCCTTTCAAGAGGTTGCATAAGTTATTTTGCGAGTTTGCAAAGTGCCGAACGCATATCTTTGAAGGGTGAGCAATTTAAGTTAGTAACCGATCAAGCTTACATTTTTTAAGGCAGGTTAAAAGTTGCAAAAATATATCGGTTTTAGGTTTTGAAAAATATATTTTCTTAATTTTGTATAACTTTAAAACTAAGAGATTTTAAAGTATTTATATTTTTGTTTCACTACCAATGAAAAATAAAACTATAATTTTGCCTTTCAAATATTACATAGTAAAATCTATGCAAATATGAAGATAATTGTAAATTAATTTCTTAAGCATTTTATTAAAATTTAAGTATATTATTTAATTTTACACGTTTTATAAAAGTTTCCAAGAGTTTCTCATAATTTTATTTATGGTTGTTTGCTGTTGATGTTGTGTGCCTATTGATAACTTTGCCGAAAACTAAGTTGGGAAAATATTTTGATTTTCTCTCCCCGAAGACAGATGAAGCCGCAACACCACTATATCGCATATTGTTTACCATAGTTTTGCCAAAAGTTGGCAAGTTTGCCTCGGAGCCGCCACAAGTTGATTGATGGTGTTCAAAATTTTCAATCAGACTTTTCAGTTGATTAATATAAATGACTGGATGAAGTTGCCAGCGAACTGCAGTCGGACAACCGATGAGCGCCCTATCAATTAATAACCCACCAACCGATATCGATGGCCCATATGCCATCGTTTCCGGCCAAGAGTGGAAACGCTCCAGTCGGAAGCCGGCAATTTGCCAAGGGCAAGTTGAGGCGAGACTGCGATCCGAGGCATTAAGTGACTGCAACGCAATCTAATAAAAAATGTTCCACTGGCGAAACTTTTCCACTGTTTCTGCTCTTTTTTTTGAGCTGCCATTTTTCCCCGTTTTTTTTTCATTTTTGGCTTGTGTGCCAGGATGTCGTTGTCATAAGGAAACTAAGGATTTCCGCTTTGGCTTTGGTCCGTAAGCTGAACATCAGCTTTATAAAAATTTCAGTGGATGTTGCGACACACACAGAAAGGGGGCACAAGAAATGAGTGGAGAAAAATTATGTAAAAACTTTTTTGCTGCACGTTTAGTCATAGCCACGCCCCCGGGTTATTAGTTGGTCACAGCTGCTTGCCCAGAAGGAATTGGCCAAAAGGGGCCAAAAGGGGCCAAAGGAGCCCAAACACGTTTCAGTCGCACTGCTGAGCAACCATTTTTCATTAAGTTTTCGCGCCATATTGCTTTTCATAAGTTATATGCGAAAAATAAATTTTATTAGTGTCTTGGCAATTGTCTGTCTCAAAAGAAATGATATAAATTCACAGTCATAAATTATGCGGAGAGTGTTTGTGTGCCCGATGAACTGGGAAAGTGCCTTTGACGTCGTGAGCCATGCCCATTAGTTAATCCAGTCTTCGGTGTTTTTTTGCCGGGAAAAACCTTTATCAACAGCAGCTTCGCCTCGTCAGTGGCACAGCATTCTTTATTTGACAGGCCAAAGAACCGGCGAGATAGTCAGAAATTTCTGATTTGCATACGTGGCGTATGCGTAACGTGCCTGCTCACCGAAATACACATACACAAGTTTCGTATCCCCCGTTTTTTCAGTCGTCTGGAGAGCTAATCAAACTTATTGTCAGTCACAGTCTGACCCACTTTCGGTGTTTCTCTGTTTGTATTTTCCGAATCCCATTGTTCGTCGGAATAATTTGAATTTTAGAATAATGAAGTCACAAAATGTCAGTGCGCGTTATCAAAATCATTTATATGCGAAACAACTTTCTGGCCATGGAGGTCGCCCCAGTGCTCCCATGAGCCAGCTGCCATCTGCCAGTTGCCATATTTTTGGGCACTGGATTTTAAATCGCTTACAATGCCTCCGACTGAATGCGAAGGACGAGAGATAGTTTGCAGCCAGAGAAATGGGAGTGCCAGGATATACAATTGCTGCTGGCTGAAATAAATGAATTATTGTTCCTGGTGTTGAAAAACTTTCATGTGCAGCATGTGTGAGCTGGTGAGTTAATGGAACTCAGCTGGAATAAGACCTTAAATACTTAACACTTTAATTGGGACAATCTGTGCTGGAGATAACTAACACTGTTATTTACTTGAATGTTTGTTTGTTTTTGATTAAAAAAAAGGTTTTTTGCTTATGTATAAGTTTATCTGAGAGAAAAGTGGGAACAACAATACTCACTTTTGGGAAAGCAAAATATTTCTAAATAAAAAAAATAGGAACATTTACTTACTATCTTAAATAGTCATTTAATAAATACTTTATTCAATTTTAAAATGTATCTATTGAAGAAATAACAACTTGGAAGCTTATCTTAATGATAGCAAATAAAGTATAAATTAGGTTTCCATAAAAACACAATCTAAAATATTAATAACACTTCCAGTAACATCATAAAAACCCATTGCTTATAAGCGCACATGCGAAATCGCTTTCCGCGCCAACTTTCCTGCCATTATGGCCGTAATACTGTCAAAAACAAACACACAATAATTATAATGGTGATCAAATAAAACTGGAAATTAGCCCAAAGTGTGCTAAGTCAAGCGGAGCGGGAACAAAGGACCACTGGCAACAGTGAGAGGCAAAAAGTGACAGCAAAATTGACTCGAAGACAGTGGCTAATGACGATGAAAGGAGTGGGCCAAAGCCCCGGAGTTGGCTAAAAGGCAGGGATATCGTGGGACTAGTCAAATACGCAAACCGACGAGCACTGCAATGGGCTTGTGGCAAGACTAAGCGTCTTAGTGGCCCGGGGGGAGGGGTAAGAGGAAAAGCCGAAAGCAAAACAAAGACGGCTAAAGCAGATGGCTAGAAGAAAAACTCAATTGCCGCACAAACTGAGCCGCCATTGTTTTCTTAATTGAGTGTCTCAGCGAGAGTGTGTGTGTGTGTGTGTGTTTGCTCAAAGTCCTTGGGCCCAGTATTTGCAGTAGGTGTGTGGAAAAGGACCTTCTGCTCATTGCCGTCTATCTGCCGGCAGAGTTCGCTTATCAATTACATTGAATTTACCCAGGCTGCTCCTCCTTTTCCTTACCAATCAATGGCTGCCGGAAATGATGGCATAGGCAGTCACTTCGTCGTTCATTGCCACATCCCCTGCCCCACTTCCCTCTCCCCCTCCACCTCCTGCCTTCCGATTTGACGCTGATTTCAAAACTCGCCACACGGAAATTGCCAGCCCCCATTTATGGCTTTGGTACACAAACCCCTGACCTCTTGACCCCCCCTTTTGCGACTCCTCTGCATTGCACTTGACGAGGGCGAACATTTTATGACGTATCTTCAGCGACTCCTCCACTCCATCCCCCTCTAAATGCCGCCTGATTTATTCCGCTCACGTTGCCCCACTGCACAGTTTGATTGCCGCATTCGCATTTAAATCCTGGCTCCTAAAAAATCCTCCCACTAAGCGACTCAATCCCACAAATCTGGCCCACGTCAACACGCATAATCGAGCTTTTAATTTCGGGCAATATAACTTTGCCGATTTAATACCAGGTACGTGGCGAATTGAGCCCTTAAAATAAAGCCATACTGTGAAGATCTGGCTTTGACAGCAAAAATTACATTATGTTTCTGGGTAACAAGAGCACTCGACGGATTTATTTCCCTGACTTTGTTCACCTGTCATAATATACATTCTAAAATTTATAATAAAATGAATAAACATTTGATACTCTTAAACCAAATAAATTGATCGATCAACGATTTCCGTGGCACAGAAAGTTTGTCTTTAAAAAGACAGATTTTGTTCATTAAACATCGTGATACCCAAAGACCAAACTCAACAAAGTTTGCTGTATGAGTATCTCAAACTTTTTGCCAAGTTTACGCATAATTTTTTACGATATTTTTCCGCAGTTTTTCCTTCAGTCACTCACCGTCGCTGTTGTTGTTGTTGCGTGAAAGGACTTGCCTGGCATCCTGGGATCTCTAATAGATTTCCGGGCAAACAATTTTATTCACTCTCTATATTGGATTTGGTTTTATTAATACCGTTTGCCTAAGCTGTGGGCATTAAGAATAAGGCAACTTTTTGTTCTGCAGGACAATAAATGAATTCCATGGAATTTGTTATCATATCTTTATGTTAATGTCCTGGCAAAGAAATAAACATAGATATTGAAGTGGCCTCCCTCAGTCAAATCAAAACTGATTCAAAAAAAGTAAGTTCGTTAACAGTTGTTTTTATTTCAGATAAGAACTTTTGAAAACATTTTGGTACTTTGAAATTTCTGTCAAATATCAGAACTGATAAACAATAACACTCGAAAAAAAGAAATGAATCAAAACAATGATGAAACCTCTTTGGATTCCTCAGAATCTATAAACGACCCCATCGATGACGAGGAGTTTACTGTTGAGAAGATTTTAGATCGAAGACGATACAATGGTGAAGTTCAGTACCTAGTCAAATGGTTGAATTATTCCCATGAAGACAATACCTGGGAAAGGGCCAAAGACTTAGAATGTGATGCCTTAAAAAACTCGTTTGAATCGGAACAAAGTCTGAAGAGAGGTCAAGATCTGAATTCTCTATACGAAAGAAAGGCTAAGCGACTGAAAATTGATCCAAGCTTAGTGATGGATAATCCATTTAATCATGATTTGGAAGCCCAACAAATTCTCAAGGCCTTTAAAAACAATGGAGAAATATCGTTTCTCATTAAGTTCTTTGATCTCGAAGGACCTCAAATTGTGCCATGTAGCATTGCATACATGGAGATTCCGCAGATGGTTTTAAAGTTCTATGAAAAGCATTGCCCATTTGAAGATTCTCGACATTACAACCATCACAAACAGAAATATTTAAGTAATTATATTTAATTTTGTATTTTGTGCTATATTTCGTAAAAAATAAATAACAAAAGTGTGCCTCTTGGCACGGCATTACAAACAATAATGAAGGCAAAATGCCAACTTTTAAGTGATTTTGGGGCGTGTTTGCCCGGCAGGCAGCGAAAACACTTCTAATTGCAACAACAGTGGCAGCAAACAAAGGCCAGGAATGTACGACAACCAAAATGAAGCGAAAATATTTGCATTCCGTTTTTCCGGCCATTCCCTTGTCTCAGTTGATGGGCGTGGCCGGACGGACTCTGCCCTATTTATTCGTGTTTGCTTTTCGGCACTTGGGCTTTGCGGCGTTGCGACCAGCAGGCAAAACATCACGTAGCCACAACAGCTGCAAAAAGGTCTCGTTTATGCCTCCTGCACTTTCCCCGAGAATTGATACTGCAATATCCGGCAAAAGAAGCTCGGCTCCAATCGATGACAGTGTTTTCCTGTTCAATTTTGAGTAAATTTATGGCTGCACTCAAACAGAAAACGAATAGATTGTATAGGTAGTGAAATTAATAACAAAGCTTCAATATCCAATCAGGTTTAAGCATTAGCACAGAGATTTTGCAATTAAATGATATAGATTTAGATGAGCCATGACTTGAGATTAAAACCCCAAATTAACAAACATTTAAAGTTGGCTTTCTTCTAAAATTCCTTTAAATTTATTTTAGTTGTATCCAGAAGCAATTTGCAAATATTTCCACTATTAAATAAGCTTGAGATTATAACACATATCCAATCAATGGAAGGTAATGTAAGGCTTATTTTTGATTTGCGCAGTAATAATTGAAAATAGAGCTGCAATAATTTATAAAACGCCTAGGCGTTGGCTCTATTTCTCACCTCCCACCCTATTCAAACCCCTTTGTTTTGCAAGAGGTCAAGGGTTAAATATACACCCTTGCATACATGCAGGCCTATTTGTTTACGTGCCTGAGCCGACCCTCAAAACAATGGACTGCCATTGTTTTTGGTCCCTTCCCGCGGGGTCAGCGCAAGATGTAGATAATGTGTGCAAAATGGGGGGAAGTGAGGGGAGATTCACGCTACCCTGGAACTCATTACAGAAATTATGAATTATGCATTCGGCGCTGCCTTTTCGAACCCAGCTTATTTGAATATAAATTTAACTCATAAATATATACAAGACGATTCCCGGCAGACGGCGCCAGCGTAAGTAACTTTTTTGGGGGCCCCAAGCAACTAGCATAAAACAAATAATCATCAACGAGAACACCACCAACTACTTGGCCAAAACACGACGACATCAGGTCAAGCAGTCAAGACAACGACCGCAAAAACAGCAACTAAAGGGAACGTTTCAACTTTTATGGCCAAAAGCGGGCGGAGGTTTATATGCCCTTGGTTAATATTTAAACAAAAGTTCTTTGCCCACTTTTCGTGCTGCAACATATTTTGCCTTTCTTGTCCACTTTTCGTTTCGGGGCTATCATCATCATCACCACTGGCATCACCATCTTGGCATTCGGAGGACCTTACTTTGGCGGCTTGGCATAAATTATGCCGCTAATTAAGTGTCTGCGAAGCTGTTAATAACAAAATGAAGGGCAATTATCGGGAAAGCGGCTAAACAGAAAGATAAAAGCCAAGCAGAAACACTCGAGACTTACTGGCAAGTATAGTTTTCACAACCATAAAACGTTTGACATTGAAAGGCATTTGGGCAATGAAAAAGAATGAATAGTAAAGGATTCCTTTTCGATCTATACATGAGAATCTTGTTTTACAATAGTAATAAATTATTTAATATCAATCTAAAAATGGAAAATAAATGCATTACATTTTTTGTACTATTTTTTATATATTATTCATAGGCGAACACGTACTGAAAAAAAATTCAACTTGGGAATGCACGAAAAAACCTTGCGTTAAACGATTTTAATTATGCATTTACTCGATATTTGTATTTGATTTAACAAACCATTCAATTCGTATTTTGTATTTTTTATATCTAAGCCAATAAATCTATTAAATAACTCAATAATTATTTATCTGAACATTCAGATTTTACGCATAAATAATGTCGGAATATGAAATGAGAATAAAATAAATGAAAAATGAAAATAAAAATGTGCAACAAAGACACACTTTTGAGGACAATGAAAAAGCCGCACTTTAGCCATAAATTTGATATCATTTGCTGTTGCACCAAGCTGCCAATTGCAATTAAACGCAATTTGTCCACAGCGTGAAAAAGACACGATTTTTTTTTTTGAAGCACAAGGACGAGCGTGGAAAAAACGAGAGGAAATCAAATTTAATAGCACGGCAACAGGGAAAGCGGTGGGAAAAGTGCAGATAAAATTATATTCAACTCGTTGTCCCCGCCCGCCGATTATAAAAGTTGCGAAATGTGTGAAAAATAGTCTGTTTTTTTTGTGCGATTTCGTTAAATTCCAAACCACATGAAATGCCCAGTTCAAACAAGGTATGGGGGGGCACAAAAAAGATCTCGCAAACTAAATTATGCCCAAGAGGGACGGTGTGGGCGTGGCCCGTTGAAATGAGCGGGACGTGTTAGCAGCTAGCGCCGCAGAAAATAACAATTTATGGGGGCCATCCCAGAAAAAGCGGGTGAATGTTGAATGGTGAATCATGCCGAAGATGTGGCTGCAATCGGCAGCCAGTACTTTGCAGCTGTGCATGGCAAGTAGGTGTTAAATATTTAATGATTGCCACAGCGCAAACAGGCGGGATTCGCAGGATTCCGGGTCCTGTTCCTGCCGTTGCAATTCGTTAAGTGCTCCGAGCACACACACACATTCGCTGGGGAATCGAGTGCATACAATATGCCGCAATTTATGCGCACAATTGGGCTGCCACGCCCACAATCAAGGCGCAGGCTAACGGCACACGTGCCGCTTGCCTAGATCGTCGACGTCGAGCCAACCGCTCGACGACCGCAAAACTAATTGAAATTGCCAGCGCAGCCAGATGGCATTAGTTTACCTTGCCTCCCCGGATGGATGTTCCGCTGAAGGGTGGCTGGATGAGGGGGGTTGGACCAAGAGGGGCGGAAATTCTACTCACTGGCGACCAAAAACAATGGCTGGTTGTGTCTTGCAAATTGGTACACGGTGCGTATACGTAACGGATTGGCACAAACAGTGATGCAAGTCCCCAAGCTTCAAAGCAAACTATTACCTGATATCGGTTAGCGGACTAATTGGCGTGGATAACAGGCTATTAAATGACTAATGAGCTTAATATCTACACAATTGATTTAACGTCTCAAATGTGACATTGAATATTATCAAGTTATTATTAACATAAGACAAGTTGAATTAGGTGACAACAGAAAGAGGATCAACTTTTAAATCGTTCAAAATGCTGACCTTTTAAATATCTTCCATTTGAACAGGAATTTGTAGGGTACATTTTTAGTTATAAAATAAATAAAATAAATAAAAATAAATACACAAATTAAAGAAAAATCTTAAAATTAATTAAACCTTTAAGCTTTCAATAAACCATTAGGCACAAACTCAAGAAATTGCCTAAGTTAATATTATTTTGGTATTAAAAATCGCATTTCCTTGTCTTTAAATTTTATAATTAAGCTTCTATGAAATAAAACCAAATCGACTGTTCACAAAGCCTATGATTCCTAGAAACCATTATAAACCGAAGTAAGTAATTCACTTTGTTTCTATAAGCAATTTATCTTTTTTGGACAAGCACTGAAAACAAAAATGTAGCAACAGCAGATCTGCAAACGACTTTACTTGGAAAAGAACACATGGATGGAACGGAGATAAGGCAAACAGACACACACAATCACTATGGGTACGGGCGAAAAACAATAAAATGGAAACATCAACTCGAGAAGTCGTCAATGGAGGAAGCAAACGGAAGGGAGGATGAGGAGCTATTGCTGCTTGCCTCATGGCTTGCCTTTTTTTTTTGCTTCCTCGAACAATGACAACAATGAGCAGCAATGAACCAAAATGAATGAGTCTATAAATAAATGAATGCAACGTTTCAATTTCGGTTCAATTGGCCTGGGTAAAGACAAAAATAAACAGGGACAAAAGTACTACCAATATTGGTCAGCGGAAAAGCCCGAATCAGCGACATTGTGAAATTTATTCAAATTTTATTTTTCCTTATGTTTAAGTGATTTTTTCACATTTATCTTGTGGAAACACAAAATGGAGGATAGAATTATTATACAGTAAACCAATTCCTTGTTTTAAAATCATTAAATAAAATGTTTTTTTACCGAAAAAATTGGTTTTTTGGTTAATTGGTTTTTTTGTTATATAATTAAGAAATGGCTGAGGACATTAATTTTTTCCTAAAATTAATATGATTAAAAAAGTTTTTGAAAATTTATATCAGATTTGTCGATAAGATTTAGGGTAATTTGAGGAACTTAAGTTAAGACCTTCTCAAGGAAAAGTGTAAGACTTGGGATTTCTGGGGATACCAAAAATCAACCTTCGGATTGTTCTCTCGAACGAGAGAATATTTTCAAACGAAATATTTTCAGATATTAAAAGGGAAACAATGCTGTACTTTAGGGAAAGTATTGAAGGTGTTAAATTATTTAGACAAACAGATATATATATAGAAATCTGGGATCGCAGTAGAAGGACTCACCACGCAGAACTTCTCGCTCTTCTTGGTGCACTCCTTCAAGTAGAGATGGGCGATGTCCTTGGAGTAGTTGGAGCAGGGCGTGATGGAGCCGACGCCCTCGTTGTACTGTCCGCACATGTGGCACTTGAGCCCGTCGGCGAGTCCCAGGCTGCCGCTGCACAGGACGATGGCCACCAGGATGGCCAGGGCTTTTACATGGGAGCTGGCGGCAATCGATCCCGGAGCCGATGAGGATGCTGGATGCACTGGCGAGGCCTTGTCCTCGTCCACGGCGGTGACAGCTGCTTTTGTTGACATTGCTTCTTGGTTGCCGCTCGACATTTTCATATGAGTTCTGACCTTTGCCACAGAGTTCACACTCACTAGCACACACTCACTGGCTCACTGACGAACTGACTGACTGACAGACTGACGAACTGATACACTGATGTAGTGGCACTCACTAAAATTGCAATTTCGCTTTGTTCTCCTCGGTGGAATCGTTTCGCTTTTTGGAAGCCTTTGTTTCTGCTGCGGTTATTTGATTAAAAATTAATTTTGTTTTTGATAAGTTTGTTAGCTTGGCGTTAATATTAATATGAATAAAGATCGACGACGATGTTTGCGTGTGCTTGTACCTATAATAATTGTATTGTTAGTCTTAGTGGGACTTGGGAAGATATAGGTCTTCAGATATTATTTCGGAAGAACTTCCTTTACTTTTTGTGGAAGATTATTTCCTGCTTTTAGCTTTGTTTTATATGTCCATTCCCATTTAAAGAGTAAACATTTGCTTTTTGTTGTAATCTTTGATACGATTTTGAAATGCTTTGAATACTTTTAGATGTTTAATTATTTGGTTGACTTAGAATATCTTTAAAATACAATAATAACAGCCTACACTAGGAGATGTATTGGTGTTCTGAATAAAACAACTGGACTAGTAGGTTGGTTAATTCCCTAACATTTCAAGAAAATTAGTAGCGAGGTTGCAGTTGCAGGTCGCTGAATAAATCACAAAAGCCATCGATGGTATGGGAACTGGTGTTGCATGCACCTTTTGTTTGGAATGCTACAAATTGCCAGCAGCTGCCACGCCCCGGTTTAAGCCATAAGCATGTAGGCCACGACCGCACAGGGCCACACGTTTTTCTCGAAACTCGAAAAATTGTTTTCAAATTGCTTTTGTTGTTAGTTAAATGCGCGAATGCGAGTGTGTGTGCGGGGGAAGGGGATGGGGAAGGGAGTGAAGGGGTGTTGGAAAGTACTTTTCTATGCGTTCAGCGTTGAGTGTTTCCACGAATTTTTCCGAAAATACTTTGGGAAGCGTCAGAAGCAAGCCAAAATCGTATTACGAGCCCTCATTGTGTTCTTTTGTTGCCTACTTTTGGGCTTTGATTTGATTTGCTGAAATATATATGAGGCCCCGGCAGGGGCAAGTATGGGTAGAAAGTCTGGGCGGATCGATTTGAGGCTTGCACTTTTTGCTCGGTTCGCTCTTTTATTTCGCTCGAAATTCAGCAAGCCCTAGTATCACTCATCCGCCATGTGGCCCTCGCAGCAGCCAATTAACAAGTCATTTCTGTTCCTTCTTTTTATGTGTTTCTGTTTTTTTAATTAAACGAATGAATGCAACGAGTTTTGGTCCATCATAATGGGCGACCTTCCGAGTTCTGCGCTGCAAATGCAATATATTTTTCACATTTTTTTGCCGCCTCAATGCAAGCGTAATAGCACAAAAGCAGCAACATCGTCGACGTGATCTTTGCTTGGGGTTATCAAAAGAATACGCTTTTATTCTCTCAAGGAGAATTCACAAGTTTTTGTTAACATGTTTTTGGTTCATATTTTTGTTATATTTGTTTCATTCGTGGTTTATTTTTTCCCTCATTCACACTCTGAATTCGAACACAAAACCAACGGACACTAACTTTTGAATTATTTCAAACTGAGTCCGCCCAACCGTGCGTTCCGTCTGAGTTGAAAATGTTGACTGCAGTGCCAGAAGTTGAAGCCGCGGCCGTAGAACCATCAGCAAGAAGAAGCAAAAGCAGCAGCAGCCGACGGGGCGGATGAGCGATTCGGCTCGGGTGACTTCGTATTGGTCCAGTGCGGCAGTGCCGCCCAAACTGTTCACTTCTTCATTTCGGTGCTAATGAAGGTCTGCAGCACGAATATTGGGAGTCGAGGGAGTTGCAGGCATCTCTAGGCATTCAGAAACCATAATTAGGCAGATGAAAAGGATGTGGTTGCTTAGGTATTCCAAGTAAAATTTGTGAGAGCTTCATTTGGTGCACATAAATTCGTTTCTTTTTAATATATTTGAGTCGGTTTTTGGAATACTATTGTGTAGGGCAAGCATTAATCTCATTTGGAAACTTAAAAATCTGCTTTTCGCTATTAACTGGATCTTAAAATACATAAGCTTACCACATTATTAAAATCCGTCCATTAGGTTTAAAAACGTTTAATTAAGGTATAAGAAATTGAAAAGACTTACTTCTCTTTATAAACCTTAAAACGAATTCATGCAATATCCAAATATCATCTTTGACAAAGAATAATTGTCAGAATCTAAATCTAATAAGATTTTTTAAAAGAAACAAATATTTGTTTACACTGCAAATTCTTTTTCGAGACAAATCAAAGTATCATGTTGACTACAAACAAGTTTATTTTAAATTACAGTTTGATGGAACTCGTAAGCAGCGGAATTTAAAATAACAGTTTGATGAATATCGGAAACGAGGCCCAAAGTTGACTGCTTAACACTGCTTGGAAAATTCCCCTTCACGCTTAGCTGTCCACTGCTTTATTCCGCCCCGAACGCACTTAATTTCAATAGCTGCTATATATTAAATTTAAACTGCGAGTATAATTTGAAAGATTTATTGCCTTTCGAAGTCTTTTTATAATGATTAAGATAATTTGCTTATCGCCCCCCAAGGAACAAATAATTCTCTGCAATCGGATTATTTATAAAGCGGCTTAATTTTCAATTTATTGATCATTGTACTTTGTGACTAAGAAGCGAATATGATTTGGCTTTGTTTGATCCAGTCAACGTACTGGCTAACCTTACAGTAGACACCCGGATAAGGGGCCACAGTGCAGGGTTTAACGCTCCAGGAAACAATGCCCACCTGCTGGCCATTGTAGATGAGGGGACCACCGGAATCCCCGCTGCACTGGCCCTTGCCGCCCTCGTCCACGCCCCCGCAAATGTGATACTGGGGATCAGTTTTGCCCCCATGGAGGGCAGTACACGCCTCGTCGGAGTAAATCTTCAAGGACACCTCCTGCAGGGTGTCCTGGACACTTCCATAGGTCTTAAAGGGGCAGTTGTTAAATGAAGTCATTTGAAATAAAGTCATTCGAAACGCACCTCATTAAGACCCCATCCCAGGAGCACGCCCTCAGCCCCGACATCCGATTGGGGAACGGCAAAGGCCAGAGGTGGCAGCTCCACAGGAGCCACCGTGACACCATCAAACTCAAAGGGTTCCTCCACCATCAGCAGTGAAATATCATTGGCATTTTGGCGTGTGGGATCGAATTCTATGTGCTGGATGATTCTCTTTATGCCCACCACATTCGGACCGGTGACATTAATGTGGGTCACTCCAAACTGAATCGATAGCGACTCTGCAGAACGTCCATTGGTGCAATGAGCGGCGGTCATCACAAACTGCTGGGACACAATTGTGCCACCGCAGGAATGGGATCCATCGTAGCTCCGCAGGGAAACCTAGGATTTGGTCAAGGATCAAGGCGTTTTAAATCTTTAAATAAATTACATAATTATGAAAAGGTTAAACCTTTATGAATGTACAAAAATTCGTATCTCAATTTATTAATTGACCATTAAAGATTATCACTGCTTTAAAAACAGTTATATCCCTGTTGAAAATCACAGCAGTTCCACTTATTTGAGGGGTGTCTATCTTACCACAAAGGGATATCGTTCCACACTGGAGTCCGTACCGTTCACCACCCTCAAAGTGGGTGTGGCCTGACCGATCGTAGAAATGGTCAAGAGCGCGATTGCAACCAGACTGAGCTCTTGATGCGACAACATATTTTGGCTAATTTGCACCCCCTGGGTTGGCTACCGCTTTTATAAGCCTCCAGACTTCGCCGATACTGCCCGATTAATAATATTTACGATTCGAGATAGGACTTTATTGAATCTATCGTCACTGATATAAAATGGCACACGGATGGCTCATTAACAAATTTAAAACAAGATCGGCACACTGCGCAAAATGCTATCTATTTTCCAATGATTTATTGAAAGAGTTGGATATCGTATTTATCGGCAACAAACATTTATTTTAAGTAGCTATTCGACCCTAATCTTTTTGTTCACGATTAGTGGTTTTATTTTTATATTTAAAAATATTGTTAACTGATATATGGGCAACCAAATTCCTTCAGATTCCTTCATAAATTACATTTAAATTTAGCTGTGCTAATTTTGGGGTTCACTAAGTTTAGAAACTGTTTAGGCAGAAATGTTTGAACTCTCCGTAAATATACATACATTGGCATGATTATTATTTTAACGAAAAGGAAATTCCCCAATTTAAATCAAGTTCCTTATCAAAAAATCCGGCACAGCCCAGCCGGCACTTAATACTGCTTTATGGCTAAAAACTTCACAACTTTAATCAGCTGAATTTATTGTTCGCAAATAACATTGCACATTGACAAAGATAGTAAACTGTCTATGCCAATATGATTTGGCTCTTCTTGATCCAGTCGACGTACTGGCTGACCTTGGTGTAGACACCGGGATAAGGAGCCACGGTGCAGGGCTTGATGCTCCAGGACACGATGCCCACCTGCTGGCCATTGTAGATGAGGGGGCCACCGGAGTCTCCGCTGCACTGGCCCTTGCCGCCCTCGTCCACGCCTCCGCAGATGTGGTATTTGGGATTAGTGCGGCCAGCATGGCGGCTGGTGCACTCCTCATCGGAGTAGACCTTTAAGCCCACCTCCTGCAAAGTTGACTGGATGTAGCCTCCAGTCTGAAAAGGTTTGAAGTTGAGGTTAGTTCCTTAAGAAAACGCGATCAAGTAAAACCCACCGCATTGAGACCCCAGCCAATAAGCACTCCCTCGCCTCCGGCATCCGTTTGAGGTGTGGCAAAGGCCAGTTCTGGCAATTTAACAGTGGCAACCGTAATCCCATCCAGCTCGAAAGGCTCCTCCACCATCAGCAGGGAAATATCGTTGGCGTAGTTGTCGTAGGGGTTGTAGTCCTCGTGCTGGATGATTTTCTTCACGCGCACGACATTCGGACCGGTGGCATTAATCTTGGTCACTCCATATTGGATGGACAGATCCGTAGCTTTGCGTCCAGCAGTGCAATGGGCGGCGGTCATCGCAAACTGCTTTGAAATAATGGAGCCACCGCAGGAATGGGAGCCACTGGAACCACGCATCGAAATCTGAAGGATAATGGGTACAGATTAGTTAACTGGTTATATTTCGAAATAATTATTGGAGTTAATGCAATCCTTTTTTTCACAAACCAAGAATATATTTAATAATTGTAGGACGCACTCCTTATTTTCTTACCACAAAAGGATATTTTTCTACGCTGGAATCCGTTCCATTAACCACACGTCCCACAGGAGGAGCAGCCTGGGCAAGCCCAGTAATGGCCAAGAGGGCGATCACCACAAGGCAAAGATCTTTACTCGCCGACATTTTTTGGGGAAACATGCGCGCTCATCGTCCAACAGCCGCTTTTATAAGCTTCCTGGCATTGCCGATACAGATTGATTACGATTATTTACGGCGATTGATAGTACGAGATTATACCTGCTTGATTACAATAGAGCGCCACTATCGCGTTATCTCCACCAACATCAAACGACACTGGTTCAGTTATCTTTAAACAATTTTAATCAAATTAAGCACAATGAACAGAATGAAATACAAAAGCGGGGGACTTGACCAGCCCGGGAATATGATGGTTCTCATTGGAGTGCGCTTAAAATAAAAAATTAAAAGGTTTAAAACTTAACAACGGTTTACAGCCGCAAACAAGTGGGTCAGTATACAAATTGGAAGGCCATCAGTGTTAGGACTTACATAACAAATACTAATCATACATAGAATAGTTTTTGGGAAGCGGTACAAATAGCTGTCGTGGTTCTGGTGTACATAGAAAGCGAATCTAGTGTAGACATATGTATATTTGTATATCGTATATAAGATCATTGAAGGCTACGTGACTAGGCGATGTTCGGTGAACATCGGGCTACAAAAATACTCTAACAAGTGCGCACCAGGCGCCGGAAATTGCTTATCAAGTTCAAATCTATATTTTGTTGTCTACTGTATGCTGCAGCTGCGTACCGTGGATAGCTTCTGCTCCTCCTCGTCTAAATGCTTTGCGCTCAGAATGCTCTTGATGCTCTCCGCCTCCTTCATCCAGAACTCCAGCTTAAAGTTGGGATTAAGATGGTTAATATGATGGAAGGAATTTATTTAAGCTTACCTGTTGTAGCAGCAGATTTCGTCGCTCGCCCTTTGGTTCATTGTTTACAAGTGGCACAAGAATGGCCAGTGCTGAGGTATACGACTCCAGAGCCGCGTCCAGCTTGCGTTCGTAAAGATATAGCTCGCCTTTCCGTCCAATTTCCAGGCCAGTCTTCAGGGACGGACTTGAATGCGACAGGGCAACTGAAAAGTTATGATGTTATTATACTATTTCAAAACAAAACTTATTTTAAAAATAATGGGCTTGCAGTTTACGAAAAAATAAGAGCAAACTGAGACCAAAAAACAGATTTAAATCATACAAAGCTGTTTGTAGCGGGCATCGGGTTCCAGCATCTCGGCAACCCGCGAGCTGCTGGGCTGCGCATCGGTGGCCTGGGCAGCTGGAGAAGGCTCTGTGGTTTGGTTAGCTGTGGCAGTTGATGACGCCTGTCGCTGTCGCTCGGCCAACATTCTGTACTCGTCCTCGATTATGCAATTCTTGATCTCCTCGGCGCGTTTCGTATACGACAAGGCACGATTGCGCAGTGCTAGCCTCTTCGTGGCGTCCGACTCCTCTGTGATCAGCGGCACAAAATATTGCAGGGCACTGCAGTACAGATAGTAAGCCTCCTTGTAGTTGCGCTTCTCATCGTACGAGCACGCCTGGGTGACCAGATCAATGGCCTTCTGCAGGGTGTGCTCCGTGGGAAATGTTTTGAGATCGAGGAATGGGTGCGCGAAGAAGTCCGCAAACGAAATGCGTGCCGTGGGCTCGTGAGCCAAAAGGCGGCGCAGGAGATCATGGCACTCGTTCGAGATGCGAGCGTTTGGTGGCAGTGTAATGGCCTCGGCCTTCTTGATCTTCAGCAACAGCTCCTCAATGGTTCGCGAGCTATACGGTGCTTTACCGAACAGACATTCGTACAGGATCACCCCGATGCTCCAGAGATCCGCCTTGGCATCGTACTGATGCTTGCGCACAATTTCCGGGGCCATGTAGAGGGGAGAACCTTTAAGCTGCTGGTTGATCTCGCCCAGCTTCAAGTGCTGAGCAAACCTATAAAATTTATACATAAATTATATTAATATTACTATGTTTATTTACAAGATTTCTCTTTTGGCTACCCAAAGTCCGCCACCTTCAGGGACACATTGTTGGCTCCGCGGGTGAGTAGCAGGTTCTGCGGTTTAAGGTCGAAGTGGGATACATCGTTGGCTCGCATGTACTGGACAGCTGCCGCCAACTGGCGCAGGAAGTAGCGGCAGGTGCTCTCCGGCAAAGCCTTCTTGGTGCGTATAAACGCAGATAGATTGCCGGCATTGCAGTACTCCAACACGATGTAAATATTTCTGAAAAAGTCAATTTAATGTTAGTAATAATTTGGGGTAAATAAGTATTATTTAAAATTTCCTTCAAAGGGTCAAATCTTTGGGGAAAATGGTTACGACTTTTTAGAACAGCTATAGTAAAATCAATTAATTTAGACAAATAATTCAAAAAGATAAATAAGACCATTAGCAAAGTCCTACAGATATATATATATATATCTTTATCCATAAATATCAGTTATGTCCAAAGGTTTAGTTGTAAGCCATTTTGGACTGAATTGGACCTTCATTATATCCTATATCCTGCTATAAGGATGATTCATCGACAGGAATATGTGGTAGGTAACTTGATTACTTGTCGTCCCAGAAGAAATCCTGCAGGGTCACAATGTACTTGTGTTTCAGATCCCTCAGGAGGCGTATTTCGGTGATTAGGTTTTCCCGCGAGGTTTGCGACAGCGTCGACATTTCCACGTACTTGATGGCATGATAAGAGCGCTGTTTCTGCAAGGGTTAAAAGTAAATATTAGACTTTTGTACTTGTATGTAACTGGTGTCTCACTTTGTGCCGCGCTTTATAGACGGTCGCATAGCTGCCCGCTCCGAGTTTTTCGAGTATATCGAAATCAGTAATACTCGGCAGTGGTGTTGTTGCTCTGATCATGTTATGTTGTTCTGATCATTTATATATTCTGAATGTTTATGTTTTCTATTGGTCGATTGTTTTGCCCACCTCGGCTCACACATTCTCGCGCAAACCAGGGCCTGGGAATCAAACAGAGTTGGATTTGATGGGATCTATCGATAGAAATCAATCGAATTCAAATTTAAAGATTTATTCTTGAATGACCAGTTAAAAATAAATAATTTGGCCAAATAATTGACATGTACTTCTATGGAATTAAGCAAACTTAAAATCAGAATCTCTAGCCGTAAATTAAATAAGAATACTCTCTCCTTTCTTAATAACGTACCAATTATTAATTGTTTTATTTTAGGAAGAGGTTAAGCTAGTTTTGAATTAAGTTTTGACCCAAAAGGTTTTTGTCAGCAAAAGCTTAAGCTAGTTTTTAAATTAGATAAAGTTTAATGTTTTAGTTAAGATAATAATAAATAATATTGAATAATAGATCTTAAAATGAACTTAATCTATAAAGTTATATAATAAAAAATATTTAAAAATTGTGCGCTACTGAAACAGTTGATTCGTCAGTGCTGCCCATCAAAATTTCTATCGATAGCACTTGTTGCTCTATCGGTATTTGCTGTTATTTTGTGTGCAGCCCTGGAAATTACTAAGCCCTAAATCGTGTGTTTTGTTTTTGATGCGTTGCGAAGTGATAAATTTGTTCGTTTTTTAGAGGTAAATAAGTGCAAAAGCCTAAGAGTTATGGTTCAGCGTAATTTTCAAAGAAATTAGAATAATCTAACAAGAGGAGATTATAAATTATAACTCGTTAAATTGGTTTATAACGTTTCCAAAGTTTCTGAAAATGTTAAGCCTTGCTTGACACACCCAAAATACACAAATTAAGCAAACACGCCCTGAACAATAAACATTATATTGTCCTATCTAACAATTATATTTTAAATGTTTTAGCAGTAGCTTAAAGGATTCTCAAGGGATCCCACATTTCGCCCACGTAACGTGACTTACAAGGCTTCATGATGAATTACGGCAGGAAAACGCCCTCCACATATCGCTCCAATCCGTCGGTTTATTCCCACGCCACGGGAAGGTATTTCAACTATATTGTTTTAATAAATACTATCTTCGGCTAATTGCTCGTATATATTTCCAGATCCTCGACAAATTTGCACTCAAAAATGTCAAGATCCACGCGATCCGTAAGGATTCCCTGGTACCAGAGACCGCTGCTCAAAAACAACCAATATATCGACATACAAAAGGGTGCCATGCTCATCGGATTGTTTGCCATCGTAAGGTCCTTAAATCCTTACACAGAAAGTCCTCATTAACCAGTGTATTTCCGTTCTAGTTTCTCTCACTCTTTACCATTGCCACGAGCATCTTTGATATATACTGCTACGCGATGGCCGCTCCAGGATCCACACATTATGGCTACTATATCATATCCTACGAGTTTGTCTATGTGGGCAACAAGCATGGTAAGGAATTAAATAACAGCAGGTTCCTTACTAATTCCTGATTATTTTATTTGTTCAAGTAACCTATACCCATTTAAATTAAATTAGTAATTTCATTTAATTTTTCCCACCTAATTTTCTTTCAGTTCGCAACATGCTGATTGTCTTTGCATTATTCTCGCTAATCATGGCGCTGATAAACTTGGTGACCAGCGTTCTTCTCTGCGTGGCTCTGCGCAAGGTAAGTGCGGGTCTGATCATACAGTTATAGCATGCAATTCATTTACATTTCTCATTGCCCGAAAGCATAAAAAACTGGAAGCACAGAAACGCTTACTGAGCAAAGGGGTAACCAATTCATCCTGCACAGTCATAACCAAGAAATTAGCACTGTAACAGATTGATAAATTGGCAATAGTTTCCTTGTAAAAACCCATTCTAATAATTGTATTGTCTTATCCTACAGGAATATGAGAGAAAAGTTATGCCTTGGCTGTGGACCTTTGCCGTTTTCACTGTTTGGCGGGCTTTGGCGCTGATCTTCTTTGCCATTGTCAACGATCTGTATTTTGCCTATAACGCGATTATGGTGCTGCTGTGGAGTGTTTTCTGTCTCTTATGTATTTATGGATGGGCCGTGGTGTACTCTCTGTTCCTGGAACTGGTTGATCTCACCAAACTGGAGGATCTGGCCCATTTACGCGTAGGTGTTCTAAGACATTAACCCAAAAGTCAGACATAAATGATTATTTGTATCTTTTTAGATGGGCACAATGGCCTCGCTGCACGCCTCCACCGCCAATTCACTGGCTGGATCACGGCCAACCACTCCTCATAGCACTGTATCCACCATGCCCGTGGGTTAAACGAAGTATTTGGCATCCATCTATGGAGCTCACAACGAAATTGCACAATCTAGACCGTCCGAAAGCAGCACAATTTAACCCCGATGCTTCGCACACAAACATTTCTTAAACTATGTTGTACATTCCATCCACCAGTTCAGTGCCTTAGAGATGCGCCTCTCGAACACCACAAATTTTATACACGAATCAGCGTAATTAGTTGTAAGTCGTATTCCGTCCAACCGCATATATTTTTTGCATACTGTTTAAGAATCTCTGCCTTTATGTATGTCAACATATTGTGTTTTTTGTATGCATATATACATAGATGTACAAACAGAATTGTAGCTATGTATCTAAATTAATATACAATATACAAAATACAAAACCGAAAATATGAGTTTAACGACACGAATTTTCCGGGCGTTAACCAAAACGCCCACCATTCGACAGCAGATCATCTCGTTCTGCGTCAAGCGAGAGCATTTTCTATGATTACAAAACTCACAGGAATCACTTATTTTCCCTCATTATCTTTATCCCTAGAGACTTGAAGTAAAATCGTTTAGTCCTCCCCCAAAATTAATTATATTTATTTTTGTTTTGTAATGCCATTTAAATTGATTTTAAATACATTTACTAATGTCTTAATTTTTGGTAATATTATTTTATTCGATTTTTAATTTAGTACCTTTTACAGACAATTCATCAAGATCATTAAAGGTTCAGTAAAAAACAAATTACATCATCAACTGCTCAAAATTCGATTTCAGGATATTGTGAATATTTACTTGAACCGAAAGGGGATTCCAAACCGCATCTGGAATTTCCTGGCCCCAACAAGCAGAATTTATCAATCTTTAAAATACAATTGCTGGACTCGTGTTTGCAGTGCCCAAAGTCAGTGCTCTGGTCATTAACACCCGAAATTATTAGCCCCACACCGCAAAGTGGGGCATTTCAAGTACACACAAGCACAAACATTCGCAGTGGGATGTGTGGAGGCCAAACAAAGTTCAATCAACTGTTTTTGTTAATCATTCCTTGGATGACGACAACTCCGGCGATTTCTTAGTACTGTGGTGGTGGTGAATCGGAGCTCCTTTCCCTTTCCCCTTACCATTCTTTATCTTGAATTCGAATACTTTCTCGTTTTGAGTCGGTGCATCCAAGTGGGGTAATTTGAACAATTTCAATTGGAATTCAGCTAGAAAATCAACTACGTCATTAAATGCTATTCATTGTGCCGAGTTGTTCTTAGGGTTGTTCTTTTATCTATGTATGTATTTTATGTGTTTTTTTAATTCGATTTTTGGTTATCAAAAGTCTTACAATATTTTGCATTTGTATAGAGATAGAAAACAAATGTTTTAAACGCTTTGAAACATTAAATCAAATAATTTTTAACAAATTTTGTTAATATCTTTTGATTGCCTTTAAATAAAAATTATGTATTTCAAAATATTAGAATCCATTAAAGTTTTTTAAGTATGTTCAAAGCCTTTTATTTTATTAATTGAATTTTTGTTTAAATAATCAAAATATTTTCCTTTACGGAACTTTATATTGCACTGTATCATTGTTCCACATTTCTAGTATTTTGTATCTCATCACTGAATTTCGTTGTTCCTGTTGTTGATAGAACGCAATTTGTTGCATGCGTCGTTGTTTTATCCAGCCAACAGCAACAATAAAGCTACGCAGCAACAACAACCCCTGGAAGCTCGGCCAACAATAACAAGGCGTGGGAAAAGGGGGTGGGAATATTTACTGCACTTTTCCGTATTTTGCTACGCATTAAAGTGTAGCAAATTGCGTTGTCTTCAAGACCTGTATTGGATGTTTTCATCTGTTACTTTTTATGTCTTTATGGTATAATTTTGATGTATTCCTTAAATGCTCGGACTTAAATTTGATAATTTTATGAATACTGACCTTTCTCGAAATGAGGCTGACCTTTGCCATCTGTGCGTGAATATATAAAGTTGTGATTTCCTATATTATCTTTCCATATACCCGCTCTCGACTGAATACCCCCTACTCACACAGCTGTTGATCTCGAGGAACTGTTAATGCACCTGTCTTGCTCCCCGGCAGGTTGAATGCACCAAAGCGAAATGGGATAAGCGATGTCGAGAAAGGGAGCGTGGGAGGTGGGGCGAGTGTGTGCCAAAAATACATTAAGCTTGGCTGCCCCCTTTTTATCTGTTTGGAAATGCACATGTGTGGGAGTGTTCGACTCGTTGTCCTTTTTCGCTTCTTCTTCTTCTTGGCCTCAACAATACACTTCTTCTTTCACAACCTTGTCCGTGTGCCCACATGTTTACATAAAGTGCATCTGTGTGCACGAAACACATTCACCCCCAATTTGTAGCTCCAATTGACAGCGCATTAATATATACACTACAAAAATTAAAAGCATTTTATTTTCAGCGTTTTTAGCCAATAATGGTCCGAAACCGAATCCTAGATCCCATCTAGATATTTTTAATAAAAACGGAAGAGAGAAAAGTACGACTATTTAAAATAAAAGAAACGACAAAAAATATATTTTGCTTAAAACAAAAGAAAATATGGAAACTATGTAGTCCCAACTAAAACCTTTTATCCAAATTTCGCTACTATGTATGTACATATACATACATACATACATACGTAAATCGGGGCTCTAAATAAGATAAGCACACATTTATAGTACCGAATAGATTGGAGGTCTAAACGAATTCCGGTATTGCTCGTCGAGGGCAGACAGTGAACATTTGTAAGGCGCACCTTGTTATCAATCACCTCTTTTACGCATTGTTTGGAGCCTCTTTGTATCTCCGTCTCGCGCTCTCCCGCAACTGCGTCGTTTCAGTTCCAAGTGGTAAGGGGTATGGGGCATGGGGTATATGGTATGGGGCTTGTGGCTAAAAACTGATGGTAAACAAACTGCAATGGCCAAATGCGATTCTGTAGCCGTACGTTTGGACTCACCACGGCATGTTAGACACCCCCAACTCTGTTATCTCCGCCAGCAGGGCGATATTTTCCACCTCTCGCGGTTGATATTGCTGAAAACAGGAAATAATTTTCGTTTTCTATAGAAAACACTGTTGGCAGCGGTTGCTGTTGCGTGTCTGATATTTTATTTTTAACGCTCTGCGACTTTATACAACGTACATATATACTATATAGAATCTCTCATATTAAAGTTTGCCATTATTCATTTCGCATAATTTTCAAGCTTTTTTGGTTGCAACCTTGCCTTTAAGTTTATAAAGTTCGTTAACACTAGCGTTTTTTTACTGTCTGCCATTTAATTTGTTAAATTTTTGGCTTATTTCGGCTTATTTATCAACGCGACAAGGTTAATGCAGAACCAATTTCGTAGGCAGGAGCGACCTTTGATAGCTTAAATATCTGTCGATAAACTCCACAAACTGGATTGTAAATGATATTTTATATTATTTATATAAACACGATCACGTTGGAGCCTATGACCTCTAATTAAACGAATTCTTAGCCCCACACTGGCTTTTCAATTTGCTTTTGCATTTGCTTTGCGAGTGATCGCAAAAAATAACATTTAGATCTAATGGAACGTAATCGAATTAATGATACCCTTAAAATTATTTAGGTTTTTTGTCTTATTTCTAGAATACTTTTACTACTTTTGCTTTCAATGTGAAAATAACAAAAGTGGAATAAAAAAATTTTATTTTAAATGGCTTAGTCGGGTGAAAAGATTACTTTTAGCCACGATATAGTGAAAATTTGAAATTAAAATTTAACTTAGTAGTCAGACAAAAAATATTAAAAAAGGAAAGTAGTGTGCTAAATTCGTTGAGCGTACTATCAATTTTAGTGTTGAATAATTGTTAATTGACCACATTCCTCGCTAAAGTACTCAACACTTAAATTATACATGTTGACATATGGTTGATTATTTTCTCAATAAGTACAAACACTAAGTTAAACAACCAATGTTTCTGAAAATCGTTATTAAATTGGACAAAGTGCATCTTAAAACGGATATTCTCTAGGTAAGGGTGAAGGAAAAATCAACATTCAGGCCTGTTAACCTACGAGAGAAACTCACCACGGTCAGTGAACAGCCATTTCACAATATGGATCTGTTATTAAAAAGACTACAATTATGGAAGACAAAGCAATTGCCATTCGCTGGCGATTTCAACATAAGCACTTTGTCACCCGTTGATTGTATTAGCAAAGCGAACGCATAGAAATTGATATTAAAAATATTTTTTAAAAAGTGCGCAGTTTGCATTGATGACGCAGCAGCAGCGCAGTCGATGTCCAATTCGCTCTCTTTCCCTGTTAACTTCTCACCCACTGTTGCTCTCTTTTGGATGGTGAACAATATGGCGTCGTCAAAATTGTGTCGTCGCCCAATTTAAAGTCATACGAAAACCATAAAGATTATTAAAATCGCATTTGAAGGTTTTCGAAAAGCCCAGTAAGCATAAAAAGTTTTGGTTTTCTAGCTGGAACCCGATTTTAATTTTTCTCTCTATCGCTGCATTGGTCTTTTGCCTCTTCTTTCCCCTTCCCCGTCTTATTGTGTGTGCACTTTGCACTGTTTTTTGTATTAACGGAGCGCTGTTACTTAACATGGTGTGGTGTTTTCGTTGAAAATACGCATTTTCGACCATCATTGCTCAAATCACATTTAATTTATTTCCTTCTTGAATGCTCTCCGTTGACTGGCGATTTCTTTTTAGCCTGTCATCCTCTTCCCCTCCTTCCTCTTTCTCACCACACCAGCAACGGAGCTCTCTCTGAATTAACAGCGCTCGTGTCGCCTAGAGGTGTACGAGCGATGTGGGGTTTGGTCGGGCCACGAGAAATTTAAAATTTCTATACACAAAATTAAGCAGTAAAGTCCTATTCTTGAATATTAACAGCTTCATTATATTTTAATTTTTTTATGCTTGGTGATGATTTTCTATATGACTTAAACATTAAATTTGAGCAGTAGGCATAAAGCCTAATGACCTTTTTAGTTCAGAATATTCCGTCATTCATACAAAGTTTAAATTTTGGGTACCATGCCGGAAATAGTTGTTTGATCCATCCTTCATATTTTCGTTAGCTCAAGAGCTAACAACAAGAGATTTAACATCCGACTTCACGCGCCCATCTCTAGCCCCCTGCCAACACCAACAGCGCACTGTTAACTCACCACTCGCTGACCGCCAACGCTCCGACGTTTGCTCTACTCCGCTCATTTCAGTTCGAGTGCTTGGAGACTTCACTTCGCGTTTGGAGGATCAGATCCACGTTGGTTTTTGGCTTCAATTACCCACAACTGTCATCGTCAGCTCAGCGACAAACTAAATAATAAAATACAATAATCCTCGCGCTCCCCGTCCCTCTCTCTCGGTCGTGTTTGTGCGCCCCGTGATTAATAAGAAAAAGCACAAAGAAAACTGGCAGCGTTTTCCTCGCAGCTGAGAAAAACCGCAGGACGCAGCTCAGCAGCGTCGTCGTGTGCGTTGTGCCCAAGAAAAATCCTGAAAAAAATCGCTAATTGTCGCAAAGAAACCGTAAAGGGCCACAGTTAACGAAGGAAAAACAACTGCGTCGTGCACCATTTTGTGATATATTATTTGCCCTCCTCTTTTCAACGATCCCTGTGCAATTCTCTGTAAAAAAAATTAAATTAATACTAGTAATCAATTGAATTTCTGCGAGACCAATACAACAAAAAATAATTTCCAACAACTGTGATCCGAACAAAGCTCTGAGTTTTGTTTCAAGCCTGTGTAATTTCTTCCCAAAACGAATTGGAAAAGTAAGTGAATTCGAACGAGAAAAAAAGAAAATTATAAATTATTTCGTTTTCCTCTTCGCTCGCCTACGTTGCTTACTCACCACTAGTCGATTCCCCACGCTCTCTCTCTTCACCACAGGCACAAACACACATAAGCATGCCTACGTCACATGTGCGTGTGTGTGTGCGACTAGCGTTGCCATGTCGCGCGAAATACAAATACGAAGAACAAATAATAAATAGCAGTTAAAAAATAGTCAAAAAAGAAAACGGAAAAAAAGTTGCTTAATTATAGTTTAATATAAATTTTATCCAGTGCAAATAATTAACACTCTGTTTTACTCTCTTTCCAATACTAAATAACAGTCATAAAAAATATTTAAAAAAGGAAAGAAATAGGAAAAAAAAAAAAGTGAAAATAAAAGCGGATTCTTTGTTCTTCAATCTTAATTTTATTCAGCGCAGCTGTCTAACTGTTTTCTGGGGTTCTTTGCCAACAAAATATTACGACTTGCCAAAAATCAAAAACCGCACCACAAAAATTTAGACTTTGAAGCGAAGGACGCTCTGCTGATAAGTGAAAAACAAATGACTGATAGCTCAAGTACAAACACGCACAGACAAAGATATGCTGTATATACCCTTTCCTATCTCCAAATTTTAAATAACATTTTCCGCATTATCGCCCTGCCTGAAGAAATATCTTTATCTGCACACTCCACAACTTTTACTTTATTTTTTTTTTGCCTGCAGTGCGTGACTGGAATTTCTGCTCGCTTACTTTTTCGTATGACTCATATACCCGTATATGTACAAATATAATAGCCAACGGCGAATTTGAATTATCTACGGATTAGGGATTTCGAATTCTTATCACCAGCTGCATAGGGGTTTTGGGTGCTGATGGCAGCTCTGGTTGTAGGGCTGTCTCCCAGCTGAGTTTGTCATTGCCTTTGTTTGATTTTTCATTTTCTTGGTGAGTCATTTGCTATTTTTCTTTGCAAACTCCAGCTCACCTTGTAACAATTATAAAAGTACATATTTGCTAGTGTCTTTGCTGTATTTTTTGAATGCCTGTTTGTTTATTTTCCTTTGCATCCCACACGTGTCGTATTTTTCAGTGCTGTGGCTTTTACATAGAGACCTCTCTCGTTTTGGTTTTTTATCTCTTAGAAGCACGTTTTCTGCCTATTGTACATAGTGATTGCCCACAATCAAGTACTTTTAGTGCTCAAGTTAAACGTAACGCCTTTCCTGAAATTTCTGCGGCCTATTTCGCCATTTTGGTGGAGATAACAGCCAGAAAAGATAGGAAACGAATCAAGAGCTAATTATTTGTGATTGGTTCGGTAAACAAACATGTTTTCGAGTGAATCAGAAAGCCAAATAGTCGACGATATAGAGTAGGAAACACTTGAATACATTTAAGCTGATCTGCTTTCAAGGTGGAAATCTCTGAAATTGGTATCCACAAACAAGATACCCATTTTGTATTAATAAAAAACAATTACAAATTGTAATTAATTTTGACTTGTTTCAATTTAATATTATATAAAAAGTATCGAAGTTCAATCCTAGCTTTTAGACTTAATTTTTTAATTGATAATGTTTAGAAGAACAAAGTTCATAGATTGATGGATTGTTTTCTTATCACGCTAGTGATTCATGGTTCTACTATAAACGATTTAAAAGTGAGTAAGTGAAAAGAATAATTGTCACGAATGTTTGAGAACTTTTTCGATCCCAGTGACTAATCCTGTTGTTGGCAATAGTCGCTTCAAATTCTTGGCAGGTCAGACGACAACAACACGTGTCGTTGTCGCTGATACCTAAAATTATAGAAATTTAATTTCTGACAAAAACACAAACGACAGGTTCAAAAAAGTTTTTTAGTTCAAAAAAAAAGTTGTTTTGATGACGGGTGAAAATCAAATTTAGTTAATATACAAAAAAAACAGATTGCCGCACACACATATTTATCTCATATACGAAAGCCCCTCTTCCGCAAATTGGTATGCCTTTTAATTGCCTCGTCGTTTTATTCTTCCCCTACTTTTTTGTTGTGGCCAAATAATTTATATACAAACAAGTAAAGCTGATAAGCGAACGAGACGTTGGACGCGTGAATGGCCGCGGCCTCATTTTCTGTTGGATTTTGTTTATAGGTCGCGTGTAAATGGATGCCGTTATGCCCGTACCCCATCCCACCCCCCAAAAAACCGATGCCAACAGCCCACCACCCACCATATGGCCATACGATCGGCCCAGACGATCGAAACATCGGATCGACTCACACGATTCGGGCCTTTTCTTTATCTTTTGTTGCCGTTTTCGAAATGTTTTGTACGGAGCGCTATTTTTAGTACTCTAATCCCCTATACTTGATCTTCTTTTTGTTGGCTGTCGTTGCTTCCTCTCGTTTTAAGTTATGCAATTTTTTTTGTTGTCGCGTCGTTCATATACAGCTGAGTTCAAAATATTGGTAGTGTGGGACTTTATAAGCAAAGGAGAATATTTTGTATATTTTCTTTTAAAGCAATCTCGCTATACCATACAACATTGTTTCAGGTTTTAAAGAGTGAATCAATTTTGTTTATTTTTTAATTTGAAAACGGTTACAATATGTTGAACGCAGCTGTATGTGCTGGGGACAGACTGTACTGCGTCCATTTCGATCTCGATTGAATTTCCCATTGAAAATGTGTATTAACTATGCACATATATCGGTTTTTTGGGAACAAAATTACCACGATTGGTATGGGCATAGAATTCAATGTAAATTAATTTGGTGTCCGTATAAATTGAATTTCACCATCAATCAATTTGTGGTTGTGTTCTTTATTCCCAGAATATTCTTTATCGAATGTGAAAGAGATCTGGTATACATAAATAAATTTGTGTTTTGTTTATTGTCTGGCAGGAAAACAAAACGGAAATAGCTCAAAGAAAATAGAACCACAATATTTAGGTCAAATAATAAATTTAATTTTTATTTTGCCCCATCTATGTGAGTACAGATCCTTGAAGCATGTCCTTGTCAACTAAATAAGGCCTTGGCTGTTCCCAACTGTTCGACTTTAATGCAATATTAATTTTCTTGCTTGCGTATACTTACCGGGAAACCACAGAAACGAATAAACAAGAAAAAATATAATACGTAAATCGAGCCACAAGAAAGAGATAAAAGGCACCAACAACTGGCTCACCTTGTGGTCGAGAGCTACAAATTTTCTTTCTAACATCGATTTTCCCATAGCACCGTCGTATAACCTTTCTTTTGCCTCCCCAGTATTGTTATCTGTTCCTCGCTAGTTTGTTTTCCATTTTTTTCAATTTTCTCCAATTTGCTGTACAGGTTTTTTGTGTGTGGGAATCGATTTAGGCGCTCGATTGGCTTTACATCCAGTCCCCCCACCTCAAATTAAAGTTGTTTGCCAGGAAAAAAAAAGCAGAGAAAAGCGCCTCGTCGCCCACAAATTTAAATCGGCATTGCTTGCTGTTGTTGCTGGATTTTCCTTTATTTTTCATGGATTTTCCTTTATTTTCCCAGTTGCCTGTGGCGCGCATATTCACCACATCTGGCAACCATGGCGACCGTTAAACTCACTCCCCCACAAACCGTTAGCCAGACAAAATGAAAAGCGAAACTTTGGCCCAGCCTTTTCTTTTGTGTGCTTCCTTGCTGCTGGATATACTGCCTCGCCCTGTTCGCTGGACTTCTTCTTTGTCTCGTCTTGGCTGTCTCCAGTTCATTGCCTTTTTTACCAGAAGAAAATGGGAAGAAAAGAAGCGACTTGTAATGCATAAATCAATAAAATCAACGATGCACACGCTGGGTTCAATGTAAACGCGCCACCGCCCAAAACCAAGTCATCATTCTCATCTTGGCTCTGACTCAGCCGCAGCCTTCATTCTCATCTCATCTTATTGCGAATACTACTCGCGGTTCCCCTGGCAAAGTTCAAGCGCCAACGGCAAAGTTCAATAGCACAAAATGGCAGTTGCAAAAGTATATTTATCTTATTACAGTCGCACTTCTCTAAAGGCAAACCAAAAAAACTTGATGAATTAAAATGCCATGATGGTTCACATATGGTTTTGTGGGGTAGACAGTGTCTATAAACACTTTTAGTTGCGGAGATTTTTTCAATATAAACATTTCCGATTTTGTCTTTCATAAAATTATAAATGTACTCTCGACCCCTATTAGTTTTCAATGCTGACCTTTCTTAGATACACATATTTCGGATTTAAAGTTTCTAGTCAGTCTGAAAAATTCCATTTATATTATTAAGTTCGAAAAAAACCAAATTTTAAATTGGCACTCTGAACAACCCGTTTTTAATGGTAGATAAAAAGTTCAAGCTAACGAAACTCGACTGTATTTTCATCTAGCTTAAGTCCATCTGCATCTCCATGGCTCAGGCTTCCGCATCTGTCATTGTTTTGCTTTTGTTTTCGCATTTTCCGTCAGTCTGTCTGTCTGTCAGTCATTTGAATGACCACAGTCTACAGTCGAGAGTTGATTTTTAAAGCTCAACGAGCGAAGAATTAAGAGTCTTTGAACGGCCTTCGGTTTTCGGTTTTCTACCACATAAAAACAGCAGATCCTCTTGGTTAGAGAGATCGAGTGAGAGAGAAACGTCTTCTTTGTCTTGATATATATATCTTACCTTCTTTTTATTTGTCTTGCTCCTTTGTGCACTTACTTTTTGTGAATTCTATAAAACTGGTTTCTTTTCGGCGATGTGTGCGGATTGTTAAATCGCGGCCATAACACCGGAGCTACGAACTCCATGCCATTCCGCTGGGTCTTCAAGTGTTGTCTGCTTCAGTGATTTGATTAGCCCATAAAGCCGCGACGTTGAGGTACAGTGAACAACGCGCTGGGAGTTTAGGTTTAGTTTACTAATTTACCCATTTGTTTCGTCATTTATTCTCACTGCTTGCACAACATCCGCGGTAGTTTGCCCCTGAGTTTTCGCCCGCATTTTCCATTTTCCACACTGTAACGTTAAGTGTGTTGGCCCGCTCAAGTGGGACAATGGGGTTGACATTTACTCCAGTTTAAGGGAGCTAGTTTTCATATAAATTTTGCATATACTTATTACTAATAAGGGGAAGTCTCCTTTAAACTACGATTATTTAACTATTTTTATTTACTATAGCTTTTCACCCCTACTCTCTTCGACTAGTACCATTAATAAGTTTTAATGTACCCTGAACCACAGCAATTCTTCTAGTATTATTGCAGCAATATCAATTTGCCAATTAGTTCCGCCTTACACGTTGGCTAATATTCACTACTTCGCTGACTTTGTGGCTGTGCCACCTCCTTCCTCTTTTCTCCTCATTCTCTACCCTTTTCTCGGTTTCTTCTGGCTCCCCTGCAGAGTTGACGTTGCCCCATATGATGATCTTCATCATCGCGGTGGTTGGTTTGGTCTCTTGGGTTTGTCAACTCTCCTTCTCAACTCCTCCTCCATATTTTAACTCTCCCCTATTCCAGTGAAGGCAATCTCCAGCCAAGAGCTCAGGCTACTCATGTGGACGTCGCTCTTTTGAGTCGTTTCATATTTCATTTTCCCATGCGATTTTCATTAATCTTCCATGTGTGTAAAAAGGCAACTGAAAAAACTACTTTATAACAATTTAGGCATTACTAGGGGGACACAGAAAGAAATGATGTGATTAATTTCATTATTTTAGAAGGTATATTGGGCTAAAATCTAAAAATAAAAATTGATTGGGCAGCTGTGGCTTTGAACTTGGAATTGTGTTGCCACATACAGAAAGCTATGCCCTGGCCTATTATACCATCTTCTTAGAAGAATTGAATTATTTGAGATATAAGATTACTAGCATATTAAGTTGTTATTTAAAATTGGAATATCAACCTGCTCATTTAGTTTGACAATTGAATTTTTTTTGTTCTGTGTAGACGGGCATTGTAACTGCACACCTTGCCATTTGTTTTCCTTTTCTCTTCCTTTTATTTGTTGCTTTTGTTGACCTGTAGCAGGCAGTGATCAAAAGGGAAGTCGAACAAATGGCAGGAGGAGCAGGAAAAGAGAGCAAAAGTTGTGTTGTGGTGACTTTCGCTGCACGAAGAGCGGAGTTTTGCACTCCTCTTCGAGAGCCCCTTTCTTTGGCTCCTTCCATTCTCCTTCCTTTCCGGCCAACGCCTGCTCCTTTTATTTTTTATTTTATGGCCTTTGGCTGCTGCTGCACACACTTACTTGCACATAATTCATAAAAAATGGTTCAAGTGAATTATTGGCGCTCGTAAATTCTTATAAATGAATTTTTTTAATATATGGTCAGTAGTAGGCAGGCAGTAGTTTGAAAAACGGGTTCGTTCTGGTTAAATGCAATTCTGCTGTATATAGCAAAGTACTCAAGTTAATTAATTATATGTGCGCTCAAGTGAAAACCACTTCAATCAAAGTCCCCAGCTCAGACGAAAATAAAAATGGATTGGTTTTTGGTGAAGTTCTGTTACTGAAGCTAACCAAAGGTTAACTTCAAACAGTTATCGTTAAATACATTTTATATTATTTGAGTGTTTTTATTATTTTTTTATCGACTCGAAGAGTTTTCCATTGGTTCTACAACTTTAATGCATTTCAAAATATACATTTTATTTACCTCTCCGTTCGGCAAATCTAAAACCCAGAATCGTTTTGTTTTTGTTCCTCAAACTGTCGAAGACCAAAACTAATGACCTCGTCGTTTTGGTTACTATGTTCACTTTTTGTGATGGAGAATTGCAGCTCCATAGGTAAATATTCGTAGCCTTTCCGATAACGATTACCGGCGGGGTCTTAAATGTGACAATCTGTTCATTGCTGCCATTTGCCGACTGCTTCGTTTCTTGTGTATATGTGTGTGTTTTCTCCTCCTCATCCTGCTTAATGGCCGCCATTGTTGTTGACTTCTGTGGTTCGGTTCGTTCTACGGGTCTCTCTTTTTTCTCCTTTGTCTGGGTCTGAGTCCAAAAGAACACGGGTTCAAGGTAAAATCAGTTCACGTCCGCAGGGAAGCCTGCCCGTCTGTTGATTATTTGTATCCTGCCACACAGGCGATCCCTGTCTACAGTCGAATCTCCTTGGAGCGAATACGAAAGGTAAAAAGGAAATAAGTGCTAGAATATATCCAACATATAAACTATTTTGGAACACTTCCCTACATTAGATGTTGGACTTCCTGTATAAGTTGGACTTACTGTCCTTTTAACCCTGCACAGCCCCATTCCTCTACCGTCTATCTTTTCCCCTTTTTAAACACACAAATCAATAGACGTTATGCTTCCAACAACCCTCAATTTTTGAACTTGTACTCCTTTACCAGGCATGTGCAGCTGAGTTTTTTGACCTATCACACAACATCGAGCTGTGGCAACATTTTGTTGTTTCCTTGTGCTGTGTAATTTTGAACAGGTGTTTCCCAGCGTTTCATTCGATGTTGTTATGGTTGTGGTTTTGTTTGCCGAACATACTGCACCAATACATGTTAATCCTAAGCTGCACTGCCCCAATGTCTGGGATCAGCCGATTCGGGACTTTTTTTCATACATTTTTGCGGGCGTTGCTTTGGGTTTTAATAATGTTTGCAACAAAATCGCCGGAAACATGGGCTCTTGAAGCGAACATTTATTATGGCAAAAATAACACTCCCTGGTCTAAGGCGAGAGTTCTACTCAAATGTAGTCGTCATATCGTATCTCGTCCGTTCGTTCATAGATTGTAATTTATTTTGATTAATGATGGGCGGCAACGGCTGACGCTCTCCTCTTAGCCTCCAATTTCTTGGCATCTTCTTTCCCAGTGCCGTTAGTTTTATTTTTTTTTCGCCTTCAACTCTAATTTTAAACCAATTCCATTGGCACGCTTTATCTATGTGTATACTTGTATTCATAGTGTGTATCTACAAAATTGATTGATTGCTTTAACTTTTTTAAAGTGATTCGTTTAGGAACGTCTTTATTTAACCCTAATAATATGTAAGGTGTGAAGTTACGATCTGTGACAAACAAGGAAAATATGTCAACTTTTTGGGAATTTAATGGTTGGAATCCTCAAATGAAAAAAATACTAGCCAAAAAATGGGAATACAAATTAAGGAGGTTTCAGAGGTTTATCAAAAAAAAAAACTCTACTACCTTCAAGAAACTCTGATTTTGTAAATTATAATTATATTTTTATGAACTTCCCTTACTGATCTGCCAAAGGTCTCATAAGCTAAAAATAAACTGAGAAACCGAACGTAACATTTTTGTTTTAGTGCAGAACCTATAACCTTATGTTACTGAACCAGATTTGTACTTAGTCGTTCAACTAGGCTTTTAATAATAAAAACGATTATTCTTTAGTAATACTGGTGTTGGTTTTTCAATAAATAATCGCACTGACTTTAAGTACGTGTTCCGAACCGGACTTTTAGAAAAACCAAATAGGTGGCGTAAAGTACAAAGTATAGAGAATTGACAAACCCAGCCGAATGGGTTAAGTTGCGCTTACGGAACGACTTGAGGGTTAAGGCTTTGGGTTCAGTTGCCTGACCGGAAGCTCCGCGCATTCTTGAGACTAGCGACGAGCTTAAGCTGAGCCCCTGAGCTCAACTCGCTTCTAAATTGAGCCGAGCAGCCATCTTGGCTTGGCTCTCTCTCCGATTCTCAGTTTCTATGTCTCTTTTCTCCTTTTCTCTGCCTCTTTTTTGCTTTGCACATTTTAATAAAGTTTAATAATTCAATGGGTGATGCTGTCTCTTTGTTGCATTTCATCAGCGTATGTTGTCGCTCCTTTATCTTTATCGTTGTTGTATGGTCCGCTTTACGCGCTCATTAATATGCAAATGTGAGTCAGAGCGGTTTATTTGTTGTGGTTGTTCCTGGAGTTTTGACTCTCATTTTACCTTTTATGCTGCCCACCATCATCATAATCATCTTGATGTCCGTTTCTCGAGCCTTTCCTGTTGTAAAATTCAGTATTTGAATGCAGGTCAACAGCACATTAACCTGTGTGTGTAATTTGTTTACTGCTGTCCGCTTTTTATCACAGTTTTCATATCAGTAAGTGTCGGAAAGTGAGTGGTAGTCGACTTTCTGATACCCCACCGAAACTTAAAACCCGAACCAAATCGATTCAAATTGTTCACGTCCTCGTCGCATGTTAAATGGGGCAACACATTAGGAGAAACAATATCAACAAACACCACAAACGAAAATAAGTATACTTTATATGATTATACCAGAATTTTACCTACTGGAAGCTAAAGCTTATCTCAACATTTTTTAAACCACAAAAATAAGATTAAAAGTTTTCAAAAAGCTATAATATGCATACGAATATCAAAATAAAATGGAAACATATTAGTTTGCAAACGGTCTAAACCAGAAAAGGTGTTGCTCAATAAATATGCATAATACATTTAAAGCCGTTTCGTTCTTTGCCTCCCTTGATTTCTATTCTGTGTTATCGCCATAAAGACTTGCATAATAATGCCTTTTTGCAATGGCAACCACGCGCCAATTTCTGCTTTCTTGCTAATTGTTTTGTACTTAGCACTTGCATTTATTTTCTTAGTTTTTTACTCATGTTGTTGATGACTTTTTTTTTACTTATGCAACTCACTCAAATGCGCATTTTTCGCTCTCGTTCGAAAGAGAGCAAGAAACAATGACGTCACGCGCTGTGTTGAGTGATGTCGTCATAACGTTCGCCCGAAAGAATCATATGATTTCCTATTTGCTTTAATGGCCAACACTTTAACACACGAAAACAGAAAAACACACGCTCGCCAGATAACAAAACGAATTCGCTTAAAAATAGCAGAGGTCGTTGGTTGGTCGAAAGGGGGTGGGGGAGACAAGTGGCAGGGGGCCGTCAAAACAAAATAAATAAACTGAATACATATGCACAGCTTTTATTCTTGTTAAAAAAAAACAACAAATAAGAATACTTTGGCACAGTAGCTGCTCGTGCTTGTTGACGTATTTACATACGTATTACGTACCAACTTTTAAACAAACTGATGTACACAGAAAAAAGCAATACATTACAATTTTTTATTTGTAAATATCATTATTTTGATAACAAAAGTCATAGTTAAAATCCATCGGTCCACAATGATTTGTTATATATTTTTAGTTTTATAAAACCATTAAATAAGCTAATATAATTTTTCTTTAAGTGCTCGAAAGAGAGCGCGAGCGAGAGGGCTTATCTCTCTCCCCGTTTGGCCAGCCAATTGTTGTGTGGGGAATTTTTTCTTTTATTGTTGACATTTTGATTAGTCCACCTCCTTTAAAGGTGCATGTGTGTCTGTGTGTGCGGGGAGGGTTGGGACAAAGACAGCTGTTTTGGCTTTGCAATTAAATGACAACAGCAAAATCAAGCCAACAAGCAAACACAAAATGGCATATTGCTCTTTGTTTGAATTGCGCTCTACTCCGCAACTATAAATCAAACTTAATTTTTTCTCACAATTTTCGTAGAAATAAAGGAAAAGCAACAAAAACTATTTATGGCTGCGCCCTCCACGCAAAAAAAGAACTCATACATACTCATAATTATTTGCTTGTATGTACAACTTATGTAAATGCAATGCCAATGTAAACATATGTCACTTTTTTACCCCCCATTCCCCAACATACCATCAAACTCACCACGGCAAATGTTGCGCTCTCAAAAAAAAAAAAAACTCCCCATGCTACGTTGTAAATGTAAAAGTGGCTGAGGCCATTTTTTTTTATTTAGCATGCGCACATCTCTAAAACCTGTCTATGTACAGAGCAAAAAATGTTGGTGCTGTTAACCACAGTTAAGCAACGAATTTGTTGTTGAGGGGAACCCCCCGTAAGTTAAGCCATTTTTTTGTTATATTAGTTTGTAATTTATGGCAGTAAAGCTGGCTTTCTCACCACTCACTAAGGTCAAATTTTGTATAACAGAGCGGGGCTCTCTTTATTCCACACTTAAACACACTCACGCACTGCGAGCTTCGTGTGTTTGTGTGTGCCCATTTTGATTCTCGTCCCAAGCTCCACTGTCGCATTGAAAATAACAGTAAATGTTATTGTGCTCAATTCTCCTGTCCTCTCTCGCCCTTTTCCTTTTCATTTCCCTTCTTTGTTCTCTCTTTTCTTCTTTGTTGGCCATGTAAATGATGGTTCAATCTCCAACTCTCTTGTGATGGTGGTCGTTGGTGGATGGCTTTTACCATTAGGTTTTGGCTTTGTTATTACACTTGGAGAAATGTGGTGATAAAGTCGGTTCTTATAAAGAAATAAGGCTAATTAGCTCTAGAGATCAATACTAAAGTTCAATACAATAAAAGTGTTATCTTATAGCAAATATGTACAGAACTGTTAATTGAACCAAAATTCATTACCTTTTAACCTAAATTAAAGGCCTAAAGCATTTTAGAGAGGTTTCAGTTTAATTTATTAAAAATCCCCCACATTGAGTAAAACAATTTTAACTTGTTTTGAATTTCACTATAATGTAAAAGCTTTTGATTTCCATTGAAGTGCGTACTTGGGATTTTGGGTTTAAAAATCGTCCAGTGTATTACTCGGATTTTGTCCATAACTCTCTCTTACTCCGTTTGTGATTGATGTGCGACTCGGCACGTCGACTTTTCGACTTTGGGAAAGTAAACTGATCGCGATAAATCGATACTCGCAAGGTATTTTCTGCTTAATCGATTGACATAAACAATTGGATACTCGGGGAACATATAAAAACAGAATTGAAACCGTTAGGTGTGACTGTTTTATATTCATTAAACAACAAACCAAACTCGTTTAGTTTACTACCTCTTACTACGGCTCGTTCTCAGTTTGGTGTAAAAACTGGTTTAGGCTTTTAGACTTTATTCCCTCTCTCGCAAATTGTGTAGTATATCTGTGTGTGTGATATGCTTGACAGCCTTGAAGAGAGCAAGCGGATAAAAAACAACATAGTTTTTACTTGTCATGCTGTTTTTGCTGTTGCTGCAACATTTTTTATGCATCCACACCAGCATATTGTGTGTATGTGATTGTGGGCTTTTTTATTGAACGTGTTGCAATGGAGTTTAGTGCAACATAGTTGCAGATAATCAATATTCAACTACATAATGCATTTTAATTGCCCTCATAATTTATTTGAAATAAAAAAAAAAAAAAATATTTATAATTAAATTACCAAAGAAAAAGATAAATAATAACGAATATCGGGGCATCTTAACCAAATCCTATTTCCATATTTAATTTAGAGTTCCAGGGCTAAATAATGCATAAATGTTGAAACAACTGTTTAAATTGGAATTAGAGAAAACCACATTTTTTACGACCTTTTTCGAATGATGATATTTCCATGCACCACTCTGAAGCTTTTATTAGCGTCGTGCAGATTATGGATTTCTGAACATTGAAAATTCAAAATTAAACTAATGTACGATAGATATTAAACAAGATGAAGTTACTGACTTGCACTATCTTTCTTCTTTTTACAGCTCGTACTGCGAATTATTTGTGGTAGTCACGAATTGAAACACAAGCACAGCCTAATAATTGGACGAACTGATTAAACAACAGTTAAAACAAGCCCCGCAAAAAACAACGGCGGATCAACAGTTGCGAGTCGCAAGTTGCTAGTTGCACGTTACCAATTTGAAATTGCACGCTTCCACGACTGAGAGCAGGAAGAAAAGGAGTCGCTGCCGCAGCAGGAAGCAGACGAAACTTCGCTGGGCGAAAGTAAAAGCAGCTAGGCAAATCAAGCAAATCAAACAAAGAAACCGCACACACACACAAAGGCGCTCTAGCCAGCCATGGAACGTGAATCCAACCCAATGCAACCCATGTGCCGCTCCGGTTGCGGCTTCTATGGTAATCCAGCCACAGATGGTCTCTGCTCCGTATGCTATAAGGTAAGTACTATCAACCTATCCTAATCGTTTGGCCTGTCTTAATTATTTTTGGTCTGTCTTACAGGACTCGCTTAGAAAAAAGCAACAGCCACCTGTGAGCAGCACACCTGTCTCCGTTCCAAGCCCACAACCTAGCCCCACATTCAGTCCGGCCATCGCAATCACCAACACCGCACAGCCCACAGTCACCAGTTTACAACAGCCACACAATGATGTCAAAGAGGTGAGCAGACTTTCGGATATGGACGTAAATAAATGTTCCGGTTTTCACTTTTGAGGAACTTTAAATGCGAAAATAGCAACAATATAGCTATCCATTTAGTTAAAACTCTTAGTACTATCTTATTACCTTGTTAAAAACTTTTCAAAGTCAAATCATCTTCCCCGAAAGTGAAAACAGGAACAGTTCTAGAAGCAGCACTATTATCCATTTGGATTTTTTTCATATCTGCTACTTAATGCTAGCTTAGGTTTTTTTTTCAAATGATGATATTTCCATGCACCACTCTTAAGCTTTAATTAGCGTTGTGCAGATTATGGATTTCTGAACATTGAAAAAATATAATATAATTTTGATAGACTTTATTATCGGACTGGTTTGTTCAAAAGACAACATAGCCTTGGCATTTTCTGCCCACTTTTTGAACGTTTTCGTTCAGTCAGTGACAAACTCTTTTGATTTTCGGACATAAATTCAGTGTAATCTTAGTAAAATTGTTGAAACAATTTGTTGTAAGTGCCAAAAATTAGGGGAATTTAAGAAGTTTGTCTGCATTTCGAACTTGTTTAGTGATCTCTGTGTTATTAGTGACGGTGTTGATTGTGTAGTATCCTGATGTGTCTGCCATTGGCTACGCTGTTGGACCTATAAATAAGGTAAAGTGTTCCGGTCCTTGTCCCCCAGCGACCATCCCAAGAAGAACGGATTTTGTGGCTTGTACCAACTACTTGAGCGGCACTGATCTGCGATTGAGTTGGAAAGGGGTTCTAGAGATTTTTAAGAGGAGAAGTTGTGACTAAATGAACATATATAAATAAGATCAATTTAAATCGTTGTGTCAGCAAATTTACGAACAACGTAAAGCCAATACCCAGCGTTTTTCAATTATTATGTAGTAAAGAGCCACCTCTGGAACCCCGTATCACCCTATAACTCGTTTCAGTTTAGTGTCACTCATCTGTCAATTTCATTTGGCTCTAGTTTGGCAATCTATTCGGCTCGGATACAAAATTGTCTGTGTTTTCGGCACGTTTTTTGAAATTTAATTCTTTCCAAATCGCCGAGATGGCTACCTTTGGTGCCACGTCGCAAAAGAAAACAAGTCGCGTCGCTACTAAAATCACCACACCTGCCGGCAGAGCTCGAACCGGGTCCAGACTTCTTCAGTCGAATGATTCCGCTTCCCTGCCAGCGGGCCGTATTAAGCGGAAAAGGCCAACGACTGTGGTGAAGCGGGCCGCAGCCGGTGCGCTTACGAGTCTAACCGGATCGCTGGCCGGTCCGCTGGGTCTTGGCCTGGTCAATGGGACGGACAGGGATGGGTTCCCGCACCAGATTGCGGCGGAAAAGGGTACTGAATGCTCTTACTGGGTCTACCGGCGTCGCCCAGGCGCACTAACCTCGTTTCCCACCTACACCTCTCTCCTCCACTTTGATGCGATGCTGCAGCACAATCAGCTACCAGAAAAGCAGTCCCTCCGGTCCCCCCGCCACGCCCACCCCGCAGGGCGGGAGCAGCAGCAGCCGCCTCCGCCGCAGGCGCTTCAGCCGACGCTTACTTTGCTGCCAAGGTGCCTGGTGCCCCAGTCGTCGGAGCGGTCTCGCACTCCGGCAGCAGCACCCTAACCCTTCCGTCGTCCGCGATCAAGAGCTCGTTGGCCAAACGCAGGGTTGGCGGTGGCAAGATCCCAGATCAGATCAAGCATCGCGTAAAGTTCTCGGCCAATGTCCACACATTCCCGTCGGTCACCAGCACCAAGAAGTCCGCCCGGATTGGCGAGCTGCAGCTGAAGAAGAAGGTCAAGAAGCTGAAGCGGAATCGACCTCGTCGGGAGGGCGGAAGTGGTGCTAGCGGAACGGAGAGCAGTATAGCCAGCAACCAGGATATTTATAAGCACGGCACCATCGTAGATGTGGAATCCTTGAAGGCACCAGCACCGCCACGCATTCTACGCCTAAACGTTGTGGGCAAATCGTCGCCAGCAACTGGCCAATCTGCTCTAGCCGCAGCACTTCGCCGGCAGGCCAACAGATCTTTGCTAGCCAATCAAGCAGTTGGCCAGGAAAAAACCAAGAAATTAGCTGCAACAGGGAGCAGGACCAAAAAGGCCAAGACAAAGGCGAGCGTCAAGACTGGTGGTAGCAGCACGCAGACGGTGTTGGGATCCAGCTCTCCTTCGGTGGAAAGAAGTGCGGGATTAACGGGGCGCAAGAAACCAACGGCGGCATCAACGACGGCGGGGACTCAGCGGATTGGTAAAACACAGCCACTTTATGGGCGGCGAGTCTATGGAAAAGTCTGAAGGCGGCGATCAGCCGGATAATCCCGGGGAGAAGGAGCAGACGTCGCATCAGGGGACAGATCATCAGGTGCTGCGGGAGAAGCGTCGCCGGAGTGTGTCACCCGATGAAGGTGCAGTGGGTGGCGGGGCAAAGTCGGCAGAGGGTGCATTAGGAGGCGCATCTGCGGTCGGGGTAGCGGCCAAAAAGCGGGTAAACATTCACCACACATCGTCATCGTCGCATCGGCACTCTTGCCTTGCCCTCAGAAAATAGATTCTCACTCAGCCGATCCGTTAGGAATTTTTGGCAGCAATTGCCCGGTTGAGGCTGCTCTGCAACCGCCGAAAAGTCACCACTCAACACCACACACAGCAGACACTTGAACATTTTGATGAAACAGTCGAAATTGCTTGGTCTAATAAAAAAGGAATTATATACTACAGAAAAGATCTTCAAGGCTTTTTGAATGAACTTTGATGAGAAGGACGAGAATGTACAGTTGTGGCTTACAGAATAGATTTCTTTATTAATTCCAATTTTTTTTGGGCTTTAGTATATACGTGATGATGCACTTATTGCATTTATGAACGCATGTAGCATATTTAAATATCATTAGTTTTCAATTGTCACTATTATTGGCGAAATTTTATATATTTAGATTTATTTTGCTGATTATGTTAAGCGTACCAGAATTTTTGTTAATGTCATTTATTTTTGTCATGTGATTCCGCAGAAAATCACCGAAGAAGCCGCCGCTGCTGCCAAAGTCAACAGCGAAGCCATCACATCGGCGACTGGTCCAAACACTTCCACACAAGCAGCCGCCTCCGCCAATGAGGAGGATGACAAGGACAAGGAAGACGACAAGGATGCCAAAAAGAAGAAGAACCGATGTGGCGAGTGCCGCAAGAAGGTTGGCCTAACCGGTAAGAAATCTTATCTTTTTCATATATATAGAATTTGTAACTTAATCGTTATTTTTTTACAGGTTTCCAGTGTCGCTGCGGCGGTCTGTACTGCGCCGTGCATCGTTATTCTGATAAACATAACTGCACATTCGATTACAGAGAGCACGGCGCACAGGAAATCCGACGCAACAATCCCGTTGTCGTTGGCGAAAAGATTCAAAAGATTTGAATTTCGATATTGTGCCAGTAACAGTAACAGTAGCCGTAGAATGATAATAACCAACTACACATAATAAGAGTACATATAATATATATGCTGCGCTATAACAACAAAATCAACAACCAACAGAAAACAGCAGAAAGCATAAACACACACTATACACACAACACAAAAACACAGATTAATACTATAAAAATCGATATAAACTGTAATTGTAATGTAATTATAATGTAAACAGCTAAACAAGCAACAATAGTACAGAGAAACGATAACCAAATACCCCGCAAAAAAATGCAGCAACAACTGGAACAACAATTTCGATGCTCAACAACAACGTTAAGCTAGCGACGTCCAGCAGCAACCTGCAGCGGCAACATGCAACAGCAGTTAATACCTTTGTACATCTTGAACCAGACGCGTGACAGCGTTAGCAAGTGCAACAACAATCACCGCCGCGATTATGGAAACGAAACAACAACCGCAGCAACATCAACAACAACCAGCACAACCGATTGCCTTGGTCGCCTGCTGAGCCGGGCCGAAAAAAAAACCGTTTTGAAGAAAACACCATTCATCGACTAACGTTGAAATATTTTGTTATTCCAAATACAATTTGCAAATTGTTTGTATTTAGCTAAATCCACACCAACCAACACACGGCCACATTTACAACGACAACAAGCACACAACAAACAACAATCCTTTGTTTCATGTTACATACAACGCAACAACCTTTTAGTAAGACGATGTGTGTCATTTGTTTATGTAAAATGTTGGAGTGTATTAAATAAAAAAAATTAAGTAAATTCAAAATGCTAAATATAAAAACAAAATTTATGAGAAATTTAACAAACCCAAAATTCACATACAAAAACCAACCAAGCAACCAACTCTTTCTCAATTCTTAATTATCAGCTACTAAATGAAAAAAAAAACAAATATATATTAATTAATTATGTATATGTATTAAAAGAAAAAAGCAAAGAAAAAATATGCAAAATTAAGCGTAAAAAAACAAAGCCCTCACCACAAAAAAAATGTAAAAAAAACCTGAAGAAAAGAAACCAAGAATAACGCAATTGTAGAGCTCCATAAAACTGTTTGCTAAAAATTCACGACCACGCTAGACATGAGAGAGAGAATAGCTAGTGAGAGAGAGAGAGAGAAGGAGCAGCGCGATTAGTGTAAAGCAACTTGGAGCATAACAACTCCCTATACATAGAAATTTAAATATAATTATAATTAATTAGTGAATCAAAGCAGGCGAATGCAGTGCAAGCGGCGTTTTTCTTCGTTTTACTTTTTGCCCCTCCTTTGTCCCTCTAACATTAAATTGAATTGATTTTAATTTTCTGATTTTCGATGAATTATATATATGCATAATATTAACTATATCTACGTCTATATATGGTAGGATATGTAAATCGTGTGACGCATACACATATATAGTTTATTTGGGTATATGCACATTAAAGCGAAAAACAAAAAGTAAAATCAGCAAAAAAACATATTCTATCTATATATATATAGTGGTTACAAAGAAAATTCAGCAAAAATGGTAAACAAAAAAATGCAAAAAATACAAAAAATATATATGGTTCGTCTTTAGATTTTTATTGCTTTAAGCGTTATTTAGTTTTTCTTTGTTTATATTAAAACACATGCGTACACAACAAAACAAAAACCCTTTTTAATTTTTCTTTCTTCATGCTGTAGTATATAATTTAAATTTTTTATTCAAATCAATTACACCTATGCAAATAAATTTAAATCTAGAAATAAATTGTGTTGTTAACCCCTACGAAAAAAATACAAAAATGAAAAAAAAAATCAAAAGAAAAATTTTAAGTAAAACTAAACTTATTGATAACAAAGAGGAAACACTGCAATAAATTTTGATTCTACAATTAAAATTCCCACACGACCAAAACGAATTCAATAAGCATATTTGGCACACAGAACTGAAAGCAATCGTTTTCGCAGCAGGAGCAAAATAAAAGCAGACACCAAACTCGCCTTTAATCAATCGCCTTCCCACACTCCTTGACAAAGGACACTTTCTCTGCCAGATCGATTCTACCCAGAGGTGCCCCTGATCGATATAGATGGCACTTCTAGGTACAGGTTGATCGGAATCGGCGGAATCTCGGGTTCAATGCGGGTTCATAGCTTTGACTGACTGGCTTGCAACAAACTTTAGAGACCTTCCTTGCGCACCGGAGATTCTGGACAAGAGTAGAACAATGAAATCCAGCAATAGTCAAGTCCAGCCACATTAGGAGTGTTTAGTCAGGACATTTGAACTGTACAAAATCAGAGATGGAAAATGCAACACTAGTAACCAACTTCAATATAATTTTAAATGAAAGACAAAACCTAATGTACAGACCAGAGCTAAAGTGGGAGAAATTAGTGATGCAATTATACACAACAAGAACAGCAAAATGTCATTTTAATTTTAATTCCCCCCACAATAATAAAGGCAACACTTTGCATATACGTATACCATAATTTAATTCATTAAAAACTTTAAAATTAATTAGTAAAATTGTATGCATACACAAACACACAAAAAGAAGAAGAACTTTAAGATATAACAAACAAGCTTCTTACCACAGTTTAAAAACGTTTTAAAGCTGATTTACTAACTTTAAACGAATGGAAGTTAAAGAAAAATAAAATACAGTTTTTATTGATATAAAACCATTTCTATATTTTTTTGCATAGTTGTAGTGTTTGTTTACAATTATTTACAATAATTTAAAACGCTTTAGTGTGCTTTTAGTTGGAATTGTGTTTATATGTTTAACAAAAGAGCGAAAGAGTAAAGTGAAAAGGCAAATAATAATTATAACTAAGCGTAAAAAACTTTTATTATTATTACTAACCAACGTTTATTCTAGTAGTTCTTTATTATATTACCATAATAATTATTATTTTGTTGTGTGCACCTCTTAGTCACTTTTGCGCTTATAAGCTAATCAAACAACACACAAACAATCACTTCAATACTTATCCGACATCCGACCCCCAAAGTCCCGCCCCCCTGTTCCCCTGTTCCCCCTTTCGCCAAAACTCTATTTGTGTTAAATCTTTTGCAATTGCTAGCCGAATTTGATTATTGTTTGACCCTTTGGATATGTGAAGTGTTTTGTATGAGGCAGGAGCGGAGACGAAACGAAATTAGTTGTTTTAAGCGTATGAATGGGATTTAATGAACTTGAATATGAATGCATCCAATATCTAAAACTTTATGCCTATATAAATATTGTACTAATGTGTAATTGTAATTAAAAACGTCGGATGAATATCTGCAGACAGATGTGTGGAGAAACAGTGAACATATTTAACACAGAAACGGTAAAGCTAGAAAATCTAAATAGGAATAGATATATACATATACCTATACATGAGCCTCAGATCCGGGCGTATATAAGAGCAACAACTATTTTAATTAAACTTAAACAAATGCATAAACAAATACAATAAAATAGAAGATACAACAAGAGCAACCACAACAAATTTGCGATAAACCAAGAAAACAATATTAACTTCAAAATTTATATAGCTAACTGGATAATGTTCAATAAAAGGCGATAACATCATTTTTGAAAACAATTGCATGTTTTATTTTTTGAGATTTCTTTGGATATATATTTCGAGAGATATTCCTTTCCACTTTTCGAAATTCATTGGGAACCCAAGCCAAGCCAAGGTGCTAAGTAGTTTAGAAACGATGGAGATGGTAAAACGCATAAATAAAATATTTATAATGGCCAATTGAGAATAGATCGAGGGCTCTGGGATTTGTTTGTTTCAAAATGGTTCGTTCGCTCTACATGCAATAGTTATTAACCTAACTAAAGTCACAGCAAGTGTTCAAACGTAAAACTCAGTAACTACCTAAACTCAGCAAGTAAATAATACATTTTTGTGTGCTTATTTCGTTATAATAATTTATAAAACAACATAACACCGTTATTCAATTCATATAAACGAGAAAAAGGTTTTGATCAATCGATAAATTAGGCTGCTAAAGTCTCAAACAAAAAATACATTGCAAGCCCAACCAGACAAGGAGATAAAGCAACAATTACAATATTTAACGGATTCTTTGCGAAAGGTAAAATTATGAATGCTTAGATCTAAGGAAAATCGAAAGGAAAATATATATATACGAGATACAACAGTTAAATGAATGATGCAGCAATGTCGTATAAATAACAGAAACATATATCTTAAGTATAAATGAGTATATATATAGACTATATATACACACATATGTATATCTGATAAATGAGAAATCGCTAAAACTGATAAACTTAATCCTAAGTAAAATTAAAAAGAGAATACAAAACACGGAAAGAAATGGAACTAATAAAGAGAATTATTCTGAGAAATATAAAGAATTGGCTTTTTATTGAGGAGGAAAACGAGATGATTAAATTGATATTAAAAGTATTAATTTATTTTAATGGATTGGGACTATGTGGTTTATTTTACCTATTTTTCGTTGCATTAGGACCGCAGTCGCCTGCTTTTATTTAGCACTTCAAAATTGACTTTAATTCTTTGTTAGAAAAGCTAAAGTAAGCGAACAACAAACTCGCTCTAGTGCAATCTCTGATTGTACGCAATAAAATACATTCTTGATAAGGCGGGGTTCGGGGATAAAGCAAAGCAACTGTAAACATATATCTGTGGTTCACGAACTCCACAGCGAACAGACTCTGGGCTCCCCAAGATCAGTTCTCCACTGGCATTCAAAGCGTTCGGTCGCCAACGAGTCTAAAAATAACCCAAAAACATAAACTTAAAGCGTGACCCACATTGAAACCTGTGAATATGTCAACCGTACAGACCGGTGAGTTGGTTAAGATTTAAGCGAGATAACAGCTATTCCTGGGCTTATCTCAGCTCATCAGATAATGAAATTTTCCGCTGCTTGTGCATCCAGTTCTCGGGACTATCACCCCCAACCTGTTGGGGCGAACTTTGACCCACGAACATGTAGCTCTCGACTTCGAGCACTTCTACCGCCCACCGCCGCCGGATTTCGAGAGCGAGCTGAAGGCCAAGATCAGCATGTCCACCCTCGGATATGTCCGCCTTTATCCTTATTCCAGCAAGGAGAACGTCCGCTTCTACGATGGAGAAGCCCTGGAGGCGGCCAAGAAGGACGTGCTGCTCTACAAGAAGCACGGTGGTGGCAGTATTGTGGAAAACAGCAGCTATGGCCTAAAACGCAACTTGGAGTTTATTGTGGAGCTGGCCAAGAGCACGGGTGTTCACTTCATTGCCGGCACAGGCCACTATATCCATGCCATGCAGGATGCCAGTCATGCCAGCTTAACCGTGGAGCAAATGAGTGATCTCTACTCCAAGGACATCATCACAGGCCTGCAGGTCAACGGCCAGGCGGTCAAGTGCGGATTCATTGGCGAGGTGGCCAGTGTCTATCCCATTCACGGTAACAGTCTTAACATAATATTCATAAAATCAAATATCAATTAACTTTCGGATTTCAAATACCCAATATAAAGAATGAAAATGGTTAAGCATAGGTTCCCTCAGATTCCCTATTTTTTACATTATATAAGAATGTCCATCAGAAGACCTTAACTCGATTTTAGCATTTTTCTTAAGGGCAACCTTATGATTTTTGACTAAATGCCAATCGATTGGAAATTTTATAACGAATTCAACGAGGTATGGCATTCCAAATTCCAATTGATCAAAAAACAGCGACAAAAGTTGGTTTTTCCGTATCCTCCTGATTTTGCCATTTTTCATAAGGGGTTAGTTCATCATTTTTGGCGAAAAATCGACCAAAATGTAATTTTTTAGCTGTGAATGCCAATCGATTGGAAATTTTATAACGAATTCAACGAGGTATGGCATTCCATCGTGCGATCATTATTTTCCATGGTTTTGATGAAAAAACCGAAAGAAAAGTTGACTTTTCCGGATCTTTGGCATATTTTACAAGGGGTTATTTCATGATTTGTTGCTGTATCTAAATAACAACAGATTTATTTACAAATCTCCCATGTTCTTACCGTATTCCAGACTTTGAGAAAAAATCCATTAAGGCGGCAGGTGAGATCCAGGAAGTTCTGGGCTGTGGAGTTTCCATGCATCCGCATCGTGTGACCAAAGCCCCATTTGAGATCATGCGCCTTTACTTGGAGGCGGGTGGGCGTGCCGACAAGTGCGTCATGTCGCATTTGGATCGTGAGTGAAATTGTTTTTTAGACCTTCGTATTCTATTCAAATCTTTTATCCTTCAGGCACAATTTTCGACATCGATGAGCTGCTGGAGTTTGCCAAACTGGGCTGCTACATTCAGTACGATCTCTTTGGCACGGAGTGCTCCTTCTATCAGCTCAATACCAGTGTGGACATGATCTCCGATGGCCAACGCATCGACAACCTGGTGAAGCTTATTAAAGAGGGTTTGGTGGACAAGCTGCTCATGTCCCACGACATCCATACAAAACATCGATTGGTGGGCTAAAATTAAGTCTATTGTATACATTTCAGTTATCTAATTTGTACTACTTTTAGACTTCCTATGGCGGTCATGGCTATCATCACATCCACACCAACATCCTGCCGCGAATGTTCGACCGCGGAGTTACTTTGGAGCAGGTCGAGCAAATGACGGTCACCAATCCGGCCAACTGGTTGGCCTTTGACCCCTAGAGGCGTGTTGTTGATTGGTTGCATCTCTTATCATTTTATTCCCGTTGATAAGATTAAAATTGTTATTTTGGCAGTAATAAATGGGCGTGTCTTCGAATTCAAGTTTATCAAAATGACATAATTATAAAAAAAACAAAAATTGGGGGCTCGTGCGATTTGCACTTAGAAAAAAAATCATTCAAATATTGGGTCAGTGTGAAAGCTTATCAAATACAGTCAGCATTGGTTAATATCGATTAAAAACTATTGTACTATTAGCCTACTAATGTCCTATCAGTTTTGACCCGCATCCGCTGTGCAAGCCTAATGGACTTAATTTCCAAATCAGGAGATGGAATGAACATTTCCGATGATGTTGCCAAAAAAAAGGCCAAGCAAGTACAAACGAGGCGCTATCGATGTTATTGTTTCGTTCGCGTTGCCAGAGCAGCTCTTATCAGTTCGTCGTCAGGCCAGGCCCCATAAAGTGACCAGCCGGCAATTGAATCGTATTGCAAAGGTGCCGTTTTTATTACCCAATACAGAGTCTCCTCATCCATGCGCCTATATATACCAGTCCCGATCGGTGTCGCATTCAGCAGTATTTGGCGAGCAGCTATTGGCGGAGGTCCTAGAGTGAGTTAAAGGAGCAATGTCCCAGACAGTGAAGACGGAATCGCCCAGGGAACCAAATGGTTCGGCTATTAAGGCCACAAATAACAATGCTGTCAATGGAAAGTTGGAGGCTCTGAAGAGACCCAGACATGTCTCAGGAGGCGTTGAGGAAATCATCGATCCCTTCTGCAATCCGGAGCGACCTCAACGCATATCCTTCCACGACGTCACTTCGGCTGCGTTTCTCATCCGTGGCGGAGTGGAACGCACTCCCTGTCCGGTAGATATTTATATACTTCCTGTCTCGGAATCTCCTCTATATGCAAAGTGACTTACAGAAATCCACATCGTCGGACCTATATGGTATGGAGTTGTACTTGAAAAAGGATTTCCTGCAATACACGGGCAGGTGAGTTTAAAGCCAAACAAGACTAAGAAATTTTTAATAATACATAGAGATGTTAAAAAATCTCCATCGATACTGTAATGCATTTAGTAAAAGAAAGAATAGTTTAATGCTAGTTTCAAGTTATCAGCTTATTACTTTTAGGATCCGAGAACGGTTGAGTTCCAATTTGAGTTTCCTCAATTGGTTGAGTTTTGATGTTCATAAAGTTTTTAATAGCATCCGATATTGTAAAGATATGTACTTTATTTTTAGACATGTTTTTTGTAGTATAGCCATTACTAATTAGGAGTTTTGCTTATAAATTGTATTAGCGAATTGAAAGTGTTTTTCAATACATTAAATACATTTTTTATTGCATTCCCTTCCCTTGTATATTTTTTTGATAGCTAATATAGGTCCAAGGTGCATTTTCACTTTGGCGTTATTGTTTATAATGATCTGTTTTGCTTAGCATTTAGTAATCGTTACGTATACTATGAGTATTGTCTGGGAGTGCCATTTTCCTCTTTTTGATAAGAACCTGTCTACACTCATATTATACAGTCAAACTTCCTTAACTCAATTAACAATTTCTAACGAAAACAATTGGAGTTATCAAGAGTGATTGAATAATTTATTTAGTATTTTAGTTTAAAAAGCTATGAATCAAGTTACGGAAGTTTGACTGTAATTATTTTTGTTTGTTGACACTTAAACCGCCCATATCGGTGGATTCGAGTACGACGCACTTCTATTATTACGAAAACATTTCGGTGATTAATTTGGCTACACATAAAAGGCAAAGATCCGATAAGATAGGCCTTAATTGGTAGAAAAGTCTCGATTAGGCCAAATTAATAGCTGTTGCTAATTGATTTTTGAGAACATGTGTCTAACAGCCCCAATTCACAATTTTGACAGCTTCAAGGAGCGTGGCGCACGCTATGCGTTGTTATCACTGACCGAGGAGCAGAAGCGAACCGGAGTGATCAGTGCCTCCTTGGGCAATCACGCCCAGGCGCTGTGCTACCACGGCTGGAAGCTCAACATCCCGGTGACTGTGGTGATGCCCAAGGCGGCCCCCATCATGAAGATCCAGAAGTGCCGCAACTACAAGGCCCGCGTCATCGTGGATGGCAACGACATGGGCGAGGCCAAGTCCCTCGCCATGCGGATGTCGCGCGAGGAGGGACTACTGTACGTGAATGGCTACGACCATCCGCACATCATGGCCGGCCAAGGAACCATTGGCCTGGAAATACTGGAGCAGGTGCCGGAACCGGATGCAGTGGTGGTGCCGGTGGGCGGAGGTGGCCTAATTGCGGGAATCGCCACCGCTGTGAAGGCACTGTCCCCCAAGACCAAGATCATTGTGAGTACTACCGCGGGAATATTTTGTATTTGGATCATTTTCTCTTTACTTTCCGTCAGGGTGTGGAGTCGGAGAAGTGCGCCAGCTTCACCAGGGCCATGGAAAACAACGGACCCATCCACACGCCCATCAAGAATACACTGGCCGATGGTTTGGCAGTTCCCAAAGTGGGCTACAATGCCTATGCCACGGCCATGCCCCTGATCGATCGCATGGTGGTGGTCAAGGAGGAGTGGATCGCAGTGGCCATCCTCCGGCTGGTGGAGGAGGAGAAATGCGTGGTCGAAGGTGCGGGTGGAGCAGGCCTAGCAGCCATTCTGGCCGGTCATCTCGATGAGCTCAAGGGAAAGAAGTGAGTGCAAGAACCAGGATCTTGAAATACTGGGGAAAATAAGTTCCTAAGAATTTTTCCTTTCAGTACAAAAATCCTTTAGTATAGATTCTCAAAACCGATTATATATTCTCCCACAGAGTTGTGGTTCTCCTCTGTGGCGGCAACATAGACACAACCGTTTTTGGACGCTGCTTAGAGCGAGGCTTGGCCGCCGTGGGTCGTCTGGTCAAGTTCAATGTGGAGGTCAGTGATCGTCCTGGTGGCATCAATGATCTGTGTGCCCTGCTGGTCCGCGTGGGGGTTTCCATCAAGGATATTATGCACGAGAGAGCCTGGCTGAGGGATGTGTACACCGTGGAAGTGAAGGTCGTGTGCGAGACAGTGGACTGGAGCCACAGCCTGGAACTGAAGAACGAGCTCAAGAAGTTTTATTCCAAGGTGCAGTTCTCCGATGTCCCATTAGCCCTGACAAATGATTACGATTCGTAGGCCAATGGTCTATATAGTACACATATGATTTATTCACTTCAGCAGCGCAGCAAAACTTAAAGCTTTAACTTAGAGCTTAGTTGTATAAGTGTAAACATAATCGTAGTCGAAGTAGAAATGTAAATTAGGTGTAAATAAATATACATAAAATACGAAGTCTAGAAACAAATTGACAAACGTAGGGATTGCATAATTTACAAATTATGATTCTCTGTTTACGAACTAAAACACAAACAACTAAGAATATAAATTCATGAGCTTAGGCTACGAAGCAGTTCTTCAAGCAGACACACAATATCAATTTTTTTGTATTTCTTTCTTTTGCTTTTGTTTAAAGATCTTCTTGCGGTTTTTGGCACATTAAGGATTTATTACATACGCTCAGTCAAACACACACAGTACGGTATATATCGAAATTTACATTTACATGGCTAGAAAATATATATGTCTCTATATAAATATCGTTTATGTGGTAAAATGTATAGTATATGCTATCTCATAAATACAGGCATCTCGTTGTTAAGACTTTAAAAGCGCTGACTAAATCTACGTTGAGTATGCTAAGTGTTCCGGCCGTAGCCGCTCTCAGTGGCTATTGTCCAGGCGCAGGATGAGGGCGTCGACCACATTGTAGATCTCATCGAAATGCGGCCGGGACTCGGCATCGGCTGCCCAGCACTTCAGCATCAGTCGATACATCTCCGCAGGCGTGTTCTCAGGGGTTGGCATACGGTATCCTTTAGAGTTTGAAGATTTAGGATTAATATCTTTATCAACTTTAAAATATTGTTCAATGTTTACCCGTATCGATCCGTTCCCTGGCCCTTGAATTGCTCATGCCCGAGTAGGGTGTGTCCCCCTTGGAGAAGATCTCCCACATCAGAATGCCATAGGACCACACATCGCACAGTGAGGTATACTTTCCAAAGTTGAGGGCCTCGGGAGCTGTCCACTTCACAGGGATCTGCTTCATCCCATCGGAAACTATTTTAAAAAATTGCATTTAGCATATATAAGCTGTATTTTCCCTGAGACTATATGTACTATACCTATATACTCTTCCTCCTCGCGTGACATGCCGAAATCGGAAATCTTCACACTGTGCTCCAGGTCAACGAGACAATTACGCGCCGCCAGATCGCGATGAATGCAGTTTTTGGACTCCAGATATCGCATGCCTAAGTAAAGAAAGTATTCTTTGCTAGGTAAATAGGATCAAAGGGGTTTTGGGACCACCTACCTGCCGCCGCATCCCTGCACATTCCCATTTGCTGGCGATTGGAGAGACCATTGGAGTTCTTACGCAAATACGTTAGTAGGGAACCACCTGAAAAATCGATTTCAAATATTACTTATGTGTCTTTATAATATTACAAATATAAATTTTTACAGAACTTACCCAGCACCAATTCCATGACAATCATTATGGGCTGCTTCTGCACACAAATGCCTATTAGCTTGACGATATTAGGATGGTCGTATTGCTTGAGGATTCGGCCCTCCTGCAGGAATTTACGCTTCTGTTCGTCGGGCAGGGTCATGCGGCAGGTTTTGACGGCCACATCCAGTTTGGTGGACTTCAGTTTGGCCTTGTAGACGTCGCCAAAGTTGCCCTAAAAAATTGGTACATAAAATGTGTTTAAAGTCCCTTAAGTCTTTGTATACTAAGTTGGTTAATTACCCTGCCAATCCGCTCTAGGAGCACCACATCATCGTTACTTAGCTCCCAACGTTCTCGGCAAACGGGTCGCCGGAGTATGGCCCCGGATTTGACAGTCACCGGCAGCTCGGAGTGGTACTGGTGCATAATCAGCTCCTGGATGCTGGCAAAGGGCGGTCCCTCGAACCGGAAATTGCCCTCTCCGGTGGTCTGGACAATGAAGTGCTTGTGGCCATTCCAGCAGACACTCAGGACGATCTGGCTCTCCTCGTTCCGAATGGTCTCGCGGACCAGGAAGTCGCCATCGTTGTTCAGCAGTCGGACCACCTCTTCACGCGGCAGCACGCCATGGAACCATTCCTCCTCGTAAAGCGGACGATTCGTGGACAGCGATATCTGCAAGAGCCGGATAATTAGCAAAATCTATATTCCCCTCGTGGCCGAAAGATTAGTGAAAGCATGCAGAATAGCAAAAACAAAAAACGAGGAAAATAAAATAGCTTAGAATCGGTTAACACGCCATTTCCACATTTCCATTTCCAAATGGGCAGCGGAAATGCGTGGGTGCAATTGGCTCTGACGAAATTGCAGTAGCTCCAAGATATACACGCAAATTAATTATAATTAAATACTGTAAGCAAAAGGCGTATTAAGTCAGCAAGATACATATATTGTTACTAAAACGACGGTGGGGCAAATATGGATCTACGTTCAAGGTTGACCCGCCTGGTGACTCACAAATACTTCGGATTTGGGCCGCTTTTTTCGGGCCGGCGGAACGGGGCGACCGCTGAAGACAATTGTCTCGAAGATCCCCCCACTTTCCGCTCCGGCGTAGTTGCTGCTCTGTCCGGAAGCGGTGCTGCTCATGATGGAACTACCAGTATTAGTCCCACTCCCAGTGCCAGATGCCCCAAAACAACTACTTGAACTTGCGCAATTGTCTCACAGAAACTGAAATAGTCGCGCGTTCTGTCGGATACAAATGTGATAGATCTCCAACTTTTCACTGGCCAAACAGACGCCAAACATTTCGATGGACTAGATTAATGGCGACTGCCGCTCGGTATCCAAACGACTCGCCAGATCGGTGAGAACTAAAAGATATAATCGCCTTATGCTCTCCACTGAACTTGTCTCTTTGGGCCACTTTCTCTCATTTTCATTGGCACGCACAAGTAATTTTAGCAAATGGAAGGGTGAAGGAAATGCTAAATCAGTCGAAAGTCTTATACACTTTTGTGAATCACAACTGGTGTACCCTGCAGGAATTTAAACTCTACTTAACATAATTTTATCTGCGTTTAAGATAGTCTAAATAACTATATACAAAAGCCATATTTATATCCTCAAATAAAATAAGAAAACCAATTTTTAATTTAAAGTTGTACAGTCAAGGAAAACTCAAATACTTTGTAGTTACTTTTCATGAGTCTTTTTTTTTTAGACCAGTTAATATTTTGGTTAATTTTTGGGTTTATTTTAGTGCTAGCAGATTTGAAGAAAACTAAATTGGAAACCAGAACATACAAACTAGCCGTCATACCCCACTTTCGAGTCTCGGCTAAGTTCACCCTGTGTTTTATTTTGGGCACGCTCTAAAAAAAGCTCTTTCCCCAAATGCTTTCAATATTGAAACATGCACAATCAATCAAACATGCAAATTGAGGGGGCAAGCAATGCGATGCGATGCGATGCGGTTCTCGATTCAGTGAGGTGGCGTCTGGTGGCGCCCAGTTGGCTTAGATACTCTCGGTACGGTGGGTGCGGTGGTTGCTCGGATACGGATACGGATGCGGATACGGGTAACTCACACTGGCCGCCAGGCTGGGCACGCAGTAGCAGTGATCCTTCATACTGAGCACGTCGTCGCTGTCCTCGTCGTCGTTGTCCTCCTCCTCGTCCTGGTTCTCGTCCAGCTCCCCGGAACTGGACTCGAACGTACGCTCCTTGCGACCGGATATTTGGACGGATGGTTTTGGGATTTTCGGGGCAACCGGCGGACAATTGCAGAACTGCCCATCATCCCCCGCCGAACCTGCCGGCTGATCCGCCTCGAATTCCCGGGCAAAGTCGAAGACACTCTTGCTGGGATGGATGCGCCTCCGCTTGGTGCACTGTTTGCAGGGCTTGGATCGCTTCAGCTGGAAGTTCAGCAGCTTGGAGCGGAATGTATTGCGGATGGCCTTCGATTTCTTCTGGATCTTGGGCACCTTGAATTTCAGTCTTGAGGTTTCCTTGGACGGCGTCGTGGACGTGGTAGTCGTTATGGTCGTGGTGATCGTGCTCGTGATGATCGTCGACTGTGAGGCACTGTGATTGCTATTGCTATTGCTATTGCTACTGGTGTTGTTGTTATTGTTATTGTTATTACTGCTGGAACTGCTACTGTTTGTGGGGCAGTCACTGCTGCTGGAATGCTGATGATTCGGCTGGGTCCTTTCCGCATCCTGCTCCTCGTGGAGGGTGTGATTCTTGGCCATTCGCACGAGAGGACTCTTGGAGAACTCCTTCAGATTGCTGAAGATGTTGCTTATGGACTTTTGCGTGAACGAAAGCGATCGCTTCTTGGAGTGACCCGCCGCCTCCTTGGAGGATCGGCACTCCGAACTGGAGCTGGAACTGCGCTTGGTATGGCTGTCTGGATCTTTGGCCAACTTTCTGGTTTCTATCTGATGGCACTCTTCCGCACTCTCGATGGCATTCACATCGTCGCTGGGCTGCAGACTGCGCTTCAGGCGATCGTCCAGCACGCGATTCAATTCATCGATCCTGTCCAGATGGGCATCTATGGAGTTCTGGGGCGCCGCCTGGTTTATTTCTATTTGGACTTGCTCTTTAGTTTCCTCCTCCTCCTCATCGCTTTCTGGACTGGCGGGTGGTGGGGCTTCCAGCTTCCTGTCCAGCTCCAGATCCGCATAGATATGATTGTTATTGGTGTTAGTAAGGACAGCGGCGGTTAGCTGGGCGAGCGGGGCGGGCGAGGCCAGGACAACGGCAGGCTCCTCGGCCTCGCCCAAACACAACATGGAACACTGGGTGCGTCGCAGGCGTGGCAAATGGGGCGGGGTCATGGAGCTCGGGGTGATCTCCTCGCCCAAATAATGAACGCTGGCCGAACGGTGGTTAGTAATGGGCTCGTAACGTGCAGGACTTGGCCCGTTCCCGTTCCTAATTACCGACAAGGATCCGAGGCTTTGGGAGCGCGGCTGCAACTTGTTGAAGCGTCCTTGACGGCACCTGGTCGTGGGCGTGGTCGGTTGGGGGGTGCTCTTCCTCTTGAAGTGGCGACCCCTTCCGCGCAGCAGGGTCAGAACCCCGCCGCGTCGCATCAGCTCGTTCATGATGCCCAAGCCTGGTGAACTCGTGGAGTTGGACCTCTGCTATGGGGGTTAGATTTCGGATGTGTTCATGGGTTTTCGGGTATGTGAGGTATGTGGCATGGCAAGGGGGCAGCATCCAGAGAGAAAGAAATGGTTTCATCGCACAAGATTAGTTAGACCATTACCACCTACACTTAAGGCTAACCAAAACCTATGTGGATGGGAGCAAGTCTGCCACTTACCTGCTGTTCATTGTTGTAGCCATTCTCTATGAAGGTCTGCTCGAGGGTCAAGTGGTCGTCGCATCCGGAGGGCAGCTCCTCGCAGCCCACCTCGTTCAAGGCGCACTTAATCATGTCCACCAGCTTCTGCTTCTGCTTCTCCTGGCAGCGCAATGCATTCAGGTCCTTCGACTGGCGGCTGATGGAAATCATATAAATAACTTAGCACTTTAGTAAAGTTTAAAAGTATGTGAATCTTAAATCACTTAGAAAGATGCTTAAATGTTTGTTCTTGAGCCAACGAAATATTTATCCTCATAAGTTCCAATATTATCAAATATTTTTTTAAATAAAAGGTTTAACTCTATCGGTCTTCGATATACAAATGCTTCTATATCAGACTCCCGAAACAAAATCATTCAATTATTTTAACGATTATTGAGATTACAGATTCTCTTGCAGTGTTGAATATTTTGTAAATATTAAAAAAGCATTTCAATGGAATAGTATGATTCAGGCAGTGATGAAATTTAAAGTTCAATAAGATATTCTATGATGTTTACCATTGGCTATCCTTGTTGGACTGGATGCCGTTGGATGTGTTGCTGCCGTTGGATATAATGCTGCCATTGGCCACCGGGGAACCACCGTTCACGTGCTCGATCATCTTCAGCTGCTTCTCCTGGCAATCCTTGACCGCACTCTCCAGCTCCTGGAGGCGATTCCTCAGCCAGTCCACCGTGAGATTGTCCACCGTCAAGGTGCTCGACTGCAGTTTGCCGGGTATGTCCTCGATGAGCGTCTCATCGAACTGAAAGAGCATGGGGGATGTGGGGGATGTTCTGGGGATAAAGAAGATAGATCAGTCCTTCGGCAATATCCAATAAAAGCAGACCACTCACTTGTGTTTCTCGGTGAACTCGCCGTACTCCTCGGTCGGATTGATGCCGCCTATCACAGTGTCGATGCGCTTCTGTATCTCCTTGTACTTGTCGGCCGTGAGATCGCCATACTGGGCCGCCTCCTGCAGGATGTTGCGCCACAGCAGGATGAAGCTCTCCTGGACGGACTGCTGGTGCTCCAGCAATCCCGGCAGCAGCACTGTGCGGAAGTCCTTCTCCACTTCGACGGCCTCCGTGATGGACAGCACGTACTCGTTGTGTGTGAGGTGCAGCTTGCGGCAGGCCTTCTGGTACTTGTCGCGCACATCGTCCAACTTGCGGCCACTGCGACTGGGTGCTGAAATCGGAGGAGGATCACGTTTGCACTTAGAAGACTTCTTCAACCATTCAGACATTAAATCTGTATAAGAATTAACCTTTCTTCCTAGGATTTACAAAGATATGGAATCATAGCTAGCTGAAATTTATATTTTAATGTTCTACATTGAAAAATGTATTCCTATTTCAAGTTTATAAGAGTAATACTAGTCATACTAGTACGAGTAATAATAAGCTTAGGATAGACTTAAAAAATGTTTGGTTTAATAGTTACTAGTGGCCCTTATCTCCTCTTTTGTATAGAGGCATTATTTCATATAAATTTGAATTCTATAGACAAAAGTATAAGCAAGGAAACATTCTAAGCAAATATTTGAAGAAGTAAACATATAGGTACCTTAGTTATATATTTAATTAAAAGAGTAAGTCTTTGAAGTAATCTTATTATATTTTTAATAGTCTATTCATAAACTGATTTACATTGCTTTTATATATCAAACCAATCAGTAACTTGACACCCCGCTTTTCAAACCCACCTTTTATGTAGTGCTCCTCAAAGCGCGTGCGCAGCGCCTTGTAGCCCTCCAAATGTTTTTGGTATTCGGTTTTCTTGCGAACCACCTCGTCGGAGAGCTGAAACGAGAAGAGGAGGGGGTGGGGGATTAGTTTGGGTTGGTTTCAATGCGGTCAGCACACGTGTGCGTCGGCCAGTGGGGCACTTTCCCAAAAAATGGGCTCATTACATCATGATTATCGCCGGCGTCACTACGTGTTCGTCTTTTGTCGCGCACTGTGCTCGACATGCGAGTAATCGCATAATGGAACCACCTCCGGGGCCCACTCGATTCCGCCGACACCTATCTGCCCCATTGGGTAAGTATCTCTCACACTTTCTTCGCAAAACATTTTCTCACGTTTGGCCATTATGCAAGGTACACGTCCAACCGCAAAGCCAACAAAAACTAAAAAGCTGCGACTCCGCAAATGACTGATAAGTGACTGGGCAAAAGGATTGCATTATGCAGCTGAGCCAACATCCCAGCATCCGTTAGCGTGTGTCAACAAAATCAACAACGACTTTGTGGCCGAGGATTGTGACTGCAGCCCAAGTCGGGCCTGAAGCTGAATCTATAGCCAAAGCCAGAGCTAATGGCTGCAAAGTGCAGTTAGTCAAGCAGCTGCAAAGTTGCAAAGTTGCTGAGTTAAGGTTGCATGGACATAATGCAGCTGATGCAGGGCACAGTGGGTGAGGAACATAAATATGTCCTCTTTAATTCAATTATATTAAAAATCTAGATACCCAAACAAATTATAGTCGGCTTTAAAATAACAAAGTGAATCTGTTCAATCGTTGAGTGAATATAAACTATTCCACATAATATTCATAATCAATTTAGTACCTTTTTTTTAACAAAAAGACAATGAAAATGCAGATTACCAATCATAAATAACACTATAAAATGATATGATGACTTAGCTAATTTTAAACTGAAACTAACTTGCCAAGCGTCAGGTTTTATTTGGACATGTGATTTAGAAATTTATATCAAGAACTTGTTCTTCTTGAGAAAACACCATTTATTGAATTCTATTAATAACCACTTTTTAGCAGAATTTTCCATGGTTACCAACTAAGTCAGCAACTTGAGCCGCTTTTTGTTGATGCTGCTGTTGTGCAGTTGGCTTTGCATATTAATTGCAGACAGTTTTGCACTCTTGCACTAAACGCGGAAACTAGAGAGAGGAATTAACTAATTAAATGATCGGGCATGGCTTGAGAATTCGCCAATGAAAATCACTAGAAAATAGCAAGGTGAGCTGAAAACAATTCGATAGAACGCATATACAAATTGCTGACCCAGTTAAGCCGATTTGGCATTGAAAGTGTTGTCGAGAGTGTTTCGAGAGTTATCTCTGAATTGGCTGCAATCTAGACAACTTGTGGCTATTGTTGGGGCGACGTAATAACCAATTCTGTAAGGTTCTGGTTTTATAATGTTTGTTTTTCGTTTTTTCGGCAAGTGGCTAAGCAACTTTCAATGCCTTTGCAGCTGCTAATTTGCCTAAAAAGTTGTTTAGAAAGAGAGAGCGACAGAGCTATAGAGCTATATAGCTATAGAGCTATATAGCAGCAGCCACAAGTAAAAGAAATAAACATGGCTCGAAAGTGGGTCATGCGCGCCGTATTTCTTACCGCTCAGCGGCTAAACAGTCAATAGCATTTCGGTAGACCCCTTCCCCCCCCCCGCCCCACACACACATTGTTTACAAATGATTGCCAATTTTTTTATATTTTTTTTTGGGGTTTCAGCCGCCAGAACAGCGAATCCAACGATCCAAACGGATCCGAGGAAAGTTGCTAATCTGCCACCTGCACTGAGCCGCCGAAACTTTCTCGCTTTTCTCACGCAATTTCCCCCTCCGAATTTTATTGGTTGCTCATGGCTTCTAGGATGGGACAACGCACAGTTTAAAAATTCCGAATCTATATGTAAATGCGGCGATGACCTAATGGAATCTGTGACAAGTGGTGCCAGCTGCCACGTTTTGCATTAATCAGCTTGATTCTTTCTGTTCGCCTTTCGATTCGAAATCCGCTTCTGTTTCGGACTTCTGTATACTTTGGCAAACTTTTATTCGGACATCAAACTAAGCGGAAAATTCTTACCTAATATTTTTATAATTGCGATAAATTTAGCTGCCATCTATGATTCAGGATCGACCATTTTTTGCTTCTAAATAAGCTTTTGGATTTTATGACATCGTAAAAGATGATTTTGACAATGTCTTAAATTAGTCCGCTATGTTTTTATTATTAACGCGTCATTGTTTGATTTAATCGGCTTTTGTTTTTTCAAAGAGTTGATCACAATTTAGTGTCATTAAATGTGTGTCTCGAGATCTTTAAACATATCTTAGAATAAATAATGGGGAATATAGAATACTATATTTTTATATTGCCCGAGATAGGTTTTAAATATATATTGCAAAAAGTTCTATCAATGGCGACCATTTTTTTTAAAGTTTTTGTAAAATGTTTCCTCTTTAAACATGGTTTGAATAAATAATACATGCGTGTTATTAAGGTATATATATTTTCTAAAAGTTCTATAATATATATAAGAACAATTCAGATTCTATTTAAAAAGCTTTTCTTGAAGAAATAAATATTCGTTCTTTAGACGTCCCCATACACGAAAACACATTCGAATAATAACAATAAAAAAGCACAACTCAATCAAGCGAAATTCAATTCATGTCTACACTTCCAAAGAAATTGCCTCTAATCAAAATAAATTTGTCAAATGTATTGCGGAATCGTGATGCAATAAAAAGAAACCGAGTGAAGAAAACTGAGAGAGGAAAAAATGGGAAACAAGTCGAAAGGCTAAACCCTAGACGGAGTTGCATTTATGTTTTCTTTTTTGTTATCCGATTTTTGTCAGCGCGTGAGAGTTTTTCTTGGCTGGCAAATTTGAATATGAAGCGGCGTGGCAGCAGCTGTGAAAACAGTTTGGAGGGGGGGAAATAAAACGATAGGAAATGCCACACACGCTTGGGATTTTCCATTGTTGTGGTGGAGGGGGAAATCAATGCAGCCGATTGTCCGGGGTTTTTCAATAAGCCAACAGGCGGCGGTGCGCCACAAGATGTTGCATAAGTGCTGACAGCGTTGACAATAATAATCATGTTTTGTGAAACATTCGAGATCGTTTAAACACTGGCGCTTTCAGCCGGCAATTGCGAATTATGCAAATTTATGACCGTTGGTCAATACACGCGTTTCCCCCTTCGGACCAGGGATTTCGATTAGTTTCCCAGAGAGCCGCCCAGACTTGTCGTGGACTTCGTGGTTCGTGCCAGTGCTTTTGCCTTTAGCCCGGTCAATGAACCTCCAGTTTGGCCGACAATGGACACGCTAATATTAACGACCAACCCGTTTTGATGGCTTTAACTGTATCTGCATTGCTCTGGTCGAAGCCACTGTTTAAACAATCGCAAATTCAGTCGCATAATTGCCACGCAATAGCTTCACTTTCGTTGGCCAATTCGTGAATAATATTTGCCAAGTTTTTATTGCCGTCTGTCCGTGCTCTTCATGTTTTGCACAAAATTTGCATGCGTGCCAAGTGAAAGAAGCATGACGAAAAGGTCCGAATTTAAATTGTATCTGTGAAATGCTGTCCGACGATTTTGCCGTTGCCAGCACTTTCTATTTCAGTCGAGTGTTGTCGTCGCACGGAAGACAGAAAAAACGCGCAACAAAAGAATAGAATGGCAAAAGCGACGATCGCAGTGAAAGTGTCTTCGAATTGGCCAATTGCCGCGAGCGCGTTCGTCGCTTGAGTCTTTCGTTTTCGGGGCCTCCAAGTGCCACCGCCAGTGTCGAATTGGGAGGTCTCAATCGCCGAAGGAGAGGCTGCAGAACCACTTTTCAATATTCAAAGCCACCTACGTGTCGCTTGCAACTTGTTTTGCATACAAACAGATACACACACACGGCTCCCATGCGAAATCCTGTGGCTGCGATCGTTCCGCGGAACAAGCATAAATTTTAAGAGCCGAACACATCACTGGAAAAGTTGTAATAACTCCAGGCATACCCTAGTTATGAAAAATGTTCTATGATTTTTAAAAATTAAATTAAAGTTTGGGACTTCAACAGGACTTAAAACCAAGTCATAGATTATATTGGGAAAAAGGAAAATAAACTTATAAGCCAAAAGTATAGTACTTTTGTACGATTTCTGAACTTACTTCCTTGTTATTTTGAACTGTTACTGACAAGAGAAAAGTGGTTCCCCTTTGAGAAAACAATAAAATTTACATGTAAAGCATAAAATAATTTCAAATTGAATCTAAATAAACAGTGGATTGTATTCCAACTATTGCATGTTTTTTTTTTATATCTTAAAATGAGTTCCTTGGGTACTTCCCTTGTAGGATCATAGCACAATCGATCCCAGTTTCCCTACCAATTTACGAGCTTTTCAGCTTTCCCCTTTGAATCGAAACCAAAGCCTGAACTTGATCCACAGCAGGCCCAGCTGCGCTTTTGATGTCAAGGGAGCACACTCGGTTCGCACGGCTCTCCTTTGGCCAAGTTATTACGTCGCACATTGGGCCAGCTAGACCAGTCGGGAAGTGGTGGTGAATGGCCGACTGGCATTTGTTAATTTATTTTTACTGCTCCCCCAAACATGATGAAGTACTTGCAACGCCGACCAAGAAATTAAGTTGCAGTTGCAGCGCTGCCCGCAGCCAAGTGGCAGGTACAAAAGCCCCGACTCGGTCTTCGATCCATAAAGCAGTTTCCTCGGCCATTGCGCAGGCGCAGCTAACGAGACGAAGTCGGGTCCCCATCCCCGATCCCCCATTCCCGATCCCCAATCCCCGATCCCCAATCCCCATTCTCCATTCCCTTTCCCCGGGCTGAAGTCCCAGCTGAAGTCCAGATTCGGGCCCAATACGTTTTTAGCCCTCGGGTTGGGTTCTTTATTGTTTTCTCTGCTCCGTCGCGTCGCTCACTGCCTGCAGCTCTCCCCTCGCCCCTCTCCCCTCGACCCTCCTCCGGTTGTGTGGTGTGCATGTTGCAGACTTGTTTCATAACTGGTCCACGATTCTCGGAATTAAAGGAACAAAGGCTGGGGCTGATTTTGATTTTGACCGACAAACGTTGTCTGCGCTTTTTTGCCGTTGACTCTTCCCCCTTTCCCGTCCCCTGTTTCTTATGGTGCACTGAGAAAAATCAATCTTCTGATTCTTTTTTGTAATATAAGAAATCAAAAACAAATAAGAATGTATTTTACGAATTCGTTAAAGTGTTATTTGTGTTGTATTGTGTTTTGATTTGTGAGTTTCTTTATAACAGTCTCCAAAAGTAAACTTCTAAAAATTGAATTACTGATGATTTTCAACCAAGGATTATAAATAACCGTTGTTCGATACTTGTATTTTTATTAATTTAGGCACTTCTTGAACACTTTTGAAAATCAAAGTAGTTCTTTAAAAATGAAAGCTTAACATAACGATTTCCCATCTTATTTTAAGTAATTGTTGCCACCAGGAGCTGAGATCGAACTATGATTATTTGTTACATTTCGTGTGTTTATTTCAAAATGGAACCCCAATTTGTTCACAGTGCACAGCTGCCGCTGCTGGCTGTTTGTTCAACCCGGCTCGAATCTCCTCGGCCTGCATCTGAGGGCAGAGGGTACTTGAAATTGACTGAAAAGATACGAATGTGCCGCACATGCGCGTAGATTATAATGAGATAAAGGCACAGCCAGTCGGGCAGGCAAAAAAAAGAATATAAAAAGGGTTAGCAGACAGTTCGTTGCCTGTTGGCGTGTTAGAAAACCTTTTTAACGCGCTCCGTTGTTCGCGTCGGCAACTTAATTTTTATTGCGCCTGGCTAGGCCGCACCGCCAATTAGAATCGGTGCAACCCGCGACTTAGGCCATGGATTTATGGGCTTCTTGGGATCCCAAATATAACTGTTGATTTTCAGTGCTCACTCTTAAGCGATCCGCGGGAACGCTCTTGCTTCTGTCACTAAGCCAAGTAAACAAATTAGTATTCAATGAGCGTAACTTCTGAGCTCGTACCATTAGCCAAATTGGTTAAGACCAAACTGGGGAATGGCCATAATATCTTTATCCAACTATTCCAGCATTTGTATGTTATGTATATGGAAAGTTCAAACAAAACAAGCGCCACCTTCGCGGTGATTTGTTCTTTATTTGCCGGGGATCAACATTCCCCCCTTGAATTCGCGGAAAGAGATTGGCAAAAGCGAGTCTGGAAAACTTGGTGGAGAACTGGGCAAAACAAAATTCACACACGAGATAAAAATCACGGCAGAATGAACTACGTGAGCTTGACGTCGTTGCTGCTGTTGCTGATGTTTCTAGTATTTATTGTCATACATAGTCTGTCACTTCTTTTAATTGTTTATGGCCTTGTTAGATTTGTTCTCCTCCTTTTCTCGTCTTTTTTTTCGGCCAGCTTCGGTTTTGTTTTTTGGCATTTATCGTACCAGTTGGAGCGAGGGCGATCAACTATAAAATGAATTCTTTTGAATCAGCTAAGTGGAGAGAATCTTTTCGAGGCAAGTGCGCATTATCCGGTTCATCTCGATGAATATATATATAGAATTGCCTGCATAATTTCATCGCCTATATAGTATATCTATCGCTTTAACGTCATCATCAGGCTTTCTTGCATACTGCTCCACTTCTCGCAGTAATTACCTGATAATCAAAGCCTCATTACGTAAATTGCCAATTAGGAGCCGCTCAGACGAAAGCTCCCATTGATACACTGATTTGTCTTTGCTTTTGCAATTGGTTTCATTTAGATGGCAATTACAAGATTGCCATTGGGATTGCGTGCACACAAAACAATATATGTTTAGCAATTTCCAATGAATTTCGTCATGGGGAACTCTAATATCTAACGTGTTTAACGTGGTGTATAAGCTCTTTTTACTTGCTTTTGAAGTTTATTGCCAAGTTTTGTTTAAACAATTTTAGAGAATGAATTCGATTTTACACTTTTCAAAGAGGTCTACATAATATTTGAATAAATAACAGAGATATAATTCCTTAAGAATTCGCGTTTTGAATAACTTAATAGAAAAACTTTTAGGTTAAAGTTCATATTCCAGTATCTTAAAAGCTAGACTTTCCTTCCATTTGGAAGTTTTTTTCAGTGCACAGGCTTGTTGGTCTGTGGGCGTGTTTCCATTTAGCGGGCAATTTTCCTCGTATTAATGTTAATGCAATGCCAAAATGCACGGCAAATCATAATCAGTTGCCGGATCAGAGTCGACTTGGCGGCTTTCCAGCGCAAATTAGACAAAGTCGACTTTCACGCTCGAAAGTTTTCGCTTAAGAATTTCTCTTTCGCAATAATTGACTCCAAATCTCCGCAATTAAGTATTTGCCAATGCGAAACGCGACGAGAGATGCACGTCGAGAACCAGAAATAAACTCACGCCGGACTTCTTCTTTTTGGTTTTCTCGCGGTTTGTTTGTTGGCTTTTTATTTCTTGTTTCTTTACTTTATTTTTTATGAGAGTACCAGGTTGTGTTTTTCAGGTTTTCTGCTCCACTTTCTGCTCGTCCCGACACGCTGACGCTGCTGACACGGATGCGGATGTGGCGCATGGTAAGTCCGCAAGCGAAACAAGTTCAGCTGACAATCAACATCACTTTGCAAGTGAACAAAGTGTGGCGCAAACCCCTCTTTTCCAGATCAGAAAAAAACCCATTTCTGGTGACCTTACCAAAAATTAGCAGGCAATACTACTGTTATTACTGCCTCAGTTTTTGGCACGTTTCCCTGCTTCACTGGTGGCCATTGTTGGCCATTGACACCAGCCGCCTTTTGTCTCTTCTGGGCCATAAATAATCGCCTCGTTGTGTGTGGCCCCTTCGACTTCTAGTGGCACTTTGTCACTATTTTGTATCTTTCGATGTTTCCCCTCCAGTTCAAACACTCGCCTTGACCAATTTGGGGAGGGTGGGCCAAAAGAGCTCAATGCGGTCGAGTACCGCGGCCAGAGTTCAATGTCATATTGGTGTTTCCCTTGGCTTGGCCTCCTCTTTTTTCCATTTTGTCGTTCACCATTAAGTCGATTTTAATTACCAAAGTAATCGCAAGACAAATAATTAAAGAGGTGCGGCGCAAAGATCAAAAAAAGGTATTAATATGGAACAGGGCTGTTCCGAGGGCTGATTTAAAATGCCTGAAATGGTATCGTTTTTCATATATGTAGTTTCTTATTTGATATTTAAGACCACTTTAAAATGGCATAAATAATAATTGCATATTAAATATTTAAAGAATTGTATATCATGAATATCATAAGAAAAGTTTAGCAGTACTGGTTTAATTGTAATGACTTAAAGTAAAAATAAAAAATTATAAAATACATTACGGTACATTCCTTTTTAGTTAACCAACAATTAAACTATATACCATTTAATTTGCAAACAATTTATTAGATTCTTGAGATATTCTTTGAAACTTTTAAAGAGCTTCAATTACTAGGCCTTTTTTTTTTTGGGTTTTTTTCCCTCCCTTTTTTTTGGGTTATTTTTTTTTTTTTTTTCTTTTTTTAAAAAAAAAACTCCCCCCACATTACGCACTTCAATTTGTGAATTAGCACATTCATCAATTAACACATTACATTATGTGTGTGGTGCTCCAATGACCCCAATTGCATTTAAAGTGGGAATTTTCGGGTAACCCCCCTGGGTTCATTATGATTTGCCATCAATGCAGTTTTCGCTTGGCTGTTCTTCTCACTGTTCGTTGCATTTTGAGTGACCTTCGACCCGTGTGGGGTTTCCAGCCCTTTTCCTCTTTCGATCACTAGAACGTCAACACTTGGCTGGTTGTTCAAGTACATTTTAATGGGCGCAAACAAAACAATTTCGCTGTCCTTTTGCTCACCCTTGCCCCAATGTTTTGAAGGTGAATTTTTCGAAAGCGAATCGATTGATTTGCCAGGGTCTTAGCACATGACCTATGCCCACACTTTTGCGGCTTCCAGTGGCGGCTGATGAAAGTGCCCCACCCAGCGGCATTGGACTCTCGATTCGCCAGTGCAGAATTCGGGTATGCCATTTTGAGTCATGGCTGCACTGCGCCATTTTTATTTTTAGTTGTGGGCAGCCTATAAAATCTCTTAACGAATTCATTATTTTCGTTTGCCTGCTGCCTCTCGGGGCAGTTTGTGAGAAAATCAAACACAATTGCCAGCGTATTAATTTTCTGGCTGCAGCTGTCGCCTTTCCCATTGCACTTTAACCAAAATATCATTTTTGGCGGCACACGCGGCGGCTACGTAATTTCCTATATTTGACGGCAAGCAATATTATTTATTTAGCTGGCAACAGTTTTGTGCAACATAAATTAGCCCCAACTGAGAACATCAATTTTACTTTAGCGCGAAGAAGAACAATAAAATTTTCCGAATGACAGAAAGTTAAAAGAAAAGGCAAAAGAGCAGAAAAGCATTTTTTTATGTTGATCAAACAAATCACAAAGACAAGGAATTATTTAAAATGTAGCTTATATTTGTATGATTTACTACCTGCTACAGTTTATAAAAATCTAAAATATATATCTTGCCATACGTTTTTTTTTATCTAAAAAGCCAATTTAGAATTTGGTTGTATTTTTGTGAGATGTTATATTATTAATAGTAAAAGTTATTAAGTTTTTCATTTTAATTCTTTTATTATTCATTAAAAAACCAGGTTAAAAGTAGACAATTTGCCATCTAGAAAAACAAGTTGAGTACATTAAAGCAAAATAGTTTTTTAATTAGTGAGCCATTAATTCATCATAAAATAGCTTACAGCCTTCTCTGCCTATTAATCACCTTTTTACTACCCTCACTTTCGGGGTAAAGACATTTCAATTAGCCCTATTATCGATTGCTTACTGTATCTGGCCATCAGGGGTATTTTTTCAAGCTTTCAAAGTTTTTATTTTCAATTTGGCGCCATTCCAAATTAGCAAAACCGAATTAACGCAGACACAGTCAACACACAGACCCCCCTCCCCATCCCCCACACTTCCCATAGTCAGCGTTTATCTCTCTTTGAATTTCAATTTTCCACTACTTTCCCAACATTCTTATTTCGGGGGAGCCAACGCTGCGTATGAGCAATGTGCAAGGCGAGAGCAAAACACCAACGGCAACGTCAACATCTTGGTTGCCTCCGGCATCGTAAAAATCGGAAAAAATATATTACCAAGGCACTGCAAATTAGCGAGGGGAGGATTGTTTGTACCAACTGGGGAGGATCCCCACATCACATCCAAAGGAACGTTAAAAAATCTGAATGCGATTCCGAGGAAAATGCCAACGACTTTTCTGGGGGCGTGTCGCGTCGACTGGAGTTTCGTTGATTGCGCCGACAGACCGTTCCGCAAAATTGCTTTGGCCCAACACACAGTTTGACAGAAAATTACAAACAATAATGCGTTCTGTTACTGGCGGCTGCCTTGCCATTATCAGAGCCCAGGACTCCGGAGCCAGACTTGGCAGACAACCCCATTCCTTTCCTGCATAACTTTACCCATTGGGAAGTGGTGTCTGCCTATGCGGCATAAAATGCCCACAATTACGGCCGCGCCAATTTAATTGTTAGATTTTCGGGTGCCACCAGCATTAAATTTGATTAAAGTTTGCGCCATTCGGCTTGGTGTGGCATTGATTTATGGCCACCATTAGTTTAATCAAAATCGGTTCAGCGACTTGAATCTCCGCCGAAAAGTGATTTTCAATGCATCCACCACACACATCCATAAATGAAAATTTGGCTTTTTGTGCATCGGAGCAAATGTGGCCATTAGTCTGGGGGGTCGACATCGGGGTCTGGGACGCTAACGCTAAAGCTAACCAAAGCCAACGAGTTAAGGGCCAGGCTGTAACCAAGTAACCATGTAACCATGGACATGGGGCTTCGACCACATGACACGGGCCAAATTCGTTGGCACTTGGCTGCGCTTTTGAGGCTGAAACAAATTGCCCGCAGACTGCGGGAGTGGGAGGATGTAACAACTGTCCAGGAGTACAGTAGTTGGGGAACCACAGATAGACAGGATGACTGGGATGGGTAATTTTTATTTAAATTATGAGAATATGCTTACTTTAGCTCTGGGAAGATGTAAGTGTATCAGACAATAATATTTTATAAAGCTTTTTTTAAAGAGACATTTCTGTATCTTTTAAGTGTTAAATAAAATTCAATAAAATATTATTTTAACAGCCTGAAAAGCTTGGAGTCTCTCAATTGTATCTTCGAATTTTAATATGAAAAACGTAGACAAATATTCAAAATTCAGGAACAGTTTGGAAGAATGTATAAGGATAAAAAGTAATTGCCTTGTCGGGGAATTAAAGGTGAAATTCTGAAAAGATCATACATCAAAATTTTCAAACTAAAAACCAGAGCATGTCTGCATAATAATTCACGTATCCTGTCATTTGAGACATAATGCAAATTTCCATTTTCCTCCCTTTTCCCTTTTCAGATAGGCCACTGTAGCTTGTTGACATTTTTGGGCTCTATTAGAATTTCCAGCAGGACTCTGCGTGTGGACGCAGTGACGTTTATGCTTTGCAGGCGTCCGGAGCGGAACTCATCCCGGCTGATGTCCTGTCTGGCTGCCATTCACTTGGCCCGTCAGCCCTGATCCTTGACATTGCAGAATGTGGAACCGGCCATCCTTCTGTCACTCAAACCGAAACCACCCTCAGTTGCACAACTTTTCCCTTTATTATTCCCATTTTTGCGGTTGTCCTCCAAGCTTAACTCAATTTGCCACCACATCGGACTTCCTGAAATTAAAAAGGCACGTGCAGGGTTTTCATTCAAAGGGGCATACTGGTGTAATCCCCTGGCAAATGTGTATATTCATTTCTTCAGAAAATTAGCAGCAATGAAATAGCTATAATTTGTCGTCATTTAGCACACAAGATATTTTTGTTTATAAATAAACATGTTTTTTTCGGCGTTTCGTTCATAAGTAAACAATTTGGCTGCTGGTGCTGCTGATGTTCAGATCAAATGAAGGCGTGGGCGATGATTGTGCCAGACGCAGGGGCGACCCTCCCTAGGAAAAACAATGGAGAAACAACAACAACAGACTGAAATGATACCGCACCTTCTCCCATAAACAAGAAACTACATAAGCCGCGAATCCAGCAGGCTCGCAGAATCAACAAACATAATTGATGATATTTTCGACAGCAAAAAAGCGAATTAAAAGGGAATGAATTAAGGCGAAATCCAATAACGAGCCAAATAAATCAGAAAATGAAAAACGAGAGAGAGAGCAAAGTATTATAGTTCAAATTTACATATAATGTTGAGACTTAAACGAGCTAATGGAAACTAAGAACTATTCAAAAACGCTTTATCTATACGGTGGAAAATTTATAGGTGTCATCGAATTTCAAGGTTATAACCTTTAACGAAATATTTCCGCTGAAGCATTCAGCTTTATTTCCGATGTGTCTAAACGGGTTTTTTTTTGGGCAGACAAAGACTTGCAGACAGATTTCCCCAGTCGAATGCCCGATTGCATTAAGCGAGAGAAATGCCTTGCCACGTGGAAAATGTCACTGTTTGGCGGAAGTAATCATCATCAGGGCCGTCGAGTCTTTGAGTTTGGCAAACACGCTTTGCGCTTACACTCAGAGAAAAAAGCTTTGAAGAAAATATTGACATGATTACTCTGATCCTGTGGCATCTGAATCAGATACCATTATCATATCATATCATAAGACTTTGTCGAAAGACAAAAACCAACAATTTGTCAACGTTCTTAAATTAATCATTTTTTAATAGCTGCCAATATTTTGGGGACACTTTATAACATTTTAAAGTAAAGAACATATTTAAAATTGTATTATTATTTAACAGGAACAGTTTACTTAAGTTTGGATACGCCTCTAAACTTTCTCAAGTGACTTTGCATCTAAAGAAGTCTCTGAATTAGAGAAAACGACCCCAAATGATGGCCAGTCTTCGAACTTCCTTTCTGTGCAGCCAAACAACCAGTGCATTTATGTCGCGCAGACAATGTCGATGCGGATGGATGGCTGGTTAATAGTTCCGCAAACAGAAGCTTCAGACGCTGCCCAAAAACGAAAGTTGCAACGCGGTGTGGAAAGATGGGGCGGCAGATGAGTCAGCAGAGTGCAGGCGGAACTGGCCGGGGCAGGTCGAAGTGGCGCCGCAGTTGGGGCCATTATGTGGCAATTATGCTAGCAACCCCCCTAAATGTTTCGACCGACGGAGTTGGGAAAACCAACCCCGGGCGTTTGACGCCAGTCGCACGCCATGACGTCGTCCGGCGACCACAAGTTTGCTTTTTAACAACTCCGTGGAGTTTCCCCCGAAAAGTAATCGTTATCCAATGCCGCCCCCTTGTTGCGAACGGAAAACAAACTTTGCCCCATGTTTTTTGTCAACAAATATCAGCTCTAATTTTTATGCTGCGTGCAGCGCCGCCGAGTTTGAGAGTTCGCAGCTGCACACAACTTTGGAAATCACTGGGCTTACTGGCCGCACGACTTATGGCAGTGACTAGCAGATAAACAGATACAAAAGTATCTACAAGTTGTCCCCGTCAAGCGACAGCATGTGTGTCTTGTCGGCCTGCCTGCAATTTGTGCAGCTTTTGTCGCAATGTCAAGAAACTTTTGCAGCTTCCCCTTCTTCAGTTCCCTTCCCTTTTGCAGCCCCAAAATATCGTATAACCCCCACGCAGTTAAGTTGTTTTGTCATTCTATGTGCTTAGCATTTAGGGATCAAGACATCGAGAATTTATGCCTAGAAATGGTAATATACGAAACGCATTTGCGACCCTGTACTTGGCTCGGATTTGGGTCTCCATCTATCATGTGGTGCAAAGCTGTTTCCCAGAGCCGTCACATGATAGCCCAAGCGTATCGCATTGTTTTAGTGGCCTGGGATTGCCGAAAGTCAGTTCCCAACTTTAGTTTTGCATTAACTTAATTCAGTCAAATTTATACCCGAGTGCAGGGGGAGAAAAAAGAATCACTTTATTAAATTATTGGGTTTGTATGAGACATAAAAAGGGACAGCTTTTATTCCGTGTGAGTTCTAAAGCATAGTTTTTTAAATTCTTCCACAAAATGTGTAATTTCATTGTTGCCATTAGACCTTTTTTAAGTCAGACATATATTTTTTCGGTGTACCTCCCTTTCAACCCCCCTTTTTTTAACCTTTCTCTGGGGGTGTATGTGCGTGCGGCAATTATGCATGGGGGAAAACTTTGCAGACACTTGAGAACTCCGGGCACAGGTCAATGCAGCTCAATTAAATGGCTTGTCCAGGGGCTTTTGTGTGTGGAGCCAATTGACTCCAGTGAAAGGACGCCTGTTTGGGGTGAAGTAGAAAAACATGTCGTAGGGGCTGGTTAAAAAAAGAACTCTGGCGCCGTCTATCGAATAACATTACCCAACCTACCGAGTTTAATGGGGAATTTCAATCAAGCGGCGGCTTTTGCATGCCATTCGTTAAGTATCTTCAAGTGCTCCCAACTCGGGCCATGTGTATCCGATAGATACATTTGATGTGGCCACTGCACTCACCCACTTGTTTGCTCCCCTCGTCCGCCCACTTCAAAGTCATATCTTATCGGCTTATCTGGAATGCCAGAGACGAAAACACAGACGACCGACTGTTGTTGTTCTGCTTGACGTCGTGTTTGGCTGCCATAAAGATACTTGAATTGAACTTATTGTAATTAATACGAGTGCGATTCGCCGCAGTATTTTCAATGCCAGCCGATGGAAATGTATCTCTTCTGGGCATTTTGGCATGCCTTTTGCGGTTTATCAATAGAATGGGGGGAATACGGCGGAATTTGTGAAGCCCCAGCAAGGCTGGCATGTGTGCGGAAAAGCGGTGGAAAACCCACCCGGAAGCTCAGACCTAATGCGTTTTTGCGGGGCGTGTGCAGCACATTTGACAGGCCAGCAGATACAAAGATACATTAAAACCAATTCCATATCCATTAGCCGAAAGTAGGGGGCGGTGGGCGGGGCAAGCGCCCTTAAGTGTTTTCAATTAATAACCAAACTCACAGTTGGCCAAAATGTTTTGATAAATATTTCGATGACAGTCCGGGATAACTTATTTCTTTTCTTGAACTTCCTCCTTAAGCCCCAATGAATTTAACTTATTCTTATGTTTGCCTATAAACTACATTGGCCAATAAAGAAATGATAAGTTAAATGTGCTTTTCCTGGAACTCAAAAGTACTACGAATTCGCAATCTCAACTACAACAATAAGAACTGAATTACTTAATGGCTTACAAATAGTAAATGTTGTAGAGAACTAATGGCGTCTGCCTATAAATTAATTATTTCAAGGGGCATATTTGCAAAGTCTGAAAATTCTAGTATATGAACTTGTTTATGAGTGAATACATTTTGAACAAATTTACACTGCAATTGGAAAAACAATGATAAACTTAATAGGCTTGCTATTAGTATAGTTGCATAAACTTTTAATGTCAACATGTGTTCAAAACATTACTCTAATAATCTATTCAGTGCATAAATCATTGATTATTAAAAATTTAATAAAACCAGCTTGCACTCTAGTTAATTAAAAAGGTAATTGGATAAGCAACTGTCATTATTCATAAAGAAATGTCTGAAATACTTTCCAAGTCTATAGGCTGGACAACTTAACGTCATTGTCTTAATCAATTTCCCTCAATCTTAAACGACTGGATTGTTTGCCTGCTCCCAATAATAATAATCTAATGCCAATCCATCAACACTATATTGCAATTTCATCCATCAACACCATATAGAACCGATTCCGCCATCAACCGACTCGTCGACCCATTTCCAGACACTTATTAAATCAACAACACAGCAACAATTCCTCGATGAGTTCGCCTATAACTCAGGTTTTTGCTGCCGGTCTGCTCTGTCCAATCCATTGCGCAAATATTACAAAGTCAAAGTCCAATAAAGAAAAGTCGAAGACGATGGAGACCCAGAACCCGACGAGGAGGATCGCGGGGACCAAACTGGAGTCGCAGCCAAAGGCCAGTGTTCGGCTCTCATCTTCCACTTGGGGTCTTTACCCAGAATTTTGCCCCGCTTTTTGCTGCTGTCTGCATGCTTTGTAATTTTTATTGCTATTTCGCTAAATTGTTGTCAATTGAGTTGAGATTGGCGCAAGTTTGGAGCATGTGTTGTTGCCAGTTTTTAGACTTTTTTACTTGTTTGTGTGCTGCCAAAGTTTGCTGTGTGATTACAAACAACTGATGGTGAAGCCGAAGGGACCAATAAATCCTTAAATAGCTGGCGAATATTTTTGGTAAGCACATAAAACTTTAAAATGGCAGAAAAATGTTAACAATTTCAAAAGGATGTTTGGGTTTATTAAACCCAGAAGAAATTATAAATTTGTTTACTAACTAAATACCTTTTTGTATTTGCCTTGACTTTATTGCCTTTGTTATATAAAAACGGATATACAATTTCAATGAATTATTTTTTTTTGGGTGCTAAAAATCAAGTACAGACACTAGACATTGTTAAACGACGTGAAGAAATCATCGACGATTCGCTGAAATTTTGATTGGCATTCTCGCCGACCATTAAATTTTGTTTTGCACCAGCGAAACTGCGGCGCAAAAAGTCTTGTTTGCCACAGAAATAGATGGGTATCTTGATAAATAAATAAATAATACTAAAGTAAGCTAGCGAGCGATGCAATGGCAAACGATACTTTTGTTTAGACTTGACAAAGGCCGCAGGAAGATATAAAACAGTAGCCGAGAGGCAACCGAATTCTATGCCAAAATCATGAAACAAAACATTTTTTTGGGTCATCGTCAGCCATTTTGGCAGTGGCCATCTGTCCGTTTGCAACATGTCGCATGTGGCCGAAAAGAGAATCATTTTTCATAGGCCACCTTTCCGTACTGGACTGAAGTTCCGCCGCGTTCTTTTGTGACTGTCGAAATGCTAATTTGCTGTCAGCACCCGTGAATATTCGCAATTTGTTGACCCTTCTTCATGCTCGTGCTGTTTTTTTCCGCAGTTCTAATATTCTGCCCGCTGGGTTAATAAACTTGTTGCCGCACGACACGGCTCATAAATAAACACTTCTATTGATTTAGTACATCGACTGGGCCCACAAAGCCAATCGGCGTTCTGCTTCTTTTTTGGCGAGTGTTTACAAGACTCTTAAGCCGCTTAAATGAGCCCCAAGTCGTTTCTTCTTTTCCGCACAAATACTTAATATTTATTTTGATTATACAAATACTTAATATATAGGAATATCGAACAATGGGCAGCCAACAAAAGATGGCTGTGGGCGGAGCTCCGAGTTCAAAATGATTGTTATTGCTGTTGACTCTTCAATGGAAATCATAAATGAATGATACACCCGAAGAAATGACACTGTTCATCTGGAGAAATGTGTTGGTAGATATCAAAATACAGACTTCTTAGTTTTAATATCTAAGTAGATACAAAAATCCACATACCAACTTTATTCAGTTTTATTTTCTACCCATGTTTGAGTATCGAAACCCCCATTTTTCTCAGTGTCTTGTCTTTTATCAATTCATATGCTTTGTGAACTGGGCGCGTCGGGTGTTTGGATGTGTGATGGGTATTTAAGGTGTTGGCTGGGACACTCACGTGATTCAGGCGTGCTGCGATCTTGGCATGCTCCTCCTGGTAGGCTTTTCGGGCCTTCCTCTTATCCTGTGAAAGATGGCTCAACTTGTCGCAGACGACTTCCAGCTGCTCGGCGTTGAACTTGAACTGTTTGGCCTGCTGGTCCAGCTCATCCAAGTAGGACCGCCAGGATTTCGTAATTAGACTGCCTGCAAAAATCAACAAGATAACACTCTTGAGTAAGTAAGCACTTGCCTTTCACATTTGAGTAATAATTATACAGATCCACATAAAAAATATATTTTCCGGGAAAGAATTGTTTGTTTATTTTTAGCTTACAAGTTTATCTTACATATAATATATATTTTATGGCTTGTCAAAAATAAGAAGCAACGAGGACGGAAGCTAACTTCGGCAAGCCGAAGTTTTAATACCCTTGCAGACTTTGCCGAAATTGCTAAAATTGAAAAGGTAGCGAAAGGAATAAGGTATACATAAATAAACTAGATTTATGTCCTGTCAATAACTTTTATACTGCAAAAATGTCATATAAAAAAGAAAAAAGGGATATTTTCGGAGCCTTTAACAATTTTTCCTACGGAAGCTATAAGATATAGACGTCCGATCGGCAAGCGCTTATACCCTGATCAAGATATGCGTAAATAAATTAGACTTGAAAAAATTTATGTCAATAGCTTTTACACTGCGCGAAATATTCTGAAAAACATCAAATTTGGACCGATTTTACCCTATTGTTCCTATGGGAGCTATAATATATTGACATCCGATCAGCACGCGCTTTTGCCTTGATCAAGGTATGCATAAAAAAATACGATTTGGAAAGATTCATGTCAATAGCTCTTACACTGCCCGAAATATAATAAATTCTTGCAAGGTATATCCGATTGTTCCTATGAAAGCTATAGGATATAGACGTCCGATCGGCACGCAATTTAACATTGATCAAGGTATGCATAAAAATTACGATTTGGAAAGATTCATGTCAATAGCTCTTACACTGCCCGAAATATCATCAATTCTTGCAAGATATATCCGATTGTTCCTATGGGAGCTAAAGGATATAGACGTCCGATCGATTTTCAAACTTGAGCTGCGTACACATGTTTTAGGACGAGTGTGAAAGTTTCAGATCGCTAGCTTTTAAACTGAGCTCGCTAACGGTATTGAAACAGACGGACAGACGGACAGACGGACGGACGGACAGACGGACAGACGGACATGGCTATATCGACTCCCCTATTGATCCTGATCAAGAATATATATACTTTATGGGGTCGGAAACGTCTCCTTCGCTGCGTTACAAACTTCTGACCAAAATTATAATACCCTCTGCAAGGGTATAAAAAGATTAGCTATACTTTCAGCAACTTTTACCCTGAGCAAGGTGTACATAAATAAATTAGATAAATTGCATAAATTGCAGAGTTTCATGCCAATAGCTTTTATACTGCAAAATTGTCATATACAAATAGGGAAAAAAGGGATATTTTCGCAGCCTTTAACAATTTTTCCTACGGAAGCTATACGATATAGACGTCCAATCGGCAAGCGCTTTTACCCTGATCAAGGTATGCGTAAATAAATAAGACTTGGAAAAATGTATGTCAATAGCTTATACACTGCGCGAAATATTCTAAAAAACATGAAATTTTGACCGATTTCACCGTATTGTTCCTATGGGAGCTATAGGATATAGACGTCCGATCAGCACGCGCTTTTACCTTGATGAAGGAATGCATAAAAAAATACGATTTGAAAAAATGTACAGCAATAGCTTTTACACATCGCGAAATATTCTGAAAAACATCAAATTTGGACCGATTTTACCCTATTGTTCCTATGGGAGCTATAAGATATAGACGTCCGATCGTCACGCGCTTTTACCCTGATCAAGGTACGCATAAAAAAATAAGATTTGGAAAGATTTATGTCAATAGCTTTTACACTGCGCGAAATATCCTAAAAATCATTAAATTTTAACCGATTTTACCCTATTGTTCCTATGGGAGCTATAGGATATAGACGTCCGATCGCCACGCCTTTTTACCCTGATCAAGGTATGCATAAAAAAATACGATTTGTAAAGATTAATGTCAATAGCTTTTACACTGCGCGAAATATCATAAATTCTTGCAAGATATATCCAATTGTTCCTATGGGAGCTATAGGATATAGACGTCCGATCGGGGCGATTTTCAAACTTGATCTGCGTACACATGTTTTAGGACGATTGTGAAAGTTTCAGATCGCTAGCTTTTAAACTGAGCTCGCAAACGGTATTGAAACAGACTGACAGACGGACGGACGGACAGACGGACATGGCTATATAAGAATATATATACTTTATGGGGTCGGACACGACTCCTTCACTGCGTTACAAACTTCTGACCAAAATTATAATACCCTCTGCAAGGGTATAAAAATGTACAGCAATAGCTTTTACACATCGCGAAATATTCTGAAAAACATCAAATTTGGACCGATTTTACCCTATTGTTCCTATGGGAGCTATAGGATATAGACGTCCGATCGCCACGCGCTTTTACCCTGATCAAGGTACGCATAAAAAAATAAGATTTGGAAAGATTTATGTCAATAGCTTTTACACTGCGCGAAATATCCTAAAAATCATTAAATTTTAACCGATTTTACCCTATTGTTCCTATAGGAGCTATAGGATATAGACGTCCGATCGCCATGCGCTTTTACCCTGATCAAGGTATGCATAAAAAAATACGATTTGTAAAGATTAATGTCAATAGCTTTTACACTGCGCGAAATATCATAAATTCTTGCAAGATATATCCAATTGTTCCTATGGGAGCTATAGGATATAGACGTCCGATCGGGGCGATTTTCAAACTTGATCTGATCTTAGGACGATTGTGAAAGTTTCAGATCGCTAGCTTTTAAACTGAGCTCGCAAACGGTATTGAAACAGACGGACAGACGGACAGACGGACATGGCTATATCGACTCCCTATTGATCCTGATCAAGAATATATATACTTTATGGGGTCGGAAACGTCTCCTTCACTGCGTTACAAACTTCTGACCAAAATTATAATACCCTCTGCAAGGGTATAAAAAAAGTACAATCATGATGGTCAAAAATGAGACAATTCCTTCAGGTTTAAAATGCATGGCGCATATACAAGGCTTTTATGAGAATCGAGGAGGACGGCACATGTACGATAGAAAAACATAATCAAACAACGAACCCAGTTGTGGTGATACTCCAAACTTTCAATCAAATATTAAAAAATAATATAAATGAATAAATATGTTTAATTATATAGAAGAACTAAATCCATTTAATTGACGATCAACATAAATGCGACATATATGTTGGATATATATCAACTATTAATTTCTTGTATATGAAATCAAATACTAAATATATATCAGAAATAAATTTTGTGTAATTATATATAAAAAAATTAAGTTTTCTGTAATTATACATAAAAAAAGATTAGCTATACGTAATTAATTTAATTTTTAAATAGCGGATGTAGTATGTACTTGTCTGATTGGCAGCAACTTTTACCCTGAGCAAGGTGTACATAAATAAATTAGATAAATTGCATAAATTGCATAGTTTCATGCCAATAGCTTTTATACTGCAAAATTGTCATATACAAATAGGGAAAAAAGGTATATTTTCGCAGCCTTTAACCATTTTTCCTACGGAAGCTATACGATATAGACGTCCAATCGGCAAGCGCTTTTACCCTGATCAAGGTATGCGTAAATAAATAAGACTTGGAAAAATGTATGTCAATAGCTTATACACTGCGCGAAATATTCTAAAAAACATGAAATTTTGACCGATTTCACCGTATTGTTCCTATGGGAGCTATAGGATATAGACGTCCGATCAGCACGCGCTTTTACCTTGATGAAGGAATGCATAAAAAATACGATTTGAAAAATGTACAGCAATAGCTTTTACACATCGCGAAATATTCTGAAAAACATCAAATTTGGACCGATTTTACCCTATTGTTCCTATGGGAGCTATAGGATATAGACGTCCGATCGTCACGCGCTTTTACCCTGATCAAGGTACGCATAAAAAAATAAGATTTGGAAAGATTTATGTCAATAGCTTTTACACTGCGCGAAATATCATAAATTCTTGCAAGATATATCCAATTGTTCCTATGGGAGCTATAGGATATAGACGTCCGATCGGGGCGATTTTCAAACTTGATCTGCGTACACATGTTTTAGGACGATTGTGAAAGTTTCAGATCGCTAGCTTTTAAACTGAGCTCGCAAACGGTATTGAAACAGACGGACAGACGGACAGACGGACATGGCTATATCGACTCCCTATTGATCCTGATCAAGAATATATATACTTTATGGGGTCGGAAACGTCTCCTTCACTGCGTTACAAACTTCTGACCAAAATTATAATACCCTCTGCAAGGGTATAAAAATTAAGTTTTCTGTAATTATACATAAAAAAAGATTAGCTTTACGTAATTAATTTAATTTTTAAATAGCGGATGTAGTATGTACTTGTCTGATTGGCAGCAAATTTTACCCTGAGCAAGGTGTACATAAATAAATTAGATAAATTGCATAAATTGCATAGTTTCATGCCAATAGCTTTTATACTGCAAAATTGTCATATACAAATAGGGAAAAAAGGGATATTTTCGCAGCCTTTAACAATTTTTCCTACGGAAGCTATACGATATAGACGTCCAATCGGCAAGCGCTTTTACCCTGATCAAGGTATGCGTAAATAAATAAGACTTGGAAAAATGTATGTCAATAGCTTATACACTGCGCGAAATATTCTAAAAAACATGAAATTTTGACCGATTTCACCGTATTGTTCCTATGGGAGCTATAGGATATAGACGTCCGATCAGCACGCGCTTTTACCTTGATGAAGGAATGCATAAAAAATACGATTTGAAAAAATGTACAGCAATAGCTTTTACACATCGCGAAATATTCTGAAAAACATCAAATTTGGACCGATTTTACCCTATTGTTCCTATGGGAGCTATAGGATATAGACGTCCGATCGTCACGCGCTTTTACCCTGATCAAGGTACGCATAAAAAAATAAGATTTGGAAAGATTTATGTCAATAGCTTTTACACTGCGCGAAATATCCTAAAAATCATTAAATTTAAACCGATTTTACCCTATTGTTCCTATGGGAGCTATAGGATATAGACGTCCGATCGCCACGCGCTTTTACCCTGATCGAGGTATGCATAAAAAAATACGATTTGTAAAGATTAATGTCAATAGCTTTTACACTGCGCGAAATATCATAAATTCTTGCAAGATATATCCAATTGTTCCTATGGGAGCTATAGGATATAGACGTCCGATCGGGGCGATTTTCAAACTTGATCTGCGTACATATGTTTTAGGACGATTGTGAAAGTTTCAGATCGCTAGCTTTTAAACTGAGCTCGCAAACGGTATTGAAACAGACGGACAGACGGACAGACGGACAGACGGACAGACGGACATGGCTATATCGACTCCCCTATTGATCCTGATCAAGAATATATATACTTTATGGGGTCGGAAACGTCTCCTTCACTGCGTTACAAACTTCTGACCAAAATTATAATACCCTCTGCAAGGGTATAAAAATATATATACATATGTGAAACGACGACAATATATAAGTTTTCTGAATTGGCAGTCAAATGGCTATGATAAAAACTATTATTCCAAGAAATATATGAACTTGATTTTTTATTTCTGTAATTTAAAGCAGAGTAAATTGCAATTCATTATTATTTTATCTGCGAATTCTTTCTATATATTCGCTTTACAAAAACTTAAAAAAATAAATTCTTTGTTGATATGTTTATATATTGTTCCTCTTAAAAGCTACATAATGTCCTCGATAAACATTTTCTAAAACCCCTAATCTAGACCACATTGTGGTTTTTTAGTAAATAAATTTCAACTTTATTTAAATGATAGCAACATCTTACATCTCCATTTTTAGTGCCTATTATACAGATAGACTATATCTTAATTAGACACAGTCTTGATGGCCGTAAAACCGCAGCTAATCCACAATTTACCCAGACCATGACTCATTGGAGTAATATCCGCTCAACAGTTGGGTAAAAGTGCAACCGAAAGCAATGAATCACTTTTCTTAAGCCCGATTTGCTATAAAATGACGCAAATACGTTGTCCAGATTTTGGAAAAGTATTTTGCCAAGCAAGTCGGAAACATAATACCCACGTTTCCTTTTGGCCAAAACGTTTGCGCTTCGCTAAGCTGCAAAGTCTTGAGTTTAGACTCCAAACTCCGTTTGGCTGCAGTCAAATCGCGCGATTCAAGTTCATGGTCAAGGTGAGAGGTAAATCAGCCGGTGGAACTGGAGATCTACATATACCTATATCAAATGGCCGAACTAAATCATTCGGCTACGCTTTTGTACACTGGCTGTGTGCGTGCATTCGCATTCAGAGGAAACGTTTGTTTGGCCATGTAAACAGCAACGAAAACATTTTCCGAGCGTAAAGCAAAAGCACTGACACCGACTGCAGATTATAGCAATTTCATGTGTTCTAGGGGAGCAAGACAGCTGCACTTTGTCGACACTTTGATGAGCTCCTCTCCAGAGCTCTGGCCAGGCCAATTTGCCAAGAGTCCTGCCCGCCGGATGGCGATGCGAATGCCACCCAGAGCACGGTAGTTGAAAACGATTAGCTTGTCTGGCGATTATCTCGAGTCGTTTGAAATAAAACCTAACGCGTATTATTCACTTGGCAATGCGATCAAGTCACGCGATTTGCCACTGGCCAGTTTCCCTTTGCAGGCTGCCAAATTCACACCGAAAAAAGTTCAGGAAGGGCTGCAGATTTGGCTGGCATTTAGTTCTCTACCCCTGCGATAAGATTTATCCCATCTTATTGACGCCTACCATCCATCCACCAGCTTATCGACAGTCGCCTTTCAGTTATTACTGCCGGACATTTACCCTGACTAATGTGAGATATGCTGGTGGATGCTCTGACCACACTGGCCACCCAGCAGATATTGTGACTAATGCCCGAAGGTCAATTGAGTTCGAGATAATACTGCAATACTTGGTCCATAAATCAACAAATTTTAGTTCTTTGAACATATGTCTAGAAAATATTATTAGTTTATCTAAGAACTTTTTTAAACATTTTGTGTGGAAGAGACTTTTAACTAAAATTATTGGAAATTTACTTGATTTTACCTATTTAAAGGATTCTCTTTTTGTCAATAATAATAAACTACTATATAAAGTAGGTAATATCTTTCGAACCGTAAAGATGCTTGGTTTAAAAATTAGGATGTAATTTAGAAATAATCAGAATCTACTATCTCTGGCTAGTAAGACATAATTCATAATAAATAATATATGTTAAGATTGAGACTGTCAAAAGACTAAAGCAACAACTGCTATCAGACCAAATTCCATGAATGTAGTTGAAAACATTTTTAAATTTCGAGATCCAATTTTGATCAGTCAGACTTTACAACGCAATTTAAAAAGCTCAAATCACTTTTAAGCTGGCACACAAATTTCGTAGAAATTTAAATAAATAATAAATAAACAAAAAAAGGAAGATAAAAAACCAGAAAAATTGGGAAGTACCCCGAACGTATTTCAGACTACTTGGGGCTTTTAGCAGGCACAAGTTATACGGCGTTCGACAATATCAAATCACTTTTAGAAAAAAGCTGGTAATTTATCTAGTAGAATCTGAATAAAAGAGTTCCAAATGGAAAAATATTGGCAAAAGGCCAGTGCACTTCAGTAGGTATCATTGACCAAATAATGAACTGGCCAATCTTATCGGCTTCGATAGCGAGTCTTACCTTGCATTTCATCAGCCCGATCGATTTTGAGACCCTGCTGGGCCACGGCTGTCAGGCTGATTGCGTATTCCTTGTCGCACTTGGCCTTCATCTGGATGGATCTCTTCATGGTCTCCATCAGCCGGAGCTCGGCATCCTGGCGGACGATCAGCGCCTCGTGGGCGGCCCGACTTTGCAGGGCCGAGGAGAAGCCCATCTTGGTCTCGATACCACCTATTTAGGTTGCGGCTCTCTGCGAGATATATATACGATATGGGAGTGATTCAGTACGGTTGTTATCGGACGTAAAGGGCAGTCATTTTCGGGAAGAGCGGACTGCAGTCAGGGGAATTGCACAAGAAAACACAAGAAAAAACACAGCGGACATGTGGCGAACACTTGTTGCATGGCAATTTTCGTGGGGGTTTCGCTGGCGTTGCTCTTTATCGCCTCACTAAAATTAATTATTTATGTCACACACTTTTTTTTGAACCTTTTTTCCAAAATAAACTTTCACATGCGTTGACATTTCTTGGTTTTTTGCCGCCTTGCCTGCATATGTCACGACATTTGCTAATTACACACAATACGATCCCCGTCGCGGCTTTTGATTAACGACTTAATTCGAGTCACTGGCATATACTTTTTATCCGCTAATTAACGCATTTTCCGCTCTCACCCAAACCGACACTTGCACACACGGACATCCATCCATGTATATTTACTTTTTTATTTTGAATGTATTTTGAATGCAACAGTTGTCTTCACTTGAACTTTTCCCCAAGTATTTTCCAAAGCAAAGCGAGCCAAGAGCTGCGGCGAAGTTGCTGCTCCTGCTGCTGTACTGGTGTGGTTGTTGTTTTGTTGTTTTGGTTTCAAAGAAAAAACTTGTTTTTCCCGCTTGTTGGGCGAGCAAACAAAAATAAACATTGCCCCGAGGGAGGGGGTGGGGCAGGAGGCAGGGGCGAAGTCAATAAGGAAACACAGCGACAGAAGGTGTGTGCGGCAAGTACGTGTATCTCAAAGTTACACAAGAAGAAAGAGCAGCCTGATATGAAATCAGTTTAGTTTATAATGTTGAAAACAAGATCATTTATAGTTTTGTTTGCGTTCGAAACAAATTCAAACTTCGAACTGTGTTGGCAAAAATGAATTGAATATTTTTAAATTTATTTAAGATCAAAAAGATTTCCAGCTCTATACATATGTTTTCGCTATAATAATAGCCAGTTTAGACATTTATCTGCGACAATTTTGACCATGTTTTCAAAATGAAAATCCTAATTTCTTTCAGTCTACACATGGATGCGGCAGAACAGCAACTTGATGCATTGTCTGTATGTGCGTGTGCAGTTGGCCAAGTCGAGTAAAACATAAACGGGTTAGGCAGCAACTAGGGGAGCATCCCCAGCCACCAGAACCAGAACGACAACAACAACAACAGCAACAACGGCGAGGGGAGTAGTAGCAACTCCACCGTTATATAAATTAAAAATGTAAATAACAATTTCAGAGGTGATCACGAAATGGATTATTTATTTTTGTTTTAGGGGGAACCACAATTTACCGCAGAATTTCTTTGCAATAGGATTCACTTGCAATTTGCGTAATCAGAGCACAGTTTTTGGCACAATCATAATTAAATATAGTCAAAGGCTTTTATCAGCGACGACGAATTTGAATTTCCCAGGCCTATCGAGATGCCTGCACTTCACATGGCCACGACTTGTGACTCGAGAATCGCGAATGGAGCACCACAGCCAAGAATATCGGATCGAATCGGGAAATATTAAAACAGGGCCCAACGCAGCGAACCGTTCGCCTCGAATGTTCAGCGGGAACTGAGCGCCGGCATAAAACCGAACATCCAAGCACTCGACCCATGCGGCGAATGAGCAATGCGAGTGCGGCGAGAAAACAGAGAAGCTGAGAACCGAAGAGAGAGAGAGAGGAAAGGCAGGAGAACCGGTTGCAGGCAACCCAGCAAACATTCTCCGTATAAAAAAGATACTTGGGGTGCAAGATTTAATAGTGTTAATAGTGATATTTTTGTTGCCTTTAACCTTTTGAACCTTTTTTTCCTATAAGGAAATCTTATATTACTTTTAGTTTTAGGAAAACTTAAAAAGTAGTATTTTGACTTTACCTAAAGCGAAATAAGTTATTTAAATTTTTAAAACTTTTATAAATTCATTTAAATTTTTATATAAAAAGCAGGAAAGGGACTTACAAAAATGTTTAAGAATGAAATGTTCTCTTGCTATCTCCGTTTCTGAAAGATTTCCTTTCTATCTTCTTTGAAATTTGTAAAGAAGCATCATTCTGCTATACATCCATGACTGCTGTAATCGGAGAATTACCAAATTTCCGCACTATTAATTACACAGGTTCGGGCCTTTCGTGCGGCAGCTGCCAGGATATAGAGACACCCACTCGGCCGCCCACCCACTCGGTCGCTTTGGAAACGGAAGCAGCTGAAATGTAACCAAAACAAAAGCTATGATAAATGTTATGCCTAGATCTACCCTTGACTCGTCCTCACCCAATCACCCCCGCAAACCAAAACCCATTGCCATCTCCATTAAATATTCCCCCTTTCATTGCCTGTCAGTTTCACGATAAATGTGAAAATGCATTTACGCATCAAACGCAGGCGGGCCAATAAATTCATTAATAAATGGGAAAGTGAAAAGCGCAGCAACTCGACCGCTCCTGCTGCTCCTGGTCTTTGTTGTCCTTGTGGTCTTCGATGGGTCCTGTACTGCGCATAATGCAAACACTGTTTGAAAAGTCCTGCACTGTCAGTCGCTTTAGTTCAATGCACAGGAAAAAAATCTCAAAAGCATTTCTTGTTCATTGAAAAAACTGCTCTTATTAAACTTAAAGGATAATAAGTTTTTTGTCACAAAAATATACTGATTTTTCATATGAATTTTGAAACTAAAAACTAAATTTTGAATAAATTTCTACTAACGCAATAATAATAGAAGAAATGTACCACCCATTAACTCTATAAATTCTTTTTTTTTTAGGTAGATATATGAAATATATAAATATATTCTGTGTCAACATTGATAGGGATTTCTGTATTCCAGTGGTTATGCTTTTGAAATGTATAATATTTTTTAGAGTGTTAGCAATCCACTCTGTTATCCACCTCCCCAACTCCAAACTGAATAATGCATATTGAAATCGCATCGGAACTTGGTAGGGTGTGAGTTATTGTACTTTATGCCGATTAATGCTGCCGCGCTGGAGGACAAAACCCCTGACCACTGACTTGATTGCCGGGCAAATGGCGCGCCACCTCTTGCCACCTTTTTTTTTGCAGCAGGCCAGACGTCTCTTAGCCAGCCTGTTGCCCATTTCTGACTCTCTGCGTGCTCTTTGTTCCGCCAGCCATTCATCTCCCGTTGTTGTTTTTCACTGTGTGTTTTCTTCTGGGTTTAGGGTGTTTGCCGTTGTCTATGCACCGGGTCCGGATCCGTTTCCCGGGTCCCGGGTCCGGTCTGCTGTGTTTATTTTGGTTGGAGCCAGACGGAAAAAAGAAGATTTACAAAGGCGCCTCAGCCTCATAAAGTATTTAGTGAGACGGCGATGCCGACACCAGGCACCTTCCTTCCTGTGTCCTGACTGGACATGATTTTCTTTATTTGCCCATATCCCACAGGTCCCTCATCCCACTCGAATAATTGGAACAACTATAAGTAGAGAGGCGGCCTAAATATCTGCTGCTAATTTAAGCAGACATCGTGTTTTGTGATGCATAGTTGCCTCACATAAATCTCTTCGAATGTCCCATTAATGTTTGAGTTTCTTTCGCAAGTGCAATTCTCGGCAGATATAGGGCATCGGTTTTAGTTGCTTTCGAAGAACAGAAGAACATGGGAGGCAACAGTTGGCAGCCAATTGAAACTAATGAATAAATTACATATGCTCAGTAAGACAGTAAAATTGATGAGAGAAGTTCAACATGGGCCTGAACTCGTATATATGTATATGAATGAGTTTATATAGCTTGCTGAGCCAGAATGGATCGTTAAGAGGAACTCGACAAACAATACATGACCGACTTGAAAATTGTGCAACAATGTGACTGCAATAAATTAATGGTTTTACCATAGGTTAAACATAAATAAAGCAACAAAATCAAAACAAAACAATTAGAAATTCATTGAGCAGTGGAGATCTGGGCTGAGAGTATCTTAAACCTGAGAGCAACACTCAAAGATGCATTTGACAATGGGCTTACATTGAACCCATAAACTTTTATTGAAACTAAAAATAATACTTGAATAAAATATGCTCATGGCTGGTAATAATTTATTAAGTCACTTTGAGCTTATAGAAACAACTTGTACCTAACAATCACCTAACAATCACTGTACATCTAATCTCTACTATATCTACTAATTGATATCTAATAAAAGGTCAATATGAATATCTTGTAATTTCTATTTGTTTAAATAAAAGGAGAACGAGAAATCTTCTAGTATCAGTGAATAAAACAATATTATAAGTCGACTGTTGTTCATCTGAGTAATTTATCAAGACACTGCTTATTTACCAAAAATGAACACCTAACAATCCATTTTGTCATGAATCTCTAAGTTGAAAATAATTAAAATCATAGATTTAAATGGATTAGTATTTTTAGAGACACAGCTACTTGGGATGCTGATACCTGAGTATTCCGCCAACCATTTTGTATCTGAGGGTAACACCTTTCGCCTGAAAGGTTGCTGCAATGTCAGTGGCCACCAGACACCTCCTTGCCGCCTTGCTGCTTAGCATTCCACTCAGAAGTCAGAAGTCGGATAGAACCTATTGAGCGGACGACTCCCATGCCAATTTGTTGCTGTGTGCAAGAATTTCATTTATGTCAACAACAAAAGCAATAACCAACGCAAGTGCACCGCACAAGTACAGCAACAAAGAAACGGTAAACACGCCCAAGAAAACTGAGGAGCTCATTTATGGAAATTATTAAGTGCAGGCAGTGACCAAAGCGGTTGCTTCTCCCAGTCAAACAGCATTATTATGCGTACATATTTTTATGGACAAGTGCTGGTATGAGCACAGAAACTGGCTGCTCAAGCTCTCTTAACTGAAATCTAATTTAATTTGGGTCTAAACAAAACAATTAAAACCTGAGAAAGCGTGGTTTACTTAAGTATGGATTCTAGTTGGTTATTTACATCTCTACTTAAAGTAAACTTTAAAGAAAAACTTTGAGGTTGTCCAAGGTGTGAAACCGCAAGGAATTCCCGTACTTACAGACCTTGAAAATGGTTACCAAGGGCGAATGGAATATATAAAATAAGTATGATTCTGACCTGTAAAGCCCTTATAAAAGTATATTAACTCATGATCAAAAACAAAAGTTATAACCCGATTGGCCTTGCTTATTTCAACTTGATTCTGCGCATTTCTGAATTGAGCTTAATTAATGTTAATTTTATTTCATGAGTTCTCGTTATTATCTGTATTGGCCAAGCAGTAAAATGTTTAAAAAAATAATTAATAAGTACCAATTGAAAATTACCTAATTAAGGCAAAATATTCCTAAAACATGCTCCTGTTAGATTATTAAAAAAATGGTGTCAGGAATATTCAGGGAAGAACATACAACGTTTGTTTCTTTCCAAAGATTTAAATAGCTTAATAAATAAAGGATATTGAATATTAATTATTTAGGCACCTAACGCCTTGCCTAATTGTCCACAAGCACGTAAACCTTTCTCTCAAAGGTTGCACATGCTGTCAAACCGCAAACCCCTCTCACAGGATCCAGTCCCTATAAATACCACTTCACTGAGCAAAACTAGCAACATAACACCTTCGAAATGGAACCAGTGCAGTATAGCTACGAGGACTTCGCCCGATTGCCCAGTTTTGTGGTTGGACTAATGGGATACGACATGCTAGGTGTTCCAAAGACCCGATCCCGGAGGATCCTAATGCGACTATATCGCTTCCTTTGCCTCGCCAGCCACAGCTTCTGCGTGGGATTCATGATATTTCGGATGGTTGAAGCCAAGACCATTGACAATGTCTCGCTGATCATGCGCTATGCCACCCTGGTCACCTATGTCATCAACTCGGATACCAAGTACGCCACCGCCTTGCAGCGCCGTGCCATCCAGAGCTTGAACTCCAAACTGTCGGACCTTTACCCCAAAACTACTCTGGATAGGCTCTATCATCAGGTGAATGACCACTATTGGTCCAAATCATTTGTCTACCTGGTGACCGTTTACATTGGCTCGTCGAGTATGGTTGTCGTCGGACCATTTATTACGTCGTTAATATCGTATTTCACACACCGCGGCTTTACGTATATGCACTGCTATCCCTACTTTGAATTTGATCCTCAAAGACATTCGGTTTGGATATACGTGGGGATCTATGGCTTGGAGTGGCTGCACAGCACCCAGATGGTCATCTCGAACATTGGCGCGGATACCTGGCTGCTGTACTTCCAGGTGCAAATTATTCTTCACTTCAGGGGCATTATTCGTGCGTTGGAGGACTACCAGCCCAGTGTGGATCACGACCAAAAGGATCGTAAGTTCCTGGCGCGAATTGTGGATAAGCAGGTGCTTTTAGTCAAGTGAGTGAAGTTTGTACATAAGATATTCCTATGTATATAGACCAAAACGTCTTCACATAATTTTGTAGTCAAGAGCAAAACATAATACATGTTATAATAATGCAATTTTGGAAGGATAGTTAAAAAAAAAATGTATCTAAATATATATTTTTTTTAAATACTTATTATTACTCCTTTTCTGCGACAGGCTTCAGAACGAGCTAAATGAGATATTCGGTGGATCGCTGCTTTTGAGCCTGCTTACCACCGCTGCGGTCCTTTGCACGGTGGCGGTTTACACACTGATTCAGGGCGCCACTTTGGAGGGCTTTACCTATGTGTTCTTCATCGGCACTTCAGTGGCGCAGGTGTATTTGGTTTGCTACTACGGTCAGCAAGTCGTGGATTTGGTGGGTTTACCCTTGGAGTTTCAAGCTTAAGCCCATTAACTTGAATCCTTTTCAGAGTGCCCAGGTGGCCCATGCCGTGTACAATCATGATTTCCACAATGCCTCTATAGCCTACAAAAAGTACCTGTTGATAATTATAATACGGGCACAGCAGCCCGTGGAATTGAATGCCATGGGTTACCTGCCCATTTCGCTGGATACCTTCAAACAGGTGAGATATTGACGATACTGATTCGATGTGATATATATCCCTTGATCCCCTTCAGCTGATGAGCGTGACTTACCGCGTTATAACCATGCTTAGGCAGATGATTCAGTAGGATGCAAAAAGAGCAGTGATTTTGCTACATTAGCCGCTTTAATCGCACTACACTAGACAACATAAACCAGATCACTTGGGATCCGAGGGCAGCTTGAAGCCGACCAAGTCTGCGGTGTCCCTCACGGATCGCTCCCCTCTCCCGTGATACTCCTTGTAGATCTCCAAGTACTTGCGCTGGCTGGACAGGTAGGTTAAGTAGGTCTGTCCCAGGAAAGTCGCCTCGTTCCGAGCCTTACAAAACTGCTGTTCTGTGGTGGCGAACTTCTTGTATTGCGCTAGGACATAACGCGCAGCCAGCGAGTCCTTGATGCAGCCATTTGGAGCCGCCTGGCGCAGCTCGTGCAGCAGGGAGCGCAGCACCTTAGTTCCTGACATTCTGAGCAAGCAATAACTACTGTAGTTTAAAGAAAAACCAAACAATCAGCAAACTTACGTGATGCTCAAGAAAATTCAAAGTGTTTTTGTCGCACAGCTGTTTTCTGTGGGGTTGCCACCTAGTCACAAAGTAAACATCAAAATAAAATACAGTGATCCCTTGACATCTTTTAAAGTAAAAACTAGCTGGAAATAAAAATTTGTTGTAGTTTTAAATAATGTAATAGCTACCACTGAATAAAATTGGTTATAATCCAGATGCAAGATTTCGATACATCGAAAAGTTTCACAATACGAATACTATTTGCTAAGAAAAGCTCTGAAATTGCAAATACAAAATTGTTTTAATATTTATAAGTTGTAGATTTAAATAAATAGAATTACCCAGCTTAAATAAATTAATACTTTTAAATTCATTTCCACAAAAACAAAATTCCGACAAAAAAGCAAATCAAAAATTCTTTAAAACCTTGTTTGAATTTTAAAGTCGAATAGAAATCTTTGTTAGAAATTAAGTTGCTTACGAAAAAAATGAAACAAAAACTACAAATCCAATAAGAAATCAAACGTAAAATCCTCTAAAAATCCATTAACAAATCTAACATAAAATCCTTTAGAAAACCAATAGTATCAAACACCAAATCCGGTTGGAAAATCAGTTTATTTTAAAAGTTATTTAGCAGTTAACCGAGCTGTTAGCTTGGGAAGTTCACTTCCTGGGCTTTCCGGCGGCTGGCTTCTGGCCGGGCTTCTTGCCGGCGGCTCCCTTGCCCGCTCCGGCCTTGGTGACCTTGCCGGCTCCGGCCTTGGTGCCCTTGCCGACTGGCTTCTTCTTGGGATCGGGCTTGACCTTGGGGGCCTTCACCGGCTTGACCAGGGCCTCGCGCTGGCTCTTCAGGGCCTTGACGATCTTCTGCTCCTCAATGAGGAAGGCGCGCACGATGCGCTCGCGCAGGCAGCTGTGGCACAGGACACCTCCGTAGGTCCTGGACACGGTCTTCAGGCGCTTCGACATCCTGGGGCGCTCGCTGGGACGGGAGGGGGTGATTCCCTTGAGCTTCTCCTTGCACTGGCCGCAACGGGGCACGGTCTTGTTCTTCTTCACATACTGGTACACCAGGCGGCCACCGGGAGTGCGAACACTGAAAATCGGGGGGATTCATTAAGTTTCCACTTCATGGTGTTATTATAGCAGAATAGTTACATGCGCCGCTTGTTGGAGCGTGTGTTGTAGGACAGGCGTCTCCGCAGCGTCAAACGTTGGACCATTTTGCTGTTGTTGCTGCTGGTCCGAGAAATTCGTTGGTTACATATGCAAAAGCGTAGAAAATCATTATTAATTGGGTGTATCACTAATCAGTCTGCAGTTCTAGCTGCATTTGGTGTCATATTTTCATTAGTTTATCGCAAATTACGGCGAATTTCAGGGGAATTGTAAATTGAACACGTGCGTACCTCTAAAGAGACGAAACTAGAAAGAAAGGTGGCAACTCTGCTATCGCGCGACTTGAACTTGGCTGCGCTTCCAGCTGTTTGGCGTTTTCCAACACTAAGCGCCTTGCCAGATAATCTGAGAAACAGGGGCTTAGATTTTAATATTAAATATAATTGGGGTTAAAGTAACCCTTTTAATTAGGTGTATAAACTATTATTAAAACCAAGCTGTCCTTTAAAGCTAGAACCCCTTTCAGTTAATTTTTATTTACAGAATTCCAATAAAATCATAATATACAATCTTAACATCGATTTTTGATTACCGATGAATATTGGTATTAATGTAATTGTAATGTGGGGCACTTATTTTCCAATTTTATTTTTTACACATAGTAGAATATGAAAATTTCTTGAAATACATTTCAAAATGTTGAATAGGTAGACCCATAAAAATGATAAGAAAATTTCGACTATAAATGTTTATCAGGTTTTAAATTAAAGAATTTAAAGAAATTGTACCCTTAATTGCAAACCACATTTTATTAAATCTCTTGTAACTGTTCGATCCCCCTTTACTACGCCCCTGCAATCACCTGTTGTTGTTTTGCTTGTGGTTGCAATTGTTATCAAACCGCAAACAGATAACATTTAATAGCAGCAATATGAGCAAAGTCAGCAACAGTAAGTGTTCTCCAGCTTAGAGGACCGTAATACCATCCTCCTGATCTTATATTTATATTAAAGTCATGCGTTTGGTGCTGTTGCAACTTCGGGGATCCAAGGACAAGGTAGCCAATGTCAAGAATGCTGCCAGGACAATTGAGGCGGCGGTCAAGGAGCACCACCCACGATTGATCACCCTGCCTGAGTGTTTCAATGCTCCCTACGGCACCAAGTACTTCCGGGAGTATTCCGAGACCATCCCTGATGGCTACACCTGCCAGGAGCTCTCGAATCTGGCCAAAAAGCACCAGGTTTATATCGTAGGTGGAACTATACCGGAACTGGGCGAAAATGATGCCATCTATAACACCTGTACGGTGTGGTCACCCACTGGTGATCTAGTGGCCAAACACCGCAAGATGCACCTGTTTGACATCGATGTCAAGGGCGGTATCCGCTTCAAGGAATCGGAAACCCTGTCCGCAGGCAATGACTTCACTACTATCGATGTTGATGGCCACAAGATTGGCATTGGCATCTGCTACGACATCCGGTTCGAGGAAATGGCCCGGCTCTATCGGAACGCAGGCTGTGAGATGATCATCTATCCGGCTGCCTTCAACATGACCACCGGCCCACTGCACTGGGAGTTGCTCCAGCGAGCCCGTGCCAATGATAACCAGCTCTTTGTAGTGACCACTTCACCAGCCAGGGATGTCAGTGCCGAGTATGTGGCCTATGGCCATTCTATGGTGGTGGATCCTTGGGCCAAAGTGCAGCAGAGTGCCAGCGATGGCGAGGAGACTGTGGTGGCGGACATCGACTTTTCCCTGGTGGAGCAAGTCCGTCAGCAAATTCCCGTCTTTGGGCAACGGCGGCTGGATTTGTACGGCACTGAAAAGAAGTCCAAGTAAAGGATTCTTAACCTTTGCCTTAACCATTTAAATCCAGGAGAAGAATTGTAATCTTAACCATTGTTTTAAATCCTGGAACAGAATTGAAATCTTGCATTTATGTTTGTTGATTATATATAAAATTTAATAGTCCTAAACAAATGTTACACTGATTTCTTACGATTGACGATTTATTGCTGTTTATCTGACTGTGGATTATCGGTGGAAGCCACCTCCGCGGCAGCTGATTGTACATAGTGAGGTCGCTGGGCCTGGTCGAACAGAGCTCGTATTGCTTCATCGGTGGCCATCAGGGGCTGACTGATGAATTCCAGAGCCTTCGGAGAGATTAACAAAGAATGAAACCCGAAATTGTGCGACATATTGTCCCCCACTCACCCTAACTGCATACTTCTCCGCCTCGCAAAGTGGACTTGTGCTGGCGCTGGACAGCTTGAGGGTCTCCTCGGGAATGCCCACGCCCGTGTGCAGCACCATTCGCTGGAGGATGTTCAGGTTCTCGGCGCTCAAGCTGATCACATCGGTGGCGGGCAAGTTCAGGAAGCGAATCTTGGCCAGGAACTTTAGCTGCTTGAGCATGTCTAGCTGAATTTCGCGGATCTGGTGGGTGGCGTGAAGTAGCTGCTTGGTGGACTCGTTCAGCAGCTGGTTCTTTTGGGTGAGATCGGCTTTCCAGCGTGCCAGTTCCTCGACCATGACGCTGCTGGCAAGGAACTTTGACCGCCACACCTCGCATTGCCCTGCCAAGAACTCAATCTGCTCGGTGTGGGTGGTTAGGTTGTTGGCGGTGTCCAGAAGGGCCCTGGCCAGTTGTAGTTTGTCCTCAGTTAGGAGATTGACCCTCGTCTGCAGATCCTCGCCCACGGAGGCCACCAGCAAGCTTTTCAGCTCGCTGTTCACTTGAGTTTGGAACTTATACTGGGCTTGAAAGTAATTCCTTTCTTCCCGCATCTTGGCCAGTTCCTCCTGGAGTGAAGCCAACTCATTGCTACTGGTCTGGGAGGTTTCCTTGATATTTCTGTGTTCCGTGTCCAGCTCTTGGGTGCGCAACGTTGACACCTGATCCACCAGCACTGCGATGTCTAGGTTGTTCTTGTCCCGATGGATTTTGTGTTTGTTCGTTGGCTCGGAGATCATGGGGTTCACGGCACCCGGATACGGCTCAAAGGGAACGAACTTGGGGGCCTTGGTCTTCTTGTGTTCGGGCAGGGATTCCGTGCTGGCTACAAGCCGTGGACGCATCTGGACCAGTTCCCCCTTGGGCATTACGGGGGCCAAACTCCGGGTGACGATCTCCGGTCGTCTGTAGAGTGTGTGCAGTCCGGGAAGGGGCAAATTAGAGGCGTGGACACTGCTCGCGGATGTCTTCCTGCCCATGACAGCCTCCTGGATAACAGTGCTGTCCTTTCGCGACAACTGAGGCCTCTTCACTTTGATGTCCACATCAGCAATAGTCTGAATTTCCCCCTCTGTTTTGGCTGTTCCACGGGATTCCGGTTGCTCCATGCCATCGCCGCTGGTGCGGCAGTCCGGCGATTTGGACGTCATTGGAACCGTGCCATCGGACTCCATTTCTAAAGTCTTTCTTAAGCCAAACTAAATTTTCTAAATTCAATAATTTCTCTGGCTTTGCCAGCAAAACAAAAACAATGACCAAGGCTGCCAACTCGCTTTAAAGGTGTGAAAGTCCAGGAGTGTTATGATTTTTAAGGTGTTGGTAAATACCTTGATTTGTTTTACATAGATACAATTTGTAGATACTCTGTACTCTCTACAAATATAATTTTGTTATTAAATTAACAATTTATTTGAATATAAAGTGTTTAACTTGTCTTAAGTTTCATTAACCCTGAAAATAATCAACTTAAATATTCTGAAGCGTAACCGTGCTTAAAGAATGTGTCTTAATATGTTTAAATAAAAATTGTCTTTTAGTTTTTAAGAGGTTTAAAAGGTTTTTCATATATTTGATGGACTGTTATTTTTATGAGTTTGAATAACTTGTATAATCCATTGCCATCTACCTTAACTAGCCACAACAAATAATTCCGCTTAGATTGTACGTCACCAATGAATGTATCCTAAAGTGTGGGTAATCTTTATTAATTGAATTTTTGTAACAATTAATTATGTAACAACTTAAATATCTAACTTCAAAAATCTGGAAAATGAGTACATTTTCAACAGGGCGCCTTGTTCAGTGTGACCAGAGCAGGTAACCGTAGTAATGCCTGATGCACTCCCATTTAATACTGCTTCTTGGCCCACCCCCGCAACCGTGCACACTATTTTGGTAAAGTCGATTGATTGAAAAAAAAACAAATAAATACGAGGAGCAGCGAAGGAAGAACTATACCTACTACCGACCATACGAAGAGTCCGCTGCTGCCAACCCCAACAGCCCCGGCCACGCCCCCCGCCCGCCCGTCGAGTGCCGAAGGATGTCCGCTGTGGAGGCGGATGTGCTGCAGAAAATCGATCTGATTGAGCCCACAACTGGAAAATTATTTTTCGAGCACAAGACGGAACTGGTATTTTGCCGGCCACATCTGATGCCGCTGAAGACGCAGGCGCTGGAACGTCTGGAGGAAATGCATCGGGACACCGCTCGCCAATTGCAGAAGAAGCGATTGCAGAAGAAGTCCACGGAGCCCACAGGCTCGCTATGAATTAGTCCTGTTCGCAATCATAGTTGTCATAAGCACACCCACACGAAAAAGCACAAGAAACCGGCACTCCATCTGGATTAGGAATTGAATTTGGGAGGATGGCCTATCTGTTGACCTTCGGCATCGTGGCCGCCTTATTCCTGGCCAGCATCTCACTGTATCGCTATGGCAACATACCACGTCAGCACATCCTGGTCACCTTGTCCGTGCTTACCGCCTGGTGCTTCTCCTTCCTGATTGTCTTCACCATTCCACTGGACGTGACATCGGTGAGTGCGAATGTGGTCCTCTAGTATTATTTTGAAACTAAATGGGTGACCCCAAAACAATTTAATAATAATAAGCGAGTTAGGATTCAAAGAACCTGGTAAAAAAAATATCAAAAAAATACCCACATGCTGTTATTTTATATCCAGTTATTGGGATATAGTCATTGACAATTTTTATTATCAACCAAATTACAATTTATTATTTACAAACGAACAATATATTACGAAAATTTCTAAATAGCAATAATAATTTATTATTCAATTATTTTTACTAAGATAAGAATAGGAAATGGCTCGGTACATTTAAAATAGTCTATCTTGTATTATTATTTACACCTTGTCCATACATGTTTCAGTCAGAGGCCTTACTCCTGTGTTTTATAATTGTTGAATCGCTAAGTTTTTTTAAATTTCTCCTACAACAAATTCTTTTGTTCCCAAAGTCAGAAGAGAAATTAATTAATTTTTTTATCTAAAGCTTTCCAGGCACCTTCCAATTTGTCAATAAAGTTCTCCACTGATTTGTGTTTTGAATTTCTTATCTTTGAATGAATCACGTTAGAGCTAGGTCATAAAAATAAAATTAGTATTTTCATCGTTAAATTTTATTTAACTATCGTACTGGGAATACCATTTTCCATTTGGCTATCAACTCCGCAATCTTAGTTTTTAATTATAAAGAATATAGAGAACTGAATTTGGAATTCCCGTTACAGACACTTTACCGGCAGTGCGTGGAGGAGCACCGACCGACCCCACCCCCAAATGTCAACGCAACTCCGGCCGCCAATGTGACCCCGCCGCCTCAGTGCCAGGAGCCGTGGGGCATGGTCCCCGCCTCCGTGTTCCCCAACCTGTGGCGCATTATCTACTGGAGCTCGCAGTTTCTCACCTGGTTGATCATGCCACTGATGCAATCCTATCTCAAGGCGGGCGATTTCACCGTCAAGGGCAAGCTAAAGTCGGCGCTGATCGAGAACGCCATCTACTACGGATCCTACCTGTTCATCTGCGGCGTACTCCTCATCTATATTGCTGTGAAAGGGGAGTCTCTGGACTGGCAAAAGCTGAAGGCTATCGCCTCGTCGGCCTCAAACACCTGGGGTTTGTTTCTGCTCATCTTGTTGCTGGGCTATGCTCTGGTGGAAGTTCCCCGCTCTCTGTGGAACAATGCCAAGCCGGGATTTGCGCTGCAATACGCCTACTTCAAGGCGGCCAAACTGAGCACTGAGAAGGCGGAGGCCGAGGAGCACGTGGACGACATTCTGGAGTCGTTGCAGGGGCTCAGCCGCGTCATACCGAACAACCATGAGCTGCGCCCCTGCCTGGAGACCATCATGCGGAAGGTTCCCATCGAGCTGCAGGAGCGGGCGAGTCGAAACTTTGCCCGCACCGGAGGTAGCGGCATGGGCACCACCAGCTCCACTATCTTGCCGTCGGAAAAGGCGCTGGTCCGAATTCATAAGCAAGTAATCAAATCCCTGCAGACGCTGCAGCGCACGGAAGCGCTGTGGAGCGTGCAGGTACAGACAGTGCTGCATCTGGAGGATGTGGCCAGGAATATACACTCCTCGGAACGGCGCTTCAAATCGGAGTTCCCGCGCCAGCGCACGCAGCTGGAGCGGATATGCTACAGTGCCACGCTGCAGTGGTACTGGGAGTGCCTGCTGAAGGCGCCGTTTCTCAAGACCATGTGCGTCCTAACCGCCACCATGTCCGCGATGGTGGTTTGGAGCGAACTTACCTTCTTCAGTCGACACCCTGTGCTTTCCATTTTCGCCAATGTGATCTACGTGGCCAAGGAGAGCTACGACTTCTTCACCATTGAGGTCTTTTCAATGGTGGTCCTCTGCTACTTCTTCTACTGTACTTACTCCACCATATTGAGGATTCGATTCCTGAATCTGTACTATCTGGCACCGCATCACCAGACCAACGAGCACAGCTTAATCTTTAGCGGCATGCTACTTTGCCGTCTGACGCCGCCCATGTGCCTCAACTTCCTGGGTCTTATCCACATGGACACACACATTATTCCCAATGTGAGTAAATAACTCTCTTTGTAAACGCTCCTAAAACTCATACTTTCATTTGCTTAATCCCCAGCGTATTATGGAGACGGTCTACACTCAGATCATGGGACACATGGACGTTATTGGCATCATTTCGAACGGCTTCAACATCTACTTCCCCATGTGCATGCTGGCCTTCTGCCTGGCCACCTGGTTCAGCCTAGGCAGTCGGGCCCTGAATGCCCTCGGCTTCCAGCAGTTTCTACAAAACGAGACGATTGCCACGGAGCTGGTGCAGGAGGGCAAAGATCTGATAGCGCGCGAGAAGCGCCGGCGCCAGCGAGCTGAGGAGGCGATTGCCAGGAGACGCGACTTCAACAGACCCGACCAGGTCCTGGGCAGCGACTACTTAAGCAAGTACCGTAGTGGAGGAGGTGTTCTGGCCAGCAGTCGGACTCCCGCGGACGGACTGCTGCGCGATGGCGACGGGAGCTTTGACTACGCGGCGGTGGCCTCCTCCTCGGCACTGGGCGTTCCACGATCCCTGTCTGAGGAGATCAACGACCGGTTCGGAGTGAGCACCCAGGTGCAAGTGGGTTTCCGGGACCCCGACTACGAGGCGGAGCAGGATGGCCGCATTGGAGGCCCGCCGCCGCGAGGACTCTTCGACGATGTCTAGGCTCGAAAGATGGATATTTCTTTATTTCAACTCGTGACCGAGTATCTCAATGTCTGCAATGTTCCGTAGTATATATTTCGTTCGTGCTTAAGTATTTTCCGCTGCCACTGCTGCTGCTGTTCCTTCACACCTATGTATGTACACCATTCGATTGAATAAACCACTAGAAAGGATTCTTCATTTGGCTCTGAGGTAGCTTGTCCCTTCGCCGATTTCCTGGCTAGAGTCGATGCCACTATCGGTGGCAGACGACTGATGTTCCGACTCCTTCGAGGTGTCTGCTTCTGCTAAGTATTTGGTGTCTTCTGGATCTTCGGTTTTCGCACGCTTGCGCAGCTCCGATATGGGGTGCGGATTTATGCGCTTGCGACTGCGCAGATAGCCACAGCGGGAAGTAAGCGGCGTCATGGGCGGATGCATCTCAGAACTGATTTACACAACTGGAACGAATTTCTAAATTAAAAACTCGGTTGACAATGCAAAAAGGCAACTTTGCCTTAAATAGAATTGACATCCAGGAATATTTTTATTGGCATTCCAACACTGCAATTATATTTAAAAAATCAAGTAGCCCTGAAATCTTAGAACACGTTAAATGGAGGTTTAAAATTGTATTGGATTCCGAGCCATTAAGGACCCCAAGCCAACTAGATTTAGTGGTATATTATTAAAACAATAGCATTTAATTATGAGTGTATTTTGAAAACTAAAAGGTTTATTTGTTAACCTAGAATTCACAGCAATTGCAACAAGAGATAACAGGGATAATCTCCGTGTGTGATGTGTAATCTCACAAAAATCCACAGAGGAAATATGTACAATCGACAGGATTTGCTTTGAATCTGTGCTAACCGAAGGAACAGTGTAAATTGTGCTCGATTTTAGGTTGCCATCAGTGGTCGTCCGCTAGCTTGTTTTGGGTCGTTGGTTGGCTAGTGTTTGAAGTGGATGTGAATGGGGGTTGTGGGTTGTGGTGAAAGAAACCTATTCATCGCCGCCACCCTCTTCGTCCTCATCGAATTCGCCCTCCTCGTCGGCAGTGGCTTCCTGGTACTGTTGGTACTCCGATACCAGATCGTTCATGTTGCTCTCGGCCTCGGTGAACTCCATTTCGTCCATGCCCTCGCCGGTGTACCAATGCAGGAAGGCCTTCCTCCTGAACATGGCCGTAAACTGCTCCGAAACGCGCTTGAAGAGCTCCTGGATGGCCGTGGAGTTTCCAATGAAGGTGGCCGACATTTTGAGACCCCGGGGTGGAATATCGCACACCGCCGTCTTGCAATTGTTCGGGATCCACTCTACGAAGAAGCTGCTGTTCTTGTTCTGGATATTCAGCATCTGCTCGTCCACCTCCTTCATGGACATGCGACCCCGGAAGATGGCGGCCACGGTCAAGTAGCGGCCATGTCGCGGATCACAGGCGGCCATCATGTTCTTGGCATCGAACATCTGCTGGGTCAATTCGGGAACGGTGAGAGCCCGATACTGCTGCGATCCTCGCGAGGTGAGTGGAGCGAATCCGGGCATGAAGAAGTGCAGCCGGGGGAAGGGCACCATGTTCACCGCCAGCTTGCGAAGATCAGCGTTCAGCTGGCCGGGGAATCGAAGGCAGGTTGTCACCCCAGACATGGTGGCCGAAACCAGATGATTGAGGTCACCGTAAGTGGGAGTCGTGAGCTTAAGTGTGCGGAAACAGATGTCGTACAACGCCTCATTATCGATGCAGTACGTCTCATCGGTGTTCTCCACCAACTGGTGGACACTCAAGGTAGCGTTGTAGGGCTCCACCACCGTATCCGATACCTTGGGCGAGGGCACCACCGAGAAGGTATTCATGATGCGGTCGGGATACTCCTCTCGGATCTTGGAGATCAGGAGGGTGCCCATGCCGGAGCCGGTTCCGCCACCCAGCGAGTGGGTCAGCTGGAAACCCTGGGGGGAAACAAATAGGGGTAGTAATTGTTGGAATTAAATGTACTGGTTGTAAACGGTTAAGCGGCAACAACTTACCTGCAGGCAATCGCAGCCCTCCGACTCCTTTCGCACCACATCCAGGACGGAGTCCACCAGTTCGGCACCCTCTGTGTAATGACCCTTGGCCCAGTTGTTGCCGGCACCAGACTGGCCGAAGACGAAGTTGTCCGGTCGGAAGATCTGGCCGAAGGCACCAGATCGAACAGAGTCCATGGTGCCGGGCTCGAGGTCAACCAGGATGGCCCGGGGAACATACTTCGCACCGGTGGCCTCGTTGTAGTAGACATTGATGCGCTCCAGCTGCAGATCACTGTCGCCGTAGTACGTTCCGGTCGCATCTATGCAATGCTCGTCCGAGATTACCTCCCAGAATTTACCGCCGATCTGGTTTCCGCATTGCCCGGCCTGGATGTGTACGATTTCACGCATCTTAGCGCTTGTCAAGGATCAAAGGTTAAAATTCCAATTTTGGAAATTTTTTCACCAAAAAAAAAGCGAGTTTTCGAGCAGATGTCTGAGGGGGGGGCAAAAACCGACGAACAACTGAATATTTAACGTATAATTTTCAGGTTTATATTTCACACGTGTACTTGCTAGCTGATACTGAGGTGGACTGACTCTGGATAGGAAAACGTCTCGGAAGGTTCTCAGCCGGACTACTTCGATCCCTGTTTTTTTAGTTTTTTTTCTTTCCAAAAATTCAAGTCGTTCAGTTTAAGTGTTTTGAGCAAAAACTTTAATAGTACCTATTTAAACCAATATACAGCTAAAATTCGAGATGGGATGGAGTGGGCGGTGCCTTCGAGCCATTGGAGGCCTCTAAGGTTACCAGCCATACGATTGATACGATTGATATTGACATGGATATTATGGAGATTCCTCCTTTGTAAATGTGTATATAATGGAATGGGTCGATTATTGCACTCGCTGAAAACTGGAAAATCATAAACGAGGAAGTTGCATATGTAAATTTGAACAACAAGAAACTATTTTTATAATTTCTAAGTTAGAAACAAATTATTTGCATACTATTTGGTCTTACATTTGATTTTTACCTTCCTATTCTCCAAATTCTCTCTTCTCGTCAATTCTGATAGGATTCCTAACGCTTTAACAATTCCTTGCAAGGACAATCGACCCATCCGTGTATAATTATGTACGTAGGGAAGGTTCGTCTAACAACCAATGTGGTAATAATTTGTAATGATTTGGCGGAGGTTGAGTCACTACAGGATTGTAACTATACTTAGGCGTTCCTTTGGCTCTGGCTCCTACAAGGAGGAGTTCCACAGCTGGCTATACGGATATCAGACGGAGGCGCGTTTCAGGCACAAAGTGCTCTCAATGATATCCGTGGGTGCGAAATCCGGGTCCACGAACTGCTCGTGGTTAAGGCACCTGGTGCCACCCATGCAAGTGCAGGAACACAACGAAGCGGTCTCATCGTTCTCAGTGGTGTAATTATTCTCCAGCAGTTTGCCGTGCATGTTGTAGGTGGATTCATCATCGAAGGTTACTGGCTGGGCATTTCCGGCCAGGTTTTGGGCATCCTGCTCATCCCTCTTGGCATCCTCCGCTTGCCTGTGGTGGGACACCCCTTTAATTTATTATTTTCACCCATAATATAACCACTCACATTGTCATGAAGCGCAGCACCAACAGATTAATACTGGCGGCCACCACGGCCAATCCGAACAGGATGAAGACCAAACTCAGGGCCACATAGCCAGGTTTGTTGGTCAGGGCCTGATCGTTCTGCAATGCCACATAATCCCCGAAACCAATTGTGGTTAAGGTGACGAAGCAGTAGTAGAAGCTGTCGAAGTAGCTCCATCCCTCGTATCGGGAGAACACTGCTGCTCCCGTTGTAATGATTATGGAGGAGAGCATTCCAGTGGCCAGCATAAGATTCATCTCCGTGGCATCCGTACACCGGGCTCCACTGGCCCTCTTGGCCCGCCTGATGATGACTGATGCAAACTTATTGAGACGCTCACCGATCGACTGGAACATCACCAGGCCCAGAGGGATACCCACCTGCGAAGGGGAGGGACACCTTTATTAGGTTGGAATGAATTGGATTATCGGATCACTCACCATTGCATAGCCCATACAAAATGCTTTGCCCGGAATGGTAACTGGAGTGGAGTGGCCATATCCTGAAATGTATGGAAGCATTACAGGATAAGTAAAGTTTGGATTTGGATATGTAGTTCTAGAGATCTTAAACGAACATGGCTAGACTGGTTCGATGATAGTAAGAAAATACAAATTCGAATTACCTATCATGGCCAGGACAACAGTGCTGAAATAAAAGGCTCCAGCAAATTTCCACTGCGGTCCTGCCTTATGTGGTTTGTTTTCAATAATGACGATTTCCATTACCCGGAAGTCCTCGTCGGTCACATTGTACTTCTTCACAAAGTTGTTCTTAACGGCTGGAATTGAAAACTAATAAGACTGGTACAAGATAATATTGAATTGAGGACGTTACCCTGTAAGAACTCCCAACGTTTGGTCTCCGTTGGCGACTCCAGCGAATCGAAGACCGCGGCGCCAATTAAGAGGTACGTGAAAGTGCAAACCACAAGGGAAAGGGTTCGCACATTTTGCCGCTTCATAATGCAGATAGCCTACTGTAGTTAGTTCTTTAGTTCTCAAATATAATCTATCTGATTTGGAATTTAAATCCTTTTCTGGGCGCCTTTTTTCGGTTAAGTGAAGATGCTGCGACTGACAAAATCAATACTGGTCAGCAAAACAAATACACAGCATCCACAATTATTTATGAGTCCGCTTATAGCGGCTCAATAGCAAGTGCTATAATAAAACACATAAGCTAGTGTATTTTTAAAACATTTAATATGCTATAAATCAACTACCAAAAACTTCAATTCTTTTAAATCTTCTTTCAGATAATAATATTACCGTTATTGCAACAGAAGCAACAGAAGTAGATGGTGTTGCCACTTAGTTAATAATGTTACTTAACAGTTTTGTATAGCTAAAAAAAGGACTAACGTATATCTAGGTAAATCATGTTATTTTCTTTATATTATGGAAACTTAACTTTATTATATTATTTAGTTATATAGTATTCTATTGTTGACAATGATTTATATTTTAAAATTTAAAAAATCAGCTGGGTTGGCAGCGCCGATAATACTAAATACCAAACGTTAAAGTCAGGGCAAACGGTCACACCATTTTTTTGTTTATGCGAAAAAACCACGCAAGTAGAGCGATTTGTTTGTTGCTGTTGTGCTGTGGTTGTCTGTGTCGTCGTTTCCATGATTAATTAGCCGGAAAATGTTGCGCATACGTCGACGCTTCGCCTTGGTGATTTGCTCCGGCTTCCTGCTGATTTTCCTCAGCCTGTACGTGATCCTCAACTTTGCGGCGCCGGCAGCCAACCAGAAAAAGGTAAATAAATGGGCGTAAATCAATTCCAGAGGCTAATAAGACTCTCCGGATGTTGCAGCCCAACTATGTGGCCATCGAGGACAAGCTGCAACGGCTGGAGAATGGCCTGCAGGAGCACGGCGAGGAGATGAGGGACATGCGGGCTCGACTAGCCAAAACAGCAGCTCGCGCGGAGCCCTTTAAGGCCCCATTTAAGGTGCCCCTTTCTGCAGGACCAGGAGAGTGCCAGGATGTGGTCCAGGATGTGCCCAGTGTGGAGGTACAGATGCTGGAGCTGTACGACCGCATGTCCTTCAAGGACATCGATGGAGGCGTGTGGAAACAGGGCTGGAACATCAAGTACGACCCACTGAAGTACAACGCCCACCACAAACTGAAAGTCTTCGTTGTGCCGCACTCGCACAACGATCCCGGATGGATCCAGACTTTCGAAGACTACTACCAGCACGACACCAAGCACATCTTGTCCAATGCCCTCCGGCATCTGCACGAGAACCCCGAGATGAAGTTCATCTGGGCGGAGACCTCATACTTTGCCCGATTTTACCATGATCTGGGAGAAAACAAGAAGCTGCAGATGAAATCGTAAGAACTCGTTTATTATATAATCAAGCGAAGGGATTGTATCCATACATATTGGCGGATGTTAACTAACTTAACTGAATGCCATTATATTTTGCCATTGTTTTGTTTAGACCTTAAACAGCTGCTTTTAAAAACAATGAAATATTGTACACTGCTTCTACATATGTACTTGAAAATCGTTTAGTTAAATACTATGCCATTGCACGAGTGTTGTTTGTTAAGAACTTCAAACAGACTTATCTCATTGCAAATTAGCTTAGTACATATTTACATTTTTAAGGTTTTAACACACCGCATCAAAAAGTTCAGTCATTAATATTAGTATTAATCATTAATCATTAGTATTGCACAAGTTTCCTGCGATTATTCCGGGTTTTTTATATAAACATGTATACATTTTATTTAATTCATGACAATAATTTTATTTAAACGTTACTTGTTTCAGCATTGTCAAGAGCGGTCAGCTGGAATTTGTGACCGGTGGATGGGTGATGCCAGACGAGGCCAACTCTCACTGGCGGAACGTGCTGCTGCAGCTAACCGAGGGCCAGACCTGGCTGAAGCAGCACCTGAATGTCACACCCACCGCTTCCTGGGCTATTGATCCCTTCGGGCACAGTCCTACAATGCCGTACATCCTTCAAAAGAGCGGCTTCAAAGATCTGCTCATCCAGCGGACGCACTACTCGGTGAAGAAGGAGCTGGCCCAACAGCGCCAGCTGGAGTTCCACTGGCGTCAGATCTGGGACACCAAGGGAGACACGGCCCTCTTTACCCACATGATGCCCTTCTACTCGTACGATATTCCACACACCTGTGGCCCAGATCCCAAGGTGTGCTGCCAGTTTGATTTTAAGCGCATGGGTGCCTTTGGATTGAGTTGCCCGTGGAAGGTGCCACCGCGAGCCATTGTGGATGGGAATGTGGCAGCACGCTCGGATCTGCTGGTGGATCAGTGGAAGAAAAAGGCTGAGCTGTATCGATCAAACGTCTTGCTTATTCCGTTGGGCGACGACTTCCGCTTCAAGCAGAACACCGAGTGGGATGTGCAGCGGGTGAACTACGAGAAGCTCTTCGAGCACATCAACAGCCAGGCGCACTTCAATGTTCAGGCTCAGTTCGGAACCCTCCACGAGTATTTCGATGCAGTGCGCCAGGCGGAGAAGGCGGGACAGGCCGAATTTCCTACGCTGAGCGGTGACTTTTTCACCTATGCCGATCGTTCGGATAACTACTGGAGTGGCTACTACACATCGCGACCGTATCACAAGCGCATGGATCGCGTCCTGATGCACTACGTCCGCTCGGCTGAGATGCTCTCTGCCTGGCACTCCTGGGACGGAATGGCGGGCATCGAGAAGCGCCTGGAGCAGGCACGCAGGGAGCTGTCGCTGTTCCAGCACCACGACGGCATCACTGGCACGGCCAAGACGCATGTGGTTTTGGACTACGAGCTACGCATGCAGGAGGCCTTAAAGGCCTGCCAAATGGTGATGCAACAGTCGGTCTACCGCTTGTTAACCAAGCCCTCTATCTACAGCCCGGACTTCAGCTTTTCGTACTTTACGCTGGACGATTCGCGCTGGCCGGGATCAGGTGTAGAGGACAGTCGCACAACCATTATTTTGGGCGAGGACGTACTGCCCAGCAAGCACGTGGTGATGCACAATACCCTGCCCCACTGGCGGGAGCAGCTGGTGGACTTCTATGTGTCCAGTCCATTCGTGAGTGTCAGCGACTTGGCCAACAACCCGGTGGAGGCGCAGGTGTCTCCTGTGTGGAGCTGGCACCACGACACGCTCACCAAGACCATCCACCCACAAGGCTCCACCACTAAGTATCGCATCATCTTCAAGGCCCGCGTGCCGCCCATGGGACTGGCCACCTACGTTCTGACCATCTTGGAGTCGAAACCAGAGTGAGTAGCATTTAACTAAAGATTAACACATTCTTTATTGAACATGTACAACTTGTACATCCATTTGTCTTGTTGTGGTTGTGTCGTTAGTAACCTCACTTGATTGTATGTTAAACATTAGTTTTCAATTTAACAATAACGTGCCATGAATAAATATGTTCTGTAAGTACATATTCTGTACCATCAGATAGTAATTTAAAAGCTTTTCAGTGTACTGACATTAATGAAAACTAAAATGTTGATCACATCCGCAGACACACTTCGTACGCCTCGAATCTCTTGCTCCGATCAAACCCGGCTTCCGTGCCATTGGGCCAATATCCAGAGGATGTGAAGTTTGGTGAAACCCGGGAGATCTCATTGCGGGTGGGCAATGGCCCCACCTTGGCATTTTCGGAGCAGGGTCTGCTTAAGTCCATCCAGCTCACTCAGGACAGTCCGCACGTGCCGGTGCATTTGAAGTTCCTCAAGTATGGCACTCGGACGCATGGAGATCGATCCGGAGCCTATCTGTTCTTGCCTAACGGACCTGCCTCGCCTTTCCATCTCAACCACCCGGTCGTCCTGGTAACCAAGGGCAAACTGGAGTCGTCGGTGAGCGTGGGTCTGCCGAGTGTGGTGCACCAGACGATTATGCGTGGCGGAGCCCCCGAGATTCGCAACCTGGTGGACATCGGCCTATTGGATAACACGGAGATCGTGATGCGCTTGGAGACGCACATCGACAGTGGCGACATCTTCTACACGGATGTTAACGGGCTGCAGTTCATGAAGCGGAGGCGTTTGGAAAAGATACCCTTGCAGGCCAACTACTATCCGGTGCCCTCTGGCATGTTCATCGAGGACGCCAATATGAGACTAACTCTTGTCACGGGTCAGCCTCTGGGTGGATCTTCTCTGTCTTCGGGTGAGCTTGAGATCATGCAGGATCGACGCCTGGCCAGCGACGATGAACGTGGCCTGGGACAAGGAGTCTTGGACAACAAGCCGGTGCTGCACATCTATCGCCTGGTGCTAGAGAAGATTAACAGCTGTGCGCGACCATCGGAGGTGCATCCGGCTGGATTCTTGACCAGTGCCGCACACAAGGCCTCACAATCCCTGCTAGATCCGCTGGACAAGTTTATATTCGCCGAAAATGATTGGATCGGGGCACAGGGTCAGTTTGGGGGTGAACACGCCTCAGCTCGTGAGGATCTGGATGTGCCCGTGATGCGACGCTTGACCAAGAGCTCAGCCAAGACGCAGCGTGTGGGCTTCGTTGTGCATCGCACCAATCTGATGCAGTGCGGCGCTGCAGAGGAGCACGCAAAGAAGGTGAGTTTATCTAAAGTAAATCTATATGCCTATCTTGAACTGAACACACATAACTTCCTATATTAAATACTTTTATTATTTATTTTAAACAATTAAATTCGCGAATTTTTAGGCAGGCAATGGGAAGACCAATATTCATTTTCCTTTTATTTGTATTTTTCAGCTGGATGTGTGCCACTTACTTCCTAATACGGCGAGGTGCGAGCGAACTACGCTCACTTTCCTACAGAATCTGGAGCAGTTTGAGTCCATGGTGGCGCCGGAGGTGTGCCCTATGGAAACGGTCGCCTATGTGAGCAGCCACACAAGCTGATCGCCACGTTTCCTCCAAAAGGATCTTACTAACACCGAAGGGCGATGACAGAAGGACAACCCATGAATCTCGGACACTGACTTACTGCAATACAGGCAATCTTCGTTTAATGCCCAACCAAAAGCACTAACTGCACCGCAAGACAATGCGTAGTCCATACTACGTATCATTTATTTATTTAAGCTTCCACACGAGGGTTTGAAAATTCGATCCTATGACGCAGCGGTGTATTTCTGCACCCCTTGTATCAAAACATTTTACTTTGTTTCCCCTAGGTTTTTACGTTTTTGTGATATCCCGATCCCACAGCAAGCAATACATACATGTCTGTCTTCAATATCCCGCCCGGGATATTTCCAAAAAACAATGAATCTTAACTATAACTAACGTTTAACTGTAATGTAGGCTTAGTGATAATGATGCAGCTGCAAAGGCAATGATATTAATCTCGACGTTTGTTTTTTAACGAATTGAATAAATTGAGTCTCATTTTTAAATCGACCTTTTAGTGCTATTCTGTACTAAAAAAATCAACAATAATTGTATTTTTTATTTTTGGGTACACCGAAACATCATACCTGATATTTATATATCATATATCATAGATATTGATCGGTACCAGTTGTCTAACAGTTTGCTGTTTTGATCGTAAACCAAAATGCATTAAGTTAAGCATTTCATGGCAATTCAATTATAGTTTGATTAGGGATTTGAGAATATTTAGGATCATTAACGTTAAAATAATTGGTATCAAGGCTGTAAATACAAGGGGCATATAATTTAAGTATTTACAGTTTTTAGTACGAGTAAAATATTAAAAAAAAAATCTAATTGTTTATAGCTTTTTGTTAGTAAATGAATCTCGCTTCAAAAAAATGATTAAATAATTGATAACATTTTAAAAATCAAATTGGATTCCAACTTAAAAAATGGGTTTCACTTCTTTTTAGAAAGCGTCCTGTTGATCCTTCAATTATCCATGTAAAAGTATAAAAATGTGGTTTAATTTTTTTAAGTTTGAATTTTAAAACCTATGTTGTTTTGAAAGCAAATTAATCAAATCAAAGTCATAATCAAGAGTTATAGTTTTAGTGGGTAAGAACAAAAAGTCAATCTTATCAGCTCCAGTGCGGTACTGTTATTGCCAGAATGACCTACAGAGAAACCCAGAGAGGAGAGAACAGGACGGGAGGAGGGGTGGAAAATGCACAATGGAATTGGAAATCCAGAATCTGAATTGAGCGTAAAGTGGTTGTTTGGGGAGAGGAGAGCGAGAGCGCGAGAGAGAGTGGGTGCGCAGTTTTGTCTCTCAAAAACGAAATTGTATCTGTGAGATACTCTCGCCCTCTCTTTAACGACCATCGGAATTTTCTGTACAGAAACAGAAATCTCAGTCAGCTCGCTGTTTTCAAGTTTTGAATCCGCATTTCAGTTCAGTTGGATTCAGTCACGTCACAGAGTCAGAGCGCCAGATTCAGATTCAGATCATCGTGGTCGCCAGTGAGTTTGTTTATATGTTTGTTGCTGCCTGTGTGTTTGTTTGTCAAGTTCTGCAACGCAACAAAAACAAGGCATCTAAACAAAAGTGGATCAAAACAATTAACGAAAAAAACCTACCAACAAAAAAAATAGTGCTTCAAAATCGGAGAGATACTGCTGCTATTGTTGTTGTTGTTGTCAAAAGCGGACTGGAATTTAATTAAATTAAATTAAATTATGAACGAATGTGTGTGTGCGTCTGTGTGTGCCTAAGCTGCGTTCTTGAGTTGTTCTTGTTCCAAGTTCTTTTTTTTCGTGGCGTGTATCTGTGTGCGCGTGTTTGTGTGGTGGTGTGCGTGTGCTTTTTGTGAACTACGTTTTGTTTCAATGCCAAAAAGTATCTATGCCCTGGCATGTGCGCTCTCTATCTATCTGCCTCTCTCTCTCGCTCATGCTGGTTACATAAATACTGGTAGAAGAAGAAGAGGAGGAGGCAGCAGAAATCGAAATACAAATTCAATTAACACCTGAAAACGAATAGCCAACTGGAACACGCCTAATTGGAAAATAGAAAACATGTGCTTGGTTTTTTAAATTATCTTTATTTTTCCATCTCCCTTTTAAATGTTAACGAAAAGTTCCTTGAAAGAAGGAATGTGTAAAAGGCGAAAAGAACCAGAACGAGAACACCAAAAAAACGAAATTAACGACGTCACATAAAAGTGTGTCAAAGCAGCAGCTCACGCACACTACTTTGCCCCAATTTGTATCTGTGTGAAGCTTTTGCTCTCTCCCCCTCTCTCTCTCTCTTTTGCTGATAAAACGCAACGCACACAGAGCGTATACATAATTTATATATTTATTTAAATGTTTTTCGTTTGCCTGTTTTGAACAACGAGTTTTTCTCGTTATTCTAAGGCTGTCCCTCTTTTTCTCTCTTTTTCTCTCCTTTTTGCTCTTATTAAACATATGGCATTGCTCAATTATTATGTCATAAACATTTTGAATGGCAAAATTGCGATAGAAGTTCAATTTGTTCAAGGCAATATGGGCTTGCAAGCTTTTTTGCTTTTGGCACAGGAAATGCAAAAGTTGTCGTTGTGTGCAGGAACGTGCAGCAATTTTCCTACGTTTGCATGAAAAACCTAGTGCCCTATTAAGCCAAACGAGAGAGAAAAGCCCAGCGAGAGAGAGCAAAGTTTTCCCGCACTCAAATTTAAAAATCAATGTTGAAAATGCGCGCAAAGCGGACAAAGAAAACACGCACGAACACACACACAGATACTCCATCTAATAAGAAATGTGATCGGACGGGCACGTGTACGTGGCACACAGATACAAAAGAGAGTGTCGCAGAGCGAGATAACCAGAGTGGATTCATATAATCGGGAAAAAGAGAGCTTCGTTTCGACTTCCATTCGCTCGCTCAGCTGCTAAAGCAAACTTTGCGTTAGAATACAAAAAAGCACGCTAAGACGAAGACGCGCACGAAAGTTGAACGGAAAAACGGAAAAAGGCAAAGGCGGATGAAGCAGCACAAAAAGAGAGGCGTAAGCAAGCGCTAAATTTTAAAAAATATATATAAAAAACTAAGCGCTAAGCCTCCAGATTCGCGGAAATATTAATCTAATCTAGAGTGTGCCTGTGTGTGTGTTTGTTTAAAATCCAAGCAACAACAACAACAAAACAGCAGAACAACACAAACAAAGTATAAATCCATTATAAAAAACCCATCATCAAATGCAGGATCCATTACCACAACAACAAAAACAACTGTCGCGTCTCCAAATGAAACAATAATTGAATAATATAATTAACCAATAACGAAAAATAAAAAAAACAAGCAAAGCGAATAACGAGTAAAAAATAAAAAGTAAGCCTGTCGAGGAGATTTAAAGTACCATATATAGTTGTTCTTATCTATACCCACACTCAATTAATTGCAGCTGAATGCACGACTCCTTGCAGAAAGGTGAATATATTTCAAACTAGTCATAAGATTTCGGCTTAAGCTTAGTTTAGCATAAGTAGGGACTGTCCAGGGGTAAAAAATGTGCTTCTCTACTTTTTGAAAGATTTATACATAGTCAGAATTCGCCAATTCTACAGAACAGGAATTATTTTGTGGATTATTTGTCGCTTTTTTTAATGGATTTTATACTACAGACAAACTTCTATAGCTTACAATTCAAAAATAAAACTTCGAAATACATATGTACATATGTATGTACATTAGGCAAAAGCTTAAATAGTTGGGATTTTTTTTGGGTTTGAGCCCAAAAATAACAAGAATACTTTTTTAAACTCGTGTTGAAATTAAAAGCTTAAAATTATGATTTCTTAAACAAATATTTCTGTTGACTCATTAAAAATTATATTAAGAGAAGTCGAGATTATAAAATGGACTTCCCACTAAGTTTCGTATAAATTTGATGTGTTGAATGCATAAAATTCGACCGCTAGAAGTATGAGTTATAGAAGTTCGACTGTATTAAACGATTTCCCATTTTGCGCAACCAAATGAAATTGCTTTGGAGCATATTTACGAGTGTGGTGAATGGCTATATTCCTACATGGTGGTATGAATATGTACTACTGATTGCCCGATCTCTCTCTTGTCCTCCTATATCTCTCGTTCGTTCTCTCCATCTGGCATGCTAATCAAAGTCGTAGCTCATCTCCACCTCCACCTCCCCATCCCGCCCCTACATTCCGCCCTTTGCGTTTATCTGCTCATCAATTTGCTCGTTTCATAGCCTAACCCGACACTTGATTCTAGTTTTTTTCCCCAGCTGCTGTTAAATGCAAATAGGCATTAAATTGTCCGCTTGTCTGTCGTTTCGTTTCATTTGCATTCACACCGCCGACCTCTCCTACTTCCACGCCCCCCACACCACCGCCCCCGTTGCGCAATTTGGTGGGGCAGCTCGTATGTGGGTTAAACTGCTGCTACGGCTGCTGTTGCTGCACCACTGGCAAAGCTACAGAAAACAGAAACAGAAAAAGGAGGTGGAGATGGAGGTGAAGAAGGAGGTGCTGTGCACAGAGAGAAAATTATTTTCACTTTTGCAATCAAATCTATATGTTTAAGTATTAAACTAATACTAGAATAGTATAGGTAAATGGAGAAATTAAATATTTAATTTTTGTAAAACTTACAATGATTCAATTTTGATTTCCCTATTTTGATCAGCTGTTTAAAACGTTTATACGTAAAACGTGCTGAAGACAAGGCCACTCAAACAACCAGAAACACAAATTCTAAGTGAGATTACAAAAACCAATCCTTGAGTATAATTAAATTAAATTTGTTCTATATTTAGAATCCGGACAAAATCGGTTTCAGTATTCCCCGTGTGGATCTTCTAGTATCAGGGCCATGATTAGCAATTTTTTCTCTGTGCACCAGTTGCAGGGGGACAAAATAACTGGGGAAAATTAACCAAAACGAAACGAGAAAAGGTTTATGTAAACAAGCACACACACTGGCCTACACACACTTACCCACACAGCCGCACAACGCCGTGTTCATGCAAAAGGCACGAAACTGCTGTTAACCTATTTGCCGTAATGGTTACGGCGGTGATTTCGACCCGGAGACTCTCTCGGCTCGGCTAATAAGCCGAGAGTCCGAGCCCCATTTTCGAGTCGAGTCGATTAAGGGGCCCCCCGAACAAAACTGAAGTGCAGAACTGCTAACTTGGCGGTAAACTAAAGTGCCTGATGTTCTAGGAAATTTTCAAAGCCTTCGAAATTGCCTCGCAAAAAATGGTTCAATGAATCGCTTGAGGATCAGAGACCGCGACGCAGTAATTTTAAAGGGGTTGAAAATATGTGGCCACCACAAGTTTTCCATAAGGAAGCTGGCAAACGAACCAATGCGTGTGGAGTTTCTATTATTTCGGGGTGTCCTATTATCATTTTCTCTGGGCATTGCCAGGGGGTTCCCATTCTATACTGCGCATTCTATGGAAACCACATTCTTATACACTCTGGGACATTGGAATATAACCAGTAATGCAGCTTTCAAAAGGCTATTTAAGCTTGTGATTCTATTAAAACAAGCTTAAAAATGAACATTATAAAAGTTATTTTTAGAATATTGTGCACTTTCTTAATGTTCTTTTGTATATTCCTTGAGAAACAAATAACGATTACCAGTCTTTTTAATGACCAAAAAATCCCCTTTTCTGCAAAACTTGTTTTTGTTTCCAAATGAATTTTGTGTATCTTCTTTGTACAATACTTTTGATTAATTAAAGCTTAAAGAATGTTTAAGAGCGTCATAACAAATGAGCTCTAAGCTGCACTTCTGTTATTACAAAGCTCCTCAATTTTAATGATCATATACTCTTCGATAAACAGAATCTCTTTAAATTTCCATTAATTCCATTATTCAGCTAATGGGGTCAGACCTGTTGCCTGGCTTTTGATGATATCTAATCCACCTGGAAAAACAAGACCCCCTTCCAACTCCTTGACCTTGTCGTGCCATTCCCATACATATTCATCGAATTTTTAATTGGCAAACTATCGACTAGGCTGTAATTGCAGTCACAGTTAATTGGCTGAATCAATTGAAAGCTGCGGCCACAGTAAAAACAGCAAACGGCGAGCAGCGATTACAATCACACATCCATCGACTTTGACGCCGTTCAAGTTCACAGAACGTCATCGAATGAAAACAAAAAAGCTGCCATAACAAATACTTGCATTTGTAATTATGGAAAAAATACAAGTATTTTCACTCGTTCGCGTTTGCGAGCGTCTTCACTGAGCGTTCAATTGAATTACTGTTAATGAAATGAGTGTCTCTGCCAGAGTGACGTAACAATTTCTTAGCAGCAAAATGTGCAAAGCAAAGGAAAACAGAAACAAGCCATCAGCAATAAGTGAAAACCAAGGAGGGCTGAACAATAACAATAAGCAATAATCTTGAAGAATTTCTGCCAAGCAAAATACTTAATAGCCATAATAAGAATCGGTGAAAGAGAGGAAAAATGGTCGAGGAAAGAGAGGGCAAATGTAGAATGTAGGTCTGGCAATTCATTTTGCAGGTGAGGGTAGCAGAACGATGTGCATTTCTCAAGCGAAACCGTGCTGTCGACGCCAGGGATGCGATGTATCTATAGATACCTATGGGTAGTCCCGTAGCAAGTTGTTTTTTATTTGCCTAGGTACTTATGTTCAGCTACACAACCTAGCTACAAGGAATACTGGTACAAATTTTTAATTAAAAAATATAGTCGAACTTAATTAACTTGAACCAGTTCAACAAATAGTTAGTGCTTATATAGGAGGTTGTTTTTCAGTCCCACAAAAGAAAGTGTTAATAAAATATTGAATTGGGGTCACCAAACTTTAAGTTCAGTTAATCATAACATGGCTAAATAATAAATAACCTTCTGAAACTGAGCAAATTAATTACTTACACATCACAAACTTGAAGAGGTATACCTTTGAAATCGGGTCATCTATTTAACCCAGCAAAAGGTCCCTAAAAATTTGCGTATCTTTTGAATTCACTAGATCTATTTATTGGCATGGACTTGAATAATAACAAAGATACCTTTCGCATCACTGGTTCTGCCTCATGTTGCTGCCGTGCTGTTGCTGGTGTAACTGCAACATACATGTAGGCTTAAGGGTGGAAGGGCCGAAAAGCCAGGGGGCGGTTGGAGGGCTTGCGAATGAATTACATTGTCGCCTGCCAGCATCGATTCTGGCTAAATTGGGACGCTGTTGGTCGCCGTCTCTTGTTTCGCTCTCTCTTTCTGCCGCTCTGTTGCCATCTCTCTCGGCCATTCTGGCTGCCAAAAGAGCTCTTCTGCCTTAGCTGCAAGCTGAAAACCGTTGTTGGCCTGCCCAAGTGCAGTAGAAGTACAAAAGCTGTCGCCTGGCCCGCCGACAACTGGGGCAATTTTTAATTAAAATGCCAAAAATAAAGCACAACGACAAATATTTGTTTCATTGTCAGCTAGGGTTGTCAAGTAATTTGATTTAATATATCTTCTTGACTTGTGCCATATTGAAAATTAAAAGTAATCACAGATGTGGGGAAAATGCTGGCAGCAACTTGACTCGAGGCCAAGAAACCAGATATCCCATATACAGATATATATTTTCCTTAAATTAGAATCTTCATTTAAAAGCACTTTGTAAAAGGAAAAATGATGAAATGTAGAGTTGGTTAATAAAGTGTAAATTTATATAAATAAATGGACACAGTAAATGTTTCTAAGAATTCAAAAAAAATATATTTTCAATTAGGCAAAACATGTTAAAAAAGATTCAATTAACAAAACCTTTGTCATTATTTGTTACATAAAATACCTTTCCAGGGTGTTATTGAATTAAATATAATATTATTATTCATTTGTTTAGTGGATTAAGAGTAATTCAACTTTTTATATTCCTTCCTAACCATTCTTCAATTGAGCCATTAATTATTTTAAGATTTTCCGATTTTCCCATTTCTGCCAAAGTGGTTTTAGGATGGGGAAACCATTGACACGTTTATGGCAGCTATCCAGGCTACCGTACACCGTAACACCAGGTCATAACACTCGAGCATGCCTGAGTGCCCGAGGGAGGAATTTTGGGTGGAAGGGGAGGGAGGGGATTCCACCCATCGACCTGCTCACTTGTTTACTTCGACTTCGACTTGCCATAAGTTCTTTGTGTTTGAGTTAGTCTTTGGTGGCTGTTGTTGCCGCTCGGCTGTCGTGTTGCCATTTGACTGCCTTCGCCTTTATTTATGGATAATTCATAGACGCACCTTGGCTGAGGCACCTGCAAACACGAATTCGATTTGATTGGAATCGGTGCTGCTGCCAGCTAGCCCCCTTTCCCTGCCCTGCCCCACCCCCCCAACCTATTGACGAGCGACCTAGCGACATAGTTTCGCAGTTTGGCTTCGCTGCCCCCAAGTAATTTACATATAGACTCACACCGATATACAGATACAAGCTGCATGTCTGCCATACGCTTCATTGTTGTTGCTGCCGTCTCTTGGCCTAATTGTGAGCTTTTGATTTTGTTTTCATGGGAAGCCCCGGCATTCGCCGTCCATGTCTCTCTGCGGATTTCGCTTGGCTCAGCATTGGCTGCATATTTTCCCTACCTTGGATGTGGATGTGTGCGCTCCTCTTTTTTCTCTCCAACATACATTCTCATAGGGCCATCGCCACAGCCATAGCCATCCATAGCTGTTGTATTTATATTTGGCCATATTACGTTGCTTAACCTTCACCCATTTATGCCACGAAAATATCACGGAAAGCGAGAGAGAAAATGTGAAAGAAGCCATGGGGAAAAGCGCAGCATTTTTGGAGTGAATGTGGCCCATGGCTCGCATGTACTAGGTGAACAGATAAAAATGTGTATTTTTATGCAGTTTACAGATAAATTCATATTTATAGACAGACATGGCTGCTGCATTTGGTGGTAACAGCGATGGGTGGCGAACACGCTGCGTATACGCAACGTGGCCACGACTCCATTATGCAACGCACATAATCAGCGCTAATGTGAAATTCTAATTTCGTTTGCCGTACTCATTAATAATTATAATTACGATGCCTGCAGGCGCAGGAAAAACCAACAACCAGCTAAAAAACGAATACCCACCAGCTGTGCCACCTCCAGCTTTAACTCCTGCCTGATTTTCTGTTGACTCGACACAAATAGGCGCTCGTCTGATATTTATAACAAACACACGCAGCACACATCATGAACTCGTACATATCAAATACGAGCTAAACAAAAGACAGAGCTCTGAGCCGAGTCAACGAAATCTAAAGCCAAAATCCAAAGCAGCTTACTTCACTCGAATAAAAGCAGGGAAAACGTATTTGGCCGAAGGTTTAATACCCTTAAAGTCCTTGGTGTGTATCTAAAATTCTTCATAAGAGTGTTTGATATAATCTAAGATAAAACCAATGTTCAAATAAAACATTAATCAAATAAAACATATTATTTTGGTAAGGCAATTCGATTTTTGATTTATGTTAATATAATGTTTAATGTGTATTTAATGTTTAAATCTATAGAAAATGAATTTTGTCCCAGTCCATATTAATATATAAAGTAAATCAAAGCGATTATGTTGAACGAATGGACTGGTTAATTGTTCAAGCGATGTTTATCATCATTTCATATTAATTTTATTTAATGCAGATTATAAGATATTGAGATGAATCTTATTTATATGAGTTATTATAAAGATCAATTTTGTAGGGGTTATTTAAAGTGGATTTTCATGGCTTATTTTTTTCTGTGCAGAAAGAGCGGCGACATCCTGAAGCTACCCTTAAAAAATGTGGCTCATAAAAACCCGGCAAATATGGGCTGGTTTGATGGTTGCTCGGGGGTCTGGGGTATGAGATGTGGGGCTTGGGGATGGGATGGGATGGGGTCTGGCTCGCAATGAGCATAAATTATGCGCACAAAAGCAAGACGCTGGAGGAGGGATTCATGGGCTTCCTGGCGGGGGTTCCAGGCGCCACGGCAAACCCCTTCCACTCTTTTGTCACTCGGGTACTTAGCCTGCCCACATAGACAGCCGAGGTTCTGCCATGTTTGTTAGCCAACAATGGGGAAACCCTTTTTATTTTTGGCCGGGTATTCCTCCCCTTCGGACTTGTGTTCGATCCGCATCCTGGGGGTCAGTGGGCGGCTTTTCGTATCGCGTGCCTCGATATTGATTTTCGCTTTCATTTTTCATGCGGCATGCGAGGCAACAGGAAGAACAAGCTGAGCAACAACCAATAATTGTACGCCTGCCCTGCTGCTTACATATGCGGCCAAAGTTTTCCTTTTCCGTTTATTTTTTGTCGAGGAGAACGCACCAACTACTGGACAGGGGCAAACATAGGGAAAACTCATTTGACAGAAGACGACAGCCAAGTCGACTCATCCGAAAACGTGCCGCCAAAGTCAATGAGGTCGCACCTCGCCCACTTCCCACTTCCCACTTGCCACTTGCCAACCTCCAACTCCGCCTTCTCCTTTTTTCTGGCTTGCCCCGAGCTTTCAGCTTTCAGTTCGCATCAGTCTCTCATCCGCGGCGTCCTCATTCACATTTGCCAGCTGGTTAAATATGCGCCTTGTTTACCTTCTGCCAGCGATGTCCTTGCCGGCGGCTTTAAAGTCCTGCTGCTCATAATAAAGTCAGGCTATAAGGCGTTGCCCTCCTTCCGAGTACGCCCCCCTCCCACTTTCCCCTTTTTTATGGCTTATGACATTTGCGCTTTTGTTGTATCTGCATTCGTGTTGCCTTCATTTCGCCTCCTTTGTCAACTTCCGCTAATGCTCCATTCGAGTGCCACGCCCCCTCTTCATCCTTATGGTGGGCGGAAACAAAAAAAAAAGCCCAGTGACTCTGGATAGTTATCAACTGCCGGGCTGACCCACACTCGCCTGTTATCCGCACTTAGCTCCCTTTCTCTCCGGCCATTGTTCACTTGAATTTATTTTTGTTGCCCCATTTTTCGGTGCTTTCCTGCCCCGATTCCTATATATATATACATGTACATACTGGTATACCTTTTCTCCCCCAGTGTGTTGTTGTCAACCCATTTGGACTGACTGCAATTATGAATTTGGGGCAATTGTTTGGTGTGCGCTCGGATGGCTCCACGGCGGCTTTGATTTCAGCAAAGAGTTGCCCGGCATGATTAGGGCATTTCAATCCAAAGGACTAGATTGGACTGGGCAGATATGCCATATGAGGCTTAACAAGTGCACAACCGAAGTGAGTGGCATATCGTTTTATCGGATGACACCATTACTGATTGATGAGCACCCAGCGCTAGGACAAGTGTCATTGGGTTACTCATCGAGGCTTTGTAACTACGCTTAGCTTGATAACTTGTGCTAAGTTTATTTAAATCCAGAATTTAGTCACGACGCAAACAAGTCCGGTTCTGGAGTGAGTCACCATTTTGAATTGCTACTTGTCGTAGGCGATCCCACTTTTTTTTCCCAACTTGTTCTCTGCTCTCAAGGCCATTACTCACCTACTTGTGTGCACATCAATTTTTTACATTTTCCCCGCTGCGGAAAAGTGTTTTCCAACCAGTTGCCGCACTCGAAGACGCTGACAAGCCAAACAAATGAAACATTTCGAGATTAGCAATGTCAATGTTGCTTCGGAAATGTCGGGATAAATTGCCATCGGCCCTTTGTCATCAAAAATTGAGGATGCCCGAGAATCCCGTCCTTTTTCCTGTTGGCAGGCAGGCAAAGATTTATCGCACATGATATTTGTCAAAACGCAGAGATAAAGATACCCAAACACACACTCGCTGATAGATACAAAACTGCTGTCAGCGGATTTGTGCTGAGCCTATGAAAAGACGATAAATGAGTCTGAAATGAGCAAACAAAGACGATAGCCTAACAAATGAGTAGGGGATTTTCGGCCCTCAAAAGAGTTTATCTCCCGGCACTTGTGGCATAGTTATACACGCTCTTAAAAATATATCTTAGAATTTTAAATGTAAAAAGTTTTTTATCTGAAAGCATACTCATTTTGTTAGAAATGCAAGCAAATCTAAAAATCGAGGAAGTATTTTCATTTTAAATTTTATTAATTGTTTTTGGAGTATATAACATCTTCATCGTAAATACGTTTTTAAAAATCATACCATAGCTATAAATTTATTAAATTATAAGTGTAGAATTATTGACATTTTCTTGAATGTGGAGTTAATTTTTTTTAAGAGCCCACTTGAAACTTTAAGTTTAATCAGCGTCGGGGCGTCTGAGACACGGCCGAGTCAACAAAAACAAAACAATTAAGCGAATAGCGGTGGGAGTGGGAACAGGCGATAGAGAGAGTGAGAGGGAAACCGAGGAGCAAAGTGCAGCACATAGCGTAAACTATTTACTGATAAGAATATAAATACAAACACACACACACACTACACAAATGCGCTGAGTGAGAGAGCTCTGAAAACGGCTGAGCAAACACTTGCAAACCCAGCGACGAGCACTCGACAGTTTGTAGATAAAGTATCTGCCAGATACTCCCGCTCTTCGGCAGGCTCTCTCCCTCTATCGCCAAGAAACGGGCTCTCACACTCTCTCACTGGCAAGTGTTTGAATCTCGTAGATACTTTGGCCTGTCCGCCTCGAAACCCATTTCGTTTTTAATTGTTTTCAGTTTTTGAATTTAGTTGTATTTGATTTTTACGTACTCGCGCACTGCCGTCGCAGAAGTGTGTGTTATTTCAGAAGTTACAATTTGGTGGAACCGTTCATGTTTCAAGTGAGTGTCGTGTCGTTAAGTGCTGGGAATCATCGCCACTGACTGTTGGTTATTTGAGAGCCCCACAAAGTGGTTCCCCCTGGTTCTAGGTCCACCCCCCAATAAATAGTGTTTCGTGCCTAGATGTAACATATATGTGGCGCCCGAGGAGGGGCATTTATGCAGATATGTACATTGTGTATTTAAGAGGCGCTCAAGAACTGCTTATCGAGCAACAGCACATGCAAACACCACAGGCCTTTCAATTAGGCAACAAAGCATAAATCTTACGCTCTGACAATGAGATGCGGGACGCGTGTCGCCCCTTTTAAAAAACCACCCAATTATAGTTCGAACTTCGAGTTGTGAATATACTTCTCAAACTTCGTTCCAAACTTCTGATGTCATGCTCGTTCTACTCCATATTCTGTCTACTCATTTCTCGTTCGCCTGCAAACAAGTAGCTCACGAAAAGTCATAATTTCGTCATATACAAGGGGCGTTACGAACCCCAGACCATCCCCCCTTGATTGATTTAGTCGGAAAGAACCCCCGCGCTTGGTTTTACCATCTACGCCCCTGGCCGTCCGTCTTATCGACAAACCAAAAAGTAACGAAAATAAACCTTATCGCCGTCGTCTCCGCTCGAGTGATAACTGTGAGTCCGACAGGGAGATAAGTTGGCCCTATGTATGTAAGCATAAGCGTACGAGTGGCTGAGTAAATGGAATATTTTTTCATTTTTTCCGTTCCACATAAGAACTTTGATGATAACCGGGAAGTGGGAGCAGAAATCGGTTCTTGCAGGCTTCCCCTAGTGGTCGACCGAACTCGACGGATACCGCAAAGGGTAAATGATTCGTTCTGTACATATGCCACATATCTTATATTGAACGTTGGGATGCAATATGTAATGCATGTCTTCAACTTGTGCCTAGAAGTTAGATAACACTTTTGATACAAACAATATCGCAAGTAAATATGTATGCAACCTGTTTCAAGGCACTCCTCCATCATGTCAGCCCACTTTCGCTATTCCGACCATTTGAAATGCTCTGGCTGATTATAATTCTGTCGTTGGAATATCCTTGGGCTGATTGGAGAGCGCATTTCATGCTGCAGCTGTTTCCAATTCATCACCATTAACACATTTTCGGCTTGAGTGCATCAATAACGTTTTCTCGTTGTTGTGCATGGCTTTCTTCTTCTAATCATCGCCAAGGCAAAGCGAAAAAAGCATTTTGCTAAAATTTTCCCAATCCCATTTGGCCCGCTGCAGTTTTCAAGGCCACATGAAAAGTGAAAAATGTCGAGCACTTTGCGTGTTTTGTGGGGAGAAGCCAAAAGGCATGTGGCACGGGGCATGGGGCATCTCTGGGGACTTTCGCGGGGCACACTTCTCGGAGATTTGGGGCCAAACCACAGCTGAAATTTGATTGCCAGGTTGTCGCATTTATTATGCGACTTTTGTTTAGACTTTCAACTGACGCCATTTCGAGGCGCTTGCCTCGAGTGGGAATTCTTCTACGAACGTCAGCGAAAAACAACAAATAGTCGACCGAAAAGCATTAGGTTAATTAATTGAAAAACTCAAATGCCAAGCCGAGGCGCAAAAGCAACTGGTTCTCTCGCATCAATCGAAAACTCGTTTCGCATCTCCTGCCACTGCTAAATCGATCTTTAGTTTCATGATTTTCGTATTTGTAGCCCCACTAATTTCTTAAGTAAATGCAAATTTGTGCGACCTACCAGTTTTGTTCTCAGTGCGCGGACGACAGGTGCGCAGCAGTGATTACACGGAAAACAATATCGAAATAATCCAATTCTAGCATATATTTCTGTCGGCCAAAAATTATTTTTACAAACATAACTTGTGAGCTGCTATGAAAAGCAAATAATATCTAACTCTTATAACCAAAGACACAAATGGAAATCCATTGCTGGTTAATGAAATTTTAAAAAATATGTTAAACTTTTTTAAGCCCATTGAAATGACATGTATCAGGTTCAGATGAAATCGATCAACATGTATGCTTTTTTCTTTCTGTGTAGCGCATGCCATACAATTGCAAACGAGTATCTTTTCGTACGCATTGTGTCGTGTATCTATGTATCTGGGCGCTTGCTTAGCATTGAATGTCGGTGGCTTTTGCCATCTCTTCGATTTATTGCTCATTTTGCTTTGTGGTCTCTGCTAAGCGGGCACGAACAAAAAAAACTTATTCAATGGTCAAGGTCGTTTGCAGTCAAATCGAATCCCCACCAACACATCAAACGCACACTTGAGCCCCAGCACTACCAACAGAAATAAAATATAAAAATGTTTGTATAATTAAACGCCATTTTAAACAAATAAATGCTCGTCGTCTGTTGCTGCTGCAGATATTGTTGTTTTTTGGTTGGTCGCGCTTCGGCTTTTGTGTCGGCGCATTTTTAATTAGCAATGAAATCATAATAAAATAAAACATCTCATGCATAATTGAGTTGCAAGTTGGGTTTTCATTGCCATGTTTATGAACAAAAAAACTGGCTCAGGTATTCATAAGCAACTAATACTGTGCTCTGGGGACGGACTTGTTTAAATAGGATTCAGGTGGAACGAATATAAATTAACAATTCATATAAGAAGTGTCAGGGAGTTAGCATTAAGATTATGACTTTTATTAGCTGACAATGGGCATAGATTGAAAAGCCCTTGTAACTTCATCACATGGTGTATTTTATTATAGAAAGCTGATATTTATTTTCATGAATTTTTACATTGGTCTTAGATTAAATTGTAAATAAAGGAAAGTACATGTAATGCTCGGGAGTAATACATAGTATTAATTTCTCAGACTACTCACTTTGTTGCCACAAAAGAATCCCATTTTATAGGGGACTTTTATCAAAGCTAATCTTAGTTGTATAAATAGCACTGTGCCTATGGGTTAATTCATATTACAGATCAAAAAAAGAATGTTTTTATATGTTAGCAATAAGATTTTAAATTTAAGGTGTAAATTTAGATACAGAGATTTCTCGGCCCTTCTAACCTACTTCCCTCACATTGGATCCTTTTTTGTAGGGGGCCTGTTTTCAAAACTATTTCTATGGATTCCCGTAATTCATTTTGTCGTCTGCTTTCAATCATATACCACATGTTCCACATTCACAAAGCTTGCTTCAAACCAATCTATCTCTACCCCCTCATCTGCCTGTCCCGATCAGTTTTGATATGTGAATGCCTTACACAATCCACGCTTTTAGAAGACCAGCCCGGTCCACCCCCGAAAATCCCGCCCTTTATCCCCTATCTCGCAAAATGCCTTGATCATTTTGTAAATAGCATCTTTTGTGTCAAAAGAAGAACAAATCAATTCAACTCAACTCAACTCAACTAAAATCAAATCAATTGTTTTTACCTATCTAAATGTTACTCACCTATGTGTGTTTTACTACTCGAGAAATGCATTGCCACTCTGACAACTGTATCTATATCTACAAGTTTAATGCGAAGTACATACCTATATATTGCCTAAATGTTTACTGTATGTATGTATATTTATTATTGCTGCATAATTCACTCATAAATATTTTTTTCTTTTTCTTTTTTCATATAAACGTTTACAAAAAACAAAACTCGCACATTCCACCACAAAACCACCAAAAAAAATCAAAAAAAAATATTAAAACCTTACGAAACGAATACTGAAATCTAGAAGGATCGTAAATAGAGTCTAAAGACACATGTGCAAATGCATATATAGCGACGTTCACGAACTGTCACTGAGAGCGATCGATAGCTGTAACTCCATGTGTGTGCATGAGTCGCAGCATCAGTAGCGCACCCAAGGACCAAGGACCTCATCCACATAGCCCATCAATCTCTCAGATGCCAGTGGCGGAACCCCCCCGATAAGGCATCGCATCGCATCCAATCGCATCGAATCGCACCCATTGGACAAGGACGACGACGAGGACTACAGGACAAGGACAACTAGAACAACAACAGGACAGTGACTGACGCATCCTGCGCTCGTTTGATCGTTCGCTCGCTCTATCGCTCTTTCGCTCGCACGCACTAAAAACCAAAACAGAAATACAAGAAACAATACCAAGCAAGCCAAAAACCAAATAATACCAAGCTAAACAGACGCCTCATTACCAAACATCGAACGTTTCGTTGTCGTTTAACCAAAAACTAAAAGCGAATCAAAACCGAATCAATCCAATCCAATCAAATCAAATCCAAGCCAAGCCAATCCAAAACCAAAACCCAATCAAATCAAATCGAAAAGAAATACTCCAACGAGACATAGAAACAGAACAGTAAACTGTAACAGAAACACCAAAAGCTAAAGCAAAAGCTAAAGCTAAGCAATCATCAGTCAAAGTCGATAACCAAAACCAGCAACATTCAGTTAAAAATGGCCGAAGACGCTACCATGGAGACATGTCCAAGTCCTGAAATCGGCGACTCGCGCAAAAGGCCACTTGATTCCGATCCGGAAAATGAACAAACAAAACGCTCACATTTCAGTTCCGGTAAGTTGACCAAAATCCAATCCAAATCCGAATAAAATTCCAAATCGAATTCCAAATCAAATTCCAAATCAAATTCAAATTCAAATTCAAACCCAAATCAATATCGAACCCCAATTCATTCCGCCAGCAGAAGGAAGGAAACGGAAAATATCTCAATCGCTCTTGCATATCCCCATTATCGTGCTCTCTCCTCTACTCTACTCTCTGTCTCTATATATCTGTCTATATCTATCTCTCGTTCGTTATCTATCTATCCACTGCTCTTTATCTCCGAAGCGTATAAATATAACTCATTGAATTTGTTTGCCTAACTTTTTTGCCGATCGTGCCGTTTCCCTTCTTTGTTATATGGTCATGTTGTTGTTACCGCAATATATCCCCCCCGATATATATGTATACCCAGTATCTATGATTTCGTTGCTTTTTGTCGTTTGTCGTTTGTTGCTGTTGTTGTTTGTTAAGTTTCAATTAATCAGCACGAGAAATTCATTTGCAGTTTGCCCCCAATACGTTCGATGTCAGTTTTGCAAGCGAACCAGCGAACAGGCAGACTTTGATTCGTAATTAAGCCAGATATGGCGTATACGCCCCGAGGGCCCCCTGATACATGCCGGTACATCTAAAAATGACAACTGGCATCTGGCATCTGGCTGGCGGCTGAATCTTTGCGCAGGATTTGGCGCCGAGACATTGCGGGCCCAGTTTGACCCAATTTTCGCGGTGACCTCCGCCTGCAATCCGAATTCCGAATTCCGAAATCTCCTGCAGCCCCATCATCAATGGCCTGCAATTAGATACAAGTGTTGGTCCGTCCTTGAGCGAAACGAGTGACTTTTGAGCGGCTCCTCGACGACCTGCACTCTGGCGGGGACAGCTGAGTGGGTCACAAATCCGTGTGGCGATTAGCATTTGAAAGAAGCTCCTCCGATCTATTGCCAAACCCATTCAGTCTGACCACGAGCCATTAACTGGTTGCTTTGCATGATTTGTTCGGCTTGAAAACCAGCTGGCAGCAAGCTCCGAGCTCCGAGCTCCGAGCTCCAAGGTGAGCAGCCACACAACGCAATCGAAGTACCTGTCGTCATAGCCACGAAAATAGCAAAGGTGTAAATGTCTGAGTGGCAATGTCGCCCCCGCTGGCTTTTGATATTTAGACAGATAGCCCATTGCCCATAGACAAACCGTCAGAAACGTAAACACGTTTTCGAGTTTCTTTATTGGCCGAAGCGTGCTACTTCGATGATTGTCAATTGGGTAACGAAACGGTGAGGAGATTACACTCAGTTTCCGTTCAGCAGAGCAGGCTATTTGGAATACGTAAGGCTGACAAAAAATATCTAGAGAAAATTTAACAAAATTCATGTGTTGTCTTAATGTTGCATCAAAATTTTAAGTTTTATTTTGTTCATTGGAATGCGGAAGTTCTGTTCGAGTAAGTTCAAGTTCGTTAGATAGGTAAATATGAAAATTTCCATATTCCATTCATCTAAGCTGACGTTATTTTCGATGCCATCAATTATTTATGGGCTAGTTTTGGTTAAGAATTTGTTTGTTGTGGTAAAGTTGTACCATTTCATCAGCTGTTTGGCCAGGTTCGGTTCAAACGTTTGCGTTTTAGATGAGCCCAGATAAATAGATACATTACGTGTGTTCAGCTGAGCATTTGTTATTAATTATCCACCATTGAAGCTGTCTTTTTTTCTGGACATATAACAGGTCCATATGGGATTGGGTATTTACCCACTTCGTTTATTAGTTGTCTGGCAATTTATTTGCTTAGCTGCCTTGACAGTCATTTGTTTTGTTTAATATCTATTTAATTTTTTTTCAGTTTTTCTTGTTATTTATAGCTGTCATGGTTAAATTTCTGAATAGTTAGAGAGAGCAAAACAATGTGGTTCAGGTACACAGGAAAAAACAGCTCGTAAAAAATTTACATTATTTATATTCTTTACATGCGATTAGTTTCTACATACGTTTGTTCTTATCAAGAGAAGATGAAATGTTTGTAAAGTTTTCATCTTTATTTGAATATATTATTCAATATTATATTTTTAAGCCAAGTTGAAACATTATAAAATAGATTTTTAATAATTTTAAACCTATTAAAGTGTCAGACCAGGTATTTCAAATAGTTTCTGTGTAACTAAGGCTAGAACTGCGTCAGTTTCTGGGGCTGCTGCAAAGGAAATGCAGTAGAATCGAGGGAAAAGGGGGCGGCGAGCGGGTCAACGTGGAGGTCTGGTGGTGGATGCGTCTGGTGCTGGGTCTTATGTAATCAATGCTGGCAGGGCAGCTGGAAAAGTAGGGGGTGTATTCGTGGCTGCTCAGGGGAAAAAGAGAGAGACCTGCTCTCGGAAAAACGTTGACAGCATGGCAAGCGGCTGACCTACTTTGATGACAATGCGGGTGCGTACGTGTATCTGTGTGCCTCTGCTGCTTCTGCTGCTTGTGCCACCTCCTCGGTGTTTTTCGCCTAGGAAGGAAAGGTCCTGCGCAGTAGGACGACGGCTCGGACTCGATTTCGGAGCCCATTCAGCTGCACTGCAGCATTTGGCGCCATTGCAGCCGCCACAGCAGCCGCAGCAGCAACGTCCTTGAGTAGGTCCTGTATAACTGGGTTGCTTGGGCTGGCTTAGTTGGCTGGCTAGCTGCAGCTTCTAAAATTATATGGTTTGCGAATGCGAATGCTGTTGCCTGGCCAAATCTCAAGTGCGTTTACTGCCTAAGGGCTGCTCTCTCTCTCTCTCTCGCAGTCGCTCCCTCTCTGTTTTGGCCACTATCTGAACTGGAATCTCTGTGGCGTGTTTTTGGGTTACCTTATTCTTAGGTGCAGTCCATTGTTGCGGCTCAAGTGGCCAGGCATTTGGTGTGACTGCACTTGTGGAGCATCTCAAGTGGCCTACTAATAACTCGAGGGCCAGCCAGTTTGGCTTGCTTTTGGGGCCACTGATTAGGATGAGCCTGGCTTCCTCTGATAATTGGGTCATCGCAAGCCCTCAAATTACGCATACGCAGGGTGGTACCGATTTTCAAAGTTTTATCAACTTGTTTCTTGTGGCAGTTTCGTAAAACTCTAAGGAATTGTTTTGAGAAAATGCCCATTTGATGACGAAATAGTTAAACTTATTTTGTGATTAAAAAATAACAATCATAAATTTGTAATAGCAACCGTTTCAATTTCGAGATGTGAATTGGTTGAATTAATAACTTAAGGGTTTTTTATAATTTGAACTGACAAGTGTCCCGATGCCACGAAGGCAATTTGACAGTTAAGTATTGGAAATAGTTTTACCTAATCTTGCAGGTCTGTAGTCATTAGTTTCAGTTGTCGTTTATGGATCGCTTGGTTTGCCCATTGAATGCTCATTGATTGGTGGCTGAAAACGTGACACGTTCACTCTTTCCGCCGCTGGCTTATCACGTTGGCTCATTCCGTATCACATGTTGCCACAGCAGTTTCTATTTTCGACACACGCCCCCCACTCGTGTCGCCGCCCCTTATTACTCTCCCTCGCTCTGTCTCTCTGTCTGCCTGCCTCTGCCGTCTCTGTTTAAAGTTGATAATGAACCGAGTGACATGGAGTGAAGTGAGGCAATCGGCGGCATTAGATCATATATACAGAGACACGACGACATCATCCCCATCATCTGCCCATGATCGTACGAACACTCTGACTCATGAACCGACTCTCCGGTTCTCTCGCAAGTAGATTCTCTTGGGGTCTCAAAATCCCACTCTCCCACTCGCCCATTCTCCCATTCCCCAATTCTCCGGCTCTCTGGCAGCACCGAAACTCTATGCTTGAGTCGCGGCTCCGTCTTCGCTTCGATCGGAATTCTTCAGTGCGGTTTGGTCGCTCGATTCGTGCGCTCGCTCGCTCGTTTGTCGCTCGTTTTTCGAATTTCCAGCTCCCGCGCGCAGCCATTTTGCCAGTGATTTTGTTTTGGCTCTTTTGGCCGGAGCAGCATGTTGTTTGCCAGAACAACCACCACGTCCACGTCGCTCAGCCCGCCCGAAATGATGATGCAGGATCCGCAGCAGCAGCTGGGACACCAACTCCACCAATTGCAGCAGCCAGCTTTTCAGCTACAGCAAAGCTTCTGTACGTGTACTAAGTGTATCTCTGTTCACCTGTTTTTTTTTTGTTGACCTTGGTAATTGGCGTGTGCATTGGTAATTATAGGTTTATCTTATTCGGTATTTGCCAGAAGCTTTGTTAACTGTTTGCCCATCACCTGAGTACCCAAGTACACACTGCGTATGCGTAATATTCCGATATTAATATTAGGCAACAGCGCGGCAATTAACGTCTTGTCAACTGGGTTTATCTGGCGTTTCAAGGTCGCCTGTTGGTTTGTTGTTCTCTATTCGAAAAGTCTCTGGCTTTGGAAACGCACACTTTTCCATCAATATTAACATTTGCTAATCGCTGAAAAGCCAAACCAAAATCAAAACCCAAACCAAAAAACCAAAACCAAACCAAACCCACACAGAGCAATGTATTCAGTTCAATGCCAGTCATAATGATTATTCAAAAAAGCACTAAACAAACGACAACTCGAGGTGAAGTTTGACCTTAGCTCAAGCCTGGGATCGGATTGGATTGGGCTTTATCAGTTGATTCTCGAAATCAATTTCGAGTTAGTTGTTAGTTGTTCGTAATTAACTCGAGAGTCATGCTGCCTCTCTTTTCGAGTACAAGTGCTCATTACTCGTACTTAGGGCCCCGAAAATGTTAACTTGAAATGCGGAAAGCAAACGGCGGCAAAACGTAACCTTGAAAAGCGATATTTGAATGTGGGCAAACATGTCTCACTCTATCTCTGCGACTGTGTGTGTTCGTTTGAAAGAGCCAAAAATAAGTCAAGACACTCGCTGGCCATGCCCAAAAACTGCTCATGTTGCGGGGTCTCGGCCCAAGACGAAATAAAAACCGAAACGGAAAATAAATAGGAATAAAAATAAAAACAGAAAACACCCCAAGCCGATCCGAAGACGTGCGGGCATTTATTTTTATTTTTCTTGGCAAGTCTTCTTACTCTTCTTTTGTTATTTAACTGTCTTGTTGGCTGGCATTTTGGCTAAAATTTCCGAAAAATGTGTTATTTATGCGTGCCACAAATTCGCATTTCTACGGCGCATCCAGTTCCAACCAGTAGCTCTTTGGGCCCATTGTGTAATCGGAGTTCGGGTCTGGCTAACCAGTTGTTAATTTGGATGCCATTTGGCAAGACTCGCGGGCAGGTGTTTTGGCTGGCATTTCGTCTTCTACCGAGAGACTTCTCAATGGCGGGCGAGTGTAATAAATCAATTTTAAGAGCCGAAAGGGTTTTGGTCTGTGTGAAAGATGATCTCACGAAGGTATTCCGAAACGCCCACTTTGCATGTTTTTCACATTTTTTATTTCCGTTTCTGGGCGTGAGGTTACTCGGTTTTGTCCATCACGTCAGATGACATTTGTATATTTGTGCACAAATACTTTTTTTTAATAATTTGAATTTAGTCATTAATTTGAACCTTCCGATGATTTGTCGAAATTACTGGGGATCATTATAAATGTGGTTTCGCTTGGCTTGATAATTCCCCATTTAATGCTTGTGTGGGTTCTGAGTAACCCAACCAGTTAATTTAACTAGAATCAAGGTCTTAGATAATATTTTGTGAAATTGGTTATTATTCACAGATGGTGATGGTGTTCTAGGCAGAGATTCCCTCCCCTCATCATTTTCAGCTTCTGCGCAATCATCAGCGGACCTTATCAACGGGCTTCCTCTGCTTCATCAATTAAAATGCTTTCAATTCGCTCAATTCCATTTGACCATGATATTTGTTACAGCTTTGAAAACATCTAAACACTGTATTGCATATTACCGTTTTGATTATCGTTTCTGTTTTATATTCTCTTTTTTAAACCATTATCGTCCATGCATATAAATGTGCTTGTAATTATCGAAAGCCAACCATAGCGCAAATATAATTATAGATACTACACAAAATATAAAAATAAATTGATGTGCATGCCACACAGCAGAACGATAAAGTTAAAAACGAAATGAAAACCCACAAAGTATATAAAAAAGAACATATTCAATAATCACGAACAGTTGTTTTTGTTGTTGTCCCCACTTAAAGCGTGCGATTAGCAATAATAGCAGTACGAAAAGCGAGTACCTCTAAAACGCGTATAATTTGAACTATCCAACAGCATTCCCACAAAACCAATGAAAACTCTCAACCGAACTCAACTCAAATGTGATAATCCCAAGCGAGCAAAGCAGTTAAAATATGTTGTGATAAATCTACGCAAGTAATGACTAAATTAAAATAGAGAATCCGAAAAGTTATTAATCAAAACGAACGACTGAAAACCAAAAAAACAAAAAACAAAACAAATGCAACACATCGCCAGGCAGCAGCATCAGAATCATCTCAAAAGATCGCCGTCCTGTCATCGTGCCAAGCTTCAAGTATTATAAAACCAACTACGCCTGCAACATCAGATCGATTCCTTTCCGAACTCTGAACTCTGCACTCCGAACTCAGAACTCAACTCAACAGCTGAATGGTAAAAAAGCCTTGGCATTGTTTTCTAAATGTCTTCCATAGCATTTCTGGATGTTGTGTAACTATCGTCATTAACAAACGCCATCCTACATGGACACACTCAGTCTATATCGCCATAGCACTCACATACTACTCTCTATCAATGCCTACCATGTCTCTAAATGAATGTGTATCCCGAGTATTAGTGCCGATGCGCGGGATAAGTTCCATCCAAGACAGAGGCTGCCAGTCATCCAGTCGACAATACAATCAATACCTTTGCTGAAGCTTGCTGCTGCCGCTTTCTCTGTCTCTGTCTGTCTCTCACTCCTTCTATATATTTAAATATATATCTATATATTCTGTATATCAGTTGCATCGTAATTGTTGTTGTTGTTATCGTACAAACTATATCTAACCAGAAACCATCAAGAAACCAAAAAAAAAGAACAGGCCACGCACCAACAGATCAACACTAAAATCGCCATCCAAGAACACCAATATCTAATCAATATCGAACGTCAGCTATCGAGCCAAATCGAATTAATTCAAGTCATCCGGAAGTCGAGCGACCTACTAAACCACTGCGAAGTCACCACTCTATCAACCCGATCTATATATCTCTATATGTTAACTTACAACCACCGCATCATCATGAAGAGCATTATCCCAAACAAACAAATCAAAAAAAAAAGAAAAGCAACAAAAGCACAGTCCAATGCCTTACAAACTGCCATTAAACTCGATGTATCAATAATGAATATGCAATTCAGATATCGATGGAATGCCAGGGGGAGAGAGACAGAATGAAGGTCCTTGAAATGCTCTATCTCTCTCCCACTCGCCACCCAATCCATGCGTGTGTGTGATCAGCAAAAAAAAACAAATAGAAAAACCTATAAAAAGCCAGCCTAATTTAAACAAATTTTCCATTTCTTTTTCTTTCGTTTATTGAACAAGTTTAATGATTGGAAAGCGGCGCGTAGGTTAAAACGAATCACAGCAACCGCAACAAATCTTGTCAAACCAGGCACAAAATTACAAATTACAACAAAACATTAATAAATCAATAACGCATAAGTCAGTTGAATAAGGAACGAGTACAATCGATTCAAGGCAGAATCAATTCCGTCGCAAGCAAACTGAAGACTGAACGGGAACGGCAACAATTCCAAGGCAATGGAGAGTATTATGAAGACGGCCATGGACAGGGCGGCCGAGCAGCTGATTCAGCAGTTTGGCTTTGATTACTTACAGCAGCAGTTGCAGCTGCAACAGCATCAGCAGCAGCAGCAAGCAGCAGCAGCAGCAGCAGCAGCAGCAGCAACAGCAACAACAGCAACATGAACAAGAACCAGAATATGAACATCTTACATACCGATTTCAACAATCAGAGCCCACACATATGCAGCAATTAGCTTGTAACTATCAGCCACGACATTCCACAACCACGTCGTCGCCCTCATCAACACATTCGCTGGCCAGCGGCAGCAGCAGCGTCAGCAGCAGCGGCAGCAGCAGCAGCAACATCAGCAACATCAGCAACATCGGCAACATCAGCAACATCAGCAGACACAGCAATCATAGAAGCGCTGCATACTCATTAGCCGTTCATAGCTATAATCAGCAAGAAAGCCCGGCTAATCCCAACCATGTTCCACCTCACCAGATGGATCAATCGCCCCTGAGTGAGAATGGTTCGCCGAATGCCACGCCAGGTGCCCAAACGCCGCCTGCAACATCAAGTGGCCCGGCGGCAACATCCACAACGCCTGGACAACAACTGCTCGGCAACTATAAGACTAACTCCTGCTGGTGTTACGGTGAGTCTGATTAAGAACAAAACGCAATCAACATCAGCATAGAACTATCTAAAGTTGCGCACAACTTCCTCTACTACACCATACATAAAATGTACACCACTCCTCTATCTATAACTATCGAGCTCGCTACAACCAACCAACCAACCAGCCAACAACAGCATCAATCACCACGTCGCCTCATTCTAAATGCCGCCAGCAACTTGAACAAAAAAAAGAAAAAGAAAAAAAGACCAAAAAAAGAATAAAACAAGAACCCCGATATGTCAAACGAACCAATCGCCGGACAAGAAGCCACAAGCTATAAATGAATTATCCATTAACATTGCGTTGAAAGTTTTGAAAGAAAATAATCCAAACATCACCAACATCCAGCACACATTCTGATACACAAAATAAAACCAACAAACACTCATAGAAAACTCAGCAGCCGAACAGAAACAACAACCAGCCAGCAAAAACAGCCACAATCGACTATATAAAATCTCATATGCTAATCGTACGCTTTAATGTGGGCGTCCATTTCAATTTTGAATGTGCCTTAAAATATTATGTCTTATGTATACGCCACTTTCCTTCAGCATGCCCTAGTGATTCATGAGTGTTGCATAAAGATTTGCGCTGGGATTTTGCGCCACAGTTTGCTTTTAAAGGGAACCAGCTTTGGAGATATAATAGTTTGGGATTTCATGTTTTACTGTGTTGCTAACACCTCCCGATAGCTTTTAAATAAGTCCAAAAACGAAATTCGATATCACCAAATTTAAATTATGTTGTAAAGAGCATTTTGCGCACTTCCTGACTCGGGAATGTAGGGGAAGTTGTCCCTCGCAGGATCCAATCATTTAATCGCGTGCCACATGTCCCCGCATTACGCATACGTCGCGTGGTACGCGACAAGCACTTGCTGCGCGGGCTTTGCTTTAACAATTTGCGTGTTGCAGATTGCTCCATGGCATTTATTGTGGTCTGGGGTTGGGAATGGCTTGGGATGGGATGGCTGGTAGCTGTGTGCCAGCTTGTCGTTAGCCTAGTTTCCCTTCCAATCCTGCACACAATGCATACGAAATTAGTCTCCAGTCTGCCTAGTGCCCCTCATTCCTGCCACCCCCGCCTCCGCCCCGGCCACGCCCACTTGCAGCTCAATGGGCGGTCTGGCCAATGTGCTGCAAGTGTTATTTATGACAGTCACATAATTTAAGCTGCTGCACAGTGTCAACAGCAACGCAGCTTCGCAGCGTTCTTGGCCGGTCCTTTGTGGCCCATAAAACGCTAAGCAAATGGCTTTGTTGTTTCTGCCTGCATATTATTTACCAAGCTTCTCTTTATTTACGAGTATTTCCCATTGCCGCAGGAATTTATAGTTTTTGCGGATGGGAATTTTACGAATTTTACGGATTCCATTCCATTCCTTCGGATAAATGATAGATAACTGACAGATGCGTCCGGCGCACTTTCAATTATTTCAGTGGCGGAAATTGGCCAGCATGGTGCTAAATAATATGTGGGCTGATTCGCAGATATCAACTAATTTCGCTTTCGTTGCTCACGCTCTCTGCACATTGCGAATTCTTTGCAAATCGCATTTTCGCACATGCATGCCAAGCAGGGCAAATGGTCCAATATTCTGCCTCCCACATCCAACCCCCTCCCCAATGTCAGCGCATCCGTGGCACATGTGTGTGCGCTGTATCTAATTAGAGAAATACTTTTGAAGGACACTCCGCCGTTGAGTGGCAACGAGACGAAGACGACATACATTTCAGTAGTTTCAGGGGGAGCGCGGCTAAATTTAAACAAAGCGAGTGCCAAGTGGCAGCGGCAGAAGTCTTGGGCTGCCCCCCGAGTCACCAAGTCACCAAGCCACCAAGTTGCAGCCAGTCAGGTGCAACGCGCTTAGATCATTCCGTTCTGTTGTGCAATAGAGCGTCTCCGCTTGACACATTTTATTAATTGAAATTTGTTTGTTTACTACTGGCGGTTCGGCCATGGCTGTCGACTGCCGACTGTCGACTTGAGGCAGACTGCCGCAGATGATATCATTCGCTCGCAGGGAGGTTCCACTGCATCTCAATGATCCGCCACCTTCACCTCATCTAGCCGTGTAATGCATGTTTCCCAGCTGGCTTAGTGCCCTCCAATCCCAATCTTATAATCATTGTTTCCGTTTTTCTCTTTCCATTTCAGGTGAGTCAGTTTGTTCTGGAATTGAGGTTGAAATTGAAAATAATAACAATAATCATATTCATCATGGTAAGCTTTGTCACACTTTCATTAAATACCATTAAATCCATCTTTGTCTAGCCAAAAGATCGACTAATTCAAGATTAATACCGACTAAAGCGTAGCCCAATTGTTTTCTCTGTATTTGTAACTGTAACAACATCGCTGTCTGTTTTTTTCGCAGCCGAAAGCGCGCTTTTGAGCCTGACTTTGGACGGCAAACGAAAACTGATTGTGTGACCCGACGGACCACCGAGCACATTAACCTTCGACCCTTTGACCGACTTTTGCTTTGACTTACATTTTCCACAAATTATTCGTATTTATTTCGTTTGCTTTGCGGGTTGCCCAAGCGGGCAGAGTAGATGGTAATTTCGGGGGCTCTCGTTTTGTTTGTTTTTTTTTTTAGTTTTTTTTATTTTTGTCCAAGCCAACGACCCTCGGAGGAGAAGTAAACGGTCTTTCATGTGTTTCGTGTGTCGCCAGCATTGTCCGTTCCATCTCATCTCGAGCGCATATCTCCTCATGGCTTGCCCACCACAAAACCACAGAAACAGACCACAGTCGAACACCACGCCCGCACCGCCATAACCAAATCCATGTCCACACAGCAGTAAACCACTAAACCGCTTCCAAATCGATGCCTCTATCTCGAAACTGTAACCAAACTAACCAAGTTCATGCCGAACTCCACGAACGTCCCTCGTTGCGAGCGTCCAGCCGAACGAACAAACGATCGACGCTGAAGTGCTGTTATTATTTTTAATTTGTAACCTGCCGAATGAGCTAGAAACTAGATCTAACCAACAATAACAACCAGATAACTAGATTGTATGCAACAGCCAAGGGCACACAGACTAACCTGTAACCTAGTACAAGAACCCCTAATCTAATCTGACCAAAAACCAAACCAAAAACCAAACCAAACCCCAGAGATTCCCCCGAGACTAATCCATTGGTCGTCCTGTGAACTCCTCTCGATTCTTTGATTGCAGGCGAGACAACGTACCACATGAAAATACTGGTGCCCGCGGTGGCCTCCGGGGCCATCATCGGCAAAGGGGGCGAGACGATCGCCTCCCTGCAGAAGGACACGGGTGCTAGGGTCAAGATGTCCAAGTCCCACGACTTCTACCCAGGTGAGACATGCCATTCTATCGCAATCGCCCTCGAGGCTAAAACCCCGACTCTTTCACAGGCACCACTGAACGAGTGTGCCTAATCACCGGCTCCACGGAGGCCATCATGGTCGTGCTCGAGTTCATCATGGACAAGATCCGCGAGAAGCCCGACCTGACCAACAAGATCGTCGATGCCGAGTCAAAACAGACCCAGGAGCGCGACAAGCAGGTCAAGATCCTGGTGCCCAACTCCACTGCCGGCATGATCATCGGCAAGGGCGGCGCCTTCATCAAACAGATCAAGGAGGAGAGCGGCTCCTACGTCCAGATCTCGCAGAAGCCCAAGGATGTCTCGCTGCAGGAGCGCTGCATCACGATCATCGGCGACAAGGAGAACAACAAGAACGCCTGCAAGATGATCCTCTCGAAGATCGTCGAGGATCCCCAGTCGGGCACCTGCCTGAACGTCTCCTACGCGGACGTCAGCGGCCCGGTGGCCAACTTCAATCCGACCGGCTCCCCGTACGCCACCAACCAGAATGCCATCAACTCGAGCACCGCCTCGCTGAACTCCACGCTGGGCACCACGATCGGCGGCGCCAACTCGGCGGCCAGCCTGCTAGTCAACGGCACCGGCATCAACTTGTCCATCAACCTGGGCTCACCCAATCCGGCGCCCAACCTGGCGGTTGCCACTCAGCTGCTCGAGCATATTAAGGTTAGCCGTCGGTGCTTTTAGGGCTGGGAGTGCAGAGTACAAAGTCCCTTTTTATTTGGTTATTTAAACTGTAAGGTAAATGATAGGGGATCAACAGTTTCTTGGCACACCTCACGGAAGGTTAGAGTTTTCAATTCTAGTGAAGTGCTAATGAAGCCTGATCTTAAGCAGAATCAGTCAAATGGGACTTTGTTTCGCTTTGTAACTTTATTTTGATGCTGTAAACGTGGCGTATACTTAATACGGCGTATACTTAATATGTTTTGTTCTATCCCCGCAGGTTGCCATGCGCGGTTCTGGTTACTCGGAGACCGTCACGAACGAAGTCGTCTCCGCTCTGGGAGTGCTGGCCAAGTACGGAGTCCTCGGAATGGGCGTGGGCGTTCCCCACACCAACGGCGCCCACTCCACGCTGGGCAACTTCCTCGGCGTGACGACGCTGGACCAGCAGACTGCGGCCGCCGCGTCCGCGGCCACCGCCAGCAACGTGTTCGGTGCCGTCGGCCAGGTCAACCTGGAGCAGTATGCCGCCGCAGCGGCCGCTGCAGCTGCCGCCAGCAGGCCGACGCAGTCGCAACTGGACGCTGCCGCGGTGCAATTCGATCCATTCCGCCACTTGGGCTCGGCCACGGCGCCGGGCGCCACGCCCGTCTCGCTGAACAACAACAGCTTCGGGCTGACGGCAGCCACGGGAACGGCGACCACGGCGCAGCTGGGCGGACTCAGCAAGAGCCCCACTCCGGGCGACCTCAGCTCCAAGGACTCGAAGAACGTCGAGGTGCCGGAAGTGATTATCGGCGCTATTCTAGGTGCGCGTCCTTACTATTATCCCTACTAAATTGCAAAAAAGAACCAACCAACAGAGAACCAACAACACCGCAATTTTCTTTAGCCTGTTCCCCAACCCCCACCCTCCCGTTTGACCCCTAGCACCTGTGAAAATTCTGGAGGAAAAAGAGTTCCCCCATCCCGCTCCCCGTTTCGCTCCCATTTTTGATTAGCCATCGAGCCATTGAGCCATAAGACATATAGATATAGCCAACCAGGCACAGGCACTTCATTCCCGACTCATTCCAGAGAGAGCGATCGATTGATCGAGTTTATCTATTCTATGCATACACAACATTCCGTTAGACATTCTCAAATAAGAAAACCCTAATAAATTCATTGAAACTTATAGCGAAATTTCTAGTCAAGTTCTTGCCTCACACCTATCCACCGCCACATACGATCCATGATCCATGATTTATGATCCCTTCGATTCCAGTTCCACCTTGAACACGATCAGTCCCCGGAAAACCCACTGAAAATTCGCACAGAACAGCAGCATCCGTTAGCTTAAGAGAGCAGTAGCAGAAGTAGCTTTAGCAGTTAGGTTGTAGGTCTAAACACATTCACTTTCCCATTTTGTTAATGCTTAAAATACGAATTTTTTCGATATACTTACGTGTAGCTGGGCGGATCGGATTGGATCGCCCAGTTGGCTAGTGCAATTATTGGGTAACCATGCGTAAAATATTATTACATTGTTGGATTTACATTCGTTGTTGCGCAGTTAATTTTACCTCAGTGTCAGTTGTAAGGTCGTTAGGTCATTAGGTTAGGCACTCTGACCCCTTTGCAGCGTATCGACTTTCGTTCTTTGGTTTGTTTTTATTTTCACGGCGTCCTTAACACCTTACCGCTATACACGCCCACACCCAATATGCTATATATATTACTATTATACCCACATATATTATCCATACTATCATTTACTATCTTTACAAATATTTAATATAAATCTGATGCAAATATTCCAGGTCCGAACGGTCGTAGTTTAGTTGAAATCCAACATGTTTCTGGCGCAAATGTGCAAATTTCCAAAAAGGGCATATTCGCACCTGGCACTAGAAATCGCATTGTAACCATAACTGGTCAGCCGAGTGCCATTGCCAAAGCGCAATATCTAATTGAACAGAAAATCAACGAGGAGGAGACAAAGAGGGCGCGACAAATTCCATTAACCACTGTTGTGAATTAAAATCCGAGTAATGCAACCAACCAGCTATCTTAACAGAACAACAAACAAACAGGCAAAAAGCAAAACAACATACTACCCCCTCCCCCCACTCCCAAAAAAAAAACACACACACAAGCAAGTTTTTCGTCTAAAATTTGTTAATTTCTTAAAAGAGAAAAACGAAGATCGTAAAAAAACCAAAACTAAAATAACACGAAGGGAAAACAAAAAAGGAAACACCAATTGTTATGCGTGCAGCTAAAAGTTAAGCAATTAAGAAATAATAATTACGTATTGCAAGATCCAAACACTTTTTGAGTAAACTGTTCCACGGCCTTCACCTCAAGAGATTTGCTTTAACTAAAAACCCCTTTAAGAGAGAAAAAACCAAATGAACAATAGTAAAATTTGTATAAATACTACGTACTAACTTCTACTATTATAAATTGTTGCATTTGTTTGTCACGCTCGAAACGTTGAAATTGAAAACAAGTTATATTGCCAATTGCCAATTGCCAGTTAGACACAAACTAGTTGCGAAAGAAAAGCGTTTGTGTTTTGTTTGTTTGTGATGCGTATGTTTTGCGTTGCGTGTTTTGTTTTTGGTACTCCCGACCAAGCTATACGATACGATACATGGGGCATATATACATATGTATGTGTACACAGTTGTTGAGTCTTGTTTATATATTATCTACCCACATATGCCCATACATATATATATATACATATGCCACCGCCCACTTACACACACACCCCACACACCTAATTATTAGCATTATGTTGAGCTAAACCGATAAAATGTATAATGAGCGAGCGTTTTCAGTGAAAACTTCAGGTGATTCTTACCCTCGAAATAAGGTAAATATTTTACTACACCCCCGAACACAACAACAACAACAAAAACACTTGCTATTTACAACTACAACAGGCTAGTGAAAAATACAATTGCAAAACTAAACAAGAAACCAAACAAAAAGAGTGAATTTGTTGACATTTTTGTGATTTCGTTAAACTTTTCTGTTTTATCTGTTCTCTGTTGTTGCCCCCCTCCATAATTGCTTATCGCTGTTAATATATATATACCTATATATATTCACCCACGATTCTGCAGCCCGACCTCTGTATATGAACACTTTCGGAACGCTACAGTTGATGTTGATCATGATAATGTTGTTTAGTTTTAGAGACGATCCGATCGGATCGAGTGGTGTTAATGTGTTGCGCGCGCACGTGAGTCTCCTTTTGGTTTTGATTTTGTGCTCCCGATTTGTTACTCCTTATATCTTTTGTTTATTATATATTATTTATGAAAAAAACACATTGCGATTTGTTAGTTGCCAGTCTGAGAACTGCACTCCTTACTTTTTTTTGTCATTTTGCGTTTGTTAACCACATTCTTTGGTAAATTTAGCACATTTGTTTCTTACATCCTAATTTTAAGTCTTACATTTTCTCTCACCTAATGCATCACAAAAATATATTAAAAACGATTAAGAAGAAAACATAAAAAACCTTAGCAAACAATTGACTCTTTGTAAAATATTCACATTTATGCATTCATTTAGGGGTCCTTCATAAGGCAAAACAAACAATCCACCAAACAATTTCCCTTGTTAATTTTAAGTATTGTGCAATTATTAAACATTATTTCAACCAACATTTCACAACAATTGTATGTACATATCTATCTAGAAACGCAGTGTAAAGACAAAAGATGTTAACATCACATTTAAAATTTTCCCTAATCATATACACCCAACACACACACCAGGACAAAAGTACCCATACGAACACCACTCACCTACAGAGAGAGAAATGCTTTACTTGTAATGAAATTTTTCTTATTTACTTTATTCCTTACACATATAATTTAGTTTAACACTTCTTTTCGATTGATAAACAAAGATGAAACGAAATTTAAATAAAATTTGATTACAAAAACCAACAATAAAAAACCTGTAACGTTTATTTCGTGTTTAATTTGGAGCGCTCCACCGCGCACCACCACCACCCCCCGCCATTGCCCACCCATCAACCACCCACAAGCGCCGCACCACCACTAACCCAAACGAATCCCAAAACCAAATCAGTCTATAACATTATCATGATCAACCAAAATCAGCCAAAATCAACTCAATCAGCCAGTCAGTCAGCAATCAGTCAACCACTTCTTTGCTCAGTTCGATTTCGATTTCAATTTCTATTTCGATTCAATCACTGAAAACGCTCATCACCGTAGTGAAAAACAAAAGAAAAGTAACAAACAAACCACAACGGCAACCAATCCTAAGCTAAGTCTATATATTTAAGTTGAAAGTTGTTCTTATTAATTTTTGCTATTATTGTTAAAACTTACCTACAATTGTTCTTATTTGTGCAATATTTATATAATACGATTAAAATACAAATCAAATGAAAAACAGAAGATAATTATAACAAAATGAAGAAGTTCTATAAGCAAACTAATGAGAAATATGGAAACAAGAAGAGAGAAAATTTGAAAGTACAGTCGTAAATGCTAGTGTGCCTTGAAATATGCATTAACATCCAAAAGAAAACAAAACGAAAACGTAAGGGGAAGGAATAAGGATGACGATGATGTTGGTGTTTTATTTAGACATATTATTTTATGAGTATCATAACGAAGAAATCCAGAGATCAGGACATGCAATAGACCGTCTCAGAACAGCAGAATTCCACAGTAACAACTTTGAAACGTAGCTTAACAAACAACAACAGCCAAAATCACAACAAGCATAAAAACACAGATCCCCTTCGTCCACCCCACAACAACCAGTCAACCAATCAATCAGCCAATCAGTCAACCAATCAACCTACCAATCCAACAACAAATGAACATTTATTTCGTCTTCTTCGCCTTACGTCAGAATTGGGAGAGCGACGAACGCCATTCAGAGCCCCCAGAATCGAAGCACTATATACGCTATACTCCATCTATCACAGACACAGACACCCCTACATACGCCCACATGAAACACACATGAAACACACCCGAAACACACCCGAAACACACCTGAGAAACACCTCTCCCATACGTTCACACATTCGTACTAAATATCAGTATCACTTGCGCGTGCTCACTGAGTTATGTTTAATGTATGAGTTTTATATGATATCTAAACATAGTAGAGGAAGGAAGAAGAAATAAACACAAATATATATACTTATATTTGTACTGGATCTGTGATATGTATTTAAAAAAACAAAAAAAACAACAAAACAAAGCAAAAATATATTTATTAAAAGAAGAGAAGTCAAGCGATACTTGAAATTAATTATGAAATAATTAATTTTTTAATGAGACAACTAAGAGAAAAGAAAAGCTTTACTTGAAAAGCAAACGAAATCTCCCCGAAATCAAGTTCTCAATTCATCGATGCAAGGACAGTCCCCGCCCCATGTGCATACGTATTCACTGCAAGAAGTCTTTGCCAATTCGATTCGATTCGATTCGAACTCCTTTTCACAGAAGTGTCCGATTTGTGATCCATCAACACACCTCCTCGAGGCTGAGAGGGCGTGGCGAAGGGAAGATGGAGATGGAGATCATCGGGGTCCTCGGGGAACCCATGGGATAAAGAGGTCAGATCCGATCCCATCGGTTCAGGAGTAGCCCGCGTTTTATGCTTGTTTGGATTTTATTGTTTGAATGCGTTTGTTATTTGCTGTACAAATCGAAGCTTTACGCAACCCACATTCCCGAAAAGTAAAGTGGGAGGCCCAAATCCAAGTTGCACCATTAGCGAAGCCGCATGATTGCTTTGTGCTCACCATCTGTATACAACCAACCAATGCCACCAGCCCGGCACCCACAAAATCCACCCATCAGGCACATTTGTCATGCAATTCACCCCTATCGCTATGTCCACCCCCCCTACCCCGTCCCGAACACCAACTATATCCACTGCAATCATACGAAATCATAGGATACTTTGGAAGGACGTGCCCATTAAGTTCGGTTCACCAGTACACACACGAGTTCAGGAGTTTTATTAATTTATTGAAAGGCATCTATAACAATAACAATGAGGAGGAGAGGATGGATAGATCGTAGAGAAAAGAAAAGTAATACAGCTGTTATTTCAACGACGGAGTCTATTAGTGTTAAAGTAGTAAACATAAAAGCAACTTTTATTAACTATATACATACAATACATAAATATCTAAAGTAATTCAAACTCAACTTTGAACATTTAATGAAAAAACCCAACAAGAACAACAAATAAGGCGAAGTGGCAGCGAGTTTGCTCTTCGGAATCCGTATGTTGCTAAAATACAAATATGTAAAGAGGAGTTCAATTTATCAATCAAATCTCGTATAGTGCATACATATATTACATACATACATAACTACATACTTAAAGCGAAAAATGAAAAAATGAAAGATGAACGAAATGAAATGAAAGTAATTTTAACTATTATTTGTTATGCTTTGCCACCCACACTGTTATTAGAACAATTAAACATTACGATGCGCCATGCATTATATATAAATGTACACACCTCCATTTGCATTATATATATTAAATCGTAAACGTACATGGCAGTCGAGCAGGAGAGCAGAACTTGTTTGGAGGCACCTGCATTGTGCGAACATTGCTGGTATGGATAGGTCGGATAATCGGAGAACTAACTGAATCATTATATAACCTCATATAGCATTGTATGTATAAATCTATCGGATTGGCCGACCCGGCTGCGGAGACGTTCATTCAGCAACCACAACAGAAGCATACATTAGTAAAATATTAAATACTATATATATATACATACACTAAAAGTATAAAGCGTAGTCGTTAGTGTGATACATTAATATAATATTAATTAATTCGAGCAAATAAAAGCGGTTTAACGATTGAAACAAAAGAACCCAGCAATCCAAAGAGGGCCGTGCAGGGCCCCACTTTCCAAAACTAAAACTAAAACTCAAAAACTAATGCATCGAAGAGTGCAGCTCGGCACGGACCCCAAACATTATTTATTTACCTGCGTTTCCATTTGGCACAGTTCATTTAGCACGGATGGGTCTACACCAGAAATATGTAAAGTAGCCGAAACAGATTTTAAACTCTTTCAATGATCGAAAAACCCAGAGGCTGTCCCCAGCTAAAGTGTAGACATAAGGACGTTAAATGATCCTAGCCTAAGTCATAACTCATAAAACTGCATCACAGTCATAGTGAAGACGTATATAAACGAAATCTTAATCAGTGTACAAAATAGTTATCGGATAAAGAATATTAACTTTCGGATCGTAACAAGTAAAATCGAATTTCGAGTCTCTTCACTTAAACACTTTCTCAAATGTCAACCAACCAACCTAAGAAGTTGCATACGTGAGTACCTTAGAAAACAGAAACAAAAGTTACATAGAAATTACGGCCTTCACGATATCTGGCCAATATCAACAGCAACAGGTCCCGAAAGTCCAACGTTTCGCTCAACATGTAGGAATTCTTATTTTATGCAGGCGATAAGAAATTCTAAATAAAATAGTTGATTCGATAGCATACTTTGCGAGCCCCCGGAAGTTTCCTAGGAAATCTTAAAGGGGAGCAGCGAATATTTGAGAAACACTAGCACACTCTTCACTGAACGTCGAATTCCGTTGCACACTTTAGGAAATACGAAGAACAGCAGCAGACACACTTTTCGATCTCTCAATAGGTTTATAGACAGGAATAATAGTAATGATATTATCACTGATCGAGGGTCATTCGAAAGCGCGGAACATTAGCAAAAGCAAACATCATGGAAACTCATTCAAAAGTAAAAGTACTAAATCTTTTATGATTTGACTGTGATAATAATAATGACAAAATGAGAAGGTGTAAACAAATTAACGTATATAGAGTATTTAAATGTATGTAAATACAATGCCGCCTAAATAGGCTAAGCAAATGTAATATTAACCTAGGTGCGAAATAAATGATGGCTCCAAAAAAAGCAAATAACGCAAACAAATCCAGCAAATCAGTTTGTGGAGAATGTAGAGAATGTTGTTTAAGTAGCGGCAATGAGAACGAAAATACATTGCGCAGAGAAACAAGTTTTACTTATACATATTAGCAAAATATTTAAATAAAATTTTAGAAAACCAAATCCCTTTCTGAGTGCAAATGAACCCCAAATAAATGAAAGTCCCAATTGAAGTAAACCAATAAAAGCAAAATGAAGTCAACGATATTTAGTTATGCTCTATTTACAAAGTATAATCAATTAAAGTTTTTTAAAAATCAAGTAGCAAAGCAAACGATTTTATAGATTTATTCATTTAGCATTTGAAAATCGCAAAGGGAAAAGATCACACATAACCACGGTAAAAAGTAGGTTTTCTTTATTTCTCAATTTCATTTTATGAGGTATAGATTTGAAAAAACCAAAACATGGAAAAGTAACAGAAAATAGTCTAGCGAAATCTTTAAACAATTAAATCAAAAGGTATCCCTACAATAAGATTCTTTAAAGTAGCTCATTCAAGTTTTAACAAATCAAAAAACATAATTTTTGCAATTTAACAAACGATAAGAAAACTTGTACAATTGCGAACGAAAAGTATGCAAAAAGTTACTCCTCTCTACATACATATATATACATAGCTATATAACCCCCAAGCGGATCATACTCGAACAAAAAATGAAGATTATAATGCAGATTGCGACTAAAACTTTACGGAAGTGGCGAACTAAGGCCAACAATAAAATGAAAGCTAAGCTAGGTAGGCGATCGATCGATGGTACAGTACAGTACGGAACATGCATGTATATCGAATGTAATGGTTATGTTATGTCATGCGTCCGGCGCATCTGTATGTATGTAATAGTATTTATAGTAAAATTTGTTGAATACATATATACACACGCAGACACAACCACAGAGAAACACTCCAACCAGGAAAGCCAATAAGTGCATACTACATACACAGAAACATTATAAGATCCGCATCCAGGATGGAAAAGAAACTTAGAAATGCAAAGTTAGGACGGTACATAAATGAATTACGTGAATTACACATTACACATTTAAGAACGATTATATAAAAATGACAAAACTAATAAAAATTATATTATAATTCAATGAAGTTTTACTTCGATTTGGTGTGCGGGTGAGGAATACTTTTTATTATTCAGAATAAATGCACTAAGAATGTCTTAAACAATTGGTATTTTATAGAATAATAGTATTTTATAAAATAATCAAGCCTAAGATTATTTTTTGGCAAATTCCGGTGGGCAGTCTGGCTGTTTACTGGGATGAGTGGCTTTAAAAATCTCCAGTTGTTGCAAGTCCTGATCTAAACGCAGTATAGTTGGGTATGGGGTCAGGTCCGCTTTGTATCTATAAAATAAAGTTCAATATTTAAAGTGTTTCGGGTAGATCCATAGTTACCTTCTGGCATTGCGAACTTGTGGCACGAGGCAAATATCAGCCATGGTGAGATCATCTCCCACACAAAACTTGCCCGCTGATTGGGAAAGCACCTTTTCTAGACCTTGAAATCCCCGAGATATCCAATGCTGGGCCCACTTCAGACTCTGATCCTTGCCTATGTGATCAAGGACTGCACTATTCTGCAGTGGCTGAATGCCGGAGCAAATAAGTTCCACAATTTCCCGAACCTTAGCCCGATTTACTGGATCCTGGGGCAGGAGTGCTGGCTGGGGTCGAGTTTCTTCCAGATAGTGCATTATGGCCACCGAGTCGCACAACGTATGGCCATCTATTGTCATATAAATGTAACATATATAATTGGTACTACCATAATTACTTACCAATCTTTAACGAAGGTACCTTTTGCATGGGGATTTACTTCCCTATATTCCTCTGTATAGGCATGTTGGTCGACTGTCCTGAGCAAGGAAGTGGGTTTTATTTCGTACTCTATCTCCTTGATTGCCAGTGCAACGCGAACTCTCCAAGAACACGAACTAGGCCAATAAGAATACAGTACAGGCTTCGAGTTTGTTGACATGGTGCGAACCAAGGCTTGTGACCCGGAAGACCTGAATAATGGTGCAAAATAAATGGCTTTGTGGGCCATTTGCCTAACTGCAGCTATATTTTGGTTTAAATAAAATGGAATCTTCTTTCCTTTAAAAAAGCAATTAATAAGTCAGCTGAAATAACCTGTTTACTTGCTAATTGATAACGATCCAATTGCCACAGCTGTTTTGTTGAAAATTGTTTAATAGAACTATCGATTAAAGGCCTTTATTTATAAGGAGCCTCTAAAAGTAGGCTACACTTTTTTATAAAATGTATGTAGAAAGCTTTTAATTGTAGGTGTTGTATCTTTATATTAAAGGAAATCTTAAAAATGTTTAAAACCTCAAAACATTAAAATCATTTTTGAAAAATAAGTCAAGGTCAGTGTGTCTATTATTTAATAGGTAACAAAATCAGGTTGGTAGAAAGTACTTTTTCTTTGGGTTTAGTTAAATTCACATTCATATTATTCCCTCCCTTTTCATAAAAACACTTTTTATTTAGTTTGAAGTTTATTTATTTAAAGTATTTGGAACTGTTACAATATTTCGGAAATTATGCATATTAGTTGGTTTGTATTCAATTTGGTATTCGTTTGGAATGCGAAAATGCGCATCCTGTCCTATATATAGTGGTATGATGTGACCATCGGCGTTCGTCCTCCGATTCGCATTGTACTGTCATGCAGGATAGTAAGTAGTTACTTGGCATCGGCAGGCTTACATCTACTCGTACAGGGGTTGTGAAGAGGCTCTCACGATCCAATTTACATCAACTTGCTAATAAAATTACTGTGCACTTAATTGGTTGGCTTTGTCATTCGTCTATGTGCATTGATTTGAGAGAAATACATGGTTATTAGTTATGCTTTCGTGGTATCTAAGAGGCAATGCGATATTAGAACCATCAATCGAAGCTGTTTGCTTAGTTCTTGTAAGTTACTTAGGACTTATTCGATTTAGTGTATAGTTTGTATGTTTGTTTAGTTTACTTATTGGTTGACTGACGTTTTGTACTTTGTGAACGATTTGTTTAGCATTTGCCAACTTTGACATGAAGTACTTATACATACATACATCAAATATATTTGTAAATCTTCGATAGTGTTTGGTTTTGTTTCTAAATCCCTGAATTGAATTTTGCCTTTCGTCATGAGTTTTCCTTGAATTTGTTATGTTTTGTTATCCTAAATAAAATGCATAAAAATAAGTTACATTTAATATATATGAGTTCATCTTTTAGATCATGTTCACAATGACAAACTAGGGAAATCTGAAAAATTTATTATAAGTTTTCGTTCCGTTTCTGAGAATTTTGCATTTGAATTTCGTGTTGGAATTTCGTTTTGTTATAGATAGTATTTTTATGCATTTATGCATATTTAAATGCTGTTAGCAATTTCTTAAATCACATCCGACTGTTTCTGCTTAATGGAGTCCTCGCCATCCTTTCAATCCTTCCCTCCCATCCCTCCGCCCCAATCCTGCCCACCGATCAGATTTAAGTTCTTAGTTTGTCCTGTGCCTGGCTTACGAACTGCAATTCACTTCTTCGTCTTCCGGCGCTTTGCAGTTGGCGTCGCAAAATTCTATTTGTTGGGCAGCTCCGGCGGACAGTCCGGTTGATTGGAGGGGTGGGCCGCCCGGAAGGCCGGGTTGCTCTCCAGTTCGCGGTCGATGCGCAGTATGATGGGGTAGGGGCGCAAGTCCACGTGGAATCTGCAAGACAAGGCAAAAGCTGCTTTACTAAGTTTTAATACTTTTTCGTGATAAATGAATTAAAAATAAACATCTAAATTTTAAAAAAAAAAAAAATAATTAAAAAATTTATTTTTTTTTTTTTAAAAAAAAACAATTTTTTTTAAAAAAAAAAAAAAAAAATTTTTTTAAAAAAAAAAAAAATTAAAAAAAAAAAAAAAAAAAAAAAAAAAAAAAAAAAAAAAAAAAAAAAAAAAAAAAAAATATAATACTTATTAATACTTTTTAATTTTTTGAATACTTTATAATACTATTTATCCAGTCAATTGTTACCTTCACCATACTCACCTTCGGGCGTTGAACACCTGAGGTACGAGGCAGCAGTCGGCCATGGAGATCTCGTCGCCCACGCAGTACTTGCCGGCGGAGGTGGAGAGCGCCTTCTCCACCGCCCGGAAGCCACGTGTGATCCAGTGCTGGGCCCACTCCTTTTTCTTCTCCTCGCCCACGTGGATGAGCACGATGAGGTTCTGCAGCGGCTGGATGCCCGAGCAGATAATCTCGACGATCTCGCGCACCTTGGCCCGTTTGTGGACGTCCTGCGGGAGGAGGGGTCGCTGGGGGCGGGTCTCCTCCAGGTAGTGCATGATGGCCACCGACTCGATGAGGGTGTGTCCATCTGGGTCAAGTAATTGGTCAAGTAAAGAGACGTTTTCTTCGATTCTTTAGAACCCGGGCACACTCACCAATCTGCAGGGCAGGCACCTGCTCCATGGGATTCACCTCGCGATACTCATTGCAGTGCTGCTCGCCGCCGGATTTGATCAGGCTGATCGGCTTGATGTCGTAGGGAATCTCCTTCAGGTTCATCGCAATGCGCACGCGCCAGGAGCACGAGCTGCGCCAATACGAGTAGAGTATTGGCTGTGCGTCGGAGGAGGAAACAATGAGGGGACTGGGATTAGAAGACATTTTAGCACAACTGGCCAGCGCCGAATGGCGTGACGGGCCCACCAGCTCTATTACGAAATCTATTTATTCTAATTTGGAGAGGCCCAAATAGCACAGAACAGGTTGCCGCCGCTGATAACGAGTTGGGTGGAGGAACAACCAGCGGCCAGCCAAGTCTCGCCTAGTCAAACTGGTTTAATCATTTGCATTTAGCGCTGTTTTTGTTTGCCTCCCGATAAACTAGAGCTCTCAATTACGCACTTATCGCTTTCTATTCACAGATAACACAGATTTTCTCACAGCTTTTCGACTTCGGATCGCAGATATACCCACATGATTCATGGTGTCCAGACAGGAGCAACGCCAACGACAGACTGGCAAAAAGCACGGCGGCAAGTTCGTCTTGCACCAAAAATAGCGCCCGACAACAGCTGCAGAGCAACAGTGGAGAGCTTCGGGAGGAGCGTGGGGCAGCGGAGGACCCTGTTCTATAGGTGGTATACCAAATGGCCGCCGACGAGGACGAGCCCTAAAATGATATACACACAGCTGGCTGTTCCGGCCTGGCCAATCAACCCAGCAGAGCCTATCGACGTGTGTGCCACCCACACGGCGCACACGGAACGCATAATGAGTTCCCTAAAAGTTCAATGAACCCATGGGAAAGTGAGGACGATGGGTCCGAGGCGAGGAGGACCGAGTTCCGAGTTCCGAGTTGCGAGATCCGAGCTGCCCCGTTTCGAGTGCCGAGCTCCCGAGTCCCGAACTGTGTCGCACCCCAAGGTCGGCTAGGGGCATTAACCTTAATCAAGTTGTCGTTGTCGTGGTCGTCGTCCTGAGTCCGCAGCGTGAAGGCAGCGCCAAGGACACAGGACCCCTGCTCAAGAGAAAATTGGCTCAGAAGTTTCGCCAGAGGGTGTGCTTTTTTAGGGGTTGTTCGTTGAGTTGGAGTTTGAGTCAAAAGCCTAGAGTAGGGTTGTCAGGTCCCTCACACAATAAGGCACTGCGTGGTGTGTTAAGGGCTACCTCAAGAGATAAGTTTCATCCCAGGTCAAAAATAATTTATTTACATTTTAGTTTACAAACTAATTGGGATATAATCTTTTTGTGGCTTTAGGTAAATAACTAAAGAAACAATTAGTTATAACCCTATGACAAAAACAAGAGATCGAGCTTAAAATCATTGGATTTTTCTGAATAAGTTTTTTATTACCTAACTAATTTAAATTTAAGCTATGCCTATTCTTTCCGGTTCTCCTTATAGGACTTCCTAGATATTCTGTAACTTTTTTGTTTGCGAACTTTTCGCCGCCTGACAACCCTGTTGGCCAAACTTTGGCAGTGTGTACGCGAGGGAGGAAAGCTTGTCGCTGCGCGCAGAATCTAATTGCAGAATCGCTCGTGGGGATGAGAGCGGCCCAGACCGAAACTGAAGTCAGAGATTGCTGGCCGCGTGGTATGAGTGATGTTGCGGGAATGGATTTTTGCCAAATGCCAAACTAGGCGCCAATGACGCTGGATGGGATTTACTTACTTTTGCTATGGCCGATAAGGACATAGCGTTGTGGTGGTACTTTGAGTAGTTAATTTTGAAGCCGTTCAGTGCAGACGCACAACCCCGATGTAGAGTAAAAAAGGGTAACGATCCGAGCCGGTTATCGGAAAGCGGCAATTACTCCAAGGATATTCTTGCGTTTAAATATTTCACTAATCACCATCCACTGATTGCCAGGAATATATGGCTTATCCTTCCGCACAGATCTGTTTTTGTTTGCAGCCGCTTAAATGCACTCAAAACCTCAAACTGAAACCGCTTGGGCAAGCGCTAAAGCAAAGGATAGCGACAGGATATGAAGCCAGGACGCAACTGAACACACTGAACTAAATAAACGAGTGCGAAAGCGAAAGCAAAAGCGAACGCAAAAAGGACAATGACAAACGCCAACAACAATGCCATTTTGAGTGTGTGTGTGAGGGGAAGGACGACTGCGAAACGGAGAGAGAAAAACACAGAGAGAGAGAGCAGTGCAGCGGGAAAAAAGAAGAGCCCTACGAAAAAGCTTTGGGGGTCGTGTCTCAGCTAAACTTAAAAGGGATTAGAGTGGCAGAAGGGATTAAATAATTGTGGTACAGTAAACACCCACAATACGCGAGCACAGTCGATAAGGGTTTCGAATTCTATATAATTCATACCCTTTGAATCAACTGAACTGTTTGCTTAGATTGTTTGTCACTATATTTTTCTTAGTAGAGCATGTACATAGATAGAATACCCAAGCTTTACTTTCCGATCCCCATTTCAAATTCAACTGCGTGCAATGGTCCATTACCTTGACTTATATAAAATCGAAGGACCATATCCTATAGCTGCCATTTATCTGATATATCCACTCGGTCCAAAATCTATTAAACTAAAACTAAAATTATTTCCCAGAGTTTTGACCAAAATATCGAAACAGAAGTTCAATAATTTGTTCCAGATTTTGCCCATAAACACCATTTTTTTTTAGCGTATTTTGAGCTAAAACAAAACGTTTAGCGAAAGGAATATATGTATATCGATTCCAGGTGAATTTGGAATAAGTAATTTCTGACCGATCTTTGAATTTTTTATAAGGGGTTAGCTCATCGACTAAAATGAAGGTTTTTAGCTGTGAATGCCAATTGATTGGACATTTTATAACGAATTCAACAAGGTATGGCATTCCATCGTGTGACCATTATTTCCCATGATTTTTATCAAAAAACGAAAATAAAAGTTGATTTTTCCGGATCCTCCGGACTCCGCCATTTTTCATCATTATTGGCGAAAAATCGACCAAAATGAAATTTTTTAGCTGTGTATACCATTATTTCCCATGGTTTTGATCAAAAAACAGTGATAAAAGTTGGTTTTTCCGGATCCTCCTGTTTTAGCCATTTTTCGTAAGGGGTTAGCTCATCATTATTGGCGAAAAATCGACTAAAATGAAATTTTTTAGCTGTGAATGCCAATCGATTGCAAATTTTATAACAAATTCAACAAGGTATGGCATTTCATCGTGTGACCATTATTTCCCATGGTCTTGATGAAAAAACCGCAATACAAGTTGATTTTTCCGGACCATCCGGATTTTGCCATTTTTCATAAGGGGTTAGCCTATAATTTTTTCGGAAAATCGACTAAAATAATTTTTTTAGCTGTGTTGTACTAATTCAACCTTCATTTATTTTCAGCTTCTCTGCCAGGAGTATCTCACAAAAGTTATTGGATGAATCTCACAAAGCTGGAGATCCCAACTGGATGCTAATCGACCACTACATACACCTACAACCTTAATGTTAAATTAAGTTTAAGCATTTTTATGTTAATATATAGTTACCATTAGATTATCCTAATAAGAAATACGGATTAAGATTATCGTAAGTTTATCTAAATCTATTATAATAAAGTTTTTAAATAAAAAAACACTTGTTTTGATTTTTATGGGGGTCGGTTATGGGAGGTTGTTGTGGATCAAAAATACGGTCCACAAAACGAAAAAATAACACATACCATCGACAAAATATTGCATACGGACCACATGCGATCCATATAATTGATGTGGATGAAAAAACCACGATCCACATACGATCCACAAAATCTTCTATACAGTCCACATTCTATCCACATTCGACCCACATAGGATCCACAAAAATAAAACGATAAATGTGTGTGGATCGTATGTGGATCGCATCTGGGTGGTACGAAAGATTTTGTGGATCGCATTTAAGATTAACAAACTTAAAAGGCGCAGCAGCCTACTGGAATTTCTGTTCGCCTGGTATTTGAGTTCGAGAAATCTCCCAATTGACCGACAAATTAATTAAAAAAACCAAATTTCGTTGCAAATTTCTTGATTTGGTACACCAGGCGAACATAAATCTCAATAGGTGGCTGCAGACATGAAAAAAATCAGGATCCACATACGATCCACAAAATCTTCTATACAGTCCACATTCGATCCACATACAATCCATATACGATCCACACACATTTGTTGTTGAATATTTTGTGGGTTGTATGTGGATCGAATGTGGATTGTATGCAAGATTTTGAGGATCATGTTGGCCGTTTGTGCTATTTTGTGGATGGCATGTGGGCATCTCGCATCCGATCCACAAAAATTACTCCCAAAACAAAAACGTGTTTATTTATTTAAAAACTTTATTATAATTGGTAAATGTAGGTAGGTATATAACAATATATAAACTTACAATAAACTTAAGCTAAATACTTAAAATAATCTTATGCTAACTATATACATATTAAGACTTAAACATTTACATAAACTTAAGCTAAATATGTATTAAATAATCTTATGCTAACTCTATATTAACAAAACAATGAACAGCAATAATGACGGAGCTATCCAAGGCTTTGATCAAAAAACCGAAATAAAAGTTGATTTTTCCAGAACTTCCGGATCTTGCATTTTTCTAAGGGGCTTGTTCATAATTTTTGGCGAGAAATCGACCAAAATTAAATTAAATTAAATTTTAGCTGTGAATGCCAATCGATTGGAAATTTTATAACGAATTCAACGAGGTATGGCATTTTATCGTGCGATCATTATTTCCCTTGATTTTTATCAATAAACGAAAATAAAAGTTGATTTTTCCGGATCCTCCGGATTTCGCCATTTTTCATAAGGGGTTATCTCATCATTTTTGGTGAAAAATCGACCAAAATTAGAAAATTTTTAGCTGTGAAAGCCAATCGATTGGAAATTTTATAACGAATTCAACGAGGTATGGTATTCTATCGTGCGATCATTACTTCCCTTGATTTTTAGCAAAAAACGAAAATAAAAGTTGATTTTTCCGGATCCTCCGGATTTCGCCATTTTTCATAAGGGTTAGCTCATTATTATTGGTGAAAAATCGACCAAATAGAAATTTTTTAGCTGTGAAAGCCAATCGATTGGAAATTTTATAACGAATTCAACGAGGTATGGCATTCTATCGTGCGATCATTACTTCCCTTGATTTTTAGCAAAAAGCGAAAATAAAAGTTGATTTTTCCGGATCCTCCGGATTTCGCCATTTTTCATAAGGGGTTAGTTCATAATTTTTGGCGAAAAATCGACCAAAATTAAATTTTTTAGCTGTGAATGCCAATCGATTTGAAATTTTATAACGAATTCAACGTGGTATGGCATTCTATCGTGCGATCATTATTTCCCTTGATTTTTAGCAAAAAACGAAAATAAAAGTTAATTTTCCGGATCCTCCTGTTTTAGCCATTTTTCATAAGGGGTTAGTTCATATTTTTTGGCGAAAAATCGACCAAAATTAAATTTTTTAGCTGTGAATGCCAATCGATTGGAAATTTTATAACGAATTCAACGAGGTATGGCATTTTATCGTGCGATCATTATTTCCCTTGATTTTTATCAAAAAACGAAAATAAAAGTTGATTTTTCCGGATCCTCCGGATTTCGCCATTTTTCATAAGGGGTTAGCTCATCATTATTGGTGAAAAATCGACCAAATAAAATTTTTTAGCTGTGAAAGCCAATCGATTGGAAATTTTATAACGAATTCAACGAGGTATGGCATTCTATCGTGCGATCATTATTTCCCTTGATTTTTAGCAAAAAACGAAAATAAAAGTTGATTTTTCCGGATCCTCCGGATTTTCCCTTTTTGGCGAAAAATCGACCAAAATTAAATTTTTTAGCTGTGAATGCCAATCGATTTGAAATTTTATAACGAATTCAACGTGGTATGGCATTCTATCGTGCGATCATTATTTCCCTTGATTTTTATCAAAAAACGAAAATAAAAGTTAATTTTTCCGGATCCTCCTGTTTTAGCCATTTTTCATAAGGGGTTAGTTCATATTTTTTGGCGAAAAATCGACCAAAATTAAATTTTTTAGCTGTGAATGCCAATCGATTGGAAATTTTATAACGAATTCAACGAGGTATGGCATTCTATCGTGCGATCATTACTTCCCTTGATTTTTAGCAAAAAACGAAAATAAAAGTTGATTTTTCCGGATCCTCCGGATTTCGCCATTTTTCATAAGGGGTTAGTTCATAATTTTTGGCGAAAAATCGACCAAAATTAAATTTTTTAGCTGTGAATGCCAATCGATTTGAAATTTTATAACGAATTCAACGTGGTATGGCATTCTATCGTGCGATCATTATTTCCCTTGATTTTTATCAAAAAACGAAAATAAAAGTTAATTTTTCCGGATCCTCCTGTTTTAGCCATTTTTCATAAGGGGGGTTCATATTTTTGGCGAAAAATCGACCAAAATTAAATTTTTTAGCTGTGAATGCCAATCGATTGGAAATTTTATAACGAATTCAACGAGGTATGGCATTTTATCGTGCGATCATTATTTCCCTTGATTTTTATCAAAAAACGAAAATAAAAGTTGATTTTTCCGGATCCTCCGGATTTCGCCATTTTTCATAAGGGGTTAGCTCATCATTATTGGTGAAAAATCGACCAAATAGAAATTTTTTAGCTGTGAAAGCCAATCGATTGGAAATTTTATAACGAATTCAACGAGGTATGGCATTCTATCGTGCGATCATTACTTCCCTTGATTTTTAGCAAAAAACGAAAATAAAAGTTGATTTTTCCGGATCCTCCGGATTTCGCCATTTTTCATAAAAGGTTAGTTCATAATTTTTGGCGATAAATCGACCAAAATTAAATTTTTTAGCTGTGAATGCCAATCGTTTGGAAATTTTATAACGAATTCAACGAGGTATGGCATTCTATCATGCGATCATTATTTCCCTTGATTTTTAGCAAAAAACGAAAATAAATTTAATTTTCCGGATCCTCCGGATTTCGCCATTTTTCATAAGGGGTTAGTTCATAATTTTTGGCGAAAAATCGACCAAAATTAAATTTTTTAGCTGTGAATGCCAATCGATTGCAAATTTTATAACGAATTCAACGAGGTATGGCATTCTATCATGCGATCATTATTTCCCTTGATTTTTAGCAAAAAACGAAAATAAAGTTGATTTTTCCGGATCCTCCGGATTTCGCCATTTTTCATAAGGGGTTAGCTCATTATTATTGGTGAAAAATCGACCAAATAGAAATTTTTTAGCTGTGAAAGCCAATCGATTGGAAATTTTATAACGAATTCAACGAGGTATGGCATTCTATCGTGCGATCATTACTTCCCTTGATTTTTAGCAAAAAGCGAAAATAAAAGTTGATTTTTCCGGATCCTCTGGATTTAGCCATTTTTCATAAGGGGTTAGCTCATAATTTTTGGCGAAAAATCGACCAAAATTAAATTTTTTAGCTGTGAATGCCAATCGATTGGAAATTTTATAACGAATTCAACGAGGTATGGCATTCTATCGTGCGATCATTATTTCCCTTGATTTTTATCAAAAAACGAAAATAAAAGTTGATTTTTCCGGATCCTCTGGATTTAGCCATTTTTCATAAGGGGTTAGTTCATCATTATTGGCGAAAAATCGACCAAAATTAAATTTTTTAGCTGTGAATGCCAATCGTTTGCAAATTTTATAACGAATTCAACGAGGTATGGCATTCTATCGTGCGATCATTATTTCCCTTGATTTTTAGCAAAAAACGAAAATAAATTTAATTTTCCGGATCCTCCGGATTTCGCCATTTTTCATAAGGGGTTAGTTCATAATTTTTGGCGAAAAATCGACCAAAATTAAATTTTTTAGCTGTGAATGCCAATCGTTTGGAAATTTTATAACGAATTCAACGAGGTATCGCATTCTATCGTGCGATCATTATTTCCCGTGGTTTTAATCAAAAAACCAAAATAAAAATTGAGTTTTCTGAGTTTTAAGTACTAGGCCAACAGAAAGCTCAAAAAGTGACTGGGTATCTAAGCAAAGTTCCGACCGATCAGCTCTTCTATTCATAATGGCTGTCCTTTTCATAATGGCTGTCCTGATCATAATGGCTGCCACAGAGCGGACACCATTGGTCGACCAATGGGTACCTAACTTGGCATACTTGAGGACAGCCGTTAGTTTTGTTTAAGCACACAAGGGCTTAGTCAGCCAGAGCAGGGGTTTGGGGGCCAAAAGCGCCCAAATTGCAATTTTAATCCCCCTTGGACAAATTCTGACAACGTCTTTGCTAAACGCAGAAATCTGAAATTTGGACACTTACTAACGATTATGTTGGCCTTTTGTTTGAAATCGAAAAATCTGCTTTGGCTTGTCAAATTGGACCAACGAAATCCTATTTTTCCCAAGCAAACTAGGCAATTTTTGATTTTAAAGTACCAGGGGAACAGAAAGCTAAGCAAGTGTCCAGAATATGAGCAAATGTCGACAGATGAAATGTTATTTTTATAATGGCTCCCACACCATGTATTCCTATTGGTCGACCAATAGGAAGCAAGTTCCCTGGAAGGATACCGTAAGCTTGAAACTAAGCAAACTGGAGATGCGCAAACGGCTTGTTTCTTTGCTCGAGTCATTTTGGCATTTTTACGTTGATAAATATTTTGATTTTTTTTGTTGGTATTTAGAATCGACCAAAACTCTGTATATCCCATATCTAAACAAGTCAATTCTCCACATACCCATTTTTATACCTTGCTTGAAAATAATTAAAACAACTTTTCATTAGTTACGACCACCACTTTATTTTCGTTTTGTGTTTTGTAAGTTTAGTTCATTTTCATTAAGTTTGCTCAAATCATGTTCGATTAAATTACAAGTGCTTAAACCTAAAAGTATGTATGTACGTATGTATGGACTAAAATAGTTAACAAAGTTTGGCAATCAGTTACAGTTAGTCAAAACGAGTTTAAAAACCATTGCGCATGTACAACCAAAACAACAACAGGAAATTGAATAAGTTATATAACATTTAATTTTTTGGTTTATCAGTATTCGTTTTTCGTAATGTTCTGACCCAGTTTAGGCCAGTTACGATTAGTAGAAATGCAACAATGTGTAAAGCGGCCTAAAATAACCGCCACAACCAATAGAATATCACACCAAAAATGGCAGAGTACAACGGATCCAACATAGATTGTAATCAGTGAGTGTGGAGTGTCGATTGAGGAGTGTAGAGTGTCAATGAGGAGAAAACGTGTTTCGAGGGACGCGGACCTAACTAGCTTGGTAGGATGCGTAGGGACGGACTCCAGGACTCCAGGACTCCAGGATTCCAGGACTCCAGGACTCAGAGCCCATCCCGCCGTGAGGTTCGTGCCTGTACAGTGTGCTCTCGCGGGTGTCCGGGGCGTGGGCTTTGGGTACAACATTCATAAAGTTTATCTACCTCGGCGCTACCTAAGTTGTCGTTGTCGTTTTGCTAGCTAACAAAAGTAACTGTGTATATATATGTATAAAATTACCAACAAATTCATAAATTATTGTTGTAATACGTTTAGAAAATAGTGTCCATATATCATCATGCCGTCTTCACTCTTAACCTAATGCGTTTTGAAGAATTGACTACTATTAAATGGCAAAAGTGTGCCACAGTTTCTCCTCCCACTTATCTCGTTTTTTTCGGTTTTTGTAGAGTTTACTTGTAATTACATACACTTCACATACACATGCAATACACAATAATCATTGTAATTGTAATTACGTTAAATGTAACTGGTAACATCATGCTAAATACATTATTTCTCCATTATAGACAGTTTCCCCTTCTCAGTATGCCAAGGTTCCTGAGAACCCTTAATCCCCTTCTGTCGACTTCCATTACAGTTATCAGAGATTTGACTTCTAGCAAATACGTAATTTTTTAAAAATTATTTGGAGGGAATATTCATGATTTTTCTTTTAAATATCGCTTACATTGATCATTTCTTATCAAAGTGTGTGATGTTCAGAAAATATTTCGCTTATCCATTGCATCGTTTGTGAGATTGTAAGTCTGGTAAAAACAATGAATGATGTTAAACGAAGGAGACGTGTCTGTATTCGTTGAAAGAAATGCATTATATGTGACGTTATTATTAAATATTATTAGGTACCAAAAAGTGTAAAGCAAGATCGAAGTAATACTGCGTTTAAATAAAAGCATGTAAAATTGTTTAAATCTATTTTTGATCATCAGTTTACAACCATGAAAACATTTACTCTTATTATGTACATATATAGATGTACCATAAAATATTCGTTCATATCAGAATATTAATATTAGCACTGTATAAATACATTTATATTTGTTAATGCCGTATTCGTGTGTAGGTGTCTGCGAGTTAAATAGGTATTACATGCTAAGTACAATTTACGATCAACAAGAGGTTACAGCATCTCAACTAAATGCCATAAAGTAACAGTTTGCTTCTTTATAAAAGTGTTTCTTTGCATATTACAGTTAAAACTTACATCGTAGATTTGTGTAGTTCTTTGTATGTATATGGTACTTAATCATAGCAGGGCCGATCCGCCCGATTTGTATTCGACCGTTTCCGGAAAGGAAATCGGGCATTTCGATAATACTGAGCGGTAAAGTTTGTCTCGCAATACATCGCGTCCTTAGGTAAGATCGCGATCGATCCTTGTTCGGCACAGAAACGAAGGTTTTATGGAACGCGTCAAAGTTACATCTCATAATTTCGTATTGTTTTATTACTCGTCAGTCTAAATACTCTGAGATTCCGCATGAAAGCAAAGATTCGAAAGAGGTGCCTCACAGAAGATCCTGTAAATACTACGATGACGCTTAAAATGACCTCTTACTGGCTAAACAGGAATGCAAACATGCACAGATGTACACGGAGGTGTACGGACTATGTATACATATATATATATTTTTGAATGGATTTCTCAATTCGGTTTAAATAAAATTGATATGTCTAATAGCTATTATCAATCGTTTTCAATTTCAAAAGGTTTTGTATTGTATTTCGAAGTAATTCTGTTGCGTTTTCTAATTTTAATATTCGGTTCTCGTTCGTTCGGTATGACATTTATGGTAGTATGATTTACAAAATATGGCAAACAGATGCTGAGAAGAAGTAAACCACTCATGCAACTATATAGTGTCTTTGAATTAGAATCTAAATTGTATATACTGATGATTCGAGTGAATTCGACGTTTGAGCTAGAATTAGTTTGGCTTTTGAGGAAGCTGGAGCCGCGTGGGCCGCCATCTATATACAGGTTACTTTTAAATACGTATTTGTATTGCATAAATACAGTTTATCTTTACATTCGCTTAATGAACAATCACAACGCAGAGTATTCGAATAAAGTGAGTGAGGCGGAACCGCTGCCGCTGAGATTTTGCAGATGATTCCGGAAATAATCGCTTGGGAACATAGAGGAAGTAGCACTCAATGTCACAGATTGTCCTTTACTATTTTCGAAAATGGTTTAACTGGGAAAATAAAAAGGCAAGACGATCGTGTGAAAAATGAAACAGTTGAAATCATTTAATTGGTAAACGATAAACATTTTGGCACAGTAAATGAAACTTAAAATAAAACATAAATAAATTAGGTGATATATCTACCGCATTTGACTAGACGTTCGAGCAGTCGCTTAACTTTACATCTATCCTTTCTTTGTCTTTAGGAAACTTTTTGAAAAGCAACAAAGTGCACACACATGTCAACTTAAGCTAGCGTTACACTCTAGATTTGAACACTTACTTAAGGATAAACACTCATTTGTGGATACTTTATTTAATAATACTTAAGACTTACGCTTGAAGGCATTTGAGCATAGAACAGAATCGAACAGAATAGTTGGACCAACTCAGGCGGAAACGGAAATGGAAATGGAGAAAATGCACACAACAAAGGATGACCATTACAGATTGAAAGGGGATGTAGGTATTCGGTTTTGTATTTGTACGCGAGAAAGTCTTTAAACGGCTTTAAAGGCCCACAACAAACAGTTACTGAAGGTGCTTTATGGTGGGCTGCTGTAGCTGTATCGGTTTTTATGTATATCTGCTTACGCTTATTGTATATAACACCAAAAAATATGCAAGAATTATGTCGTACATCAACTTAATCTATGACTATTGTATGCCTACTAATGCTATTGCGAACACAAGGCCAGAAAAATGAATAGTGGAGTGACAGACCCCGTCTCTGAATGGTTACTCCAGTTTCGAGGTGGTTTGTATATCGCTCTTTCCATTTACAGCACCTGGTTTCCTCAGTACGATTAGAAAAAGTGACGCACACAACTGGCGAGTACAACCTTAAGAATTGCTAATAGTTCCCATCTTCCTAATTTCTGTCCGAATCTATGGGTTTGGTGAATGGAAAGGGGCGGAAGGTATTAGACTAAACGTGAGTATTGCATTTGGATTTGCTTTGGTTTTGGTTTACATTAAACTAGATTAATTTACGCCATTGTCAATAACATACCACCCGGCGGCATTTGCCTCAGAAATGTTGAATCAATTGATCAATTTGTTGTAGTACATTAGCTCACTGTCCAAATGGAAAACGTGTGATTCTTGTTGTTGTTCAAATTACTGGCAGATTTACTGTTGTACCATTTAATTTAATATTTGCTTGTATATAATAACTATGTATACCCTAGGCCTATATAAAAATGGCACTGTGAGTGTATCTCTGTGTGTGTGTTCTTTGTGGGGTTCAAAGTTCGAAGTTCGGAGTTCGAACCCTCTGTTTGCCAGTGTTTTTCCTTTGTATTTGTGGGTGTGGGCAGGGGGAGGGGATCTATAATTATAAATAGATTAATGTCTTTTATGCGTTTTGGAGAAATTTGAAAGACATCCTTTCTTATCGGTTAATTTGCTAGACTCTTATGTACAGTGTCTCTTACAACCTACATCTTTGCGTTAAAAGTAAAGTTAAAACTTTTCTCAACTTCCATTTACATTGGTGTGCATTGAATTTTGTTCACGTTTAGCTAAAATCGTTTTTGATCTCACTCAATATCACTTGATTTCACTAGATTTTCTCTTGGGTTTTCGGTATCTAAGCCATAGTTCAATAGTTTAGGTTCGTAGGTAGGTAAGTACAATCTAAGTAAAACTTCAACTACTCGGAGTTGCTGACTTGCGTCGTTAAAACTAGAACAACAATCATATATCGCATACGTCGTACACCTAGGCATGTAATTATATCAAGTATGTATATATAGAGATTCTCTTACGACCTACACATTTATCATTTATCATTTATCGCCCTAGTAAAGTATCAGTGTAGTGTGTTGCAACTATGTACGAGTATTTGAGTAGAAAAACTTGTAGTTAACAGTAATTATGCACTAGTGTTTATCATAGATCGGGATTTCGCCTTAGCTTTAGCCATATTTGTAGTATAGTTTTAGAGTACATCTACAGTCGAGTCGAGCAGAATAAACGCCTACTATAAAAAACGGTAGGTATACACTTACATATTCGTATTTCGTATTTTAGTACTTCAACATAAATATTGCACTTGCCTACATTAGTCAATAACAATTCAATTTGAACTTGTACCAATCTTGGCTAGACTTATAACCTAGTGCGAGTCGCAGTGTCTTCTACTTAGGGGATAGATATAGAAGTGACTGAGAGAGTGGGGTAGAGAGATAGATTTAGAGATAGACCTAGTGAAGAAATGCCTTTAACTACTACGTACACGTGACATTGATTTTTAGACTCAAATTCGTCTAAGCATAAATTCTAACAGTGGTAAACAATGCTTGCTGCTTGCTTAATGCGATTGTCAATCGATTTTTGTTTGTTTGCTATGTTCGCCTTAATAATTCCTTATCCTTTATCCTTTATCCTTTTCGATCGGTCCCTACGACGGGGTGGTGATGGTTGATGTGGCGATTGTGGTGGCCAATCCTGTGCCAGCCTGGTGGTTCAGCTGGTGCTTTTGATCCGGCTCCTGGACGCGGTGCGTCTTCATGTGGGCACTGCGGCTCTTGACCTTATTGAAGACCCTGGCAGGAGAAAAGAGCAGAAGACGGGCACCATGAGAACACATAGGTCTGGAGGCTCGATCGCGATCACTACCAGCTAGAATGCAGACTAGGCGGATTACTTGGACATTTAGATATAATGAAGCACATAGAGTACATATTGAATAGCACATGCATAGGTAATAGCTGGGCAGAGAGTCATGCGGAGATACGAAATAGACTTAAAGTCTGGTCTGCTTTTCAATCTTTTGTTCACTTCTTCTTACTTAGCCTTGTGTGGAGGTAAAACTTGCTTTGTTGTTATAAATAACTATGGAAAATAGAGAGTTTATGTTTAGGAGTACATAAAAAATTAAATAAATTAGTGATTAAGTACATATATATTTTGAAGAAAACGGAAGAGTTGAAGTCTGGAGTGCGCTTGAATGATACAGCCGCTTTCGGTTTGTGAATTCGGTGCTTTTTTTCGGGGTTCGTAAATATGTTTTATTTGTACGCCGAAGGTCAGCTGTTCCAATTTACAAATGAAGGATTGAAGAGGTTGTTTTAGAGGTGATCTACCAGCCCGTTCTTTTAAATATGATATATACAAAAGTTATTAAATGCAGAGGCATTTGGCGCTGTGAGTAGGATTATCGAAAACAAATTACAATAATACACAAAATTAGAGAACAGAGACCAAGTGAATGGAGTGTGAGAACGGAAGAGGGATATCGAAATGAACCAAAAGGTGAGATCGGAGGACCTGAGGTCTCCTACTTACCGAGCGTTTTGCCAGCGTGCTGTTCTGGTGGACTTGTGGAGCTGATATCAGTTACGGTTACGTCTATTTGCGAGTTGTGACTCTTCGCTTTAAAATTGCAATTGCGATTTATTGATTGTATTCGTTATTTGATTTTGGTTTTGATTTGATTTGATTTGATTTGGTATTGGGGTTTCGCATCATGGAACAATACAATACAACAACAATAACAACAGTTAATATCGCTTGACGAAAATTCTAACTAAATGGCATAGAAGTCGGAAACTGACATACGAATGAAACTTAGGACTCACAAGAGGTATCTACTAAAACTTAAGGTATAGAAAGAAGTAGAAAGAGGGTAGCGATAATGTAACTCAAAACGTACAAACGATGACTGAACCGAACTGAAGAATTCTCGAAAACAATAGGTACAGTAAACTCAAGATCTAGAAACCAAGAACTCGTATACGGCATACGATACAGAAGTTATTTTACGGTACAACGTGCGTTTACGATCTCAACTCAATTACGGGCACTCAAATCGCTTGCGGATTTTCGAATTTTCATACGATTTCACGTGTTTTTTTTTTTGATTGTTGCAAATTGTTTTGGGGGAATCTTACTTGCCGCACACCTTGCAGGGGAACTCGCCCTCCTTGGCAATTGGTAAAGTAGTGTTGCCCATGCCCGATTCCGATTTGGGCGCGACTGAAAGCGATGATGTTGCTGTCGCTGCATTCGGATTGCTATTGCAGTTGCTGCCGTGTTGACCCATGTTGCCGGCGTGTGTTGCTGCTGCTGGTGTGGCATTGCTGCCGTGATTATTGCTGTTGCTGCTGGCGAGCGTTGCACATGCGTAGCTGCTGCTGTTGCTGGTGTTGCCACTGCTGCTGCTGGTAGAGTTGGCACTATTTGCCGCGGCATGTTGCATGTTGCTGCTGCTGCTGCTGTTGGTGTTGCTGCTGGCACTGCGGCCATAAGCGTGTATGCGAACATGGCCGTGCAGCGCCGCTTTCGAACTGAAGCTCTATACATTTGGCGCAGGCGGGGATTGGTCAGATTTCGGTTTTATTTCGAGCGTTATGTACAGAAAGAAAGAAAACAGAAAGAGCCAGTGAGGTGAGGTGGGGCCTTGGCGTTGGGGTTGGGGATCTGCAATTCGTGCTCGGGCTTGGGCCAAATAACATGCTGCTGCAGCTCAGAACCTAAGACTTACCGCTGAACAGTCTGCGATCTCGCACACATAGGGCTTCTCCACCGCCGGTGCAATCACCACCACGGGCTCCATCTTCAAATGCGACACCTTGTAGTCCACGCACAGCTTCTTCCAGAAGTAGTACATTTGCACACACTCCCCGGAAGACTTTGTCTGCAACTGCAAGGGGAGTAAAACATTTTTAATTAATAAACAAGAAAGAAAGCTAACTTCGGGCGGAGCCGAAGTTGATATACCCTTGCAGAATACTCTGTAAATTATATTCCCAAAATTATAGAAATTACAAATTAATAAAAAAAAAGCTATAGGATGATAGTGGCCGATCCTTATGAAATTTAATAGGTCGGATTGATTGGCCAAAAATAAGACCCATGGAAAATCCCAACTTCCTAACTTTAAAAACACAAGTTTTGGCATTTCGATTAATCAGTTATATAGGGCTATAGGATATAGTCTCCGACTTATGAAATTTGGTAGGTCGAATTGATTGGCCAAATATAAAACCCATAGAAAATCCCAACTTCCTAACTTTACAAACACGAAGTTGCATTTCCGATCAATCGATATGGCAGCTATAATATAGTCGTCCGATGCCGTTCCGACTTATATACTGCGTGCAAAGGAAGAGTGTGAAAGTTTCATTCGATAGCTTTAAAACTGAGAGACTAGTTTGCGTAGAAACAGACAGACGGACAGACGGACAGACAGAGGACGACGAACGGACATGGCTATATCAACTCAGAGGTGATCCTGATCAAGAATATATATACTTTATAGGGTCGGAGATGTCTCCTTCACTGCGTTGCACACTTTTGACCAAAATTATAATACCCTCTGCAAGGGTATAACAATAATATTAAACAGCCTTCCTTAAATCTAAACTGGCCTAACTCTGAATTAATTGAAAGTACAGTCCAACTTCTTTAACAGCTGCCAATAAAGTAAGTTAGAGTTATGGAGACTTTGGCTCATAGAATTGATTTTACATACGTGTGCTTATAGTTTCGACTAATAGCGACTTTTATTTATGTAAATTAAAGTTGTAACTTCTTATACCCTTGCGAGGGTATTATAATTTTGGTCAAAAGTGTGCAACGCAGTGAAGGAGACATCTCCGACCCTATAAAGTATATATATTCTTGATCAGGATCACCTCCTGAGTTGATATAGCCATGTCCGTCTGTCCGTCTGTCCGTCTGTCTGTCCGTTGTCTGTTTCTACGGAACTAGTCTCTCAGTTTTAAGATTTCGAATTGAAACTTTGACACAGCCTTCGATCCTTTGCACGCAGTATATAAGTCGGAACAGGATCGGACAACTATATCCTATAGCTGCCATATAACTGATTGATCGGAAATGCCATAACTTTAGTGTTTGTTAAGTTAGGAAGTTGGGATTTCCTATGGGTATTTTATTTGGCCAGTCAATCCGACCTACCAAATTTCATAAGGATCGGCCGACTATATCCTATAGCTGCCATATAACTGATTGATCGGTAATGCCATAACTTTGGGATTTGTAAAGTTAGGAAGTTGGGATTTTTATGCCTTTTATATTTGGCCAATCAATCTGACCTACCAAATTTCATAAGGATCGGCTGACTATATCCTATAGCTGCTATATAACTGATTGATCGGTAATGCCATAACTTTGGGATTTGTAAAGTTAGGAAGTTGGGATTTTTATGGGTTTTATATTTGGCCAATCAATCTGACCCACTAAATTTCATAGGGATCGGCCGACTATATCCTATAGCCGCCACTTAACTGAACGATTGGAAATGCCATAACTTTGGTGTTTTTAAAGTTGAAGTTGGGATTTTTATGAGTGTTAAGAATGCATCATATGAATAATTTTGGAAATATAATTCGAATATTCTGAGGTATTTCAACTTGCCCGCCGAGTTTCCTTTCTTGTTTATAATGGTTTTGTAAGGCTGCAGCCTAAGACTTACCTCATTAGCAATCTTGCCAAAGTCCTTGCCATGCCTCTCCAGTCCTCGTAGGAACTGCTCCAGCTCGTAGGCGGTCCACTTCATCTGGAAGGCGCCGGACTGGGTTTGGAGCAGGGTCAGGACCGCTGCCGCCGAGTTCCCCTTGGCCTTGAGCAGCGTGTGGAGCGCCACCTCCTCGGAATGACTGCCCATGGGCACGGCCGATGACTTGCTGAGATCAATGTATCGCATCAGGATCTTGTCGTCCTCCTGCACCTCGGGATTCCACATCAGCTCGGCGCCCAGTGCCTCCCGAGTGGCCTCCTCCAGTGGCCGGCAGCTGGGTATCTGCGCCTGGTAGGTCGATCCCAGATTGACCTTGGACTCGTCGGAGAAGTCCACCAGACCCACCGAGTCCCCGAAGTCGTCGTCGAAGGCGTCGAACAGACCCTGACCCAGTTGCTTGCGCACATTGCAGTACAGTCCCGTGCCCTTGCGATCCGGATTCAGGAGCGGTGCGGGTGTGTAGTGGGTGCGGGATGGCTTGCGCAGCTTGGAACGATGGGGCGACAGGGTGTGGAACTTGGAGAACTTGTGCGTCTCCTGGGGGGCATTGGAGCGCAGGCGGCGCTTCAGAATGGAATTGGTTTGGTTCGACAGCGGCTGCAGATAGGCCACACTGGGAGGATTCGGCAGGAGGCCGGGCAGCGGTTTGCTGGCCACGGTTGTCGTGTTACCGCAGGCGAACAGCAGGCCCGCCTCGATTTGGCCTTGGTTGGCATTCATTTGGCAATCTGTGGTGAGCAGAGCTTCGTTGCCCCCGGCGGCGGTGGTGTTGTGAGTGGAAGTGCTTGCCCCACCATAGAGCAGAGGTTGCAACAGGCTGTTGAGGGGCTGCATCGCCATGCCCCCCTGACTGTTGTCCATGTACTGGGCTTGGCTGGTGACCTGGGTGAATCCATGGCCACCCACCAGGGGCAGCATAAAGTCACCCTGCTGCTGGCCCACCGCTGGCAGGGATTCCGTTTGGTTGAGTGGTTGCTGGGGCAGCAGCAATTGTTGCTGCTGTTGCTGCGGTTGCTCCTGCTGCGCTTGTGGCTGCTGCTGTTGCTCTTGTTGCTGCTGCTGCTGCTGGTAGATGTTGCCGTTGCCCTGCTCCAGTGGTGGCTGCATGCTGGTGGCCTGCAGAGCCATCTGCTGCCGCTGCTGACCAAATTCCCGGGGCGAGGAGGAGAGCAAGGGGTCCTCCGAGTTCGGCATCATCTGGGATTGCAGTCCCAGGCCTGGCAGATAGTAGAGATCGATGATGTTCTCGCCCTGCTGCTCACTGCTCAGCTGCAGCTGCATGTTCTCGTCGGGCAGGACTTCCCTCAGCACCTGCTTCACATCCTCCGCGGAGCCAATGCCGCTGGTGAAGAAGGACTCCGAGAGCGGGGAGGTGGCATTGCGCGAGTCGTTGAGGAACTCCTGATCCTCGTCCAGAAAGGAGAGATTCGTTTCCGCGAATTCCCGCAGATCGCACTCGGTGTCGTCGTCCGTGCCATTCAGCAGATCCTCCACTTTGATGGAGGGGTCGAAGCTGCTCTCTTCCAGCACCGACTTCAGCTTCAGGATCTTCTCGTTGTCGTGCTCGTTCAGCTGCTCGATGGTGGCCTCGCCCTCGTCCGTCTTGAAGTAGATGTGCGAGAAGTCCGTCTTGTCCCCGAAGAAGGTGTTGCTGGCGTCCACAAACTGGGCGGCTGCATCCTCGATGAACGGCGAGCTCTGGGCCATGTTCTCGTGACTCGACGGCGGCGTGGGATAGGCCAGGGGCGAGTGGAGGGGCGAGGCCAGGACTCCGCTTCCCCGCATGCTGGCTATCGCCTGGATCTGCGAACTGTTCTGCATGATCAGCTCCTTGGAATGGAATTGCTGGAAGGTGGGCAGCGGCGTGGTGTTTGGGCCGGATACGGATGCGGAGCCGTTTCCGGCATTGGCCTGCCCACTTTCCGGCTCCAACTTGACCAACTGGGTGTGGGCACTGTCGCCGGCCTCGCTCAGCAGGGCAAAGTCCTCGGAATGTTCGCTCTTAATCTGCGGCTCGTCCTCCTCGTCGTTGAGCAGCTCCATGGAGTCCACCGTCTGCAGCAGCATCTCCGTGTCCGAAACGTTGTACACCTCGGCCTCGTCGAAGAGGTCGGTGCCATCGCTGGTGTAGGTCACTGTGTAGACTCCCCCTCCGCCGCTGGTGATCACACTGCCCGTTCCCGCCGGCTCCCTCTCCGGAGATCTCCTGATTGGGTGCGATGGTCAGGGAAAGCGGTGTGCCATCTGCCAGTTGGAGATTCCCCGAGGAGCAGCTGCCGCTACTGGTGATGTTGCTCTTAACCAAACTGCTCAAGCTGCTCAGCTTGCTCCTGGTGGACACCACCTGGACATCGGAGGGTATGATCACGGTGCGGTTGTTGTTGGTGATGATCTGCCGGCCGACCGTCTGCACGCCACTGCCACCAATGGTGGTCAGCTCGTTGACGGCGCCCATTGCATTTGTGGTCGTTCCACTGGAGGTCATCATTATACCGGATCCCGACTGGCACTGGGATTGGGCCTTCTTGGAAGTCACCGCAATGCGAGTGCCCCTCTTCAGGAGCTCTATGAGTGTGGAGTCCTTGGGATCCGTGTTTGTGGCCGTGGAAATGCCGCTAATGGTGCCCCCTGCCTTCAATGCAGTCAGAGCACTCATTGTCGTGGTGGTGGGCACATTGTTGGTGGTTATGGTGATCGTATTGGTGCCCGTGCCCAGATTGAGCGTCTTGGCCTGCTTCTGACCGCCGCTGAAGATCTCGATGCTCTGCGGCAGGCCAATCTGCTGGATGCTCAGTCCGTTGCTGCTCTTGATGGTGGTGGCCGCCGGCAGGACCGCTGTGGTGGTGCCCGTGCTGGTGGTCATCGTCTGGGTGTGGCTGCTGGTGCTCGTCTTCGGGTTGAGGAAGCTCTCCAGGTCGCTGATCGATCGGCGCAGGGTGGTGGTGGTGCCACTGCTGTGCGGTGGCGCGGGAACCACAAAGGAGCCCTGAAAGAGATTGGATCGAAATAGAGTTAATAGAGTTCTAGGATCCCGCTATTCAGGGTTCTAGGAGCCCTGATTGGGCTTAACTGCCCACCCACCTTAGTCATGTCCTTGCGCTTACTGATGATCTTTTCCTCGATGAGGGCGCGCACTCCGATGCTGGCCGTCTGGAGGGGAGGACCGCTGGAGTCCTTCTTCTCGCTGCGCTTCGTTTCCGGGTCCTTCTTGTAGTAGCCGCCATGCAGACGCATGTGCCCATTGAGGGCGGGTATGTTTTTGAACTTTCGGTGACAGAGATTGCACTCGACGGGCTTGTCGAGCTTGACGATGTTGAGCAGGTGGGGATTCATGTTGCCCACGATTTGCGGACTCAGCTCCTCCTCCTTGACCTCCACGGGCGAATTGGAGGAGGGAGCCGCCAGATCGGAGTTCTCCTCCACGGTGACGGTTACATTTTGGGCACTATTTAGCTGCGGAGTGGTTATGTGATTAGATGATTTTATATACGATCTATATGTTGAGCTCTTACCAATTGCATGTTCCAGGTGCGCGGTCTGTTTTGCGATGGCGACGAGTTGGTGTTGATCTTGTAGGAGCTGACACTGGTGGGCGAGGAGACGGTGACCTGGGCACTCGTCTGCTTCGTCTGCTGCATGATCTTGCTGATGAGATCCAGCTGCTCGCGGGTCAGGCCCTCCCCCTCGAGACTCATGCCATCACTGAGTGTTATGGTGGGTGAACTGGCAGCCACCATCGCGCCGCTGGATGGCGAAGGGGCCATCGAAATGGATCCACATACAGATCCAGATCCCGACATCGAACCCGCACCCGATCCCGCTGAGGAAAGCGATGAGCTGGCAGACGAGGCCGTGGAGGAGGCGTTCGAGGAGGTGGAGGTGGTGGGCGAGAGCAGGGTCACGCCCGTCTTGATCGGCAGGTTCATGGCCTTGATCTGCTCCTCCGAGAGAGCGATCCCAGTGGCCGCGTCCACCACCGAGCTGCCCGTGGAAATGTAGGTGCGGATGCAGGTGGCTCCGTCCGGGGAACTGGCATCCCCGCTGGCCGTGGCCGGCGAAAGACTCAGGGAACTGGTGGCCACGCCGGCACTGCTGCTGTTGCTCGTGCCGCTCGAGCTGGCGGTGGGCGAAAGGGAGTTGCTGGTGGTGGGCGTGGCTGCCCCGCCGGCGTGGTGATTCTCTGAATGACGTCGCAGGGACCGGGCATCGCAGTAGGACTTGCCACAGCCATCCGCCTTACACTCGTAAGGCTTCTTGTTCCGATGAGTCATCATGTGTCCGTTTCTGAAGGATAAGAGGACATGGTTCAGTGGGTGGGTTTAATGGTGGCTCCAACAGATCATCAGATCCACAGATCACTGGTTTGTGCGCCTCATTTACTTACAAGTGATCTTGCCGCTTGAATGCCTTCGAGCAGAGCGCACAGATGTATTTCCGCTCGTCGCTGTGCGTCAGTTTGTGCTTGGCCAGCGCCGAGGCATTTCCAAAGATCTTGCAACAAATCTATAAAAAGTCCGAGAGAAGAACGTAGGAGAAGCGTAATTAGCGCTGGCTGTCGGCTGCCCTCTAGATAATTGAAAGCGCTGCGGCCGTCGCCGCATTCGCCGTTCGCCGTTCGAACATTTTAATGAGCCACATTGCGTATACGTTATGTTGCCTTTTTTTCGACCACCACATACCGCATGCTAATTACGACCGACGAATTTCAAACCAAAAGCGGCCAAAAGCTAGGCCACATTCATTCCCCAAACTATCTGCAGGAACACGTGTCTGTGCTTGTTTGATTGCCTGCAGCAGGAGTGAAATTCCCCGATGCTGACCAAACATCTCCACATCCGCAGTATCGTAAAACGCGTCATAAAATGTGTTTTACCGCCGTCCCCTCCACTAGACACCCAAAAAAAGAAGGACTTGAGGGCCTCGGCACTTTGAGCGGCTGTCAGTTTTATTGACAGACGTCGAGACGTGTTGAATGCCCCGGGCGAGAGCTGTTTCACAAGTCAGCGAGTGAGTTTCTGATGGAAAATTTTCACATGGGGAAAAAACGCTTCAAAATAAATAATCGGCCTTCGAAATGAAGAACTAGAAGAGGATCGGTTTTCTGGAGCTTGAAACTATTCGAATGTATCTAAAATGTATCCTTAAATGAACCTAAGTCAAATGCATTCTCAAATAAATGTTTAGATTCGTTTAAATCGATCTCTCGAAAAGAAGAAAATAATGGTCTTTAATTTAAGTCGCAGACTTAACATATGTTGATATGTGAGTCAGTCAGTTTCAAGATATATTATATTTATTATATATTACATTTATGAGTTAAAATCCTTTTTAATCCAATTCTATACTGTTAAATATATTATATTTAATGATCGGTCAATGGAATTTTAGCTAAGTACTAAAACAAGTGGCAATTAAACCCAATTATGAAGCATGCTTATCCCTTTTTATTTTATTTGCACTTCGATAATGTGAAATTCAATAATACCTCTAAAGGTAATGTGCAGTTAAATAACTACAATTTTTTGAAAACTAAAATTTTAATACCATGTATTTAAAATTAGTTTCTTAAGAAAAGGATGCTTTATCATGCTTAATTTCCATAGCCTGTTATTAGGAACGACCTAGTTAAGAATATTTTGCTCGGTGCAACTAATGTGTTGAAAGACTGTTTTGGAAATGATTGCTAGCCTTTGATGGTCTTCCCACAATTCCCGAAATATCAATTCGCGCATCTGCTAACCCAAAGAAACTGGCCAACTAGACGGGTTCTACGCTCAATTAGCGCCGACTTCGGCCATAATATTAGTTCCAAGTGGCAGTTCGGGGGAATTAAATTGGCAGAAGAGGGGGCAGCAGATGGGGGGGTGGGGCAAGAGCACTTTCTGTGCGCGTTTCACCTGCCACTCGAACGAGACGACCTTAATGTCTGTTTATAAATATTGCACGACTGTCTGCACGACATGTTGGCTCAGAATGAGCGATATACAAGCGATTAGGCCACGAATATGTGGGGATTTGGGTAAAGCCAGCTGACATTGAGAATGGTTTTTGAAAAGAAAAGCCCCTAAGAACCAGCGACTAATTAAAGGCCAAATAGCCCTTTCAACGTTCCCATTTGTTCGATATAAAAAAGGAATATAAATCATAGAATTTCCCACCTGACACTGCTGCGGTCCGTGACGAGTGGGTGAGGATAACTTGGGTCGATTTTTCCGCGGCGCCTCGACGCTGATGATACCGCTGATACCGCTCGCGGTACCGCTACCGTTTGTGACTGCCGCCGATGAACTCAATCCTCCAACGGGAACATGCCGCCCGGTGCCTTTGAAACTCAAACTGTGTCCACCGCCGCTGCTGCTGTTGCTGTCGTTGCTGTTGCTGCTGTTGCTGCCGTTGCTGCAGTTGCTGCTGCTGCTGTTGCTGCCGACACTGATGCTGCTGCCGACGGAGGAGGCGGTACTGAAGTTGCTGCTGTTGCTGCAGTTGCTGTTGTTGTTGTGCTGGCTGAGTAAACTGGAGGCGCTGCTCGTGCTGCTGTTGCTCATAATCTGCGCCAATGTCGTGACATTGGTGACCGTGTTGCTGCAGCTGCTGCTGCGGATCAAGCAGTTCTTAATATAGCTGGTGTTGGTCTTGCTGGTATTTGAGATAGTGCTAGTACTCGTGGAGGTGCTGACCGACTGCACACTGCGCCTGGTTATCGTTATCTTATTGGGATTGTTCAGATGATTGCTGCTGGCCGACTTGGCCGAGCTATTGCTTGAAGTTGCTGCTGTGATTGAGTTGTTGTTCTTGAGAGCTGCAAGGCAAAGGAAATTGGTAGGAGCAAATTGATATGCGTTAATTTCGGATAATTCATGCAGTTCAGGTCATCCATAATTCTGGTATTAAAAGGGTAATAACCTGTGGTTAATAACCTTTGGCAAACCAATTTAATTTTTATTAAGGAATGACTGTTCTTGTTACTTTAACTGTTTCCTATATAAAAGAAAACAATTGCTTGTCAAACTAAAACGTACAATTTCCCAATTTGTTAGGTGTCCTTTTGCCTGATGGTTTGAAATGTTTTAGCCATTGGACAGTAGGGATTTAATTGAGCTTCGAAATTATTTTATATGGCCAGCCAAATACTGAAAGCTGGCCACCAATCTACTTGTAAATATTATCATTTTTAAAAGTGTTGAATTTAATTAATAAGACATTTAAATTAAAAAAAACTTGTTTGATTCCTTTACAGATCTGGGAGTATTACTGACACAGTTTTTGTGAGTTTCAACAATCTAGTTCAAATACAAAATGAATAGCCTTGTGGTATGGAAACAAGTGACTCTTGAGAATGCAGAGCACACTGTAGTTTACTTACAGGCTGTCTGAATGGTGCCCAAGACATCTGCCAACATTTCCGGATCCGGATAGCCGATGGTCAGCGCATTCTCTAGCGTCGACGCTGGCGCACTTGAAGCGCCGTTCGGTGACGTCGTGGATGAGGCTGCTGTCTTCGCGGTGTGTGCCTCCAAGGCGTTCGCATCCCGCAGTTGCAGAGTCACGGATCCTTCGCTTCCCACGGATGCGCTGCACATCAACACGCGCGGCGCGCTGCTGAGAGTCGTCAGTGGCAGGTGGATGCTCTTCGGTACCTGCGGAATGCAGAACGGCATCTCAATGGCTGATAATTCATCTGTGTCGCTGTCTGTGATGGTGTTGTTGGGGCTGTGATTGTGATTGCGATGGGTGGGGGGTGTTAGGGGGGAGACTCCCGAAATCGCTGCCAAAAGGCACGACAGCAATGGCTGTCAGGCGAGATTAGTCGAGATTATTGATAATTCACAGCAACTGTCGCCTAATGGACGACGCGTCGCATAATTAATTGAATTTAAATGCATTTCACTGTGAGTAGGACAAGTGGGGCTGCTGCGCCACGCCCCCGAAACCACCGCCCCAGCGGGCAGTAAGTACGGAAGCGCCGTCTGCCCCATTTCTCATTCCACTTAGAACAAATTAGTACTACTTTGAAGTACTTCGTTTTAAACAATACTAGGTTTCCCTATACACGCTTTAAAATAAATGTTTAAATATTTTCTAAGTGGAGGACATTTATTTCAATATAAAAACCTTTTCCAATTTATTTTTTTTTTTGAGAACAAATTTGGAATTCTTGTATTCAAAAAGAATAGCATTTAAAATTGTTGTTGTTTTTGGGCTAGTATTTTTTGTAAGTTTAGTTTTAATATTAAAACTTCTTCTATTTGTTTTTATGTTTGAGAGTATAATATTCGGAATTCATATTATTAAAGATTAAAAAAATAACATTATAAAATAATAGCATTTGAAACTGTATTTGCTTTTGTGCTAGTCTTTTTTGTGAGTGCAGAAGCTCGTCGCATTTGGCACTCGCAGAACAATGGCGTATTTTAGTCAGTCATTTTTCGGCTCATATGCTTGGCAGCCACTCGACATATATTAATTTAAATGCCGTAAAAGTGCAACAATAAATTGGCCGTAAGGGGGAAATCGGGTCGCAGGGGGTCCGTTGTTAGATGGGGCAATTAATGCTTTATAAACCGCAACCGATGCCCAATTAATGTGGCCTGCAGTTGCCCATAACCACAAAACAAATCGCGAATGAAAATAAATAAAGCGGCAGAGCATAAATTCCCAAAAGTGCCTGCGACGCTGACCGCAATGGAAACAAAACAAGAACTCAGTGAACGAAGACACTGGACTGGCATAAATTCGTTTCGGACGCATAAAATTTCACGTAAAATAAATAAACAGCAATTTTATTATTGTTTAAGTTGTGGGCAAAAAAAACACGGCTAGCCAAATGAAAAAGTTCCCTCAATGAACTGAACTGGAAATGGAAATGGAGCCACAAGTGGCACGCCCCCGCATTAATGTTCTCGGCAACACAAATTGTTTATTTAAATATGCCAGTGGGCTATGAGATATATATGGGCAGGGGCTATTAGGAGAAGTAAATTAGATTTATGTTTATCAATTGTTGTGATAACCTTGTCACTGCTTTGAAATGCTTCGCATAATCAAAGGCGAAATGAGTTCTGGGAAAGGCCCTAGTTGAAGATGAAGAAAAATAAATAGCCATCCTTTAAAGGTGAATCTCCCATCTCCCAATCAAATGGCCTCATAACTTATATTCACGCCAAATCAATTCAGGTATCAAGTAATTATGTGTTTGCTCTCTTGCACAAGCGAAAAGATTTATGAGCCTCGCCTGTTAGAAAATCCCCATGTCTGGCTGGCATTTCAGTGGCAACTGAAAGTCGAGAGGTGCGATCGGGGTGAAGTATCCTGTTGCGACACGGCCCATCCTCCGGAGCATATTTTTACGGCGTGATTCACGTGTCAATCAAATGTCAATGTCACTCGGAAAAACCCACCGTAAAAAAGCTGGCGAAGAATGAATGAATGGCCGTGTTGCAGGAAAACTTTGGTATTGGCGCTGCCAAAATCATATTTCCCTTGCAGCCAGACTTGGACCAGTTTGATGGCCAGATTTGAATTTGGCAAGGTCCCATTCTGCCGATATGTTAATGATTTCGGGATGATGTCAGCGTAAAATTGAATATGCTGGGCGGCAATTTGTCATCGGGCTTTTCTTTTCTCCTTTTTTCTTGCTTATTAGTAAAATGAGCTGAAACACATGTTTGTGCAAGGGCTGAGAAAAGCCGCCGGCGTCATCATCAACAACAGATTCATCATCGGGTAACTCGGTCATATGGCCCCAAATCTGTCTGCTTTCCCGTGTTCTTCAATTTTCAATTTTGTTTATGATTAGGCCTTCAAAGGCACGGGTATCAGCTGGCGTACCACATGCCGTATGCGTAATATCAGAAAGTTTGGTCATTTAAAAAATGGGATTTTAAACGGTTTATGACATTAACATTATTGTCAACGCAAATGTGTTAATTATGGAAATTTATGGATAGTACACCGGGAGGAAAAATTATAGAGTCTAATACAATTTTATTATTGTTTTCATATTGTCAATTGTTTCGTATTATATTTAATTTGGAATTTAGTATCTTTTAAATTTCTGTAGTTACTGTTTAAATAATTGTCTTTACAATAACGTTAAAAAATTACTTATTTTACCGAACTATTATGATTTTGGTTGGGTCTAGAATTAAGAAAATTGTCTCAGCAGACAATAAGTTAACTTGGCGACTTATTCTTTAAGTTTTGACTCATTTGACAATAAATACTCAACTAATACTTTGAAACTTTGGTAACTTTGGATAGTTAGCTTTATAAATATTTAATGGTTCAGAAATGAAAAATTGTTTGGATATGTCAGACACAGATTGCTTGAATGTTGATATTAACATTTATGGGAATGTGCCATAAATTATGTATTTCTACGATTGATTGCACACAATTGTGGCTGTTTTTTTTTTTCGCCCATAATTGTTATTTCTGCTGGCGTTGATTTGCTTTTTTCACTATTTTTTTTAGATGTCGATGTCGCGTACTTACCGTATTTATGGCAGCCATCGTCGCAATTGACGCCGTCGATGAGGTTCTTGTTGTTGTTGATGTTGTTGTTGGTGCTTGTACTGGTTGTTGTTGTTGTTGTAGTTGTGGTGGAAGTGGTGGTGGTGATGATGGGGATACAAAATCAAAAATCTGAAAAAAGTTATGTATGATTGAACATATTCGAATTCGTATCTGCTTCTCTTATTTTCTTTCGTTTCGTTTCGTTTTGGGTGACATAAAAACGTGAAGAGGAACCAAAGAGCAAACAAATGTCAAAATTTATGCATAAAAATGTGCGCATAAAACGAAGGGAAATCAGAAAGCCAAGAAATCAAAACACATGCACATACAAAAAGGCGACACTCTGGCACACACGCATCGGGAAAATCGCACATGAATACATGGTACACGATGCAAAACACAATGAAAAGTATGAGAAAAATCGCATCGGCAGGGGAAAACTTCTCGAGAGTGAAATTGGGAGGGGGCGGTGGACGAAAATGGGGGTTAGTCTTATTTGTTGGCTGAGCGATGTGATGACTGACTGACTGACTGACTGACTGATTGACTGGCTGATTGACCGACCCACCAGCTGATCGGTCTTCGGGGACTAGCCTGTCGGCAGGATTAGCGAACAAAAATATGGCATTGAAAATATGCTTCAGCTTGAGATTTCTTTGCGATTTTTCACTAATCCATAGGTATGCCATACAAAATATATTTGAGTTCATGATATTCCTTAGCTCCCTCATATTTGTAAATAGTATTCATAATCTATACTAAACCCTTATATTTTTAACAATATTAAGAGACTTCCGATCGATTTACCTTGAATAAAAACAGTAACCTTATAAAACATTTAATTGTGCAAATTTAAAAATGATTAGCAAATTAGACTCCCGTTTCCTGTATATTATCTGTATTAAATTTTAAGGAAATGCTCGAGGGTTTTACAGTTTCCCAAATACGATACTTTCTTTCTACTTTCCTTGCCTGCAAAGTTTTATATTTCTTTTTTGTGACATTTTCCTCCTGAAGACCCTTAGGGTAAGATATGTTCATCGATATATTCTGTGCTGCTGCACTTGCAACATTGAAAATTTCAATTATTCTATGCACTCGCTTCTTTTGCATTTCTGGCAAATTTTCCTCTATCGATACCGACGTCCTCTTCCATTTCTTTGCGCCGATGTCGATGTCGATGTCGTTGTCGTTGTCAGTGTCGTTGTCGTTGTCTTCGTGCTGTCTCACAACATTTTATTTTGGTACACAATGGTCTTTGTCTTTCAGAGTGCATGCTTATTTTTGTTTTTAGTTATTTAATTACAATTTTCTATAGTTTTATTTTTAATTTAATTCATGTTTGGCTTGCGTCCCACCCGTTTCGGCAACGCTTGGCGAAACATGCGCCAAAAATGCTGCAAAAAGCTGTGCAAAAAGATTGGCAAAGATGACAAATCTTTATTGGGCATTCTACATCACTTGAATACTCTGCCGCCATAGGGCTTTATTAATGAGTATATATAATTTGATAACAAAATGAAATGTAAGATGTAAGATCTTGAATTTAAATTCCTTATATTCGTCAAATATATAAATATAAATGTCAGTAATAAATCCCTTGCTTAACCAACTCATCAGTTTTAAGAGAATTGTAAATCGTTAAGATTTATTAAACCTCTCAGGCATTGTCTTTAATTTATTTGTCAGCCAGAAATAAGCTCAAAAGGGCAAGATTACAGTCATGTCTTAAAATGAGTGACGAAAGCGTTTTATTCTTGGCGAAAATAGAGCATTTTGAAAACGATTGCGAAATCAGAAAACGAAACAGAGACAGAGGCACTAGGCGTCGTCAAAAGGCGCAGTTGGCCAAGGGAACTTTTCGGCTTCTAGGTATCCGGCTGTATGGGAATCCGAGGGGGGGGGGGCCACACGATCTTACACATGTTGTTGGGCATCAGACGCACATCGGTACAGTGCGCGACATGAACGCGGTGCACGGGGACGGAGGGCCAGATTGTACTCAAAACGCAACAGGCAAAGAGGGGATGCCAAAGGCATCTGCAAATGCATCTGTATCTGTATCTGCATTTGGTTGCGGTCTGGCTTTTGTATTGCATTGCACTTCCTAAGCAACTTCGACAGCGGTTGCACAGAGACAAAATTCTTAGTGGATTAAGAAGGCGAGATTAAAGATGGTCTAAAGTTAAATTGACATACTTCTTTTTAAATATTTTAGTTTGAACTTATTCCATTCGTTCGGAACAATATAATTATAGTAAATATATCCTCAGTTGTCCTTTAATTGCTAAACGTTAAGTAACTTTAAAATCTTTAGCATGAAATAAGATAAAAAACACAAACTAATTATATAAATAATTATGTTGATAATAAGCAACCACTTTAAAATGTGTAAATTGCAGTTAAAATCTAGCTAAAATTGTGCATTTTTTGCAGTGCTCGGAAAATGTAATGGCCAAGTCAATGTATCTGAGTATCTGCATCTTGCCAGAGGGCTTGTTGATTTTAATTAAAAATATGTATGAGCGATGTGTGCACGGTGCACATTGCCGCCGCACAGTGGTACACTGGCACAGTGGGTCGAATGGACCAGTTCGTGTATGAGCCGTAAGCGTGCGGAATGTTGTCGAGCGCGACGACAATTTGTTTCGGAAAATCGTTGGCAAGGCGCCCACTAAAACACACTAATGAAGAACATGAAGGAAGCCAAGGCGCGGTACAACACCACCACCACCGGCAGAAAAGGCGATAAAAACGACCACAATAAACGGGGTAAAAAAACAAAGGTGGCCGCGGAATTCCATGGCAAGCCCTCGGTTATTTGTTTAATATTTTGATCGTGAATTTTTATAGTCTCCTATTTGAATTGGATTTCCTTAATTTTCTACATTGTTTGCCATTCGCGTTTTCACACTCCGATTACCAACAACAAGACACGGCAAACACATTGCGCATACGCCCCGCTGGCCGTGTCAACAGCAGCATCATCCGAACAAGAAAATCTCATAAAAATAATATTAATAACTAGGCGCAAAATTAGACGGCAAACATATAAACATTCGCGTTTTCAATGTTAGACCACAGACTAAAAATAATCGTGTGTAAAATGCTAAAGACAGATCGAAAGCGGCAGGCCTCTGCCAAGGTGAGTGAAGAATGTGGAGCGTGTTGGATATTTCATATCAAAATCCAATTAAAATCATTCGCGCACACCGAAAATAAACAGATATTAAGTGGGGGACGGCCCCCTCACCCACTTACTTGTTATCGCACATCCGCATCAATATGAGCATATACACCCCCAAAATACAACAAATGTATATAGGGGCGCATAAAGACGTATACTTAATTTAATGTTTTTGTTTGTCTGCGTATAAGCTAATTTCTGGCTGTTTGATTTGCCGCTTAATAAACAGCATCGGTGGACAATGGCGAATACTTCAGTTTGGGCTTTAGTGCCAATTAAACAGCTGCGCGCTGATCGCCCGCTAATTGCCACACGTGCGAGGGGGACAGAGGCGGAAAATGGGGAAAATCCGATGCCTTGATTTACATTTCTGTTTAATTATCGAACACTTTTCCTAATGAGAACGCGCCACCCATAAACATTCGCCTCCATTCCGCGTGGAGTGTGTTGTGTGTGCCGGCTTTTATTTATAATTTTTATTGCACATAATGCTTAAATGGCTTTTGAGAGTTGCGTTTTCTTTTGTACTCCCCGCTGAATTGGGTTAATAGTCAGTACAGAGTGTTTGCAGCATTCCTTTATTTCGCCTTTATGGCCCGGAATAAAAACTTTAAAGTTCTGACTTATATTTGAGCATATTTGGATCGTTTTGCTATTTTGTTTTATGTTACTATTGCTTATAATGAGTTGTATACATTTGTTTAGATATACGTTTATTGGTTAAAATAAACGCTTTCATTAGGAAATTAAATTCGCTCAACTAAATGTATTTGCAAGCCTTGAAAACCTTCACTTTTGTTTCCTATTTATGATCATTAAAGAAAGAAATAAATATTTGTTGACAATTCTGATTTTAGAAATCCTGAATGCTGCTCTCGGCTGCATGTGAGTTGAAAGCATTAAATTAATCACATTTTGATGACATATCATTCGAGGAATGTTCACGGATACTGGCGATAGTATCTGCGCGATGCACTCAGACACCGACAGTATTTGATTTTCTATATAAATAACATTAGATGGCTGGCACAGTAAGTGAGCATTAATTTAATGCAGAAAGGCGACAGTTCTCGAGGCGGACAATACAATAAAATGCCTCAAAATAAAGTCAGAATCGCGAAATATTCAAATTCTTGGTGAGCGTAATCAAATTAGTCACGCGGCCAGTGCCAACAATGGCCCCAAAAACTGACTAATGCCGGCGATTAATGCGACGGATAGGGATTCTGGGGGATGGAGGGTTTGCTCTGGGACAAAGCTACTTAAAGATGACAATCGCCATGATCTCGGCGCTGACTGAAAGGCAGCATAAAGTGCACAAAACGCCAGGCATAAATCACATCGGCTGTGTGTGTGTGTGAGGTGTATGGTGTGTGGTGTATGGTGTGTGCGGCAAATAAAATATGTTAATTAAATAAAGATGCGCACACCCATTGGCATCCATGGGAAAGTGCAGACGCAGACGCGAAAACTGTGACGCCGGCCAGCCAAGCGAAATCTTGGCCACAACGGACACGCCTATTGAGAGACGGACGGCCAAGACGTCCAAGACGGCCAAGACGGCCAAGACGGCGGCGACAATGCTGCACTTTTGGCAGAAACAGAACAGAAACTGAAACAGAAACAAACACCAAAACCACAACCAAAACCCAGCCCAAGCAGACCAACCCGAAAGGCGACCAAGGAATCGCATGCATTATTCACGGCGAGAAATGCCGAAATAAAACGCCAAGTTTTGCAATTCGAGGCATTACATGTGCTCATCATTAGAAGACACCAACACATAGCCATACTATAAATGCACTGAGGAAAAATCTCTATAAAAAGATGGGTACATTTAATAAATAATGAAATATAAAAGAATAACTTTGATATTTTTGTATGTAGGAACATCCTAATAGGAAGGTACGACTTTCTCTTTCGATTACTATTTTCTCTGAAGGAAAAATAACAAATAAAATTGTTATTTTAATATATGAAAAAACTATAACGTTTCCTTGCAAAATAAATTATAAAAGATTTAAGTTAATATTTAGAAGAGTTTAAAAATCAATAAGAATTTGTTCAGCCGTACATTAACTCCACAGGTTTTTGAACCATTTTTAATTTTTAAATTTAATCATCCGTTATTACCCCATTTGAAGCTTAATCCCTAGTTGATTTTAAAATATATATCCTTTAAGTTAAAGATGCCTATTTCCGTGATATAGTGATATCGATTCCCATATTATACTGCAAACAATATGGATATAATAGGGCCTAAAATTTAGAAGAACTTTCAATGGTAGTCCCAAAGGTGGGTTTAAGAGTTCCAATTTTTCTCTGTCCACACATGCAAGTGCCCGAAAAGGCAGGGACATACTTAAACTTTGGCACAATCGTCCACGTTTCATCTATTGTTCGGCGGCTGCCGGCGGCCGTTTCTTCTAGTTTGTTGCTGTTGTGCATAAGTTCCACTTCAAAAAACATAAAATACGCGCAAGATATATTTTTAGCAATCCGCTCATTTGATTTACGATTTCATTAAATCAGCTAATGGACATACATCTCGCTGCCGAGCACGTTCGAGAGCCAGAATAAGGCGAAACCTGTGCGATCATCTCATCGCTCATCCTTGGAGGCGGAACACGCATACGCCGCGTAGGCCGTCGCTACTTCTGGTACTGCTGCGCTGCGCTTTACCGCTTTACCGCTCTGCCCCAGTACATGGCCGACCACCTGTCGTTGTCAGTAGAGGCCGACACAAAGCAGCCCCTGCCTTTGTCTGACATATCTCTTCCGCCAGACGCCTTCCAATTATGTTCGGCACAATGTTGCAGCCTATTTGGCCCTTAAAACCGCAAATTACTCATAACAATATGCAGAATGTGTGCAAAAACACAATAGAGTGCAGTTTAATCAAGCGGGTAATTAAATTAGTTAGAACTTTGAGGTACTTTGCCGCATCGAAATATTCAAGGCCTCTATCGCATTCGGAAAATGTATTTTGCATCAGATTATAATTAATGAATTTGTGGTCTCATTGAAATGTGTGGCATGAATTTCATGTCCTGCAAATCGGATTACCGAGCCTTCGACATTTTGCATCAGAATAGGGCTCCTGCCTTCATTCAGATGCCTGATAAATATTCCACAAATTTCGTGTTTTATGTCCACATATTTTACGGCTGCAAACTGTAGGGATTTGTCACTCCTCGCTGGGAATTTATTCAAATTGTTTTTTATGAACCTCAACAGCGCACAGCAGCCGCATTCGCATTCGCACTCGGATCCGAGTTGATGTTGATGTTCGCGGCACACGTGCCGCAGTTGACGAAAAGGCGAATGCTGACAGATAAATGACGCGACGACCATCAACCGTCGAGACGCCAGACGCAAAGGCAAAACAAGCCAAACACTACATATTTTCCAAAAAGGCGCTGCTGGCTGCCCATTGTCACTACATTTAGCATGTTCTTCAAAAATTTAAGCCGGATTCTTTGTTCGTTTGTCCCTCCCCAGACATGAATAATTACATTTCTAACATAACTTGACTTTCACTTTATCAGCAATAGATCAACGCTGCGTCCTCCATAAGTCATCTGCGGAGATCGCTCACTTGCTTCTCTTTCGACTTTCCTTGACGCAATGAGGAAAGTATTACCGCATGGGCAAGATACCAAAAAAAAATAGTCAAAAGTCGAGAGGAAAAAAATAATAAATAAATAAGAAATTCCTATACCTATTTTACGGTGACGTCAATTGTCTATTATTTCGCTTTGGTCATAAATTTGACTGGCAGGCATTGGTCACTGAAAGGAATCGCCGTCATTAGCAGCAGTCTCCAAGTCTTTACCTTTTTGATTTAAAGCTAGTAATTCTCCTGTTCATGTTAAGGGCCATATATTGAGCTGATCAAATAATGTACATTCTCCATTCCCTGCCTAGCAAAATCAAAGTTAATAATATTTGACTTTGTTTATCAACAATTTACAATATTATGTTCATAGAATCTTTGTTAAGTCCAATGTTTTATGTATTTAACAGTGATATATTAAATAATATTTTATTATGGCAGTTTTATAGCCCTCAATAATTTAAAGTTATATTTTCACTAATTTAGTCTTGCTAAAATCAAATTGTCTGAATACAGAATATGCATTTACTTTATTTATATTAAATATTATTTATAAAATTCGACCTTAATATATGTTTCAGGTTCAGGCATCAACAACACCTGTATGAAATGCAAACACTATTCAGTCATCCGCAACAATGCACTATTTATGACCACCATATTCCCCGGAAATAAACTCAAACTTTTCCGACTACATTTAAATTTAAAGCTAGTTCGAGGAATAAAAATTGGATTCTGGTGAAATTGAAGCCACAAAAAGTACAAATTTTCCATTAGTTTGAAACAGAAATGGCTTGGATGACAATGCCAACGTCATTGAACTTTGAACACAGAAAAGTGGTTGCTGTGGAGGTTTTTGTGGATGCTGCTGATGGTGTCGATGGTTTTTTGTTATTTCTTGTATTTATTATGTATTATTATTGTTGTTGTCAGTGCAGGGTACACCGAGTTTTGCTTTGTTGGCAGCACGTTTCCGCCGCGTGAATTTGTCGCAATACCCAGGGCCAATACCGCCTTTGTGTGGGTGTTTAGGGTGTGCGAGTGTTTTTGTGTCAGCACATATTTTAGATGCTTGTTAATGCCAGCCATAAATAAATTGGAACATTTATCACAGGAAGAGGAGCCATCATCATCACTATAACGATCATCACATAGCACAACATTGGGCGCAGTTAAGGGTTAGTCAAACTGCTCTACTGACTTAAGTCGCAGGCATTTTAAATGTTGTCCCAAAAACGTACTTTAAGTATTAAAGGTACTAAAATTAATCAGTTTGAATAGTAACCATAACTTTTCATTATGGTTTATATAAAAAAGAAGTACATAACTAACGAATTTGGCTCTACAATTTGAGACAACTTTTATTTTAATTGAAAAATAGGTTCAAACCAAAAGTGTTAAATAAAAGACTTTTCAAGTGGTTCAAGCTACACAGTTTCTCTGTGTACTCTAGCTTTACCTACTTTGTTGGTTAGTCTGTGTTAGTAGTGAAACAAACGGAAACACCAATCAAATGAAAAGAGTCCAAATCAAAGTTGAGTGAGGTGGGTGGAGAGAAGGGGACACGAAAGAGTGGGGTTCCTCTGGGGAATCAGTTTTCATTTGCTTTTTGGCTTACCGATCGATCGGGGGCTGCATTTGCGTTTTGCGCCGCGTCCCACGGTGCGTATGATGAATGTTGATTGTCGTCGTCTTGGCTTCTTCGTCGTCTGCCCCTTGAAACTGGCTCACTAATCTGCGGCTATGGCTTTTCTCTACACACGCGAGCGGTATACATATGTGTGGGTGTGGATATATGTATATGGGTGCCAGTATCTGAATCTGTATCTGTATCTGGAGCTGGGCACATAGAGGCTGCTCGCTGACTGTGACATTGAATCGCTAGTCCACCGTCGCTGATTGTGGTAGTTGTCGTTTTATCGCTTTTCTTATTTTTTCGCTTTTCTTTTTTCTTTTTTTGTTTTATTTCACACGCACGGACACTAGAGACACAAGGTGGGCCAGAGGCAAGAGGGCGGCCATTTTAGCACCTCGGATTCACATACTTTCCGTTTTTATGTACACAAAAAGACACAAGTCACTCCTTGTTCTGCTATTCTACCAACGTTTCGTTTGTCCTTTTCAAGGTTTATAACTTTAAAAAGTCGTAGTTTACTTTAGTTGAGGGTTGATTCTTTGTAAAGAGGACGGCTTGGCACGCTTTTATCGATTACATCTTAACATCTTACTGTGGAAAAGAGATTAAAATGGTTTTAGAAAAGCACAAATTTTGGAGTGTCTGAATTTCATTTGGCTTTTCAGTTACTAATCTAATTGGCTTTATCATCGTCTTTCAGCATTTCCTTGCTGCACTTGTTCACTTCGATTTTGGCCTTATGTAATTGCTCCGCTTCATTAAACAGTTTATGAATTTTTGTTTGCTGTTCTGTTTTTTCGGTTTCCCCCGCCCGCTTGTCGAGTTTCGACTTCAGTGCATTCTTCGTTATTACAATATAAAACACATTTTTATACTTGGCCAACAACTTTGGCCATCTGCAATAACAAGACCAAAGGAGCGAAACAGAAATAGTAATAAAAAAAGGCAGAAACGTTTGCTTCGGGCTTCTCGTTTAGAACAAAGGCAGGAAAAAAGCTTTTAGGAACTGTGGGCCGTTCTTGGGAAATTACTTAAGTTTTCAATGCGTTTTACTCAATTTGACTTTGGGTCGCTGCCGACTTGCCTTCCATCCGAAGGACCCCCACCCATTACCGCTCGACTGTTGTCAGAATTGGCGCATTAAGCGCAAAAAGTAAAGCGAGAAACAACATCCAGAGGAAGAAGGAGGGAAAAGGCAAAAGGGAGCCTCAACCGCTCAACCGCTCAACCCAGAAGCGCCCTAAAGTGGGCCTGCTAACCGAGTTTTGGAGCCTTATCGTCCTGCCCGTATTAAATAATACGATTGTAGGCAGGGGCTTGGTCGGGTGCGGGTTAAGGGGGATTTCAGATAACTTGCGTATAGTACATATATTACGAATTCACAAAAATATTAGTATTATGACTGTTATTATATTATTATGTATTAAAAGTGTATCCTGCTTTCCAGCATTGATGAAACTACTTCAGCGATTTATTATATATTTGGAAGGTGGGTAGAAACATATCTAACTAACATTAAAAAGCTGAAGAAGATTTAAATTTTAGAAAATAAATTCATTAAAAAGTAATGGTATATTCTTTTGGACCATGTTTAGAAAAGTCTAGAATGAAATGATTAAGCAATATTTCATTTGTTTTAAATAGCAAGTCAAACTAGTATATTTAATACTTTCAATTCCAAAGTAAAACACAAAGGAAATATTCCTTGGTACGCCCCTGCTTGTATGTATTAGGGAAGGCTGAACACATAAAGAGAAGTCAAAATAAATCGATAAATTCTACATAGATACACAGCATCAGCAGGATAACAACAGCAACAACACTAACAACGCCAAGGCATGGCAATAAACAGCCTACGAACGAACAACAACAACAGCATGAACAGGAGGGGCAAAATGTTTTTCGTTTGCCTCCTTGAATTGTCCTTTCAAAGGGACGCCTTACCACCCACCGCCCATCACCCACCACCCACCGCACACATTCACACATCCAGCTTCTCATTCAGAGAACCGAATGGGAATACGAATGCGAATCCGAATACGAATACGAAATCCGAGTCCTGTTCTGTGAATGTGTGCGTGTGTGTGTGTGCTTTGTTCGGGAGAGTGTGTGCGTTTATTCGCACGCCTGAATGTCTGCCAATTCGCATCTGTGTGCTGTTTGTGTGTGTGTGTGTATCTGTGTCTGTTGTTCTGTACTCCACATCTCTGTTTTCACATCTCGCTTCGTTTACTTTGGGCGTACGCAGGTACACACACACAGATACACACACACACACATACAGACCCCCACAATTCTCTGGGAAAAATCAATTAAAATTTAACGCACGTTCCCAAGACTTCCCATAAAAATACATCTTCCATTTCGAATGGCAATCGGGCCACCTAGCAGGCAATTTAATTTGTCTAATTTGAATTTTAATTAAAAACTTTTACGGGTTCAATAACTTGCAAAGTAAGCGACACAAAAAAAAACGGAGTGTACGGCATTTCAATGGCTTAAATGAAATTCTGGCTCATTTCCATGTAACAGCTGTCTGTCAGCAGAGGAAAATGGGAAAGCCCCTTCGGAGGAGGTGTCTAAAATTGTTATTCACTTTGTTGCTAAATTAAGTTCAACTTTTCTGTGTATGGGCGGGTATTGGGTATTTTGTGTGTGACTTTTTAATTGCTTTAAATGCCAGTGAAACTGAATCAGGTGGAAAAGTTTTGGCCCCGCTTACAGAGACTTAAAGGATCTTTTGAATAAATTTGGCAGCAGTCAAAAGAATTTTTATACCACTTCCTCATTCCGCGTTTGTTTATCGGAGAGCAGAGATAAATAACGCGAAGGCAGTGCATTCGCCCCAATGTAAACACACACAAATCCTTCATATTTCTCAAGACCCACAAATCTTCCAAGCGACAGGCACTTTCAATCCGCCAATTGATGGCCTCTAATTACACACGCGATATGCACGTTACGTATACGTACACATTGTATATATCTCGTTCACTGCGCTTTTCCCGTTTGGCTTTTACAGCCCCAAACAATGTAAATAAACAACATGCAATTTTCACATGACTCTGCCAAAATTTGAATTTTCATGTTTTACTTTAAGGCGGCAGCATCAATACGGGGACTGCCCCAAAAGGCCACGCCTCCCAAACACCCACACCCATAAACACACGCCCACTCGCATGGATGTTCGCTTGATTCGTTTTCAATCTTTGTAGGATGTTGTAAAATATTTTAACGACAGCAATTTTGCCCGCTCGCGGATGATATTAAATTTGCCATTGGCCATAATGTACAAATTGGAATGGCAGTCCTATTTATTTTCCCGTTCATACATTTTATATGATACATTTACACACGCCGTCTTTTATGGAAATTTAATTTGATTGGATGTTGATTAATAAATGCAAATATCACCGTTTTCTTGGAGGCGATCAATCGGGCTGTGCGACCACTTGACCGTAAATCCGGAATCGGACTAAAACTGTACTTTGAGGCACTTCGCTGCAGCTCGGCGTTGTCATGGTAATTCCCGGGAGCCGCTCAATTTCCATTGCATGGATATATCCGATTCTAAAATTAAACTGAGCTATCCATCCCCCACCTGTGCATTGTGCAGCTTTCAGTGTTTGTGATTTACTGAGAGCGGTGCATCAAGGACGAAAGTCACTTCCTTTTTTGGTCATTAACTTGGACCTGCATACTTTATATGTCTCAATCTTCTTTAACTCGAAACACACTTTGCTAACATTACCTTTTAAGAATTAAACTAAAAAGCTAAACACATATTTTTGCAATCGTTTTAATTGGGGAGCTTACGTTGCTCGAAATCGTTTTTAAACATTTATTCAGGTGAAAAAATTTAAATGTGCTTAATCCTTTAGTTGTTGCAGAAGATCTAAAAAAAAATAATATTTTTTATGTTTTGGCGTCAATCAAAGTTGTTAATGGCGGTTTTTGAAACCTACTTTTCCATTGGCTGTTTTAACTTTCATACATTCGTGGGTATTTCAAAAAACACTTCCAGTTCACTTTTCTACCATATCTGAACAAAAGTTTTCATATCAACATGAGTGTTTTATATTTCTATTGTTAGGGCTTTATGGTTTAGCCTTTTGAAGATGTAGGCAGCCAAAAATGGCAAATGAATTGCGATGACATTCAACTTTTGGTCGGCTAAGTGCCGTTAAATGGGTGAAGGTCATTCAGAGCTGCAGTGAGTGCCATTGCTGGACGGCCTCAATCTTCGTCCTCATCACCGGCTCTGGAGGATCGGGATGCGGGCGGCGGGCGGCGTGGGGCAGAAGGCCATTAACAATATGCGGCGGCCTTAAAATCAGCAAATGCAGCGAAGGTGAGCAAACACGCAAACACACGACAGATACACCCGCAAATATAGGCAGGCCCAAAAACACACATACGCCGCGTGGGCCTTGCTCGCAGGCAAAACCACCCCCTGACCAAAAACGGTGGTCTTGTTTACTCAAACTCACACACAAATGCTTTCATAATTTCCCGCACACACACACGCACACACTCACACGGTCACAAATACATGCATAAATCTTCAGCTGGCGCCATTTCACTCCTTTGGCGAAACTATAAAAGCCAGCCAGCGTCTGCTGGCAACCTCCGCCAGTAACATCAATGTTTTGCTTGTTGTCGTTTGCTCTTCCATTCCGAGCAATCCCCAAGCTACAACCCCCCCGCCCAAGCCACCCACCACCTCCTTTTTCCAACCCCTCAACCAGCATCCCCCCAATTACTCACACATTCAACGAGCACTCATTTAAACGAAGCACCCAACGCTTACAGCATAACGTCAAAGTTAACTCGCTGCTGGAGCGCGTGCTTTTTGGGGGGCCAAGTGGGTGGTGGGTGATGGGCGGTGAAAGGGGGGCGGGGTGGCGCCAGAGAGAAAGCTGGGAGAAAGCAGTCGTGCCGCACTGCTCTGGTCGTGCGTTCGTTTTATACGCTCGTGCGTCCCGCATCGCGCATCCTTTTCCTCCCAACAACAATGCTCGCTGATGATGTACTATGGGATGGAGTTGGCATGTATCATGTATTCAAACTGGGGAATTGCCAAACATTTATTCGAACAGCCCAAGAGAAAACGAAATTTTGGGGAAATTTCTAATGGATTCCAGGAATTGGAGGCAATTGAACTAACGTAGGGTATCCGCAGTTATCAAACATTGCAGACTAGGTTAAGCATATACAATTAAGCAATGTGCTGTTTAAATTATATGTAATTTCATTTAAAGAGTTTGATGAAGCAATAAGTCAAACTGCATAGAACATAATCAAATTGTTTTATAGTGAGTAAAGTTAAATTATTTTCTATGAGCGTCGACAATAATATTACCACCTTGTTGAAATTATAGAAGGTTTACGAATTATACAAATTCTAGAATCCAAAGCCTATAATTGCTATTTTAGAAATATTTCTTTATTTGAATTTCAATCTGATTTGTCTTCCTTATCGAAAAATTCTCAAAGGCTTAAGAAATATAAATTAATTAACTATAAAAATTCTATTCGCTTTCCTAATTAAAGTTAAACATATTCTTTAGATTTTTGAAATAACTCGAAACGGACTGAAATTAGCCATGCATTAAGAACACAGCAGTAATCATTAAAACGATGTATTCAAAATGTTCTAAAAGTTTTGGGTACATTTATTTTTCGTTGTTATTTTATTTGTGATGGGCTTATGAAAAAAAAGAAAAAAAGCTATAGTCGGGTGCCCCGACTATCAGATACCCGTTACTCAGGTAAAGGGAGTGCGAGGGAGATGGAGATAGAAACTTTGATCACCCATAACTTTTTAACGAATGGTTCGATTTGAAAAATTTCTTCTACATTTCGATAGGTATTGATAAACACAATAAAACTGCATTTTTACTTTTCCGAAATATTTAAATTTTTAAAATCGTATACCAGCGATTGTGGGCGTTAAAGGGGCGTGGCACCTTTTGAAACAAACTTGCGCTGCGTAGGAACTCCTAGAATCTGCATGCAAAATGCCAATCTTGTAGCTTTTATAGTTTCCGAGATCTCAGCGTTCATACGGACGGACAGACGGACAGACGGACAGACGGACAGACGGACAGACGGACAGACGGACATGGCTAGATCGACTCGGCTAGTGATCCTGAACAAGAATATATATACTTTATAGGGTCGGAAACGCTTCCTTCTACCTGTTACATACTTTTGCACGAATACAATATACCCTTTTACTCTACGAGTAACGGGTATAATTATTGGTATTGTATAGGAATCAAAATAAACAAATAAAAAAAAATTTTTTGAAATATTCTCATTTTAATTTTATAAACTTTTTTAAGCCCCCATCAAAATGCACACACACCACTGTATACAAACGCACACCCTTGCAGACAACTCATTATTGGTACATTGTAGTGGGATTGTCAGATACGGGTACATTCCATTATACAATATAGTATTCCGAAAGTTGTTACAAAATTGACACAGTGTGCAATCGTCCTTTGGCATCCCAATCCCCCCACCCCCTCGCATCCTTCGCTTCGATTCCTTTTCTCTTTACTGCTTTCTGTTTTTCCTCATTTCTTTTTTCTGTGTGTGTGTGTGTTTGTGTGTGTGGCAAAATTTACGGGCGTACGTTTGTACGTGTATGTGGGCTACTATGTTAAAAGTTTGTTTCCCCATAAAGGACGGCCACACCCCCTGCCCAACGCCCCTTTCTGCGTGCGGGTGTGTGTGTGTGTGTCTTTTGCCAAAGTTTTTGGCTACTTTTATTTTTCGTTGTTATTTAATTTGTGTTTGTGTTGTTGTTGTCTCGTGTTTGACTTCTGAATTGTTCTTATTGTTGTCCTTGTTGTTGTCAACGCTCCGTTGTTGTTGTTGTTGCTGCTATTATTATCATGGTACAACTTCGCTGGTTGGCTGTTTATGTTTTTGATAACTTTCGTTTTAACTGTCAATGAAAGGCAATTGAAAGTTGCAAGATTGTTGTGCGAAAAGGAAATATGTATGTCCCCTTTAAACAGAAGTTTTCCCCAAATTTTCGGGGGTCTGCCACTTTAAGGGGAGTGCGTTTTCAAGGGAAATTAATACCGAATCCTCTCAGGACACACCAGGACATTAGTCAAAACGGGAAACTATGTTGGCAGCCAGCTGGGCGTCCAACTTGGCTAAGGGTTTATATATAATGCATATAGTATATCCCTGCCATCCGACATTGTAGATATGTATACGCAGAGTCACATAATCCCGACGCACACACTCAAACACACGAACTGACTTCGAGGGGCCCGAAACACAGTTAGCAATTTACTGTATTGTATTATGTATGAATTTTCCTGTGTGGCATTACATCTAGTATGTTTTTTAAAAAACCCACTAATCCAACAACAAAAAACAGTGGATAAAGAAAAGCTTAAGAGTCCTTGCATTCCATACAGTTATACACACGAATGCACAAAAATCGGAAACTTTATAACTTTACGTTTCTGTCAACTATTTTAAAAAAATCAATGCCATTCACTTCTTGTTTCTTGCTTAATTTGTTTTTCACCAGCACTTTTCATTCTTTTTTTTTCATTTTTTTTGTTGCACAAAACGCTGCTCGAACCTTTTGTTGTTTGAAAATTATTGAAATATCATTTATTATATGTATTCATATATACACGCGCTTATTTATTTATACTTATGTATACGCATCGAATTTTTGAACGTTAAAAGTTTAGTTTAGCTTTGCTCGTTGTTTTTTGTTTTACTTTTTGCCATCTACTTTGTCTATTTAATTTAATTTTATTTTTTTTTTGGTGTTGTTGTAGTGTAGAAAAAATTAAAAACGCGCCGTTGGTATAAAAATGTCTTTCAGCTAATGCGATTTTAACGTTTTGCATGCGAACCAACAACTATTTTGGCCAAGTGCGCGCTGCCAAAGCAGAAGCTCTCGCTCAGCATCCGAAAAACGATGGATGCCGATGGATGCTTTCCGAGATACTCGTACTGCAAGATACTCTCGCTCTGAGAATTTGGCACTTTGAGATACATCTGTCTGTGGGCGGAAGCGAGATGCAGATACAAGCGGCTGGCTCCTGCTCATTGTTTTGATGCGATGCTGGCGCTTGCGCCATCTCCTCGCAGGGAATCGCAGATTGAATCTGACGGTTTGCCATTCACACAGCGGCTGCTGGCGCGCACTTTCAAATCACCCATCAGCATCTTTAGTTGGGGGTAATTAGCCCGCGTTTATGACTTAGCTGGAAGCCCGAAATAGAAATCGGGCACAGGCACAATCAGCGGCGATCACGTGAAGAACTCGCGTGTTCCCAAAAGGGCAAGCGGATGCGGCAGGCAGAAACAGACGAGCGGAGCGATCTCAAATCGATCGGGACGCGCGGGCGGGCTGGCAGGCAGACGACTCCGGCGACCGATGATAACGATTGCCGCTGCAAAACAACAGTTTTCAAATAACATCTACAGTGAGGACTCGCTAGCTGGAAGGCATGTTCCATTAAAGCGATTAAATCGAATTCTGATCGCACAAATGCTAACTATGAGTATTTCGAAAGTGAATGCAGGAAAAGTCCGAATAGATTTATTCAAATTTGTAAATTGCATCCATTTTCTTACACTTATGTGCTGGTACTTATTCCTTAAAAACCATTAATAGAATATTTTCTTTTAACTTTAGTATCTTATAAGTATTGTATTCTAATAATCCAAGCAAAATAATTATTATTTGAATTGCTTTAAATATAAATATAAAATGGATTCCTTAAAGATCTTAGAAATAGCAAAATAATATAAATCTATAATAAAACGTTTTACAGATTGCATTCTTCTAAGATATAACATATATGATTATATATTATATATAATCATATATTATAAACTAAAAGGATTTATCCTCTTAGGATGAGGTTTACAATTTTTCAATTTAAGAATATAATAAGTCGTTTTTAATATTGCGTTCTTCTAAGGCCTTACCTGTATGACACTAGCTATCTTGAATCTTTTTACCTAAAGTATCTTCTCGAGGAGGTTGCACTGTGCACTGTTCCGTGTGTACAAAACCAAAACCGGCGAACAACCCAGGCAGCGTGCCTTTTCCTTTATCAGCCGGCGGTCAGGTCGATGGCGGCACATCGTTATGAAATCTCGGACCTGCCTATAAATATCCCAGGTCTCGTGCTAACGACTATCAGTGGCGCAGGAAACGTGCCGGGCAGCGTACAGCCAGCTCGGAGACCCAAAAATCACAAAGATGAGGCTGCAGCTCTTGTTTTTCCTCAGCCTGAGTGCGCTAGTCCGTAAAGGAGGTAAGTGTGTCTAGATCTAGCAATCTAGCTAAAAAACTAAGCCAACTGTACCCGCAGAAAACGCTAACGATGCCGAGCGACGTATGCATCCGGTGTTCTCCTTGACGGAATCCGGGTCCAAATTCGGAGTTCGCTCCAAGCGAGCCATGCCCCAGATCGTTTTCGATGCCCTGAGGGCGGAGGAGCGGTACGCGGAGTACTGGCAGGGATTGGCGACCCAAACGTTGGAGCAGCAGCTTGATAGCAAGTCCAGACTGAACACCCAACTGGCCAAGAATGTGATGCTCTTCATTGGCGACGGCATGTCCATACCCACGATCACAGCAGGTCGCGTTTACCTGGGCGGCGAGGAGAAGCAGTTCGCCTTCGAGCAGTTCCCGTTTGTGGGCCTCAGCAAGACCTACTGCGCCAATATGCAGGTGGCCGACTCCGCCTGCACCGCCACCGCCTACTTGGGTGGTGTCAAGGCCAACTACGGAACGATAGGAGTAAGTGCGGCGGTGCAGTTCAAGGATTGCCAGGCACAGGCGCTCCCGGAGCACCGTGTGTCCTCCATCGCGGCCTGGGCCCAGAAAAAGGGAATGGCCACGGGCCTGGTGACCACAACTTCGGTGACCCACGCCTCCCCGGCCGGAGTTTATGCGCACCTGGCCAACCGGAACTGGGAAAACGATGCCGAGGTCGCTGGCGATAATGGTGACCCCACTCTCTGTCCGGATGCCGCCAGCCAGCTGATAAACAGCCCCGTGGGCCAAATGCTCAATGTGATAATGGGCGGAGGTCGTGAGAACTTCCTGCCACGCACCGACACAGATGCCAGTGGAGCACCTGGTCGCCGCCTGGATGGACGTAATCTCATCGAGGAGTGGAAGAATCAGCACACAAACAGTGCTCATTATGTGGAGAACCGCAGGGATCTGCTCAGCCTCTCCAATCAGACATCTCGAGTGTTGGGTTTGTTCGCCCCCTACCACATGGACTACCATCTGGATGCGAATGCCGCGGAGCAACCCACTCTGGAGGAAATGGTGCAGGTGGCCATGGACATCCTGGAGCGCCAGAGTGCGGGGCGTGGTTACTTCCTGTTCGTGGAGGGCGGACGCATTGATCATGGCCACCACGACACGTTGGCCCTGAGGGCCATCGATGAGACGGCGGAGTTCGACAAGGCGGTGAGATTTGCGCGGAGCCACACCAGCACGGACGATACCTTGATCGTGGTCAGTTCGGACCATTCACACACCATGTCGCTGGCGGGTTACTCCAGCCGGAAGAACGACATATTCGGGATCAACGACGGGCAGTTGGCGGCGGATGATCTGCCATATGCCACTCTAAGCTATGCCAATGGACCGGGATACGACAGCAACTTTCTGAGGGAGGGAGGTGCTGTGAGGAGGAAGAATCTGAGGGCCATTAACATGAAGAACAAGGACTTTATGTTCCCCAGCACAGTGCCCCTGGAATCGGAAACACATGGCGGCGATGATGTGGCCGTCTTCGCCAGTGGACCATATGCACAGCTTTTCTCAGGAGTCTACGAGCAGCACTTCATCCCCCACGCCCTCGCCTACGCCTCCTGCCTCAGCGATCGGAATATGTGTATCGATAGGGGCGTTGCAAGGAGTCCACGTTGAAGCTAGACAGGGGGATCAAGGTCGTGTGCGATGTAAGGAGTCTCAGGGACCACTGTATTATTCTCGTATAAGAGAGAAGCCAGTAGCTAAGTAATTGTTTAAGGGGGATATTAAAATTAATTTAAAATATATTAAAAAACACAAATATTTCAAAAAATTTCACTTAAAATGCAAATATCAGTAATAGGTAAAACATGGGAGAGCTTTTTTCTTATAAATCATGGATTTCCTTTGTAAAAAATGGTTTGAAATAAAATGGGGATTCAAATTATACAATATCCTTAGATGCACCGCCAATAAATTATAATATACAATTCAAAAATTGCCGTGTATTTTTATTTAAAATAAGCATTTGCCACCAATTTAATGATCACATTTCCACAAGCTCTTTTAAATTTGATAACTTTACGCCCTATTTATCGATAATACGATGACTTAATATCGATAGCTAGCATCGATTACTCCCTTTCAATCGCATTCCTTCTCGGTGATTTCCCGCCAAACCGCGAAAGGTCACACCATTAGCAGAGCACAACAAAATAAGTATTTTTCTGCTACCAAAGTGTCCAAAAATCGAGTGCAGAGGAGCCAGTGGATAAATAAATGGTTAAATAAAGTGAGTAACAAAGGCAGACGGATAATTCGCAGTATTTGCGCAGTTGGCTACGCTTTAAAAGTGTGCGTGCGTGCCAGTAGGCAGTGCGTTGGTGTGCGTTTGTGAGCAACCAGTTTCCTTGGATTCCATTCCTAAAAGTCTCCATGTGTGTATGTAACAAAAACAATAACAATTTGCCCAGGCAAAATGCTAAACATTCGGAAAGTTGGCCAATTCCGGATGATCATTAGCAGAAGCCCCTGAATTCCGATTACGTCGGCTTGATTTATTAATAATTATTGCCCATTTGCGGGAATGTATACATATTCAGATGACTTCAATTGCTCGTCGTCATTCACCTTGAATTCTGGGCAAGGTAAGCGTTCAAAAGTCGCAATTGGATATTGTTGCGCTCCATTTACTATATACTCTACAGAAAGTCTTTCGAATTGGCTTTAAACCATGTGCTCTGGACCCCAGTAGCCCCATTGGTTACACGTCGACAAGACAATCTATTGCTTATCGGTTCATAAGAAGGATCCCCAGATAAGCTAGTCACATAGAGAGAAATTGTTATATGATATGGTGATCAATTTGATTATTTTGCATATCATTTTACACGAAAAACCTAAAACCTGTTTTACATACTTAAATTAATTGAAATGTATAAATATATGACCTGCTTATTCCGATATTATTATCGACCTGCATATTTTTCTGTGCACTGCCGCTTTCAGATTATGGCCTAAACAAATGGAATTCATACATATACCATAAAGTGCCCTACTCTTTTTATATGACTAATAGCATCTAACAGAATCTCGCCTGCTGCCAAAATTTCTCTAATTAATTCTTAAACAACATCGCAAACAATAGATGCAGTGCAAGACCTTTAAACTGATTAATCGTCAATTTTGATCCACACACACTTGTGCAGCGCCGTCGTTTATTTTCTATTATTAATTTCTGCTCGCCAGCGATCAAAGTTTGGCCCTCTCTCATCGTTTTTTGCTCAGTTTTTGATTTTGCTCGGTTTGTGCAACACCAGTGGGGGATTCACAGTCTGGTAGGAGATCCATTCGCCATTCATCCGAATTTTATTGCACAATTTTGACGCCGGGCCTGTCAGTAGTCTCTTTATCTTTCGCTCTTTATCGAGCACATTCGATTGAACTTTGTTTCGCGTGGGGAAAGTCGTTTCTATTGTTTTGGGTTGTAGATTAGCTATTAGCTACCTTATAGATACGATCTGTGACATAGAACAAGGCTTCAATTGGCTATGGCATGTAAATATTTACAAGGTTTCAAGCAATATTTAAAATGTCAGTCAAGAGGGACTTGGATTCTTATTTCTATTATGAAAACAAAATATTGTATACTAGTGTCGGGCTGATACAGCTCTAACCACTATCTGAAAAAAGTGCAACTAATAAAGTGCTTGGAGTAAAAACTGATTACTTATACTTTATGTTGTTGTTATACCCACGTAGTTTGACTTATAGTGATTTCAAACCAGGAGAGTTTAACAGCATTTTAAATGTTAAATTTTAAACTGACATCCCTTGATGTCATTATCAGATTTAATTAAAAATATCCAAAGATTAGGTTTGTTTGCTACCCGCTTAGCCACAAACTTCTTAAAATTGAAGACATTACTTAAAGTTTAACGATTTTATTAAATCAATACCGGCGGTAAATGCTAAAACAAATGATTTCAGCCAGAATCTCATTACTAATAAATTGCAAGCAATCATATCTAAGAACAAAACTGAATTTAATACTAAGAGATATTTTCTCTTAGCAGGAATGAATCACTACCGAAATCTACTGTTCGCGAACATTGTCTCTCGCTGACTAAAGTTAATTATTCTATCCCGCTGCACCTCAGTTCAGAAGCGCAATCGTTTCTAGCTGCGGCAGGTACGGGGGCAGGGTGTCCAGTCCGCCAGCCACTCGATCGAAGCTGAGGGCATGCCGTGGTGAGGTCATCAGCTGACGCACTCCGAAGGCCACGTCCTCACAGCTGCTCCGCTCGCTCGGCTCCAGCTGCCAGCAGTTGAGCAGCAGCTGGTAGAGATCCCCGAACACGTATGCCGGCTGTGCGGGACGGACTGCAGCCCGTATGGCCTCGAGAAGCTGCAGGTTGGTGCCCACTGCATTGGCATAGGGAGTTCCACCCAGGGAGCAGCATTCCCAGGCCACGCAGGCCAGTGACCACACATCGGAGCGGGAGGAGTGCTGATGCTGGTGGCGCAAGACCTCTGGAGCTAGCCATCTACTCTGATCCGGCTGCTGGCGACTGGGTGACATGTAATGCAGCGGCCCAAAGACGCTAAGCTTTAGCCTGGAGTCGCCGGTCACGAAGACACTGTGCGAGCAAAGCTGACGGTGCACCACTTGGCAGCTGGATAGATATGACATGGCACTGGCCAGCTCGTAGATCCACTGCAGCACTAACTGCTCGGAGAGCGATGAGAGGCGATGCGAAGGTGCCATCAGGCGACTCTCAACCAATCTTCTCTTAAGACTTACTCGCTGCTGCTCGAAGATTAAGTAAAACCAATCTGGACTTGCAGACACTCCATAGAAATCCAATAAATGCTCTTGTCGGTTTAAGTGGCATATCTGACGAAGTTCCCGCAGAAACTGGGCCTGAGTACTTCCATTCAGATCATCCAGGCAGAGCACGTGCAGAGTACAATCTCTTGCAAAATCGTTAGTAGACACCTTTCCAGTTATAATTTCCCCAAAGAGTCCATCTCCGATCACATCATTGACGTTCAGCCGAAGTGCATTCCTCGGTATCCGCTCAAATCCCTCCACCAACTGTTGCAACTGCTGCTTAAAGTTTTCCAGCGAGTGAGGCGGTGGATCGTCCTCAACCAGGTAACCATTGTTTTCCCTTTCGATGATTGGCGTCTGCAGCGTCATCTCATGGGTATTGCCTCCGGTTAATCTTCGTCCACGGCAAGTTTTATAGCGCAGATAGAAATAGGCGATCAGGCTGATCAAGAGGCAGGTGCCAAAAATCACGCAGGTCACTGCCAGTGCCACCACTGAGGATTGACCCTTTTCGAAGGTGGCGTAGCTAAAGTCGTCCAGTGAAGTCACATGCTGATCGTGGGTTCCACGGCTGTACATCGTTTTGGTCACGCCCTCGAGGGTGCTTACCTAGTAATTGAATAGTTAATAGGTTTTACATCACTGTATAAGTGCACCAGCAGTGTACGCAAAGCGACTACTATATCTATACGCAGAATTACAAATCTGCTATGATGCAGGGATATAGAGAGCGAAATGTGTCGTTTTAACAATGAGGTGTGCATAACAAGCTTATTTTCCATAACCCTCAGATTCCCTGTTGCAATTAAACATTTCGAAATATGCGAAAAGAAATGATTAGTAACTCGAAAAAACAAATACTTCATTTTCTAACAATTACTCATTCGGTACAGTGCAAGATAAAGCAGCGTTTTAGTTAAGAAACTAACATGCTCCACCAGGAAGCAAACCGAAAATCTTAGAAAATATAGTATTTTGCTTAGTCGATTAATAATTATTTTTCGTCACAAAAGTTAATATCAGAAATTTGCTTGTCATAGGTATCTCTTACATCTTTGTTATATTAGGAAGCAAACGCTTAAGACCGAAACAAATTTTCAGGCAATAATGTTCACAAGTTTAGAAATTTATATAGACCAACATTAAAGTAATGGTTTTAGTTAGTGCGACTTATTGCAAATGAGTATATGTTTCAAGAAAAGGTTGTTATTAAATTAAACGGATTTTTAGTGAGAAACAGATATTTGAGTTAAAAAAGTTCTGAAGTAGTTAGAACACAAAAAGCTGTTCATTACTCACCACCCCCAGACTTATATGCACATGTGCGTTTGGCTGGTCTAGCGGCTTATTGCTGAATCGGCCATAGAGCTTGCCATCGCCCACCTCAAACTGCCGTTTGCGGTTGTCCTCCGGGCGATCGTAGTCCAACTCGGCGGCTATGTAGTAGGGCACTCCGTCCTGCTGCGCCTGCTGCCAGCTGCCCAGGAGCTGTGAATCGAATGGCTGACTCAGCGCACTGTCTACATACTCCACAATGACGAGTAGTTTACTCAGTGGTCCATTGTCATTGCGAATGGGCGATAGCTCAATGGTAACGGTGCGATCAGTGCGGCTGAGGATTTTGGGCGGCGGTGGAGCGGGAGTGGGCTCACCCACCTAAAATTTAAAGTATTAAGGTGGTTAGTTAGGATTATCTTCTTTATCCATGCCGAACCCACCTCTGTGTGGGCCTCTAGGGAGGCCTGGCCGCACTCTGTTGGTCCTGTTTGCGGACCCCGACACTTGGCCCTTACGGTGATGTTATACAGAGTGGCGGGATGCAGATCTGTCAGCTCGACCTGCGTTTCCGTGCTCTGCACAATGAGCTCTGGCAGCGGGAAGGCGGGCAGCGAGGAGTAGGTCTTTATAACTTGAGCCTGAATCAGGAAATTTTCCAGCAGCTGGTTGGGCAGCACTGCCTCTGCGCCGCCGGCCAGGAGCAGTTTACTGGCCTCGTAGGCATCCCACTTGAGAGTCAGGCTGTTCTCCGTTTTGTTGGATATCCTTAGATGATGAGGCGCCGGCTGTTTGGTCACCGTGGTGGAGTAGTACGAGTGTACACCGACGCCTCCGCAATACTGCGCTTTGTTAGCCACACAACGGGTGTTGCAGAGCTGCTCGTCCTGCAGGTCCAGCGGCTCCAGGAGATTCGCACAGAAGCACTTCTCGCCGGCCAAAACGGCATAGGGGTGTTCCTGATGCTCGCAGATTTCGATGCAGGTCTGCGGGGTTTTGGCGTACACGGATTCGTAAAACAGGTCCGTTCGCGCCGTATAGCAACCCACGTAGTAGTAGGCTGGTGCTTCCTGTGGGGCAGGTGCTCCTCCTGGAAGGCACAAGCACATGGCCACGAGGCAGCTGGAAAGCCAAATCCGAAATGGGCGGTGTCCGCTTCTCAAACCGAATTCCATGGCTTGTAAATCTCGAATGAGCAGCTCCTGCACGCCGGATGGTTGATATCCGCCTGGGATTTAGGGGGCCAATTAAACACTTTTTCACGGGCAGACAATTTAGTCAAATTAAAAACATTTATTCTTTTTCCCCGCTCAACATTTTCAGCGTTTGTTCTTCTTCTTTGGCTGTTCTGTTATTGAGCGAGCCAGTTGTTGTTGCTCTCGGCAACCATGTTTCCAGTTGACTAATCGCTCTGCCGACGTCGACGCGGGCCGCACAACTGTTGCTGTTACTTTCCAACACCTTTGTTTACATCACCTGTTAAGGCAAGCTCAAAGAAGAGCAAGTGAGACAACTAAAGTTATCTGTCGATCGGTGACGATCTGGCTGAACTGCTCCCACACATGCTAGACAAGCTTAGCTTAGCAGCATTGCCAGCTGTGTTTAGGTTTTGAATTTGAAATCTTTGTTTTTGCGCGCCAACATATTTTTGTCAAAAGAATTGTTTCTTTTAATTAAGCGGCAATGTGTTAATTAAGCAGGTGCAATTTTTCTAACGGTGCAGCAACAAGTACACCTCTACTTTCTCCCCACCCCTTTCTCTTTGTATGAGGGCCCCCAAGAAGAGAGGCGATCGAGAAAGAGAGAGTGCCGCTCTCTTTCCACTATTCCATTGAGTAAGCGGTGGCTTGCGTGTTGTTGCTGCAGTTTGATTTGGTTGACAGCCGCGCTGGTCGTGTCTTTACTTATATATTCCCATTCCGCATCTGAATCAAACTCAATTAAGCCCCAGCATAACTTTTATTTGGGAGACAGGTGATAATCGCGTGTCTGGCATAATTTCCCATAATTTTTGTGGCACGCTCTCTTTATTTCGACTGCGCTTTCAATTAGAATCCAAGTGGTCAAACTGCGTAGCGCGACAAAAGTTGTCGACGTCATCACGGCGCAGCTAACGAAATTAATTTTAATGTGCTCCGCACGTTTACAATCAAACATTCAATTGTGCTGAATATTTTACCAAATTCGGAATAATATATACCTTTTTTGGGACCGGTAAAATCCTTCAAAGCGGAAACGAAACGGTGATCTGGTTCTAAACAAAACGTTAAGATCGATTTAAGCTGAGAAGAACGGTTTTCGATCTGTTTTTATTTTATTATCTTTAGAACCTCCAAATATACAATATATACCACATGTGAACTTGTGCGACTATTTATTTATCTGAAAAAGTGACCTGGCTAACAATTAAACATTAAGAAAGCGAAAATTATTTTAATCATCAACTTTTAGTTCAATCTATTTAATTTATAATTGTTGAGCAAAAACTATCCAAGTTATTCTTATAGGTTTAGTTTCCGAAGATTAACCAAATTTTCCATAATTAAAAGCTTACGATATAATTTTCTGTGGAATCTGTTTTGTTCGATTGCAGTTCCATCATCAGTTGTTTGCATACGTGACAATTAAATTAATTTTTCAACACTTTAATTTCTTTTCATTTTCATATAAGTTCTTACACATACGATAATAATACCAGTACTTCAGCGTGATTTATTGGCTAGTCAGTAAATATATAAAAGATTAATTTAATAATTCAAATTTATGGTTACATTTATATATTAATTGTTTACTCATGTAAATTGATATATTAAATATAAAATAATAGCGATTTATTATGGGTTGCATCCAATGTTCTTTGGCTTACTTAAGGACATACATTTATTTTCTTATATTACTTATATTGTAAATTTTAAAATTCAAAAATAATATAAACGAGTAACCAGGTTGATAACTAAAGTTGTTATGCTTGTCTTATTAAGACGTCTTTAAACATTTTCCCTTCAGATATTGATCACTAACAATATTGCTTTCAGCCCACGTAGAAAATACAAAGTACTTGGGTATAGATACATATATCCCACGCACCTGAACAATCCGCTTACATGCTGCGGCTGCCGCTGACATCTTCTGAAAGCAGACATCGCGGAGCAGCGCATGGTTGGGTTTATTTTTGGCCACCTCTCATAATTGCAGGCCTTTCTGCCCGTCGCTCGTGTCTCGTGGCTGTGCCAAAATTAAATGAACTCGCAGAGGCTTGCGCAATTAACCGTTAGCCCAGACTCGCCATTTTCCCCCGGTCCGGAAATGGAAAATTCGCTGAAAAGCATAGTAAACATTTTGCCCTTACTTACCCTAGCTGTCTGTTTTTGTTTGCAGTTGACAAGCCGAATTCGAAAAGAGTAACAAATCGGAAAGAAATCCTCCAACGGAGCCAAACACTCAGCCGGGAACACAGAAAACACACAAGGACAGCAGGATAGCCGGATAGCAGGCAAGGATTCGAGAATGGGCGGCTCGGCAGTGCAGGTGATCAACGCCTCCGAGGAGCACACCTTCGTGCTCAACGAGGAGGCGCTGAGCGAGGTCCTTATGCGCGATGAGGTCAAGGACCGGTTCGTCTGCGTGGTCTCTGTGGCGGGAGCCTTCCGAAAGGGCAAGAGCTTCCTGCTGGACTTCTTTCTGCGCTACATGTACTCAAAGGTTTGTCTTGGCCCTCATCTTTAGGCAATCACTACTAAGACCACCTTTCTATCCCCAGTACGTGCACCACGATGCGACGGATTGGCTGGGAGGCGAGTCAGACCCCCTAGAAGGATTCTCCTGGCGCGGCGGCTCCGAGCGCGATACCACCGGCATCCTCATGTGGTCCGACATATTCCTGCACGACTATCCCAACGGCGACAAGATAGCCATCATCCTGCTGGACACACAAGGCGCCTTCGACAGCCAGAGCACGGTGCGCGATTGTGCCACCGTTTTCGCGCTGAGCACAATGCTGTCCTCGGTGCAGATCTACAACCTGTCACAGAACATCCAGGAGGACGACCTGCAGCACCTGCAGCTCTTCACCGAGTACGGCCGTCTGGCGCTGGCCGACACCGGCAAAAAGCCGTTCCAGCGACTGCAGTTCCTCGTCCGCGACTGGAGCTTTCCCTACGAGGCTGAGTACGGCGCGCTGGGCGGCGACAAGATTCTGAAGCGGCGGCTAGAGGTGTCCGACAAACAGCACCCGGAACTGCAGTCCCTTCGCCGCCACATCTCGTCCTGCTTCACGGAGGTGGCCTGCTTCCTGATGCCTCATCCCGGCCTTAACGTGGCCACCAACCCAAAGTTTGACGGCCGGCTGCAGGACATCACACCCGAATTCAAGAACAGCCTGCGCACCTTGGTGCCCATGCTTTTGGCGCCGGACAATCTGGTCTACAAGGAGATCAGCGGCCAGCGGGTGCGGGCCCGCGATCTCATCCAATACTTCCAGTCGTACATGCACATATACAAGGGTAACGAGCTGCCCGAGCCGAAGAGCATGCTGGTGGCCACCGCCGAGGCCAATCACCTTACCGCCGTAGCCGCCGCCAAGGAGCTGTACAATCAGCTCATGGAGGAGGTGTGCGGAGGCACGCGGCCGTACTTAAGCACCGCCCACCTGGAGACGGAGCACTTGCGGGTCAAGGACAAGGCTATGTTCCAGTTCGCCGCCAAGCGCAAGATGGGCGGCGAGGAGTTCACCGAGAAGTACCGCGGGCAGCTAGACGACGATCTCGAGGAGGTCTTTGTCAACTATCGGGCGCACAACGAGAGCAAGAACATCTTCAAGGCGGCCCGCACCCCGGCGGTGTACTTCGCCTGCGCCGTTATCATGTACATCCTCAGCGGCATCTTCGGCTTGGTTGGTATCTACACGTTCGCCAATTTCTGCAACCTGGTCATGGGAGTGGCGCTGCTTACATTGGCTCTGTGGGCCTACATCAGGTAGGTTATTCTGAGGGGAGCCATTCAAATTTTCCAAGAAAGCACATCTTGAAAATAAGGGAAATAGGGGTCTATTCTATTACGTTACTTAGCCATTAGTTGGTAATCCGGTGGTTTCACATTGCTATTAGTGGCTAAAATGATTTTTTACTTACTGTCCATCTCTTTATTATTTTAGATACAGCGGCGAGCTGAGCGATTTTGGTGGCAAGTTGGATGATTTTGCCACGCTCATGTGGGAGCGGGTAAGTAACTAGAAATCCAAACAAGATTCGCAGATATTAATCCCTATTACATTTACAGTTCATGCGACCAATCTACCACGGCTGCATGGAAAAGGGCATTCAGCACGTGGCCACTCATGCAACCGAAATGGCCGTGGGCGGAGGCGGAGCTGCCGCCTACCGCTCCCAAAACTCCGTTAACGCGTCCAATGGCAAGGTGAAGCGCTCATGAGAATACGCCCAAGGAGCGCAGCACAGGAAGCAGCAGCCGGTACCGTCGCAGCCGCCGCCGCCGCCAGTAACCAACAACAACAACAATAATAATAATAATAACAACAAGAACAACAATGTGGCATACAAATCAAACAAGAGCAACAACATTAATGAGGCCGACGGTTTCATCCACAACATCTGGCGCAAGTTCGGCGGCAGCAACGAAGAAAAGGCCAAAGCCACCTACATTAGTCCAGCGGCCCCATCCTCTTCCCAGGCGCCAAATAGTCGCAAAAAGCGCAAAGCGAAGCGCAATTAAGTGTCCATGGACCAGTAGAATGGTACGAGCCTCTCTAGGATCCATTTTTGAAAGGACGACTCCCTCTAATTTGTAAAAATCTAAAACTTTCTATAGTGTGAGAGAACCAGAAACACAAATCGTCTAGCTATTAATTGCCCTACAAGGAAGTTGTTTTTATATTGCATTAATTGAAGTGTAGATGGTCTTTATTACGTATACTTAAAGTAAGTGCATCTTTAGTAACTGGCTCGTGTCTGTTAGAAGTGAAATTTTAAATTGTTTTTACATACGATATGCGTCTGAAACAGATATATGAAATTTAACGCTGTAATATAAAAAAATCGCTAACGAATTTAATTTGTTTAATTGTCCATCTAAGGCGAAAACCCCCTTAAACCCTTACACCTTGCCTTTCCATCTTGTCTCATCTTTGGTATAGAATTCCATAAGCAATCTATGTATAAACAGAGTGCACATTGTTGTTGGCTGGTTTGCTAAGCGCCTCATTTTGCCACCTTTTGTTATTAAAATTAATTTAAAAAAAATAAAGAAAAACGAAAAAAAAAAACAAGTCATTGCCACCAATTAAAGTTGAACACAAAGGCGCAATGCTGGTATAGGTCATTAGTTTATCTTGTGCAGTAAAAGTATAGAAGTCTTGGTTTTGTTTCGATTAAACAATAAATGTATTTAATAATAACAGCTCACTAGCAGTTATGGCCATCGAAAAATAAATGGAACGAAAAAGCATTTTTTCTGGCATTAAATGGGTTTTGGCTTCTACTTCTTGCCACCGCAGCACTTTCCCTTGGCATCGCCTCCAGCGGTGTCGCCTCCCTTGCAACATCCGCCCGAGGAGGAGGCTTTCGAGGAATTGCATCCACATTGTCCGGGATTCTGGCACTTGCAGCTTTTGCAACACCTTTCGGGAGTGCATTTGCATTCTGCGAAGGAAAAATTGATCAGTAATTTATAAAACGAAAACATAAGCTAACTTTAGCAAGCCGATGCTATAATGCCCTTCCACTGCGGGAAAATACATATGCCAGCTATAGGGATTGATAGCTTGGATGGAAATTATATAAAGCAGCCATCCATTTGCATACAAAGGAAAGAAGAAAACAAGCCGCTTGCCCATCTCTAGTTTGAGCTTAGTTTCAAGCTTACGGTATCCTTCCAGGGAGCTTGCTTCCTATTGGTCGACCAATAGGAATTCAAGGTTTGGCAGCCATTATAAAAATAACAGTTGATCCGTCGACATTTGCTAATATTCTGGTCACTTGCTTAGCTTTCTGTTCCCCTAGTACTTCAAAATCAAAAATTGCCTAGTTTGCTTGGGAAAAATAGGATTTTGTCGGTCCAATTTGACAAGCCAAAGCAGATTTTTCGATTTCAAACACCAGGCCAACATAATCGTTAGTAAGTGTCCAAATTTCAGATTTCTGCGTTTAGCAAAGACGTTGTCAGAATTTGTCCAAGGGGGATTAAAATTGCAATTTGGGCGCTTTTGGCCCCCAAACCCCTGCTCTGGCTGACTAAGCCCTTGTGTGCTTAAACAAAACTAACGGCTGTCCTCAAGTATGCCAAGTTAGGTACCCATTGGTCGACCAATGGTGTCCGCTGTGTGGCAGCCATTATGATCAGGACAGCCATTATGAAAAGGACAGCCATTATGAATAGAAGAGCTGATCGGTCGGAACTTTGCTTAGATACCCAGTCACTTTTTGAGCTTTCTGTTGGCCTAGTACTTAAAACTCAGAAAACTCAATTTTTATTTTGGTTTTTTGATTAAAACCACGGGAAATAATGATCGCACGATAGAATGCCATACCTCGTTGAATTCGTTATACAATTTCCAATCGATTGGCTTTCACAGCTAAAAAATTTCTATTTGGTCGATTTTTCACCAATAATGATGAGCTAACCCCTTATGAAAAGTGGCGAAATCCGGAGGATCCGGAAAAATCAACTTTTATTTTCGTTTTTTGATAAAAATCAAGGGAAATAATGATCGCACGATAAAATGCCATACCTCGTTAAATTCGTTATAAAATTTCCAATCGATTGGCTTTCACAGCTAAAATTTAATTTAATTTAATTTTGGTCGATTTTTCGCCAAAACATATGAACCCCTTATGAAAAATGGCGAAATCCGGAGGATCCGGAAAAATCAACTTTTATTTTCGTTTTTTCTAAAAATCAAGGGAAATAATGATCGCACGATAAAATGCCATACCTCGTTGAATTCGTTATAAAATTTCCAATCGATTGGCTTTCACAGCTAAAATTTAATTTAATTTAATTTTGGTCGATTTTTCGCCAAAAATGATGAACCCCTCATGAAAAATGGCGAAATCCGGAGGATCCGGAAAAATCAACTTTTATTTTGGTTTTTTGATAAAAATCATGGGAAATAATGGTCGCACGATAGAATGCCATACCTCGTTGAATTCGTTATAAAATTTCCAATCGATTGGCTTTAACAGCTAAAAAATTTCTATTTGGTCGATTTTTCACCAATAATGATGAGCTAACCCCTTATGAAAAATGGCGAAGTCCGGAGGATCCGGAAAAATCAACTTTTATTTTCGTTTTTTGCTAAAAATCAAGGGAAATAATGATCGCAAGATAGAATGCCATACCTCGTTGAATTCGTTATAAAATTTCCAAACGATTGGCATTCACAGCTAAATAATTTCAATTTTGGTCGATTTTTCACCAAAAATGATGAGCTAACCCCTTATGAAAAATGGCTAAATCCGGAGGATCCGGAAAAATCAACTTTTATTTTCGTTTTTTTTATAAAAATCAAGGGAAATAATGATCGCACGATAAAATGCCATACCTCGTTGAATTCGTTATAAAATTTCCAATCGATTGGCATTCACAGCTAAATAATTTAATTTTGGTCGATTTTTCGCCAAAAAATATGAACTAACCCCTTATGAAAAATGCCGAAGTCCGGAGGATCCGGAAAAATCAACTTTTATTTTCGTTTTTTGATAAAAATCAAGGGAAATAATGATCGCACGATAAAATGCCATACCTCGTTGAATTCGTTATAAAATTTCCAATCGATTGGCATTCACAGCTAAAAAATTTAATTTTGGTCGATTTTTTGCCAAAAATTATGAACTAACCCCTTATGAAAAATGGCTAAATCCGGAGGATCCGGAAAAATCAACTTTTATTTTCGTTTTTTTATAAAAATCAAGGGAAATAATGATCGCACGATAAAATGCCATACCTCGTTGAATTCGTTATAAAATTTCCAATCGATTGGCATTCACAGCTAAAAAATTTAATTTTGGTCGATTTTTCGCCAAAAATTATGAACTAACCCCTTATGAAAAATGGCGAAATCCGGAGGATCCGGAAAAATCAACTTTTATTTTCGTTTTTTGATAAAAATCAAGGGAAATAATGATCGCACGATAAAATGCCATACCTCGTTGAATTCGTTATAAAATTTCCAAACGATTGGCATTCACAGCTAACAAAATTCATTTTGGTCGATTTTTCGCCAAAATAATGAACTAACTAACCTTATGAAAAATGGCGAAGTCCGGAGGATCCGGAAAAATGTATTTATTTTTCGGTTTTTTGATAATTAACTTTGAAAAAAAAAAGGTTATACCTCATCGAATTCGAGCTTCGGTTTTTGGAATATAGGAGCTATAGGATATAGACGTCAGATTAGCGACGTTTATAAACTTGATCTGCGTACACATGCAAAAAGACTGCGAAAGTTTCAAGACTAAAATAAAACTAATATAAATCAGACAGGCATAGATATATCCTTCACAAAGTTACAAAGATCTGACAAAAATTACAATACCCTCTGCAAGGGTATACAATTCGTATGAATCACACGACTTATATGCATCCCATCACCGAGTTTATGAATTGAAAATTCAGTAGCTTATGCCCAGCAATTTGTTCATGGATATCCAAACTCACCTTTTTCACATCCAACACACGGCATTTTAATAGAAATTTTCTTTCGAAATCGCTTGTACTTCTAATTTATAACCGAATGAAACAGTGAATTTTCAGACTGATACTAGGGGTGAAAATTGTCCGGAATTTGACAATAAAATCAGCGCATGCGTGATAAAGAAAACCGGAATAGTAACCCTCGACCTTAACAGCAACAGGTTAAAATTGAAAACCCGCCCAATGAATACTATTCCAGTCGTTTCAGTTACATATCATTTAAACTTATTATTCTCATGATTTGTTGGGCGTGATTTAGATTTGGGTTTTTTTTGTTTCTCAACATTACATTGTGTGGATTTCGATCGCTTATGTTTGTGAGCTTAAACCTATCAATATACGCGACCCTTTTCGGGGCTGGCCAGTTTACTTTATTTAATGTTATCATTTTTGTCCTGTTGTGTTTCACTTGGGACAACAACGCTCTACAATCCTTACGTGCTAAACATTACATTTATCCCTATCGGACGTGAACTAAAAACTGTTCGATTGGTTTGCGTTATGCGATTTACATTGAAAATGATTATGACATATTGTAACACATCCAGTATTTAAAATGTTTCGTTAAGTTCTATTATTATAATATCTGTTCATTTCTAACATATCGTTTATGGGTGCATTCGGGGAGGGAAAGGCGAGAAAAAGGGGTAAGCAAATAAGTTCTTAGCATCGCTTTATAAATGATACTTAATGGATCTAATACAACATATATAGATATTAGCGTCTCGTAAGCCGTTTTATTGATCTTCTTCAACTGCTCTTGTTCAAACATCAAATTTGTAGTCCTAATGCTGCCTCTAGTTTAACCGCTTTCCTTCTGTTTTTTTTTGGCATAACAAATTTCTCGAGTGGATTGTTTAAACTTTTTTCTTAACTAACCATTTGAAAGGGGATCTTTTACGGGTTCTCTGCGGGGGACGTTGCGTGCAAGGTAGTCTTAACTTAGTTACATTTATCGCTATATATTGAATATATGTGTGGGCCGGTCGGGTATGGTTATGGGGTGTTTGCGTGCAGGGCTTGAATGTGTGTGTTATATTACTATTTGTTGTTAAGCTTAACTAAGTATCTATTAACCCCAAACCCGTTTCTAATTCCCGTTCTCGTTTAACTAGGAAAGTAAAATTTTTAGCACTTTCTTTTTCATAGAATAGGGAAATCGGATGGGGTCTCTATAGCTTGTGTCGCTGTGCCCTTACTCTGACCGATTCGTGTGTGGATGGGTTCGCCTCCAAGCCAACCGTTAGCACCAACCTTGGGTTGCCTTTGCTTACATGTACCTAACATTGACCTTTGGCCACAAAATTCTTACAGGTTAGGAGCTCAGCCGTGGTCAGCCCCTGGCGCCCATTATCAGTCCAGCGGCTTGCCGAAAAACAAAATGCTGAGCAAATCGTTGAATGACAACTAAATCTGTGTAGGACTGGCTGCCTGGGACGTGGACGCGACCGCTGCCGACGGAGCGGGTGAGGGATTCGTGGGGGCAGTGTCTCCACTAGTGGCCGCCGGCGGGGGTTCGGTCAGTTGGCTGCCGTTTGTCTGACTGGTCTTTGACGACTTCTCCTCCGCCTCAGTCTCCGTCTCCATTTGGCACCGAGTGTCGCTCGTTTCGGGCATTGGCTCGGGCGGTGTACAGGCTCCCTTGGGGCGGGACATCTTCGAAGCTGCGGCCGCCGATGTGGAGGCCTCGCCACACGACTCCTCATTTGGCTCCTTAGTCGCCCCCGCACTGGGCACGCTGGAGTCCCGCTTGAGGATTGCAAAAATGCTCTGGATGTACGATTCCATGGTGATCAGCGTAATCAAACGCTTTTCGCGCTCCTCGTTGAGCCGATCCTGGGCGGTCTTTTTGTTTGACGCCTTCTTGTTGCGCTTGGGCGTTGGCTCCAGCTCATCCTCCAGCTCGGTCTCGTCATCGGACGACGGTATTGACGTCTTCTCCATCTGCTCATCGTCGCTGCCGGCGGGAGTGGGTGGTTTGGTGCCGTCCGTCACTGGTTGCGAGTAGCAGCCGGACTCCATTGAAACGTCTGATCGTTTGTCAGCATCAGTGGGGGCGGCGTTCTCACCATCCGACTGCGCCTGATCCTTCTCTTTGTCCTTTTGAGAATCACGTTTCAGCTTTTTGTTTGGAAAAGGATCTGTAAAAAACATTGCATATGAGATGGCTGAGAATTAGGTAAGCTGAAGAATGCTAGTCATAGAGTTCTGCAGGGATAACTTACCCCGCTCCGACTCCTTTCTGAACCTCTCGCTCTTGTTCTGGAGTGCTCTCAGAGATCCTCGCAGCTCCTTGCGCACTGAGGCTGGCACTCCAGTGGCCTGGGCAATAATGCGGATGGCAAAAAGATCGCCGCACAGCTCGTCGATGTCGTCCTTTGAGTGCATGCCATAGTTGATCGTGTAGATCATACGGGCCACCGGCAGCTGAGCGGCCACTTTGTGGTAATAGAGCTCTAGAAACTCGCGCACGCAGGCATCCTTCAGCATGCTGCGTTCGTCCCTTAGGACATTGTGCAAGTACTCTACTAGCAATTGATTCTTGACTAGCAACTCTACGTATCTAAGGAGAGGAAAGGCGATTAAAATACTGTCGAAGTTTCACTAATTTTTACTTACTTGTGCGTCAGTGCATTGTTGTGTATGCCCACCCAAAACTTGGGGAAATAATTGAAGTGCAGCGGCGTCGACTCGATGGCCACCAGGCATTGAAGCTTGACCAGCGTGTCGTTCAGCGTGCCCGTGTTGACGCACATGCGCATCATGACATCGACAAAGTCGTGGTAGGGTCTGTAGAAGGACTCCACCTGGACGTCGTAGTCCGCATCGAGACCGCGTGGCGTCAGCTCCGCCAGAGCAATGCACATCTGCACCATGGGTCGCGGCGGACGTGGCGAGTTCTTGGCACCCAAAGGCCAGGGCGTGTGCTTGGCACCGCGGCGCGGGAAGTACGGTCCCAGGGGACCAATCGCATTGGGCGCATTGGCCACGGACAGATGGCAATTGATCAGGATGGGCGCCAGGATGCTGATGGTCTCCAGGCTGGTGTTGCGCACCAGCTCCTTGAGCACCTCCAACGCCATGCGGCTGATCTCCGGCGAATTGAAGGTGTTCAGTAGCGTGGCCAGTCGCTTCACGGCATCTGGCAGTGCCTTGGCCAGCGCCGAGTGCTGGTGCTGCTGACGTAGGAAATGCTGCTGTTGGAACTGCATCTGTTGCAGCTGCTGCAGTTGCAAATGCTGTTGCATCTGCTGCTGCAGCTGCTTTTCCTTCTGCTGCGGCGTCTGCGGAGCCTGAGTCTGGCTCTGGGACTGCTGCTGCTGCTTCTGCAACATCTGTTGCTGCTGCAACTGCAACTGCTGCTCCAGCTGCTGCTGTTGCTGCTGCTGCTTCTTCTGCGCCGGGCTGTCCGACCGCGTGCGCAGCGTAGCCAGGAGAAGCAGCATCTCGCCCAGCAGGTCAAACAGGTCCCCAGCCACATGGCAGGCGGTGGCCTCGTGGTGCATGGAATGTAGCGTGTGCAGCGCCTCGAAGCACATCTCAATGCCGCCGTTGAAGATCACCATAATGCGATCCTCTTCATTGTCCACTGTAGACAAACGTTTGGTTAATATAGATGCCCTTTTCCGGTCATTTTGAGAAGTACTCACCGAGTATTTTCAGGGCGCTGATCAGCGTGGACCAGGAGACACGTGCATCCAGGCTGCTCGTGTAGGACACGATCACTGCCCTCCTAAACTGAGTGACATCCAACTTCTCCTGCTCACTAGCATCTGGATGGCGGGTGGCGAACAGTGCCATCAGCTTGAAGAGCTCATCTACGGCGGCTGCATACTGCGTGGGATGCGGAGTGATGTTCTTAAAGGCCCACTGGAGGTTCTGGTGTTGGGACAACTGGCGGGTTAGGGCACGGCTCTGCTCGCAACAGAGTCGGAGCAGTCCGTAATAGGCGGGCAGCATGGAACGGTTGTAGGTGACTATCTCCGCGTCGTCATGGTCGGCCCTAAAGGTTAATCAGTGGGTATAATACAAATTCAAATAGAAAACCTTTTTGGAAAATAAAAATGGACCATTAAAGCACAAATTCATGCCATAGTTTCCAGGAGAAAAACAATAAATTAAACAAAACATGTAATAAACACTTACAGTATATAGTTAAATGCAATGTTGCGTGTAATCTCTGGGCAGTTGGCCACCTGGGCAGCATTCTCTGGACAGTCCACCAGCGAGTGGTGCCAAAAGGTTAAAAGCGCGTGCTTGTTGTGATGGGCCGGAACACTGGGCTCCGAGAGTCGCGGATGAAACAGCTCCCACAGGGAGCGCATGAACGAACCTATCTGTAAGTGTCAACAAGATGGGGCCGTTTAGTCCGGTACAAATCGGAATTATTAAGAGAACTCGCTGCTGCCAAACTTGCCATTAGTTTTTCAGTCTTTGAAACCATACAATAGCTGAGCAGGTTGAAGTAGGCGGTCAGCTTGGTGGTGCCATGGGCTCCAATATCCGCGTAGACCCGCGCAGGACGCAATAGACGCAGGAGCAGGGTGATCACCTGGTGCAACACCGCCTGGGCATCGCTGTTAATGTCGCTGCGGAAAGAATAGCAAATATTTGTACTAAATATATTGTTTTATTACGGAAAGAATTGTATTTTCTCCCCTCTAAATCCCTTACCGATAACTGTGCGGGTTGAGGGCCAGCAGTTTGTGCTGTGAATGCGCCCGGAAGTTGGCCCGGAAAGGCTGCGAGGGGACCAGTGCCACCAGCAGAAAGGCGGCAGCTGCAATAACAACAGAGGAGTTAGCTGGACAATCGCACAATCAAGTCGTGCGACATCATACCGTTCCGGACACGCGTGTTGTCATGGGCCAGCAGGAACTGCTCGAGCCACTGCTCTGCGGATTGAAGGATCCAGGCGTGGGCGATCTTGTTCTTGGTGGCCTGCAGCGACAGCCAGTCGAGCACAGACTGCGGACAGTACTCGGCCGCGTCCCACATGCGCGGTAGGATGAGCTGGGTGAAGCAGGGCAGACCAACAGGACCGCCTTGAGTCTCGGTGAGCAGTGTGAGCAGCTTGAAGAAAGGCGCGCACAGCTCTGTGTGCTTGGTCACCGAGGCGAACAGCATCCCGATTATCTGGGTGGCCAGGCGCTCGTCCCAGCGACAAAGGGCGTGGATTAAATGCTTTGTCTGGTGCGGATTAATGCCGTCCTTTATTTGTTGGTACAAGAATGGAAAACCCTACGAAATATAAGCAAAACATTTAACACAAGAGCAGGGAACTTAGACCACAGGAAACACGGTTAGAAATGGAATTTTATGGCATTTTTATCTTGACTTTTTTGGGAATGCGGATTCGAAACAGTGCTGATGGATGGGTGAAGTGGTTGGTTTTGGAAATGGCATGCTTGATTGGTGAACTGGTTAAACAGAATAGACAACGCTTTCCAGCTTTTTGAGTATAACCTTGCCGCCGGCGATCGCAGTGAAGTCTTTCGGCGAGAGCCGCAGACGGAAGTCGGGACCTCGTGATCTCTCTACCAGGCTGGCGCAAAGAGCAATCATTTTGTCCAGGGAGGCTGGACGCATTTTCTCCACGGAAAGCGCCTCGTCCGAGGAGTTGTCTTCGTTGTCCGAGCTGATGTCAATCTGCTTGGGAGAAACAAAAATCAATAAAAAAAAATATTCTACACAGGAATCACCATGATCAACTAACGCTATCCGTTTGTTTGTGGCCCAGATAGAAGTCCACCAGGCTCTTGAGAATACCGATGCGCAACAAGTACATGGCCTCTTCATCTCCCATACGCGAAAACTCGCAGAGCAGTCCAAAGTACTCGGACAGGTGGCGCAGATTCGATCGGGCTCCTTGTTCCAGCAGCGAGATAAGTGATCCGATAAAACGGGTGACGCACGAGGCCTGGCCAATCAACTCCTTGTCATCCTCATCCGTCTCCACATCCAAATACAGATCCGCATGTGAGGCGCTGTCAGAATAGTTAACATTTTAAAAAGAATACAAAGAGTCTCATCGTTGTAGACAAACTAACCGCAATTGCTGGATGACATGGATAACCAAGCGCTGAAACATTTGACGCACCATTTGGTTGGGACACTGGATTAGCACCTGTACAGGCCAGTAGGGCTCCAGCGACATGTGCGAGAGGAACCACTCGCAGGCCTCCTGACTGGCGTTGAACTGCTTGGTTAACAGCTCCACCCAGGGCACCATGGTGGGCTAAAAATACAAGGAATCTCGATGACTTGCTTCGGCAGTTTTACAGAACAGGCTAACTTACCTTTTCCTTGGCATGAATAAAGGTCTCAATGAAGAAAGACACCGACAACTTTGCTGCCATGCAGGTGACATCCGTCTCCGAGATTAACGACTGGGGTATGTGCCCACATATCTGCCACATGAAGCTGTAAACAAGACATAGAATTTGCGGTCAAATAATATATGACAAAAAGTAAAAGACAACTCACTTGAAATAAGTGTGCTCGAAGATGTTGCGATCCTGGAGGAACTGTCGGTTGTCCTGCCAGATCCAGTCCTCGAGCTCCTTGTTCAGCAATGGCCGAAATAGTTGTAGCTTCTGGGCTGCTTTCGACGTGGAAGGCTGCTGATCGTTGCTGCTTTTGCTGTTGCTATTGTTGCTTGGCTTATGATTATCACAATTGGCTGTTGGGGGTTTCTCCTCCTCCTTGATTTCGATGGTCTTCTCCACGGGCTTCTTATCCGACTCTAATTTTATTTCGGTCTCTACTGTCGGAGAATCCTTTTTCTCGTGCTCATCCTCCTTGGCTTTGGACTCTTCTGTCACCGAGGTTTCCTGAGACTCTTTCTCCGGCTGTTTCTTCTTTTCATCTTCCACTTCCACATCCACCTCTGCCTTGGACTCGCTGGTGCTGGTTTCCATTTTTGTGGACTCTTCGGCCTCGGATTTCTCCTCTACAGTGGGACTGGGCGTTGGTGTAACCAGCAGCTCGGAATGCCGGCGCTGCAGATGCTCCGGCAGACGCCGCTCGTAGAATAGCATGTAGGCGGAGTTGGTTTTCTCGAAGCTAAAGTCTAAATACTTTTCCGTCACTGAGTCGTAGGTTTTGCTCTGCAGAAGGAAACCCATAAGTGTTGATTGGACTTAGAAGAGGTCACCAATCTACTCACCGTCATCTCGCCGCCAAAGCACTCGGCTGCTATCTGTGATGGATCGAACGGCTTAACCTCGGCATCATTGAAGAGGAACCAGCGCTCGTGCGGATGGTAACTGGTCTTCGTGCGCTCCTTGATGAAACTGTAGTAGTGGCCGCCATCCGCAGTGCCCGTGTGCACAGTGACGCCCACTAGCTCGTATCTGCAAGTGAGAATATTTATCAAATAAAAAATATGTTATTCATTACTTGTATTGCAATAGTTCTGAAACTAATATTTTTGGGCGAAAATTAAGCAAATAGAAAACAGAAGAACTCACTCGTAGCACTCCTCGATGTCGGCGTCTAGAGTGGCCTCCGCCTTTTCGTTATCATTCTCATCGCCTCCACCATCTGCACCTTCCTTCTCCCGCTGGCGCCTTTCGCGCTCCTCCTTGTACTGCTGCGGCATCAAGGTCTTCTCCACGTAGTGGCACATGTTCAGTCTCAGCGGAAAGGAGAAGTGGGTGTTGACCTTCTCCTTGAGCATGGTGACCATATTGAAGGTGTAGCGCATGGTGTTGAAGCACAAGATCTGGGGCAGCTTCTTGAAGCAGGCCCGCTTCTCCGCCCGCACCTTCTTGCCGCACTGCGAACAGGTGTACATGTTGTCACCCTCTAGCGTATCCTTAACGGTTACCTCGTCCAGTGATTCCTGCAGGTTGCGCATATCCGCCACCTGGCAGCGCACCGTGTAAAAGTCCTCGGCCGTGCGAGAAACGTGACCGCAGTCCAGGGACACGACATTGTTGCTCAAGGATCCGCAGAAGAGCCTCTTCACCAGGTGCTTTAAATCGGGCGTCATGTCCTCCAGCTTGGACACCAGATCAATGAAGAACTCAGCCATGTCCTTTTGCTCGCCCGTGTTTAGCGGCTGATGATCCATTTGGTACACCCGGCAAAAACTTCGCGGATTGTAGGACTTCCTCTCCGATTCCAGTAGGTAGGCAAACATCCGTTGCAACTCCAGGAGCGTGGGTCCGTGCTTGCGGGCAGCGGTGGGTGGAACCCTCAAGACAGCTGCACGCGCCTGTGGCATCATGTACAAGTGCTGGACACAGGAGGCCATGTAACAGGTGGCTCCCAGATTCGTCAGGCCCACATATCCACACTCGGATCTGCCTTCATCGCGCGGCCAATAGTCCCAAGGATACGGCTGCTTGGGTCCGGATTTGTGCTGTGCCAAAAGGCGACCATGCAGATAGCCGTAGTTGGTGCCGCATCCGCGACACAGTTCAACCAGCAAATCGTAGGCTGCCGCTCGAGAGGTTCCCGATTTGCATTTGGGCTTCTGCCGATCCGCCGGCGAGGGCATGTCGAACAGGAAGCCAATAAGCTGCTCAATAAAGGACAATGCCTTGGGGGTGTACTTAAAGGTGGTGTCGTACTTGATAAGGTTGGACATGAGGTTCAGAAGACCCACTAAGCCATCGTCCTGGTAGCCATGACGCAGCTCGAAATACTCCCGGGTGAGAATGCTCTGCGAGATGCTTTCGCACAGCATTTCGATGTCGATGTGCTCCTCGGCCACCATTTCCGGGGAGAGGGTGTCCACCAGTCTGGCCAGCAGCCAAAAGTAATCCCGGCAGGCGGGGCCGTACGGATCCTTGCCCTCCTCGGAGAGCAGAAATTGCGTGGGCTGGGTGCCCGAGCTCATCTGCTCGGCCAAGGGCAGCAGGGCGATAAGCTTGTGCAGCAGTGGAGCCAACAAGAGCCGATAGCTGTGTGCGTTTCCCCAGGCAAATGCGATAGAGGCCGGCGCAAATCTCACGTCGCACCGCAGGTTCCGGATCCTCCAGGATGAACTTTTGCAGCCAGCGGCTGTGATCTGTGTCCGACTGGGCCCACAGAAGCCTCCTTGCTTCCTCCGAGGCGTGCACAAAGCTCACCAGGATGTTCATGGCGAACTGGATGAGTTGCGCTCGGCCCCAGAAACCAGTGCGCAGGTGCTGGAACTGATAGGGGAACACCAGCGGATTGGCCGAGGACGCCTGATGCTGCTGGTGAACTTCGTCGTTGAGGATCGATGAGAGACGCGTCAGGCATTCCGGCACCTCCATTAACTGCAGCATGAACGGATGTGGACGCGACATCAGAACATGGACATCCGGCGACTGTAGCTCCTCGAATCCCAAAAGCCAGAGGATGCGCAGCAGACTGGCTAGGCAATCGTGGCGCCATTCATTTAAGGCAAGCTCCTTGGGGTGCGCACTTTGTTGCAGCTGCCCACCGCTGAAGATCTCGTACAGATGCCGGAGACCGCCGCACTTGACAAAGGCCTCACTCCACTTGTTGTCGCCTCTTTCCATCACGGACAGTGGCGGCGGAGGAGGAGCCGGGGACGGTGGAGTGGAGCAGCCCACTGGGCGCTCCTTTTCCTGCTCAAATGCATCGCTCTTCTTCTGCCGCTTGCTGTGCTGCTTCGGTTGGTTCTCCTTGTCACCGCCGCTACTGCTGCTGGCCTCCGTTTCCGCGTCCTGCAGGCCGGGATTGGGGGTGGGCGTCAGCGGAGCCTCCAGTTCACACAGTTGCTCCTTTCCATGCTTGGCTTCGAGCGGCGGGGGCGGTGGCTGCTCATTGCTATTTCGCCGTCTCCCCATTGAGGATTTCTTCACCCGGATCTGTTCCGGAGGGTGGCCAATGGACACACTGCCATTGGATTCGCCGCGCCTGGAACTGGTCAGGGCCAGGCTCTCCACAATGTGCAGCGAGTACATGAACTTCTGCAGGTTGTTTGGATCGAGAAGATCCCTAAACTTCTGCTTGATCTGCTTGCGTTTAGTGGCCAGTTGCTCCTCCTCGCCTCCAGCATCCAGCTGCTCTAGCTCGCTGAGGTCCGTGACCAGGCCCTTAAAGGCGTCTAGGATGTGCGGATTGGTGGGCAACATGGCAAGGATGTCCCACACGCGTCGGGAGAGCAACTGCGCCTTGGTGTGGTGCTGCGGATTAACAGACGACGCTTGCGGCTGCATATCCCCCAAAGTCTGCATCAGGCAGAACAGCTTCTCGAAGTACTTGGGTTGCAGAAGGAGCACAGTGGGCAGGCATTCCTTGGGTGGTGGCGGCAGCATTGATGGGTGCTCCAGATTGGATTCCTTTCGCCTGGCACCGCGTCCTCCCAACGAAACGTATACGATCTGGTTATCCTTGAAGCCAGCATCGCCGAGGCTTCGTTCGTCGTAGTCCGAGGTCAGTTCCTGGCCCTGGGTGATAATCCTAAGCGGTCCATCGCTGAGAAGCAGGCCAAGCACAGGAGCTGCCAACCCCGTCTGCAGGCTTTCCCACCACTTGGATACCTCCGCCTTGAGGTCAGCGATTAGGTCACAGGCGTGCATCTGGAGCAGGCTCTTTTCCGAGAGTCCCGCCTGCTGCAGGACAATCCGCAGGGGAGGACCCGCTCCCTCGTTCTTCAGGTTGCTGTGCGAGCCAATTCCTTTGCCCTCGATCGCCCAGCGGCGCAGGTGGAAAGCATATCGACGCCGGAAAGTGTCCAGGTGGGTGTTCAGCAATAGCAGGCCGCGCTGCACCCGCATCAGAGCAGTGTCATCATCGATACTGCAAGGAAAAGGAACATCCGTTAATGGTACTAAGATACTAGTATTTTAGTTTATCCAACTATATTACACTAAACAATAAATATTAAACTTAATTCAATCTTATATTTGGAATCTTTTACTCACCTTTCTAAAGCAGTGGCTGCTTGAACCAGGTTTTCCATGCACTGGGACACAAACTCCTTCTCGAGGCGCAGCTGCTGGCCCATGTAGTACATGTTGATGTACTGTATGGCCGCCAAGGAGACGTCGTTGCTCTGGGCGCGCAGTGCGATCTTCCACAGATGGTACATGCCCACGGCACTGGCGCTGGCCGAGATCTGCTCGCTGTGCTTGTCGTACTCCGCCATGGCAATTCGGGCGAAGCTGCAGAGCTGCTGGAACAGTCCCAACGCCACCATGGAAAACTCCTCGGGTCGCAGCTCTGGCAGCTTCTTCAGATATAAATGCTGCAGCGCCTCAATGCCCAAGGCATGCTGGTCACCGCCCTTGGCTTGTGCCTGCAGCCACGAGAAGTAGCAGTCGGCGCACTCCGGATCGTGGGCCAGCCACTCCCACAGCGCGTCCAGCTGCTCCAGCGTAAGGCGGAAACTCTTCGGCGATCCCACCGTCGAGAAGATCGAGGAGAGGAACTGCAGCCGCACAGAGACTTGAGTCTTGTGCGAATAGAGCTGCCCGCCCAACTGCTGCTGCTGTTGCTCTCCGTTCTGGGTGATCAGTATCTCGGCATGGCGGCGCGCATAGTGTCGAATATTGTTGAAGAAGCACTGCATCATCCGGTGATTCCGTTCCGCCCACAGCGTCATCGAGTGCGTGTCCGAGGGTCGGAATTGCTGGAACGAGGCGAACAGCTTGGGCAGCAGTCGCAGGCTGACAATAACACTCCGGTTGCTGGCCACGTTGTACAGGCAGCCCTCGATGAACTTCGTCCGCAGCTGGCGGTCCATGCTGAAGCACAGAAGCGTGGCCAGCGCCTTCTCCGCCTCTAGCGCCAAAGATTCACCCAATTGGCCCTGCAAGACAAGGTAATCATTATAAGTGGTGTATTGCTCAAAGGTTTTAATAATAGTGTTCTTAATCATTGGATTCAAACTTACAATTTTATCATCCTGGAGCAGATCCCAGAGAAGTGTATTTCCCGGCTGGCAGACATCGTTCAGCTTGAAGGAGGGCTGCACAGGAGTACCGCCGGACGTGGAACTGCCTTGGCTCGTTTTGGGTGAGTGGTGCTGTTTGCCTCCGGCAGCCACTTCCATCAGATCCACATCAGAATCTGACTTTGCCTTGGCCGCCGCGACCACTGCGGCGGCGGCGGCTACGCTGGCCTGCCGATTCATGGCTACCAGCGTCTGTTGCGCATTTCCGGTGGCCGCCGCAGCAGCGGCTACGGCAGCTGCAGCGGCAGCCACGTTCGATTCCCCGGATTTCTGAAGGGCCATCGCAGACTGGGCCACCATCATGGCGGCGGCTGCAGCGGCAAATGCCGGTGGAACGTCCCGGCAATTGGCGCGGGAACTCACCAACTGGGCCAGCTCCTCTTCGCAAGGCGATACGTCCTCGTCATCGAAATCGGCCAGGTTCTTTTCGGATTTGTTGCTCATCGGAGAGGAGTAGCTGCCATCGTTCTCAGCGCCGCTGAGCAGCTCGCTTATGTTTGTTTCAATGGCCCGTATATAGGGTCCCTCGCCCTGGAGATGCTTCAGCACGGCGGCGGGCACCAATTGGTTTGTGGCTCCATCACTGCACTCGTCGCTATCTGCCAGAAGTTCGCCTTCGCCATCACCATCGCCGTCGGCATCTGCCTCGTCACTGCTTGGCACGTCCTCAGCTCCGTCCCAGATCTCCACCAGCTCATGCGGCAGAATGATCTGTTTGTTGGCCTTCTGGCGGCGTCGCTTGTTACTCGTCTTCTTGCGGCTGCGGTGGAGCTGTAGCTCCAAGGCGGCGCGCGATTGAAGTTCCTCCTCACTGCTCGTGTTGTCGATAATGTTCACGATGCGATTGTTTCTGCATGAATAATGTAAAGGATATTAGTATGATTATTGGTGATTATTACATAGAAGTTCCATCTAATCAAAATGCTATCCCTTGCAATATACAATTATACTTACACCATGTCCACTTTAGCCATATCTTCGGCGCTAATCTGCTTGCCCTTCTCGGTGGTAGGGTCGCAGATGTGCCGCCTGTGCCGCGCCTGCTTGCATGGAGTGACTCCATCGATGGGGCTTTTGTTACCAACACCGCCGCCTCCACCGCTGGCGATACTGCTGTCGTCGGCGCCCACGTGATCGTCCTCCGTGTTGCTGCCCTCGATGCTGCCGCTGTCGGAGCTGGAAGCGGTTACGTTGGATCCCAGCAGATGATCCTGCATTAGGTTCATCTGGCTGCGCGAGCAATCGCGTGCCCACAGGAGCTTCGTGAGCGCTGATGCTATGTAGATGCTCTGTTCCGTGTGCTCCTTGGGATCCATGCGGCAGAGCAACGAGTAAAGGTGCATGGCTGGACGCGGAGCCAGGTTCTTCACCAGCGACGGCAGAATGTCGAAGATGGTCTTGGAGCAGTGCTTTAGCTGAGTGGCCTGCCAGATGAGTTTAATGTCTTCCTCGGAGATCTGATTCTCTACCGCTAGAAAGTTAAGCAGCACGTGCGCCTGTTTTACGATCTCTACGTGCAGATTCGGACCGAACAAGTGCTGCACAATATGGTTCTCAGTCAGCCAGTTGGCGATGCGCTGTCCGAACAGCTCCACTTCGTTGACAGTCTCCGTGGTGCAGATCTCGTTGAACAGGTTGATGTGTGCATTGATCTGGGCCATGCCTGGAGGGTATACGACATCGTTTAGTGGTGATATATCTTGTACTATAGTGATTATCTTGTAGTTGTGCTTCTCTAACTGAACTCACTTTTAAATGAATTTACAATAGTCTTAGTTTCTACGCTAAAATATTTATGTGGGTGGCTGCATTTATGAAATGGTTAAAAGTTTGTGATTCGGTAAGTATATATGTCAGTTATACAGTTCAATAAACTCCTAATTTAAATTGATGTTGCTCGAAACAATATTCTGTAAAGCTATTTAAGCAAGTAATCATATAAATGACATATTTTTTCTTATCCGAATATCTATTAAATCCTCTCGAGACCTACCTGCCAGTCGCATAGTCAGCGTGGTAGATGTAAAGTACTTGAAGGCCAGGGCCAATCCTTCGGTGTCGAAGTTGACGGCCACGTCCAGCGGGTCCCGCATGGAGGACCACACGAAGTCGGCCATAGCGCGGGTCGCGGCTGACCGTAGGCTCTGATCCGACAGCTTGCACATGTACTGCAGGATGCGGCTGCGCAGCGGGACAAAGAGCTGCGTGTTGCAGTGGTAGTTTAGCCAGAGCTTCACATTCGAGACGGCGGCAGTCATCGAGTGGGCGGTGGACACCGGCAGATCGGGGTGTTCGAAGCACAGCGACATGGCGCCAAAGCCACCGGAGTTGCAGAATAGGCTCACGTTCCGCAGCAGATAGATGGGCAGGTCGTTGTCGTGCAGATCGCAGATGAGGGCCAGATGATGGGCCTCTTCCGCCTGGAGGTCGTCCAGTCGCGAGTGCATGCCATGCTTGTGGGCGATGTACAGCGGGAAGTTGAGCAGAAACACCTTCGAGACGAGCACGAGCAGTTTCTCCACCTCGGGCAGGATCCAGGGCTCCTCTGTGTACTGCAGGTGGGATTTGTGCTGGGATGGGGTTGGCATCGGCGGCGGAGGAGGGGTGCAGGGGCCGACTGGCTGCTTCTTCGGCGGCCCATCGCCGGAGCCCTGGGTCTCCTCACTTGGGGAGCTACCGGAGGCGGGCTCCTCCTTTTTAGGCTCCTCTGACGCAGTGGACGAGTCCTTTCCCTCTGCCGCTTCGTCCCGCTGCTGCTCCCGCTGCTGTTGGGCCTGGGCCACCACCTGGGCGGCGCTGGCGGTGAGCCGCTTGTAATTGTCGATCAAGTGGTCGATGTGCTTCAGGTGCTGCACCGTCAGGCAGATGAGCGACTGCACCACCAGGTTGAAGCGGTCGTAGTTCTTGGTGTCCCGGTACAGGCACATGCACTGGCGCTGCGGCCACGACTGAATGTAGTTGAAGGTGGTCTCGATCTCGCTCTTCAGCAGCAGCTGGAACTTGAGATCCGAGCTGGCAACGCGCACCTCGTCTGGAAGAGGAAGAGGGGGCGGGTGAGTGGGCGAGCAAGGGCGGGGGCAGGTGCAGGGACCCTCTTCACTTACACAGCTCCAGGAGGTTCTGGAAATCGGCGCACACCTCGCACATGGTGCTTCACTGGCTGCGGACTGACGCGGGGGCTTCCAGGGGTTAGGGCCGCCTTTCCAGCGGCGACGACTCCTGGCCGTCTAGGAGTCTGGGATCGGGATTCGGATTCGCTGGCGGAGTCTCGGTCGCGGGCACTTGCTCTTGGTTTTCGTGGTCGTGGTTCGCTCGGCTCGCTCCCGGCGGTCGTGCAATGCCATTTAGGATGGCGCCCTCGCCTCTCAACACGGAACACTGTTTTTCGGCAACAAAAAAATGATAATTCTACACTCGGACATATATATTTGGTTGGGATATATATGTATATATATACAATTACAATCGAAGCAAGAGCCAGAGTTGGAGCGAAGAGGCAGGGGCAGGGTTGTCAGGCTGTGTGCGCAAAATTTGTCGACTATCAGCTATCGGTTATCGGTGACGTCGCGTCCACCACTAGCTGGGCATCCATGTGTTCCCGCCAACGGTCACACTGGTCAGCCAGCTATTCTTGCGCTCCGCAAATTATTTTTGTTTACATGCTGTTTGCTGACTGAAAAAGTGCATCACTGCCATGGAGGACATCCAGATGGACACCAGCTCGCCCACGGAGTCCAGCTCCGAGGTAAATTTCAATGCGGACGAGGAGAAAACCCAGGAATCGCGTGCCGCCGCCGGCGTTTGTTACTGGTAAGGTTTTCTCTTGCTTGCTCTGCCCCCATTGATGAGAATGTTTTTAGCGGCAAGGAGCGGAATCTTAACATCGTGGAGCTGCTCTGTGCCACCTGTGCCCGCTGGGTTCACGAGTCCTGCGTCTCTTACCAACTGGGCAAGGGCAAACTCCTGCCATTTATCACCAACTATGTGTTCGTCTGCAAGAGCTGCTCGGCTAGCGGATTAGAAAGCTTTCGCAAGAGTCAGGCGAGTAAGTTGAGAGGTCTCTTAGCCCTAATCCCCATGGTAACGATAAGCCCTATCTATGCTTAGCCATTTCCCAGATGTGTCACTGTGCTATAGCCAACATGCAGCAGACGGCTGCCAGGGAAGGACGTCGCCAGATCCAGTTCAGCAAGGACAAGGAGATCATCCCGTACATCGAACAGTACTGGGAGGCCATGACCACCATGCCGCGCCGGCTTACCCAATCCTGGTACAGCACTGTCCAACGATCATTGGTAAAGGACGTCCAGACGCTGTTCACCTACGAGGAGCACTCGGAACACGGCTCTATGTATGGGCTGTTCCACCAGGATCTGCGGATCATCAAGCCCAACTACGAGGGCATGAGTAAAAGCGGCGCCCTGCGCCTTACCGACGATGGATATACCCAAGGTGAGTTTATAATGGATTTGGTTATAGTAGGCTTTGGGCTTACCTTTGATAAGAGGTTTTATAACTTGTATTGTATGAGACTATATCTCCTTTAGCTAATCCGTATTGATTGCTTAACCAAAGAAAGGTCATGGAATTTCATATAACTGACCAAATAATATGCTTGGCAATATTCATGCTATTGAGAAAATGTAAATAGGTATTTCAAAAACTATTAGATTTTTTCTTTAGTCTTATGACTTTATTTAAATTAAGTACAGTGAGTGAAATGGTTTAGAAGTATAAATATCAATAAGCCATACAGATATATTAAAAATAAACTGTTGTATAAACAAGTTTGTGTATATAACCATTTTAAATCGATTTTATGAAAGAAATTGATTTAAGTCCTAAGCTATTTTTATGAATTTTGTACACTAAAAAATATAAGTTCTTAGTTGATTTGTCAGTCAGATAAACCGTTATTTATTAAAGCTATAGAATTTAATTGGGATAAGCATTTTAAGGCCAATTCGGCAACACTGGCCAGCCAGCTGATTTTGGCACAGTGGTTCGGGTGTCCCCTATATCGCCTCCTCTTCTATTCCCTATTTATCACCCCGTCCACTTCACACACTCTCCGCAAACAAAACAAGCACTCTCTTCTTCTCCGCTCCATTTCGCACGCTCTTTAGCAAGTGTTTGGCAAGACAACAACAAACACGACGGGAAATCGCAAAGCGGATCGTACTTTCTGATTTGCAAACGCACACATAGGCACAAAGAGAGAGGAGAGGAAGAGAGCAGCCCCACGTAGTCACATTGTGGGCGTGGCGGGGGGCGGAGTGGGGTGGGGCTGGCAGAAGAGCTCAACTAAGCTCATTCATTACAAACATTCACTACAAACAAATAGTTACGCTTGGAACACTTGTGCGAGTGTGTGTGTGAGGCGCTCTTACAGGGAAATTGATTTTGATTTAATTTTGAGCACTACGCAATTGAAAGACCCCTGCTCCTCCAGCTCGCTTGTGGCCTGCTCCTGGTCCTGCCCCTTCCAGTCATGGCGTCATCGTTTCCGGATGAGGAGTGTAAGCCTGGAAGCACCAACACCTCGAACTTTGCCGCACCAATTAGCTGATCCCAGGAAACATTTGCCATCGTGTTAGAATCCAATGGAAGATACATTTGTGCCCAGAGATAGTATCTTTCCATAATAGAAGTTGCGCCTTTCAGAAACATATGAATCCAACCTTCCGAAGTATCTTTGAAGTTGCAAGGTTTCCTGGAAGAGATTCAGGCGGGGGTTCAATAGGATAAGTGATTACGTGTTCGTTATACTTGTAATTTCAACACAAATAATTTTAATGCTTAAATAGTTTTTTCCACCAGTTCCCAGCCCAAACTCTTTACTACTCAAGGATTTGCCCTTAAAGATACTTTCTAAGAAACTTTTCCAAATGTCTATTACTGACCATTAAAAATCATCAAAAACTCTCTCGGTAATAGTAGTTATTATTGGGGATACTTAATAGTCAAAGTAAAATTAGTTTTATTTTTTTCCCCAAATTATCTTAAGAAGCGACTAAGAAATAAAACCTTGCGGATAAACAGTATATATAACATACAAATGTTTTCTAGAAGTATATATAATTGTCTCCTTTTTTCCAGCTGCTTTGTCAAAGAACAATCGACAGAAGAGAAAATTCCCCGGCACGGATTCAGGACCCACGGGCAAGAAGGGTCGTCCCAGCTCCGATATCGCAGCGAATGTTAAGCTGCCACCACATGGCTATCCTTTGGAGCACCCCTTCAACAAGGATGGCTATCGTTATATACTCGCCGAACCGGATCCACATGCTCCTTTTCGCCAGGAATTCGACGAAAGCTCTGATTGGGCCGGCAAACCTATTCCCGGCTGGCTCTACCGCACCCTGGTGCCACATTCCGTGCTCCTGGCGCTGCACGATAGGGCACCGCAGCTCAAGATCAGCGAGGATCGGCTGGCGGTGACGGGTGAACGAGGCTACTGCATGGTCCGGGCCACCCACTGTAAGAAACTCCTACAATTCTAGCAAAACAAGAAGCACTGTAATATAATACTCTACTTATCCTTCAGCTGTGAATCGGGGCTGCTGGTACTTCGAGATCACTATCGAGGAAATGCCCGAGGGAGCTGCCACGCGACTAGGTTGGGGCAGGGAGTACGGAAACCTACAGGCTCCATTGGGCTATGACAAATTCGGATACTCCTGGAGATCTCGGAAGGGCACCAAGTTCACCGAGAGCCATGGGAAGCACTACAGCGAGGGCTACGTGGAAGGCGACACCCTGGGATTCCTGATCGAACTGCCAGAGGAGACGGCGCTCGACTATCTGCCCAACACATTCAAAGATCGGGTAAGTTATTACCACCCTCACAAAAACGTACAGAGTATGAAAACTAATTTACTTGGAAATTATAATTTAACGTCTTAGAAATTTCTCAACATTTTGTTTTTAAATGAAATAAAGTGACTAAAAAAGTGTTGTGTAAAACAGGCATTTATCAATTATCATTAAAAAGGCATTTATCAATTATCATTAATAAGTACAAATTTACCATTTTGTTAAAAAAAAATATCAGTCAAACACCATAATGTATTATTATCTTTTCTGCCTGTCATTAGTGCTTTGCCCAAACAAGTTTTCGTTTTTCTATTGTAAAAACGAAAGGTCAATCGTGGTAATTAGCCCATATTAAATCTTACCCCTTTACATTCCAATTGTACTTCTTGCAAATAGACCCTCCCTAATTAGCAGTCCTGATGCCTTCTATTCATTCTCCATAGCCTCTGGTCAAGTTCAAGTCGCATCTGTACTACGAGGACAAGGACAAGATCACCGAGACGCTTAAGAATCTGCACATCCTGCAGGGAAGTCGCATCGAGTTCTTTAAGAACGGCCAGTCGCAGGGCGTGGCATTCGAGGACATCTACGCCGGAAGCTACTTTCCGGCCATTTCGATTCACAAAAGTGCCACGGTCAGCGTAAACTTTGGACCCGCCTTCAAGTATCCCGAGGTGCTCGGCGATCGGAAAGCCAAGGGGGTAGGATAGCTCATTTACTTCCCAGGATCATTTAAATTGATTGAGCAATTCTTTACAGATGCACGATCGCGTGGAGGAGTTGATCACAGAGCAGTGCTTAGCCGACACCCTCTACCTCACTGAACACGATGGACGCCTACGCCTGGATAATATGGGTATTTAAGGGATAAGTTGTCTTTGGTCATAGATAACTATAGCGAACGTATAAGAGAACTGGGGTCTAACATCCATTTTACTGCGTTAAAACGATGTGTTATTTTTGTATGCAATTTTTCATCGGCCAGAATAATATATACTACGTGAAAAAGACTACATTTTCGAATAGAAATTTTTATGGACAAATTTTAAATTAGAGTTGGATATTTTTAGAAACCGATGCACTTTCAAACCTTATATTACCATTTTTTCAAACATATCCCAACAAATTTAAAGCGAATGCTCCTTTGAGTTCAGTTTTATTGTTTGAGGTTACTTGAAGGCTTTGAATTTCGAGGCACTGTAGGGTATGTAGAAGGCGCTGCTCGGAGCGAACTCGGAGCGCGGATGATGCACTGCCGCCGAGATGGACCGCCCCGTGGACGGTGTGTTGCTGGACACGCTAGTTGCACCGAACGGATGCATCGTGGAGCGGTTGGAGGAACTGTTGCTGTGGCCGTGACTATTGTGCCCGCCGCCGCCGCTCGAGTTGCTCTGGCTCGAAGTGGCCGTGGTGGTGGCCAGCAGATCCCTGTTGTGCCTGCTCAGGTTCAGCGAGGGCAGCACCACCGCGTTCTTGTTGTTGAAGAAGCGACTGGCGGCCATAGGCATGTGCCAGGCGGACGATCGATGACCCTGGTGGGGCAGCACGGCGGACTTGGCCTGATGCTGCTGCTGCAGTTGCTCCTTCTGCTGCACCTGGGTGAGCTGGACGAAGCTGCGGTTGTTGAGCAATCCCCGGAAGCGCCGGTTAGTGTCCAGCACATTCAGTATGGGCGGCATGCGCAGGCGGGCCGAGGATTGGTTGGTGGCCGAGGAGATAGGCATCGGCGGCTGGTGGTACTGTTGGCTACGCTGGCGCTTGAGCAGCTTCACCGAGACGGAGGTGACCCGTAGATCTCTGTCCAGCAGATCGACCAGCTTCTTCTGACTGGGACGCAGATAAGAGCGGTGATGGGGCTGGTGCTGTTCCTCCGCCTTGGGTGTGAGGAAGCCGTCCTCCGCCTCCTCATCCTCATCGTCATCGTCGAGGGAGTTCAGGCTGAGATTTGAAATCGAGTCGATCTCCTCCCTCGTCTGGCTGTCGAAGCTGTGGTGGCGCAGCGCACGAGTCCTGCGGCCCAGTAGGCTGGGAAACTTGCGCTGCCAATCGGCGATCTCGTTGCGCAACTCCGGCTCCTGGAGCTCTGGCAAAGGATCCTCCCCGCTCATCAGCCGCTCCACCCGCTCCCAGTCCAGCAGGTTCTTCTTGATGGCGTCGTCCGCCCAGGGAATTGAGCCCACCGAGCTGCGGTCGATGCTACTCGACGAATAGGGCACATCCTGCAGGAACTCAGAGTCGTCCGCGTCGTGGTCGTCCTTCTCCACTTCCGCCTCGTTGTTGTTGGCGCTGTCCTTGCAGATGGCACCCTCGTTGTCCTCCAGATCCACTCCGAAGAAGTAGCGTCTGTCTGAGGACATCAAAACTGGATCCGCAAACGAGCTGGACTCGTTCTTCTTTCGCTTTCCCCTCACTGCTCCTTGGTCCTTGCACTCGCAAATCCCCGTGGGTGTCCTTCCGATTCAGCTGTGGATGTGGCTGTGGTTGTGGATGTGTTCCCCTTCAAAATCGATGCCGCTAAAGGCGGCGAGCGACAATTGTTGTGTTGTGGCCCATTCCAGTTTGGCTTGTTATTTATTGTCCTTTTGTTGTTTCCACCACCGACAAAAGGGCGCAGGCTTCACGGCGTTGCCAGCATAGAACAAAAATAACGAACGATGGTTCGAAAAAAAGGTCCGATGAAAATGGTTTTAGATAACGAACCGAGGTTCTTAATTGAAAATAATAATAGGCAATCCCAAAAAAACGTAAGTTGTTTGATATTCCGTATGTTAAAACCCATCTTCCCTAAAGAAAAAAAATCAAATGGACATTCACAATTTTATTAGCGCTGGAAAAAAATAGAACATCAAATAAATTATGGAGGTATAAATGTATTATATAAATAATTGTAAAAAATAAAAAATATAATATCCAAGTTTAAAAATGATTTTGATTACAAATAAGCTTATAACGATGTTTCGAAAAAAAGTCCAATGAAAAGGGCTTAGATAACGAACCTGAGGATCTTAATCGAAATAAATAATAGCCAAACCCAAAAAACTTACGTTATTCGATATGGAAATTCTCAATTTTATTAGCGCTTAAAAAAAATAGAACATCGAATAAATTATGGAGGTATAAATGTATCATATATTCAATTGTAAATAATAAAACAATAATATCCACTTTTAAAAATGATTTGTGTTGCTCGAAAGAAGTTCCAATGGCTTAGATAATGGAGCTAAGGTTCTTAATCGAAAATTATATAGGCATTTCCAAAAAACGTAAGTTATTTGATTTCCCGTTTTTTAAAACTCATCTTTCCAAAATATATAATCAAATGCACATTCACAATTTTATTAGCTCCGGACAAAATAGAACAATGAATAAATTAGGGAGGGATAAATAAATATTCTACTTGGTATAATTAAAAAAATAATATCCATTTTTAAAAATTATAAAGAAAAATATAAAGAAGCTTTTAAAAATATATTTTAATCTGGCTAAAATCGGTTCATTTATATTTTAAAATGAACTAAAAATAATGGTGATCTCCCGCAAAATGTTGACATCAGTAATATCGATGATTCCTCTCATCGATACTCTCGATTTATGTATCTTGAATCGATGTTACATCGCTGCTTCTGCCATCCCTAACTCGAAAACGAAGCAGCTACGAAGGAAGTATTTGCCGGGCGTGCTGATGTCCTTTTGCGGTTGAAGCACACTCATTTGCAAGTCGGCGACCGCAGGAATCAGAAGCACACGACCTGAAGGATGTGGCACGAGGCGAGGAAGCAGGAGCGCAAGATCCGCGGTCTGATCGTCGACTACAGAAAAAGGGCGGAGCGGCGGCAGTACTTTTACGACAAGATCCAGGCTGATCCCACCCAGTTCCTGCAGCTGCACGGCCGTCGGAGCAAGATCTACCTGGATCCTGCGGTGGCCGCCGCCGGCGATGGAGCCGCAATCATGCAAGTGATATTCAGTTGAAGCTTACCACCCTCTACTTCTTGTGTTGTTGGTGGTGTCCTTTACTAAGAGTTCTTCCTTTTTGCAGTGTGCCTTGGCAGGGTCAGCAGGACAACCTCATAGATCGCTTCGATGTGCGTGCCCATTTAGATCACATACCTCCTGTGAACAAGACAACCGTAGATGGAGCCGAGGTGGACTCCGACCTGACCACCGAGGAGCGCCAGCTGAACTACGAACGTTATCGTATTTTGGCCCAGAATGACTTCCTGAACGTAAGCGAGGACAAGTTTCTGCATCAGCTCTACCTAGAGGAGCAGTTCGGGGCCAATGCTCAGCTGGAGGCGGAGCGCAATCTGGCCAAAAAGAAACAAAAGACTGGTGGAGCCACCATTGGCTACTCCTATGACGACGCTGGCGATGCGGCTACCATTGGCCCGCAGCCCTTCGGAGCTGCCAGTTCGACTGCCACTGGAGGAGCAGTTGCTGCCAAGGGCGACAAGACGGAAGGCAGCGACGAATCCGATTCGGACATCGATATGGACGTCTCAATTGACATCGGCAAACTGGACACCGCCCAGGCCCACGAGCTTAACGCCTGCGGGCGCAACTACGGCATGAAGAGCAACGACTTCTTTTCGCACTTGACCAAGGATGCGGACGAGGCGGACGCCTTGCGCATTGCCCGCGAGGAGGAGCAAGAGAAGATGCTGTTGAGTGGGAGGAAGTCGAGACGCGAGCGACGTGCCCAAAAGGAACGGAGAATAGCCAATAGACCCTTTAGTCCGCCCAGCTATGCGGCCAAGGAGGACAAGGACAAGAAGGGTGGCGTCAAGGGCGGCGACAAGGAAAAGGAAGAGGACAGCGACTCCAGATCGCCCTCTCCTGCCGAGGCGGGCCCGGAGAAAATCACCTACATTACCTCATTCGGCGGCGAGGACGAGATGCAGCCACACTCCAAGATCACCATCAGCCTGACCAAGCCGGGCCTGACTCTGGGTGAGTCCTGCATCAATGCCAGCAGCGGAGCAGCCATTGCTGCCGCTGCAGCAGCCTCCTCGGTGTCCTATGCCCAGAAGGTTAAGGACAACCTGGACAAGTTGAAGGTGATGAATGAGTCGGCCAAGCGCAGCAGACGCCGTTCCCGCTCGCACTCTCGTTCTCGTTCCAGGAGCGGCTCTGCCTCCAGAAGTCGCAGTGGGAGTCGGAGGAGGAGTCGTCGCAGTCGTAGCTATCAGAGAAGGAGCAGGACGCGCTCGCGACGTCGACGGAGGTACTACTCCAGATCTAGATCCCGGTCGCGATCTCGTTCCAGGTCTAGATCAAGGTCTAGGTCACGCACCCGCTCGCGCTCTGGTTCCTGGAAACGCTACAAGTCGCGCAGCCCCAGCTACAAGCGGTCCAGAAAGCGCTACTCCTATTCCTCACGCAGCTCCAGTGCGAGCTCCTACAGGCGAAGAAGTCGCTCCCGTTCCCATTCCAGTCGAAGAAGTCGCGCAAAGAAGAAGGCCACACCGCCGCCGGTGGCGACAGTTGGAGGCTATTGCCTGAGCACCACCACCACTACCACCACATCCACCCTGACGGCGGTGAAGCTTCTCCAGCAGCAACTGCAGCCGCAGGTCAAGGCCATGCCACCCATGATCAGCTATCCCCTGCCGGCACGAGTGCTCAATCTAAGCCAACCCGGCATTGCCGCCGCTCCCGCTGCAGTGCAACCGCAGGTTCTGGAGCCACCACCGCCACCACTGAAACGCTACTACGGTCGGAAGAGAGCCAACGACACTTCGTCCTCATCCTCGTCGGGAGCGGAAAACAGCGAAGCCAGCGACAACGAGGAGCAGCCGCAACAGCAGTTGGCAAAGCGAGCAGAGGATTCCGATGAAATGGAAGTAGACACTGCGTAAGTTTGTATGGCGCAGAGAGTGGTAAAGTAGAACAGCCAAACACTAGTCTACAATTCGTAGTGTTTGTAACCGACAACTGATTCTGACATCTCTCTTGCAGGTCAGAGCGCTCCCATGCCCTCCAGCCGACCATGTCGTCATCGAGCAGCACGGGTAATCAAACAGGCAAATATAGTTCTGCTACCGAAACCAAAGTCAGTAAGCAAAGCCAAGTGTCTCATGCCCCACCCAACTGGAGTACACCACAAAATTCACGTCTCAGCCTCCCGCAATCCGCATTCCAAACCAATGAGCAACATTCGGACCCAAGCAGGCAGCACCGTGTTCTTGTTCCAACCCCGACCAGTGACCATGCTACCATCCCTGCCCTGCCCTGCCTGTCCCCTTGTTGATGCATTGTCTTGTGTCCCCCTTTCAATGCCAATGCAGTAGTCGTTGCTATTATGCGCAGGAGATTGCAATGCAATCAAGGATGCATTTACCACCCCATTATGTTTATAAAGACGAAGCGTTAAACGTCCTGTTTGTCTGCATTTCCGTTAATCTGTTGCTATGCAAAAAAGTTCAGAAAATAGGAGCCACGGTTGTGGTACGAATCCCATGGTACTGAACTTCTTCAGCTATTTTTATTGTAGCTTAACTCTTTCAAGACATCATTATTCCTGTTTTATAAGTACAGCCATCTTGAGTATAATATATATTAATATTATTCTTCCATTTCAAAGGGACTTTATGAACAAGGGTGTTCCAAAATAATGGTACTCTACTTTGTCACTTAAAAATATAATTTATTTGTCAGATAGCATCCTGAAAAGCGATTAGTCTGCAAGGGTATTCAAAGCTTCGGTTCTCGGAGCTAGTTTGCCCTGATGTTAGTGAGTAGAAGTCCTAGACTGAACAGATCAAGGACGAACTGACTGATCCCTACTGCCCAATACACTTTCGACTGCCCGCCCTGCTCCCTAAAGCCTCAACCCCACCAAGGGACTTGCTAAATGACTATTTGGTTTTACAGGGCTCTGGACATCCGAGTTCTGGCGGCGGACGACCCAATTTGCGCGAACGGCTTAAGCGAAAAATGCAGAACCTACTGAACCGGCAATGTAAGCCACCAGGAGTGTAGTGTGATGTTCACCAACCGCCTTCTGAAACCCTTTGGAGTAGAAAACTAAAATATTTCTATTTTGCAGATAAGGCCGATAAAAGGGCGGAGATTGAGAAGACGGAACGGGAGCGACTGCAGCAGCAGGAGCGCGAAGACGAGATGCGTGAACTGGCGCTGAAGCTGCGCAGAAGGTGAGTATCTTGATGTGGTCGGCTCTAGCGGTCCTCTCACATCTACATATTCACAGGCGCCGTGAGCTGCGTCACAAGTACGGGACACCCTCGAGTGGAAAGCTCTCGGATAGCGAGGCGGAATCGGTGGCCTCGGAGAGCCAGCTGACGAAGACCTCGACCCGTCGCAGCCGCAGCAGATCGCACAGTCGCCGGCGGACTCCTCCGCCGGACACGCAGCACAGTCGGAGGAGCAGCAGTCGAACGGAGAGAAGGCGACGCACGAGGACGCCCAGTCCCAAACACAACCGCAGGCAGCGTTCCCGCTCCAGGAGTAGCAGTCGCGTGGAGCGGAAGCGGCGTTCCCACAGCCGACGGCGCAGTGGCAGTCGCGACCGCCGACGTTCCCGCAGCCGGAGGAGTCAGTCCCGGCGGCGAAGACAGCGAGACCGCAGCATGGAGCGAAACCGCGAGCGGGAGCGGTACAGGCAACAGCATCAGCAGCAACAGCAACAGCAGCACGACAGGATGCGGGGACGGGACCGCGAACGAGATGCGGATTACGGCTACGGCGGCAGTGGCACTGGCGCCTCCAATAGAGGACGCGTCGTGATATCCGCACCACCAAAGCTCAAGAAACTGGTTGACTACTGAACCGGATAGCGCTGTGAAGGAGACTTTTTCTATTCACTTGATTATACACTTGATATTCGCTCGATTGTTTATAGATGTAGGAATCATTTCTGGAGCGTATTCTGCGTTAACTGTTGATTTTGGCCCAATAAAATAATTTTAGCTATTACAGTTAAGACTTTTTAGGGAGAGAGCATTTTTTGTACATTTCAATTTTACTGATTGTTTTTTATCAAGCGCTTGAATTTTGATTCCCGTACTTAATTAGTTATTACAAATACATATTTTTCTTTGCTCCCTAAATCCTTTTATAACTTTTATTTTTGGGTTATTATAGTTAAATGTTTAGATCTATATGTTTTTCCGACCTGTTAAATAAGATTCAACATTCTGGAAAATTCATATCTATGAATTAACGATATTCTGACATTATTTATATTCGTAATAATAACTTTGGGTTATATAATTTAATATTCTTGAGCGTGATTTTATGTCTTTAATTTATTAATTAATAAACTAATCTAAAGGTATTTTTAATCCGTTGAGTATGTGTCCGTTAAAAATCTGACATTTGAAAAGTTATGTTGGTGTGGCTATCGATAAGTCGATTCCACTCCTACACTCCACAACCCTGGTCATCAGTTGTTTATGTAATCGTGAACAGCTGTGCAAGAAGCATACTGGAATCATGTTAAATCTTGCTTTTCGCCGATTCGCTGGAGTTTCCTCGCGAAATCTGAATCAAGTGACGCCATCGATCAGCAGCTTGGGACAGATCCTTTCCAGAGCCACCATGTCGCAGGAGGCGGGTCAGTACCCGCCCATTGAGTTTGCCATGCGGAAGGCACTCACCTCAGAGCTAAAGCCGGTGTTCCTGGAGGTCATCAACGAATCGCCCCAACACAATGTGCCCAAGCGGTCGGAGTCCCACTTCCGGGTGTTCGTCGTCTCGGAGAAGTTCAACGATCTGACCCTCATCAAGGTGGGATTATAAACCCAGCTATCTCCTAGTTGTTATTTGATGTATTCCCACACAGCGCCATCGACTGGTCAATGACACGGTGAAGAATGCCCTGAAGGCAGCCGGTTTCGAGTTCATGCACGCCCTGTCCATCGAGGCCAAGACGCCCAAGCAGTGGGAACCGGAGCAGGAGCCGGAGAAGAGCCCGCCGTGCCTTGGAGGTCACGGCAAGTAAACCCGCAGGAATCAGAAGCCCAATCTTTGTACAAAGGACCTACTTTACTACTCACAAAACCAGCTTAAGCAAATACAACAAAATCGCCAACGGATAAGAGGGTATGTTTGGGAATGGTTGATCTAGGAGGTCGGCATGGCCTCCACCTGGCGCCGGGCTGACAGGATGACATCGTTGATGCCCACTCCATCGTAGGCGGCTCCGCACAGCGACAGCGGCAGCTTGTACGTCTTAATGTAATTCCGGATGCCCTCCACTCGTCGCTTGTGGCCAACCGTGTACTGCGGTATGCACTTATGCAGCGTGTGCACGCGACTGAACTTGGGCTCATCGCGGATCTGCAGAATCTGCTGCACTTGCCGAGTGGCCAGGTCGAGGATCTGCTTGGGGCTGGGGTGATCGCCGAACCACTGGTCGAACCAATGACCACCCATCATCACGGTGAGCACGGTGTTCTCGCCCATCTCGAAGCAGCAGCTGTCAAAGATCACTCCCAATATCGGCAGCTTCTCCACGGGCGGCACCAACAGTCCGAAGCCATCCTGCTTAAGCAGTTTGCCTGGAAACTGCATGTTTACCACCAGCACATCCACGTATGGTATATCCAGCAGTTGGGCGCTCAGCGAGGGATGCTGCTGCTTCACCAGGGGCGCTAGTTTGTGAGCCGGCAGGGAGCTGACCACATGCTCAACCGGCACATCCGCATCCTTGATGGTCATCCGGACGCCAGAGCTGCTAAAGGTCAAATTGCGGCACTCGTTGCTCAGCTGCACGTTGACATCCCGCTCGCCCAGGTACTTTCGCAGTGCTTTGGGAAGGATCTCCAATCCGCCCTGCAGTCCGTACATGGCCCATTTTTCCGCCAGCGCCTGGGCGTACAGCTTGGGCTGTCCCTGGGCGAAGAGGCCCTCCTTGGCGTCCACCGTCTTGTCTTTGAAGCGGGCAATGAGAGCTCCCTTGAGTACTCCACCGTACTTCTGCTCCTTCTCAAAAAGTCCTTCCATCAGGAAGCGGACGCTGATCTCGCGGGCATTCCCGGCACAAATGCCGCAGATCATGGGGCTGATGGCGTAATCGGCTATCTCCTTTCCAAACCGCCGTTCCGCGAAGCTGTAGATGCTCTCGTCCTCCAGCTTGGCCTTCTTGCTCGCGGTGACCAGATCATGCAGTATTGCTTTGTAAAGCGGTTTGGTAAAAGGTGGCAGGACACCAAAGAGTCCTTTGGGACTGTTAGGCAGCATGCAAAGCTGCCCCTTGGCATACAGCATCCTGTTGCGGGCAGCCACATGACTGCGCTGGATGGGAGTCACCTCCAGCTGCAGCTCTTCCACGAGTTCCAGCGTATTTGCTCCTGGCAGGCCAACGGGGCGTATGGTGCGCGGTCCGCTCTCGAAGATGAAGTTGCGGTCTTTGCGGTTCTCCGTACGCACCCACCCGCCCACTCGGGGCGAGGCCTCGTAGATGGTCAGCGGCTTGCCGAACCGCCGCAACAAGTAGTATCCGGCGGACAGGCCGCTCAGCCCGCCGCCTAGCACGGCCGTCGTCATGGTCCTTCCGCTGGTTCTGGTGGCTCCCGAATCCTGCAGATAATTCGGACTAGTCTTGGTTTGGTGACGGGAAAATCTATGCCGGCTTGGATTGGATTGGTCAGACCAAAATAAACCCAGGTGACATAACTATCGCTGCTTGATGAGGCTATCGATACGTCCTACTCCAAAACCAGCTGAGCTTTCAATCGATGTTGGTGGAGCTGAACAAGATTTGAATTTCCAATCGAAATCCGGTAAGCGGAAAATGTTTAATATATATGACGTACTAATAATAACAGTAGCAGAATTTTGGGTAGATTTATATTTTTAGAAATATTTTGCGAACATTGGGAACATGGAAGTAAAATTCGAAAAATTAATAAAGATCAAAATTTTGAAACTATGTTCCTTTTGTTTCCTTTTATCCGCCCAGAACGACTAACATTTAATTTGGGCCGTCAGAAAATTCACAAAATATTTTCAGTATCTGAAACTGTAAATAACAAAGTTATGTTTAAATCACAAGTGTATAAATCAAGGAAATAATAGCAAATGTGTGCTTAATTAATATAATGTATTTAAACAATTAAACATTTAAGTGCAACATTATATATTTACGGAATATGCAAATGACTTATTTGGCTATTGACTAACAACATGCTAAAGTATTTTTTAATCTCATTCACAATATGCAAGTGCATTTATCCCAAAAGTATGCAACAGACCCTCTTAACCATTCCACATACGCCACGTGTGCATCGCAGCGAATGAAACTGACACTGTCACACTCTCAGTCGTTTTATCTTATAGAATTTTAATACAATAGTATAAAGTTTAGGTAGTAATTTACCCCACGAGTTATTGAATTTGTTCAATAAGTTCTTGACTGACAACAGGGTTAATAAAGTCCTGTTTAATCCCATTGAAAATCCACTTGTGCACTTATCTCGATAGCATGCAACGGATCCCCTTGGACATTCCACATACGCCACGTGTGCATCGCAGCGAATGAAACTGACACTGGCACACTCTCAATCGCACCTTCACCATCGCCGCACTCGGTCACTCATAGTGAATGGGTTTTGGCGCCAGTTTTGATGAATCGAACGACGGGTCCAGCCCGCACCGACCGCAGGACTCCGAAAAGCTCGACAGGGCGAGCTTGGGCCGTGCGGAACCACTTTGTGCCACCGAGTGGCAGGTCGTCGGAGTCCAAAGCGCTCAGAATTGTATACGCTGCTGACGAGAAAGGTTGGTTTTCTGGCCGGAGCGCGTCGCGTCTGGTTTTCTGGGTGTGTGAGTGAGTGGACTGTGTGGAAAAGTGCCTTTCGCATATATGTATACGGACCTATCACCTATACACACACCCACACTCGGGAAAAGTGAAAAATTTTCAAACTGCGTTTGCCAATTACGTGGGAAAATTGAGGAAAACATGCAGGCGAATCCAGGCAATTAACGTGCCCATTTGTGGAACGGCAATTGTGCAAAATTCAGTATCCGTTGAAAACGGGCCAAGTGAACGTGTAAATGTGCTGAAACACATACACACACAGGAAATTCAATTAATTAGTGAGCGTGTGTGCTGTTAAATTGAAAATTGTGATTGCAAAAAGTGTGCATATATGTATAAGGTAGCCCAAAAGTGGGCTAGTGAAAAGTTGAAGTTTTTTTTTTTTGGCCTGCTGCAGGTTTTCATTTAAAAGGGATACATTCGTTGAGTCAACACACACGCACACGCACACACACACATGCGCATACGGCACAGTTTTTCCTTCGCACAAGACGAGCACACCACAAGTTCCCCAAAACGAAAGGACCCGACCCGATGATAAAGTCGATGTTCCAGGCCGGAGATACACTTGTATCGTTCGCCTGCCTTTGCTGCTGTCATCGTCAATGTTATTTTTGTTGCTTCCTACTCGTTGTCCTTCGTGTATCGAATGCCTTGGTATATGTGTGTCAGTCAGTCAGTGGCCGAATCCATTGGAGTGTGTGTGTGTGTGCGAGCGCCAGGATACGCAGATACCTACAAACTGCCAACGGAGCCCCCGAATCCGAATTCAAGCGAGTTCAATGGGCGGCCAGGACGAAGGACTAAGCTCTGTTTACATTTCCCCTTCGCCAGTGAAGCCCCCATTCACCCATTTACCCATTCCCATTTTCCTGCTAGTTGGCGTGCCGTGGGAAATTGTGTCGCCAGCTTATTTATTATGAAAATGCAACTTTCATTTGACTCGGCATTTGTCCTGCTTCCATTGTTTGCAGGCGCATTAGGCAGCTTGTTAAGCGCACGAAAGTGTGTGTCCTGCGAGCTTGTGTGTGTGTGTGTGTGTGACACGAAGGAAAACTAAAAACTAGGGCAGTGTGTTTCCGTTTCAACGACATGCCGCTGGCGAAAGGACGAAGCCACAGGACACCAGAGCCTCGCTAATCTGGATAGTCAAAAATAATTCAACTAAGGATGTGCATTTTCTTCTTTAAATACTACATTAAAAGTACAAGGGAGCCTCTTTTTAAAATAACAAATTAAATATTTTATAACTATCTGGTATTCAGTACCACATTGCGTATGCTTAACCAAAATTCATGTCCCACGTTCGCAGACAATGGGAAAGCTTTCTCTTACGACAATTTTCGGATTCGCTCTACAGCGCAATCGCCAATCCGCCATCAGCCAACTGAGAAATTGAGAGAGAAATTGAGAGAGTTTCTCTGAGAATTCTCAGAGAACCGAGAATTAAAAGAAACCGAGAGCTGCTGATTTTGCTTTGAAGCTTGCTTCGCATCTTTATTTATTTATTTACTTGGCAGCGTTGTTTTTCCGGGAAGGGAAAAAGGGTGCAATAACATTAATTTTATTAAAGTTGGCATTAAATAGTATATGTGAAAACCCGCAGTGGCCGAATAAAAACTAAAACAGGGACTCTCATAAAATTCAAATATATACGATTTAAATTTGACAAATTCCGGCGGTCGTTAAAAAATTAAGACACAAATAATGCTGACAGCTTTACTAAAAATATAATTAATTACCGCGGTCGTCGGTGGCCTGGCAATTTAAATATTATTTAATGTATCGCTCAACTCCATAAATCTCTTGCAGCTTAACACACAGGGAAAAATTTCGTAGGCAAACAGAGAAATCGTTGAAGGAAATATGAGCAGTGTGACTAGGCGCAGTTTCTAAACTAACCAAATTCCAATTCAAATTCAAAGCAAACTATCGATCAAAATTACAAAGAAACAAACAAACAAACGCACAATGAAACTGATAAGGTCAATGAAGCCGATAACACCGTTCTAAACACAATGAATGCAATTATGAAATAACCAGGGAATACCATCAGCGACATAGCAAAACGAAAGCCACTCAATTTCCACGTGCAACATTGGCGAGCTGCAGCGACCACACATCGTCTACACATTGATGTGCGATTTGAGCGTGTGAATGTTGGCAGCCCTGGAGCCCTGCCTCGGTGGTTTAGCCAGTACTAGGTGAGTACTACCTGCCCTCCCAAGCACACCCACCCACCCAACACGATTCCAATTCGATTACACCATCGCCACCACAAACACTTTCCCCAAAAGAAAGCGAATATGAAAACGGATAGCGAAGGGAAAGCAATCGCAGCCACAAGAACCACGTCGAAACCCCCAGCGACCACGACCACATCGAGGGGTCCGCCCGGAACGATCCATCAAACATGGCCAGCTGGTGTCCCAATTGCCACGAACTGCCACCGTTCTATCCTCCACTCACCCCAAAGGTAAAGCCCTTAATGTCGTTCGTGAACCCGCAAATTAATACGCCACGCTTGAGAAAGACCATCAGATCGTAGAAATCACGTTAGTGGTTCCAGCAAAAGCCATAGAGAGCACTGGGATTGCCTTATCTGCAGCTCGTCTGTCAATCAAGCCTTCATTTGATATTTTCATTGATAGATTTCATCAATATTCAGTGATTGTACCAGTACCGTCCTTATCAATTGCATTCATTCTACATTTTGCAATGATCTTAGCCCCTGTCCTTATCAGTTTGAATTGCATTTGAAACACATTTTCAATGACCCCTTGGCTGAACCTGTTGTTTTCAAACACAAATAGTCCTTTTGTTGGAAAAATTTAGTATTAGTTGGTTACAAAGAAATATTTTTTCTTTTTGCTCAAAGAATTAATTTCCATAGGGGACTGTATTGTAATTAATTATATATACAAATAAACCTTTTGTTTTAAAATGTAAATATTCTTATCAATGCATTCATATAATTTGTGTAAATCTTATTTAAATGTTTCTAAACATTTTGTACAAACGCTTTTCTACTTTCTGGCGGAATAAGTCTATCTTCATGATTTGATAGCTGATATAACAAGATATGGCATGTCTCAAAAATAATCTTTACATTTAAAGAAACTTTTTGTGGAAGTGTAATCTAATCTTAACAACGTGGTCCCGTATTCCTTGTAACCCCGCTGCGCTCTCCATTTCGAATTCGTTTCGCTTCATTTAATAAATGGGATTTCCATCACTTTGGCCACCCATTCGAAATGGCTCGCGTGACCTTTAAGAAAGTGGCACACAGAGCACCGAACACTGGACACCGAATAGAGAACACTCACCGACCAAGTGCAGCCTAAGCCCTTTGGCCTTGGCCAATGTCCAATGGAGGGAAAACAGGGGAAAAGTGGCCAGTGGCCGGCAATCAACGGCCCCAATCAGCGGGCCAAGAGCTGGCCATAAATTGCTCAAAAAGTCGAAGGGTATTTGTCAGCTTCGTCAGTTGTCTCAGTTGTCTTTGCGGCCTGCCTTTCGAGCGTTTCTCTTTGACGGACATGCGTCAAGATATAGTGCTGGTCAGGGGCTCGCCCACGCCCCCAAAATCGATAGTTCGCAATGTAAATTATTATCATGCCGCTGCTAGCCGTGTGACTTCATCCGTTAGATTGGTTTCTGGCCCAGGAATGACAGCGAAATCGGACTGGCGGCATAATTTATATCGTTCGCTATCTGTTCCACCCGCATTCATTAGTGGCCCGCTTACCAGTATCTTTGGGCCAGTTAAGACGATTCGACCGAATCGAGAAGTATTCCCCGTTTTGGGTCAAAAACAAACGAGCAGTGTTTCTAGTCTCATGTTGTAAATAATTTATTCAACGCCGGCCACTGCATTTTCGCTTGGATCGATGAAGGCGCTCGGAAGTTAATCCAAATACACAAAAAGGCAAGCAAAGTGTAATTTGTTTGAAAACGTGCCCATGTGTTTATTCATAAGAAACTTTATACCATTTTAAAATTCAATCAAATTCCGTTCGAGTATTTCCTTTTTAATAACACACCCACACCCCAGTTTTTAAACTTAGAAATAACAATATTTATTCAGTCCTTAAGTTCTTCGAAATAGACAAAAGGTCAAAAGCTGATGGCTTTAAGGGAAACACTCATAGACTCTTAGATTTCAACTTGATAACCCTTAAAAGGTGAAAGGTGTCTTGCATTAGATGGATTTTTAAACCTTTAACTTGCACGTGTAATCCTTTGCTCGGATTTTAAATTTCAAAAAAATTACGTATACGCAGTGACACCGTGACACCGCTTAAATTCAAGGTGAAAGGTGCTTAAAATAGTCAACCAAATTTAATTGAATAACAATTTTTCTCTTCTTCTCTATTTATAATTGCGTAAATGCAATGAAGCGGAGAACCTAACCGCCCAAGCATCGCAAAAAATAGAGAAAAGATACTTGAATAAAAACTATAAATAAAATGCACGCCGTTGGCTTATGATGAGCATGATGAGGATAGGCGAGTGCCGGCATGCGAGGGCTAAGGGACGATGAGCAATTATGGCCAGTGGAAATAGTGGCATGTGCAAACAAACTGGGCCAACTTGTTACCACGGCTGCCCCCGCAGGAAATAGCAAACAAAGCGCGTAAATTATGAAACGACAGCTAACTGGCGGCATGGCGTGACTGGCCCGAGTTAACTGTAGCAACAGCAGTAACGTTAACGTTCCCGTTAACCTGCCGCCCCCTCGACCACCTGGCCAACCAGCCACCCATCCACCCATCCACCCCACAATATGCCACCCTCCTTTTGGGGACGAGTGTTGCCCGGGGACCGTGGGGTCACAGAAAGGAATGCAAAAAGTGTGTGTAGGCGCAGAGCACAAAGCAAGAGACAAAACAAAAACGAAGAGAAGCAAACTCATAATTTATTTATTTATATTCGGCCTGCCGTTGTTTTTCTTGTTGTAACAATAATTCATTGTAGGCAACACACACATGCAAAGCGTTCTATAACATGCTAGCTGCCCTTTCCAAGGGTATTACCAAAATTTGCAAGAGCCTACCTTTTCCCTAAAATTAATAAGTTGAAAACTTTTAATGACACCAATTGAATAAGTTCCTAAACAACACATAATAGGATTATTAATTTTTTTTACCACATAATCAAATACAAATACATATTTACATCTGAAATACATTTTAAAGATTTTTAAGCAGCAAAGTAATGAAACAGTTACATGAATCCCTTAGACATTTTAATCTTTTTTATAAATCATAAAATAGCTAATAAATTAAAAATAGTCAAAAGAAGGACTTTAATTAATTATTATAATTATATTATTAAAATAATTACGAAATAGATTTTAACTGTGTTAACTAGAAATATATATGAAGATTAACTCGTATATTAAGGTTTCCATAATTGTTTTGAGAAAGGGACAACTACAGTTTATAAAACCATTGTGTTTCTTTCTTGCAAAAACACACGGTAAATTCTTTTCTATACGCCATCGAATTAAATAAGACTTGGCCACTCAAGTCCTTAGAATCCTTGCTGCAAGTGCTCCTTAAAGTTCACAGTTACCCTCTTGTGAGGGTATATCCTCTTTATTCCAATACCCAATTGAATTTCCCTTGTCTTTGCGTTGCCTTTTAATTAAATTCAAGTTTGTCGCCCGTCCTGACACTTTTCGCGGTCAGCCGAATGGCCGCAGTCCGCCGGAGAGCGAGAGAGATGGCGAGAGGCGGCCGGAGAGTGGGTGAGCCGGACGGAGAGAGTTCAGCCCCAGGAGATATATGTAGATAGGAGCGGGCTCTTGGCTGTTGGCTCTTGGTTCTTGGCAGTCGTTGGAAACGTTGTCGTCGTCGGCGGGGAAAAATTGGAAAACGGCTCGTTCAGTTGGTGGACGCCAGTTGTGCGGTTCGCTCGGTGCCTCCTTTGTATTCTACATCGCCTCGACTCGAATTGAGTCGCCTCGCATCGCGTGCGTGCCGCGTCGTGTGTGACATCCGCCATATATAACAGCATATACGCCTTCTCTATATATATCCCTCAGTCCCGTACGAATTGCAAACTCACATGCGTTTGTGCAGTGATTCACCAGCGAGCGAGTGCGTTGGCCTCTGGCCGAGAGTTGTGTCCCATAAATCCCCAGTGAATGCAGGCTACGGCCCGAAAAGTAGAAAGGATAGATCGGCTATAGACACCGATCTCGACGGCCTTTGCCCAGTGTTATGAGCACTTTTGTCGCCGCTCGTGTCGCTGTGCGTGTCTCGGCGGAGATCACTTTAAAAATAACAGATTTGTTTGGTGCTATTTATAATACATATAAAAGGCGGGCCAAGTTTTCGTTCCGCTTCGCATTGTGAGGCTTTTGGCTCTTGGCTTTCAGCTTTCGGATTTCGGTTTTCGGATTTCCCAGAGTCGTCTTCTCTCTGGTACTCGTATGCACTTGAACGCCACCTGAATATCACAGCAATATTAATTCGACAGCGTTTGTGTGCCAGTGTCGCAATGTAAACAGCTAAAATGGCAAGCGGTTTGATCGGCACCAATTTCAGCAGTACATTGACAAATGTAAGCAGGATTGCTAACAGAAGTAGTATATACCCGTGTACAGTGAGAACTAGTCTTAAAGCTTGTACAATACAATTAATAAACAATAGACTTATAGTTAACAAATATTATTCCCTAATAAATATGAAATGTACTTAAAGTAATAAAGAATAGTGTTCCAAATACGACCACATTAAATTCAAATAAATAAAGCATCAAGAAATTGGTTGATAGCCAACAATAAAACATCAAAGAGCTAATAGGGAATGTAAATAATAAGTACTACTCAATCGAAGTCTTTAATAAGTTCTGAAATAAAGTAAAACTAGATTTCAATTTAATGTGCACTCATTTATGAGCTAGTTTGATCATTCCTTCCTACTTATTTTGACTTACTTTAAAATCAATTTGATACATCTTTACAAACAAATCAATACTAATACTAATATTAACTGTCATACAAAATAAAATACAAAGTACATTTGAAAGAGAATCGTTTTGGGTTATAACATACTATCTGGACTTTCATATTCCATTACACAATAATGTAAATTTTAGCACGTTTCGCTTTCTTCATGTGTACAAATAAAAACTTTTGTCGGCCAAATAAACTAAAGACATTTATTTATGAACTCATTTCGCGCACCCTTGGCCAGGCACACTTTGTTTACATTTGCCAGCGTCGCCAAGTTGAGAAACATTCTATATGTACGATGGGACTGCGCCCGAGTGCTTCCATATAGAAACCATTCCGCTGATTCTAAATGTCAAGTGTATGACGTAAACAAAGTTCCCGCCAGTTATCGTATTGATTTATGCTAAATTTAGTTAGCTAATTGCCGACCAACGGAGCTAATTGTTTCCTGTTTTATTGCAGGGGATGTCGGGGTGTGATCAAAGCACTGTCGAATCATTGGCCGACGATCCAACAGATTCACCATTCGATGCCGATGATTGTCTCAAGGTGCGCAAGTACTGGTGCTTTCTGCTGTCCAGCATCTTTACATTCCTTGCTGGCCTGCTCGTGGTGCTACTATGGCGAGCCTTCGCGTTCATCTGCTGCCGCAAGGAGCCGGACCTGGGGCCCAACGACCCCAAGCAGAAGGAGCAGAAGGCCTCCCGCAACAAACAGGAGTTCGAGGGCACCTTTATGACAGAAGCGAAAGACTGGGCTGGAGAGCTTATCTCGGGTCAAACAACAACTGGTCGAATTTTGGTGAGTAATCCTTGTCCATTTCCCATTTATCATTTATGAATTCCATTTGTTTGGGTCTCGAATTCCTTTTCTTGGCCATGCATATGGTCGCATTTTTACACACCACTTAGCCTTTAGTGACAAGTATGGAACGGTACAAATAACAATGCACTGAATAAAATTTATAAATAGGAAGACATTAAGAAATCAATGTAAGATTGCCAAGGGCTCTTTTTTTTAGTGTTACTCAAGTAAATAATCTATTTTTGTACCGGAAACGTAACTATATATATCTGTTATTAAACATACAAATAATTTTGAAAATATTTGTTTATCTTAGCTTGCACAATTTCGAAAATGCCTTTGCAAATAAAATCTTAAAATCTCATATTGATGGTTAATGATCCATACATTAAAGCACATCATTAAATGTGTTTTCATTTTCCAATCAATGTGAATAACCGATTCGAATTGAATAGTAATTTCTTTAAGTGCCAGCTCTTAGCCTGCTAAACCCACTGAATTATTTAGAGATCCACTGGATGTATGGCTGACGTGTCCTTGTCCATGGCTGCAGCTGGCAAAAGTGCCATCGCCTTGCATTTGGAAGAGTTTCGGCCAACATTCGCCCCCATTCGATGCCACTTGCGTGTATAATTTGTTTGCAATTGCTGAATTCGGGGGAACCATTTCGTGTCAACAGCGGAAGCAGCAAAGTAAATGTGCCATTTCCATGTACAATAAATACATGAGCACAAATTGACCGAGCGGTGGGGGGGTTTCGGGGTCTTTTCTATTACACATTGGCTGGGGAGGAATTAACTTCAATGGTTTTGTGAACCGCCGCCTCGCCCCTCACCACAGACCGATTGAAATCGGTTGTTTGTCCAAATATTACGCATACGTCATGGCGCACCGCCCATCCATTTACTGGCGTTAGTTAATTACTCAAGCAGGCTCAGGGGCTATTTAGTGGGTCTTATTGGGCATTGTGGGTAATGCCTTCGATAAGCATTTCTTGATTTGAAGTTGCCGACATTTTGGGTGCGAGCTTAACCGCTGGATATTTGCATTTGTCTGGGAAATTTCTTCGAAGGTATTTTGATACATAGAAAAAAATTAATTTTAATTAGAAGACCTCAATTAGACCCTGACTGAATTCCACATGTTTTTTAAAGCTTGAAATGCTCATGATTTTTAAGGCTTATGTAAAAATGATTAGCAGTTTCGCTAAAGATAGGTAAAAAATGTCTTGCCATTGACTTATTTTATATTCTTATCAGTCTCCAAAGATTTTTGTGAGCTTCTTTCATCAGCATAGCTAGTTCAAGTTATATAAATTCGGCTGAATGTAATTTTCCTGTGTGCGATAATCTTGGTAACAAGTAAAGTTTGATTGGCTGTTTGCAAGCCGAATGGGCGAAAAGCAATCGTTGGCAGTCAAGGACATGGCCTGTCCCACAAAACTGACAAGCTGTGGCCGATTGCAAGGGGTCAAATGCGGAACATTTATCCTTGGACCAGGCACTATCATCGCCTGGCAGTTCAATGCTGCCTCCTTGTCAACTGGCACACAATTGCACAGCGGTCGAGGAGGACTATTACCATGTTCACATGTAGACCCCACCGCCGCCCCATTTTCCCGATTTCCTATTTTCCGACCGCCCGCCGAGTGGGTCGTCGTGCCCCGCATGTCTGGCATGTTTATCGATAGTTTCGCAGAGGGACTTTCAGCTAATAACGGGAAACGGGCCCCGAGAAATGATGTATGCATATGCTTCTGGGTGGGATTCACTCGAGGGAGGAAGGAGGGGTGCCCAGGAGCCACAACAACAAATAACAGTAAATAATATGGCAAATGCCAGGATAGCAGCCGCTTCAAAGGAAATGCTATCAGAAGGAAAATCGATGAAACAGCGCGCACATTTCCACTTTCACCCACTGGGTTGCTTGGCTGGTTTGTTGGTTGGTTGTGAATGTTTATTACCAGGCCCAGTATAAGCCACACATTCGTAGTTGTGTGCCAGGCTTTGGCAGCCAATTGGCTTCGCTGTTTGGCAGACAGCGTCGAATTTTCTTTCCTTTCTGTACTCAGCTGCAGATGTTTTTGTAAACATTCGTGTGGCGCCCTTTTTGTGTTGTTTATCCTTGTTGTTGGGCGTTGTTATTGTGGCTGGCCAAATGGATGGCTTGCCATTTGGATATTACATAATTTGTGCCTGCTGTTTCTCTTTTTTGTGTACTTTCTCCGAAATGCTCCAGTTTATTATATGATATTTCCCTACTGCTTTGCGCTTCGATTTTATTGAACTCTCCGTCCAAACCTAATCGGATTGAAGCCCTGCTGCACCGCACTAATTGGCTTTGGAATCCGCGTCGCGACTCCAATGCGGAAATCGGTTGCAAGAGCTTAAATCCCAGCATTTACCCCCCCAACACCCTCATCCGATTGCACTTGGTCACGCCATAAATGCAAGTGCTGCAAAGGCTAAAAAATAAAATTAGAGAGAGTAATACATTTTCAAGTGATTGCTACACGCAAATACAAATTATGGGGTCTTTTCAACAGGCAGTCTTTGGCATCCAAGAATATGTTTTTTATATAGTTTTTTAAGACTTTGTAGTTGCCTATGGATTTAGCCACAAAACAATGGCAGATAGTTTTTTTTAAATCTAAATCAGAAGTCCATCTGTCATTCCCATAGATTATTTTTCCCTCTGCAGTCGAGGCCATTAAACTGCCGGCAGTTGGCTGGCTCTTAAATTGATTGCTGTATTCGCAGCGATATGGCCAGAACAAATCGCATTGGAGCTGTTTGCAGAGGGCGAACAAATCGAATTGAAAATGTTATGAGTGGGACACGTGTTTTCTCGCGTCGTGACCCAGATTCCAAGTTCGCGATGATGCAATTTGATGGCAGGCAGGGCTTAAGTGCTTTTCTCTTTGCGAGAAGAACTCAGCTGCCCTGAGTGATTGACCCAGTTTTCCGCATCCCGGCCATCGAGCAGAGCAGGTTCATCGGGCGGAGTGAAAGTGAAGACGTCAGAGGAGGTTGTGGCCATATTGGAACCTGCATTTATTACCTCCTGTCCTCCTTTCCTCCTGTCCGTGACGTCAGATGACTGGGGGAGTGGGCTTTCATTAGGTTTCCGTTTCGGCTTCTTGGGGATCAGGGCGGCTAATGAAAATGTCAGTTGCCTGACACCACACGACGTATACTCAATCCCAGAGACGGAGAAAAGTCTTTGCAATTTACTTGGAAATTGTTGTCTGGTTTCTGATATTAGCAAAGTTTGTGTGCTACCAAGAACTTTATTGCGCAACTAACAACTTTCTAAAGGGGGAGATTGTGTGTAAGTTTGCCTTTTTTGGTGGTTGGCAAGGGCTGAGGGGCATGTAATTTGCATGCCAACAGAAAGCCGCAGAGCAAGAATAATGAGTAATCAGCCCGGGCCAAGACATTTCAATTTATGGCCCTAAGTAAATAGCTTGCGTGCCGGCCCGTGCCAAATTTAGTTTTTCGTCCCCTTCTTGGGCTCTTCGCTTTCGATTATCCACGTAATTACGAAACGATAGCTCCAACAATTACAATTACATTGGCATTAAGTACGGAGGCAGACATACCATATACCATATACTATACACCATATATAAAAGTAAAGTGCAGCCGGTTGAAGTTGAACTACCTCGTTTGGCCGCTATACTGTTTGTTGGCAAGCAGCCCTGACATTTAACCACCTCCCCTCAAATGTGCAACGCCCCGCCCCTTCTGGCTGCACTTCCACCGAAATTACCTTGTAAAACTTTCATGACTGCCGCAGATTTATCAACGGGGTGCCCGACTAATTGCCCCAGCATTCGTGTATTTCCAGGCCGGACGTCGTCTTGTCCCCATGAATCAAGTGATCCGGAGAACCGAAGTCCGTGGCCTGTGCCAAAGTGTGCAATTAAAAATGCACATTACTGCACTTCCTCTTTTTCCCTCGTAGGGTCCGTTTCCGATTATCTTTTCTCCCTTGGCCCGCCTTTTCCTTTTCCTTTTCCTTTCGCTTTTCCAATTTCCCTTTTTTTTGGGAGTGGACAAGTTCAATGGAGCGTTCGAATGTGGTTGTCATCTGACAAGGCCGTGATTTATGGAACAGAAATGTAGCAGCTGTTCATATTTGGAGGCTGTTGTGTGTGGGTATATTATATAAGTGCCAATAAATTTATGAGTTATTAAATTAAGTTGAATAACTTATGCCACGTTGAGTAACAATAATTCCTTTGTGACCCTTTATGTAAAGCAAAGACCTTAAACATTTTCCATTATACACAATAGACGTTTAATTATATTTTACCATTTCTTTTCCAGGTCGTACTCGTATTTATACTCAGCATTGCATCCCTCATTATATACTTTGTTGATGCATCTAGCGAAGAAGTCGAAAGATGCCAAAAGTGGAGTAATAACATTACTCAACAGATCGATCTCGCATTCAATATATTTTTTATGGTTTACTTTTTTATACGAGTAAGTTGCCGACGGCCAAACCAGACAGACAGACACCGAAACTGACACACTAACCACATTAGCGCAAACACTGAGTTGATTTAACAATTATTTGAATCAATTGGTTGGAGCGATGATGATTTAAAGTTTTGGTTTATGCGAGAAATTCTTAAACATTCTTTTGTTCTTTCGTTCTTTCAATCTGACAATCTCCTTACAGTTCATAGCGGCGTCCGATAAGCTTTGGTTTATGTTAGAAATGTACAGTTTTGTAGATTATTTTACAATACCCCCGTCCTTCGTATCAATATATTTAGATCGAACATGGATCGGTAAGCGAAACACTCCCTCTTAAATTATCCTATCATAATGAAATTCCAAAAATGTTATATGCATACAAATCGGTGTGATCAAGATTGAAAAGCCACCATCTGGTTATATCCCCTTTCACACACACAACTACAAGTGTATACCGTAACAGCCACACACGAATACCCACAAAGTGTCCTGATCGATTTGTATGCATGCAATGTGCCTTACTCTACATGAAACATCGCCTGTATCTGTATGCATTTGTGTATTATCGCGAACAGGTCTTCGATTTCTTCGAGCGCTACGTCTCATGACTGTTCCAGATATTTTACAATATTTAAACGTACTAAAAACATCGAGCTCCATACGCTTGGCTCAACTAGTATCAATTTTTATATCCGTGTGGTTAACAGCAGCGGGCATTATACATCTGGTATGTAGAAACACACACACACACACACACTTACACAAACACTCGACACTCGATTTACATACACACGCGGGATCGGTTGTGCCTGTGTGTGGGTGACTCTGTGGCGGGTTTGCAGTGTGTGTGCAAGGAGCCAGTCCCGAATATCGCGCATACGCCGCGTTGCAGCCCGCTACAGAGCCCAACACCGGGCACTGCCTTTTCGCCACACAATATGTATATGTATATGTACCTGTATCGATGTGTTTATGGAGTGTCCAACAGCAAGGATGGATCCGCTCATGCGGCTGATAATTGCATTTGCATTTACTTAAAATTTAGCTGGAGAACTCTGGCGATCCGCTGGATTTTAATAATGCTCATCGTTTATCGTATTGGACCTGTGTCTATTTCCTAATTGTGACCATGTCAACGGTAGGATATGGTGACGTTTACTGTGAGACTGTCCTGGGAAGAACATTTCTCGTGTTCTTTCTGCTCGTCGGCTTGGTAAGTTCGCAAAAGCAATAGCAAAAGCAAAAGCACACGCAGTGCAGAAACCACAATTATATGAAAAACAAATACCCGTCTGAACACACACAGCAGACATACCGATAAGTCTAAGCCTTCTTTTAGTTCTAACCGAGTACGTATATACTATTTTATCCAGATGTAGCCAATGTTTCTCTCTCCTATCTTTGTCCGCCTCGATGCCCATTGAGTTTAGGCCCGGCCACAGCGGGGTTGGAAGTGCTGAAGTGTGTGAATGATTTAAGTTTTGGTTGCCGCCTAATCTACTACTTACTAGTACAGTTGTGCTCAGAAACCATAGTTGAGTAGCAAAATCAAGACCAGTATGAAGTATCGGTATCAGTATCAGTATCAGTTTTAGTATCAGTACTAGCCAGAGTGTAGCACTCTCGATACTCTATACTCTATACTCTACACTCCATAATCGATACTGAATTTGAACTCTCTTAGCCGTAACCATAGAGTAACCATGCGTTGACCCCTGGCCCTTCGACCTCTCTTACGTAACTTTAGACCTAATACTCAAAACATTTGTTAATTGCATTTCTACTATGTACATGCCACGTTATGTAAATACATAGAACGACTTAATACCGCTGCACAAGTTTTGAATTATGGAACTTTATTTGAGGCCTTGCGGCTGAGTTTCGTATTTGCGTTTATCCTTCCAAAGTTTCGTTAGCTTACCTCATCACCCAAGCTTAACGCGTTTTCTTTACCTTACCTTTAACACAAGAATCCAAGAACACACGAACACACACGGCCGGATATATTTACTATATATCCGTTCGATATCCACAAGATATACTCGGGTGCCGTCAGCAGCTGGCGCACTCGACTCATTCGTTCACGCAGATCCATTCGATACTTTCTCCCATAACCGATTCTTATGCATGCAGTTACCTTATCACTTTTGAGTTTAAGCTTTCGATTTGCTTTGGTTTTTGTAATGGAAGATTTGTAGACACCAAACACCAGAAATACCCACCACACACAGCCAAGAGTCAGGACTTTTCTAGGGATCTGATCTGATCTGTCGGTTAGAGCAGGAGCTTTACGAATACATCCACGATATACCCGAAAGTCAATGTTCTTGCATGCTTTAATGCTGGCTGCCGCATATTTGTGTAACCAATGGACCGATCCAAACGCTTTTAGGTTAGCTATATCCTTTGGGTGTGAATGTCCTGGCCTGACTTCGAACCTACTTAAATGAGTCTTTTGCGTTTCCGTTTGCCATTGTGCCCAGGTGCAAGTAATTGAAACATAATAATAACAACTAGACTAAGCCTAAGACACAATCACTTATATCTCCTAACCAGTACATATATTTTTGCTGAATTGATTTTTGTTAATCTCGTGTTCGATGGAATATTTTAGGCAATGTTTGCCAGCAGTATACCGGAGATAATTGAACTCGTCGGTAGTGGCAATAAGTATGGCGGTGAACTGAAAAGAGAACACGGAAAGAGGTAGTCTATAAAAACCATAATAAACCCAAAAAAAAACATTTTAATCGCATTCGATGTGAAAAACACCAACTACATTCTAAAAATAATCCACTAAAAGTTATAAATCGCAATAAACTTAACAGTATAATATGAAACTATATAAAAGCAAAGAGCATATGTAAATGCATTCAGTAAGGATCTACCAAATGTTGAGGCCTACTATAATTAAGACTTTTAAGAACAGTTCTGTCAAGTTCCGAGTGCTAGGTTTGGTTGATCTACAAAAGAAAACTTTTGTAAAGAACACACATTTTAGTATTGATCACCCATTTAGGGTAAAGTGAAACTACAATTAGATAAACCACTAATTCTTGATATTGATTAAAGTCGATAAATTAATTAGTCTGTTACCCTTTCACCTTGTTTCCCTAATTTCATTGTATCTCTAAGATCGCATACAGTTGACTTACCCGCATCAATTAGTAGTCCAGCCGGCTCTTAAGTCGTCCGTTTTTTTAAACTATTTTGATCCTTGATAAATAAGTATTTTAAAACCCGAAACAGAAATCACATTTGATAAATCATCAAACAAGTAATAAAAGTAAAGTACAATTTTATCTTTACGATTTGTACTTTGGGTTTTTATGTTTATTTATTCTACTTTAGCATTTTTTAGTCTCGCAGTCAGAGACAATCAATCGGATTCGAACACACATTGATCTATTTGTACAAGTCATTAAACATTTTAATGTTCCATTTACTTAGGTTTTGTTTTTCGGTTTTATTTGTTTATTTTCCTTGGTATTTGCGTTTTCCTTGATTTATTTCGTTTCGTTACACTTTTTATTGAACTCTTTGGCAATGTCTATCATATATAATTCACTTTGTAGGCAAGCGTGAGTTCATTTTGCCCATTTTAATTTTGAATTTTGTCTCCAGAATACCCATTCGGACTCAAAATCTTATCGTTTGACACTTTATACTTTGCCATGCTTTAAACGTTCCGTATTAACACCAGAGTTATTATACAAGATATGCGTTTATCAATTTGCAATAGTTCAAGGTTCATATATATTTATTTCGATATCCTAAAGCATTTGTGCAAACTATTTAGGCGCATTGTTGTACCGCATCCCACACAGATTTATAGAGCCCCCACTTAAAAACATATACAACACGAGTCCCAAAAATAGCATCGGTCACGCATTGATAAAAGTAATTTATTATCCAAAGCCATAACACGTAAATTGAATCGTATTTTTTCGAAGAGAGCAAACTCAAGTCACATATTTAGCAATATGTATTTTTCAATTCATATTTCCTTTACTCCTATAAAACGTAACTACATTTGTCAGTCTCGCTGAACCATTTACGTATAGCAAAGTTCACCCAAAAGGCCTTTCCCAATTTCGATCTTGTGGATGGGACTGCCTTGGAAATTCGGTGGACCGAAGTATTGCTTTTCATCACCCCACTAATTTATTGAATCCGACGAATCTGCAGCGTACTTACCCCCAAATATTTATAGTAAAACGTAACTAGGATTGTACAAAGTACGGTATTTCAATAGCGTAATATCTAGCGCACTACCAAACGATTTCCAGATGCGATCGAGAGGGATCTTGCTCCACACGAACATCTTCAACTCTAAAATTGTCTCTGTCTAGGCCCCAGCACCTTGTGAATTGTAAACTACAAATGTAAATTATTAGATGTAACCAAGTAAGAGTACAGTAAATAGATTCCGTTGACTAAATGCGAACTCGTGGCGAGAAGTCGTGTAAAGTAATGTACAATTAGCCTTAAAGTATCTGTATCTGATGGATTGAGTGCCGTGGCGAGTGCGTGAATCGGTGTAAATAGAGGACTGAGTGCGATATGAGTGCCTGGAGTGAGTGTGAGTACGAGTTTGAGTATGATTCAGAGCCTGATTGCGGGTTGAGCGGTTCCCATTCTGCACTGTTCTTCGTCGTCAGCGGCAACGTCGTCGTTGATTTGTGCCCAACAAATTGTACGCATAATAATTTTGTCCATTTCTTTTAAAACCACACACACTAACACACCATGAATTTGTTAGCCCAACAGAACAGAAACAGCCATTTGAAATGAAAACAAAACGATTTAAAATACAGCCATACTGAACCACTGAACTGAATCCTCCTTTGGCACCTCTCAATCAATCTAAATGTGTATGTGTGTTGTTGAATTTAGGCCGTTTTCGCTAGTTGGATACCAGAAATCACTGAACTGGCTGCGCAAAGAAGCAAATATGGTGGAACATATAGCAAGGATCCTAGAAAAAGGTACACGAACACGTTGCTGGCTGTACCGCTAAGAGAAAATACCAAAACTATACAACACGAAAATAATAAGATAAACAAGAAATGACTATAAAAGCAAACAAATACCAAAACACCGCAGCAATCGAAGAATCTTGAATTCTATTTGTATTACAAAATTTTCTTTACCTAACTTTAGTCAATGAACCAACAGCTTTTGTTTTATTTTCCTTTGTTTCGTTACTTTACACCTTACTCTTGAACATTTTTCGGCGTCACCTGGAATTGCATAAAAATGCCAAACTCTGACTGTCAACAGATGAATAAACTGAAAACTGTTGCCAGGGTTTGCAACCAAAATCAACAAATAATTTCTTGTTTTGTTATTTTCATAAAGCTAAACCAAAAGAAAACAAATTAAAAGAGATCAAAATTAGGAATCAAAAGGCATTGGTTTCTTGGCGGCATGTGTCTGTATTTAGTTATCCAACAAAACAAAAAGGAAACACATTCAAAGAAATCATGGCAAAAATTACACAAAAATCAATGGAATAATGTTATTCCGTGCAAGAGATATAATTTATGTAATTACTTGTCAAATCCTTCTGTAATTCTCGTTGTCGTTTACACATATTACATACTTATTGTTTGAAACTATGGCTTCATTTTTGCGTGCGTTTCATTAGGCTTATTGTTAGCTAGAGAGATAAATAGTTCAATTCATAAACTGCTTCAAACACCAAAGAAATATCGCCAAAAACCTGTGTACCGGGGCCCAAAAACAATGTTTTTCTTTTTGTTACCTGTGGGTATGCAACACCTTTTGCTGTCTAAAGTTCGAAATCTCTGGGCCGCTTTACCCCTTCGACTCACTAATCTTTAATGTACATTTAATGAAGATTTTTTGCTATTTAACCAAAGTTTTCTTGATGGGCTCCCGCATTTGTTGTGTTCGATTTGAAGCATGCTCATTTCAATCTTTTGGTAGTCAACAAAACAAACAAACAAAGCTATTCATTCAGTATACGATCACCCCCTGACAATACATTTTGCAGAAAATAACTTACAGAAGTATTTGAAAGTGTTCCCCAGGCGACTTGGAAAGTCCTTCTAGCGAAAGTTGCAAAAGGGCTAGACTCGCTGAATTTGAAATGTGTAATTTTTGAGTTCGACTTTGGTTCCAGTTTAATTTTGCGTTTGGATTTTGAGTATTACCGTACATAGACCAGAGCCACTATTGCGTGTTTTTATGCAACTTCAGCTGCGTCATTGATTTTGAGTTCGTGTTAAGCTCCAAAACTAGTGCTTAATCAATATAAATATGTAAGAATTAAACCTATTCTTTTTACTGGCTTCTTCCTACGTGCATTTCTGTTGAATTCAAATTGTTTGTTTGTGCGTTGGTTTCATTCTATTTTCGGTTGGAACACATTTACACCCAGTTGCTGCTTTGGTTCCCGCATAGAGTTTTCATTTTCCGATACGATTTCCATATGTTTTTCACTTGTTACTATATGCGAAACATACATAATTAAAGTTGCAGTAGTTACAATTACAATTTTTGCAATCTCAACTTATCCAACATACTATATCGATTACTTGTAATTTATTTCCCATACCAATACGAAACTAATTCCACACCTAACCTAATCAATCAATCTAATCATCTATATTTCAAAGTCGTTAATTTGCTTGCACCCACTTTGTATGCCGCAGCCACGCATAAAACGAAAATAAAACTAAAACGAAACGAAACCAGTACGAAACCGGCGCCTTTTTGCGCTGAAATATGTTTTTTACGATGATCATCATTTAGAGGAAAATTGATATTTGTATACGTGTAATCAGTAAAGAGTTGCAGTATCCTTTGATCGTATTCAGTATCAGTATCAGCATCATGTCTTTACATTATCTGTAACTATTTCCCGAACCGAACCGAACCAAAACAACCCGATTCCCACCCGATACGATATCCCACACTCACACACATATGTGCGGCCTAGTCTGTTAGAATCACCCGATTTTAGTAGTCGTAGTTGAGTTTAGGCACCGTACTTAGAAGCCCACCACAAAGATGAAGTCGAAAGCCAGTTTTCCGTCGATGTGCGTGCGTGTGTGCTTGGCACCGAGTTACTCCTAGGCACAATCTTTTCACATAGTCTTTGAGTATGTTAACTATATGTATTTCCACAATCTAACCACACACAACACTTAACCCCAAGAAACCATTAGAGCCATAAGAAACTAGCTGCAAGCCGCTGAAGCGGCCAATCGATTTATGAAGATAATAAGATCAATCTGTTACATACCTTCTGTTTGTTTGACTTCATTTACTTTGTTCTTAATTTTCCTTTTTCCGGTCGGAGATAATAATTAAAGACATTTGATATCGATGGCGTCTGGTCTGGTCAAATGCCACAACAACAGCTAGCAGAACAAAACCACCAGCAGCGAAACAGCAATCAGACATCCGAAATGATCCACTTGGCTGCCGATTTACGATGCCATGTACTTGTAGGGGTCCTTCTTCGAGTCTGTCGTCCATACTGTCCCCTCATACCTCTTTCTCTCCACCCATCTGATCTGTGTGCCTCTCTGTTGATCCTTCGGGCCACCTTCTCTGTCTCTGTCTTGTGTCAAACGAAATTTGTGTAATGCTTTTTATTTAAGTTTAACAACAATCCAAAACGAATAGAACAAAAATACTTCACTGTCATCATTATCTTTCATACTGTAAACAGGCGATTTTTGCAAGTTGTATACCTGAGATTATAGACTTGATTGGAACAAGAGCCAAATATGGGGGCACATTAAAAAATGAAAAAGGGCGAAGGTGAGACAAACCAAATTTTCTTTCAATCAATTCAAAACAATTAATCAACAAACTGATTAAAACAAAAATTATATAAAAAACTACTACAACAACTACAATAAGACTACTACCACAAAAATAAAATACCAATCATAAATTTAAGCCAACAACAACAACCTAAAGTCACCCTCAAATTGAAAACTAACTAACAACGAGTATTTATGTTTCCAAAAGTAAACACCAAATCAAAATGAAATTTCTGCCAAGAGCAGTCGAATATGTAATGAAATGATACGAAATGAGAGAAATCACTTTTAGTTTGCGCTTCATTCATGCCAAACGTTAAGCGAGTGTGGAAAAGTAGCTGAAATTTGATTTTGATTCCTCCAAAAAAACAAACCCCAATAGATACACACCAATCTAACACAAGTCATCTACACGAAACGCTGAACCAAAGCCACCACAAACATGGCGAATCCAACCAACCACACAACCAACCAACCAACATACCAACCTACCCACCAATCACAATAATCATCATCAGCAACTCAAGCGAACACACAATATATTACTCATACGCCCGGTGGGACCGCTTGGCAAGCTCGGGACGGCACATAAACAACAGTGACAACACAGCATTTGTACAGTCGAACTATCCAGGCCATCAATCAAAATCAGCCAATCAATCAATCATCCACCCAGCCCGAATTCAAAACATTTAATCGATCAAACACTCACCGCCACAACAACAGCCACAGGAACACCCACACAACAATTGAAAAAAGCAAAAATCAACAAGAAAATTTTAACTAAAATACTCATATTGCTTATATGGAAAAAAAGAACAAAAAGTATATGTTTTAGTTCTCGAACAACTCATTTTGCGTTTGTTGTATTTACGTTTCCTTTTCCTTTACGTTTTCGACCTAGACGTGTCTACGTAGTTCAGTACGTAATACCCGAGTTTTCAATCGTAACTTAGGACGTCACCCCCTTGGAAATCGGGGGGTTGTGCCGGGTTATGCATTAGTTTCATTACGTTTACGTTTCGCCCATCGATTTGCGTTTTTATTTGCCAGTTTTGATTTTTGTGTTCTTTGAATTGGCATTTTGCAGATATCGTATTTGAGAATCGTACCACATACAATCAATTATTTCGTACTTAAAATACTGTTCTGAGTGTATCTACTATATCATGTGCGTACTCTTAACTACCAAATGCTATCTTGTTGTGAGTTTCCATACTACATCCTGAATTTGAACGCCAAATTATCAACTTACTCTTCTGCTACTTTCTACTCTCTGTATCGTACTCGTACATCCTGATCTTGAACCTAAATTCTTTAGCTCCTATCTTTTCGTTTGATTTGCACGTTTTTCTTCAGTTCCGAAAGCGAAGACGCGGCTTAATCGTGTTTTATTCGATTTTGGGTATATTATTTCGATATTGTTTCCTTTGGTTCACCTAGAAACGAATTGGACACGTGTAATTTGCAGGTCGACCAAGTGAGTGTGAAGTCAGAGCTGATGATTGGCATTAACCGAAATTCCATTTGCGTATACTCTTAAGTTTTTCTCTTTTCTGTATGCCATATCATCCTAGCCTCGTTTTGCATTTGTATTAGCCCTTGAAGTGAATCAGTGATTGGTGTTTATTATTGTGTTACATTATCGTAATTGTCTATATAGTCCTTGCTATCGAAGTCGTAACTCGTATATATATATCTATATACATAAATAAATATACATGCGTATATGTATATCCATTTTAAACGAATTAACATTGAACGATAATAATGCATACTAAATACAATAATAATAATAATAATAATATTGATTCGATTGTATACGTAAATGTTAGAATCCATATAATTCAAAATGTACACACACACATGCATAGAGTCGAGTTCTCTATAGACCTTTTCTCCCCAAGTACAGACAGCAATTTGTAAATACCAAGCAATTTCCACGGAAGACTTCAATTTGCTCAATATTTTTGCCTAGAAATGTACAATATTAGAACACAGCTTAAGAACTGGCTTCGACGTCCTGACAACAGGCAGATGTCATCTGAGAAACGGAACCATCTATATGTGTGTAAAGCAAATCAATAAGCCTATCAATCAATACAACCCATATATCCTCCCACATATTTACTCTTACTCTTACTCTCTCTGTCTCTCTATATATATCTTTTTCTCTTCAAACTCTTCTAACTCAGTTATCAGCTACTATCCGTGTTGTAGTTCTTGGACATCTTTATATACCCTATGCTATTCACATCTATCCACACAGACACACACGAACTCTCTTTCCATTATGATTTCGATATTTTCCTCTTCTTTGCGAACTTCTGTTTCAACGAACATTCGAGTACCACGGTATGATCAACCAATAAGAGATAAACAACCATAACCCACAGCACACACGCAGACCCTAGAGTATACAATTCGAACCGGATGAAATGTAACTCCACTCCACCCACTTGTCGTAAATCAGTGTTGTGTGTGGATGCGCTCGCCGATTTCATTTGATTTCCCTTGCCCACCTTGTTCGGATCAGGATCAGGATGAAGATCAGGATCAGGTAGGAGGTCCGGGAGACCTGAGGAGACCTGCATCGTTGTGTGATTTGTTGCGACCCCCATTGTCTAGCTAAGGGACCTCCGATGAGGACAGAGCATTGCTCGCTTAAGAGTTCTGAGTGTACCATCCGCAATCGCAACTGAACCCGATTCCACCACCGCATCCGTATCCGAGTCCCTCCAAATCTCAGCATACACACATCTCCTGTCTCTCTCTGTATTCTGTCTCTCTTTCAAGATCTCCTATCCTCAGTTTTTGATTTCCTCGAAACCCACTCACATTCATTGCACATTTCTGAGCGATAGATTTGGCGCATTGAAATCAATTTTTGTTTCCTCATTCCGAGCGGCAATTCTAAGTGAATATAAAACAATGAAAATGCGTGGCCAGGCATCAAATGTTAAACCTTCTCACTCTATATTTATATCATTTCAAGAAAAACCAAAAATATCAATTTAATCCCAAATGTCACCAATCGTTTCTTTAGCTGCAGCAACGAAAAGAAAAACCAGCAACACAAGAACTAATCGAATTTAGTGCATTTATTTCGTTTGTTTGTTCGTTAAATGCAAATTGAAGTTCTTCTTTCTTTTTAGCGACCTAGTCGAGCACAATTTTTTATTGTCACCGTAGAGGTAAAGAGTTGTACAGCCTTGCATCCGAATCTGATCTACCAGAAACATCTAATAGATCACAATCATGACCTCGATCATTAAATTGTTGACCGCAAACGATGATTTATAGTGGATTTTTTCTAGCTGACGAGTAGGTTTATTATTTTGTTGTACAGTCGGAGCATCGTCTCTCTATTTTTTGTGGACAAACAACTCACTTTTGTAATCTTAATATATATTTTTTTCTCTGGAGGACCTTTGGTCTTTCCGGCTTATTGATTTTATACTTTGACTGTCTTTGACTTTGTAGCTAGACACGTAGGTGTTTGACGATCGTGGGCTATGCGATATAGTTTCATGATCTTCAAAGTACACCCACATACTCTCACAACCTCACAAACATCCCACACACTCGAAAAGTAGAAGTATGCATGTGTAGTGGCACTGACACTCACTTTTATTAGGTATGGGAAGAATGCCTGCCCGGTTTGCCTGACTGCCTGATTGCATGACTGTGACTACAGTAATACCCTACCAAATAATCAAATGTATACCTAGCACCCGTAGCAGTAAATACTTGGAATGAGAGTAGTGTATCATACAATGTGTACATAGAAACAAACGCGTTGGCCAGTGGCTGACTACTTTTGATGCTTTACTTGATGCATGTAAGTTGATTACTACCAAAATGGTGCGCGTAGCTAAGCCTTTACCTAGAACCGTATTGATTTCCGATAATCGTTTGTATACTTATCATTTCGATTGGCGAACTGCAGTCGCAGAGTGCCGCGATTGCGGCGACAGTATTCTCATTTTGTGACTTTTGTTTTATTGCCATTGATTGATTTGTGTACAAGCCCCTGGGGTAGCAGACTAAATTCATGCATTTGCATTATCATTTGAGTTTTAAGTTTCTATTATGAGTTCGTGTATTTTGTATAATTTGAATAAATGTTTTTGTTTTCCAAGAAAATGCAAAGTAATTTACTTTACCACCAAAAATACTGACAAGCCATAAAGATAACCATAACAAGGCAACGACAAGCAGTTGATAAATAATACAAACAGATCAAAGCCTAAATCAATATAAAGAAATATACAGAAATACAAAACAATGAATATACTCGTATATATAACGTCACCAAAGGACATGCACTCATTCGAACACATTCAAAGCACCCAAACACACACACGAAGACACTGACAGCATATGTACTGTATTTTAGACTTGGCTTCATGGCAGATCCACGGAATGTGATTAAATCTGAGATGAAAAATTCGGCTAAAGAAGTGAATTTAATTTGCTGACTTGAACCAAATTCAATTTTCTTTTTTCCGCTTTAATCGCACACTAATACTGAAACACTGCAACACGCACACACCTCATTGAAAACATCTACATATGTCACACATGTACAGAGCTTCAGATTTAAGTCAAGTTGTTGCATTAATCGTTTAAATCCACGCCAATACCCGGAACTAATGTATTTCTCTTTCCCCCACACAAGACATATTGTGGTATGCGGTCACATAACATACGAATCCGTGTCGCATTTCCTGAAGGACTTTCTCCACGAAGATCGGGAGGACGTCGATGTCGAAGTGGTCTTTCTCCATCGGTAAGTCCATCCAGAATCCAACTAGCGTCTAAGCAGAAGAATAACCTCTTTACAACCGTATTGCTAATTTGTTGTGTCGTTGTTTATTTGACTTATCATTTGATAAACGTATTCTGATTGAGTTTTAAATGAAATCAGCAGCAAGAGAACCAGAACAAATTAGCGCAGTACCTAAGCAGACGAATCAGAAAAGGGATTGGAGGTCAGCGGCAGCGCAGGAAAGTAGGCAATGCTTTTTGCGCTAATGTTAAAATCCTTTTTAATTCGTTATAATAGTAATTTTGCCAACTTAAATGAATTTGTGCTTATTTAAATTAAAAATATATAATATGTTCTGCTGCTGGCCGCTAATTCGATAGTTGGGAGCCCCATGCCCAGTCAGTTAAGTTAGTTCAAGGCACTATTTTAAGTAATTAATATAGCGACTAGCGAACACACAGTCAGTGGAAATTGTTTATGTTTTGATTTCAAAATACCTTTTTCGTTCACTCAATATTTATGCCTAAACTCAACTATATATATGCCATATCATGTAATGTACTGTAAATGTAAACCAAATAGCAAAGAGCCTGACCTGGAGCTAGAGGGACTGCTGAAGCGTCACTATACCACAGTGGCCTTTTTTCAGGGCACTATGATGAACGCAGTCGACCTGGAGCGAGTCAAGGTACACGAACACACACCGAGACACCACCCACACCCACACCAACACCCACAGACACAGACACACCTACAGACACATAGACACACTTGAAAACCAGTGAAGACACGCAGAAATAACGATAAACGATTTACTCGAGCCCCGATTGTCAGGTGTCCCAGCAAAATCAACATCAAGAGAAACAACTCACATATACCCTGTGAATGTTTTTGTGCCCGTGGCCAAAACACGCCCACAACTTAGTTCTTAAACAGCTAGGATGCAACTCACTCTGTTTGCCCTCCAATTCGATTCGAAAATTAAATACCTTTCGCTGCTGACCTCTCACAGCAATCAAAAGCAAGACACGCCCCCTCCTCGTTCTATATATACATATATATATGCCATAAATCTATGCTCGCTCTCACTTTGAACTTGAACAATTCAATTATGTTTATTTTTATTGCAATTTTATAGCTTTATTACGGCATTATTATTAATGGTTTCCGGTTGCAGATGAGGCTGTCGAGAGCATTTTCTTTAAATTTCCTCTCAGAGCTTCGTGATAAATGATGTTAATAATAATTTTAGATAGATTTTAGTTAAGAACCCCGTTCACTTATCCTCCCTTGGTTTATCGTTTTACGTTGGCTTAAAGTATTGTACCCCGCTTAATGGAATGACTTTCTTAGCTGAATTTTTTCAAATATCCTTTTAATCCAAAAACGAGCTGACGCTTACGAATATTTCACAATTTTTTATATTTTTAATTTCTTAATCGTAGAAACCAAAAGTTTTATTCATAATCCTCTTGTAATATATCCGTAAAGTTTTTATACTCCCATAGAATTCATTTGGTATTGAGAGCTTAGTTAAGTTATGTTAATTAGTTACGTAAGAAGAGTTTTTGTCTAGAGCATAGACCTAATATAAGTAAGGAGAATACGAAGATTCTAATTTATTTCCGTTTAGTTTTAATGACTCACAATTTTGTTGCACCTTCAGCTTGGAGACTTACTTTCAACAATTGTCTGCATCGTTTGTTTTTCTTCTTTTCATTTGCATATTTGCGGACTCCGAAAATCGCACTATAATCATATATCTGTATATTGTTTGTTGTGTTTCGAACACCAACCCACACACATTCAACGATATTCTTCTGTTTCTTTGAATACAATCCAATCTGTGTACATTGGAATCATTGAAAACTCTAAAAACTTTGTATTATTTTCCCAAAACAACCACGATAAATCGAAATGAAAAAAAAACGAACAATTTCAAATGAAAAATTATAAAGTAAACCACCCGATTTGGAACTTGAGGGTTTGTTCAAACGTCATTTTACCACCGTGGAGTTCTTCCAAGGAACCATTATGAATCCGATCGATCTGCAGAGGGTTAAGGTAAAACAAAAATGTATTTTCATTTTATCCGTTCTATATGTTTGTTCGTTTGCTTTCGTTCCGTTCATTTACCCTATTCCTTTCCGTGTCTATTTTCGTCTCGACTGTGAGCTTTGGTTTCATTATGTATTAACCGAATCCCAGAATAAGCGTACTTCTACTTCTTACGTACTTATTTATGTAACGAACGCTCAAATGTAATTACAACCCGCCTATTAATCTGATAATGTATGTATGTTATGTGTGTAATGTCTGTCTACCTGTGATGACGATATTCATGTAATAAATGTGCGAAGTATGCGACCGTTGTGCGTTTCCTGGACTTAGCTTAGTGTACAACACCACCACACTAATCGGTACCTGTATCCTTTGGCCCAGCACTCGCCTAACATCTGAACATAATCGAAATAACCAAACTGTGAATCGCAAGCCAATACTCACTCACAGTACACAGAAACACAGTAAATTGATGTTGACATGTTTGTGAAAAAACCAAAGAAAATAATTATAATTTACCCTTATTTTAAGCTGCATTACTTACAACCATTAACGATATGTAACTTCTTATTTATGTATGTGCTAAGTATGTTACTGTAATTGTTAAGTTAACTGTTAACTGTATAGTATGGATTATAAAGGATATGGCAAGAGGCACTCGAATTAACTGGCAGTAGGGAGTATAATTGTTAACGTCTTCTAAAAGTCTGGATAGAGATAAGTAATATATTGACTTAGTAGCTAGGCTTAATTCAATTTAATTTTTTAACAGAGAGTTTCTTAATCATTTAAACCAGCTAAAATTTAAATATTTGTTTAAAAATAACAAAAAAACTGCATATATCTTTACCGGTTTATAACTGATTTGAAAACACCCGTCAAAAAGCTTAAAAACATTTTTGTATAATCAATAAACTTGTAAAAATCAACAGGCAACCATAATTGAGTTTTCAGGACAACTATAATCAGCTCAGCTTAATTATGTAGACTTAATAATATGCCACCATTAAGTACATGCCTTTATCTATATGTTTTGTATATATCAGCTTAATCGATATCCTTTGACAATCTTGAGCAGCCTTCGCTTGGCCTTGTAATTCGCAATGTTGCGATAAATATAGTCACTTGACACCGTATCAAAGCTTATCGTTTGCATGAGCGCGGACTGCATGTCTTTAATCGGATACAGATGCTTGTAGTTAGTGTTAATCTATTGTCTAACGCCCACTTGAGTTGCTCTTCAGTTGTATGGGCTTTGGTATTTGATTAAGTTGCTCCCGGACACCGATCACCCCGATTCCTCTGTGTACTTGTACCCCACCTACAGCCATGCACCGAGCGTTCGCCTTATGATTTCTTAATGTGTCCTTAGTTTGGAGTTGAAACCGAAACTGAAACTGTGTCCAGCAACCCCCCCACCCTGCCACTGTACAACCGCTTACTATTACCATCCCAACCGCCCCCCGTGGGCAATGCTTATGAATACTACTCGAACCCCAAAGAACCCAACTACGTACGCAATGTATATGCAAGATATATGGGCTCGATCGCAGCCAGATCGAGCCAGAAACAACACTCACCTGTGGCATTTTAAGTACTCATACTCGTACCATAGTTGTCCAGTCGATGTGCGTGTAAACCGCTTACTAATTGTTTATATTGTGAACAATGCTCTAAACGTGACACCTCTGCAATATATATTCACAATAACAGTAACAATAACAATCACTGAACCATAACAAACTACTTTGAACAGTTCAACATAACAAAACTAACTCACATGAGACAAACATCAAATGCCCATAGACATAGTCTGACCAGCTAACCAGCTAACCGGCTAACCACCACGATCCACTGCTAATCCGTATCTCTCGATCTTCCCCTCCCGCGACTCCTGGGAATCCCCAGGTTCACGAAGCCGACGCCTGCCTCGTGCTAGCTAACAAATATTGCCAAGATCCCGACGCAGAAGATGCTGCCAACATCATGAGAGTCATCTCGATCAAAAACTACAGCGACGACATTCGAGTCATCATCCAGCTGATGCAGTACCACAATAAGGTGAGTGGATTTGTTTGCTAAAGAAATACACAATGTATAAGTGTGAAGTATTGGACTAGATTAGATCAAATAGATTTTAAGTCATTAAGTTAGGTGAATCAAGAAAGGTTTAAACAAGTTTAGTGAGCCTCCCTTTTTTATAGTCCTCTTTAAATCCTTGATTATTTCTTGCTCAGGCGTACTTGCTGAACATACCATCGTGGGACTGGAAACAAGGAGACGATGTCATTTGCCTGGCAGAATTGAAGCTGGGCTTCATTGCCCAGAGCTGCCTGGCGCCCGGGTTCTCGACCATGATGGCCAACCTGTTCGCCATGCGATCGTTCAAGACGGTAAGTGGGGACCAAGTCCCAGAGATCAGGCCACTCACCTACGAAATACCAGACACACTCACACTACTGGCGCCCAGTGAAAGCAGGCCGGAAGTTAGATATTTTCCAGATTTACAGGTCCGCAGACAGTGTTCCGCCCAGGGGGCAAGCAATATGTGGGGCAATACCGATTAACGAATAACGAATACCGAATATATCAATCCAAATGTCTCTAAATTACGTCTCTAACCCATAGTCGCCAGACATGCAGTCTTGGACAAATGATTACCTGCGCGGCACTGGCATGGAAATGTACACTGAAACATTGAGTCCCACATTTATTGGAATACCATTTGCTCAGGCCACTGAGTAAGTCACGCAGCTGGCAGTTTTCCAATTTTCCAACCATAAGCTATATCGTAATACTCGTACCAGAAAAAACAAAAATACTATATCGTATCTACTACTACCTACTCTATTCTACTTGTTACTCGTGCAGCGTTGAACGAAAAAAAAAAAACCAAAAAAATATCGTACACCATGAACAACATAAGATATATCCGGCTACAAGGCGAGGCTCAATTGTGCTTTAAAGAATAATAAATGTATTAATTAATAATAATGGAAAGTCACAATTGGGTCTCCTGTGGCCGGAAAAACACCTCACAACTCTCACACACACCACAAGTAAACACATTGTTATTTGTTTTCACTCAGTTCTGATCGTCGTTGTAAATCTCTCTTTTGTTGATTGTTTTCATTTATCTCGATCCAAGATCCGGCACGTTTACACCGATCTAAGTGTTGCAACGTGTAAATGTGCCTGCCAGTGAACTTAGCTTATGATTTTCCCAACAAGACACAAACACACACACAAATACACAAATACACCAGCCAGACATTACACTGTGAAAATTAGTCGTTGTTTCAAGCAAATTCTTTGTGTAATTGAGTGTTCTAAGTGTTAAAAATGCCTTCAGTGTTTGCAAATACAAATATGGTTTCTTATCCTTCATTTTCAAAAGCAAACTTCAAACTGCCCGGCCAGTTCAACCGGCTCTTTATTTGAGGACAAACAAACACACCACACACAAACAGACATGCCCAATCGCTAATGTATGGTATCTGTGTGAGCGGATCGCTCCGAAACTCTATCTCTCTATCTATCTATCTATTTAACTATATCTCAGTAACAGTTCTAAGTTTGCAGCGTGCATTTTAGTTTGAGTTGGTTCCCTTCTTTTCCGTTCCGATGGTTTCAGTTCGACCTTTTGATTTCTGCTCATTTGACACACGTTCGGTTCGGTTGAGTCTTGATCTGATGCCATCCCAAAATGCTCGTGCCCTCTTCAAAGCTGTAAAGTTCGCCAGTTCGCCAGAAAGTGTACAGACCGAATGCCAAAAACCAGAGATCGAAGCAGTATTTCTATGCCAAGCCAAAGCCAAGCCCAAGCCAATCCAAAGCCAAAGCAAAAGCCAAAGCCAAAGCCAGAGTATGCAATGCCTGACCCAGAAACAAGCACCATCCAAAAAGCAGCAAGACACACTCTTTTAGCACCGACACTCGCCAGCTGTTGAAATGTGTGCCGTAGACCCAGACGACCCAGAATCCAGTATCCAGGTCCCAGCTATGACATGTCCACCAAGTAGGACCTGTCCCCAATCTCTGCTAGTCTACTCCACCTGCCACAGCCACACCAAACCAAGCCAAACCAAACAGACAAACAAACCAAACCGATAATGCGCCACGTAGTTACTTTAGCGAACTTACTAAATGCAAACCACAACAAAACCATTTTCTAACTTTCAGTCACCAGACACACAGGCCTGGCAAAATGATTATCTTCAAGGTACAGGGTGTGAGATGTACACCGAAACCCTATCACCTTCATTTACCGGCATGACATTCCCACAAGCCAGCGAGTAAGACTCAAAAATGAGAAAATAGAGAAAAACCAAATTATATGCAAACTGTATAAAAAATACTACTTCTACTACTACTACTACTACAACTTTTTGCATTGTACAAAATAAGTTTGTTTACCAATTCTTTTTCCTATTATTTAACAACTTGATTCGATTCCGTTTGATTTACTCTCCTTCCTCATAATAACAACCAACAACTAAACAACTGTTTGTCGCCTCTCCCACTCCCACCTTTGGCCATAAATATCTCGAACCTCAACTCAAACCCATACTTTAGAGCCATAGCCACTGAAAGATCAAACTAGCCACCAATATCCAGTGCCCGAGGTCAAACCCTCGGGGCGAACGCATTGAACAACCTGTATATTAAACCCACACTCATTTCGATTGGCTCAAAGTGCATCTGAAACCGTATTATCGTATGCCGTATGCCGTATGCCGTATACCGTATAGTATCCGCATAGTATCCGCATAGTATCCGTAAACCACAATCGCTTGCTAACCCCGAACTCCGCTCGCTGCGATTCGTAGAGCGTCAGACACGTACACTGCAAACAATTTTAGAGAGCCCACCACCGAACAGCTCCACTGCGACTCCACCCCCGAACCCCGAACTCAATGCATGTGCAGAATGTTTTTTAGAGTGTACCCTAGTTGGCAATGGACCGCAGATGATTCACTGTCTGCAGTTTTGATTTCTTTTTCAGACATTTTTGTTACATTTTTTCTAGTTTACCTATGCATTTTGCCTAGCATGCCTATTTTTGACTCGTCAATCGTCTTGATTGTTCGTTTTCTTTTTACAGTGTACGCTTCTAAGTACTCGCCAATACAACGACACATACACACACACACCACAAACACCCCACACCCACTCACACAAAGTGCATGCCCTGTTTTTGAGAGAGTTCGACTACACCTTTGTAGCATACTAAACTAGGTTCAATTACTTGTAAAGCAAAAACTAGCCTAAGTTGAAGTGGGATCGAGTGACCAGGCACTGACCAACTCCCATTTTCCCCGCGTTTAGACTGTGTTTCTCCAAGCTGAAGCTACTGCTGCTGGCCATCGAGATCAAGGGCGCCGAGGAGGGGGCGGACAGCAAGATTTCCATCAACCCGAGGGGGGCCAAGATCCAGGCCAACACCCAGGGTTTCTTCATAGCACAAAGCGCCGACGAGGTGAAGCGGTAAGAGGTCGTCCTATAAGTCCATCAGACCGATTCTGGTTGCCATTTTTATCGCTTCCCTTGAAAATAAAATTGAATTCCACATATTAAGTAATAAAATAAACATACAAGATAACATATAATGGAAGTTTCATAGTCTATTATCTAAGGCACTGCTTTTGATTGATCTTTGATACTCGATCAGTGATCCCTTTACATAGTCTCTTCCACAATTCGAATTTTTGACTTATCGACTCTGCCTTATTGACCTAAACAGTTTAATATAATGCATTCATAAAACTAAGAAAAATAAGATAAAAATTGTTAACCAGAAAAGGCCTTTTATACCCAGAAACTAAACTACATTTAAATCCTTTCTTTCTGCAGTGCCTGGTTTTATTGCAAAGCCTGTCATGAGGACATCAAGGACGAGACGCTGATCAAGAAATGCAAATGCAAAAACTGTAAGCAAACCTTTGTACCAACTAGTACCCCAGCCACCTGCTAGAGTCTTTATGTATCAATGGATTTAATTTAACTTATCCTTTTTGATTTTAATATGTATTTGATTTGTTGTTTCGTTTGAGAATCGAACGTTTCGAAGACAGCCAGAGGCGAAAAAGCCAAACAGAAACGATAGGCAATAACCACTCGATTTTAGTTTGTAAGAAGAACCTAGCAAATGTTGAGGCAGATTCTAGGTATAAGGCGCAACCGATCTAACCTTTATAAATATCTAAATATTCTAAATATTTTACCCCTCTACCATGAAACTATTCGTATATTTTTACATATTTTTATACATAAATATCCATGTTTTTATTATATATTTATTATGTATGTGTGTTGGCGCGTGTGGCCTCGCTCTCAATGAAATCTAAACCAAAACTGCAACAACCACAACAACTAACTATGTATAACCGAACCGAAACCGAATCAACAATACCCATTGGCATGGCTGCAACTCTGCGAACACCCCTCACACACACACACTGTGTGTGCGTCTGTGGGTTGCGCACTTGCAACGTGACATAACAAAAAAATACAACAAATTTAACCGAAATCGAATCGAATTTAATACCAAATAATACAACCCAATGCCATAACTTTGTCCCACAGTGACTGTTCAGCCCAGGAGCAAATTCGATGACTTAGGTAAATCAAGCTACAAAAAGAATAACCCAAAGAATAAAAAGAAAACACACTTTAATATCCCACAAGAACCACAACACAAAACCACACGAACACTTCTCAATTTTGAAGTTTTATCCAATACCAATACCAATACCAATACCAATACCGATTCCGATTACAATCCAACTTTTGTATAAAGTACATTTTGCATACTCCCGTTTCCTTTCGTTTGTACATTCAAAATACAGCAAATCGAAGGTCCCCGATTCCCAGACCCAACCGACTTTCCTGTCAGCACCTCACCTCAACCGAGAGCACAACAAAATCAAGACTTTTCCTTTGGTTTTGATTGTTTGTCTTTAGTTTTTAAAACGATTTTGCAAAGCTAACCATTGGGCCGTCCCCTCTGTGCTCAGCCCCCGACCACAAATCCGTTTCCGACATCATAACCACCCACCAGCATATACTTATATCCGATATATATATGAACAATGAACCATCCGTCCTGCCCGTTTATCTTGCCCATGTGCAGTTCTATTTTGGTCACTGTTTGTTTTGACATGCGCCTCTTTGTAACCCACGAAGTAACAGTTAACTACACCCCACACACCTATAACGATTAACTATATACTCCCATTACAACCACATTCATTCCCGTCCGACGGCCAACGTGGATGTGGATGAGCCAAGCAATCAGAACATAACGTACCACATCGACCTTGTAAATATGTTTGTGCGATATGCAACCCCAGTTCTTTGATTACCTACTTTACTACAGACACAGTCCACCAGCAAGAAATGTTAACCGAACTCTTCGCTTTTCCTTTAACCATCACAAAACCCATTCAAAGTACCACCATGATAGCTGACACCTACGATTTTGTGTTTACGAAAGTATTTTGTGTTTAACGGGGCGTATGCGTAATATGCCAGGTCTAATAGTGGAATACAATGAGAAGTCTTTCTACGACCAATAAATATGTAAACAGCGGGCGCCATTCAAAATATTCAAATTTTATCAACTCTATTTTTTAAACTTTTTAAAATGTATTCCTTTATTGCAAATCGATCAAAGCTTTGTACTTCATTCAGAGAGGCATGTAAACCTTTACCATCCATATTTTTTATAAACTACACCCCATTGACAGCCCTCTTTTGATGATCAAGTTTTATTCAAAATCTGAAACTGCACAATTTTTTAAAAGTCTGTCTCGCTAATCCCCGCTCTTGCTCTCTCTCTCTGTCTCTGTAACTCCCTCTTAATCTTTGTACTTTATACTTATGTGTTGAGAATAATACGAGATCAAAATAAGTGCATGGAAACGAGCACAAAAATCTATTTACATTTTATCACACCATCACCATACTAAAAATGTTTACTAAGACAGAATATACTCTATTTTCGATCAATTTCGACTCACTTTTGCAGCATCCAGCTCTGATTTAAATACTCTTTCCAATACTTATGATTAAATTATCTTTAATACTTACTGGTAGACCTAAGTTCTTGAAATGCTGCGCCGTCCTCACGAATCCTCCTAACACTTTTCCTTTGATTTGTGTTCTTGGCGTGGCACCCCCTCACCCACTGATCTCTACTTACATTTATCTATATCTAACGCGATTGTATATAACCACGAGTAGCTGCGAAGCAAAAGTGTAAATAATATGATCAGGTTACGGCAGAAGTTAACAAAGCGTTACCAGAGAATAATAACCGACGTTTATGTATTTGTAGCGTAACACCTAAACAAACTTTACCTATACTCTGTGAACCTAAATCTTAATCTGTAAACACCCAACTTAGCTGCAAATGTTCTCAAGTAGTTAGTAAGTTTGCCGAGTTTGCCGAGTTTGCGTTGCCTGCGTTATGGCTTTCAACCAGCGAAGCGGGATCCGCAGTGTTGCAGCTGAATTTATGTGAAACTAGTGACTAGAGCTTAAGTTTCTGAACCACTCCCGATCCCAGATCTCCAGACCTGTCTATCTATCTATTTTAACATCTGATTGTGTGTATGAGCGAGTGTCTATCTGAATATGAATATGAATACCAAAACGTAACCATCTTGCAGATGTGGGCATGATTATGATGCAGACAGGCATGGTCAACCAAGGCATCACGTCGGTGATGAATACAATGGAGGGTACGCTTTCAATCCATTTCCACAAAAGAACCCAAACCAATTATTTGCGATTTGCGGCGCTCTATCCAGTATTAATATCCGTTTATATATCACCTAGCCAAAATATTTATTTGTTGCTGCTAATCCCTAATCCTAACCCAACCAACATAAAAGAATAACGAGCGATTACCAAAGGGCTCTTTAAATTCCTACCAATCTAATTTGAAAGTCTGAAATACAAAAATCCGCTGGTCTGATACCCATACTCCAGTTAACCAGTTAATATGAGTATTGAAGTGAGACTTTGGAGAGCGCTCTTAAGATTTGGCTCGCCAAATGCATATTAAAAAAACTACATCATCCTTTAAAAACTAATTGAACTTGGAAACTAAATCAACAATACTAAATTGATGTACAATTGTCAGCGTTTGTGTGCCTTAGTTAATGCTAAAAACCATAAAAAGCTCTTAGCTGCCGAATGCTAAAGAACCCCGCCAAGAATCGAACCCCGCTGGGAAACTGGGAAAATAATTCAGACTGAGGGGAACTGGGTACAATCAATAGAGTCCAGGGGATAGGATGTCATTCGACTGCAGTGAAATCCGTTTCAGTTTAAGAGTTGAGTTCAGTTCGTATTTCTCCTGTTACTATCGCTCTATCGTTCTCTCTATCGTACTCAGTATAAATATAACATTACCTATTATAGAACTAAATTAGTTTTGCTACGATTTCTGGTTTGGTTCGCCCGAGAAGCGCGTATAATGTCATAATAAACAGAAAGCATACCTAGTATATATTCTTTATATACATTGCATATATCTATTTATAATCATAAACTGCATACCACATATGAATATATCAGCATATATATATATTTAACGAAAGTTCAAGTACAACGTGTGCCGTGTGATTTACTTATGATTTCCATTATAGCGTATTTAGTTCCTATGATTTATTCTTCATTTGTTGAATAATGTTCCAATGATAAGCAGATGATGAAGATTGCGAGAAGAAAAATTATTAACAGTATTGAAAATCAACAATCATTACCTTGCCATCATTTACCTATTCACACGAATCCTATAAAATTCTGTTTTCATGAAACAAAAACAGTGGCCACCTTCCGGAAAGGCGTCCGAGCCGTACAAATGGTTGGGCGTGCAAGTACGTATAACTTACTCTACTCTCTCACTCTCTCTCTCTTTCTCTATCTCTCTATCTCTATCTCCTGTCTCTGCCTCTACTACTCTACTATTACCGATAAGCATACGAAACATACCCATCATAACCAGACCACGAAACCCAACATGATATCCAATTGGCAGGCCAAAATTACCATTTCATCTGCCCAAGATTCTTGCCATGTTTATAGCGCCAAACTAACTACTAACCAAGTCTAATTGCTATTGTTCAGCTGCATTTGCCATTCAGCAAACCAATCAGAAACTAAGCCAATCAATCAGGCAGCCAAACAATCGAGAATCAATCAATCTTTGTCAGAACACACAGCTACACAAGCACAAACACTAAGCCCCTGTCCCCCCGCCCCTGCCCCACCACCCCTTTCCAACACTGATGCACTACACACATACACGCACACTCACTCACACATACATGTTTCGTTTCTAATCGTTCGTTCTAGTAATTGTGTACTTTTTCGTATTCAACTTTAACCTTAGTGTGCGTGTGAGTGTGTAGTAAAAAAGTCAAGAACCAATTAAACCGAACTTCGTTTTGAGTCAGTTAATATTGGAAATCAAGTATCCTGCAAATACTCCATATACTCAGTAACCATACTTGATTCAAACGTTGTGTTTTCGTATGAACTCCATACTTTCCATGCTAACCATTCTGTAATCAAGTCAAGTCTTACTCTACATAATAACCGTACTCGTTTATCGTAAAGTATTTGTACAAACGTTAACTACATATTGTATTGTATCTATATCGTATCGCATCATATCATGTTGTAACGTATCGTTTATTCGTGATACAAATTCAAACTGCTCACGTATCTTAGGACAGCTATGTCATACCAACAAATACTTCAAGTTTCCTCTTTCATATAATGATATATAAGTGATATACTAAGACACTACACTACACTACACTACAACACCCTCATCTCTGTAAAATATACAAACTCGAACTTCTGCGTCCGAAGCTATGTTTCTTTCTATAATATATTTCAAATTTGTAAACCTATCATCTTTCTATTGTACTCCCCTACCCACACATTCGTGTTCCGTATCAACTACTACAACTACAATAAATACTCCTATTTATATGTCTCTGTGTGTGTGTGTAGAAGACGATGAATACTCGTTGTCAAGTAAGTCAAACTAACTCAAACTGTTGTATTTCCATACCAAAAACCAGAACAAGAATTACTATAATCAAAACGCATTTGTACTTGTCTAAAACATTTCGTTATTATTTCCATTTACTAGAGTTTTTGATAAATTCCCCTTCATATTTTTACCAGTGTGCCAGTGCACGTTTTTCGTTTCGAATCTCGTGATTTGTATTGTATCCTAGTTTAGTTTTGGTTATTTTCGGTTTTTCCAAGAGAGAGAACCCTATCGTAAGCTATTGTTTTACCATGCATAACTCAACATGAAAATAAATAAAATGCAAATGACTTGAGAAAGCAAAGCAACTGAGCCAATGATTAGAGCCACCATCCGATCACAACCACCCAAAATAAAAACAATTGAAAAGCGGCAAACAAGCAGCTCCCCCTCGTCCCCCGAGCACTGCACCACCCCCCGGGGATCAAGGGGGGAGGGGGGAGGGATCAATTAGAGAGAGATTAAATTCCAAATTCGATGCAGTTAACTTGCCGACCCACATCAATCGTTAAACACAGCCCCGATTCAGAAGCTGGGGATTAACTAGATAGTGCAACTCGTAGTGGAGAGATCGTTGAAGTTGTTCTTTAAGTGGGTGTTAGCAGTTGTAGCGGTCTATGTGTTAAATGCTTGGAAAATCGGATACTGAAGTCCAGCGAGCCAAAGCCAAAAGCAATCGATGAAAATATAGAATACTATATAGCCAACAATTTGCCAATCTCTGCCAATCAGCTTGTACTCCGCACTTAGTCAGCGTGTTGCTTAAATAATGCTTCAAGCTTTAACCGATTTGGTTTGTATCCCTATACCGAATACCAATGCTTGCTTAGTCTTGTTTGTACCTTTTTCTCGTATATATAAATATTCTGTACCCGTTTGTATAAATGTAAGATAACCATCACAAGTTCTGTTACAACTCATATTTATTTGCATGTTTTGTTCGATATTCTATAAAGCAAAAACCCTAAAATGAATCCCGAAGAACCATCCCCCGACCATCTTGAACACATTTCGTTCAGTTCCTGATTTGATATGATTTCGTCAGATTTTCCTGGGTTTCCCCAAGAGTCAGACTAATTTCTCTATGATTTTCTCTCGAATTTCGTGTTTATTTTCGAAACAAACCAAAACTCTTACCGCTTCAGTTCTTACAAAAACCAAACACGATCCCCCTTAAAAAAGAAAACAGAATCAAAACAAAAGAATTTGTTGTATATTCAAAAGCAATTTTGAGCTTCACATAAAAAGCTTGACCATATAAATAACACACAAAAATGCATACACACCGAATCTGATTTACTGAGCTGTGCGATAACGAACCACCGTATTTTACAGATGAACACCATCCTGCACCCACATTTACGCCTCCAGAGCTACCGAAAAGGGTGCATGTGCGTGGATCTGTATCGGGTAAAGTCCAGTCGTCCCCAGTCGAACACTCAATTTGGTATCAGTCAGATCAGAGCCTCAGAAAGGTTATTTTGAACGCCAGGCGATAGGTGGACAGCACATCTCTCGACCGGCCCAATCACACACATTACATTGCCCAATCAATATCAGTTCTCCTTATTCTTTCGCCTTGGTTCGCTTTTTCCCTCAGTTGTAAAAGTAAAAACTATCCAATCCAATCAATAAACGAACGATCAAGTACAACCCATGATAATTGTTTAGATATTCGTTTGCATAACTCTGTTTTTGCGTTAACTCTTAAAACAGAACTTGTTTCTCTGCTAATGTAACTCGTTAATATAATCTATCTAAGGAACCGCTATATAATCCCCGTATCTCATACCTACAATACCATATCGATGTCTATTTAACATTTAACTTACTTTACTTATTTGTACACATCACCCTGTGTGCCTTCGTTTTTAATTGCATAACCGATCTGCTTGTTACCAACTTTGTTTATTACTGTCGCAAGCCACACACCATGCATCACAGAACCAGAACTAAGAACCAATAACAAACCTAAACCAAATGCAACATGCAACTCGCGGCTCAAAAGTACCTTTCTCGATTAACTAATGACTAATACTTAAAGCCAATGAGTATCTCTTCACACTCTGACCAGCGTGTCCAGCCTCCAGCCAAGTTACTAATCGACTGATCTGCTCTTTTTCTGATCCAAATCCGATCTCAACTCCGGTCACTCAACGCTTCTGCCAATGCCAATGCCACTGCCATGCCAATCGATCTGACACAGGTGATATCACTCGTGACAGAGAAGATACGAATCGTAAGTCTGGCTGGGTTACGTACTCCACTCACTGACCCTTAACCCCTGTTCAATTACAGTACTCAACCGCAATGTGCGCCGGCCGAACGGCACTGGGAACGGCACCGGTGGCATGCACCACATGAACAACACGGCAGCGGCGGCTGCGGCAGCTGCGGCGGCGGGAAAGCAGGTGAACAAGGTGAAGCCCACGGTGAACGTGAGCCGGCAGGTGGAGGGCCAAGTGATATCGCCGTCGCAGTACAACAGGTGAGTGCTGTGGCCCTGTGCCGGGGGACTTTATATGCTACAGGGCGGAGGAACAGCAGGCCATCTATCCAACTATAGCGATTATCACATTAAACAGCACTCTGTTCAGTTATCAAATAGCAAAGCAAAGTCGGTAATCGAGCAAGAGCAAAGAAAACTCAATGAATACACTTTCTAGGCCAACTCCGTTCGCAGCTGCATCCAGTTTGATTTTCCAATTTTTCGTTGCCTTACAAACAAGCAAAGCGATATGGAAAAAGAACACTCAATTATGATTATTGTGTTAACTTGTTACTGGTTTTATTTTACACAACACAAGGGAAAGGAGGAGGCTTTCTAGGTTCCTCGTACATATGTAAATGCTCTTTAACCAACTAATCCAAACACCTCAACTAACTGTCTCACTCACCTGCTCACTCAACCAATCAACTGCTCACTCACTCAAGAAATACGAAAACAACCAAACCAACCAACCAATTAATAACTTTTAACCAGTCTAAATGTATAAAAACGAACAACATTTTGTTTCAGGCCACCAGAGAATGATGCTAACCCTTATGCGGGCTATCAACTTGCTTACGAAGTTAAAAAGCTCATGTATGCGTCCATAATTTCCTAGAACTTTAACTTACAAACTCTATCAAAGAAGCCAAAAGCCTTTTTTAAACTATACCTTAGTATTCGTTAATACTTATCTAACTACATCTTATGCGCATTTTGTTTGAAACACATTGATATTGATATTGATTAATCGAAAGCTATGCCATACCATCAAATACGCGTACTAAACTAAACGAAACCTAATCTATTCTGTGCGTTTATTGTCATGTCGATGTCTTCTGTGTCAGTGTGCGTTTGTGTATGTGTATGTGTATGCGTATGCGAGTGTGTGTATATGTCCGTGTGTATGTGTGTGCGCCCCCCAAATTGTTTCGCATTATAAACTAACCCAGCATAACTAATCGCATCTCATTCTGAAGCATTCTGTCTACTAACATCCGACATCTGAGCTCTCTCTCTCTCTCTTCTTCAGTGTGTGTCCCGCTCCAACTAAACTTAATAAATACTAAACTTGCTTAAATTTCAATGTGTGAAATATAAAAAAATAGTTTTAAATCGTCTTTTATAATTAGACTTGTAACTGTTTCGATGGAATGTTTCTAATTATCTTTTGCTGAACTATATGAATTTCTTATATTTTCTTATGTATATATAAATTAACCTCAAGTCTTAAATTAAAAAAAAAAAACTGTTCTTATATATAGCCAATTATGAATAATATCGGTTTTCCTTAAGAAAACTATGAATTATCGTTGAAAAAAGGATAATAAAAAAAGTGTAGCATACCTTTTGGGGCCGCTCATGCTCTTAATACATTTTAACTTATTTCAAAAGTCTTCTTCCGAGATGTTGAAAACATACATTTAGCTCAATAATCGCCCACCTTTTCTCCTGCATTCTCTATCTATTTCTCTGGATCATTTGAACTTGAACTGCAATCTAAGTGTTGTGCGTGTTTTTCTGTGTTCATCTTTGTGTCAAAACTTGCACCCGTGTACCATATATCTTACATTACTTTCTCTTTTTCTTTACGATTACCAATCAGCATTAAGTATTGTAGATTTAAACCTCCAAAGCCGGCGGATTGGTGGGGTGGTGGGTCCTCTGAGGCATCTCCCTCGCGCATGCCGAGCACCTGAATCACAATAAGACACCTGGGGGAGATCGCCAGCCACTAATAACACTAATATCACCTTTTATTGACCCATCCACCACTCACGACCGCCGGATGGCAGATCAAGCATTTTGCGTAGTGACATATTGATTTTTACCCACATTCTTGTTCGCATTCATTTTGAGACTTTTGTTATTAGCACATGATCTTCTCTATCTCTCTATCTTTACTATCCGTGTATTTATCTTTGTAAACGTAATCTCTCTATCTTTAACTATCGTATTGAGATCACATTTTAATTCAATATGCTCCAAGTACTCGTACTCGTATTGAAGTATTCACATCATTTTTGAACGAAACACGTACTCGTAGCGTTTCCAATGAACACTTTGCATTTGGATGTAGCGTTTGTTTTTGAATTGGTTGATAATCTGCATATGCAAGTCGAAAGTTGAATCGAAGTAAACCCCATTAAGAACGAACCGAACCGAGCTCCAGCACAGACCGCCGATGGCTAACACCCCCTCTCTATCGATCTACTTGTGTCTAGGCCGACGAGTCGCAGTTCCGGCACGGGCACCCAGAATCAAAACGGCGGCGTTTCATTGCCCGCCGGCATTGCGGACGACCAGTCGAAGGACTTCGATTTCGAGAAGACCGAAATGAAGTACGACTCGACGGGCATGTTCCACTGGAGTCCGGCAAAGAGCTTAGAAGACTGCATACTGGTAAGTACTGTGGGTTGGTGCGGATATGGTTAACACAGAAAGTGTTAAAGTGTCGAAAAATCGACCCAAAAAAAAAAAAGATAGGTACACAGATTCTTAGAGAATTAAACCAGAATCATTTAGAGGTATGCCTCTTTAGAATCCGATTTCTGTAAGAAAAGTTATGGGCTTAGAAGTGCAGGTTTTGGACACTTTTCTGTAAAGCAATTTTTCGAAAATTTGGAAAGGGGTTACATTGTAAAAATGAGGAAAAATGGACCCAAAAATAAAAAAAAAGTTAAGTACACAGATTTTTAGAGAATTAAACCAGGATTATTTGTATGCCTCTTGAAATCGGATTTCTGTAAGAAAAGTTATGGGATTAGAAGTGCAGTATTTGGACACTTTTCTGTAAAGCAATTTTTCGAAAATTTGGGAAGGGGTTACATTGTAAAAATGACCAAAAATGGACCCAAAAATAAAAAAAAAGTTGAGTACACCGATTTTTAGAGAATTTAACCAGGATTATTTAGAGGTATGCCTCTTTGAAATCGGATTTCTGTAAGAAAAGTTATGAGCAAAGAAGTGCAGTATTTGGACACTTTTCTGCAAAGCCATTTTTCGAAAATTTGGAAAGGGGTTACATTGTAAAAATGACCAAAAATGGACCCAAAAATAAAAAAAAAGTTAAGAACACAGATTTTTAGAGAATTTAACCAGGATCATTTAAAGGTATTCCATTTTAAAATCCGATTTATGTAAGAAAAGTTATGGGATTAGAAGTGCAGTATTTGGACACTTTTCTGCAAAGCCATTTTTCGAAAATTTGGAAAGGGGTTACATTGTAAAAATGACCAAAAATGGACCCAAAAATAAAAAAAAAGTTAAGTACACAGATTTTTTGAGAATTTAACCAGGATTATTTAGAGGTATGCCTCTTTGAATTCGGATTTCTGTAAGAAAAGTTATGAGCAAAGAAGTGCAGTATTTAGACACTTTTCTGCAAAGCCATTTTTCGAAAATTTGGAAAGGGGTTACATTGTAAAAATGAGGAAAAATGGACCCAAAAATAAAAAAAAAGTTAAGTACACAGATTTTTAGAGAATTAAACAAGGATCATTTAGAGGTATTCCATTTTAAAAATCCGATTTATGTAAGAAAAGTTATGGGCTTAGAAGTGCAGTATTTGGACACTTTTCTGCAAAGCCATTTTTCGAAAATTTGGAAAGGGGTTACATTGTAAAAATGACCAAAAATGGACCCAAAAATAAAAAAAAAGTTGAGTACACAGATTTTTAGAGAATTTAACCAGGATCATTTAGAGGTATGCCTCTTTGAAATCTGATTTCTGTAAGAAAAGTTATGAGCAAAGAAGTGCAGTATTTAGACACTTTTCTGCAAAGCCATTTTTCGAAAATTTGGAAAGGGGTTGTAAAAATGACGAAAAATCGACACAAGACAAAAAAAAATGAAGTACACAGATATTTAGTGAATTAAACCAGAATCATTTAGAGGTATGGCCCTTTAAGATCCGATTTCTGTAAAAAAAAGTTATGGGCTTAGAAGTGCAGGGTTTGCCTGTGGGAAGATTGTATTCCGGGACATGCCTCTATATGTTGGTTTTTTCCATTGTTTCAAAGCTATATTTTTATTTTAACAGTGTAGGTTTTGGTCACTTTTAGGCCATTTCATTAAAGAAATGCCAGCAAATAGAGCCCAAAATACGAGACCCAAAAACTAAAATCAAAATTCAGAGTGTCATCCAAATGGCCTATCCCCTACTCATCCTTGGTATTCCCGTGCAGGATCGCAACCAGGCGGCCATGACCGTGCTGAACGGCCACGTGGTCGTGTGTCTGTTCGCCGATCCCGACTCGCCGCTGATCGGGCTGCGGAACCTGGTGATGCCACTGCGGGCGTCCAACTTCCACTACCACGAGCTGAAGCACGTGGTGATCGTGGGGTCGGTGGACTACATCCGGCGCGAGTGGAAGATGCTGCAGAACCTGCCCAAGATCTCGGTGCTCAACGGATCGCCGCTGAGTCGCGCCGACCTGCGGGCGGTAAACGTCAACCTGTGTGATATGTGCTGCATCCTGTCGGCCAAAGTTCCTAGCAACGACGACCCCACGCTGGCCGACAAGGAGGCGATCCTCGCCTCGCTGAACATCAAGGCCATGACCTTCGACGACACGATCGGCGTTCTCAGCCAGCGCGGCCCGGAGTTCGACAACCTGAGCGCCACCGCCGGCAGTCCCATTGTGCTGCAGCGGCGGGGCTCGGTCTACGGCGCCAACGTGCCCATGATAACAGGTAAACTGCATCGCACTAAGTTGGCCGAGTTTGCGAACGACCGAACGAAGTGAGGCTGGCCAGGACGAGGTGGCAATGGGGGTATTTAACGGGGTGCCACCACTTGTCCTGGCCAGGCTCACCCGCATTCTAAGGAAGCGGTCAAGGTGTGTGCTCTACTAATGCTTCACATGTTGGTTGTCGTTTAAAGAACTGGTCAATGATAGTAACGTGCAGTTTCTCGATCAAGACGACGACGACGATCCAGATACAGAACTATATCTGACGCAGCCATTCGCCTGCGGCACAGCCTTCGCTGTGAGTGTGTTAGACTCGCTGATGTCCACGGTAATGTCTCGCTCTAGTCCTCGACTTAGGGTCTTCCTGATCAGTGCCCATTGAACATACCGTAATATATCTTTTGACTGACCCCCACCCCCACAGACCTACTTCAATCAAAACGCCTTAACGCTGATCCGCTCACTGATAACGGGCGGAGCCACGCCCGAGCTGGAACTGATCCTGGCCGAGGGAGCTGGCCTCCGCGGGGGCTACAGCACCGTGGAGAGTCTGAGCAATCGAGACAGGTAAGCGGGACATCTAATAAGCAATACTTAAAAAGTAACACATTGCCTAGGAAACTTGGCCTAGCAAATATACCAAAGAACATTTAAAGTACAACGTCGAAATATTATTTTAAGATAATGTACATACAATTCATACACTTAAGAAGAACAATAATTCTAAAGAAAATAACATTATTGCCGACTATTAAATTACTTGCAATTATTATAAAGAACTTTTACTTGTTTCCCTTTTGCTTTAAAAAATTCACTATTGAACAGTTTTTATGTAGTAATTCAAAAGGGTTTAAATACAAAGCTTCACCTCTGACTAATTGTATCTCATCCGCAGATGTCGAGTGGGTCAAATCTCACTGTACGACGGTCCGCTAGCTCAGTTCGGGGAGTGCGGCAAGTACGGGGACCTGTTCGTGGCGGCCCTCAAGTCGTACGGAATGCTGTGCATCGGACTATACCGATTCAGGGACACCAGCTCCAGCTGTGATGCGAGCAGCAAACGTTATGTAATAACCAACCCACCCGATGACTTTTCACTACTGCCAACAGATCAGGTATGCTTGGCAATGGGCCAACTTTAATTTGAATATATAAAAAACGGACCATTGCAGGTATTCGTTTTAATGCAATTCGATCCGGGCCTGGAGTACAAGCCGCCAGCGGTACGAGCACCTGCCGGCGGACGCGGCACCAACACACAGGGGTCCGGGGTCGGCGGGGGCGGCTCCAACAAGGATGATAACTCTTGATTGTTACTGTGTAGCGCCTTAACTGATGGTCCTTATTCGTACATTTGAACGATGGAGAAGCTAATCGGACGCAGAGCAGCGCATTTGGGGCACCGCACCCACTACCTATTGGCATAAGATATTCGGAAAAAGACAAATTTGTATGTAATCGATTGTACCGTGTACAAAAGTGAAATCAAAAGCGTTAACTAGTTAGAAGTACCAGCATTGCGTGCCATCAAATGCGCTGCTCCGCGCTTTTATGTGTGTGGAGGCATGCGGCCAGGTGACTTTGTCCATCCCAACTAACAATCAAGAGACAGCGGAACCACAGACATCCCGATAACCGCCGCCTGTCTCCACACACATAAAGAGCTAATTCAGATCGGGGGAACAACATCGACAGCCCTGATATCCATCGTTCAACTGCCAACTGATTGCTTCCCACATCATTCCGTATGCCTTTTTAGAACCTTGAAATTATCATATTCTGTATACTTATAATTTTAGTCTTACTCTGCATTGGTTAATCTTGTATCCTTCTTTATCATATTATTTTGTAATCGACTTTGTGCCCCAATAAATATTATTATCATTTGAGTTTTCGGTTTGTTTCATCAATTACCCCAAACTTATTTCTCTCCAAGCAACAATCATTAGTTATTCTTATGGGTATGTATTTACGTTTGATGCTTTTCAACAATCATTTACATTTTTTACATTTACACTTAAGAATCGTTTGTCACTAATTTTCATTTACGTTTTAAGTTCAGTTCATGGCGCTATCATTGCATAAGAAACAATTGAAAATTGAATTCTAAACGAAAATCCATCTCAATGGTGTGACGTAAGCAATTGGGAACCATTAGTGAGGTAAGCTACACATTAAACAAGGAAACCGAACAACACTCAGCCACACTGAGCGAAAGAACTACCAAAAATACAACTAAGTCTACTCGATTTATGTACTCTCATGTCTCAAAATCTTTCTCTAAGCTGCAGAATGCGGCCACAACGCAACAATTTATATTGACCACACGAATTAAACATTGAAAACAAATTTGCGAGATTGCTTTTGGCTGAGATACAGATAGCAGATACTGATAGCGAGATACAGATACAAGGCAATGAGGCTAAAATTCAAAAACTGCATTTAGAAGTTTCTGAGCATGCGCAAAACGATTTATATAGAGCAGAGCATAATGTAATCATTAAACTTTTAAAGTAAAACTAAACACAAATATCGATTAACGACACCTAAAAGCCAACAATCTGCTAGCTAATTCGTACACCTAAAGCAAAAAACAAGGCCCGAGCTGATCTTTTACGAAAGCCAGAGAGAACGAGGGTGTTTTGAGCCAAATACTAAGCCATATGCAAAGAATTACACTTAACTAGAGGAATCTCAGCTTTTCACTCGACTCAAGTCAAATTTGCTAATTCTAAATTGAAAATCTTCTTACATTCACATCTCAACACAACACACAAGACAAAAAGTCTTGGGTAAACACGACAAAATATTGTAAGTAGCGCATTCAAATCATTATTCAATACCACTTAATATAGAGGACACCTATGCCGGAATATAGAGTGCGACGAAAGCTGATGAAACGTAGTTAGTAATATTTTTTAGTGTATGTGAATGTGTGCGCTTTTTACCAGCGATTTACGAGCAGCAACTGTGGTGTTCTAAACAAATTTTGATAGATACAATCGGTAACCAAATGGCGAAAACGTTAAGTTTCCTTCCGACTTCTGGCTATATCTTCTAAAACTTCTATAACTTCTATACCTTCTCTAACAACTTCACGCACTTGCGCTCGAACCGCCAAAGGGGAACGCTCTGATTTTTGTACATAGCCTGTAAATATGATAAGCAACTGATACTGATACTGGAGTATCTCGAATACGTTATCCTTTACCTCGTTTATCCTGTGCTGTTTCGTTTTGCTGTTCAAAGAGTTTCCGGTCTTAATTGTAATTGTTCAAATGATAAACACTGCCAAAGCGTATAGAAATCACATTTAATGTAGATCAAACAACCAAAAGCAGAAAGCATTCATTCAAAAGCGGGAAATCCAAAGAAGCGTAACAAGAAAATGGCACAGAACAGCATCCAATGGGTTTGTTTGTTTCCACAGAAGATTAGCGAATAACAAATTTAAGTAAAACGAATTCGAGCTTTTAAATTTAATACGAAACAAATATGACAACAATGGATAAGTGAAAGCGAAAACAAAGAAGAGCCAATTACTATTTTGTTTCACATTTGATTTGTAGTGGAATTTTGTGTAGCCTAGGCTTACCCAGAACGTAAATTAAAAACAAAATATGTGAATATTATGCGCCTTCGAAATTTATGTAAACGTGTATGTAGCCGTGCAATGTGAGAAACATTTAAACTCCATTAAAGTAAATTAAAATTAACGGTAAAGGTAAACGTAAACGTAAACGTAAATAGTCAAGTGTAAATGTTAACGAATCGAGAGCATAGCATAGCTTAGCATAAACATAAGACGACTAGATATCGCGACAAGCTGTTCATATATTGTTAATGATAAACTTATTATTAAATCGACAACAAAACGCATTTGCAATCCTAAAATAAAGCGAGACGATGATTGGACGTATGGTGGCGTAGCGAAAACCCAAAAGTTAAACATAATTTTTAAATGAATAAACTAGTTATTAAATTTATAGAAAAGTCACTTATACAACTACACACCACACCACACCAATACTAACACACACACCCACACTCGACAGCGATGACCCCAACAACAAGAACAAAATGAACTCTCGATGTTGTGAAACTTGATAAAATCATGTTTACGCTATAGCAGATCTACATAACTGAAATAAAAGGAACGCAAACGCAAGTAAAGTAAATATCCAACCACGAAGCAAACAAAATGATTAATCCGAAAGTATAGAAAATAAAGATATACAAAGCTGCCTTTCCCATTCGCATTTCCGATTGAGAATAACTTCGAGAATTGTTCCACTTCGCTCAATTTAACACTTTAGAGCAGCTTTGTTCACAAAGAATAATATATATATACATACATATATATTAATAATGTCGCATAAAACTACTTAATGCCGTATAAACTAGTGTAAGTGCAAAGGTTTTTGTAGAAAATTTGTCAATAAAAAACCACAAAAAATATAAAATATATTATCATACTCGTAAATGTGAAGCTATGCAGCATTTTACTGTAGTTAGATTTTTTGTATAGAAACAACGTTTGCAGCTAAAATCCAAAACGAAAACCGAAACTAATATGATAATTTTACAGGTTTAAGCAACAGGCGGAAATGTTCATTTTTTAAGGAATAAAGATATTTAAAAATATCATAATTAACATAACAAATAGCAACTAAAAACGAAAAATATTTTTTATAATTTCGCAGCACTTTCACATGATACCCGCACACGCAGAAATACACATACACAATGTGTGCTAAATAAATTGTATAAATAATGCAAGCCCAAAAAAAATGCAAATCATATAATTGTAGTTACATTTTTTTAGTTTTTACTCGCTATTTATATGAGGTATATTTACACAACGGAAAAAGTAAACGTAGACATAAATAAAACGTAAAAAGCGATAAAAAATAATTAATTTATATTAAAATAAAATTACATTAAACCGAAATCAGAGCAGAAAGCATGAAATGACAAATTAGGTTAGTTTAAAGCGGCCTCAAAAAGGCAAAAACAACAACCAGTAAATAACATTTTTAATAACAAATTAAAAAGCTAAAAATGCATATTTTAAACATTTGTCTTAAACGCAACCGAAAAAAAAACAAATGATAAATGTATGAAATAAAAGGTATAATAATAATATTATGTTGTTAATGTTTAAAAAACCTTGTTAAAAATAATATTTCAAAATAAAATATAAATACTAAAAAAAATAGCAAAGAAATTACCACCAAAAATAATTGACAGCTTTTTGAAAGTGAAATTTTGATTTATGATACACAAGTTTGGGCCGGCCAATACTGACCCACTAAAAGCAGGCCCGAACGGAAAAAAATTCCAATGACCAATTGCGTTTAGAAATTGGACGTCGCGCCCTGCATAAAATGCCACCCATTATTGTAAACTGGGGAGCATTTCATAAGCATGGCTCATTATCATCGAAGGCCTTGGGTATATGGAAACAAGTGGCGAGCAATTACGATTGGGCCTACTCTGCCGAAAATGCATTCGTTTAATAGGACACAAGCGAAGCGTTCAAAAATCATTTTAAGTTTCACTACGAAATACATGGCTTACAACTAGGGCCAAATTTTATGGCTAAATGTAGGTGTCAATTACAAATTTTAAAATTAAAATACATATATTGCGTCTTGAAGCAAAAGGCGCTTTTTAAAAAATCCAAAACCCTGGAAAATAGTGGCGAAAACTTCTTTGATTTTGCCCGTCAAATTGGACCGACAAAATCTTATTTTTCCCCTGCAAAATGGGCAGTTTCTGATTTTGAAGTACCAGGCGAACAGAAAGCTAAGAAAGTGACAAGAATATAAGCAAATGTCGACAGATTAACTGTTCTTTCTTAATGATGGCTGCGAAACCACGGATTCCCATTGGTCGGCCAATAGGAAGCCAGCTTGCAGAACACTTGAGAACAACCGTTAGTTTCGTTCAAAGCAGACAAGGGCGTAGTCGGCCGGAGCAGGGTTTCGGGGGCCAAAAGCCCCCAAATAGCGATTTTCATCCCCCCTGGAAATATTTTAAATACGCCCCTGCTTAACGCAGAAATCTGAAATTTGGACACTTACTGACGATTATGTTGGCCTGGTGTTTGAAATCGAAAAACCTGCATTTTGCTGGTCGAAATGGACCCGCAAAATCCTATTTTTCCCAAGCAAACTAGGCAATTCTTGATTTTGAAGTACCAGGCAAACAGAAAGCTTAGAAAGTGACGAGAATATAAGCACATGTCGACTGATAAGCTGTTCTTTTCATAATGGCTGCCATAACTTGAATTCCTATTGGTCGACCAATAGGAATTCAATGAATGCCAGCCATCATGAAGGATACCGTTAGCTTGAAACTAAGCTCTAACTAGAGATGAGCAAACGGCTTTATTCTTTGTTCTTGTCACGGATTTGGCAAGCCAGGCATGATTCTGGCTATTTTCTTTTGTTTGGCTTAAATAGTGATTTTGTTTGGAAGGGAAAAGCAGGATTTTTAACTGGACAATGAGGATTATGAAGTTAATCACAAGTCACATTGAAATCAGATGTTAAGATTTCTGTTCAATTAAAAGTGGAAAGAGATCTGTGATAATTAAAAGATTAAAAATCGTAAAAAATTGAACCCTTGTTAAGCTTCTTGCCACTTTCTTTCCTTTTTCGCCAGAAATCCATTGTCAACGTCCACTGTGCCTGCCGCATTTCGTAATGTCAATCGGCGGCATTGCTCCTGTTTGCTGCCTCTGCCGACGGCCAGAGCAAAAAGCAATGCCAACAGGTGCCAGGCTGCGGAGCAGCGGCATTTTGGCCAGCTCGCGTTCATGTGCGCCTGGTCCGCATTGCTTTTTAAGGTAAAGAGCGACTGCTGACGCGAGACAACGAGTTCGCTGCTTAAGTCTTTTGTTTGCGCCGTCTCTATCTTTCTTTTCTTTCGCCGGCCAAGAACAGTCAATGGCAAAACACTTTCGTTGCGATTAATCGGCCACTTGCTGGCGATTCATGTTGCTGCTGGTCGCGTGCTGCGCTTTGCCGTTGCAAACTAGTTTTTCGGCGCCACTTGGCGGCGAAGAGTCAAGAAGAAAATCCGACCACTTTCTTCGCGCTGCGCACTTCCAATGCGAGTTGTCGTCGCTGCATTCCAGTTAGCTCCAGCGGATCGGCACATGGTTTTTGTCCGTTGCCGTCGACCGACTAGCACTCAGTTGTCTTCGCGACTTGAACAGGTGCGGACGTCGCTTCGAACTCGTCTTTCGAATTTCTTTTCGAACTTTCTGTGCGTGCAGCTTGAGCCGAAGAAAGCGCCGCGGCGCTCGCTGACATGAAGTTAATTGATGTGATTATATACCTAATTGCCATTTTGATCTTCATCTATTTGCTGCTGGAGTAGCAGAAGAAGCCAAAAGTCACTCGACAATTGCCCAGAGCTTTCTACAGGCCAACAGTAACAATTAAAACAACGAAAACATTTACGAGTCCCAGCAAGATGAGGGTAAGTGAATCACGCGGAGATTGCGAGTTTGTTGGCCACAATTAGCGGTTATTAAAAAGTCTCTCACTGCGCACAACACACAAGTTAATGGATTGGCTTTAATTTCAATGCAAATGCATTGGCATTGGCATTTCTTTTGCTTTGCGATCAACGACTCCAGATTCAGAGTCAGAGTCAGAGTCGGATTTTGATTCACCTTCACCTTCACCTGCAAATCCAATTACAATCGAAACACAATGCCGCCGCATCTTCAATTGAATTGTAGTGAATTGAAGTCGCCTGAATATTTGACAAATTGTAATGTGGCCGGCAAAGCGAGCACTTTCATTTGCAATGAGAGCACTTGATGCGCCGAGTTTCGCCAAGATCCAGACAATGGATGGCTTTACGTGCACCAATTACACTGCTGCTCGCCTGCATTTGCCTCAATGTGCAGCGGGCTTGAAATAAAATGCTTGCCGCTAAAATAAAAGTTGCATTTCGAGTTGCAATTTGGGTTAACCACACCGTTGTTTATGGCCGTCGCCGCGGTGACAGGCCGCTGATCAATAGTTCCGCTTAGGCCGTTAGGAAAATCCTTTGTCAGGTTCATTGGTCTCTCGGCCGAGCCCAGGGAAACCCGAAATTGAGCGAATTCCATTCGGGCTTTCGTGGAGCAAGTTGCCGCGGGCCATTCCCTGCCAGACTTTTCAGCTTCGCATCCGTCTCCTGGCAGTTCATTCACCAGAGGCGGCACTGGCATTTGCATTTGATTATGCATATTGCAAAGGCGACAAACTAGCTAACCACTCCACAAACAATAAGCCACCAATTTGGCAGCAATTACGACCACTGTCCACTGACCACTGACTGTCTCCTTGGCAGTCCGTCTCTGTTGCGTTTGAGCAGGCGCAGCACGTAATCAATAACGATACGTATTGGAACCGCTTGGGCATTTCACCCCGTGATTGACGTCTGGCTCTAACGGCACACCGCATTGCCATTGTCATTGCCGCCGTTTCGGTGGGGCTGCCCAGGTGAAATTGCCATGTCCAGTTGCTGCCACAAATTGCCGACTTCCCCTTCGATCGACCAAGACCCCAAGCAGCCAAGCAGAGAGCTGCACACTCCTCCTTTATCGGACTGTTTTATATCATCGAATATTTATTATGCTTAGATAAGTTTCGACCTTTCTGATATAATTCCCATTAAAATGAGAGGAGAATGAGTAACATTAGAATTATTTTATTTTATATTATTCACTTCCCAAAATAAAATCTTTATTAAAAATAGCCCCCACTCAAATAAAGGTCACTTTATGTGAAATGTTATTACTTTCTTTTTAGCAAACTTACTCTTATATTAAACCATTTAAATTTAAGATTAGATTTTTGTAAGTTCGAATCACGCCTGCAAATACTTAATGCTGTACAAAGTTCCCGAAAGTTTCAAAGGAAAAGTACATTTTATACATCAAAATAATCGCAAGTATTCTATGTACTCTAAGTGTCTCTTTTGTGATTGATTCATTTTCATTACGCGCCTTAGCAAAAAGGTAAACTTTTTTCTTTTCTCCTTAACTGCCTAACACCATTTTGGTAATCAATAAAAACGAACCGTAATGAAAGTGCTGCAAACAGAGTCAGCAAACCATAATACCCGCCGAAAACGTAAACAAGTTGACAGTAACAATTACAGAACGAAGACATTCCGATATTCGACTTTTCACTTTCATTCTACGGCATTGCGGACTGAAAGTTTAATCAGCCATCGAAGCGGGGAAAATGGGCAAGGTATTATGGCATACCCGTATAAATATATAAATACTTTGTTGGCTCGTTTGCTTAAGCAGCTTTGGTTAAGTAGTCAGCGGCAGGCGACGTGATAAAATTTTAGAAAACCGCCAATTTGTTCAAATTAAGGCCATTACAGTTTGGTTGCTGTCCAGCGATTACACGACCCTCCCCCTGCCACTGCCACACCCCCCTTTCGCCTTCGCCGGGCTTAGAAAGTTTTTATTTCTTTCGGCGTTTTGTTCGATGTACGCGTAATTAAGTTTTTGATTTAATGGTCTTTGACATTGCCCCCTTCCCCTCCCCTCGACAGCCTTTCCTGCTGCTGGCCCTGATTGTGGCGCTGGCCAACTGTGAGCAGCGCCCGCTCGTCTTCACCAACTGGCCGCCCAAGAGCGGCAAGCAGCTGGGTCGTCCCGCCGCCGCAGGAGTCGCCGCTCAACCGGGAAAGCCCCGCACCCTGGTCGTCCAGATACGCAGCGACCAGCCGGTGCCGCTGGTCCTGAAGGGTCGTCCTGGCCACGGCCACGCCCAGCACAGCCATGCCGCCCACCTGGCCTATCCGCACTCCGTGCAACCCCATGTCCTGTCACACGCCCACTCGCACGCCCACCTCCACTCGCATCCGCTGATCCACGTGCCCCAGCATCCGCATCCGCATCAGTACCAGCACCAGCACCTCCGCGGACCACCACGACCCGTCAAGCTGAGTGGTCCGTCTCCAGTCTACCTGAAACCCGCTGGCACCCTGCGGAAGCCCCTGAAGATCAAGCTGAACAACCTGAAGCCCAAGGCCAAGCCCACTTTTGGCTACGACAAGCCCTTCAAGTACGAGAAGCCAGCAGTGAGCTACAGCGAGCTCCAAAATCTGCCGGTAAGTTGGGTTCAGAAGTAATCCGTAAGAGGGAATTTAATAGTTCGAACAGATTTCATTATTTGATTAATTAATAAAAATCTAGGGAATTTGTGAATATGTTTTAAATTGATTAGAGTTTGGTCATCTAATCTATGTAAAATTATAAATAAAATCAATCTTTTGAAAATATCTCTTGCCCACATTATTTTAATATATATATTTAAACTTGGTAAGTCACTTTGCTCACATAAAATCAAATCAAGATTTGCTTGAATAACATTATCAATCATTTTGTTTTTCATTTGCATATGAGAGAGTTTAACCAAATGCTGCAGGCATATTAGTTGAAAGGGTTAACGTATTTAAAAATAGTACAGAAAATGAAATCAGTTCGAACCCTTACTCGGAGCATTAAAAGTGCCCTTCCCACACACTCAGCACACAACCAAACAACTGACATGACTCCAAACATGCCGATCCCCCACAGCTGGACACGCACAACAACTTCAACACCGAGCACTTTGCACCCATTTACACGGTTCCCGCACCGAACCTGGCCGACAACCACCTGGATGTGGAGGAGGGTCACCTCGACTCCTCCTACCTGTACACGCCCCCCTCCCAGATCCCGCCCTCCTCGGCTCGTCCCCAGACATACTTGCCACCGAAGTACAGTGTGCACGAGGACGAGACCAATGACCAAACCATCCGCGACCCCATTTCGGGCTCGCAGAAACTTTTTGCCCCAGATCCAGATCCCTCGCTGCCCACCACCAAGATTCGTCCGGCCACCGAGTCATTTAACACGCCCAGCAACAACAAGCCGCTGCCCGCCGATGTCCAGAGCAACCACCTGCCCGCCCAGCCGCTAGTCCAGATTGTGGGAGCCCAGGCGGCTGCCCAAACGGCGCCGGAGATCTATCCCATCCAGTATGCCCAGCCGGCGGCGGTTCAGAGTCAGTCCTTCATCGCCGCCATTCCGGCCGCCCACATCCCCATCTACAATCCCACGTACCTGGTGACGCAGTCCAATCAGCTCTACTCCGCGCACAAGCAGCAGCTTTTCAAGCCCAGCTCGGAGCCGGTGGTGCAGTCGGGCTACGTGAACGCCGATCTCACCCAGGAGGTGGCCAGCAACGGGCAGATCCTGCAGGCGGCCAAGGACCCGCACCACAACATTCATCCCGTGCTGGACTCCGCGCCGCAATACGCGGCCCTGATTGCCGCCCCGGCTCTGGGTGATCATGGCGAGAGCGCCTTCGAGACGGCCTCCTTCCACCTGCCCAACGTGGCCTCGGCGGTGACTGCCTCCGTTCCGGAGGGCGGCTTCGTGGTGTCCAACTTCTACGGCCACTCGCACGACTCTTCGCAGTTGCTGCAGGCCTACGCGGAGGAGGAGGCACGCCGCCAGCAACTGGAGACAGAACACGCAGCCATTGAGCTGCAGAAGCAGCAGCAATTGCATCTCGAAGAACTCAAGGCTCAGGCCCAGGAGCAGCAGCAGCAGCACCAATTGCATCTGGAGGAGCTGAGGGCTCAGGCACAGTACCAGCAGCAGCAGCAACAGCAGTTCGAGGAGTTGCAGGCCCAGGCACAGGAGCAGCATCTGCAACAGCAACACCAGCAGCAACAGCTGCAGCTTCTGCAACTGCAACAGCAACAGCAGCAGCTGCAACAGCCGGTGCAGCACCACCCGCAGCAGCAGGTGCAGAAGTTGCAACACCAGCAGCAACAAGTGCAGCAGTTGCAACACCAGCAGCAACAAGTGCAGCAGGTGCAACACCAGCAGCAACAGATCGCTGAGGATCCTGCAGCAAGTGCCTTCGAGGAGCACCAGCGATTGGTGCAGCAGCAATTGGGCGCGAACACGCCGCTTCGCATCTTTGTGCCCGACGAAGAGGCTTCCGAGTCGGTAAGTTTACATATTAGTTAGCAAACTAAGTTTGAAGGATAGCCTGTGAGCAATTCTTATTTCAATTTCAAATTTGTATATTAGGTTCCAACCAATAATCTTGAATAGGCGCCATAGAATCCCTAACAATTCGTTTTAAAAACTTTGATAAAAGACTAAATATATTTAATAGCTTTATCATCTCATCTCCGTGTGGGAAAAGTTCGAAAAACTTACAAAATCAATACTTACAAAATCACATTATAAATCATATTTTGCTTTTTCTCTACCACAGCGGCTGCAGAAACGATCGGATGACGTGAAGAAGGGCACCGTGGAGGATGTGCCCAGCGGGGATCTGATCGAGAGCGACAGCGAGGAGTCAGCCAAAGATTTGTTCGAGGTCTCCACCTCCGTCGAAGTGGCCGGCGAGCATCTCACGGCCAGCAGTAATTAGTTAACGCACATTTAGTCTTCGACGCTGTTCAAAAATATTTATTTACACACTCATTTGTAAAAACGCATTCATGTAGCGAGCAGTCGGTAGTTTAATAAATATAATCATTAATTTATTCAAATCTACGTTTCTTCTGACTTTTTTTTTGGGGGGCCTGGATGGTTAGACATATATTGATGAAATGTATTTAGTCCCAAGAAATAAATAATTTTTAAGTTTATATATTTCGGCATTTATATTAAGATACATTCTGGTGAAGATGTAAATCGCCAAAAAGCATAGTCAATATTTCTGCTAAATTATTTGACTATTTTGTGTTTAGCTTTCGCTGATCAGATGATAAGAAGCTGGGACGCTTATTTTAACGCATTATAATAAAACAACGAATATTTACAAAAAAAACGTTATTCTTTTAAACAACCGCCATTTTGCTAAATATTATAAGCAGTGTACCGTCCTCAGCAAGCAGTAGTTTCAATCATCGTTAGAGATGGATGACTTTGGTGATGCCCTGCTTAATATCGATATTACATTTTTGAAAACATCGACCTGATTCCACCTCTAGCACAAAGCTATGGTCACATTGAGCAAACACATTTTAGCCAAAAGTTGTTGTGATCTGCACAATTCCCGTGAATTATTTAGAAATTAAAGCCTGCTAGACAAGATGATTATTCCAATCCGTTGCTTTACTTGCGGCAAGGTCATCGGCAACAAGTGGGAGTCGTACTTGGGCCTCCTGCAAGCGGAATATACGGAAGGGTAGGTCACGCGCGAAAAGTTTCAGTCCAATATAATATTTTATTACATTTTCCGATTCCAGAGATGCCCTCGATGCTTTAGGTCTGAAGAGGTACTGCTGCCGTCGCATGCTCCTTGGTCACGTGGATCTCATCGAGAAACTGCTCAATTACGCTCCTCTGGAAAAGTGAACACGACTATGGGATATCCAAACCGGACTTGGGAATAAAAACTCTAGATTTTATTGTAAAATTACAAATTAAAGCTTGATGTAGAGCCCTAGAAGTTATGTATTAGCCCAAGTTAGTTGCCTCACATCTTGTCCATGAACCAGGGCTGTCCGTTGTTCTCGCGACGCTTGGTCAGGATCTCGCATCCGGTTTCGTTGACCAGGAGCGTCTGCTCAAACTGGGCGGAGAACAAGCCATCGGCGGTCACAGCGGTCCAGTCATCCGGCCAAGTCTCGGCCTTCTGAACGCCAATGGAGATCATGGGCTCTATGGTGAAGCAGTGGCCAGGTGCCATCACTCCCACGGCAGAGTTTTCTGTGGAAACATAATGTTAACAACTTCCAGGCTAATTTCAGCAGCCCCCAAACTTACTAGCATAGTGAGGCACATTGGGTGCAGTGTGAAAAACGCGGTGAATGCCATGTCCGCAGTAGCTGCGCACCACACTGAATCCATGAGGAGCCACATACTTCTGGATCACGTTGCCTATGTCGCGGTACTTCTCCCCCGGACGCACAAACTCAATTGCCTTGCTCAGCGCCTCGTGGGTTACCTGCACCAGCTTCTTGTGCTTCTCCGAGACATTGCCCACGAAGAAGGTCTCGTTGAGGTCGCCGTGGAAGCCGCGATGATAGACGGTGACATCGATATTGCAGAGATCTCCATCCTCCAGAGGACGCTGGTCGGGGATGCCGTGGCAGATCACCTCGTTGACCGAAGTGCAGCAGGATTTGGGGAATTTGTAGTAGTTCAAGGGCGAGGGATAGCACTCGCGCTCGATGGCGGCTTCGTGGACCAGGCGGTCTAGTTCGTCAGTGGTGGTGCCCACTTCTACGCCCTTGGCGCCCTCATCCAGGCACTCTCTGCCAAGTCTGCCGGCCACACGCATTCCCTCGATCTCCTCGTCGTCCAGCACCTTGATCTTGGTTCCGCGAAGGGCCTCCTCCGACAGGGAACGACCTGCGGGATGATCGGCGTAGTCCGGACGCAGGATGGCCTCCGGAACGGCCCGCTTGGAAGTCTGTGGGAATGGGCGCAGCTTGCCGGTGAAGCGAAACTGCGGCCAAGGATTGTAGCCGCCATTCTCTCCAGTGGACTGGGAAGCTCCAGCTGATTCAAAATGATTCCACATGTAAGTCGGGCTTGTTACGAATGGAGACTTTCTAAAACTGACCTGCCAGAGCATGGATCGCCTTGTGCTCCTTCCAGAATCCCTTGAAGCACGGCTGAGAGCAGAAGAAGGAGCCCTTGATGCCCAGCTTGAGACAGGTGGGACACTGCAGGGTCGCCTCCTTGCCGCAGTTGGTCGTCTCGCACTTTTGAGTCATTCTTCCCGAGAAGAAAAGAAAATTAAATAGGGAAAATTTTCTTGCCAAAAATAGTCCGACTAGAGCTGTGCAAACATCGACGGCAGAGAATCGATTTGAATACCCATTTGACAGCTATCGATTAGTTTGTGTCAGTGTTGCTTAACGCCCACTGTAACGGTCTTCGATTTAAAACTCCCTATCACTTTTTGAAAAACACTTTGAATTGAAAAATAGGTCATTTGATTTCCAGGGAACAGCCTTGCCTACTTAGGACTCAAAATAAATGATTTTTAAAACAGCAGACTATCTTTTTTAACATATTTTTGCCGAGTATATCAATTGTGTGCCAATTGACCAGATTATATTTTAATATATTACATATACCCAAATGTGTTAAAACTAAGTGTAATCAATTTCAAGTTCCTCCAAAGATCTTTGATCTCGCTAAGGACACTGGCCCCCACGACGTCTTCGCCTTTGTTGTTGCTCGTCGGCGGTTCAAGCGCTGCCGCCCGCTGGCAATTTTTCCTCTGTTGTTCTCGGCGCATGCTCTCGATTGGTGGGCTCTATCTGGCTGCTCTGTTTATGTTCTCAAATCGCGAGCAACTTCGGTCGTGGACGGACGTGCTTTCGCAGTGAAAACGGAATCGGCATCGCGAAACGAAAGAATATTGGCAACAAACTTGTTTGAATCAAATGGCCAAACGCAAATACCCGCAAAGGGCAGAAGGATAAACTGAACGGCCTGTGAAGTGAGTGTCTTTGAATTGGTAAACCCAAGCCCAGCCCAGAATTCTACCTGCAAGGGATGCTGTTCCGCGGCGGAGTCACACTGTCGGTCCATTCAACAAGTGAATCAAGGGTTCTGGCTCCGCTAATCACAAATGCTGTGCTCGTGATCTTCGCACTCGATTGAAATTCGATTATGATCATTGTGTGCATTGGGAGCGTTATCAGTTTCTGCCCTGATCTTTGGTTTTGCGTTATTATTCATTTCGCTGGTTTCCCTCGCCCGACGACAATAAGTGAACGTAAACACGCTGTTTTTGTTGAGGTTGCTGCTGCTGCTGTCGCTGCCGTTCATGTTGCTGCTGCTGCCGGGGATGTTGCTGCTGTTTCCATTGCTGCTGCTGATAGAAGCGCAGCACTCAATGGCTATAAATAAAAAACGGCACGCGGTGTGTGCACCACCGACTACGACTATCCCCCGGCTCCTCCGGGTTTTCAGCACCACCAGCATCGCTGCATGATTTGTGGGTGTTCTGCGTCTTACGCTCACGCTATTATCTCCGCAGTGCGGTTTCCACTTTTCCGCTTTTCTCGCCGCACAAACAAAAAACAAATAGCGTAAAATCGCAGCGCAGATCTCGTCAATTGGCAATCCAAAGGCCGCCGGCATAATTAAAATAGAATCATTTCTGATTTCGCTTTGTGTCGTACGTGTGTTTTATTCGCAATACGGAACAATCGCGAGTCAAGGTGCCCACGAAAAGCCGCGAAATAGAAGGGAATTCCTCCCGGTGGCAACGAACCCGATTCCGCGGACCCAACTCATCTTGTCTGGCCTTTTATTTGTCTTGTTTTCCCTCTGCAGTCTCCTTCTCTCTTTTTTTGACCAACGATCCTCTGTCTGCGACGGCAATTAAAGGTAAGCCAAAAGGGTCCAGAGGCAGGAATTAGCCTTAATTGGCTTTGGTTGCGTCTTGTCTTGTCTTTAGAACTTTTTCGTGTGCAGCGCATTTTGTTTGTCTGTTTGTTGAATGGATGGTGATGGAAATTTATGCGTGGAGAAAGGCAGCAGCATTAAATGGAAAATATGAAATTCGTGTGGGAGTGGGGGAGTGGGGGAAGGGGTGTGTTTACCCCCAACACTTCCGCTTGCCAGAATATCAACTTCCGGTGGCGAACAATTGTCAGCGGAGGAAGCTTCGGCACAAAAGACGCATATTGATATTGTTGCCCAGGTTGCTTACGCCCCAATAAGCACACCCACACACACACGCAGGCACCCACACAGTCGAACGGGCAGACAGGTCCTTGGTCCTTGGTCCTTGGGAGCCAGAAAACGCATTTCACTTTTGCTCCACTGAGTTTCCCCTTGTCTGGCAAACGTTTTGTGGCAACTTGGCCATTAAGCATTTCGTGTTTAAGCAGCAGGATCTGCTCCTTGCTTGGCAGGACGACGCAGGACAGCAAGGAATAAAAATTGCCCGCGTATGCATTTCTTAACAACATTTCTCGTCCTGGACACTCTGCCCACTCCCCAGCGACAACCTTTCATTTCATATTTTGTGGCAGCAACGCTTTGAATAGAATTCATTTGGATTCCCTTTCCCAAGACTCCGTGCTGCTCTTCCATTTCCTTTCAAGCCACCCACTTTCCACTTTCCTCTTTCTTCGAACACGCACTTCAGACTGATAGCGCGTGCTTAACAAATTTCTGCTGTATTTTTCGGTCCTGATTCTCCTTCTCCACTTTTTGTCATGGCAATGGGAATTTTTTCGCATTTTCTGCTGTCGCAGCAGGGTAAAAATTAAAAGCGAATTAAGTTCGAGGAGGGGCAGTTGGCAGTTGACAGCGAAGGTGGACGAGCGACGATAACTGCACTTGACGGCGGATAGACCACAGGTATTATTAAACCCTAAATTTACCTGCCGACTTAGCAAGCAGGCAAATCTGCCAAAGAGATTTGAGTTATTTTATGGATATTAGAAAGTGTCCTGTATCTGCTTTAGCAGCCATGAATTTGGGGCTGTTTCGGCAAGGGTCCTCTGCACGCAGAAAAATACTTTTAAATATACATATGTAATTTATTATTACAGTCAAACTTCCATGACTAGAAGTTGTGTTTATAAACTGTCCAACATTATTTTATGGTTCATTTTGCTCTAGATGATTGCCTCTTATATTAAATTCAAAGAAATATATTACCTTTTTAAATAGTTATTATATATTAATTTCAAGTTAGAGTTCAGCTTAAAATTGCTTCATTTAAATGAACAAGCCCAGGGCACAGTTTATTTTCCCAACTCGTAAATACATCCGACATTTAACAAGTTATAAAATACCTTATAAACAAATTTCCCCAAATAACCCGGGAAAGTACAAATATTTTTCCGTCTGTAGGCCCAACAGCTGACGCCACCCTGCTAACAAGCAGCCGTCGCATCCACATCCTCCTCCCCTCCACTTCTCCGCTTATGGAAAGTGTCACCCCAGCAGCATCGCAAACCCCTCGAGTTATTTCTGCTGTATTTTTACTTCATCTTTTGCCGCGCCAGGCAGTGCCTTGAGTTTTCCCCCGGACCTCAAGGATCCTTCCCAATTTTGGTTGCTATAAAGCAGAGTTAATGATATGTCGCAAGTGCTTGTTTGTCTGCCAGATTGTGGGTGAGTGCCTCCACATCCACATCCAATTCCACTTCGCCGAGTCCTGTCATTCCTGCGGCCCCGCCGCCCATGTGTAATTAATTAAAGTCTAAGCAGATTTTATATTTCACTTACTCGCCCCGGACCCAGACTAATTTATGTGTAATTCTACTTTTTGTCATATTTTGTCTGGTAATTATTTCCAAGCCCTGCTTGTCTGCAAGATAGCTTAATTGGACAGCTTATTGGGGGAGTAAGAAACTTATGTAAAGCTCATTGAAATACCTAGGATTGCTGCTAAGTTGGCCTCCATCCAGAGATCTCTATTGACCTTTCAATGGCTTCGATTGCCTTGGCCGTGGTTTCCCACCACTTTGTACTATAGTTGGCCAAAACTCAACTCAAGGCCCACAAACTTTTCAGTTTCCTTCAGCGCTTGCACGCATTTATATGCCAAAAGTCAAGTCGCCAGTTTTCCTCGCAGCGGGACTTCCATGGAAATTTGTTCAACGCATGCCCGCTTGCCCGCCCTTTTTATTTGCCAAATTAAAAGGATTTCACTCGCTTTTCATATTTGCATTGGGGCTGTTTCACGTTTTATTCTTTTCATATTTTATCGCCGGCCCGTCAGGCGTTTTCCCACGCAATCACCATAAAAAGAAATCTTTTCTGCCATATTTCTGCCGCCCCGCCGTGTCAGCTTCATCTCCATCTCCTGCTCCATCTCCTGCTCCGGCTCCTGCTCCCCGGCAATTGTTATTCATGACCCAAAAGAACGGCGGCAGGGTGAGGTGAGATGAGATGCAAAGGTGCGCATCCCATAGCTCCAATGGGCCGTGTCGGGCCTGGAATTCCCTGGCCACAGGACGCTCGTCATTCGTCGTTGTTAGTATTAATTATTTCTTAACTTTAGTGCCGCTCCTGCCAGCCAGCCAGCCAGGTTTATAAATAAATCGCAGATTCCTTGTCCTGCGAGGTCCAGTGTCCTATCTCTGCATCGTCCTGGTCCTGGTCTGCTTCTGTTGCAGATTATGACCCCGAAAGTGGGAGGCTGTCTGCGGGGTATTTTATGGCTGAACTTTATTTACATTCACATGGCGAGCTGCTAAATAATCAGGACTCGGCTCGGTTGGGCTGTTCCCACCCACTCATTTCGTTGGTGCCGTGCCATAGATGCGGGGTGCGGGGCGTACAGGATATGCGGAGGAGCCTGGGGTGGCCAAAGGGAGGTCTCTGGCCATGGCCTGACCCGGCGTACAAGGGCCACAGGTGCCGGGCAGCCAAGTTTAATTATTTGCCGTTGGCTTTGGATTCGTTCTGGCTCCGGTTCTGCCTCTGGTCCTGCCTCTGGTCCTCCTCCCTCTGGCTGGTGTCCTGCCCCTGGCCTCCTGTGCTCGTGCTCCTGTCTGTCTGTTTGCTCGCCCGTTTGTTGTTAGTTCAGCCGCCTGGCTGCATTTTGCACTGGCGAAGCATTTTAAATCGCATAAAAGTCGGCCGCAGCAGCAGTCGCCCCACTCCCCACTCCCCCCTCCGCAGACCCCCATTCATTATACCATTTCGGCTGTCCCCGCCTTTGCGTCAGTAATTGAAATTAAGTTGTTTCCAAATTGAGGCTCCGCCGCCGCCCACTTGTTAGCCCAAGTCATGGCCTGCATTTCGATGTCCTTGAGTGCTGCGAAAATGGTCCGAAAATGCGAGGAGTCGCCAAGTCGCAAAGTGCTTCGAAACGCGCCAAACAACTCGTTTCTGGCAGATGGCTGTGTCCCAGTCACGCAGTTGTATGACAATCCTCCGCCTTGGCAATTCATTTAGGGGGCCTTTCAAATCATATCTTTGACTCGGCCAGTTTGCAGCTGGAAATGTCAACTGTCAAACGGGCAAAGTCGAAATTAGGCAAACAAAGAGCTTCGCAGCGAGTCCTGTCAGGATTTGCTCTTGTAAAACACTAAAAAGGGGGAGACGAGGGGGTTGAACGTCGTCTAGTCCCACTCCGAATCAGAGACAGGGAAACGGAACCGCCCCGGCTGGAAAACAAGGATTCGCCAGCCACTTGACGCTTGTCATTGTCAGTTTTCGTAGTTGGGAAGTTGCGAGCACTTGACAAGCCTGATTGATGGCCTCGAACCAGCAGAGCGGAGGACGAGCAGGACGAGCAGGACGAGAGGACGAACAGGATATCTGGTGGCTGGCACTCTTATCGCATCTAATTAAACTAAAAGTAAATGGCGCGTGCCATTTGAAAACGACATCCTAAAGCTTTTAAAAGCGAATCGAAAGCAAATCAGAGGGGATCCCAAGAGCACTCCAGTCGGTGGACGGATCACTCGAGGGTCTTGTTTGCTTGCCAGCTATTACGTAGCAGCATTGTTTGGCATTTGTTTACGCCGGCCGATCGCGGCGTTAATTGACCTAGAACCCTGATAACAATGCTGCACCTCCACAGTGCCACCTCCATTTCCATGTGGGTGCGATAAGAGCGACATCCGCATGAAGTCCGCAGGAGGCAGTTGTATAAAGTCTGCACAAGTTCCGTAATGAGCAAAGCGGACTGGAAGGCTGCTTTCGCCTCAGCCAATTAACACACTTTTCAACGATTTTCAATTTGCTGCCAGAGACGTGGCAACAAAGGAGAAAGAATAGTGGGGCGCACATTTTCAGTAACTTTTCGCCCCATCTCCCAGTGCTTATTTAGTTTGGAATTTATCAATTGAATTTTTAATTTCGCTCAAATGAGAAGCGCCGTCATCATCATTCTCCTCCCTGCCGTTGGTCCCATGCGGCGTATACGTAATTATGCGAGCGTGGATTATGGAAATGGCTGCTGATGCGGCGCCTTCCTTTCCTCGAAGCAGCTCCTGCTGCTCACTTTGCTCCTTTTGCTCCTTTTGCTCCTTTTGCTCCTGCTGCTCTTTCGCCGAGTGAAATTAAACGAAATGAAATTAAGAAAATATGTTGCAACTGTTTTGCCTGGCTGCGAAAACTTTTGTCCAAGGCCTGCCCGTGGAATTGTCTGTGCGGTGTTTGGCTTTATTTGCTAGTTGCCTGTTTTTCTGGGATTGCCGCTGCCACCATCACAATCACCACCACCACCACCACCGCACAAAAGGCAACTTAATTTGCTATAAAAAGCCAGGGAGTCCTTGATTTGTTTTGTGTGTTGTGGTGTGTGTGTGTGTGTGTGTGCGGGGGCCGGAAATGAAATGATTTAATGAAATTGCCACAATTGCTGGGGAAAATCAGTAGCAGCAGCAGCCACGACAGGAACACGGCCTGATGACAATGGTTTTGGCCAAACATTCAAGTTAATTGAAAAGGTTTTCCGAATTGCTTGGCTGCCCTAGCAGGGGCTAAGCGATTTTTAATTACCTGTTATTGTGCATAGAGTCCTGGCTCCTGGCTCCTGGAGGTGCCTGCCTCTCAGGACCCCGCCTCGGCATTAATTGAGTGCTAAGTTGATGGCAGTCTGCGCTGGAACACTTACCTGTTCGGTGTGCGGATTTACTGCCTGACCATTTCCTCCAAATCGACTTCCTTCACTCCCTGCTTTCCGCCCATCTGTCGGGTTTTACACCTCCTTTGTCTTCTCAGTTTACCCAAGTTTTTATGATGGCCCAAGGCGCAGATGTCAGCTGCATATATGTGCATATGTAAATAAGACACGGGTGTGCATAGATTGAGATTATCTGCCGGCTGCCGGAGATATTTGGTCCGACTCTGGTTCAATGGAGGAGAGGCCAACTTGCATCGATTGCATCGGAATTAGCAAATGAATCCGTTCGGCTGACATTTCCCAGCCTGGGCGTGCTCAAATTGCAAATGAATGCCGGCTTCCCCAGATAAACCCGATTGGGAATGCATAAGTAAATTACCATTTCCCCAGCAATGGGTAATGTTACTGCTGCTGCCCTTTGATCTGCATTTTGCAATTTAATCCCCAGAGCAAGGCCAGCTTTATATTTGCCCATCAACGTTGGGGAAAGTACACCGTTTATTTCCGCTAAAAAAATACAAATATTTCAGGGCCGTGAAACAACAAAATGAATCGAGCAGTATTGCCTTGAACTGGGGATCATTTTCAATGGGGCAAAGGGTTATCATCGGTGAAGGGGTTTGGGCAACATATTTAAAAACATAAAAACACATGGAATATGCTAATAATATGTAAGCAAATCGTATTTTTAAAAGCCAGGTTGATTTAGAAAGGGCTAATATCTGTTTGAAAACTCCATAGAATTGTTATTTTCAGCTATTATAGGATGCACTTTTCTTTTTTAAAATAAGGAATACAATGTCTTACCTTTCCCAATGCAATCCTACGGCAAATAATTCATGGTCAGGTAACAACAAAGCTGATAGTTAAGTGCAAAACGCGTTCAAGTGATTTGTATTCGCGGACAAAGGGTTATCATAGTTCAATAACTTGGGAATTGTACACGAAATGAGTCGCTGTAAATAATTCCACTGAGTCTGGTGCAAACCTGAATGAAGCTGCTCTAATCATTGCGTTCGCGCTATTCAATTGCAGGTCCGGCACGTGCTGAACAAAAATGCAGAAGATATATTAAGAGCAGACCGATCGACACAACCCAAATCCGAGCTAGTCACGAAACGTGCAGAGAGCAAAAAAACCAAGAAGGCACCAATCAAAGCCAAAAAAAAACAGAGGCAGACGCGAATTCGAAGCCACTGCGATGCGTAGGAGGCGTGGCACGCCCCTGGGCAGCAGCTGGACGAACTGCGTCCTGCTGCTGGCCACTGGTCTGCTCCTGGTGCTCATCTCGGTGCACGCCAAGAACCCCCGCTCCCACCGCGGACTGCCTGCTCCCGCGGATCGGGTGACGCAGGGGAACGCCCACAGGCGGGAGCACTCTGCGGATGAGGACCTCCTCCAGCGACCAACGGATGCGAAGAGGGGCAGCGAGGAGGACCCCCATCACCACCACCATCGGCAGCAGTTCGATGCGTATCTGGGAACGATTCGGCGACTGCGACGACCCTACCGCAGCAAGTACACCATCGAGCAGCTGATGCGCCTGCATGTGACACCAAAGGTATCCGGAGACATTGACATGGATCCCTGCAAGGCCGGTGAGTACGGGTGCACATATCGCACATCCTGCGTACCCATCAATCCCACCCCTTATACCACATCCCACATCCCACGGGTCACGGAAATGGCTTCACATTTGCCTTGCCTCGGCGTTGATTCAACTCCGCCGTAAGCCAATCTCTAAGCCCCGAATCTATATATTTACACGCGGAGAAACCAATTTGATTTGTCTTTAATTAATTTCAAATAGTGGTTTATTTATTAAAAATTATATTTAGAATGATCAAGATGGGAAAGAAACCATCTAAGCTGCTTGATTTGCTCTTGATCATAAGTACTTTATGTGTACTTTCTAAGGTTTAAGTTAAAGTTCCAAGCACTTCGAAATATATGTTTAGTATGAAAACATATTTGTATATTGTTTGGTCCATTCAATTGAGTCCCATATTCTCTTTTGGGTGAAAAAGGTTACATTTTAATATTCATGTTTTTCAATACCTTATTTTTACAAAAGATATTTTAGTCAGATAAAAAGTTCAGGAACTTGAGAGGTTATCTTTTATTTAGGACTGTTTTTAAGTAAACACTTTCTCGCTTCCAGGGAAACAATAAAATATTTGTTTCAGTGCATTTCTATATGAGATTTTGCCGATACCCCAGTCAAGTCGTGGCAAGACAAAAGCTTTGAAAATTGTGTTAGCCTGCGAGTTTGAGTAAAAGCGAAAAGTCTTGTTAACTCGAGACGTAGACAGGCACACACACGTGGAAGCAAGTCATCCTGCCCCCAATCTCTCCGCCACCCCTCCCTGCCCCGCTCGACATTATTTATGGCCACCACCCCCGGCAAGAAACCCCCACGAAAACCCCGGCAGCCGCTTGTTGCAGCGCTGGAAATTAAGCGCTATTGTGGCATGCTCCGTCCTCATCCCGCCCCCCTCCGATCGGAACCGCTTCCCAGCTCGATTCAATTGAATTTACCTTAGTTTGCAAAAAGACGAGAGGAAAATAATAAAAAGAATCCAGGGAAAAATGTAAGGAAATTGACTGCTAGAGCAGTGCGAACGCGAATGGGAATGCGTCGGGAGGTATCAATGGCTGTCTCCTCGGCATCTCGGCTTGTCCGGATCCGGATCCACATCCGTATCCATGTCCTGGTCTGAGTTTAAGTCGGCGCTTGTGTCTGCCACCGGCAGAGCTCCGACTTCGATTGCAATTTGTCTGCCTCGAAGTGGTAGAAGGCAAGTTTATCTGCGGGTCTATCTATAAGTATTTGCTCGCATCAATTGTCAAAAAGTTATACCTCCCCCTACCCACCGAGCACCCACTGCCACCCACTCAAGGACAGGCGGGGTACTTGGAGTACTCAAAGGATGCGTATATTGAAGGGAAAACGACTTCCGCCCTTACTATCCTTCCAATGTGTCGTCAAGTGCTTGACAATGGCAAACGATAGGGGTTTTGTACCCATACCCATCTTCATCCAACACGAATAACAACACTTTCTGAAATAAGCAACATTATTTCGGTATTTATCTGATGATGTGCTTCAAATTCCATAAATGTACAGAGGCATAAATAACTTAAAATTCCCATTGATTTAAATATTTCAATATATAATCATTTTAGCCATCTCCCAAATGAAATCATTAATAAAACGTGGAGCTTGGGCAAATAATAAACAATTATGTTCATGGTTGTTTATATGGGATGAAAAATTATTCAAGCTGAGCATTTGAATTGCCTTGAAAATATAATATAATATTTGTTTATGGATGTAATTTTGAACATTTTACAGGCTCTTATGAGCCGTAACTTTACCTTATCGTCTCCCATTTACGAGCCTTGTGGCTCCCTGACTCCCAAGTTTGGCACTTTGATAACCAGATAGGTCACACCGCCACATATATCACCCATCTGCAGGCGTGCCTGCGAACTTCTTGGCCCCTGGAGGCCATGGAACTCTTCCGTCCGTGATTTCACAATCAATCATGTCCGCCTCGGGTGCTTTTTTCGCTCCACAATTAATGAATTGTTTGCATTTGCCGCTGCCCTGTGAAAAAATTGGGTCAAAATAGTCGACTTGTGTTGCACAGAGTCCCAATGGAGGGCCAATGAATGGTTTCTAATGTATGCAAATGCACGAGGATATCCATTGAAGCGGGGGAAAAGTAAACAATGTTTCCCCATTTTCTCCACGCACAAAGCAACCTAATTGAATTTCGGACTGCGATGGGGGGCCCAACTAATCAACTTTCAATTGAAGTTGGAAGCAATTTCAAACTCGAAAATTTAATTTGCCAAAAATGTGCAGTGCGTTGCAGACAGGAAAATCCTCAAAAGAGCACTCCAACTCGCTCGCACGCATTACTCAGCCATTTTCGCCGGCAAATGCTCGAAAGTTAATTAAGGCCTTTGAAGCAGGGGCGCCCGTAAGTAGGCAACACGAGAGCGTTTAGCAATGGGAACTCCCACACGCGTGTCATAATGCGTTCGTAGGCCAACACTTTAAGGAATTTACGGCTGCTGCTCAGTGCAGACTCGCTAATTAATTTGCATAAGCCGGGTGCAGGGTGCAAGGTGCAGAGTGCCTCCATCGTCAAAGCGACGACTACAATGGCGGGGCAACTAGGCGTGGTGACCGTGGGCGGGACCAGAAATCAAACCGCAAATGGCACTGTGCAGCGCTGCAGCATCCCATCCAAGGACCAGATCGCAGTGGAATCAACTCAGACGACAGTAATGATGACAACAGCATCACAATAACAACCGCAAAGCCAGGACGACCGAAATGTCAGTCGGCGGCGAAGGAGGCGAAGTCGCGATGGCTTCAAGTGGCCTGGAAGGCGCTCGCTCCGCACACAGAACTCAAACAGCCTGCCCAAGTGACTGCAAATAATTCCCCAACACCACCCACCACCCACAGCCCACAACCACACCTTCACCTACACACTTGCTCGCGGGGAGTCCCCTCCCAGGACTCACACCCACATTGATAGAGCCCTTGCAAAATGGCAAGAATGGCAGAATGGTTCGGCTGAAAGGCAACAAACTAACGCCGTTCGCGCTCTCAAATAAAAAGGCACTTCGGAGGCATTGCATGCATAGCTGCAGGATGCAGGACGCAGGACGCGGAAGTGGGGGCCAAGATAGAGATGGAATCGGGTCGTGTTTTACAGAAACCGAAGCTCAGATGGGAAATACTCAATATGAACAAAGTGCATGTCATAAATACACCACTAAAGTAATCTTGTTGTGGAGGATACAAAAAAGGAAAGATTCCTTTTAGCTATTCACTATAAATTAATTAATAAACGATTATTTGAAATATTTTTAATTATGATAGTTTTTGTAGAAGAACCAAATGGGATATAAAAACGAATTCAGGAGTTGCAGAATTCAGATAAACTATTTTATTGCATTATTTATATTTGTTACGATTAGTAGTAGCTTTTATTGGGAGCCAAAAATACTATATATGCTATTATATTAAGAACAAATGTGAGTTCTTAAAGGTTTAGTTGCCCAGAATTTTTGTAGATAATTTTCGGTACCTTTCCCGCAGTGTAGGAAATATCCCTTCGAAATCCTTCGACTTGATGCCTCCCGCAGCGCTTTTAGAAAGTCCATCGCTAGATTAAGCCAGAGCCCGATGCCAGAAACTATTTACAATTCGCACTTTTGGCATTGTGCAGACGGATTGAGTTAGTTTGTAGCTTTTTGGAGGTGGTGGATGAGGATGTGGATGCGGATGAGGACGAGGGAGGGCTGCAGGCGCAGATTGTTGGGATGCTCACCGCAAAACAGCCAGCAGGATCAGCTTACAAAGCCGCAGAACGTGGCAATGGGCTGGCAAACTTTTCGGGAGGGGAACTTTGTATGCCCTTAATTAAAAACCACATCTATTTAATGCTTAACTTCGTTTCATCTCTATATATAAACACATAAATTGAATTAATTCTCTGTCCGCCATGCCAAACAAATGGCTTTCGTTTATGCAAATTAATTTGTTTGCCATGCACATTTGCCCAGAGTCATTGGCCCCATTCCAGCTGTCAGTTTTGCCCGCTTCCTCGATTCCCAAGCAGATGACAATAGATTTATGCTCGGTCCTCGGAACTGGGTGTTTTATAAGCCTGATGACAGATTCGGCATGCTTTCGACCAGAGCTATCGGAGATGGCGAAGGCAAATCTTGTTCTTTGGCAGCGAAGGCAGGACGAACCAAAAGCAAGGAAAGGCAAGGAAAAAGGAAGTGCAGCTGCGGAAATGTTGGAAAACAGGAAGTGAGGCAGCTGATTTTGAGACTCCTCAAAGGATTTACTGGCTGAAGGGGCTTTGCCTGCTCTGCCTTTGCAATAGTTTCCCCACCTGACTGCCAAACGTTTACAGACTCAACCAGAGTTCAGCATTTCAGGTGCATTTATTGAAATGACATTACCCATTCGCCCTGTGTTCGAAACAGGCAAACGAGCAGAAACATGTGTAAATAAAATAAACTTGCATTTAAGCTGTTTACATAATTAATTAATGCCAACAAGAATGGCATGTCTCGCATGGAGGAGGGTGGGGGGTTGACTGGGTGGATTCCGCAACAGTTGAAGTTGCTGCGGAATGCCAGCAGCCGACAGCAGGATGCATTCCCAAACTTTTGGTGTGTGTGTGTGCCCCATTCCAGCCCCATCCCAACCCCTGCACACATAAAACAAACAATTGCCATGTGTCTGAGCAACCTGTTTGCCAGAATTTGTTATCCTCGCCGGCTGTATGCTGCAATCATTGTTTATGCAAATTGGCATAAATAAACAGGCGAAGCAAACAAGCTCAAAAGCCGCTCAGATAATGCCACAAAATGGAGCTTATGTTTTTGGCCCACAAACACACGCTCGAAATTCGCATACGTGGAGTATGGTACATATATAAAGAGGATATATAAATATCCTTATTCGTGTGAGCGCCTGCAGCTGTGGGCGAGCAGTAATTTATGCAAATCGCATTTTAAATTGTAAATGTTATTTTAATTGTTCAGCCATTGCCCCAGATTCCGGAAAGGGCGATACCAATCGAATTAATCCGCCCGGCAACGGATGACCAAAGCAGATCCGAACTACAATTTATGATTTCCATTTCAAATTTCCATATCCTGCATATATCCTTACAGTTCCCTGCTGAGCTGCTCTGCTCCCGGCAAGAAAATGGAGTGAAAGCGACAGACCAAAGACAAATTGAATGCGTTCTCCCGTTCTTTTTGTTTATTTTTTTGGGCAGAGCAAATGCCAAGAATCCAATACGGAATTCATATGGAGGGGAGAACAAAATTGAACTGAATTCAGTCGAGCGAACATTGAGCTTCATTTGCAGCAGTTGAACCCTTTTATTCGCATTATTGTCAGAATTGCTTTATTAGAATTATGAGGCACAGTTCTTGTTTACTTACCAAACGCAAGATATTCTTTATATCCTTATTCAATCATACAAAATTAACTATGTAAGGCCAATCCGCTGTAAACCGCTTTGACATAACAATTCCATTAAATTGTACATGGCTTTCAAATGTTTTGTGAACCAAATAGCCAATACAGATAAAATTGAAAGGAATATTTTTGAGTTCTTAAAGACGGCCTTTAAACAAAATTACAATTTGTGAGGAAAATAAATGTGAAGTTTTGGTATAAAATAACAAATTTTAAGTTAATATGGAATATGGAAATTGATAAATAATTGTATTTTCTAAGAGGGTTCTAACTTAGTTTTTAAAATTAAATCGAATTGTGATAGCTATTGTAATTTCAAGTATTATAGAATATTTCGGAGAAGATCTAACGTGACTTTTCTGTTAAATAAAAGAAAATTAGAAATGCATGTTTGCCAAGAGAGCACTAGAAAAATGAAATTCGGAAGCTGCCCCCGATTCGCACAGAACGAGGCACTTGCTGATATCTGGATTCTGGAATGCCGGCTCCTGCCACCGAGTGCCTGCGTTTAATTTGGCATCGTTTGTTGTGCGATGTGTAATGTGCGAAAAGTACGAAAATAAACGCGGCAGCGACACATTTGAAGCAACTGCACTGCTGATGGCACAATTATCAGCTGCAACTGCAAGTATGCTTCTGCGGATGGGTGAGTGGGTGGAAGTGGGTGAGAGTGGGTGGTGCTGTGCGTCCAGGGTTTATTGAACCCACCGCCGACGACGCTGTAATAAAGTGCCACCGAAAGTTGAGTAGGTGAACTGAATAAACTGCACACTGAACACTCGAACTGGAATATTCACACATCACACGAATATGACTGCGCTTTTCAGCCCCATTTCAAATTGAAAAACAACGCGCTGAATATATATTTCCTATCTCCCATTCCCGAGCTGCAAGCAAAAACTTTTTCTAAAAATGCTTTGTACAAACGGCGAGATTGTTCGCCTTTTTTTACGGCGGCAATGGAAAATAGTTTTTATGTCTGCCGTAGGTGAAAAGTGGCCATAGATGATGCGGAGCCCAGCCGTAAACACTCCAACTCCAACTCCGACTAAAACGTACAGCTGCATAAATATTTCGACGCAGTTGTCCATCATAAATCTCGTGCGGGAGCCCAAACACTGGCCCGCTATTGTTTGCCCTCCGGCTCTATCTGCGATTTGGTCCGCAAAGAGGATCTGGGGATGTTTGGCCAGGGGTCGGGACTCGGCGCTATAGAAGCACATGAATTCGACCGTCAGTGGTTTTATAAGCCCCAGTTTGGGCCGTTGACCGATGGCCACAGTGGTCACGAGAGCACTCCAAGTGATGTCGGGAATTTAGGATTCATTTGGCCATTCCCCAACGAAGACAACCATCGAAACACTCGGACATATCTGCCACACATGATTTGATTCGCTTATTCAATCATTTGACACTCCAATGAAGCGCACCGCATTTGTCCCAACTTATCGCTACACAGAAAAAAAAGGAATATATTAAAACATTTTACTGGCATTTTGAATAAGGGGAATTAACATTTGTGTGTCAAAATGAATTCGAAATACTGTCAAAAAATAGATTTACAGAGTTTACACTGCAAGTGCTTGTCAGACAAGTCTATGCAATAATATATGCAAAGCAATAAAGTTGTATATTCAGTAGCTTAATAAATAAAAGTAAAGAATACCTATAAATTAAAAAGTTCGTAACATCAGATTTCTATTTTTGACACCAGGATGCCTCGAACCCACATGAATACGAGAAAACGATAATAACAAACCATAATATTAGAACGATTGCTATTTCTGTGTAGGCGAAATGTGTTTCCCCATCGTCCCAATGTTAGTTCGTGTGAACAGCGCCTAATTTAGTATATCGTCATCAACCCTCGAAAAGTATCGATAAGTCCCTTTTGGTAGTGTTACCAGACTTATAATTATAGGCAGTCGAAATAGAGTCGTACTCCTGGGCAGAACGTGTTAAGACGCTTTAAGTTACAATTTAATATGTAATATATATTCAACCTAATTATCCCTAAATAAACCTACACCACTCGAAAAGCTACCCTTAACAGTTCAGAAGTGAGATTAGTGTGGTTGGATATGTGTGAAGCGGAGGAGTTGTGCCAAAAACTCTAGGAAAAGCAGCGAAAATCGTCGGCGTGGAAAGTTTGCAATGGGATGTGTTCCCAAAGGTCTATGTGACAACGGAAATTGCAGATTACGGATGTGTTCCAGTTCTACGTGGCAGGCGGTTTCAAGCGAAACAGATCGGGAGTCTTAGTGAACCCGTGGACTCAAGCAAAGGAGTAAGATCAGGATTCTTAGTGAGCCTGTGGCCGCAGAAGTCTCAAGAGAAGCCAGAGCACATACACACAAACCAGTTGTGAGTATTGGTGAATTTCACAATTCGAAGAAAATAAGAATTCTCTAGAAGCCGAATTCTCTAGAAGCATACAAGGAGTTTGTGTGTATTCGTAGAGTGAACAAGCAGATGCACAACTTTGTGAGGTACATATAGTTGTCTCGCTTGCACCTAGTAGTCAAAAATACCAGGAATTGCCAGAAATGCCGAAGATAGCAGAACTTAAGTGCGACGTGTTAAGATTCCTGCTAAGATCTAGAAACGCGTCAGTTTCGGGCACGAGAGCCGAATTGGTTCAAAGATTAATAGAATTTGAACAATCAGAGGACGTCGAGTTGCCAGCATCAGTGGGGCTCACCATGCAGCAAGAAGAAGCGATGTCAGCTCAGTCAGCAGCAATTTCTCAATTGCAAAACGAAATGAAGGAACTAAAGGACATGCTAGCGCAATTAGTTACCGTTCAAATGGGAAACGCAGCACCTGCACAGGCAGAAAATTATCAGCAGCAACAGCAGCCAATTATCGATTTGGATATCGACGAAATCAGCAACGAGAGGAACATTCCTGTACAGGCTACGAACAACGTGAGGCAAGCTTCAGTCAAGGAAATTGCCAACACCTTGCCAGAATATGATCCCAGCGACGACAGTGCCATTTCAGTCGAACAGTTCATCGATCGTGTCAACAAAGTGGTTGATGCCTACCAGTGGGACGAGAAGTTCCTGTTACTTGCCATTTATACCAGGCTAAAAGGTCCAGCCAAGATGTGGCTAGATTCATCACCCGTTCTACATACTACATGGAAGCACTTCGCCGATGCTATACAGGACGAGTTTGGTGCCAATCCAGACGAGGCAGAAGTGCATTTCAACTTGGCCAATGCAACCAGGCGATCAAAGGAGACGGTAAAGGAGTACTGTTTCAGGATGTCAGCCCTTGGGGTGCGATACAAGCTCAGCGAGGCAGCGATCATCAGATATGTTCGCTCTGGTCTACAACATCGAGAATTGCAAAATAGTATTGCAGCAATTCATTTCTCAACAATGAAACAACTTCGAGATGCAGCCGAGTCTTATTTTCTTTACAGAGGCAGGCCGAGTACGACCCAGATACCATATTCAACAAAGCCAGCAACTTCGAGCAGAAGCAGGACACCGAAGTTAAGCCGCCAAGGTCGAAGGAATCCCTGAAGTGTTACAATTGCGGAGAAATGGGGCACTTTGCTAATTCGTGTCCAAAGGAGAGCAAAAAGTCACGCTGTACCAAATGCAACAAGTTCCACGAGCCAAACGGACGTTGCCAAGCTACGAATGTCATGCGTTTAGGAGCCGCAAATCAGGACAATCTGTTCACCCGGAAAATCTGCGTACACTCGCACGATTACAGCGCTTTCATCGACACAGGTAGTCAAGCCAGTCTCATCCGACAAGCAGTTGCCGAGCAAATCAACGCCAAGCGCCTCAAGTGCTCTATGAAGATAACAGGCATTTGCGGAGGTTCACGAATCCTTACAGAAGCGATGACTGTGGATATAGGAATCGATGGGAAGACGATCGCAGCAAAGGTGTATATAGCGGACGACGATCTATTGCTAGAGGATTTTCTATTGGGACAGGACGTCATCATCTCCGCTCATCTCGAGCTCAACTTTGAGTCAGGCGATTCAAAAATCCAACGAGCAGTCCATCAGCCGACAACCCCTGTAAATGCTACCAAGATCGTAAAGCTTCTGGAAAATTTTCAGAGCGACAAGGAAAGTGAGCAAATGCGCAGCTTACTGGAGAAGTTCGCCGATGTTTTCTCGACAGGATTGGAAGGCATAGGAAAGACAAGCGTGGTCAAAGCACACATCACCGTCGAAAGCAATCAGGTAGTAGCACAAGCCCCATACCGAGTTTCCGAGCCAAAGAAGGAAGTCGTTAGCAGAATGGTCGACGAGCTGCTAAAACAGGATGTGATCACGATGTCAACGTCAGAGTACGCCAGCCCGGTGGTGCTCATCAAGAAGCCAAATGGTAGCGATCGAATGTGCGTCGATTACCGCCGCTTGAATAAGCTGATAAAGAAGGAGAATTTCCCAGTGCCGAACATCGAAGAGCGTCTGCAGGAGGCGAAAAGATTTAAGTACTTCTCATCCCTGGATCTCAACAGTGGATACTATCAGATAGAGATAGCACCAGAGAGCCGAAAGTATACAGCGTTCATCACCACAGAGGGATTGTACGAGTTCAAGCGACTTCCGTTCGGATTGAAGAACGCACCTGCAGTTTTCAATCGACTCATGGCAGAGCTACAGAAGAGGGTGCAGAAAGGCGATATGATACACTACATGGACGACATCCTTATTGGCAGCCAAACATTTGATGAGATGTACGAGAAGCTTGCTAGGATCCTGAAAGTCTTAAAGGAGTGCGGATTAACTTTAAACCTGGACAAATGTGAGTTATATAAGCAGTCAATCACATTTCTTGGTCACCAGATACACGCAGAAGGAATCAGTCCTGGAGAAATTAAGACGAACGCCATCAGAATGTTTCCGAAACCAGCAAATGTTACCGATGTGAGAAGGTTTTGGGTCTCACTGGTTATTTCCGAAAATTTGTTGCTGGGTATGCTATAATTTCAGCGCCATTGAGAAGTCTATTGCTCAAGGATAAGCTGTTTACTTGGAAAACGCAACAAGAAGAAGCCTTCGACGAGTTGAAGAATTGCCTAATCTCAAATCCAGTTGTCATTAGTTATCGCCTAGACGCAGAGCATGAACTACATACGGATGCCAGTGCCGTTGGTTTAGCCGGAGTATTGCTACAGCGTGAGCTGGATCAGCTGAAACCAATCGCTTATTATAGCCGAGCTACTTCCAAACCGGAGAAGAATTATCACAGCTACGAACTTGAGGCTCTAGCCGTCGTGGAGTCATTGGAGCGATTTAAATATTACATTTATGGCAAGAAGATAAAGGTTGTCACCGACTGTAATGCCCTTAAGACGTCGATGGAAAAAGAGAACTAATACCCCGGATCGCGAGATGGTGGTTGCGTATTCAGGAATTCGACATAGACATCGTCCATCGAGCAGGAACCCATATGAACCATGTAGACGCACTCAGTCGAGCTCCATTCGAAGATGCTCGAGAGATGGATACTGCATGTCTGAAGATAGCAAAGACTATAATCGACGAAGAGGATTGGCTATTTTCTATACAACTACAAGACGAGAAGATTCAGAAAATTGTTGCAGACATGAAGTTTAAAAATAAAGCTGAAACCGACGAGTACGTGATTGAGCAAGATCGCTTGTTTCGAAAACATAACGACAATTTGTTATGGGTTGTGCCGAAGCAGTTAAGATTCCACATTCTACATGAATGTCACGATAAGGCCGGACATATGAGCACAGATAAGACAATGGCACGAATTCTAAATATGTTTTGGTTTCCCCGAATGCGAAACTATGTAAAAAGCTACATCAAGTCATGTGTGGGCTGTGCGCTTTATAAAACACCAGGTGGACGTCAAGAAGGTCAATACCACTACGATGACATCAAGCCGATCCCCTTTTCCACGATTCATATGGACCACCTGGGACCATTTCCAAGGAGTTCCAAGAGAAACGAGCATATTCTCGTGATAGTCGACGCATTCACCAAATTCACCATCGTACGAGCAGTGAAAAGTACAGCAACAAAACATGTCCTGGATGTCCTGCAAGAGGTAACCAGCTACCTGGGAATGCCAGATCGCATTGTCACCGATCGAGGAACAGCTTTTACATCCAAAGACTTCGAGAAGTACTGCAAATCAAACAATGTAAAACATATCTTAAATGCTGTAAGGACACCCAGAGCCAATGGTCACGCAGAGCGAACAAACCGAATCATCTTGTCAATGTTGTTGCCATCGAATGACATCGATAAGCGTTGGGATGACAACATTCGATCAATCCAGTGGAGCATCAATACCATGGTAAATAGTACTACTAAATGCTCCCCATTTCAGCTCTTGTACGGTTATGAACCCCGAGATATCTTGAAGAACGCCATAACCAACATCATTCAAAGCCAGGACCAAAAGATGCTAACAGATGCGGAATTGAATCAGCTTAGAGCAGATGCTGCGAAAACTGTCAACGATCATCGAGCTACTGCCAAGAAACGCTACGATGCCAAACATGCAAAGCCAACTGTGTACAGCCTTGGAGACCTTGTGTTGGTCGAGAATGAGCCATTCAGCACGGGCACATCTCGCAAATTGGAGCCTCGCTATAAAGGTCCTTTTATAATCAACAAGGTCCTGCCGAACGACAGATATCTTGTTGAAGATATCCCTCACGCACAACGGAAGCAGAGACACTACAAGTCGGTGTATTCGTCCGACAAGATGAAACGCTGGTGTGAGCTGCCACCAGAGGAGCCAGATGAAGATGACGACTTGGAAGATGATCCACCCCTGAATCTTGCGAGGACGCGAGATTTGTCAGGAGAGGCCGACGTGAACAGCGCCTAATTTAGTATATCGTCATCAACCCTCGAAAGTATCGATAAGTCCCTTTTGGTAGTGTTACCAGACTTATAATTATAGGCAGTCGAAATAGAGTCGTACTCCTGGGCAGAACGTGTTAAGACGCTTTAAGTTACAATTTAATATGTAATATATATTCAACCTAATTATCCCTAAATAAACCTACACCACTCGAAAAGCTACCCTTAACATTCGTATAAATAAACAAGCGAAATCCCACTCACCGACGGACACACTCATAAAAAGCAAACAAAAGCCGGAGCCTAAATCGGGCACAAATCCAGAATCTCCTCCCGGGTCACTCGTCACCATCGTGGGGGCAACTCCATTTCGGGTGGCCAAAGAGCCGGAACTATGCGAACATTTAGGATTCGTATATAGTATGTGCTGCTTTCGGCTAATGGCTGAGGTCTTCATGCAATCTCTGCTGCCGCCGGATTAGTTTGTCCAACCATATATATTCCCCTTCCCAACCCATCCCATCCCATCCCATCCCATCCTTACATCCTTCCGCTCTGTCTGCATCCGTATGCGCTTCCATTTGCTGTTCGAGTGGTTTATTTGTCCGCCTCTATTTGCCTTGATTTCATCTTTAATTCGGGCAACGCCTGGATGTCCATTCGTCTGCCGGTTTGTGTTCACGGCTTGTTTGCTGGCCGGCCCCTTATCAAAACATAATTCCCGGCTTGATGCATTCCCATTCTCCCGCCCCATCCGCCCATTTACAATGTCCGCGGGGCGTGGCCGGCAAATTGAATTTCATTGTTATGGCTACGGTAATTAATACGCACAAACACACGTGTCGGGGGGATGGAGTAGTCCCGCCCGTGCCACACACACACACACACACACTCCACTCTGATATGCATACATGCACTTCCGGTCGCCGTACGCTCCAAAGCAGATTATGCGTAATTACGGCCATATTTACCATGCCAGCAGCGATTTGAAAGCCAATGGGGTTAGTCAGTCAGTTGACCAGTCAAGAACTTATCTAGGTCGTAATTCTGTGGGATTAGCGGAGATACACAAAGGACTCAATAAATCACAAAAGCTTAGGGAAACAAGAACCAAGTATAAAAGTAAATTAATATGTTAGGGTTATCTTACTAATATCGCTTTCAACAAGTTATTCAAGTACTTTCGATAAGGATATTTTACTGACTAGTATTTTGTTATATATTTTATATATTTTTGTTATATATTTTATTTTAAATAATTTTTTTAATAATTTGATAGGCTATAATTAAGCTAGATTCCTTTACTTAGCCATAACCAATTAACTTAACATTTGAGGGTATACAAACAATTTTGTAAATGAATTAAAAGCCAATCGCTTTTCACACAAGCGCTCTTTTATGCGTACTTAATTTCCACACAACTATTAGATGAAGTATTTTTAGGATGAAGTGCAGGATTTCGCATGAAAAGCACATTCACTGGCTTTCCCGAGAAGTGCAGATCAATTAGCCATTTTTTTGTGCTCGTTTCAAATCCTTTTTGAGCCGCAAGCATTTTCAGGCTGTTTAATTGCTTGTGCTTTATTCGTGCACATACTAGTATTTTGTTTTATGACACTGCCAGTCGAGAATTGACATCCTCCGCCAAAGAGGACAAAAGCCATAAATATCAAAAAAGAGCCCAAAAAAGCCGGGGACGAACAAAAAAGGTGAACTGAAAGCGCACCCAACTGACCTCAACAATGGCAATCAGTCGACGCGCTCTCTTCAATTATTTGCTTTTGACCCACAAAATGGACGACCGACTCGGCATGTTACCACGCCACTGGTGATGCGTTAAGAGCTGGGATGCTCCTCCTGCTCCAGGCCCTGCTCCTCCTCCTCCTCCTCCCCCATTTCTGCTTCTGTTTCAGCTTCGCACGTATATAGCATGGCCCAGAGCGAATAATCAGTTGGACCCAAACAGGCGGAGATGGCGGGTTTTATTTTTAATTAAACTGGCAGTCGCGATCTGGGCGGAGAGCTCATAAAGTGGGCAGCCCTTGTTGCCACATTACGCATACGCAACGTGTACGAGAAGGGGGAGTTTTAGGGAAAAGTGCAGCCGGGGCAGCCAGAATGTGTTGAACATTTCTGTGGCCGCCATAAAAGGGTACGCAACCGGACTCGGGGATTCGTATTCGGATTCGGATTCGGATACGGATTCCCTCTAAAACGGCACGTTTTGTGCCGCAGTTCGTTAGTGTGAATGATGTGGGTGGAGCGAAAGAGGAAGACTCAAAAATTTAATTACTTTCACTTGTGCGAACTGTTTGTCTGCCAGTCAGAGAGGACGGCCAAAGGCATTTAACGTGAATGTAATGAAATAGCAGACGGACTGCGACTTGAACGGTCGTTGTGCCACGCACTTTGGATGCCTTCCGTTTCCGTTTCCATTTCCATTTCAGGAGTCCTGATCCCGGTTAGCAGCACTTCTTGTGCGGGTGGGTGGGTGTTATAGTCCGCCCTCCGCTCTGTAACGCATTATGCGGCAAGTTCTCTCGCCTGCTGTGCCACGTAAAGTGCATCGTCTTTTTATTGCCACGTTCAGGTCCGTATTGCTGCTCCTTGGGGTCGGCAAACGTTAACAGGATTAAATGGCAACTGGGAACGTGTTTTGCTTGAGTTTTAGTTTGAGTTTCAGTTGTAAGGCCATTTCCACTTCTCTCTCTCTCGCTGACATCCAAATCAATCATCCGCCATGTGGGCCGCGCAGTGTTTTAAATTTAAATTTTATGTATGCAGAGCCACGCAGGCGAAGCATATATTTTTAATTCACATCAGGGCACACGTGTTCGCAGCAGCACTGTACAGATTTTCCGATTGTGTATGTAAATATTTGCGCAATTCTAGAAATTTGTTTGACTGTTAAATCAAATGTAAATACGATATGTTTTCAAAGTCAACATGCTGCAATTGCAGCAAAAACAATGGCAATGGAAAAGGGGAAAACGTGAGCAGATTGAATACACATATCTGGTTGATGTGTAATTTAATTCAGATTTTACAGCATGTCAAGCGAGCGTTGGTTTATCTGTGGAACTAACAGGATTCATATTTCGAGCTTTGTCCTAGAATTTTGATCTTAGTCTGCCATTTGCCGATACGAATTCCGATCTTTGACAGAACCAGAACTGCCTCATTGCCCCGGAGTCTGTTATTTTGTGGGTGTTTTCTGGGGGCCAACGTCATTTCCTGCTTGCCCTCCGTTTGATCGAACTGCAGGAAGGCGACCACAGTTCGTTTACGGTGCGTATGATTGACATTGATTGGAGCACTGCACTGGCAAACAAACTGTGTGGTCGGGCTTCCTTTTATCGCCTTCTCTGCTTCCTGTAAGTGTGGGCCATGATTGCCATGCTCTGCTGCACTTTCGGGAACTAAATCAAAAAAACGTTTGCAGCTTGATAAATATGTAATTTGCAATTTTGGCCAAAACAACACGCAGCAGTAAAGCAAAACCAAAGCAGGAGTAACCAAACCGAAGGATACCCACATATTCAGCTGCTCCTGTAATGGGGTTCTCGTAGTACAGTGAGTACTTCATGGACAAAAGCCTTTGTTACCAGGGACACATTCAGATTTATCAAGATATGAGCTACGAATTTAGTTATGTGGAAACTTGTTAAAGAATTTAATCCTTTGTACAAGCATAAAATCTAGAAAGATAAATTAAATTTATCTGAGCATGCCAAGCTTATAGTTTATACCATGAAACACTTTTATAAATTTGTAGAATGAATAAACATTTGAGACCATCAAATCTACTTCCCAATACAGCACTGTTTTTCCCTTGGGGGGGAATTAAAATTTTGGAGAAAAGGGGGAAGCGAGGGAGGGAGGAAACCCCCCCCCAAAAAAAAAAAAAAATATATTAAAAAAAAAAAACCTGATGAAAAAAAAAAAACCCCGCCCGCCGGGCCGTCCCCCCTCTTCTCTTCCCTTTTTTTTTTTGACCCGGGCAAAAAATTTTAAAAATAAAAAAAAAAAAAAAAAAAAAAAAACACCCCCCCCCCGCAAATAGAAAAAAAAAAAAGAAGGGGGGAGGGGAAGAAAAAAAAAAAAAAACAAAAAAAAAAAAAAAAAAAAAAAAAAAAAAAAAAAAAAAAGTTTGGGAGGTTGGAAGTAGAGAAATAAAAGGGATAAAAAATAAAAAAAAAAAAAAAAAAAAAAAAAAAAAAAAAAAAAAAAAAAAAACACCAAAAAAAACCAAAAAAAAAAAAAAAAAGAAAGAAAAAAAAAAGAAAAAAAGGAGGGGGGGGGGGGGAAGGGAAAAAATAAAAAATTTAGAAAAAAAAAAAAAAAAAAAAAAAAAAAAAAAAAAAAAAAAAAAAAACCTTTACCTATAATTATTATAATTTTTTTATAAATTTATTTTTTTTTTTTTTTTTTTTTTTTTTTTTTTTTTTTTTTTTTTTTTTTTTTTTTTTTTTTTTTTATTTCTAACAAATTTAAAACACCCTAAATAAAAAATAACAAAAAACCCCAAATAACCCACCCATTTATTTAAATTTAAATTTTTAATTTTTTTATTTTTTTTTTTTATTTTTTTTATATTTTTTTTTTTTTATTTTTTTAAATATTTTAAATTAATTTAATTTATATAATTATAATTATTTATTTTTTTTTTTTTTTTTTTTTGTATTTTAATTACTCCTCTTTGTGCGGCCCTGAAAATGTATGTTTATTACCCAAAGGATATGTGCAGTAGAGCCAATTGGCATGCGTTCGTTCCAAGTGGGCTTGGATTTTACGGCCTGCGCTCCCATTTGCACTGACCCACTTAGACCCACAGTTGGACTCAAAGATGATTGGTTTTGCCGCTCCAGTTGTAATAATCAAATTGCCAACACCCGTATCTGCATCTGCACATCGGAGCTTCCGAGCTTCCGAGCTCCCGAGTTGGAAACTCGGAGATGGACAGCAGCAGGTGGAAAAAGGGGGACGGAAGCGTGGAAAGGCGGAAGAGGAGGGAATATCCAGGGGAGGAATATGGGCCACGTTGAGCGGCCTTCAGAAGTCAAAAGGCGTTAACGTTAATGCCACCCCATCACGAACTGACTGGGATCCCGGATCTGGGATCCACGGCCACTCGAGCAGGCTCCACTGTGCCAGCCGTGTAAATAGCATGAATGCAATTTTATTTTATTTATGTTTGAATTAAGCAGAGCTCCGTGCAGCCAACCAGCAGCATTTCAGCAGGAGCACTCAGACAGTCTTTATAGGCAAATGAATTGCTCTAACCGGAGCTTGTTTGCCTGTGAAATGTTTTGACATGAAAAATAAAGATTGATGTTGGCAGTGTCGAGGGAGGGCTTAAAACGATCTGCTTTAAATATTCGCCAGACTGAGAAAGGCCACCCCATTTCAATGTGTAGGGTCTGTATCCTTCGGTCTGGGGCAGTATTTATTTCACTGGGCAAACGCACTTAATTAATTTTGTTTAACATGTCTGAGGCAGACAGGGCAACAATTTCATATTTTGCTTGTTAACTGTTATCGTTGTTGCTGCCATTTTTACTGCCCAGTGGCCACATGGGTGCCCTTCCCTTATGCACATTGCGTATACGCCGTGTGGGCGGTGGGCGGTGGGCAAACAAAAGCATCAGCTGGTCGGGAATGTTCTGATAGTCCGTCCCGCTGTCCTGCTGTCCCGCTGATGCACTGATTAAATGGATATGCAGAGTGTGTCTATCCGACTGCCCGGCGAAATAACTGTCAGAGCACCAGGGCTTTATATCGTGGCCAGTAGATGTTGTCAGTGCGAGGCATAAATTACCAGCTGGGCGCATTGGCCTGCCGGCTAACCAACCGCCGGAGCACGGCTCGGCGAACAGAGCCACATGAAATTTCAATTAAAATAAAAATTTATACGCTTTTCGCCCTGTCGCTTATAATTAAAAACAATTTGTAAGTTATGGGAGCAGTGCTATAATGCCCCTAATTTAAATCGCTTTATCTCCGGCCTTGCAGGCGGTTTCATGGGCGACATCGCCCTGCCGGAGGGCGACTCCGGCCCGCCGGTGGTGGCCCACACGCCCACCGACGACGACGACGAGGAGGAGCAGCTGCTGGCAGACGCCCCAGAGCCCCTTTCCGCCTCGGCTTCCGTTTCCGCCTCCTCTCCAGCCACAGGACCAACCAAGTTCAATGCCACCTTCCAGCTGGATCTGGAGAAGCTCAAGCAGGAGGTCTACCATGAGGGCCTCCAGGTGGAGGAGGAGGGCCTCACCGACATCATCCGCAAGAAGACCAAGCTGCCCAGCTCGGGTCCGGTTAACCTGAAAGTCGGACAGAGCCAACTGGAGACTCAGGTAAGTTATAGGACAATCAAGGCAAGATATAAAGGATGGTTATTGTTTTGTCATTACATAATATTAAAGTGGCCACTTTGATAAGTCCTTAAAATGACTTTGCAAAACAAATAACAATCGTTTTGGACTTGTACAGACAATAGTCCTCTTAAGAGTTTATATTTCTTCGACTTTGTAGAGTGTCAATGAACCCGTGAAGGCCGGATCGCAGTCACCCTCTGATTATGCCCAGTCTGCCAGCTACAAGAACGAGGTGCTGCCGCCGTCTGAGCAGCGCACCCACATGGACAAGCCAGCCAGGTTGACGCTGGCCGAGATTGGCTTCAAGCCGAGCAACAAAACGCAGGCTCTGCATCGCAATGTGGACGCCCGCAAGATTCAGTCGGACAACAAGGACATCGAGGACGATTCGGGCAACAACTTTGTGGCCGAGCGGCGGCCGTCGCAGATCGTGCCCACTTCCCTGCCCGAGCAGCGTTCCACCCCCGCCCACGTCTACAGCAATGCGGGGGGCAACGGGATGCAGCTCACCGACGAGGTGGACTTCCTGCACTCGCGAGGAGTCGTTAGGCGCCGCCACAGGCGAGGACCCAAACAGAGGTAAGTGAATATGTTAAGGTCTTAAATAAATACTCTTAAATCAAAATACATTCCATAAGCTTTAAACATTTGATATTCTGATATATAATGCGGAAATATTGAACACCGATGATTATAATAATATATCTTTGTGCATAGCATATTTTATTTAATAATCTGCTTTATGTAATGCCACATTTAATAAGTATTTAATCAGCATTTTAAAGCTCAATACAATTTATTCATTTCATCTCCGATTTAAAGCTTAAATTATTAAATATATAAGTGTCACAGAGAACTAATTTCATTTCGTATAATGTCAGTAGTAAAATTTAGCTGCTTAATTAACTACGAAAACACAGTTTATTAGGTCAACTAAAATGGTTTAATTACCGAAATTTGATTTATTCGTCAGAGTAAAATGGCGAATGGCATTTCATTTATATTAATTTACATTCGCTTTAATTATGAGTCATAATTTATGATGTGCACATGTAGTTGAATACTTTCCTTGCCTCGCCGTGCGGCCATTCAAATCCAGTCTTTTCCATTCTCAACCGCAGACGCAGCAACCAGCATTCGGAGCACGAGGCCAAGCTGCAGAGATTGCGGGAGGAGCTGAGCCGACCCGTGGTCGAGGGGCACCACCGCCAGTCGCACCACCAGAAGCAGCTGCAGCACCACCAGCACCAGCATCAGAGCAAACATCGCAAGAAGCACCGCTCGCATCGGCAGCACCGTCGACGAGGTCAGGGCACCACGCAATATGTGAACCATTCCCCGCCGGGATTCAATCAATCCGCGCCTGAAATGGATTTGCTGAAAGCGGAGTAAGTCCAGTCCCACCCCACCCTCCAGGCAGACCACCACCACCAATGCCACACCACCACCACCACATCCGTTTCCGTTTCCGTTGCCATTTCCCGGCCCACTGTAAATTGCTGGCCATTTTCATTCAGAGGTTTTTCGGCATAAACTTTAAACAAACAGCAGCCATTTTGGCAACGCACACAGACACAGACAAAGGCTTATTCACATACACATGGCTCATTGTGCGGTTGTGTGTGTTTGTGCATGCTAAAAGTTATGAATTTTAATAGAAATTCGCGTGCCAAAAGTTGTGCCATACAACAACAACAGAGAAAAATGTATGCAAAACTGTTGGCAATTAAAATTACGCATACGCCACGTGAAAGTTTTCCGCCCACCGCGCTGCCAAATCATTCGCATCTAACAAGCCAACCCCATTCTCCTTCTTTTCAGGACTCCCAAGGATGAGGAGCAGCTGCGTCATCGGGTGGCTCGCGCCGTCACCGCCAAAAAAGAGCGCATCTGGGACTATGGAGTGATTCCCTACGAGATCGACGGCAACTTCAGTGGCATCCACAAGGCGCTCTTCAAGCTGGCCATGCGCCACTGGGAGAACTCCACGTGCATCAAGTTCGTGGAACGCGAGCCGGAGTTCCATCTCAACTACATCGTCTTCACTGTGCGCAGCTGCGGGTGAGTCAAGGGAACATAAATATAAACTATAACTATAAAAACTATAAATATAAACCATTATTCACTCTTTGAATTTTATTGACCAAATTATATTTTTCAATTATAATAGTAGGCTCCCGTTTTTACCTTTGCAACTTATAATATACACCCATAGAAAATATAGAATCAAAATTTCCTAAAGAGTTTCAAAATGGCGTACATTTCCTAGAAAAATGACCTTTAAGATAATCCTATAGGATGCTATAGCATATTAATATTACTAAAAATTACCCAATAACTAAATCAATGCAATAAACCTGAAGTTAGTCTGTTTTCTGGTTGTAAAGTTTCCTTTTATTTTACGAAATTGTAAATTTAGAAGAGTTGGATTTGTTAGAATTTACTTCACAACATCAGCAAATTATTTTTGCTGGTGTTTGGTTTTCAAGAATAATGCTTTCTCAACCGCACGTTAGATTTTACTTGGAACCAATTCCCCAGTGAATTTTGGTGCCAGCAATAAAATAATGTTTAATTGACCCAACTATTCCGTCTTCCTTTCCTCTTTTCCCCACCAGATGCTGCTCGTTTGTGGGCAAACGCGGCAACGGACCCCAGGCCATCTCCATCGGCAGGAACTGCGACAAGTTTGGCATCGTGGTGCACGAACTGGGGCACGTGGTGGGCTTCTGGCACGAGCACACGCGTCCGGATCGGGAGCAGCACGTGGTGATCGAGCACAACAACATCATGAAGGGGCAGGACTACAACTTCAACATGCTGTCGCCGGACGAGGTGGACTCGCTGGGCATGGCCTACGACTACGACTCGATCATGCACTACGCCCGCAACACCTTCTCCAAGGGCACCTACCTGGACACCATCCTGCCCATCGAGATGAAGGGCCGCAAGAGGCCGGAGATCGGCCAGCGACTGCGCCTCAGCCAGGGCGACATTGCCCAGGCCAACCTGCTCTACAGGTGCCCCAAGTGCGGCCGCACCTTCCAGGAGAGCTCGGGCATCTTCGCCACGCCCTCTTACTACACGGCCGGAGCCCTGACCAACGAGACGGAGCACTGCGAGTGGCGGATCACGGCCACCTACGGGGAGCGGGTGGAGCTGAAGCTGGAGAGCATGGTAAAGCTATGGGCTCAGAAACTAACCCATTAATACCTTCATTAAATGATTTGGAATTTGGGGTTTAATTTAAGTAGGATATTTGCAAATTTTATTGGCAGTTCCCAATTCCAAATTTCCGAGAAACTTCTTTACTTTACTTTTTGTCATGAGCAAATTAAACATATAATAGTTCTTCATAGTTAAGTGGGATGACTTTCCAAAGAACATCTAAATTTAAGTTGAATATTTGTAACTTTAGTGCAATTCCAAATTTCCGAGAAACCTATTTACTTTACTTTTGCTATAAGCAAATTATACATTTTATATTTCTTCATAGTTAAGTTGTATGACCCTTAAATGTATTTTCCCTAGAACATCTAAATTTAAGTTGAATATTTGTAACTTTAGTGCAATCCCAAATTTCCGAAAAACTGCTTTACTTCACTTTTGGCCATAAGCAAATTATACATTTTATATTTCTTCATAGTTAAGTTGTATGATCCTAATGTGTACATATTTCCCATAGAACATCTTCAAGTCGAACAACTGCGAGACGGACTACCTGGAGATTCGGGACGGCTACTTCGAGAAGTCGCCGCTCATCGGACGCTTCTGTGGCAAGGTGGACAAGGACGTGATCCGCACGGAGACCAGTCGCATGCTGCTCACCTACGTGAACACACACCGCAGTGAGGGCTTCAGGGGCTTCAAGGCGGAATTCGATGGTGAGTGGGAAATGGGAAAACGGAAAACGGGGAAAGTGGTCCTTGGCAGTTCCTGACATTCCATTCCGATAGTTGTCTGTGGTGGCGAGATGGCCGTGGACGAGGCCGTGAGTCGCCTGGAGTCACCCAACTACCCGCTGGACTACCTGCCCAACAAGGAATGCGTGTGGAAGATAACAGCTCCGGAGAATCACCAGGTGGGTGCGGAAGTTGACTATTGTCTATTTAAACAGGAAAGGGAACACAACTTTGCCAAGCCGAAGTTTATACACCCTTGCAGCCGTTACAAAAATGAAATATTCTATATTCGTTTTCGATGCTTAAAAACATTGATTGGTTTCGAAGTTATCATTTTATTTCCCTTTTTTCCTGTTGCTGCCAACGGGCTATATTATATAATACGCCAATCCGGCCTAGTTTTGCAATATTTTTGCAATAAATACGCAATTTAAAGAGAATAAAACCACAGTCGTTTAAAAGTAGGCCACTTTAAAATCCGATTTCTGTAAGAAAAGTTATGGGCTTTGATGTGCAGTTTTTCGACACTTTTCTGGGAAGCCATTTTTCTCAAAATTAGGAAAGGGGTTACATTGTAAAAATTACAAAAAAATCGACCCAAAAATAAAAAAAAAGTTAAGTACACAGATTTTTAGAGAATTAAACCAGGATCGTTTAGAGGTATTCCATTTTAAAATCCGATTTCTGTAAGAAAAGTTATGGGCTTAGAAGTGCAGTATTTGGACACTTTTCTGCGAAGCCATTTTTCTCAAAATTTGGAAAGGGGTTACATTGTAAAAATGACCAAAAATGGACCCAAAAAAAAAAAAAAAGTTGAGTACACAGATTTTTAGAGAATTTAACCAGGATTATTTAGAGGTATGCCTCTTTGAAATCGGATTTCTGTAAGAAAAGTTATGAGCAAAGAAGTGCAGTATTTGGACACTTTTCTGCAAAGCCATTTTTCGAAAATTTGAAATGAAATCGAAAATAAAAAAAGGGGTTACATTGTTAGAAATTTAAGAGGATCATTTAGGGTAGCCACTTTAAAATGATTTTGTAAGAAAGTTTGATTTGGCTTTTTGAAGTTTTCGATATTTGTAAAAATGACGAAAAATCGACCCAAAAATTAAAAAAAAGTTAAGTACACCGATTTTTAGAGAATTAAACCAGGATCATTTAGAGGTATGCCCCTTTAAAATCCGATTTCTGTAAGAAAGTAATGGGCTTAGAAGTGGGTTTTGTTTTTGCAAATTTTCGAAAATTTGGAAGGGGTTAATTGTAAAAATGACGAAAATTGCTCCAAAATACAGAACCAAGTTGAATATACAGATTTTTAGAGAATTAAACCAGAATCATTTAGAGGTATGCCACTTTAAATTGGAGTTCTGTTAGGAAAGTTATGGGGTAAGAAGTGTAGGGTTTGCCTGTGGGAAGATTGCATTCCATTGTTCTTGTCCATTGTTTTATAGCTCTATTTTATTTTTGACAGTGTATGGCTTAGTCTTCTCCAAATAAAACCGCAACATAGACCCCTGTTAATTAATACCCATTGGCTTCCAGGTGGCGCTGAAATTCCAGTCCTTCGAGGTGGAGAACCACGACAGCTGTGTCTACGACTACGTGGAGGTGCGCGACGGTCCTGTCCAGGACTCGCCGCTAATTGGCGTTTTCTGTGGCTACAAGCCGCCGCCGAACATGAAGTGAGTGCCACTGAAGAACTGAAGGGGAATCCCCGCCCGTCCCGATTCCCCCTCTAAAAAGGAACTCTGCCTTTGTTCGCCTCCCTTTCCAGGTCAAGTGGCAATTCGATGTTCGTGAAATTCGTGTCGGACACTTCGGTGCAGAAGGCGGGCTTCTCCGCCGTGTTCATGAAGGAGGTGGACGAGTGCGATACCCAGAACCACGGCTGCGAGCACGAGTGCATCAACACGCTGGGCGGCTACGAGTGCAGCTGCCGCATTGGATATGAGCTGCACAGCGACAAGAAGCACTGCGAAGGTGGGTTATGTGCTCGAAAGTGAATTGAGATCTAGTTATTTTCATTTGAAGAGTATAACACAGTAGAATCCGGTTATAACGACTCCGCTTATAGTGTTCGTCCTTGGTTGGCTTGGTTGGTCCCCATACAAACTTATACAATACAAACTTATATGGTTAGTGCGTCTTCCGGGTATAACGACATAAAATCGTTGGTCCCTTGAAAGTCGCTATAACGGGATTCTACTGTACTTGCAAAACCAATTTCTTATTTTAAACAATCAACACAAGCACATTTTTTATAAAATCAAGTTGTTATTTAAAAGGAAAATAGTTTAGTTATATAGGAAATTGTGGTCAATGTTTTTACTTAACTTACGATTATTTACAAGATTTAAGGACGCAGTTCTAAAGTCCCCAACCCTTCCTTCTTTTCACTTTAAGATGCCTGTGGCGGCGTCATCGAGTATCCGAATGGAACCATCACCTCGCCCTCCTTCCCCGAGATGTACCCCCTTCTGAAGGAGTGCATCTGGGAGATTGTGGCCCCGCCCAAGCACCGCATATCGCTGAACTTCACCCACTTCGACCTGGAGGGCACGGCGCACCAGCAGTCGGACTGCGGCTACGACTCGGTGACCGTGTACTCGAAGCTGAGCGAGAACCGGCTGAAGAGGATCGGCACCTTTTGCGGCTCCGCCATTCCGCCGGCGGCCACCTCCGAGGGTAACGCCCTGCGCCTGGAGTTCCACTCGGACAAGTCCATCCAGCGGTCCGGATTCGCGGCCGTCTTCTTCACGGACATCGACGAGTGCGCCGTGAATAACGGAGGCTGCCAGCACGAGTGCCGCAACACCATCGGATCGTACATCTGCATGTGCCACAACGGGTACTCCATGCACGAGAACGGGCACGACTGCAAGGAGGGCGAGTGCAAGTACGAGATCTCCGCCGCCTTCGGCACCATCTTCAGCCCCAACTACCCGGACTCCTATCCGCCGAACGCCGACTGCGTCTGGCACTTCATCACCACCCCTGGACATCGCATCAAGCTGATCTTCAACGAGTTCGACGTGGAGTCGCATCAGGTGAGCAGCTCTAAAGGGGCTTGTGGAAAGGATTCTAAAACGAATGCCATTTAGGGAAGGGTGGAAAAGAGCCACGATGTTTAATTATTTATTTTATTAATTAAAAATAATAGTAGCGTATACAAAACTAAGACTAACATAGGAGTGCTGGCTGCTAACAATATTTTAAATTTTGATTTTTTTTTATTTGATATTTTGGTTTTTATATTTCCTGATGTTGTGTTCTTAAGGTGGTTATGCGATTTTTAAGGATATGTTGCTTGTCCAGTGTAATTGCTGGGCATAAGTCTAGGATGTGTTTCATGTTGAAGGGAGTTGATATCCACAATGTTGTTTCTAGCTATTCTCCTTAAAAAAAAAAAAACTTAAGATAAATAAATAGAGCAGACCGACTTAAAATGTGTTTTGTTTTTATAAGCGCCTATAAATAAATAAAAGATATATTCGATTAAGTCACTCAGAATCTGTATCATTTAAAAATATCTGCTTATATTTTAGTTAGAACGTTACCTTTAAGGGCTGTTTCCAGACTTAAATTTAAATTAAATTATTACAGGAATGCACCTACGACAACGTGGCAGTTTACGATGGGGAATCCGAGTCGAGCTCTGTGCTGGGTCGCTTCTGCGGGGACAAGATTCCCTTCCCCATCTCCTCCACCTACAACCAGATGTACATGGTGCTCAAGACGGACAAGAACAAGCAGAAGAGCGGCTTCACGGCCTCGCACTCCACAGGTAGGGTGTTGTGAAACTTAACCATTCTTGGACCAGTAATGGACCTCCACCATTCATCTGCAGCCTGTGGTGGCTACCTGCGAGCCACCAGCCAAGTGCAGCAGTTCTACTCCCATGCCCGCTTCGGGAACATGGACTACGACGACAGCATGGACTGCGAGTGGACCATCGCGGCCCCGGACAACAGCTACGTCCAGCTCATATTCCTCACCTTCGACATCGAGAGCAGCGAGAACTGCACCTTCGACTACGTACAGGTCTTCTCCGATATAGACGACGTCTACGGGCAGTACGGACCCATGTACGGACAGTACTGCGGCAATGTGGTAGGTGTAGTTACCTCCTTTAGTAGTTCTTAGTCTCAGATTGCTAAAATGACAGGGAAAACACAAAGTAATTATGTTTTGTATTTTAATGTTTTCTCCATAATATTGTATATATATCTGGAGGCATTGGAAATGATTTTTAAAAACATTCAAATTAAATACAATTTTTACAAAGTCAATGATTTAAAAAAAAAACTGTCTTATTTATTAACTTAAAACTTGAAAGGATTTATATTTGCTTAAACAGTTTGAAATCTATGTGTGTACTTTAAGTTGAATTTTAAAACTGAATCATTACCACTCTCCATACAATACAGCTGACATTACATATTACAACTACTATACTAAGATCCCTCCAATCCACCTTTCCAATCCATTACAGCTGCCCCAGGACATCAACTCGATGACGCACTCGCTGCTGGTTCGCTTCAAGACGGATGGCTCTGTGGCGATGAAGGGCTTCTCGGCCTCGTACGTGGCAGTGCCCAATTCCGGGGAGTACGACCACTCCGACGAGGATGCGGAGAACTCGTACAGCTCCGAGATGGTGACCCCGTTCCCGGGCTCCCTGAAGAGCATCTACATCGAGGACACGCAGGAGGAGACCGACGAGTACGGGGACGTGAGCGAGAACCGCCTGGTTTTCAATGGGCAGTATCGTCCTTACAGCCTGCCGCATCGGTACTACTCCGGGAAGGCATAGAGCGCTCGGCACGAGCCAAAATTCATGACAATATATTAAAACGGAATTTATTTAACAAATTTAGGCATATCGTCGCGTGCGTAAAACAAACTTTCTCGATCTTCCACGCGCACAGGACTTAATCAAGGACCTCGTCTAGGTCGCGATCCAATATTAGTTTTAGGCACTCGAAACTCGAAGCAAATCGTAAGGTTCCGGCCAGTCAGCTAGGATCTGTGGTGGCAATTACTTAGAACTACGGAATACATGTAATGTACTTTGACTAGTCTCCTCTAGACTCTGTAGCTAATGTGCAACCTTCTCTTGCATTTCACTGCTGTTACTCTGAAGCATTTTCCCCTTCGATTTATATTTCATTGTGCCACACAGAAATGTGCAGTGCACTTCGTTAGGCATCTTAGCATAAGTCGATGGGCTGCCCATATCAAAGTCGGAACGAAAATTAGGATAGGACATATCTTCGGATGCACCGAAAGTGGAGGGTCCTGGCAGAGGATCACACTGAACTTTTCACGCATGCATATGTACAACTCTCGGATATTTGACTCAACTTAATACGTAATTAAATCTATATATACATACTATTAAAACTTGCATAGTAACTATGTTTTAAAACCAAAACAAAATGAGTTTGAAATGGGTTGGTGGTGGATGGGTTTATGGCCCGAGTTCCACCTTGCCGAGCGCAGGCAGAAGCGCCATGGCTCTTGAATAGCATTCGGAGGTGGAATTACCGCGAAACGATTCGTTCATGCGGGGGATTTATGCCTTTATGATCATTAATGACCTGCCCTAAAAGGCCCGAGCCCAACACCTGATCCTGATCCGGGCAAATGCCCCTGAGCCAGGCCAGCGCCCCAGGTAGCTGGGCGATGGCGATGGCAATGTCAAGGTGCGCATCGCGCAGGGAAACCCAAATCAAAATCCATTGAATGCAGACAGGCAGAGACAATGGATTGGATGGTCAGCCCGAATCGCCGAATGCGCTGCTTCTCCCTCCTCCTTCCTTTCTTTCAAGAGCTCTACAGAGTCCCTTTGAGCGGTCAGTCAAGATTCCTTCTCGAGTTCCCTCGCCTCGCGTCCCTCCGCCCAACCAGTCTGGGATCTTACCTGCGCGATCCACGGATCCCTTGTCGCACCAGTATAATTCGGCAATCGCGGCCCACGATCGCTCAGTTAGAACTTTGAACTGGTTGAAGCAACTTCGAGGAACGAGCCCCCAGAAACACCTACGAAATGGAACTGAAAGCGAAATTAGTTGTGCTGTCTGTGGGAGCCATGCTATTAATATTGCTGTTGGATTTCGCGGAAGGCAGGCGACTGAGTCAGCTGCCCGAGGGCGAGTGCGACTTTGACTTTAAGGAGCAGCCGGAGGATTTCTTCGGCATGCTGGATGCCCTGCCGCAGGTGAGTGAAGTGGTGGCATCACGTGGCGGAGAGTCGAATTACAATGCTGTGCCAAAGAAGCAGAGGGATTCACAGGAGGACAGACGGATTTCGGGGTAAGTTCCACAGGGATTAGTCCCACACAATGGCGCACAATTAGGCGGGCCACTTGGCCTCTGGGCCAGCACGTAAGCAATACCTGAGCTCATAAGCCGTCTGCCCATCCACCCCCCACCCAGGAAACGCCGGAAGCAGCCGCAATCGCGAAGCAAAGCCAGGCTGAGATTACCCCCGCCACTTCTCTGGACAGACGACGTCGCAGATGTCATCCAATCCTCCAGACAGAATCAATTTTCCGAGCCAAAGTCCAGTCGACGGCAGCGCAGGGCTGTCACCGTGAGAAGGGAGCGCACCTGGGACTACGGGGTCATCCCCTACGAGATCGACGGCATCTTCAGTGGAGCCCACAAGGCGCTCTTCAAGCAGGCCATGCGTCACTGGGAGAACTTCACCTGCATCAAGTTCGTGGAACGCGATGCCAGTTTGCATGCCAACTACATATACTTCACGGTCAAAAATTGCGGGTAAGAGTGGATTGTATTAGTTACCTTCTTTTGAGACTTATGCATACCTTCTCCCTCAGTTGCTGTTCGTTTCTGGGCAAGAGCGGTAATGGTCGCCAGCCAATCTCCATAGGACGCAACTGCGAAAAGTTTGGCATTATAATCCATGAACTGGGCCACACCATTGGCTTCCACCATGAGCATGCTCGGGATGACCGGGACAAGCACATCATCATCAACAAGGCGAATATCATGCGGGGCCAGGAGTACAACTTCGATGTCCTGTCGCCGCAGGAGGTGGACTTGCCACTGCTGCCCTACGATCTTAACTCCATCATGCACTATGCGAAGAACTCGTTTTCGAAGAGCCCTTACCTGGATACCATCACTCCGATTGGGATTCCACCTGGAACCCCTCTGGAGTTGGGTCAGCGAAGGCGTCTCAGCCACGGGGACATTGTCCAGGCCAATCTCCTCTACAAATGCGCCTCCTGCGGACGCACCTATCAGCAGAACTCCGGAAATATTGTGAGTCCCCACTTTGTTTACTCCCCAAATGGTGTGCTCGGCGACTTCGAAGGTAGCGGAGATGGCGGCGAGGCTGGAGAGGATTCCCCTGCTGCATCCGAATTCGATGCCTCCCTGACCAACTGCGAGTGGCGGATCACGGCCACCAATGGAGAGAAGATCATCCTGCATCTGCAGCAGCTGCAGCTGATGAGCTCCGAGGATTGCACGCAGGATTACCTGGAGATCAGGGATGGCTACTGGCACAAGTCGCCGCTGGTCAAACGCCTCTGCGGAAATGCCAGCGGGTTGGTCATCACCACCCAGACGAGTCGCATGCTCCTCAACTACGTGAACCGGAATGCGGGCAAAGGTTACCGAGGGTTTAAGGCGAAATTCGAGGGTGAGTTTCTGACCTCTGAGAAAAAAAGGATTTCAAAAATCAGCACAACAATAACAAGAAGTTTAGAGGATTTTACGATCACTTTAAATACACCCTTTAAATACACCATACTATTGTAGAATAATATATCGTATCTACGTTCACTTCACAGTGGTTTGTGGAGGTGACATCCTGCTGACCAGGGACCAGTCCATTGACTCACCCAACTATCCACTGGACTACATGCCCGACAAGGAGTGCGTGTGGCGCATTACTGCTCCCGAGAATCACCAGGTGGCCCTGAAGTTCCAGAGTTTTGAGCTGGAGAAGCACGATGGCTGTGCCTACGACTACGTGGAAGTGAGAGATGGGAATCACAGTGAGTCCCGGCTAATAGGACGCTTCTGTGGGGACAAGCTGCCGCCCAATATAAAGTAGGTTCACATGATCATGTTTACCGGAAGTCCCTTGACTAACAACTCTTTTAACTACCATTCAGAACCCGCGGTAATCAGATGTACATCCGGTTTGTATCCGATGCATCGGTGCAAAAGCTGGGCTTCTCCGCCGCCTTGATGCTGGATGTGGACGAGTGCAAGTTCACGGACCACGGATGCCAGCACCTGTGCATCAACACCTTGGGAAGCTATCAATGTGGCTGCCGGGCGGGGTATGAGTTGCAGGCGAATGGCAAGACCTGCGAGGATGCCTGCGGCGGAGTCGTGGATGCCAGAAGGTCCAATGGCTCACTCTTCTCACCCTCGTATCCGGATCTCTATCCCAATTCCAAGCAGTGCGTTTGGGAGGTGGTTGCTCCGCCGAACCACGCTGTCTTCCTGAACTTCACCCACTTCGATTTGGAGGGCACGCGATTCCACTACACCAAGTGCAACTACGATTACCTAATTATCTACTCCAAACTGAGGGATAATCGGTTGAAGAAGATCGGGATTTATTGCGGGCATGAATTGCCCCCAGTGGTGAACTCCGAGCAGAGTGTCCTTCGGCTGGAGTTTTATTCGGATCGCACAGTACAGCGGAGTGGCTTTGTGGCAAAGTTTGTGATAGGTAACCTTAATAAGAACCAGCATCACTTTTCCAGTTTTTATTATAATTCCTAACCCCCAGATGTCGATGAGTGCTCGATAAATAATGGTGGCTGCCAGCACAGGTGCCGGAATACCTACGGATCCTACGTGTGCAGCTGCCGGAATGGATACACTCTGGCCGAGAACAGGCACAACTGCACGGAGACGCGTTGCAAGTTCGAGATCACCACCTCGTACGGAGTGCTCCAGAGTCCGAACTACCCGGAGGACTATCCCCGCAACATTTACTGCTACTGGCACTTTCAGACCGTCTTGGGTCACCGGATTCAGTTGACGTTCCACGACTTTGCGGTGGAGAGCCACCAGGAGTGCATCTACGACTACGTGGCCATCTACGACGGTCGCTCCGAGAACAGCTCCACCCTGGGCATATACTGCGGTGGGCGGGAGCCCTACGCCGTGATCGCCTCCTCCAACGAGATGTTCATGGTCCTGGCCACGGATGCGGGCCTGCAGAGGAGGGGCTTCAAGGCCACCTTCGTTTCGGAGTGCGGGGGCTACCTGAGGGCCACCAACCACTCGCAGACCTTCTACTCCCATCCGCGGTATGGCAGCAGGCCGTACAAGCGGAACATGTACTGCGACTGGCGCCTTCAGGCGGATCCGGAGAGCAGTGTCAAGATCCGGTTCCTGCACTTCGAGATCGAGTACTCGGAGCGGTGTGACTACGACTACCTGGAGGTCACCGAGGAGGGCTCCTCGATGAACACGATCCACGGCAGATTTTGCGGCAAGCACAAGCCGCCGATCATCATTTCAAATTCGGACACTTTGCTGCTGCGATTCCAGACGGACGAGAGCAACTCCTTGAGGGGCTTCGCCATCTCCTTCATGGCCGTGGATCCTCCGGAGGATTCCGCCGGGGAGGACTTCGATGCGGTCACCCCCTTTCCGGGCTACCTCAAGAACATGTACTCATCGGAAACGGGCAGCGAGCACCATCCACACGGCCACCTCCTGCCGCCCAGCAGGCTGGTCTAGGATGCGCAAGGATCTTTAATGTTTGTTGTTGAAATTTGTAAATAGATTGTGAATAAAACTCATTTCGAATTAACTCATATGAGAAATGGCATTTTTTAATTTAATTGGTGGGCTTATATTTTAAGCAGTTTATTTTTTAAGGCATTACATTTTTGTTGTTTTATAAGAAATGGATTTTAAATACTAAAAACATTAATACCAAATCATTGGGTTCTCTTTAATTACTTTTCTTTGTAAGACGATACTTCTCATTGTAACAAAAAATGTTTAACCGTCAAGTTCAATCGCCTTAGCTAATTAATTACTAACTTGCTTGATTAGCCCCAGCATTTTACATTTTGCGCTTTGCACATTAAATCACTTATCAATTTTGAACGTGTATATAAATTTGAATTTCGCGCTGCGACCATTCAGCGTTATCGCTTACACTATTGTTATCGATAACTAGTGTTGTAGCAAATGGTGTATTTTTTGGTCCTATCGAAGACTTTCTGAACACCCCCAATGCTTGCCAATCGATACGTTTCGATAGTTCACCAGCCTTTGCGCCAGCAATCAAACAATCAAATATCGGCGTCGCTTCATTTCGAGCGGCTTCATTTCGAATCTGGAATTTGTTGGCGACGCTCTAATTTGTTTATTCGTTGTTTGTTAATTGTGTTAAGTGTTTAGTTAGTCGTTGTGTTAATGGGCCACTAAGTTCGCTGCGTGCCCGTTTGTATTTAGAGCCAGTGTTTTCTGTTTTTGGCCAGCGTTCGCAATGAGCGCCTTTGAGGTTAGTTAGGTCCTTCTTGTGGGCCTCCGAAAATGGTTTCCCCGGGAATAACAGAATTCCTGGTACTTGCAGATCACAGTGACGCCTTCGCGCCTCAAGCAAAAGAAGCGCGCAGAAGGACGCGAGCCCGCCGTGGTTGTCATGGCCCCCTTCTCCGCCAAGGCCATTGTGCAGTTCGAGGATGTGCCGGTAACCAAGACAGCCAGGCGCCAGGTGCGCGTCCTCAATCCCAGCGACCAGGACATCGAGGTTAGTGGGTCACCGACTGCCTGGCAACTGGTATTTGATCAATGAACTTGCCTATTTACAGGTCAAGGTGATGAAGGCCATCCGGGAGGAGCACAACCTGAGCATCGAGTGGCTGGAGCACACGGTGCCCGCGCGCGATGAGGTGTCCATGGAGCTGGTGTGGAGCCCCCAAATCGAGGTGGCCTGCAAGGAGACGCTGCAGCTAATCGACAACCGCAATTTTCGCAAAGAGGTGATGATCATACTCAAGTCCAAGAGTAACCAGCCGGTCAAGGTGCGCTATAGACTGCATTTCCCACCCTCCATAAGTACTTACCCTTTATTTTGCATGTATCTCTTACCTTTTTACCTGAAGACCGCGCGCAAATTTCCCACCGTCGGCAAGACCCTGCAGCTGAAATCGCCGACAGGCGCTGGCAAAACAATGAAGAGCATGGCGACGGCTGCCATGCAGCAAAAAAAACGTCTGTCTGGGGCAGCAGCTCCTGCCTCCAAGCAGCACTGGCGAGCTTCCGCTCCTGCACGTACTGCCGCCCGTCAAAATCCTCCTATTCAGGCTCCATTGGCCGAGAAGAACGTATACAAGCAGCCAAAGGAAGAACCTGTTTACATTTCGCCACAGCCGCGCAGCCTCAAGGAGAACCTCAGTCCCATGACGCCGGGCAATCTACTCGACGTGATAGACAATCTCCGGTTCACACCACTCAACGATACCCGTGCCATGGGATCAGCTGCCATTTTGCCGGACAACTTAGCTGCCTGGCCCACTCCCACACTTGCAGGCAATGCAAAACTAAGTGCCACCGAGATGCGACCACGTAGGATCACTACTGATGATCTAGAAGATCAGCCAGCCACAAACAAAACCTTCGATGTGAGGCACTCAGAGACTATAAACCTTTCCCTTGACACTTTTGACTGCTCCAAAGGCGAGGTACAAATGCAGACGCCCTTGAACAAAACCACCACCATTGTTCATGCCACGCAAACCAGAGCACTGGCCTGCATTCGCGAGGAGGAAGGGCCAAGTCCTCCGAGAACGCCCACAAAGAGTGCCATTCACGACCTGAAGAGGGACATAAAGCTGGTGGGCTCACCACTACGAAAATATTCCGAGTCCATGAAGGACTTGTCGTTGCTTTCGCCACAAACAAAGTTCGCGATCCAGGGCTCCATGCCTAATCTAAATGAAATGAAGATCCGTTCGATCGAGCAGAATCGCTACTACCAGGAGCAACAGCCACAGGTAAAAGGCAAGGACTTGAATAGCTCCTCCAGCAGCGAGGCCAGTTTGGTGGGCCAGCAAGAGTTTCTGTTTAATCACAATGAAATCCTGGCTCAGTCCAGTCGTTTCAATCTTCACGAAGTGGGTCGAAGGTCACTCAAAGGCAGTCCGGTAAAAAATCCGAATCCCCACAAGCGCCGCTCCCATGAACTGAGTTTCTCGGATGCACCAAGCAACGAGTCCCTGCACCGGAACGAGACGTTGGCCATCTCACCGCCCAAGAAGCAACGGGTAGAGGACACCACTCTGACGAGGAGTGCTGCGCCAGCCAATGCATCCGCTCGGAGCAGTAGTGCACACGCCTGGAGCGCCACCCAGTCCAAGAAGTTTAAGCTGGCGCAAACCATGTCGCTGATGAAAAAGACCACCACTCCGCGAAAAGTCAGGGATACTGGAGTTCAAGCGCCTGTCAAGCTTTACGACTCGGAGCTGTATATGCAGACGTATATAAACCCTGATCCCTTTGCGGCCACCACTACAACGGATCCCTTTCTGGCATCCACCATGTATCTGGACGATCAGGCTGTAGAGCGACATCAAGCGGACTTTAAGAAGTGGCTGAATGCCCTGGTTTCAATACCCGCAGACCTGGATGCGGATTTGAATAGCAAAATAGACGTGGGCAAGCTGTTCAACGAGGTACGCAACAAGGAGCTGGTGGTGGCCCAAACCAAGGAGGAGCAGTCCATGAACTACCTAACGAAATACCGCCTGGAGACGCTGCGAAAGGCAGCCGTGGAGCTGTTCTTCAGCGAGCAGATGCGACTGCCCTGCTCCAAGGTGGCCGTGTACGTCAACAAGCAGGCTCTGCGCATCCGCAGCGACCGCAATCTCCACCTGGACGTGGTCATGCAGCGCACCATTCTGGAGCTGCTGCTCTGCTTCAACCCTCTCTGGCTGCGCCTTGGACTTGAAGTGGTCTTTGGCGAAAAGATCCAAATGCAGTCCAACCGAGACATTGTGGGCCTCAGCACCTTTATTCTCAATCGCTTGTTCCGGAACAAGTTCGAGGAGCAGAGGTACAGCAAGGCCTACACTCTCACCGAGGAGTACGCAGAGACCATCAAGAAGCACTCGTTGCAGAAGATCCTCTTCCTGCTGCTCTTCCTCGACCAGGCCAAGCAGAAGCGCATCGTCAAGCACAATCCCTGCCTGTTTGTGAAGAAGTCGCCGCACAAGGAGACGAAGGACATCCTGCTGCGCTTCTCCTCAGAGCTGCTGGCCAACATTGGGGACATCACGCGTGAGTTGCGTCGCCTGGGCTACGTGCTTCAGCATCGGCAGACTTTCTTGGACGAGTTCGACTACGCCTTCAACAACCTGGCTGTGGATTTAAGAGATGGCGTAAGGCTTACCCGAGTTATGGAGATCATTCTGCTGCGCGATGACCTCACCCGGCAGTTGAGGGTGCCAGCCATCTCCCGCCTTCAGCGGATCTTCAATGTAAAGCTGGCTCTAGGTGCGCTTGGCGAGGCCAATTTCCAGCTGGGCGGGGACATCTCCGCCCCGGACATCGTAGATGGGCATCGCGAGAAGACACTCTCGCTGCTCTGGCAGATTATCTACAAGTTCCGCTCGCCCAAGTTCCACGCGGCGGCTGCGGTGCTTCAGAAATGGTGGCGTCGTCGCTGGCTGTACGTGGTCATCCAGCGGCGCATTCGCCACAAGGAGCTGATGCGTCGTCACCGAGCTGCCACAGTGATTCAGGCCGTGTTCCGTGGTCACCAAATGAGGAAATACGCCAAGCTGTTCAAAGCGGAACGCATACAGGCCGCCATAATCCTCCAGAAGTTCACACGTCGCTATTTGGCGCAAAAGCAGCTGTACCAGAGCTATCACAGCATTGTCACCATTCAGCGTTGGTGGCGGGCCCAGCAGTTAGGTAGGGAATGCCGCCGGCGGTTCCTAGAGCTCCGACAGGCCGCCATCTTCCTGCAGCGCATCTGGCGACGGCGCCTCTTTGCCAAGAAGCTCTTGGCGGCGGCGGCCACAGCCCGACTTCAGCGATCCCAGAAGCAACAGGCAGCTGCCAGCTACATCCAAATGCAATGGCGAAGCTATCAGTTGGGCAAAATACAGCGTCAAAAGTTCCTGCGCCAAAGGGAACTCATCGTCCTCGTACAGCGCAAGATGCGGGGCAAGTGGAGTATGCTGAAGCAGAGAAAGGAGTTCCGGCAGCTGAAACAGGCGGCCATCAATGTGCAGCAACGCTGGCGAGCACAGATGTCGATGAGGAAGCATCGAGCTTACTACTTGGCACTCCGCACCGCCGTCCGTACGGTCCAGGCTCACAGAAGAGCCACAATCCAGATGAGGATCGAACGTAAAAACTACCAATCACTCCGTAAAAGCGCCATCTCCTTGCAGCAACGCATGAGGGCCAACTGGAAAATGCACGAGGAGAGGGAAAAGTATCTGCAGCTTCGCCATTCCACTATACTCATCCAAAGACGCTACCGCTTGCTTCAACAGATGATCAGGGATCGCAATGCTTACCTCAAAGCCCGCCAGTGCATCATCAATGTCCAGAGGCGCTGCCGAGCTACTGTGCAGATGCGTCGCCAAAAGGAGAACTACGTTCAGCTGCAGTCCACCACCAGATTCATCCAAACGAAATACCGTGCTAAGCGGCAAATGCAAAAACAGCGAGATGAGTACCTCCGGCTGAAAAAGGCAGCCTTGGTAGTCCAACAACGACGGCGGGCTCTGTTGCAGATGCGAAAGCAGCGACTGGAATTCCTGCAACTTCGCGAGGTGACCATAAAGCTACAGCGCAGGTTCCATGCCCACAAGGCCATGAGGTTCATGCGAGCCAAGTACCGTGGCACTCAGGCCGCTGTTAGCTGCTTGCAGATGCACTGGCGAGGGCATCTCCTCAGGAAACGGGAGAGGAGCAGATTCCTGGAACTGCGCCAGGCAGCTATAACTATTCAAAGACGATACCGAGCTCGTCTGTCCATGCTCAAGCAATTGAAGAGCTATAACCAGCTCAAAAAGGCAGCTATTATTGTTCAAACCCGATATCGAGCCAAGAAGGAGATGCAGAAGCAGGTAGTCACATACCAAAAACAAAGGGAAGCCATCATCAAAGTGCAGCAACGATTCCGTGGCAAGCTAGAAATGAGAAGACAGATGGGAGTGTACCAAAAGCAGCGCCAGGCTGTCATCCGTCTGCAGAAGTGGTGGCGCAGTGTGCGCGAAACGCGTCTTGTTAGCGAGGGCTACCGCAGGATTCGACTCAGTTCATTGAGCATTCAGCGCAAGTGGCGGGCCACAGTTCAGGCCCGTCGCCAGCGGCAGATCTTCCTGGACACCATCCGCAAGGTGCGACTCCTGCAGACGTTTATCAGAGCCACTCTGGAGATGAGACAGCAGCGCATGGAATTTGAGATGAAGCGGAAGGCAGCTTTGGCGATACAGCGCCGGTTCCGTGCCCGCCAGGCCATGCTAAGGGCACGACAGGATTACCAGCTAATCCGATCCTCTGTAATCCTAGTGCAGCGCAAATTCCTCGCTAATCGCAGTATGAAACAAGCGCGCCAGGAGTTTGTTCGTCTGCGAACTCTAGCCATCCATCTGCAGCAGAAATTCCGTGGCAAGCGTCTGATGGTGGAGCAACGTGATCACTTCCTGCTACTTCGCCGGACCACTCCTCACTTCCAGGCCCGTGCCCGTGGGTTCATGGCTCGCAAACGCTTCCAGGCCCTGATGACACCCGAGATGATGGATCTAATACGCCAGAAACGCGCCGCCAAGGTGATTCAGCGCTACTGGCGTGGCTATCTCACCCGTCGACGACAGAGGCACCAAGGTCTTTTGGCCATCCGAAAACGCCTTATCCTGCTGCGGGTGGAGGCGACGGCGGTCAACTCTGTGCGGTGCAAAGTCCAGGAGGCGGTGCGATTCCTTCGAGGACGCTTCATTGCCTCGGACGCCCTAGCTGTCCTTAACCGTTTGGGTGAGTATATATTATTTGTTAAGCCTTTGGATCTTGTTCTTAGTATCTGTAGTGGCCGAATTAACTAATCCCCGGTTTCTAATCCCCGCAGATCGTCTATCGCGCACAGTACCACACCTACTGATGTGGTGCTCGGAGTTCATGTCCACGTTTTGCTATGGAATCATGGCGCAGGCCATTCGCTCGGAGGTGGACAAGCAGCTGATCGAGCGCTGCAGCCGGATCATCCTCAATTTGGCCCGCTACAACAGCACGACGGTGAACACGTTCCAGGAGGGTGGCTTGGTGACCATTGCCCAGATGTTGTTGCGCTGGTGCGACAAAGACAGTGAAATATTTAACACGCTGTGCACCCTCATTTGGGTCTTCGCCCACTGTCCCAAGAAGCGAAAGGTAACGATTTACATACTAAAATAGGATCGGGGACACAATGCACTGCTGATCTTAACTTTGCTAAATATTTGCGTCATTTAAGAAAAGTTATTACTTCCGGTTTTCTCCCTAAAAGCACAGTTACCAGTAAATTAGTTTGAATAAAACATTTTAACTAATAATTTTATGTTTCTCAGATCATTCATGACTACATGACCAATACAGAGGCCATTTACATGGTGCGAGAGACCAAGAAACTGGTGGCCCGCAAGGAGAAGATGAAGCAGAACGCCCGCAAGCCTCCGCCATCCTCAGCCGGACGTCAGCAGTCCCAAAAGATAATCTTCACGCCGAGTGCCCTGCCCAGCCTGGAGCCGGACTTCGGCATCATCCGCTACAGCCCCTACACGTTCGTCTCGTCCGTTTACGCCTTCGACACAATTCTGTGCAAGCTGCAGATCGACATGTTCTAGTTCTAGTAAGATTCCTCATGTTAAATGTTTGAAACGTTTCTGTGTTGTATTTAAAATATTAAGATAAATTGTTAGACCAAGCTAGTTTTAACGAGACAATCGCAAATAAATTAAGGAAACCACAATGTAAAATAAAAGTTTAAGTAAGAATGTATATGCTGTAAAAGAAGTTTGTTTTTACGAGAAACCACAATCGGAGCTAAAAATAAATCAGATATTTGAAAGTCACAATCAACTGGATTTGCTTGCGCAGTTTTGCTGCGCTTATGTTTATTTGGGTAGGTATGCATGTATTCACAAAACAATTACATGTTTGTAATTATATAGTTAAATTAGTAATCACTTTGTTCAAACACTTAGTTACATCGATATTAGTATGCAGTAGTTTACCCAATATTCGTGCTCCTCCGGTTGCGACCACAACGAATGCCACTCGTGTCGCCCTTTTCGAGAGAGATTGCCCCAAGTATATATGTATGTTTAAATCCGCGTGTATATTAATTAATGCCCCTTTAAAATGTACATATATGGAGTACTGTAAATTGGATTGAATATGCATATATAATAGATTCGTATAACATTTTATGTATTTCCTTCTTGATAATTGCACACGCCAGTTTCGTTCTCAATATGTCACTTCATTTTTTTGGTATTTTTCGCAATTTTATATTGGAGGCTGCCGTTAAATGTCTCGATTGTATGAACTAAAAATAATTTATTTGGCTCTAGCGAATTACTATAAATATTAAAGGGACGAGGGGCGTGCAAAGAAATCGGTTGGATAAAAGACATTTAGATTCGCTCCTGAATGTGTTTTAAGTTTGGAGAAGAGTCTCAGAGATTTAGCAAGTACTTGTTTGATAATAATAGTTAGGATTTGATTTGCTCCTTGACAAATGGCGCACGGCTGGAATTGGTTTAGTGCGCCATCCGATCAGGCTGGATCCCGGGTTGACTTAACGTCGGCCCAGGCCAAAGTTGAAGGGCTGCGGACGCGTCGTTCTCTTGTTCTGTCGGCCGGGTCGCACTGCAAGCCCAAGGATTAAAAGGCTATGTGGGGTGGGATATGCAGGTGGGTTACTTACCACCACGCTCGGCTGCCAAATAGTTCGCTGGCGGCACTCTGTAGTCGATTTCGTTGTCCTGCTCGTAGTCGTAGTCGCTCCGCTTGCCCAGTCCGAAGGAGTAGGGACGAGACCTCTTGCCCAGACCGAAGTTGTAGACCGGCAGCCGTTTCATTCCGGCTCCTCCGTTCGTGTACATATAGGCCCGTCGACCCAGGCCGAAGGCATACCGCTCCACCCGCTTGTCGATGTTGTCCGCCCCGTTGTCGGCCATGTCGTCGGCGGCCAGCAGGACATCTGCATCGCTGTCGCCGGACACGGCACTACGCTGATCCTGGCCAATGACCGGGGAACTGGCGATGTAGCCGACACAGCAAACGGCCAGCAGCAGGAGGTGGGCGTGAAGGGAGTTCATTGTGAGGCCGGGGGCGTGGCACGGGATGGGGCACGTCTGTCTGCCGCTGCTGCAAAAACGAGAGAAGACAAAGTGAGCAGGCGACGAATAGAATTTTAAGCGCCCGCTCCCCAATTCCCTGTGTGTCAAAGCGTTGCATACTTTGCGGCCGACACTTGTCGCCTCTCGCAAACATGGATACGCGTGAGATAGGGTGACTCGATGTTATGATAAGCCCCATCGAAGGACGGGCTCCTAGGCTTTAAAAAAATTCATATCATAGATCCCATTTTAAAGGATAAAATGTCTTGTGTATGCTTGCTGTACCAAAGCTTAAAGCAGGGTCTTTAATACGTACGCTCCCAAAGAAATATGAATGCATTTAATTTACATATATTACCAAAAATAAATATATGAAATATATAAAAACTATTTAAATACAAAAATTTTTATACGTTATTTATGAAGGGAAACGTTGTTTTCTGTATTGCAAAACGTATTGCCAAAAATAAAGGTATACCAATTAAAATACAAGCATAAAGCTATTAAATTAAAAACACAATGTTAAATGATGCCAAACAGAACCACTGCCACTATTCTTCCACACAAATCCAGTCACCCTAACGTGTGCCTTCGTTTACGAATATTTATGCAAAATAAAGAAACAAACAATCGACGAGGAATTTGGCCAAACACAAAATATGTCAACGGCAAACAAATGTCGACGCGTTGACAGCCTGGCAATAGCAAGCAAACAGAAGCCAAAATAACCAACGAATAAAAATGGGCTGCAGAACGCGTAAAAATGTGGCAAAAAACGTTTGATGCCACCGACTGTGGCTGTCCGGAAGGTCTTTGGCCAACGGGAATTGCAGCAGACGGGTTTTCTTTTCTGCTAGCCTTGCAGGTCGGGCCGTAAAAGTTGAATTTGATCCGCGAAATGGGTGGCTTAACTCCCGCCGCAGATGCCACAATTAACAAAGACAATTACCCAAAAATTAAAGCCAGTTGAGACGTGAAATGCTCTGGCGGGGAGTCCTTTTCGCAGGATTCCATTAGCGGAATGGCAGTGCCAGTAAGTGGCAGTCATCAACGCTTTTGTTGAGATGTCAGTGCCATCAGTTGAAAGTGCACAACTGCTTTCACTGCCGTGGTTGCAGTTCCGCCGGAAAACTTGGCAGTCTGGGCACGTAGAACCCCACTGCCTCCAGCTTACTTATTGTTTGGCTAGGCAAATGAACTTTTCTGGCAATTTTCTCTAAATGCCTCCGACTTAGCAGCTTAGTAAGTCCGCGGCTCGTTGCCGCCCATAATTATGTGCAAACACTGGGCAAATCAATTAATCGAAGCCTACGCTCTGGGGCTCCAAATGTTGCGCATACGCACCGTGGACGGCCATAAATTCGCTGGGTGCATGTGCAACAGCGCCACAAATCATGCAACAGGTTCGCCAACAGACCGCAAGAGGCAGCCAAGACCCCCGACCCCCGTGTTTGATTTACAATGGCAGCACTCTGGATGGCAGCTGTGCATTTTCCACGCAGGACAATAAAAGCTCCGGCTGCAAAAGGCTATGGCCACGAGATAATAGGCGGAAAATCGTCACATTTGTTAGACTTTATCAACCGCAACACGGCGAGCACGACGACAAAAACGAAAACAAAAACAACGAGGAGGAGCAATCGTAAATCTGATGGGGGCAAAACAAGTTTTGTGAAAAGTGTCAACACCTTTCACTATTATTTCCATTCGTGCAATAAAATCTTGTTTGTCGCACTGCTGCGCCCTTGGTCGCAAATGAGATTCAGGCATTATCTGTTTATGAATTTACGCCACTTTTGGCCATAACTCTTCTGGTCTGCTGGGCTTTTCTCATATCCGCAGCGGCGATTAGTTTTGACCGCCTGCGCAACAGGGCAAAATGCAACGGAAATTCAAAGGAGCGGCCAAGAAGGTCGTCTTCTGTCCTGGCCTAATTAAGTTGGGAAACTTTCCCAGTTGCCGGTGCCGATGCCGTGGTCGGGGCAAAGGGCAAAACAACACAAGCCAGAGGATACAAGCCAATTTTCAGCTTTCGCGGTGAAACAATTTCAGCTGATGTGGCAAATTACGACGGACAGATCCCTAAGCTGAACCTCAAAATGAGCAAAAATTAGCTGCGTGCAATTGAAACGCTTTTTTAAATTGAAAGCCCTGCCAGGGGCGAAAGCGCCCGCTTTCACCTTTACTCTCTAAGCTCCCCTAATTAAGTTACGTTCAGGTAATGAAGTGGCTAACTTCTTTGCGCCAATTTATGGCGGTTAGGCAATAAAAACCCAGCACCTCATGGCCCCCGACCCTTTGCCAGTCCCTTTGTTTTGTTTTGAGATGCGGCTGACCCTTGTGCGCCCATTCAGTCCTCCCACTTTCTTGTTTTTCTTTAATTTGACATGTGTATCAATTCTGCGAGTAAACATTGCGACTGACCCCGGAGCGGCGAACCGTGCCCTTGCCCCATCTGCTATCCGGAGCAGCCCATAACTTGCCCCAACATCAATCAACAATTGTCCTCCGATTTGTTTATTTAATATTCTCGTCCTTGGCTTTTGGGTTTCCTATGTGTGATCCCATTTTTCTGCTCTCGGGCGCCATGTTATTTATTTAATTACAATTTGATTGAGGCTTGTCTTTTGTCTTCTAGCAGCGCCTCTGCGATTCCGAACGATTTGGCTGAGAGTTGCTGATTTAGACCCTGTTGCCATATGTCAATTGTTGCCAGAGGCATTTTATATAATCAAATTTGGCCTTGTCTCCTCGCTAAGCGATTGAAAACGAATTGAATTCGAGGGTTTTCTTTAGATCAAAAACCAATACAAATTGCATTGCGTTTTTATTGCATACTTTTTGGGGCAAATGTTCTGATTGAGTTTTGGGTCTATTTGCAAAGTGCGAACATTTTTGGGAGCAATATTCTGATAGACTTTTAGGGTCAAAGGTGAAGCAGTATTTGTAAAAATATTATCAGAAAAACAATTGATAAAAAACTGAAAAAAAATCCTCAACGTATGTATAATATACAATACAATTATCCTAAATTATAAATAACGTTCGTTATTTAAAATTTTTGTAATGAATTATATATATTTTTTGAGTATAAAATACAGAACAAATTGTATATGTGAATTGTACACGACATTTTAGATTTTAACTTTGTTAAACGTACGTAAGAATGGGATTTTGTTGAAAACAGGATTAATAATTGATTGATAATTAAATTATTTAAATAATTTCTTATTACGAAATAGAACTAGAAGTTATGTTCAAAAAATCATGGTCTACTTTATATGTAAAATTGTATTCTATTTTTAATAGTTATGAGACACGAAACAACTATGTTTAAAAGATAATTCTCCAATTTACTAACGCCGGACTTATTAATTTATTAAAGATTACAAGCCTATGCAAGCCTTCACTTAAACTACTCAAATTAAATATTTTAAATATTCAATTATATGCACAACTTACAGCAAGATCCAAAAGCCGCTGGGAAAACTGACACGCAATGCACAAAAATCGCGATGCAACTTTTGCAGGATCGATTCGGGGAATGGCACTCTGGGACACAGGATACGCGGTGAAACTTGGAGGTTCTAGAGGTTCCTCGGAGTCGTTCGCCTGCTGCTCCTGTGGCACGTTGACAGATCAAATGTCGGTTAAGTTTTGAATCCGCATCCGCTGGCGCTCGGCCTCTTATATGAGCGATTTGCGCGCCGTTATCAACGAACCACCCACACGACAGCCGCAAGAAGTGACGACAATGTGTGGTGAGTTTGCCGCGGATTCTCAACACGAACGAAGGGTGGTTTTGGGTCGTGTCGTGGGGTCCTTTGCGCCCAAGGATGTAACAAGTGGCCATGGCCATGCGGCTTTTCCGGAAAGCCAAGCCAAGAAACCGCTCCACGACGATGGTGAAACCAAAGTCGAGATAATTCCGACGTTCTGAGACGGTGAGGAAAGTTGCAACTCGAGGATGCAGTGCTGCATATATGCTAGTCAACGGTGCGTGTGATGAATGCGATGTTGGGGTTCATTAGGATATACCCCGACACCCACGGAACATCACCCGGCAATGTGTGCCCAACTATTTCTCATTTCAGCGGAAAATTGCCAGCTGACTGGGCGCGCATTACTCAAATGCAGGACACTTGCCCTCCAGCGCCTTTAACCCATCTTTGTGGGGAATCCTCAGAACACGGCTGACATCTCAAATGACATGCAACCCGGGCTTTATCCCAGTAGCCCCCTTCCTTGGCTGTAACATTTCAAAAGCGAAACGTCAAGGAATTTTATGCGGAATGCCAGCATCTATTTCATAGCGCTGCCTTGGGCCCACAACGCATAACTTTTAACATTTGTCCTGCTGCCACATTTGCCCTGTTCTCCGCTCGGCTTTCTTCGCGGATTACACAAATGCGTGGCTGAGACCAATTCGACGCACTTTGTCGATTTTGCTAGAAACATCTTTAGGCGGATTATTCATTTGTTTATAATTGCAAGCTTTGTTTGGTTATTCCAAAAAGAAGCTGAAGTGATTGATTTGTTTAAAAAGCTTTCTTCCCTTCATTACATTATTTTTTATAAAATCATTGCTTTTATGAAGCCAAAACCATTATAAGTAAACTCCTGTACAATTGATTAGCTTTTTCATTAGATTTCTTATATCTACAATATCATTTGACTTCTGATACGAACTTATTTTGAATTTGTAGCATTACCCATTTAATTTCCGTTCAGTGGTATTTTGACATTATTTCTAATCAATCTGCTTACGATTCTCCAATACGTTTCAATGCATTCCGGGCAATTAACCAGATGGGGGAAAAGGGACTGGGGAAATAATCATTACCCAAGCGAATCCCGCTGAGACGATGCTAAGTTGTAAATAGTTTAATTACGAATAAAAGAAAAAATCGCTGGCTAATTGGAAAATATTGAGAAAATATACACATTGATTGGCCATCCACCCCCTGAATACGGATAAAAGCGGTCTGGGGAACATGGGTCGTATACGCAATGCTAGGGGAACAGCGTGAAATCGAGGGGACTCACCGAAATTGCATTGAGATTTGTGGCTCAATTACAATTTGTCCTAGAAATTTATACGTTTTTATGGCTTTCTAAGAAAAATGGCGGCTAATTGTGGGCATGACGTCAGTAGTCATCAGACGGGCATTAAGTTCCTGAAAAGCCATTGGCATCATCGCGATACCTTGGCCAATAACTGCAGCTGCACTTGGGGGCATGGACGTAAATGGTTATGTGGATTTAGCCAAATGAATTTGAATACATTTGTCACCGCGTGCGTTTCGTACTCACCACAGGGCCATCGATCATAAATCAGGCTGATAACAGGGCCTAATGACATGGCCCGCAACACCAAAACATGGCCAAAGCGTGGCCTGGCGCGTCATCGCACCGGAACAGGTTAATAAATTTCCCAGCGGTCTAATCACAGGCCAAGCAGCTTATTTGGGTGTTTGGCATCTGGCTTGCGGATTGGGCCATGTGTGCATATGGCCAGGAGGAGGATATGTGACTCGATTCGATTTCTGTCCGCTTTAGCAGAAGACAAGTTCAGCTATAAATCATCATCGCGGACCGGCGGCGGTAGGCAAAATAAGGCAAACAAAGACACAAAATTAAACCTGCAGTTGGCCGGGCCAAAGACACCGAGGCACCCAACCAGTTTAGCCCACACCTACTCCACACACAGCGATACGATACTAACTTCCCACCGAAAAAATGCAAAAGCGAAAACATAAAAATAACCAAAGAAAACATTTTTGTAGTTGTTAGACCGACGAAAAAATACAAAAATCAAAACAACAATAAAAAAATGGAAAATCACGATTCTTATGCAGGTTTTCGGAGATTTTCCCACAACAAGTTTTCGTTTGGGGTTTTTTCATCTCTTTTAATTGATTCTGCGCATGAGAAAAACGCAGTGCAATGTGCACTTGAGATCCAGATGAACTTATGTGGCGTCAGATATCAGCAACTTGGCCAACAACAATGGCAGCGGCAAGTAGAAGCCACTGACTGGCGGCATAAATATGCATTTATAATTAGGAGTCAGCCCAGCGAAGTCGAAAGCCGGCGAGATTTACGGCCAAGACAAGAGGGTCTTTTGGCCAGATGCGTAGTCGAGAATCGAATCTCAGGAGGAAAGTGGGTGGCATGCGAAAGGCCAAAATCGCAGAGGATGGCAGAAAGGTTTGGACTTAAAGGCTTAAATCAGAAATCAACACAATAATTTTGTTTAATTTTCTAAAAGCCAAAACCGAAGTAAAGAAACGATTTTACTGTTATATTTTAAATTTGTTGTTTTCTTAATATAGTGCAAGTTTTATACTGGAGACTCATAATATATAACAACTTAGTGTTTTTATTTATATTTAATTTAACTTATAATGTCGCTTGTTTTATAAACAATCAGGGAGTTATATACAACATTTTTATATTGTTTAATCAGCAAGTGTAACATAAAATAGCTTTTAATTTCATCACACATAAAGGTAGTATATTCTTGATGGATTTCTTTAGGGACAAAAGAATGAAAATGCAAAGAAAAAGTATCATTTGGTTGAGCTTTTTTTATTGTAGTATGTCTTTGCCATCATCTATTTTTAGATACTTCTGGTTAGCACTATTATTTTAGCCGCAACTGTTTACACAATAAGTAACTGCAATACATACGTACTCAAGTACGCCGGGAAGAGTCGTATAGTAAAGTCGTTAAAGAATGTTACTCTCTCTTCTGCTGCAGCTTCTACTCTCTCTCTCGCTCGATGACACACTTTTCTACATAAGTGGGTGAGCAAACGATCACCTGTGTGTGATTGTGTTTGTTTGTTTGCTAGCACTCCACTCCAAGCACAAACAAACATACGTTCTCCATTCTACGCTTCGCTGCATTGAAATTTCTTTTTTCGCTTTCTTTTCGATCGGAGTGGAGTACTCTTTCTCTTTCGCTCGCTCTCTGTTCTGTACTCTCTCCTGCTCGCTCTTTCCCCCGCTCTGCTGACGTCAGCAGCGACCGAGGTGTTATATAGTGTTATATGGGTCACCGTGACTTTTGGGTTCTTGGAGAAAACTGGTAGTGCGAGTCTTCTGCTGCTTCTTCTGCCTTCTGGCTGAGGAAAGTGACGATCGATCGAAAGCGAATGCGTTTGTTTGTCTCTTTTGCTTATTTCTTTGCTCTCACCAGTTGGAAATTCTTTGGGTCGGTTCTTTTGGGGTCAGGTTCAGGCTGTTAGAAAGGCATTTCCTTTTGCTCTTTAATGGCTTTTACCACTCACATTTAATTACGAAAAAAGTAAGACCGAAATGTAAGCTGAACAACCAAAAAAACTTACAATATAAAGTCTGCTGTGAAAGGTGAATGAAACTTAATGAATGCCAGCAACAACAATAAACAGGTGAGTCGCTGCATTGCTTAGTGATTTTCACTTGCTGCTTTTGTTGCTGTTTTTACTGTTGTTGTGGTTGTTGTTGCGAGCGTGCCAGTGGAATTCGCAAATTGTTATGAGTAAAACTACAACAAAAACAAAGCTCCACCGAAAGAGAAATAAGAAAAAAATAAAAAAACAAAAAAAATACATACAAGACGACGTAAAGATTACACAAGCGCAGCGTCGTCAATTTGAGACGGTGGAAGGGGGAGGGATGGATTGGGGAGGCATTAGAAACAACACAACAACACTCTTTGCTGCAATCAAGAAAGCTCTCCCAAAAGCAGCGACTGCGACACCGACGGCGACTGCGGCAGCACAGAGAGCCTGATCAGTTGCAGAAGGTACACGAAAAATAAAATTTAATTTTATTATCTTACATATACATTTTAATTTCTAAAAACATTTTGACTTAATATTAAAAAAGCAAAAGAACAAATATAAAATATGCATTACGATATAGGTGAACATCCTCCAACTTTGTGTACACTTTAAGTATTTATGTTGATAATTACCACAATACCTTTTAAGATAGTACAATTTTATAAAGTTGTTCTTTAATTCAGCCATTAAAACCTGTGGCAGTTAACCTCGTGAAAATTCGGAATAAAAGGGTACATGTATTTACCATATAAGGTTTGTAAACTCTACCAAATTGATATATTTCGAGTGCCATACTACAATGGATAATTGATATAAATATATTAAGTTATGTTGTAATAGAATTCCAACTGTACGTATTCGAATTCAATCTCCCTTTTTTTTTGTGTAGAGAAATTTATCATTTCACTGCAGCAAAGTTTGCAGCAGCATCGACGTCGGCAGCGCGCTCTCCCTCAACAGCTGCTGATCGCAGCGCTCTTTTTTGACTGGGGATTGGAGCTCTCTCTCCGCTCATCGCTGGCTACGTCGACGTCGCTGCCGCTGCGCTGTCGATTGGGGCCTGGCCACAAAAACAACACCACAGCTTTTCGAAATTAGTTCTAGTGAGTCTGTGAAAGTGTGAGCGACTGCGAGGCGCGATCAATTGGCAAACAACCGCAAGCGGATCCACTGCTCCACACGCCAAACGAAACGCCACGCCGAATATCATCGAATATAAAAAGCGGACTACCCCACAAACAACAACTACACATCACGTGCAACATGTCCCATCAGTGCAGCTGCGGTCGCGACCTCAACAACAACTACGTCTCGTACACGAACGCCTACGCCAATGCAAATGCCTCGTTGGACCGCGAGGCGGCCACCAGCGGCAAGTCCGGCGGTCCGCCGCGGGCTCAGCTGACGGCCAAGGTGATGTTTGGCACGGTGGGCGCCATCAAGGAGCTGCGTGACAAGGAGCAGCAGCAGCAGCGACAGGCGGCGGCGGCACGGGCGGGCGAGAGGCGCAACTGAGAGCGGGGGCGAAGCGGCCCGAGGGGCGGGGCGGGACGAACGACCGTTGGAGCGGTCGAGTGCTGTGCTGTGGGTTGTCGGCGGGGGATCTCTGTCTGATCGGAAGAAGGGTAACATGGAGACTTGGATTAAACTGCAAGGACCTGGATTAATCAACAATAATTCAAGCAACAGGTGATTTGGTTTAATCATGAAGAATTCGCGCAGCTCCAAGAAATCCAGTTGAACATATTCAATCATAATGAATTCGCGGTACTCCCAAGATTCTACAAGTAATCCAAATAATTCGAATCGTTCGGGCTCCGATGACTCAAATGGGTGATCCCTGGATCACGTTAGAGGCTTCAAAGTTTTGGCAGGGGACGGGGCAATCTGTGTAACGACATTCCTTCTCAACAAAAACTATCCAAAAAACAAAAAAAAACAAAGTACATCACATATTTATACACTTTTTTTGTCTGCCACAACATCTCTAACACTCTCTATCTTTCTCCTGTAAGCTTCAGCAGACTTCTATGATTCAATGTAAATTGTTTATTACATATATTTATACATATACTACTTAGTGCAATACCTTAGCTATACACAAAAACACACACACACGCGTAGCCTTAAGTTTGTTTTATTTTGTAAGTGCACACGCATACACTCACTCATTTTACAATGTTGTTTAAATTTGTTTTGTTGTTTACGCGCTCTGCGAGTTTTGGCTGCGAATCTGGAGACTTCCAGGTGCTGCTGCATCTCAAAACGCAAGGCACGTAACCCACACACACCCCCATATAAACCATATAAATATAGCTACACATATGCCTAATCTTTAATACCCCTACTACTGTTATTACTTCTAATAATCATATTGTATATGCCGCACGAAGAGACGAAACAGAAACAGAAACGTAAAAGAAAAGGAAAAGAAAACTTAAAATTATTATTAATCCAAATGGGATGGTGTTTGCTCAAGTGATTTGTACTAAAATGGAAGCGAAATAAATTTAATCGCCAATCGATGCTCAATTGAAGTGCTGTAAATTGCGTATGTTTCGAGAGAGCGAGCGGAGCATCTACAATATATTTATTATACCTATAAAATAATATTAATATGTATGTCTACTTGTACATCTATTTATAGAGCTAATCCCAACAAAGGCGAATAAAAATCGAACTTTTAATAAACTGAAAACGAAATCGAAAACTTCGGGGCCTCTGCAGATTGGCGATTTCAATTACTTGAACAATGGACTGTAGATACCGTTCGTTGAGTGGGCGGGGGCAAACCTTTTTCTTCGCCGGCCGTCTGCGTGTGAAAGTAAGAAACAAGAAGCAGAAAACATTCAAATAAATTATAAATTACAATAAAGCAAAGGGGAAACGTAAACGTAAAATATGCGAAACGAAAGCGAAGTCTCCGGCCAGAAGGCGAAAAGCCAAAGGCAACCTCGTGTATTATATTATTCCAGCGATTCTTTTCGTATTCTGCCGCCGTCTCGCACTCTTTATCGCCCTCTCTTCTAATTACGAAGCACTCCGGGTTTTTTCTTCTTTTTTTGTGTTTGAGAGTGTGTGCGTGAGCGGAGAACGTTCGCTGGTTCTTACGCTCGTAACAGTGACCCAGTCTCGGGCTCCATAACTCGGAAAGCAGAGTCGCTACCCGGCACTCAGCTGTCGTCATCGGCGGTCCCAAATGGCGGTTCATTTCGCTCCCACTTGTCGCCCACGCCGCCCCCTCGTCACGCCCCCGTAGAACGTCGCTTTGTGGATCAAAGTCAGATTGGTTTTGTGTTTTTTTGTACACTTTCAGGGGGACTTTTTACACTTTCGACCCAAAAGGTTCATGTCCAATGTCCAGAACTCTAGCAATATATTATAGGTTTTATGACTTGAACTTTTCCATTTAATTGTTAATAAAACTAAGGAATGGCTTAGGTTTGCTTAGATCTTCCCTTTTTTAATTTGTTTTGAAATCAAATCATTATACTTCGCAAAAGTTCGTCGTTTTTGAATAAATATAGTTGCATATACAATACTTTATTGTGTTATTGCAAGGGTATATTGACTTCTCCGTCGTTTTCATTCTTATCCGTCGTTTTGGAGGGCGCTCACAGTTCAATTGAATCCAATTGACCAAGTGCGTGGCTCTTGTCAAGCAAATACATTTGCTTACGTATACTTAATTTACGAGGCGTATACGTAATGCAACGCCCACCAATGCAGCGCTCGGCTAGTGGAAGATTGGAGCCAGTCGGGGAATGCTAATTGAACCCATTTACTGTGCCGACTGGATTACATTTTATTGCTCTTTAGCTGCTTACCTTTGACTTTGTCTCTTGGCAATTGCACCAGCTGCGGCGCAGTTGGTGATGATCCAACTCTACCGCTTACCCGGCTTCTCGACCGATTTCATCACTGCCTCGGATTCGGATTCGGATTCCGATTCCGATCTGATAACATCACGTGTAAGTGCAGCTAAAAGCATTTAAGAGACGATGAGAATCCGGGCAATGGGCCAAAGTGTGAGGGGAATTTCTTACTCGTGAGTAAGCGCTTTGAAATGCCTGCATCTTAGTCGAAGAAATAAACTACCTTTATTTATTTGGAATTTATGCAATGTTAAGGTATGGTTTTTTAATATACATATATTTTTTCATTATTGGCTTATATTTGATTTTCTCATACTTCAAAAAATGTGTTCCTATGAAAGTATTCTGCCCTGGGGGTAGCTATTTAATCTTTAAGCAGAACTAATTTGGGTGAACAGACATGGCAAAATACAGAGATGGACAAAAGTTTTAAGGCGGCTTCTTAAATGTCTATTTACTAAGCTTTAGAACGATCGAAAGGAGTTTGACGTCAACAAAAGAATTGATTTATCCACAAAATACTTTCCATTCAGACGCCTTAAAGTAGGCAATGCTTTTAGAGAACTTAGTTTCAGGGGGGTTAACTAAACACTTCTTTAACATAGTTGCCAAGATCCATTTTCAAGGATCTATTTTAAAAAATCTATACAGTCCCTGTACCTTTTTTACTTTAACGTATTTTTTTTTCAAAATTACGTTTAGTTTCTTTAGAGTACTCGAAGACACTCGACTAACGATGTCAAAACTCATCGCCAACGGATTTCCTTTTCCAATTCTATTTTAAGCCATGCAGGCTGATGTCATTTGTTTTCTATGCATATTCTGCTTTTTGCTCAGTTCCGTTCCGGCCAGCTCGGTTTAGTTTTGCCCGATTTCCATCTGAAGGCCGGGGGCCAATTGTTATTGTTGTCACTTGGCGGGGTGATACATCAACTTCTTAATTTATGAGGTGCAATTTTTATGGCCCGGCCTTCGTGATCCCAACGTGGCTAAGTGTAAAAAGAGTAAAAGCATCGTTCGCCCGCCGCCGGTAACAACATTTCTTTGTTGATTATTTTTACTTTTCGAGTGTGCTTCTTTTTTCACTTTTTCTTGCATGCGCTTGTGGCAAGAACTTTCTCTTCTAATTGAAAGCAGTTCGATGGCGGTCGCCGATAAGCCAGCGTGTGGTGGAGGGGGGAGGGGAAGCGGTCTGCTAAGCAAAGCATCCAGCTGGGCATCTTTTGATGAACCGGCTGCGGCAATGGATTGACATGGATGTGGATGTGGAGCTGGTCGGATGCCTAACTCTGCGTCTGAAGCTGAATCTGAATGGCCCAACTCGGCGGAGTGGAGCGGATGAATGGCGATCGGCGCATAGTGAGACATTTCTTATGTTTCTGCTTTAATGGGAACTTTATGCAGCCGCAAGGCATTTTATCTCTCTCGTTTCGATTTGAATACGGAAAGAGGCGACCACGACGACGACGACGACGATAAGCGCCAGCAAGTTGGAAATAAATAATAAATATTTAAAAGTAGAAGCTGAGGCGGGGTGCTGGCTGCTGGGTAAAAATCTGCTACTACGCGGGCAGTGAATGAAAGCCGGCGAAGAACTGGTCGCTTGCCTGGAAGACTTTGGTGCTTTTTCATTTTTTTCATCTCTCCGTCGGTTTTTTACTCTTTTTTCCAACGATTTTTGGTGAAGCTGTGGCATGTCTCGGCTTTGCGGCTCGGCGTCTGTGTTTCTTTTGGCTTCTAATGGCAGCCGTGAGGTGAGAATCGATTTAGTTCGGTTTACGACGATCCCAGATACAAACGCGAAAAAGTTTCTTTTCGGTGTGTGTTGAGCGGCGGATCCAAAAAGTGTAAAGCATCGCCAGGAGTTGCCCCCAGGAAAATAGGAGCTGCCACACACCCACCACCCACAAAAATCAACGTGAAAGTCCCCGACTAATTGAGGCAGGTGCTAAACACAGCAATTACGAACTACAAATTGCCAACGGCTCTTGGGGTAAATCAATTTCCGTTTTTGCGCAAAAGATCATCCAACAAATTGATTATTATTAATGGCCGAAGTGCCACCGTTGACTAAGTGAGCGTGTCTTCGCGTTGAAGTCAAAACCAGCCAAGGCGCACAAATGGTTATAATAGCGGACTGCAAAATTTCTCTTAGCCACTAACTTCCTGGCTGGTACTGTAAGTAGGTGGCTTTGGAGCTGTGGACCCTTGAACGAGGAAGAGAGAAAAGGCCTTACGCAAGCCCATAGTCATGAGCCTAATTGCATAATTTTAGGAAAACTAAACAAAACATATGAAAATGCATTGCCCAAAATAACTGTGGGTTTCGGTAGTTTTCTAAACTCTGTGGAATAACATATTTAATACACCAAAAGTTTAATCGCAAAATTAAAATGGCAGACTCTTTGATTGATACTCTTCAAAAAAATTAAAATAACATTGAAAGTACTGCATATTTTCGCATATATTCCATTCACTTTAGTACGTATTTCACAAATTAAATGATAATAAAACAAAGCAATGTAACAGTCTTGCAATTGCAGTTTGATCTTAAATGATGCCTACCATATTTGGTATCAGGCAAGGTCTATCCCCTTCCACTTTGCTCTAAGAGTTCCTCCACATGGTGTCCATCTGGTCAGTCTGTTAACACTTCTGGACGTGCAAATGCAAAGGCAGTGTATGAATTGTGGGTTGTAGCCTCTATAAAATAGTTATTACATCGAGTACTGCCACTCTTGACGCCCGTTATGCGGTCATTGAAGCATATAAAGTACTCCGCATTGCGTCGAAATAAGTAAAGTGAAACAAATTAAATAAGCCTGAAAAAAACGAGGAAAATAAAAGGAAAGAAATCATGAACAAATAAAGTGATTAAAATTTTATACGCTCGGCTAATTCAAATTCCAGGGAATTGAAGTTTTTATTTTCTGATTAGTTCTTATCTACAACTAATTTCTTGGGAATTGTTAAAATAATCATCTCAATTTATGTTTTAATGTTAAACTACTTGGGCCTAAGAAGAGTATTCAAATAAAAGCTGGCTCAAAATTCACTCGGCCAAAACAAAATGCAATAAATAAAAGTGCCAAGTGGAAACAACAAAAAACGCAGGAAAAGAGAATAATATGCTTGGGCGATAATAAGTTGCAGTTGAAGTTAATTATGTATTATTGTAATTAGCAGTGGGCAGCTTAAAAAAGGCTAACAAAATAATAGCAATCTTTTCGCTGTTTTTTGCTGCTGCCTTTTTCGATGTTTTCAGTTGCTGATGTAACCGCATCGATTGAATCACGAAAGAAGCAACATCAGCATTATGCATCGGTATTGGCGACCCAAAGCGACGTAACGTTATTGATAATTATGTTTAATTCGCGCCTTATCGAGTTCACTCAGTTTATTCGCAACTTTTACACCCCGGGGCAGCTTAGGTGATTGGTGTTTTATTAGGACGCAATGCGAAACCAATCAACTCATTAACTAAGTCACAACTGCGTGGATATATTCCACTCAGAGTTGAGAGTTGCCTTTTTTATTAAACGCATTTTTAAATGATTATTTTAATTCCTTAAGCTTTATTTTTAATGAGTTTAGCAAACTAACAAGCTAAGTTAAAAGAAAATTGAAAGTTAATAGTTTGGTAGAACTTTTAATAAGTAAAATCCTTGGAGTCTTGTGGTATTGCTGGATTTGAACCCCCCAAGAAAACCAAAGATGACCCCAAAACCACTGACAACTTTCCAACTTCCCACACAAATTCCCGTGGCAACCTTTGCTCGCACTGAACTTGACAGCGAATAAACCATTCCAGAAGTCGCCGCTGGAATGCTGCAGCCATCACTTCTGGTGGCGGTGCTGCTCCTGCTCCTGCTGCTGCTGCACTTGGAGAGGGGCAGCGGCAAGCCGCCCACCAAGGAGCTGCCCCGTCCGCTGATCCCGCTGCTCCGCTTTGAAGAGGAGGAGGAGCTGCACCCGGAGCTGGTGGAAGGTGGATTCCAGGGGACGCGGAACGGGCGCTCGAGGCGTCCCACCTTGATGGATGTGGCCTTGCAGCAGAGCGTGCGACAGGGACTCGATGCCATGGCCGAGCTGTACGGTCGCATTCAGCCGGAGATGCTGCGCAATGGTGGGTACTATGCGGCACTTTTCCTAACCCTGAATCATATCATCCTCGAAATCCTCGGAATGCCTCGCCAAAGGCCAAACCCTGCAGGACAATCATCCGGCCGCGATGCTCTCCCGCTTCAATGGCCCCACCGCGGACTCGGATCGCCGGGAGATGGCCGCCTATGCCACCCTCGCCGCAGCCAAGGCCTTTCGCAAAAAGTAAGTTCCCGGGGGGTGGGATTGTGGTGGGTGGGTGGTCTGGGTGTGGGTGTGGGTGATTCACCCATATGCGGCTTGTGCGGGTTGTGGCGGGCCATAAGTTCATCAGCCGCAAATATGTGGCTATGACATATGAAAAAAGTTATTGGCAAAAGCGATGCGCATGATTAAAAATCAAAGTGGATTCGTGGGTGGGCCGAAAAGTCATTGCATCACTGATGTTGATTCATTTTATACCCTAAAAATATTAGGAATACAATTTCATGGTGCCTAATGGTATATGAAATTTAAAGTTTAGGAAGTGCTAAAGGTAAATATAAAGAAATAGGAACCTTGTTTTACTAACAACATTAATTAAGGTAATCTTTAAAAATCTCTCATTCATTTGTTAAAAAATAAAAAGTTGTATAGGAAAACTCAGGGAAGGTCGTAATATTCATTTTTAATTTTTTTAGGGACTATTGTTTAAGCAGAAAATAATTGATTTCCAATTCTTGGACTGTCACTCTCTGGTAATAAATTTGTTGGTCAAATATTGATTAATGTGAAGTGTGGGGAATTTGTGAGATTCATGGAAAAACGTTTCGACCCACGATAAGTGGGCATGGCCACTCTCGAGTTTCTGCCCCCGGGCAATCTAATGCAAAGCGGGCAACAACTATGCAAAGCAAAAAGTAACGGAAAAGACAAAGGCGAAAAAAGTGAGCAATATTATTGAGTAGAGGATGCCTCCCCCTGAGTGCCCCCGCACCGCCCCCCTCGTCGACAATTACCGCCGGCAACTTTCTCGCTTGATTAACGAGTTCTACGGCATCCATGGCAGCAGTTTCTGCGGCGGCAGAGCTAATGAGTTGGAGCCGGGATCGGAATGGCCTGGAAGTTGGCTCAAGTGGAAGTGGCCCCCCTCCACAGCAACCCCCTCGCCAATATCGAATCGTAGCAAAAACGATGGGGTCCAACTGCGATTGCTCATGACTAAGAGTCAACTTTCACTTTGACATTGAAATGCCGCATAATTGGCAGACAAGACCAAGACACCAACGCCAATCCCAAATCCAAATCCAATACCAGATCGGACCAAGTTACTTGCACAGAAAGAAAAACATTATCAAATTAATTTCATGATTTTATGTGCTATTTTGTATATATGAAAAGACTGTCGCTATAATTTTCATTTGACTTACAATTATACATTGTTAATAGCTAATAATATGCAAATGTAATACATTAGACAGAGGTTTTGCATTTGAAAACATTAATACATATTAAACAAATATTTATGTTTTTTAAGTACCTGTTTTCGATGTTCAGAAAGTGGAAGAAATGAAGAGGTTGACTATTTCATTAAGAAAGTCTATAAACTGGAAAATTCAAGATGATTCAAAGTCTCTTGGAATATACTTATATACTAGATATTTCGGTTCAGTAAGTTACGATTTTTCACTGTGTGAGGAGTCTCGGTATTACTGCGGATTGGAATGGGTGAAGGTAAATAAAAGTGGCCCGGGTTAAACGACCTCTTTTGGGTCCGGGCAACGGAAATGGCAGACGCGACCAACTCCGACTCCAACTACATTTCCATCTCCGTTTCCATCGTTGATTGCTGGCAGTTTTTCCAGTTTTTCCGCTGGCAGAGTTTTCACTTTTCACAAACGCTGTGTGGAAATCCATGCGATTTTCCACACACAAAAACGCGTCGAGCTGAGAACTTTCACCCGGGGCAGCCGAAAAGGCAATTTACCCAGGTGGATTCGACTCAGGTTCAATGAGCGCATTTATGTAATTGCAATCAATGGGGCGACAAGCGACACGGCGACATCGTCCCCAAAAAACAGACAATTGCCAGACAAAAGATGCTGATGATGATGGCCATTAATGGGAAATGCCTTGTGGTCCGCTCGGTGTCCACAATCAAATTACGAAATGAAATGGCCAGCATGTTTGGTTTAATTAAATATCGACAAATACCGTCAGTCGACGATGATGATCGTCGCCGATGGGGCTCGTTAATGGTGCCAAAAGCAGCATTTAGCCAAATTAGAAGCCAAAGAAAGCGACAGCGTTAGAAAAATAGCACATATATAACCGAATGGCTCTCTTTCGCACATTTGCGGAGCTTCAGATTCAGCTTCAGATTCGGCATTCGCAATTTGATTACATCAAGCCAAGCCAGGCAGCAACAAAAAACAGGGAAAGGCAAAGCTTCGGCCGCTGCTACGTCGACTGCGACGTCGACTGCGGCAGCGGCGGTACAACTGATACGCTGGCGAACAAAAAAAGCAGAAACTGAAACACAAACATGAGGCAACTTTCGTTTTCTACCAGCCGATTCGGCCTCAAGCTCTCCAAGTCGTACGAAAGTTTTGTATTGGGCTTTTATTTCTCTTGTTTTCAGCGGGCAATGAACTCTCGGCACTAATAAAATACAAAAAGTCAACGCTGCGGCTGCGCTTTGCACCGAGATTGCGTATACGCCGGGTGAACTCAAGGCAAAGGGCGTTTGCACCTTTAATGGGCTTTTCTTCAAGTAAAACAATGCTTAATACGATAATTGTGCAGAGCAATGACAACCGAAGCGCACAAAGCCTGGGAAAATATGTATTTCCACTTTCACCTGCTGCAAAAAGCTGACGATTGGCAGGAAAACTGGAAAAACGTGCCGAAACTATTATACACTTGCGCATCCCCTTGGCGACCATCGAAAATGGCATTTAATCATAGCTAATTTCTTGGACATTCGTGTGCAGAAAAGTGAAAACTCCTAGAAGATTGATCGCTAGACCGCAGGAAATTATATGCCAGGCAGGAAGTTGGGCGTCCCACACATGTGATCTAGCCAAGAGAAAGTAGAAAAGCCGATTGAGATCGATTGGTGGGAAGCGCAGCAATGGGCACTTGCTATTGCAATTAAAACTGCACAGATTAGTGTTTAAATGGAAGTCACCTCCGTCTAAACTATTTATTTCGTTAAACAACTTAATAAAAGGTATAAATTTCTTTTAAAATCACTTCAAATCAAGTTTTTGCGTTTTTTTGCCCAAATTAAATAGTTGTTAAAAATTAATTACGTATCAAGAAAAAATCAATAAAACAGGTAAATCCAATCTTATTCAAATGAAAAGTTAAAATAAACCTTTTTTATATACTTTCATTTGAAACGCAATAGAAAAGTAATTAAAATACAAATTTTACACACAAAAAAAAACAATTTTTAGAAGCGTACACTGTTACTTACATAAAAACGGATCCACAAATAAAACAAATACATTTTTATTTTTAAAAATTATACTTAATAACATATGTTAGTAAAATTAAAAACAAAGAGTCAGAAAACTGATTAAAGACTTAAGTTTGGCTGCCATAAAATACTCAAGCTTTCTGGGGATTCCCTACCCAAATCACAAATCAACCCATAACCGAACAAAAAGCAACATAAAATTGACCCTTTATCGGCGACATCTGCTTAGCCATAAACGCACATTACCGTCAATAAAACCCGTCATGTTTCATGACCAAGTCATTATACCCATCGAGATCCAAACGAAATGAAAATTGACGAAAAAAGAGTTGCTAATAAACGCAGCAAATGGAAAGCAAAAGCGGCTAAATTAAAGCCAGCGGCTGCTCACCGATTTCACATGCGTTTTCCCGCCTCAATCTCGCACTACCGCCAGTGGGCCCAATTCGACGGTGGATCCCATTTGGAGTCGGAGTCGCAGTCACCACCACTCGGTGGCGAACTCGAACTCGAACTCGTTTCCACCGACTCCGCAGTCGAGCGTTTTATAAATAGAAGCCGGCGGCCCGAGCAGTCGCCACTCGATCACGAAATTTAAGCGCAGCCATGTCGCATGGCTCTGATTTGGTGGCAGGATGATGGTCCTGCCGCTCCTGACACCACCATCCATCCACCTCGATCTCTTTACTCGCCAGCTTCCAGCACATCGATGAGCTCGCCCGCCAGTCGCACTCGCAGCGGATCTCGCTCCGGCGAACCGCCCTGGAGGGCCTCTGCCCGCCGCGGGATCCGCCGCCCTGCATGCCCGCCTCGGAGCGGTACCGCACCCACGATGGCACCTGCAACAACAAGCGCCGGCCCAGGTGGGGCGCCGCCCAGATGCCCTTCAACCGCTTCCTGCCGCCGGAGTACGGCGATGGAGTGGACACGGTCCGCAGCTCGGCGGACGGGAGCACCCTCTCCTCGTCCCGCTTCGTCAGCCTGCTGGTCCACGGAGCCCGGGAGGGGGAGGCGCCGCTCACCCTGATGATCGCCCAGTGGGGCCAGTTGCTCGACCACGACTTGACCTCCACGGCTCAGCCGCGGTAAGTTCTAACTATTAGCCTACTAAAAGGTGAATTGGTATTCTATAAAGACATCATTGCAATAGTAAACAGTGCACTGTGCCGTGGCCGAAAATATCAGGAAAACAGAACCTCAGCCAAAAATTAGCAAAAAGAAAGGCAAAAAAAAAAACCATTAAATACTAGCTTTGTTAATTAATAATGTAAAATAATTCTAAGCCCGTCTCACCTTCTAACCTCTAATGAAAAATGTACTTTACTCCCTTAGTTCCATCAATGGTTCAATTCCCAGTTGCTGTGGCGGCAAGGACTTCCATCCCGCCTGCTTTCCCATCAAGGTGCCGCTGGACGATCCTTGGCTGGCGCCGCTGAAGGTGCGCTGCCTGGAGTTCCTGCGCTCGGCTCCGGCCCAGAGGCGCGACTGTGTGCTCTCGTGGCGGGAGCAGACCAACCAGGTGACCTCATACATCGACGCCTCGCCCATTTACTCGAACAGCGCCAAGTCCTCGGACAATGGCCGTGTGTTCCGGCACGGCCTGCTCGTCTACGGACGCGGAGATCCCGCCGAGGATGTGTGCCAGCGGGGAGCCATGGCCACCAAGTGCATCCGGTCCGGGGACGGACGAAGTGGAGAGCAGCCCGGCCTGCTGGCCATGCACCACGTCTGGGTGGGCGAACACAACCGGATCGCAATGGAGCTGAGCGAACTGAATCCGCATTGGAGCGACGAGAAGGTGTACCAGGAGACGCGGCGGATTGTGGGCGCCTTGTTCCAGCACATTACCTTCCGGGAGTTCCTGCCCGTCATCCTGGGCAGGGAGGTGGCCAAGCTCTTCGACCTGGAGCTGATGCCCACCGGCTTCTACGAGCGGTACAGTTCCAAGGTGAATCCCACGGTGGCCAACGCCTTCGCAGCCGCCGCCTTCCGATTTGGCCACTCGCTGGTCCAGAATTCCTATACGAGATGCGACCGTCACCACAACGTGATCAATAATAGTAAGTTCGTGGGGGTTCTGAGCATCCAGTGATCTTCTCATCAATTTATTCCCCTTCTTCCAGATGTCAGCCTGCACGAGGAGTTCCAGCGCGGCGACATTGGCTCGGCGGGCTCACTGCATCGCCTTCTGCGTGGCCTGGCCTCCCAGAGGGCCCTGAAGAGGGACGAGTTCATCACCCCCGAGCTGACCAACCACCTGTTCCAGACCCCCGGCTTTCCCTTTGGCCTGGACCTGGCCGCCATCAACATCCAGCGGGGCAGGGACCACGGCATCGCTCCTTACAGTGCTTGGCGAGTGCCCTGCGGCCTGAGTCCCATCCTTAGCTGGGATGACTTCGGTGAGTTAATAATTACTTTCAATTGATTTCTAATTAAGTCAACATTTCTCGGTTAAAAGTGCCTTTAAATTCCCAAAATTTATACAATAATTATTTGCTGCATAATTTAAAAAACACGATTTCTTGACATGTTCGTCAGTTATGACAGCTTTAAAAACTCGTTTTCTTGAAGAAAAAAAGCTGTATATTTTTTGTGGTACTTTTGTTTCAACAGATTTAACTTAACCATCACAAATCATAGTCCTTTTTCACACTATAAAATATATAGATAATTTCCAATTGCATTAGAGTCAAATCTTGATAGCGATTGATTTCGTTCTCAATTTTAACAAAATAGAATAGAATACGTGATTCGCCATACCGAAACTTGATTCAAGGAATTTTTGCAGAATTTTAAAATTACATCGAAGAACAAGCAAGAATCCTACAAGAATTTTAATAATAAAGCCTATCTTTTCGAAATCCTAACTATTTTAAAGGATTTGTATATCCAGACTGCTGAAGAATTAACAAAAATTCAAGTTCATTGAACTGTAATCGTTGAAGAACTTTAAATGTTGAAATATTAAGATCTTGGAAAAAATGTCAAAAAAGTTCGTTAAACTTTTAAGACATGGAAATGTTTGATTGTACTAATTTATTACCAATATGTCCTATAATTTTGGTTATAACCCGGTTTCGCTTTTTCACATTTTAGCCAACGTGGTGGGTCCAGAGTCGGCGAAGCGGATTGGCCACGCCTACCGCAGCGTGCACGACATCGACCTCTTTGTGGGCGGCATTGCGGAGCGTCCAGTAGTGGGTGGACTGGTGGGACCGACCTTCGCCTGCATCATCGCCCAGCAGTTCAGCAACGCCAGGCGGGGCGACCGCTTCTGGTACGAGAATGGCGGCTTCGAGAGCTCCTTCACCCCCGCTCAGCTGCACTCCCTGCGCCGCGTGTCCTTGTCCCAGGTCCTTTGCCGCACGGTGGGTGGTGGCACCCTCCAGCCGCACATCTTCATTCCAGCGGAATTCGAGGACAACGAGCGACAGACCTGCGGAGTGGGCAGCCTGGCCCCAATCGATCTGAGCCCCTGGCTGGAGCAAGATCCCTTCCACAACCCACAGATGCCCGACCAGGTGTTCAACATTGCCCAGCCGCAATTGGGGTCGGTGCAGATCATCAAGGAGGACAAGGCGGGCTTCTCGAACCGGGTGAAACCCATTAAGCCACAGGTGGAGCTCAGTGCCAATTCGGGAAGTGGGTTTCATCGACCCACCAACGTGAACTCGACCAAAGTCAGTGACAAACTTGACCTCAGACGAAAGACAGTGACGAACAGTAACAGTAACAATAACCGACAGACCACGCCCACTCGTAAGCCCGTAAGTGGCGTCAACAACAAACTGGACAAGTCACCGAAGATCACCATCAACATAAAGAGCGTGAATGTGAGAAGGCCAGAGGGATCGGGTCCCAAGCGAAGGGTGATCATCAACAATGTGCCCGTAGAACTACGCAGCTCGGGGGGTAATGCCACTGACACGCAGACAGGAACAGGAACTTTCACAGAGGACGAGAACGAATTTGACCAGGACGAAGAAGGTGACACTGAGGACGTAGCTGAAGTGAGGGCTAACAAAGATGGCCCTACCAAACCAAGCAAATCGGACTTAAACCAAACTGAAACTGAAACTGACTTAAAGACGACACTTCAGGGGAACAATACAAATACTGGACAGTCTACAGAAGCCTCGAAAACCGAAAGACGTGACGGCAGAAAGCTGGAAAACCAGATGGACAAGACTTTGGACCCTCGACTACTGCACCTGCAACGAAACCGTACTAGTACCCCAAGGGACATCCAAACAAGCTCCACAGTCAGCTTGGAACGCTCCACTCGACAGACAAAAGCACCCAAGATCAGTAAACCCACGAAAAGGGGCGTGGAACTTAGACAGTACCAGAACAGACCGCTTTACGAGAGACCCCAAAAGGTGGTTGTTAACGGACCGAACGCAGACCAGTATGAGATTGAGATAAACATCAGACAGACGAACAAGAATCCCGGATCACGACCCACGACTGAATACACGACTGGCCACAAACCGTACTACGACTCGAACTACGCACCGCAGCACGTAGACTACGCCAGCACTACTCCAGTTTCCATACCAAGCTATGGGTATCAGCATTCCCTCTCCGAGATTAGCACTCAGGGACAGAGGACCAAGCCACCGACCATCATTTATCTGAACGACAACGACGACAGACGGACGACGACGACCCGGGCACCGAACATATTCCAGAACTTCCTGACCTTTGCCACGAACAGCTTTAATCCCCTGGGAAACCGACGACCCATGCCCACGACTCCATCCCCGATCTCGCAGAGCCACAATGAGCGACCCCAGTTCGAAAGCAATGTGGTTCACAGTCCCATTAGCAACTCGCATATACTGACAGGAGGTTCCTCGACCTACTCCCCGCGACCGCCAAACTCGGTGCACTCGTATCCGGTGGCCACCAGTTCCCAGATTGGCGCCAATCCGGGATCCGGTTTTCTGCACGCTTCCAGCAGTGCGGTGAGCTCGGGCCACTTCGGCAGCATCTCCGGAGTGGCCACTGCCAATGGAGCGGACAGCACTTTCAGCTTCAACATACGCCCTCGTCCTAGTCAGGACCTGAGCCCGGTTGTGAGCTCCTACCCAAGACCAAATCAAAATCAGGTGCTAGGAGGAGGGGGAGGGGGATCATACGGGCTGGTGGGTCAATCCTCATACAGACCGGACTACCAACCTGCCCAGAGCGAACTGTACTACGACAGGGAACTGATCACTGACCGAAATCCCAGCCCATTCTCCGGATCCAGTTCCGGGTTCAGACCACAGGCACAGACTTTTTACGGACGGACACCAGAACTCAAAGAGGCGGGCAACAACAGCAACGAACTGACACAGACGCAGCACAAACTTTACCTACTGGACTATGACTATGTGAGCAGGACACTGTCCAACTTGACCACGGACGAAAGTCATTCCACTGAAGAGGAGGCAGACTACGTGTACGACGAGGACTTACCTACCAACGACCTGGACACGACGGAGACCCGGAAGGTGTCGGACCCGGCGGAATTGTCCACCAAAAAGTTCGACAAGGACGGCTACATGCGACCCCAACTGATGCGAGACCCGACGCAAAACTCGACCGGAACGAACGTGACCTCCCTGGACGACAACTACGTAATGCCCATGCTGGAGAACAAGACGCGGACGAACTACGTGACGGAGGTGCCCAAGCCCATGCTCTCCACCTCCAGCCGGAGTGTGACGAACAGCAAGGTGACCGTTTTCCCGGACAGCCTGGGCAAGCAGTTGGGCAACGACATACTTGCGGACGAGACGGACGACTATGTGGACGGGAACTCGGAGGCGCGGCTTAAGGCTCAGAGGCTAAAGCAACTGGCCAGTGTGGCTTTTGCGCCAATTACCGTACTGACCAAGCCGGACAGACCTGACAACTGGGTGATCTACAACAAGGCCAGCGAGGAGCCGCCATTGCCGCAGCCACCGGCCATCAACATGGATGTGGCACCCACTGGCGAGGTGCCCACTCCTATTAAGAACTTCAACAATGCCTGGCTAAAGCAGAATCTAAAGGTTCAGCCGGAAACATCAAATGTTTCCAGGACCACTCATAAAGAGGATGTGCCGAAGGGATCTGAAACCACTAAGGAGGCGAGGGAGGTGACCACTGTGGCAACAGTGGACAGTAACTAGAAATGCCAAATTAGCCCTAGATTACTTATTTATTTATTTATAATTTAAAAGCACGAATTAAAATCAAACTATCATTCAACTTAAATTTTCATCCTTTACTCGGGCTTCACGGTTTAATTTTAAAAGCAGTTACTAAATGAAATTGCTTGTTCTATAAAATCTATTCGACAATTTTAGGAAGACATGACGATTACAAATTTGATTATTCACTAGAGACAAGAGGAAATTAACTAGCGAAAGGAATATCTATAAAGGTAGTTCTTCTCGAAATCAGCATTGTAAATCTCAAGATCGTCAGCAGATTCTTCCGGACACAGATTTCATATTTCACAGTGCCAAAAATGTAACAATTCTTGGTTTGTACTTTATTACAATGCAGACTAAAACTAGGTTATTCACTCAGAGAACACACACACGAATGCTTAACTAGGTAAGTGCATCCCGACCTTTGGGAAGGGGCGACCCTGTTTCGGTATTAATTTATAATTCGGCATGTCCAGTTTGTGGTATTTTGTTTGGCGCAAACATTGCTGTGCTAAGTAGTGTAAAGTAATTGGGCTACCAATATAATCAACAGTATTATCAACATCATCATCATCAATTACGTACAAGTACAAGTATAGTAATGTGTATAATAAATTATGCTTGTCACCGATCGGCCTCTATGCGTGTAAGGTATAAAACGACTAAGTATAACAAAAATAATGTACACTTTAAGCTACAACACTTTGGGGTATTTGCATATTGAATTGCGTTACTTGAACATCCTAGCCGCAAGCAAATTGAAACGCTCTACTAAAAGTACATCCTCCTTGATGCTTCCGCTATCTATGACTCCATAATTCGCTATCGTTGGTAATTCAACTAATTAACCTGTGCTCCTCTGCTCCTTCCTCTCGCATTTGTTATTTACAATCGTGGCGAATCTCCTCCGGTTCTGGTGGTTTTCAGTACGTCGCGTAAATGCAGTTTTGAGTTGGTTTCAGTTTTGGCTGGGGTTTGTGCGCTCTTCACCAGCGGATCTGGTGCTTGTACTGCTCGTCCACCGCAATGCGCTTGATGGTCTCGTAACCTAGGATAATGCTGAATGAGAAGGCTGCCGACTGCACCAGGCGGGCGGACAGGCCCTTGAAGAAGCAGTTTAGCTTCTCCTCCTGCCAGAGCTCCCGGAAAGCGACGCTCATCGAGTCCAAACGGTGGACCTGGGGAAGATAGCGTTTTTTAGATTACGCACTAGTGACGACCAATTTTAATTGGTAAGATAACAGCTGAAGTTTGAGATTCAAGCACAGTCATCATATCAATTACGACACACTTTATAAAACTTGCAATAAAGAAATGGTTTTACGATCATTAAATTGATCTCAATTTAGATTTTTGTATGATTTGTATGTTAAGATAGATTAAGTTAAAAATCAATTTAAATTTGAATTATGGTGAAATTTGTGACTATAAATTAGATTCCCAAAGAACTCACCTGCAAACGGGCTCTCACTATATCTAATGGATTTGTTAGTATTGTCGTTGTAAAGCCACCCAGGCTGCCGGCCACGCACTGGATAAACAGATGGGACACCCAGACGGGGCAGATGCGGAACAGTTCGTCTGCGAATAGGGTTTAAATTTAAATACATAATCTAATCTCACTCGTAAGTGGAAGACTCACCCTGATAGAGGTGATAGAAGGCCCACCACATGGCCGAATTAGGTACGTAGGCCATCAGGCTAGCGGTGTAGCCCCGATAGAAGCCCCGGAAGCCATCGCGCCTCATTATCTCCCTGCCGATGTCCATGGAAATGTGCAGGCGACTGCGTCCGGGCCACGACTTGATGCCCAGCGGATTGATGTCGCCCTTGGCGCCGGCATGCGCCGCCATCCCGAGCACCATGGCGTGCTGCGAAATGACGTCGAAAGGAACTATGATGGTCTGGCCCACCAGCGAGGCACAGCCGCCGCCGGCGAGGGCCTTCATCCGATGTCCGGCGCCCAGATCGTTGAGCACGTGGCGGACTCCTTCGTAAGTGCTTATGTAAAATACACCAGACACTATCTGCACGGAGGATATCCAGAATCCTCGATACAGACCGGGCACGCCCTCGGATTTGTAGATCTTCATGGCGCAGTCCACCATGCCCTTGTAGACATCGCTCTTGTGCTGCACCTGCAACTGCGTCTTGATCACGGTGAGCGGGAAAAGGCAGCAGCGCACCGAGAAGGAGCTGAGCATGGAGAGCGGAAAGAACTTGGTCTTGTTCATCATGTTCCATTCGATGGTGCGTATGTAGGGGGCATCGGTGCCTCCTGCTCCTCCCACTCCGCCTGTGGCCACCGCGAGGCGCGTGGTGCTACCACTGCTTTCCGCCATTTCTGCTACCTACTGAAGGTGATCCTGCTTGTCCTCCTGCTCCTAGTGGAGTGATTCGTTCGCATGCGTGGAAGCTTCTGAGTGTTGGGGGCTTCCTTCACAGCCTGGTGTGCTGCTGTCTCTGAAGGCATTCGACCTGCATGACTCTAGATCGGGGTTCCTTTGTGTTCCGCTTATTGTTGCCGTGTTTGCATGCACATATACATATATCTGGGGAATACAAAACATCATGAGTACATTGACGCAACTCAGACGCATACGCACGAAAATCATTCCCAAGGTCGTGAGACAGATTCGGATTTGGATGGGCCGCCCGTGACCTTTGCCCATCCGCCAATGCCAAGGGAATCCGGCGGAGTGATCTAAGGCTATCTAATCTATATATATAAATTGGCGCCTCTGTCGATTTGGAGTTGTTATTATATAATGCGCAGACACCTGACTGAGTGGCCACCACCCCCTCCCCATTCACCACCCATTTAAAAAAGCACACGGACGTAAACAAACTCTTCACCCGGAGTCTGGACGAGATTCCCACAGTTTTCAGCGACAATGGAGCGGGAGCTCGGATAACAGGAGGTTGAATGGTCACTTACCTACGCCAGTATGGTTGTTTGGATACTTGCTTTGTACATATCACATAATAAATCTGATGAGAATGAAAAATTGCTATAAGAGAGATTTTCGGGTGTGGGAAGTGTGGCCAGAGGTGGCAACCAAGGGTTTCTCAAAAAGTGGTTTAGAACTTTGATAAGCACTCAGCATGGGCTCAATCCGGTTAGCAAACTTAATAGTTTCCAATCAGAAGCTCAAGCCTCTTTGTAAATTATCTGTGATTGTTTTTAAGTAAGCAATTTTAATTGAATCTGCAATGTTTTAATTTGCCATACATTTATTTTTTTAAACTTACCAGATAGTTTTGCGTAAGCTTGCTAATTGGATTTGTTCGCATCTCCTCTTGGATTTTTAACGTATTATAAAATAAAATTTTAATTCTGTTTTAAGTTTCTTTACTTTATGAAATCTTAAATATTCAAATTTATTTGTTAATATATTTAAATAGGTTAATTTATATATACACCGTTTTATTTTAGTCCGCCAGATTTTATTTACTTTTTCTTATTATTGTTTCCTCGCTAAATGTTTGTTTTCTCTTTTAAATACAAATTTTGTATTTCTTTTATTAAGACAATTCTTAATGTTTTGTTTAAATTTGTATAAATATTCAAGCTGAGTTTTATTCTTGTTTAAGTTAAACTTGTTTGGGCTGTGAGTTATGATAGAGTTTATATTTAAAGTTATTTTAAATAAGCCATTGGAAAAATGTTGTAGAATGTCATAAAATGTATATTTCTAGGCTGCCTAACTTCTTTTCTAAATATAAAAAGAATTGCATCCTCTTAATCTATTTACATATGTTTAAATAGTTATTGGCCAGCTTCAAGCCCAATTTCAAATTTAAATGTTTGGCAAGCGATTGTCAAATTGATTGACTTTCGACTTTTGACATTTCCACCCAATTACCGCCCACGCCGACCGCCCATTGGTCCCTCCCCCTTCAAGGAATCCAGCCAATCAGCGGCAGGAGGGGGCGTGTCGCCCCTGCGCAGTGAATCCTCCGCAGCATCCTGCCACTGCAACCCTTGTAGAGCGACTCCTGCGGCATCCCGGAGTCCTGGCCAGGTTTGCCCCAGCCAGTCACCACGGACACTCGAAACCAACTGCACACGGGCACCGGAATGCGCGCTGATCTGCGACAAGTGAAAGCCATCGAGCTCTGAATAATTCAGGACTATTGATGTCCAGCAGCCAGGTGCAATCCAATTAGTGAAAATCCTACAAGTTCAACTCGCCATCGATCCATGGATACGGCCAAGCTGGTAAGATTCGCTTAGAGCTTTTATTTCTGCTGCATCGGACATAAATAGAGGGCTTAAACTAGGACGGGGAGTGGCCTTCAGCCGTAGCTCAGGGTGTAGCCCATGTTCTCCATCAGGGTCTCCTTGATGGCCGGCTGGAGGGCCCGCTGCATGTAGGTGGTCAGCAGACCCCGCACTCCCATGGAGAACAGCTTCTCCAGCTCGTGGGACATGGCCTCGCCCACCAGCTCTTCGCGATCCCCGCCGACACTCGATCCGCTCCCGCCGAAGATGTCCGCAAAGGCCCGGGCGTCCGGCTCCACCAGCTGCTGCAGCTGCTCGTCCTCGAAGTGCAGCACATCCCCGCTGAAGTGCACCTGGTCATTGGGGTTCTCCCGGGCGTAGCGCCGCCGTCGCCTCCTCTTCTTGCTCAGCTGCCGCCGGTAGAAGTTGTCGCCGTTCACATCGACGAACTCACCCGAATCCTGCGCCTGGCTATCGCTGCCCAGCTCCAGGCTGTGCTCCCGCTGGGCACTCTGGCCCAGTCGGATGTCGTAGCCGGTCTGCTGCTGTGCCCCCTGATGGTGCAACTTGCCCCATCTCTGCGGTCGCTTGCCGCCCAGTATCACATGCGGCTCACCCAGCTCCACCTCCGGAGTGGTTCCGAACCTCCGCTTGGAGTTCTGACGCAGCCGAATTCCAGTGGGTCCCTGGCATCCGTGGGCAAACACGGATATGAAGCCGGGCTCTGCGAAGTGGGAATCCGTTCTCACCGAGGCGGCTCCCAATCTCCTGGACTGCTCATAGGCGGAGGAGCCCGATCCGGATTCGTAGCCCAGCGGAACGGTGCGGAACTCGATGCCAGCGTGTCTTAGTCTCAGAATCATGTGGCACCTGCCGCCCATTGGCTGCATCACCACCTTCCCGCTGAGCGTGAGATCCGGAAAGATCAGCCGCGTGTCCAGCGTGGAGTTCTCCGTGCTGAACTTGCACTTGTCGATCTCCACCCAGCGGTTCGCTGACTTGGCCGGCGGCACTCGCACCTTGAGATCCTCCACATCCACGCGGGAAATGGCCAGCTTGTGGGGCTGCCTGTTCTGCTGCGCCTGATGCGACTCCTGGTTGACTGCCAGCAAAGTCCTCCAGCTCCAGGGCTCCACTACTGCTGGAGTCGGCGAAGGGATAGGCCTGTCCACTTTTGTGGAGCAGCTTGGCCCGGTAGCCACGCCCCGTGCTGTAGCCACCCACATTGTAGAAGTCGTCCTCCGGCTCGCTGTGCTGGCCGTAGAAACTGTGGTACAGCTGGTAGGGACTCTGGGGCGGCGGCTCCCACATGGCTCGCGAGGAGGAGGAGCTCTTGGTCTGGACACTGCGGCGTCGCATGTGCTCCAGGGCGTTCTCCAGGCGATTTGAGCAGCGGTGCGGCAGCTGATAGGGCTGGCAGAGGGTCACTAGGGGGCAGGGATTAGTCGGATTGCAGGGGATGAAGTGGAGGTCACTTACCCTGCAGCACAGCCCACATGGAAAGCAGAAAGGGCAACCAATTGAAGTCCCGGCTCACGTGTTCCGACATTGTAGTTTAGCAACCATGGAGCGGGGTTTGCTTGAGAAATGGCTTATGGTTTTTAAGACACGAAAATTTACTCAGGATATATGTCTAACCACCTTTAAATTCTTTCAATTTTCTGTATGAAATTCTTTACATAAAATGTTCAAGGAATCTTCACGTAGAATTTAGTATTTAAACTGGGGAAATACTTTTCCAAAATCTTAAGCCACTTGCTTTTTTCCACGATATATATATCATTAAACTCAATAGAAATGAAGGTTCTTCAGATAGTTTTTAGTTCTTTGAGTAATCTTTATGCTGGTGGAGAAATACTTTTGATCGATGGATTTTAAATATTTTGGCCTCACACTTTTGAGTTTTTCAAGAAATCTTCAGTACTCATTTCCTTTACACGATTATTGACCGAAAACTTGAGATTAGTCTAGATAAGAAAAACTCTTATTCTTCGAAGACCTCTTAAGGCTGATAATAAATCCCTTAAGGCAGACACAATTATTTCAAGCAATCCGGGGATCTTTCTGGAGAAGAATCCTCCGTCTGGCAGTAAACACCTCCGAACTCGCCCAAAGCTGAACCGAAAATGCGAGGCCCAACGGAGCTAGAAACTGGCTTGGTCGCGCTTCCATTGCCACCAGAAACAGCAAAAACACCCACAAGCCGAGGAAAGGGAGAAGAGAAGCCATCGCGTTGGTGACTGGTGACGACCGTGCCACTGCCTCATCATGTGCAGTGAAAGTGTTTTCCACGTCGGAGCCAGAAAAGAGACAGATTCGGAGTCGGACTCCGAGTCAGCCAAGCCAAGCCACACCACGCACCTCGCAGTGGAGGCGAAAAACAAAAGAAAAAGGCCCGAGCCAAAACAATTTGAAAAAAGAAAAGCATTGTCTTCTGCGGGCCATGGGCCTCACCTCCCAACCTCCCCTTTTGGGGCTGCTGCAAAGTAGATCAGTACATATGTGTGGAATATATTATATACTCACTCGGGGCCCAAAAAGCAAACACGAGGCGAGTTTCGTAATGTCAGTTGCGGGCGCGCATGCGTCGTAATCTCTCTCATTGTTTGCCAGAGTTCAAAGTTGATCAATCCGTCGGATGAGTCAGTCATTCACCGCCACAGTTTGTTTTCCCAATTGCACTTGTAATTGGCACCAATTGGGCATACAAATTAGGGCCTAATGGGTGGGCCCAAAGGGCCTACAATGTACTAAAGGGTATTTACCCTATGAAGATCACCAGTAACGGTATTAAGGTGTCCAAATTATTCAACATTTGTGATACTATTTTTAAGATTCACATTCAATATCCCTTCCCTTATAAACAAAAATAAATGTTACAATAGTTCCATCGTAGAATAAAGCGACCTTTAGGTAATTGTAGAAAATTGCATAGATAATCACTTCCTTCTAATCTGAAGAAGTGTTGATTCTAAAGTTTTTTAAAAATATATTTGTTAAGGCTATTTTTATTCTTGAATAACAAAATACTTTTATAAGTCTGATTTTTAATATCTGAAAAATAAATAGTACATACATAATTCCAATAGTAGGCTAAATGAAAAGCAGTTTAAGTTTCTCATTCTAGAAGACCCACAGTCAAAGACAATGATGTTCCAGTAATAAAGGGTGTTCCCTAGTCGAGGTAACCCATCCACAAGGTAGTTCCTCGGTGCACCTGTGCTCGTGTATCAGGTGATACCGCTTGGCTGGCTGCCTCTGTCTTTTTTAGCCGCTTGCACATGACAGTTACACTAAATAATTGCCGTAATGTGATTTGACAAATTGTTTGCTTGCACTTAGCAAACGCAATTCGGCGACATTTTTGCCATTTATCAAAAATTTGTGCGAGCCATAGCGGAAGAGGATTCCGTTATGGATTGCCAAATACCTTATTTTTGCCAAAGAGTACCAGTTGAATGTTGTACGACGAAGATTTACATAACCCCTTGATTTCGGAGGGGAGAAAGTCGAGCATTCTGCATTTCTTCTGGCCAAAAAGTCGGAGGAAAGGGACGGTGCCGCTTTCTGCGTTTCCATCCAAAGCTCTTTTCTTACTTCCAACACACTGCCGATAGAGCCGAACCGAGCCATCAGCGATTACGGGCACATAATTAAGGGTAACTATCGCACAAATGGTTCTCGGATGCGACGGACCACATCCACATCCACATCCACATCCACCTCCACATGGCACTGCATCGCATCGTTTGCCGCTCCAGTTTCCAAATGTCAAGCAAGGGATTCGAATTGGGGGCAGTACTGGATGCACTTTGGGATGGGGAGCCGATCAAGGGGGTTCCAACAACAAACAATGGCAGCCTGTCAACGATCTAGATGCATTTAAACGGGAACTTTGGAGAAAAACTTTTGTCATCGTATGCAGAATTGCTGTTAAATTGGTTTTAGATACTTAAAGCAAACACTTTATCTTGACCCACATCTTAAAGTGGGTTGACCAGGAACTACAAAGAAATTGGTGTACTAATCTGTACTGGATCGGGTTTACTTTTTTTTGACTCAAAGGCATCTTAAATTACTTTCTTAATCGGAAGTCATGAATAAAGAATAACTATAGTTTAATTGATTCTACTTCTTCTTGATTCTATTTCTTTCACTTCAAGCAACTCCACTTTTTTAAAAGGTCTAATCAATTATAAATGTTTATCATCGTAAAATAAATACTAAAATTTACAAAGAGTTATCCTTCCCAACTCAAGTTCCTGAGTGTTGTTTTCAAGCAGAATTACTCTTCTGGCGGTCTTTTAGACTAGTCATACTTATGATGTTAAGCTACTAATTAGACTAGTAATACTTAAGATGTAAAGCTACTAATTAGACTTGTAATACTTAAGATGTTAGGCTACTAATTTCATACTATAGGCTAGATTGCCAACGAGTTTGCCCCGATGAAGAAAGTGAAATCCCTGGCGGCTTTAATGGGTGATATGTTTTCCGGAGAGAGCGAGAGTGCGGCCGTAGACAAAGGTTAGCCTCATTAAGTGTAAAAGTGTCAATAAACCGCAGTTGGAGTTGGCAGATAGCTATACTCTGTGCCCCGTACTCCATACACATATCATATCGTGGGGGTCTAGTGGCAGTGGTATTTGTCGGCGACAATGGCTCATAACTTAATGGCCAAGAACCAGAGAACCCGGCCAATTGACACCCGGCCCAAGCAAAAGCAAAGCAAAAGAAGCTGTTAAACTAATTGCCGCAACTTCCACTTGACTATGTCAACGTGACGAGTTGGACGATCCATTGTCTCTGTGCTGGCAACCTGTTAGCAGCGGGTGGCACCGAGTCACCCAGCAGGTGGCTTTAAAGTGCGGCTGGCTTAAAGCACTGGGCTTAACCCCCAGAAAAACCCCCAAAAATATGGCAAATTGACAACTAATTTCGGCCGAGACGAAATCCGAAATCCGAAATCCCACGAAAAGCCAGACTCATGACAATTTCCTGCCGCGCCTTGTCTCATTTCCTTATTCCGCAGAGCGACTACGGCGAGGCCAAGACGCACTTGGAGCAGCTGCAGCACCTGGACCACCACCTCCACCACCACGCCCACTTGGGGCTCTACCATGGGGCGCTGCCCGGCACATCCACCTTAACCACCGACTCGGTGGTTTCCTGTGTCAGCTCCACGCTGCCGGCGGTGGCCAAGGCCATTTCCGCGTCCTCCAGCTGCGACGGCCTGGAGGCGGAGCGTAAGAAGTGCCACGCCAGCGAGCTGGACTCGGGTGGGCAGGGCCTCCTGGAGGCCATCTGCCTTGGCCAGAAGACGTCGCCGGCGCCCCCGCCGCCACCTCATCCTCCTTGCTGCCTGGCCTTGGGCGGAGGAGCTGCCTCGCCCACTCCCATCGCCACGGCCGCCCTGATGAACGCCTCCACCGGATCCTCCAGCTCGGGCGGAGCAAGTGCCTCTCTCTGCAACGGTCTGTATGGGCATTGTGTATATGGAATCCTATTCTACTGCTACGAGTATTCGGTTTTTTCATTTCACGTTACCTTTGGATAATGTTCGTTATATTCAGTGATCAAATAATATTTTAAATTAAACTATCGGTAAATTCCGCATTTTTACCTATTCGAAATTCGACACTTGGGAATACAATAATTATGGTATTGGTAAACAAAACTCTTAAATTAAAATCTAAAGTCTAAAGAAACTTTGCATTCATAATATACATTTTTATGTTTTAGTAAATAAAGCTACATATTCACTTAAGGGTGATTAAATGTGATTTTTAATCTTTGGAAAATAAAATCTAACTCAATTTGATAAAAATCATTTTATGCCATTGAGGTATATCAGTATTGAAGACGATTATTAACTTACGTTTACCAACTTACCATGACACCAGAGTATCTAATGCCTTATTCGATCCCCTCACTCTCACTTTGCAGATCTCACGCGGGAGTCCTCCTGGTACGCCCACCACCACCACCACCACCATCATCACCACCAGCAGTTGGCCGACGAGCTGGTCATGTATGCCACGCCCACGCCCACGCCGGCGATTGGGAAGTTCGGCCTGGACACTTCCACCGAGGGTTACTTGAACGCAAGGTACAATGGTAAGCGTCCTCGTCCACGTCCACCGTCAAGTCCGGATGCAGCCTGCTCCCGCTCCTGCTCCCAATCCCTCTCCCTCTCGTCCTGATCCACCTCCCACTCCAACCCACTGTATCCACTTTCTGTTTGCCTTTGCTATTTACACGTTCGCTTGTTTATTAATTTTCCATTATGAGTTGGGACAAGTGAGTGGGGGTTGGTTACGAAATGGTCCTGGGCTCTAGTTCCAAGGGAGTGGGCTTGGGATTCCGGATTTCGGCTTGCCCTTTGCCGCCCGCAGGCTCTGTTTCAGCTTAGATTGTTTTTTTAAGTTTTTTATTAAGAAAACATTACTGAATTGGCGCGTGCCGAGACCTAGGAAGATAAATACAATTGAAGCTCTAGTTTAACTTAGCTGGAGTCGAAAGTTAATCGTTTAAATAGGATTTTGCTTCTCCTGTTTTCAAAATTTAACTTTTGGCTTAGATTTAAGGATATCCCCTAGAAATCGTAGAAATTAAGTAACCAAATTTGAATCGAATTCGATTAGAAGAAATCAATCTGAAGACAGATTAAACAAATTCAAGCTTTAATAACCGAGATAGTATTTAAGCAAGATTAAATCTTACTATAAAGTATGAGCAGATTTATTATTTATTAAATCAAAATAATTTACTGATCGGGTTAACTGGGGGCTTTAAGAGATTTCCTTTGCAATCAAACATTTAATAAACTGATTTTAAATTGGCAGCCCCCGTTTCCTTGGTTAAGCACTCTTTAATCTCCCGTCCACAGTCCTAATTCCATTTTTAGTTATCTAGTCGGGAATTTTGGCTGGCATTCGATTATGGCCAAGTCAAGTGCATGTGACAAGCTCGATTTGTGGCCTCAAAGGCATCCCGGTGCGAGCGTTAATATGAAATATTATCTAACAAAAGTCGAGGCCACCTCGGTGGACTGCGAGATGTTCTCCGAGGGAGCTTCCATCCGGAGCTACTATTTACGAGTGGAAAAAGTAACCGTGACTTCTTCTTTTTTACCTCCCATTTCTTCTCGGCCATCTGCAGTGAATGTCAAAGGCGTGCGCCATGAAAGAACATCCACTTTCTTTGACATTCCCGCTGTGACGCACCCACACTCGCATCCGCATTCGCATCCGCACCCGCACCCGCATCCGCATCCGCACCCGTACTGCTACAGGTAAGAAATCCGGGGATTGAACGCCACGCTGACAAGACAAGTCAACTTTAAGTCAATCAGCGGAGTCGCCTGCTCCTCGAATTGCTTCTATATATTCCTGTGATTTATGCTCCATCCAGGTTTCCATCATCGCCACCCGCGGGCATTCTGAAAAAGAGCGACGAAGGTGAGTCCCTAAGATTGAAAAATGAAAAGAAAATGATTAAAGCCGGGCGCGCTCATCATTTATTCAAATTATTGGGCGCGATACGCATACCTATCGGTGGGTAACTCAATTTGCTGCCTCTCTTCTTAGTGGCTCCAATATTTGTTCAAATAAAATGCAAGAAATCGCGCGCATAATTTACAATAACAATATCGCCGGTGTTAGTAACCGCTAATCCAATTGGCGGCGGCACAAGCGTGCGATTCAATTTGATGGCCAGATACACATAGTTCGCCTCCGGTGGGCGTGGTCGTGGCGGTGGTTGTGGGCGGAATCCGCCGCCCAGCAAACAAGCAACTCAATCACGGGGCCGTCGTTGAGTGGTTTGTGTCAGCTACACCACCCACCCCAAACACCCCATCGAACCACCAGCTGCACTCAGAAAAAACATTAATTTTTGTCTTTTATACTTCACGGTTTCCTTAAATATGAACCTTTTCAAGAACCATTTCTTCTTGCCTTGGATTAATAGCTAAAACGAATCCATCGAAAACCAAGTATACCGATCATCAGTATTTAGGAGAAGTTTTCTTCAAGAAATATCTTAGCGAACTCAGTTTAAAAAGAATAAAATGAAAATAAATTGGTCTAGTCCCTAAGTGATTTATGTTCCAGAGCATTTTACTAGTATTATATTACTTAGAATATTCTTAAATTAAAAGAATGATTTAAAAGGTGATTTATTTTGAAAGGCATTTTATATGCAAATGCAAATATTCCTAAGGTATGACATTTTTTCTTGATTTTAAAATTCAGAAATATAATTTTAGGAGTGTAGTGCACAGGGACACCCTCTCACACCCACTCATAGACACTCACACCCACCCACACCCAATGAAACCAACAGGTCTTCGTTTCCCATCAGTAGCTGCTCGTTTGTTGTTATCGACAATGATGTTTTTACTTGTCGACACTTGCTCATGGATTATGCAAAGGTATCTCCTGAATTTTTAATGCCCCCAGCGTCGAGTCGCGATGAGGGGTGGATGAGGGGAGGCTGAGGAACGGGGCAGAGCCGGGAGATGTAGAGTAACTGCCTAATGAAAAGGGCAAACTCGAGTGGTTGTGGGGTGTACTCGCCCCCGTTAAATTGCAGCATATTGAGCATTTTGCAGCGACTGGCGGGAGTGGGTTGCTTAAATAATTAATTGCTGCTAAATACCCTGGCCATTTAGAAAAGGCAGGAGCCACACAAACAAAGCAAAACAATGTAAAAGAGTTTTTTATGGCCATAGAGAAGGTTGCATTCCCTTTAATGAGGTGAAAACCTTTGATTTTTGGTATAATAAACTCGGAAAACTGTTTTAATATTTGAAGGTGTAAATAGAGTTGTTCAAAAAATGTTTGCTTAACTAAGATCTTCTCTCCTTAGATGGACTACCTACTTAAATTAATAAACAAAAATATGTAGTTATATTTAAAATTTAAAATGTCCGTTGATGATTGATTTCCCGAATTAATTACAAAATGTACTTTAAATAAGAAGGATACGAATTATGTCTGAAATAAACCCCTCCTTCTCATCCCAAATGCCAAACCCATAGAACCAACCCTGAGTAAGGGTATCCGAAATACCCATGTAATTAGCGTCGGTCCCTCGATGCCGGGACATTGGGCAAACGTGCATGAAAGCGGCTTTCACTAGACTCCTGCTGAACTCCATTCCCGAATCCTTTTTTCAGATGCGGCCACCGCTGCCGCCGCTGCTGCCGCCGCCGCCGCTGCAGCCGCAGCAGTCTACTGCAGCGACGTGTCCTCCGGCCAGCACTTCCAGCACCACACGAAGATCGAGCACGCGGACTCCACCACCACGGCGGCCCAGCAGCAACAGCAGCAGCATCAGCAGCAGCAACAGCAGCAGCAGCATCAACAGCAACAGCAGCAGCAGCAACTCCACCAGCAGCAACTGCAACATGCTGCTGCACTGCATCCGCAGCATCATCATCACCATGGACACCACAGCCAGCAGTCGGAGCAGCAGGCTCTCACCCACTTGACACCGCTCCATGCCGCCTCCGCCTTTAAGTTCAGCCACACGGCGGTCATATCCAGCTCGGCGGTATATGCCACGCCCTCCCACTACGCCCACCAGCAGCATACGCAGTCGCAGTCCGTCTACCGCGACCTCTCGCCCGCGTCCTTGGCGGCGGTCAGCGATGCGGATCTGAAGTACGACAGTGGTCCCTACAACGCCACCATCTCCTCCACCTATCCCTCGGCGCTGCGGCCCAATGTGGTGGACTCCACCACCTCCAGCGATGCGGAACTGCGCCTGGATCAGTTCTACGCCAGCAATGGCATCTCCACCAGCAGCAACGGCCAGACGATCAGCCAGCGGAGGGGCTCCCTGCAGCTCTGGCAGTTCCTGGTGGCCCTCTTGGACGAACCCACCACCAGGTGAGTGGATATTATTTTATTGAAGTGGGATATGAATCCAGTCCTTAACTCAAGTTTGAATGAGAGGTTCATTCAATATCAGGGGTATTCGAATTTAAAATGTCTTATTTTCTTGCAGTGCCAGCTGCATCGCCTGGACGGGTCGTGGCATGGAGTTCAAGCTGATCGAGCCGGAGGAGGTGGCCCGCCGTTGGGGTCTCCAGAAGAACCGACCGGCGATGAACTACGACAAGTTGTCGCGCAGTCTGCGCTACTACTACGAAAAGGGCATCATGCAGAAGGTGAACGGAGAGCGCTACGTCTATCGGTTCGTCTGCGATCCGGATGCACTGTTCAACATGGCCTACGGTCACTTAACCACCGGATCCGGCAAGGGTGACCAGCACCAGTTGACCCTGTCGCTGGCCAAGACGCCTCCAACTTCCGGCGACTCCCAGACGCAATCCCCTCGCGGGGCCAAGTCGGATTATTACGATTCCGCCGGATTGCATAAATATTAGCTACATAGTCTTTCTGTCTGTGTGTGTGTGTGTATCCATATGTGGGCGGAGCGTGGGAATGCGGCCGAGTAGGCGTGGCCAGGTCCCGTGTACATTGTGTAATCTAGTTGCGTGTGTATGTGCGTGGGGTCACGAATTTGAAATAAAGGTTTCGTTATGATGAGCTGGGTTAGGAATAGTTGGCATGAGGGGCATAAAAGCAACTTGACAGTATAGTAAATCGAGGTCACCAATTACTTTCTTTTGGCCAAAGCTAGATTTGCAACTCACTTCAGTAAATATAAAACTAATACTGGTGATTTATAATGTTTTTTATAAAATATCGTATCCGTGGCTACAACTGCGTTCGAATAAAGCTCACGCTACCGCAAGATATGCATAGAATCGGGGTCACCAGTCAATATTATTCATGCTGATCCAGAATCATCACCGGAAATTAATTTATTTTGTTATGTCGCCCAATTTTACAATAACTGATTGTACTTAAATAGAGATAATAACCTGATATCTTCATTTTTATTTTTGATCAGTGTAAAGTTGTGCCCCTCCCCTGGCCATTTGTTCTGACAAAGCCGTACATTATTGATTCCAATGACCAGGCTCATCAAAACGACAAGCGATTGGTACTGAACGATATTTACATATAGTAAATACTTACACGTATACATACAATAATCTGTGAATATAGAGGGGGATACAAAAAGAAACACCTTTGTGTCCACCACTAATCGTAGTCTGCGTTGAGGTTGAGTTACTTAAATAAACTATTAAACCTGTTTTCGTTTTCGGAACCCACATAATTTGGCAGATTAGGAATCAATCGAAATTCGTACTTGAGCTCTTAAAAAATGTTGAATTTTAATTGATTCCTTTACCGTCAAATTTGATAGTTTGGAAAGCGGAAACAGGATGTATTAACCGTTTCTGTTCGTTAATCAAATGGCATCTGTAATTTCAATTGAATACACCTCACTCCTCCTTCTTCTTCTTTTTTTTGGGCTTGTCATCGTCCTCGGAGTCCTGGCTAGTGCTACTGGAATCGTTGGCACTGCTGCTGCTCTCCTGCTTGCGTTTTTCCGGGGTCTTCTTGGCCAGCTTTTCGATGTACTGCTTCAGTTTGTCCGGTTGTGGGCTATATGCCCAGTGGATCAACTGCAGGTGGAGATCGGAGGGTGCTCCTGATTCAGCATCGAAGAGCTTGGCCTCCTCGCTTTTGATCTGCTCCAGCAACTTGGCCAACTGGCGATTGCGGACAATGTCCCAGCTGGTCTCCTCATCCTCCTTGGGAAACATGGTGCGCAGGTGCTTGTAATTTCCCTTAGCCTTGGAACCGCCATAAGCTTCCAGGAACTCGCTGGCCAACTCGTCTTGGGACTCCGGCAACTTGGTGACCACGGCGAGTGGTAAATAGGCACGGTTCTCTTTGACCCGGTTCTCGGCCTCGAACTTCTCTAGGAAATCCTCCAGCACCTGGACACCCTCCTTGATGGCCTTGATCTTGTCCTCGTTCTTGGTGCCGGACAACACACGCTTCGAGCTGCCAATCAGTCCCTTGATGGCCAACTTCTGGTAATCCGGATCGCGCTCCGCCAAAATGCTGCAATGCGAGATGCATATATAAACATTTGGGATACAGGCAAACTGTGGAATGTGCCGATATATATGTACATGTAAATATTAGGGTGGATCGGGTATTTGGCAATTATAACTGGCAATCTAAAACATACTCTTTTGTACCAAAAAAAAGAATGGAATAGTCACACAGCCAGCAAGGAAAAAACTATAAGGAATGTATATAAACATTTTTCAAAAATATTCTTCAGACTATTTTCAGATTTCTACTTATAGACAGATAGACTAATAGACAATGTTTTATTTTGCATTCCGATTTGGACTCTATGAAAGGCTAATTTAAACACATATTTGAAGAATAATGTTGCAAAGTATTATCATTTAAATTGAATGCAATTATTGAAAGATAAAAAAAGATAAAACCGTATAAAAACTAAAACACATTTATGTTGCTGTAAAATTGAGGTATTAAGTATTACTGGAAAAAGTCAAATATATTTAAGCATTAAAATAATCGATCCACCCCAATACTTAGATGTGTACGCAGAGCGGCGGAGGGAAGAGCGCTGTGGCCGCTCTATCAACTTAATGAGACTTCCGAGTTCGACACTCTAAAACTGTGCCATGACATCATTTGACGTCGCCGCTGGTTGAATGGGCTGAAGGTCTCCGGCTCATTTGCATGCCAGGGAAGAGGATGACCTGGCCACTTACCTAAGTGTCGCCTCCGCAGCCGCCTTGTCCTTGAATCCCAGTCCAGGGACCGTGTCCACCTTGTCCTCGCTGTCGGTCTTGGCATTCTTACTCGATGCTCCTCCGCCATTCTCCTCCAGCCATTTCTCGAAGACTCCAATGGCCGCATTGATGTTTTTCAGCTTCTCCTCCGCTTTGGTCACTGGGATAAAAGGATTGGGTTAGGGGATAAATAAAGAACCTTTGGCTGGGACCACTTACTTGTTAGGACCCTCTTTGCCCTGCCGAGCAGTCCCCTCACCGTCAACTTGCGATACTGCATGTCGTGGTCCTCCAGCAACTTCAGTGTCTCCAGCGCCTTCTCCATATCCTTGAAGCCAAACTTTGATTCGCCGTCCGACATGGTTCCTCCTTTGGTTGCTAATACTTGTGTATCTGATATGTCTGATAAATAGCGTCTGCAATGTGCAAGCGCCAGACTACGACTGAATTTGGATGCCCAGAGACCCGAACTCGATGACATATGGAATTTAATTATAGGAAGGCCAAAAAGAGCGCCACTGAGAGACGCTGAGCACCGCTGAGCAGGCCCAATTAGATAAGCACCACAAAATAACTGGGTGACTCTATGCTTGGGAACCGGTTTGTTGTCGGATCGGAGGACCAAAACAAAACCCACGAAAAATAATCGAGACCTAGAGTTGCCATGACGTCAGCGCCACAACAAACTGATAACAAACCACATATGCGAACACAGGGGCGTATACGCGACATTCAAAGGGAATATATGTAAAATACTTGGAAATATTCCGATATTCAAAACTTTCTTATAATTTCAAATGAATCCGAAATTAATACTCACATAGTTTTTGTAAGGCATTCAATGACAATAAATATTCTCGAAGTGTAATTACATGTTCTATTAAAAACACTATATTATCTTGAATACTTATTATTTTCATTTTTAATAAATTTGAGCTTTAAATTGTCATTTGATAACACATTTTTACGGAAATCTTTAAAATTCCATAGATATTATAGAGAAAATAAAATATTCGCAATTTACTGTCAGTTTCATCTGATGAACTTAACTACATAAATAAAGACATGATAGCACAGAAAGTCTGGTAAGCACATACACGCAAATGTACATTAGGTCATAGATCTTAGCATAATTTATTAGCAAAACCAAAAGCGAAACCCGTGCCCATCAATACAGACTTGATTTGATTTAATTTGTTTCTGATGTATTTTAACATGGAACTCGAAACGCTTTGGGCTTATAGGATTACTATTGGCTAGTTGCAGCTGCGCCGTATTTGGAGTACGTCGTCGACCATGAAGTTGCGCAGGTGGCACAGTGCCTGCACCACGTTGCCCTGGTCGCGAAGATTGGGTCCGATCCATTGCTCGGGTAGCGGTGCCTTGGCCACCACCTGTGCCGGGGTGACGTGCGTCAGCGCCCGCCGCCAGCTGTTGTTGCAGGTGGCGACGTTCAGGTGGCTGCCGGTCTGCAGGCTCTCGATGTACTTGATGTACGCCTCTGAGTGGATGACGCGAGTGGTGCGCGGTGGCACGGTCACGAACAGTGGTTCCGGCGGCGGTCCCAGCACTATCGTTTGCTGCTGCATCTGCTGCTGTTGATGGACGTTATGCTGCTGTTGCTGCTGCTGCTGGATCTGAACGGCATCGAGATTGGTCGGACCGCGCGGCGATTGCGCGAGGCTGGGCGGGATGGGCACTGTTGTGGCCAGTGAAGCATGCTTTGGGCGACGCGGCACAAAGTTCTTGCTGCGGTCTCCCACCGCCACCGGCTTACCGCACTTGCTCAGGTGAACCTCGCGCACATGCTTGGTGAGGCGCAGGACATTGGGGAAGGCCTGCGTGGATTTCTTAATGCGTGGGCAGTTGCGCCACAGGCAGATATACTCGATCTCCACACCCGCCTGTGGATTGCGCTGAATGTGACCCGTGGCATCGGACATACAATGCTCCGTACAGTCGCCCAGCTCCTCGAACTGAAAGTCACACTTGTCCCACTGGCACTCAAAGGTAAGCACCTGGCTGCTGCCATCCTGCGACACTTGGGGCGAGGGACTGGCGCTGTTCTGGGCGTCGTCCAACTCGCGACGCATAGCCGCCGTCTCCTCGTTCTGCCTGCTCGCCCGATCCTCCCAGCTCTGTTTGACGCTGGAGGGGAGATTCTTCCACTCGGTGCCCACCATACGGGATATGTCGCCAAAGGAGGCTTCGGGATTGCTCTGGCAAATGCCTAAAAATATAAAAATGGTGACTTAGTCATGGAAAGCTCTACGAAACAGCAATTAAGTTTATCTAACCTTTTCTGACTTCACTGGAATAGAGAATGTAGCCAGTAAGACATTTTTTAGCCGATTTGGCGGCCTTCACTTTGGAGGTCAGTGGCGTGGAGTTCACTGAAGGAGCCGGCGAGGACATGGCAGCAATGTCAGAGCTCAGTGAGGGCGTATCCCCATCCATTGAATCCTCCAGCATGCCGAGCTCGTTTATCTCGTTTTTCACGTCCTTAGAGGGCTTGATTGGAGTCTTAAAATAGAAGATCTCGTCCTCGGTGACGGCAGGACTGTGCTGAAATTTGCGCAAACTGCCGGCTGCCAACTTGCGAAGAGCCTTTTTCAGTTCGTCGTAGACGGACTCGCAGATGTATACGTCACTCTCGGAAATCTCCGTGGGCCGGGAGCTAATAAATTCGGCGTACTCAAGGACGGCGCAGCGACCCACAACACCCACCACCGGGCTGACCTCCTCGACGGTGCTCAGCAGCAGCTCCTGGCGGAAGAATTGCTTGCCCAGACCAGGAGTAGTTTCGCTGGGGGGCAACAGCCATGGACCCTTAAAGTAGGACTTTCCATTTTGCTCCCATATCTGCTGCACTTGGGCCACCGACTGCTTCCCGGTTTGGGTGGCCACGTACACAAAGTCCCCGGTTTTAATGGCCCCACTGCAGACTGTGTTGTACTGCTGATAGTAGGTGCTGTTATTCTCAGCATTTAGCGGCGGATCACAAGACACATTTGGTTTCTCCTTCTCCACCAGCGTCTCTTGGAGTTTAAGCTCCTCCAATTCGCCCTTGTGCTTCTCCAAACGCTCCTTAAACACGGACATCACCCGCTTCAGCTCCAACGGCTGCTCGCGCGGAACGAATTTTACCGAACTGCCTTCGCGGATCGGCGGCCAGTTCTTGAGTTTCTTGAAACAGCGGCCCTGGATGTTGTACCGAGACTCGCACACGAAAACATCCTTCTCGGGCAGCCTTTCCGGGCGCATCTTGATATAATCCCTGATGTTCATCACATAACACATGCCCAACACCTTATCCATTGAGATGGTCTGCGAGAGGCCGCTCTTGAACACCTCCTTCTCGAGGAACTTACGAGTGGTTACATGGTACGTTTCGTGTGGCCGAACGAAGATTGAGGCCTGCATCAGTTTTTCATTGGTGGGCGATGTCCACAGCCGCTCGATGCTGGCTATCGATGGTATCTTGTTTTCCGGCATCTGGACGTAAACATAATCGCCGGGGGAGAATACCTGCTGGTTTATTGTCATGCTTTCACCCTTGGCGGCGTTGAACTCGTCCTTTTCCTTTTCCTGCTCCTGGTCCTGCTCCTCTTGTTGCGCCTTTTGCTGTCGACTCACCTCCACATCGGCGAAGAGGCGCTCGAGGGTAAAAGTGAGAGCGGGTGAGCTGAGAGTGTCCTTGCAAAGTTCGTCCCGCTTGCGGATGAAATAAGTCTGCAGCTCAATGGAGTCCTTGAAGGATGAACAGTAATTATATATTTATTAAGGAATTTTCATTTCCAATTAGTTACTAACCTGAAATATATCTGAATCTGTACGCGACAATTTCCTTGCCCGCTCCAAGCAGGCGAATATATCCTCCTGGTAGATATCCAATCGCTTGTAGGCTCCTTTGTCCAGCCTTCGTTTCACGAGATCCAGCGAGATACCGCGCACCTTGGGTCCTTCGCCCGGCTCATCGTACTCGGGCAATTCAGCCAGGGAGTCTGAGTAGCAACGTCCCTCCTCGTCCTGGTGATTGTAAAGAGTGGTGAACAGAGTGAGGAACAGCTCCTGCACGGCCAGGGGAACATCCGGAAGAGAATCGCGCTCCGTGCGAAGTTGTTGCTTCAGCTGCAGCGTCAGTTGCTGGAGCACCAGGGCATCTTTGTAGATCTGCGAGTCTGGTTCATTGTACTTGCAGGCATTCTCCAGCATTAGGAGAAAATCGGCAGCCAAGTCATCTAAGCTCTCGTAAGCACCCTGTTTCAGTTTCTGAGCAATGCGCTCCATATCGATCGGTTCCTTTATGATGTCATAGTAGTCCGGATACTCGTTCTTCGACGGCAGCTTGGTGAAGATGAGCGATAGCTGCCTCTTGCCTTTGGGCTCCTGGTACTCCCGCACTGTTTCGTAAAACTGCCAAAGACGATCCGTAATCAGAGCGGTCTTTAGCTTCCTGCCCACCTTGCTGTACTTTTGCTGGGTCTTCTTGACCTCCACCAGACCCGGAAACTCCTTCAGCTTTTCGTTTAGGGCTCGTTCCAGAGTGTTGGCATCCTCGTATATGTTAGAACCTTCCTCATTGTACTGCCGGCAGTTGGAGAACATGAGTCGGTAGTCCGACACCACGTCCTCTACGGCAGCATAGCGATCGGTGCGAATATTGTGTTCAATGGTATTCATGTCAATAGGATTCTGGATGATATCATAGTAGTCGGGATAAATCTTTCGCGGCGGTTTCTCCATAAACATTTCGATGGGCCGACGATTTCCCAAAGAGTAGTCCACCAGATATTTCTGTATGCTCAGAATCTTCTTTTTAATTGCAGCATTGATGGCAATGCGGTTTGATTTGGGTGAATTCGAGTTGTTTGGCGTGTGAGAAGCATTCGAGTTGGAGTTGGAGTTCACGCGCGGTCTGCCCGGCTTGCGCCTTTCCGGTTGAGAGTTCGCCGTAAAGACCTCGGTGTCTATATCGTCTGCGTCTTCCTCATCCAGATCACTCGTCTCCTCCAGCGACTCCTCCACTAGCTTGGCGTTCATAAGCTTCAACATTTTCAGAGCATCTTTGTGCGTGCGATGGGAAGGAGGAAACGCCTTTTTGGCATTGTCCAGCATGAGGTACAAATCGGCGGTGAGATCACTGATGTTCGCATAGTCGCCCTTTTTCAGCTTCGTGTGGATCTGGCTCATGGAGATGGGTCGTTTGATTAGCTCAAAGTACTCGGGATGGAAGCGACGGACTGGCAATTTCCACAGGGAGTTGCCCAGCGGTGGGCCAGTCACGCCAGGATGCTCGGAAGTTCCTGGTGCATTGTACAGGTGATCGAAAAGCGCCCACATGGGACCCTCTCCCTTTTTGCTCGTCTCCTCGTCGTCCGAGCTGTCCACCTCTTCTTTTAGTGCTGTAAAAACCAAACAGAGATATAATGTTTATTGGAGAAAAATAATTATTCGTAGTTATGATTCTCACCAGCAATTGCCGCACTGGACAAGCTCTTTATCCGCTTGGCCAGCTTGCCCTTGCCCGTCTCCAGCTCGATACGCCGCTGCGTAAAGATGCGTTTCAGGGCCTTGGCGTCTTTGTAGATCTGCGAGCCGGGCTCGTTGAACAGGCACGCGTTCTTAGTCATCTGCAGCAGATCTCTCTCCATCTCCACTAGCGAGGAGTAGGCGTTCATTTGTATTTTGGTCGCAATCAGGCGCAAGTCAATAGGGTGCTCGATCACATCGTAGTAGTCGGGGTAGATCTTCTTCGAAGGCAGCAGCTGGAACATGCGGTGCATGGCCCGATCGCCAACGGGATCGGAGGCAGTCATAATGGAGGCAAAGAGCTCCTCGTACTGGTTGTACTCGTCATCCATACCATCGAGGCCTGGTTCCGTGCTGCTCGTCATCCGGCGCACTTGCCGTGAAATGCGTCTGGCGCGCGGCTCTTCCTCCGCCAGGCCATTGGCCTCCATGATGCGCTGCCTCTGCGCCTGGATGTGCTGCCACAAGGAGACCGCGTCCTGGTGCTCGCAACTGTCCGGCTTGTAGAACGCCTTGGCATTGCCAATGAGCAACTCTAGGTCGGCCATCAGGTCGTCCAGGTCGTCGTAGGAGTCTGTTTTCAGCTTCTGCTGCACCTTGAGCAGATCGATGGGATTCACCACGACGTCGTAGTAGGAGGGCTCCTGGCGGCGCTTGGGCGCCCGGATGAAGGTGTCGCACAGCATGGAGCCATCCTCCTTCTTAATGTTCCTTATGGAGTCATACAACTGCTGGCAGAGTTCCGTGGGGTCGAGGCGGCGCTTTTTTCGCGCCGATTGTGTCGTCGTCTGCTGCACCGGCGACTGCTCCGGCGTCGAGTCGTCCTAGCTGCAGCGGATCTTCGTCCTGCCGGCTGGAAATGCTGCTCGCCCGGCGCTTACGGCTCAGCATCGTGTTACCCCTGTGATCGGTTCAATTAAAATCTAAAAATCGGAAAATAAGACGCCACCACACAAAAAAATGCCACAAAAAATTTCCGAGATGTGCGAAAAACTAGTGGCGATAGTCGGAGAGCGATACATCGCCCGGGGGCCTATCGCTGTGGTGGTGAGTAATCGAAATCGAAATTGTGGTGCCCATAGTGGTGAAAATAGAATTAAAATTACAGAACATAATTCTTTCTTGAATTTTATATGAAAATATATTTTTTTAACATTTAAGAGTTTGTTATAATTTCTTTCCATTACAATTATTTTAACTAAAACAAACTGAGAATAACTTCCATAAAATATCATCAACAAAACATATTTTCTTAAATTCTTTATTTATCCTAGCAGCTTCATTAATCTTTTATTTTAAGTCAGTAAATCACAGCAATATCGTAGGTAGTTTCCCCTTAAACTGCAGCTCCTCCACGGCAACAAGGTATTCAAGCCAATAGGAACAACGAAGTCAGGCTGAAATAAAAGTTTAAGAAAATCAAAGTCAGATAAAACGGCAGCTATGTGGAAGCGCGTTATTAAAAAGCCATGACATGTCGATTAATTTAGTAAAATGCGTTGTTTATTATATTTTATCACATAAGTTTAAGACGCTTGCAAGTGTGTGATTGTGTGAATATTGGGTTACAGAGTTGAGTATGCATAAAATGAAATGAAGGCGCCTCAGTCGATGCGCTGCTTAAGGAACATTGTTAAAACCTTATATATATAACTCAAAAATACGTAGATATACAGCGAAAAAAACATGTATGAAATGGAATTTAACACTTGACTCTGAACGAGAACAGATAGAGTGAAATACACGAATTATAAGCCTACATCTACTACAAACGGTTGACTGTGGCTTATGTTGCACAATAACATTATCTATTTACACGACAATTATTGGCGAGGTTTCTGCGAATACATATATATTGGCACACGGGTGCCACAGTTCTCCATCAACTGGCGGCATGGTGATATGCGGGTCCCCTCGAGGACTCTGTATAAAGTACAACAATTAAGCACAACAGTAAACAGCGTAACATTTAAATATTAGTATCAGTTCTGCACAACTACGCGTGATCATATAACATATGTAAAGGTATATTATATAGTTTCAGCTGCCTGTCTCCCATGTTTTGCTTATTCCTCAACAGTTCATTTCGTTTGCCTTGCGACTAGCGGTGGTATTGCGACTGCGCTTACGACTAAGATTATGATACTTGGTATAGAAACTAGTTAGGCTCTTTAGCGGCGACTCGACAAGGCGTCTCACCAGGTAGCGGTGGACACAAAACGCGTTGTCGTGTCGGTTGCGCCAATATCAGTTGATGAAGCTAATGTAGTTAGTAAAGAGCACATAGTTCTCCACTAACCGGGCTCGCAGCTCACGGCGCACAGTGGCCGTGAACTTCTTAGCCAGACACAGGGCAGTGGTGGTACCGAAGACCAGGTTGTAGAGCAGCACAATCTGAAAGTTACCCAGCCACTCGATGGCCCCAAAGTCGCCCAGCAGGTCAAAGTTTGTAATGCCTGAAAGGGAAATAATAATATTATAACATATGCTTCATTGGTTATCTGGTCTGCTTACCTATGATCCTGCTGAGCAGCGGCAGCGCCGAGGACAAAACCAGCATGAAGCCACAGTTCAGCATTAGCTGAGGCAGCGACGTCTGCCGCCGCTTGGGGCACACATTCTGCATGAAGGGCATGCTGTAGAAGCCCACCACCGAGGTGGCGCCCAAGTAGAAGATGAGGCACACCTCCAGGCCGGCGCCAAAAGGTCCCAGCTTCGAGAGTGATGAGATACCCAGTGTAAATTGCTAAATAAGACAACAATATTAGTTAGAATTTATTACCATATATAAAATTAATTTAAGCCTACCCTCGTGCTGAGTGGAAGGGCCTTCATGCCTATAAGGAGCTCCAGCGTGTTCTGGACCACCAACAGAATGGTGACGCCCGTGCAGAAGAGGAGCAGCAGCATGGCCAGCGGGTAGACGAAGGTACGCTGGAAGGTGCTTGACTTGCGCATCTTGTCTAGTTCCTTGCGCTCGGAGTCCAGTTCTCTCAGTCTATCGTTGAGCTCGCCCACGTCGCTGGCCATCGGCTTGCGCTGGTAGAGATGTGCCTGCAGCAGCGGCTGGGGAAAGAATGTGCGCCCTACTCCCAATCCAATCCTATTGGCCAGGCGACCGCCATTTGCGGCATCCGAGATGCTCACGTTGTGCAGCTCAATGTGGGCCAGCTTCCGCTTCACACTAGCCTCCTCCATGTAGAAGGCGCTGAACTCTTCGTTGACATCGCGCAGCAGCATGGGTCGCACCAGCACCTGGTTAACAACGCCAAACAGACGCACAAAGCCGTAGGGGGTGCAAACTGCAAGCAAACAAGAGGGTTGTCCCGGTTACTACACTGACAAAAGATTCTTAAAAATACTTTAAACTTGTCTTCCATAATGTTTATTTAAATTATTATTTAGGAGTCAAAAAGTGTTTGAAAGCGTCTTAAATAATTAGTAATATATACATTTATTAGAGCCGCTAATAAATTAATACATATTCGAAACACCTAAATATTTAATTTAAAAGGTTTTTCGCTTTGTGTGCTAAACGTATTTTGGTTTCTATGACATCTTAGTAAACATATAAGTTGTAGTCTGATCTGAGCAGTGAAAACATATTTATATTTGAACAAGCCAAGAACTAAAAAAAGTTGTTCCCAAAACTTAAAAATGGCGACTCTGGAGGCGTGCAACTTGAACAGCAAGGACGGGGACGATTTCGCCGAATTTGAGGCTACTCTTGCAAAGATCGATACTATATTGAAAAGCGAAGGGCCCCTTGAAGATGATTCCGAGGCAGACAAAGGAGCAGATGGTGAGGCCAAGGAAAAGATCAACTTTGACACCCTGGACGTGGACAAAGTGCGTCTAAAAACGCGCCAAAATCGCACAGTGATCAACAAGAAATCCGTCGAGGAGGACAATAAAAAGCAGGCCAAGGTCATGAGCCAGCAGAGCTTCCAGGAGCAGGTGGAGCGGGATGCCAACGATCGTGCCGAGAAACGTGCCAAATCCGAATACGAGGCAGAGATGCAGAGAGCGTAAGGAATAGATTCGGCCTTGAATTATTAAATATTGAATCCTTTCTCCAGCCAAGGAAACGAAGCCTTCCGCAGCGAAAAATACGAGAAAGCGATTCTCCACTACGAAAAGGCCATACTCAAGGTCAAGGACAGTGCTATAACCTACAACAACCGCGCTTTGTGCTATATCAAGTGAGTTATTATATTCGAAATTGCTATCTCAACACTAATTCTATCTTTTAGGCTTCGCAACTACAAGCGCGCCATAAAGGACTGCCAATATGTGCTGGAGAAGCTGCAGGAAACTAATCTGCGTGCCTGGCTGTACCAGGCCAATGCTTATAAGCACTTAAACCAGAACGACAAGTTTGAGGAGAGCGTGGCCAAGGCACGTGAGCATAATCCCAACCAGGTGGCCTATATAGACAAGTACATCAAGCAGTTGGAGGACGAAGTTTAAAGCATTTGAATTAGTTTATTTGTACACATCATACTCACTCAGCATAAGCATCACGCCCAAAAAAGAGACACACGAATAAAGAAACGGCAGGTGAACACTGCCTAAATCTGTGAAGCGTAAACAGCGGAAATTAGCAATGCATTGTTATTGTGCAGTATAATCGAGATCCCAATTTGGGGATGGGCTTGTCGTGGGCGCGGATGGCAATTTCAATGTCAATTGATCTCTTCCGCACCCGTGCATTCCCATATACTCACTTAGAAACCAAAAGAATTGAAACTTTTCAATGCCAAAGACTGCACTTAAGACGGCAGTTAGTACCAGGACAATTACGGCCATCAGCATGAATACTGTAAAGGTTTCGTAGACGCGCGGCAGAATGCCCTTTTTGTGACCCACAAATCCTGTGGATTCCGAGAACAAATAAACGAATGGCAGGAAGATGAACAGTGATAGATTGGAGAACAGAAATACATGGTTCCACAAGCCTGCAAAATAAATAAAGATTAGTTAGGGTTTATTGGTGGAAAATTAATGATTTGTCATATGAAAAACATGACTTTCTTTCAATACTTACCCTGTATAAGTGAACTGTTGAGCCACTTCACATAGTAGCTGTTGGGGTACAAGAGCAGCACCTCGTTGCTGGCGATGGAGACGGGCAGCAGCATGGCGGCCCCTTCGGCCACGGCCAGTGTGAATGTGCAAAGCCAAAAGCTGGGAGGTGGGGTTAAAAACAAAATCCATTCATTATGGCGAATGCACTCAAGTGACTCGGCAATTAGCGGCACAGGCTGTTGACCGTTGGATGCCTTACCTTATGCGATAGACCAGCACCTCGTCCTCGTCATTCGAATAGAGATCGTCACGATCGCGTCGCCGAAAACGTGAGACAACCACATACGAGCTGAAGTACAGCAAGATGATCAGTAGCAGGAATATCTAAAAAAAATAACAATTCAAGATGGTAAAAAAATAATCTTTTCATTTCATTAAGTGGAAAGATGCCAGAAGCAAACTTGAAGTTCAAGATGAACACCTGCCTTTTACAATTGTTCCTATATATAATTGTGCTTAAAAAGCATACTAACACAACAAAAACTAAATAGCAACGCATTTGTTTTTAATCAAATTTGTACTTTATTAATTTTAACATCTGCAACGTTTCGTACTCCACCATTTGTTTAGAAAAATAAGTTAAAACCCAAGTAAATATAGACGCATTTCTGGTTTTTTTATTCGATAGATAAGTATTTTGCACATCTGCAACTAATGCTTTGTTTTATTTTATTGTGGGTTTCATAACACATTTCCCAACATTTACTTGTGTTTATACAAATTTCAAAAAGTAAACATAGACACCCACGCATTTCTTTTGTTTTGTTTTATAAATATGTTTCATTATGGTTACCGCCAACTATGTGCACATTACCCAAAACATTTTTAGAAGAGTAAATGTGGGAAAATCTGTATTAATCTAGGCAAGTGAATAGATTAATTGTTGATACTAATACACAAACATGATTCAGTTGGGTGGCAAAGTCTGGGGCTTTAAGTGTCTCAGGGTCTTATCACCGAAAACATTGGAAAATGATTTGAAATTTTGAGTTTGGAAGGCAAGGGTACATATGTTTTCAATTTCCGGCAGTATTTTTAAAATAAGTTCTAACAAGTTTTTAGCTAACTAATGAGTCCGAGCAATCATGCAAGTTGATTGCAATCCTATATCATCATAAACAAATAAGCAATCCATGGTTAATTATGACCGCCAATTAAGCCAATATAGCTACTTTTCGTCTACGAACAAAGGTCAAATAGAAAGCTTATCAGTGGCCGACGACAAAACCCGAAACATTTGATAACAACTAGACCGATAGCGGTCATATAGAGCCCAATGAATGTCAGCACTTCAAACATTATGTGATTATCCACAGTCTTCACTGTTAAATGAAATTGAAGTAGTTCGAAATCTGAATCTGTATCAGCGATTTTCCAAATGTTGGACCCACATACTGGTGGTCATCTATTATTTATGGCCACGAAATAGATGCCAATCATATGGCACACGTCATATTTGTGGAGTATGCGAAAACGAAAACAAAACAAAGCGCAAATAAATAGACACAAGACTAGGCACACAAATAAATCATTAACGAAAGATACTTTTCATGTTCTAGCTGGCAAAAAACGTACAAAATTCGCAGAGAGAGCAAAAACAATTAATTTATACTCACGTCCCTGCATTGTTTTGTTATTCTTTGTTTGTTATCCGAGACATTTTTACTGGTATCTGTGAGATACTCTTATGCGTTATACAACGCGAGTTCCAATTAACTTTTAAACCCATAGTGGTCTGATCAGGCAGATCACTTAAATTAAATTATATTCTATTCATTTAAGGACTGCATTTTTTCATAAAGCCATTTTAAGTGGCCTTATTTAAGTTCTAGATATTCTACAGTTAATATTTAAACAGTTTTCTTTCCCAGCTGACTAAAAATTTGGACAAATATTAAAATAAACTATAGAGACGCAAATCGCTTGCTATCAACGTCGTTTATTTATAGAGCCCAATTGTAGATCATGGAAAAATATAGATACACTTCGAATCAAAAGTATAGGGTTTTAGGTTTTGTTGAGTATCAAATATTTTACTTTAGAATACAGAACGAAAAGTTGTATTTTAAGTAATTATCAATTTGATAATTTTACATTTTATATTTTTAGATTTTATATCAACTTTGTATCTATGTTCTTAGCTATCTTTCAATTATGAAACACACTGTGTTTTTAAGACTATGACGTGTTGAACTTGGAACACGTAGACGACAAACAGCAAGTGATATGAGCGTCGTTCCCACAACACACTTGCATTGCAAATGTAAATAGCGAGCATTCCTGAATGCAAACGAATTGAGCCCGCTTTGTTCAACTCTTATCAGCCGGGAAAACGTGCAAGTGCACTGGGAAACAAGCAGCATTTGTCACGCTCCAAGCGATTTGGCCAAACTAAATGACTTCTTGCCTCGAAATTAGGTGCACTGCGATCGTAGGCGAACATCGAGTCAATGACTTGACATGAACTCATGAGGAAACACCACGCCCATTAAATGTGGACGACGACTTGGCTATTAATAGCAGCAACGCCCAAAGTGCAGCCAGAAGCAGGCGAAATCGGCGACATTATAGCCAACAGAAGGAGGGATTGCCAGTCGGACGGGTTTTGGCTCGCTTTGCAGACGACTTTGCCGGTGAATGGGCTACGAAATATTTATGCTCTTTCTCTACCCAATAGTTGTAGCATACCCGGGTATATTGTGTATACATATGTCCACAGGCTTTTTAATATAGCTTATTAAGATCCTTTAATTTGACCCATGTATCACAGAACCAAATTTATCTTAGACATTTAAGTTAGATTTTAGAAACCTCATAATAAACCAAAAAACATTTAAACCACACTGGTGCAATATATCGTAAGCACAGTTTTTATTTTAAAATATTTGTATTTAGGGTCTGAATTAAAACACTTCAGACACCAGATGCGAGTCGCCTCAATTGTTTTTAATTACTCCAAGTGAAATGAATTTTCAAATGAGGGCGTTGGCAAATAGAGGAGCTGCATTTACAGGGCTAAATAAAGCCCCTTTTTTGAAGCCCTTTTCATTGACCTTTCTTCTTATCAACGAACAGAACCAAAGAACATAGCTTTGAAAAACACTAAGAACATAAGTTACACAACCAGTTCTTATTCCCCAACTATTTCGTCTTACTTTACAGTCGGAACCCCCATTTCTGGAACAAGTGGTTTGAGCTCGAGGCTGGCATTAGATTCCTGCATTATTTATGAGGGCTTTGGCTTGTTTACATTTATTTATAATTAAATTCGCATTGGGAGAGTCGCACGCGTCACGTACTCGGAGTTTGACCCACATTCGGCGACGAATTATTCAATTTTCGGCAGTCCGATGCAACAAGAACCACTGACAAAAACCGGTTTCCATTTCCTGGACCAGGCAGAACCAGCTCAACAGTTCTACAGGCCCATCACATATTCTCTAAATAAAAGAAATGTGTATTTATAGAAGTAAATGTCATCAGAGGCATAAAAAACGACCTGCATATGTCTGCTTATATGCAAGTTTATTCGTACTGTTTAAAATGTGTTAAGCGCCTCGTCTGCTATTGTTTAAACAAAATAAAACAGCTGCTCGCGACGGCAGACACATTCAAAGTCCCAGTCGGAACAAAGTCGTGACCACTAGCCGTGCACTTGAAATCTGGCCTGCAAAGTGTTGAGTATTTAATTAAATTTTTACAAAAGGAAATTAATGCCTTGCGCAATCAAATAAACATGTGTATTTATATGGTGCAGTCTGTGGTATACATAAATCTCTGCTTTCTGTTATTAGACGCCCAAAATGTCTATAAATAGTAGCTCGAGTGAAACACTTTCACTTGTTGCTTTTGTTTGTTTCAACCGCGTAATTTTGATTTGCATTGCAAGTTCTGCCAGTTGAACTTTTCTGACTACACGAAACCCTAACGGAATAGATATTATTTATTAAGTAGAGTTTATTTTTATCTTACCAATCTATTTTAGGAGCATATCTTTCTCCTAATAGCAAATCAATAAATTTAATAATAGTTCAACAAGAATGGGGTACCAATGGGGTACTTTAAATGCTTAACATATCGGAAACAATTAACTTAAGTGCTGTATTTTATTGACTTATTTAGGGCATGATTGAATAATACAGTGTTTACTGCTAAGAACAAATGCTTGATTTAATTTGTTTAGAACATACTAAATCAATTTGTGTTAATAACTTTAAAACTAACTATACATGATTATATTCCCTAATAAAATGATTAGAATTCACAATACATTAATGACAATTAGTAAATCAAATGTATTAAAAGATTGTATTAATTTATTATTTGTATTGTAAATACGAATTCAAACGCTAAGATCCTACTGGCACTGCTTAATATTACCCATCCGTTATTTTTACCAAGTATCGAACCGTCGAATCTTCGATTATATTTAAACTTTCTGATTAACAACAGGTGTCCGTGTGGGTATCTTTTTGGTTGTCTGCGTGATAATTTTCGCAGCCCAAATAGAAAGTGCAAGAAGAGAGTGAGTGGCTGGTCTCTATCGCCGCCGCCACTTCCTCCCCCGATAATGACCCATAATAAATATACACAAAGCCCAAACGCAGGCGCTGAAACTGCTGAGTATTGTCCGAATCCGATAACAGACCATAAACAAATAAATTTCTGTGGAGGTTCCAACTGATTTCTGTTTATCAGAAGGCAAAGTGTGTAATTTAAGGAGTCGTACGTGCGTTTACTTCACAGGGCGAGCCACATGTACAGTTAGAACAACAACAAAAGGGACAGCTGCGCCCTGATTTGTTGTTGTTTTTGTTTTCAATAATGGGGTGGGAAGTTTTGGGTGGTGGAAAGGGGATGAAGATGAGGTAGAGTGATAAAAGCCACTTACAATGTGCTCGCGTACTGTATTGTGGAACAATTGCAGCTTCAGATCCGTGACCTCCTCCTCCTCCTCTTCGTCCATGGCCACGAAAAAAGTGGACAGTTTGTCGCTGGTAGCCAGTTTTCCTTTTTTTTAGACTAACGCACGCTTCACTTTAAAATTTAACATATATTTTTGACAGTCGCCAGTTGGCTGGTGAATTCCAATGGGCAGCCCGAAGTTCCTCGAAATTCTATTGTATCGGCACTCCGGGAGGCTTTTCCTGAATTAAGATCGTCGCGGCACCACACTGCCTGATTTCACACGGTTATTGTGAACTCAGTTAACCATTTACTGCCGCATTTCGTTCCGTCCCGATTTGCACTAGCCACTAAGCCACTACTTTTCTTTAATAATTCGCGCCGATTTGCGACCGAAACGTTAGACTATTTTTATGAAAAAACTTCGTTGGGATAGAGGTGAAACACCATCGATGCCAACAACGATGTCATCGATGTTTTCAGAACATAGGTAATATCGATGTTTGTCAGGGCGTCATCGATGTTTGCAGCCTCTAACGATTATTTAAAATCCCACTAAAGCACTGTTAACGATTTTATTCCAGTTATAACTCACTATTAACCCCATTAAAAATGCACATTGATCACTATATAAAATATTTTTTATTATTAAGAAAAACATAAAAACATAAAAGTAAAAGAAGTGGAAAATATTTATAAAACTGTTTAATATAGCTTACAGATCTGCTAAGGATTTGTATAAATTATAACAAATTAATAATAACAATAAATAAATCACCGCCAAAAAACTGCAACCGTAAAATATATACTGAAAAAATACCGACAGCTTCTGAAACCTGTCAACCCTGTCATTGTGTTACCATACAAAAATGTCCAACTTGCGGCGACAGGTAAGCTTACACAAAAACAATTAATAAATAGTTAATAGCCATGCCTTCCAGGTGCTCAGTGCCTTCAAGAAACTCCATCGCACACGACAGTACGTGTTCCAAGGCGATGTCAACGCTCTCGCAGCAGGACGACTTAAAATCAACGAATCTTTCCTGCAGAATCGCAGCGAAACTAGCGAGGATGAGATTCAAAAGGTTTACTGGAATTTTAACTCTTTTTATTTATTTTGTCCATTTATTACTATTTGGTATCCCACAGATGATCAAACTCGCGCAGGATGTGGACCTGGAGCTGCGCACGAACGTCATCCAAGCCCAAAAGAAGGAGAACGATGTTTATGGTCAGTGGGGCATTACATAAACGAGCGCGCCAAACTTAAATCTTGGAATCTTTTGTTTTCAGAACTGAGGATTACGCCGGAGACGACGCGACTGGACAATGTGGTGTTCAATCCCGACGCAGTCATTGAGAAACCACGCAGGCGACGCGGGGAAAAGAACACGGAAGGATGCTGCGGTGGAGCTGCGATGGCGGCTCTGGAATCCGAGGTTCAGGCCCGCAACAAATAGAACTATTATATAAATTGTTCAGCCATAGTTTAGATGCTTCTGTTTTGTTCATTAATTTCATTTATGTTTATTTCCTATGTTGTTTCTTTTTCGACTTGTGACTTCCCTTCGACTTCTGCTTGGATTTTTTGCTCTTTTTGCGCTTGCTGCGCTCGTCCGATGATGAGGAACTGCTGGAGCTGTCCTCGGAACTATCTGAAGATGTGGAGTCAGATTCGCTCTCGGATTCCGAGGAGCTTTCGCTAGAGTCTGAACTGCTGCTAGCTGGCCGCTTCGATTTCTTAGCTGGCTTTTTGTTCTTTTCCACGGACACTGAAAGTTTGCGCTTCCCGTTGGGACTCTGCTTCCGGCTTGAATTTCTATTAAGCCTATGTTCATCACGATCTCTGGATTGCGGTCTGTAAGAAAATGCATTTATGGGATTAAAATTGACGAACTATAAATTGGTTATAGACCTTTTACCTTCGCTCTGATCTTCCTTGGTTTTTTACTGTTTTTTTGTACGGACCACCTCCGTTTTCGTTTCGCCTTCTGTCTTGAGGCGAGTTTAGCCGTCTGCGATTATGGCTATCATGTGATTGAGGTTGCCTAGACCTAGAGCGTCTTCGTTCGTTTTCACCTTTTGGCCTAGAGCGTCTTCTTTCAGTTCGTTCCCTTGACCCAGAACGTCTTCTTTCTACTCGGTCATTTGATCTAGATCGCCTTCTTTGTGCCAGATCCCTAGACCTTGAGGGTCTTCTATTATTACGATTCCCTTGCTCTCGATCATTGAAACGCCTTTGATCTAAGTTATCCCTAGCTTGTCTATTGTCTGGATTTCTTGACCCAGAGCGCCGTCGATCTTTTGGTTCCCTGGATGCTGATCGCCTTCGAAAACTGTTTCGGTCGTCTCGTTTATTCTGCTCCTGGTGGCGCTGCTCCCTTGCCGTTCGCCGCTCAGTAGAGTTCATTTTGCTTCTTGGATTCTCAGACCGCTTACGATCTCTGTGGTCGTCCGTTCTGCCCCGGCTAGTGTTGTTGGGTTTCCTGCGATCGTTTTTATCCCGCAAATTGTCAAAGTCCAGCTTGTCCTCGTCGCCGACAATGCCTCGTCCTTTGCCCCGCCATGTGACCTTCGAAACGGACTGCGAGAAGTCCACGTGGATGCGACGATCGTCGATAAGAACATTGTCCATTTTGAAATAGGCCGCCTCACATGATTTCTGATTCTCGAACTCTACGAAGGCGTACTGCAGGGAGTCACCTGTCTTGCGGTCGCGAATCACTTCGCATCCTTTAACCACGCCAAAACGACTGAAAATGATCTCCAGATCATCGTCAGTGGTTACAGGATTAAGTTTACACACAAAGAGAACGTTTTCTGGAGGGGCCATGTCCGCATCAGGCAGATCACCGACAATCTCGAGGATTGTGGCTCGCGCCTTGGCCTCCCGTTCGGCCAGCATCTCCTGCAGCTCCTCCATGGTCATGCCATCCGTATCGTCGATATCCTCGTCGGCAGCTATGCGTCCGTTCTGCAGGCGCTCCGCACTGGGCGAAGGCGATCGACTGGGAGCCTGAAGGCCGCGGGGATTGGGAAACGGATCCTCCAGCACCACTGTATGTGTGATGCGGATGTCCTGGTAGGGCCGGAAGCCATCGTCTACAATGGCGTCGTTCAGCTTGCGCAGCACCTCGTGACCTTCCACCACCTCACCAATAACACAGTGGCTGCCATCCAGTGACGAAAGGTTCTCGCCCAGTGTGAAGAAGAACTGGGAGCCCACTAGATTCTTGCCAGCACTGACTAGAGACAGCATTCCTGCGCTGGAGTGCTGAATTTTGGGCAGATACTCCGCCTCGAAGAAGCGCTTCTGCAGACCCTCCACCACGCCCCAAATGGAGGAGCCTCCGTCTCCGGCTCCACTGGGATCGCCGGTTTGGGCGATGAAGCCCTGCTGCACCGTGTGGAAAAGATTGTAGTTGTAGTATTTCAGCCGGCACAACTTCAAGAAGTTCAAGCAGGCGATGGGCCGTTCTTTGGTGAACAAGTCGACGGTCAGGTCGCCCAAAGTGGTTTCTATAACCACAGACATGGCGAGGATTCACAAATACCGGCAATAATCGAATGAAAACACAATTTCTGCACAAACCAAAGATGACCTTTCCTTTAGGGATGTGCGGCTGCTAGTGATGGGGGAATCTTAAAAATATATCGGAAGGCAGTTAAGCTCAAAATGTGAACTGATATACAAAAATGAAGAACATGGATTTTAAAAACATTGTATACTATTTTAATAACCAAAGATTTGATGGAGATGTAGCTATGTAAACACTTTGCCTTACCTATCCTAGCATTATATAAGCAAAAAAATATGTGTCGACAAATTTGAATACCTGTTTAACTGGCATAATAATCTTGAAAAATAATAAAGTAAAATGTAAGGTTTTCGTTTTAGTTTAAACTAAAAATCGTTCATCACGAAAAAAGTAAAGGAGAGTGTTTCTATCGCACAGACATTGTTTAAATATATCTTTTATTATGGTATTTTTTTTAAAATAATATTATTTCTTAAATTTCGTTACAAAAATTATTATTATTACAGTTTTTTTTTGCATTAATTGAAATTTATTTGTAGTGTGTCGAAATATCTAAATACGCAGCCGGCAGAGTAATCTTGGAATATAATAAAGTAAAATGTTAGGTTTTCATTGTAGCTTAAACTAAAGATAGTTCAACACGAAAAATAAAGGATAGTGTCATTGAATTTTTCTTTTTAACATTAAGCATTTTTTTTCTTTATTGTATTATATCTCAGTTTTTGTTACACAAATTACCATTGATACAGTCCTTGTTGTATATTAAATAACTATATATACATATATTATAATTTTTCCCTTAAATTTCTGAGTTCCTTGAAGTTGTGTTTATTTTTAGCTTAAGGCGGTTATTGATGAATCCGATATATTTTAAAATTAATAATTATTTTAAAAGGATTTGGTATTTTAAATACCAGATAAGTCTAAGTTCGCCATTTTCGATAACATGGCAACCCTGTATTGTGTGTGTATCAGTGAATCTTGACAGCAAATTTTCACACGTTTTCTAGACGGAAGAAAAGATTATTGAATATATTTTCGGTTTTAAAAGCGAACAAGTTGTAAATAAGCAATCGGAAAGTGACCCAGTGATTGTTAATAAATAATAATGCCCGAGGCAGGAAAGAAAATCGCGGAGTTGCGCGTGTGCGACCTAAAATGTGAGTTGGAAAAACGCAAATTGGAGACGGTGGGACCAAAAGCGGTGCTCATCGACCGTCTGGAAAAGGTACATACACATACACATACATAACTTTATTAACGCTCCAGTTCCGCTGGAGATAGAGATCATTGTGCAATTACCGTGTCTAACATCTGGGTGTAACCATTTTCCAGTCCCTCAAGGAGGAGGGCTTAGACCCGGCAACCCACTTGATTGTGCCGGGTGTAAAGGGCAAGAAACCGATCGCCATGCCCATGAAGGAGCCCCAGACCGAGGTGCTCATTAAAGAGGAGCCTCTCGACGTTGACGAGGAGGAGCAGCAGAATGACTTTGAGAACGGCAACGACTTCTCACACCATGCCGACGATGATGGGCATGAGATTGACCAAGTGGGCGACGTGGACGATGAGTGTGTGATTCTTGATGACGACGATGAAGATGACGAGGAGGATGAGTACGATGATGAGCATCAAAATGGCGATGGCGAGGCTGATGGAGACGCCCAGGATGAGACGGAGAACAATGGCGACGATGCCATTAATGACATCCAAGGGGAGGAGGAAAACACAGGGGACACCGGAAACATGGACAACGACGAGTCCATCAATCTGACCATCGGTGAGGACGAGCAGAAACTGCTGCACGATGAGGTATTTCTGATTTTCTAGTCTTTAAATTGATGAATGTCTAATAAAATGTGAATTATTTTCAGGCCCCTGACGACAAGTCTATTAAATCTGGTGAGTATTGTATATAATTAAGTCTTACCGGTTTCACAACCAAAATGCCCTTGACTTGAAGTCTGCGAATTTATTAAAATTGATTGACACTGGAATTCATATTAAATCAGTTATTTTTATGTTTTTTGAATCACATTCTTTCTTTTATTTTAATAAAAAAGAATTTAATTGAGGGCTTCAGAGCTAGAACGCTTTAAGTCGATAGACTAATATAAAGCATAATGATTCACAGTGAAACCGGCCAACAAATCCGATAAGTCCAACTCAAAGGATGCCGACAAGAAAAATGACGAGGGCGCTCGCTCTAAGAAAAGGGATGACAAATCATCTGACAAAAAGGACTCTAGGTAAAGTATATTAACGCTGCTTTGGTTAAACTCATTTTTATACCCGTTACTCGTAGAGTAAAAGGGTATATTGTATTCGTGCAAAAGTATGTAACAGGTAGAAGGAAGCGTTTCCGACCCTATAAAGTATATATATTCTTGATCAGGATCACTAGCCGAGTCGATCTAGCCATGTCCGTCTGTCCGTCTGTCCGTCTGTCCGTCTGTCTGTCTGTCCGTATGAACGCTGAGATCTCGGAAACTATAAAAGCTAGAAGATTGGCATTTTGCATGCAGATTCTAGGAGTTCCTACGCAGCGCAAGTTTATTTCAAAAAGGTGCCACGCCCCCTTTAACGCCCACAATCGCTTATATACGATTTATAAAATTTAAATATTTCGGAAAAGTAAAAATGCAGTTTTATTGTGTTTATCAATACCTATCGAAATGTAGAAGAAATTTTTCAAATCGGACCATTCGTTAAAAAGTTATGCGTGATCAAAGTTTCTATCTCCATCTCCCTCGCACTCCCTTTACCTGAGTAACGGGTATCTGATAGTCGGGGCACCCGACTATAGCGTTCTCTCTTGTTTATACTCATTTTTTATTATTTCTCTTTGTATTCTGTCACGCGACCCATTATGGAAAATAGCGATCAAAAGTCGTCTGGAAAATCCTCAAATCAAAAGGATGATAAAGGTAATTTAAGTTAAAGTTTTAGTATGGATAAATTCGGTGTGTTCGAAAGGTCTTGCGTTGGGAATGTACGGGCCAAGCATGAACCCAGATAAGGTCGATGAACTTGACGAAAGTTGAGCAAAACCATTGAGGAACATGTTTCAAATATTGTGCAAGAGAGTGTGAATTTGGTTGGGACTTGGACATGGGACGTGGAACCACCAAGGATGCTACTTTTTTTGCGAAGGAGCGGCGATGGACATACCAAATTCAGCGAAAGCAGTTATTATATCAGTGTTTGTTCCAGTTTACTTCAATGGAAACTTCTTTTATACTAATCCAGCATGCATCCTGATGTTCTCCAAGGAGTTTTTTGCCTTTCTCTGCAATAGGCTTATTGGGAGATACTAGACTGAGTGGACTCCAAAAGAAACTCGATGAGCGTAGATGGACATCTCCGTTTGCAGAGTAAATGGAAGGACCCTTTTGTTTGCTGTCGCTGGGAGTTGCAGAAACGTGTTCTTCTTATCAGGTCACTCCTAAATCGGATTTGTTCACTTTCAACGATCCTGGATATATAGAATGTACAGCTTCTTATCTGGAGGCATTGAGGGTTCCATTTTGGATGGTGATTGAAGCTGTGGACTTTTAACTTTACCAGGAAACTCCCTCTTATAATTCCTCTCTTTATCCTGGACCCCTCTACCAAGAAGCGGGCCAACAGCAGCGACAGATCTTAACCAGCAACCCAATCAAATTCATACTCTCTTAGCTCCGGTGACGTTTGTCGGTATTCTTGCGATAGCGCTCTAAACTCCAACATCTGCAGCAGCTACAAAATGTGTGCGTTCACAATATGCTTCCCTTAAAAAAAGTATCATAAACCAAAACAGTTAACCAGTTAAAGCCACTCAAAGCTCTGACCATATCTCTCTTCCAATATTATTATTTACATGGAACTTGCAGAGAAATCGACAGCAGCAGCTGGTGCCGCATCCTCCACTGCATCGAGTGCCGGTGGCAGCAAATCGGGATCCGGTTCTACTACGGGCAATGGTAGCGGTTCCAACTCGAACAACAAGCAGGCGACGCTGTCGCGAAATCTCTGGGTCTCCGGGCTGTCCACGTTGACCCGTGCCAGCGACCTCAAGGCGAACTTCTCCAAGTTTGGCAAGGTGATCGGCGCCAAGGTGGTCACCAACACACGTACCCCAGGCACCCGCTGCTACGGCTACGTGACCATGTCCTCCTCGGCGGACGCCTCTCGGTGTATCGAGCATCTGCACCGCACCGAGTTGCATGGACGCATCATTTCAGTGGAGCGCACCAAGAACGAGATTGGCGGCAGCGTGAACAAGGAGGCCAAGGGCAAGACCCCAGGTGAAGCTGGAAACAAGAAGAAAGAAGACGACGGCGGCAAGAAATCCGGAAGTAGCAAGGGCTCCAACGCCAACGGAGGCGACGACAAAAAGGGCAGCGATGGAAGCGGCGGCGACAACAAGTCGATTGGCGGCGATTCCAAGCGTGATGGCAAGGAGGGCAACAGGGAGCGCAACCAGCGACGCATCGACGACAGGGGCAAGTCGTCAGCTAGCCAGGATAGGCCGCGACACGATCGCGAGCGATCGGGCACTGCTGGCAACAAGGGCAGTCAGGATCATCGTCAGGGGCGCAATCCGCGCGACGTCGACCGCGAAATCCAGCAGCGCCAGAGGGAGCGTGAGCGGCGCCAGCGGGAGATGCTGTCCTACCAGAAGATACGCGAGGAGCGCGAGCGCCAGCGCCTCAGGGAGCGGGAGCGCGAGCTGCGCGAGGAGGAGCGTCGCCGGCGGGAGTTCCGTGAGCGCCAGCGCATCGAGGAGGAGCGCCTGCAAGAGGAACGGCGCAAGCTTGCCGTCGAGCGGGAACGGCTTGAACGCGAGAAGGCCGAGCTTTTGCGGATGGAGCGCGAGCGCCAGAAGCTGGAGCGAGAGAAAATCGAGCTGGAGCGCCTAGAGCTGAAGCGACAACAGATGAAGTATGCTAAAAAAAAACAATCAAAACAGAGCGTAATGCGTTGCACTCGTGCCAACGCTGAGGCGACTACACAGATATACGAATATATTTATTTTGTACTCTCTCGGAGAGCATTTGTCCTTGTGATTAGTGTGTTAAGTTGCAGTCTCCACGTTGTTTCTTCAACTCAAATTGCTTCTAAGCGGAACGTTGATAGGCAAATGCTTCCTAGTCTAAACTCTGAATCGGAGACCCTTACCTCGCCCCAATCAGCCCATACTTGCTCTACTAACTGATTTCTCTTTGTCTCTTCCATCTTTCTTCCTCTCACTCTTGTCGATTTACTCGAACAGGATCATGGAGTCTCGCGAGGATCCTGGCAAGCGCGGGGTGAGCAAGCGCGCCGAAGACCGCTACGGAGACGTCTCCGATCGTAAGCGCACGGCTATTTTTGATGCCCCTCCTCCACCCAGATTCGACACAAATTTAGTCAGCTCCCGCAGGTAAGCTAAGGATTCATTCTACCCAGATTTGTTTAAAAAGTCTTTCATTATTCTCCTCCCGCTTACTATTTCCTTCTATGTAGTTTATTAGTACTTAATTTTAAACTTGCATATTTTTACCATGTTTTTCACACACAGCACTTATGACAAGAAGCACGATGACTACGGATCTTCTTCGACCACCAAGCGTGTGCTGGATGACTACTCCAGCTCCAACAAGCGCCTAGACTACGCCAACAAGCGCAACGATTACACCGCCTCGTCCGGGTCCAAGCGTGGCGCCGTTGACGACTATGCCGCCGTACCCAGCAAGCGCTCGAATGACTACAGCGGCTCCTCGTCCAGCAAACGCGACGACTATAAGCGCGAAGTGGAAGTGCGTCACTTGCCAATTTCGGGAACTGCCGGCGGCGGTTCGAGCAGCTCCTACCTGCACAAGAACAACACAAGCGGTGGAGCCGGTTCCTATGTGCATAAGAACAACGCCAGCGGCAGCGGTGGACGCTACAACGATTCGGATCGCAGCAACACCTCGAACTATAGACGCGATGACTCCCACAGCCTGTAAAAGATTAAAAGCCGATATTAAACGAGCTTTAAAGTGTTCTAATGGTAATTCATTCTGATAATTATAGGGGCAACAAGCGCTATGACAATTCCAGCGGCGGCGGCGGAGGCTACGGCAGCAGCTCGAACAGCGTTAACATCTGGGCCCCGTCATCCGGCGGCGGAAGCTCCCACCTGGGCAGCAGCGGCGGCGGTGGCAACCAGATAAAGTCCTACAGCAACAACGGCATATCCTCAAATATGCATAGCACCAACTCGTGGCAGAAGTCTACTACTGTCGACGACAACAGCTGGCGCCCGGTGCCTGGGCGCTTTGATCGCAGCTACAACGATCGTTCCACTGGCTATCAAGGCCAAAGTGGTGCCGGCGGAGCTGGCGGCATGTACGGAGCCAGCCGCCCCGCCCAGGATCGCTATAGCGGACCGGTGTCGCGCTATTAGGAGCGTGCATTTTACAAGAGGCAATTCGAACTAGGTATCAGAGCACGCAACATACCTATTTAAGACCCCACCCGAATGACTTCTCCCACAGCGCCTAGGAGCGCTGCTTTTACTTTAGTTCGCCTTAGTTGTATGTTTAGCTTCTAAAACTACATTTGGAAACCAATAAATGTATTACCAAAATATGTGGCATATATACGCATTATCATATTGAATTTACTAGATTAATAGAACCTAAAGCTGCGGGTAGTCGCCCTCGTAGGAGGATATGAGTGGCGTGGTTGTGTCCACCAGCACCAAAACGCTGTGAGCCAAAGGATAGACATCGTGAACCTGGACGTAATACCCTCGGTCGCACTGTTCCTTGGATGAATAGAGACTGCAGGATATGTAGTCACATTTATTGAAAACTATTAATAAAGTTTTTATTTAGGAAAAGATAACTTACGCCAATATATCCACCGGTTCCAGAATCAACTCTGACTTGTACACCGAAGCCAGAAAGTTTGTGAAGGCCGCTGTGTTGTTCCCCAGCGCCAATTCCGTGTTGGGTGTGCAAACCTCCAGCCCCAAGCCACTGCTGCTCGATCCAATCCCGGGCAGACCATTGCGTGTGCCCCAAACCGTGATGATATTGTCTTCCGAGGCCACAATGGTGCACTGATCACTGCAGTTTGCCTTCTGCAGGAGACCATTTTAATGGAAAATCTATTATACTTATGACGAGTTTTACCAACCACAATGTATCGGGCCTTGACGGAATCCACCAGGGTGGGATGATCCACCGAGTTGCAGTGCCTAATTCCGCGCTGACCCTCCGCATTTCGACCCATGGTGTAGACATAGCCGCCCTCCACCAAAAACACCGAATGGGTGGACGAAAAGCAGGCCTGAACCACCTTGTGTGGGACCTGGACTTTTTTCTACAGACAATGAATGTAAGGTAAGGATACAAATTTAGGATTTCACTACCTACAAAAGCTGTGATCTTCCCTGGACGTTGGAAGCCCAGTTTATTATAGTCATTGCTCCCACATACATGCAGTTCTCCATTAGTAAATAGCACTGCGGAGGTATCAGGGCCACAATAAATCTTGGATGGTTTGGTTTTCACATGGGAGAGCAGAATTTTTTGGGGGAATTTCCTGGGTGAATAAAGAGGATAAATGTTTAAAAAATCGATTATTATTGAGTTATAAATATTAATAAAAATAAAAGAACTGTAATCGAGCAGCCACAGAAATCTATAAATGAGATTTAAATGTTTAAAAATCGATTATTATTGAGTTATAAATATTAATAAAATAAAAGAACGTATGAAATCTATAAATGAGATTTAAAAATTAAAAAATATAAATTAAATATAGATATTTCTGTCTCAACTAGATATTACTTTTTGAGTGGTTTTAAAAATGCTTGATATAAAAAAAAATCTTTCCGATATTTTAATCTTAAAAATGTAATTTTATGTTTATCATACACTCACTGCTGTTGCTGGTAGTTGCCCAGGCCAAGGGCTCCGGAGGAACTGGTGCCCCACACGTAGACCGCTCCCTCTCGGCTCAAGGCGAGCACATGGTGGAGTCCGGCGGCCACCTGTTCCACCCGCACATCCGCAAGACGGGCGACCAGCTTGGGACTGTGGTAGTTGCGCTGCTCGTCCTGCCCTAAAGCCAGGTGGGCGTTGCTTCCGCAGCTAAGCAGGCTGCCCGCCTGAGTCACGAGAATGGTGAAGCCCTCGCCGGCACAGGCGCCCACCACATGGTAGTTGCGCATGCTCTCCATGCGACTGGGGTAGTGCTTCCAGGCCTCCAGGGCGGTCAGGCCCAACTGGCCGTGGGTGCCCTCGCCCCAGGCGTACGCCGATCCGTCCTCGTTGACCACCACGAAGTGGGAGTCCGACATGGCCACACCCACGATGACGGCCTTGGGCGGAAGCTGGATGGGCGCCATGTTGAAGCAGGTGCCGAAGGCCTTCAGCTGGTATAGCACGGATCTACAGGTGGGCATCTGGATTAGAGCGTCGGACTGGACTAACCCATTACCGTTTCTCGAGGATCTCGTGCGGAGCCGCCGTCTCCGCGCTCATCAGCTGCTTGGTCTCCGTCTGGGCGGTGGGCAGTTCCAGCTCCATGGACACATTGCTGTGGGCGGCGGCGGGGACTGCAGCCGTGAGTTGGTTGCCACTGATGACGCCCACGTCATCCTCATAGGAGTAACTGCGAGAGGTAACGATTAAGTTATATTATTTACGTTGTACATTATGAAATTCCGGTTCCTTTTATTAACTTCCCCGTTAGCTGAACATTTGATTTAAGTTGGATAAACTCCTGAACTCAAATTTGGATTAAAAGAATTCTTTAGCTTAAAATATGTTGAGTTTTGATGTTCATATTACATAGTGAAAAATAGTAATCTCCTAATGTTCCTAAAAAGTCTCAGCCATACCCTTTATTTTTTCCAAAACTGCGGAATATCAGCGGTATCCAATAGACCAAAACCTCGGAGGCAGTGGGTCGCCGCGCGGCCTCCACTTGGAGCAGGTTAGACATCAGGCTGCGTAATCCTGAGGTGTAGCCCGATGGCACGGGCGTGTAGTTCCCTGCCATGATCTTGGTGACCAGCTCGGAAAGGTTGGAGGCGGCGAAGGTCTTTTTCAGGCAGCACATCTCGCCCAGAATGCAACCAAGAGCCCAAATGTCACTCTTGTTATCGTACTCCTTTCCCTCGCACTGGAAAACAAAGCGAAAAGTCAGATATAGTGGGTCTTAATCGAGAGAATCCTTTACCATCTCGGGACTGAAATAGTAGGGTGTGCCCAAAACAGTCTGGGCATGAATCTTGGTGTTCATTATTTTGGAAATGCCAAAGTCCCCGATCTTCACGATACCTCTCCTGTTAAGAAAAACATTCGCTGTTTTCAGATCCCTGAAAGCAAATCAAAGATATATTATAGTATCTTCTCTACAATATAGTTTTTAGTACTCCCCACCGATGTAGGATGTTTTCCGCGTGCATATAGTTTATGGCGCTGGAGATCTGCTCAAACACAGCTATTATATAACGTTCCGGAAAATGCAACTTTCCCTGTCGCTCGGCTATGATGTGTGCCAACGTTCCTCCGTCCGCGTACTCCATCTCGATGAGCAGAGTGTTGTCCTTGATAAAGCTTCCCAGGTAGCTGACAATGTTCGGATGATGTAATTTAGAGAAGACATCAACCTCGTTCATGGCCAAGTCCCGACCAGGAGGCGTCAGTTCACTTAGGTTAATCTGCTTGAAGACGATCTGATGGCCGTCAGATTTCCTTCGATATAGGATAGCGATGCCGAACGAGCCCTGGCCCACCACTCGCACCTTCTCGTAGTTTGCTAATTCCGGCCCGGCCACCCCTGCCATCGCCGCCTCCCGGGGAACACTGAGCTGGAGGAGATTATCCTGCCGCGAGGAGGGCACCTGGGCCTTGCTGCTGGACATGGCCTCCGCCAGTGAGGTGCTTGCGGCTCCGGTCGTGCCGTCCGTAATGGTAAAAACCGTGGGCAGGACCCTGGTCCTGCAGGACTGTTTCCGCGATGGGACCTGACCCAAAGGCAACTGCAGCGAACTGGTGGTCAGAGTGGTGGCGTCGGTTATCCTACCGTTGAAAATGGGCAGTGAGCTGGCCTTGGCGCGGAACTTCTTCATCTCCTTCGAGCGGCCACAACCTACGTTTTGGACGTTCAAAATCGAACCGTGTCCTGTCTATTGTATAATTGTCCTTTTGCATGCTCGAATCGAAGTTGTGGTCAAAGCGGTTGCTAGGTAAAGTGGTGGGTGATATGGCGAGTGGGTTACGTTATCAGTGGGTCCGCTAATTGGACAACCCCGGACAGGGGATGTCATCATAAGCAATAGGAATGGAAATAAGAACAATATTTGCAGGGCCACGATTCCGAATAATCGATGTTAATTTCAGGGATTAAAGTGGAGGGAGAAATCATTTTTAATGATTCAATAAAACTATTAGATGTATTGCATTGACAGAACGCTCAAAAACAGTTTTTGGTTTTAATTATTTATTTTTGAAAAGTTTTTACATTTATTTTTATTCAGCGATGTCATACAATGAATTTATAAGGGAATTTTCTGCTCTGACCTTTGTTCTTCTGGGAATAAAAAGTGTATTTTTGCAATATAAACTGGTTCGATGCATTTTTTATTTATTTAAATGTTTGAAATACCTAGCAAAAACACCAGTGAATAGGTTAAGTTCTTCATTTTGACTGTCCAGAGCGTGTGGCCCATGACTTGGGTGTTGGAGGATCGGTTGAATAGGTAGGATGCCAGGAATCCGATGCGAGACCCAAGAGCTGTCCGTGGGACAGCAGGAATACGATCCCAAAGAAGAAAAATTTCCAAGCTTTCATTGCGAGCGACAGCAACTTACTAAATGATTTTTAGCTTAGTATATTTAAAAGCAACCTTTAGACTGAGCTACAAAAAACTGATCTTATCAAAAATGAAATGAGCCCAACAAGTATATTATATGTACATTCGTTCGTGTACCTTTTCTTTCGAAAAAATTAAACGGTTTTTTTCTTTTATGATTTTTACATTTTATATAATGTAATCTTAGAGACATGTCAATTAAAAAAAGTCAGCTCCTATATAAATATAGGAAGAATATATTAAATATATGTGGCTATTCGTTCGGAGCTCCTGCTGCCCAACAATCAAAAGGTTTTCGATCCCGCAGGTTAGGAATCTCCAAAAAAAATGCCACAAAAAGTGTATTTTGGCAATATAAACTGGTTCGATCAATTTTTATTTATTTAAGTGTTTGAAATACATAGCAATAGCACCAGTGGATAGATTAAGTTCTTCGTGTTTGCTGTACAACGCGTGTGGCCCAAAACTTGGGTGGACCGGTAGAATGGATACGATCCAGGGAAGTCGATGCGACACCCAAAATCTGGCCCTGGGACAGCAGGAATACGATCCCAAAGAAGAAAAATTTCCAAGCGTTCATTGTGAGCGACAGCAACTTACTAAATGATTTTTAGCTTAGTATATTTAAAATCAAAATTTAGACTGAGCTGCAAAAAGAAAAAGTGATCTTATCTAAACAAGTGTACATATGTACCAAAGACCAATTATATTATATAATAATAGAGATTATATTGGTCTTGGTATGTACAATATGTATATTCGTTCGTGTACCTTTTCTTTCAAAAACAAACAATGGTTTCAATCGCAGGTTAGGAAATTAAAAAAAAAACGACACATTTGTGGAGCACAAATAGATTATTTTTATCAATGTATTTATACGTGCATGTTAAATTGTGTATAAACAGAAAAAATAGAATAATCATACTTCCCCCAATAAATAAGACCATGATTTGTTTTCTTACGAGTATAAATGTATTTAGCATTAGATTATAATTATTGGAATCGAGACAATATGCATGTATAATCGACCGTTATGTATTTGCAGGAATATGCTAAAATATTTATGCTATCTTCTCTTGGACTAAGTGTACTTAAAATGCACAATCTGAACGCTTTACATATAATGCAATGCAGGCAGCCCCTCAAGTGGTTGCATTTAAAACGAGGCCTATTCACGAACTTGGCTACACTGCTACAATGCTACAACGCTCAATAGCTTTGGACAGCTTGTTCAGGTTTTGCGGTTTGCGGTTGCGATCGCATCGTAATCCATCGACGATTATTTAGCAGGTGCAGCGGTTCTCGCCGGAAAGACTGCCCAAACTGAAGGTTCCGAGGCCATTGGAGCCAGGTGATTTCTTGTCTTTGCTCTCGTCGTTGTCAAAGTTGTCCCCCTGGCGGATAAATGGAATAACAATTGATTAGAAGTCCATATGGCAACTAGTATTATCAATAAATGGTAGTTGTAAACCAATATTATTTATGAAACTTTCATAGACAAATCCCAAACTACTTACCCGCCGCTCTCTCTGCTCTCGGATTTTGCGGGCCAGTGATAGAAATGCATCCTCGATATTTATGTTCGACTTGCACGACACCTCGAAAAAGGGCATATCGAAGTTTTCGGCGATCTGACAAAAGTTTAGGGAATTATAAGTGGTGTTAACTTAATGACCGATTACTTACCTTTTCGCCCCTTTCCTTGTCCACCATGCGCTGGGTGGCGGAGCACTCGCATTTGTTGCCCGCCAGCACCTTGACCACGTCCGGAGAAGCGTTCTCCTGGATGTTGCGCAACCAGTAGGAAAGGTTGTTGTAGCTCTCTAGGTTGGTCACGTCGTACATGAGCAGGATGCCCATAGCTCCTCGGTAGTACGCCGTAGTCAGTGTCCGGAATCGTTCCTGTCCTGCCGTGTCCCAGATTTGCAGCTTTATGGGCACGCCATCGAGGTTAATCAGCTTCTGCTTGAAGTCTATGCCTGGGGGAAGATAAAATGGGATGATAGTCCGATGTTCTACATATACTTAGGCATACATTACATTAGCAGATACATCTTTGGCAAGGACATAAAACACTCCTTTTTTTGCATTTACTATCAGTAACTATGGTATCAATTTATAATACTGAATAATTTTTTTATTTAAAACGAAAGCAACCTTTATTTTAATCATTTCGGAATCAGAGCAATCTCTGTAAAATATTCTAGTAATTTTAGGTATCCATGGGATATGTTTGACTAATTAACTAACTAAGGGATGCATTCAGAATCAGAAAAATTGTAATCAAACTTCTGTAGACCAAAGGTTCAATAACTTGGATGAGTTAAATGTATTACAAGAAAATTTTTTACTTTTAACTCGTATCAGATAGTGTCGACTTTAATTCAAACCAAATCTTAAAATGTTATTACTTCGGCTGCTGCTGTGCGCAGATTGAGACCACTCACCTATAGTGGAGATGTATGTGTCGTAGTACTTCTCGTCGCAATATCTGTGTACGATGCAGGTCTTGCCCACGTTGGAGTCGCCCAGTACCAGTACCTTATAGGTGGCCACAAAGTCCAGTGCCATGTTGACGTAGCTGGCGGATGACTTCGATAGGAGTGGGAATAGTAATATTAACTGCGGAGGTTTTCAGTTACAGATGGGCTGCCGTTGTTGTTATTGGTGGTTGGGTGGTGCAAGTAGTGGTGGTGGTGGTTCTGTTTGGCTCCGAGGGGTTGCAGCGGACTACAGCTTGTTTATGTATCCGCTGGCCTGGCTTGTTTGTTGCTGCTCGCAGCTGTTCCACCTTGAGTTGCAGCGGCGTCACACGGATTTGTTGTAAATTTTCACAGTTCCCACAGCAAAACAATTTGGAATTCACGCTAATTGACAAGTGACTTCTGGCATAAGTCGTTCGATTTAACCTTTATTTGATTCGTATTTTAAAGTAATATATGAGTGGTGTTAGGTGTGCATAGTGCGTCACTTCGGAGGTGGATTCGAATTACGCCGTTCGCGTGAATCAGCCTCGAAGCACTGACAGCGAAACAAGCCAGCCCGTGGATGCGGAGTGGAGTCAACTAATCAATAGACCTGCGCACGCGCAGCAGCAGCAGCATTCTACCGTCGAACAATCGAAATCGGAATTCAAATCGGGGGCGTTCGCGGGCGCTGTCTGGCTTATTAATAATATTAGACATAGGTGTACACAATAGATATGGAGTTACATGTTCAAAAATAGAGTCGTTCCTTGCTTAACTTAGTGCGGTTGGGTAGGAAGAGGAAGTCGAGTCCCGCGCCGCTTACATCACAAAGACCTTTTCGACCTTGGGGTTGGAGAACTTGGTGTTGGTCACCGGACAGGTCACGGTGCCGTCTTCTTTGGTGATGTCCGGCAGAGCCATCTGGCCAAAGATCTGTCCGTTGGGCAGCATCATCGGCTGATTGTGCTCGTTCAGCGGCAGGCCCGTCACCCGGCAAATGAGACGGCTCTGCACGCAGTGCGAGTATGGCAACTTGAGAGCGATGCGGTTGAGATCCTCCTGGCAGACGGGGCAGTTGAGGTTGCGGCAGGTCTGGGCATAGCAGTGGGGCGTCTTCAAAGCCGACAGACCAGCCTGCACGGCCGCCGAAAACACGGAAGTGCTGGATAGCTGGAATAGGCGGTAGTTCTCGTGGCGAAAGTCCAGCACCAGCTTCTGCCAGCGCTGGGGATCCATGTACTTGCGGTAGTGGTCTGCCTGGGCATCGGCGGGATAGGCCAGCAGAGCCATGACATGGCAAATCTCGTTCAGCTGAGTCTTCTCGTAGGCGGGGAAGTACCGACGCGAGTGCTTCACTGCTTCGAAGCGCTGATTCTGGCGCACCAGCTCTATGAACTCTTGCACCCGCAAGCTGAACTCTATGGTCGAGTTAATCTTGCGCAGCTTGGATTTGTTGTCGATGCACCACAGCACACACTTGGTGGTGCTGTGGCTGGCCAGGTCGTCTTCGACTTCGCGCGACGTTTGAAAAATGTCTAGATTGGTCAGGTGGCGCACATCGGACTTGGCGGCCAACTCTTCGGCCGTTTCATAATAGCCCATGCGAAGTAGATGCTCGATGACCAGGCGATCCAGTCGGATGCGCTTCCACTGGTCCACGGATCCCTGCCACAGGTCGCCAGTCACGCTGTTCGGCGGAGTGATACCCTTCAGGTGCTCCAGCTTGCGCTTGCAGATCTGTGTGACGCTCAGCTCGTCGTTGATGCTCTCCTCGGCCTTGCGCTTCAGCACCTGCAGCTTCTGGGCCACGTTGTCCACCAGCTTGGTCACCTCCGTCAGGATTGGGCCCTCCTCCGCCTCCAGAGCCTTCTCCACCTGACGCGATACGTTAGTCACCTGGTCCACCTCGCGGTCGATGATCTTCTGCGCCGAGCGGAAGCGCTTGTTCAGCATCTCGTATGGCACTTTCAAAGTGGCGTGCTCCAACGCCTTGATCTCCGACATCTTCGATTTTGTTTGGATGCGATGCAAATTGGTTTTATCCTCTCGTTTGAGACGCAATTGCGTTTTCTTTTCTTTTTGCCTTGCTTTGTTTTGCTTTTGTGGGCCAGGGCTGCCAGACCGCCTGCAGTCAGCTTATCGAGCGGACAGAGCTGTACTGTTAGCCTTCTTCCCCGCTAACTAATCTTTAGTTCTGTCTTAAAAACAAAGTTATAATATTAAACACAAAGTGGTTTTACTTAATGTATATAATTTGCATAAAAAACCAATTTAAAATGTTTTCCTTTTATATAACTATAAGATTTAAACCATATTTTGGTATCATTTTTACCGCTAAAATGACTCCGGTCGAGTGGCAACGCCCACAAGAATGGACAATATGCCATTACTGTTCTGTTAACGTATAACAGCTGATTGAGAATGTAAACAAAAACAATGTTATTAAACTCTGAAAGTAAAACATCAACAACAATATATAACTTAATTCTTAAACTAGTTTATAAATTCAAGGAGACGCAAAATAAAAAAAGATTTACCCGACCGCTTAAAGATATAAAAAAAACAACACCAATTTTTTATTGGTAAAATTCATACATACTAACTTTCTAATCATTTAAAACAATCTAGATGGGCAGAGCAACTAGAAGGACGAAGGATAACGCCAAACAAAAACCTAGGCTAAGTAAAGAAGTCTCCAAATCAAAAACAGCTAAAGGCTCCAAGGACAATTCCAAACGCTACCGGGAGAAAATCAAAAAGGATCCGATCAAGTTCGAGGAGTATCGTGCCAGGGAAGCCGAAAGGAGTAGGATTTATCGCAAGAAACTTAAAGAAGTCGTAAAAAAAAACAAAAAGGTCCTTAAAACAAAGAGGGAAATCGATCGGATCAGACAACAAAGATATCGAGATAAAAAGAAGGAAGAACTCGAAGAGAAAAAATCAAAAGAAGAAGTATTGAGAAAACTGGAGCGAGCACTGCCTTCAAAAATGACCCAAAAGATTGAAGTCATCAAAGTTTTATATAGTAAATACGTTGATCCTAAAATCCTCGAGTCCTAAAGCACCTACACGTTCAATCAAAAAATCTTTTGCTATGCCGTCTTTTGACAATTACAAAAAAGGTATCTTATTAGAAACTAAAATATTTGTAAGTTTCCTAAACGTCATATACTTCCTCATCCGACTCATATTTGTAAGTTTTGTATCACAGCTTGTTAGATCCAACATTAGATACAAATAAAAGTACATCCAAAAGTAAGGAATTTTGCATATACTTTATGAAAATGCATGTAAACTAATATAAAACTTTGAATTTTTAAGACAATTGCTACTTGTCAAGAAATCTTTAAAGGATATACTGATTCTGATTCCTTTTTTCCGCAAAGAAATCGGCTCACTCTAATTTCTTGTAATTAGCACTACTCTTGGTTGGAGTTAGAGAGTTGAACTAATGTATTCCGCTTTGTAATTAATACGTCTGCTCAAAGGAAAAGTAATCACGGACGCCATGCAAAATTGCATGGAATTAACCTCCTTTTATGGTACATTGACTTTCGCCCACGCTCAAATAGCTCTTATAATTAGTTATAGATTAGGTAGTCCCAGGTTCGGCGAACAGGTGTAGGTGCGAAAATTGAAAATCCATGAAAACCCGAGCCCTGGGCTCAATGTTGGGACTCTGGTAAGTAATTTTTCATTCACGAGAACGGAAGTTACTCGTTTTGAGTAAATTCGGGACACGTGCCGCCATTAAGCGCGAAAACAAACAAATAAACATTTTGTTTGAACAGAAGTTTCATAAGGCCAGGATTAAAGTTCGTAATTTTCTGTCACTTAATCACAATCACACAAGAGTTAAAATGAAAATGACAATACAAAAGAAGGATCCGCATTAACAACATTTTGAATTTAAGATATAAAAAAACATATTTTTAGCGATTTTTGACCAAATAATCATTTTCAATCAATTTTCGTTTTTTAAAGAATGGTAGCTTAAGATATCCTATTCGCGAACTGAGTCATAAAATAGTTAAAACGCCATGGCAATCGTCATCTTCGTAATGTAAGAGTGATTATTCGCAAAAGGTCAGGCATTTACATTGCGATTGCCCTAATGACAAACAATTGAAAATTGCATGTCCGGCAAGGAAGTCCAAGCGGGACTCAACGTCCAAGAAAGTCGGCATCCGAAAAAATTGCATTTTAATAATACAACCAGTGAGAACGCGATTAAATTCAGGCACTTTTTAATTTGAATTCCAATTACGGAATGTCACTCAGGTCGACTGACTTACACACTACCTCTGCCACCTTTTTTCCAGACCCCACGAAAAGTTCAGTGCTCTTGGAGGACGCAAAAAACTTGGTAGAATAACTTACTAAGGTGCATTGCAATTTCCATGGTTTTTCTGGTTTTCCAGTTGCAAGAAACTCCTTTTGAGAACCCACCTTTTAGAAAATTAGAGGGAGCTCAGCACTCAATCTAATTGTGGGTCACTTTGGGAGGTGCAATATTTGGAGAAGCAAAACCAACTAGAACTCGTAGGAAAACCCGAACGATAGCCGACCATTTTGGTGATGTCATGGATTGCGTGCAGCGGAGCCGTCATCAATGGTCCCTCGGACTTGGGCAATTTTGTTGAAGAAGTTTTTGGCGCTTTTGGGCTACCATACGAAATGGTCGTAACCCATAATCAGTGCGGTTTAATCGTGTTCCACCCGCGGAGAGCCCTTAGACCTCCATCCCGAAACTATTTAGGAGGCATCTCCCCACCGACCACATTGCTTCGCTGGCCTGCATTGATTTTTTGTAGGAGCCCTTCAGTCCTGCGTTTTCGGGTTTATGGTTACCTCTGGAACTTTCACTTTTGATGTGCGTAAATTTGCATATTTGTCGGACGTTATAGGGAGTGTACAGTGCCCAAACCTTTGGCCTGAACTTTGGGTGAATAATGAATAACGTCCGATGATGATGACGCCTTTGTTAATTAGTTTTTTCCTTCGCCTTTAGATAGGTCACTGAAATCGTCATGTTAATCCAAAATAAATGGATAGCTGTGGTTATTTTGCTATGTTTACTGAGTTTACTTTTTCAAAACTACTTGTTTGAGAGCTGAGTTAATAGCCTCATCAAAGACATTTTATGGTCCTTACATTGCGCACATGCATTTAGAAAGCTTTGTTAGAATCGTCAAACTATTTTTGCAGTTATTGCTTGCAATAAAAATATAGAAATTCGAAGTTAAAGGATTTATTTTTGACTATGGAAATATGGAAAGTTCTGAGCTCAGATTTCTTTATTTTCTGCAATTAAAAATAGTCAAGTTATAGGTCATGTATAATTTCTTTGATCTTTAACTCTTCCGGTAATTTGATTAAAATTTTACTTTTTACTTATTTTGCAGAAAAGAACCCCTTTTGAAAACCATATCCAGGCTTTTAAAAGAATGTTTATTTTTCGACATTTATTTTTAAAATTTTTCCGTAATATTAATCATGTAGGAGTAGAGGCTCCTCGACATCTCCCAAGCGTTGGAAATTGGCTTAAGTTATATTATTTAATCCCCCCAGAGGATTCACAGCCTTAGGCAATGACGTCTAAGCCTCACCACGCATGAGGTATTATAATAAGTTCGTGAGTTCTAGCATTTCGCAGTTATTTTTATGTTTTCAGTAGCTTGGAGTTGTTTCAGTCCTGGCCAACATGACATGCGAATCGGGCTGTTCTTGGGGGCAGACCGAAAGTCCCCCAAAAGTGTCGCCCCATTGCTAAAATCAAGGTGTGCATTAACAAATGAACTTGAAGTAATCGTTATACGGCCTGGCACACATATATTTAGCATGCATTTAGCTGCACTTGGTTGGCAGTGTGGAGAGTGATAAATTGGGAAAGTCATGGAAAGGTTATTTGGTCAAGACTTGGCCAAGAGACAAGGCTACAACAAGTAGCCTGGCTATCGACGCTCTCGCCTTGCGAGGCATGCAACATTCGGGGGCAGGAGGTCCTTTGAGGACCGGGCCACCTTTGGTTCGGATGGTTTGGATGGTTCGGTGGTGTGTGCATGTCCAGGAACGCACGAAAACAAACTTGCATGCAGTGGCAGTCCACGGGTGTGTGTGTGTGTTCGCAATTAGACGTGGTCATAATATGGAATTAAGTCCCTTAAATTGGCACTTTTTCAAGAGCCCAATGCGGAATGGGTCTGGGCAGGACTTGGACTTTTACTCGGAGTTATAATCGGCAGAAATATGATGACCTCTAGGCATGAGTACACCCCAATGAGATTTCGTGAGAAAATTATATATCGCTGGGTCGGCCCTAGACGGCCCTAGAAATTCTACAGTCGCACTAATTAATCATCAGTTAAGACCAAAACATGACGACCAAATTGTTGAAAGGGAATTAGTTCTTTAATTACAGTGGTCTTTTGGTTGGGCAGAGGGGTTTTTCGGGGAGAAGCCCTCCAATTCGTTGCAGTCTCTGATTTGGTCTAAAGATTCCGTGAGTTTTCCATATAATTTTCCTGCTTGTTTTCCGTTTCTTTCCTGTGGCCAGCAACATTTATCAATAATGTCAAGAAATAAATATCCGAAATAAATTTCGGACTTTGCCGCATGGAAAGTTGAGTGAAGTGGACTGCCAGCTCACCTGAATAATAATTAAAGGAATTTATTTTTACATATAAATATAAATATTTCCCATTTCGTCTGACACGGATCCGTTGGACTTGCGTAAATGGTAAAAGTACTGTGGAATAAATCATGGTCGTTTTTAATTTGAATGTAGAACATGGTAAAAGGCAACTAAGAACTTTCAATGAGAACAGAAGAAAATAAATATTCGAGTATGTCCTTAAAGGTTTTTTTATCATCTTTTGTAATAAACCCAGAACAGGATATCATTGAAATTCTTTTAGTTTTGTCGAGATTCTGAAATAAGTAAAATATGCAGCTACCACTAAGAAACAGTTACAAATTCATGTTCTGGAATAAGACGCTTTTAATACTTTAGTTTATCCATTCCATTGTACTTGAACCCAAAGAGAATCGTGTCCTAATTAGTTATATCCACCGATTTTCTTGAATATTTTCTGGAAAGCTTTTCCGTTTGGTGTGCGTGTGCGAAATGAATTCGGTGCGATGGCGCGCGTTTAGTTGAGGGAAAATTGTTTATGCTGTCGCAGCGATTAAAACAATCGTTTATAAGGCGATCGAGGCTGAAGATAAGGAGCAGCAGGGCTTGACATTTTCCGCAATCGGAAAAGCGCCGAAAATAAACGAAAGAAAGGAATTTGTGTAAGCAAATTGGCGAGTGTTCCATGTCCAAATTGACCTCAAAGTGTTCTCTTCGGGTGTAAATTATTGACTTCGTTTGCAAAAGGGTTGTGTGGGCGTTTCGTGAGAGACAATGGCAGACATGGCCGAAAGTTTCGCATCCGTTTTTGGCTGTTCGATATGCATCAAAAAATCTGATTTTCCAAATTGGTGGGGGAGGGGGCGTGGCCTGCAACCTTTTTTTGGGCTGCAGTCGAGAGTGGATAGTTGGAAAGGTAAAAGCAACAAGCAACCCACTCATCTGGGCAATTCAGAAAACGTAATTAGGGCCATGCACCGCCCAGCGAAAAATAATCATAAACAACGGCCAGAAGAAAAAGAGAGAGAGCGGCGAAGAATAATGGCCAAAATAACTATTTGGCTTTGACTAACCGAGTTTTTGTTGTTTCTGGTGCGTGCTAATGTTACACTTTATTGTTGTGGCTGTTGCTCGACTCTGCGGGCCCCAAAAAGTAGGCTATGCAATGGCTGTATGCCTCTAATGCCTTCGTCATTATAATAGTGCCCACCCCCACACATACAACCACCTCCATGGGCCCCTGGGCCAGGACGAGGGCGAGGACGAGACCAGGACGAGGTCGCCCCGCCAGGAGCAACAATAAAAACAACTGCACGAAGGTGAGGCACCTGCGAAAATCCATCTTCGTTAACAAAACCCGCTCACGAAACAACGAAGCAGTCACAAGTGCGTTGGAGCTGACTTACCATACGACCATACGAGTGCGGCCCAAAACTAAGCCCAAACTACTGCGGGTATTTCAAAATCTGCCCAGAGATTCATCCACCTCCTTCGCAGCGGAACACTAATGTAGTGGAATACCCTTCGCCGACTCGGGGGAGTCCTCAATTATGCATGCCGGTGTCTGTCCTGCCGGAATCGCATTTTATGGATGCCCCGGAATCCGCGAAATTATTCAGCCTCATCTGGAGTTGGATAGTGCGTTAACTTAATGACAACTAATGGTTGTCGTCAGTTTGTTTATCTTTTTTGAGAATTTACGTTCTGCGTCAGAAGAATCGATAAAAAATTGAATATTCAATAAACCGGCATTTCTATTTCATTAAGTCGAAAACACAGTTATATTTTTTGCAAGATTTATTATCAAAACCAGGTTGCCCAACAAAATTTAAGCAAATGCGAGTAACAATCTAATATAAGCAATAAATTATTTGTTGTTAGTGCTCAACAAACCAGAATTTTTTTTATAAAGACGACTAGAAAGTTAAAGAACTTCAGGTAGCTATTTAATTATAATATGTTTTTCAAAACATGAGATTCTGTGTTAATAAGTCAAAAGTAAAACGAATAAACTTCTTTATTAAAAAAATATTGTTGTCAAAATGCTTCACTGCTTAGTCTATAAAACATTTATTTAATAATATATTTACATGGCGTGTCCTTACAAAACGAATACTTCATTGTAACCCTTAAACTAAAGAAATATAAAATAACTTTAATTTAATTTTTCGTGGGCATACAAAAAGATTTGAATTGTGAAATATATATACAAATTTATGACTTTTTTTTACATTTTATTTATAAGAATTGAGATGCAAAGAAATAATTTGCCTTTAAAGGGTATCTTAGTGCCGTCTCTGATTCGTCTTCAAGCTGGGAAAGGGGTTCGCTTCTTGGTGGAGCAGGTGAGATTGACGGGGGGTGGAGATGGGTGGGTGGGGAGGCAGGTTTGGGGCAGGTGCGGTGCGCGAGCGCCAAGTAGCCAGCGAGTCGGCGAGTCAGCAGCGACGTCGAACCAACTTAAGGTCCGTGTGCGCCGCGAATTCTTCACTTGCATTTCGAACGCGCAGGCGACTGGTTGGAGCTACCGTCTCAAGACCCATCGAGAAGTACCACACCGAATTCCAAAAGTATTGGAGATTTTTGGAGTGACGCCTCCCGTGCGGTTTGTTTTGCTTCGGACTTTCCACCAGAGCGGAAACAATTTCGGTGTGAAAATTTGCATAAAATTACCGCCGCGACGTCGACAAAGAAACGAAAAAGTTGAGGAAACCGATTTAAAGCCTTTGGGCAGTTTTCAAGCTTGCAAAGTGCGTGCGAAACTCGTCGGGTCTTGTGAATTTATATAACACCCGAAAAAAAACACCTTCCTCGGGGGTTTGGCTCAGTCTCGGCCCAAAACTCGATAAATCCCGACTCCAAAATGCAGCCCCTGAAGCGCTTCACACAATGCGGCAGCCTGACCATGCTCTTCGGCATCTTCATCATCCTCTTCGGGGTCAGTTCCACGGCACTCACCACTTTTGGCAAGACCAACAACCAGCCGCCGCCAACGCACGTTCCCATTGGTAAGAGCACCGCGGGGTTGGTAATAAAAACTCTAATTAAAGTCCGGCTCAGCTGGGATTTCTTGTCGCGACTGAGGAAGCAATATGGGGTTTTTATTTAGTGCCTAACATAACTCTGCTGTAACTAATATTATTGCCTATAAAAACCATTATTTTCAAGGCTCTGCATAAAAGATCCAACAAGAAAAAGCAGTATTAGTTTAAAAGGATATACCAATAAACAAGCGAATGTTGTATAATTTGCTGCATTAATCTTATATATATAAAGTTAAACTTTATTGTGCAAATAAATTTATAATTATAAATATTCTACCCTAACTACAGACTTACAGGTCTTGCTACAGTTAGAAAAAAAAAGTCCGTCGGAACTGGGATTATGATTGACTATACGAAAGCCTATTTTTGGTTTTAATCAGTCTGCTCAAAGTTCGAGAGATTACCATATCGCCTAAATTTGATTTTTAGAGTATATAAATATTTTCTGGGCATTCTCAATAAAAATACCTACAATACCACAAAATACCTATTACCTCTTAAATATGAATGACAGCCAGTTAATCGCTAATTAAGACAGCCCAATTGTAAGCTTATGAAAAGACAACAAACAAGTTTGTCTGATCCAATCATTTGTCATTCGATTGACTTTGTGCCACCCATAAATAAATCGAATAATAATTACGGGAAAGCGCCAGCGATTGAATGACACGACACAGAACATGGAGCCCACTACTAGCACGAATCGGGAATTGATCAAACAAGTCACTCAAGTGCAATGACAACCCACGCTCCACGAATCCCTGGCATTAGGAGTGGGCTCCTCGGGGTGGTAATGGTAATGGTAATGGTAGAGGTCTGTGATTGGAGTTGGCAAACAAGAGCGAATAGATAGGCCGACAAGCGATGATTTGTGCCAGCAAGGGACCAGGCGATAATCACACACAATTAGTGGGCAATTAGCTGAGCAAACCGACAACTAATTTGTCCTTATCCTGACTCGATCTCTTCCCTTTTCAGTCAAAGGACGCGAGTGCAGTGCCCACGATGACTGCACGGCAATAGATCGGACCAGCTGCGTCAAGGATCCCAGTGACTACAAGTTGCGTTGTCTCTGCGGCGATGACTCCGCACCTTCGGCTGGCAACTGCCCGGATGTCCTTAAAGGTAATATATTGGCCACATATCATTTATATTTCCTACATAAAAACATATACTTCAATTTTAATGGGACTTTTACCAACTAATATTTATCTTTAGCTATTGTAAATTAAAATATAGATCTGGAAAATTCTTTTTCAATTGTTGTTTAATTTAGAACTAACCACACATATTATTTGAACCAATTCTTAAGGACTTGGCCCAAAAATGTTGTGGCTTAAATAAGAATTTGACATTTAATTATGGTACAATGTTGCTTTACATATTATTTTATAAAACTCCGTGACAACCTAAAATCCTACAATCACATTTTAAAATTTATAATTAAACTAAACAAATTTAAAATATTCTATAGTTTGTTAAGCTTTTTGCCATGCTCCTTTGGTTGGCTGCCTTTGTAGAGTCCTTTAGCTATTCTAGAAATAGAGCAGGCAACGAAACGTCAACTAATTGCTAAGACATGCACATTACATTTATTATTAAAGGGGCAGCTGCTTTCTTGGAGGCCTGCTCTGTGATGTGCCTGTGCCTCAAGTGGCATTCAGGTGATGTGTCCAAGGCGCCACCTAAATGAGAATTAAACAAAGCATCCTGCCAGAAGGATACTGTGTGTTGGTGCGGGTGCCCCGCGCCTCTTCACCATTTGCCTGCTTATTTATTTAGTTTTCGTGCGCAATTCACACTTGCTTCTAGGATCCTTGGGTCCTGTGCCCGCCATTGCTGGCCCTCCAGTCCAATCCTTACGGCATGCAGGACATTCTTTAGCTGGGCCAAAGGGCCAAAGGACCAAAGGACCGAAAGGCTATTGCGATGGCGGGGCTCCGGCTTTATGGCAGCGCAATGTCGATGCCGGATTTATGTTAGGATGTCGTGACTGCGACTGGGGAGCCAAACGAGGGCCCAAATGAGAAGCAAATGGTAATGGGAATCGCCGCAGTGCCAATTTGTGACATGCACAGCCCAGAAGAAATGCTATACGCGATATTTGCATGCACATGTCCGGAGTTTGGCATTGGCAACAATTCTCCGGCGGCAGAAACACTTTCCGGAGCCAATTATTTAAACTCAGATTGATGTTGTCTTTTTTAAAGATTTTATAAGTAAATATAAATCTATTTATGAAGAGACATTTAACATTTAATTTAGATTTAGTTTGCTTAATTCTTACTTACTTACAGAAACAATAAGAGCTATAATCAATATAATCCTACTAATAGTTCTACTCAACTTCCGATGATTTATATAATTTTGGGTGTTCTGTATTGTTGCAGGCCTGCGTCACAAGTGCAACAGCAACAACGACTGCGAGGACGGGATGGTGTGCCAGTTCGAGAATAGCAACCGCACCATCGGAGTGGCCAAGTTCATGTCCAGCAAGACCAAACTGTGCCTCTGCGATAATGACAACGGATATGTGGAGGACATCCTGCACGACATCTGCAGTGGCGGTAAATGAGCGTACCTGCTTTGAGTATCCTTATTTTTCACATTTTATTTCCTAATAAATGGCAAACAGTTGTCGTATTTATATTATATGTAAATGAGCATTTATTGTATATATTTTACCAGTGCACATGCTAACATTCACGTTTCGTTTACACTTAAATTTCTTTATTTTCTCCACCTCTGGCCCTCTTTTAGAACAGCCTTAACCAGTTTTCTTTGACTTACAGCCAATTTCCAAGGCCTAGTGAGCTTCTTGGTCTCGATCTGTTCGCTTCTGGCGCCCTTTTTGGTATCCGCCCACATGCGAAAGCATTTCTAGAAGGCGACCGAAGGAGCTGGAAGTCGTAGTTTGGCGTTTATCTCCCCTAGTGATCCATCAAATGTGCCTCAGTGAAACCAACAGAAACAAAAAGTCATCGCCCCCCCCCCTTCACATATGAACACAAAATGTACACTTCGAAAAACAAAAGAAAGTTAGATAAATACCGTTCAGTCGCCATTAGCCTAAAGGTCGTTCTATTGTATAAGTTTCATATGTACCACCGTCAAATTTATTCGCTTCTCACTAAAAGTTGCGTTATATACAATATACATAATAAATATATTATCTGATAAATGTTTTCTATATAGATCCCCTATCGACCTTAGTCAGTACTCTCTACACTAGTCAACCAGAAGAAACTTTAAAATAAATGTTTGGCACCATTTTAATGTAATTTTATATGTGTGTACGTGTGTCCAAGAATAGCCAGGAAAACCTAAAAATTATCTAAGGATAGGCAACTTTATTGCAGCACTGTGAATTCAGATCGCTTACATCGCAATTACAAATGTGAAACATTTTAGTTTTTGTATGTATTCCAGATAAATAGCTTTACAAGCTCACAGCCCACAATCAACGAAATTATATAAATAATCGTACAAAAAATCTATTCGTACGAGAACAAAATTTTGAGGCGCTGCAACATCGATTTCATCTTAAAGTTGCAAGGCCAGTTAAGAACTTTCCCATTAAAACCGTTTTCTTCGTAGCTGTTATCTATCGTACTATTTAATAAAAACCTTTAAAAAACCAAACGCTATTGTCTTTTATTTCCCGGGAAGCATTGTCTGCGATCGTTTGTCAATTGTTTATTTTATTTAATGGGTAATTAATGGGATTTTAAAAACAAAAAAGAAATCAAACTTTTTCAAGCCGAAGTTTATATACAATAAATTTTCAAACCGTGCTGACATCGAAATGATGCAGATAAAAAGTGCGACTATTTTGTTTTTGTATTATAATATCTAAATGGGTGTCAATTTAATGTGGATAAGAGTTTTTTATGTATACTTTTGTAGATAAGTTAATATTTTTAGGAAAGAGTCCAATACAACTTCACTACTGCGCGTGTTATGTCGTAGGCTATCCAGTGCATCTCAACCATATAATCTCCCTCCGGAAAGGATAGAACTTTCGTAAATCGGTGATTTAAAAGATCCGTGGTTAGTTTATCCACAATAAGATCGTGCTGAAAAAGAAAAAAACATTCTATGAAAGTCAAGAATAGAGTATCACAGAAAGCCTTGCGAACATCGAAAGGGCAGGTGTGATTCATGTTGGAGATACCCCTGATTAACTCGTAAAAGTAGCTCATGACTGGATTGGACTTCTGGTTCTTCAAAAATTTACAGGCATCTACGCTTATATTGTACAGAAAGGGCCGGTAACCACTAAACTTCTTGTAGAGTCCAAACTTAACCTGAAATATTAACATTTAATTTCACTATGGTGCCAAATATGTACATATCTTGAACTGCTAACCTTCACTTTAGTAATGGGAACTTTGTGGAGTATGATTTTTGTCGAAACATACTTGTACGATCGATTTACAGCCTTCAGGGTGCAATATTCGAATTCGGAAAAGTCTGTATCCAAAGAGTTACACTTAAAGTTTGTAAACTCGGTTCGCGTAAAAATCTATAAGAACGTTGCATTTAAAATTTAAAAAAGTTTTTTGAATTCACTGACCAGTTTGAGAACGGACAAAATCAGCAGTAAACGAATCAAAAACGCGTACATTGTATTATATCGATTGACTCATGTAAACTAAATGCTTTAAGATAGTAATTTTTGAAATGAAGCTCAAAAAGCTATTAATTCTCTTCAAAACAATTTAATAAGTAAATAATGGCTTAGTCAAATTTATTTGCTTATAAGTGGAATTTGTTTGTTATCTGTAATCTTGAATTACCGAATCAACGAAGCTTTATAAATAATCGTACAAAAAATCTATTTATACGTGAACAAAATTTTGAGGCTGCTGCAACATCGATTTCTACTCAAAGTTGCAAGGCCAGTTAAGAACTTTCCCATTAAAACCGTTTTCTTCGTAGCTGTTATCTATCGTACTATTTAATAAGAACCTTTAAAAGACCTAACGCTATTGTCTTTCATTTTCCGGGAAGCATTGTCTGCTATCGTTTGTCAATTGTACATTTTATTTAATAGGTAAGATATATTAAAAACAAAAAAAAAGCAAACTTCAAGCCAAAGTTTATATACTACAAATTTTCAAATCGTGCTGATAGCTAAGTAAGTCACATCTACATGATTCAGATAATAAGTGGGATTGTTTTTATTTCCTATTTTGTATTATAATATCTGTGGATAATGGTTCTTTTATTTCAACTTTTGTAGATAAGTTAATATTTTTAGGAAATCGTCAAATACAGCTTCACAACAGCACGGGTTATGTCGTATGCTATCCAGTGCATCTCAACCATATAATCTCCCTCTGGAAAGGATAGAATTTTCGTTACACGGTGATTAATAAGCTCCGTGGATAGTTTATCCAGAATAAGATCGTGCTGAAAAAGAAAAAACATTCTATGAAAGTCAAGAATAGAGTATCACAGAAAGCGTTGCGCACATCGAAAGGGCAGGTGTGATTCATATTGGAGATACTACTGATGAACTCGTAAAAGTAGCTTATGACTGGATTGGACTTCTGGTTCTTCAAAAATTGACAGGCATCTACGCTTATATTGTAAAGAAAGGGCCGGTAACCACTAAACTTCTTGTAAAGTCCAAAGTTAACCTGAAATATTAACATTTAATTTCACTATGGTGCCAAATATATAACTATCTTGAACTGCTAACCTTTACTTTAGTAATGGGAACTTGGTGTAGTATGATTTTTGTCGAAACATACTTGTACGATCGATTTACAGCCTTCAGGGTGCAATATTCGAATTCGGCAAAGTCTGTATCCAAAGAGTTACACTTAAAGTTTGTAAACTCGGTTCGCGAAGAAATCTGAAAGAACGTTGCATTAAAAAATTTAAACCAGATTTTTAAATTCACTGACCAGTTTGAGAACGGACAACATCAGCAGTAAACGAATCAAAAACGCGTACATTGTATTATATCGATTGACTCATGTAAACTAAATGCTTTTAGTTAGTAATTTTTGAAATGAAGCTCAAAAAGCTATTAATTCTCGTCAAAAGAATTTAATGAGTAAATAATGGCTCAGTCAATATTATTTGTTTATAAACCCATCAGTGGAATTTGATTGTTATCTGTAATCCTGATTTACCGCGAGTTTTACAACTTCTCTTAAAATACATATATCGTGATTTTAGCAGCCTACAAATGCATAATACGGATATGATATTTATGTCAGACACCAAGGATAAATGGCATGTAATGTGGTGTAACTACCGACTATAAAATCCATTTAACTGCATTTTGCAGCACTCTCAGGCGATCAGTTATCCAACCTTAATCGATTAAATGCTCGGCATTGATTATAAATTGATTGGTGTAGACTTAATGCAGCGCAAAGTTATCAATATGTTAACAAGTTGGGTATTTTGTAATGCCAACACCTTTCGCTGTCCCCCATTCGCCGATTACTTTCGGATTTCTCACACCCAGAGAAATGGGGAAAGAGCAGGAGGCCGAGAAAGAGAAAGGAAAAGAGAGGAGAGAAATGTGGAAACTGTGCGAAAGCTCGCTGTCCAAAGCTCGACTCTCGTATCACAAAAACAAACACAATTACACGATCGGCTTGGCTTGCGAGAGGTGACAACTTTCGAGGTCTTTCAAAACCGACGGCAGTTCCGTTTGAAGATCTGAAACAGCAGTAACGCCTATTTACCTAACCGATTCGGCTGTGCGATCCGCAAGATCGTCGAGGAAAATCCAATCCAAGATACATTTCGCGTGTGTGCAAATATAACTTTAACCTACCATTTTTATGGGTGCATTTCGGCTGTGATTTGCATGCAAATTTGGCATCCGCCAAAAACTCTGAAAGTAGTGCCATATAAATATTCACGAATTGCAAATCAAACTATTATTATTAGAACGCACAAACAATGGAGAACTGAAGGGGACAAAATTGAATTTTTGAGGTGTGCGACGCGCGCCAAAGTCAAAGCCAACAAAATCACATTTCCGGTGGCCACAAATCGTTTGAGCCAAATTCAATAGAGAATAGAAAAAACGCAGGCCAGAGGCATTCCAATTGTAATTGGGCTATTTGCGCCCCCTCAACCGCCGCCAGAGGTAAGCCCATCCACATTTTTCTCGTCTGACATCAGATACCGATACTCGCAGAGTTATGGAGACACCGACTTTCAGGGCAAACAAAAAGATTTGACAGTGAAAATTCCCATTCCGAAAGTTGTAAATCCTATTGCGGTTGTCTCTAGCTTTTAGAGTCTGCTTATTGGCCAACCCATTGACGCATTTATTCGGTCGATTAACATTTAACACTAAACGATTACTAATTTGTTTATGACTCCCTCAAAGCCATAGCCATATGCTAATTGGCATTATTGGATGCCAAAAAAGAGTTGCTAATTTTATGATATCCTCAATGAAGTGTCAATTAAATGATTCATTGGGAATTATTTTCGCTAGTTCGTTGTGAGTATTTTTGATATTTTCCAAACCGAATTAGCTTGGTATTTACCTTGTATTGAGTCGCAGTTTAGCTGCCCCAATATTGCATTTCAGAGATTGGAACGTGGTAATTGTTTAAGGGCCAAAACATGCGAACGCGGCAGTGGGAATTCATCAATAGGTTACGTGACTTAAACGCGAGAACCTGTTCAGAGCGGAGGTATTCTAAATTGGGTGGCTAACTATCTCCAACATGCAGTGACAATTTGACTCCAGCCTTTTGTAAGTGTTTGGGAACCTCAATACTTTTTATAAGACTATAGAACCCTTATGAGAGATTTAAAGATTTCACGAATAATTTCTTTACTCATTAAAAAATGTATAAAAACTATGTTAAACTTCTAGAAAGTATTGTTTTTATTCCCACATAACACCTTAATTTCAACAGAGATATACATCAGGTTTTCCTCATTTATTAATTCTAATTCTTTCCGAAATATTCTGAAGAGCTCTCTATGCTCAAATTCTCATGGACTGCGGCTTGAACTGGTTTAGATTGGTTTTAATCACCTCAGACGTAAGCGTCGCTTAAACATCTTAAACAAACGATATAGAAAACTGAATGAAGCTCAACGCTTAAAAATATTTGGATGGATAGATAAGATTCCGCATCTTTTTTTCTTTGATGCGTAATCGTAGGGGAAACGCGTTTTGCATAAAAATCACCAACTTATCAAACCGCGCGCCATCAAATATAAACAACCAAGTCATAAATATTCAAAACAAACAAAAGCCGGTAGCAGTTCTCCCCCTGGGACCATTAAACTTGAAAGCGAATGGGTGGACCAAGTCTGATCGACGTCTAATGTAGATTATGAAACCCGATTCATGCGATTACAAATTTAAGTTTATGTACCATGCCATTAATCACACTGTTAATCAAATAATATTGAACTAAGGAGGAAATCATAATTGTTATGTGTAGCTGGTTCTTCAATTGAATTGGTTTGTTTAAGTTTCAGAGTACAAGGGAACTTTCCAATGGGTTTCTAGAGTTCATAGTAAAAATACTGCAAATAGAATTGGTCAGATCCAATTCGCATGACTTAACCAATTAAGCTATTTATGGTTAAAACGAAATTCAACAGGCTTAGTGAATAACAAGTACCTACTTAGTATTTAGGAAATATAAAGTTAGCATATTATTTGAAATCACACATTAAAATAATTGCAGATCTTTAGAATTATTTGACAAGCCCAACGTAAACTGTTTCTAATTTGCATGATCACGTTTCGCTGTTAAGTAGAGAGTCGTTGCCACTTAAGCCCTTTTAATAGTTAAAAATATTTATGGGCAGTCAATAAATCAAGAAGCTGTCTGGGCTTCGAAAGTTGCCTGTTTAAAGTTGTCCGAATAATTTGCCCGTGATGTTTGTAAGTTATCTAAACCAAAACAAATGTCTCTGCAAGTGGAGCAACATGTTGTATACGTGATTTTCTTGCGATAAGCTGCAAGTGTGCAAAATCGAACCATATCTCCCTTGTACCGGGCTAAATACAGCTTTCGGAAATAATAGAGCTCCGAATAGAGCCAGAAACAGTCCAATCCGAAAACCAAAACAAACCAAACGCATTTAATTGAAATGGACGACAGTTCGTTGTTCGAATTCGTTGTGATTGTACGCCGATCGACCACGCCCAGTGTTGTGCGCTACGCCCTTTCTGGGGATTCGGCAGTCATGCGAAATATATTTTGCAATTGGCCCTGTAATTTGAGGCGAGTAAAAACAAACCGCTTAAAAGCAGCAAAAACGAAAACGAAAATAGCAAATGTAATTGAACAATTAATTGAACAGTTGTGCTTCCTGGTTGGAGGGCTTTATTAACTGGATTATGAGCTGATCAAAAATTAGGAGCACCTTGGGAATTTGCCACGATGAAATGTTTGTTTTCCAAACACATTTCAGAGGCCAAAGGTCACACATCTGATGGGTGGCAAAGTTCGTACACCTGTACTTGGGGCTAAATATGTGTAATATTTAAGTGCGTTTAGCAAACTTTCATTAAAAACAATTATTTTGTTAAGGAAGTTTTAATTTGATGGCAATTAGCAAACAATCTCACAGCCAATTGACTTACACGCCCACATTTCGCTCACTTTCTAAGTGTGTGCTTAAATAGTTAAAAATAAACCAAAAACAAAGGGGAACGCCTTCGGAGCGTATATATATAGAAGACTTTCGTTATCGCGGCCCCGGCTCGTTTGACATCATCCAAAATTAGCTGAAATTTCGGCAGCTGGGGAGGGAGAACTCCCCAAGATCACAGTCTTGCAGATCATTTATGTCTGATCCAAACCGGTTACCGGCATCATGACGTATTTGCTGAACAACAAATTATACCATTATGCCACCTGACTGATAGTGTTCAAGTCATTGGACTGCGTTTAGGAAACAAAATGCACAACAAAAAGCCACAAAAAAGCCCCAAACATAAAGTGGTTTGAAAACGTGTAAGGGAGTTAAAGACATTCAGTGTCGACTTGGGAGATACTCATTGAAGTATTTAAATTCTTAAAAACACTTTCAACCGAAACACTTTTAATGCGATAACTGTTTTTATTCAAAATTATATGAGTGCTAACTCATATCATAAGGAATATAAAACGTACTTATAAGCAACTTATTTGTCATTCAAAATTTATGATAGCCTTATAAACCCCTCAAAAAGTGGTTGTCGAAAACATAACCGCTTGCTTCTCCGTTTTTAAACTTGGCCGGGCTATAAAGACTCTGATATTTATGGCCTTTTATCACACACAGTCCGACTCAATTAATTTAAATAATTCCATTTGTCACAGCATCAGCTGTCTAGGAAGCTTTTTGGCGTATTCGCTTGAATTTCGATGTTCGTCTGAATTCCAAGTGCAATGCCTAAACAAATGCCGTAAATTATCTTTTTTATAGCCACACGTTAAGGCCTTTAGGTTTGACTCGAGTATAGAAAGTTTCGATCTAAAACTATACATTTTCACCAAATTTTATCTCGCAACATTCGGAATGCATTTCGAGCATTTACGAATTTATATTTCAAGGAGGTAACGCTCAACTTATGCCGATTTCCATAGAAAACCAATTCGACCCCAAGCTGTCACTAAGGCGTGCATTTAAATATTTATTTACCCATGACATTTTTTGGTATCGGCTTTTATTTGTGTAGGGTCTCTGTTGATATAGTGTCAAGTTCATCTAGAAATATTCAGAATACTTGCAACAACTATTTGTGGTATGGGCTTTGACGAGGCTCAGATTATGTCTCGTGATTGAAAACCTCGGAGATTTTGGAGAAGGAAAGGGAAAGAAGTTAGAAGAAGTTTTTGAGAAATGTATTTCCTTAAATGCCAACCAAATTTGGCAGTTTCAAATTAATGATTGTTACATTTGGGAAATTAATACAAGTCCGCGCGTTAGGTTTAATTCACTTCGCAGTTCCGAGTGCTTAGTACCTCATTTATTTTAATTAAAAATGTATTTTTAATGTAATCGCATTTAAATAAAAGGTTTGTTTCAAACCAAATCGATTATCAGTGTGCAACACTCGACCACGCATTTGGAGAGTGACTTCGTCTGCAGCAGAGTGGTCCGGTCGGATCTGGTTTGGGTCAGATCTTAACACCTGGCCCAAATGAGAGGTGGTAACCCCCGACTAGAAACCGCTTGAAAACAATGGAAGCGATATCTACCTGCCGCTGCATTGAATGGAAAATTTTCCCCTTAAAAAAGTCCCAGATATTAATGTATCCAGTCGGTTCCCGAAATCTGGGTAACTTTCCATTCCCCTTACTTCGAAATATCAGGCAGAAATAATAATAAACAACCGGTGAGCGCAGTTCACGTGTTGGCCGAATGATCCCTAAAATGCCGAGCAACTCAAATAATTGCGGACTAATACGAAAAGAATTTACAACTTCCTTTCTTTGTGCCACTCAATGAGCCACTTCGACATAAAAATGAAATTAGAGACCCGGGTAGTGAGTGCTCGAAAGAGAGAAACGAAACCCGCTGTGGGAACCTCACTTTCGGTCGGGCCCTCGGTTTTTCTCATTTCCCTTCGTCGGATTATCAGTTTCACAGGTGATCATCCCGGCTACCCAAACACAAACAAACACAATAACAAGCCAGATTCAGACCCGACTCGAAAATAGTTAACAAACTCGACGAAGACGAGGCGACGAGAACAATAACAGCGGAACGACAACAAAGTTTTGATTTTTATAAAAGACAAGGTTCGCATCGAGTACAAAACAGTTTCGTTCGAAACGCTGCCGTGTGAAGAGCCAAGCGACCAGAACCGACCGTTCAAACAACGAGCATCTTTCAGATACTTTCATAGACAGATAGATATCCAGCAGTCCGTTTAATATAGCCGCCCCTATGAGAGCCACCACACATTAGATCTAGTGTCACCTGGTGCCATTACTGTGCGGGAACCCCGATTAACTTGTACTCCGTACGCAGTGTTTGCTTTGATTCGCTGCCACCCCCGGACCGAAAATGAAGTCCAATCCGGCCTCGGACCACGTTTACTTCAACGACGGCTTCAAGTGCTCCACGATCAGCATGAGCACCAACCTCCCGGAACCCAACGGGAGTAGCAACAGCGTGGGATCGCAGGGATCCAAGGAGTTTATCCGTAAGTTGGCAGAGCGAAATACTACGCTTTTAAGATTTTAATGTGTGGGTTCGTTGAAAAATCCAAATCCAAAGAGCCAATATTTCGAAAGAAAAACCTCAAAGAGGGCCGATTATACTAATTTTTAACTGCAAACACACTTCTGTGGAGAACAGTCATTTGAAAGTAACTTAATAGGAAGAGTTAGACGTTTATATCCGCTTTAATATATTTAAAAACTCACACTGACTTGTAGCACTGAATTTTATTTTCATATAAAAAGTTAAACAGTATACCAAAGGGCTCGACAATAGTTATTTATTTTTGTAATTTAATGGGCTATCAAGTAAAATTAATTACATTTTGTTTATGAAAATTACGTAGTCTAAGCAATTTTGACTTTTAACTAGACAATTAGGAACTGTAAAGTCAAATTACAGTAGTTGTTATATGGCAAATACATTAATGATTTCTCTTAATCACGAATGGCAGTACTACTTTTCAAGCTACTTAATTTAAAAGAAACTTAAGCCACAAACAATTTAATTTCAAATTTAGTTCCCTGTTGGCTGCAATTAAAATAGTGGAATTCAGACAATTTTTCCGGCAAGCAAAAAACGGGGCATCAAGTATACGCCCCGTTCCCCCACTCGGAGATAAATGCAATTGTTTTTCACGTTTTCTCAGCTGCTAAGCTTTTTCTTAGGCCTTGGCAATGAAATTCTCGTAGATCAGAATGAAAAACTCAAGCAATTACAATACCTGAAAGCAAACAGATATAATATGCGAGGGTGGGAAAAAGCAAAAGCCATGGTGTGCTCGCTAGTACGTGATTATGAATCAGAACCGCTATCGTAGGCATTTTAGCCATTTAGTTAACTCTCTTTTGATTTCCACCATATCTGACCACTTTCTTTGTGACCTTTTCAGTGACGGAGGACGGCAAGAAGGTGAAACCACCGCTGAGCACGTTGGACTGCACCAGAAGTTGGCTGCAGGACTGCCAACGGCGCACCTTCAACCGCAAGACCCTGCACAAAAGACTGCCGATCCTCGGATGGCTCCCGAAATACAACAGCCAGGATGCAGTGGGCGACCTGGTGGCAGGCATCACCGTGGGCCTCACCGTGATCCCTCAGGCGCTGGCCTACGCGGGCATTGCCGGACTACCCGTAGCCGTGAGTGGAAAATAATTCAATCTATCAATGGAATTCAATATTAAAGTCTATAAAAGATAGTAATTTAAAGCTTACTTAATAATTATTAGTGTCTCAATATCTTCTTAATATTTTCCAAATACATTCTAAGTGTGCAAGCTTTTAAAAATTCAGACTAATTTGTTAATTGTGTTAGCTATAAGTAAAAAGTGTCGCCAGTCCACAAATATAATTAATCCTCTTGATTTCCTTTATTTCAGTATGGTCTTTATGCCTCATTTTTGGGCTGCTTTGTGTACATATTCCTTGGCAGCTGCAAGGACGTGCCCATGGGTCCGTCGGCGATTGTGGCCCTGCTCACCTACCAGGCGGCACAGGGATCGTGGCAGAAGTCGGTGCTCCTGTGCCTGCTCAGTGGGATTGTGGAGCTGCTGATGGGCCTCTTTGGGCTGGGCTTCCTTATTGACTTTGTCTCCGGGCCCGTGTCCTCCGGCTTCACCTCCGCCGTCTCGCTGATCATCCTCACCTCGCAGATCCAGAGTGTGCTGGGCATCACGGCCAAGGGCAACACCTTCGTGGAGATCTGGACGCAGGTCTTCCACAACATCGGGGACACGCGGGCAGGTGACACGGTGCTGGGACTCACCTGCATCGTGGTCCTGCTGCTCATGCGCAGTCTCTCCTCCTGCCGCATTGGACCCTCGGACGAAAAGGAGTGCTCATCTGTCCAGCGCGCCGTGAACAAGATCCTTTGGATTGTGGGCACTGCCCGGAATGCCATCCTGGTGGTGGTCTGCTGCCTCATGGGCTACCTGCTGCACAGCGAGGAGCACGGAGCTCCGTTCCGGGTGGTGGGGGACATCCCACCTGGTCTGCCCAGTGTCCAGCTGCCACCGACCTCGCTGAATGCCAACGAGACGAGCAGTGGAGTGGCCCAGGGCTTCGTGGAGATGGTGCACAGCATGGGCTCTGGCCTGGTAGTGATTCCCCTGATCTCACTCATGGAAAACATAGCCATTTGCAAGGCCTTCGGTGAGTTATTGATTTACCCAGCTCCCGCCTTGTTCCTTACTGACGAACGATCTCTTTAGCCAATGGCAAGACGGTGGATGCCTCCCAGGAGTTGATTGCCATTGGAACGGCCAACATCTTCAACAGCTTCGTCCAGGGCTTCCCGGGAACTGGAGCCCTCAGTCGGGGAGCAGTCAATAATGCGAGCGGAGTGCGGACGCCCCTGAGCAATATCTACTCCGGCAGTCTGGTGATGATTGCCCTGCTCTTCCTCACCCCCTATTTCTACTTTATTCCGCGTCCCACACTCGCAGCCATCATTATATCCGCAGTGGTGTTCATGATCGAAGTTAAGGTGGTCAAGCCCATGTGGAGATCGAAAAGTAAGTCAGTCAAAGCAGGAAATGCAGACTTATACTTATGTGCCTTTTTATAACCTCACAGAAAGCGATCTAGTTCCCGGAGTTGGAACGTTTGTGGCCTGTCTCGTCTTGCCTCTGGAGTGGGGCATCCTCATTGGAGTGGGACTCAACGTCATCTTCATCCTTTACCACGCAGCGCGTCCCAAGCTAACCACCGAGCTCCTGACCACCCAGTCGGGAGTGGAGTACTCCATGATCACCCCCGATCGATGCCTCATCTTTCCCTCAGTGGATTACGTGAGGAACCTCGTCAACAAGCAGTCCATTCGACAAAATGTGCCGGTGGTCATAGATGCCTCGCATGTCTATGGGGCTGACTTCACGACGGCCACCGTCATAGACTCGCTGATCAGCGACTTCCACCAGCGGGGACAGCTGCTCTTCTTCTACAACCTCAAGCCGAGTATCTGCTCCATTTTCGAGCAGGTGTCGGCGGCTCAGTTCGTGGTCTACTACCAGGAACAGCAGTTGGACGAGCTGCTGAAGGAGCGGCACTACGTACAGAAACGCCTGGAGACGGCATGAGCTCCTCCGCCTCAACACGTGATACTTCTAGATTAGCCTAAGTGTTTGCTGTAGTTATTTATGGTATTGTAAATAGATCGAGAACAAAGTGTGTAGTATTATCTAGAGCACGAACACTATTAGATTTTGTAAGCCAACCAAATAAATGTAAATCTCAATTAATGAAAAAACCGAAACAAAGAAGATGAAACGTTTTATTGATTTGAGGATGAGAGAGGGGTACATGAAAGAGTAAATCCATAATTAAATTCTGTTGTTGTTCTTTTCCATAAATAAACCTAAATGTTACTTTGAGGAGGATACTTACTCCGTATAATTTATTACAAAATGTAATTTAAACGCAGATCATGGTATTAACGGAAAAATTTTTTGAATTAAAATACTTGCGAACCTTACAGCACTTGTAATGGTCCTAGACAGCACTGGCCAACTATCGAAAAGCAAACGATAGTTAAGCGATGTATTCAGTGCTGTAGGGTATCTCAATGCTTTGCATTACACAGCACTGGACAATTTCTCACGTGTAGCCAGTTTACATTTTGTTTTTCCCTCATTTCGGCTCTAATTAACTTAAAATGAAACGCCTGAGTGACGAACGTGCCAAGATCCTGTTTGAGCACCTGTCCAAATAGTGGGTAACTCGAAATAATAGTCAAAATCCAGCTAACAAGTGTACTTCCAGCATTGGCACGAATGTGAAGCAGTTGATCGACCGTCCGGATGGAACATATTGCTTTCGGGAGCACCGGGATCGGGTCTACTACGTCTCCGAGAGGATCCTGAAGCTGAGCGAGTGCTTTGGCTACAAGCAGCTGGTGTGCGTGGGCACCTGCTTCGGCAAGTTCTCCAAGACCAACAAACTGAAGTTCCACATCACGGCGCTCTACTATTTGGCTCCCTACGCCCAGTACAAAGTGTGGGTGAAACCCTCCTTCGAACAGCAGTTCCTCTACGGCAACCACATCCCCAAAACAGGACTTGGTCGCATCACGGAGAACGCCGGGCAGTACCAAGGCGTGGTGGTCTACTCCATGAACGACCTGCCTCTCGGATTCGGAGTCCTGGCCCGTTCCACAACGGATTGCAAGACCGCCGATCCCATGACCACCGTCTGCTTCCACCAATCGGACATAGGCGAATACATTCGCGCCGAGGACACGCTGTTTTAGATCATTAGATGCTAAGTTTTTACATGTTTTATAGCAATAACCATGTTTAGGTAAATAATAAGTATGCTGAGAAAAACAGATTGATTCGGATTGCTTACTTGAAGTTATGGGACTGATATAATAATGATAAATCAATCGGAGATTTTGAAATAGGCATTAGCCTGTTTCTCTATCTATTGCCTATTGCCATCAAACTTCTTGGCTTATAATTAAATGAAACATGTCTTGTTTTGTTTGTTTGGTGCATAATCTAATTATTCTTTATAGCTAAAAAAAATATATAAAAAATATGTAAATACAATGAAGTCTTGTTAAGAATATAGGTACTTTTGAAAGTCACAACGATTAAACAAATTTTGAAATTGTATGGTTTTAGTCTCCGCTAAAAAGTCGTTGCTCCGATAGACGCCCCAAACAATCGATGTTTTAAAAAAGAAAGTCATCGATGTTGGTCCACCTTTGCATAAAATGTTTTTGTTTTAGTGAACATTATTAACAACTTCGTTAGCGAATTTGTGGGAAAGTGAGGGATACAAAGCGACACGGCTAGCAAAGGTCCTTCGATGGAAAAGCGTCTAAATGTGGCTGCAATATGGCTGCTAATGCTGCTACAAGGAGCTATTGTGGGTAAGGATAGGACCGCTTGAAAAAAAAGCCAATCATCCGGCTGCGATTAACCAAAACTCCCACGCCCACTCTTCTATATGGGCCATATATTGGCCTGAGTCATCTAATCCGCCCTTTCTTTGTCCACAGCTGTGGGCGAACGAACACGAGATAAGATGTACGAGCCCATTCTAGGAGCAAGCTGCTTTCGCCGACTGAATGGCACGCACCAGACCGGCTGCTCCTGTGAGTATCTAAAGAGTATTCCGGGGAATCCCCTTATAATAGCTCCCCTCCCCCATAGCCTCATATTCCGGCTCCGTGGGGGTGCTCCATATGATAAACTCGGAGGAAGATCTGGAATTTCTGCTGACCAGTGCACCATCGCCCCCGTATGCCCCTATGATAAAACCTCACATGTTCACACGCAGCAACCTGATGCGTATGAAGGAGGCCGGACCTAAGAACATCTCCGTTGTGCTGCTCATAAACAAGACGGCCCAGATGACGAAGTTCTCGCATGAACTCAACTGCCCAAATCAGTATAGTGGGCTAAACATCAGCAGCGCGACCTGCGATGCCAGCAATCCGGCCAAGAACTGGAATCCCTGGGGCACCGGGCTGCTTCACGAGGACTTTCCCTTTCCCATCTACTACCTCGCCGAGCAGGAGGAAATAGAGAAGCTGGAAAAGTGCTTTGAGAAGTTCAACAACTTCAACTACGAGACACACGCCCTGCGAAGTCTATGTGCCGTTGAGGTTAAGTCCTTTATGTCGGCCGCCGTGAACACCGAGGTCTGTATGCGGCGTACCAACTTGATCAATAATTTGGGCGGCAGCAAGTACTGCGATCCGCTCGAGGGACGCAATGTGTACGCCACTTTGTACCCCAGAAAACCAGCTGTCGAGAATGGCAATGAGACAGTCCATACGAACGAAAAGTTCATCCTGGTCTCCTGTCGCCTGGACACTGCCAGCATGTTTGACGGCGTGGGTAAGTAGAGCTGAATACAGCGAATTCATGTCAAATTTTCGGGGTTAAAATTTCCTTATAATGGTTCCATTTCGGTTTTCCAGGTCCTGGAGCCATGGATTCGCTGATGGGATTTGCTGTTTTCACTCAGGTGGCATATCTTCTACGACAGCTGCTGCCACTTCAAAGCTCGTTGCCCAATTCCTTGCGCAATGTTCTTTTTGTGACTTTTAACGGCGAATCATACGACTACATTGGATCACAGAGATTTGTTTACGATATGGAGAACTTGGTCTTTCCCCCCAAGTCCACTCAGAGCCCTCCAATTGCCTTTGACAACATAGAGTTTATGCTAGACATTGGCACACTAGATGACATAGCAAACATTAAGCTGCATGCGCTGACTGGAACACCGCTGGCGCAGAAAATATTAGAGCAGCTAAACAATTATGCCAAGTCACCCCGCTATGGTTTCAACCTAAACATCCAGTCTGAGATGAGCCCCCACTTACCTCCCACATCGGCGCAATCATTTCTGCGACGCGATCAAAATTTTTCGGCTCTAATTCTGAACGCAAGGCCAACAAACAAGTATTACCACTCCATTTACGATGATATGGATAATGTGGGGTTCACCTATGCGAACACCAGCAAGGACTTCACCCAGCTGGCGGAAGTAAACGACTTCAAGAACTTAAAGGCAGATTCAGTGCAAATGAAAGTGCGCAATGTTTCCTCCATTTTGGCCATGGCCCTCTATCAGACGCTTACAGGAAAGGAGTACACGGGTACCAAGGTGGCCAATCCCGTGCTGGCCGATGAGTTTCTTTTCTGTTTCCTGCAATCGGCGGACTGCCCGCTATTCAAGGCCTCTTCTTATCCGGGCAGTCAATTAACCAATTTGCCTCCGATGCGGTGGGTATCTATTATACTCGTCTTAGTTAAAGTGATCCCATTAATGGTCCTTCTCTTCTTAGCTATATAAGCGTCTTTGGAGGATCTCAAGAGTCATCTGGCTATACCTACAGAGTGCTGGGCTATCTCCTGTCGCAACTCCAGCCGGACATACCTAAGGAAAATTGCACCAATTTGCCGCTACACTATTTCGCCGGATTTAACAATATCGGGGAGTGCCGCCTTACCACGCAGAACTACAGCCACGCACTGAGTCCAGCATTTGTTCTTAATGGTCGGTTTTTCCCTTCTGATTTTTACTTTTATAATATTAAATGAATATTTTTATAGGCTACGATTGGGCTTCCGGCCAGTACTCCACATGGACTGAATCAACCTGGTCACTGTTTAGTGCACGCATATTTCTGCGTCCGTCCAATGTGCACCAGATCACAACTCTCAGCGTTGGCATAGTGGTGCTCATCATCTCCTTTTGCCTGGTGTACATAATAAGCTCTCGCTCGGAAGTCCTTTTCGAGGATTTGCCGGCTAGCAATGCCGCGTAAGTCTCTTCAGATCCATCTTATTCATCGCCAGTTTGCTCATCAGTTTCCCGGGAAACCACAACCCAGATCATCATTAGGACCTAGTCTTATCTTTTGTTTCCATGTAATATTTATTTAAAATTTATTGTTTCTAGATTATTTGGTTGATGTCACAACAACCACACCGACGACATCATCGTGTTCAACTGCTCATTCCACAGATTTCTGCATGCATTAACGTTTACAGTTCTTAAAGTAGTTAGCTGGTGGTAAACCGATCCATTAAACACCCTGGTTTATGCGTGCCCTTTTAGGTTGCCGCTGCCGACGGCCTGTTAGTCAGTGGAAATCTACGAGAGAATCTGAGCACGTGACGGAGCTCATTGGAAGTTGGATCTGAAAGCAAATGACAGACTTAAGAAAAAGACACTAAAATAATATTCTAACTCGTCTAATTTAAATCATTAAGCAAACGTTTATTTGTATGTATTTTTGTATTTTAAACAAGTAAATTAGCCCCTAGCGACTTTGTTGTATCATATATAGACATTTAACCAATTGCGACAAAATCTATACTTCTACGTATGAAATTCTTTCTACTTGTCCGGCCCGTTTTGCATTGTAAATAGAGATAAACAAATATAATTGAACCTCTGAGAATGCCAAGAGATGTCTGTACAAATATTGACAAGAAATCATACAACAATGGATATATTTATACCTTCTGCATCTTTTGCGATATTGAACTTAATGATCTGAAATCATCACTTCATAGAAGACAAATAATTATTATAACGACTTTAAATTATATATGTTTAATAAATTTTGATAAGGTGTAAATCGATGTCTTATTTGCGAACTATCTTTGTCAGGTATATCATTTAGGTTACTCAATTTCTTTCACAGCTTTCGGTTTCACAAGTCCTTCGGCGAAGATCCAACGATTTAGGTAAGCCAACCAAAGGGATTTAAAAATAGATTTTTTTAAATTTTCTTCTTGTGGCTTACCAAAGTAGCACATATTTTTCAGTATTTTAAAGTCTGTTAATTAACGGCAAGAAAATACGCAAATTCTGGCAAGAATTGACAATTTCCATAGTTTAGTGTAATATTTGGTAATACAAAATCTTAAATACTTTGATTCCTATAATTCAGCAATCCCTTCTGCCGTAGATTAACAATGGAGTCGGCGATGACCCCGGCGGATGCTTTCAAGTAGCCCCCGCTCAGCAACATAACCACCGGAATGTCCAACGAGCGGAATGTGCTGAACACCAACCGATCCCGCTCCATGACGCCCTCCGCCGAAATGGCTAGGTTGCCCAGGGGATCCCCGCTGAGCACATCGGTGCCCGCATTGTAGATGACCACGTCGGGGCGGAACTCGGCCAGGGACTGCATCAGGCAGCGCCTCAGCTGTCTCAGGTAGAATGCATCCTCCGTGTGGTTCCGCAGCTCCACGGCACAGCGGATGCTCTCCTTGGCCACGTGATCCTTCGGGTAGACGAACGCATTGTACATGTCCAGAATGTAGACGGCTGCCACGTTGCTGAAGTCGCGCTCATGCCCGTTGCCCTGGTGGGCGTCCAGATCCACAATCATGATGCGGCGCACCCGTGACGGTTCCTGCTCGAAGAGCCGGACGATGAGCAGCGAGATGTCGGCATAGGGGCAGAAGCCGCCGCCCCTGTAGGAGCAGCAGTGGTGGAATCCACCGCCCAGGTTGATGGCCCACCCGTAGTCCAAGGCCAGCTTGCCGGCCAAAATGGAGCCGGCCGCCTGGAAGCGCATGGGACGCAAATAGGACCGCTGGATATAGCGGTTCGGGACAAATGCCATCAGGGGCACCTCCGCGATGCAGGCCACATTCATGCTCCACTCCAGGGACTTCAGGTAGTCCCTGGTGTGGATGCGGCGCAGCTGCTCCTTGCTCAGCTCCTTGGGCTCGTAGAAGCTGCCGCCGTCCAGCTGCAACTCGGCGCACAGGAGCTGCGGCGAAATACCGGAAGGACTGAGGAGCGGTGGGAGCACAGGAGGAATGCATACAGACCTTCTCGATGTGCTTGCCCTTGGCCGCGTCGAAGGGGTGTAGGCGTTCAAGGCCAGCGAAGCGCACCGCATACTTCCTGGAGTAGACGATGGGCAGCTTGCTGGCGGAACGGGCGTCCTCCCGCCTCACCCAGACCACCTCCTCGGACTCGATCTCCTCGTGGTGCACTCGCTCGGTCAAACGCTTCATAGTAATTGGCCAGTTAAGCGTTTAACACCAGTGGATTACATCCGTTCGACACCAGTTGAATTTGCTACGCAGCTAGAAAATGCACTTCCGGATGTTTGGGGCTGGGGTGGATGGCGCCATCAGCTGGCGGCCGGTGAAAAGCTTCCATCCAAGCACTTGTGGTAAGCTTTTGCATGAAACAACAATTGCACTTTAAACAATTTATTGTACTATATACACTTGGCGACTTTCCAATTTATGACTAAACTTTCACTCGGATAGGTCCACTTCTTTGCCTTTACTTCGATAAACAGGTCGGTCATGGTCATCTTGTAGGACCCGATAGTTGTTCAGGACACGCTGCCCACGAGAATCCCTCAGCTTCCAGAAGTTCTGCCACTGGCAAATGCATTAAGGGACTTAGTTTATAAATATATAACTTTTTAACTCTTTTTTTTCTTGGTTCTAAACTAATTTTTATGTTTTCGATACGAAACTGTGTATTTTAACTGAACTACTTTTTGATTTGCATTTCATTCATTATTAATTTAAAACGGTTTTTGTTTGGCCTACTCACAACTTCCTTGGAGACATCCAGAGGCGTCTGGAAAACAAACCAAATGACGGCCTCAGCACATGGCGGAGTAGTAAGGGAACCTAAAGGATATGTTAAACAAAAGGCCCAAAAGTTGGCCGTACCAACCTTGATAGCTTAAGTATTTCTGGGTGTCTACCCCAACAATAAGATCTTCCAAGGACATACTTTCCTCCAGAGCCTGGATATCATCTAATTCAGATATATTGGATACTTGTTTGCAGATCTCATTCATAGCTTGCGACTGATTTTCTGGATTCTTTGGTAGAGATGGGGATTGGTAGGATAGGATAGAGTTAATTTTGTCCCTACCTCGAGGCTTCTCAGCAGCACAGCCAAAACGGCAAATCCATTGCGATTCAGAGCAGCCTCCTGGTTGGATTTGAAGCTGGCGTTTTTATGAACTATGTGCACCTCTCCATCATAAAAATCCCCATCCAAGTTGTGCTCGGATCCTTTGGTCAGTTCGGAGCCCCAATGGAAATGCAGCTGCTGGGCCTCAAAGACGTGTCCAAACTCACTGCTGATACAAAGAGATGGCTGTCCTCCGTCCACAGTCCTTGGAATCCTCATGAGGACAGTCAGTCCATTGTTGATCACGGACAAGGGATCGCGCAAAGGTTTGTTGTAATTTATCAGCTCCAATTTAGGGACATTACATGTAATGCTCTTTGAAGTTTTTATTACCGAAGGATTACTAAAAAGCAGAGGCAATAATTGCTTACATTACACGAGCAAAGTGCAATTGGCGACTGCCTTTCACCGCCCTTAACTTTCCAATCCCTTCCATGCTTGTCATAGTTAAATCCAAAATGACTTCTGGTCCCGGAGTTGGTTAAGGCAAAACTTCTAACCACAAGAAACATATACAGTACTTTTACAGGTTCACAACTAAAGATTAATTTTTGACTTTTATTTTCCAGGTGCTAAGATGTGTCTAGGGACATATGTACAGCTTATTGGCTTCCAATTGTTTCTCCTTCCGATCGATTAGATTCTGTTCCACCATGCGGTTGCAGCCCTCATAGATGTACTTGGTCAGAAAGAAGAGAATCTCAAATATAGCCACCATGGAGAAGCCCACGAAGATGGACATTATGTTGCCAATGGTACCTGTGAATTGGGAAGGTTGAGTATGATATGACAGAAAAAGAAATACATTCCGAAACCCACTGAACACCTCGAACCAGGCGTTGTTCAGCAATCGGATGTAGTACTGGGCATTTGGATCGCCGAAGAAAACCCTCAGCACAGAGATACCTGTGCTGAATTCCGTCTGGTTATTCTCATCGACCTTCAGGGAGGCCAGATAGTTGTCGATGGGCAGAGCACTCATCGACACCCGGTACTGCACATCGCTGCAGGAAGGCAGACACTGTGGGCAGTACAAAGCCTCCTCGATTTCCCGCTCCAGTCCAGGAATCAGGTGCCTCTCCGTCAGTACGTTGCGCCACTTGACTGTGAATTGCGGGGCTTATAAGGATGGAACTCAGTGGGTAGATCAACTCATCCGCTTACACATGTACTGATTGAGGCAGGAAACATGCCCCAAAGTGCAGTAGACGACGCCATCGAGGTTCTCCACCATCTGCAGGGGCAATTGAAATGGCAGACAGCGGCACAGGGCCATGATGCTTCGGATCCTGCACCTGGTGATGCAGTTCGGGAAGCTGTAGGAGAACGTGTAGGACTTCATCACGTGCTCGTTGCTTGTATACTGAGCCTCGTAGTCGAAATAGCAGCGTCGCTTTAAGATGATCATTTAACGCGATTGTAGAGGGGAGTGTCAGTAAACTAAAACTAAATATATTCATATAAAAACCTACACTAAATGGGGAAAAGGATTTCAAGCTGTCGTCCGTGTCCACCACTCGAGCGTAGACCGATAGGTAGCTGTCCTCGCCCTGACCCGGAAACATCTCCAGTGCATTCGATGAGCTAACCGAGGCATAATTCTCGGCATTGTGAACCAGGACAATATATCCATTTGTGTTCAGGATGGGGGCAAAGTAGTCCGAGTGGCTGTCATTGAGCACGACCGTGAGTCCTAGTTCCGAGCTGGCCAGCCGATTCTTGAAGTGTCGTTTTTTTAACCTGACAAAGTTGGGAATTAGGCGAATCATTATGGGAGCCGCCACTCACTTGTTCTCCATGTTGAAGGTGCAACAGGGTCCGTACATGGTGAGGCTGTCCTGAAAGGCGTCCTTGCTGAAGCAGGGGATCTCCACATTGGCCAGGCTACACTTCAGCACGAATCCCTCACAGGAAGGGGTCAACTAAGGAAATCAATTTACTAAATTGTTTGTTTTTTAAGTGTCATTACCATTTTCATTATGCGCCGGGTGTCGAAGAAGGTCTCGTTATTCCAGGTGCCAAAAACGTCGAGGAAGGTTTGAAATATAACGAAGTCATCGGTGTCCACCACTGCGCCCACGTGGACGTAGAACTCGCGAAAGAAGGCTAAGCGCTCCAGAAAGTATTCCACGGGACGAATCACGGGACTGTTCAATCTCCTTCAGGTGGATTATTGGGATTAGAATTATATTCATTTGATAAAATAATTAAATGCGTATACTTACAGCTCTTCTGCATACCTAATCACCGCCTGCCGAGAAATGCGATTGTTGGGGCATATGGAAACAGCAGGAAAGGGAACGTTTTCCACCGGATAGAGCGGATCCTTTAGATTGGTCACAAAGGATTGGGCCACGAACTGTTCCCAGGTAAGCGAGAGCACCACCACCAGGGAGATGGTGGTGGTCATATGAAGCAGCAACCAAATCATTCTGAGCCAATTCAAAGTGTAAATTGCTTATTTGTAACACGCGGCGTATAAGTGATATTGAGCTAAAACTGTTCGAACCTTTGTCCCAAAGTTAAGTCCGGAGATAAAAGCTTATTGTATCCCTGCAGAGATATATTCCTCAGCAAATCCGCCATATCTAAGCAAAATACGGTACCCAGGGATGTCTTACGCCGACCTTTGGACTTATTTTCTTTGGCTATCTTGGGATTTTTAATCCACCAAATGGCATTGGATGTTGACTCCAGCTTAACCATTTTTAGAGAAGTGTTATTATCTGGGATTCTTTTAAACTAACTGCTTTTTGAATTCTGTCTAGTATTTATGACTTTCTGTGGCTATCAACTGTTCATTGATGGATAAAACCAGCAGGAAATGGGCGTGACTTGCTAATGCATTTTCTCCATTAACGCAAAGCTAATTATTATTAGAGGTAGGAAAACTTAAGAACCACTTTCGTTGGCTTAGTTTTATTCGCTGACACATTCCTTACTACAAATTTGTTCAAAAGAAATAAAACAAACTCATTCAGTTTATAACTATTTTATAATAATAGACTTATTTAATCAATAATGAGATTCCATCGGAATCGGTTTAAACCCACTGTTTATAGTACTAATCTTAGACTTAATTCTATTAAATATTTTCCTGTACAAGATGTGACAGTTCATTGTCTAGCTAAACGTGAATCGAGTCTTGTATGTGTGTTGATACATAATGTAGTTATTATCCCGATGGCCAGAAGGGCTGACCAGGATAAGTGCGGGATCCGGGGAAGGCGTACTGATTGGGATTGACCACTCGGGCGATGTCCGTGTAGCTGCGACCGCCTCGCGTTGGAGACTGGTAATATCCACGGGCTGGTGATCCGGAAACGGATGCCAGGAGAAGGAGCAGGGCAACCAGGAGGCTGAGCAGGAATCCCTGGACTGACATGGCTTCGCTTTGAGAACTGAACTGCAGCACTGCCGCGACCGGCCTATTTATATGGCTATCCGATGCCCGCCGATCGGTTCTTGCCGTTCTCAGACGCTGGCTTATCAATCAGGTTTTGGCCCGGACAGGAACCCCAGCAGAATTGCGTTGCCGCTCACGTAGATCTCGTCTCTTTGTGTGATATGGCTGTTTATGATCACTGCTGTTTTTTCTCAATATTTACTGACACGCTGTCCGCGCCAAGTCATTCACACCGCAGTCCGTTATGCCGGCCGATCGGCAGTGAGTAGCCACATATGTACATATACAGCGCACCTGATCTTGACTCTAATTGCGCGGTGAATGATGTGGCGCTATCGGCACAACTCAACGCGACTCCACGACCCAGCCGCCCAGCATAAATGCTCGTTCGTATTTAAATCGTAATTAGCGACTCTGACGGACTTAGGCAATGACGTAGGTGCGGGGCATTAGCAAATTCTTGCATAAACAATTGCCATGTTCGGTGCGAATAGTTGACACCGACTTCGGAAGAAGGTTTCCTTCCTGAACGGTGGCTGCGATCTGGTTTCTGGTTTCGCTTCCTCGATGACTGCCGGTGCACGAGGGGAAGTCCTAGGCGAGCAGCTGCATCTCAAGCTGAATCACCTGGCTTTAAGCACGAGTATATACTTTGGGGGACTCGTAAAACGGCTATATATACCACACTTGTACGCCATGAGTTCAATCAGATGATGCCCTGGGTCATTATCAGACCAGTCGAACATTGCTGTCAAGTGTTTCTCTTAAGGAATTTCGACAGGCGATTAAAATAAAGTATTCCTGGTAATAAGAAATTTAAGTATTTCTTATGGCAATTCACGCCAATTATACATATAATCCAATAAAATGATTCATTTACCAGTCTCCCAGTTTACTAGTATTCGTTTTGGTTATTGTAGAATAACTATAAACACCCGGAAATTGTTCCTTGCCTGAGTGAAATTCTTTGAATACATACAACGCATGATTAACTCACTAAGTATTTTCCCAAAGGTGCATCCCAAATCATCTTTAAATTTAGTAGTTATTTTTACTGAAATAGTAAATGATCATCAAATCTTTTACTGATTTTTATTAGAAACTTTTCATACAATAAAAAGTATTTTATTATTGATTACCCTAGGATGGGATTTCTGCTGCACCTTTGAAAACAACTGAAAATAAGTCATCGGACTTCAGCAATATCGCTCGTGAATGATAAATATTTTCAGGAATCCCCCAGAAGAGCTCACTTGGTAGAAAGTCCCAGTCAGGGACCTTACCCCACTATCCCAATAACCGGGAGATCAGAACAATCCCCACACCTGTCTTCCCTTCAAGCATCGTCGCGCCTCCATTCCATTTAAATTGATGTCACGTCCCAGCGATTCAGTGAACGCGTCTGCTCTGTAAATGCGAGCCAGTGATCATAAATCTCCTGCTCGTAGATTAATAAACACGTATGTACCAGTAGCGGATTAATAGAGCTTAAAGTAATCAAACAACTCGCGGATAGATGTAACTTTCGCTGGCTTTATTTTAATGGCTAATACTGGTGACAACATGATCTTAGGTAAGGAAAACGTCAACCCCAAAGGGGGGAGAAGGGAGTGCGAGGCAGGAATCGACTGCCTCCAGGACCGACGTAGGGAGCGGGGTTGATGACTCTCGCTATGTCCTTGTAGGTGCGTCCTTGTCTGTTTCCAGAAGGCCTTCGTCCTCCGCTTGGGTAAGCTGAATATGATGGGTATGAGTAGGAGGAATGTGCTGGGTAAGATGGATAGTTATAGCCATATCCTCCAGCATAGTTGCCATAACCGTAGTTTCCATAGCCAGTACTCCCATAGTTTCGTGCTCCACCATGTCCTATTCCCGACTTCCAGGACTTGAAGAACAGAGCCCTACTGCAATCCAGACAGCCGATAATTAGCCAGGTTAGGATCGTCAAAAGGGAGGCTCGGGCTCTCATGTTGCTTCTATTTCGAATAACTTCCAGTTCTGGCAGCCGATCCACGCAGTTCTCCTCTATTTATACCCTGGGGAATGTAGATGTTCCAGATGGTGACACATTGTGGTCTAGCTCATTTGAATGGATTCTTTTTTTTACGTTTTCTTATTCCCATAAAAACAGTCGGGATCTCTGGAAGATTGCCCGGACAACGGGCAAGTGGCGACTCAATGCATTATGCTGGATTTATTATACCTGACGGACTGACACGATCAGCATGCGGAGCACGCGCCACTGACTGGAAGACTGAGCGATCGCCGACGGTCAGTATGGTCAGTATACAACGGACATCCCAACCCCATCCATAATACATTAATACAACATTAACTTCCACTATGTAATATATATGAAGTTAAAATATAATTAAATTCCAAAATTGAAATGCTTCAGCTCCATTATATTTTTAAGGTCCCGACGTGTTGAATTAATCTTTCGAGTTTCGTTCTTTTTACAATCATTGTCATAAAGAAAGTGATTAAAATCTACTTTAGCAGTTTTAATCAATGGTGCTATTATTATTCGACAAATTTGTTCATTCATTTAAGAATGTTATTTTTTATAATTTTAAACTAATTTCTTCATCAATGCTCTTTTACACTTCCATCTGAATAATAATGCCGGTTTTTGTGTCGAGTGTTTGAGCTATGATAGGTCTTTGTTTACCTTTGGTTTACAGATGATTGTGACGATCGTGATGATCGTGATGACCGCGTTGAAACGTCCGTTAGAGAGCGAATTGGATCTCTCTGAATTCGGGTACTCATCTTAATCATGCTCTCGCTGATCGCCGGACAGGTTTCCCATGTTTACCCAAGCATCAACGGTTATCGCATAGGCGGAGCGAAAAGATTCCCCCCACAGTTAGAATCCGCCTCTCGCGGCGATCACTGCACGATCACACGATCATGACGCGATCTCCGCTAGCTTGGACCGTCGGCCAAGCCCGCCTCGTTTGGCTCTTCGCATCCGTCGCAATCCCGTCCACGTGCCTCGCCCAGTTTGCTTTCTCCCAAGCGGGCGGAGCAGCTGCCTCCGCCGGTGGCCTCACCGTGGTGGCCCAACTGCCCGGACTCGGAGTCATCAATGGACTACTTAAAGCCATGCACAACAATAATAACATAAAGCCTCAGCAGCAATTTGAAAGGCAGCAGCAGGGATGGCCCGGAGAGGGACAAAACCGGAGAGGAATGCCTAAGCCAGGATTCGGACCACCCAACCGGCAGCAAGCTCCTCCTGGCTGGCCTCCAGGGTGGCAGTGGGGAGCTGGTGGAAACCAGAACCAACCTGGATTTGGCTGGGATCAGCAAGGATTTGGACCCGGATGGAATGGCGGAGGAGGACAGCGACCAGGCTGGAATGGTGGAGGGGGAATGGGACCCCCGCCGAGACCTGGATGGAATGGCGGCAGAGGCATGGGTCCGTGGTGGAATGGAGGCGGTGGAACAGGTCCAGGATGGAATGAAGGAGGTGGAAGAGGACCACCACCAAGGCCAGGTTGGAATGGTGGAGGTCCACCTCCGAGGCCAGATTGGAATGGCGGAGGACCACCGCCAAGACCAGATTGGAATGGTGGAGGACCACCGCCAAGACCAGGATGGAACGGAGGAGGTGGAATGGAACCCCCACCAGAATGGAACTACAATCAACCCTTCCCAGATCAGCCGGAACCCAACGATCCCAATCCAGACAATGGGGCCAACAACACTCCCAGAACTCCAGCTGAGCCTTTACCCAATGTCCAAACAACGAGTCCCAGGCCGGCGGAAACACATCCGACCTTCCAGCCACGTCCTCCCACGCAGCCCACTAAGGACACTCTGATCATAGGCACCAATCGACCACCGCTGGTGCCACCCCAGAATCCGGATCCGCCCACATATCCAACTTGGCCCTCTCCTCAGCCACTTCCAAATCCCTCAATCGAGGCCCCCGAGGAGGATGCCATTATATTCCCCAGTTCCAGCAGATATGTCCACCTACCCAACGAGGAGGTGCCTGCGCAAGATATCGATGTGAGACGGAGATGATTCTTGGGGAGGGATTCCCCGAGCCACACTTGTTGTATATTCTTAGCCCATTGTACAATTACCCCACTCGAGATCGTCTTTGTGACGGCGACCCCGAAACAGGTTTTGAAAGCTCGTTAAAAAATTCACATTTTAATAAATTACACATAAACAAAACGATGAAACAGCACATGATTTGTTAGAATTGGGGTTCTAAAGGAGGAACGCTAGTAGCCCCGCTGCTTGTAGCCGCCTCCGTAAGGATTCTGCGTCTTGTGGGGATAGTAGCCAGTGGGCGGAGATGTGGGCGGTGGGTGTGGGTAGTAGCCAGACGAAGGATAGTAGGCGTTTGGGGGAGGAACCGGTCGCGGTGGTGGATAGTATCCATAGCCCGCTGGAGGTGCCTGCTGGTACCCTCCGTGTTCAAAGCCTCCGCCATAGTGGTAGTCGTATCCATGCTCATAGCCCTCTTGGATAAGTGGACCTGGTCCAGGATGTGGATGTGGGTAGCCGCCTCCCTTCTGATAATACCCTGGTCGATCGTCTAGAGCCCCCAACAGAGCTTCGGCGATCTTGTCGAAAGTGGGTCGGCAGTGGGCCAAGCTGACCAGGATTAGCACTAGTATCAAAGCCAACAACTGCATCTTGGAGTATTTGAATTAATTTTGCTGTTTAGTTGAATTTTCCTTCCAGCTTATATAGCCAGCTGAAAGTGGCGATAAGAAAGATGAATGGAATCGAGTAGAAGGACCTTGATTACTGGAACAAATTCTATATATATATATAATGCTAATCTGTCGAACTGGTAAACAAGGTTGTCTGAGAAAGCTTTCGTTCTATATATAAAAACATGTGTATAAAGAAGAGCATAATTATCAACTATTCTTGAATAGATTTGAAGTGCTTGGGAAATCCCCAAAATTTCATTGCGTCTTTACTTAGGACTTCTTTGTAGGCTGAAAATTTAATACTGCACTCAAAAACAATATAATATTTGTAAATAAATAAATTTCTTTCACTTTGTTTAATATATGTGTTTTTCATTTAGTACATTTTCTTGAAAATGGGTTTGTTTTTAATAATAGCCGAAAATCTTGCATTGAAGAATATGTGCATGTAAATTTCGTTGTCCATTTACTGAATAAGCTGTCAACAACTCTGCTTTTTTGCAGTGTGGAATTCTCATTCATTCTACGACAAGTAGCACTCAATGAGACTTAAACTACCTATCTGGTCACTGAGCCCCTGTTGATAACCCCAAAAATAGACGCTCAGCTAAGCGCTCATCAGACCCATCTCATCATCAAATACACGCGCCGAGAGCTTCGGAGGTTTAGTATACTTAAAGACGCCATGGTCAGCAGGAGGGGAATCACATTCGTCGCACTAAGCCTCCTCCTGGTCGCCTCCAGTCAGGGAGCACAATTCAGCAGGGACGAGAGTCAGGAGGATCAGAGGACGGAGTTTAACCTGGCCTCCACCTTGACAGGTGGCATCTCCAGTAGCCGCCATCGCCAGCGGGCCAATCTCGGGTCGCAACTGTATCCGGCTCCAAGTCAGCTGGGAACGGGCTACACGGGCGCCACTGGATCCATCGATGATGCCCATGGCCATGAGCAAGGTGGCTCTGGCGTGCGAGTGGCCAGTACGAACTCTGTAGTTTTCCCTGGCAACCAGTTTCCAAATCCGGCACTAACAATTACAGGAGGTCAACAGTTTCCGGCCTATCCGCCTCCAGGATTTCCATCTCAACAGGCTCCAGTTCCGTATCCGGCAGCAGGAGGTTCTTCTGGAGGGGCTTCTTCGGGTGGTTTCCAAAGTGCAGGTAAGACTAATGAAGTGTAAACCACTGATCAATGAAAATATCAAGCACCTATTCAATAAGTAACCTTGATGAAGACTCTAACCCTTGATTAATCAGCTTGAAAATCCCTAATTTGCAATAGAAGGTTCAACAAATTATAACGAAATCGGAAAAATTGGTGAATAACATTAAAAACATTTCCAAATTATGCTTTGAACACATTTTTAAAATTATTATTTATATTTATCTTATGATTTTTTTCCATACTTAGGTGTTGGTGCTCCTCCTGGCTATCCTGCTGCGGGTGCAGTTCCTTTGTATCCCACTGGTGTTCCACCTCAGTACCCCTCGGCTGTTCCGCCCCAGCAGCCAGGTGGTACTGGAGCTCCTGGTTACTATCCCGGCTATCCTTACCCAGGAGTGTACCTGCAACAGTACCCTGGCTATCCCCAGCCAGCTCAGTTTCCTCCCTATGGAGTGGTTCCTGGAGCTGTTGCTCAGCCTGGAGTTCCCGGAGTAGCTGGTGTGCCAGGTGTACAAGGAGTAGCTGGTGTGCCGGGAGTACAAGGAGTAGCCGGAGTTCCTGGAGCTCCTGGAGTGCAAGGAGTTGCAGCTGGTCATGCTCCAGCCACAAGCGGGCAGAACTTCCATCGCTATCCGGCCCACAATGCCGCGGATCCCAACCACTGGGATCACCACTTCGCGATGAACACTGAGTACAAGGAGGATGGAGTCCACAAAGGACCCTTCGGAGTGCTCAACAACCACAACGCCTTCGGCTATGGCAGTGGCTATGGGGGCGGCTACAATGGCGCCTACAACTCGCCGGCCTACTGAAGCTGGACGGGATTAGGGGTGGAGTAAGAGTGAGACTGAGGCGTGGAGTAATCCGAGTCGTAGTCATAAGTTGGCTGCTCCCTATTTGGCCAAGGCAGATGTCTTTGCCGGTCTCTTTGTGTGTCCCTGCGAAATAAACTTGATTTCTGCACACCCAACCAAGATAATTAGCAATGCTGGCCAGTTACCAGTTACCAGTTGCACCTTGAACCGGAAAAAATGAAGCACATGCATTCGGCTCCCATACAGACAGATAACCTTATGCATACACATCTTATTCCCATTCCTATTATTATATTTTCTCCGGCGAGGACACAATTGAAAAGGACAGGAGCTACCTGGCTGACAGGCAGCCGAAAAAAAGGACTCTAGACGAAGCAAAGGTGGTAGGAATAGGAAATCGGCGACAGAGGGATAGGGAGGACCCATTCCGACTCGAAGTTGCGGTACCTTGGTACCTTTTCAGGCCCAACTGCAGCGACATAAATCGGCTGGGTTTCGGTGTGCAGCAGATTTGCTGCCTGAACAGCAGAGAGAAAGGAAACCCAGTCAAAGGACGACGACTTGATGTCTTGCGGCGCATGCGCAGCCTGCCGCGCAAATCCTTAACAAATTTTTGGCGCTAAAATGAGAGACGGGCGCGCCAAAAGCAAGGAACCGCAGGAAACTCGAACCGAGAGTGTAGACACACACTCACACTCACACTCACACTCACAGCCTGTGAATGATTTTGGGCGGATGGTATCGGTGGGTTTTACCTGTAGCAAATCGAACCGATCCCAGACAGGGTTTGATGTCCTTAGGTCATCAGCTATCAGCTGTTCACTCCACAAGGAGCCTGCATTTTAAAGAAATTCTCCTTTAGCCTTTGACCTCAAATAATATATGGACTCATCTTTGATTTTGAATGATTTCAGTTTAAGTTACATTATACATACTTAGGGCGTTCAAAGTGGTTCTTTGTTTTTTAATGTGGGACAAAGAAAATTAACAAGAATACACACAGGAACATACCTGATAAACCTACCCTATAGATGATAACTAAATGCAGATTGGATCATTTTATATATTTCTAATACAAATATAATAAATCAAAAATGTGTTCTTGCCTCCCCAACAATGTAGCGCTACTATAACTATCTTCAGCTTTTTAAACTCTACCCACGATTGCCGCTGAGAAAGATCAAATTTGAATTATTTTTTGAACGGATGTAAAAATGTTTATTGGTATTCTCTGGGGAAAACGATACATACATAACACTGAGTACATACATAACTAGTTACTGGAACAATGCAACGTTAGCAACATTCATGGCTGGGAGAGGGGAAATGGTGGGATGGAATTGGAACGCGATGGATAGCCGCCTGCGAGGGGCGTGGCTGGGGAGAGGGGAGTCCATGAACGGCTTAACAAATAACAGCATTAACAACACGGCTACAGGAACAGATGCACACGGCATAGCACACAGGACGAGGGTTGATCGCGGCGCATTTCCAGGTTGTACAGGACACACGTGCCTTTGTTAGTCGTCGGTATCCTTGCGTCTGTGTATCTGGTATCTGGGTAGAATAAGTTACTTGGCGATCCATGTGGTGGCTTTGGTGGCTTACGAGTTAGGTTTATTAAATGCTGGCATCTCTTAGAACTAGCGTACATATTAAACATGAATCGTTATGCGATCGGGTTACATGTTGGGGATGTGGGTGCTAGAAATAATTTCGCTTTTCCTGTTTAGATTGATATTATTTGGGTACGTCTATGAAAACTAAACAATAATAAATGGCAAAAGAAACAAAAAGCACTCTTAACACAATATATATGCGAAAACATGTCAATAATGCAAAGGTCACAATAATAATTAAAATATAATAGATTGTGAGGACTCGGCGGGGGGACTAGGGACTAGGGACTAGGGCTAAGTTCAGGGAGATTATCCGCTGTTTCGTCTATTCCGGTTTGAGGCGGGAACGGGTACGGGTGGGATTCCAGGGAGGGGGGGCTGAAGCGTCTTAGAACCTAACTGAAGCGTAACATTTTGCAGCTCATTGTGAATTTGGCTAAACTTTGAGGCTGTCCTACGACAGATTGCTTTCGTTCAGGTCCAGGTTGCTCTGGAAGAGCTCCTGGTTCGTCAGCAGCGGCACCTTGGCCACCTCGTGGAATATCTTGTGCGAGTACTTATTCCGTATCGTCTTGATGGTGGCCCGCGGCTTGCGGTGCAGTCCGGCATTTAGCACGGGCACTATTTCGGCGAAGTCCGCCAGCTGGTAGCCGGTGTAGTAGACGAGCGTCGGGCTCCAGGTCTTCTGGTCCAGCTGCCCCGGGCCGCCGTGCATGCGCAGGGCCATGAACAGGGCGGCGGAGGCCATCTGCGAGTCACTGAACGCAATGGTGGCGTAGTCCATCAGCGAGAGCTCCAGAATGTAGCGCGCCAGGGTCAGCGTAGGCATGGGCACCTTGGCGCAGCGGGCGTAGCGCCGCAGGAAGCGGTAGGAGAGCGGGATGCCCAGGTCGTACTTGATGACGCGCAACGTCTCACGCTCCATCCGCACCAGCTCGTCGTGGTTGTAGGCCCCATCGCAGATGTACAGGAAGTCCTCGATCAGCGGTGGCTGCCGCTCGTCGTACTTGCAGGCAATGAAGAAGGCAGCGGCGCCCAGGAGTTGCAGCTTCTCCTTGTTGATAACCTCGCGGCACAGATACAGGTCTACGATCTTGACCGCCAGGTACAGGGTCTCGTGGTTCAGCTCGAATGTCTCCTGCACCTCCACCATCCAGTCGACCAGCAGCGTGCGCATCCAGGTGGTCAGGTGGATCTGTCGCGGCATGTAGTCGGCGATGGGGAACTCTGGCTCGCGCACCTTCAGGTAGTTGAATATGTCCATGGCGTAATGCGACACCTGGAATGGATCGTCCCAGTTCTTGCGGTCGAAGTCCTCCACATCTCGCGGCACCGGCAGAATTGGCACCACCTGGCTGGGAGCAGTCTCTGGTAGGGTCAGCAACAGCGGTTGTGGCTGCTGCTCAGTCTTTTGCTGCAACTTGGCGGAGCGTCGACGCGCGGCCTCGAAGTTCCCGGACAGCCGCATGGAATCGCAGCTGGACACATCCTCCAGCGCGGACATGTACAGACTGTCCTCAGTCTTGTTAAAGTCATTGGAGATCCGCCGCACTGGCTTGATAGCGGTGACCGGGGGAGCGGCCAGGTTGTGCATGGGCGGCAGCAGCACGGGGATCTGCATCGCTGGTAGCTGAATCTCCCCCAGAACTGGCTTTTTCCCGGCGGGCACTGCCTTGGGACGCGGCTTGGGCCTGGCCAAAGCCTCCTCCAGCTTGTCCAGTACCTTGTGGCAGTGCTCCACCGAATCCTCAACCTTGCTAGAGGCGCGCGTGGTCATCTTGTTGACGGCAAAGACATTTACGCTGAGATTCTCCTGTTTCTTTGCATCCACCAGGGCCTGCAGCTGCTGGGCCGTTGGTTTCTTGCCGGCGGCCGGCTGGTCCGACTGCTCATCCTGCCCGGGATGCAGTGTCATGATCTTTACATTGTTGGTCAGGTTGCCCAGCGCCGAACGCTTGATTTTGTCATTCTTGATGGGACTGTGGTCGGCCTTGCGTTTGGCGCGAGTCTGCATGTTCTCCGCGTTGGAATCGATGTTGCCCCCGGCGGCGGTCCTGCGGCTCAGGCCCTTTCTGGTGGCGGCGCCCAGCGCCAGGAGCGGATTCCCTGCCACGCCCCCTGCCTGCAGCTGATGATGCCCGCCTGCGATGGTCGCGCGCGTTGATGCCTTTGTGGGCGCCATTTTGAAATGACTGTTTGTGTGTGAGCGCACTCGTCGTTTGTTGTTTTTGGTCTTGCGTTGTGTGCGGCGGCGGCGCAAGTCCTGATTTGGGCAGTTCCTTCGCTTTCTTTGTCGTCCTGCGGTCCTTGTCGACTACAACTCGATTCGATAGCTACTGCTGCTGCTCGGGCGTAGTCAGACAAACTCACATTTATTCAATTTCAGCCGGAGTTTTGTGGAGTTATGGCGCTTGGCCGGAGCGATAAAGAGGACTGAGAAAATCGAAAAACACCGCCAGATGCAACTGCGAGCTGAGTGTGACCGTGGCTCGGCTTTCGAATCGCAACGGAAATGTGCTAAAATACACCTTTGCAGTCTCTGCCCACAAACGCATATTCTGGCGCTTCAAAATAAACGAAAATCGTTTGTTTTTTCACTTTCATTTATAACAGGTTTAGATCTATACAAATTGCAGCAAAAATAATAATTATTACATTCCAATTTTGTTATAAAAAATTTGTTTAAGAGTTTTGCGTTTATAAATTTCATTTAAAATTAAATTAAATTAAAGGCATCTTGTATTTTCCTTAATTCTAATGTTTGGATAATTCTGCATTAAGGGCAGCAAAAGCAGCAAAAATTGTCAGTTTTAAACTCGGCCTAAACCGCATTCATTTTATAGCATACCCTTAGGCTGAGTTTGTGCCCTTCGTTTGAGATGCACTGTGCCCATGCTTTAAGAAGCACTGGACTTTTATACAAAGCGAAAAAGGTATTAATTAAAACAAACAACTAAATATTTTTTTTTCGCCAAAAGACCGAAAAAATCTGGTTTATTTTCGATTTTTGATCAAACCCGTGGGAAATAATTGCCAAATGTTGAAATATCATACCTCGTTGAATTCGTTATACAATTTCCAATCGATTGGCATTCACAGCTCAAAAATTTCATTTTAGTCTATTTTTTGCCAAAAATTATGAACTAACCCCTTATGAAAAATGGAAAAATCGGGGGATCCGGAAAAATCAACTTTTATTTCGGGTTTTTGATCAAAACCATGGGAAATAATGGTCACACGTTGGAATGCCATACCTCGTTGAATTCGTTATAAAATTTCCAATCGATTGGCATTCATAGCTGAATAATTTTATTCGAGTCGATTTTTCGCAAAATATAATGAACTAACCCCTTATAAAAAATGGCAAAATCCGAAGGATCCGGAAAAATGAACTTTTTTTCGGTTTTTTGATCAAAACCGTGGGAAATAATCGTCAACCTCAACAGGGGAATAGAACTAGATATTTGAACAAAAATGTATTTACTTTTTAAATCTTCCAATACCTATTGTCAGAATGGAGTAAATACAATGATAGTGAAGCTCCTATTCTTGCAAGCTGGCAGCGTAGTTTTCCACCCTTTCCGCCATCTTCCTTCGCTCCTGGTCGGTGGCGAATGAATGATGCACAGCCTCCAATGTAAGATCAACGCATTGTCTTCGGGTTAATCCAAATGTTTCCGTAGCCAGCAGAAACTCCTGAGTCAATGTGGTGTCAAAGACTCCGCTGTCGTCTGTGCAAATGACCTTGGGTGCATTCGCCTCCATGATCCTCTTTAAGTGATGCTCCTCCAAACTGGACACTGTTCCCGATTTGATATTGCTCGTTAGGCAACATTCGATGGGTATATTCTGTTGTTTGAGCAGCTCAATTTCCTTTTGGGTCAGAAAGCTTCCATGTCCGCAGCGGGACATTCCGAACTCCAACACTTCCTGGACCTCTGACGGATTTTTAATTTCCGCACAGTGTATAACTAGTTTTAGACCCATTTGGCGGGCTTTGGAAAGAATAGGAGCAAAGTCAGAGAACCTCCCCTTGGCTGGATTGCCGCTGAGATCGATCCCTAGGATCAAATCCGGATACGATTGGGCCAACTCCACTGCCAAAGAAACAGTTTCCTCAGCCACATCAACTGGTTCCGCCCGATTAATGGAGGGCAGTAGTTTGACCAGTATATCCGGATACTTTTTCCTTGCCTCAATAATCGCCTCGATCACGATCCCCAGGTAAACCCTTCGTGAATAGTGTGCGTTTGCCTTGGGAGTAGTCCTCAGTTCGACGTACTGCACGTTGTCCTGGGCGAAATCCCTCACCGCCAGCTCCGTGGCATACCGCAGACCCTCCGCAGTGGCGGTCAACTCGTGCACAAACTTAAACGTCTCGAAGCAGGCATCCAAATCCTTTTCGTATCGGATGAAGCACAGCTCCAACAACTTCTCTGGGGCGGACCCATACAACCGCTCGGCGAGATCACGCAGGCTATCGACTCCCAGGGAGCCGTTCAGATGCGCGTGGAGCTCAACTTTGGGGAGTCCTTTCAGAAATTGCTTCATTTTCAATAAAACAAAAATAATAACATTAATCTATTTCAATCGCCGATCAGTCGGTGTGTCGGCAGTGCTGCCAACTGAATACAAACTCACAGTCAAAATTAAAATTAAATTTTAAATTGGTTAGTTCTCGAGATCAAACCTTAAGCCCTCTCTAAAATATGATTCCATTGTATTTTTAATGAAGTTTATTTATAACTTTCCTTTTTTTTAAATCTAGCTGTTTTTAACGGAAAAGAAGCCAGAGCATAAGTTACCGGCCCCAGCTAGTCCAACAATCGATAGCAGAGAACACACCACCGGGCTGACAACCCTGGCGAGGAAAGCCAAGAAGAAGCACAATTTGTAAATATAGATTTTCCCTTGCGATTTTTCCTGGAGACATCTCTACGCCATGTCGGATGCCCACTTGGAAGCGCCGCCCTCGGTGCGACTGACCAACGATGACTTCCGCAAGCTGCTGGCCACGCCCCGGGCCCCGCCTCCTGGCTCTGGGACGAGCAGCACTTCCGGTGGAGGATCCCTGGCCACGGCCACCTTTGCCACGCCCTCCGCCGCCCCCGGCTCGACCGGATCCAGTGGCGAGAAGAAGAAGGGCCAGAGCAGCAGCGAACGGAACGATCTGCGGCGCAAGAAGAAGAACTTCTATGCGGCACTAAAAAAACAGGAGGATGTGAAACTGCAGGAGCTATCGGAAAAGTACAGGGACCGAGCACGAGAGCGACGCGATGGCGCCAATCCGGACTACGTGAACGTGAGCACGCCGGGTCATGGAAGCAGCACCAATGCTTACCGAGCAGTAGCCCCAGATATGAAGTCCGGAATCGATGCACAAGAGCGAAGGAGACGTATCATTCAGGAATCCAAGTTTTTGGGCGGTGACATCCAACACACGCATTTGGTGAAGGGTCTGGATTATGCCCTGTTGCAGAAAGTGCGCTCCGAGCTGCACTCCAAGGAGGCAGAGGAGGAGGAGATAGCCGCCGCCGTGGCCAGGGAAAAGCTGGCCGAAGCAGCTGCCGCCGCCGAGCAACTGGAAGCGGAGCGCCGGGAGTCAGAAGACATCAATGCCATTAACGGTGCGCTGGCCCGCAACATATATAATCTAGTCCAGGCACGGCGATCCAAAGAAGTTCCTCGCAACGAGCTCTTCGCTCCGGGACGGATGGCCTATGTCATCGACCTGGATGATGAGCTGGGTGAATCGGATATTCCAACCACTTTAAAGCGCTCCAAATTTGAAGTTCCGGTAGCTCGAGAGGATGTGGCTACGCTGACCACCAATGACATTGTAATCAACAAGCTGTCACAAATCCTAAGTTATCTGCGTGCCGGAGGTCGCAACAAAAAGAACAAAAAGCGCGACAAGGACAAGCCGCTCTTCTATGAAAAGGAGGTGGAAAACCTACGGGGACCGTCCAGCGGTAGTGGCAACAGTCGCCATCCCAATTCCTCCTCATCCACCAACAAGGAGGGAAAATCCGCTCCATTGGGCGACAACATTTACGATGATGTTGGGGACTACCAACCCACTGCCTCGCGAGGAGATCGCAACAGACAAGAGCCCGGAAAACCTGCCGTCTCCTATTTTGGCGACGCTCCTCCTGAAGCGGCTGAGGAGCCGCTGATCTCCAGCATTCCCCCGCCACCCAAGATATCCAAGGCAATGGCCTCACGGTTTGCCGAGCCCGAGGGCTACGCCGAGTGCTATCCGGGGCTGGAGGAGATGAACGACGCCATCGACGACTCCGACGACGAGGTGGACTACACCAAGATGGATCTGGGCAATAAGAAGGGACCCATTGGGCGCTGGGACTTTGACACTCAGGAGGAGTACTCGGACTACATGAGCACTAAGGAGGCGCTGCCCAAGGCCGCCTTCCAGTACGGCGTCAAGATGCAGGACGGCCGAAAGACGCGCAAGAACAAGACGGAGAAGAACGAGAAGGCCGAGCTGGACAGGGAGTGGCAAAAGATCCAGGTTTGCATAACAATGAATTTGATCATGGTCAGCACTACCATTAAGCGTTCTATCATTTTTCATTCCAGACAATCATTCAAAAACGAAAACTTCCCAAGGATGGAGGAGGTGGCGGTGGTGATGAGCCCGAATACAAGTCCTCCAAGTACTAGAAATTCTTGAAACATTATTCTATATTTGTAATGTAATTCTGTAAAACATTAAATATAAGTATGGGCTTACTTGTATTACTCTTACATACTCTCAAATATATATTTTAGCAACGTTATCACTATTTAACTGCTACTGGGGAATTGGGAGAGGTTTCTTAGGGAGCTTGGCAGGATGACTTATCAACTATCTGCGGCATTAGCGCTGGTACAGAGGGATTCAGAACTGTAAGACCGTTAATGCAACGCTCGTGTTTTAATTGCATCGAGTAAGGCAAAATTTTGGGAAGTTTTAAAGGTGTTCGACAATCAAATAAAATCGGTTTTAACATTTGGTTGCACTGCTCTTACAGTCCCGAAACGCACTGCCTGTGATTCTTAATTGCTGTGCGAGCTGGATCTACTTAAGCTTAGAAGCTCTCTAACTTCTAACTTGTCTGCATACTTAATTATATGACACTGATTAAATGTAATTACCATCGCGGGAATGCTAATCTTAATCACTACGCTAAGTCCGAGTGTGAGATTGGTGCTGACCTGTAAAAACGGGGATTCGTAGGGATGGCTGCCATCTATCTTCGGAAAAACCGAAGCTCTGCCCTTCACACTGCCCAAAATGGTTCAGAAAAATATAAAACCAAAGTCGGCAACATACCAAAACGGAGAATTCCAAAGAGATTTTATCAGCTTAGTTGTAACTCGCTAAGAAATTATGAAACCATGAAGATTGATTGTTCTTCGAAAAAATGAAATGTTTGAGATTTTTTAACCTCCGGAAGTTATATAAATTAAAATGGAGATACAAAGAATTAATATAATTAATTACCTTATAAGGTAATAAATGAAATCTAAATTGTAAGAAATCCTAATTCGCTAAAGTTAGTTAAAAAGCTACAAGACACAGATATGGGCTGGTCAGATAGCGAGTTCAGGAATATTTGCATATTTCGGATGCCGCCAAACATCCTCATCAGTGACCTTCAATAAGCAAACACCTTTCGAAAAACGGACACTCGGAAGAAACCCCCAGTCCTGACTAGCTTAGCTTTAAAAACATAACCACACGCAATGCAAAGGGCCCGAACACTCTCTTTGGCTTGCATTCCGGCAAAGGGTTTGTGATTTATAGTAAGAGGATCGGGGCTTAGAACGAGTGCTGTTCTTATGCATATGATTAAGATTTATTGGGCCTCCTCCAACTGCATGTTGCTCAGGCAGGGTGCCAGCTTCTGGCCACTGTCGTCGAGTTCCTTCGCCTCCGCTCCACCAGCTTGATGTCTCTGACGCACAAATCGTGCTTGGAGTTGCTTGCAAAGCGGATCACCGACTGGGTGCTCACTTGGGGTACATGACGCAAATCCAGCCAGATGAGTCCATCGCACTTGGCCAGGTGTTCCAGAGCGTTCTCGGATACGAGCCGGCAGGCGCTCAGATTAAGCTCCGTGAGGCGGGCAATGGCTGTGGTGGAGGTGCCTATCTGCGCCACGCCCGCATCCGTGATTCGCTGGCAGGAGGAGAGATCCAGGTGCCGCAAGTACGGCAACGACTGTGTGATATATCGCACAGCCACATCGGAGATATCCGTTCCCGCCAGCTTTAGAACTTTGAGATCCCTAAGCCGCGTCTTTGAGTCACTTAAACCAGGTCGCGAGTCCTTTGGAGGCGAAAGAATGTCTCTTACAGCAGCATCATTCAATCCCCTTACAAAGCTCAGATCCAGAGTTTGTAGCGGGGGGCAGAGGCAGGTGTGCAGCGCCAGCACTGCCTGGATGGGGCAGTTCTGCAGCGAGAGATTCTTAAGCGCCGGGAGGCGGGCCACTAACCACGCCAGCTGCCTCTTGGCAATCTGTGTCCAGTCCAGGATAAGGTGCTCCGGCTGCCGGCGCACAATCGCTGTCAAAAGCGACGCTGACATCTTGTGCTCAGAGCAATTCATTTTCTTCCACAAATCTGGATCAACGGCAGCGTTGGACCACACCTTGCACACAGAGCAGCAGGTGACAAGCGTGTCCTGCGGCAGGTAGCGGAAAATGATCTTCAGCACGGTGGGATCCAAGGCCAGATTCTGTGTTGATCCGTGGTGCTGATTGCCCAAGCCATTCGATCCGCTCAATCCTCCGTTATTGGTTCCTCGCTCGCCATTGTTTCCTCCGCTCGAGTTGACTCCGCTTTGGTTACTTCCGTTGCTGAGTCCGTTGGTGGCGGACGCACTGCCTCCGTTTCCACTGGACGAAGAGGAACCGGCTCCACTCGCTGGACGCACCACATACTGAGGTTTTTTAAGCACTCGTGTCGATGAGTTCAGCATTTGTTGGGCCAGCTGCGAACGGATCGAGTTCTTCTTGCGGGAACCACCTCCTCCGCCACTGCCACCCCATTGGTTGGTAGATATGCTGGCGGTTCCTACTCCTCCAGGTCCCTCCGCTGAGGAACCACACGGGGCATCATTACTCTCGTGCATACTGCTACTAACGCTGGTACCATCGTCGCTCTTGCGCCGCTTCCCCACTTTGGACTCGCCGCCAACGGCATTGGGTGAGATTCCGGGAGATGGGGTGTCGCAGCTGTTGTTCCGATCTGTTTTGACCTCCAGTTGGTGGTGGCGCTTCATCCCGTGCTTCCAATGTGTCATGTGCCCGCCGTGTGTCCCCGATTCCATCTCAGACTCACTCGTAAAGACAAAGTCATTGTACTGGCCCACCGGGGGCGGGAGCAGGGGAGCTCCTTCCGCGTGTCCTTCGACTCCACCCCCAGGTCCATGAGAAACGGAAACGCGTCGCACCTCGGAGGATTTCTGACGCGCTCTAAAGTGACGGGGCTGTGGAGAGAAAAACGTTAGAGTTAGTATATTTCCAAAAACAAAAAGAAGTAAAAGAAAAAGAAAAAAAGGAAAGGGTATATAAGTTTACATGTACAATACTCAAGTCTCACCTTGTAGTCGTAGTTCTTGCCGGAGCGACAGCAACTGGGGCACTCCCAGCTGTTGGGCAGATCCTCATTTACGATCCCCTTGGCATCAGCCGCATCCTCCGTGCCGTCCAGCTGCGACAGTGCACAATCCGGGTGCGCGATCTCGTAGCACACGGAGCACTCCATCAGCGCCGATGGCCCATCCGCCGAGGCCAGTTGCTTGGTCTGTGGCGAGACTGGAGTCTGGCGCCAGCCGTCCAGGTGACAGTAGACGCATTGCGCCGTAACTGGCAGCATGGGAGATAGACATTGACGCATCATGCACGTCTGCTTGGCCCGGCCCGGTCCTCCAAACTTGACCATGTCCATGCAAAAGGGGCAGGTGCCGCAGTCGGAACGCTGGCAGGCGGCACAGTTCTTGCAGCGCGTCCTGCGGCGGCGTGGTTGTCCGGTACCAGTCAGATTTGGCGACAGTTTGGCACCACCGTCTCCAGGAGATGGGCAATTGTCCATGTTGGGGATACCTCCGACTGCTCCTCCTTCACTGTAGCTGGAGCTGGTGGCAATCACACTAATGGCGCCGCCTACACCCGGGCCAGGTCCTACTCCTCCTCCAGTGGGACTGTGGCTGCTTCCTACGACAAGAGATCCTCCTGCGACTGACCCTCCTAGTCCTCCACTGCTACTGCTGCTGCTTGCGGCGGCTGCCACTAAAGCAGTGGCCAAATGCATCTTCTTGGGTGGGCGATACTTAAGCGTATCGGTGGGAAGGACAAAGGTGGCCTCTGTAAAATATAGAGCATTGTAATATTACTCTAAAATATATGGGTTAATAACGCACCTGGTTGCGATCCGTGGCCGCCGACTAAAACTCCGCTACCGTTCTCCAGCTGCTCCTTCTTCATCACTCCATTGCTATACTCGATGCCAACCCCCATTCCCATTGCAGATCCCACTCCAGTGGACTGAGATGTATCCGATTCGGCCTCCCTGGCCCTACCCGCCTCCAATTGCTGCTGCTCCCGAATGACCTCCGCATTTTTGCGCACGATTTCCTGTTTTATCTCTTGCTTCACCCGTGTGCGATCGTACAGCAAGAAGGGCGGCTGGGAGCCTGGTGGGGACTTTAGCACGGAGACACCCGTGATGGCGAGATCTTGCTGATCCTTGCAGTGCCTTTCCACAAGCGATCGAACATCTTTAATCAGTGCAACAGGATCGAGAACCAAACTGGGAACGTTTTTCTTTTGCGGCGGAAGATCGTACAAGTACATAACGATCTCCTTAAGTCCAAAGAGCTCGTAGTGCGTGAGGTGGGTGTGCGGACGGGCAGCCATTTCATCTTCGGTCAACGAGGCTTCACCCTCCAGGTGGGAGTGTCCCAGCAGCGTGTGAACATAACGAGCCAGAACATACCACAGCATTTCCGTGAAGAAGGGGTAGCGAAACTTCTGGGGCACCTTCGTACTGTCCTCCACACTAGCTGTCTTCAGTTGCTTAACAATCCCGAATGAGTGGAGAAAATTCCCTCCAAATACGAGGGATTGGGTGGGCGTGTAAACGGCATGTATCCATCCAGTGGGTATAAAGAAGGTGTTCCCTGCGGTCAGATAAACTCTGGCACACTTCTCAACGGTATCGCCGAAGAAAACATCCGCCTGTTTGCCAGAGAGAACCCACTTTTCGTACAACTGAAGATTGCGATCCGTGGGTGGAATAAGCCAGAATACTTTGCTCCCTCTCAAGATGTGATACCAAACGGATGTCCCGCCAAAGTCAATGTGAAAATCCGTGTAGCAGTTTTTCACCGACATCAAGCAGTATTTCTGCACCTTTGGGTACATCATACCGCCCAGCAGGTTGGTGCCCTCCCGCTGGGCGTCCTTTAGTTGCTTGGGCCACACTACGTCCACCCAGTCGATCTGACGCACGATCTCCGGACTCTGGACGAACCTGTCCAAGCGGGTGTGCGAGAACTCCAGCGATATCACGTTGAGCAGGCGGTCCTTTTGCGGACTGTCGTAGTACTGCTGCCACTCCTTCATTGTCATCTGCAGGTTTTTCTGCGTGTTTACGTCCATGACGTCAAGCAGTCTCCTGGATCCCACGCACAGTCGCACATCGTTGACGGTGAACTCTTGAGGATCGGGCATTCGTAGACCCAATCCCGCTTTGTCCCGAAATAAAAGCGGGATATTGAAGCCGTGCTGCTGCAGAAATCTGTGCGCAAGCAGGAATAACCGGAATATTACATTTAGCATAAAGTTGAAATAAAGAATAATAGTTTTTTGTCTGCTAATCTGGATTTTAGCAGTCATAATCTCATCAATTTCCAATATAATTATTAAAAGCATTTTTTTATTCAACAACCCATACAAGTTATTAATTTATATCGACTAGAACAGTAAATAGGACTCGTAAGAAGCCTTACATAAAAACGATCTTGTTCTAGTTACTTTAATACATCTGTCATTTAATGTAGGTCATAAAATAATGCAAAAAAAAACATTTCCGTCAAGTATCACACCGATAATTACCGGTGATTAGCAAGCGATAAATACTGCAAAAGTTTAAGATACTTACGCGACGGTTAGATCGCATCCGCGCATCTCGCGAACCATTCCCGCCTGCGCGAACTTCGAAGATTCGAGCTTCTCGGCAACGCTGAAGCCCCTCGTCCCCTCGCCATCCTCGTCACCCAGTGACCATTCCTCCAGATAGAGCTTGCGCTGCTTCCTCTCCCGCTGCAAGGAGAGAGAATAGAGTTGGATAGAGTGCCAGTGCCTTCTTAAAAGCGTTCAGAGAGAAGAGTGATAAATGCCTAAAAATACAACGCCTGAACGGAGGGCGCTGGCGCTGCCTCGGCCGGCGACTCTGCTGACGCCAACAAAATGATTCACTTGCTCTTCTCTTCACCACAGTGATTGCCTCTCTGGACCTACCCGCTCACTCTCCCATTGACCCTCGCCTTTACTTTCTCTCTTTGCTTGGAGGACTCTCCCATATTCGTGATTTCGATTTCGTTTGCTTGCAGATAGGGATGTCAAAATTCTCAAAACTATCGTAATCTTTTTTTGAGCAAAAACATTTTTTTCAATTAAATCAAAATGCTAAGATTTATAAACAATTTGAATTTACCCATTCCAAAGAAAGACATTTTTGAAAACAGGAACAGGACTGAGCTTGTTATGATTGATTAATTAGTTACGTGGAGACGATGCAAAGACCAAATGGGTTCAAATTATAAGGTATTATATTCTCCTTCGCATAACGCTAGGGGACCTTATTTGAAAGTGCACAGTTGGAGAGAGATAAGCGAAGAGCTACACAATTTAGGAGAGAGCGACTAAGCGGGAGAGCGAGCGGTAAAAAATCTATTTAAGCAACATGCTAAGCTCACTTTTTTTCATTCGACAAGTTTTCAATCTCGTTGCTTGTGCGTTTGATTGCCATTAAAAAGACGGAATAACAACAGAAAACCATTTGGATACTTGATATATTACCAGAATATTTTTCCCAAAAACCATAATATAAATATCTTAGGATCAAAACGTTTTCATTCTCACTTTTCTGACAACCGTTGACGAGTTTGAACTGAAAAGCTTTCCGCTTTCCATCCCATTCGAATTGTATACGTTTTCCGGCAGTTTCGGACCCAATTATCGCCTGGCAACAGTTTAGCGGTTTCAGCTATGAACTCATCAAATCTTGCCTTTTTCAAAATTTAAGAAATAAATAAATTTAAATATATGTCCTAGCTTAAAAAATTCCCAAGATGGGTTAATTTTGTAGCAACCCAAATTAAAAGAAGCCTAATCAAAACCAAATCAATCTCTTGATTTGATTTCAAATATCATTGACTTACACAAATTTATAATTTGCCCGCAAGGGATGTCAACTTTGGTTGGCAAAGGGCAACGGGACTCGCGTTGTCCACCACGACCTGCTCCACCCCCTCTCTACTGCTGTAGCTATTGCTGTCTCCCATCAGTGCGCATGCACTTTGCATACGAATGCTTTGTTATTTTTTTCATTTTTGCACTGGTGTGGTGCATTGCCGGCAGAGAGGAGCATCTAAGAGATTGGGATTCAAAGATGCGATGAGATGAGAGACTGTTGCTCCGAGGAGCGCAGAGGAGGAGAAACAACAGATACTATATATGAAATGCATTGCCATGTCTCCTGCTTTGAGTTTATTTTGGCTGCTGCAAGTGGGGAGAGGGGTAGTAGCGGCGTGCTTGCAACGAAAAATCTATATACATGGATGCGCCTGCCCCCCGTTAGTGTTTGTACTTTTTTGTATCGCCGTGTGTCCATGTGTACGTGGCATATCCTTTTTAAGCGGCTTGCCCCACAGAAATGTTGAAACTTGTTTGGCATGTTCTAAACGATTTTTAGTGACTTTTCATTGTGGCCACGCTGTTGCTGCGGCGCGGCTGTTGTTACTGTTTGTTTTTTCTTGGCTGAAAAGCTTGTTTTGGTGTCTGGCCGATTAACAATCGGCAGGTAGAAGAGGGAACAACAACAAAGACAGCCGTGACCACACAGGGAGAAAAATAAGTAGGCCTATTGGATATTTGCATGTTTTATAACATTTCGATTTCTGAACAATGTCAATTCTAAATGAATAAGATGATATAATATGATAGGCTAGAGCTTAAAGCATCCTAGCACAAGTACCACCAGTGCCCAATAAATGTATAAACTATTTTCAACTTTATGAATATTTAATATTTTAATACCAAATTAAATTAGAATGCTTTCTAATTTAAAATGATAAGTAAAATCATCACATTTATTTAATTTGATCATAGATTTCTTTAAGTGTAAGCAGGCCAGCAGCAATAACGACAGTCGTAACCACATAAAAAGTTGCGTGTAAGACAGAAAGCCAAAATCCAAATCTAGTCAAGTGGTTTCGTATTCTTATTGTGGTGGCGTCACCTTCGCCCCACCGCCTCACCACCCCACTTGCCCCTAAGCCCCCTTTCTCGCTCTCCAGGTGGCCACCTGGGCACCCTAATGTATTCTATTTAAGGTGCTAATTGCGGACCCTTATCTGCCATGTGCTTGCTGTACTCCTCCTTCCGCTTGCTCCCTCTCATTCTTTGCGTTAGTCACCGTAATGAGAGATATTCACTCCACTCCACTCCCCACCAATCCATACATTTTTAATAGGCGTTCGCTCTTCTCCGCCTGCGAGCCACTTCAATATGCAAAGATAGACAAGCCGGAGTTTATATAGATTGGCGACTGTTAAGATACCCTTGCCTGCGATTTAATTAATGACAAGGCTGAGCTTATACAGCTGTGAAAAAAATAATAGCACCACCTACTCAAGCTATGTTTAAACGGTCACTGTATCTATACTTTTTAAACTATGAAAACGTTGAATACCATTTTGAAATCGAAAGACAATAAACCAACTGAAAATGAGAAAAAAATTAACAAATTTATTTAATTTCTTAAGATATGTTAGATATTGTATTGAAACTAAAGAAATTTGACGAAAAAAATAATAGCACCACTTTTCAAAAGTGGATTTAAAACTATAACAATGACTAGTAAGTAAAAAATTCATTAGTTTTCTATATTTGTACATCCAAATAAAGTGTAGATTCCTCATTTAATTTTAGGTTGTGCATCCATTATTGGCAATAACAGCCACACAACGTCTTGGCATGGAGTCAACCAAGTCCTGGCACCGTTTAGTGGGAATATGGGTCCAAGACTCCTCTACTACTTTCCAAAGTGATCTATCGGACCACAGATTCTCTATTGGATTAAGGTCAGGCGACTGCGCAGGCCACTCCAACACATTGACGGAGTTTCTTCCGAACCAATCCTTTGCCTTTCTGCTGGTATGTTTGGGGTCTTTATCTTGTTGGAAGACCCATTCGAGACCCATTTCGAACTCTGCATAATCGTATCCAAAATATTTACGTACATGTCCTGATCCAGTATTGTTTTAATCCAATGTATTGGAACTACTCCATAATAGGACAAACAGGCCCATACCATCAGACTACTCCCTTCATGTTTTATGGTCTTTGTGGTGGACTGCGGCATAAAATCAGAGTTTTTGGGACGCCTGACGTACGATCGAGATCCTTTTCCACCACCAGAACGTCCTTACTCTCATCTGACCATTAGATATACCTCCATTTTTGAAGTGGCCAATTAACATGTTCTTTGCAAACTTCATGCGCTTAGCAATATGCCTGGCATTTAAAAGTGGTAACCTTTCTGGGACTGCAGGCTTTTAAGTTATGTTGTCTGAGACACTCGTGAACTGTTTCATCTGTCGCATTAATTTTAGGCTCCATTTTAAGCTCAGTAGCAGACTTGAAAGGATCCCTCTTACTCTCATGAATCAACCTTTTGGCATGTCAAGGTGTTACAGATCGTTTTCTTACACGTGTTTTGGATTTTTTCTTATAATTTATGGGGTTTCTAATCATTTTATTGGAGCATCCTACCAATCGACAAACTTTTATGTAAGAATTTCCTTCCCAAATCCATTTTTTAAAAAGTTTACGCTTTTCCGCAGTTCAGTGTTTTCCACGTCCCTTTTAATGTTGTTTTTAATTTTTTTTTTTACAAAATTGTTAAAAAATAGCCCAATCTTATCAGCAGGTACTTTCTTTTAAGGCTGTTGGGCGAAATAAAGGATATTCTCTAAGTAACTTGAAAGTGGTGCTATTTTTTTTTTCGCTGTTTTTCTGACTTTTTTAATAAAAAACTAAAAAAAAAATATGTAGGTAGGATTAATAAAAACGGAAACTTTGTTTTAGACTAGAGCAATACTAAACCTTAAAAAAAAAAATTATTTTGAAAAAAAACAACAACAGCAAATAAACTTTTTTTTACAATGAAAGCAGCACGATGTAGTGGTGCTATTATTTTTTTCGCAACTGTATATCCATCCAAAGATCTATGTGATCGGACATCACTTAAACTGTCATCAATTATTTTACATTAAGCCTAACAAGAATTTCATATTTATGTATATATTTTGCAGAATTCGAAGGTGTAGAAAATAAGGACCTTATATATTATAAATATATGTTACCCTGCACCTTCTTTTATTTACAATTTGTACTTTTTTGCGACAGCCTTCTAAAATTTGTGTTTGCACCTAGAGGTTTAGATTCCTAACTTGTCTTATAAACTCGTATTAAATAGATACTTCCCCACTGTTAATAAACACGGTCTTGTAAAAATGAAATGCATATACCCTACACTTAAAGCGAATAAGTGCGTGTAGCAGGGGGAGAGGAAATCCGACGACAAGTGCCGGGCGGGAATTTTTCGTCACCGTTCGCAGCTAACGGAACGCGAAGAGTGCCAGCAGCTGCTGATCCAATTTTGGTGCTAATCAAATGCGCAGGCTGAGGCAACTGTGAACGTGAACTTTTCGAGTTGGCCAACGATTTGAAATCAGTAGGGTAACCCCTTTAACCCACCACCCACGCATCACTTTTCTACACAGAAAAAAACTAAGTTCGATAACCATTAAAATGCGCAGATAAGTATGGATAAATGTTAAATCAAGATTAAAACTATGAGTTCGAAAGCCACCGATGCCCAATAAATTTTTATATATGTACGTATTTGACACTTTGATATTAAATTGACATGATCGAAAATTACGATATTATAGAAATGTTTCTGGAAGGTTTCTGAAAGTTTCTAAAATGACATGGTAATCATATACTTTTTTTCTATCTGTGAATAGCAGTGTCAACGTCAGCATTGCTCCCTCTTTCCCATCTCGCTCACTCTTCGTATGTAAATATGTTGGGCAACAACAACGCAACAATGCCCTGTTATCTACGATATGGAATAGAAACCGAAGCAGAAACACACCACACAAACCCACCAGCACCCTCGCAAAGACACACACACCAACACCACGAACACCGATGGCAAATTGAAAACGAAATGCGAGGCAAACAACAACAATGGCAATAATAGCGAGAAGAAGAGAATAACAAACAGCGAATATGGCAAATAAAGCTCATTGCTTTTGGTCATGCGGCCTCAGTTGAGCTCCAATGCTCAACTGGCGCAAAGGAAAATGGAAGAGGCAAGAACTGGAGGAGCACGAGGCGGAAGAGGGGCGGGGCGGTCGGGTGAGCATGCATTTTATTTCCACCGATTAATGATGAGTTTTACGTTCGCTTCCACAACCAATTTGCTATCTCTTGCTCGCACTCTTTGCTGATCATCTACTTATTGGGGTTCGGCGGGCTTATCAATCACAGTTACAGGTGAATTTCCGTATAGCGAACTATCCAACTTTATAATTGTGAGATCAGGGTATTATTATTATGCCCGTTTTTTCAATAGTATCTTTTAATATAAACTATTGTTAATTTGCAGATGACAGTTGCTTTTAAATATTGTGAGGTATTACTTATAAAGGTTTGCCTTGCTTAACCCCCTTAAACCCCCCTTTTCGAAAGTTTATCTAAGTTGGTCCCAACGACATTTTATTACGAAGAATGCAACTTAGGGAAGTGCCACCGTAGATTGTCGTGTCTTTATCGGTTATTGATAGTGTAGTGGGTGTAGCAGGGGGTGGGCTCTTGGGGGAAAGGGGAGCAGTACTCACCAGTTGACGCCGCTGCACGCCTTTTGCATTTGGACTGGGATTGCCGTTGCCGCTGTTGTTGCCGCCGCTGCTATTGTTGTTGCTGTTGCTCTTGGCAGGCGACGACCCCGTTTCAACGGCGGTGGACATCGCTGCCACTTTTTGTTGTTGTTGCTGGTACTGTTCGTTTCGGTTCCACTTGAGGGACTCTATTGGCCAGGTTCAACTGCAAAATCACAAAATCGCAAAATCGGAGATGAAGATGATGCGTCAGACGTTTAGTGGCGTTTTCAAGCAGTTTGCAATCCGTCGTCGCCGCACCAGCAAACTAATTACGCTTATTACTTCACACAAATTGAACGGCCAGCGCACGCACACACACCCACACACAGTCGGACCGACGCGCGACGCGGAGCAACGGACAACCTCACTCACATACGGTTTTTCGCCGAATGAGCGGGCGATAAAGAGAACGCCACCGAAGAAGCCCACCATGCAGCCCCAGCCGGCAAACTCACCACGCGGCAAGTACAGCGGCTCGCCGGTGCAAGGGGGAGCAGCTCCCCACCACGTGTGCCGCTGCCCTGAAGCTACGCCACTGCCCAACAAGGTGGGAGGAGAGCGGAAAAACAAACGAGCGTGGTGGGTTTCTGCGATGCGTACTCGGGATGCTCTCTTTCGTGCATCGGTCAACGTGATGTTTTGCCATTCAACACACAAAAAACGCTCACTTATCGCGCTCCACGTATATTCGCCACTTTCCCATGAACTTGTAATAAGAATTCTAAATTTGCACTTCGCCTCGTATCTAGTTTTTGTCAGATTTCCGCCGCTGTGGATGCGATTTCGTTTGGTGGTGGCTCTGCTTTTCGCCTGCCTCTGTTCTGATTCGGCTTCTCATTCTCCGAATTACAATCTTTTCGCTTGCGCCATGAAGTAAATTTTAATTATAATTAATACGTATGGCTGGCTGTGTGGTCGCACACAAGCGAACAAGCACTCAACCCAACTGCACCGAAAACTCGCGCACACTCTTGTCTGTCAGTGGCCGAAATTAAAATTACCAACTTAGCACTAATTTCAATAGGTTTTTGGACGTACTCGAAATTTTTCCGTACGCGAATTGCTGAAAAAATACGGAGTCCGAACATCAACGACCCGACTTCTTAAAACAATTTTTCGATATGACCACAGAGAGAGCGTTGAAAAACACCTCCGTGTCAGTAAGACCGTCGCCGTCGAAAATACCAAATAAAGGGTCATACTAAATCTGTTAAATGTTAACATTTTGTTTAGCATTCAAACATCACATTTAACTAATCTGAAAACAAATTTTAAGCGGATGCTTAGAAAAGGGTCCTTTAACTTAACAGACAAAAACTTAGAATGCAGAACAGGTTAAAATATAGAAGTTCGATTTGTAATCATTCAAAGGATTAAAAGTATTATTACAGTTCGATAAAGATTCTTTAACCATATTTTCCCCTTGGAAACTATTCTTTTCTGACAGTCCAATAGGGTTTTTAATAAAAATCATTTTTATTGTATCCAATACAAATTATCTATTAGAAAGCGAATAAACAAAATATAGCATATATTGAATTATTATTTATATTGTAGATTCAGTTTTTTGACTTCATAAACTCCACATTTGTATGTCTCTAACGTACCCCTCTTCCGCAAACATTTCAATTCACTTAAAAGTTTAAAACGTTTAAAAATTGAGAACAAAATATATATCAAATTAGATTTTCATTAGTACCCGATTTCAATTCACGTCTGCCAGATTCCATTGGCCCACTTGCTTAAATTAACGAATATTCCATTCGGCCATTCGGATTTGATCACATACATCTATCTATTTTCAATAGTAATACAAAATAAGGAGTATGTTCTTACGAAGTGTGTTCTTACGGATACGGACATACAAATCTACACGTTACTGCTTATGCTTTAGGGATATATGGCCATGGGCTACAGGTCCTCGTCCATGTGCTCTTGCTCAGACTTGTTAAGGTTCACACTGCACGTGTTGTTGTTCTCAAAGAACTCCAGATCGTCGTCGTAGTCGTCCAGTTCCGGGACGGCCGGAGCTCCAACCATGGGTGCGACAGAGTGAGGAGCCACAATCTTAGGACCGGGCATTGGGATCTGTAGGGGTGATGGTTGCCAGGGCACCAAGGCGGTGCAGGGACGTGGTATGGATTTCATCAGCCACTCGGGTGGGATTACGGGTGGTGCCGACCCGGGACCCGATCCCGGCTTGAGGCCATCGCAGATCACAATGCGATTGGCGTTGCGCAGCTTCTGCTCCAGTTCCATGGCCGCCATTTGGTAGGCGGGATTGGGATGATGGGTCTTCCCGGTGCTGGTGGACGGTATGTCATCCGTGGCCAGGCCGCCCGTAACGCTGGACACGCTGTTGTTGTTGCTGCCGACGGCGGAGGAGGCCACATTGATCTTCGGGTCCAACGAAAGTCCGCTGAAGTGCTGAGTAATCCTTTCCTCGGTGATCAGCATTTTGGGTGGTCTGAAAGGGCGCAATTGTCAGGGCAAGGATATTTAACGCGGACTTAGCTTACAGCACTGCCGTCGCCTGCTGCTCCGATTTCCGTTTGTGCTGCCACTTTACCAGGTCGTTCTCCGCATTGAAGTTGCTGCTGCAGCTCCCGAATCCGAACTCCATTACTCCGCCCGGCGGTGGCGCATTGAAGGGGAAGGACTTTCGTTTGGTCTGGGGCTTCATCGCAAGTCTATGGGCATCAGGGATGCAAAGGATTGTGTGTAAATTGCAATGGTATGGTGATTCTGCGACTTGTTTTCTTTTGCTTCTGTGTGACCAGGCAGCGTGGGCCAAGTTACATCAAAAAAGTTGCGATGGAACTGTTATCGCTTAATGTTGTTTCGATTTCACTTAAAAATCCACTAAAAAATACCCGTTGTTTCGGTGCATAAAAGGGCGGCCGATCCCTGCTTTTAAATATTCAAACGCGACGTGTCCCAAAGCAAGTGTTAGAACACAAAACCGTTACAACAAAAATTTAATAATATTTCACAATTTTAAAAGCATATCAGTGCAAAATCCTTCGCTCCAATTATAAAGTTAAAAAAATAAAAGTGATTACAAGAAATAATATAATAATATATAAGATGCGATTCACAAGGTGAGTTGGAGAATACGTCGAATAAATTTCGCGATTGTAGCTATAATAATAAAGATTTAGCATTTTTAATATTACAAAAGTTCTTAAGTAAAGCAATACAAGAAAAGCAATTACTAAATATGGATTGCTTACATTGTAATATATTTTTAGTTCCTTCTATAAATTTAACTGGTTTTTGAAAAAGCAGTTTTAGGCTTGGAAAAAATTTAGGAAATTAAAAACTTTTAATATTTTTTCAAATAAAAAACTACTTTGGAAACTATAATAGATTGGATGGTTTATATGTAAGAACATACTTTTTTTTATAACTCCACGCCAGCTGTGCAAACGGGTAAAACACTGTTCACTGAAGACGGTTGTCGATCAGCTAATGAAATAAACAATTTTTGAATTACTTAGCTAACACTGATTTCTCAATGAAAAATTTTAAGAACGTAAGACTTTATTACTTAAAATTTAAACCGATTCAAAATAATATTCAATCAAAAAATTATACTCTTAAATAAATAGGCAGCTAATGATTTAACGCACCCATTGGGCTGCCACAACCACTCGCACTTTCCTCGGCTTATCGGCGATCTCTTTTTGAAAATAACATGTTTTTCAACCCAAAACGGGCGCAATCTTCGTCCGCGAATAACATTTTTAATGACGCCTGCATTGTTTTTCCTCCGACTAAAAACAGAGATCGCCAGTTACTAGGCGATCGAGCATCAGTTCTATAACTCAGGACATAGGTATTGGGCGGTCAGCGGGTTGCATCTAAAGGCTTATCAGTGGGAGACGTTGGGTTTGGGTATGGGTGGCCCCCTGTGGAGCAAATTGACGTCACCGGCAAAATCTCCGAGTGCAGCAATCGGAAATCAGATTTCGTCATCTGTCGCGTCTAAGAAAAACAATCTGCTGGAAAATAACTCGTGTCGCATATTTAAAAAAGTAATCGCACGGGGATTTCAGTACGCAAGCTTTTTAACCGATAATATAAATTGTATAAACTGAATTACAATGGTTAGCGGTAAAGACATAAAAAAAGGACACAAAGAAATTTGAAAATTTTGTTCAAACATTTCGAACCGCAAACGATACCGATTTCGTATCGGTTAAGTTCCCGGTTAAGTTTCCACCATCATTGTTTCTTGTTGTATACTTTTAGCAGTACGTGTGTGTAAGCTTTCTACGCGAAACAGCTAAAACTTCTAAGTCAGGGTCTCTCGCTCCCGCAAAAGCTTTTATCCAAAAAAAATACGAAAAATCCGTGGGTTTGGTCGCAACACGTGCGGGGGCTAATAAAGAGATCGGTTCTATTATAAACTATACAGTCAATTCCTATCCGTCACCCAGTGCAGTTCGAATTTTCCAGCAGGAAAATTTTCCAGATAGAAACAGAAAGTCACAAGAAAGGTAAAGTGCAAGTGAAAATAACTGAAATTAAAGCGAAGAAATTTAAACTGTTCCATTACAAGTATTTTCCTTGTAAATATCTTTTAATAGGCGTTCTGTAAACACGTTTATTTCTAATTAAGGCTTGAATATCAATTTCTCTAAATAAAAAAAAAAATGCTGACTAAAGCACAAATTTGTATGGCCTGTCTAATAATAACCCCGATTTGTTTATGTTTTTCGCGGCTAATTTATTATCAAAATAAACAAAGCGATGATTGATAAGGTGAAAAATAACAGACTCACACACACAGATACTTGGACATGCATGACAACAAGAGGAAGAGAACAACGAGAAGTGGAAAGGGGTCAAGTTCTGGGCTGAGTTACCGAATCGAAAAAAGTGCAACGGAATCGAAAATATAAATATATTTAAATTACAGCCTGGCAACAGGTCGACTGTATCTGTGTGTGTGTCAAGTGGCAAAGGGTATTTAATCGCATTTTAGCGCATGTCTCGTTTGTCTATCATTCCGCACGAGTGTTTTACATACAAACACTTTTTCTATAATGCTGCGACGATCCCTTGGATCTATTGTGAGCTTAGCTTCCCGGAAATATTCCGCCAACTCATTTTCCAGGTGCGTACTTTTATAAGAAAGTGAATCCAATCCGATCGGAAATAAACCGTGATATTTAAGTAAACGAAAGAAAAACAAAGCGTGTGCTAGAGATGCGTTCGTGACGTAAGAGTTTACGTGAAAATCGTTTTTGGATTGAATACGGTATACGCAAAACTTTTTTTCATTTCATCATAAATAATAAGATTTAATAATCTTATTATTATCATTTAAAAATATACCTATCAAGGCAAAGTAAAATTTAATTTGTATTGCAACCGATGCAGGACTGAAAGCAACTGAATAATTTTAAGCTTTGAATCACTAGAAAACTCGAACGTAGTTTTGTAAACTACTTACGGAGGCGTAATATGTAATATGTATATTTTTAAGAATTAAGAGTCACGCGTGACTATAAAATTATAACTTTATCACGCGTTTATCGTCAGATTTTTAAAACAGCTGATCGGGGCGTTGCCACCCAACTCGATTTCTTGTCAGTAACAACTCTGGCAGGTTGTGTTTTTTATTAACATAAACTTGTGTGCGTGCGGTGTGTTGAGTTAAGGTATTCAAATTAATTAAGTGAAAAGTACTTGCCGTGAAAAGCTGTCCCGAAAGCTCGGCGCGGACAGCTTAAACCTGTTATCAGCTAGTGAGCGTTTTGCTCGTGAGCGTTACTGCTTGAATTCGTCCAGTGCTATGCTCATTCTCGTTCCAGCAGTGGCCCACCAAAGTTCACAATCCGCTGCGCCGCGATTCCACGCATTTACATATATGTATCTGTATCAAGTGCCAGAATAACTATCTGTGTGTGCGAATATAGAGTGTGATTTCGCTGTGTAAACAACACCCGCGAATCGAGAATAAGGCGTCTATATAGTATAGCAGGCAAAAAAAATCACACGGATTGGCGCGTCTGAAAAACCCGTGAGTCATCGCGACGTGGCCGCAGCAGATAATTTCCCGTCCGCCGAGACATCGGGGAAGTACCCAATACGAATAGCCAGCGAATGGCGATCGGCGCAGCTCATTTCGATCATTAGTGTTTCGCTCGGCGAAGTCAGCGGTTCAGTTTTAAATTGTTACGACGCAATAAACAGGAAATATTGGATAGACACGAGTAATAACACAAACATGAATCAGTACTACGACCTGGACAAGGGCAAAAATGTGCTCTTTATGAACGATGCATCCAGCACGAGTGGCTACAGCAGCGGCAACTCCCCCACCTCGACCACCCAGTCCTTGTCGCCCGCCCACTCGCCCGAAACGATGGCCCTTCAATCGGATTTCGCCAATCTCAACTTGCCAGCCGGCAACTCACCACAGCCGCCGCCGCTGCAGAACTCACCATACCAGCATCAGCTGTTGAACAACGGCGGTCTCGGCCAATTGGATGCCAGTAATTTGATAAATTCGGCTGCCGTTGCAAACGCCACGAGTTTCGGCAACATGTACATGGATCATCAGTACTACGTGAGCGCGCCAGCAGCAGTGCCTCCTGGCCAGCACTTTGGATACCACCAAAATGGCCCGGCAGCTGGCGGCGATAACAAACACGTGCCGCAGCTGAGGATTGTGGAGCAGCCGGTGGAGAAGTTCCGATTTCGGTACAAGAGCGAGATGCACGGCACACATGGATCCTTGAATGGGGCCAACTCGAAGAGGACGCCCAAAACCTTCCCAGAGGTCACCCTGTACAACTACGAAGGACCCGCCGTCATTCGCTGCAGTTTGTTCCAAACCAATCTGGACAGCCCCCACTCCCATCAGCTGGTGGTGCGCAAGGACGAGCGGGACGTGTGCGACCCGCACGATCTTCACGTGTCCAAGGATCGCGGCTATGTGGCCCAGTTCATCAACATGGGTATCATACACACCGCCAAGAAGTACATCTTCGAGGAGCTCTTTAAGAAGAAGCAAGATCGCCTGGTCTTCCAGATGAACCGTCGCGAGTTGTCCACCAAACAGGTGCAAGAACTGCACCAGGAGACGGAGCGGGAGGCCAAGGACATGAATCTTAACCAGGTGGGTCTACCTAAAAGCTGCGTTTCTCACTCAAGTGAAGTGAATATGTTTACTTTTATTATTTACTTGTTTAACTGCTCACTTCAGTCTGCTTAATTATTTTAATTACTGATTCCATTTGACACCTTTTAATCTTTTTCGTTTAGTAGTCACAAGTTCAGTTATTCGTAGTTGTTTTATTCATAATTAAATAGTTTTTTCCGAATGAAAATTTAAGAATTATTAAGAAATTGAGCAAACTGAGCAAGATAACCAAATAAATAAAGAAACTAACCTGGGTCACCTAATGGGACCAAGTAACATCCCGAAAGCAATAACTAATTTGCGCCCGTTTTAGGTGCGTCTCTGCTTCGAGGCATTTAAGATCGAGGACAACGGCACATGGGTTCAACTTGCTCCGCCTGTGTACAGTAATGCGATTAACAACCGGAAGTCCGCCCAAACCGGAGACCTACGCATCGTCCGGCTGAGCAAGCCCACAGGCGGAGTCATGGGCAATGACGAGCTTATACTGCTGGTCGAGAAGGTCAGCAAGAAGAACATCAAAGTGCGCTTCTTTGAGGAGGACGAGGATGGCGAAATCGTGTGGGAGTCATATGCCAAGTTCCGGGAATCGGATGTCCACCACCAGTATGCCATAGTGTGCCAGACGCCCGCGTATAAAGATAAGGACGTTGACCGCGAGGTGGTTGTTTCCATTGAGCTGTTACGGCCGTCCGACGACGAGCGGTCTTTCCCACCGCTACCCTTCCGCTACAAGCCGCGGGATGCAATCGTGTCCAGGAAACGCCGTCGCACCTGCTCCTCGGCCAACAGCAGCAGTTCCGGCAATGCCAGCTCCAATAATTCGCTGGATCTGCCCAAAACTCTGGCCTTGGCGCAGCCACCGAACGGGGTAACCTCGCATCACGATCAGACAATCAGTCAGGAGTTTGGACGCTATCATCTTGATGATTTGTTGAATTCCGATCATTTCCGTAAAATTATAGAACACAACTCTGTCGAGCTGGAGAAGATCTGCGATCTGGACATGGGTGAGCTGCAGCCGGATGGCCATGGGCGATCGGAAGGACCATCAAGCCGAAACCTCACCATTAGGTACTTGAGTGCTATATTCAAGATCTTTGATCAGGATCGCCGAACAAGGTGTGAGACCTCGCGCCGCCAAGTGGAGGAATTGTTTACAAACCACGCTCTGCAAAATGACAATAATGATACGCTACTGCACGAGGTGATTAGCTACAAAAAGGACAACCTGAAGTTGGCCTTTAAGACGATACAGGTGATGAACTACTTCAAGCTGAGGGAGCTGGCCAACAGTGCATTGAATGCGGACGGAGACAGTGCGCTTCATGTGGCTTGCCAGCAGGATCGGCCACACTACATACGTCCTTTGTTGGGCCTAGAGTGCAGCCCCAATCAGCAGAATCACGCGGGCAATACCCCGTTGCATTTGGCCGTCAAGGAGGAGCGCATGAACTGCGTGGATAGCTTTCTGAACGGAATGCCCACTCTGCGATTGGATCTCTCGCTGAAGAACGACGATGGGCTGACCCCTTTGCACATGGCCATCCGGCAGAACAGGTACGATGTGGCTAAGAAACTGATTAGCCATGACAGGAGTTCGATTAGCGTAGCCAACACAATGGATGGTAATAATGCTCTGCACATGGCCGTTCTCGAGCAAAGTGTGGAGCTGCTGGTGCTTATCTTGGATGCCCAGAATCAAAACCTCACCGACATCCTGCACGCACGAAATGCAGCCGGCTACACCCCGCTCGAATTGGCCAGGCACAAGGCCAACGAGCGGGTGGTGCAGCTGCTGGAGAAGGTGTATCCGGAGAAGGCTGAACTGGCCATGACCTGGATTCCGCGCAAGGTCAAGGAGGAGATAGACTCGTCCTCGGACGAGAGCAGCGATGCTGGGCATCTGGAGATCAAATCCGAGGAGATGGATATCAAAATGGAGGACGAGGACTCCGTGGAGCTGGATTTAAGCAGCGGTCGACGAGGACGCGACTCTGAAGACACCCAAATGAACCCTGAACCGCGGCACAAACTGCAGCTGCTCCTCAAGAACAAATCTCTGTATGACCAGCTCAGTTCTCTGCTGAACGAACCCGTGGGACACGGGCCAGATCCCAAACTGGCGAAGTGGAAGCGGGTGGCCCGCCAATCCAATCTGGAGCAGTTCATCTGCCTGTGGCTGACTGCTGATGGCCTATTGGATCACATTATGGAAGACGGCGCCAGCGTGGAAATTGCCGCATTCATCCGCGCCCTCCAGACAATCGAGCCCCAGGCGTACGCCCTACTGGATCGAGATTTACATTAGCCCTTAGGGCAATCCTCCCATGTACACCCCATCCCCTCTCAAAAAAGGATAAGCTTAATTTTGTATTGAACCTGTTGATCAATAAAGTACCTTAGTTTTATACCTACTAATCTCTAAATGAAATGAAAAATCGTTGTAAATGGGAGCTTCTTTAAAATTTTGTGGAATTTTATTTTTTCTTTGAATAGGCGTTACAGCCGTATTTTATTTGTCTGTTATATTTGAGGAATTTACAAATTATAATGTTTTTGTAAGCCACATTCACATGTAAGAATTTTTTCCTGAACAACCATTACACCCTGCGCCCAGAATGAGGTCATTAATAAAAGTGCTTTTTCACCGATAGTACAGAATAAAGCACCCATCAAAAAGTACATTCTGAGAACGGGGAATCACAAGGAATATATTTTCACTCCCGACCGCACTTCTTGGTAAACAAGTGGGTGAATCACACAACACATACACATACATATGTGATCCGGGGAAGAACTGCAGCGCAACCGCATTGACAGGCGGGGGTTTTCGCACCGGGCCTTATCTCTTGGCGACATTCCTGGTTTATGACCTTGCTTACAAGACTCAAGAATATCGGGAAAACTATGTACATACATTTTCGACTAAATAATATTTTTAGAAATACATTCATGGTCCGAAATCAAAATATATATTTTGATATTAAGTAATATGTGGTCGTACGATTTCCATTCCAGCAACATGGCCCAAATCATCAATGGCAGTGATATCGCCAAGGAGATCCGCGGCCAGCTGAAGCAGGACCTGAAGGACATGGTGGCCGCTGGCAATCCGGTGCCCCATCTCACGGCCGTGATTGTGGGCGAGGATCCGGCTAGCGAAAAGTACGTGCAGAACAAGATGAATGCCTGCCTTGAGGTGGGAATCTCTAGTGAGACAAAGAGGCTCCCCGCCTCCACCACGCAGGAGGAGCTGCTGCAGTTGATCGCCGAGCTGAACAAGGATCAGCGAGTGACCGGTGTGCTGGTGCAACTGCCAGTTCCGGAGCACATCAACGAACGCACCATCTGCAATGCTGTGGACGTGGACAAGGATGTGGATGGATTCAATGAGCTCAATATAGGGCGTTTGGCCCTAGACATGGATGGCATTGTTCCAGCCACGCCACTGGGCGTCAAGCGACTGCTGGAGCACCAGAACATCGAGACCCATGGACGCAATGCAGTGGTGGTGGGGCGCTCCAAGAACGTCAGTCTGCCGATGGCCATCCTGCTGCACGCGGATGGGAAGTATGCCACCAAGGCCCTGGATGCCACGGTGACCATCTGCCACAGGTACACGCCGCCAAAAGAACTGGCTCGCCACTGCCGGCAGGCGGACATCATTGTGGTTGCCGTGGGCAAGCCCGGTCTGATTACCAAGGACATGGTGAAGCCCGGAGCCTGTGTCATCGACGTGGGCATCAATCGCATTAAAGACGAGAAGACCGGAAAGTTTAAGTTGGTCGGAGACGTGGACTTCGAAGGTGAGTGGCGAGATCCTTTTCAAAATCTTTTGAACTTGAAAGATAAGTCTCCAATCCTCTTATCCTTTATTTTTTTTTTGCAGAAGTTCGTCAGGTCGCCGGCCACATAACTCCGGTTCCTGGCGGCGTTGGTCCCATGACAGTTGCCATGCTGCTGCACAACACCTTGAAGACGGCAAAGAAACAGTTCTGCGATCGCCAGTCCTCCTGAAGATCCTCTTGCATTTGCCTCCGAGGAGTCCAATCTTCGCCGGCCGAAAAATAGTATTTTTTATTTAATTCGCTAACCTGTATCGTAGTTTTACTGACCAACCGCTAACATGACGAATGTACACTACACATAAACTGTTTTCGCAATATGTGCAAAGATAATGGAATCTAAATGCGATTGGTTTTTTTTATGACTTTGGTGGGGGATAGGGTGAACAACCTTATCGTGTTGAATATAAACTCAGATCCATTTTCAAATAATTATCTGCATTCCTTTATGGTTGTGTGGAAAGAACTTAATTATCATTGCAGCCAAATAAATGTCAATTATGAAAAACTCTTGGTTTCATAACCGAAACAAAATGGCTTGTAACGTTTTATTATCACTTAGAATACAAATTACTTGGTTTCTGATCCGTTTGTTTTATAGTTTACATTGTACAAGTCGAACAACAAACTGTTTAGCTTAACCTCTAACTGCATGTGGGCGAACATGCATCATTAATAGGGGCCTTGGACGGGCCGAAGGACCCCCATTCGGCTCGGTCTTCATTGAATATATGTTGCAGATCGCATAGAATATTGGTAACTAACTCGGAGTGGTTTTGGGGACAGTGCAGGTGTCATAATTGCAATAAAGATTCTTCAGCAGAAGGTCCACAGGATGCGGTTAGGGCTAAAACCGCAAATCAGGCTTGTACTTGGCCATATATCTGGAAATATTACATTTTAAAGGTGGTTATTATTATGTTTACAAAAATAATTAGAATCAACAATAATTTCAAAAATGTTGTTAATAACTTTTTAATGGAGCTTCCGGTTTACAGCAGTAGATTTGTAAAGGAATTTATTACCAACAAATATGTGTTTCAAGTTGTCTAATTAAATTTCGTTTCTCGTTATGAATAAAATCGAAATCTCATATGTAAGAAGTTAATAAAAGGGCACTTACTTGTCCAAAGTTTCCCAGAATTTGCTGAGCACGGCCCGATCCAGATGCCGCTTGTTTTGCGAGAGTCGCAGCAGTGTAACGGACCAGCGCTCCACATTGGAGTCCAATTTCAGTTCGCTAAAGCACAAGTGAAAGGCGCAAACTGCAGTGGGGTAAGGAATGGAAATTAGTAAATAATTTACGTAAGAAAGGAAATATTGATACTGACTCTTCGAGAATATTTCGACGGGATTGCCGTCCCAGGGCCAGCCCTTGAACTGCCACTGTGGTCCCATAACAAACACGGCCACCACCCGCTGCCAATCCTGTTGCGAGAGCTTGATGGGATTGTCTATCACCCGGTAAGACACAGTCTGATTGTTCCGTTTGCGCTGTAGATAAATATAGAAAGAAAACAATTAAATTTTAATAAAATTAAGAGCTTTCTTCGTGGCGGTATATAAACCATTTGTGAACGACGAAGTCAGTTAAATACGCACCTGTAGCAGCACTTCGCTGTCGCGTTGGCAGCCCTGCAGCTTTTTCTCGGCAGTGGACATAAAGCGCAGCTCCTGCAGAATGTCCTTTACGTTGAGCATGGTGATGAGGCTTGTGTTGGCAGACGGTATAATAATGATGGGGGTTCGCGAGGGTCGCTTCGATGGTCCATTCGAGGGCAGCTGCCGGGCCTGTGCCGTGGGCAGCAACTCCTTGGGCCGTCCGGCGGATGCTCCCGGCATTGCACTCGGTGTACCTGGCAGATTGTTTGCCTGCGCCTTGCGCTGTGCCAGTGAACCCTCCGTCACAGATTTCAGTGACATGCCGTGGTACGTGCCCAGCGTGTCGATTTTGAAGCCCTCGGTGTCCTCCTTCTGGCGATTGAAGCGTTCTTGATCGTAACGATTGTACTGAGAGAGCTGCGGCTGGGGCTTGGCTATCCGAGCCGGCTCTGGCATCTTGATGGGATTGGGCGCCTGCGGGCGATTGCGCCCCTCCTCCCGCGCCTTGATGCCCTGCAGCATGGCGAAGATGTTCTTGGCGAATATTTTGCCCGTGCTCTGCAGGATAGATGTGCGCGTTCGCCACTGCCGCTCCCTGCTGATGATGTCCTTGGTGGAGTCCACATCGTAGTCCAGGATGGCACGCAAATCCGTGCCCATGGTCTCGTCATTGTCCGTCCGCTTGATGGTCGTGCGCTTGTTGGCCAGACGCTTGGCCTTGATGGCGGCGATCTTCTCCACGGACATCGTCTCGGACAGCGACTTGATATTGTCCATGTTGACGGCGGTCTCCTTTTGATTGACATCCCAACGGGCGGCCAGTTGCTCGCGCACCTTCTGCACCTGGGTCTCCTCGAAGCGGGCCTTCTTGGCGGCCACCTCCATGCTGGATGGTTCGCCCTCGGCCGCCCGCTTCACCTGGGTGGGGATCTCGAGCGGCGCACTCTTGTCGATGCTGGCACAGGTCGGGGTCTCGCCATTGAGGTAAGCTAGGAGTTCCTTACGATCCGGTCGGTTCACGGCGGGAATGTCCTCGGCGGCACACTGACGCACGTACACCGAGTGCTGCAGCATCACATTCTTGAGCAGGTACAGCAGGCACTCCAGCGTGTAGTACTCACGTGGAGCGCCCTTCTTGCCGGAGCTGAAAAGGGAGTATTGTAGTAATCCTGGCTATTCTCGCTGGTTGTAGCCCCACTCACCCATATTTGAGATAGTTGGTCTTCACGCTCTTCGGCCAGGAAAACTCGCCGAAGATGATCTGGCTGTCGCGCTCGACAATCTCCTTTTTGTTTATGTTGTACTGCCGCAGCAGACTCAGCGGATCCGCCATCTTCCTGCCGGTTTTTTCTGTGTCCTTATGCGGCGGGAGTGGGATGTGGGTGAGGCACGGATCGGCCCGCTGCTGCTGCGCACTTTTTTACCCACGAAAGCTAATTAAACTCGCTTGGATCGCGCTTTTTATGGCATATTTTTCGCGTAGTTTTTGGCAGAAATTGCGTGGAGTGTGCCCGCCCGTGAGGTGATCGAAAATACCAAGGAGTCGTGGCTAATATATTGGTTGTCCTGTGGTATATATCGGTGCAGTGGGAAGCTTAACTATCGTTATAAGTCACTGTTTTTTTTTGTATCCTGCGATTTGTAAACAAAAAATTACATTTTTCTACACATTTTTAAAACCCTGAACTAAGTTCAATTCATTGAGTATTGGGATTACTAAAAAAAGGATTTAATAATCACTATACAATATTAAGTTAGATGCAAACAGTTTTTATTTTTTATCCACATTTTTAAAACCCGAAATAAGTTAAAATCACTGTACATTGGGATTACTGGAGAAAAGACTTAGTACCTACAATAATAGCTTTAATGCATGAAAAATGTAAAATTTAAATTAACTGGTTTGCTCATGAAATCAAATCTTTTTTAACGAATTAAGTCCAAATCATTTAGTATTGGAATTACTGTAAAAGGGACTTAATTTAATAGCTTAAATGCATGTAGTTTTTTTTGCATCTTGTGATTTGACAACCAAAAATGTATTTTTTATCCACATTTCTAAAATACCGAAATAAGTTCAATCATTGAATATTAGGATTATTGTAAAAAGGATTTAGTCCCTACTATACATTAATAACCTAAGTGCATGCAAAACTAATTTAAGTAAACTTGTTTTCCAATAACGTCAAACCTTAATTGACCCTAGTATTTCACTTAGTTTTTGTACCTCGACAAATATGTCCTTAGATCTCTTTCAGATCTTATATTTTTCTGTAAAGATATTTGTGAGTTAATTGTACATCGAATAAAATCTATAATCGATTTAAACTTGTATAGATTTTCTTATATATATTACAAAATCGTAGATTTTTAAAATACGTAAAAATATTGTATATTTTTCTGAGTACGATAGTATATTTTCTAAGTAAAATTCGAGCACACACCCGGTCACATTGAAAAAAGCCTTGCAACCGGCAGCTCCGCTCCATCCAAATAACAATTAAACAAAGCTTTAAAATGTTTCGCAAATAACGCCAATGATCCCAGAAGTGAGCTAGTCTGCCAGAGGCACATGATCGGATTTCGTGAAACGGAAAATCGAAAGTTTCCGAGGGCTGAGGCCACGTGAAAATTCAATGCCAAAGAATTTCTGTGTGTCCTAGTTGTTGTGGCTTTTGTTTCTGTTCTTTCTCGTGCCTTCCGGAAAGCGAAACAGCAATTTGTGATTTTAATTAAGCAATGGGTCAGTCGGCTAGTAAAATAGGTAAGTAATCAAAGTTACATTATATTTAAACGGCATATAAAGAGGTCTTTGTTCGCTTGGGCTAAGGGGCTTGTAAAACGAAAATTTGCAATGTAATCATTAGGTTATAGTAATCTGCATGTCAGTTATAAGCTCGGCTTGTTCATGAATTGAAAACTATGAGCATTCCAATAAGGTTTGTGACCTTCCCACCACCAACACACTCACATGTTGGCTGAACAGCTGTTCCCCTAGCGGTGACACCCGCCGGCTTCGTGCCGATAGTTCTGAAAGTCGTTTTCTGTTATACAGGTCCACCTTATTCTCAGTTTAAATATTTTGTTATACCACAATCAAATATATAATAAAAACTGTACATAGATACATTTTTAAAATTCCCCAAAAATGTCGGATTCAATTATTCCATACTCGTCGAGAATAATCTGGGTCCATTTATCAATCTTATCCTGGTGTTCAAGACTTAATTCGTCTTTGTATGAGCCGACAATTCCTCGCCGCATAAACCTACACAAAAAATCAAAATTAATTTTAAGTCTCAAACTTAAAACATAAACTTACTCAAAATCTTCAGTAGTTTTTCGAACAGTTTTTATGAAACCAGTAGGGTTACCAAACTTGCTTTCTGAAAGTAGAATGGTTTAAGCAGAACTTATTTAACATAATTTTTCCCTGGTAAGCTCACCCTTAATGTTCTTAAAACTCAGGTGATTTAGGAGTTTTTCCATTTCCATGGCGCTTAGATCTTTGCAATCTAAAAACAGCGATAGTCTCTTGACCACATTTTTCAGATCCCTTGACATTTCCTCATAGGTGACAAAAAATACATTTTCCTCATTGCGCATTCTATAAAAGTCGATAATGTGCGCCCAGAATGATGAATAGATAATCTTATCAGTAATGAACTGATCCACAAATTCGTCCCAACTGCCCTTCGCGTAGGCCAAGCCATTCATTTGGTGGTATGAAGAAACTAGAACATCCTTGGGGTTCCGAGCCACATAGATAATCTTGCGTCCCTCTTTCCAGATTTGTCGGGGTAGCAGTTGTGCGGGCAAATGGGATTTGATCAAGCGAGTATTACCCTGAACTTGATTGCACATAGCCACAGAATCCATCCCGTTCACAGGGTTAATTAAAGAGTATCTATAAATCATTTTTGAAAAAAAAGTTAAACTTATCTTTGCGAATTATGGTTGACTCATACGCCCTACTGAATAGGCTTCTACAAATAATGCAATCCACTTACTCCAGAAAAGGGCTTCGATGAAATGGATAACTGCGCTTAGCCCCTTCAAAATCCAAATCATTTAGCAAAAGCCAGGCCAACTCTTGCATCCACGTAGTACCGCTTTTCATAAATGTCACCACAAAAACATCACTTTCTCTAGTTTCGAAAGCATCGATTCGTCCTGCGAAATCTTCAATATAGTTAGCAGGAAGCGTGCACCACCGATTGTTCCAATCCTGTTTTAAGGGCACCCAATCAGGACCCGATCCATTGGGTCCCCTGCACTCCACCTGAACCATAGGCACGGTGGCCACAGACTCTATAGTTCTACTCGCGTACATGGTGGCCACACCTTAGGATTTCTCTTCTACGAATGGAGGAAAAATTATTTTTAAATCGTGTTATATTAAAAAAACGGTTGTTTTCTGTTGTTAAAATGAGATAAATATCTGTATGATAGCGTTAATCAGCTAATAAAAACTTTCGTTTAAGATAAGTCGTGCACCCCAACTGTAACTACTGCAATAACCATAGTTAATAATTAAGATAATGTGATGTGCATAACCCCCACAGCGTATGACAATAAAAATAGTAAATAAGTTGTGTATATTATTATACCCATTACTCGAAAGTAAGGGAAATATTTTAATTGTCGAAATGTAGAAGAAAAATAGAATATGTAATATATAATTAAACAATTATTCTAAACCCGCCGCATATGGACATCAAACTCATAAGCAGCTTAGATACCCGAAAAGTCAAGAAACCAAAGTGGTAAAAATCTGAAGAATGGGAATAGTACATTTAATCAGCTCAAGCAAAGGACCCTTATTCTGGGGCGCGAACTTTACGTAATGGTCATCTTACAATTACAGGTGTATTGGACGGGGGTTGCAGGGGAGAAGTTACCTGCTCAAAGGCCTCCATCAAATGGAATCAGCTTCGATTAGATGCCCGGGCAGCTGTAGACAATAAATTATAGAGTTTATGGCAATGATTTCTCACAAAACGGGCGCAAGAAAGGACGAAGGATCGCACTAAGGCGGAGTAGAGAATAAGTAAACCCCAATAGGCGCTCGATTCAGGTAAGGTAACCGAGTGGTAACTCCCTGACCCTGAGACAAAGACACATGCTGAGGGTCGAAAACCCGCCAGGATCTCTCTCTATGACTTGCCAAATGTCCTGTTTGTTTCGGAGTATCCGCATAGGTATCTGCAAGGAGCAGATCTGGCGTTTTTCGTGGGACGAGGGAGTTTTTCCCTTTTACAGGCGGGAAAAAACTGCAATGTGAAAACTCTGAAAGCCGAAACCCCCTGAACCATTTGGCCAACAGAATGTATATTTCTCTAACGGATCGCAGCTTCCCTCGCATGTGTTGCATTGGCGGTTATTCCTGGGTGATGTTGATATTTGATTAGCGTACGAGGATGCGGAAATGGGAAGTGGATGTGGAAGTTGAAGTTGCTGTTGCTGTTGCCAAATGCATCCCCGGGTTCCGATTGAGTTTCCCTTTGTTAGATCTTGATCGGAGTTTCGGGATTAAACCAACTGCTGGCGCAGGTATCCCATAAATTTGGAAGTGTTTCTGTGAAGTGCAGAATAAGTCCGAATTAATGACGAGAGTTCTAGACTATGGATTACCCTGGTGCAGATATAGATGTCTTCAATTTTGGTTTTCGAATTTGTTTAAAGTTTATAGTAATATTAAATAAAGATGAAATTAATACCTCTTGTGAAAAGCATGTGATCCTGGCATGATAAGTCCCTTTACCCCGTTCAGAAAATATAGTTTCTATTAAAACTCGTATATATTTCAAACTGTTAACTGTGTTCCTATTTATAACACTATAACTATAACTCTATGTATATGCGGAAACGTTTACTTTTCTCCTCGATCCCTGGAGTACATACAAATTGTAAGACATCTTCTCCATTGCTTGGGCTCTCAAGTGCTTGCGCAATTCGATTTTTGGTTGGTTCTCTTCAATTCTTCTTTGTGTCCGCTGGATTAGTTCGGGGTTATATATACGAAACTCCACAACTGCTCCTTACCCAGCTCCTTTTTTCCTTGGCCTGTCTGAGTCCTTTCCCTTTTATTTTCCATCCGACTTCAATGCCTTCTGCCTGTGACCCGTTTGCATATGTCGTTTTCTAATTAAACATTGGCATTTGCTACAGTTTTTACTTAATTATGTGTATATTGATCGGTTATCGCCGATCGATGTGGAGAGCCAAGGAATTCTCAGCTGTCTTTGTTCGACAGCTGCCAACTTCTTATATCTTTTCGGTTATTTACCTGCCTTGCGTATTTTTTTCCTTGAATAAATCTTTCATTAAATTCTGATAACTATCAATCTATTTCCCCACACTTATCTTTGGCCCACTTGAATTGTTTCCCCAATTTAAATTATTTTGGGCATTTGGTTTTGCATTTTGTATATTAGATTAAAAGGTGGCCAAGGTGAAGGTTAGACGCAAAACACATGCTTACAGCTCGATCATTATGGAGGTAGCTATGATAAGAAATTCCACAAAACGCCATTTGTGTAACTCGTACTTGTATCTTATAAATTTTATTAGGCCATATGAAAGGGGTGTGATTTTCTTATCTTATAAGGTGGAACTTTTAGAAATTGAATAACCATAAGCTTTAACATTTCCACTCTAAAAAGTTAAATGGTTTTTATTGATCTCCATTTTTATAAGGATCGAATATAAATGTTATAGGTTAATGTTATATGTGAAATAAAGTAAACACGATCTCACGAAATGTACAGTTTTAAACCCCTTTCTTATACTTGTTTTCCCATTAAAATCGAAAAAATCCCCTCGGATCTGCTCACTTGCCGTGCATAATTATCATTTGGCATTTTCATTAAACGCCTGCCTAGGTCAATTCTCCATAGACGAAGATTTCGAATAGCAGTAGGGATCCTAGGTTAAGGAACTGTCTGAAAGGTAAATCTCTGTGACATTTCCAAGACAATGGGCCACAAAAAAAAACAATTGTGAGGCCAAGGTAAATGCGGGCCTTAGGAGAAACCAGCGATACCAAAACGAAGACGAGCTAAAATGAGCGATATATTCTTAAGCCAGATGTTCGTGGGAGACCGAAATGGAAAGATAAAATTGCACAGTACCAGGGACTTGGGGCACATGTGCCAAATTCTAAATTTAAACACAAAATACTTTAGGGGGAGCAAACAAAAAAAAGACTGCTGATATCTCCCCCTTCAAGGCGACAAATGCAAATGGAAGCAGATGTCTGCTGGCAAAATATGAATATATAAAAAATAAATAATCGTAAAAGGAGTTCGAACCCAACCAAAGAAGTAGAGCAACCTTATCAGCCAAGGCAACTGGCGCACGTCTCTTTTTTTCCTTTTTTAACCTGGCACGTGGTCGGCTGGCTTCCTCTTTCTCCTCCTTCAAAATCCCTTTCTACCCGTATCTTTTGCTATGAATTTACACCTGGAACTGGCGAACAAACAGAACGGAACTAAAGGCAGGGGAAGCGAGGGGATGCAAACTACAGTAGATCAAACCCTTTTGCAGGTCCTTTTCCAACTGCAACCGCAGATGGACACCTTTCGTTGATGTTCAGGTTGGGTACAGTGAGCATCGATACAAGAAAACTGCTAAAATGTCGTCGATAGGGAATAAATGTTTATACTTTTTTAAGAACCTACAGGCTGTCTCCAAATGCCTTAACCAAATGTTAGCACATTCCTTGTTTTTGTTGGCATAAACATAGTTCAACTGTAGGCTATTTCCGAATTACAACTTTAGCTTTTCTAATAGTTAGTTGTAGGTTTTTCGATTTGGTGATCTTTAGAGACATTTTATTTTAACTAATGATACCAAATTCATTCCTTGACTATTTTTCTGGAACGGTGTGCCAGTTAAATGGTCTTCACTGTTTTCCTTGACAATTTTGGGGTTGTTCGATGTTTGCCGGTTCCTGTTTCGCCAACTTCACCTTCCCCGACCTTTTTTGCATTTTCGCAAACTGAACTGAACGCACAGGAGGGGGAAATCGGGTAAGCAGCAGCAGATGTATTTCCAGGACGCACGCCTGCTGCCAGGATGCTGAATATGCATTTCCACTTTAATATCAAAATTTAAATGCTTTCTGGCCCGTCTTGATCCCTTCCGATCTTGAAAATTGCATCTGCTGTGAGGTCTGTCCGGATCCGTCTGTTGATGCAGGACAAAAAGGACGAAGATGAGGAGCACTCTTCGCAATTATCATTCTCCATCAATGGCAGCCTGGCATCCATTAAGAATAAAGGATGATCAGACGCCAGACGGCAGTTATCCTGCTGACCACAAAAGCCTAAAGTTTAACAAATGAGATGCATATGTCCCAGATCATAGACGAGCTTGATTATGGGTCGGATATTTGATTATTTTAAGGGATATCTACAGGGGGCTCACAAGAAGGATTCAACGCAAACAAGGAATGACAAAATAATCTATCTATTAATATTTTTTTTGACGATTCAAATAAATAAAAATATACAAGAATTAATGGGGCATTTATCATAAATAAATTATTTAATATGTCTTATCTTTCTTCAAAATATTTGTGACACCCTGTGGAATTTCCCAGATTCTCACAAAACTCCCTATCTATTTTTCTCTGGAGAATGTGTATTTGGCCCGCAAAGTTCATGATTAAAAGCATTAGGGCAATTTAAATAGTTTCGCAGTTATATGAGCAAGACCAGGCCAGACCTTGTAACCCTCTCCGAAAATGAAAGAATTGCTTTGAACCTGGTTGAACTACACACACACACATAGGCAAGTAGAACAGTTAGTGGAGATCAGAGCAGTTTGGCCAAAACAAAAATGCAGGCCTAGAGCAACAAAAAAACCAACATGAGAAGTAACAGCAGGAAAAGAAGAGGATGAACCCCCGATCAAGGTGCAGAGTTAAAGGTAAAAAAGGTAAACTATAAGGGAGGCTCTATACACGCGAAAGGCAGGCAAGAGAAACCAAAATCGTAGTAAATACGAAACAGCTGCCAGAGAGAGCGAGTTTGTTTTTGTTATACTATCTTGCCCGCTCTCGTTCCGTCTCTAGCGGCGGCGACGTCGGCGTCGTGGGAGCGAATTTGAGAGAGAGTGATTTCGAGCTGGTGCGAGGCTATAAAAGGCAACAGCACCTCTCATTTGTGTACAAAAAACGCAGGAGAAAGGTTGGCTCGGGAGTTGTCGTCGTCGGTCTCAGTGTTTCGTTCGTTTCGTTCCGTTTGTTCCCGTTGCGCGCAAACAAAACCAACCAAATTCAAAATGTTTTAACGGAAAACAGCAAATTCGAAAAACTCTTAACGTTTAATTAATGCCAAATAAAATACGCAAGTAGCTTGTGGATTCTCGTTAGCATTTCGCGAGTTCGTTTAGTTCGATTAAAATAGTTTCAAACACCAAGAAAACCATTACCATGGGTCTATCGGATATACCAGCCAATTACATGCAGGGCAGCCACCCGCACCTGAACCTGCATCCGCAGCAGCAGCACCACCAAAACCAGCAGCACTTGCAGCACCTACAACAGATGCAGCAGCTCCACAACGCCATGCCCACTCCCGCCCAGCAGGCCGCCCAGGTCCTGGCCCTTGAGAGCAACGAGCTCCTCATGAGCACCAAGGACAAGCTCTCCAGCAAGAAGAAGATGCACTTGCTCAAGAAGATCAAGAAGCGCTTCGGATTGGGTTAGTAGTCGCATTAGTACAAGGCTAAAACAGGGATACATAAAATATTACAATTTGCATTGGATACTTTAAAATTTCTTAGTGCTAACAGAAAAACGACTCGGTAGAATTGCTTCATTAGAACTGTTTCCGGGGAAACGCTGTCCAAAGAAATTATTAGTTTTCTTGGAAACCGTTCTAATTAAGCACTTAACTAAAAAATTTAAAATAAATAGCTTTTGTAATTAAAAATCCTGCGTGATCGCCCACAATTAACCACTTGAAGTAAATGTACATAATTACCGCGTGCGAAAATGCCTTAAATACATAATTCATCGATCTCCAGCGATTCCCACATAATATTAGCATGTGGTCTGACCTATCGCTTATTCATTCATTCAGCTAATTAAAGCGGCAAAGATAAATAAGCGGAAAACACAGCCAGCCGCAAACATTTATGCAAACATTAGCATTTTGCGTCTTAAGAACAATAAGTAAGGAAAGATAAAAGCAAAAAACGGAACAGTTTGTGATTGTTTAAAATAAAAAGATAATGACTAAATGCTGGAAATAAGACGCACAGTTGTAATAGTATTAGTACTTTCTGACCAAATAGAAGCAAAAAATGCCAAACAAACCGAAATGTGAAATTTTTCCAAGGCTTCTTCAGCAGAATTTAACCTCGACCCGACTTCTTATTCGACGGAAATGTCAGTTCTTGAAAAGTGCATTTTTCAATCGCATCGAAAATAACTAAAGAATAAGTAACCACAAACTGATCGACAAGATCGAGAATCTCGAGGGGAAGAAAATACCACCAAAGCAATTTTCCCAAGGAACGATTATGTTTATCATAACGATTATCTGGGCAGGGGAAATTTGTTTCTTCGTTTTTGTTTTGGTTGCAGCAGCTGAAAAAGCTGAAAACAACAACTCACTCATTTTTTTTTGGCTTTGGTTCAATTGCATTCTTGGCTTTATTGCTCTCTTTTTGGCCAAAACAGGCGAAGCAAAGCTAAGTAAAGCCAATGACGCATAGGGTAAGCGTCTTCTACTTCTTTTTTGTTGTTTGTACTTGCCTCCTACAAACTGTTGTGTCCGTAAAAATAGGAGTTGAAATAAGAATTGCCAGGCTGTGAGTGGGTAAGAAAGAGGATTTATTTCGCAAATAAGTTTGAAATAATCTTAAATTAAATATTAATAATGTTAAAAATTAAATTATTAAAATCGTCCGATTTTGAAGATGTGTATGTCTGGTTATAGTTCTGTTACCTCCACTGTTTTTACCTTTGCCTCATTCAGCGACTGTTGTTGTGGTTGCTATTACTGGGAATTGTACGCGAAGCGCCGTTGCCGCCATAGGCAAAAACAAAAACAAAAGCAAAAAGCAAAAAATAATGATCAAAGGCAGGAGAAGAAGCAGCAGGATCGAGCGAAAAGGAGGAGAAGAGAAAATGGGGAGAGGTGTGGCTTTGAAGTTGTAGTTTTTGTTTAAGCTTCGGATGGTTTATGTTCATACATATGTTTTATGCGGCGGCTTCCAATCCGTTTGATTTGAACGTGCGTTGCCTATCGGTAATCAATGAAATTACTTTGTTGTTGTGTGCGGCGTCAGCTGCTTTTGCTTTTTTTTACCTGCATTTTCTATTACAATTCGTAGTTTGTTGTTTTGTTGTTGTTTGTTGGCATGCCACGTTTGCTTTGGCTAAAAAGTTTATCTGCTCTTGGCTTTTACTTAGCTTCTCACGGTTTACTTTTCGAAATGGTTGTTGGTTTGAGCTGGGTTGTGCGTGTGTTTGCAATTGAGCGCTGCCAACTCGTCTTTGAGCCTTCGATTATTGGACATAATGTCACACGACCTTCGCTTGTTGGCCAAAAGTAAATAGAAGTACACACCCCCGCTCGGAGTTTGTCTATACATACAGAGGCAGTGAACATTATAGCTCCAGGGATGTTAATTTTCGTTAAAGTTTAATTAAATATAATTTTGTAGATCTAGAAAGTTGTGTAAAAATTTGCTGATAAATATCAAATCTTAATTTCGGTTTTTTTTTATATATTTACAATTGTCTTTTTAAATCCTTGCAAATACTTTTTTTTATTTCAACAGAATTTATATTATGTACAATGTACATGTACATGCGAGTGCAAACTTGGAACATCTGCTGTGATTTCTACGTATTCTTTTCCACTGGGACTGTTTCAGTTATTTTTTTCCGCCCGTGAGGTCATCTGGATGTGTCATACATCCAGTGGTCATTTTATTTCCACCACACTTGAAAATGTGTTTATAATTTGTTGTGTGAGTTGATAGCTGAAGCAATGCCATTTCTAATTGATAATTTGGCTCTTGTGATAAGGGTCAGTGCAAAAATAGTTATCTTTGCAAATGTAGTTGAGAACTGATTGGGATTTGCCATAAGTAATAGTTCTTAAAGGTTGGTGATATACACAAAGATCTTTCCGGTGCTTTCTTTTTCTAAAAAGCTATCTCGCGAGTCGCGACATACTTTAGTGCCGCCCACATCTTTCGTTTATCAGTTATTGAACCAAACAGCGAGCTGGAAGAGTGATACAGTGGAATTCGGCTACTAATAACGTTTACCATAGTCACATTTTGCGCATTAAATTTACTTTTCAACTTTGTAAATTTTTGTCTATTTTAGTATAAATTATATTGTAAAAAAAAATTCAGTTCAGTTTTAAAATATACTATTTTTCACTCTAACCCGTTAATTTTCTTCACGACCCAAATGTAGTACAAAATTGTTAACATTTTGTCTGGGTAGAGAGATAACGACGCATACCACCCCATAGATACAGATAAACTAGATAAAAACGCTCGCCGCAGGGTGTTGCAACGGGTGGAAGACAAAAGACGCAATCCAGGTACAACAGGTAAAAAATCTATAGTATAGCAAACATACCTGGCCCAAAAGCAGCTGCAATTAACTCACGCAAAGATATCCAAAGGCATCTTTGGGTCAATTTTGAACGCCTTTCGGGAGGGCGTGTTTTCCAAGCGGGTTGCTAGGCATAAATCACCGTTGGTTTTTACTTGGCTCGAACACCTACGGGTCTTTAATCTATACCCGTGTCCACCAGCAGCTGTTCGGCTATCCATCGCCGAAAACTTGACCAGATCGGGTTTTTTGATTTTCGGTTTTTGGCCTTTTAACGTTCGTGGCCCAAGCTGTAAAGAGAACTTTAATGTAATTAATATGAGCACCTATTTTGGGAGGAACTAGAACTAGATTTGCAGCTGCGTGGGGTATTTAATATGCTAAAACGTAGAAAATTTGCATGGTTTTGATATAACAATAAAGCCGACAACAGTGCAACCAGTGGCATCTCATACTACCAAATGCCGGACCAAAACACTTGAATTGCCTGTCAGCCTTTGTAATTACAATGTTATAATGTAATAATGATGTGTTTCTATCAAAAGACTACTCTTCAAGTCCATTCCATTCCACTCAGCTCACTTTTGTAGTTGGAATTGTTGGCTCCCCCTCAACGCTCGAGTGATTTAATTACACAAAAGAGTTTCGAGGGGAAACGGGGGGTGTCTTGTGCAGTCAAGTGCGAGAAAATGCAAGTTGTATGGGAGTAACTATCAACCATATATATGTACCCTTATATACATTTATGTGGACCTCTTCACTGGCCCTTTGCAGTAATTGCAACGCTTCGATAAACAGCAAGCCTACAAAGCGCATCAAAACAAAGCGGAAGAAAGCCGGGCTTATCGTTTCTGACTCTCAAACAGTAGTACAGTACTGTGATGAAAACTGAAGAATAATTGCTTCATAATTAATAGAGTATGTTTTTTAAAAGATATTATTAGATTCCGTAAAATAAGTTTCCGCCCTTATAGACCTTTTAAGATATTTCATCTTCCTGTGCGATTGATTTTCTAGAAAGTCTCAACACTTTTTCTATACAATGTTGTTTATTGTGTTATTTTTTGTTATATTTATCATACGCTTCCTTATATCTCCGCGTATATATTTAGATCGGTTTTATGTCTATTCGGAGCTGAACAAGTTCGGTTCTTCTTGGCTGGGGCCTCTTGCATGCTTCAGCGCCCAAATAAAAATCCAACCGTAGATATTTGTACATGTATACGGAGTTTATATATATAATGTGCACCGATAGAGAGGTGCTCTCATTCCACACGGTCTGTTGTTCGTAGGCTTGTAAAAATAAACATGTAAATTTGATTTGGCCACCCACCCCTCCGCACATTGTGCCTCTTTTTATAATATATACTTCTCTGTATCTCTCCCTTTCAGTGGCTAATTATATTAGAAGGGGAGCTGCGCCTCATCCGGGTGTTTATAACTAATTTGTGTGTGTGGAAAGGCTGAGAATTTATGTCGAATGGGGAGAAAAGTCATTGGGAGTCATTGAACCCATTGGAAGGTGTGATCAATAAGTGAGGTGCAAATGTTTGGCTTTTCAGGGGCTTCTTATTGTGAAATCGAAGGAAAATACAAGTGCAAAACTAGGGAAACATTTTGTTTGAACAACTTGTAAACTTGTATTATCTTTAGGGAATTTTCTTGAAAAAGTAGGTTTACTTCATATTGCAAAAACAATTGTTAGCTTTGGCTGGGAATTTTTCTGATGCATTTTTATTGATTACTCACTTTGTTCTAATCATTAGTAACATTTCAATTTCACAAGGTTTTAATTAATCTATTCCCCTGCTTAGCTAGCAGTCTGTTTAGGTCTTTAGTTCGGGATTTTTATGGAGTACTAAATGATTGTTATTTTTAAACTCGCTGCTGCTGTGATTGCTTTGATTTTTTCTTCACATGTCTTGCAGTATCAGATTTCGCTTAATCGCATGAAAAGTGCAATGTACTTGTGAGGAAGAAAAGCTGTTTAGACACAATAACAACTGGTTGCAACAACTTGGCATAGTTTGACCTCTGGTTTCATCGCTGTCAACGCCGCCGCCAGTCGGCCCCTTTTCCGTTGTGTAATTGTTTTTATTATATTTGCAGAGTCTGTGCTATGGTCATTGTTGCTAAGCTTCTAAAGTTACCGGGAGGGGCAAAACCGGTGGGGAATCCACACCAGAAGAGAGAGTTCCTCGCTCCAGCAGATCGCGATGAGTGGATCGCAGTGCAATTTCCGCTGCACTGGACAGCGGTTCAAGCAGAACGGAAGTGGTTTTTGCATCCAATCAATGGGACTTTCCACTGCAGACAAATTTTACTAAGTGGATTTAGCTGTAAATCGAACGATAAACTAGAAGATTGAGTCGCATTAACGTTTAGGGAACAAATTTCGTTCAATTTATTAGAAAATTAGATACCGATTGAAATCAAAACATACAATTAGGGACATCATTTAAAAGTTAAAGTCACATCTTCATTTTTTTACCCTTGCAGAGGGTATTAAAATTTTTGAAAAAAAAGGGGAACGCAGAGGAGGAAAAACCCCCCCCCCCAAAAAAAAAAAAAATTTTTATAAAAAAAACCCCCCCAGTTGTTAAAAAAAAAATCCCCCCTCCCCCCCTTTCTTTCCCCCCCTTTTTTTCTTCCCCCACCACCCCCCTTTTATAAAAAAAAAAAAAAAAAAAAAACACCCCCCCCCCCCCCCCCCCCCCACAAAAAAAAAAAAAGGGGGGGGGGGGGCGCCCCCACCCAAAACCCCCAAAAAAAAAAAAAAAAAAAAAAAAAAAAAAAAATTGGTTTTTTTTTTTTTAGAAAAAAGTGGGAACTTTGGGTTTTTTTTTTTTAAAAAAAAAAAAAAAAAAAAAAAAAAAAAAAAAAACCGCCCACCTTCCCCCCAAAAACAAAAAAAAAAATTAAAAAAAAAAAACCAAAAATTTTTTTTTTTTTTTTAAAATAATAAATATTTTTTTTTTTTTTTTAAAAAAAAAAAAAAAAAAAAAAAAAAAAAAAAAAAAAAAAAAAAAAAAAAAAAAAAAAAAAAAAAAAAAAAAATAAAAAAAAAAAAAAATAATTATTTTTTTAAATAAAAAATTATTAATATTTATTTTAAAAAAAAAAATAATAAAAAAAAAAATATAAAAAAAAAAATATAAAAAAAAAAAAAAATAAAAAAAAAAAAAATTTGGTTAAAAAAATTTTTTTAGTCCAACGATTCAATTTAACTTCCTACTTTTTCCTAAGAGTCGAAAAACTTTCATATTTTTCCGCCCCACGCGAATTGTTTGATTGTGAGCGATTAATTAACATTCATTAGCTTCATTTGCGTATATTTAAGACAAGAATTTAACATTGCTTTTATTGCTGTGAGAATTGTTTTACAAGCCTTTCGAGAGACACTTGCCCAGATCTTAAACTCCGACCAACGCCTGACTTTTCAGCCCACAGTCGTAGTCTCTAACTAACTAACAAACGACCCACACACTGTTTCCTCAAATAATTTCACTGATATTTCGAAAATAAAAATAAAAACACACTGAGCGGAGTGGCCAGATACGCTTTATAAGTTATTTGTCGACGTGGGTCGATCCATTGACAAGCCCGTGGAAGTCAAAAGCTTAGGTCCAACTCAATCCGACTCACTCACCCACTCGTTCTGACTGATTGCCGCGCCGCAAAACGCCGATAATTTATGCCAAATGGTTGACCAATTGATACAATTTGTAAATGATCCATTGATCCACTCGCCAGGCCGGCATTTGCCCTCGCACACTCCCCCCGATATCCCCGCCTTTTATGGGGCATTTCCGGTGCAGTTAAACGGCCTCCGGCGTGTTAATTGTCCGCACACGTCCCGTGACTCATGCACGTGGGCATACGAAACTAGAAACAGCCCAGGGGGAGGGCAGCACGTGACCCGTGACCTCAATCGGTGCAAGTGGGGGAGTTCAAGTTAAAAAAAATAATCCAAGGGTATTTTGCTTGTCATGTTTTTGATTTTTAAACCATTCAGCTATTTTTTTATGAGATCTTTAAATCTGCCTAACCAACATTAGTCTCTTTCAATTTTGGATTCGGTTGTTTGTGAAATCAAACTAATGTCTATTAAGACCCCAACTTGGATTGTTTTCATTTTATGCTACCGAATTAATTCACCTTTAAGTGATTTGTTAGAACCGATCGTAACTTCCAATCCCAGCTCAGCTTCACATACGATCCCCTTGTAAGTCTCATTCAGACATCAAGATAATCTGCCTTTAATGATCGCCAACTCGACTCGCGAGTGCCAATCGAAATCTAATGACGACTGCTCAATGGGATTTTGAATGTTTGGAGATCTTCATCGGATCGTTAAAATGATTTTGCCTAACGATGGCCACAATCGCACAATCGCAGATTGCCTCACTGGGTTTGATTTCCTTTTTCTCTTTGCGCGGGGTTTTGTTTTATGACACCTGCATGATTTTCATATTTTCCACCCGCTCGATCGCTCAGCTGCAGCTTCTCCAGTTCTCCAGTTCACCAAAGATTCGGGAAGATCCGAACTCCGCACTCTCTTCTCGCAATTACCGAGGCTTGTTACAGGTTTTTGGATGTTCGGCAGTCGCAAATTTACTATATATCTCCTATATATACAAATTTGGAGTCGTGGGAATTGTCTCTACTGTGTTTGTGTTTGATTTTTGCCCAATGCTCAGCGTGGGAAATGTTTTGCTGCTCGCTGGTGGCGAATCCAAAGACGTCGTCGATCCGCGCCGAACGGTAAATCAGGTTTTCCTTTTTGGCAAACTACGAAAATTTGCCTGCAACTGCGGCAAGATCGTTTGCAGTCGATCGGATGCTGATGCTTCGTTTTCCCTGTCCGAGCCGCGCTTGGTTTGGGAACCTTTTCGGCTTGCGAACCTTAGCGGCAAACTCCAAACGCATCCCTGACCACCGAAAGTCTGAACTTTTCATCTCCAGATGTAACTTGGCCGAATTATGTCGAAAATTGACGATCAGCATTAGGGCGACGATAAGGGGGCCTGGAAAAAGCGATAAACATGAAGAATATTTTTTTTTTTTTTTTCAGGGAACTCTGATTACACAATTCATGAGCAAATTCTCATTTTAGAGATTAAACTTTTGTGTTGTTGTTTTATTAATTATACTAAATATTTTACTTATTCAAAAATAATATAAGCAAGTTTCAGTTAACATGTTGATATTGTATTTAATAATAATTTTTTATATATTTTGTTTATTTTCTTGGAACTCTGATTACTTAATTTATGAGCAAATTCTCATTTAACAGATTCACTTTTGTGATGTTGTTTAATTAACTAATCTAAATATTTTTCTCATTTGATAATTATATGAGCAAGTTAGTTAAAGTGTAGATATTGTATATAATAATAATTTTCTACTATTTTTCCCTGGCCAATGTAATTCCCTAATTAATATTGTTATCTAGGTTGCGATGGTTGTTTCATGATAGCTTCCATGCAATTGTTTTCCTTGTCAACTTTCCCAGCAACAAGTATCTCTTTTTCATATATTTAATTAAATTAGTTGTTATGGGGGGAGAGCATCATTACGGCCTCAAGCGAAGACAATCGCTGCACTTAATTAATTGTGGCCAGGCTAATTGAAAGTATCGACGCGTCTCTCGAGCACCGTTTCGACTGGGATTTCAAGGAAAAAGCGAGGCGCGTATTTCATTCATTCATGCCAGCAAATACTTGTACTCGCCGCTGCAATTCCATCCATTGACTGACGACTGTCTGGGCCGATAAAAAGTAGGCGTCGCCAGTTGGCCAGGCTAGTGAGACGACAACATCCTGCAGCTAATAGGCCCAATCCAATACACGTATATGCGTAGTACGTGATTTCCTACTTCCTCGTCGCGGTCATTTCATAAATATGGATGGGTATCGCGGTGCTTGGACCCCGCTTTTTCTACTTCTCCTCGAATCTCCAAAGCCGCGCTCCTTCCTCAAGAATGGGAGCCACCGGAAGCTGGTGCTCCCTTTCCACTTCCTGCTCCGGAAGCACTTGAGGATTGGATTTTTCGGGACGCAGACACAACAGATTTCGTGTGCAAGTCATTGGCCCTGGCTTAGGATTAAATTTCAACCCTAAAGACACTGCGAAGCGCAGGGAAGAAATCTTGTAAATACCCTAGCGTTTGTATCTTGTATCTGTCTTGCAGTTTTGTTTTTTTTTTTTTGGAAATTTGAACAGCTGCAGACTGTGGAACTGTGGAACTGCAACCCCTGAGCGATCGAAAACGTTGAAAACTACCCTCGAAAGTCGGGCATAGACGCTCTTTAGGGGTTGTTTTACCTGTTCCCTGCGTACAGCTGCTTTCTTCTGACCTTCCTACTTCTTCCTCGACACAAAGGCAGAACAGGGAATCAAGAAAAAAGGAAAAAGGACAGCTGCCACATGCCGCTCCAAAGCAAACACATTGATCTCCAGTGCCACGCGCCGCATATCAACATGGTAATCACCATCAACATCAGCCTCATCTGCTGCAGGTCCTTCGCCATGGGTTTCTTATAAACTGGGCTTATGTTTTTTCATCGCAACTGTTGGCATGCCGCCGGAATCGTCTGATGTTGGCCATTCCAGCGATCTGAAGAGAAACCTGTCGCCATCCTAAGACTCCTTGAGTAATTATTTATATGGCCATATGGATTGGTTATAGGCTTTTTATGCCCTGGCGCAGTCTTTTGCAGTAATTGTCAGCAGCTGCTGATATATGTGGATTTGCAAGGTGCAATAATTATGCCAATTTTGGAAATATATGTTAAGGATTCCCCAAGTGCTTGGTGTTGTCGTTGAAGTGCTTCCCCATATAATTGCAAGAAATTGTAAACCAGCAGAAGCATTGAAAGCATTTGCAATTTAAAATTTAAAAATTCGTGAATCAAATGTTTGTTTAGGAATTCCAACTGTTCGAGTATTTTAAGAACCTCCTAGCGTTTATCAATATGTTTCTTTCCGTAAAGAAATTATTTCACTTCACACGTTTGTGACTTCGATTTTCCAAGAAAATGAGACAGCAGCTGACGATGACCATGATAAATCCTTTAGAGTCCGCCTGTTGATCGTTTTTTTCATGGCACTTATTACATTTCCCAAATGCCTCAGAACCCCAAAATGAATAGTTCTATAGTCTTCGATACAGTCACGTGCCTTGTGCTCGAAAACCAACTAAATTTGGGTCTTGGGTTGGGGGTTATTGACTCGCCCAGGAAGATTCTGCGTAATTTGATCGCTAGCACATGGTTGAATATTCGGCTACCTGGAGCAAAACATAGATATTTTTTGAAGATGCGTAACTCGACACGGGCAACTGGCATTGAGAAAAAGATTTTAAAACAATGTGGCAGAAGATGGAACTACTAGATAAATTGATTGTGGGAAGGTAGCATTTTGTTCAATGCCAAATATATGTCTCTGAAAAGATTTATGTGAGAAAATGAAGGTGCAGGAAGTATAAGTTAAAGTATTCAACAGCGATAAAATATAATTTTAATAAAGTTTTTAATTGGTTGAGATAAACAGTTTACTTTAATCCTAACTAACTTAAACTTTCTTCTCCACCATTTTAGTTCGCCGCTCGCCCTCCTCCTGTCCTGGTCCCAACAACCTGCCTCCGCTGCAATTCCACACCGTGCATGGCGACAACATTCGGATTTCCAGGGACGGAACTCTGGCGCGTCGCTTCGAAAGCTTCTGCCGCGCGATCACCTTCTCCGCCCGTCCAGTTCGCATCAACGAGAGGATCTGCGTGAAGTTCGCAGAAATCTCGAATAACTGGAATGGCGGCATTCGCTTTGGGTTCACCAGCAACGATCCTGTCACGCTGGAGGGAACGCTGCCCAAGTACGCCTGTCCGGATCTGACTAACAGGCCCGGCTTCTGGGCCAAGGCTCTGCATGAGCAGTACTGCGAGAAGGACAACATCCTCTACTACTATGTGAACGGAGCTGGCGATGTGATCTATGGGATAAACAACGAGGAAAAGGGCGTGATACTATCCGGCATCGATACGAGGAGTCTGCTGTGGACGGTGATCGATATCTATGGCAACTGCACGGGCATTGAGTTCCTGGATTCCCGTATTTACATGTACCAGCAGCAGCCGACGGCGATGCCAATGGCCGCCGTGCCCGCCCAACAACAGCAGCTGGCCCAGCCGACTCCCAACGCCTCCGCCGCCCTGAATCCCCATCACCCGCATCAGCAGTCGAGGAGGTCCCTGCCTGGACACACCGGAGCCATCGATCACGATCTGGAGCGCCATGTGATGCCGTCCCTGCAGTCGCTGCACTTGGCCGGAAACGGCGGAAGCGTGACCAGTGTGGAGCAGGCGGCCATAGCCCACGATTTGGCCAACGGACTGCCTCCTCTGCGGTACAATGCCAACGGACGCCTGATCCCGGTGCCCTTCCACAACACCAAGGGCCGTAATGTGCGCCTCTCGCAGGATCGATTCGTGGCTTCCCGCACGGAGTCCGACTTCTGCCAGGGTTACGTGTTCACTGCCCGTCCCATTCGCATTGGGGAAAAACTGATTGTGCAGGTCCTGAAAACGGAGCAGATGTACGTGGGCGCCCTGGCCTTGGGTCTGACCTCCTGCAATCCGGCCATGCTGCAGCCCTCTGACCTGCCCAATGACTCGGACTTCCTGCTGGATCGGCCCGAGTACTGGGTGGTGAGCAAGGACATAGCAGCTGCTCCTCAGCGCGGCGATGAGATCGCCTTCTTCGTGGCGCCCAACGGCGAGGTGAGCATCAGCAAGAACAACGGACCCGCCGTGGTGGTGATGCATGTGGACCAGTCCCTCCAGCTGTGGGCCTTCCTAGATGTCTACGGTTCGACACAGTCGCTAAGAATGTTCCGCCAGCAGTTGCCCAACATGGTTGCGTATCCGTCGCAGCCGCAGGTGAATGTGAATGCCACAAGCTCGTCCTCCTGCAACGCCGCCTCCACATCCCGCATGCTGCCTATGACCGAGTCGATGAGCAGTCTGAATGCCGGAGCCACTGCCAAGCTGTTGCAGCACCATCCCTCCCAGTTAAGCGTGGCCCAGAGCACGAGCACCCTGGCTTCTGCTGGCGGTGTCAATGGTAGCCGCATGATCAGCATGCCCTCCAACGGAGACATTCTTCAGATTCAGCCGAATGGTGGCGGCACCGTACTGGTGGTGAATCTGCCGCCGGCGAGCAGCTCGCACGATATCAACGGACAGCTGGCGGCCAGGCCCTCGGCCACGGTGACCTCCAGCGGCATTTTGGCCGGGGCCTGCTCCAGCGGCACCCTCATCAGCACGACCAGCAGCCAGTACATTGAGGTGAGTAGTCAAAGCTTTTTGTTCAAGCACCGATAGTAAACTAATGGTTGTTCCTTGTCCTATTGCAGCCCATTGCCAACAGCACAAATAACGCGGCCAACAAGTGGAAGGACAGCCTGAGCGACCAGCAGAGCACCGATTCGAGTGGCGAGTGCACCATCTGCTACGAGAACCCCATCGACTCGGTGCTGTACATGTGCGGCCATATGTGCATGTGCTACGACTGCGCCATCGAGCAGTGGCGCGGAGTGGGCGGTGGCCAGTGCCCACTGTGCCGGGCGGTCATTCGGGACGTCATCCGCACCTACACCACGTAGAAGGGGCGTCGCTGTTTCCTAGCCAAGCAACCTTTACTCGCAATCAAACCTACTAAAGCTACACACACAAGTTGTTGCATTTTGAACGCAATCGAGCGCAATGAAAATAATATTGAAGAGATAGGCAATATTTTTGCAGACTAAAGATGAGATAGTTTACACAGCTAGTTTAGGATACAAAACTGTCACCTAATTTATGCCCTACCATCTAAATGTATATTTAATTTTTTGTGATGTTATAAGTAAGTGCGCCTAAGAGCCAAAACTATGTATTGTTCAATCCAATCGATTTCTTCGTTTTTCAATTTTTTGCAAACCTTGAACCGCGCATTCATGCGTGTGGTATACTATAAAACCAAAGTATTGTATAGGAGTTATTTGTAATTTGAATTTAAATTGATTGAAAGTTGTTGCAAAATGTACTTATTTTTTCTTTACGTCTAAATTCCAAACAATGTGCAAAATTATCAAACACAAAAATACTATTCTTTATTCGGCGAATAATCATTTTGGTGCTAAGTGTTTTGAAAGACAAATTAAAATTGTTAACGGTTTTGAAAAGTTATGTTTAAGCTTGCAGCAACTAAGAATAATCTTAATTGGGCATGAAATTAAAAGAAGCAATTATTGACTACTTTCCAGAAAGGAAACGCTTAAGATTTCCATATAAGCCTCGACACAACTCAAATATCTGCAGCACAAAATGTTGAACAAGAATTGATCAGAAAAATACTTATGCACGAAAACCAAAATAGAAAACTGCAAGAGCGTGTTAAAATCTATTGATAGTCTAGCCCTAAGTACTTAAGTTAATTTCTAGTCAACGAATTATGCTGAAGTTTAATCTAGACCCGGACTTCATCCAACAAAGACACCACACAATAGACGTATTAAGCACGCTAACCAATTTTAATGAAGCCGCATTTTAAATTATACTTAAGTAGAGCACGTATTTTAAAGCAGAATTAAATATATTTAACTTTAAACATAGAACAAAAGACTTGTATGTTGTACCAACAGCTTGAATGAAATATGGAAAATGGAATGCCCATCTAAATCAACCATGCAGTTAGAAAATTGCCAATAATTAATTAACAATACCAAGCAGATCAAACATAAAGAACAAGAACAGCGGTTAAAACTTTACCTAAGATTGTATTAAAACTGAAAAGAAAATGTAATAAGCAAAGAACACAAAGAAAGCGCAAAGGAGCGCAAGCTTACTATTTTTGTTATAAGTATGAATCCGGATAGGAGAAAAGAAGACATGTTATTGCCACTATTAATAAAAAACTTTTAATTTTTTAAAGAATTATAGTTCGTAATCTTACGATACTGCGCCTAGTTATGACTAAACATATAAATGTATTTATGAAATTATATTTGATATATGTAAGAAAACGCAATGCTGTAATACCATTAAATCCTGACAAAAATATCAGAATGCCTTTTGGTTTTATTTTCTTTTCAAAAGCGTATGTGGGTAATAATTTAAATAACAAAATAATAAAACATTCGATGTTACTATTTCAATAACATAGGAGCTAAGAGAAAAGTTTAATAGTAAAAAAACATTTGTGGAAATGGTTTCCAAGTCAACTAAATAATTTTAATAAAACCAAAGGGAGAATTATCCTATTTCAATCTAAACATTGTTGCTGAAATATTGAATATTAACGGTCAAACTGTTTTGAGGATGCCACTATGATTTTCACAATCGACCAGTATTGCCACCACACTTAATTGTTATCGAAGTTCTCTACTGGCTACCCATCTTTATGATATATTTAGCATACACTCATACGGTCACACTTCATGCAGTAAACAGAGATTTTATCGTGAGGAAAAGTAGTGAATAAATGGTTAAAAGCGCATAAAACCAGCCAATAAAAGTGTTTGGATGAACCAACAACAAGTGCGCTTCTAGCAATTGTACGTATACTCCGAAAAAGTGAGGGAATTTCAGCTTTCTGGCAGCCAGCAAGTACACACACGCACGACGTAGACAAAATACTTATCCCCTACCCCTCTTTCAATTCTTCGAACCTTTTTCCACAGAGCACAGGCGACCCAAATTACGACGAACGTTTTCTAATTACGCATTCCAAGCATGGACGATGCGAACATACAGGAGAAGGACCGGTTCGCCAGCCGCGAGAATCACTGCGAGATCGAGCGTCGTCGTCGCAACAAGATGACGGCCTACATCACGGAACTCTCGGACATGGTGCCCACATGCAGCGCCCTGGCTCGAAAACCGGACAAGCTTACTATCCTCCGCATGGCGGTGGCTCATATGAAGGCTCTGCGTGGCACCGGAAACACCAGCAGCGATGGCACCTACAAACCCTCCTTTCTGACTGATCAGGAGCTAAAGCACCTCATCCTTGAGGCGGCCGACGGGTTCTTGTTCGTGGTGTCCTGTGATTCAGGAAGGGTCATCTATGTTTCTGATTCCGTGACCCCCGTGCTGAACTACACCCAAAGCGATTGGTACGGCACCAGTCTGTACGAGCACATTCATCCGGACGATCGCGAGAAGATCCGCGAGCAGCTATCCACGCAGGAGTCGCAGAATGCAGGCCGCATCCTGGACCTAAAGTCGGGCACTGTCAAAAAGGAGGGCCACCAGTCTAGCATGCGGTTGAGCATGGGAGCCCGTCGTGGATTCATCTGTCGCATGCGCGTGGGCAATGTGAACCCAGAGTCCATGGTCTCCGGCCATTTGAATCGCCTCAAGCAGAGAAATTCACTGGGCCCATCCAGGGATGGCACCAACTACGCCGTAGTCCACTGCACAGGCTACATTAAAAACTGGCCGCCCACCGACATGTTCCCCAACATGCACATGGAGCGCGATGTGGACGACATGAGCTCACACTGCTGCCTGGTGGCCATCGGTCGGTTGCAAGTCACCTCTACGGCGGCCAACGACATGAGTGGCTCAAATAATCAGAGTGAGTTTATCACACGCCACGCCATGGACGGCAAGTTCACATTTGTGGATCAGAGAGTCTTGAACATTTTGGGCTACACGCCCACTGAGCTGCTGGGCAAGATCTGCTACGACTTCTTTCATCCCGAGGACCAGAGCCACATGAAGGAAAGCTTCGATCAGGTTCTCAAGCAGAAAGGACAAATGTTCTCGCTTTTGTATAGAGCCAGGGCCAAGAATTCGGAGTATGTCTGGCTGCGAACGCAGGCATATGCCTTCTTGAACCCCTACACCGACGAAGTGGAGTACATTGTGTGCACCAATAGCTCAGGGAAGACAATGCATGGTGCACCTTTGGATGCAGCAGCTGCCCATACGCCCGAACAAGTGCAGCAACAGCAGCAGCAGCAGGAACAGCATGTGTATGTACAGGCTGCCCCGGGAGTGGAGTATGCCCGCAGGGAGCTGACCCCAGTGGGCAGTGCCACCAACGATGGAATGTACCAGACGCACATGCTCGCCATGCAGGCCCCTACGCCCCAACAGCAGCAGCAGCAACAACAGCGGCCTGGATCGGCGCAAACCACACCAGTGGGCTACACCTATGACACCACACATTCGCCGTACAGCGCTGGAGGTCCCTCGCCGCTGGCCAAGATTCCCAAGTCGGGAGCCTCGCCCACACCGGTGGCACCCAACTCCTGGGCAGCCCTGCGTCCACAGCAGCAACAACAGCAGCAGCCCGTAACCGAAGGCTATCAGTACCAGCAGACGAGTCCGGCCAGGTCGCCGAGTGGTCCAACTTACACCCAACTGAGTGCCGGAAACGGCAATCGCCAGCAACCGCAGCCGGGAACATATCAGGCGGCTCCTCCACCACCGCCACCTAATGCGCCCGGAATGTGGGATTGGCAGCAAGGCGGAGGACACCCACATCCGCCGCACCCAACGGCACATCCGCACCATCCACACGCCCATCCCGGAGGACCTGGTGGAGCAGGACAGCCGCAGGGTCAGGAGTTCTCGGATATGCTGCAGATGCTGGACCACAGTGCGCCGACAACTTTCGAGGACCTGAACATCAACATGTTCAGCACGCCGTTTGAGTAATCCCTTGTCCCTCTCGATTCCCATTTACCGCCCCCTCTTATTCTGCGTCTCTCTTAACCACTTCTCAAGTGCAATCCATCTTAACATTGTTGAAATAATTCAGCCAAACGCATGCAAATTGTAATCTCGTAAATAGCATTTTAAGTACATAGCGGTAGTCACGTACACGACTTTGATATCTTAATTTTTGTGTGCTACGTCTTCTTCACCTCCATTTCCATTTCCATTCGCCTGCCCTGCCTCCACTTAACCAGCTCATTGGCCGTGCAAAAGTATTTACAATAATACCTTTCGTTATTTACGAAAGGGAATATATACATCGCTATATAGCCTTTGAATTCTAAACTTTCTCATCGATTCTATAGATTTTAAGATCATTTGTGACACGCTTTATGGAGAGTGTTCTCTTGTATTTGTCATCAAGCATTTCAAAGTTCATGCAACTTATACATATATAAATATACAATTCGTAGTCTAATATAAAAGAAATTGATATATGTAAGCAACACAAGTGCACCACTTTAACCGCGCGAACAACCAATAGCATTGACACCATTTCCCATTAATTTTTGCTCATTTTCCGCCAATGCTATCAAAAGTATATGAGTAATATACAATATGCATACTATACATACACACAAATTTGCTTCATGTGCAGCTTTTCTTTCTGTTTTAATTGCAATTCATGCAGCAACAAGGAAAACTTTTAAGCTCAATACAGTGGTGCTCAAAATTAATTCGCACACACAAAATAAAACCATTTGATTATAAAGAGTTCAAACATTAAATTAGTTAATTAAGCTTACCTAAAAAAACAAATTTAAAAAAATATTTAACCGCTAAGCCCCAATTTTTGTAATCACGCGACAACAACGATGATATTGCTTAGAAGTTTGGATATTGAAAAAGAGTATTTCGGTTTTTAATGAGAATAAACTTAATGTACTACAACTAAGAAAGTTTAATGATCTGCGATGTCTATGTTTCGGTTGATTTCGGTTGCTGCGAAGATGCCCCAATGCAATCCCTGAATCTGGGCCTCTTGGCTGGACTGTCGATGGCGCCCCCATCTGAGGAGGTCCTGCGTTTGCCTTCTACCTCCTTTTCCTGCTTCTCATTATCGCTGGGGTCATTTTGCTCCGCCTTGGTTTGATTCTCCTGTTTTTTACGAACATTTAGCCAGGCCATCATCGTTTTGTTCATTGGCGGCTTTTCTGGTTTGGCAGCCAATTCGATGGGCTTGTTGCACTCCTCGCTCTTGTTCCGCGAATTATTAACCATCTTGGCCACACGGTACCACTGGATCTCAGTAGCAGGACGCAAAGTGGCTAAGGCTTCCGCGTCGCTCACTCGCTTAAAGTCCAGCCAGTTCTAGGATAAAATTCACACGTTTTAAAGGGAAAGAGATAAATGAATAATGTAGTCCAGGACTTCAGTTTGTCGACTCACATTCATCTGCTCATCAGTTTCAAGGATCGCGGGCATGCGATAGTGCATCCAGGACAGGATTTTACTAGATTGGAAGGTGATAATACTGTAGCTGTACATCTTGTCGCCGCTTTCATCCTCCCACACGTCGAAGAGTCCGGCCATGCGCAGCAAGTTCACGTCATGGGGCTTGTCGTAGATCTTCGCATCGCCCTTCTGGGGTACGAATACTAGGTAAGCTTCTCGCTCGGACGGCTTTTTGGTAGGACCGGCCGTCTGCCACTCGTAGAATCCCTCGCAGATGACCACACATCGCTGTCCGCGCTTGAAGGGACCACGATAAAGCTTGGAGTCCATCAGGTGCTCCAGCCGGCAGTTGTTGGTGGTTAGGCCATGTCGCCGGTAGTCCCCCTTGTGCCAAAAGGGGATCATGCCCCACATCATAGGCATAACCACTCGGGAGCACTTCTGATCATCGGCCTCCGAGAAATGAGCTGCGGACACGATAACCGGCGTTATATCGGTGGGTGCAATATTATAGGAGGGCTGGTAGCGCCTTCCGAGATTAAATTCCGGCCGCCACTCGGGTGTCTCCATGACCGATCCTTCCCCATCCTTCAGTTTGTCCTTGCCTTGGGAGTCAGGCTCCTTTTTGGTCGTTTTCTTTGGATATTTACAGGCGCAAATCACCTGATCGGGATCTAGGGTTCTAAACGGCGGTTAACTGGGATTATACTGGAGTGATTTATATACCTACAGGCAAGTGCGCCCGCACATTGGTCTATACAATTTTAGATAAATAAATAATTAATTGCCCAACTGAAAGTGTAAACAAATATTTTTGGAGGGTTGAAGAAAAGGAAATCTGGGCGCCCTGCAGAAAAATACCAAAAGTATTTAAGCCCTTTTCATCTCTGGTCACTCCTAACTCCAGAATTGCAAAAGAAACACAACGCTTCTCAGTTTTCTCCAAGTAATAAAACAAGCAAGGAAAAATGGGCGAACGCTACAACATCCATAGTCAGTTGGAGCATCTGCAGAGCAAGTACATCGGCACGGGACACGCGGATACCACAAAGTTCGAGTGGCTGACTAACCAACACCGCGACTCCTTGGCAAGCTATATGGGACACTATGATATTCTTAACTACTTTGCCATAGCTGAGAACGAGTCGAAGGCGCGGGTGCGTTTCAACCTGATGGAGCGGATGCTGCAGCCATGTGGACCACCACCAGAAAAATTAGAGGACTAAGCATTAGAAAATAAAAAAATGAAAATAATAAACAAATTTAGAGAACGAAAAGGCGTTTTTCAGGGGTCCTTAATATACATATATACCAAGTGCGGTATTTATTGACATTCTGTATTTTTTGCCCTAGTCTCGCATGGTCGCACCGCAGGTCAGGAAAAGCTTTTCACTCGATAATATAATTTATTTTCGTTTCAATTGTAAATTTTCGAGTGGTAGTGTCTAAAAGTAGCCGTAAAATAGCCAAACGCACCAAAGCAAAGTACGTTTCCGTGTTTTACCCTCAAACCCAAATCACCAACCAACTAAAACCTTCAAGAAAACGCTCTGTACAACAAAACTGTAAAACTGCAATACAGCAGCAGCCACAACAACAATAACACGTCGGGAGCATCTTGTGCGAAAAATCGCGGCGAACAAAAGAGATCGCAATTGGCAATTGCGTAGAACAAATTTGTGTCTGCACATGCACACACACCAGTGCAAGTGCCTGTGTATTTGCCGAGCTGAATATTTTCCCGAAAAACAAGAGCAAAATCTGACAACGCATAAACTTATAAATAGTGACAAACTAAATAGACCTACTGTTATTTCACAGCTGCCCAATCAGCCTGTCTGGCTCAAGTTCTTACAAAAGCTCTTTTTTCTATCAGACCATGCCTATTTTCGTGGCCTTCACTGTGGCCTGGTAATCAGCGTTGCCAGACCTGCGCGAGAAAAAGCGTAATTTACCCAACAGTGCTCATGGCATGATTAACAAAAAGTCTGCGTATTTCCCCGTGTGTGTGGCTGCAAATGTTTATAAACAATAATTGTAATAATAATAAGCAATACTAATCAGCACTTGCGAGCTGGCCGCAGCGAATACGGTAACACTTGTGCATATCTGCGCTTTGCTTTTCGGGAGCACAGGGCTTGTGAAGAGGGGTGAGGCAGCGGGGCACAAAAAGCCCACGACATCGTCGAGTTGAAAATTTTCGCGAAACCGAAAAAGTTAAAAATAAATGTTTACTGTGCAGCGGCATCGCGGCCGCGGGGAAAATCGCAATTAACACCCCCTTCGTCCCGCTGATGGCCCAGTGTTAAATGTAATTTTTCGATGGCTCGCGCTCGATTGTATTGAATAATTCGTTGCCTCATTGTGTGGGGCTCCTCTCCCCCCTCATTTTCGCGTGCCTCTTTCCACCGCCTTTCGCAAGGCAAACGGAACGGCGAAAAGAACCGTAATCGTGGGCAAAAGAAGAGAAGCGAAGAGGCGAAGCGGAAAAACAAAAGAGGAGAGTGTCATGTCCTCATTGTTTGCCTTGGAATCTGTGATTAAACCTCTAGCTCCTCCAGAACCAAATCCCGAAAACCGCTATTAAACGCCCCGTCTGTATCTTTAGGTTTCCCCAAAGCTAAATCCAAATCCGGGAACCCTTCCTGATTAATCGCCTTGCCTGCTTTCTTCCAGCTCCTTAATATCTATATCCAAATCCTCCGAATCCGAAGCCCGCAAGGAATCTTCATAGAACCAGCACGTAGCTCGAAGTTTGAAGCAGACCAATCTTCAGCGGGAGACGCTCTCCTGAACGCTTGGAAGTGGAAGCGAAACTTAGTGCCGCTGCCGAATAATGAGTCGACATGAAGGTGAGTCATTGAAGCAGCCAGCAATGGAACAGTCAGAATAACCAGGATAACCCCTTGTCCAAACCAGGTGTCAGCTGCGATTCATGTCTCAAGAGCAACTTCAACGGACGGCGCTACAAGTGCTTGATCTGCTATGACTACGACCTGTGCGCCGACTGCTACGAGGATGGCGTCACCTCCACGCGCCACTTGGTTGAGCATCCCATGCAGTGCATCCTTACCCGCTCCGACATCGAGCTGTACTTCGGCGGAGAGATGCTAACCTCAGACCAGCCGCAGAGCTTCACCTGTCCCTACTGCAAAAAGATGGGCTTCAGCGACGCTACCCTGCTGGAGCACGTCTCCGCCGAGCACACGGAGACCAGTCTGGAGGTGGTCTGCCCGGTCTGTGCCGGCCTGCCGGGCGGCGAGCCGAATCTAGTCACAGATGACTTTGCAGGTCACCTCACCTTGGAGCACCGCCAGGGACCGCGCGAGCTGATTTCCTTTCTGATATCCTTTTCAAAACAAACTTTAAAAATGTTTGAGTACAATACCATAGCTCTGCATCGCCAGGAAATAGATCTTAGGATATTACGGAATAACTGCCATTGACTGTGAGATAGAAAATCTATTTTTAAATTTTTTGGATACATTTCGAATTGGCAGATTTTTGGTAAATGTGTCCTTAAAAGAAGCCTTTATTCTAAAACTAATTTATCGAAAGCATTATTAAGTTATTTTAAATATAATTCCGATTTTATTCTGATTTTCAGTTCAATTCGTGCTAGAAAAATCTTTATTTTTAAACGATTTTTGATAATGCAAAGCATACAGAATTTGTATGAAATTAGTCATATTATTCCATCATGTGCGGTATAACGTAATTGTAGAAAAACTTAAAATTGATCGAAGCTCAATAATTTCCCTTATTTTTGTTTCTCGTCTCGAATAACAAGAAGGTAGAAGCGGATATATTCGTTTTTGTTTATTTAATTTAAATGGTTCATAATTTCTCTAGAAGTTGTATGCACTGAGATGTTTATTTTTTTGTTAACCTTTTATTTTGTCTATGCTAGGTTAACAGTAAACAGTGTAATTGACTTGTCTTAGACATCGAGACATTTACAACGCTGGCCAATATATTACATTTAATCTCAGTCAAATATTTATATATAAGCGAAACATCCAAAGTTATTTTAGTAGTATTTTTTACCTCGTTGTAAGATAACATTTGGGAGTCCAATCCATTGGTTGCCTTAACCTGTAGACTGTACGACGAGCCCTCGGCCATCCGTCATGGCGGTGGAGTGCGTCGCATCCCAGGACGCACCCTCGGCGGACCACGGACGCGCCGCTCCAACATGCACTTCAGCTCGTCGAGCGGTCTGTCGTCCTTGTCGCCCTCGGGACGGGAATCGGTGGATCCCATCGCGGAACTATTGTCGCAGCTTTCGGGCGTGCGGCGGGGTGGACCGCCCACATCGCAGCTGCAGCAGCTACAGATGCAGATGCAGTTGGATCGCCAGCAGGTGACGGTAAGGGAGAGGCCTCCATCCCATATCCATTATATTTATGTGTATAAGGAAACTGCGACTTTCGTTGTCTTGCCTTTGCGCTTGCATTATTTTAGGCATCGCGCCAAATCGATCGGCTGCCAAGGCGTGCGCATCCCATAGTCTCAACATCGAACTCGAATGCCGCCATGGCCGAGGTGATCGGCGGTGGAGCAGGCGGCAGTGGAGGCAGTGGCGCAGTTGGAAGCGGCAGTGGCGGCGGCAGCGGGGGCACCGCTCCGCCCAACCTGCGCACTACCGAGTGGCCGGTGACAGCCAGCTTCTCGACATCGGCCAGCAATCATTCGCAAACTCAGTCGAGTCTGGCCGCCAACAGCCTCAATGCCAGAGAAGTAGTTCATCCCACTGGCCAGCATACCCTGAGTCAAATGTCCACTAATCCCCCATGTCTTGTCCTGCAGGCGATCGGAACGAGCAGCAGCGGAGCCAACAATGCCCTGGGAATCAGTGTGGGTGTCGGAGGAGCAGCCAACGGCAACGGGGGAGCAGGTGCATCCGGAGCTGCAGCAGTAGGCAGTGGCCAGGCGGGTGGCCAGGGTGGTGCGGCAGCTGGCGAGTCCCTCTTGCTGGCCCAATTCATGCAGCCCACCCTCTCCGAGGCCGAGTGGGCGATCGTGGAGAGCATGCGAGCAGATCGGTGAGTATTTAAATCGTTAAATCTGTATTTGTTTCAATGCGATTTGGTACGAGGAAGAAGCTAATGAAAACGAAATAGATCTTTATGTTTGGGACAATATTTAAATCCATCAAGTCAGAATTTATGGTGTTATTTTAAATACTATTTTTTTTCTCTTTTGAAAAATGTTTATATATTGGTTTTTGGTACCTCACAAGCTAATCCAAAACCTTCCCTCTTCAGATCCATGTTCGTGCAGTCGCTGATGCTATCGATGCTCTGCACTGAGGCGCTGGATTTGAATGCCTCCGACGAGATCCGGGCCAAGAGTGATAATGTAAATAAGGGGCAACAGCAGCATGAGGAAGCCGAGGCCGATGCGCAGGCGGAGACCCTGCTAAACAACAATACCGACGTGGAGCAGCAGCAGCCACAGCCGGCAATGGTGCGACAGGTGAATCAAATGCAACAAACCTCGCCGGAGGACTTTGTGTGCGACGAGTATCGCTATAAAAACAAAAAGGCAAACACAACACAAACTACCGGCACAGCTGGCGGAGGGGGAGGAGGAGTGGGTGGAGTGAGCGGAGGATTGGGGGGAACAGGAGCCACTGCAGCCCCGGGTGGGGGTGCTAGCGGAGCTGGCAGTAAGCCAACAGCTGACAGAGGCATCGAGAGACGCGGCGGTCGTCCACCGCCAGGGGAGATGGCCACGGGCTCGCAGCAGCCACAGCAGCAGCAGTCCACGGCCACTCCGGCGGCTTCCCAGCAGAAATACAAACAGAACGCTAATGCAGCGGCGGCGGCAAACACAAATCAAATTCCCGACACTAGGTAGTGCCTCTGATGATGATCACCACGAATTGCATCAACAACAACAGTAACAACAACCACACCCAATGTAGCTGCAGCAGCCACAACCAATCTATCACCACCACAAACACCGCAACAGCAGAGGTGTCGGCAACATAAGCAGAATTAGATGCTGAAGCCGAAACAACAGCAAATGGAACTACAACAAACACAGCCGTTAAAGCAACAACCGGAGTGGGGGATAGCTGCTGCTCTTGAGGAATCCGATTCGTCTTAAGCAGTTGCTGACGCGACCGCCGCAGCAATTTCGTCAAAAGGAAAACTATATTATGTATCGTTTATTAAATATATTAAAATTTATATAATTATAAAAAGATGAGAAGATGTGCAGCAAGAAAAATTATTGTAATCATTGAATTAATTATAATTTAAAGAAACCACAACACTTGGTTGACTGTGCTTTGGCTTTATTTCATACGCGATTCTCAGCGTAAGGATATGGAAGATTTGATTTTTAGATCATAACATTTGCCAAAAATTAAGAACTTATAAAAAAAAATTCCTATTGATAAACCTAATATTTAAGTAAATGATAATTGTGTTTTCGCTAAATTCATTCTTAACTTAAATGAGGAACATGTTCCTTGTTGAAATTGGTTAGAATAATCTTTAAACTATATTCTTCACCTGAGATTCAAGTTACTTTTTTGCAAGCCAATGCAATTTTGATTTCATCTTAAACTTCTAAAATACGAAATATTCAAACTAAAATACTAATATTATTAAATTCCCTCACACTTCAAATTTCGGCACGTCTAAGGGCGGCAGATAGTCCAGATCATAGGCGCTTTGAACTCCCCTTGGTCTAAGGCAGAATAAATACTCCAGGGCTTGCTTGATCTGTTGCTCCGAGCAATACGGATTTACCATGACAATTGAGTGGGCCAGCATTTTTGCCAGCTTCTTGAACAGGAATCGGTTGGCGATTAAGCCTTCCGCCAGCGGACTCATTAAATGACGCACGATCCACGGGCGAATGCGGAGCAGACAACTGGCCAGTAGCACTTCGTCCACCAGATCGATGGAGGGGCTGGATATTTCGGTTGCGAACTCATCCTCGCTGTCGTCGCCAAAGAGCAGGTGGAATTTGCGTCTCAACCGATCCTCACAGCGCCAGTCCGCCTCCAATAAGCGAACAAGGCAGGCATTGAGTCGCCTCCTTTGGGCGTACAGTTCGCAGGGCCACCGGCTCTGGCCAAGATCAACTTCGCTGTGCTGCTCCCTTGGGGGTGTGGCAGTTGGGGATGTGGGCGTGTCTTCAGCTTTTGTTTTGGGACTGGGCAGTTCGGCGTTTTCGATTTCCTCCAGTATGGCCGAGATCTGCGGATCGTCGTTAACAGCGCTGGGCTCGATGCCAAAGATGTCATTCAGATCAGTGGGCTCATCGTCAAACAGCAGGGCCAGTTCCTGGGCCACTGCATCTTCAGTTTCGGAGAAGGGCGAGCATTGCTGGCCCAGATGCTTGGACTCCTGTTCTATGTTCTTCCTGCGGCAGCGCCTACAAAGCGGCTCTTCCTGGACTTCCTGCTCTTTGAGTCTAGCTTGAAACATATCGATTTTCCGACTCAGTTCGTGGCTACCATCACAACCCTCTTCTTCGGGACTCTCATGACCATTCTGGGGTGGCATGTCATGTGTTTGTGTGGCCTTGTCCACCAGAAGCTGCTTTGTCTTAGTGGCTACTTCATCCTCGCAAGCTGCAAGCTGCATTTGGTCGAAGAGAATGTTGGCCAGCCGGCACTCCTGCGTGTTCCTTCGTATCGCGGCAATCTGTGTAAGTACGAATTTGATAGCCATAAATTTTTTACCCCACAGATTCACTTACCGTCTTAACCATGGCTCTCTGATAGATTTGAGCCGCCAAGCAGGCCTGTTTCGCCTTCTCTTCCAGTTGATCCAGGCTCGCGGGAATACAGGACCAGGCAGTGGGTTTGTGGTGATTCCTAGATTTGCTGGCCCACGCGCACACGTTCTCCTGCAGCTGGCGCTCCAAATACAGCACATATTGTTTGCGTACCTAAAAGAAAGGAAGCTTAGAATACTCTCCCAAAGACAATATCATTTGCTGTCAACGGCACATCAACTTACTACATCCGTAAGGACCACGAACTCATTGGGGCCTTCGTCCTTCATGCTTAACTTTTGCCTGCTGTTCGTCTATTTACATTAATTAACTTCGGTCATTTTGGCGCTGTATTAAAACGGTTGAGCCGGGCTTAAAGCTAAATAGGATTTTAAACCAATTGTCGGTGCTGCCACCTGGTGGAAAAACAGCTGGTGCGTTGAAAGGTGCTGCCACCCCTTTGGTTTTCCAAACACATTAGCGAAGTTTCCCTTCATAACTTGAATTAAAATAACGTACTTTTAATAGAATAAATGAATATTTTAATATTGTGAGAAATTAGAATGTATAGATTTGCTAGCTTAGATATTACTATACAACATTTTTAAATTGCATATATTCTGTATATTTTTAATAGAATGTATAAAATTTGAAATTTAAAAAAATTGGTAATGTAAGCTACAATCGTGAATGTTTATTTTAAAAAGTATTTCACTGACATCAGTATTACAAGGGTTCTTTGTTATATATTTTTAAACATAAGAGCAGATATTTTAATAAATCTATGCATTTTTTTTAATAGGTAAACACTGTTTCGGTGCCTATCTAAAATATATATCATAGCATATCAAATTACAATTAAAAAGGTCCATTATATAAAAATAACGCAAGTAACTTTTAACAGGAGTCGATTTTTGCAGAGCCAACGGAATTGTATATTCCGTGTTGTTTATTACAAATCGTTATTTTGAACAACAACAAAATTAAGCGTGAGGAGAAACTATTATAAATACATGATTAATTATGTTTTAGGGCTAAACTTCTAAAGCCGCGGCCAATATTTGGCTTAATTTTGAATATCAATCGATCGTCCGTTCACTCGATTCACTGCCTATCTCCCAGTTAGTCCAGAAACATGTTGTCGTCGTCGAAGGTGAAGACGTTGTTGCGTGCTGGCTGGGCGGGACTAGTGGACTCCGGACGCCCTCGGCCACTTTCCGCCGTGGTCTGGCTAGCGATGCTGCTGCTGTTGTTGGCCGACGAAGGATTGTCCGTTCCTGTGGCGGTGCTGGCCGAGCTCCTGGCGGAATTGCTGCCATCGGCCCCCAACTCTGGTCCAAATTCGTCTAGCATGACGAACTCGTCGTCGGCATCGCTGCCCTCGTCCGCCAGAGACTTCCGGCAGATGGGACAGGTGCTGTGCAGGTTCAGCCATGGCACGATGCAGTTCTCATGATAAAGGTGCGAGCAGGGCAGCTTGCGAACCGTCTCATCTATCTTAAAGTCGTCCCAGCAGATGGAGCACTGGATCTTGCGATCTACCTCCTCGGCGCTAATCTGCACATTGGGAATCTCGTTAATGCGCTGTGCTGACAATGGCGGCGGTCCCGAAGTCTCCATTTGATTTAACATCTGGGTGACGATGGTGTCCAGACCCTCGCGGCCCCACGCGTAGTCTCCGGGGTTTCCCATGAAGAACATGTGCGAGTTTCCGCCACCACCCACTCCTCCCCCACCTGGTCCGGTCACTATTTCTGCCGTGGCGCCGGCCAATGGCAGGCTCTGCAGAAAATCAAAGAGCACATTGTCCAGTCGATCCAGGTTGGCGGGACGCACACGTCCACCGGCGGTTAGGCCGCCGCCGGAGCCACTGCCCGAGGGTCCCCCGAAGCCGCCCAGGTGGAGCACATTGCTATGCCGCCTGTTTGGCTCGATAGTGATCTCTAAGTTGGACACATTCCGCATGTTCAGCAGCGACACTATGTCGTTCCTCAGCGATTCCACATTCACCTGAGATCCGCCCAAAGAGCTGCCTCTGCTAAGGGTGTCGTGGGAGCCAGAGGAGCCGCTGCCACTGCCACTGCCACTGCTTCCGGATCGTCCACCGCTGGAGGCTCCAGGTGCCGGAGACGCCATATCCGGTGCATTTGCCGGCAACTCCTCCACGAAACCGTTGGCGCACAGCGGGCAGGTGAAGTCCGAGTTGGGAATGTTGATCTCCACGTTGCACATGTGGCAGAAAAATCGCTTGGACTCTGCCGCCCGGTCCTCAACCACCATTGCTTCTGCCATCCTAGGGGAGGTCCTTTATTTCCTGGGGATTGATCGGTTAGCGATTGTGCAAGATTGCCGCTATTTGATGTCGCTGGTTGCCGGCGGGTCTAGACGTTGCTTTGCACAGATGAGGACGACGTACACGCACCTGGTCCCACGCCGGTCATTGGGTCCGTTCAGAACTATTGGAATTTTAAAGTTGAAATTTATATTTTTCTATAAATAAGGCCCTTTAAGAGTGACCCTTGACGCAGGAGATGCAAAATCTTGCTGGTACGGAGTTTGCTGGCGCTGTCTGGTCACACTGATAAGGTTGTAGTCGGTTGTGCTGCCAACTATCTGGATAGGTATTAATATTAAAAAGTTTTTATTAAAAGTTTTTTAATTTTAATTTTATTGTGTAATCAACTAAAAGTCCTCTTTGCATAAATATTTTCTAAAATTATTTTTACAGAACTGTTGTCCCTTTAGTCGGCGCTGCCACCTTACTCAGAATAGCCCAGTCAATTTTAGCCCCTTTCACACTCGCAGTCTGGCAACGCAGGGCAGAAACAAAAAGTCATCTTCTCAGGCGGCGTTTAGCATTTTGCAAAATTAATATTTTCCTGCCGATTAAATTGAGTTGAGCGAGGAGTACCGCCGCAATGTCGATTCTAGCCTACAACGGAGGATGCGTAGTGGCCATGCGCGGCAAGGACTGCGTGGCCATCGCCACGGATCACCGATTCGGTGTCCAGGCACAGACGATCTCGACGGACTTCAAGAAGGTGTTCCACATCGCTCCACGGATGTTCCTCGGGCTCACTGGTCTGCAGACAGATATCCTGACGGTCCGCGATCGCCTGATGTTCCGCAAGAACCTGTACGAGACACGCGAGAACCGCGAGATGTGCCCGAAGCCCTTCTCGGCCATGTTGTCCAGCTTCCTGTACGAGCACCGCTTCGGCCCTTACTTCATTGAGCCGGTTGTGGCCGGTCTGGACCCCAAGACCCTGGAGCCCTTCATCTGCAACATGGACCTGATCGGCTGTCCCAATGCACCCGACGACTTTGTCGTGGCCGGCACCTGCGCGGAGCAGCTGTACGGCATGTGCGAGACCCTGTGGAAACCAGACCTGGAGCCGGACCAGCTCTTCGAGGTCATCGCCCAGTCCATGATGAACGCCTTCGATCGCGACGCCATGAGCGGTTGGGGCGCCACTGTCTACATTATCGAGAAGGACAAGATCACGGAGCGCACGCTGAAGACCCGTATGGATTAGATGATTTTAAGAGTTTCCTTGGGGATTTTGTATACAACATTAACCGAAATACACATACAAATAAAATTTGTTAAGGTACAACATATGCTTGATTCTTTTGTGATCGAGTAATTTGCATTAGCCCTTGCTGGTCTTCCTTTACGTTGTTTTGCCTACTCATTGCACAATAACAACTAAACAACTAAATATTTGAAAGGCCATATGGCTTTTGGTCCATTTTTTATTAAATTCCGAACGAAAATATTAACAAAAAAAAACTCGTATAAAAATTTAGCATTTTTAAGTACACAATATTTTAATCTTATTGCTCATCCGTCCACTCGATGGACTTTTTGGCCAACAACATGGCAGCCTCCTCGGTTTTGGCGCCGCCAATAAACCCGGTGTGGTGCACGAATATGAGATCTTTGATGCCGGCCTTCTGGCTGAGATCTTCGTCCCTCAATCCTCTCCAGGGTGTGGGTAGAAACTTGCGGCCCAAAAAGCTGCCGGGGGTCACTGGGACTCCGGCCACGCGCCAGCTGCTGCCGTCATTGAAGATAATCAGCTTGGGGACACCCTCCATCTGGTACACCTTCTCCAGATCTGCCAGGTGAGCCTTCCAAGGGCAGAAGACCTTCAGCACCAGAATCTCGCCGGAGGAATGGGTGCTCTTAGCGTGTTCCAGAGCCTCTCTTACGTGGTCCCTGGCCGCAATCCAGGAGCAGGCCACTTCCACAACATTGTCCACAAACTCCCGGCCAGCTTTGTCCATAGCCTGCCTGAATCGCTCCTCGATGTCTACGCCAGTCTCCTGCCAAGACGGATTCAGCTTGCCAATGCGGGCGGAGAGATGGCTGGAGATTTTGTAAATAGGCTCACCGCCCTCGAACATGGGTACTCCGTTGTCAATGGCGTCCAGTTCGCTGATGAAATTCCTGTAGATCTGGACGAATGCCAATTGCAGGTTCTCCGGCGAGAGTTGAATGCCCTTCTCGCGCTGCAAGATGCTCTGGATGACCCGCTCGCCATAATGGCTGTAAACCAAGCCGGCACTGCTTAGCCTGTGGATAAATACTATTAGAAAGATGTGGATCGGTGAGTGTTCAACAAAAATTTTACCTGATAACGTTGAAGTCCTCGCTGACTTCCGGTCGAATGGACTTGAATGTTTCCTTAAAGCTTAGTTGGTGATGATCGTACCACTTCTTAGCATTGTCATACTCTCCACCCACATCCACTATTATGTCGCACTTTTCTTGCAAAGCCTTGATGTCCCGGCTCCGAAAAATCTCTGCGTTCTTGAACTCTTCCAATTGCTTTAGCATGAAGACCGCCACCACTTCATCGCAGTGGAAAGTGCCGTTGTGGGTGCCGATCCATATTGGGGAGCGCTTTGGTGGGGTGCCTCCAGTCATTATTGATAGTTGACCTGCTCAGAAGAGTTAAGTTATTTTAACAGATTATAGTTTTTGGCAAAAACGTACGAAAACGCGGTAACAATCGGATCATTAGAGGTGGACTTTTTGCTTAGCCAAATATAACTATCGAATTTCGATAGTTTGATTTGTGCGACTGTGGGGCAAAGCAAAAACCTATTTATCATTGACTCAAACCACTCTTAAATAACGGAAAATGATAGTGGGGCAACTCTAGAAACGGTTTTTTTAAGCCGGAAACAAGTGGCTTTATTTAAGCCCCTTTTTTTTAATAAACAAAATATGTCCTTAAATCTGTACCAAGCACTGTCAGCTTATTAAAAAAGTTCGCCTCTCAACACCACTCGTTTGCATGGGCGTTCATGTGAATCCAATAAATTAGCATTAATTTGCTAATTTCTAAGACAAGCACATCTTTTTTTGGCTGTTTATTAGAAAATCATTGGGTGAAAATTTCAGTAAGCCTTTGCAACTCAAGCCCCGCGCATGGATATATTGGATAAAGCGAGCTAAAAAGAAAGAATTTCCAAAATGGCAGAAGCCCGTTTGCGCCGAAATATAAGTCGGCAAGTACCCGCAATGTAAGAAGTCTGAAGAGTAAACAAGATCATTAAAAAGTGCCCGGGAATTAAAAACACATTATTGACCCACTGAGTGATTTTGATTACACAATCGGCTGATGCCTTAAGTTATTTAAATTTCACATTTCCGTTAATTGTGAGCTGAATCTGACGGACAATAATTAAAACAAAATAGTAGTCAAGTGCCTGTGTGTGCGTAACAAAAAACATAAATCACTGCCGACAACAATGATCACGTGTAAAAGCGCACAAAAATCATTTAAAATAAATTGTTGCCCAGGCGTTTTCCCTGTTTTCAGCATCCCACGACCTTCGAAAAGATGCGAAAGCTCGGAAATTGAGTGAAAATGGAAGCGGCGGTTCGTACAAAACTCGTTTCCAAACACTTCTCCTATTGAAATGCGAAACGCAGCACAAATTAAAGTGCAATTTGTCCCGACACCGACGTCACACGGGGATGAATAAATGGGGGTTTCAGGGGGATTACGGTGGTACTAATCGATGCAGACACGCTTATCAAAACCTGGACTTTTTTCGACCCCAGGTTCTTTCAATTAAGCTTATAATTCCGATTACGTTTGAAGTTCATTGCCACTGTGCGAAAAATGAGCTTGTTTTCACAATTACCTTAGTAATTATATTTTCACGCCCATGAACAAATAAGCAAATGCCACAGGAAAACACCTTTTAGCACTTAGTAATAGGAACTCAACTTCGAGGGTATAATGTGGTTATATAACCTTCCTTGTAAGCCATTTGAATTTCTTAAGAAATGCTTTAACATTCAAGAATTTTATTCGTTTTATTTATTTCTCACGTACAACCAGTTCCTGCTTTTAAAACGAATACAATAGAGAACCTTTTCTACCTTTAAAATGCCTAAGAGGGTATCTTTTAGTCGGAGCACCATAACTGTCGCTACGTACACGCCCATTAACTTATATTAGCACCGTTTAATTCTTCCAAATTGCTTAATACCACAAATATGTGAGTAATGCAGGATCGCGTCAAAATAACTTTAAGGGCAATTAAATCAAATCTTACAACTACAAATGACAAATTTAGTTAGGTTTAAAGAGAAGAGGAACGAATTACTATACGACAGTAAATCACTTAATATGTTCGGCTATTCTATTGTAGAGTTTTCCTGATTTACAACATCACATTGCCAGACGTTGAAAAAAGTTATTTATTCGCGCTTAAGTGAACTTAAGCAGCTTTACTGCTTTTATAGGGGGCAAGATCAAAGAGGCTGGGACACACTTGGTGCTCTATTCATGTGAGTCGGGTTTATGCAACTGTCATTTAACTATTGCAAAAACTTACCTCTTCCTACTTGCGCGATGCAAATACTACTGTGCACATACTATAGAATACGGCTTTGTGGATTCTCGCCTCGGTCTGAACCGGAATGCTGAGGGTGAACCCAAGTTGTTCTGGCGACACAAATAAAGATCCAGCAAGAGCTAAACGATTTTTTTATGAATGCCAGATCGATCCCGAGCTGATTTAGTGGGAAGATCTAGTACCGGGCGGTGATGAGCTAAATACAACAGAAAAACGGGTTTGTCAGCGGCTCAATTGTTCTCCAGCTCAATGAATATCTTTTTAGGCGGTTTGTTGTTTTTTCTAGCCGCCAAATTGGTTACCGAATTTCCTACATTCCAATTGGCACAAATGCCAGGCGAGCTTTTGTGTCGTTCTATTTCTGAGCTCCGATTTGTAAGCTGAGCTTGGCGCAAAGCTTCGCTGTAACGGGACAGAAATTTCAGTTTCGGTTTCAGTTTGTTTTGGCCGCGCAACACGTTCTGGTGCTAAGCGTTAGGTCTCCCAGCTTGGCAAATCGGTCGTGGAACAGAAATACGAAAAATATCTTAAATATTTTACACCTTAGCTTTACTCAACTTTGCACGGTACAAGTTCGTTGCAGGAAAATAAGTTGTCCCGCCTGGCAGCTTTGAAACCAGTTCGAAATTTGGCAAAAAACGTTCGAAAGTTCAACAGCCCGGCTATCCCTTGATATATGGCCCAAATTCACCCATTATATGTGTCATCGATTAAGTGCAGTGCTTCAACTTTGGCAGCGAGTTATTTCCGTTGCACGCAATCTTAACCCACATTAGTGAAAAATCTTATTTGGCCAAAAGTTTGCGGTTGCGGCGGCCATTTCTTGGCCATTAACCCATTGACATATTGGCTTTAATTAGCGGTTTTCTGAGAGGTTCATTGTGCAACACTTCGGCGGGCATGATATTTGCTTTTGTCTTAAAAAAACAATTACAAACAAGAGACAAGGCGAAAGAATCGCTTAAGTTATATACAATTTTTATCGCCTAGGAAATAAAGTAGCACAGAAAAAAAAGATTTCATTCTTAAAGACCGATTTCAAATTTAAAGTGATGTTTGGACTAACAGAACAAAAAATTATGCATTAAATATGTTTAAAAGGCTTCGCTTAGGAATATTAATTATTTTATTTAAACATAGAAAATTGAATCCCCTTACTTCGAAAATTAAGACAATGAAGAAAATGTAATTAATAATTAATTGTTAATTAATTTTTCTCAATGCATAACCCATAAATAAACAAGAATATGGAGAAAGGAAGAGAAAATACTCGTAAGCGGTACATTTTTTGGCATCAGACAGTTGGGGTGCGCCGCATTAAACGGTGGGTCGCTGTGGACGTCTTTCGGTTCATCTTGAACATTTAGTTTTAACCGGTTTCGCTGGATCCCGTGACAAAAAGGCGATTTATTACGCATCTCATAGAAATCGTACCATTCAACCACATCTTTAACCCTATGCATCTTCCATGAACTGGTTTTCATGCTCAAGGCTTTTCTTTTTCTTTCGGCTGATTCCAAATTCAGACTTACTATGCTCATATGCATAAATTGCATTCAAATGTCTTTTTGACTTAATAATTTGCATAATATATCTCTTGAAAAAACCTACGCATGTCACGTGAGGGATACAAAAGACCTTAAAACAAGTGAAATTAAATTTAAATAAGGTGTGATATCATGGTGACCAGCAAATTGTTTTAAGAGTGCCAAGATATGAAAAAAGAAATGTAAAACTCCAAGAATTTAACTTAAAACATTGTTATTTTTAACTTGCCATAAAATGTGGACATCCCTTGTGTTAGGGTATAAAAGAAATTATTTTCGATTGGTGTGCATATAAACACGTAACATTCAATTGTGTCAAAAACTTCAGCACTCCCAATCGCATAACAAACGAGCCGAAAGAAAGCGGCGAAAACAAGAAGACCAATAAATGTCCAATTATAAACGTTGTTTGTCTGTGATTTTAAAAGGTTTTGCCACTTAGCACTCGATAAGCACTAAATAATTATAATGATCAATAACGATGCCTAACTAAGTGAAAAGAGCCACAGTTTGATCGAAATAAACATAAGCGCACAAGGCAAAGACAAACAGTCACTTGGGCAAACAAAACAGTGCATTAAGTATACGCCGCGCATCAAGTATACGTCGCGATGTCCAATGGCAAGGCTGCCGCAGCTGCCGCCACAGCTGAGAAAAACGGGTAAAATCGCACACTTTATAGTTCTCGCTTAGACAATAACCCATCGTGAATCGCTGGCTGAAACTAATCAAATGCAAAAACACACTTTTCCGTTGCAGCTTGCTGGACGATCGGCCATTGTTTATGCAAAATGCCAACGGCGGACGAATTGCGACCGTCGATGTGGAAGTCAGCAACTTCCGACGCGCCCTTCCACAGTTTTTAGCTGTTAGTATTAAGAACATATTGCTATTCGGTAAATAACACGCATTTTCCAGCTACACAAACCCCGGGGGAGTGAAATTCCTAACTCTAGTTTATTGTATTGTATATCCTCGTAAAAAGGCACATTTTTAGTTGTGCACATTAATCATAATTAAAGTCAGTGATTTAACGCAACCGCCTGTAATTAGATGGTAATTAAAATGTCTATTGCCTTGAACATTCATCAACTTGCGCTGTTGAGTCTAAAATTCATCACTTATTCAAAATGAAAACGCCTTGTTTAAACAATTATATAATAGCAATGAAGAATTCCTAACTCCGAACTGAAGAGAATGATAATAACTAATAATAACTTTTAAGGTGAATTTGTGAACTTAAAAATACAAAACCTGCTTTTAATAATTCTGATTTATTTGCAACCAGATTTATAGATATATTTATTATTGAAATGTTGCTGGTCATTTAATACGCTAATTTAATTCTGGCTTTTTACGCGTATCGATTTCATTCCCCTAAAACTGAAACAAATAGACTTACTAATTTTGTTTTGATTGCTTTATTGATATCATATCTTTTCCCCCTCTCAGGATATGGCATGACCTTGGGCTTCCCCACAATCGTGATACCCGCCATTCAAGGTGGTGAGGGCCGCAGCGAGACCAGCGGCGACATAGTCCTCAACAAGGACGAGATCTCTTGGTTCAGTAAGTGGCCAACGATTCTATTGCCTCTGCTCTCTTAACTCCCCTTTCCTCAAGGTTCCATTAACCTGATTTGTGTGCCTCTGGGATGCCTATTCTCCGGACTTCTAACTCAACCACTGGGCAAACGACGAGCCATGCAGGTAGGTGTAGGATACATAAGAACTGGGGATTATTTTAGCTGCCATGATTTCTATTAAGGCTTATGATAAACGGAGGATATTTTTTATTCCAAGTTATCTTAATCTTGATAAAATTACCAAGAGTATAATAATTTTAAAAGCTATTAAGGCTTATGATAACCGGAGGCTATTTTTTATTCGAAGTTATCTTAATCCTGATAAAATTACCAATAATATTCTTTAAAGCTAAAAGTAATTTGACCTTACACATTTTTATTTGTAAGATCAAGTTTTAAGAATCATTGTTTCCCAAAGCTTGAAACACTTCCAAAGCAGGCTAAAAGATTCGATTTTTTCCGACCTCGAGTGGAAACCAAATTGAGCAATCGCAATCTCAGCCTTTGGTGTAATTTTTTTGGCATGCACCTGAAGAGGCACAAATTGCTCCCATCCCACTTAGCCGCAATCATCTGCGGCTCATCAGCCGCTCCTCCGATTACCGATTGCCGATCGCTCGGAACACTGACACACTGAGCTGGAATCGAGCTGCGTGACTTTGTGGGGCTTATGCAATTATGTTTATCCATCCGAGCTCACCCACCCACCCACTCCCCTTTGTACCCGCAGTTTGTCAACCTGCCTATTCTGGCCGCCTGGCTGATGTTCCACTTCTCGACGCGCACGGAGCACCTGTATGCGGCTTTATGCTTGGCTGGTCTCGGAGGCGGATTGATGGAGGCGCCGGTAAGTGAAACCCGACCACACTGATTAATTGCTTCGAAATATACCCAAGTGTTTACCCCATCACGTGTGAACCGAGGGCTTATATACACTCTCCCTTCGCCTTTGTTTATCTATTCATTTGCATATTTCTCCCGAAAGGGGGATCTTTTTTTCCCAATCTTTATAACTTTTTTAGCTAGCTGTTAAATCCGCAAAGATAATCACTTACCTGCGAACCAAATCCAGGAAAAACTTTATCATAAGTCTTTTCATAGGGAAAACGATTAAACAAATAGCTAATTAAATTGAAAAGGCCTCGAGTTGTTAGCTATTAATTTTGAGATTTTATCGAGTAGCAGAAAGTTTTATATTTTGTTGAATGATAAATAAAAAAGGTGTTCGTTAATAAACAAAGTTATAGAAACTAACTCACAATTAGATTAGCTAAGCAAACGTAAGTCACAGGCTAAAGAGGTTCAAATGGAAAGAATCCTAACATTGTTTGTTAATCATTTAATTATATAAAATCAGAATCTTCTGAAGGGCTTAGACAGGGATTTGATTAGTTAGGGGGTTGCAAATTAAAAAAACCTAAACGAGTGATACATTATTTTTTGCGGACGTCTCACTGGTTTCTTTCGTAACTAGATTCGATTGAGCCATTTCGCGTTCTTTTTGTTTCCTTATGCGGATTCTAACATCTTGTTCAGTCTGGTAGAGTTGCGCATTCTTCTTGATCCTTCTGTTAAAGAGGCAGGTGAAGAACAACCTTCCCTTAGATTTGAGCATTCCGCAGCCCATTTTCCTGTTCTTCTGGTAGATCAGATTGGCGACCACCCTGCGCTTGTCATCGTGGGATACATCGGGAAAGCTATACACGTGGGTTGGAAGCAAATGCTTGGCATATTGGAACCACATACTAAAGAAGTTGAGCGCATTGAAGTTCTTAGACTTTTTGGCCAATGTCACAAAATCTGAGGACTCGCCCACTTTCTCGTAGCGAAAGGTGTTCACACAGGTCTGGTTGGAGCGTTCGAAGCACTGGTTGGAGACCCGCATCGCGATCACGGACAGCTCCTCGTCCCAGGAAATGGACGGCAACTTCAGTGCCTTGGGCAGTCCGGGGATTCCCCGAACCACCTTTCTCCGAAAGTCGTTCAAGGACCTCAAGATATCGTCTCGGAGGTTGGTCAGCACTATGCCCTCGTGGTCGTTACCGCACTTGGGACCCCACTGAAACACCCAATATTTGTATTGTAATTCGGTAGCTGAGATTCTCCGTGGTGCTACTAACAAAACGGATGCCGCATGTGATATGTTTTGTACCGCTCGGACAAAGGTTTCCATTGCAGTAATCGAGTGGCTTAAAAATCGGGGATTCGGTAGAGCACATTTAATTATATAAAAGAGTCGCCAGTTGATCACCTGGATTGGAGGGTTAAAGTGCTTTTCTTGCACATATTTTGGCCATCGAGTGCGGAAAACAAGATGACGGCATTCGAATCCAATTACAAGAAGTAAAAACCACAACAGTTGCATCTTGTTCGAGGTGTTTACAGTTACTGATTTTATTCATATTGAAACATTTTTTGTAATGAATAATTGCAATTTCTATGCTTAAGTGCCATTACAGCGTAGGGGTTATTCCGATTTTCATTGGAAGATTAGCGAACTTTTTGATTGGGATGAATAGATTTCAATACACTTTTTATTTTTTTCACATTAATTTTAATTATTTAACGAGGACGGAAGCTAACTTCGGCAAGCCGAAGTTTTAATACCCTTGCAGACTTTGCCGAAATTGCTAAAATTGAAAAGGTAGCGAAAGGTATAAGGTATACATAAATAAACTAGATTTATGTCCTGTCAATAACTTTTATACTGCAAAAATGTCATATAAAAATAGAAAAATATTATTATATAATTATATATATAATATTATTTTCGGAGCCTTTAACAATTTTTCCTACGGAAGCTATAAGATATAGACGTCCGATCGGCAAGCGCTTATACCCTGATCAAGATATGCGTAAATAAATTAGACTTGAAAAAATTTATGTCTTTTACACTGCGCGAAATATTCTGAAAAACATCAAATTTGGACCGATTTTACCCTATTGTTCCTATGGGAGCTATAATATATTGACATCCGATCAGCACGCGCTTTTACCTTGATCAAGGTATGCATAAAAAAATACGATTTGGAAAGATTCATGTCAATAGCTTTTACACTGCCCGAAATATCATAAATTCTTGCAAGGTATATCCGATTGTTCCTATGGAAGCTATAGGATATAGACGTCCGATCGGCACGCGATTTTACATTGATCAAGGTATGCATAAAAAATTACGATTTGGAAAGATTCATGTCAATAGCTCTTACACTGCCCGAAATATCATCAATTCTTGGAAGATACTTCCGATTGTTCCTAGGGGAGCTATAGGATATAGACGTCCGATCGGGGCGATTTTCAAACTTGATCTGCGTACACATGTTTTAGGACGAGTGTGAAAGTTTCAGATCGCTAGCTTTTAAACTGAGCTCGCAAACGGTATTGAAACAGACGGACAGACGGACGGACGGACAGACGGACAGACGGACATGGCTAAATCGACTCCCCTATTGATCCTGATCAAGAATATATATACTTTATGGGGTCGGAAACGTCTCCTTCGCTGCGTTACAAACTTCTGACCAAAATTATAATACCCTCTGCAAGGGTATAATAATTAAAATTAAAGATGAAAAATACTAAAATTTACTCAATCTTCCCCAAACCTTATCGAGTCACACAGAAGGTTATCATATGGCCATAACTTATGCGATTGCAAATTAAAGTTCAGTTGGTATATGTCAATTGTTGATTACCCTCACGACTGCATCGAGTGGCCCACATGTTTCTATTGCAACAATGGTTTACCTCGTCGCAGTTTGAAGTTTGGCTGACCTTGGCCAACTCCTTCAGAGCTTGGCTGCCACATGCCTCTTGAGATTGCCACAAGCTGTTTTAGTATTAACCCTCTAGCTCTAACAAGTCGTGTTGTGTTAAACAAAGAGGCTTCAAAAACAAAATTATTTATTTTGAAGTTTTTAAATATTTTATTTTTAATTTTAAAGCATCCAACGCATCAAAAAACAATTTGCTTTCAAATCCAGTTTTAGAAAAGTTGTTTACAATGAAACGATGTTGGTTGTTAGGAGATAAGATTTTAAAATCAAAAACCTATTTTGAGTTTTGTATGGTTTTATTGAGGGTTAAGCTTTTTGAACCAATGATAGCAATGAGATAAATATAAAGGCCTCATACAAAGCTATTGGCAAATGTTGTCTTTGACTCACCTTTCCGCTCGTTTCCCTTGCAGGTGCTCACCTATGTGGCCGAAATCACGGAGCCCAAGTACCGTGGCATTCTTTCTGCTCTGGGAACCACCTGTGTCATAACCGGCGTTTTTATCCAGTTCATCTTGGGATCTCTGATGGACTGGCGGAGTGTGGCGGCGGTGAGTTCGGCCTTTCCGGTGATCACCATCATAATGCTGTGCTTTGTGCCCGAGAGTCCGGTTTGGTTGATCCGCGAACAGCGCTTCCGAGAGGCGGTGAAGTCCCTGCAATGGCTACGTGGCTGGGTTCCGGAGCACATGATCGAGGCGGAGTTCAACCAGCTCTACGATGAACTGATCACCCAGAAGGCCATCGAACTGGCTGCGGATGGGACTCCTCTTCCGGATCAACGTCGGACAATTGGCCAGCGTCTGAGGATGTGGAGGAAACGGAGTTTCCTGGTCCCATTCCTCCTGGTTTCCTTTAGCTTTTTCACCGGCCACTTTTCCGGAAAGACCCCCCTGCAAACGTACGCGGTGCAGATTTTCCACACCCTCAAGGCTCCAATGAACAAGTACCATGCGACGATTCTTCTGGGCGTGGCTGAGATGCTGGCCACCATCTTGGGCGTTGTGCTGATTCATTTTACCGGAAAGAGACCTTTGGTTCTGGTCTCCACCGTGGGCACCGGACTGTGCTTCTTTGGCACGGCCACTTATGCTCACTTCCTGAGTGAAGTTCCGGGATTTACGGTCAACAATGTGGTGGTCAATGCCTCCTCGATAGTGCCCAAGGAGGGCATCCTCTCCCAGGAGAACATCTCCAGGATCTTTGAGACAGAACAACAGGCCATAAGGCAGGAAGCAGAACTCTTTACCACCCTGCTGCCGGAAATGGAGACAACTCCGATGTTTGAAACGGAAGCTTATAATCGCAGTAAAAGGGAGGTGGATGACATGACAACCACCGATGCGTTCATGGACACCACCATGTGGCCGGCCCTAGGAAGTAGTACGGAACCGGTGGCCTCTTCATCATCCATGGCCCCACCTTCAAAGCCACCCATCGTGGAGGACATTCTGCTGGTGGTGCCGAAACAAGAACACAACTACCTGGTCTGGGTGCCACTCATCCTCCTGCTGCTCTCCGCCTTCTTCTCTCACCTGGGCATCCGCATGCTACCCTGGATTCTTATTGGCGAAGTCTTTCCCGCGGAGATACGAAATACGGCCTCGGGTTTTGCCGGTGGTGTGGGCTATATATTTGGCTTCCTGGCCAACAAGCTCTTCCTGGTGATGCTGAGTGCCTTGACTCTGCCCGGAACCTTTGCCTTCTATGCCAGTGTAGCCTTCGTTGGAACCGTTGTCCTTTACTTCACGCTTCCGGAGACGGAGGGTCGGACTCTGGGTGTAAGTATATTGGGACGTCTGTAAAAACACCTCTCAAATAATTAAATGAAATTTTTATGAGTGTTATCATTAAACAAAAACCTTATTTTATCCTTTAGGAAATCGAAGCCCACTTCTCCAAGAAATCCGACATGAATTTGTTTCACAAGCAGCCCAGCAAGAAGTTGCCCATCAAGGATGAGGCCCAGTATCCCGGCAATGCCATCAATGTGCAGGGTAGCTTCCAAGTGCCCATCACCTCGCAGCAGCAAGCAAAGATCATTCACTTGCAGCAAAGCGACTTCGCGCCCCGCCCTCAAAACGGCCGGTCAGCCGGAGTCGGGATGTCCAATCCGGCCTTCGAGGAGAGCAACACCACACATTTGTGAGCGGCTGTGAGTGGACAAGGTCGCCCATGTCATTACCTAAACTTCCTTTCCAAGTGCTTAACATTCCAGTGATATTTCTGAGAAATAAACTTAACTATTTAGATTTGTGTATATGTCTGGCTTTCAAATATTTTATTCCCCGCTCAAAACAGTTTCCCTGGCATCGATTCACTACCACCCAAGCTGTTCGGTAAAAGAAATTGGTTCATATTTAGAAAAACATTGCTGAAACTTTGCAACAAAACTGTCGAAAATGGAAATGTGTAACGAACGTTTTGGATGTACAAAAGTTGCGTAGAACACCTCTTTAAAACTAATGAAGTAATCTATAAGTGTCCAGACTGGAATTAGGTAGCGAAAGGGGCTGTTAAATATAATACAATGTTGGTTAAAAAGGCTTTTACTTCATGTAAATCACTTAGGAAGAACGATGAATCGAAGTCAAACAAATCAATCTGTTTCTTTAAAGCGATGAAAGTAATAGATGAAATAGTAATAGAAAAGAGCCATAAGCAGGTCTTAATGTTTAACTACTTTTTATGTGAACTCGACTTTTAACGTATTTTAAAGCATGCTTATAAGTAGTATTGTATAACACATTTCCATGGAGATATATAATTGTATAGATGCAGCAAAGGCGTAAGCAAGAATCGGACTTGGCTTCTAGGTCTCATCGTCTTGCAGCTCGAGGAATTGAGTGCAGATGTCGCGACTGCACTCGCCCTTGTTGTTGAATAGGAATTTATAATAATGGCCATCCGCACAAATGGCTGAATAAGATAATTAATTGCGATTACAGTGTTCCCAGGGAAGACCAGCTTCAGCTTCAACTCACCCACAACCGAATTGGGATCGGCTCCAAAGGCACAAACGCAACGGGGTCCCTGGGGTATCGAAAACTTGACAAAGCTCCACTGGCTCGAGAAATACTTGGGTATTATGGGCAGCGAGGATTCACGGGGCTTGTTGTCCTCCAGGTTGAACACGTGGATTGTGCCGTGGTCGGACGCGACCACTACCATTGTGGACTGGTGGTTGAAGTTGATGCAAAAGATGTTGGCATGGTTGCTTCCCCGCCTCAACTCAGACACCTTCTTGCCGCTCTCGGTGTCGAAGATGCGGATGAGGGTACCCTTCTCGCCGGCGGTGGCCAGTCGCGTGCCCTGCAGGTTCAGGGCAATGCAGCTGATTCCCGCCTCGTGGGCAATCACCTCCAGCGGTGCGCGCTCCGTGTTGGCCAGATCCACGATCTGAACGTGGCCAGTGCGTCGGCCGGGAAATGCGAGGAGGCTCTTGTTGCTGTGCGGACACAGCACGCACAGCCCGTTGGGATTGGAGCTAGTTTCGAAGACGTGCAACTGCTGCGGTTGCTGGGTAAAGGTGAACACCTTTATTACCCCCTCCAGCACTACCACGATCCGATCCCTGCGCAGTCGCACCGCCCGCACAGGCTGATTGAAGTCCAGCGATATGGCCGGCGACTTCTTCAGGTCGTCCCACACGATCACCTTGTTGGGCGGGTACAGCGGTCGGATGCCGCCGCCCACCAGGGCCAGGTAATTGCAGCGGAAAAGCATCTCCACATGACTGAGGCCACCTGAATGCGAGACAATGTGATTCGGATTTAGACTGTGGGAGTTTCCCGCACTCTCTCTTTCGAACATACCCTCTGGAAAGTACTGCCGCTCCTTCTCCTTCAGCGGATCACAGTTGTAGACCCGGAATCCGGTGTCCGTCGCACAGGCAAAACATCCTGCAACGCAATAGGCCAGTTATAGTATATACATGCAATATATGGATTTAGTTTATCGTATAGGTAAACAACACACATCCGCACGTACGTACCCTGATCTTGATTAAAGGCTGCGTACAGCAGCCCGTTTCCGTACGGATTCTGCTCTGTGAGGTTCATTGCACTCTCCGGGGAAGCTGGAAACCCGGGCTCTGGCGATTTCCGATTCAGTAACTGGGCAGGAAGGAAAACAATCAGTCGGACGGCGGATGATTTTATGTTTTTTCGTATAAAAACAATGGCGCAGTGTTGGCGGTCGTCGCAAAGTTACCGGTTAATCGATACCTGCCGATGGACGATATCGATTCTCGCAAGTCCCGCCAAAGCTGGATGTTAAGAATAGAATAGAACGGATATTTAGGTTTTAGGTAAGTGTGAAATATACAGTAACAAAAAATATTCCCCACCAGGAGTTCCTTAAGTGTGATTATTAGTATTAAATAAAAATATCATACAAATATATCGTTTTAATGCCCATCCTTGCTACCCCGCCTTGCTTTTGCAACACTGCTAAAATGGTTCACCTTACCTCAAATCACATAAAATAACAAAAAAAATTAATTGAATTCAGCTTCTTGGAATCTTGCGGAAAATAGAACATATGTGGAGCGCGCAATGGAGTTCAGCGCGGATCTAAATGGCTTTGACGAGGACTTCATTGAGCCCTGCAGGACATGCGGGATTTACTTCACCATGGGCTTGGACATGGATCAAGCAATTGTTAAACCAATATTTGGCTTGAATGACGCCCTTGGAACCATGGCAGAGATTCTCGAGCAGCTGAGTGCCTGGAACATTCAGGTGAGTGGTAAATCATTTCCAGTGGTAAATCATATACCTGATGCATAAACAAAGGTGGTACGGGAGGACGGACGACCGCAGTACATGTGCATTGCCTGCATCGCCGAATTCCGCCGGCTGCTAAAGTTCAAGCACAGCTGCGTAGAAACGCAGGAGCAGTTTACCGAGCTGGAGTACCAGCGCGAGCACAATGGCATCGTGATTAAGCGGGAAATCGAGCCGCAGGAGGAGAAGTTCTGCGGATTCATATATCTGGACACGGACGAGGAGGAGATCAGCGACGAGGATGGCAGCCGTCGCGTATGCGCCGCCTTCGACATACCGCACGTGCCCATTAAGGAGGAGCACATGGCCCGTGTGCCAGTGCAGAGCAGTGACCAACTCCTGCCACCAGATCCCAAGGAACTTGTGTCGCCGCCGGTCGAGAGCGGATTTGACATGATCGACAACGATTTGCTGACCGCCAACATGTTTGCACCGTCCAGTGAGGATGCATCCGGAACGGCCGACGATGGCGATAGCGAAGAGGAGGAAGACGAACCTATAATCCGGTTCACATACGACGACGAAGCCGAAGGCGTGGCCCCGCCGCCGCCCCCCATTCTTTCCCCGGTCGTCTCTTGCAAGCTTTGCCTTCATGAATCCCCTAACCAGGATGCGCACTTGAACCATATGCGCCGCACCCATCTTCTTAAGGACTGGGAGTGCCATATCTGCAGCAAAAAGTTTACCAACGCCCAGGAGTCCCGCATCAAGTTCCACATTAAGTATCATAAGTTGCAGCGGCACATAAAATGTCCTGTTTGCGGGTTCATTTGCAGCTCGAAGGAAACTCTCAAGGAGCACGAGCAGGCAGTGCATTCGCGTACCAAGTGCACTTATTGTGACAAGAGTAAGTATTTAAATAATCAATTATCCCAAGTTATAGAATATATGAAACCATGCAATTAAAATTATTTTTGCAGCTATAAAAAATAGTATGCTACAAGGCCATTTAAAAAAGCATTTACGGGGTAAGTAAAGGATCAGGAAAAGTTTAAATCCTTTTTTTAACCCTTTTTACTTCATCCCCAGAGGGCGAGATACAGCTGGCTCAGAAACTTAAATTGTTGGAACAACTACCTTTGGATAATTTTTTACAAGAAGCTTTTCCTTCTTCACTGGCCTCGTCCTCTTTCGAACCAGTAACGACTGACGCCTCAGAGCCCTCTTCAGTTAATGAGCCTTGTGCTCCAGCTGCCTCCAATGTTCCTGAGGACTCTAATTTTCCAAAGGACTCTACTTTTCAAGAGGACATTACTGCTTTTAAGGACTCTACTGCAGCAAAGAAACCTGCTCTGCCAATGGCCTTGCCTTCTGCTAAGGACTCTTCCCGTCCAACAGATATACCTTATAAGATGGACGCACCTGCACCAGTAGATTTGCCTGTTTCATTCGTGCCATCCCCTTGTGTCATTCAGTGCGCTTTCTGCAGCGACACTTTTGAGGAGGCCCAACAACTGCAGGATCATGTGCTGGCCACCCACAAATCCACTAGAAAAAGGCAGCGATCTCCAGAAGATACATCACCAAGGAGGGTGCCCAGTCCGGAGTGTCAGCCCCCACCCATTCCAATGGAAACCGACCAGCTAGGCGAAGTGCAAGAAAAAATCACCGTCGACGAAGACAGCACCGAACAGCAGAAGAGCAGAACGGAAGTGAGCTCCAATGGCTGCTCCAAGAGCTCCACTACCGAGCAGGTGCCGAAAAAATCCTATATCGCTTGCCATATCTGTGGCAGGACCTTCGACTTAAAAATTAAGCTTAATCGTCATCTCAAACAGCACAAGACGTAAACGCTTCGATTATGTTCATAGTTTATAGTTTGCCTCTTTAAAATTTCCTACTCGTTTTTCTGAGCAGCCCAAACTGAATTCCAAAGGCTTGTTTATGAGTATTATCCTCCTTTTTTGACGATTTGAATTAGTCATTTGTTTTTGGCTTCTTAAAGCAAACTATTAAAATTTAAGTTCATGTTAGTTTCTCAGTTTACAAGGAATATAGTTATCCAAATACTCACCATTGTAATTTATGTTCAATAAAAATGAAACAAGTTAGTACCTGCGACTAAATTTGTTCAACCTGCCGTAAATTAAACTTCCAGGGATTGATTCATTTAAATTAGTTTACTATCGCTCGCAATAACACTTTCGCGCTTAAGTTTACGAAGTGCATTTCCATTGTTTATACAAAACCCACACGAGGCTTCAAAGCAAAGATCAACAACTCAGGACTATGATAAGAGAGGCTTCCTTCTAGCCCGCCTTGGCAGGAACAGAGGCCTTCGCAGCCGCTTTTGGAGCTTCTGGCTCCGCGTCCAGTTTCTGGACGCGATGCAGATCGATGCACTTCCGGAACTGCGCCACCTCCTCCATGCATTTAAGGGTCTCGCCGGGATGCGAGCGGTAGCAGGCGAGTAGCTGGGATTTTAGATCCTGGCAGGGTGGTACTTTATGCGACGACGCGGTGCTTACGAATCGCTTGTGCACGTTGTCCACCGCATTGGCGTACTCCTTCTCCAGAATGGTGTTGGTCTTCTTAAGGTTCTCCTCCAGTTTCGCCATGCGTTCCTTCCACAGCTCGTCGTTCTTGACCAGCTCCTGGTTCATCTGGCGCTGGACATCCGCAGCACTGATGGTGTGCCCGCCGCCTTGGACATAAATGGGCACCGCAGCAGGATAGGCCACCTTGGGAGTAGCAGGCGCAGGAGCTGGGGAAGGAGGGGCTGGCTTGGCAGCAGCCTTTGCCGAAGCCTTTGGCGCTGGTTTCGAGTCCTCCGCAGCGACGGCGTGCTCACGAGCTGAAAGGGGAATATATCAATATTGGAATGCAAATATATTTCGACCAAAAAACTAAAAAAAACATATGTTATTAAAAAAAAGAGTATTTCTTAATCGACCCTTTTGAAGGCTAGTTTTAGTGCGCACAAGATATGGACATTTTAGAGTTATAGGAAAATCGTCTTGGAATGGTTCTATCTAACTAAGTTCTACTGTATTTGGCATAAACAATCGCCCGTTTTGACAATTGTTGCATAACACCGGAATGAGCCCAATGTCCGTTTCCAAGTACTTGAAAGTAATAATTTCATATACATTACCCTGCTGGGTGATTCCAGCCTTCAGCCGCTTGACCACATCATCGGATATGTCGATGACGCCGGCAGGAGTTGGGTTTTCCATTGAAACGGATCGCGGTTCGCGGGATTGAGACTGTCTGGCTCCCATCTTCTGAAGATCCTTTTCCTCTTGATCCTGGAGCAACACCTGCAATATTGGTGGTTCGTTAATAGGACTCAAGTCATTGAAAGGTAGCTTCACACTCGGTTTGGTTTATTTCGGCGTTTTTATTAACCTTTTCAGTGAAAACTATGGGCCACTTGCTCGGAGTGACGTTAATTGGAATGCACGATAATACCAAAAAACAACGAAGTCAGCTGATTGGTAAGATAGCCAGAGTTTTAAAATACAATTGCCAGATGATTGAACAGCGCTGCCAGACTTATGAAAAGTATTACTATACTTTTGAAATCGAACTCAAAACTATTATTATGAAACGAATTTTCTAAAAACTTTGTAGGTAAACTAAAGCACCCATTCTCTTCAAATTCAGCTTCTGGTCCTTCCGATTTTCCCAAACTGCTTGTAAACGACAAAAAATCGCACAAAAACAAATTCCATTGAGTTGTGTATTATTGTTTAAGCTTTTAATGCCTCGTTCGTAATTGTTATTGTGAGTGGTGTGGCTTATTTAGTGGCTGCTTTTATTATGTTCATACATACATATTCATGTTGTTTTTAATTCGAAATACTTGCTAATTACATAAATGTGGCGTGCACTTATCGTTACATCCGTCGAATTCCGATCTAACGAACTTTTCAAATGTTCATGAACCGTTTCGATTTCGTGGTTATTTTGTATTCCATATCACTGTTGGTGGTTTTATTTATGTTTTTGTTTAATATCGCCATGATATAATCGATATTCCGCAATCGACTCAAGTTTAATTAGTTATTTAGTTCAAAAATTCTATTTTCAATATACATATACAGTTAATTATACAAAACTTTCGAAATTACTATGTTTGTCAATTTGTTAGTTTCTCTATTTTTGCTTATGCTGAATGGACTTTTCACACAAGATCGTTTAGTTCTCCATTGCTAGTGGCTCATAATTATTATGAATCAGTTATGGGGCTTTTCGATTTCGTTTCTATCAATAAAATGCTAATGGTTTAGTACTCTTGTATGCTAGGAGGAAAATCACACATATATTTTATTTTTTACTTGTAGGGTTAATTCGGATATTTCGTATGTACACTCATTAGGTTATTATCTTTTTGGGAGGAGGCTATATCAACTAAGGTTTTCGATTTCTGGCTGAGCTCTATGGTCGTGTTTACAAAGTTGGTCGATTGCAAGGCGTGCGCTTTGGATAGTGTTTGCGTCCCACAAAAATAAGGATAAATTACCGAAACAAAGGAAAAGTAAGCTTAGAAAACAAAAACGATTTTTAAGAAATATCACGTAATGCATTTTTATTTAAGTTTTTAGTGGCTTCTGCGTTCTGTGATCCGAATTCGTGTTCTTTGTTTGATTTGTTAGTTAAAGACTGCCAGCCGATCGCTGTGGTGTTTTACATGTTTTACGTGTTCTCATAAGATATAGTTTGTATATTTATAATTTTACCCATTTTCTCTTGGCGCATTTAGAATTTAAGTTTTTTTTTTTCATTTTTGTTTTTATTTTTATGGTTTGGTATTACTTATAGACAAATTTCATATTATAGCTATAATTTATTAGCTAGATTTATGTAATTTTAGGGCCCGTCGACGACTGCTGAAGGGGCATTTTCTTATTTTTGTTTAAATCGAAACGTTTATTATTTTGTATATTTTTAACGCTATTTATACGCTCTCTATCTTAGTTACATGATTTTGTTGCGTAAACAAAAGGACTGCCCCACCGACCATGGCGGGCATTTCCCTCCCGCTTGAGAAAATCGCGCAGCTAGTGTTTAAAAAACGGAAAATATATATGAACACATTTAGCAAAAGCGCAGACCACAAAAGTATATGTATATATATATATATATATATATATAGTACAAATATACGGGGATCGTAGGCGTTACAGTAAGATATAATATAACATAGGAGGGGCCTTAAAAGTCAGAGCGATGCTTAAAGCTAAAGAACGTCCCCTCTACTGCACTTGATCATCATAATCGTTATCATCGTTTAATTGCGCCCCGAAATCGGCTTCAACTTAGGTTACATGTGGGTGTTTGCTATATAGCATATGCTTTTGTATGGATTGGTTTCACTATCGCTAGTGCCTAACATCTAGGGTAAGGGACACTCACTGAACGCGGTGTCCTTTGTTTCTTTTACACAAATATTACACTTACAATCGAGTTATTATGTGTTTCTCATGATCGGTTTTTAATGTTCTGCTTGATTTGGGGAAGGGATTAAAATAAACAACGAAAAATTGAGCCGGCCGGAGAGCAAAAGTCAAATGCAAAACAGAATAAATGCCTGCGTATCCTGGCTCTTTTCCCAATCCCTTTTTGATCCTCATTTAACCACCGATCTATTGGCTGTTCTTCAGGGTTCTCAAATCAATTGAACAGTGCGGTGTTGCAGTTTCTTGCAGCCAAGTTGCAATCGTTTATGTTCTAAGGTATAAATTAAATTAATCATAGGCTAGTTAATTAATAATAAGCGCGCCCACCGTTCTAACATCTGGGAGCAGAAACCAAAAATGTCAAAAAAAAACAAACGAAAATGTACAAAAAGAAGGGAAGCGCCGCGCTTTGCTCTGCTCCTCTTTTCTCACTGCTCTCATCCTCCGTTTTTGGCAGGGACCTGGTCATCCTGCCATTTTGGATACATTCAACATGTTTACCGCATATATAAAGCAAGTATTATATATATTAGGTATATATAACTATATATTCTACATGTATAGTTTTTGCTGAGTTCTGTTTGTCTACTGTGTCGTGTCCAGCGTCGCATCTAAACGATAAAATATTATTTGGCGTTCCCCACGCCACCGCCGCTCTGCATGCCGCCCACACCCACTCCACCGCCGCTGCCTCCACCGCCCTGGCGCATCCGTATCGAAGGACGTCGCTCGGGCGTATCATAAGGCGGTCTCGACGAGTTGGTGGCGGCCATCGAGTCGTCCATATTGAGTCCATTGCCACCAATTAGCTGGCTGCCGTTTCCTCCTCCATTTCCTCCCAGCATCGCCAGGGTTTGACCGCCTTGGAGCTGCTGTTGCGCTGCACTGCCTCCTCCTCCTCCGCCCAGTGCCGCATTTACCTTGTGTTGCTGCTGTTGATGGGACGATGCGGCGGCCGCCGCTGCCACCGCCGCAGCAGCAGCTACCGCATCGTGGCCCGTTTGGCCGTCCGCACCATCCTGCGCTTGCTGTATGGCCTGCGGATTCCTTGGGCCACCAAACTTTAGCAGATTCCAGTCAAACACGTAATCATAAGTAAAGCCAAGACGGTGGAACAAATTGCGAAACAGCTTGCGAAGGTGGCAGTAGTCGGGGCGCTGGTCGAAATGCATCTGGCGACAAAAGTTTAGATAGTTGACAAATTCGCTGGGGAAGCCCTTGCACAGCACCACAATCGAGGTGGATAGCTTCTTCTCCGAGATGCGTTCGTACTTTTGCCTTTTGTTAGCTGCCTTCAATCCTTGCCAGGGCAAAGCTCCCAGGTTAAAGTACATAAGAACATAACCCAATGATTCCAGGTCATCGCGACGGGATTGCTCAATGCCCAAATGTGTGTTGATTGAGGCGTAGCGGGCGGTGCCCGTGAGGTTCTTGTTTTCCCGATATGGAATGTGCTTCAGCGAGCGCGCGTCTCTGAACTTCTTGGCCAGGCCAAAGTCAATGATATACACCAGGTTGCCCTTCTTGCCCAGACCCATCAGGAAGTTATCCGGCTTGATGTCGCGATGTATGAAGTCGCGCGAGTGGATGTAGTCGATGCGGGAGATCATCTGGTCCGCCAGCAGCAACACCGTCTTTAGCGAGAAGCGGCGCGAACAGAAGTTGAACAAGTCCTCCAGCGAGGGACCTAGTAACTCCATCACCATTACATTGTAGTCTCCCTCGCTGCCGCACCAAATGATCCGCGGTATTCCAATACCACCCTGCATCGTCTTGTAGAACTTGGACTCGATGTGCAGCTGGGGGTGCTTGGTGCGGATACACTCTAACTTGATGGCCACCTCCTCTCCTGTATTGATCGTAGTTCCCAGGTAGATATCGCCAAAGGATCCGGATCCGATCTTGCGACCCAGGCGGTATTTGTTACCCACGCGCAGCTCCATTTTGGATTTGTGTTTCGTGGGTTTCTGTGAGTGGATGTGGGGTTACCTCGGATCTGCAAGTTCCGACGTGTGAGCCTGCTGCACGGATGGAAAATATTTGCTTTAGTCTTTTTATCACAATTTTTCAAGTCTTATGTTTGGATGAATGGTTATATGTTAGTACACAAAATGTAAATTATAGAAATTGTGAGGACATAATAAATGATGCTAATAATAAAAATGGAATGAATGTATGATCTGTAAGTTAATTTTACCTACTATTCATATGAAAAATCCAGCTCAAATTACAAATTTTAAGACTTTAGGTAAATGTTAAATTTTTAAATGTTCTTTATGTACTAACATTTCTTACTAGATTTATTTAAGTTTTTTCGTCTAGAATGTTTTTTCACTGAAAGGTTTGTAATTTTCTGATTTCTAGTGCAAGTCATTCTCTTATTTTGACAGTGCACGGGGCTTTCCACATTTTTTCTAGTTTTCTTACCTGGCGCTGTCCTTTCGTCTAAGCTCCTTCTCTTCTTTTTTCGATTTTACTCAAGGCAGACACTTCAGGCTGTGTTTGTTGTTGGCGTCTGAAATAAGAGAAATGTTGTAAGTTATTTCTGGATGTCTCTTCGTACAACTCCGTTTTAAGAAAATAGTGGTATATGTGCAAGGTACTCTCTTTTCTCGCTGTATTTATTGTGGTCTCAGTGATCAAAATAAATTCTTTACCGAAACTTTGGCGTAAACGCAATTTCGTGCTTTGTTCACATTTGTTTGCTGGTGAAAAGGATTTATGGGAACTAAAAAAAAAAACACGACATCAATCAATATCGAAAATCTAAGAATAGATGAAGAAAAAAAAACAACTAAGCTTAGCTTACGTTGACAAAAACTAAAAAGTGCAAAGAAAAAGCAAAGACAATTCAAAAGAAATTCGTAATGCAAAAAAGAAACGCAGAGTGCACAAAATAAGATAGAAACCCGAACCTCGCACAAAATAAAAGCTTATCTCATTTATTTATGAGTATGTGGACGTCGTTCGTCTGGGTTTATTAATTACGAATGGGTTAAACAAAAGATGCTGAATTAATAAAAAATGATCGGAAATAATTAAATACACAGAAATTTGTATGTTATTTTTTTCTAATTGTAAAAAGTTTAGTTGAAACCTATCAATACAAAAAAAGCATATAATTTAATTAACATATGTATATATTTAGTTAATCAAAGTGAACAGCCACATCAAATATAGATCTCAGCTCCCATATTATTAAAGTTTTTTTTTTAATTTTAGTAATACAGTGTACACTTAAATAAATACAAGCAATATTTAATGGACCCAAAAAGATTTTTGATAGAACTTTTAAATGTTGTAAATACACAGAGCGTGCGCTGTTTCTTACAACTTTAAAAAATCTATAATAAAATTTAAGATTTCGATTTCAGTGTTTTTCGAATGCGTTTTTACATGACGACAATGAATCAGCAATCAGAGAAAGACGATGACGAAGAGATTATAACAAATAGATAAAAGAAACGTTTGTTTATGTGTGCGTAGAGTAAACAATTTCCGACAAAAGGAAGAGAAAAACAAAATTTAACGCTGGTGACTGTGAAATGACACTTTCGGTGGTGAAAAGCACAAACAAAAACCTGAAGATAAAAGAAAAGAAGCAACAAGCAGAAAGTTTTCTCTTGCCGGGCAAAAATGACAAAAATTACATTTAATTGTTGTTTTAGACGGAGTTCTCTATATTCTCTTGCTCTCTTCGTCACTACCTTTCTTTGCGCTTTCTTTTACCGCTCACGCATTTAGATCGCTCTCTCTCTCTCTTCTTCCCCTTTCTCTTCCTCCCTCTTGGATTGTTCTAACCTCAAAACTTTGCCTGCTTTTGTTGTTATTCCCGTTTTGACTTTGATTTATTTGGTCGAAATATACCTTTTTTTATTGTTGCCACCTATGCACATGGAAAGAAAAATTTGTTATGAAGAGCAATTCAATATTTTAACTTACAATTCTGGATTTTAAATATAGTTATTAGTTTTTATATTAATATTTTTTCAGCTGAATAAAGGCGGGGAAAAATGTTTTAATGATAATCGAATATGTAAATATTTATTTGCAGTTTTATCCAGCTTATTTTTTTACGTACGTGTAGTAAGCGAAAAATTGATTATATGGTTTTATTTATGGCTTTCCGATTTTCAATTTTATATTTTCTAGGGTATTCACCAGTTGTAGAAAAATAAATAAATTGAACTGATTACATTTGCAAAACAGCTGCACGTTGCGTTGGCGGATGCCGAAAAGCTTCCGCAAAAAAACACGCAAGAGAACAAAGAAGAGACAAAAAACAGTTGTTCCAGCAGGCGCCACAAAAATAAAAGGCTTAACAAAACAGCGCAGCTAAGTAAATACATTTTTTTGTTGGCAATCATAAAAAAACAAAAGGAAAAACTTAAATAATCCAAACAAAATGACACTTTTGTTTTTAATTAATTTTCGAACGTCAATGGCCTCCGAAAACTAACTGGACTTCTAAATGCACTGCGAATAACGGGACTGATAAGGGACAGCCGATAAAAGCGGGTGAAAAGAGGAGAAATAAAAATACAGTGGGGCAAATAAGAGACTTACCTTGACTTATTTCTTATTCTTCTGAGTTGCCACTTCCTCTGCTCGCTGCTTTCTTTTCTAATTCGACTGAAATCGAAATCGAATTTTTTAATTGGATTGATTCTTCGGCAATTTTCATTTTCTTTGTTTTAGCCCCAGACTTGTTTTTGTTGTACTTGCTCCTATCACACAAACACACGCACCACACAGTCGCACTTTTGGGGCCACACGCAAGCGCATTTTATGCAATAATATTCAAATAATAAACCATTACTGCCATATTTTAGTTATTATTTTTGTTTATAATTTTTCTTTCTTTCTCAAATAGTTTTTGTTGGTTTTTTTTGTGTAATTTCGTTATGGCGAGGAGAACGGCGTTGAGTCAAGAAAAATAAACGAAACGAAACGGAACTTGGAATCTTATAAAAAAACCAAACTTATGCGAGTCGTTTGCCCTGGCAATAGATGTGCGACCACTAGTCGCCTCGCTCGCACTCACACTGTTTATGCCGCGAGCACGTTGCTATCCCTCCTGCTTCAGCATTTTCACACCAACACAAAGGCACTCGCACACACACACGCACAAGTGAGACACTAAAAGTCGTATGCTACTGGGAAATTCGAATTTTCTTGCGCGTGTTCACCGCCGAATTTTCTTTCGTAAATGGTTTCTCGATCCGATATTCTACTGACCACTTACGTTTTGCATGAACTCTGCACTTTTGTTTCAATTTGCCAGGCTATTTCACATAGATTTCGACGATTTTACAAATCTTTACAATACGCCATCTTGATATAAGTGCGACCTAGAGCTGGACCAAAGTCGATTTGATTTGGAACCTATCGATGTTTCCGGAAATGTGGCAACGTCCATGATTACCAGCAATCATCGATAATGAAAAAAATATCGGCGGTATTTTGGAAACAGTTTATGTTTAACTGGAAAAATAAAATGAGTTCCAAAAAAACATGGAAATTACATATTTATTTGATGACAAGAACCAACAGCGATATTTTAAAAAATATCAAAACCACTTACGTATTTCTTTATCCTTGCTGAAACTTAAATGTATTTTAAACAGATATAGAAATTCTTTGGAATAATTAAAATTTTTAAATAGTAATAAAAATTCCCTGTTGACCTGGCCCGTATATTCAAAAATATCGATTACTTTCGATGTTTGAAGTTACAGTGAGGAGGTTAACTCCACTACAAGTGGAGGGAGCCCTCGCTAAACGCCAAAATCAGTGGATCCAAAATTTATGGAAAAATTCTGCTGACCTACCTATTTTGCAGCCGTTTAATATTTAAAACTACTTCTAAAACATTTTAAAATAAGCTATAAAACTAAATAAATAAATAACAATTTGACGCTTGTTTTTTATCTAAACGAGGGACGAGAAAAATAAAATTTGTAAATAAAGAAATGGTTCTTGCGAATAAATAAAATACAAATGTGTGACTTTATTTAAAGGACAAGTGAAAATAACATTTCCTGGGCATCCTGTACATGAAGTGTAGACTAATATTACATTATGGATTTTTGTCGCACTTGTCTCGAAGATCAGCTCCAGCTGGGTAAGCAAGCCGATGGGTCGGCATATTCAGCCGACGCAGTGCATCCATAAGCTATAAGCTTTCAACGCAATGAGTCAGATTTGCTCCAAAGCGTGTCTCTAAATAAAAACTGTGACTATGGGCGGGTGGTTTTTCCCTTATCCCCAAGAACTTCGATTATTTGGCCTGTTATTTACTTCATACTCCCAATCTCAAGTTCTGCGGCTTTTCCACAATCTTCATTCGGGCTCCAATTTATTTATTTTTCAACATTAACAGTAAATGGATAAAGGCAGTTTTCCGTTCGTAGTCAGATTAACTGAATAACTCTGTAAGTGCATTTCGGGGTCACCTACTGGTCACTTGGATCTTAAAAACATAAGGTTGATGTCCAATAATATTTAGGGCGCATTTTGTATTACTTTTTTCAATCTCATCGAGTTCTAATCGAAATGCAATATTTTAAAGCTTTTGAGATCTACTCCACATGTAAATAAATATTGGTTAATAAATTGGCAGCATGCCAATGTTTGTGTGACAGCTACGAAATACCTGAAACGAATACTTTTATTGCTGCAATACGAATAAAGAAAAACACGTGTGAATTCCATTAGTCTACTCCTCCGCATTTCCTCAATTCCTCCCCTTTTTCTGCATTTCCCGACTGTGAAACCCAAGAAACGGTGACATAAAAAAGGAAGCAACGAGTAATGGTAGATGTGCATATGGAAATGTGTGTACATTTTTATGTGTGTGCTAAGGTGTGCTTTATTTCGAATTTCGACTGGGGGTAGATAAGCAATCACTCAAAAATGATAAAGAAAGGCGTAAAAGGGAGAATAGAGAGTTCGGTATTCAGAAATCATAATTTGTAATGAAGTATCGACAGAATAAATCACCTTAATGACAATTAGCTCCATAGGTTTTATTATAATCGTTTTGAAAATTTCGACATAATAAATCCCCATTAATTGCAATTACCTCCATCTTTTCTGTTTTCCAGAGTCTATTTGAAAACCCGCCTTTGTTTCTCATTGGCTGAGAAAAAAAGAGAAAACAAAGCAAATCAACGAGGCAATTGAAGATACAACAAATAAAACATAAAAAAACTCGTTTAACCGCTTACACAGATACATTCGCTAGTGTTCCCACATACACTCACACACTGAAAGTTTCACGATCGTTGGCGAATGAAAATCATCGTAATTTCGACCGATGGTCAACAAACACAAATACAAACTGAAAAAATAAACAAAAAAGGTGAGAAAAAAAAACAAATTTATGAGTGGGGGTGACGCGTGTATGTAAATGATCTTAGCCAGAGTAAGATGGAAATATTTAAAAAACACTGGAAGATTAAAAAAAAAAAAAGGGATAAAATTATTTATATTACTAAGAAATGTCATTCGGCTTTATAGAATCAATTAATTTTATTTTTTGAGTTTCCAATATAAGCCCGATTTTAAAAAACAAGATCGCTTTGATAAACATGAAATATTTGTTTGCTGAAAATGTAACATTTAGATAGCCAACAGTTTTTGACTTTTAGTTACTATTAAGTAATAGTTAAGTAAATATTATTTGGCATATTAATAATATTTTGTATCAGATGAAGGTGAGTGTTTCCTTGCCATTTTTCCCAGTGCTCTTTTATATTTTTGCATATTTCCTGACTGTCCGTCGCCGTTTTTGTTGTTTACAAAATATTTCCGCAACACATGTCGTACTTCTGGAGGGTTCCAACTCTCAGCTCCGCGTTCTTCCGCCTGTCCCGCCCCTTTTCCCCTACGCCCCATTTTCTTCTTCTTCTAACGCACCAGCTATGTTAAAAAAGCGCCATTTGGTTTCGTTTAGCAGTCGGCTTTAACATTTAGTTTTTTTTTTTTTTAGCTTGTCGGCGGCTTAGATCAAATAATGCGATTTCATGGCAAGTCGCAAATTGTCAAGCGGTCGTCGCATCCGCCTTTTCCTCCTCTCTCAGATGCATTTCGACCTTTCTGCTCCAGTTTGATTATGAAACATAAAAAGTCGGGGGAGAAAATTAATTCGCCTCTGTTTATTTTTTTTCTATAAAGCTCAAATAATTTTAATTAATTCAAAATATTTTTTTGCACATTTTTTTGCGCCGAGTTGTTTATCAACAAGTTGCCGGGCTTTGAAGTTTGCCGGTCCAGAAAAAATGTTGAAGCGCGTTGGGGGATTTGTTAGATGGTCGCCCATTAAATTTCCTAGACGCGAATCAATTTTCCAGTCGCTGCAGTTCAGCGAACTGCCTTCGAAGTTCTGTGTTTTCTGTATTTCATTCTTTTTATGAGGTATCGTATAATTTTCATTTTGATGTCTTTTATGACACTTCCAAAAAAGAGTAAAAAACGGGCGCTGCTTTGACGTCAGTTTTGGTTCGATTTCATCTCCCCACTTGGCATAAAAATATCTGAAATGGCCTAGGTATTTATGATTTCGTTTATGCATTTCTCTGTTTTATTGTTTAATTTTTGTTACTTCGATTTGTCTGCCTGGGCCGGCGGCGTTTGAAAAAAAGTTAATTGAGTTGTAAAAATTATAAAGTTGTAAAAATCCACCCGAAGTATTTGGCGGGTAAAAGTTATGCGATGCAGATACCAATTTGGTTCCCTACCATAACTTCCAGTTGAAACCAGCTGGAAAACAAAAGCGTAACCAAACTACACTTTTTCCATCTTTTACGATCGTGAAATGAATAGCTCTCCATTCCCCGCTTATTTCATTTCTTTTTCGAGGGTGTTTTCTTTAGTTTTACGATTTCGGATCGTGTCGAGCCTGAGGTAAAATCTAGTGCAAAGTGGTTATGAAAAGATCTTACCAGATCACCTGATCTTGACTTCTATCTGGTTTGATTAAACGATTTGTCAATAAATTTGTGTATAATTTACATTTTACCTGATTGGCAAGATGAACTGGAGCTTACATTTGTTTTATATCGAACTCAAATTGTTAAGAATAAATAGGTCATGGAAAGAACTTGTAACCAAATATAAAAGTTTCGACCATAATTGAAGAAGATATTTTATTTAAAATCTAACAACTACCAAGATTTTTTTAAACTGATTTTTAATAAAATAATTTTTAATTTTCCCACAATTAATTACTTTTGCATATCTTTATATAATTCTAGTACAATAAACTTTATTAAGCGTTCTTATAATATTATTTTAATAAATTATTTTATTTATAGGCCCAAACGTTTCCTATAGTTATTTATTTATAGCTATCTTTGTCAATCCTGGGAACCAATCCATCATTTCTCAGCCCCACTCCCTATCAATATTTGCTAGTATGGCTCCTTTCACTTCTGGTAACCCTTAAATCCTTAATGATCTTATCAACTTCTCATTAGCAATAGTTACTCCCCCGATCCTCACTGTTTATCCTCATTCAGGTTCGATCCTTTCCCATTCCCCCTTATCGAATACCCAAATACAGCTGCAACAAGTGGCAGGTCTCTAACGATCCCGAGAGCCTACCCCTTAACCCGAAGTCATCGGGAGGTGTCATAAATCCACATGTGGCTGTAAAGTGTTACTAATTTCCGATTCTGTTTCCATTTCGATGTGTGTCTCTCGGAGTTTACCCATCTCACGACCCTGCGCTTCGCTCTCTTTTAAGTACCCTGGAATCTTGGTTTCTCAATGTATGTTGTGTGCAGAATACTTTTGAAAAGAAACGAGAATAATGATTGAGTAAGAAAAACCATATATGATAGGTGAGGACCATTAATTAAAAAAATGGTTAACCTAAAGCTAAAAAAACGTAGAATAAAATAATACCCAGCACGAAAAAAACACAAATTTAAGACAAATAAAAAGTTTTATTTACATTCTTAAATATATATTTGTCACTAACTCACTAAAGTATTTAACTTAAATACATAACAGGTATACAAAAGTCGAATTACTATATTACTATAGTTTGTCGGCGACAGTCGTCAGCCCCGTCCAATTTTCGATTCCGCTCTGGGGCCTCCTAATTTCACATGAACATGTTAATGTTTACACGCGTACCGCGATTTTTATGTTCGCCCCCGCCGCGTATCTCCCAATTCCCCGCCCCCAAAGATCCCCACCCACCCCAAGATCCAGCTAACGATCCAACCAACCACCGTCTTTAGCTTATCGCCCCGATCGTCCGAGTATCCGACGATTTCCGAGCTCGTCTTGGGGGAAGCAACCGAGCGATCCCCAAGATCAGTCGCAGTTTGCCCGTCAACCTCGTCGCGTCTCGGCTTGTTCCGTATTGTTCGTGAGCCCCAACTAAACCCCAGAGATCTGCGTGGGTGAAAACCTAAATAAAAATCCAATCGCGTTTTCAGCGATTTTATGCGTGTTTTGTGACGGTGCTTGAACTAATTTAGTTAGAGATTTTAGTGCTGCCAAGAAATGAGCGAAAGTTCCAACTCTAATTGCTCCAAGGATCGGGCCAAGCCCGTTGAAACCCTCGTCCTGGCCAACTATGCCTTGAAAGCCGAACAGAAAAAGGCCCAAGGACAAGGTGGCCGAAAGGAGGACGAGCGCATCACGACTGCGGTGATGAAGGTCCTCGAGGGATACGACTGGAATCTAGTTCAGGCGTCAGCCAAGTAAGTCCATTGATACATTTTTAAATGTAACCTTAACCGGCAGTATTTTATATCGTATATGATATATTAAGTTCCTAATAATACAAATTTGAATTTTCCCTTCATATCATATGTTTAATGAGAGATCCAAAAGTTTCTGAATTCATTTACTATTGTAGAGTATATGTATAATTATTTATTGTACATATAAAAAGATAGCTACGAAAGTCAAAAATAAACTTAATAAAAATATTAAATTTATATATGTAAAACAAAAAAAAGTGTTAGGATATATCCAAGATTTTTATCTAAGTAGTGCTTGCTTGAAAGGATGTTTTGATCGGTTTACTGAAACAAATAAATAATTTTCTTACCTTAACATTTCAAATAAAAGAAAATAGGACGAGGTAATAAAGGAGGAGCTTGCCAGGCTTAAAATATAAAATACGATGACAAATATTAGATTATTTTAAGTCAGAGTTCACGCAATGAATTTCAATTGTGAAAATATTCGATAATTGTTTAACACATACCACTGAGCAAATTGAGTCCTCAATGGAATCGCAACCCACCGCAGAACTCATGAATGACTAACCAGGCCCCTTGGAGCTCGGCTCAACCTTCGATGAGTTCGCTGATTAACACAATTTCCAGGCATATATGCTTATACGTGGGTTTTCTTTTATTTAACTGGATAAACAAACTTGGCGAACCGCAAAGGGAAAAAAGAGAAATATTGCTACGGGAGAAAGGAGGGAAAATGCGAACGCAAAGATTGGGAATCTGCCGGCATATGTAAATATAAATGAATTTACACATTCACACATATTAGACAAACAAGCCAGGGCAACAACAAATTGGCCAGAGGCAGAAATAATAGGAAAAGGCAATAACAAGCCACCAGATACAAAGATACGAAATACAGGCCTCAATAAATGTGTGGCGCAGAGGAACAAAATGTTCGAGATGAAGACGACGACGACAAATCAATTCAGGCATAAAAAGCGAATAAATATGTTTTTAGCGTAAAGATGCTAACTGCTAACAAGGTGGAGGGGTGGGGGTTTTCGGGGGCCAGCCCCAGCAGATCTTAACCCAAGCGAACCGAGGGAGTTGACACTTGACAAGATGTCGTATGAGGGTTCCGTATTCTGGACCACTCGTGTCGTGAGAAAGGCGAGTGGCTGCAGCGGCTGATCCCTCTGATCCCCCGGTTTCCAGATTCCAGATTCCTCGGATCCTTGGGAGCTCTACTCCTCTGTTTGACCGGCAATTAGCAAATGCCGGGGCCTGCACCTCCGGTCTTTCAGTAGGGGTCCTACTCTTATCGCAGTTTGTCAGCCGCTTCCAGTCGCTTTGTTCTCTATTTGGTCGCCATCGCTTATCACTGGTCAGAGAATACACTCGAAATAAAAGTTGATAGTCTCTAAAAATGAGAAAAAACCTTACAGAAAATATTAAGACAGGTCTCTGAGGGATTCTAAATAAATTATGAACAAGAGTTCGTTAAATAGATCAAAATTGTTTGGTTGTAATTTTACATTTATCCAATGGGTAATATAAAGCATAAAAGGAAACCTACTAGAAGTTATTTAAAAAGGGTTTTATTTTTGGAAAGATTGCGAGGAAAGCACGTAGTTATTATTGATTTACGATTGTGTTTTTTCCCCAGTGTTGTTGGGGGGGAGGGGGCCGACTCTCAGCTGTCCAGGCACAAACATCCTTGGACTGAGTTCCCCTTCTCCTCTCAGTTGCTCATTGCAAAATGCGCAGAAAGCGCTGTCAAGAGCACGTGTGTGTTTGCACAAGGATACGAGCGCCATTTCCTTTCCTTTATCTATCCACAGTTGGTCCCCTTTGCCCCCACGAAACCCCTCCTCCACTCACTATTGCCCCACCCATGTAAAAATTGTTTACCTTGCGCTTTATGAGCCTTGTTTATTTCCACTTAAAATCGCTTAAATGCACATCGCTACCCGCCACTTCCCGCTCATCCAGCGACTGCCAGGTGCCCCTGTCACCTTCCAAATGAAATCTCTTAAATGCTGAAAAAATTCAGTAAGCGACGGTGGGAGATACATTTAATTGCTCCGCTGTTTGCTGTGATTGACAGCAACAATTGATGCGAAATTGATTTCCTTTTCCGCTTTTTATTGCAGGCGCTACATTGTGCGATAGAGATAGACATTAATTGATTATTTTGACAATCGAAAATTGAACTTAAAGAATACAAAATTTAATAATTTAAATAGAGAACAAAGGTTATAACTAAAGTAATTTTAAATTATGCTTAATTTAAATCATACCATTTATATTATTAAAAAAAGCTCATACCATGTTTTACCTACCGGTACAAAATGTGTGGTTTCATTTGCTAATTTTTTATGATCCACTTTTTGCGAAGGGGAGACCGCAAATATTATACTGCTGTTTGATTTGGTTAAGCGAACTTCGTGTGAATCACTTCCAAATTTGTTACTTAGGCTGAGAAGCCACTTGAATAGTCTGACGATCGTCGTCGCACGTTGCTCGAAGTATGGGAGGGTTTGTTATTAAATAATACAGGCACCATGTGCGGAACCCCTTTTTAGGAACCCTGCTCTATTTACCCGACTCGATTAGATAAGGGGCGTTATTAAGGAGGAGGAAAAGTAAGGCAGCCGGAGGAGCCGCAACTTCGGGTAGGACTTTGGCGACGCTATAAATATTTCATTGCTTATCTGCGTGCCCGGCCCGAGGTGTTATCATACACCCCACAACCAGGTGGGCAGAGCTCCTCGGTTCCCAGCTCTGATATCATCGGATAGTTCTTCTTTCGGTGCTGCGACGAGTCAATTTACATGGCCCCAACAACTCATCTCGGCCAGCCTAACCAAACACTTCCCCGAGTGTGGAGGAAGCTCCACTGGAGGACCCACCGCACAAGCCCCTCAACTGGGGGAACTGTGGGCCACATCCATATGGTCTTGGAAAAGTACGAAATTTAAATTTTTCAAAAAAATAGGTATTTTATTTGGAATGAAAAGATAAATGTTGGTAGAGGTAAAACAATATATAATATATATATTTTCCTATTTTACCATTCTGATAGTACTGCGAAATAAAATCAAATTTAGGGTAAAGGCTCTTAGGAGTGTTTAACAAAAGAAAATAACCAAATTACCAAATGTCTTGGCAGTTTTTTAGATTGATAGGTATTAAATTTTATTTTTGAATAGTTCACTAATTCGAACGTCTGTTTAACCCTTTAAAACATATGATGTTCCACAGTGTGCTGGCTTTTTGGCTGTTGGTGGGCCCGACAAGACCGGCAAACATGTTCCTAGCTGTTGCTCCACCTCATGTTGGTGAAGCCACCTCATCCCGTCCCCATCACCATCCCCATCCCCTCCTGAAATCCGGCCACAAGAGCAGCAACCTCAGCTCCTGGTGGCCGGCAAAAGTTTGTGCAGCGGCAGCAACAAGAACAGATACACGTGCGGCTTACAAGGCAAATATTGATTTTGTTGTTGCCGCTGATGGCGCTGTTTTTGTTGTCGCCCCATAGCCACAAACGCTGGCCAAAAAGTTTCCAGCCTAGACTTTCGTTTTGCATATTTTTTGTTGCAGCACGAATTTACAAAACATTCGATGGATACATCTCCCCGGGGTGTGGTTTTCATCGGTGGGCAAATTTTATGACCAGGTGAGCGCGACAATGGCCGAAAAAGTTCGAATAAGCCAACTAAATTGCAAGTAAGCCAAGTCGGCGGAACGATGTGAGCCAGAGCAAGTGGGGCTCAAAGGATTCCGCGATTAAGAACACAAAAACTGTCTAAGGTGGGGGAAAGGTTCAGAAGGGAAATGAAGTGGAACATTGACTTGATGAGCTTGAGGGTATTTCATTTTTTGATACTTGTGCTTTTGTAATGGGTATACAATTATAAGGTGTACATCGTTAGAAGCGACTTACAGAATTGAAAGAAAATATTAAAACCATAAAAACAGTAACAAAAAAAAAATGTAAAAACAGTTGGTTTTTTCTAAACAAATTTTCCGTAAACTACAAAATGGAGGAGGTAGTAAGGTAAGAGATATAATAAAATACAAATAGTTCTTTGCTGACCCCAAATTTAGTTTTTTGCAAGTCCAAACGTTTAGTTAACCGTTTGACTGTTGCCGAGTTTTGGAGTATTTTGCCAAATATTAAACGACATTTGCGCATAAAATTGAAGGCGCATTTGATCCGGCCATAAGCTTTTAGCCGAAGTACTCGCACATTTCGGCGCAAATCCGCCCGATATGCCTTTCAAAAAGGGTTCAATGGCTCAGCGGCGTTCCGATCCCCATCATTTATCCTTTCGTTTGGCAGTGTGTGTTTTCGGTGGCCCGGGGAGTCGGAATCCTGTGGCCGCAGTTTCCATGGCTGGAACACCCACGCGATTATTCCTCGGATGCCGCCGTCTGCCGGATTTCCCGTGCAGAAATACCCGATGGTTGGACGGAAAATCGCCAGCGGCAAACTAGGTGTGGAAATTCGGAGCGAACTTTCCATTTTTGTGAGATCCCAAAGTGCGCGTTACACTAGAAAGCAAGTAAACATTGCCGGGCGGGAAGCAATAAATAATATTTCATATTGACTTGCTTTGCATTTCGGTGAATCATGACGATTCGTTAGAATTTAAGCGGCTGAATTTGATTAAAAATGAGTCATAGGGTTTTTGCCACTGGTTTAGATGGCTCTGACAGTGAATGATCTGTAAAAGTTCTTTTAGTTACCTTTATATAAGTAAATTTATTTTCTATTCTAATACACAATATTGGTATATCTCATTTGAGTAAATAATTACTATGGAGTCCGGCTGGGTAGTGTCTTTTTGCCGAGTGCTTGATTCAGGGCAATCATCAAATGTCAGGGACATATATCCAGCTGAAATCCTACAGCATTGATTGTTGCTGCTCCCACCAACCAATCCGCCAATCCAGCAATACCCCCTCCCCCCTAAAGCGGCCCACAAAAACCAGAATGATGCAGAGCTCTTGCTCTACGCCACTTAAACTGTCGCTCTTCATTGCGCGTTCATCTGCCACGCCCCCTTTTGCCGGGTCCTTTCACGCCTATCCAGTTGCTCCTAGTTTTGGTCAATGGCGCAGGGAATACGTGTCCTTTGCGGGGACTCTCTGTCACTTCTCTCGAGTGCGTCACAGTGCGCTGTAAAAATAAATTGACTTGGAAATTGAAAAAAACAAGAAAATGAAAATGAAAATGAGAATGAGAGTGGAAGTGGAAATGGATGAGGACATGGCCAAATGAAATGATAACAGAGAATGGGACCCGGATGAAGTGGCCGAGAGGCGGCTTAAATCGAAAGGGAAAGCTCAAAAAGCCGCCTCTCAAGAGTTCGCCATGTGTGTCTCCTTCAAGGGCACTCCGATAAGTTTCCAATAAGACCGACCATTCCCATTGATCCCTGACCTTAGCCGAGTAGCCAATAACGAGATGTTTATCTTGTTACCAGAACCCGCAAAGTTTGCCTAAAACACTGAGCCAAAACTGAAGGAGTCCTAACTTTTTAGAGATTCTTTTTGTGTAATATAAACTCTATAATAATGGTATTCATATTACTGAAGATCGGTGAACTTGTATTTTAATTGTATGTTTTTAACTCTAAAGCATCATTAGCATTTTGCCACATTACATAGCTAGATATATTTTAAAGGGCATATCTTTACCAGAATCATTTTATTTGTATTGAAAGTCAACTCATAAGTTTCAGACTCTATCCATTACTCGTGCTTATTAAATGTACACATTTAATGTAGTTTGAATTGTATTATTTGTAATGATTTCTTAGTGCAGGTGGCACATAGCAAGCACAATGGCTGAGCAAACTCAGATACTACTCTCACGGTAGCAGCACCCCCATTGAAAAGGGAAAAGGGGCAGTACTGCCACCTTATCACCTTATCAGGGCTCCTCGGTGTTTGACCACCTTTTCGGCCGAACTTCGAGGGCCAATCCGAAACATAAAAGAAGAAACCCAAGCGACCGCAGGGCAAACAAGCAACTGCATCCGTTGGATGCATTTCAAATGGCGAGGCAACCAAATTTGTTTGACAAGTGTCGTAAAAAGCGGCGGCTGCGTGGGAAAATGTGGGCACTGCCTAAGCAAATAAGAAATAAAGACGAAAACTACAAAACAAAAACAACGAACTGCGGCGGCTGCAATTTGTTTACACGCGCTGTATCTGTTAGATACATTTCATATTTGTGAACTTGTGAAAATCGCTGAGACGTCTCCGCTGCTAATTAGGCGCATTTGTCCCCAGTTTGACATGCGCTTACAAATTGGAAATGAAAATGGGCATGGAAATGGAAATGGGAATTTTCGTGCCATGTTTACAGCTTAGTGTTAAAGCTGTAAATATTTGGGATCCCCCACTCCACCACGGTTAAATTTAATAACAAAAGCGCCAAATGGCCCATTGCTGATAAAAGATGCGCAACAAAAGCCGAAGTGTATCTTTGCATCTTCGCATCTTTGTATCTCTGGCATATGCGCAAAAATGGAAAGCTGCAAATTCAAAATTCCAGCCAGTCTCCGCTCATTTCTCATATTTGCTCATGAGCTAACGGCCACTTGAAGATATCACTTAATGAGATTTGCGCATCTCCGAATGCAACAACAGCAGCAAATAATGAAGACGTGCTTGAGTTGCCAAGTGCCCCGGGGATCTGCTACATATATTTCTCTGGGGGCTCGCGGGTGCACCGCACCAAAAAATATAAAAAAAATTGTTAAATTTGTTTTTTAAAAATTTGTAGTGGTTTGAAAATATCTGAATAATATATAAGTTTTACAGAATTGTTGCGCAATACAATATCCTTTGTCAACTTCATTCGGCTTTAATAAATACTATATGCATATATTTCTAAAGAAATCTCTTGATTTTTATATTCCTTTGTACTTTGGCCTTTTAAAATAGTTCGAAAGAAGAAAAGATCTACAAAGTCCAGAGGTAAGCCAACCATTTCTTTCTGTGTATCCCAGGAAACACTGCACCACCTCCCAAGTCACAGAACTGAGTGCAGCAAAACGAACATCACTTGATTCTGATTAGCGTGCTGTCAAGCGTGAGAGTTGCATATATACTCACAGATACTTTTGAATCAGGGAGCGGGGGTGCGGGTGGGAGGCAGTGGGCGAGGGGAAGAGGCAGGGGCGGGGTCACGACGCCGACGATACCAAAAGGCAGATAACAAAACGTCGAGCATCCCCAAGACGATGTCCATTTGGCCTCCGGTCGCGTTTTTAATCGCTTAATAAGTTCGGCCGAACTTGTAATTAAGACCAGGCGAAAGCGACTAACAAAAAATATTTTACAATAATTAACTTAAAAGATTGGATTTTGTACACCTTACCTCGTAATCTACGGAAATCGAGATTGGAAATGTTTGAAAAAGCAGAAAAATACTCTTTCTTTTTAAGTTTCTTGCCTAAAATAAAGAGACAGAAGGAAACAATGAAATGACCTCAAATAACCAAAATAAGGGAGAACTTTTGTTAAAATTTAATTTACAAACTCGTTTGAGAGTTTCTTGATATCCAGATAATTCTAAAAATAAAATAGAAGATAAATAATCATACGTGAGTTTGTTTTCGTTAATGAAAAACATACTTTGAAAGAATTGTATTTTTAAGTCCAAACAGTATTCAAAATAACTACAGGAATTTATGTCCGTGCACTCCACATAGATATTTTTATATGCTTTTGGTCCCGCTGACATTGTCATTAATTTGAGTGCAGGGAGTTAGAGGAAAACACCTGCTATTGATTTGGTCTGATTGAAAACAGTTTCTCCCATTTTTCCGGACAGGCATAGAATGCAGTCAGGCATATCGAATAAACCCAGCCACAAAGGCATTAGCACACGCACACCCAACTCGATTGAAAGATTTACCTAACAAATCTCTTGCCCTGATCATGTTTACTTAGGATAAATAATTCAATATAGGACGCTCCCAAAAAGGTGGGCAAACCAGAGGGAAATCTCGGGCATTGTGCCATAGTGTTCCGCCCCCTTGGAACGCCTATCTCTTTGATTGAATCTCTGCCTTTATTGTATTCCTCGGTGCTCGACATGCCGAATAAAAATGAATATGTAGATAAAACAATGTGGGTGCTCGGGTGTGTGAGTTAGAGAGAAAGCTGACATGTTTTAGCACTGCCAAAAATAAATAGAAACCAGCTAAAAGAATTTAAATTGAAATCAACCAAGCAAGCTGTACCATTTTAGAGGGAGACCTTTCTGAAATTCCATTTTAAGGAACAAATGTAAGGCTTTTTAAAAAAACATAAGAACGATACAAATCAGTTTCTTATTAAGGTTTAAATTATATATATTTAAACCCCAAAACTATTATTATTTTTAACAAATTCCAGATTTATATATTTTGTTTGGTGTACATACATTTTGTATGCTCTTGTTCTGCAATGTAGTGTAGTGATATCATACGCCTCCTCGGTTTTATTTGAAGGAGCTTGTATCGTTCTGTCAATGGAATTATTTGGAAGGCCTGGCAAAAGACAAATAGATGGACTCGAATGGAGAAAAATTCGTTGCATACTTTATGCAAAGTCAAGAGTTGTGGCAACCACTTAAAGGATTCCCAATGCTGCTTCGCAAAGCTGAAATAGATTTCCACCCACCGAAAGCCCTCTTCTCTCTATTTTGCACGATTTTCCTGATTGCTTTTGTTTGCACTTCACTTTCGTAGCCAGCTGCTCTTTCGTCTTCAAACATATATTTTTGACTGCACTCTTGAACTTTTCGGTCTTCGCCCTTGATGCTATTTCTTCTTTTACTTTTAGCACGTCAAATAAAAGTTTTAATTGCAATTTTCAGTTTGACATTATGCGTTGTTGTGTTTTTTTCGGTGAGCGACGTTCTTTTTTTGCAATTAATGGAAACTTATTTACCCGGCCAACAAGTCCTGCAGCCTCTGACTGATTCCGTACTTTCCCATCTTCTTTCCAGGGCGCCAACGGACCGCAAAAAGGAGCACATCAAGCGCCCCATGAACGCCTTTATGGTCTGGGCCCAGGCTGCCCGGCGGGTCATGTCCAAACAGTATCCGCATCTGCAGAACTCGGAGCTAAGCAAATCGCTGGGCAAGCTGTGGAAGTGAGTATAAGTATAAGTGGACTATATATACACCACTCGGACTGAGGGAAATAGAAAAAAGTGGGCACGTCTCTGGCTGCGTAAACGCCGGGGCATGGACCACTTGAAAAGTGTCTTTTGTAAGCCCCACTTCTTGCCCAGACAAAGAATCCCCTCCAAGAGTGGTTAAGGGCTTTCCGACGAGACAGGGAATCGCATCAGCCGACGGTTCTCAGTGCCAGTGAAAAAATATCAGATACTCCTGGCAAAACCCAACTGAAGCTCAGCAAATAAAGTCAGATAAACATCTGGGAATCTAAGATAATTTGTCGTATTTAAAAAAGAACTGAATCTGTATTAGCTTTAAAGCTAAATATAAGTCAATAAGAGTAAAATTATATTTATATTTAGATTGCCACTTCCAGTAAATATTATGTATCATAGCAATCTCGAGCTCTAGGTTGCTACCAATTAATTCCTTTTCCAGATTTCGGTGAATCGCAAGGGGAAATAGTCTCAGTGACAGACAATTAAGCAGGGTTTATTTATGGGCTAACAAATTGGTCCAGCTCGTATTCCCAATTAGTTGAGGCGGATGCTTCGCCTTCTTATCAGCCGAAGACTCCACTCCTTATCGCCAGTCGCTCGAATCGCTGAACTGTGAAATTTTAATTTCAAACCGGACAATATTTTATTACAACAATATATGAAAACGACGCCGCTGTGGCGCAGATCGCCTTTCGACCTGACAGTTTTGCATAAATTACGAGCAAGTGATCTGCGGCAGATAGCTTTAATGGGGTAGAGCTCATATATTTTGTTTGGAATATTTTAGCTTTTTTTAAATATTTTCTTTTAATTCAAATAAGTGATGGTGGGTCTTATTGAAGAAATATCTTACTTAAATACTCTAATTAAAATATCTTTTTAAATGCTGTCTTCTAGTTCATTGACACTATTTCTCATTCCCTACTTACAGAAACCTAAAGGATAGTGACAAGAAGCCCTTTATGGAATTCGCCGAGAAGCTTCGAATGACGCACAAGCAGGAGCACCCGGACTACAAGTACCAGCCGCGGCGCAAGAAGGCGCGGGTGATGCCAGCCCAGCCATCCGGGGAGGGGGGATCTCCGGGACCGGAAGTGGCTGCGTCCGCCGCTCCTGGAAACCCCAAGGCAAGGAGCAGCCATTCCTCCGCATCCAATGGACAGAGGCGAGCGGGAAAAGCGAATGCAGCTGGAATGGGAGGCTGCCCAACGACCATCTCGCATTCTAATGCCGCGACCAGCTCCTCGGATGTCTTCAGTAATGAGGCCTTCATGAAGTCCCTGAACAGTGCCTGTGCGGCCAGTTTGATGGAGCAGGGTCTCATTGAAACTGGCCTGGACTCGCCATGCTCCACGGCCAGTTCGCTGTCCTCCCTGACGCCCCCGGCCACGCCCTACAGTGGAGCCTCCTCCAGTGCGAAATCGAATTCGGCCAACAACTCCAGCCTCCTGATGCGGCAGCTGAGTGAGCCGGTGGCGAGTGCTGGCCACGACTATGGAGTTCTACTGGAGTCTGGCCGGGAGTACGTGGCTCTGGGCGAGGTTAATTACCAGGGACAGGCGGGGGTGCACGGCGGAGGGGGTGGCCAGGAAATGGACTTCCTCGAGAACATCAATGGGTACGGTTATGCGGGGAGTCGGGTGAACTACCCGGGCTACTCGTACCCACCGAACGGGGGCAACTTCACAGGCGAGGAGCCACAGCAGGCGTCACAGGCCAGCGGAGCCTTAAATTACAAGCCGGCAGCCACGGACATCGATCCCAAGGAAATCGACCAGTATCTCATGGATCAAATGCTGCCCCTGACGCAGCACCAGCCCCCGCAACACCAGCCGCACCACCCGCCCCTGCACCACCCACTGCACCACTCGCCGCCTTTGAACTCCTCCGCCTCGCTCTCCTCGGCCTGCTCCAGTGCCAGTTCGCAGCCGGTGGTGGAGTACTACGAGCACTTGGGCTACTCCCCGGCGGCCTCCGCCAACCAGGCCTCGCCCTTTGGCCCACAGCCCCCGTACGCCGGCGGAGGCGCCTCCCTGACCCCCAGCCTCAGTGGCCCCGCCCCCCATCAGCAGGAGCTGCAATCCCAACAGCAGGAACAGCAGCATCTGTGGGGCACTTACACTTATGTCAATCCCTAAGCCACTTCATTTGCACATTTGCTGTCCGGCACTGAGAGAAACAGCCCCGTTTGTTATCAGTTTGTTATAGAAATGCCTGAGAGAAAGTGGCCAGACATTCCTAATTTTATTTTAAGCCGACTTAGGCTTCTTAGTAATATTCAAAATTGTTGGTAATCAAATAAGGGATCGCATTCCTAACTTATTTTATTTAAATTAAAGCGTACTTAGATAAGTCTTAAAAAAAAAGAGCTTCGCGTTATTTTTCATTACTCTCAGTTTTCCAAAGTTAATTGAGCTACAATAGTAATACATGTAAGATGACCTTTTTTTTCTCAGTGTACCTCCCCCTATCTCTCTGTTTCCCGCCCCTCTTTATGGGTCACTCAGATGCCTTTCGTTTATTGGTTTATTGTCTGTGCAATGTCTGTGTGTCTTTGTGATTGTGCATGTGTGTGTTTTGGCTCGAGGGTCTTTTTGAGGAGCCCCTGCAATTTAAGCTAATCGCTGCGATTTTCGTTTATGGCTGCATTATTTCCTTCTCCCATCAATATGCAACTCCAGTGCGAATCGGGGGAAAAGCAATGGCTATACAATCTAAATGGAAATTGCCAGTATTGTTCATGAGATGGTTTTTGAATCGTCAAAAATAACAAGTTCATAGCTAATTGGAAGCAATATAAACTAATAGTTGTAATAATACTTGTAGTTGTAAGGAAATATTGTTTAAAATTGGCAAAGAAGTATGAGCAATATTACAAAAATGAATGGTAATAAAATATATAAATAAAATAAATCAATTGAGATAAATAAAGGGTATCTTTTTAAAAATGAAAGTCTATGCATTAATTTAAATACTGGAAGGCAGAAAGCTATAAAATTATATCTCTTGGCCAATAAATATTTTCAAAAGTTATATATTCCCGCACAAGCAAAACAAAGGAAATTTCAGAAAAAAAAGGGAGGTTGAAAAGGTAAGCAAATCAAATTGGTATCAATTTACAGCTACTGTGCAACTACCAGCAAATGAAATTAATACAAATATTCAAGATTTTCCCAGAAAAAGGCAACCAAAACTGGGCAATTTGGTACAAATTCACTCCGTTTGGGCGTGGCTTATGACAGTTTCCCACACTCTGCAGTCCATACTCCAGTTGGGTTTTGGTGTCTACACCTGGGTGTATGGCACCTGTAACGTTTACAGGTAAGGCCAAAATAAATTCCAACGAAATTAACACCCGCCAACCAAACGGGTATTTTATTTCGTTTTTTCGCTAAGCAAAACAATTTAAAACAAAATGAAAATCACACCCAGTCTCGAATGGGGAGCGCGGTATTTTTTATTTGTTTTTCTTCTTTGAATTTTTTATTTAGCACCGCATTTAAATTATTTATTTAAATTTGGAAGCTTTCGTTCAATTTGCGCCTGTAACAAGTTGTTGTTAATTGAAGCGCAAACAGGAAGGGAAAATAAAAATGTACGAAAAGAAATATTAGTGAAGAAGTAAACCAAAAAACCTTGCCAAAATGGCCGGGAAAATAAAATGGCCGAAGGCAAACAGAAATTCATTTATATGTGTATGCATTAATTTCGAAAGTCGCAAATTAACACATTTACCGAAACCCTTGTTTATTTATTCACATAATTTATGTACAGTATTTATTTTCAGATTTTTCGGTTATTTTCTTTTGGTGCCAGGCGCCGGACGCTTTCTCACTAATTATGTAAATTATTTTCGCCGATTGGGCAGAGGATTTGATGGAATTTTTGCGCCACAAAAAGTTGTGAGAGAAAGTATCGAAAACTTCTCGAGGCTATAGCAAAGAAATTGAAAAGTCCGGAGCGAAATTAATAATCATTTAATGAGATTGCATTGTTATACCCTTGCAGGGGGTATTATAATTTTAGTCAATAGTTTGCCACGCAGTGAAGGACACATCTCAGATTTATAGCTATTTGGATGAAACTGGGCCGGATCGGCATACTATATCAAATAGCTCCCGTAGGAACAATCGGAAAAAAGGGAAAGAAAATTATAGCTTAGTTGTTCCTTAACATATATCCATATACTCCGAGAAAAAGTACTTTTTAACGGTTTCAGAATTATAAAAAAAGTCCTACAACATCAGGTGTAAGGCCTAACTTGTTTACTGGTATATTAATTAAATTTATTTTTATGTACTATACACAGAAAAGATATTTCGAAAGTTATATAAAATACAGGCATTTTAGTTATATTGTTAAAACAACCAATATTATTATTAATTTTTAAATCACTTTTAATATGTTAAGATAGCAAAGTACGTAATATTTTTTCTTTTATAATCCTCATTTCCTCAATTTAAATGTAAATGGCTTGCCGCTCCCAATAATTTAGTACTGATGAAAAGAGAATTATTTAATTAACTCAATTTGAAGATTGTTATAATAATTTTGTGGAGCCCGAAAGTCGGTCACGTGGCAAATCGGAATCCGAGCTAAATGCATTCAACCAGCAAATGCGAATGTCTCCCCCTATTAAGGTGCCATGCGAAATGCCAGACAAATGTTGTGTCCCACCAAGGCCATTCATTGTCGTTGCTTAAATATTATTTAAACTTATGACGTTTGTAGCAAACTTTGGCCATCTCTACTTTTGCGCCTCGTCATGCAACGGGTCGTATGCGTAATGACATCGTGATGTCTTGTGCTCTCGCTGAAACTCAATTAAAGTTTTCCCCTGCGGTCTCAGTTTAAATTCACTTAAAACTTGGATGATCCGATTGTTGGAGGGGGAGACTTTGCAGGACACTCTCATTAGACTTCGGCTTAGCACCTGGGAAAATGTTATTCAAATTAAGCTGCACACGAGATCCGCCTAATGGCCGTTGAAAACTTCTGACCCTCCTCGGGAAATTCAACTTGGACCTGGACGAGGGTGCCAAAATTGGAAAATCGAGGGGAATGGATGGGGGGCCCGGGTAATGGCCGCATTCGTGCTGTTGTTTTCCTTGCAATTTCGTTTTTAACGGCAGCAAAATGTGAAAATGTCAGGCACTCAAGCAGCTCAAGATATCCTGCGGAGCGGAGAACAAAAAAACAAAAGGAAAATAATAATGTGGGGCCATTTGAATAAAATATAAGGCGAGAAAAGTTAAATGTAATGCGAAAGCCGCAGCCAAGCTCCATTCTTTTTGCCGACTTGAAAGTAAATTGAAATTTCGTTTCGTTTTTTAATACTCTTGCAGGGGCACATTAAAGATGGTGATGGAGATGGTGTTTACAAGATGAAATCATAGACATTTCTCTGGATTAGACATCTTGTAGTGTGTGTTTAGAGTTGTCTTAATAAATCTCTGGATATTTTAAATTAATGTGCCTTGTCTTTTATAATTCAAAATTTTATGGGCTTAATTTCAATTTTAATTTTTGTATTGTATTTCAAATTAATGAGAAATAGATTATACTTAAAAGGAAAACCTGCAATACTATTGGGTTATTATTAAATTCTTTTATCTCTAACTTATTTTTTAAATGTCCAATTTATAATTTATATAAGCTATTAAGTTCTATCTGCATTAATCAGCTCAAAAGGTGTAACGAAAAATGGTGAGGGCATTCAAATTCCGATAGATAAACAAAGTTGCTTAGTTGCTTACTCAATGTCTGCAATGTACCTGCCTCGTTTAACCGAAATATATTCGAATTTTTAATGCGACCCCGCCCCCGAGAAGGCAAAAAGCAAGAAAGGTAAGATGATTTTAATGGCATTAGGCGAAGGTCTTTGCCCAAAACCACCCACCGCCCACTTCTCCTTCCGAACTGCTTGCAAAAGCAGTGAGAACTGCAAACACAGTACCACTAAACTCCTCCGACTGCTTCAATGCGTTCGCCTGAAAGTATGCAGCAAAATAATTTTGTTTGCACATCAATCAAAGCGATTTTTAGGGGGGCAATAAGAGGCGGTGGCGAATGCGTGGGCGTGGCCAAGTGTGGGAGCCAAAAAATCACTTTTGGACCATCGCTTTCGGCCCATCAATCAGCGTCAGGCAAATGCTGCTTATCATATTGCTGGTAGACGAAAAACGCTGGCAGTGCATCAAATTGATATTTGTCAATAATCTTTTTTCTGCTGCGGATATTGCGGACTCTGCGGATTCTGCGGATACTGCGGATGTTGCTCCGGCGCCGGTTGCTGTGATAAATGTCAGCTGAAATGACAAAATATACTCTGCGGCTGCTGAAAAACGTGACGTGAGCAGCTAAGAGTGCATGAAATTCTGAAAATCACCAATAAATGGCCACATCAATTTAATTAAAAATGCTTACTTTGTGTTAAAATGAAAATAAATATCACTTTTTTACGACACATTCACATTTCTTGTTGTTGGTCGATAGTGAAGCTAATTAAACAGTCATTTCCGTTGGCCGGAAATTAATAAGTGCTTGCATTATTAAATACCATTACGACATGAAGATTTAATAAAATGGTTTAATTCAAGAAATTATTTTTTACTAGTTTTAACAGAATTTCAGTACGTCCACCTTACTTTCACTTGCCTTAAACAAATTTATAGTTTAGCAATAGTCGTAATTGAATTCTGGTTTTATTACATTTTCCATTTGATAAGCAACAATCAAGATTGTTAAGTAAATATATGTTTGTATCGTTCCTTTCAGTGTGGAAGCCCCAAACACATTATAGACTTCACAGGAAGTGTATTCCACGGATACATTTTGTGCCTCAGGTGAGTTTAGATTACCCATCAGCCGTCGCTTAAATACATCAAATATTTGTCCGCAGATAGAGTCTCCGTTGAGCTGCGCTCGCCGTCAATATTTGTCCGTGTCGTGTTCTCAGCTGAAGACCCTCTGAATCTGGCCCGATGCGAAACTATCAGCTCGATTCGAAGGACAACTTTAATGTACACAGTTCCTCCATTAGCAGAGGCATCGAGCTGCTTTGAGCCCGAAATGGCTGTATGTAGATACAAGAGACCCTTGCAGTTGCTACTTTGCCAGCTCCTTCGCCTTTCTACGGGCTTTTGCCGGCTTGTTTTCAATTATCAGGCATTACACTTAGGTACACACTTTGATACACATCATTGCCTCTCGGAGTCTTGTGTGTGTGTTCGTCCTAATCAATGAACATTGAACAACTTCTGGCAACTGGATGTGGAGCTTTTTATGAACACGTCTGCACTTTACATTCACGAAGGGAAAAGGGGAAGCCGAGCATACACAATGTACTATAAGTTGTCCTTTTAGTGGTGGGAAGACATATGGTTAGTCTATGTAGTTGTACATATTTAATTTGTGCTTTTCACATTAATACTGTAATTCCAAAGCTTAGTATTCACCGCTTTGTATAACCTAAATAAATGGACAAGCCTTATCATTTGATAATTATAATTAACATATTTTACTATTTATTTTAGATAGATGGGCTTAAAAAGTTAAGATCCTGAAATGATCTAGCATTTTATTTCATATAAGTAAAACAATTTTTATTTAAGGTTAACCAGAAAACATAATAGAATCCAAAGTAAAACTAAAATAGTTTTAACTGACCCAAAAATATAATGTGTATTTGCAATATACTTATAGCTTCATTAATTAAAATGGAATTTTACAGAGCTTATATTGGATCTTTTACGTATGTTTTGCTAGATTTATCTCATAATCTGACAGTTAGACATCAAGAGTACCTTTCCCATCACTGTACTTGATGGTGTGCAAGATCTCCTGCACACACCTCTATCTGATTAGCAGTTGCACAATTAACCCCTGGAGGCCTACACGTATGTGCGAGAAAATTGAAATTGCCTTTTAACTAGATTTCGCACTCCCCACCCTCCCTGTCCCTCATCCTGACTGAACAATGACTTGGCATATTTTAATTAACCCATTGTGGCACAGTTCCTGCTTCGTGCCAACAATTATCATTTGCGAACGCATTCGCACTGCGCCCGACAAAACGACAAAACGACGATGACAGTCAGCGGTTTTTAATTAACTTTACAAGACTCGCGTTTCTGCGGAAATTAAAGACTAAAAAAGCTGGTTGCGGTTGCCTTTGATTTTAAGTGGGTTTGGTAAATCGTTGAAAAAGGAAAATGCTTTCCTGGAATGTGTTATAGCTTGTTGTCTTGAATTTGTTTTAAGCATAACATTTTAGAAGAGTTTTTGGTTATGATTATGTACACAGACCGAAATTTGTATATTATTGAGAAATTTATTTATATCCTTTCATATGAAAAAGGTTATTTATTTAGGATCTAGATCAGTCTACACAAAGCACAACTTATAGTTGTTGATATTACTTTAAATGTGTCTAGGGTTTTGGCAATTTATGTATTTAGTTTTTCACAATGCAAAACTTTATGGTAAAGACTGTTCTAGAACATTTTAAAGGTAATCCAGACAAAACATCTTTTGCAACAATCCAAAGAATTTCATTCAGTAAATGAGGGTGTCTACAAATTGTGTAGCTTCCACTTTTATAGTTTTTCTACCGTTCCTTGCCATTTTGGGGCTTTCCAAAGTTTTTGTTATGTGTGAAATTTTGTGCCTGCCGCAATTTCTTCTTCTGCTGGCGCCTTCCAAAGTCCTTTGTCTGCGGTCCCTGTAATGTGTGTGTATTTTCGTGGGTGGCATCCAAGGCAACTTGGAGCGTCTTAATTAGCTAATGGTTGCCTTGCTGCCGAGCAGCCTTGCAGGCACGAAAAAGGGCTTAGACTGCTTCGCCGGCTCCAACGGCTCCAACGGCTCCAACTCAATTTGCCACGTAACAAATTGGCCTGATTGGCATGCAAAAAGAGCCCGTTTTTTCCTGCTGCATTGATAATAATGCAGGGGCTTCCCTACTTTGTTTGAGGCTTTGATGCCCTGACAGGGGATTTAAGGCGGCCTGCAGTCAGTACAACATAACTACTAATGAAGGCAATGCAATTTGTGGTATATCAAGAGCTGTAGCTATTTTCCCTACCTAGAAGAAACATCTGGTAAAAGCACACTTAATGGTTTATGTAAATTTCCGCTCTTGAATGGCGAATTTTAATATGTAACCACATAAACATTGCGCTGGCCCTGTGGTTTTTGTCTATCTGGCTGGCTTTTATGTAAATGCCTGGCCAACAGTGCGTATGATGTACACATAAAATGTTTACGAGTGCCTGTAATAAAATCAAATCAAAATTTAATGCTTACACCAGACATGGAGTGGAGATCCTTTTATGGCTTTGCATCCATCAAAATGTCAAATGAGCTATCCACACGAGATGGTCCTGGCCACATGGACATATGCTTGGCCAGGACTCTGCGAACCCGAACCTTTGTTTGCCTTCCAGGAACTCGCTCACTGGGTGGAGCATCAATCAGGTTTCGGTGGGGCAATGAATGTCGGTCCAGGAATTACGGGGGAAACTTTGTGCTAATCCATTTTACGTGCCTGCGATGGATATTCCAAGGGCAAGGCCAACACTCCGGTTCATTCGCTTCTCTGGTCGAGCATGAGAAATGAATTTACTTATCTGTTAGGGCAAATTCAAGTTGTCTCTCATCTGGCTTCCCCCCACTCCCTTTGCTGCTGTTCCGATGGATGATTTCCTCTTCCGGCGAAAGTCGTCATCAAAATCCCAAAACATACAATTCCTTTTCCATTTAATGTATGCGATAAGATAAGCGGAAGGAAGATTTTATTTGAAATATACACTCCCAAAATGCTGCTTAAGGGGCAAGAGTAAACATCGTTCAAATTTCAATGATAAATTAAATTTAATGCATAAGACAATATGTTTTCTTTTAAAACCCCTGAATATTGAATTTTCTTTTTATGCCTATGTTGCTTTTACCTGTAAAATATTGCTGATCGAAATAAATTTTTTATAGCTTTATAAATGGGCTTTTTAAAAACTGAACAGATTAATTTATTGAACGTAATTGTGCTCTTAATCAATATCACTTTGACAAGAAAATATAAGTTTATAATTATTATCTTCTTAAAAAATTCGAAAAATACTCATCATTTACAACTTAAAATAAATATTACTTAATTAACATAAAACCGCCTCAATAAGAATTTTGAGTTGCGTTTAATATTCTTTTGTTTTTCTTTGGAATGAAAACATCTATTAAGTTTGGTGAAGTTTTTCCATATCATTTCTACTAGTTTTCGAAATATGGCATCAGAACCAAATGAAAATTCCTCTTTGAAACAAGCAGTTAAACTTCCCCCAAGCAGTTTGTATAGAATGTTCGTGCCAAGCAGTTATCGCATCTCGATGGCCATTAAAGCGAAATATGAACCCTTTTGGCCAAATGAAATTGCTTACCGAAATGCGAGAGACATTAGCAAATATGTATTGTACTCAGAGGAGCTCGTTTAAGGTTAATGCTGAACTTTTGCGGCGGAAATTATTTTTCGGGCGAGTTTAAATGGCCTTGAAGGCGGCCAAAGTTTTTGCCAGTCAAGAAGAGCCTAGCGCAGATTTCGCCCACTTCATTTGCTCATCATCAAGTCAATCAAGTTTTAATGATGCCACAATAAACCCACCCGCTGAATAATTTAAGAAATGTCCACGGGGCATTATTATTTTCTGGGTGATTGTGTTGTTTGTCCAGCCCCCGATATTGCGGCATACTTATGAGCTCAAGAGGAGAAATCTGAAATTTTAATTGCTTGCCATTTTCCTTAAGTGTCCGGCAATAATTGGAAATTTATGAGTTTCTTAATGAACGAGTACAGATTGCTGAACATGCTTTCGGTTTCGTACGTCTTTATTTATTGAAAAATACATTTGGTTTTCTGGGGATTGTTCTTTGGTAAATAGTTTGCATTTGTTCAGGGGTTTACACATATGCATTTAATGATATGATCTCCATTTATGGAGTTTCGTATTCGACTAGCTCAATATACACACACATAGATATACATTCACATATATATATAACTTGGTTTTTAGACCCCCAACGAAGGTCTCTCGAAGTTGAACTCTAAAAGTACAGACAGCACACAGTCCACAAGTATTTTATATCTTGCGCTGCCGCCTCTGTTGTGTTTTTCCGGCTTGGGGTTTTTGCTATTGGGTTTTAGCCAACATTTTTCATTGTTTGGCTGGCGGCTTTGCGTTCAGCCAGATTGGGGTTTAATTCATTTTCATTAGGGCGACAAGCGGTCCGCCCCGTGTGTCAATCTTCATCAGAAGAGGAGCGCCCAAGTCCGATGTCCTCCCGCTGTCCTTCCATTCCAGTTGGCGCCGCAGGATATTCCGCCCAGCATTAATGGGGATGGTTGGGCTACATTTCGGCCGGGATGATTCAAATAACGTCCTGCCCCTGCCCCTGCCCCCGTCCGGCCACCCCTTCAGTCGCTTTCCCTGGTTCCGACCTTGGGTTCGGTGCCTACAACAACCTCTCCAGATCCTCGCTCTCCGCGTCGCTGATGAAGGAGTCGGTGTCCGTGAAGTAGTCGTCGTCGCACCTGTTCCTCCGACAACAGACCCGCCGCCCCATCTCCTCGTCACTCCAGTGCTCGAACTCCTCCTTGTGGTGTTCCAGCAGCATTAGCGAGGGAAACAAACTATCGCAGCCGCTGCAACTGGAAGTGGTGGAAACCGGGAATGAACGGAGGAAGGCGGAAAAGCAGATGAAGACTGAGAACTAGCTTAATTAAGTGCATTTCCCTTACCCAAAGTGCCGCTTCTTCTGCTGGTGCGATGCCAGCTGCCGGTGACAATGGAAAGCTCGGTCGCACACGTTGCAGGTAAGTGACTCATCTGGAAATTGGGGAAATATAAATAGGACTGACTCCCAAGACAGTAAGCAGGTAAGCAGGTAAGAGGCAGTAAGAGGTTTAATTTCAATACACTAAAGAATGAGTGGCACAGACTTGCTCTGAATGTTGTTGTAATGCACAAAAGATATTTTTTAGTCATTTTTCTGTAATTAAACTTATGTAGAAATTAAAAAAAATTATTGAATTACTTCAGATTGAATTTGGCCAAAAACAAAGGCCTCACATTCATTGACATTCAGCATTGTTCACAATAACTTCCAATAATAAAGAAAAGAATAAAAACGAATTATTAGGAAAAAAGGAAAAGAACTCTCTTCAAAAACGATTTTAGTTGAAACGTGATTTCATTTTCGCTAGAAGTCTGTTCCAGACCAAGTTTAACTCTCAAAGGTGAATTTAAATAGTTCACTCTACGGACTCTGCACTGTACCAAGCCCAGCTGCACCGTCGCCTCATCAGACGTCCATTATAAAGCTGGCACTCACCGTAGTCATCATCGTCATCGGCCATGGCCAACGCATGCAGCCGACTTATTGTGTTTTCGTTAATCTCCTTCGATGTCGACGTGCTCCCTGCACCGAGGTCCTTTGATGTTTTGGCTTTCGCCTGGCACAAGCCCAGTTCGCAGAGGGCGCTCTCCACCTCGTAGTTGCCCTGGCAATCGGCATCCGTGCAGGGGAGGAGTGACAGGTTCGCATTCCCGTTCCCGTTTCCATTTAAATTCCCACAGCCTGCTCCTCCTCCTGAACTTGAACGGCTGTTGACATTGACGTTGCCATTGGCTTCACCAGGTGGCTCATTGTTGGCTTGACTGCCACTGGAGTTCGCTGCCAGCATTTCAAAGTCGTCCAGCTCATCGAACGGATCATCGATTTTGTGGCCAAGTGACACGGCATCGTCGGCCTCGGCACTCAGTCGCCCATATGCCTTCCGTGGGGGCCGCTTCACATATTTGTCTGCCATAAAATGAGGTGGAAAAATGCATGAAAAACTTTGCTAAATAAAAGACTTTTCGTATTGACAAAACATTCTGCTGAAAATGTAGCACAAGACCCCAGGGGCTTTGAGCTCGATAACGATGATATTGTTCGCCTTTCAGGAGGCTTCTAGTTATGGTTTAGCATGTTAACTTTTTTTATTTAGTGAAAATATACATTTATATTGATTATTTAAAGATGAAATGTGAAGGAGCTCTCGAAAGTATATAGGGTATAAGAATTTTGTTAACTTGTATACGCAGTTCAACTTAACTCTCATAAAACATGTTGGAAAATCGGTAATAAAGTATCTGGGTTATTTTTGACTCTTGCCTATCACAACCACACTTGTAAATAAATTTGTTTTCTGTTCAATAAAATATTTCTACCAAAGAGTGCATACGAATTCAAATACATTTCCATGAAAAAAGGAATAGAGGTACTGCTTACTAAAAGTTTAAAGTTTCCCCATAAATATACTGGAATAAAACATATCTTACTTTGTTATACAAACCATTTCAATCGCTTTTTGATTGCCTTTGAATTGTTGGTGCTGTCAAAAACTCCCGAACAAATTTTCACAGCAATGCATTAGTTTTTCCTGCGTATAACTTTTGTTTCCGCTTTACGGGATACTTTCTTTGTTATTGCTCAGTGTGAAAATTGAGAAATGTTGCTCAATGCATCAGGCAATTTATGGAGGCTTTTGTGCCGCTTGGGTGTTTAAAAAGAGCCCTGCCGTTGAGACAAAAGGTTTCCGCACTTCCCTGTTTTTGCCTGCATGCCCTCGAACTCTCGAAGTGATAAAATAAGATTTATTGTGGGCTTTGTTTGTGCATTGTGTGTGATTGGGGGGGAAAGACAATAAATAGTGCCTGGCGGTGAGATCCTGAAAAGCCTTTATTTACGGACCCAAAAATAGATGGTATGCTGACTTGGCCCCTGGATTTTTATGGCACACTAGCCGTTCGAGCAGCCATTAGCAGCTCATTATGTGGGCTTGCCTTTGTGCTGGCTTTAATTGCAAGCGGGTTCAACAGAGCGTATACGTGATGACACGAAATTGCCAATTCAGATGTTCTAATCGCACTTTAAATGTTCAAGTAAACTATAATTTTTACTGCTCCGACAGGTTTTAATAATAAAGTCTCTATTTTCTGTAGTGTTTCGTTTTTACGTTGTGGTTCATAAAAAAAGTATACTTAGTTAAGGCAATTTTCACTTGCTCCCATAAATGACCAATCAAAATTGGTTAAAAATGTATAAAATAAAATCTTGTATTCAAAAAGGTCTGATAAATAAGAAATGGCGTTTTAAAGTTTTTAAATTTAATTTACATATTAAAATATAATAACACAAAATAATTTTTTTTTAGTTTTAAGCTTTTACGGAATCTTTCATATGGCTAGTAGCCACTGTATTACTAACTCACAAATAATGAACCATTAAGAGCTTCTATTTTTATGGCTGGCAAGAAAAAAACGACCATGAATATGAAAAGTGTGTCAAAAAAGAAATAAAAAACGCATATGTGGAGCAAACATTCGCAGGAAATGACGGAAGGAGTAAAAAGTAGAGGAAAGCCAGTCGAGAGTGGTGTCAAATACGCGCCAGACCGTGAGGGAAACTAAAACTCAATTTTAACGCCAAATTGCGGACCACAAACATTTAACGCAATGTTTGCTGGTCTGGGACTTGGACGTAAATTTATGACTACGAGCTTTAAGTTTGCCCGGACTCGTAATCTCGAAAGATAAAAGTTTCTCTCGATTTTACTTTAGAATTACAGCACAAATTATTACAAATGATGCCGCCCGCCGGCAGAAAATATAAATCATGGCTCTGAAAAGCTGCGTACCAGGCAGACAGGACCGGCGATATTAATACGCCAGATAAATGCCTAATAATTCTTCTCATGCTGGTTCAGGGATACACACTCGTTTTCGAAGCAAGGCGAAATGCCAACCATAATTTATGATACATTTTGCTTGCCCCGTTGTTATTTTATTTCTGATGTCTGGCCGAGAGCACGAACTAATGATGCCGGCAGCCAAAGCGAGCCACATTTGATGGCTAGTGAGCAGAACCCAGCAAAACCAAAGCAAACAAAACTGAAAAAAAAACCAAAACCGAAAACCCATACATTCAGCAGGACCTCCAGCTAATTGGGTGCACAAAACAGATGTGCCCAAAATAATAGAGTGACCATTAGAAAAACAATTTAAAAATATATTTCAGAATGAAAGTATGCTAAAACATTCGATCTTTTCGAGTTTTTTAAACACACAGTCCCAAATCATAATTTTAACTAACATATTTATTGATTACAAGACTTGGCTTTTAAATATTTTATATTCCAACTTAAAGTTCTACTGTTAGAAGATTGGATATGTGAGAATTATATGATTAAAACAAGAAAAAGTTATTCCTACTTTAAATTCTTGCTTTATTTTGTTGGTTAACTGCTAGAAAATAAAACAGCATTCTCACTAGTTTTTCCCATTAATTACCAAGTAGCTAATAATAATAATGTTATTGCTAATAATTTGGACACAATTGTTAAATAGACACACATCCACCGCACCCATAACCACACGACTCGGCTAATTGCCATTACTTGTTTTACAATTTTCCCCGCGCAGATTCCACAAATTGAATGCACAAACGCATTATTATCAATGACAAATGGCTGTCATAATTATCGGTTAATGCCGCAGCCATATGTTGCCCAGAATTTGCATATCACATATAATTCTCAGCCATCCCTCTTCTCCGCCCCTCCCCTTTTGGGCGAACAACAATACATATGTTGACAAAAGCTTAAGGGCGGCGTCTGCCTCCTTGTTTTTTGTTGATGTTTGTTCACGGCAAATGAAAATTTTTACGATTAAATTTCGCGCCTGCCACAAGTGATTGGAAAAATTGTCGTTGCTATTAATGTCATAAATGTTTGTGAATTTGCGAAGTGAGTAATGGCAATTTGCGATGTGCGAAAAACTTTTCAGTTATTGCCATGACATTAAACACATTGTTTTTTAAACCATTTTTATTCATTCGCTGGAAAAAAGTCATTAAATATTTCGTGTTTTTCTTTGTAAAGGCAAGAATTATAAACCTTATTTATAATTATTATAAAGTGGGTGGCCTGAAGCAAGTTGACTTGTTTTTCTCCTCAACAACAGCTGTTGGCAGTAAATCAAGTCCAAGAAGCCTTTAAGCTAACTTATATGGCACAATTGATTTTATGCACTCAGCATTTTTAATACATAATTATACGTACAAATAGCGAAAAGTTTCCAATTAGCGAAAAGCAAATTCAATCAGGAAAAATCAATACTGCCAAAAACTATGCTGTTTGCCGCAAACAAAGAAAGTTTTGCAAACATCATTTAAAATTCGTGATTAACATTTTAATTGCATTTTGTGCGTGTTTGCTTTTAATTTATTACGTGAGATTTTTCTAATTAATAAATAATACCGAAAAATGAAAAACTATAGTTAAAATGAAAATACATATGTATGCGTATAATTATACCCGTTACTCGTAGAGTAAAAGGGTATATTGTATTCGTGCAAAAGTATGTAACAGGTAGAAGGAAGCGTTTCCGACCCTATAAAGTATATATATTCTTGTTCAGGATCACTAGCCGAGTCGATCTAGCCATGTCCGTCTGTCCGTCTGTCCGTCTGTCTGTCCGTCTGTCTGTCCGTATGAACGCTGAGATCTCGGAAACTATAAAAGATAGAAGATTGGCGTTTTGCATGTAGATTTTAGGAGTTCCTACGCAGCGCAAGTTTGTTTCAAAATGGTGCCACGCCCTCTGATGCCCACAATCGCTTATATACGATTTGAAAAATTTTAATATTTCGGAAAAGTAAAATGCAGTTTTATTGTGTTTATCAATACCTATCGAAATGTAGAAAAATTTTTCAAATCGGACCATTCTTTAAAAAGTTATGCGTGATCAAAGTTTCTATCTCCATCTCCTCGCACTCCCTTTACCTGAGTAACGGGTATCTGATAGTCGGGGCACCCGACTATAGCGTTCTCTCTTGTTTTGTTTTCATATCATTAACACTTTTGTATGCATATCATTAGGGTTTTTTGTGATATAAATGCAAAAGAAATAATTTATTTAAATGATTATTGTAAGGTATGATTTTCATCTTTTTATGAATGTGGGAACTAATGATTTTCTGAAATTAGTATTATATAAAACCAATTATTTTGCAGTTATGGCATAGATTCAAAAGAAAGTATGAGCTCTTGAAGTTTGCGTGGGAAATTGAACAAAAGCAAACCAAAATTTCGATTGCTAGCCTGCAGCAAAATCCTCCCCCTGGAACCCCCCGTTCCCTTTTTTCTATCTCCCGGATTTTTCTTGGAGGGTGCGAGACCTGGCGCTTAGACTGAAGCATCTTGGGACCGAAGCCCAAAGTGTTTCTGTTCGACAGTCACATCCGCACCACGTTTTCTGCTTCGCACACACGTGCGGGCCCTCATTATTGCGTGGGTTGTAGGGCCTCCATGTTATTTACTTTACTTTGTTTCCCCCATTTTTCCCACATTTTCACCCAGGCTTATCCCACTTTTTCTCACAGATAATGGCAAACAACAGGAGTTTGCAGGCAAGTACAAAATACATATATTGGCCGCCTATATTCCACAAGTTATTTCGAGAATTTTAATTAACTTGTTTTGATAACGAGTGAGGACTTGGCTTATGAATAAAAGCCGGGCCCAAACTGGAACATGTCTGGCATAAGAAACTGGGACCTCCTCCGCGTGTTTTAGGCTTCGTGGAAATCTGAATTCATCTTAACATTGACAGGGCAATTGACTTAAACGTTCTGAGAAAATATGAATCGTAACTGTGATTAGTCAAGATTGTCATTCGATACCGTTTGCCTACCAGAGCTTGCAAACAATCAGCTCTTTGAAAGGATGATGGATTCTGTGTAATTTTCAATGAAATGCTAATTCTATGCTTAACATATTGTAACCTTGTTTATTACATCATCTTGATGGCTGCAATTTAGTATCAATAAAATTGAAGTGATTTAAAATAACTCTTATGTCGGCTTAAAGCAAAACTACGTTGCATGTACTTAGCCAATATAACTTTAATTTTAGTTTATAGTACCAATATTTTGTGGAGGTCCTAAAAATGTTACAGTTTTGTATTAAAGCTTAAATGTGCTATTTTTTTTCGTAGTTAGTTTATTGAATTAGTTTCTTTTTATCACTTCTGAAGAATTATAAAGGGTATGAGATCCTAAACTTGTCTAATATCCATATCAGGATTTCAGCTTTTTATGGTGGACTCACGCACATGTTTGAGAGTTAATCTGATTATTCCGCTAATTGATGATGAATTATCCTAATTGAGGGCGGACTTTTGCAGCAGTGAACTGGCCTAATTGATTGCCCAGGTGTCGGGGACTCACCTTGAGTGCTGTTGCTGTGATTACCGCCGTTCGAATTGCCCTTCGAGAAACTGCAGTTGTTGTTGAAGGAGTTGAAGAAGTTGGCGGCGCCAGTGCGCCGTAAAATCCAAAACATGGCTGCAGGAGTGCAGGAGCCTGATTAATGAGCTGTCAGAAAATTCCCGTTGATATGTTGCAGAGCACTGAAATAGGCAACGAATTATGCCAACTGCATTTCCACCGACGGCATTTCCACGCGACGCGTTTCTTGCGCTGATAAGCAGGCTACGAAAAATGAAGCGAGGACACGACGATAAGCGAAGTCGGAAAAGTCAGGGAAAACTGGCGACCGGTTCGAGTCGAAGTCTTCAGCAAACTAACTCGACTTCGGTTGGGTTCTCGGGTTTTATAGCTCTGGCAGCGAAGTGAGAGCGAAATGTCCATGTTCAATGGAGAGCACTCTGCGTATACGTAATAACGTAAGGACTTACGTTTTCCCAGTGCTCTTTTGCTCTTTTGACAGTTTGGAAAACCATCGCAACGGCTAAGACAACGGCTAAACTTGACCTTCGTCAACACTTGCATGTTTTTGGGCCCGCTGGCAGCTCATAATTTGTTTTGTTTAATAAACGATTACGTATGCGCCGTGTTGTCGTCCCTTCGAAGCGCACGCCCTCGAATCACTTAAAATGCCCATCAATCATTGCAACCGGAAGTGGTCGTTTCTTGGTTGTAACTGCTTAAAGTTTTATATGATACTTAAACTTAAGATTACAAAGAAACTAATTTTTAGGAAAATAACAAAAAGGGTATTTTTGGGAATTTAATTTAATTGTTAAAAACAAGAAGTAGTTTAGTTATGATAGGATCACTTCTCAACCTAAGGTTCCTTGCGAACTAACTAAACTATAGATATTTATGATCAATAAACTTATTTTCCGTTAATGTCAAGGCATGTATTTTAATATTCGTGGAATTTGTGGTAAAACTTTCAATGAGTGGGACGGCAAAAAGGGAAGTGTTAAACGCTTACTCGCTGGCAGCACATGCATCCGCATCAAAGTTCCCCTTTATGGTTAACGCTTTTGGTAAGCCAACAAAGACACCCCCATTAAGTTAGCGTGTTCAAGGGTTCCAAAGTGCAAGTGCAAAGTTCATGTCCTGCGAATTCGTTTATTTGTTGCACGCGTGGCGATATTAAAGCGCTTTTCAAGCACCCTCGACTTTAATGCCGCACGACAAATGCTTTTTCCGCAGACAAGACTGTGATTTGATGGTTCGGTTTCGGTTCGCCAATTTCTGCTCCTGGTGGGGGGTTAAGTTAACCCGATACTGATTGCTGGGGCTTGGATGTGGCCACGTGGGGCAGGAGGGCGCCCACACACACATGGCATACCTTTGTGCGCATAATGGAGCCGGAATTTAATATTTAATCATCGAGAGCTGACGTTTAACAATTCAAATTGCTGCAAATTGTGTGTCCTCCGAACCCTTGGCATTGGCGACATTACGAATTCATGCGGTACGTGACAAAGTCACAATGAGAGTCCAAATGATTCGGCAAATATGTTTGAACTTCACGAATATGTTGCGCAAACTTTTGCCCCATAAATTATGCACTATTAAAAGCTTATGCATAACGCATGTATCCTTGCAGCAAAAACAACAAGGACCCTGGACCAGAAATTGTAACCACAACAATGCATTACACATGGACGGCAATTATATCCAATTTCGTTCGGAAACGCGTGGCAAAGTACTCACTTATGTCCAGTTGATGTAATAAAATAGTTCGATAAATGGTTTGCAATGAAGAACATGACATTTTGGAATTTGATTAGTTTCAATGGCTAGGGGACATTGGTTAATACTTTTACACGATGTAGTTTTAGACCGTTGACAATTACCCTTGCGGTATGCAAATTAGATTAGCTAAGCACAAAAGAACTCGTTCACATAAATCCAGTTATTTAATGCTGTCCACACAAAGTTTTCGACTTGAGCGTAAACAAAGCTCCGAAAAGTTGGCAAACTTGCCACAATCAATATTGATGGAAATTCAGTTGATTTTGGCTACTTGAGCGTCTTGGCGTAGAACTTTCGGTGCTTGAATTTAATTCGCATCACACAGCTGCAATAAATTTATTCAAAATCATTTAGTGCCAGGAATGGATAGCCGCTATACTCACCCAATGAGGATAAATGCTATTAAGTAGAAGGCGGCGCTGAGGAAATTAAATCCTCCAGGATTGCTGGCCAGGGAACTCTTATAGATGGCAGTATAAAGAGGAGCGGCGACTGGAAATAGATGATGATAAATGGGGCAAATGTTCGAGGGGACTGTGACTTACCGAAGGGGGCGAACGATTGTACAATGTTGCCAATTGCAAACAGTTTACCTGCAAAGATTTGGAGCATAAATATCAAAGTGGCTGTTGCTTATTTACTAATTATTTCCTACCCGTGTCGGAAGATGGAACTATATTCGAGACAATTGTGCGACACATGGGGCCCTGGATAGAGCGAAAGACGCCCAAGGCAACGGATAGATACAAGTGCCAAGTTAAGGAAGCAAATCCTCTGGCAATATTGCTAAGGATCTCAGAAATTAGCGACAGCAATGCCAATGACACCACAGACAGCCCAAAAAGCTATAAATATAGATGGAGAGATTAATTAATTAGTAGGAGTACGTTCGTTTAGTTTGGAGTTGGCACTTACCTTTCTCAAAATAAGAATTCCCAAAAGAGCTCCCAGCATGGGAACCGATTGACTGACTGTCTCAAAAATAGTAAACTCACGCACTGTCAGGTGAAACTGTTGGCGTACAAATAAATACATCACAGTCATGACGCCATCTGCAAAGATATCGTCACCTCAATCATTGGATTTCCCAGAAAAACTTACGCAGACTTACCGGCGACAAAAATCGAAACAAAGCCGGCCAAAGTAACCAACCAAATGATAGAGTGGGCATTGTTTTCCCTCCTTTTAAAGCACGTGCTAAACATATCTTTAACGTGTTTCACACTGAACAAACCGGCTTTGTCGTTTTGGTCCTCAATTGGAGGTTTATCTATAGTCTCATATTTGGGCGGATCATCTCGCTTCTCCAGGGAATCAGTGGAAACATCGACCACTTTCTGATTCGAAACTGTTATAACAATTTCCTTTCCTTTTTCGGCAGTTTCCTCCAAATCCGGACACATTCCCAAACTCTCGGGTAAATAGAAAATAACGAAAAGGGTCGCCGAAATGACGATCAAGCAGGATAGGCTCTGTACGAAGGCAGCACTTGTGGCCGCATAAACGAAACTGGACAGTAATGAGCCACTGGTGAGGGCCACAAAAAGGATCAACTCCATAAAAATCATTCTAAAACAACAGGACAACAAAAAATTCCAATTATACAGAAAGTCTTAATGATAGCATTGAGTAATAAACTTTATAGCAAAACAAAACAATTGTTATTACGAGTTAATACAGCCATATCTGTCTGTTGGAATAAAATAATTTTGAATTTTCTTCTTAAACATTTTTGAGTTCCATTGTTTCTTAAAGATGACAAACCATAAATGGCTGGGGGCCAAGTCTAAAAGCCTTCGCTTTTTCATTGTGTTTGGGCTTTTGTAAGAATAAATAACTCTCACCTGTAGGGTCTTGTCTTCATGTCCGTCGTGTCCGTAATAAAGCAAAAGGCAGCCACCGAAAAGACACATAAGCCGCCGAGCAGGGAGTGTGGCAGAGCTGCCAAGGTGTACCACCAGGGATTAACCATATAGTAACTGGACAGCCAGCAAATGGCGGAGGAAAGCAGAGCAGAAGCAGAAAAGCCTAAGAGGAAAATGGTTTCAAATTTGTCCATACCAAACACTATTTCCAGAAAACTCACCAACCATGGAGACAATCAGCAGGGGCTTGCGTCCATAATGATCTGACCAAGAACCAATAAATAAGCCACAAATGGCAGGGACAATACTTTCGAAAAGGGTTCGGGTTAGGAACATATTAGCCACATATGACTGCAGCTGCGTCTCAATTGCCTGTAAACTTGAACCTGGTTAAATATTTATTAAGCAAACATATAAACTTACCTGTATATCTGCGGTTGTGTTTTTGCTGTCCAAAAGCTTACAGTCGGTTTCATTATACTCAAAGATCACCGTACAGGTCTGATATATCAACTGATTCCGCATAACAGTGCCTAATGGGCAGACCCTGATGTAGATATATCATTATAATCTGAAGTTCCACTCACCTGATAGCATGTGCGAGAAAATTAACATGAAAATAACTGGTTCTATGTAGAACATGTTGAAGAGACGCCCCCATTCCAGGCTTTTCAGTTGGGCCAAAGAGGTTTTTGCAACCATTTTTATTGAGATTGTTTAGGATCCAGATTAAATTTAATTCACTAGACTTGTTTCACTTTCATCACCAGTCACAAATTGAGGGCTATTAAATGTATAGTACTTATATAAATACTTTAATTTTCTATGATTAAGGTTCGGTCTCCCTATTGTGGTAGTAATTATTTTTTTGAGCTTTATATATTTATTAATTAAATAAATTTTAATTTACATATCTTGATGTTTAATCTGTTAATTTTTATATAATCTGTTTATGTAACCTTAACATCAGATTATATTTAAAAAAAACTAGTGAATTATTTAACCTGAGTCGGACTTTTCGCTTCGCTGACTTTATTGTTTACTCAGGCCACGCGAGAGCAGAACTCCGAGTTCTATTCCATTTGAGCTTCGATCACGAACTGAATTTATATAGCTTAGTTTGATGTTTTAATAGATTTTAAATGATCGGTAGGTACGTAATAGGGGATTTTTTGTTGCCAACTGGTCGATGCTTGATAAAATCTACATTGCATGAGGGAGTTTGCTTACACAATAAGTAGGCATTGTACATTTTTGAATAGATCGCGAAGACTATAACATCATATTTGTTATGTAAGCTTTCCAAAGCAATCCTTAATCCTTTTTTTTGGTTATTTCCATTCTAAATAAGAAACCCAAACAAGTAAGGGTATTAAAACGATTTATATGTTTATATCTCCATTTATTATTGGAATGCCCCCTCCCATAACCCATTTTTACGTGGATTCACAATGGTTTTCTTTGTGCGCACACAATTTCCACCATCACTAACTTTTAAGAAAAGCTGGAGCTGAGACAAGCGAAAAACTTTTCCTGTGTAAATTGCAGGCTAACACTTCCGGCAACATGTTGCCAGTGCTCCTTAACCCCGTTCAGGCCCTTATTTCGCGCTTTTTATTTCATCACTATTTTCCCCTCATTTGGGGCTGCCGACAGCATGAAATATGCATAAAGATTTTAAGCTTGGCACGAAAAACGTTTACCAAATCAATTTGGCAATTATTTTTGGGGTTTTAACTTGGCAAGGGGGATTCACTAAGATGCTTGGCGGTTTTATTAACCGCTGGAATAGGTAAACATTTTTAAAGCCTTAAAATAAAAACTATTCTTTTGTAAAAATTTTGATAAAAATATTATTGCTTAACATACAATATTTTTTCTTTACAAAAAAGTCGAATCTTTTTTCTCAATCTCAAAAACTATGGAAAATAGAGTGTTCACTGCGGATATCCGCCATTATGAGCACATCACGCATACGCAGCGTACGCCTGGCCATTGTTGACAAGCTAATTGTAAACTTTTCCGCTTTGCGTTTCATTGTTTCACCAACTGGCGGGAAAACAAAGGACCGGCGGGGCATATTAAGCCCCAAACGACCGACTAGCAGATATGAATGCCCGAAAGGAGTTCGTCCTGCAATGCAACATACATGCTAAGTTCGTGCAACTATTGTCTTGGATTGCGTTGCGCAACATGAAACCGGAATGGGGCAACTGTTGGCGATGTGTGCGGCTTTGTGTTGTTGACACAAAAAGCAGCAACAAATGGCAATGGCATGGGGCAACTTGTGCAAACTCGGGCCAAAATTAAAAAGAAAAAGAATATGTGGGGCTGGCAGGAGAGAATACCAGCCAAAACATAAAAGGCCAGAAAAGTCGGGTAAGTCAAGAGCGCCCCAGAGAATGGAGGGAAAAAGCCATTTCTTAAACGCAGCACGTGCACAAATTCATTTCTGTTTGCTTTAATTATTCCAAGATGAAATGGCAAAAGGGACGCAAGTACACACAAATGTTTCTTAGTCTCACTTTTTCGGATGATTTATGAATGTTTCGCCGCGAAAAATCTGTTTCTGCTTCGAAATGAAAGAACCGAGACTTTATTGGTAGGCAGTTAAAGAAATACTAAGAAAGAAGCTGTAGAAAAACAACCATGAGACTTCAAAAGATTAGATACTAGCGGCTTCATTTTATCAGTATCTCCATATCCCCTTTATCTGTATCGGTACATTTATGTCTATAATCTTTAAAATAACAAAGTAAATTAATTTTTGTATTTCCATTATTTACTTTTGATAAATTTTGATATGAAAACCAGTCACAGGTCAAGTTTAGATAGCCCCAACTTGTGCACAACATGTTCATTAATCCCTTCAATTTTCCCCCAACAGACTTAAGCAATATTAAATTATTTTACCCTTGCTGTTGGCGAAAATTTTCATTTGCCTTTTTGCCAATTAAAATATTAAAAAATACTTTCTTTGATGAGGGCAGTCCTTTTTGTGTGTCAAGTGTCCCTTACAATTAGGCCGCAAAGGCTTAGCGGCCTTAAAGTCTATAAGCCGATTAAAGCCGCAGCAGCTGTTGCCATTTGTTTGATAATAAATTTCGATTCAACCCAAACCCTTTGGCGAATTCGGTGGGAGTAGAGCGATGGTTTTTAATTGGCCCAGGGTTTTTTCATCTCACTTCGGCGAAATTACATTCACTCGATTTCGCTGGGCCATTGTGGAATATTTCGAGTGGGTCCTTCGCGGCCAGTTGGCAGCCATAAAACCAACAGCCGTAGTTTTGGGGTGGCATTAGTTTTTGGCAGCTTTAATTGGCTGGTCAAGTGGGTTTGGCCATAGTTTCTGGCAGCCCAGTTTCAGCTGCAGCTGGAATCACATTTCGTTATTGTGCTGCCCATAATTTTTCCGCAAATAACTCACCCGTGAAGATTATGTCCATTTTATATAATTAGTGTTTAAAATAATGTATTCTTTGTTTTATATTTTAATTTAAGGCAAACATATATGGGAACATATTTTCCATATGAAACTTACATCTAAAATCGTAAAGATCTACTTAATATAGAAATTCTACACAAAAATTCTACTATATGTATCCACAAATCGATTTTTATATAGTTATATGAAATTGATCTTATTTATCTACTGAAATTATCGAACCATTGAATTAAAATGTATATTATAACCATATTACCATCTCTAGAATTTATTTTTGAATTTATACATTTTTTAAAATAGTTTTCTAAATGCAATCATATGTTTTGGCTCCAAGATTTTAATTTTTTCGCCCTGGATTTAATAAAAATTAACTCGGACGAAAGGCCGCACATGCGGGTAAGTCGCAAGTTTGTTTGCTGTGGCAAATGCTCTTGACAAATTTCCGCACATCTACCAAATTTGTTATGAGTGTTTTGCACAATTTCGCCACGCAGAACGCAGAAGGCAGCACATATGCCAGTGGCAGCAGAATCGGCGATGTTAGCCCATTAGTCAGGCCAAATGGAGCAGAACCATATGGCTCTGCTGGATTCGGGGTACTGCGGCACTGTATTATTCTCGGGGAATTAATGAACTCGTGATGTAGACATGTCTCACTTGGATTACAGGCAATTTCTCATTGCTGATGAGAAACTGGAGTCCCTCTTTGTCTGCCTCGACTGCATTCCACCGCCATTTGCATGTCTGGCTGCAATTTGCCCGGGAAAAGCGGTATGTGAATGCGATAAATATTTGATAAACAACATTTCTGCAGCTTTGCGGTTCAGTGACTCGGCATGGCGTCGCAAATTGCGGCAAATTTCTCGCATTTATTTTCCATTTTGTGGGCTGCCCCCTTTTGCCACGCTTTAAAAAACTTTCATAATCATAACTCTGTCTTGGAGCCTTTGGTTGCCATTGTTGCCGCTCCTGCGTCTCGAGGACTTTCCTTACTTCTCCGGAGTGGAAAATCAATACATATTTATGGGTTCATGTTGTGGGTGCACGTACGAAATATCAGCCGCACATACGGGTGTGCTGTGTCCTACGGAATGGCTTTCGTAGGAACTCCTTCGCAGGCTGGCCATTTGCACGTCTCGAATCATAAAATACTTTCCCGTACACCCTCAGGAATTCGCAAAGGAAAATAATTTTTAATAGTGCCACATGTCCCCGCCTATCCTTTTGGGTATGCTCGGGAATGTGCAAAAATTCTGCAATACTGCAGACAGGTGAGCTTTCAAAGGGCAAAAGTGTTATTCCAAAGAAGTCCAAGCCTAGGAGTTTTTCTATCTAGAAATTCTTAAGCTTTGTGTATTTCCTTTCATATTTTATAATTGTTATTATTTGTATTTATTGGTTTTTGTAAGTACAATAGGTATGTATTTATATTATATTATTGAAATGTTGTTTGCTTGGATTGCTTTCATTGAACAACCCTTTTGTAAATAATCGTTTTCAGTGGCTTAGGCTTAAGTATTTTCTTAAACGGAAAATGATTTTTACCTTCCCTATTAGCAATCCTCTTACTGCCACAATTCCCATTAAGCTGTTGCCCTTCAAAACTGCATTATTAAGCAACAATTAGTTTCCCTACCTCAGCGTACATGGATCGGGTAACACAATTTCTCTTCAGACAGCTTAGTTATATGCTACAGTTGGTCGCTGTTGGCGGTAATCGGCTTAGGGGATCTCTTTAGGAGTGCACTTTCCCGCAGAAAATTGATTTGAAGTCGCACGGCATTTGCCACTAAGTCGGTTCAAAAAGACAGCCAATGGCATTAGTGACGACTAATTTAAAAAGTAATTCTTAGCCAACAAAAGAGAGTCGGAAGGAGAGGTAAGAGTTTGATGGACCACCTTTAAGGTCAAATTACTGGCCGAATCGCATTCAGTTTACGTCGAAACGCACTTCATTCCACTTGACATAGTTTAATTTAGTTTTCGAATGATTGCTTCTGGAATAAAGCATAAAAAGTGCAGTGCCTCGGCACTTAACAGGTGCTCAGCTTCCATTGGCAGGAGTTCTGAATCGGAGTGAAGTTTTCCACTGAGTCCTAGAGAACACTTGGCAGCTGGAGAGTGAAGCCCTGCAGATGGAAAATCAAATTGCTCCGGTTCTGCTTTCACTTTCATTGTCTCTGCATTTGAATGCAGTCGAGGATTCGAAGCTTTTCACTTTTTGATTGATTGCAATTGATATATGTACTGGGTTGTTTGTGCCAAACATAGCGAGAGTGGAAAATTCGAAATTGAAATGGGCGGCTCCCGGCGAAAAATCGATTGATTTTCATTTCCCCCATCTGACCACTCTTGCTTAGCTGAGATTGAATGTTTATGGGTATCTGATAATGAAAGTTTAATAAAAAAACCAAACTAGCCAGTCAGAACAATAAGGCAAGAAACTGTTATTATTCATTACAAATTAAACTGAAGGGCTTTTGTAATTAAAAACATTTCAATAAAGCTATTGTAAGGTTGTTAAAAAATTAGCATAACTGCTTGGGTTTGAATATTTGATCAGACAATGCATTAATATTTCTACTTTAATCGCCAGCTTTAATTGGCCAATAACTGGCGAGCATGTGTTACACAATAAAGCAATAAAAGTAATAGGATTACGAGCTCCCACTTCGAAGTGCAATTTAGTGCATCAAATGGAATTGCAATGGTACTCTTGGCTAAGCCAGATTTAAGCACGAGTAGTTTAAAACGTGGGCTTAGAAAGGAACGAGAGCTTTGGGGGAAAACTTTTGAGGTTGAACCAGTGAAAGTGGGTAAACACCAATTGAGCTTGGCTCCGAATTCATTTCATTCCACATGACATAGTTTAATTTAGTTTTAAATGAATGGCAATGGCAGTGGCACTTTGAAGTGAGCACAGATGCCTCAAGTTTGCTTAAATTTTTATGGCTTCAACACCTACCAGGTGCTCAGCTTGTTTTGGCAGTTACTGTGATGTTCGATTGCAAAGAAATTGACTGCCAACACAAGTACGAACCGGGGTATTTCAAAGCTGGAAAATGAAGTTGTGCGGTGTCAAATAAATTTAAAGGTTCCTTGTTTTTGCCATTCTTATTCTTTTCTTAAATGGCAAACAACGTGCAGTTCAATTTAAAGTGATAGTACCCATCCCTCGGAACACCATTAATAAATAAAACAATAAATATTAATTGTTATGCATAATAAGTGTTTTATTCGTGTGTTACACAAGTATTGGAAAATTATAAAGTAATTAATAAATAAGAATACATATTTTTAGCCGGTTCTAGACCTTTTGTTCGTTGGGGTTTTCGAAGAGGATGCAACTTATGATGCGATCTGCTCGTGTAGTTGGTGGTTGAGGTGGTCATGGATTGGAGCTCGGTGGTGCGCTTTACGACATCCTACTCGATATTGGTGGGGCAGATCAGACCCACCCACGCTCGCCGGTTCGCTGAGTCCAAAAGGGCGAAGTAGACGAACATCACGAATCCTTGCATGGTGGCCGTGATGCAGAACAGATACGAGAAGGACACTCCCGCCTTCATGGAGGAGAAGATTCCAAAGATCCAGGTAAGGCCATAACTTTTCTTACAAACATCCGATTTCAAATTAGCATACTTCTAAAGGATTGTCATAAAATTCTCTAAAAATCGAAGTCTATAAATTTTTGTGTATTTTGGGGTCGATTTTTCGTCATTTTTATAATGTTAAATGATTCCTAATTTTTAAAATAAAGGCTTTGCAGAAAAGTGTCAAAAACCTGCACTTCTACGCGCATAACTTTTCTTACAGACATCCGATTCCAAAGTGGCTTACTTCTAAATCATTGTGGTTAAATTCTCTAAAAAACTGTGTCTTCAACTTGGTTTGAATTTTGGGGTCGATTTTTCCTCATTTTGACAATGTTACCCTTTCCAAATTTGCGAAAATGGCTTTGCAGAAAAGCGACCTAAAACCTGCACTTCTAAGCCCATAACTTTTCTTACAGACATCCGATTCCAAAGTGGCTTACTTCTAAATCATTGTGGTTAAATTCTCTAAAAAAACTGTGTCTTCAACTTGGTTTGAATTTTGGGGTCGATTTTTCGTCATTTTGACAATGCCTTTCCAAATTTGCGAAAAATGGCTTTGCAGAAAAGCGACCTAAAACCTGCACTTCTAAGCCCATAACTTTTCTTACAGACATCCGATTCCAAAGTGGCTTACTTCTAAATGATTGTGGTTTAAATCTCTAAAAAACTGTGTTTTCAACTTGGTTTGTATTTTGGGGTCGATTTTTCGTTATTTTGACAATGTTACCCCTTTCCAAATTTGCGAAAATGGCTTTGCAGAAAGCGACCTAAAACCTGCACTCTAAGCCCATAACTTTTCTTACAGACATCCGATTCCAAGTGGCTTACTTCTAAATGATTGTGGTTTAATTCTCTAAAAACTGTGTTTTCAACTTGGTTTGTATTTTGGGGTCGATTTTTACAAATTTTGACAATGTTACCCCTTTCCAAATTTGCGAAAATGGCTTTGCAGAAAAGCGACCTAAAACCTGCCTCTAAGCCCATAACTTTTCTTACAGACATCCGATTCCAAGAGGCTTACTTCTAAATCATTGTGGTTAAATTCTCTAAAACAACTGTGTCTTCAACTTGGTTTGAATTTTGGGGTGATTTTCGTTATTTTGACAATGTTACCCCTTTCCAAATTTGCGAAAATGGCTTTGCAGAAAAGGACCTAAAACCTCACTTCTAAGCCCATAACTTTCTTACAGACATCCGATTCCAAAGTGGCTTACTTCTAAATGATCGTGGTTTAATTCTCTAAAAAACTGTGTTTTCGACTTGGTTTGTATTTTGGGGTCGATTTTTCGTTATTTTGACAATGTTACCCCTTTCCAAATTTGCGAAAAATGGCTTTGCAGAAAAGCGACCTAAAACCTGCACTTCTAAGCCCATAACTTTTCTTACAGACATCCGATTCCAAAGTGGCTTACTTCTAAGTGATTGTGGTTTAATTCTCTAAAAAATTGTGTTTTCAACTTGGTTTGTATTTTGGGGTCGATTTTTCGTTATTTTGACAATGTTACCCCTTTCCAAATTTGCGAAAAATGGCTTTGCAGAAAAGCGACCTAAAACCTGCACTTCTAAGCCCATAACATTTCTTACAGACATCCGATTCCAAAGTGGCTTACTTCTAAATGATTGTGGTTTAATTCTCTAAAAAACTGTGTTTTCAACTTGGTTTTTATTTTGGGGTCGATTTTTCGTTATTTTGACAATGTTACCCCTTTCCAAATTTGCGAAAAATGGCTTTGCAGAAAAGCGACCTAAAACCTGCACTTCTAAGCCCATAACTTTTCTTACAGACATCCGATTCCAAAGTGGCTTACTTCTAAATGATTGTGGTTTAATTCTCTAAAAAACTGTGTTTTCAACTTGGTTTGAATTTTGGGGTCGATTTTTCATCATTTTGACAATGTTACCCCTTTCCAAATTTGCGAAAAATGGCTTTGCAGAAAAGCGACCTAAAACCTGCACTTCTAAGCCCATAACTTTTCTTACAGACATCCGAGTCCAAAGTGGCTTACTTCTAAATCATTGTGGTTAAATTCTCTAAAAAAACTGTGTCTTCAACTTGGTTTGAATTTTGGGGTCGATTTTTCGTCATTTTGACAATGTTACCCCTTTCCAAATTTGCGAAAAATGGCTTTGCAGAAAAGCGACCTAAAACCTGCACTTCTAAGCCCATAACTTTTCTTACAGACATCCGATTCCAAAGTGGCTTACTTCTAAATGATTGTGGTTTAATTCTCTAAAAAACTGTGTTTTCAACTTGGTTTGTATTTTGGGGTCGATTTTTCGTCATTTTGACAATGTTACCCCTTTCCAAATTTGCGAAAAATGGCTTTGCAGAAAAGCGACCTAAAACCTGCACTTCTAAGCCCATAACTTTTCTTACAGACATCCGATTCCAAAGTGGCTTACTTCTAAATGATTGTGGTTTAATTCTCTAAAAACTGTGTTTTCAACTTGGTTTGTATTTTGGGGTCGATTTTTCGTCATTTTGACAATGTTACCCCTTTCCAAATTTGCGAAAAATGGCTTTGCAGAAAAGCGACCTAAAACCTGCACTTCTAAGCCCATAACTTTTCTTACAGACATCCGATTCCAAAGTGGCTTACTTCTAAATGATTGTGGTTTAATTCTCTAAAAACTGTGTTTTCAACTTGGTTTGTATTTTGGGGTCGATTTTTCGTCATTTTGACAATGTTACCCCTTTCCAAATTTGCGAAAAATGGCTTTGCAGAAAAGCGACCTAAAACCTGCACTTCTAAGCCCATAACTTTTCTTACAGACATCCGATTCCAAAGTGGCTTACTTCTAAATGATTGTGGTTTAATTCTCTAAAAACTGTGTTTTCAACTTGGTTTTTTTTGTGGGTCGATTTTTACAAATTTTGACAATGTTACCCTTTTCCAAATTTGCGAAAAATGGCTTTGCAGAAAAGCGACCTAAAACCTGCACTTCTAAGCCCATAACTTTTCTTACAAACATCCGATTCCAAAGTGGCTTACTTCTAAATGATTGTGGTTTAATTCTCTAAAAACTGTGTTTTCAACTTGGTTTGTATTTTGGGGTCGATTTTTCGTCATTTTGACAATGTTACCCCTTTCCAAATTTGCGAAAATGGCTTTGCAGAAAGCGACCTAAAACCTGCACTTCTAAGCCCATAACTTTTCTTACAGACATCCGATTCCAAAGTGGCTTACTTCTAAATCATTGTGGTTAAATTCTCTAAAAAAACTGTGTCTTCAACTTGGTTTGAATTTTGGGGTCGATTTTTCGTCATTTTGACAATGTTACCCCTTTCCAAATTTGCGAAAAATGGCTTTGCAGAAAAGCGACCTAAAACCTGCACTTCTAAGCCCATAACTTTTCTTACAGACATCCGATTCCAAAGTGGCTTACTTCTAAATGATTGTGGTTTAATTCTCTAAAAAACTGTGTTTTCAACTTGGTTTGTATTTTGGGGTCGATTTTTCGTCATTTTGACAATGTTACCCCTTTCCAAATTTGCGAAAAATGGCTTTGCAGAAAAGCGACCTAAAACCTGCACTTCTAAGCCCATAACTTTTCTTACAGACATCCGATTCCAAAGTGGCTTACTTCTAAATCATTGTGGTTTAAATCTCTAAAAAAAACTATGTTTTCAACTTGGTTTGTATTTTGGGGTAGATTTTTCGTCATTTTGACAATGTTACCCCTTTCCAAATTTGCGAAAAATGGCTTTGCAGAAAAGCGACCTAAAACCTGTACTTTTAAGCCCATAACTTTTCTTACAGACATCCGATTCCAAGTGGCTTACTTCTAAATGATCGTGGTTTAATTCTCTAAAAAACTGTGTTTTCAACTTGGTTTGTATTTTGGGGTCGATTTTTCGTTATTTTGACAATGTTACCCCTTTCTAAATTTGCGAAAAATGGCTTTGCAGAAAAGTGACCCAAAACCTGTACTTTTAAGCCCATAACTTTTCTTACAGACATCCGATTCCAAAGTGGCTTACTTCTAAATGATTGTGGTTTAATTCTCTAAAAAACTGTGTTTTCAACTTGGTTTGTATTTTGGGGTCGATTTTTACAAATTTTTACAAATTTTACCCCTTTCCAAATTTGCGAAAAATGGCTTTGCAGAAAAGCGACCTAAAACCTGCACTTTTAAGCCCATAACTTTTCTTACAGACATCCGATTCCAAAGTGGCTTACTTCTAAATGATCGTGGTTTAATTCTCTAAAAAACTGTGTTTTCAACTTGGTTTGTATTTTGGGGTCGATTTTTCGTTATTTTGACAATGTTACCCCTTTCTAAATTTGCGAAAAATGGCTTTGCACAAAAGTGACCCAAAACCTGTACTTTTAAGCCCATAACTTTTCTTACAGACATCCGATTCCAAAGTGGCTTACTTCTAAATGATTGTGGTTTAATTCTCTAAAAAACTGTGTTTTCAACTTGGTTTGTATTTTGGGGTCGATTTTTCGTACTTTTGACAATGTTACCCCTTTCCAAATTTGCGAAAAATGGCTTTGCAGAAAAGCGACCTAAAACCTGCACTTCTAAGCCCATAACTTTTCTTACAGACATCCGATTCCAAAGAGGCTTACTTCTAAATCATTGTGGTTAAATTCTCTAAAACAACTGTGTCTTCAACTTGGTTTGAATTTTGGGGTCGATTTTACGTCATTTTGACAATGTTACCCCTTTCCAAATTTGCGAAAAATGGCTTTGCAGAAAAGCGACCTAAAACCTGAACTTCTAAGCCCATAACTTTTCTTACAGACATCCGATTCCAAAGTGGCTTACTTCTAAATGATCGTGGTTTAATTCTCTAAAAAACTGTGTTTTCAACTTGGTTTGTATTTTGGGGTCGATTTTTCGTTATTTTGACAATGTTACCCTTTCCAAATTTGCGAAAATGGCTTTGCAGAAAAGCGACCTAAAACCTGCACTTCTAAGCCCATAACTTTTCTTACAGACATCCGATTCCAAAGAGGCTTACTTCTAAATGATTGTGGTTTAATTCTCTAAAAAACTGTGTTTTCAACTTGGTTTGAATTTTGGGGTCGATTTTTCATCATTTTGACAATGTTAAAAAAAACTGTGTTTTCAACTTGTTTTGAATTTTGGGGTCGATTTTTCATCATTTTGACAATGTTACCCCTTTCCAAATTTGCGAAAAATGGCTTTGCAGAAAAGCGACCTAAAACCTGCACTTCTAAGCCCATAACTTTTCTTACAGACATCCGATTCCAAAGTGGCTTACTTCTAAATGATTGTGGTTTAATTCTCTAAAAAACTGTGTTTTCAACTTGGTTTTTATTTTGGGGTCGATTTTTCGTTATTTTGACAATGTTACCCCTTTCCAAATTTGCGAAAAATGGCTTTGCAGAAAAGCGACCTTAAACCTGTACTTTTAAGCCCATAACTTTTCTTACAGACATCCGATTCCAAAGTGGCATACTTGAAAGTGTTACTCCTTTCCAAAGTTTCGAAAAATGGCTTTGCCATCCCTCAGAACACCATTAATATAAATAAAACTATAAATATTAATTGTTATACGTCATAAGTGTTTTATTCGTGTGTTAAAAAATAATATACAAATCTACTAGCTAAATCTGAAACTATAATTACTGGCAAATTATAAGGTAATTAATAAATAAGAAAACACATTTATACAAGGTTGTAGACCTTTTGTTCGTTGGGGTTTTCGAAGAGGATGCAACTAATGGTGCGATCTGCTCGTGTAGTTGGTGGATGAGGTGGTCATGGACTGGAGCTCGGTGGTGCGCTTCACGACATCCAACTCCATCTTGGTTGGGCAGATCAGACCCACCCACGCCCGTCTGTTCGCTGAGTCCAAAAGGACGAAGTAGACGAACATCACGAATCCTTGCATGGTGGCCGTGATGCAGAAGAGATACGAGAAGGCCACTCCCGCCTTCATGAAGGCGAAGATTCCAAAGATCCAGGTGAGACCCAGCAAGAAGAAGAGCATTATGGACAGTCGGATCTGCTTGACCACCATTCTCCTTTCAGATTTGTGAATGCTCTGGCTCAAAGAGTGCGAGATGCTGTAGAAGACATAAACGAAGATCACAAGGTTAGACATTGTAATGAGGGTCACTGGCAGGACCACTCCGAAGATCAGACCATATCCCGATGGATAACAGATCCCGGTGTCCGTTTGCAGTTGCTCAGTCGTGGGAATGTATGAATCTGGGTCTATCAGGGCCACCAGCAGGGTGGGAACCAGGGGCAGTGACCAGGCCACAAGGGCAGCCTTGAGGATATAGTGACGGGGTCTTTCGATTCCAATGACGGTCACATAGCGCTGGAACTGCAGGAAGGCGATGATCAGCATCCAACTGAAGAGCACTAGAATGGAGTACTGCATGGCAGCTCCCAGAGCCACACATCGAACTGTGTCTCCATTGGCGACCAGTTCTTCGGATATATCATCTGTGTTCAGGAACACGAAGAGCACCATCTGAAGACCCATGGCCAGGCAAAGGTGCAGTAGAACCTTCGTGGAGGCCAGACTCCTCCAACTCTTGAAAAGAGCTGCTGTGAGGAAAATTCCTAGTACTCCCAGCAGCGAAAGACTGCATCCCACAATCGAGATAATGTCCAGCACTTTCGCATTAATGGGAGTGATCAGAACCTGCTCGCCAAGGTCGTTGGTGCGATAGCTGCCACCCACCAGAAACGCGAACTGAGTGAGGTGGTACGTATGACACTCGATGATGGGATCAGTGAGCAGGTCTGAACTGCTACTGGTAGTGACTCCCTCGCTCAGCCAGGTCTCGTAGTTCCAATAACCGCATCCACTGCCCAAACTAAGGGCCTTTGTATCTGGATCCCGAAGGTTTTCATTCCGAAGAAGAATGGGCAACGGCAGAGTAAGGGTGCTGCCTGTCAAATAAAGTGAAATTCTGTTTAGTCAAGCCAAAGGTGCAATTCTGCAAAATATACTTACTTTCCAATCCCGGAATTGAAATGGAGATCACCTTGCTGCGAGGCCGGCGATTGCGTTGCTCTGAGTTTTCCACGAAGAGAGCATCGTGGGAATAGACTTTGAAAATAAGATACGTAGCTCCCCTGTTTCTTACCTCCCGCCAGAGATTCTCCGGCAGAAAGGCAGCTGTCTCCAGATGGGACTCTTGCTTTATGTTAGCCAAGTCATCAGAGAATCTTATAAAGCGGTACCAGAAGCCACTGGCGGAAGTTCTTCGATCCTCAGCTGGAGCCGAATATATGGCTATGCCAGTAATACTGCCGCATTCTGGATTGGCGAAGAACACGCTAATGTTGCTGGTAATTAAGGCTTGGACTCCGATATCAGCGAAGTTGTACGTTTCCACTCCAGTGGACGCCGTTTCAGTTTCATCACTAGTTGGCTTGGGCACCACCTTTCCACAACTTTCCTTGGGAACCATTTGGTCCGGAAGAGCGTCCATGTAGTTTTCAAATTGGCTCAAAAGTGAGTTGGTGGCATTAAGTTTGGCGGATAACTGGAGCACCTTAGTGTCACAGGACATTATCTCCTTGCAGACACTGAGCAGGTCCACACTGACAACCGCATCCTTGTCCTGTTGCATAAGGGTGCCCAGCATCTGGCCCGTCATGTGGACATCGACGGGGAGAAGGGTCCTATCCCGCTGTCGGAACATGTTCCTCATGATGCCGCTCATCTCACGACGTCCTTGGGTGTCATTGGTGCGTCGCCTGCCCTCGAGGATGTCGTCGTGCAGGTTGTTCAGATCGCCAGTGATTGTTTGCTCCCTAACACGCCTGAGACAGACCACAGGATCCCAGTCAGCCGTGGACTCCCAGTGAGCTCGGAAGTCCTGCAGTTTGCACCACCTCGTGACCGGCATTCCACTGCTCAACAAACAAATATCGTGCAAAGTGGCACGTTCGCCGATTTTGGTCCGTTTCCATTTGTTCAAGTGCGGTGTTTGATCGTGGTTACGGGTGACATAGTCATGCTGGAACTCCTCCGGTTCGCAGAACATCGAGTCACAGTACACTATGCCGGTCTCGATGGTTTTCCCCGGATATCTTGCTTCCAGTCCGGCACAGTGATTGTAGGTTCCATTTTTCAAACACATCTGTCTCTCCGCTGGGCAGTTTTCATTGCCATTTGTGTAGGCCGCCAACTTCAAAGGCGATTTGAAGGCCAAGACCAAGAAAAGTACCAGACGCCAGTCGAAATTCATTGCGTGTGACTCAACTACGACAGCTGTTTGCAGTTCTCCGAAACTGTTTATAAGTTTGGCAAGGAATTTTCACGTCCGACTCTCTCGAAATATCACGGCGCACTAAACTGTCTGGCGATCGATTAGGTTTCCGTAGACCCCAACGTGGTGTTTGTTATCAGTTGCCACCACGATCGCTAATCGAAACTTTTGGTAAACGAAAAGAGCCTGTAGTCTACCACATTTAATATAATTTACATTGTGATTAACACGGCCTCGGAAATTGAGATTGAAATTCGACGGACCCCTTTGAGGCAGGGAAGTAACACTGAACTTGTGACGTCGTCATTATTTGTGCAAATAGCGATTTCACGCCTTTTTACCCGACTTGAGACTCGTGCTGATTCATTACTTACGTGTTTGTTGAATTGTAAGATAAGAAGCTTGTAGCAAGAAAAAGCAAGGAAATGCGATGACAACCGGTTATCAGTCAAAGTCAAGTCTACATGAACTATTTAAGTTGTTTTTATCAATGGGTTTTTTTTGATGCAAGGTTCAGAATTTAAAAATTAATTCTGAAATTAAAGGGATTAAAGGGATTAATTACAACAAATTTAAATCTAACTGCAGATTTTAAAAAAATTAGATCACCCTCTTTAAAAAGAATGACTTTTAACAAGAAAGGAAATCTAACTTCGGGCTTAGCCGAAGTTGATATACCCTTGCAAAATATTCTGTAAATTATATTCTCCAAAATTATTCATATAATGCATTCTTAACACTCATAAAAAATCCCAACTTCCTAACTTTAAAAACACCAAAGTTATGGCATTTTCAATCGTTCAGTTATATGGCAGCTAGAGGATATAGTTGGCTGATCCTTATAAAATTTGGTAGGTCGGATTAATTGGCCAAATATAAAACCCGTAGAAAATCCCAACTCCCTAACTTAACAAACACCAAAGTTATGTCATTTCCGATCGTTCAGTTATATGTCAGCTATAGGATATAGTCGCCCGATCCTTATGAAATTTGGTAGGTCGGATTGATTGGCCAAAAATAAAACCCATAGAAAATCCCAACTTCCTAACTTTACAAACACCAAAGTTATGTTATTTCCGATCGTTCAGTTATATGGCAGGTATAGGATATAGTCGGCCGATCCTGGCCGTTCCGACTTATATACTGCGTGCAAAGGAAAGAAGGGTGTGTGCAAAGTTTCAATTCGATAGCTTTAAAACTGAGAGACTAGTTTGCGTAGAAACAGACAGACGGACAGACAGACGGACAGACGGACAGACGGACATGGCTATATCAACTCAGGAGGTGATCCTGATCAAGAATATATATACTTTATAGGGTCGGAGATGTCTCCTTCACTGCGTTGCACACTTTTGACTAAAATTATAATACCCTCTGCAAGGGTATAAAAATATAAATCGACAAGTTCCTCTTTATTATTGACACACATTTGATAAACTTATACTTTAATATGATAAATCAGTCTCTTTGACAATTTTCAGTAAAATGCTGGTTACAATAGAGAGCTATAATAAAATAAATGGTGAAACATAATCGCCGCTAATAGTTTGATCTGCTGGTGTATGTGGAAGATGTGTGTATCGAGTGGAGCTCGGCGGTTCGCTTGTGCACATCCATCTTCATCTTTGCGGGGCGGACTAGACCCATCCAGGACCTACGATTTGCTTTGTCCAAAACGACGAAGTAGACGAACATCACGAATCCCTGCAGGGTGGCCGTGGTGCAGAAGAGGTACGAAAAGGCTAGTCCTCCCTGAATAAAGGCAAGAATTCCGAAGATCCAGGTGAGACCCAGCAGAAAGAAGAGCAGAATGGAAAGGCGGATCTCCTGTGCCAAGATCTTCCGATCAGAATTGAACTTGCTCTGGCTCAATGAGTGCGAGATGCTGTAGAACACTTTCACGAAGATCACCAAATTGGCTACTATTATGAGGCCCACGGGGAGGACCACTCCGAAGATCAGTCCATGTCCCGATGGATAGCAGATGCCGGAGTCCCTGGATAGTTGGGCGGCAGTTGGAAGATAGGAGTCGGGATCAATAAAAGCCACCAGAAGGGTAGGGATAAGAGGCAAAACCCAGGCAATAAGGGCAGCCTTCAGGATATAGTTGCGGGGTCTCTGGACGCCAATCACCATGACGTATCGTTGGTACTGCAGATAGGCGATGATCAGCATCCAACTGAAGAGCACTAGAATGGAGTACTGCAAGGCAGCTCCCAGAGCCACACAAGGGACTTTGTCTCCACTGACGACCAGTTCTTCGGATATATCATCTGTGTTCAGGAACACGAAGAGCACCATCTGAAGACCCATGGCCAGGCAAAGGTGGAGGAGGACTTTCGTGGAGGCCTGACTCCTCCAACTCTTAAATAGTGCTGCTGTGAGAAATATTCCTAGTATTCCCAGCAGCGAAAGACTGCATCCCACGATCGAGATAATGTCTAACACTCTCGCGTTTATCGGCGTTATCAAAACCTTTCCCGCAAGGTCGTCGTTTCGATAGCTGCCACCCACCAGAAACGCGAACTGAGTGAGGTGGTACGTACGACACTCGATGATGGGATCAGTGAGCAGGTCTGAACTGCTACTGGTAGTGACTCCCTCGCTCAGCCAGGTCTCGTAGTTCCAATAACCGCATCCACTGCCCAAACTAAGGGCCTTTGTATCTGGATCCCGAAGGTTTTCATTCCGAAGAAGAAAGGGCAACGGCAGGGGAAGTGATTTATCTGTTTAATAAAGTGATATTGTCGTAAGGTTTTTTGGAAAGTATAACTTGATGTACCTACTTTTTAGCTCCGGTATTGAAATGGAGATCACCTTGCTGCGAGGCCTGCGATTGCGTTGCTCTGAGTTTTCCACGAAGAGAGCATCGTGAGCATACACCTTAAAAATAATGTAGGTAATTCCCCAGCTTTTTACTTCCCGCCAGAGATTCTCCGGCAGAAAGGCAGCTGTCTCCAGATCGGATTCCCGCTTGACTGTATCCAATTCCTCTGAAAATCGTAGAAAGCGATATGAGAAACCGTTGGAGGAGGTTCGACGACCCTCAGCTTGAGTAGAAAAGATAGCTATTCCGGTTATTCCATCGCATTCGGGATTGGTGAAGAACACGCTTATATTCCCGTTGATTTGAGCTTGGACTCCGATGTCGGAGAAGTCATGGCTCTCCACTCCTGTGGCGGCCTCTACAGTCACATTGCCGGTTGGTTTGGTGACTACCATTCCACATTTGTCTGTGGGAACCAATTGCTCTGGGAGAGCATCCATGTAGCTCTCAAATTCGCTTAGCAGGTTGTTTGTGGCGTTAAGTTTGGCGGACAGGCGCAAAACCTGGCTATCACTGGACATTATCTCGGTGCAGATACTAACCAGATTTACTCCGATGCTTGCTTCCTTTTCTTCCGCCACTAGGGATTTGAACATCTGCCCCGTTATGAGCACATCGGAGGGCAAGAGAGTTCTTTTCGGCTGTTGAAGGATTGTCCTTAGCGTGTCGACCATCTCTTCACGTCCCTGGGTGTCATTAAGGATTTGCTTCCCTTCCAGAATGTCATCGTGTAAGCTGTTCAGGGCTTTACTTATGGTGTTCTCTTTTACTTGACTCAAACAGACTACAGGCTCCCACTGATCCGTGGACTCCCATTCGGCTCCGAAGTCCCCCATTTGACACTCCCTGGATACCGGCATTCCATTACTTAAAAGACACAGGTCCTGCAGGGTACTTCGCTCGCCAATCGCAGCCCTTTTCCACTTGTTGAGGTGAGGAGTTCTTTGGGAGGTACGAGTGATATAGTGGTGCTTAAATTCCTCCGACTCACAGAAGGGTGAGAAACATTCAAACATTCCAGTTACAAATTGATCAGTATCTTCACCTTTCAATTGTTCGCAGAAAAAGTATCGCTTCTGGTCAAAACATATTGGCCTTTCTATTAGACAATTGGCCTTACTTTTAGTTTTAAAAGTTAAGTATTTGTTAATCATGAGTGCATAGTCGAATGTTACAGGTGGTTTAGTGGTTGTTATGCGGAGATTTGAGTATTGTCGTTCGTAATGGAGATTTGTTGAAATAATTGGACAAATTGGACAAAAGGCCCCACTTTTAAAGGAGGCCAGAAAAAGAGGCAAGCACCACGCGAAATGCATTATTCATTTATCCGACAGTGTTTTCAAACTTAAGACGAGTTTTTCTCTCATCCGATTCTTCAGGAATAAAGCGGCAAACTGAACTGTCCGTCGATCTGTGGGATTTTCGAAGACTCCACAATATGCGAGTGTTATCAAATGCCATGAATAGCATGCATTCAGATAACATAAAAAGTACATACGATATTAAACTTACGCTTTTGTTATTATTTACATTGACTTTAACGCGACCTCGGAAATTATATAAATATCTCTGGGGGGATACAAGAATAGCGCTAAGCTCTGACGTCTTTATCGCGCTCTAAATTATTTGAACTGATTCATTAGATGCTTGATACCTTTATTAGCTTCATTTTTAGATAAGAATTTCATTCGTCTTCGCTGTCATTTCTTCATTAAACTATTTATGTGTTTGGATATTTTACATCAATATATAAAATATGTATTTTTAGCTTAAGTAATTTATTTTTATTTCTGAACCTCTTTTCACCATACAATTCAAACCTAGAACCCACTTTCAGATTTTTGAAAATGCAAGCTTTTTTAAACTATTTCTTTTTAATCAACAAAAAGGTGCCATATATAAAAAGCAGTAAGACCTCGGTTGCACGAATTTCGATTATTATTTGGATAGACTCAACCTTCCACGATAATCCACCTGAACAAATTTCATTTAAGCCATTTTTCAAAACACGTAGCCGAAGGGCTGCGTGTGTTAGCGGAAATTGTTGGCTTGTTGACACGTTTTCAATTATCAGTCAAATGCCGTCGACGAATTCAAATACGAGTTCTGAGCCCACTCGCTTTCAGCCCACTCGCTTTCAGCCCACTCGCTTTCAGCCAGCCAATGATCCACTTCCATCGACAGCAAAAATTGATTGGGCTGCATGCGTTCAATCAAATGTGTCACATCTTGACATGTGCGCTCTTCCTTTATTGCCACGTGGCTACTGGGACTCGGATTGGAATATGACAAACCAGCAGCGGATGCGGAGCGGATGAGTGTGGCACTCGAACAAAATGGGTGCCATTCGCTTCCTAAAAATTACTGATTTTTCCAAAAATACAAACTAAGTTTTAAACACAGATTTTTACAGCATCAAACCACAATCATTTAGAGGTATGTTACTTTGGAATCGGATGTCTGCAAGAAAAGTTATGGGCTTAGAAGTGCAGGTTTTAGGTCGCTTTTCTGCAAAGCCATTTTTCGCAAATTTGGAAAGGGGTAACATTGTCAAAATGACGAAAAATCGACCCCAAAATACAAACCAAGTTGAAAACACAGTTTTTTAGAGAATTAAACCACAAGCATTTAGAGGTATGTCACTTTGGAATCGGATGTCTGTAAGAAAAGTTATGGGCTTACAAGTGCAGGTTTTAGGACGCTTTTCTTGAAAGCCATTTTTCGCAAATTTGGAAAGGGGTTACATTGTCAAAATGACGAAAAATCGACCCCAAAATACAAACCAAGTTGAAAACACAGTTTTTTAGAGAATTAAACCACAATCATTTACAAGTAAGCCACTTTGGAATCGGATGTCTGTTAGAAAAGTTATGGGCTTAGAAGTGCAGGTTTTTGACACTTTTCTGCAAGGCCTTTATTTTGAAAATTAGGAATCAGGTAACATTATAAAAATGACGAAAAATCGACCCCAAAATACACACAAATTTGTAGACTTAGATTTTTAGAGAATTTTATGACAATCCTTTAAAAAGTATGCTACTTTGAAATCGGATGTTTGTAAGAAAAGTTACCTGGATCTTTGGAATCTTCTCCTCCATGAAGGCGGGAGTGGCCTTCTCGTATCTGTTCTGCATCACGGCCACCATGCAAGGATTCGTGATGTTCGTCTACTTCGCCCTTTTGGACTCAGCGAACCGTCGGGAGTGGGTGGGTCTGATCTGCCCCACCAAGATCGAGTCGGATGTCGTAAAGCGCACCAACGAGCTCCAATCCATGACCACTTCATCCACCTACAACTACACGAGCAGATCGCACCATTAGCTGCATCCTCTTCGAAAACCCCAACGAACAAAAGATGTAAAACCGTGTATAAATGTGTATTCTTATTTATTAATTACCTTATAATTTTCCAGTAATTATAGTTTCAGATTAAGCTAGTAGATTTGTAAATTATTTTTTAACACACGAATAAAACACTTATGACGCATAACAATTAATATTTATAGTTTTATTTATATTAATGGTGTTCTGAGGGATGGCAAAGCCATTTTTCGCAACTTTAGAAAGGGGTAACAGTTTGAAGTATGCCAATTTGGAATCAAATGTCTGTAAGAAAAGTTATGGGCTTAGAAGTGCAGGTTTTTGACACTTTTATGCAAAGCCATTTTTCGCAAATTTGGAAAGGGGTAACATTGTCAAAATGACGAAAAATCGACCCCAAAATACAAACCAAGTTGAAAACACAGTTTTTTAGAGAATTAAACCACAATCATTTAGAAGTAAGCCACTTTGGAATCGGATGTCTGTAACAAAAGTAATGGGCTTAGAAGTGCAGGTTTTAGGTCGCTTTTCTGCAAAGCCATTTTTCGCAAATTTGGAAAGGGGTAACATTGTCAAAATTACAAAAAATCGACCCCAAAATACAAACCAAGTTGAAAACACAGTTTTTTAGAGAATTAAACCACAATCATTTAGAAGTAAGCCACTTTGGAATCGGATGTCTGTAAGAAAAGTAATGGGCTTAGAAGTGCAGGTTTTAGGTCGCTTTTCTGCAAAGCCATTTTTCGCAAATTTGGAAAGGGGTAACATTGTCAAAATGACGAAAAATCGACCCCAAAATACAAACCAAGTTGAAAACACAGTTTTTTAGAGAATTAAACCACAATCATTTAGAAGTAAGCCACTTTGGAATTGGATGTTTGTAAGAAAAGTTATGGGCTTAGAAGTGCAGGTTTTAGGTCGCTTTTCTGCAAAGCCATTTTTCGCAAATTTGGAAAGGGGTAACATTGTCAAAATGACGAAAAATCAACCCCAAAATACAAACCAAGTTGAAAACACAGTTTTTTAGAGAATTAAACCACAATCATTTAGAAGTAAGCGACTTTGGAATCGGATGTCTGTAAGAAAAGTAATGGGCTTAGAAGTGCAGGTTTTAGGTCGCTTTTCTGCAAAGCCATTTTTCGCAAATTTGGAAAGGGGTAACATTGTCAAAATTACACAAAGGGGTAACATTGTCAAAATGACGAAAAATCGACCCCAAAATACAAACCAAGTTGAAAACACAGTTTTTTAGAGAATTAAACCACAATCATTTAGAAGTAAGCCACTTTGGAATCGGATGTCTGTAAGAAAAGTTATGGGCTTAGAAGTGCAGGTTTTAGGTCGCTTTTCTGCAAAGCCATTTTTCGCAAATTTGGAAAGGGGTAACATTGTCAAAATGACTAAAAATCGACCCCAAAATACAAACCAAGTTGAAAACACAGTTTTTTAGAGAATTAAACCACAATCATTTAGAAGTAAGCCACTTTGGAATCGGATGTCTGTAAGAAAAGTTATGGGCTTAGAAGTGCAGGTTTTAGGTCGCTTTTCTGCAAAGCCATTTTTCGCAAATTTGGAAAGGGGTAACATTGTCAAAATGACGAAAAATCGACCCCAAAATACAAACCAAGTTGAAAACACAGTTTTTTAGAGAATTAAACCACAATCATTTAGAAGTAAGCCACTTTGGAATTGGATGTCTGTAAGAAAAGTTATGGGCTTAGAAGTGCAGGTTTTAGGTCGCTTTTCTGCAAAGCCATTTTTCGCAAATTTGGAAAGGGGTAACATTGTCAAAATGGCGAAAAATCGACCCCAAAATACAAACCAAGTTGAAAACACAGTTTTTTAGAGATTAAACCACAATCATTTAGAAGTAAGCCACTTTGGAATCGGATGTCTGTAAGAAAAGTTATGGGCTTAGAAGTGCAGGTTTTAGGTCGCTTTTCTGCAAAGCCATTTTTCGCAAATTTGGAAAGGGGTAACATTGTCAAAATGACGAAAAATCGACCCCAAAATACAAACCAAGTTGAAAACACAGTTTTTTAGAGAATTAAACCACAATCATTTAGAAGTAAGCCACTTTGGAATCGGATGTCTGTTAGAAAAGTTATGGGCTTAGAAGTGCAGGTTTTTGACACTTTTCTGCAAGGCCTTTATTTTGAAAATTAGGAATCAGGTAACATTATAAAAATGACGAAAAATCGACCCCAAAATACACACAAATTTGTAGACTTAGATTTTTAGAGAATTTTATGACAATCCTTTAAAAGTATGCTACTTTGAAATCGGATGTTTGTAAGAAAAGTTACCTGGATCTTTGGAATCTTCTCCTCCATGAAGGCGGGAGTGGCCTTCTCGTATCTGTTCTGCATCACGGCCACCATGCAAGGATTCGTGATGTTCGTCTACTTCGCCCTTTTGGACTCAGCGAACCGTCGGGCGTGGGTGGGTCTGATCTGCCCCACCAAGATCGAGTCGGATGTCGTAAAGCGCACCACCGAGCTCCAATCCATGACCACTTCATCCACCTACAACTACACGAGCAAATCGGACCATTAGCTGCATCCTCTTCGAAAACCCCAACGAACAAAAGATGTAAAACCGTGTATTAATGTGTATTCTTATTTATTAATTACCTTATAATTTTCCAGTAATTATAGTTTCAGATTAAGCTAGTAGATTTGTAAATTATTTTTTAACACACGAATAAAACACTTATGACGCATAACAATTAATATTTATAGTTTTATTTATATTAATGGTGTTCTGAGGGATGGCAAAGCCATTTTTCGCAACTTTAGAAAGGGGTAACAGTTTGAAGTATGCCAATTTGGAATAGAATGTCTGTAAGAAAAGTTATGGGCTTAGAAGTGCAGGTTTTAGGTCGCTTTTCTGCAAAGCCATTTTTCGCAAATTTGGAAAGGGGTAACATTGTCAAAATGACGAAAAATCGACCCCAAAATACAAACCAAGTTGAAAACACAGTTTTTTAGAGAATTAAACCACAATCATTTAAAAGTAAGCCACTTTGGAATCGGATGTCTGTAAGAAAAGTTATGGGCTTAGAAGTGCAGGTTTTAGGTCGCTTTTCTGCAAAGCCATTTTTCGCAAATTTGGAAAGGGGTAACATTGTCAAAATGACGAAAAATCGACCCCAAAATACAAACCAAGTTGAAAACACAGTTTTTAGAGAATTAAACCACAATCATTTAAAAGTAAGCCACTTTGGAATCGGATGTCTGTAAGAAAAGTTATGGGCTTAGAAGTGCAGGTTTTAGGTCGCTTTTCTGCAAAGCCATTTTTCGCAAATTTGGAAAGGGGTAACATTGTCAAAATGACGAAAAATCGACCCCAAAATACAAACCAAGTTGAAAACACAGTTTTTTAGAGAATTAAACCACAATCATTTAGAAGTAAGCCACTTTGGAATCGGATGTCTGTAAGAAAAGTAATGGGCTTAGAAGTGCAGGTTTTAGGTCGCTTTTCTGCAAAGCCATTTTTCGCAAATTTGGAAAGGGGTAACATTGTCAAAATGACTAAAAATCGACCCCAAAATACAAACCAAGTTGAAAACACAGTTTTTTAGAGAATTAAACCACAATCATTTAGAAGTAAGCCACTTTGGAATCGGATGTCTGTAAGAAAAGTTATGGGCTTAGAAGTGCAGGTTTTAGGTCGCTTTTCTGCAAAGCCATTTTTCGCAAATTTGGAAAGGGGTAACATTGTCAAAATGACGAAAAATCGACCCCAAAATACAAACCAAGTTGAAAACACAGTTTTTTAGAGAATTAAACCACAATCATTTAGAAGTAAGCCACTTTGGAATTGGATGTCTGTAAGAAAAGTTATGGGCTTAGAAGTGCAGGTTTAAGGTCGCTTTTCTGCAAAGCCATTTTTCGCAAATTTGGAAAGGGGTTACATTGTCAAAATGATGAAAAATCGACCCCAAAATACAAACCAAGTTGAAAACACAGTTTTTTAGAGAATTAAACCACAATCATTTAGAAGTAAGCCACTTTGGAATCGGATGTCTGTAAGAAAAGTTATGGGCTTAGAAGAGCAGGTTTTAGGTCGCTTTTCTGCAAAGCCATTTTTCGCAAATTTGGAAAGGGGTAACATTGTCAAAATGACGAAAAATCGACCCCAAAATACAAACCAAGTTGAAAACACAGTTTTTTAGAGAATTAAACCACAATCATTTAGAAGTAAGCCACTTTGGAATCGGATGTCTGTAAGAAAAGTAATGGGCTTAGAAGTGCAGGTTTTAGGTCGCTTTTCTGCAAAGCCATTTTTCGCAAATTTGGAAAGGGGTAACATTGTCAAAATGACTAAAAATCGACCCCAAAATACAAACCAAGTTGAAAACACAGTTTTTTAGAGAATTAAACCACAATCATTTAGAAGTAAGCCACTTTGGAATCGGATGTCTGTAAGAAAAGTTATGGGCTTAGAAGTGCAGGTTTTAGGTCGCTTTTCTGCAAAGCCATTTTTCGCAAATTTGGAAAGGGGTAACATTGTCAAAATGACTAAAAATCGACCCCAAAATACAAACCAAGTTGAAAACACAGTTTTTTAGAGAATTAAACCACAATCATTTAGAAGTAAGCCACTTTCGAATTGGATGTCTGTAAGAAAAGTTATGGGCTTAGAAGTGCAGGTTTTAGGTCGCTTTTCTGCAAAGCCATTTTTCGCAAATTTGGAAAGGGGTAACATTGTCAAAATGACTAAAAATCGACCCCAAAATACAAACCAAGTTGAAAACACAGTTTTTTAGAGAATTAAACCACAATCATTTAGAAGTAAGCCACTTTGGAATCGGATGTCTGTAAGAAAAGTAATGGGCTTAGAAGTGCAGGTTTAAGGTCGCTTTTCTGCAAAGCCATTTTTCGCAAATTTGGAAAGGGGTAACATTGTCAAAATGACTAAAAATCGACCCCAAAATACAAACCAAGTTGAAAACACAGTTTTTTAGAGAATTAAACCACAATCATTTAGAAGTAAGCCACTTTGGAATCGGATGTCTGTAAGAAAAGTTATGGGCTTAGAAGTGCAGGTTTTAGGTCGCTTTTCTGCAAAGCCATTTTTCGCAAATTTGGAAAGGGGTAACATTGTCAAAATGACTAAAAATCGACCCCAAAATACAAACCAAGTTGAAAACACAGTTTTTTAGAGAATTAAACCACAATCATTTAGAAGTAAGCCACTTTGGAATCGGATGTCTGTAAGAAAAGTTATGGGCTTAGAAGTGCAGGTTTTAGGTCGCTTTTCTGCAAAGCCATTTTTCGCAAATTTGGAAAGGGGTAACATTGTCAAAATGACTAAAAATCGACCCCAAAATACAAACCAAGTTGAAATGACAGTTTTTTAGAGAATTAAACCACAATCATTTAGAAGTAAGCCACTTTGGAATCGGATGTCTGTAAGAAAAGTAATGGGCTTAGAAGTGCAGGTTTAAGGTCGCTTTTCTGCAAAGCCATTTTTCGCAAATTTGGAAAGGGGTTACATTGTCAAAATGATGAAAAATCGACCCCAAAATACAAACCAAGTTGAAAACACAGTTTTTTAGAGAATTAAACCACAATCATTTAGAAGAAAGCCACTTTGGAATCGGATGTCTGTAAGAAAAGTTATGGGCTTAGAAGTGTAGGTTTTAGGTCGCTTTTCTGCAAAGCCATTTTTCGCAAATTTGGAAAGGGGTAACATTGTCAAAATGACGAAAAATCGACCCCAAAATACAAACCAAGTTGAAAACAAAGTTTTTTAGAGAATTAAACCACAATCATTTAGAAGTAAGCCACTTTGGAATTGGATGTCTGTAAGAAAAGTTATGGGCTTAGAAGTGCAGGTTTTAGGTCGCTTTTCTGCAAAGCCATTTTTCGCAAATTTGGAAAGGGGTAACATTGTCAAAATGACTAAAAATCGACCCCAAAATACAAACCAAGTTTAAAACACAGTTTTTAGAGAATTAAACCACAATCATTTAGAAGTAAGCCACTTTGGAATCGGATGTCTGTAAGAAAAGTTATGGGCTTATAAGTGCAGGTTTTAGGTCGCTTTTCGCAAATTTGGAAAGGGGTAACATTGTCAAAATGACGAAAAATCGACCCCAAAATACAAACCAAGTTGAAAACACAGTTTTTTAGAGAATTAAACCACAATCATTTAGAAGTAAGCCACTTTGGAATCGGATGTCTGTAAGAAAAGTTATGGGCTTAGAAGTGCAGGTTTTAGGTCGCTTTTCTGCAAAGCCATTTTTCGCAAATTTGGAAAGGGGTAACATTGTCAAAATGACGAAAAATCGACCCCAAAATACAAACCAAGTTGAAAACACAGTTTTTTAGAGAATTAAACCACAAGCATTTAGAGGTATGTCACTTTGGAATCGGATGTCTGTAAGAAAAGTTATGGGCTTAGAAGTGCAGGTTTTAGGTCGCTTTTCTGCAAAGCCATTTTTCGCAAATTTGGAAAGGGGTAACATTGTCAAAATGACGAAAAATCGACCCCAAAATACAAACCAAGTTGAAAACACAGTTTTTTAGAGAATTAAACCACAAGCATTTAGAGGTATGTCACTTTGGAATCGGATGTCTGTAAGAAAAGTTATGGGCTTAGAAGTGCAGGTTTTAGGTCGCTTTTCTGCAAAGCCATTTTTCGCAAATTTGGAAAGGGGTTACATTGTCAAAATGACGAAAAATCGACCCCAAAATACAAACCAAGTTGAAAACACAGTTTTTAGAGAATTAAACCACAATCATTTAGAAGTAAGCCACTTTGGAATCGGATGTCTGTAAGAAAAGTTATGGGCTTAGAAGTGCAGGTTTAAGGTCGCTTTTCTGCAAAGCCATTTTTCGCAAATTTGGAAAGGGGTAACATTGTCAAAATTACGAAAAATCGACCCCAAAATACAAACCAAGTTGAAAACACAGCTATTTAGAGAATTAAGCCACGATAATTTAGAAGTAAGCCACTTTGGAATTGGATGTCTGTAAGAAAAGTTATGGGCTTACAAGTGCAGGTTTTAGGTCGCTTTTCTTGAAAGCCATTTTTCGCAAATTTGGAAAGGGGTAACATTGTCAAAATGACTAAAAATCGACCCCAAAATACAAACCAAGTTGAAAACACAGTATTTTAGAGAATTAAACCACAATCATTTAGAAGTAAGCCACTTTGGAATCGGATGTCTGTAAGAAAAGTTATGGGCTTAGAAGTGCAGGTTTTAGGTCGCTTTTCGCAAATTTGGAAAGGGGTAACATTGTCAAAGTGACGAAAAATCGACCCCAAAATACAAACCAAGTTGAAAACACAGTTTTTTAGAGAATTAAACCACAATCATTTAGAAGTAAGCCACTTTGGAATTGGATGTCTGTAAGAAAAGTTATGGGCTTAGAAGTGCAGGTTTTAGGTCGCTTTTCTGCAAAGCCATTTTTCGCAAATTTGGAAAGGGGTAACATTGTCAAAATGACTAAAAATCGACCCCAAAATACAAACCAAGTTGAAAACACAGTTTTTTAGAGAATTAAACCACAATCATTTAGAAGTAAGCCACTTTGGAATCGGATGTCTGTAAGAAAAGTTATGGGCTTAGAAGTGCAGGTTTTAGGTCGCTTTTCTGCAAAGCCATTTTTCGCAAATTTGGAAAGGGGTAACATTGTCAAAATGACGAAAAATCGACCCCAAAATACAAACCAAGTTGAAAACACAGTTTTTTAGAGAATTAAACCACAAGCATTTAGAGGTATGTCACTTTGGAATCGGATGTCTGTAAGAAAAGTTATGGGCTTACAAGTGCAGGTTTTAGGACGCTTTTCTTGAAAGCCATTTTTCGCAAATTTGGAAAGGGGTTGTCAAAATGACGAAAAATCGACCCCAAAATACAAACCAAGTTGAAAACACAGTTTTTTAGAGAATTAAACCACAATCATTTAGAAGTAAGCCACTTTGGAATCGGATGTCTGTAAGAAAAGTTATGGGCTTAGAAGTGCAGGTTTTAGGTCGCTTTTCTGCAAAGCCATTTTTCGCAAATTTGGAAAGGGGTAACATTGTCAAAATGACGAAAAATCGACCCCAAAATACAAACCAAGTTGAAAACACAGTTTTTTAGAGAATTAAACCACAAGCATTTAGAGGTATGTCACTTTGGAATCGGATGTCTGTAAGAAAAGTTATGGGCTTACAAGTGCAGGTTTTAGGACGCTTTTCTTGAAAGCCATTTTTCGCAAATTTGGAAAGGGGTTACATTGTCAAAATGACGAAAAATCGACCCCAAAATACAAACCAAGTTGAAAACACAGTTTTTTAGAGAATTAAACCACAATCATTTACAAGTAAGCCACTTTGGAATCGGATGTCTGTTAGAAAAGTTATGGGCTTAGAAGTGCAGGTTTTTGACACTTTTCTGCAAGGCCTTTATTTTGAAAATTAGGAATCAGGTAACATTATAAAAATGACGAAAAATCGACCCCAAAATACACACAAATTTGTAGACTTAGATTTTTAGAGAATTTTATGACAATCCTTTAAAAGTATGCTACTTTGAAATCGGATGTTTGTAAGAAAAGTTACCTGGATCTTTGGAATCTTCTCCTCCATGAAGGCGGGAGTGGCCTTCTCGTATCTGTTCTGCATCACGGCCACCATGCAAGGATTCGTGATGTTCGTCTACTTCGCCCTTTTGGACTCAGCGAACCGTCGGACGTGGGTGGGTCTGATTTGCCCCACCAAGATCGAGTCGGATGTCGTAAAGCGCACCACCGAGCTCCAATCCATGACCACTTCATCCACCTACAACTACACGAGCAGATCGCACCATTAGCTGCATCATCTTCGAAAACCCCAACGAACAAAAGATGTAAAACCGTGTATTAATGTATATTCTTATTTATTAATTACCTTATAATTTTCCAGTAATTATAGTTTCAGATTAAGCTAGTAGATTTGTAAATTATTTTTTTAACACACGAATAAAACACTTATGACGCATAACAATTAATATTTATAGTTTTATTTATATTAATGGTGTTCTGAGGGATGGCAAAGCCATTTTTCGCAACTTTAGAAAGGGGTAACACTTTGAAGTATGCCACTTTGGAATCGAATGTCTGTAAGAAAAGTTATGGGCTTAGAAGTGCAGGTTTTTGACACTTTTATGCAAAGCCATTTTTCGCAAATTTGGAAAGGGGTAACATTGTCAAAATGACGAAAAATCAACCCCAAAATACAAACCAAGTTGAAAACACAGTTTTTTAGAGAATTAAACCACAATCATTTAGAAGTAAGCCACTTTGGAATTGGATGTCTGTAAGAAAAGTAATGGGCTTAGAAGTGCAGGTTTTAGGTCGCTTTTCTGCAAAGCCATTTTTCGCGAATTTGGAAAGGGGTAACATTGTCAAAATGACGAAAAATCGACCCCAAAATACAAACCAAGTTGAAAACACAGTTTTTTAGAGAATTAAACCACAATCATTTAGAAGTAAGCCACTTTGGAATCGGATGTCTATAAGAAAAGTTATGGGCTTAGAAGTGCAGTTTTGTTTTTACAGTTTTTTGCACAGCCATTTTGGAAAAAGTTGAGTTTTTAGAGGTTTTATTTATATTTATTTAAATCCGGTTAGTGGGTACGTTAAATAAAAATAAGAAGTCAACAAAAAAAATGGAGCATACGAATTTTGTTTAAGTGTTTCGAACCATGATGTGCGGATTGTGCAATACGAAATTTATGCCCCACCGAAAATCCAATTAGTGGCGCCCCCGACAAAAGCATAACGAACTTTTGGGTCTTAGCCAGCAAGTAAACTTCCTCGGGGGCAACAAGTGACTGGCTGTGGCAGAAAAAGCTCGGATTTGCCATTTTGCCTTGGCCAAGTTGAGTCAACGATGCAGCAGCCAGGAAATCATTCAACATTCAACAAAAGTCTGCGGTTGTGTGACCGCCAACGATGGCAATACATTTTCCAGGGTCATTCCTAGCAACTGTGGACTTGCACTTGTTTTTGCTGGTGGAAAAGGTTGCGGGTTGGAGGGCAAATGAGATTAGGGTTGGGTTTCGAGAGAACTCAAATTCAGTCGGCAGCCAATGAGCCGTGGCGACATTAACGCACTTTTAACGACTCTCCGAAGAAGGCACGCACACATTAAGTGCGTTCAATAAAAATTGAAAAACTTGGCTCTCACTTTTAAGCACTTTTTTTAAACGCCTCGTTGACGTCGCCACCGCTCATAAAAAAAGGGAAAACGGCGAGAGGAGAGTCTGAAAATCTGTAGAGGAAAAAACCAAGATGAAAATGGAAAAACGGCATGTATGCATACGCGCTTAAAACCGCTACAGATGACGGCCATTAAGCTCATTACGGGCTGCCATTCTTCATTCCTTTTCTTGGGGAAACAATTTTCCGGGAAAACAAAGACGGGGTGCCACAGAAACCACATGTTAGCAGGTCCTCCATCCTTCGTTTGTGGGCCATGTCAATTGCAGCCTGGAGAAATTCATTTTGGCTTGCGGGCAAAGTTAAATTGAATTTTTTGCCAGAACTCGTTCGGCTCGCTTTCCTTACCCTCGGATCGGCTCAGACAACAGGTTGCGAGGATTTAATGAAATTAGACACAGACGGAGGCAACGTAGCCATCGTCTAAATAAATACTGCCGGGGAACAGGGGCATTCAAGTAGCAGTGTACATGAATTGCTAAAAAAGTGCATTACATATTGATTAAAAATCAAATAATAAAACGAGAGAAAATAAAAAGATATAATAAAAAGTAATTGCATATTCAATGCCTTAGTTACAATTGGTACAAAAAGTGTTTTAAAATATTTATTCTATACATTGCCGGCATTGGGGAAAAACGTTCATGTTGCAAATGATGTTTGATCAAATTCTGCTTTTGTAAAAACTACATCTCTTTTGATAATAAATCCTTTTCTATTTGCAAAATACAATTTGTTTTTATTTAAGATTTTAAATAATTAATAATATATATTTTTTAAGCCTCACCCTGTTCAACTTAGTCGGATTATGTACACATTTTTTAGGTGCTTTCATTTTGCACAATTGCCCTGCATGCAGATTCAGCGTGAACTTTGACACGGCACATGTGGCCCCAGGATGGCGCCCTCGCTCCTCAAATCCCTTACCCATTCAGGATTTGTGTGTTTTAAGCCAACTTCGAGCAACTTAATTTAATTAGAACGTCTGGTGCCGCTGCTGCCGCTCCGGCATCATCTAATTTCATTTGGCTCCGAGGGCCGGGCAACAGTTGTCCCATAAACACTGACACATGATGCTGTGTTTTTTGCCTGAAGCCTTTCAGGATCCTGCCTGCAGTGCCCGGAGTCCTTCGTTAAGCATTTGCATAAGCCTCGATTAAATTTGTGACTGATTTTTGCAGCTTATTCACTGCGATCGATTGGAAATCCAACAGCCGAGACCGGAAATTGTCGAGGAAATGAAACGGGTTGAATGCCTGGATGGTTGAGTGGTCCCCATTTAATTAAATAACAACAATCTAAGTCTATATAGTGTTTGGCTTTGGGTTCGTTCACATATCACGCGGCCAAAAGTTTCCAATTACGAATTCGTTGGGCGAGTTGTTTGCTACATCCGCATCGAGCGAAAACTTTCGCCATGGGAAAAAGTTTGAGCGACCAGAGAGCGAATGCTTCTAATGAAAAACCACTTAGGCGGAGACAAAGAAGTCCACTTAGGCTGCAGGACATGAGTCCTGTCCCCATTCCGCTCTCCTCAAGCGTTGGTAAATCAGCTTTCTGCTGCTGGGAAAACTTTCTGCCGCTGCACATGCATTTTGCAGCTCGCTTAACGATGGAAAAATAGTCAAGGACATGTCCTGAGGCAGGATCACGTCCGGAGATTTTCAATTTAATGTGCCTACTTACAGAAATAACAAACTTTCCGCTACACAAATGTCAGCCAAACAAGTTAAATAACTCAGATTTAGAGCCTTTAGCCTGGGCTCACTGTAAGTACAACATTTTATTGTCCTACGTGGGCCTGGCCTTAAAGTTGACACACACATGTTGCCATAACATATGGCTGCCAACATGTCGTATGCGTAATGTGACTTTTGATGCCCGTATTATACAATTAAGCGGTCATTTTTATTGCATCGCTGGACAAATTGAGTTGCAATTACATTCCGTTTGACCTTGAGCGATTTTAATATATATTTAATTTGATTCCCCTCCCTCGCATCCCTCGCTTGCCATCAGTAAAACAAACAAAAAAAAAGGAAAGGAAAAAGCCCACGGCCAAATGGAAAAATGTGCCATAAAGCTCGGGCTTAATTGCCGGAAAAAAGGGTTAATTGCCCGCGTATTTGGTTTGTGCATGCCAGGAAACACCCGAGAGCCCCTCAGCAAACATAAAAAGTTTCGTTAATGGAAAACGGTGAAACAGCGTGTCGGGGAATTCGCTCTAGATACAACCCGAAACAATAGGAAATTTCAATATTTCCGCCCCAAACAAATTTTAAAATTAATTCAGAAAGGTCCCTGGGAGCGCTAGATCTGCTGGCAGAATGATGCCCCATAACATTAGCAATCGCCCTTCCTCAATTTTGAGTGCCTGCAGCAGACTTTACAAGCGCTTGATGCATTTTTTATGTTGCCAGCATTACGGGGCACTCTTCGTGGCTTCAACTACTGCACTGCGGGAAAGCATCGTCAAATATAATAATTTTTAATGATTTTCGACGCCACCTATTTTATTAAAGTTATTACAAATTTGTAACTAGACATTGCAAACTTTATCAAAAATCATTGTTAAGGACATTCATAAGTTTTTGCACAACTTGTTGTGACGGACATTTGACATATACCATGTACACTGTCATTTTTCGCTCTGTTCGTGTGTGTGCAAAACTTTTATCACTTGTTTGCTTTGCATTTTACGAGCATTTAAATACAATGAGTGCCAAGCGGACAGCTGTTGCATGTGCTTGTTTTCTTTTTGAGGGCGGAGGACAGACTGCAGCATCACGTTTTTCCGGGGCAAAAGGCTAAGCAGAAACACTGTAATTTGCCCTTTTCCGGCATGAAGCTGGCTAATTAAAGAGTCAGGAGACGCAGGAGCGCCGATATGAGTCGAATTCGGAAACAAGACTAATTAAATTTAACTCCGCATACTTATTTCTGAAGTGCTGGCTTTAAACTCATTACGGCAAATTGGCTGCTTTTATGGCACATTCTAGTCCACCATTGTACAGTGCTTTAAGCCAGCTCATGAATGCCAAGCAGCCAACTGGCAACTATTACTTAATATAGTGAAATATGGCAAATTTATAACCCAGCACACACACAAAGAGTTTGCAGTTCAAAATGGCAGGATAGGGAGGTCAGGAACATGCAAAACTTTTCCATATTTGAGCTCCAAAACGGAATTTATGTGCTTTCCGTGCTGCGGGTAGGAAAACTATTCTCCCACTCTCCGGACAGTCTTGCAGTCAGTTTTGATTACTGTTTGAAACACACAATAGATTAAATAAAAGCGCACATAATTGCATTCGAACGATGGTGAAATATTATATATATTGAAATTTATTGTCAGGAGAGAGGTAGAGCACATAGATATATAAATATGGGAGGGATGTAAGAACTATCACAAGCTAGGTTTATTTACATAAAACGGATTTTAGCCTCGGGCATTTGACATACCCAATTAAAGTTGTTTTAAGCTGGTAAAGGAATATTAACTGGCAACATTTTCATTAATCATATCTATAAACAGGATTAAAATGTTTTTATATAAATGTGAGACTGAAAAACGTAACATAATGGAAATGAGAAATCAAAACATTGATCTTATAAATTACAAAAATGTAAGCCAAACTTTAAATTTCCATAACCAATGAAATCAATTTAAAATATTTTTTTAAGCTATGTACATTTAGAAGTCTAAATAATTTTAATTGCCGCAGCAAACTTACACTACTGAAATTTGCTTTAATTAGTTACAGCGTAGCTTTGATATGTATACTCCGAGATAAATTAAATATTTAAATTCGCTTAGGATTAGATGAAGCAGAATTTTCAAGCACAAACGAAAACCAAAAATATATATGCAAATACACAGACCCACTTGACTGTCTCCGTCAGGATATTTATGCTGATTTCGTTGGGTTGGGTGAAGCAAAATGCTAATGGCAGTTAGACAAACATACGGACAGAGAGACACTTTCCCATGACAGGTAGCACTTTCGGGATGTCAACCCTTTTTATGCATACTTTAAAATTTAACAGCACTTGCTTCATTAATTTCTGAGCACTTTTACGTCCTTTGACTTTTCCACACGACAATGGCAAAGCGGATGAGTAAAAGCCAGAAAATCGCAAAATACTTTGGCTTACCCCTTCATGCCAGTTGCAGTGCCTGTCCTGCACAGCTTAACTCTCGAGTCGATTCGACTCAATTTCAGTTTTGTTTACTCTTTTTTTGGCAACTTAATTTGCTCACATTACGTATACGACATGCAGGCCGGGCTATGTGAAAACTTTTTGTTTCTGCTGGACCAAAAGTCAAGGAAAATCGAATGGTAACTACTGTTTCAGCCACGAAGTACCCTTTATTTGTTTACAAAATCGATGCAAACATTATTTTCATGTTAGAAGTATTCATTTTGTCTTTAGCTGCCATTTCTTTAATGGAAAATATTAATATTTTTCTAAAGCAATTTATTGCTTCTAACAAATATACCCCGAAAACCATGATTACGTAGTACAACAGAGCATCAGTTGTGCCCAGGCTGTGTCTGAATATTTTGCTGTGGTCTGGGTCTGAAGTTCTCGCATTTGGCATTCGGGGAAATTCATTTTGGTTCAGTTGTTTGCCCATTTAACTGCAAGCCACAGCAGCAAGTAAATATTGATTTTTTTCGCCGTCCGCTGCAAAAAGCCAGCATCGAAATGAAGAGTTGTTTGAACGATCTGAGGTTCGGACATGAGTGCTGGTTTGACAGACGGAGCAAGTCGAAGCCAGAAATTAGTGGCACATATAAATCTTGGCATTCAGCAGGGCGAAAACCAACAGTAGAGCCGAAAGCCAAATGGGATTTGCTGGATGTGAAACTCTGCATTGTAAAACCAATTCGTTTCCATTTGTCCTCGGCGTCACTTGCACTCCACACACCCGCACACGCACACAATGCAATTGAACTCTGCCCCTTAACCTCCACTTCCGGTTCCTCTTTCCGAAGGATGTGGAGAAGCCGAGGCTCTGATCCTGCTGCTGACAATGCGAGTGACAGTGGGAATGCAAACACAATGCACAATACGCAATACACAGCACAAAAGGCTGAAAGCAGAATGCAGAATGCGCACTACGAACACAATACAGGTGGGTTACGGTGGTTAAGGCCCCGATTGAAAAGGGATATTCAAGAAAAAATGTGAGGAAACAGTGAACAATCAAATGTATATTTTCAAAAAGATTACATAACAAGAATCAGAAAGTCAAAGGTCTTAGGTACTACCACTACTTGAATTCCCTTATATTGTAAATTTAACTAAAATTATAAAATAAAAAAACATATAACTTCAGGCTGAGATATAATAATTATGTAATATTAAGCGTCACCATTTTAAAGCTTCGTTATCTTTTTTGTTAAGCCTTGATAATAATATAAAGATACAAAATATTATTCTAGAAAATGTCACCACAGTGCCAATTCGGAATAAGGAATCGCAGGCGGAAGCGTTCAACACTTAACCTGATTGCACTCGACTCAAAGGCTGAGCTTGGATTTGCGGATTCTCTGTGTGGTGAGGCCACTGGCCACTGAGCTTTGAGCGTTTCCATTTCGGATTGAGAAACATCTAAGCCTGGCTTTAATTGTCTATTAACACTTTATAACGCCCGCGGGACTAGGCCTCACTCCGTTCGTTAAAGGATGTATATTTATATACTCGAACATTTATATTCGTGCATTTGTGTCCACCGAAAGGGGGAGCTATTTTTGTACAAAACATTTTGCAGAAATTGCCGCTGGTCACGACAGCCCCCACATTTTGCTGTCGTCTGGCTGTTTGGTCAATACTCAATTATGGCACCCCAGTGGGTTCCATATGCCGCAGCTGGCAAAACAGGTCGAAAACAAATTGAAGGTGCAAAGGTTAAGCTGCGAATCTGTCACCTGCCGCGAACTTTTCCCGCATTGTGGGGCAAATCAAATGAAAAGCATTTAATGTAGCGTGAAAACCCCTGAGTAATGAATGGAATTCCATTGAATGGAGCCCGAGATTTTGAAGAATTCAGCTTCGACAGCACCCACAAAACGCCTGAATAATTCAAGTAGAGGCGACAATTTTCTTTTTAACGCCGAAGAAAAATTGACTTTTAAATTGACACGGCAACTTGCGAAAATGGAATTCTTTTCGGCGCTGCTTTCCACTTATAAATAACCAAATTGTTGGTCATCAAACAGCGCGATTTTCAATTAATATGCAAATGTACACGGGGATAATTAACCAGGTTGCTGTTCCCGAACGGTCGGTGTGTTTGCCCATGCTTTTTGCTTCTGCGGTGATGATGTTCAGAAATCAACCCCTCTACTCACATTCCCAAAGGCCGCGCATTTGCAAAGTCATTACCTCGGCGTCGCTGACAGGACACATTCCTCAAATTCCCGCATCGCCATTAGGCTCCCAATAAAACTGACTCGTTGCCGAACCGATGACATTTCAATAAAGAGATCCGAGCCCCAAACAACATTGATTAACAAGCTGTGGGTGCTGTGTTGGGCACCAAAACGGATTAAGGAAGGAGCTGGGCAGTGGCTAGGTGAATACACTTTAAGAGACCGAGGTAGTAAGCTTTTTCGATACTCTTCATTATTTACAAGAAGTTTTAACTTAATACTGTAGCAGAGTTCTCTCATTTATTGTCTCCTTTGCTAACATTATCTTAACAGCAAGGAACTTTAACAGAGTGTATACATATAAACAACAGGCCCTGTATATATGTGTATGAGTATTTACAGAGATGCTTAGGGCTACTATAGGTGTATATTTACAAATATGCTTTTGGCTACTACTATGTATGTATAATAAATTGTGTGTATAAATACTAATAGGGTTGCTTAGGGCTGCTTCAATACAATTTATCAAGAGAGTCGTATTCAGAACAATAGCTAAAATTGTACATTTTGAAATGTACCCGTTGAAGCTCCACAGACAAATTCAATGGAAAAACGAGTGGATCGGGGTATCACAAAGTCAGGCCTGCAAAGGCAGTGATAGCAGCGCATCGAAGCCGAATTCCCGGCGAGAACAATGCACTCCAATTAGGCAAATGACAAAGTTGATTAAGTCAGCCACCGGGCTGGGAAATTGCAGACCGCCCTTTGTCCACATGGCCATCAAATAAAGGACCCAGCAATTTCCATTTATTGCACACAATTTCAATTATATCGAGTGCCTGGGCTCAAATCGAAGTCGTGACAAATGCCTATTGCGGGATGGATTTACACGGCCCCTGGCCGCAAATAGAAGTCATTTATCAAAAACAAAGGCGCTGACTCGGCTGCCTTCACCTGGAGATAAGAAAAGCCCGGAAAGCCCACCCAAGGACCTTTTGTTCGATTCGAGGCTGCCATTTTGGGCGGCTCCAGTTTTGCTGCTGACAACCGGAGATAAATACGCATATACAGGTCATTTTATTGTCGTCCGTTTTGGCAGGAGGATTGGAGTCCTGGCTGGGAAATCAGTGTGCTGTGCATATTTAATGGCGTATGCAAATGCAAAGGGTCTCGAAACGGCTCAAAGGCTTGTTTATTTACGAGTCCAACAATGCCACGAAAACATATTTAACTCGCTCGCATTGTGTTTTGTATCTTTGGTTATCCGCCATTTGTAGGCCATGCCAAATGTCAAAGAAAGCCCCCAACAAACCACTTGCCTGGCCCTATTTCCTTAAAGACCCCAATCCGCATTAGACTGCGCAGCTGTCCTAAATCAAATAGCCCATATATCTGCCTGTCACACGACACTACCTCTTATCAACGGGCTGGTTACCTAAAAGAAATACGCAAAAAAGCACATCGCAAATCGGATAATAGCGATTAGGGCAACTTAAAATAATAAATATAATGCATACATACTGCTCAAGTATATACTTACACATGTTTCCCATAAAGCACAAAAGAAAGGTTGGATGGAGGGTATTCACCATCTTAGTTCTAAGCAATCCTATGTGAATTCAATTTTCAATGGGACAACTTATCCCAGTTTAGAAAAAAAATATGATTTTGCTCGAAATACATAATGATACAGTATACAGTATACAGTGCAAAAATACTACCCTAGCCGACATATGACATTTTCTCCGTGGACGATCGTTTTAAGAGTAAGGCTTAATGTTGACTTATATATGTATAATCTGGTAATTTATGGATATATAAATAAATAAATATGCAGCTTAAGAAAATATTAAAGATTTTGTTATTCATTGAGTACAAGCTGTCTCTTTGTCAAAGAAATAGCCTAAGTTTATTTAAAGATAGCGAAGATATTTACAAACATAGGTTATCTTTTCATATCTTGGTAGTCACATATCTGCTTAACTCGTGCCGATCTACACAAGGATCAGTGGGTTTTGGAACTTCAAGAAAAGCAGTCGCGAGTTTTTAATATGAACTATTTTTGGTGCACCGGGAACTTATTCCTATTGATCCTTTACTGGCCTCCAGTGGATCCACAAACGCAGCAAACATCATCGACAACAGAATCGAATTCATATTGGAAAACTTATTTAAGTCTACGCTCAACTTCTGAATCGACTTCATCCGCTACAGAGTCTTACAACATCCAAGACAGTTCTTATGTTGATTATCCATGTCCGTTGAATTCTCGCACATGTTCTTTAAATAATACTGAAATAAGTTGTCTGAACGCAATTGAAAAGTACCCAAACTATGAAAGTGAAACCAACGTAGTTTTTTGTGAAAGCATGATTTGTCCGGCGGAGGATTTTCGGCACAAATACTTTGGCGAGAAACATCCGCAAATAAACATTTGGAAACGGACATTCGTTGGTGAGCTTGGCAGCCTGCTTGATGTGTGTCTTCAGGCAAATGGACTGCCAGTGACCAGAAAGTGCGAAGTGAAGAGGCTGCGGGCTCAGTGGGAATCCACGGACCAGTGGGCGCCAGTAGTCTGCCATAGGGATTTTGGAGAGGACTCGATCACCAGTGAGTTGAACGACTTGCATGCTGCCATACTCGAGGAAAAATTGAATATAAGCCAAGCCGAAGGACGTCGTCGGACGGCCGCCCAACTGAGCAGTATTGTCAGGCAAGGACAAAGGACCATCCAGGCCGGAGATGTTTTTCTGATAGCCCAGGTCTTCACACTCCTGGCTCGGCAGGAAGCAGATCCGACCATCGGTGCTGATTTGGTTAGTGTATGCCAAGTGGTGATGTCCTGCGGAAAACAGGTCCTGCGATTATCCGCCCAACTGAATGCTACCAACGTGCTGCTAAGTCAGTTTGAGATATACATGGATGCTCTTGCAAGCAAAATATTCCCACGGTCCACGGACGATTGTCAAATTGTTGGGCCCGAATTAGACAATGAAATATCAAGCCCTGAAGTGGAAATCTTCTACTCCGATATCGGAGTATGGGCTCTGATCACAGAAAACCTTACCGTGTTCTTCATAAATCCAGATTGCGACGATATCACAGGTATCGCCATTTTCTCAGCCAATGGTCAAGACCGGAGGTGGGCTACGAGTGGATTCTGGTTTCGGTTCCTGCGTTACTTTGATGACTTGGACCTGATAAAGCTTGAGCCAGACCTAGAGACAGCTGTCTTCCTGCCCGATAAGTTATGGAATGAACTAAGTTGGACCACAACCCATCTGATCTTCAAAGTCTACACCCACGATGCTCTTTTCGTGGAAATGCCGCAGCGACGCAGTCGCAGGCCTCGCAGCAAAGTGATCTCTATTTCCATTCCAAGATACCAGTGTGAGTAAGATATGTTGGGCACCTCTGGTTTTTACTCACAGCTCATAATTTGACAGATTACACCAGGAAGTTACCTTACCCGTTGCCTTTTTTGCTGAGGAATGATAAGTTTAATTCCTTTTCCAATGCAAGGGCCATCAGCAAAGAGAGTGGATGTGGCTTCTGGAACTATGAGACCTGGTCGAGCGAAGGAGTCACCTCCAGCAACAGCTCAGCCTTCCTGAGCGATCCCATCGTGGTGTGCCACACGAATCACCTCACCCAGTTCTCGTTTTTGGTGGGAGGAGGCTATCGAATCGGTGAATGTGGCCAGGAAGTCCCCATAAGTCACAGAGTGCTGGACATTATCTCGATCGTGGGTTGCGCTCTTTCGCTGCTGGGAGTGATTGGAATTTTCCTAACTGCCATGATTTCCAAGACTTGGCGAAAGGAGCTCGCCACGAAGCTTACTCTTCATGTTTGCCTGGCCATAAGTTTCCAGATGCTGCTCTTTATGCTTCTGAATACCGACTATTTGTCCGAGCAGCTGGTTGTCAACGAAAATGCCATCGCCTGCGTGGCCTTGGGTGCTGCAATGCATTACTCAGTTCTTGTTTTTTTCAGCTGGACGCTGGTAGTCGCCTGGCGTCTGTTTCAGAAATTAGTTCGGGTTTTCGATCATAGAGGCTCTAACTATGTTCTTAAAGTTGCGGTTGGGGCCTGGGGTTTACCTTTGATTCCCACCGTTCTGGAGGCGTGTTTCGACTTCAATTCGTACCTTCCATCCGTGGCTCAATTGGCTGCTAACGACGGCATCTGTTATCCATCGGGATATGGCCTGATCCTGGGAGTGGTCCTTCCCGTGATCGTGATCATAATGACCAATCTCGGGCTGGCTGCCTACTCGCTTTATTCAATCACACATAATAAAGAGAATCTCCGCAGGACCGATGTGAAGAAATCGAAGCAACAGATCCGACACTCCATAATGCTGTTCTTTCTGATGGGACTTACCTGGATCTTCGGAATCTTCGCCTTCTTTCATCTTGGGGAGATCTTCTCGTACCTCTTTTGCATTACGGCCACCACGCAGGGATTTGTGATGTTCGTCAACTACGTAATTATGTACAAACCGAACCGAGGGGCTTGGGTGGCTCTAGTCTGCCCCACCAATGGTAAAATGGATGTCCGAGGCCACACAGCTGAGCTGACTAATTTCAGAAGAATTTCCCAATTTAAAACCACAAATAATCTTCCATAAATTGCTTACCCATAATTGAAGAATATTTTATATATATTATTCCTGTAATAAAACCAGTTTACATATGTATGTCCAGAATATTTACTGTTCCTGACAGATTAAATCGATTTTTGTCACTGCACATCCAGTTCAGCTGATTGCGAGGGAGTGTTCGGGCTTGAATTTGATGAACGGCAGGTGTGAAACATTTCATTGCCCAAAAATAACGACCTCTGTGCATTTTCAACGCCCCCAGCGGATGGATATTTATTGTCTAAAAGAATCTGCCGTCGGTGTTTTGGAGTGCTTCAAAATTAATGGCCGTAGCAACTTGAAAGCAGTAAAGGGCGTTAAGGGAGGGCCTTAAAACCAAGTTACCTGCCCCCGACTCATTGGAGCGTCCTTCTCGATTGCGTTTGCGCCCTAATTATGAGTCCGGGTGGAAGAGATTGGAGCCTTTTCACTGATTGCCCAACCGATGCTGATTGACGGCCGTGGCTAAGCGAAAACTTTAAGGGCAGTGAAGAGATCCCAAGTGCATCGTCACTACATGAAAACCGCATTCGCTACTTTCCTGGCCAGAGCTAATTTGGCCAAATGCATTCTGAGAAGTAAACTTCTTCTTCAACGTCTCGACGGAGCACAGGACACATGAAGTCCCAGGCATTCATATTAAATGTGCTCAAGAAAGGGGCTCAAATCATGCGCAACTTGAAACAAATTGTTAAGCATTCCGCTGGAAAGCCAAGGTCTCGACCCACGACGAGGGCAATATATGTGAGCCAAGTCAAGCAAAAGGCTGGCAACAAGTAAGCAAACAAGCAAAATGTCTTGGATGTGTGCATTAAAAGTCAACGACTCGGCAAATGAATTGCAGGCCCAGGCAAATTAAATTAGCGCAGCCAGCTCGATGTCCTTGTGGGTGACCCCAAGTCGAAATTATTTTATCCAGCGAATGGATCCAGCGAACCCGAAACTCGACTGTCCACTTTATGAGTCGTCGGCCTGGCCAAAAATTGGCATTAAATATTTAACTCACCTGGCGTAAAATGCGCTTAGTGGTAATCAATAATCTGCGTGGGCGGACTTAATTAGTCAAAACAAAGGTTATGGGTTGTTCTTTGGTCAGCATACAACTTAATGTTGGTTCGAAATAATTAAAGGTAATGGAACGTAAAAAAACAGCTGAAATTTGATAGACCTGCACAAGCTGAATTAAATCTTTGGCGTTGGGAAATTTAAGTATGTACGCAGATCCGATTTCAAGCTCCGCATCTGACATAATTGCACCGCCAAGCAAGTTGTCTTCTAAGCCAACTTTAATATGTGGCCAACATACACAAAGAGAGTTTGTTAAGAGAGGGCTGAAGAGAGCCAAAGAGCGGACCTGCGCAGCTTTTCGCAGATCCTGTTGCTGCTATGCCCCGCCTGCAGGCGCTTACGTTGCGTATACGTAGCGCGACGTTACTCATACGCCGCGTAGTACCAAGGAGCCACTAGCTGGTTCTGGCTATCAGAAAAGGACGAAGGACGGCCAACAGTTTGCGGGATCCAACGCACTCGAACGGTACTCAAGCGGAAGTGGTAGCTACAAACAGCTAAAATCCACAGTCCTGCATTCTTAGGCGTACGAAATGCGTATTTACAACCCCTGGGCTCATTGTTCACCAGGCATTATGGAACGTGTCTGGGCATCTCTTAGCTTTCGGGACCCTCGTGGGCCGCTAGGTGTTTTTCGAAGCACTAGTAAGGCGCTCGCAAATTCAAATCCATAAAAGTGTCATTAGGGTGGCGCATAAAACACAAAAGGTGCTCGGTTGCCCAGCTCAGAAATTAATTAAAAAGGCAAGCTCAAGTACGGAATTAATGGCGCATAAGATTTATGCAAAGGGAGTTTGCCTTTTAGAAACATCCTTGCTGAAATATTTGCCTTAAAACTGCTTCAATTCATTTGGAAGCAATTGCCGAGTGAATGAAGGGCATTTCACAAGTTGTTTTTTTAAGCAATATAAATAGTTGTCTTCCCTTAGTCTCTCCCTTGCCCAAGAACAGAATATTAAATTTGCTTTTCGTGTCGGGTCGAGAAAGGTCAGGCGTTTAATTTTGCACGCAAAAATTAGCAAAAATAGAACTTAAATATTTATGGACCCGGAGCACGTGGGTGGATTCAAATTAGGCTGTTGCAAGGGGAAATCTCACCCAGAAAACTCGGGCAGCGGAATGGACACAGCCTTTGTTTACGTTTTCAGGTTTGTTTGCTCCATAAAACGGCAGCAACGAATGTCAGATTGTCGAAATGAAGTAATACGAGCGTGTGCATGGCAAACACACTAATACTCACAATCACACAGAAACACATACACCCAAATGTTGACATAGATACACACACACACACTCTAAGTTGTGGGCAATTAAGCGATGTGCTTAAGCCTGATGAGGTTTTCAGCGCGAGATAAATATCAGAGGAATAAAAGAAAGCAGCACGACCACATTTGTCAGTCAAGCCGACTTAATAGTACACATAGAGAATTTTCATATTAGTATTATGGCCTGTATAGCCATTTACGTTCTAATTTAATACACAGTTCTTCTCCAACCAGTTTCAGTAGCGTTTATTATTAAAATTATAGAAATATTTTAATAATAGTTTCGAAGTCTTCCATCGGTCAAACTGGTTCGTGGTAACATTTACATTAGAGGCTGATCATAAAAAAGCTGAAGATATTAAATCATTAAAATAATAAGTTGCTTGTTGAAGGTGTACTTGTAGAAGGAGTACTTCTAAAAATTATAAATATTTTAGTTTTTTAAAGCTATTTGGATAAAACTATGCAAAAAGTTGTATATCTTTAGCAGGAGGTATATAAATCGAAGCGATCCGGATCGGCATCCTATATCCTATAGCCCGCATAGAAACAATCGAGATAATTATACGAAATATGGAAATATTTTTCTAAAAATCTGACAATTATATCATATAGCTGCTGTGGAAATGATTGAAAAATGTATCGGAAAATCTACCTAGCTTAATTGTTTTCGAAATATAGAATATTTAATTCTTGTAAAAGCTGCAAGGTTAAAAATGTCCTACATGCCGAAGTTTGCTTTCCTTTCTTGTTTGTATTGTATTGTTTGCACATTTGGATATTCAGAAGTTACATTTATATAAATACAACGCTTTCGACCAACCCAAAAAATAGCTACATTTTTTTTCTGTGCAGAAAGATATACTAGTATATGTGTTTTGTGGGCCTGACGAGAGTAATAATTGCGCAGGCATATTACAGCTATTTGCCGAAGTAGGCGCAAGTATGAGATTAATTTAATTACACTTCGATGGAGGGGGTGCGCAATTGAGGGGGCTTTTGCTGATTACTCTTGTTGGCTCTGTTTGAAAATCGCGTTTAAGTAGAGGGTTATTCGCCACCTGTTGCATTGCTCCCAAGCCGATTTCATGGAGAGAACATTGCCAGACATTAAATTCCACAAGGAGTGGCGTTTCATTAGGAGCCAAACATAAATTAGCTTTTAAGTCGATGCTAGTCGTGTTTGTCTGCTGTCTGTTGCTTTTGTTTAAAGTTCAAAAAGCGTGAAATGCTAACAAGTTAATTGAAATTCCGGCAGCGTTTCACGTGCGATTGTTTGCTCTTACAGGACACAACAAGAAAATGAAAGCTCGCCCGAAGGAAAGCATTTCTTTTCATTTTGCAGCTGGCTTTGCTTTTCTTCCATTTGCGTCTTGCCATTTCCCTTGGCTGAGCAAACACTTAGCTGGTGTGAAAAAATGTGGGCAAGTGTAAATTCATATTCCCTTCTGCGGGTGAAAGGGGGCTTTTGGCCACTTAGTGCTGCTCGCCGAGAAATATGAGAGCCCAGTGTATAGCTTTGACGTGAGCCATAAAAGAATTTAAATATTTCTCCAAGTGGAAAGCTATTTGCATTGTTTATTCAGCGTGACTTCAAACAGACAAAGTATCTGCTCTGTTTTCAGTTTCCAGGTGTGCTGAAAGTCACAGAAACTGCAAAGTTTATTGCACATAAGCGCAGAAGTTTTCAAATGGCAAATACAGGAGCTCTCGGCAAACTATAGCTTTTAGGGAAGTCTAGATGAATACTGGAGTTACGCTATCCAGTTCAGTTTTAGCTTCCTGAGACTTACATATTCCGCATAATGTGTATATAAATACGGAACAGCCTCTAAAAGCCACACCGCATTAAAACGGCCCTAGGGAATGAGTCAAAATGGGAAAATTTTCATACAACTCTATCGTTATTGACTTAACCGCACACTGAACCAAAAATACAAGCAACACAAATGTGTTTATTTAGTTCCGTTCTGCTTTTACTACAGCCATGGAAAAACTCAAAGTTATAAATAATTCGGGCATAAAATAGGAAATATAAAAGAGAAAAGTTCTCATGACTTTGCCACTGTTTGCCTTTTTTTTGGTTGACCAATAATACATTTGTGTTCAAAAAAATAAGGAAATTAGTTTGAAAATAATATTAACCCATGGTTATTACTGGTTTATTGATGTTCAGAGCGCAAATTAAGTTTTCAAGAAATCGAAACAATAAATAATATTTATAAAAGTAAGTATTTAGGGATTAGATAACATACGTCTGGCGGCCTGCGTTTGCAATATGTTGTGCTTGTCGATTAGTTTGCGGATCTCAGCCGCTTCCAGAACTTTGTAGAAGGTGGCGTTCGGAAGACGCTGAAGTGTGGCCATTTCCACTTTGGAGGGGGTCAGCTTTCCGGTGTCCAAGGTCATGCCCAAGACCTTGATGGCCACATCCTTGGCGTCTTCCAGTTTCGGCTCTACGTACTCTTTGTTGAACAGTTCCTGCTGGAGCATCGCCATTGCCGCCCCGTACTTGCGGCCAATGCAGGTGGCCTTCCACCCACTGTAGTTTCCACTGGGATCGGATTGGTATAGCTGGAATCCGAAGCGCGAGTCCCAGCCCATGTAGAGAAAGGACACGCCAAAGGGCCGCTTGCCCCCATATTGCGTATACGCCTGTTTGGTGTCGCACAGCTGCGAGACGAGCTGTTCGCAGGGAACAGCCTCGCCAAAGGTAAAAAAATATCGCTGGGCAATCAATCGCAGTTCGGTGGTAAGCACATTTCCATCCGCCGTGTTGCCCGTGGCGCAACATGCTGTGGCCTCACTCAACCTGCAGATCTTCGGTGCAGGAATGCTGGTGTCCAGAAGCTTATTGATGCTCCGCTCGGCGGCCAAAAGGACACCGTCCTTGGCCAGGATACCCAGACAGGTGCTCGAGTGCGTAACTGCCTCCATGGCATATTCCACCTGGTATAGACGACCCTCCGGCGAAAAGATCGTGGTGCGGGAGTCGTAGAGGCGGGCCATCGTTTGAGAATATATAAAAATATAGAAGAATATGATTTTCAATTGATGCTCGGTGAACGATTCATGGGTAATAGAAATTAAACGGGCACAGAGTGACAAAAAACAAAGCAAGAAAGTATCTACATACTAGATTATTGACAAGATGAAAACCAATATTTGGTTTTGAGAAATATTTATGTATCTATCGAAATACCTAATTCCAAATAAGTTGGCATATAAGATTAGCTTAGTTTTATGTTGGTGCTGACATGCCTGAGGCTCTTTTAAAACAAAATACAATAAGAAACCCCTTGATATATTAGAGTGTAGCTTAAGCACATAAAACGTATTAAGTAATTGCTTACGAAAAGTATATGATTTGTAGTTTTAATATAAAACTTGCATCCCTTTATCAAGTGACTGCTACTAATGGTTTGGAGTCAGCTGTCTATGCAATTTCATGAAATTTAAAGAAAAAAACCAAATAAAAGCACCCAACTTATTTTCCATTCCCTTTAAACATCATTTATTCTCATTTCGCGCAGTGAAAAGTGTATGTGGCATTGGGGATTATTGCACAAAGCGCATAAACTTGTTAAATATGCAAAATCTCTCGTTTTTTTCTGCGGTTAATGGAAAGGCTCGGCTGTCAGTTGCAAATTTGAGGCACTGCTCTGTGTTATGATAAATGATTCGCCAACAGGGAGTTGTCGAGCGGGCCAGGAGGCATAAATTATGTATGGGGGTAAAGGTCAAAGGTAAACCAATGCCGCTGGGCCTCTGTGGCGTCTTCATTAATGTCAAACTCCAGCCCACAAAATTCTCTGTCAGTTTTCCAACTGACTGGAGTCGGCAAACTATCTTAATTAGTTTCTCGCTGGCCAAAAAGTTTATTCACCTTCTGGATGTTCCTAGCTCGAAATAACAAAAGTGAACGCAAAGGATGTCGTGCTTGTGCAGTATAAAATCGATGATCCATATTACGATCCTGATAGGTGATTAGGTAATGGTAATGGGTCCTGTCTGGACACTCCGCACCCAGAAAACTGGAAAAAGAACACACCCTGGCAGCGGGAAAGTCGAAGTGTGTGATGGTGGGCTTAAGCGGAGTGCGCCAAGTCGATTGGAAAGCAATTCGCTTGCCCTTGCCATGCATAAAATATGAGGCAACCAGGGGCCATAACTCAATTTGCTGCCACATGCATCCCCAGACCATTTTCCATATCCTCGCATCATCATCAAATCGAAATCGGTATCGGAATAAAAATAAAATGCCTGTCTGCAATTTGGTTTAGTTCAAAAGCCCATCAAACTCATTACGTAGCATTCAGGCCTGACCATTTGGGGCACATTTTCCTCTTTTTTGACCCGCTTTCCTTCTTTGTTTATTTTTTGACAGACGAATCCCCAAACGTGGAGCGTATGCGACAGAGGATTTAGCACTCAGCGCCAGCTGGACTCGAATCAGCAGTAAAAAGAGTGGGTGGTTATGGCTGATGATGATTATGATGCCCCTTGTATAACACATACGGCATATGAAATATGAACGAGTGAGAGGAGCTGAGCCGGAAGAGACCCTCATCAATATGGATTTTATGATGGACATGAGGCTCCAGTCCGAGTTGAGTTTGTTAAATTAATTGCATAAATAATTTACATAGTAATTACACGCACTCCTACTCGGCAGGGAGATGCAGGAGCCCCCGTTTGCATATAAATCAAAATGCTAATGCAGTCGAGTCGATATTTGCATATTACGTAATTTTGCAAACTCGTAATTACGTAATGCCACAAGCTGATTGCCGGCCGCAGTAGTTGAGCTTTAATTGCGTTTCCGTTTCCGTTCCGCTGACTATCGAATTTCAACGCCAAGTTCTTGGCGAAAGGTGAACTGAAATTTCCTCTACTTTGCTATTGGATGCCACGAAAAGTTGAAAAGGGTTGTTTAATTTTATTTGTATTTAAAAAGCTTTGAATGCTTTTCTGATGTTGGGATATAAAAACAAATATTTCTATAATTTGGTTTATGCACTTTAGATTTATGTACTTTATATTTAGAAGTAGTGCCAACGTCTGATTCATTTATTTTCATTATAGTTTTTTATTGTTACTTCCAGGTCTCACCTTGATTAAAAATTTAATGGATGTCTATTAATAATCAAGCTTTATGTGTTTTGATAATAAAATGGCTTAAAGTATACTTGTTAAGCTGTTGTGATGCACTTTATTTTCAAAAGTGATAAAGGGTTTTGTAATTAATAGCTTAATTCAATAATCGCTTTTCAGAAAAACGTTATAGCTAACAGCTGTCACAAACTATTGATAAATCCATTTTATTTAATTAATGGGCAAAATTATAAGCTAATAGACCTTCTATGTCTGACTAGACATTTAATACATCAATTTATGATGACTTTTTAAACTGTGTGCCTAACGTAATTTATTAACAGAAAATTAAATCAAAATCTGCTCCTATTCTGCTCTTTAAATTACCATTTTACAATCAATTGAGTAGTCATAAAAATGTTCAAAGATCATTTACCAATTGGCCAGCTGAATATATGTTAATCTGCTCAGTCGATTGATGATCGGGCATTTCAACATCTCAATCGATCAGCTTCAGGTCGAACAACTATTGCATGAACACAATTTTGTGAGTTAGCATATGAATCGCATTATGGCTTGTATTGTTGTTGACTGTCCATCTGTGGATCAAAAACCATATTGGAAAGAGACATCTCTTGGTGTATCGAATGACAAGACAAACGATCTTTGATACGCTTTTAATGCGCATTGTCAGGCATAAAGAGGCGACGATTAAAAATCAATATAAATACATCGATTGCTGTTTTGAACGCACTACAAAGGAAGCTCTGGACACGCTTATACTTCTTTATAGAAACCATTATGCTAATGACCGAGTGAAGACCCGACCCCATGTAAAGTGAGCACTAATAAAGTTGATTTATGCAGCCGAATCAAACCTATTTTGCATAATTATAATGGCGTGAACAGCCGCAGAGTCGCCTCAAAGTCTGAGCCCAAAAACACGTCCCACAAATCTATCTCTGGGATCTTTGGCTGGTCAAGAGAAAATGGCCAAGATGCGATGGTATCTCCAAGGGGTTTGGTCCCCCGTTTGGCCAGATTTGGCAGCACCGCGTGATCGATCCAACTGGATTGCCAAATGCATAAATCACGTGCCAGTGCCTCAAAAAACAGAATTAGATTTCACACAAAATAGAGAATGGAGTTCGGAGAATGGAGAATGTCTGCGACTGGCTTCGCTGGCCGCTCGGTAGAAATTTATGTAAATGCATGAGTTGAGACCCTGAACTTGAAACGAGTCGGCGGAGCAGAAGCTCAGATCACTTCAGTTTGCTGCTGAGTTAACTGGAGATCGGTCGGAAATTTAGAGTGGGAACTGCCCCCGGAAAAAAACGTGTTGGACACGAACTCAAGGAATATGTACAGGACGTGTTTTTCGGTGAGTTGGGAGCTGGAATCTCTAGTTAATGGATATACAACTTAAGTATACGGTAAACTATTGTTCAAGTTGTCAGCTTAGATTTATCAGGCTTTTTTCATTCTCGTTTTTTGAGAATATTCAATGATTTTATAACGACTTTTGAATATAGAAGGATAGAAAATCATATCACATAGAACTCATATTAAAAATCGTTATAAAAACGCTTTATTATAGTTTTTACGTAAAATGAAACCATTTCTGTATATTCAAACAAAATAACAGCTACACAATATACATATTCCTAACGAATAGTTGCTCTATAACTCTGCATCTTAAAAGTTTAACTCCAAAGGTAATTTGTTTAACGCCAAGGCTGGCGCCTAAAACCGCACACCACTTACTATTTTAAAGGTTGAATATTTGCACACCGTTGTGTGCTTGTTCAAAAAGTTATTAATTTGGTGTAATTTGTCTTGCAGCTGTTAACCCTTATGGCGGTGGCTAGTGCTGCCACCGTTGGTCGGGATTATCTGCCACGCCCCCAGGCGAAGGCCTACGTCTACGCCGCGCCCCCGGCCAGCACGATGGCCCAGCTGCGCCGGATTATCCAAGGTCACCTGGAGCGGTTCCAGCAGGCGGATCAGGCGCACTTCTCCCGCCGCGCCAACGTTCAACTGGGGAAAGCGGAAGTGCCGGCGGAGAAAAAGCAGCAGGCGATGCAATTGTGGGTGGTGCGCACGCCCACCATTTCCGGTTCGGCCTCGGAAAACGTACTCGACTACGCCTTGGCGCCGAACACACCCACGCCGAAGGACTACGCGCATAAGTTCCTGCCCGAGGGCAAGGATGTGGTACCCGGAAGCTCTTACATTCCGCTGCGGTTGCTGGTGATAAAGCGCTGAAATGGCGGGCGGCGGCTTTTGTTGATCTGAAAACAAGTTCCGGCGGAATGCCGACTGCCCAGACAACCAGTAGTTGGCTAATTGGCTTTAAGCTTACTGGTTCTAACCTCTAGTTTTCTAGTTTAGCAATACTTTAGTTGTTTATGTTAAGGCCCACGTTGGCAGTTCAGTTCGCTAATCTAAATTAAGTCACCACATCCCGGGGTCCGTGACTAAGACTTACGACCTTATCGCATCCAATAAAACCGAAATTAAGCCGACCTGTATGTCGTCGTAATCTATGAAATACATTCACCAAAAACTAAGTTGTCATCTCATTTGCATAAATTAGAAGTCATAAATTTGAAGTGAGCGGGGAACAACTTGGCCTAAACGGTTAAAAGCTGTCTATGAAACCGGTTCGGTTTCAATCGGTAAGCTCGAAGCTGAAGCTTAAAGCTGGACAAGTTCAGGGGTAGTCTTTAACTAACTAAATTTAGTAAAGTTCAAAGCTTGATTCTTCGCTGATTTAATGTTTATACTAAAGCTTTATGTTCGTACTTATTTTATATCAAAATGAGTTGGTAAAACTTAAAAGATTTCCATTTTATGTATTGAATCTATAATTTAATTTCCTTTTTCTATATTCAGATTTTAATTCTAACGCTTGGGTGGTGAGTCATTATCTGATGACTAACCTCTAAATTACTTTTCATGTTCTACACGAAAGCCATTATAACCGGTTGCCATAGAGATATAGAGATAAGATATCGTAGATTGTATAATCCAGCAGCAAACATAATGGCATTTGCAGCACAGCAATGTCCTCCTAGCATGAAAGTGTTTTATAATGTTTGTAATGGAATTCAGAGATATGTGGCTAAACAAATTAGTTGGCCTCTGTGCTGAATAGCAAATGCAATAAAAATATATACGATAATATATTTTATTTAACTCAGTAAGTTGCATCTATTTAAACAGTTTAAATACAGCTGAGCACACATCTCAACAGAAACTTATTTGAGCACTTTTAGCTTAATAATTCGCATTATAATTTATAATTAATTACAAATAATTAATACATTTATTTTTCTAAGTGGATTCTTATACATATATTCGTCAAAACTAACTTAGCTATTTTGTTTACCTAACTAGACACTTAGTTACTGGTACTGTGAGTTGATGACTGGCTTGAGCGTTTTAAAATCGAATCCGTGGGCATTTCGATAGTTTCCTGGTCGCTCTTCTTGCGCAAATTGCAACAGAGTCCCAACCAGGCGCGCTGATTGTCCTTGTTGAAGACTATAAAGTAAAGGAATAAAACGAAGCCTTGTAGTGTGGCTGTGAGGCAGAAGAGGTAGGCAAAGATCCTGCCAAAATCGAAATAGGTACACAGCCCGAAAATCCAAGTGATCCCCAGGAGAAAGAAGAGTAGAACGAAGAGACCCAATTGTTTTAAAATTAGATTCCGAGTGAATAGAGTCTTGTAGACACTCCAGGTGATATAGCCCACCATCAGGGCATTGGCCACTGTAATCAGTCCAATGGGTAGGACAACTCCCAGACTCAAGCCATATCCAGAAGGATAACATAAAATGGGGGTATCCAGGGTGGAGTTGCTGGGTCTGTAGCAATCGGGCTTTAAAAAAACCACCAACAAAGTGGGTATCAGTGGTAATGTCCAGGCCACTACTGCTGATATTAATATGTAATGTCTTGGGTGATTAACCCCGATGACCCTGACATATCTTTGATACTGCAGGAAGCCTATAATAAACATCCAGCTGAAGACCACTAGGAGTAAGTACTGCATCACGGCTCCAACTAGCGTGCAACGATCCGAATTTGTTTGATCCAGCTGCTCCAGTAATTGACTTTGACTTAAAATCAGGAAGAACAGCAACTGCAGGCCCAGAGCAGCGCACAAGTTAAGTAGTATTTTTGTGGAAGCTAACATCCTGAAGCTTTTAAAAACGGCTGCAGTCAGGAAAATGAAAAAGAGTCCGAGGAGCGATAGGCTCAAACCCACATTGGTGATTATATCCAGAGTGCGGTCATCTTCGTAGGTGTCTAGTCCAGTCTGCATTTTGCTAACTCCCAGTAGAAAGGTGAACTGGGTGAGGTGTTCCGCATGACAGAGGATGACTGGGTTCGAAGAGTTATCCAATCCATCACAGCCAGAGGTGGAAATGCCATCACTCAGCCAAGTCTCGTAGTTCCAATAGCCACATCCACCTTCGGATAGAGTTCGGTTCGCATTTCCATTGCGCAGGAAAAACGGCAACTTCTCGGGTAGCTTGCGATCTAAGGGATATTAGTATTTCAGTGTTGGGCTTAATACAATAATTCATAAAATAAACATTTAAAAACGTCACTTATTTATTTCAATGAAAAAATCATCATATATCATATATTTTGTTTGGTTTGGATAAGCATCTTTTAATTGTTTTATACTTTCGACAACTTTAAAACGAAATCATATAGCGTGCAATGATTTAGATATTTTGTTTAGCTTCAAAGTCGAGCAATACGTTAAAATGTAACAATTATTCATAACAAACAAGAAAGGAAAGCTAACTTCGGGCGGAGCCGAAGTTGAAATACCCTTGCAGAATATTCTGTAAATTATATTCTCCAAAATTATTCACATGATGCATTCTTAACACTCATAAAAAATCCCAACTTCCTAACTTTACAAACACCAAAGTTATGGCATTTCCGATCAATCAGTAATATGGCGGCTATAGGATATAGTCCGCCGATCCTTATGAAATTTTATTGGTCGGATTGATTGGCCAAATATAAAACCCATAGAAAATCCCAACTTCCTAACTTTACAAACACCAAGTTATGGCATTTTCGACCAATCAGTTATATAGCAGCTATAGGATATAGTCGGCCGATCCTTATGAAATTTGGTAGGTCGGATTGATTGGCCTAATATAGAACCCATAGGAAATCCCAACTTCCCACCTTAACAAACACCAAAGTTATGGCATTTCCGATCAATCAGTTATATGGCAGCTATAGGATATAGTCGGCCGATCCCGGCCGTTCCGACTTATATACTGCGTGCAAAGAAAAGAAGGGTGTGTGCAAAGTTTCAACTCGATATCTTTAAAACTGAGAGACTAGTTTGCGTAGAAACAGACAGACGGACAGACGGACAGACAGACGGACAGACGGACAGACGGACAGACGGACAGACGGACATGCTTTATCAACTCAGGAGGTGATCCTGATCAAGAATATATATACTTTATAGGGTCGGAGATGTCTCCTTCACTGCGTTGCAAACTTTTGACCAAAATTATAATACCCTCTGCAAGGGTATAAAAAGGTGTTGAAGAAAATAAAAACAGGCAAATAAATATTGTTTATAATGGTTATATTATTGTTTATCTACACCACAAAACAAATTCCCGCTCAGAGCACTCACCTTCCAATCCTGGGATGGTTATGGAGATAACATTACTAGTGGGTCGCCGTTTGAGTTCCTCTTCAGTCTCCACAAAAAGGGCATCTCGGGTGTATACCTTAAAAACTAGGTAAGTGGCTCCCTTTTTCTTTAGTTTCCTCCACAGTTTTTCAGGCAGAAATGCTGCAGTCTCCAGGTTTTCCATGGCCCTTATATCACTCACGTTATCGGTTGAATGAAGCCTCTTAAAATCCGATGTAAGCCCATCGGAAAAGACGGCAATTCCGGTAACATTGGCCACGTCTGGATCCACAAAAAATACACTCAGCTCGTTTGTCTTGAGAACCACAACTCCCAAGTCAAAAAATGGCTGGAAATTAAACTCTAAACTGTTGTTAAACGTGCTGCTGTTTTGCTGCAATATTTTCGCACTCAATGCATCCAGATAATCTTCGAAATTACTCAGGAAGGAGTTTGTGGCATTGACATCGGCTGAAATTCGAAGACTCTCGTCATCGGTGGACATCACCTTCTGGCAAATCTTCATTAGATCCCCGACGACCTCAGCATTTCTTTCGCGTTTCTTAACGAGGGAGTCAAATATCTCCGAAATACTAAACACATCGGCGGCGGCCAGTTTTTCCTCGGATTGAGTCAGGAGATTACTCAGTTGGCTGATCATATCCGGCGGACTGTTCACAGCCAAAAGGTTAATACTTGTGCTGAGTTCTGGCGCCGATCTACACGTTATGTGTTCTAGGCTTTGCCACACTCTATTGCCATTTCGAATTTGGCACCTGCGTCTGATGGGAATGCCCCTTTCATTCAGGCACAAATCCCTGAGATGGGCTCTTTGACCAACTCTCGTTTTCTCCACGCGATTGCTCCGAGTTTCCTTTCCATCACTCGTTTCGTACTCAAGTTCAAAGTCTTCGGCCTTGCAGAATCCCCGATTGCAGTCCTTGTAGGGGTTGTGGGACAGCTGACCATCTGCATCGACGCAGAGGAGGAATCGGATGTTCTTCAGGTGGCAGTAGTCCAAGCACCTGCCCACATTCGCCTGGTCCAGGGTGTAAAGGGGGGAGTCCGTACTCCCAGAAACGAGTATTATATAGCCAGCAATCCACCAGAGAAACAGCGGCATAGTACTGAATTTTAATTTGGTTAATTCAAGCGCAGGCTGCGTTGTCGCACTCCCAGAGCTTCGCGATCGACTGACGAGGGAGCGATAAAGTGCGAGTGGCGATAGAACGGGTTTTTCCTCTCCACATACCCTGAAAAATAGGGCCTGCGAGAATTGTTCTTTCCGGGAACTTGGTTTGCTGGTCCAGTTCTGGCCAAGATCAAGGTCGGCTGGTGGATCATCCAGTCGTTGGTCTCAATTGCAGCATCTTCAAAGGTTGAACGGCGAGTTCTTCTTGTTCAACAAAAATTTATGGCTGCGGTGTTCTACACATATATTTTAAATCTATTAGATTTCTATTATACAAGTATCTATTATTTATATCACTTTTGTGGATATTATAGATTTAGGAACTGCTTATACCGCAATAAACATTTATTTTATTATTTAAATGATATTACAAAGTGGTTTGGTAATCACTTAATCTGTAATATCCACAAGAGTGAAGAGTGTTTTGTCATTCATCTTTTTTCGAAGGGAGTAGAACCTAATTAAAAAAATACAAATAATACAGATAAAAAGATAAAGGGTAATTAACGTATTTGTACAAGATAAAAAGCTTATCATTGAATTGGGTTACTCTTAGAACTGATAAGGTTTTGCTCTCTACTACTTTTTCTGACCACAGGAGTGAAATGTGAGTAATGATCATCGTCTGAATTTCATTCACAATCTTTAGGGTAGTAAAGGTTTCGGCCTTAAAACTACCTTTTTGTTCTCTCTCATAAATAAAGAGTAAAAACAACTAACATTTGAGCTCTAGGCACGAACTCTCAGTTGGGAGCAGCCATAAATATATGCATGCATCGATCGGTAGCTGTGGGATGTCAACAACTTTGATAAGCAGCCTTTTGAGAATTCAACCACCCCTCCTTAGAAGGTACATTCAAATATTTGCACTAAGATAAAAATATAATCATGCAATGATATTCTGCTTTTTCGAAAAAATTTAATACCTTTTTTGCTAGGAGTGAAAGTCTGAGTGCCATCATTTACATATTTAGAGATAATATATGACATTCAAAACACAAATTTTAATGGGTTTTTACAGGTTTCCCAACGAATAGGGGATCTTTAGAAAATCTTTATTGACAATTAGAATAGTTAAGTCATTTTTGCCAGTGCTCTCCTCATAGATCCACAGCTTATAAGATCAAATGTGTCGATAGGTGGCAATAGAATTAACCGCGTGAATAATTAGATGCGCTACTTCAACAGCTGCCACCAGCATCGCCAATGATCACTTGATATTTTTTCACTTTCTGAATAGCCACTCAAGTTTGGAGAGCTCGCGCGCGCTCGTAGAAATAAGTCTGAATATTTTCCGACAATATAAAAGCCAGACTTTACACTTTAGACATCATCTGTCAATCGCGGCAGAAGATGAAGCACAACCAGTTGTTGATGAATTGCTGCATTCCCCACTGTTTATATTCGATGGTATTTAAAGTGGATAAGAAAACAATTTATGTAATTTATGGTAGTTAATAAATGATTCATAAGTAATAATAGCTATTCAGAGCACTTATCAATGAACTGATTTCCATTCCGGCCCTCAATCATTCTGAATAACCCTACTGCATCTGTCCAAAAGGATAAACAGGGTAATGAGAAGGATGTTGTTTGTGGACTGTGGCCCCTGGCACTCGTTGTACAATTCTTGGAAATCAATAAAGTCTCTGTGGCCAAATTGCAGTATTTATATTCAATTATAATTGATGCAAGTAAAAGCTGCAACAATTGAGAAAATGCATGACATTGCAAGGATATTATTTACTTTACTCACTTATTATCGTTGCAGATGTGCAGTCCTCATGGCGATTTAATTTAACACTATTTCCATTGGATAAGAGTGAGCTGGGAATTTCGTAATAGATGTGTAAAATAGAAACTGATGCATGCCGACAATTATAACTACTAGGTAATTATAAACAAACGTGCTTGTAGGAGTATAAATATATTGTTTCTGGTGCTTTTATAATTATTATTTTTTAGCTCTGAATGACTGTTTTGAGCTTTCGTTGTTTTTGTTTTCTCATTATAGTCTGTTAACTTAACAATGTTAATAATGTAACAGTATAAAATAGTACAAAATAATAGTAGCTAAAAATATAAACTGGTATTAGTTATATATATATATAATAAACATACATTTTTAAATAGGTCGATTGACCTACATTGAGAAGAGCAACGCTGAAATATTTTTTTCCATAGCAACATTTTTCCCCTCTTTTTGTTTATGCCCAAAAGCAATACCATCACTGGCACGTAGAGCGCCACAAAAAGACACAGGACGAAGGAGAGGGTCCTTTTTTCATTGTCATGGAAGATGGCCCAGCAACATGTTTCGGCTGTGCGGAGTGCTCTGGCAAAGTTGGTTCCACTTCAGGAATTTATTTACTCAAGTGTGATGCGATTATCCTGATGCACTTGTCCTTTGTCTCAATGCGCTAGTTACGCCCTCTGGGCACCGCCCAAAAAACACAAACAGAATGGAATATTTTCGTGAGACTTTGGAGCTGGTATGTGTGTGCAGCAATTGAGATGCCCCAAAAGTTTTGTAACCCTTCTTCGGCCCCGGCCTCTTAATTAAATGCCAGGCAGATAGTCATCTTCTGGCAGCGAACTTGATTAGAGACCAGGGGCATTCAGAGTGTTCCTTCTGCAGCGAGCACGCTCCATTTCCCCGGGACAATTGTTGGCAGGACCTCTCAATGAGTTGGCTTCTTTTACTTCGCGGCCATTCGCAACTCCTTCGCCGCCCACCCAACTGGAACTGGATCAAAACGATGACTTGTAACGTCTTCAAGTGCCCAGAGCAGGCACCATTTAATTTGTTGGCTGCTCTACTCTACTATCATGGGTGTTTGATTTAGCTATGTTTTTCAAATTAAAGACACAATGTAAACGAAAAGAAAAATGCACTTAATCATATCATTATTCTGCATCAAAGCAAAGTATGTAATATTATTATGTTAAATATCCCATGCAGGAAAGTGATCAAAACCTGCACTAATTGCGACCATAGCTTGCCCAATTTTTATGAATTTAAGCGAGGGAAATCTTCTTCTTATCTGCATTAAATTTTCACATAATGTGTTTGGTAAATTCCTAAGTGGGTACCAATTTTTGGGGATTTTTGGTAAACAGATTTTCCTGTCAGACCTTCAAACACATTTACAAGTACATAATGTTATCACATTTTAGAATCATAATAAATAAAAAGGTTTGTTCTCTAAGGGTATTTAAAGCCTCGGTGTGCCAAGTTAACCCTTCCTTTTGGCTGCATAGATGGAAAGCCAACGCAGGGCATCCCGCACAGTTTTTGCATTTGTGAAGAGCCATATCCCCCGGCCGACTGACAATGACTCTGACAGTCTGCAGGCGGAAATGCCCCCTTTCGTCCTGCCAACTCCTCCTTCAATGTCACCGGCAGCGATGTACTGTCAGCAGGACAGAGGCTCTGTTTTTGTTGCCGAATGCTCTTTCGACCTTTGTGCGTTTTGTGGGGCTCGGTAGCGAATAAAATAGCGCCAAAAGCCACCACAATTAAAACTTGGACAATGCGTTTAATTATGTTTGCGGAGAGTAATTAATTTATGCAGCGTTTAAGCGCACATGAATATCCGATTGATGCACTCCACAGCTGTCGGCGTGGTGGGTTCACTGAGGGGGCTTGCTTTTGTCGCTAACAGGTGCTTGTTTAGCCACGCCCCAGTGCGCCCCATTGGCGAGGCGACCTTGCCACTCACACCCACCCACCCGTCCGCCAATCCTCCAGTCCGCCCACCCATTCAATTTCAATTACTGTACTGTACGAGGACTTCTGTTTGCAATGCAAGTGGATCTAATTTATTTGCCGCTTCTGGAACGCTGAAATGTTCATCTGCTTGACTGGAGCTACCCGAAAATCTATTGTCGTAGGTAAATTATGCGTAAGGCATTGACTGAGGCGGGGCGTTTGACAAAAATCAGCAGGAAAGTAAATAAAACCGGCAATAAATAACGCAGGAAACGGAAGTAGGAGTGTTGTCGGCTATGGAAAAGCGAATGCAAAGTAAACACTTGCAGGAGAAAATTTAATGGATGATTCAACCCCCATCTAACTGATAGAAACTACAAAAATGGAATTACAGCTGAGCTGGAAATTTTTCTAAATATTTTGAAACCTTGCAATAGTTGTTGCTTGTTGTTATAAGAATTTAATTGTTATTTTTATTATTTTTAATTCTTTGAGATTAAAGCTAGTACTGCTTAATTCAAATTAATGATAATATAATGGACACTCTTAATGCCCACTTTTATTGCCCACTCTTCAAACGTGGAAATATGTAAGCCTCTATTTACGTAAATATCTCTTCATTTAAATACATTTTAGTGAAATATTTGAACAATGCCAAATCTAATTTAATGCTGGTGTTGTGCTAGCTTATGTGCTATCATTTAAAACCGGGTAGCCATCTACTGGTAGGCAGCAGCATCTGCTAGAGCGAGACAGGGCGCGAGAGAGAGCTTTCCCCACCGAAAAGCTTTTCCGACTGGCTCGCTTTCCCGACGACCAGCAACAACAAACAGCTGAGTGGGCCAGGCAATTCGCAGCCGACAAAGGAAAAGCGGACAAGTGTCCTGCGAGCCGCCTTTAATACGGCGCTCCTTCGGCAGGAAGCGCTCAGTCGTCGACGGCTGATTCAGGCGAGTTGTTCACTCCGGCGGACAGAGTGCGGCGGAAAAACCCTAGCGGACTGGGAAAACTCTTGGGGAAAAGTCGCGCGCGCGTTTCCCATTCCTTATCACAGAAAACAGCCAGTGAAAGTGGAAAGTTATCGCGAGAGTGAAAGCGAAACCCGGACTGAGACACGGGGCTAAAAAACGAAAAAACAAAAAACGAAACAAACACAGAGATAAATCACAAGTTGCGAATAAACAAAAGCCAGGGGAATCGCCCAATAAAAAGAATCCCGCGCCTCAAACAAATGTAAATTATCCACCCGCACACACATGCTTGGTTTTTTGTGAGCCTCGTTCGTATGTGCCACACACACACACACACACACTGGCGTTCCACTTGGCCCTGGATATTAAAGCATACTTCTGAGCGCTCTAATTTATTTCGGTTTCCCGGGCAGATATTTCACGCTATCATTGTCCTCGCCGTGGTCCATAATTTATTTGGAGCTGCGACTCTCGTGCAAAAGTTGCCAAATAGAAATATTTGCCCCAATATGTCAAACTTTATTAGACATTTAGCTTTGCGTGCCCACGGCAATTTGATGACAGTTGTTTTAGTTGGTCGGACGATAGTGAATGTCCATTATATTTGATAAATGCCCGGGCGGACACAGAGTTGAATGTACAATTGCTTTGCCACATTTTCCACAAAGTTCCCTTTACCCAAAAGGCACACTGCAGAAAAAGAGCAGCAAATAATCAGTGAAAATGTTGTTTTTAGTCTAAAATTACAAATCAATGAAGTCATAAAAAATGAACCGAAAGTAGTTAAAAATTATATTTGCTCTTTCAACAATTTCGCCTAGGAAATCGTCTAGTTCTATCGCCTTTTGAATAAGTTTAATGTGTTTTTAAAAACAATTCAATATTATTCTTTCACTGTATAAACTCAACTTTGTTGAGGACACGGCATCCACATCCTGCGGCCGTCCTGTGGCCATGTTGTGTGCACTGTGCCTCATTTTGTGCACTGGCCTAATGGCAGGCTCATCATTAACTCAGTTATTGTCAGTTTAACGCTAAATTGACAGGCAGAACGACAGGCCTCCGGGGGAAAGAAAAGGGGGACTTTTCAACTGGGCCGAGTAAATATCATTTTGTTTTTACTTTCGCATCGGCGTCATTTTGTCGCAATTATCAAATGGCGTGCTCGTCATCGCCAAATAGCGGAGACAAATGGCCCCATCGAAGGAACTTTGGCCCGCCGAAAACCTTTCCACACAAATGGCAAAGCCCTCCGAATCTTATTTACACTCTTGTCTCTCGACGGCCACGAAAATAGCACAAGGACCTTCTGTTGACAGTTCCTTACCGATATCAAAATGCCAAATGTTGCACGTAATTAAAATTCGCTCAATTGGAAGGATGTCAGGTTCCCCGAGGTCACTTGCAAATAGGTATACTATAGCTGGTATCCTGATTAATATTCTCTATTTGGGTAATCGCAACAAGCACACACATGGGGGTTGGAAAAGTCAAACAATGACACACATATGGCCAAATAAACAACAGGCATGTACATACGAAATTTATGTTAATATGTCTTATGAAGAGCCGACTTAACGAGACTCCTAATGGGCTACAAAAATGTCTGCCAAGATGGACGAAAATCGATATTCTTCTCCTCTCGCTGGCTGGCTTGTTTAAAGTATTTAAAGCATTGTCGGCTGGGCTGGCACGTGGAAATCCCTTACGGCTCGACGAACGCTCGGTGCCTTTCCCTTTCCCCTTATAACTTATCATTGCCTCGCAGGCCAAGTTTTCTCTTTTCAATTGAAGGTAACTTTTCCGGCCAGGGCTGCCATTTTGTGCTCCACTCGTTTATGCCATTCCTGCCCCCAAGGCGATTCCCTTTCCTAGGCGACTCCCAAACTCCCGAACTCCCGAACTCCGTAAAAACTCAACGTTCGCAATGCCTTAATTGCCTGCACTCGTCGTGGCGCATAAATTTTGAGTTTCGCTCGCACACACTCTTGGCCAAAAGTGTGTGTGTGTTACCTGTTTTTGCCTGACTTTTGTGTAATTAACCAGCCGTATGCACCCTTTGTAGCCTGGTTTCTGAAAAGCCAAGCTGTCGGTTCAGCTGATACGCTGTGCTCGTTCAGGGCATATTCGCGGAATTTCTCAAAACGATTCAAAATAATAATATCCCTATTTTGAATTATTTTTTGGTTTTTATAATTTTTTCAAATTGATATTAACTGCAGCTTTGGAATTTATTTGTGATCGTTTTTAATTGGATACAGAGTTTTAAAGAAAGTTTTTTACAATTTGTTTTATTTATATTGTGGAGAAGGTAATTTCCATACTTTCCAGAACACATTATTTTAAGCTTTAAGAAATAACCAGTTAGCAAAGAATGTTACTGGTATATTTTTTTCTAGGGGAGCTCACTTTCTAGAGCATTTAAGGATTCGGCCAAGCGAGTACCAAGCCACCATTTTCCTCGCTTAAATTGTGACCCAGTTGATGGCTGAGCTGCGGGTTGCTTGGGTGCTTTTCTATTGGTGTATCGGTGTGTTGTGCCTTTGGCTTCCGCACGTGTTGCATGTGGCATGCAACAAACAGCACGTATATACCGCACAAAAATGCAGATGAAATGGCCCCAGAGTTGTTGCTGCCAAGTTTTGGGAAATGTTCGGGGCCACTTGGTCTGACTTTTCTTTTTCCGCTCATTTAAATTTAGGCGTTTACGGCGTGCCTCAAAATTTCAGGCCGACAAACTAGAGTGTGAGGAATAATAAACTATGGCACAGCAAAGCCGATTTGGTATCGCATAAAATATTCATAAATGGCTGCGGTGTAATAATAACACTCCAACGCATTCGTATGCCGACACTTTGCTCATATATTTCCCACTCACCACATGCTCCGCTCATAATTGCACAGACCACAATGTTTACATTGTAATTTTCATTACACTTTTTGCGTTTATCATAGCAGTCGTATCAATTGGGTAAACAAATATAATTTATTACATTTTCATTGTCGCACTCCCAGGGGAGCAGTGAAAAAATCCAGGCGGGACGGACAAATCGCGAAAATGAAATAAATTGCAATATCAATATTGCATTCTGGTGTCCAATTTCAGTTGTGATATGCGTTTGAACATATTCGTTGTGAAAGTGAATTAAATACGCAAGCAGAGCGTTTCAATTGGGAGAAGATCGAAAACGAAAAGAGCAGCAAAATGGTAAGTGATTTTAAATTGACAATGTTATTAGTTTGGGAAGAAATGTGGAATTGTAAAAGGCAAAGTGATAAAGTGTAACGTTTTTTGTACATTTCAACATCTCAAGTTATCTAAATCAGGTTTTCTGATTTAAAAACGACACCTGCTTGACAAAGTCATCAAGTTGACATGTGCATGGAAATGTTGATCTAATGATAGCGATTCCCACAGCATTCCGAAGCTCCTTATTTCCCATTCCACTTTGTTTATATCGCTCGGTGGCATTTGAAACTTCGTTCCCGTTTCGATGCCACAACATTTCAATGCACCCAGCAAAGGCAATAAACATCAAATATCGGTTAGATACATCTTCATCAGACAACCGAGCAGAAAAGCACAAAACGCAGGGAGCTGAAAAAAATCGAAAAGCAACAGACACAAACAAAAACAGAAAAACACACTGGCGGCCCGAGGACGAAGCCTCATGTGTGGCCAACTAGACGTATGCGTAATGTATGTAAATATATTTCAAGTATTTTGCTTGTTTAGTATTACTTCCGGCGGAAGCGATTGATTGTGCTGCGTATCTGGATAGCAGAGGTATGTCTGCTGCTCCTCCTTTCTCCTTCGAGGGGTTTCATTTCGCACAACAAATCAAATTGATTGCTTTTCGGATACATTTAAAACGAAATGAAAATGCGCAATCGCTATTGATTTCGCATATTTCAAATTTATCGACTCGAATCAAAGCTTGCGTCCCATCTGGGAATGCAATTAAAATCAAAGAGCTTCCATTTTTACGATTCGCTAGAGTCCGAAACAGAAAGTGGATCGTTGGGACCAGATACAGACACTAGACTGAAAATATTGATGTTTGTTTAAGAGCAGCCATAAACATAAATACTAATCGGTTACTGTTTTCTCTTAAATCGCAGTATGGCTTCGTTAACTACGCTTTGGAGCTGCTGGTGCTGAAGCATTTCGGCGAGGAAATATGGGAAAAGATCAAGTAAGTAGCGGTCGAGTGCCAAGTCAACAGTTACACAAACTCATTAGCAAACGCCAATAAAAGGGGGTAATAAGAAACTATATAACCCTCTAGACTATTTCACTGCTCTATATGTTCTCGAATTACCCAAAACTTCATTCCAAGGTCGTGTGCCTGCACAAACAGATTAACAGCCACGCACTTAATTAATAACTAAAATACATAAATCCCCCCACATTTGTCTGCCACGTACCGCAATTAACTAATTATCCATTTTTCACATCGGACATGGACATTCACTCGATGGGCGTGGCCCCGCCCACACAAGCAGAGTGAGATATACATAAATTAATTGAGGCTGTTTGTTGTTGGCGGCGCATAAACAAGCAGGACACGCATCGCATTAATGCGTACACGGATTTCTCAGGCTCTGATATCCAGGAGGTCGAACCTACAAGTGCAGCTTGAATGTACACTCCTAGAATTTATTGGCAATTGAGATCACTACTCTAAAATTGTACTGGGCGAATAACAATGTGTATATAAAAATGCAAGTTGAACTCATGTAGTGGATTTTTAAGAAATTTAATTCAAGCCTTTTCAGCTACATATGCCATAACTTTTCCCTAAGTGCACAGAGTTAGCGGAAATCAACGCCCGGAAACGGCCACGCGCCGTTTTTGTGTGGGTGAGTTTGTTTATGGGAGCGTTAGTGTGACTACAGGCTATATGGTATATACGATTCGCATTTATCTTAATTAAGTTATTGATATTGCTACATGGCTGCCTGTGTGGGTTTTAGTTTGCTGCTGAGTCCGAGTCATAGAGTAAAGGAGTAGTCCCCTAGTAATTGGCCGTGATTTATGATTTTGGATTGCTGAACCGCAAGTCACTTGCCATTTGTATTGGCCACGTTTACAGATTGCTAATGAATTGAGGCAGTCAAGGGGCGAATCGCATCGGGTGTCGGCAGCCTGGCCAGACAACCCTTTAATTATGGCCAAGAAAAAGGGAAACATTGCGAACTTTTCTCATTAGAAGGGTCTGCTGTAAAGGAAAAGGTAACAATGGCAACGTTCGTAGCACACTGGCAGCATAAAATTAGCTTTGATGTCAGGGGACGACGTAAAAATTAAAAAAAAATCAATACATCTAATTTTGTATTATAAATCAGCTTCTTAAAAAAAACAACTTTTGATTTAAATAAATTGGTTTGTTAAACGATAACACACTTACAATTGGTTTTGGCTTAAATTTGGCACTGCACAATTTATGTTATTCAATTTGAGCAACCAATTACAAATTACCTTTACAGATTATAATATTTCAGCAAATAATAATCTGTAATTGTTTCGAAGCTTTCTGTTGATTTATCGCACAATTAACAATAATAACAATAATTAATAATATCGCAATAATAGAAAATAAATCACTCTTCAGTATGAACATAGTTCTTAAATTTAATATTTAAAAGTTTAATATAAAAGTGTCTTATAAAACGCATTGGTTATAATCATAAAAAATATAGTAGGGTTTAACCTTTAATTACTTTGATTAAGTTTTAGAGATTTCTGGAGACTTTATATTCTTGAAAGCATTTTTTTTAAATTATATATATTGGCGTTGTTTTGTAAATTTTTCTTGGTGCACTGTTGGCCCTTCAATTTAAATGCCTGTCAATGGGGTCGGCATTGACATGACTTTAATTACATTGCAGTTAGTTGGCAGCCACAGTCGTAGTCCCATTTGTAGTCGCAGTGCCTTGGGCAATCGCTGCAGCGAGAATCAAACTCATTATCCGGCACTTGAGGCGCCAAGACAAAGACGGGGTCTCGAGTCCCATGCCTTGTGTCCTCTGTCCCCTGTCCCATGTCCTGTGGCCTCAGCCCGGGGCCACAGTCCTCCGTCCTCCGCCCCGGTCCTCATTCCTCAGATGGGCCACATCGTTTGTCGTCGTCCTCGCACTTGAAGGCATTGTCAAAGCGATCATTAAAGCGAGGAAAAAGAAAAGAAAATCCGAGGCCACAAAGGGACGAGGGGTCCCGGGGAATGCGTAGGGGGGCTTGTCTGGTTTTCACCGCCTCGTGGCATTGGCATTGGCATTTGCCTTGATTGACACCCAGCTGACCGCATTGATAGATAGTTGGTAGTCGGTCTACCTCTTTGTCTGTCCATCGCTGATTGCTTTTAAAGCCTGCTTCAGGACCTTAAAGAAGACTCCTTTTGCTTCTCGTGTTTGCGCTCACTTAATCAGAATCAGTGCGTTAAGTGCTTTATGCTACTTGGTCGGGGCGCATAATTGCAGCACATCAATCTGCAAATGAGTCTCATTAATTTGCCTAAACAAGATGCCTGATGGGAAGGCGGTGGGAAGGAGCAAACTTCGAGTTTAAAACAGAGATGAAACCGAGCAGTTAGCCAGAGCTTCACGTTAACCGAGTTTTCTGCAGCAAATGGGTTTTCCTTTTCGAAATACCTCATTTTTATTACGACATTTTATGAAAGTTAACTCCGCCCCTGTTAATTAATATTGAATTCCAGTCTCGGTTTTAAAGCTATCAATCTTGATCAATAACTGAATGCGGGCTTTGATCTTAAAAGGAAATTTAAGAACTCTAAATGTACGACATAGTAGATTATTTTGATGGGAAACATGATTATCGTTGCATTTTTTCGGAGTGGTCAGAGTGTCAGTCGTTCAACTAACACACTCACAGCCACCGTCCACCCGCGTTATTGTTATTTTCCCTGCCTCAGCTTTTCATCTGCTGTTGTTGCGAATGTCCCTGTTATTGTTATCCTGCTGGCGATGTGCGTGTTTGTGGCACTTTAGACAAAAATCGATTTGCCTATAAAATGCTTTACAGCAACGACCACAATGCGGCCACGGGCGGCAGTCGAGGTTTGAGCAGCTCGGCTTGTGCTGGAATTGGATTTGCCCTTTGTGCGAGTGTGTCAATATGTCAGTCAACTCAATACACACTATGTGGTTGTATGGCTATGTGGTTCGAGGTGTCATATGAGCCGCAGCTGCTGGTCAGTCGTCAATTCGCGCTAATGGCTTCCAATAGCTCATCCTTTTCTTTTTCCCCGATTTAATGCGTGTCCAGTGATATCACTAATTTAGTTGAGTGTCGAATGCTTTTGGCAGCGTGAAATCATATTCCAAACACATGCTGCACGAGCAAGGTTGAGGTAAACTCAAAGGCAAGGGTTTGGATATAAGGATACAGGGATAGAAAAGTTTCCGAGCACGTCAACGCCGACTTGTCATATTAAATGTAAATTTGTTAGACTTTTCGAGGCGAGCACGTGCTATTGCCGTTTACCAAATATTTTTGCGACTTATTAGCTTCGCAGGGGAAAGGGAGTTTAAGGAGGGCCTCGACAAATACTGAAAATCCATCAATCTTCATTGCGCTTGACTGGAATTTCCATCAGTTCTTGGGACTGGGGCGGTAAAAAAGCAATCAGCCAGCATTTTGTCAAGCATCCTGCTAAGGACACTCATTTGATTGCAGGCATTTTCGAATCCTTGGCCATTAAAAGCGCATTTGTACACTTTTACCGACATATCTGTGTAAAAGTATTTATATACGGCCCTGAAACGCGTTCAGCATTTTTTGGTTACTCCGGGGCCATTAGTCGCCCACACACTCAACCAATGACCTGACTTTTTTGGCCATGTTTTTTTTAGATATTCATAGGAACATTCGCACACACACACGCCCGAAGCATTATGTCTTTTTTCCTGTTGTTTGCCACACTCACATCACATCATCACATTGCTTAACACACACCCCTCCAGCCCACGAAAATCGATCGCATTTTCATGGCAGACATTATGGAAATTCGAGTCGATTCTCGAGAGTGTGTATCTGGGGGAGGGAAAATGGCATTTTTGAGGCTTGTAACGAGTTGAGAGCCCCCGTGCTAATGCGTCAAAAAATGTGCGTTGCCTGGCCGAAAAAGTTTTGAGCCAAACTCAAACTCCGAAACTTTTTAGCTGACAGCTGGCAACATTTGGAGAACGCAAACTGTGCCGCAGGCAGCGCCAAAAACTCAAACACGAAAACAAACATCGGCAAACACAACGGGAGCACCTGTTCACTAGTGCTGCCGGCATCTACATGAACTCAACAACAAAATAGATTAGTTAAAAACTACGAAGAAGAAAGAAAGTCAATGATGAATGTGACAAAAAAGTGACACAGTATTTATTTAAAAATATTGTATTTATTTTTGTTCAATCCCAATAAAATTATTTTTCCGAATAAGCGACAGCACTGCTGGAAACCCTTTCAACGCCAGGTGAAGTTCCTTCTCAGCTTTGCATTATTTTCATATTGCTGCTCCAACTGTGGCGCCATTTTGTCAACTGTTTTTCAGCACACTGCAAATATTGTAACGCTTTATTGACTCCCGTGATGCGGGCAAGCTGCTCCACGTCAGCTGCAGCCACGCCCCCTTCGATGAGGAGCATCCTGTTCCGCCCCTGGCCAGGACATTTGACACGTTTTCGCACTTATCGCCGAGATTACTTTTTGCTTTGATTGCATTTCTTTGGCTCAACGACGCGACTCCTTTGCTTCATTTATTGTCTGTTTGATTGCTTCATATTTTTGCCCAAAACCTGGGTACCCACTACAATCCCCCGGTTTATTGTTGAAAGTTTTCCGTTTGCGTTTTATGTGCTCCTCCTTTATCGCTTTATGAGTTATGCGTCGCGTGCGTGCGGCCCAAAGTTGGCGGCGTTGCGCATACGCAATGTTGGACCTGTCCCTCAAATTCGATGGTGCTCGAGCATTATCGCCCCTAAATGGCTTGTCAATAGGGCCAGTGAACCGGCCGAGTGTCCTTTCTCGTGCTTAAGTCAAATGGTGTGCAATAATCTAAATAAAATGGAGCCCAAGGAGGCTAATTATAGTCAAGACAACGAAGCAGTCACTTGATTACGATTATGACAACCCATTAAGCAGACAAAGGCAGCGCAAATAGCCATTATTAACCGAGTTATTGTGCGGATATTCAGGAGGAGTGCGACGTCGGCAATAGATATCAGAAAACGCCAAGTTGGTAACACGAAACGTTGAATTCGAAAATTTAATAATTAACTAAAAGGATAACCTTTCTGGGTTCAAAGTAAACATGAAACATTGGCATTCAAACTTGTAGTAATATGATATATTGGATAGGGAAAAAATGGACAACGTGCAATCAATTTAGTTAGTCAATCTAAAACATCTATAACTTAATGAAGAAAGTATTAATTTTAGTTTCGGAAATTAAGCCACAAAATACAAATCAAATAATGATGAAATGAACATTTTGGTTTTATTTTGCTTACATCTTGTCCTATGAACATTTTCAAACCATTTTGGAAACCATTGAAATCGGCTTCATTTCAACAGTCCCCAATGAAAAGTTCAACTACAGGGTAAAGGCAAATATTTGTTTTCCAACCGCCCTCGCTTGAGCACACAGCTTTGGTAATTTCAGGGCCTTTAGCCTCTTGTTTCGACCGAATCTCCCTTATTGGTCTTCCAGGCCTTAAATTGCCTCCAGTTCACTTGACGGCCTCAGCTAATTACATATTCCATGGATATCGCATAAAACTAAACACCACCGAAAATTCCATTAATTTGTAATAATAATTCCATGATACAGTAGTCATTAATTATGCAAACCGGTTCCTGGCTAAACCCCTACTGCTGACTATTTTTAATTAACTGTGGCAGTCGAAAATATGTTTGGCCGCCAACTGGGCGCATACGCAATGTCTAGTTAGTAATGCTCCGGCTGCATGGACTCTAAAGGATAATTAAATAAAACGCTAACCCGCAGAAGGAGTGAGTGGGCACGTATTTCGCGCATAAATGCATCTCTGAAATTTGTATTTATTGCATTCTGCGAATGGCGACACGCTCCATGGTTTTGCTCGTGTGAGAGGTCCTTTGGGACAGAGGGCAGGACACGTCGCTTAAAAGCAATTTATTTTCCCCATATGGGAGGGTCAGCTGCCGGCACAAGCTCTTTCCCACCATGCATTTTTCACACAGACCGTGCGTGTGTTTTTTTAATAAAACTAAAAACCGCACAGGACTCTCCCCGAGCGCATTTGTAACATTTTGAAATTGCATTTGGGCTGCTTCCCGAGTGAAATGTGCATATTGAAATCATGTCCTCGGCTGGCAGCAGAAATTTATCATTTGTCGCTGTTGCTTCCGGTCGAGATTTCCCCATGTCGATGACGCTGAAAGGCACTGCCTCCCGCTCATTTGCATTCTGCAGCCAAACAAGACATTCCTCGGGGCAACTGGAACTGCATCAGCAGAAACATCATCCCCTAAGCCGGAAGTGTTGCCATGTGCCTGCTCCGTAAATTTGCGCCATTTTGTTGGCCTTGCCAGGCTTCAGCTTTTGAGTGGAGCTCTGGCCGTCGGCCATCATTAGGACCGAAAGCGAAGGGCTGAGCCACCAGAGCGCATTTTCAGCATAGAATTGGTTCCGGATAGGCGGCCATTGCAAATTGTGTTAGGATGAGAACTGGCAAGTGCTGGTGGAAAAGTAAATCGAATTTCCCATTCGATTCGATTGGAGTCCCATTTTTCAGACGTGGTCGAGAGCATGTTATCATGTAGTTAACTTTACACTTGGAGATAAGTTAAGTGTAAGTTTTTAGAAATTTTTGTTAGTTTTTATTTTAAGAAAAGCATTAAGATTGTCTAAGCTGTTGAATGGGATTTGGATTCACTTCACTTCTTAGCATGTTTTTATAAAATGTTTTTTTAAACTGTGATTAGATGTGATCTGGATTGTTAAAAACGCAAATTTTAAGTTTGTTAATTCGTTGGATTCGTCTTAAAATTTGCAATGAATTGGTATTCAAGATCCGTAAAAATCATAATGTGACCCTTATTCTTCCTATCCGGAAGATCCTGAAAAATCAACTTTTTTTAAGTTTTTTGATCAAAACCCTGGGAAATAATGGTCACATGTTTGAATGTTATACCTCGTTTAATTCGTTATAAAATTTCCAATCGGGTGGCATTCACAGCTAAAAAAATTCAAATCAGCCGATTTTTGGCAAATATTAGTGATGTAACCCCTTAACAAAAATGCCAAAATCCGAAGATCCGGAAAAATCCACTTTTATTTCGGTTTTTTGATAAAAACCCTGGGAAATAATTGTCAGATGTTGGAATGGCATACCTCATTGAATTCGTTATAAAATTTCCTATCGAATGGCATTCACAGCTAAAAAAATTAATTTGAGTCCATTTTTCGCAAATATTAATGACCTTACCCCTTATGGAAAATGCCAAAATCGGTCAGAAAATAAATTTTTCCAAGTCCACCTGGAATCGATAGCTTAGGTCATCAGTTGCAAAAAATAGCCATTCCTTTCGCTAATCGTTTTGTTTTAGCTCAAAATCGCTAAAAAAATGGTGTATAAACCTCGAAAAAAAACTATAATTTTCGGTTTTTTTTATCAACATCCTGGGAAATAATGTTCGATTGTTGGTTTGCCTTCGTTATAAAATTTTCAATCGATTAGCATTCACAAATGCATTTAATTTTTAAAATATGTTCGCAATAAATCAATGTAGTATGTAATTAAAGCTTTTCAAAGCAACTAAATACTTGTACTTATAATCTTTTTCAGAATTTCTCATTACATAAATATGCCGGCACCTTTTTGCCCTTCTGCATGCGAGTTAAGTCATTTAAAGCCAACGCTTAACAGCCATGCGTTTAAGCGGGAATCAGAACGGCATGCAATATCGTTAATTTCCCGGTAATTCCGCCTTAGGGCAGCTTTAAAAACTAATTGTGTTAAGGGCTCGCAGGCGGCTTAATTTTTTTGCCTCCCCTCGGAAACCACACCAAAATCGGAAAACCAGGCGCAGTGGGGCGTTGGTCGACCGACCGCAAATTCCCCAGTGGGAGATGGGCTCGATGGGATTGTCCAACATTTATCAGGGCGCTTCTTTGGTGGCATCGACTGTTGCTAATGATGTCCTAATTTCGAGATGCCACAGTGCATGCGTAGATAAAAAATAAATGTCCTGGGGGACTGGCGAGATCGAGTCAATCGATGGCGGGCAGTAATAAATGACCAGGCAAAAGACAAAAAAAGACACGAATTCGTGGGCGGTTCGGTCTTGCATATGGACAGTTATTAATGGGCCCGGCCAAAAGAGCGATTCATCCATTTTGCTGACCGTCTTGGCCGCTTCTTTTCCTTTTATTTGGTCCTTTGTCACTAGGTGTGCGACACACACTTGAGGCTGCATTAAAGGTTAATCATACGCCCCATGGCCGCCGCCGCAGCTTAACGACAGTAAAAATGCTAATCCCCGGCAAAATCGACTTGACGAAGCCAATGGCAATGGCCGTGACAATGATGAGGGCGATGATGAGCCTGCGCCCTTCATCATCAACAGCGTACATCACGTCTGCATGTGAATTGCTTGGCAGCGGTTTAACGCTAATCGCATACAAATACACACGATACAGCAGACAAGACCACCCAGAAGGACTGAAAGTGGGAGTACGTGGGTGGATCTTCCGGTACCAGTAAAACTAGGGAATTGGCTTCCACAGCCATCCTCCTGATTTGAATAACACGCCTCAGGGATTACCACAAGCACACACTGGCCTAGGCATACAAAAATAACATAACCGAAGTGGGTCATCAAGTTGGTGTATTTGCAAGAAAAAGGTTCTATCTATGGTCTAATAGCAGGGCAGTTAGAAATGGTGAATTGATATTTTTAACATTTTAAAATTTGCTTTTAATAGGTTGAACTGAAATCTATTAGTTTGTTTATTTTTTATTTATTTCTCTGCAGGTATATTTTCGAAAAACAAACAAGAATTATACTTTATTTATAATTTAACTTGATAATAAGAGTTTAAAGCCACTTAGTCTTTAAGTTACTTGGCTCAAAATAAATATAGCACTTATATTATTTCATCCTGCAGTGAACGAAATCCAAGGTTTTCCCAAATAGCGAATAGTGAAATGCCCTGACGGCAACTGAAATTGGTTTCTCCATGCAAATAAAGCCACTTTAGTTACTTATTTGCACATGCAGTCGCCAGTTCAATCGTTTGGGTTTGTCCCTTGTGCAATGGCCGTAATTTCGATGTTAATTTCCCGCCTCTGGCATTCGGTTAAAGCAACGCCCTGGGCTAATTCGACTTGACCCTGGCCCAACTTGGCCGCATCCTCCATGTGGCACAATAAAGCATGTGACTCACTTGAGTTATGTGCCACATTAACTTGCCGAGTCTTAAGTGGCTTTTAACCTTATTCCGTTTCCGTTTCTGGGCTGCTCTACTGTGGCTCTTGTTCTTTTTCCTTTTTCTTGGGGGTCGTTGCAGCTACTTGGCCAATTTCAAATGCAAGTTTGCTTGTCTACAGCTGACTGTGGCATACTCTATTCCACTGAGTGCAGGCATTTAGCTGGCATCATTAAACCAAGTAAGGCACATTATGCCGAGAATCCCTTCTCACCTCGGAACGAGGTTGAACAGGATGAGTTTCTGCGACTTCTCTCCATTTGCTCTTTAGCTAAGTGCCTGCCAAGAAAATGCACTAATGTCGGCTAGTTTAAGTTCGTACATGCCAAATGTGTGTGTAAAGCATTTTCACACGTGTACAGTTGAGGTAAAAATAATCGTGCTAGTACTTACCGACTAAGTTTAAGTTACTTAACTTAAATATTCTTTATTATAAAATTAAATTGACACTCTTTATTAAATTTAAAGTTAATAAAAAAACTAACTCTGAGGATCTATAATTTTAGGTTGTTTATTATTGTATTAAATACAATTGAACAAATCCTTAAAATTTAAAACGATTTCTTTTAATATATGTTTATAATATTACTTAAAGACCTCTCCAATTTATGTTGCCTCTGCTGTCTTTTGGTTGCATGTGCATCCCACATCCTCGTAAACTTTTGTGGTGCATGTCAGAAACAGCTGCGGGCTGATTTGTTAGGTCGAAGATGGTGGAATGAGGAACCACAATTAAATGCGAGCTCATCTCGTAACGAACTCATTAAGAATTTCCCATCCGACCGCAAGAAAAGTCAGACTCGACTCGAATTAGCTGATTGATTATGGATTTTATACACTTTGCGGCTTTTCCGGGGGCCCACTGCCTCGAAAGCTAAGCCAACTTAAAGTTTCAGCTGCCAAAAGTCAACAAGTAGTTCATAATAAAGCGATTTAATGCCCGGCCATAAAAAGCGAGAGTCATGTGGAAACCTGTGGGGATGAGACGGGAAAATTCGAGGGCGAGGAAAACGAGAGTTAGAGAGCGTGTCAGTGGCGCGTAAATTCCACGGGTTGAGCATTCCGGCCGGGGATTTTCATCCCTATCCACACAAAACGTGGGCTCCGAATGGCTCTGCGATTGGCATATTAAATAATAATATTTACACGCGAGAGCTACCAAAACCAAAGCAGTGGCCTGCAAGGGGATATGTACACAGGATATATACACAGTATATATACACTTTCGATTCTGAAAAGGCAAAGCGCGTGAAACTTAAACCAACAATCGCGAAGGAAAACAAAAACACTTGGGCGTTGGCCTAAGCTACTTAGGCGCGAAATGTTTTCATATTTCTTAGGCGTCTTTTTGGCCGTTTGGCAGATTAAGCCACTTAGTTTTGGCTGCCTGTCGTTGTCACTGAGTAAACAATATTTAAATAAGTTTGAAGGGGCGGGGCTGGCCAGCGGAAATTGAATTTGTAATGAAAGCGACGACAGAGGATGCTACTAAGCGTCGCCTTGCATTTGACGGGCCAACGGCGCGTATACGCAATAACACGAAGAAGGAAGGAAACAAGAAACCATAAATTGCCTGCGTGTGAGCGTAATTAATTTTTACAGCTCGCATTAATTGACGCTTATGCTGCCGCAAATGTGCTAAATTTAATGGCAAACTTTTTACTGTGTGTGCCTGGGGAATTAATGACAAATTGCATTAGGAGCAAGGGAAAAAAAACGTGCCCAAATCCAATGGACACATTTTGCTTTCTTCGCTTTCTCCACGCACATTAACTTTTTCAATTAAGTTGTCGATCAAAAGGCGAAACCAACGAAATACAGACAGACAGCTAACACACACAGCCTGACGACAAGACACGCACATTTAAATCAATAAAAATCAATCATACGCAGTGTTGGCGGCAGGTAAGCTGGGCCAAAACGTGCAGCATAATTTAATTTACGGCGCAAAATGTTGCCTTGCTGGCACAATAAAAATGATAGACATTTTGCCGGTGGTGTGGACTTTATGAAATTAAATCGGGAACAGATAGGAGCATTAAAATACCGCCTGCAGATGATGCTTAAAGCTTCTCACCTCAGCTGAGCAATTAAGTGAAACCAGAATAATTTAATAAGCTGGCTGCAATCTCCACTTCCAGTTCACTGGCCATTTAAGCGACTTTAAGGTCTGTAGTCGTAAAATTTATGTATGCACTTGCCATAAATCTTGGTTTAATTTCGTGCTACCCTCAACCGCACACCATATATTTCATAGAATAATAAATGGCAAGGCGAAAATCAATTTCCATTTTGGTGTGTAATATGCAGGAATTTCCTTCGGCCTTCTTGGCTGCCAAAACTCTTTGGGCTTCCTGTTTCCTATTCAATGTCCGCTGGCAGTTTAGGAAATTAAAATCAGCTCTTACAATAAAATAAGTGCATGTGAGCATGTGAGAAACTGCTATATTAAATGCTTGCTGATGCAACAACTCAATCCCGTTGGAGGTGCAAATATTTCTCACATATCAGCGACAGCTGCTGACACATTCTGCAATCCAACAGCATTTCGCATTTGAAATGAGCAATAATGAAATACCGCACTACGCCTTCGCTCACCTGCGCTGCCACGCCCACTTTGCCTCGACAAATCAGAAGTTTGCGTAGGGAAAATGGAAAAACTTTCGCACGTACAGAATCTACTTTTCTATTACTTTTTTCTCTCTTATTTCACCCCCCACCCACACGATTTTCATGTTCAATTCTGCAACGTTGGCATTTTTCCCGCTTTCCCCCGACTTTCTCTGGGTTACTTTCACTATGCCGGCACGTTGTATTCAATTTGTTTTGGTAACAGCTTGGCGCAAGTTCTATTAAATAATAAAGTCGATTTGCACGATGTTCACAAAGGGAAGTGGCAGAGAGCCACCGAAGGCTCTTCTTTTTCGCTATTATTGTTATTCAATGCAAATCGCAGCCGAGGTTCTGCAAGGAATATAAATTACTAACGCCCAAATCCTGTTAACTTTTGAGAGATATTTAAAGGATTTCAATGATGAAAATAGACTTAACAAATCAGTTGCTCAATAGAAATAGTTGGTGTTATTAAAAGACAGTAACAATCAGTAGTTAATAATCAGGAAGTATACACATGTGCTACCAAACTGGCAAAACTGCAAGTTGTTTTTAAGTTACTGCTCAAGTGGAAAATTACTCAATTTACGAAAACATTTATTCGCGAAACATCTGAAACATAAACAAAATTGAAGAAAGAAAAAGGCCTAGTCCAAGATATATATTTCGTATAGAAAAAATTAAAGCTTTTACTAAAATAAATAAGGCAGTCCTAAACTTTATTAATGTTTTAAAACGTTAAATAAAATAACATTTTTTATTGCAACTTTTTTCCATGGTATACAAATGTCCTATTTTTATATTTAATTTCTACAAAACCCTAAGAGAACACAAAGAGCGACGCATTTTTAAAATCTTCCCATGAAAAAGGAAAGCTGTAACCGTCGCCACATTTTTTCGCTGACCGAAAATTCTCATTTGAAGGGCTTTATTTTGTCTTCATTGCTTAATTAAAAACATAAATATGAAAGGGCATATAAAGTGACCGCCATATGGGCAGTAGCCCCGCCAAAAAATACACAAAAACACACAGAATGGAGGAATGCCAGCCACTCACTCATAAATTCACGAGCACAGAAGCAATTTAATTAAAATTAATGTATTTGCCACTCTCCTTTTCCTTTTGTGGGGAAAACCCTTCTCTGTCATTTCATATTTGCGGTTTCGCCTGACTCGATTTTGATGGCTGCTTATTTTTGGCTCGGCTTGGAACCCAGGAAAAAGGCCATGGTCAGCATGGAGGGGCAGTTTCTGGTGCGACAAATTTACGACGATGAGATAACATACAATCTAATTGGAGCAGCTGTCGAGATACTCAGTAAGTAGTTGGCTGATGCCGCTTTCTGTTTCTTCATTGTATTTCAGCATATGTGGGCCATAGAGGACCAGCTCGTTAATGTCTGTCTGCCTTTATCCTTGAAGATATTCCCGCAGATGACATCCTGGAGCTTTTTGGCAAGACCTTCTTCGAGTTCTGCCAGGACTCGGGCTACGACAAGATCCTCCAAGTGCTGGGAGCCACGCCACGGGATTTCCTTCAGGTATTGGGTTATTTACGCTGTATATCCCGCTGTTAACTTAATTGAAGGCCATTTCGCACTCATCTCCCATGCATCTGCGGCACAATTGCATTGGCCAATCGACTTTCAAGTCATTTTTCATGCTGCTCCCTTGGCAGTTTCCCAGTCTCAGTCATCGAGTTCGACATTCGCCATCATTGATAAGCATTAAGTATTTTGCTTGAGCGCACACATCGCCCACTCAAACCGTAACCCATTTCCCTCGACGCCTTTTGTTGCACTCACATTCGATTTATTTTCAATTTTCCACATTTTTCACCGCAAATGCTCCTCGAATCCTTTGTCATAATGAAAAATGAAATTGAATTTTTTCGTCTGCGCCACCGCAACATGAACAACAACAATGCCACACAGTGAACAAATGCGAAAAAAGTATTGGTCATTTATTTGGACCAAATTCCTTGGCTAGCATGATGTTTCGCAAATAGTACAAAGATATTTTTAACATATTTATCGCATCAATTGCTCTATGCTCACATTTAAAGCTTTTCAGTTGAGTTTATATATATTTATTTACCGAATTTAAGGATGCTTATTATAATGATGAGCAAGGCCGGAGCTTATCCTTTTTTAACTGACATAAGCTATGTGCAAATATTCATAAATATAAATATAAACGCTGTCTTTTTTTATTTAAAATTTACTTAATGCTTTACTGGGAAAGGCTTACACTTATCTCATATTGTCTTATCTTTTTAAAAAAGATATACAATTTTTCTGTTGATAAACTAGTAATTTAAATTATTATAATAAATCCAATACTTGGCTTTCCTTTCTCTCTGTGTAACCACCAGAATCTGGATGCCCTGCACGACCACCTGGGCACCTTGTACCCTGGAATGCGGGCCCCCTCCTTCCGCTGCACGGAGAAGGATGGCGAGCTGCTCCTCCATTACTACTCGGAGCGGCCGGGCCTCGAGCACATCGTCATCGGCATCGTCAAGGTGAGGCGCTATACATGTACATATATGAGCAGGGCCATTCCCGGTGCCTTCCAATTCCCATTCCCACTGCCCAGTCGGGGACCCATTGACGCCTCCGCTCCGTCTATATCTCATATCTATCGCCCACAGGCCGTTGCATCCAAGCTGCATGGCGTCGAGGTGGAAATCGACATTGTCAAGCGCAAGGGAGAGCCCATCGACGAGGCCGAAAAGGAGCGGGCCATCGCCCGGGAAAATCAGCAGTTGCAGGACGAGGCGACGACGACGGGAGCGGCAACGGTGGTCCTGGCTCCTTCGACGGATGCCGAGCGAAACAATAATCACAATGGCAGCAGCAATAATGGAGTGGCCAGCAACGCCAACGTCAATAACAACAACGATGGCCAACAGATTGCCAGCGAGACAGGTAACTGAAGTCCACATAAAAGCAAAATAAATAATAAAAATAGTCGCAACGATTAACATATTGCGGAATTCACAGACCTGGAATGACAATAAATGTAAATTGTATTGACTGCCGTGCTTTTTATTTATTCATTTATTTGTGAAACCTACGAGAATAATAATGAAAAAACTTTGTGACATTCTCTGATTTTAATGCAATTTGACGGCTGAGTTTGGCTTTTTGTACTGACAGCAAAATAGAAATTCACTTATGACTGCGTTATTTTGGAGCTAGAATCATTTTTTGTTATCTATAAAGTAATTATTATTGATCCAATTATGTTGCAAAAAAGTGGCAAGTATTGCTCCGATACGGAAATGCATTTTTGCGACCCACTAGATTGAATTACGGAGCTCACAGTTTTTAGATCTGTGAAAAAATAGTTTTTTGAAGAGTCCTTAACTCTAGCTTTAATTCTCTTTATATCTGTGTTTAAGTATTTGATTTATACTTATATGATAATTTGAATAATGTTACTCTTTAAAATTTCTTGAAATGGATTCAAACTTATTACATTTATTACAATTTTATTTGGTTTATATATATTCATTTTCAGAGCCCGCCATCGCACTAAGTACGTGTCCGATTGCCCAGGATAGTTTCGACTGCGATGGGGATAAGGAGCAGAAGTGCCTGCGGCTGCTGAAGAACAAGAGTGACGACATCGAGCGATATGACCACGTGCAATTCCTGATACGAGAGATCAATGTGGCGGCCAAGTCACAGGTGGATGCCAAAAAGGACGAGGTGCCCGATGACATGGAATTCCTGTGCGAAGGTGAGTGCGTTACTTTGTCTGTTTGCTTGGCTAATCTGCATTTGTCCTCGTCATTTAGCACCCCTCATATCGCCCTCCACATTCTGCAAGGTGTTCCCTTTCCACCTGATGTTCGATAGGCAAATGAAAATCGTTCAGGCCGGCAAGGCTGTGTCTCGAGTAATTCCCAGGTGAGTCCTTGCTGCCGGCGTACAGTTTACAGTACGCCATTTGCTTATGACCCATTGTTTGCGATTAGTGGCCATTAGGGCTAAGGCCATTCGGATTTGCTTCTCCCTTTTCTTCAATTCGTGCACAAAAAGAAATAATCATTATACAAGTTGTAGTTCAATTTATAACTGATTTACGAGATAGTCGTATATATTTTATTTTTTTTTTTACCTAAATATTAAGGCAGCCAAATTTAAGAACACGCGTTTCACTATTGAGAGCAAACAATTGGGTTTATTTTTGCGAACTCATATTTATTTCATCTTATAAATCGATTCTCGGTTATTTCAAAATCAAAATGCTTTTTCTCTGCCCCCGCAGAGTCGCCGAGGAGAACTGCTCCCTGATAGAGGTGGTGGAGGCCATCCGGCCGCACCTGCAGCTCAACTTCGAGAACATCCTGTCCCACATAAACACCATCTATGTCCTGCAGACACGTCAGGGGGCCATGAGCAGCCGGCACGAGCAGCGATTTCTGAGACTGAAGGTGAGCATTGGCCAATAAGCCATCAAAGTGTCTGGGACGGTTATGAAAATCCTGGATCCAAATGGCCCCTTACGCCCAGCCGCCCCTGTGTATTAAACTTAATGCCTGGCCTGCCACAGAGTACGGCATAAAAACCAATTTTATTGCAACGGCTTACCCCTCGCCCCCGGAAATAATCTTTTCTTCTTTTGTGCTCCACAGGGTCAAATGATGTACATTCCGGAAACGGATCGGATCCTGTTTCAATGCTACCCCAGTGTCATGAATCTCGACGATCTGACCAAGTAAGTATGCATTCTTGGTGATTTTGTTAGGGAGTCTTTATAAATCACTTCTGGAATTGGTTAAATATGTTTCGTTAAAAGAGCGAAACCCGGTCACTACTTAACTTAAAATATTAATGTGAAACATTTTCGTTGCCAAAAATTGCAATCGCTTTTATGCCCGGGACAACATTGTTATATATACCCGCAAAACCTTTCCTTCTTCAATGTTTCGAAGGCATCATAAAAATGTTGCTCATGTGTCCTTTGCTGGCCTAATTTTTTGAGTATGGCCATATTAAAGACATTAGCTCTTAAATGTGGGTATTAGGGAATAACCTAAAGGTTTTATACACACAGTCAAATTGTAACAAATGCGCCTTCAGCTGGCTAAATTTATGGGAGACATTAAAAATGTTTTCTGAGCCCCAACTCCTTTCTTGTCCTGTATTTCACTTCGCACTGCTTCTATTTCCTGCCAGGCGATTTCAAAAAGTCTTAAGTAAAACAAAATGCGTGTCATTTTTCCATTTTACACCCACGTGCCTCATCTGTGAACTCACCGGAACGTGGAATGTGTCCTGTTTTTCAGGAAGGGACTCTACATCTCGGATGTGCCGCTGCACGACGCTGCCAGGGATTTGGTCCTGCTCTCCGAGAAGTTCGAGGCGGAGTACAAGCTCACCAAGAACCTGGAAATGCTCACCGACAAGCTGCAGCAGACCTTCCGCGATCTGGAGAGCGAGAAGCAGAAGACCGACAGGTAAATGACAAATGACAGGGCCGAGTCCTTAATGGCGCGCCATTCTCTCAGGCGCGAAATTGAAATTACTTTTCCATGTTTCTGCATTCTTTCTACTGCTGTTCCATCCATTTGTGAACAGGCTGCTCTATTCGGTGCTGCCAAAGTCGGTGGCCAATGAGTTACGACACCAGCGTCCAGTGCCGCCCAAACGGTAAGAAAAAGTCAATTTCCTTTATCCTTTTGGGAGATGCACAGAAGAAAATGATTTAGAGGCTTGAAAAATAAAAGTAAGCCATGGAAGTTAGAGGCTCACACTTAAAATAAATATGTGTTATTTGTTATTTAACCAGTTGGGACATTTATTTTCGACTGTAACTGCAACTTCGGTTTCTCCGATTTTTTCTCTGTGCACCACCATCTCCACTTGCTGGAAAATGCAAACAATTTGCCATATTTGTTCCCGTTTATTTATGGGAACATACTTCCTCTCCCGTTCGACAGCTATGACTCCGTGACGCTGATGTTTTCCGGCATCGTGGGCTTCGGCCAGTACTGTGCGGCTAACACGGATCCCGATGGGGCCATGAAAATCGTGAAAATGCTGAATGAGCTCTACACAGTCTTCGACGCGCTCACCGACTCCAAGCGAAACCTGAACGTGTACAAGGTGGGTCCAAGTTCAAATGCAAGTGCTACGAGCTGGCCATCAGCCCTCGGCAATGGCCACTTAATTACACTTTTTACCTGGCCACAAAAACGATGCAATTCCGTCCCTCTTTCGGGTCAGCTCTCAATTTGGCCAATCGCTTACACACACACACACACACACATAGACAGACCTTAAAGGACTCATTGGCATGTCTGTGCTTTCAGGTGGAAACGGTTGGGGATAAGTACATGGCCGTTTCCGGGCTGCCCGACCACTGCGAGGATCATGCCAAGTGCATGGCACGAGTGGCCCTGGATATGATGGACATGGCCAAGAACGTGAAAATGGGCTCCAATCCAGTGGTGAGTGTTTAAAATATTAATATATATTTCCAAGCTTCTGGTTCTAAATTTTGTGTTAAAATTTAATTTGAATTTTTAGAGAAACAACTAAGACTAAGGGACTAGTTTAGAAATGAAATTATTATACCCTCTGCCAGATGGTTACATTTGCATTAACAGATTTTAAGAAGAGTTAAGAAAATCATCGAACGAAGCTTGGGAAGGAATAACATTTTAAAATTAGATTTTATAAAGCGAATTTACGAATATCTGCAAGAAAAACTATGTTTTCTGAGGCAGAGGATACCTCTAGGAGTTTAGGACAAAAGGAAAACTCGCTAAGTTTCCCCGCAATTGTATTTAAATGCCGGTCTCGCTCCTCGTCACATTTAGCATATTTTGGCATCTTTTCTTTGTGGCACATTTTATGCAGAGTTTGCCGAGCAACAGAAATGCATTCACAACTAACAACTTATGCTCAAGTTCCTCAAGTGCCCGCGGGTGGGTGAAAAATGTGGGGTTATTCCGTCACTCTAATTGTCCGCATTGAAAGCAGTTGGAAAATTGTCTCGCTCGTGATTTTGTTTGTTAGTGTGAGCTGGCAAGTTTTGAGCATGTTCGCGCAATTTGTTGCTGAATGCGCCATTCGCAATTCGCCATTTGCCATTTGCCATTTTGAGCAACAGCAACTCAATGGCGCATAAATTTCAATGTCCATATCCCCAACCCCCAACCCTCAACCCCCATCGCCTGATCTCTTAACCCTCTACTGCCCCGGATTGAGTGGCAAGTGCACGTAAAATATTAACAACTCGTGGCAGCAGGGCAAGTGCGAAAAAAGTTCATTTAACAAAGTTTCGCTGCGAAAGGCGAGGGCGCAAAGTTTCGGATAGAAAACTGCGAAAATTGCTAAAATTAATTCAAAATTGATGACACACAATGTCAAAGGACGCAGCATGGACCATGGTACATGGTACATGGTCTCGGATCCTTGCCAGTGGCCACTTGACCGTCAACTGTCACCAGAGACGTTGAAACTTGGCCGAGGATGAGTACGAGGCCTCCTGCCTGCTGTCGCTATCTCTTTTTTTTTTGGCTTAAACACTTTTGGTTTGAGTGCTCGGGCTTAAAATACACTGCACACATGCAGGGCCACAGAGATGGCGATGGCAATGGGGAAAGAGGGGGCGGAAGAGGTAGTGGTGGATCCACAGGACGAAGCGAGGACGAGGATGAGGATAAGAAAGAGGATGAGGACGAGGATGGGGATGGGGAAGAGGATGAAGATGCGGATGCCCCACTTGATGGCATCCTTCACAATTACAGCATTGTACGTGTGGACAATGCTTGTGGCTTGTCAGTCACTTTTTGCACATGTCTTGACATCTGTGTGTATATTAGGGTAACTCGGCTTGGGGGGTTGGAAAAACCAAATTAAAAAAAAGGAATATCACAAACTACAATATTATAATATAAATGTTTAAGATAGATACAAGTAAAAGTAAAAGTACTGTTCTAACTTTTAACCTATGAACCTTTTGTGTAAATTTGACTTACCAATATTAAAGTAATAATTATAGTTATAATAATGGGTGTCAGTTAAGAGAAGACCTTATTACTATCGGTACACCCTACCCAAGATATGTCCATGCAGTTGTGTGCGTGTGGCCAAACTACCCACACAATCGGAGAACTTGTGCTGGGGCTCGTGTCACTTGGCTTTATTGTCATAGTTGTTGTTTTTCTGTTGCTTAAATTCCATTACCTTATCGCCTTGCCAAAGGATGTTCTCAGAAGAAGCTCTTCTTCTGGTCCTGGGATCATCCATCTGTTCCGGCCACCATAAGCTCCTTCTATTCTCTGCTCTCCATTTCCATCTGGCCTCGCCGCAACTGCAGTCAAGTTTTTGTGGCTGTGAGTATTTCATTTTTGACTGATTGCTTTTGGTAATGCAGAGGAAACCCCTTTGCGTGCGGGCCAAAACGGAGGGGAATCCGAGAATCGAGTCAACGTTTGATGGATCGCTCGAAATGCAATTAACAAACGCCACGGGCGAGGGATAGCAAAAACTGGGACACGACATCGGAGCCTGTTGCACTGCCCTTTCCCAGGACTCTCCCCCCACCCCGCACAAAATCCCCTCGCCGCCACTGGCGTCATTTTGCGCTTCATTAAATCCTGATAAAAAGCAGCAGCAGCAGCTAGTCATCCCGCCCTTCGCCGCCCCCTCCGTTTATGAAGCCAATTATACCGATGTTTTTCTTCATGCAAAAACTTTGCTCAGCTCCCCCTTTCCCGCTTTCCCGATTTTACTGCCAGTTTTTCTCAACTCTTTGTTGGCTACTTCCTGTGCTTGCAGTCCATAAATATTGATTCGGCTTTTAGCAAAAACTTTCTGCAGTTACTGTGTGTTTTATACACTCAAGGGCGAAGCGAGGAGAAATCATTCTCTTAACTGCCAGGCATCTTGGCTTGTGTTTAAAAATAAACCAGCAATTTTCCAGAAACTAGATCTGAACTAGAATGGATATTATTTTATGGCCCAGAGCATCTTCTCGAAAGATGTTGAAGTACTTAATTGGAGAGAAATTGAAAGGGGAAAACGTAACAGCCTGATAAATTTCACTTTGAATGTCTTTGGTTTTTGCCAAAAGAATTTCTGAAGTTTTAATGCTTTAAAAAAACTGTATCAGGTTACAGTTAGGCTTTCAAAATTGATAAATTAATTTTTTTGCTCTTTTAAACTGAATGGCATTACATAGACAAAAATTAGCATACAATTCCGAGATACTACACATATCAGATATAAAACGGTAAAGAAATAGTGTATACTATCCAAGCAAAACGCCTCCGGACTGCTGAAAAGTTTATCCAATTTCCTCATTACTTAATCAGAGGAAAGCTGAGTGATTGATTTGTGTTCGAAGCTCACTGCTGAGTGAATCATTCAACAGCATTGCCGTGCACTGATTTGATTTGACTGCGCTCGACTTTGTGCACTTTTGGTCTCCGGAAGTTTTGGTATTTTTCGCTTATCGCACTCCGTCGCCTTGGCAATTAGTTTTATGCAATGTTTTTCTGGTAATTACAAATTTCGTCCTTCGTTTTTATCTCTGAACTGTTGGCACTTTACCCATTTACACATATTCTCCTGGCTCTGCATCTCCCCCCCCTCGCTTTCCCCGGACTTTCCCTTTTGGATTTCAGCATCGTCACCTACTAACAAGGACCTTTGGTGGGTGAGGTTGGGATTTGGCTCTTTCTCTTTGCTCGCCGCTCATTTCGTTTTAAATTTAATTAAAGAAAACTTTTTCCGACTGCTGCAAGTTTTTGGAAAGTAATTGTGGCAACTTTCGCTTGGTTTTTGCAGCTACATTCCGTTGCGGTTGGCAACTTTTCGGGGTGTTGATGATGGGACTCTAGCCGGCGAAAGTTTATTAGCGCAATGAAGTGCCCTTTTAAGATCTTGCGAAGCCTGATAAATTCTCTTACAAATTCGAGACCTGTTTATTTTCTAGATAAATTCTCTTACAAATTCTAAGGTTATAAATTCTTTGTTTGGTCCTTGTTTTCAGCAAATCACCATAGGCATCCATTCCGGCGAAGTGGTGACCGGAGTGATTGGCAACCGAGTGCCGCGCTACTGTCTTTTCGGAAATACGGTCAACTTAACCAGCAGGACGGAGACTACAGGTGTTCCGGGCCGCATCAATGTCAGCGAGGAAACCTATCGGTGAGTGCTAGGTCTTAGGTTTTTGGCTATCTGGCTATCTGGGTTCCCCGGGCAGGGAAATTGGCGGAAAATCGGGATCGAAATCGGGAGGGCAGGCTGCCACATAAGCAGCCACAGCCGCGTTTTTGGCATCCTCCGTATAAGCCCCATCTCCGGTGGCTACGAAAGCCGCCAAAGCGGCTTTTTCCGGATCTGTAACAGCTTGTAGAAACTGCACTTGATTCTCACTCTCATCCTCACTTTCTCCTGCACTACTGATGGTTTCCATTCGGGACACTTCCTTTCCCAGTTTGCATCTGGTTGCGGGCTTTCCTTGATCCTTATTCTGCTCCTCCGGGTCCTGTGCCTCGGGTCCTTCCAGTTCCTCGGTGAGATCGATATAGCGTTGCAGGCGCTTTGGCAGCCTCAACGTGTCGATGCCATTGGGCAGTTGATTGTGCTCCCGCAGGACATCGCGAATGCAGCAGCTGGAAAGTGGGTTAAAGGTGAATAAGGAAAAATCACATTTCATTCCAAATAGAAAATAAGTAAGGTTGGCGCTCGTAAAGCATTAAAACTTTAGAAAAATGATTGGCTGAAGATTTCTAAGATACTTAATCAGAGAGGAAAGAATTCTGACTTTTACAAATGATATAAAAACATGTCGATAAGGAAGTTTGAAAAAAGATATCTGAGAAAGATATCTCAAGACATTTTGGTATATTATCTCGCCTTAGGCAATGCTCCTGTCAATCTCAGCGGGATATTTCATAAATTAATTTAAGTTTCACACAATAAGCTCATACGGCAAACAAAAAATCTTCGCAGCAAACAAAGTTCATGTGCTTAAAACTTTTCTCGTGGGTGAAAGGCAACAAAAGCGAAAAAATACGGGCAGGAACTTCCACTTAAGTTGACTGCAAAACTAGAGGAAGAAGTTAAAGTAGCGGATATTGGTGGCGGATTCTTTTTGCCCCTTCCACTTAGAGGCGCAGTGAAAGCTTTCACAAAAGTTTCCCAGTATGTGAAGCCTGCTCTAAAGTGGCTTGTTGATAACTCGGCAACGGGAGCTGCGGCAACTCGTCCAAAATTCTTTGGGAAAGTAAGACCCAAATTGGCGTCATAAAAAGCAGGGAGAGCCTAACAACATGCTAATCGGTTGCAGGGGAGATCCATCCAGGAACTCCGCACTTTATGTCCTCGTTAATTTGTTCCGTCAAGTTTCTCTGTTCTGGCAATATTTTGGCTCTTTTATGGCCAGCGAAAAATTCGACCAATCAATAAAGCAAGCTGACACCGCCCAGGGGAAAAAAGAAGCCACTGAGCAGCCATAAAAAGAGGAACAAAGTCGTTGCCTACTTGTGGGCGCCACTCCTGAAGTCAGGATAACAGGGCGTATGCACAACTAGTCGCCTATCACGACAATCGTCACATTTTGGCTGGGAGACGCTGATATCGGGGTCAGTAATGTAATGCGTTATGCATGCATTCAGTGCGGGTGGCAGTACAGATTTGCATAAGCTGAAATCACAAGAATCGCAGCCAAAAGAAACTGCCACAGACCCTATAAATCAAGCGCAAAAACCCTCATTTTGAAACACATCCGAGTGGTACTTGAAGCCTCGACGAGTGGACGCCAACTCAATTGCAAAAACAGTGGAAAATGTAATTGGAAGAAAAGTAAAAAGTTAATGAAAATGAATATAAATAATAATTAATATAAAACAAAAAATAGTTCATGATAAAATCATGCTTTTAAAATAGTTGTTTAAAGAATGCTTATATTTACTGAAATTTAGTTTTCATAAAACTTGCAAAATTAGGGAATCCATTTCAATAAACATTAATTTAAAAATCCAATTTGATTATTCCTCAAGAAATATAATAAAGAACAAATATATTTCTTGTAACTTTCCTGTCCCTCCTTTAAAGCTTTACTGTGGAAAATGCAGGCCAAGAGCGCGAGTTTTCACAGCGCAAACATTGGCCAGAGGAAAACAAACTGGCACACAAGCTGGAAAACGGGTTCCAAGTTGAAACGAGAGCCAAAGTCAATGGACATTTTTGTGACACGTGAGCGGAGGCAAATATATTTGTGTATTTGTGTGCCGGGTCAGCGAGTGCTCGGCAAATAAATGGCACATATGTATGTGCTGAGACCCCTTATCAATGGCAGACGTCAACTTATCGAATTAAAACGGCCCCGAAGAAACTTATCGACCAAACTCCGATCAAAGTGGCAAAGAATTTGGCATCGATTTAATTCATTAAGTTGCCCCGACATTTGACTACATTGTGAGCAAGTCAGTGGAGCGAGTGGGAAAGTTTCGAACTCGACTTGATAGAATACATGAACGAAGGACGAAACTTGCACTAAGCCACATGACAAAGGCGACAGGATGAGGGAAACTTGTCAACTTAAGGCCCAGACATTCTGTCAGTTTGTCAGTTTGTCAGCCAGTCAGCTTGGGCTCCTGTCTTATGCTTATTTCATTTTTCGGGCTTATCGCCGAATTGTCTGCCCGTAGGAAGTTAAGCAAGCGTGGCGGACCTAAGCCAAAGTAATTGAATAAAAAAGTAAACTTATTATGGATGTCAGACTCTATTCTCCCTGCCCTAATGCCCTTTTCCGGCCAAGGGACGTGGGCAGTTCATTGTTAGTCACAAAGTGAAGTGTTCGAAGGAGTTTCCTTCCCGCCCCCTGAGAAAATGGCAGTTTAGGATTGATAATTACCGGCATAAGTGACGAAGACTGGGCACTCCGTAGACCTGCTCCTTGCCAATAACCCTGTCCATCAACAGGCGGCCATAGCGATCGAAGAACATCTCTCTCCGGGAGGCGTATAAAAGGGGCTAAAAAGGGATAATAGAAGAGGAATATTTTTTATTTCTATATGAAATTAAAAATAGCCTATGAGGGAAAAAAAGGTTTTAATAATCAAATGTATAATAATTAGTAAAAAGAAAAGTATAAGACCGACTAGAAAATCTTCCATTTTCAAGACATTTACATTTAAAATACTAATTAAGTTAGAATCATTTTATTAGCTTTCTCTGAGTATGTGCCACTTTGATTTCCAGATAATTGGAAACATTATTCATTGCTCATTCACTCACCTTAAAGGGCATCTCAATCATGACCACATTGCGCAGCAGAATCTTCAGGCACATTACCAGTTCGAAGCTGTAATTGCGGCCATCCTCGATGAGTTTGTCGAGCAGCGCGATAATTACGGAGGCGCCTCCGTCCGGCGGCTGTGGTGCGGCACCATATCTGCAACAGATTCAAAGGGGGCAGGGTTGTCAGAGGGGGCGTGGCAGCGGTCGGGAGTGGGTAACTGTTTGCAAATGAGATACAAGCTGCCAGCACGTAGTTGGTTTGCTTGTGGTCAATGCAAAAGGGTCGGAGGTCGACGGTTGGAGGTCGGAGGTCGGTGGGGCGGCAATAAATGCTAGATGCCCCGATAAACACAATGTACAAATGAAATAATGAACAGACACGACTCGCGGTTGTGTCAGTTGCACACAAGTACACACAGGAAGGCAGAGAAACACACATGTCCACAGAGAGAAACAGCTCATTTACTTGAAAATCATATTTCCAGTTAAGTCCTCTTAAATAAAAACAAACTAATAGAAATAATAATACAAAATAATAAACCCATAAACGCCATTTTAAAGACCAATTAAATTTCATAAGCAAATGAAATATATATATATATATTTACTAGTCAAAATCTAAATATGTATATTTTTTACAAAGGTTTCTTTATTGATTTAAGAATACCTTAATATCTCCTCATCAAAATTAAAGCATTCTTAAATCAAAAATTATATTATTGAAGTTTCTTTAACTGCATACAGACGGATCTGAGTGAATGGCAAATGAAGTGCAAATTGCGAATTGCAAATGGAACCGGCGGTGTTGTCACTTTTTAAATTGAAAATGTTTGTCACAAATCTGCCTTCGCCCGCATTTGCATTTCTCGTTTTCTGCCTGATAAGCATTGTAATTTATATGTTTCGCTTATTTATTTGGTGTTTTACCACGCCGACGTCATATAAATATTGTCTTTTTGCCCACCGAACAAAGTCGCCAGCCACACGGCGTATGCGCAATTATGCACTAGTAAATCAATTTGGCAGTGAAAAAAGTAAAAGCGAAAGAGGAATACATCTCACCGCATTCATTTGCATATTTTATGGCCAATTTCAAATGAAAATGCAGCAAAGCGAAAAGCGAAACGCAAATTAAAACACACAAAAGCGAAACAATATCGGAAATTTATGGCCGCATCAGCATCAGTAACTCAACAAAAATACAGCAGCAGCCGCATCTGAATCAAAATTAGTCGAGGCGGAAAGGCGACGACGCAGAAACAGAAACCCATAGCAAAAACTGGAAAACCTCCGAGGAAAACAGGGGGAAAACGAGGTCCGGGAAATCGGGGGATCGGCCAGCAGGGAATTGGCAAGCCAAACTCAAACACTTGCCATCAATCGAAGCCATTGCAGTTGCAATTTGCTCGGTGCAATCAGCACAGCTGCCGGGAATCTCAATCTCATGCCGAGTCCTGAATCGCCAGCTGGCCTCCGCCTCATAATGCGCATTTTTTCCACATTGCGCCCCCTTTGGTGGAGTGGAATTCACTTTTAATTTCGTCGGATTACAAAGGGGCAAATAATGTTGAAAATTGTTACATGGCGCGGGGAATTCCCCAAGAAATTATTCGGAATTTAATTTGGTTGGGATATTGAAGGAATTTTTTCGGCGGAGGCTTTTTGACGCTGTTCGAAATGAAATTCGACACACAAAGTCAAGTACGGCAAGATTCTGTTAAAGAAGGTTCCACAAGAAATCGGAGATAATGTTTAGGTAATTACTATAAGAAATTACTCATTCAATTTTAAAGGTCATACAACTTGAAGAAAGACCTATAAATATATTTATTGATTTCTTAACATCACACACAGACTATCTAGATATCTAGATTATAAACTAAAACTTTAAAAAGCATCAGAAGTTTTAATAACTCCAGTAGCTGGTCCTAGAAAATATCATAAAAATATGCCACTCAAGCCGAAGGACCATCGGAAATTGAATAATTTTTTGTGAAAATCTTGATTTAATGAAATCCAAGCTGCCGACATGAAAGTTTGACAGCTGAGCATCTCAGCTGCGACTTGCTGACAGAAACTTTGTTGTGACTTGCCTTTTTGGCCTGCAATCAATACTACCATTTTATGCAAAGCATCCTTTTTGGCGCTGCATCAAAAATTGAAACCGAAGCCAAACAAAAAAGGATGGACGGGCAGCATGGGGCAGGAAGGGGCGTGGCCGCGGCAATATCAAGTTAGGAAACAATAAATTGCCGGGACGGCGAAAGTCAAGGACGAAGGACCAAGTCCAAACTGCAGGCGTTTACATATAAATTTATGAATCTCGGCGGAGGACCCGAGTGCATGCTCGTAACTTTTTACAAGCTGCTTTTTGGACCATGAGACTCAACGGAGACCGCCTTGTGATGCAAATTCGCTTTGGCAGCGACTTTCATATTTAATGATAATTTTTCCTTTTATTTTCTCTATCTCCTCCTTGGGTTTTTCCTCGCGTTTTCTTGTGGCTTCGCGAGCACTTGCTTATGCTAAGCGTCTTGTATTTTATGTTGCATACATTGCGGCGCCGCCAAGTGGCGACCGCTTTGCATATTTCTCGCTAATTGAAGTGGCAGTCGCTGGCACTTCCCATTCCCCCATCGCCTTCGCCCCGCAAGTCCCTTTCCCAGGACACTAACTTACCTCAGCAGTATGAGCAGCAGTTCGGGAGCGTTTGCCTGAAGGGCAATGCGTAGGGGCGAGGACTTTCCGCAGGACTCAATGGGGACATCAATGAATCTGCAAAAAAATAAGAACAAAGAAACGGATTCGGTTAAGTCAGTTTCAGAGCCAGAAGTTGCGCTTAGGCCACTCTTTGTGGCCGCTTTAATGGGTGACAAGCATCAAAATGGGCTTGCCACATTAGCAGGACTCGCAGGAGCTGAGAAAATGAGTCTGAGCGAGTGCCAGACCTCAATTAAGCTGCTCGCTTGTTGCTCATTGTCCCTACATCAGAGAAAAACAACACGGAGAAAAAAGAGCAATAACTTAATAGTTTCCCTAGAACTACAACCAATTAAAATATTCACTCTTCCAAGATTTATATCTAAGCCAACTTGAAATTATAAAAAGAAAGTCCAATTGAAAAAAACTATAATGTTAATTTTCCTTTTCTTAACACAAATATTATTTAATTTTTCTAAATTAAAGCAATTTTCTGATTCTTTATTTTTTATACGTAATGTGTTGTGTGAGTGGAGGGCGTTTGTCTCCATTCAGGCATTAGCATGTACAATGCACTTAAAGCACATTTGCGACACAGCACACCCACACACACAGGGCGCTTTTATGTCTACGCATAAAAGTAGGCAAATAAAGGAGCAGAAACCACAATAAACCGGAAGTAACCCACACGAGCAGGATAAGCGCATTTTGAGCCACCATCCACTGACAGCTTGCAAAATTGGCTTGTCAAATTCATTTGCGTTTTATTGGTAGCGATAAAACCGAGTCTCTGCTAGAATCAAGACATTCGCCAATGACAGGTTCCTCAATGTCCTTATATAACACCTCAAGTCAACGTATATTTGCTGCTAAATCAAACATTAACACTTTAATCAGCTGCTGGGGTGGGCTGACAAATCAAATTTCTGCCTAATGGTCTGCTTAGCGAAGTATTAGCTGGAGCTTAATGTTAATGTCTTTCTTGCACAGTGCGTACTTTCCTGTAAGCCCAGGTAAAGTGTAGGAGTTCTTAGCCTGTGTAGTTTTAAAGTCCTTAGGACTTGGGAAGGATTTAAATTATTCCAAGAGTCATTAGGTCACAGGTGAACTAGCACTGGATTATGCTAAATAGCAGTGGAATAATTAATATAGCTTTTTAAGCTGGACAATTGATTGCAATGATGAATAATGCGCTTTAAAGTATTTTTTTAAAAGTACACTCCTATTCAATTTTATTTCTAAACAGTTAGTAACATCATTTCTATTCACGAGTGTTCACTGAGTTGGGAAATCTTAACCGATATGCTGCTTCAGCACTGATTTATTCAGCTCCAACGGCATTTGGCCGAAACGTTTATTGTCACATTGCTTGTTTTTCACAGCTCCCCACTCACACCCACACATGCGGGAACCTCCCACACATCCGTTTGCAGCTATTAACGCTTATTCATGACTTTGGCTGCTGTTTTGCGAGAGGGCATCATAAATGTCGTCTTAATGTTTGCCAGTCAGTTTTTTTGCCTTCTGTTTGTTTAAGAAGCGCAAACAGTCAACCCGGCAATGGTGTGAGTGTGTATCTGGGGGGGCGGGATGTATCTGTGTGGATTAGTGGGCGTGGTGGGGTTGAGAATGCTTTTGTGCGCTTATTACACGCATTTTTGACTTTAATCCTCCGGAGTGCTGGCGAACAAAGCCGAAATAACAAAAGGTTTACATCGCTGCCTGTTGGTTTTCAGCTTATCGCATCAGAGACACACCCACACATGTGCATATGTGAGAGGCGAAAAGTGGGAAAACCCCCTCAGCAAGCGAGCTGCAAATGAAAATCTTAATTATACATGACACCAGCAGAAGTGAGAGAACAGCAACCGCCAGTGATTGAGAGCCATTCTTTGTGAAAGTGTATTCGCAGTCGTGACTGTGGTTGTAAATTGTCGCCATCTTTCACTTAATTATGGCCAACATACACACCCCCACCAAGACAGCGCCACAACAATGGTTGATGTATTAATTTAATTAAAATCCTTTCATTTCTCTGGTTACTCTTCACTTTACAGACTGTGCTCTTCTATTCCCATGGGTTATTTATAGTATCTTTTTGTTACCGAAAACATTATTACTATCAGGGAAAAGTAGCAAACAATTAAGGTTGGAAATCTATTTATGGAGTATCTATAAAGCACTCTTATGTTTATTTGAATCCCCTTTAGTAATCGTTTCGAAAATAAGTTAAGATAAGCTATCTACTTATTTTTTTTACCTGTAGCCAAGGAAATTAAATTATTTATTTCGATTTTGTTAAAACTATGACGATATAAAAGTCGAGATATAAAGGTACTATAAAGTCTCCTCTGGGGAATAGAGAGCTCGGCATGTAACTTTGCGAACCATCCAATTAACCCGGCTAGTGTGAAATGGCTAGGGGCAGCAAAAGAGCGTGACACATGGAAGCCAGGCGGAGAAAGGGAAGAAAGTAGTGAAGGGGTGAACGCGGCGAAAGTCAAAGCTGGAAGGGATGAGGACTCACCTGAGCTGTCGCTCCTGTTCGAAACGAGGAATCCAGACGGGCAATGTGAGCTGTTCGCGTGTGGCGTGCTTCAGAAAGTAAACCATCGCCCGGACATTCTCGTGCTGCAATAAGGGAGTTACATGGGTGCCTATCGCAAAGGGGGCAAAAGGACATTCAAGGGGGCTGTCAGATCTCACCTGATCCTGGAAGTCACTCCGCCAGCCGGCGATGAAGTGCGGAGCATGTGGTCCAAACAGGGCGCCCAGAAAAATCCTCTCGTATGTCTTTTCGCACTCATAAATGGCCACTGTATTGCGATAAAAAAATAAAATAAAACAAGGAATAAAAGAAAATATTCTTAAATATATTTTTTTATGACCTCTCGTACCTTAAAATCATATACACTACAATTTACATTTGGCTTATAAGGTTTTGTGAGATGTTATAAGATTTCCCAGCAGTTAACTAGGCCAATATTGGAAATCTAAAACTTAAAAAAAACTTACAATAGTGGAATTTTTGAAGAATATATTAATTACAATTTAAAATACATATTTACAATTATTTATTTTGTATTATATAATTGTACTGTATATTAATATCCTTTTGTGTGCGTATGAAAACGAAGCTAAATCAAAATTTAATGCTGGCCAACCAAGAACTGGCTTGTGTGTTTCTTGCCCATTTTTCTTCTCAGTGTACTTTGTATTGGGGGATGCAGGAGCTGTTAAATAATGTCATCAAATCGCAGCGGCAGCAACCATAAAAAAGCTAATTATGTGGCTGCACTTGTTGCTGCTTGGCCGACTCCTTTGGCTTTTGGGTTTTCGGTTTCCTTGGGTTTTTGGCACAGCCCAGAAATGAAGTCAGCGGAAAACGGAAACCGGCCAAAATGTTTTCAACCAAAAAGAGGAAGCGGGTCCAAAAACCCGGGCTCAGCAACAAAGCAAGTGAGGACGGAACAAACAAGGAGCAAGTTTTATTGCACACGAGTCCAGATCCCATGACAGAGGCATGCCATTAATTTCTGGCACTTTCCCCCGCTCGCAAAAGTTTACGCAGCCTTTTAATTAGAGACAGCCAGTATATATACGCCCCAAATAACTTGCAACACTTTAAGGCACTTTACAAGTTTTACGATGCAGCAACAACAGAGCAGCAAAACAACATTAGCAACACTTTCTTAACGCAATTAGCAGAAACACGTGATTAAAGTTAAAACTGCCTGCCAGGCTGCTTATGGGCGTAATAATCTGATGCGTAGGGATAAAATTCATTAAAATATGCAAAGCAAACAGCCACGCCCCAAACACACACACATCCAGCACAGGCATGTCCCACCACATACATATGCATATAAATTAAATTATTTAGTTGGGCTGAGCTTACTTACTCAGCAGCTGAACGACCACCTCCGAGTCCCGAACTCCCCAATCCCAGCAGGTGCGCAGTCCGATGTACAGGATGTTGTGATACTTGCCCATGAGGCACACCTGGAGGACATTGAAAAAAGTGTGGGTAAGAGGTTAAGCCCCCATGAAACACTACTCTTTGAATTGCAAAAAAATGCAATGGGGCAGCATGTACTTCAAGTTGATTAAAAATACACAAATATGCCTTTCTGTAGAATATAAATGTACATATATAAAACGAAAGGCCCAATATACTACAATTTAAATAATAGAAAAGTACAATAAAACAATAGTTAAGGAAAATGTTTTACATCCAGTGTAATTGAAGGACTCGATAGCCGGTTTTCTTTTAGAATTGTTTGATTTCGAATGAATAGATTAACACAATAAAAATAATTAAAAGTTAAATTGATTTAACTTTCATAATTTTGTAATTAATTGGCTCTGAAGTAGACACCCTAAATTTCACATTTCTCACACTCGTTTCACGGCAATTAGTTATTATAAATAGTTATTAAGTCATCAAAAATATATTAACCTCCAGAAAACAATTAATTTTCCGATGAGCTCACCTTTCCGTTCTGCTCCTTGGCCAATCGGTGGAACCTCATGGCGGCGGTCACTGCGATGGCGGCCACCTCCTCCGTCTGAGAGTTCTGTCCTTCGCTGCAGCCCTTGATTATGGAACTGAGGTGGTCGAGGACATCTCGCCGGGACTGGCGGTCCTGCAGTCCGTTCCGTGTGATCTGCTCAAAGGTGTCATCGAAGAAGCACTCGAAGATGTAGTCCATGACCAGATGGCGGCGCAAGGTCCGCCGGTTGCACTGATAAAAGGCCCGTTCCTCCGGATTCCGCCGCAATCGTTCCCTCACCCGCAAACGCAACCTTTCCCGCGACTCAGTTTCCCGCCGGAAACCGTAGAAATGCCGTGGTAATGGCAACCAGCAGCGAACCCACACAAATTGACCTTTTAATTGACTTACGAGTCGCTGGAAAGCCTCTAGCAACTGCGAAAACATATTGCAAGTGATGAGTTTTATTCACAAAAGTATGCAAATATTCCCGTTCAGAATTAATTTCCCCCAAGAAATTTAAATTGCGTTAAACAGAGAAAACTCCCGAACAGATGAAGCCAAAGAGCCACAATGCACAAAAAAGAGAGCGCTTCAAACAATTAAGGGTGCGAATGAATTCTCTTTTGTTATTGATTTTTTTCAGCTGGCAATGATGTGCTGGGAGAACCTTTCATAAACATAAACAAATAAGCAGAAAACAAAAGTTTTTATATTTCTTAAAAGTGACTGGTCTTTTGCAAGGCAAACTACATTTTCTGCCGTTTAAATATGCGATTTAAAAACATTTTATTTAACTTTTTAGAGCTCTTTGTTTATATAGAATTCTCTTCACATACTCTGCAATCAGCTAACAGGTGTTTGACTATTAGATTTCTATGGGCTCTTCAAAAACCGAATAGAACTTAAGTGCACCATTGAAATTGATTCGATTGGCTTTAGCTAAAACGTTGATTGCATTGAGAAATTTTATCTAATTTTTTCCGAACCACTAATTCACCGCCCGCAAGCACATACAATTTTCCACCCCGCTCATCAGCCGCCTCGGAAAAACTAAACAAATGAAGTCTAAATTCTAAAAACGCTCAGCTGTTTACCTGCTCTCTCGTTTTTCGTTTTCTCTCCTCTCCTCTCTCTTTATACAGAGAGCTGTGGCGGTATTTAATAAGCGTTTCATAAGCATAAAGTCATATTAAAATGCAGTTGAAAAATAATGAGCCCATTTCATTAACATTTTGTAGGTCATAAATGGAGATTTCGTTGTGCGATAACATTTAAAACATTTTTTGACTTTCAATTTAAACAATAATTGTAAATGATAAGCTGTTCTATGGCTATTTCAATTAATATAAAAATTTGTTTGTCATGAAAAAGATTTTGTTTACTTTAACATTGTTGCTGTCTATTTTGTTTACTATTATTTTGTTCAAATTTAAAAATGGTTTTAAATGTATATGCGAATTGGGTCCGACAATCGTGAGCTTATTTTAAATTATATCTGTAAAAAATGTATATGTTTATATTTAAATTGTTTGCTTTTGGTTGTTTACTTTATAGAAAAAGAGTGGTGAGAACTAAAAAAAACATAAATAATTCAATAAATATGTAAATCTTTAATTCAATTTGATGCAAATATAAAACATCTTTTTTTGATAAACAAATAATCAAAAAATATCTACTGAAATTCATTTAAATCTTAAATAATGGCAATAATTTGATTATGTTCTAACGCTACATATAACCAAGAAATTGCCATTTAAAATTGCACTCCAATTAAAATGTAAATTCTTCTGTTGCCAAGAATTTATTACAAAATTTTAATGAATAATCGAGCTCATTGTTTACATGTTTTTCTATGCCCTTTTCGCAATTTATTTTTGCTTATGCAGCACATATCAATTTACACATAAATTATTCACGCACTCATTCCATTATTCGCCATATTTACACGGCTAATATTTGTTCTGACAATTAAGCGTTGGGTAAATATTTAAGGACTGCCATAAACATTAATTAAGAACGCACACAGAGAGATCCGGAGATGATGGTCGGGATAATCATGTCTGGCAGAGACTTTTCGAGTCCTCCGCCTTAATCTCATATGCAAATAAATATGAAGGGCATCCGGATGCCGTGTAATTAACTCAAGTCCATTAAACGGGCGATATTTGTGCTGGTTACCCAGGGAAACACGGCAGTATTTTCACCTGATCAGAGCTCACCTGGGCGCTAATTAAAAGGGCAATGCAATTGTGGCCATATGCTGGCTATCCGATGCCGCAAAGGTTGCGAATAAATTGAATTAAATGCGTATGCAATCAGCGGTGTTATGGCTGTAAATATATGAGCCCGAATAAATGCAACAATGTGTGGGCTGTGGTGGGGCCAAGCGGAAACGGAAATGCACAAAAGCCAGGCGAAATTTTTATTCCCACTGCCGTTTTGTGCAGCAGTCAAATGTGCGGGCAAAATAAAGCGCAATAAGCGAATTTACATAATTTCTGGCGATGCAATCTAAAAGTTGAATAACACTGTCGCAAGGGGAGAAATTACTGCGAAAATTTATTGGTGTGGAGATTGAGAATATAATATGACTCCCGAGATATACATCACTCACAGTGCATTATAGCAACTCAGTAGCTCAAATTTATGTGCGCACTTTAACTTCTCATGACCAACACTTAAAAAAATATTCTAAAATTCTAAGTAGGTTGAAAAAAAGAAAAAAACAAGAGAGAACGCTATAGTCGGGTGCCCCGACTATCAGATACCCGTTACTCAGGTAAAGGGAGTGCGAGGGAGATGGAGATAGAAACTTTGATCACGCATAACTTTTTAACGAATGGTCCGATTTGAAAAATTTCTTCTACATTTCGATAGGTATTGATAAACACAATAAAACTGCATTTTTACTTTTCCGAAATATTTAAATTTTTAAAATCGTATATAAGCGATTGTGGGCGTCAGAGGGGGCGTGGCACCATTTTGAAACAAACTTGCGCTGCGTAGGAACTCCTAAAATCTAAATGCAAAACGCCAATCTTCTAGCTTTTATAGTTTCCGAGATCTCAGCGTTCATACGGACAGACAGACGGACAGACAGACGGACAGACGGACAGACAGACGGACATGGCTAGATCGACTCGGATAGTGATCCTGAACAAGAATATATATACTTTATAGGGTCGGAAACGCTTCCTTCTTCCTGTTACATACTTTTGCACGAATACAATATACCCTTTTACTCTACGAGTAACGGGTATAATAAGAGTCTGTGGGTCTGAGTCTGCACATATGTTAAATTGATCTTAAAAATGTATTTTCCGTGAATTTGTGTTATTTCTCATTTCTTGTATCCTTTCTCCTTTTGCAGACTTCTCTGTCTTGCGATCAACCAGGATGATTCGTTCCACTTGGAGTACCGCGGACCGGTTATCATGAAGGGCAAGCCGACGCCCATGGACTGTTGGTTCCTGACGCGTGCCACCAGCAGCATTTTGGGTGGCGCCTCCTCGACGAGCGGGGGCGGGGGCGGTGGAAACGGGAGCCTGGACTCGCCGCTCCTGCAGCCAACAACACCGACGGCTAGCTGTGCCACGCCCTTTGGCACAGCCGCCCAGCGGACGGCAGGACATGCCAGCGTGTCACGTACTTCGTCCGCCGGCGGAGGGGGAGGCACATAGGAAATGTGCAAGGACTCGTCATGCTGCTGCTGAAACATCCTGTAAAGTTGCCATTGCGTGCGTGACTCCATCTGTCCGAATGTCTGCGGCCAAATCTGCAGGTCCTTGGACCACTTAACCACTTCATTTCTATGCCTTTGTGTTTGTCGTCCTGCATCCTGCGACCTGCAACCCAAGTGTGTGTTCTTGACATTGTGTGATTGTTGCTGCTGGCACATTGCGGCTGGAGCGCAAGGAGCGTCGGATCGTTGTGCAAGGTAATTTATGTTAATGCTCTCCTATCTGAACCCATTCAAGCCAACCCATCCAGACCAACCACTTAGCCCAGTCACTTTACAAATGATTTACGTAACCTGTGTCTACACTGGGGAAACAATCATTCGGGTCTTGAAACAATCTCTTTATTTATTATTTATTTTACTTTAGATCTGAAATTAATAAGTGACTGGGGCAAAAGCATTTGGTCTTACTTGTCAGGATGCCAGCCAATTAAGTTCTAAGTTAAATTTTGCTTAAAGTCGAGCATTTTTATTTAATAAATAAAAATAAATATATAAAACTCACTTGATAGTGAACTAGTTTTTAAACTTTATTATATTTATTTTTTATTATTTTATGTGCATGTAATTTATACACCATTGCCATGCCATGTAAGCCAAGCCCTTGGACTTAAGTCTGAACCCCTTCAGCGGCCTTATCTGGACAAATTATTATGCCAGCAGTAAAGAATATTTTGTGTCAGAACAAGTTTCAACCCGATGGCCCAATCCGTTCGGCAGTAAACTAGATAAGTCCAAAACAACTCAATATAAAAGCCATAATATGCCAAACAGTTAAATATATCTCTCTCCCGAACTCGAAAGGATTTTGTCAACACAGCCAGCGAAAGCGCAAAGCCTTTCGCCCCACAGCCCCGCCCACATTTTGTCCCCGAACTGATGGCATTTATTCTGTGCGTGTTTTTGTTTACAAAGTTTTGGCCAACCAAGCTGCAAGCAAAGAGTTCTATTTCAGCCGAAAATACCGCAGAAAGAGCAGATTCGGGTTAATCGGGGGACTGGGATGTGCATAGAATTTAGCACATATTTTGAAAACAAATATTTGACATGAGCAAACGGGCGAACGAGCTCAAGGCACTGGGATCCGAAGGATGTGGGATTGCGAGGGCCGTTTCAAAATCAAGGTTTACCCGTCCAGACTTATTATTGGAATTTTAAATAAACAATTCGATACCATTAAAACCTAAAGTCAAACCCAGACTAGTATTTACCTCATTTAATCTTTGGGTATTGTTTAACTTTGATCATTACATTTTGTATTTTCAATATGAAATATGTTGTCAAGATAATATAAAATCGTGGGAAATACAGAACCTGTGTAGCTAATATTTTTAATTTAAAACACCATTTTAAATAAAGTTTTTAGAGAATTTAAATAGTAAAAAAGGTCATAATTTTTTGTTTTTCGTTTTCCCGAATGTTTTTAACAACCCTCTTATCTATTTTTATTCAAATCATTGCTGAGTATATAATGTCTCAAAGGATAATGAAACCGCATTAAACACCCCCTCGCAAACTCAATCGAATATAAGTTAAGTAGCACGCCACAGCGAAAAATGCTAAAGGCTTGAGGGAAAATTCGGTTGCCCCAATTTTCCGCCCGGCATTTTAAGAGCACACATATATCGCCATTGACTGTGTGTATCTGTCTATCCTTCAGTTATATATATAACTGCTTATGGCCTCGATATGGCGCATATAATCGTTAAATGCCAGCGGCAACAACAAGTTGGCATGCAATTTGATGACTTGGAAGTTGGCAAGCATTTTGATGATGCCATTCAACTGGCAGAAGAGTGGGCGTATGTAATTCTGGGTCCCTAACGATGCCTCGTTAGAAATGGATTAACATTGATTAGTTCTTACGCCTGCACGATGGAAAAACCAATGCTGAAATTTCCCTAATTAAATGCCTCGAAATGCGGTCCAGCATTTTTAATAAATCCGAGCATTTCAGAGGCTCCCTTGTCGCTCATTGAAATTCATTGGAGCCAGAAATAAAAAGTACAAAATACCCACAAAAGTTGCCTGATTTGGAGGCACCCAAGTAATGCGCCCGGCTTGTTTCCGCTCCTTTCCTTTTCGTGTGTTCATAATTTTCCTCATTTTTCCTATTTAGTCTTATTTATTCTTTACATCCGGCCTGTTTGCAAGGGAAGTTGTTTAGGGGATGCGGTGGCTACGTTTCCTGAGTTTTCCCTCATTTAAGTTGGCCCACTTTAAAGGCCTTCTGTAAGGGGATGCAAAACCACTTCAGAGTTGTAATTATTTTTAATGAGCGGCGCCTTCGATTGCAGTGCTACTTGCCTGTACAGCTGTGTTCAAAATGATACGGCATTCCTAAAAAGTAAATAAGTATGTTAATAAAAATTAACCAAAAATTGAAAAATAAAGATACATAAACAATATTATGGTAGAGCTTTAATACTATTTATATTCTATTTAAAATTTGCCATATTATGTTTAATACAGCCATGTTATGTATACTGAAGTATCCATCAGCTTTAATGAGCCTCCATTTCGCCTCAACAGCTCCTCTTCAGAATCATTTATCATTCGCCAGACAGATATATGTACATAAACTGGAGCAAATTCATTCGGTCCGCAACAAAAGAGCGATTTTTCTTTACATTTCCGCATCATTGGGAAATATGGAAATAACGCTGCTGCCATCGACCTCGCACAATTTCCGTTTCCTGTGCGAGCTAACATTCAAATCCGGATATCGCAAAAAATACCAATCAAATAAATATTTACCCGACTAAATACGGCATAAGCTCTTATGCGACAATTGGGCGTGGCATTCAAGGCCGGGCATCTTATTAAAAATTTAGTTGAAATTCCCAGTGACAGGCGTGCAAAGTTTGTCAGCTGCAGGGAGAAAAGAGCGAAGACCCGGTCTCTGTCTCATTTAAAATTCATAAAGATGGATATTATGATTGCGATGGGCCGACGACAAAATGTCAGAGGCAAAAGCTTCTGTTCTACTCACCGCTCCCATGGCGACTTTTCTGAGACGAACAAAAAAAGGGGAAAAATAAGAAAGGAAAGAAAATTGTGTGAGATAATAACGCTTAAATAGTAATATGGCTGATGAGACGATAATGGGAGTCTGGCAGATGAGTTACGCATACGCCACGTGGCTCCAAAAAGGGTTGACCTGCATATTCCAAATAAATTACTCACATGTTGGCACACTTTCACCAGTCAAAGGAATCCCGCTCCTCATTGAATTATCTCATCTCTTTGCTCACCTCACAGTGTGCGAAGGGTGGAAAATTGTGTTTGGCAAAAGTTTTTCCAGCTTGCTTAGTTTTTCGGGGAGCCAACATAAAAGTTTTCCCATTTAGATGACTGTCGACCGTCAGTTTTGCCAAGGCAAAAGGCACAAAACAGTTTTATTGCCCTAACTCGAGGGGTTTATTAATAAATGATACTAGGATGCAGGACATTCCGGCAGGTACTCATTTGGCATGTATGGGCCCTCGGGTAATTTAACTGCAGCCAGGACCTTGGACGTTGTCACAGACAGATCAACATTGGCAGGAGTAAACAGTGGAGGCGTGGCTTAATCGAAAACTCGGCACTAATTTCAATTAAAGATGGAATGATTGCAAACAGGCAAACATTCGAATGCAGACGGATAGCAACATTAACTGACTTTCACCCTCCTTTCACCGCAAATAGGACCTGGGCAAACAGGACGACTTCGATGGCACTCATTTGCATACTGTTGCAACTTGGCCACGCTCACAGTCGCCAGGCAAATCAAGTCTACTTGCCTCTAAATGCTGCCGACAACAAATCAATTTGAGTCGGGGTTTACCATACCAAATTGAACTGGATCGTTGTTTATACAGTTGGCATCGGAGTGCGTAAGGAGCAGTCGAAGTCCCAGTTGTTATGACAGCCGGGGACTTTAAGTTGAATGCATTTGTACTATTTTGCATCTGCTAGTAGATTTTCAAATGCTAAAGGTGGCAAGCAGGACAAAACAAAACAAAATCGAATAGCGAAAAATACATGAAAAAATTCAACACGAAGTCATGAATTTCCTGATTTTAGTCAGAAGTACTTTTTATATATTTTCCAATTTGTACTGGCTTGGAACCTGGTGAAATCCTCAATTTTATGTTCTTTTTTTGACTAATGTATTTTCTAAAAGCAATGCCTATCTGAACAATTATTTATATCCCTGAGCAAACATAATTTCCTGCATATCCTTTATTGAGGAGGTAAATTGAGTGTGGAAACCCATGGTTTATGTTTTTTTATCCAATCGAATGCAATTTGCTGCGAGAATAGTAGGCGAGGAAAAAGGAAAACAAAGCTATCTTGAATACGCCCGCAACATCAATGTCGGTAACTTTTCATGGACCATTTTCCGATGCATTTTTGTATTTTTTGCCAAAAGCATTTTCTTTCTGCCACTTTGCTCTTTTTTTAATTCCGCTTAACAAAAGGCGTAAACTTTTCAGACAGCAAAGGGGGTGCAAAGTTGGCATTTTTCCACCACCATCCCCTTTTTTGCTAAGAGTGTCCACGGGGCGTATGGACAACATTCGACCCACCTTCGTGCATTTGATTTGTGGGGCCATAAAGTTCGAGGCACAAGACTCGGATGCGATATTTACAATTTTAATTCAATTTGTTGAAAATTCCAATGTTACATATATATGCGGTTGACGGGGGGCAAAAGGGGCGTGGCAGGATGACCCCCAAAGATACACTTGCTGCTATTTTTGCACATTAAACTAATCGATATTCTATATGTGAGGAGGAGACCGGGGGACCGAGCATTAGATGCAAGTACATTTTAGCCATTTTGTCGTCGTAGTCGATTCAATGACAGCTCTGCCGAAGGACAGCCGAGGACTCGAGGATGTTGTTGTTTAATTGTCTGTAAAATTGTTAAATTGCTTAGCGTGTCAGCAGGATCTCAAAAGGAGGGAAAGGGGGCAGCGATGCTGTCAGTGGCTCGGGGTTAACATGCATGTGCAATTACTATCAACTGCCCTGCCATGCGGTCGACACCGTGGATTTATTTATTCACTTCCCGGTTGCTTACCGCAGATAAAATGGCCAGAAAATATTTTCTTCTTAAAAAATCGACCTTATGTCTTCTTTACAACTAAGATAATAATGATGTACGAAAAAATCCATTTACTTAATTTAGCATTGAATAATAATGACTATAGCTTCAGATTCCAAAATTGATGTTGACTTAGTTGTGGCTACGTTAATTCCCTCTTAAACGATTTTTAAAGTGAAGTAAAAGTTTAATTAAAATTGTATTAAATCACTAAACCTAAATTGAAATACGAACTTGCCAAACCGCAAATGGATAGACCTGGCTGTAAACAAAACTGGAGGGAGCAATAAAACTGACTCCACTAGTGCTATAAATAATCGTTTTCTGGCAGACCTTAAACTTTTTTTTTGGGAGTCGGAAAAAGGAAAGAGAATTGCTTACGTGATTGAAATTTTGAAAACTCCCCAACAAAGGCAGCCGACATAGGTTGGTCAGTTTTTGGCAATCAAAAGTTGTTTGCGCCTTTGTAGTTGGACTGTTTTGTGGCCGAAACACCGCTTCACCCGCACGCAGTTGGCATAACAAACAAGAGTACGGTGGAAAAACAAGCCAAGTTTCTTGTTCCGTAACGATTCCACATGGAAAAAGTCCAACTTTTGACATTGACACCGTTTCCACCTCGTGTGTCCTGCGAGTCCTGCGATTCTGGCTCCGGCTTTACGGCGTAATTGGGCGTGAAGGGTTAAATTGAATTGCGTGCTCACGGGAGCCAAACGGTTAGGCAAACAAACACAGCTCTGATTTGTACAGTCCCTTTATACAAAACATTAAGACAAAGGAAAATATTCAAAGTAAAGGTTTAAAGTCCAACGAAAAGATAATACATTTCATGATGTTTTTGTATTGATTAACTTGAAACTGTCAAATTAGGGCATTTTCATTTTTTTCGGTGCAGAAAATAGCCGTATTCGATGACCCATATTTCCCATTTCCCATTTGTGTTCCCATTTTGTGTTTTTGCAGTTCTCGAAACTTGAACTTTGACTAAAATCGCTCTAAATTGTTTTCTCGTTTCAGCCTGATGATTATCCTGTAAAAATGTTTAAGATCATCTAAGTGTGTGTTTGTGTGAACCCTTGTAGATGTGTATTATTGTGTAAAGAAAATGTAATTTGTTAATATGTATTTATTATGATTCTACTTTGTGATGGTTTCTTAGGCTGAACTTTTTCGTGTAACTATAAAAATCTAGACACAACATTACTCGAACTGTAAAAACCGACGAGCGAAACAATGTAAGGCAAATATTCTAACTAAACCACTCAACTTTTGGGACAACTTAATTAAGCCGTAACGTAAATTAGCATAACCACAAGGCACCAAAGAAAAACCAAACAAAGTAACAAATTCATATATAAATACTATATATAGATCTAATTGGGTTCGTATACTTCTATACAGGGCTACCGACCAGTAAACATACAAAACTGTTAGCAAACTCAACTGCACCAAAAAGTAAAGTCTATACAAATGTACAACCGTACCACAAGCAAGTATTTTCATGGATAAATGTTCTGAAGTCCAAAACGCAGTATCAAGAAAATAGGAATTTAGGTTAGTAAGTCCTTAACCCACAGTTCGTTTAAGTTTCCATTGATCTATCGACATTGTTACGAAGGACAAATCTCTACTTTACTATAACTGAAAAATAGCTTTATAGTTCTTAAGCCATCACGCCGGAAGTCTCTCTCTCTGAAATCATGGACTATAGTTAATACATACCTATATATAGATATATTCATAGCAATATCAATGTGCACAGATGCAAATACTCTAAAATATATCCAACTGTTCAGCTGAATGTTCTTCTAAGGCAAAGCGTAGCTTAAGATCAGGTCCAAAAGCGACTCGATTTGTTTTTTGTTGATCCAAAAGAGGTGTTGAGTGTAAATCTAAGATACTTACTTGTACTATAAAAAGGCTAAGAAGTGTTAAGTACTAAACTAACTAAGCCCTCACCCCCTCTCTCCACCCCTCAACTGTTTTCATCTGTACACAGAATGGAGTAAATGTTAAATATGTTAAAGTAAAAACAATATGTAACTGTAACCCAAAAGTAAATCGCAAGATAAACATAAGCAGAAGCAAATAAAAATATTTCATTGAACCCTAAAACAAGACTTTTAATTATATTTAAAAAGCCTAATAAATCATATTCATTCCTTTTTCAATGTAACGCCTACAATACGTCATCGAATTTAATGGATAATTTGTGCCTGTATAAAGTATTACTTACTTAGGAATGAACCTTGTTTTGAAATAAAATTCGTTTTGGTTTGTTTTATTTAATTATTTTGATGGGTAATAAATAAGGTTTTATACAGGTTATTTCAAAACTAAATTCTGTAACAACTGAGGCTTGTAAGTCCTCGTTTCTTAATTCCGTATTCAGCCCACGATCGCATGTCCTCGGCAGCTCATCAATGTGCTAATCAAATTACATGTTGTGTCGACTTCTGCCACTTGGATTTGGGCAGTAGGGCTTCCTCCTCCTCCCTGGCAATTCGTTCGCGAATCCAATAATTCGCCCCGCAAACAAGCAGTAAAAGGCAGGGAATCAGGATGAGCAGAACCATGCCAAGTGAAATGCTTGCCACCCGCGCCGACTTCTCCTCATGTCCTGCAAAAGTGGGCAATGGAAAATATGCAATGGGTTCTGGAGGAAAGGGAACTTGAGCAATGGAATCTAACAACAGTGATATTGGTGTTCAGGTGATGCAACCTGGGTATAACAAATGGAAATATACCCTTCACTGCTTCTGCTCAATAAAAAATGCTTGAATATCATAGGACAAGAATACTATTAAAACTTAAATATAAAACCCACACTATTTAGAACTAAAGCTTCGATTCGCAAATAGCTCATACCCTACCCCTTGCAAAAATGTTACCTTTCCATCACTGTTCATAAATTAAACAACCATCTAGGCTATCCATCTGGCTTTTCCCTGCCATCCATCCAACCACTCAAGGCTGCACACTAGCCGCTTGGTTTTCAGCCCGCTCTCGTCCTGCTATTGTGTTGTGTCTATTTCCCAGATAGACCAGGATATACCCTCTCTTTGATGAAGAGGACGAAGGACGGAGGATTCGCCGGCAGACAAACAGACATAAGTAACGGCAACTTGTCCATCAATTTGCTCAAGATTGATTGACATTGGCGTAATGCACACAATACATTCTGTCCCAACGGAAGGGGGCGTGGGTGGAGAACCAGGGCGTGGCAGTGGTAGCAACAACAATAAGACAATGCTCAAAAAAACATAGTGACAGTTAAAGATTAATGTCTTTGGCTTTGGTCTTATTGCTCCGTTGTAAATTTTATGTAATTTTTGTTCGCCCTTTCGTTCCGTTGGGAAAACTACACTTGACAAGAAAATGTGGCAATACATTTCAGAAATTCATCAACTAAAATCAAGCAATTAATAATTTAATCTTGTTTTGTTATAATTAAAAATTTATTTGCTTACAAAAAACCATGCAAGCATTATTTTTCATTTTCTTTATGAATTCCATACTTTTAAGTCAGCAGTTTAAATATATATAACATTCTTGTACTGTAAACTATTTCATTTTTTTTTGCCCACTTTCTTTTTCAGTGTAGTTGACAATGCAACGCCCCTGCTCATGCAAATTATTACAGAAAATTGACAAGCAGTTAAATAGCAAACAAAGCGAACCCTGCGAAGTGTCAACTTTCATGTAACAATTGGCATTATCGAATTAGGCTGCAAGGAAAACTAAGAACATTAATCAATATTTACAAATAAACTATTATAAACAAATGTTTTTAGGCTTTATTCAATATAAAATGATGATTGTTTACCTGGGCCGAAGTAAATACAGATGAATTTGCCGTTTGAATTATGCTTAATGTACAAGGATTTGGTTTTTGGGTTTGGCTCGGGGCTTGGACTATTAAATACATGTTATGTTATATGTTTGATGTGGTCATGGCCTTGGGCAAAGCAACAGTACAACAATAAAGTACAGATAGAGAAAACATCATGGACAGGTGGGTGTTTCAAAGTTATCGGCAATGAACTTAACATTAGTTATTATTTGGGTGGCTCTTATTTGAACTTTGCAGCTACTGGATCCCGATGAGTCCTGATCCCTAGACCTCCGTGGACTTTTGCACCGAGGGAGTGGGCGAGGTGGCCAAGGGGGGGGAGGGCAGGCCACTATCCTGCGTCAGAGGCGTCGGCGCTGTGCGCAGTGGCACGGCGTTCACACTTGAGGGGGGCCTACTGTAGTACTGGGTATTGCTGGGCAGCACCGGCACTCCTCCGAAGCGATTTTGCGTCGCCGCCTGGGGAGTGTAGTTTATGGAGCTGGCCCCACTTGTGCGGCTGTCCAGGCCGCTGAAAGTGGGACTGTACTGCTGGCGGTGCAGCTGGTCCGCCTCCTCCGGCGACAAGGGCTGGTGATAACCGGCGGGATGAGTGGTGCCCGTGTGGACATCCGCCTCATCGAAGTCATCATCCTCATCGGGGTGATGGTCCGGATCCACCGGAGATCCGTCCCCGGCATGGTTATCCAAATCCGCGCCCGAGGCGTGCAGAGATCGGCGACCCAACTGCTTCGGCTTCTCACCTGTGGTTACGTTCGGATTAATGTAGGAAATGTCCCTGGCTAACTTTGAGCTGTTTCTATTTTGACTACCTTCCGATGAGGTCACATCCTCGTCGTTCTCATCCAGATCCCATTTCTTAGCTGGAAAATCAATTTGCGGTTTGCCCGGTAATGGTTCGTTCGTGCGATATACTTTGTCGTAGGACCTACTTTTCTTCAATGTGCTCGCATCCGTATCGCTGTCATCGTCGTAGTTCAGGGTCCTTAAATTACGGGCGGAACTGGCCCTCGAACGGGGCAGCATGGGCATCTGCCACTGCGGATCCTCCTTCAGCTGTTTCTGGCGATAGCGGTACACCCCGCACACGATGCACAGCATCAGTGGGCAAATCACCAGGAAGATAATGCCAATTGCTATGAAAGCGACGCGACGCGTGTAGTACACCTCACCTGCACGGGGTCAAAGGTTGATAAGGATTGGTTCTATCAGGGGCATCATAGTATATTTACTAACTGACTGGATTAGTTACTCATTTTGTGTAGCTATACAATGTCCACATAATCGTAAGGGGACTGAAGACTCTCATATCACCACAGTTTAATACTAAGAATAATTCAATTTCGAATGACATTATACAATTAAGAACTTAACCATCTAATTCAGTCAGTCAGCGATAATTTGAGAAGAAGGGAATTCTTATTCAAGGCAATAATGTCAAGGTACTTACGTAGGCACTCGGTGTATCCATACTCAGGAATATTCCACAGACCGTTGGACAAGCACTCACGACGTTGATCTCCAATCAGGATAAAGCCCTCATTACACTCAAAGGACACCTTGGCACCTGGCATAAAGTCGAAGCTCAACTTTCGGCCGAAACGAGGAGTCTGCAACACACCACAGGATACGACGCGCCTGTAGGGAATATTTTAAATTAAACAATTAGCTTTAAGATACAAATTGGTGCCATCTTGATTTTACTGATGAAAATCTAGAAGCTTGTTTGAATATGGAATTAAAATAATTTGCCTAAGTATACAACTTACACTGCGTTTTCAGCCTGCATATTGACTATGGTGTCGTAGTAGTTCTTTGTAAAGTGCGCCAAATCTCGATTGAGGGTCATTGCATAATCATATTGGCACTGCATACATTCACCACACAACTCCTCAGCTCGCTCCAGATCGTAAGTACGATTTGTGGGCAGGAAGTCGGCCGGATCAAGGACATAATTGGGCTGGAAGGTGGCATTTGCATAATAGCTTGACATCCTTCCGAATTCTCGGGTGAAGAGAGCAGCTCCCACTCCAGGAACTTCGCGATCCGTGAGCATCCACTTGATTCCAAAGTTGGTGTGGATGCTGCGCAAATCATTCAGATTGAGCTGGGCCACTTGGCCGTTGGGTAGCATGAAGTCGTCCAACTTATTAAAACTCCAGTTGCCAAAAAGTCCAGCTGTTTTATTCTGTAATTAAAAAAAAAAGAACGATTATGAAATCTGAAATATATTAAATTTTCATTTGCACTCACTATAAACTTCCAGGGCAGAAACACGCGGCCCGTCATGAAGCCCTCGTTCTCAACCACCTCCACTCCGATGCCAGCGTCGAACTGGACCACCACTTGCGACTGATTGAGCAGGTAGGTCGGGGTATAAACAGAAACACCGTCGAAGTGCTGGAACTTCAGGCTCTCCCGATCGAAGTACACTTTGCGACCATCGGCCAGGACATCCAGGCGATAGCGCCAGCGGGCATGCAAAGGACGAAGGCGCACCTCGATGGTGGTGGTGGTATTGCCCCTCATGGCGACCGCTGTCAACTGAGTGGCCTTCACCTCGCCATAATAGTTGGTTGGCAGTTGCTCGAATCGTCCTTGGACCTCAAACTTATTACTCTCATCCACACTGCGGGCCAGGACGAACTCTCCCAGTCCGTTGAAGGTATAGGCCTGTCCATCGAAGGTCACAAAGTGGGGATCACCGAATACTCCGGCGATACCCGGCGCCTGATAGGCCACACAATCCTGGGAAGGACGACGCTCGAAGCGATAGGTTTCACAGCCCACCGCCTGCTCCTCCTGCCAGAAGCAGCAGGAGTAGAAGGGGCGCATGTCGTGGAACCACATGGACAACGAGGGCACCTTGCTGGCCTCGTTCCAGGGCATCTTGCCCAGATTGTGCACGCGACGGGGACGGGAGCCCCACATCTGGTCGTAGGTCAGCATCAGGAAGCCATAACGATCGTAGCAGCACTGCTGCTCAGCTCCTTGCGCACTGGATAACAAAAGGGGAAACACATTGGGCACTTAAAAATTTGTACAAGTTTTCATTAATTGCAAAGGGGGAACATAAACATCTACATAAAAATCTACAGATTAGTGGAAAATTTATAGAAAAATACTAAGAGGTATGCCACAAGCATTTTGATGGATGAAACTTTAATTTTGGAATTCAATATTCAGCAAAGGTGCTTAAATATTTAATCACTTTACTATTTTGTAAACAATTTAAGAATGGCCTAATAGGAAGTATAAAGAAAACAATAACAATTTCAATTTGAGTACTTACACTGGCGTTCCGCTAACCACACAGTGGATGGCGCCGCGATGCCTCAGGCAACTAGGGTTCGAGTCCTTGTCGCACTCCCGATCTGGCCGGAAGCGTCCTTTGTCCAGGACAGCCTGGTCCAAAGTGCAGGGACAAAGTGGCAAATCAGCAGCGAAGTTCCTGTTGAAGGCGAATTATGAATTTTAGTCGGGAAGTCTCCTTGTTGCAATCTAGGGTAATTAGCAGGCATTTCGCCAATCCCCTTTGGCATTCTGGTCGCTTTTAATTAGCGGGCCAACGCAAATGCATATTTGTTGAGCCTTACCTGAGGAATCGGTCCGCTCGAATCCAATTATCGCAGAGAGCTCTGGCCCAGCGTTTTCCGTGCTGTCGCTCCCATTGAGGCGCCATATACCAGGCCAATGGAATGGGGCGAGACCACAGGATCCTGAAACGAAAAATTCATTGTTGAAATGAATGTCGAAGATTAATTTTTTGAAGAGCAACCCAAAGATCACAATGGCTACCTTTGAAATTCGTGCATGTTGCGAAATGGCAGCTAATAAACAACCCACACGATTTAACCTTCTCTTTTTGACGAGCAACACGATATCACCATTAGCCGTTGCCCAGTTAGCTTTTAATAGCAATTGGCGCCTCACGCTGCCATGGAAATATTTTTCATTAAGTTTTCACAATTACTCGGCCATCAAATGGAAATTAAATGTTGAAACAATGCTAACAATTTATTCGTGCCCACCCACCACTTTGGGCCCGGCTAACGACACCCAAAGGAGCCGTAAACCAAAAAATAAAGAAATGGTTTTATTCTGTGTCTTAAGGGAAAAGGCACAGAAATAAAAAAAGGGATAGACACTTTTCAAATTTATTGCACGTTTAAAAAGATATTAATTCGAAGAGCAATGTTCCATTTAAGTGAAGTTTTTCGAACTATTATTTATTGTTTTAGAGAAAAATATTAAATGTATTTTATTTAGTACTGAATATTAATATTCCAATTTCAATAAAAACAACAGTTTTTCCCTGTGTATTACTGAGTTTCCAAATGAACCTAAGAAAATTTATAGTCATCACACTGGCCATCTTACACAATACAAGTCCTAATTTTGGGTATAACATTTTATGGTTCCGAAGATGATTCAGGTTTAATTGCAAAATAATTGCACAACGTGAAGAAAAAGGCTTAAATACAGAAAAGCTGGTGCACAAACATGACAGCGATTACCATTGGCCCAGGCCATTTAAAACACATTTCCATTATTGATTATCTCCGAGAATGTCTCGCAATTACAGGCTGTCATAATAAGCTATCTTCGGCGAGGCCAGGGCAAATTGATTGAGGCCGAAGGGAATGGGGATGGCAGATCCTGGGACTCGGCTATCATGGCAGAGTAGAAGTGCATTTAGCCCGTTCTCATTGTCATTGAAATTGCCCTGGCAAATTGAATAAAAACATGGATATACCATCAGAGCGGCAGGCACTTGTCTCTGGGATGACACATTGAGACAAGCGAGAATCAATTAAAGCATAATAACAATGGAATCTGGAAGGGGATTTGAGGGATACTGCAAGTTCTACTAACTTACTGAATAAATTAGTTTAATTATAGAAGGCTATACAAAACAGATGCTTAGATGGGTGGGGCATTTCAAAGTGATACCCAAGCAACTACTTCTGTCAATAATATTTTTACTTTAACTAATAAATTGATTAACTTGCTAGGATATCATTAGTCCCTCTACTTACGGACTGATGGCCAATCCGGAGTATTGGTCGGGCTGCGTGAGATTGATCTGGAGGAATCCGAACTGCATGTCCCGGTTAATGTTGTTCCGGTTGAGGTAATTCGAGGGCGTGATCACGTAGCTGCCCGAATTCGAGTAGGAGGCCTCGATCACATCGATATATTCCAGCTGGGGCTCGATCTTGGTTTCGCGGTAGCCCCACAGCGAGATCATCACATTGGCATTGGCATTCGAGGTCAAATTGTATTGGTTCCAGGTGATGCGGATCTCGCTGGGGTTCTTCTTGTGCACATCGTCGGTGGCGAAGAAGATCTTCTCGGTGGCCGCAGCCGGGGTCTCCACGAAGTACTTTCCACGCCACTTAAATCTCTGGGTTCCCACCGAGATCTGGAAGCGAATGTAGCCCTCGGCCTTTAGGTAAGGTTGCACGCAGATCACTCGGTTCCGGTCCACATAGGTGCCCAGCACGGATTCCGTGTCGAAGTGGCAGGTCACGCGAATCGAAGGATCAAAACAAGGACCTGTGATGTTCACCACCTGACCACCCAGCATGTTGCCAGATTCGGGGGCGAAGGTCAAAGGTAGCAGGGCGGCATCTAATAAAGTATAATAATATACATAGTATTATTGATGGTTTTACTTTTTTTTTTAAATAAAATGCATATGTCATAAACAGCTAATTAAAAACAAATCATTAAAATTGAAATATTGATATGTATAAAACGGAATGTAGAGAATCTAAAATCTGCGGTATGCATTTGTTTTAAAAATTAATTTACTAAAAAGACTTTAATTAAAAATGTTAGCATATAACTAATACCACTACTTAATTCCAGACTCATCCATTAAAATCCAGACTCATCCAATAAAACGTACCTATATCCTTGTTGCAGGACCCAATTAGAATCTGTTCATCTACGCGGAAGATGTGACGACCCGGGAACCCATTGGCCCAACCTCTGTTGGCCAGGTCTCGAATCACCATGTTCTGGCTGTAGGGCTTGTACTCATAGGCCTGAGTGCCGTTGCCCGCATTGAATCCGACCTGAAAAGGGGAAACCGAGTTCATAAATCAGTGGGTACGGGGGGTTCGGGGCAACAGTGCAATTAAATACATGCATTCGAATCTCCTCACACATTTAATTAACTGTTCACAAAGTTTGCAATTATGTTTAGGGCTTAGGCAAAGTTCAAATTGTGCGTTTAATTACTGCAAGTGGCTGCAGGCTGAAGAGGACTCCAGTTTCAAACGCCAAACAATTAAGCTTATGAAAATTTTAATTATGATGAGTGATTCTGAAGAGAAGTAGAGTTCTGAATATTCCTTCAGATGTTAAGTACTTTGCAGGTATTAAAGCTTTAAAAAAGACCAACTTCACTTCTTCTCTACTTTTTCCCTTTTGATTGTCGAACAAATCACCAAAGCAAACATCCTGGGAAACTAAAGAGGAAAACAAACCTCTTCAGTCACAATCAGTCAGCAAGTTTTCCCTGCGAGTCAACTGTTTAATTGAGTGCCAACCGACAAAAAGTGAAAGAAGTAGAAAAAAGGGAGAGTTTGACCACTTACATATGCAGGAACACCGCCCTCGCCTTTTGTCGTATCACCTCCGGCCTCAGTGTGCGAAAGCCAGTTCAATACAGCATAGTTGAAGATGATATAGGTGTAGACCTCATCGGTGGCCAGGATCATTTGGAAGGTGTTCGTCTGTGGAATTCAGAAATAATTATTTGCTATTGAAACTGTGGAAATCTATGTGGTTTCTTCATTTCTGAGAGATATCTGATATTTGTCGTTTAATTTTAAGATTTACTTCTTATTAAAGAGTGTATCTTTTGTTTATAAAATCACAATAAGGACTCACCGTGTAGAGGGAGTTATCAATGCCGCCGGCAAAGGATACGTTTTTCCAGGTGGAGATCACCACGTGCTTGGGAATGAAGGTATCGGCGCCCACGACTCCCTGTCGAATGTCCCACATGGTGCGTTCCCGAACCTCCACTCCAAACCGGTCCGTGCGGCCCATCAGATCACGTTCCACCCTGCAAAAAGAATGGTTTGTCCGTCAGTTTGGGGCTGAGCCGCATGTGGGTGATGCGTAAATGAGAAAACAAATCGGATGCAAAGCAAATTTCGGTTTGGCGTCTGCCTGATGATAAATGGATTCGATGTTCGGCATATAAATCAGGACACAGGCGGAGAGATTTCTGATTTCAGCGCTTCCTCATTACTTTCCCTGTTGGGCATATTTTCATAAACATTTTATTTATTTTACGCTCTCGTGAGCACTTTCAAGTGTTTTTTTTTGTGAGGGAGTGGTAGTCGTATCGACGGCCGACACATTGGCGACGCCAGCGTGACTACGTGGCGTATGATTTATATGCTTTAATTATTCATTACGCATACGCCGCGAGCTCCACACTCAGACTTCACATCAAACTGTTTGTTCCCCGTGTTTGCTGCCTCATAAATTGCTTTAAGCCAGTTAAATTTGCAGCCGGCGCTTCATGCAAAACGCTAAGAAAAAAGTCATTCCATTCCATTTTAAAAACCAGACAAATAAATCTTAAGCCGATTTACCGGGCGGATTTTTATTACACTCAGCCCTTCTTTGAGTCGGTCCACAGGTACAACTTAGGCGAGTTTTCAGTGCTGGACAATTGCATTGGAATTGAGGTGAACAATTGAGGATTTTCAAAGCCCTTGGTTGGAATAAGAGGCTTATCAAATGAAGCGTTCGGCTCAGTAGAAACATGTCCGGATGCTGGCCGCAAATCGAACTAAAAATTCAGTGTCCCTATTCGGCTAAATGGTAAATGGAAATAAATAATTTAAAATGTTCAAATTAAATTTTGAATAAAAAATCTAATTAGGTACCAAATTTAACTTTCTAGAAAACCTTTCTGACATTTAATAAAATGTAATAGAGGGTTTAAGTCTAGAGTATACACAAATGTGAACTAATTCCCAGTCGCTTTGACAAGGACATTCATTTAGGGCACTGCCAGGCTACATATATAACAATTGAAATCGAAAAACTCGTTATGCTCCAGCATTTCTGTGTGTGGCAAACAAAGATGAATGTGGGCCATTTTCTATTTGCATTTTCCCGGTAACATTTTATTGATTTTGGCCCGACGTTTGTTGGTGATAAATGAAACACACACAGGGAGCGCTGGAATTGCAAACAAACATGAGTGCTACAATGGTATCTACCCCTCTGTTCAGCTTATTTATTAACACTTCGACGATCTGTAATAAAAACTCATAATGCAGCCATTATCATACAACATGCATTAAATTGCCGCCTGTGCTTATGTGCTTTTCAATTTTTGAGGGCACATAAATTATAACTGGCAGCAGATGGCAATGGAAATAAATTACAAAATTACACTTCCTTCCTTGACAAGCATAAAAAATAGAAAACGTTTGCTGGCAATGTGCAAAAAACCGCATGCCATGGCCAAGAGAAGAAGAAGGCGCCCAGAGATAACCGCACACACAGACTGGCATAGTTTATCATTTGTGTTTGCCCTGAGCAAAAAACTTTAAAAGTCTGCAATTGACATTTGGGCTTAAAAAAAATGCGAATTGTCACTCAGCCTAGAAATGCGCGCGCAGCAGCCAAAAACAGCAGCCAAAAACAGCAGCAGACTCGACGACTTTTACGTGTAAGTAAGCCAAGAAGCCACACACATTTATACATACACTCAAAAACAACATTTTTCCCAGGCAATAAAGTTTTGTTTTTTTAATGTATATATTTATAATATAAGGAATTATTTTAACAATTAAAACTTGTTATTTGAACTCCTCTTTTTCTATCAATATACATTTTTTTCCTAATTCAATTTTCTAAAATGGTGGACTCAACATTCAAAATATTAAGAGTATACATTTTTCTTGACCTATTAAAGGCGATAGTTTTTCTCGCGGTGCCGACATAGAGAGAGTCGCAAAAAAGTAATAGAAACTCAGAAGCTCCTTCATAAGTCGGGCTCCGTCCCACTTTTCCACCCACTTTTCCGCCAAATGTCCCGCCCCCTTCCCACCATTTTCCCCATTTTCCCATCGCAGGCCAGTTCTTGAACTGCGCCATTATGTACTTTATTGCATACATTCGGGCGCTGCCACAGTTTTGTCTGCATTTGTAGGTTAAAATGCCTTTTTGCCGCTTTGCATGGAAATATTTGTGCCCCGCTCCCTCATCCTTTTTGGCCCCGTTCAACCACCATTCCAGCCATGTCTCATTCTTCGCCTTGCCGTTTGGCCCAATTCCATCTCGGGGTGTAAATGAAAGTGAAACAATGGCCGTACTTAAAGAAAATGGCGAAAATTGCATGTAAGCTGCAGAAAACAGCGCGCAGAAAGCGCTCTCACCAGTAAATGCAAACAGAGACTTGCAAATGGCCCAGCAAGGACGAAGGATGGGGTTTTTGGGGGACAAAAGGGATTGGGGAAGTTCTTGTTATGATTGGCAAAAGGGAATAATGAAGCGGCATTATTAGGAAGCACCGGTTACAAAGAAAAACTTTTGGCGAAAACACTTTTAGGCAACTTAGATGATGGACTGGAAGTGCTATGCCATCATTCTGTAACTTTAAAGAAAAGTGAATGCAAATTTTATCAAGCAAGAAGGTAATTTAATACATTTTTCTTTTGAAGTATCAACTTAAAATGACTATTTAATACTTTCTTTAGTAAAATTTCTAAAAATTACAGAAAATATGATTAAAATGAATTTTTTAATATAGGGAAATCTATTCTTTACAAAATTATTTATATACGAATATTAAAATCATCAAAAGCACATGAAATTGCTTTGTGCAATGCATTTTAATGTCTCAATTCCCTTCCGTTGCAAACGCCACTTTGACTTGCTGCAAAGCAACCGAAAATGTTTTAATTGCGCCAACGCAGGCCGGCAATTAGCATTCCGTTTGCTGCTGCCCTCGCCAAACAACAATTAAATGCTCAAAGGTCCTGTGGAATTTCCCGTACTTACCAAAAAAATCTCACACACATCGAAATTCACACGCTGACAAAGTTTGAAGCGTTCAAACACAATAAAAAAATCCTGAACAAACGACATTAAGTTTTTATTCGCCATCCGACGCGGCTAAGCGTTTGTGTGTGTAATTAAACGTGCGCCCATAATGAATTTAATGGTCAAAGTGGACGTCTACCCACGTGGCGTATGCGCAATGCCCTGCACTTTCAGCTAATCCAATGCTGAGCGCTAAGTGCGAGTGTGTAATTAAAATGATGTGAAATAAGTATGGCTCAGCATGTGAAGGGGCTTTCGATAGGGAAAGGGTTCATGCTCTTGTGTGGGCGGCCAGCAATTTTACATCACATTTCGTATTTCGTTTTTCGCTCTGCTTGGCTTCTTTATCTTCAGCGCCATGCAAAGTTATTTAAATTAAATTCCAGTCACGGCTTCAGTCACTCCCCCTTGTCTAATGCGTCTGGTCTCCCACTCCCAAGTCCACTGGGCGAAAAGAAGGATTATCAAATTTAGGAATGAGATTCTTTGTTTTTGGTTATCCCTTCATAAATTACTGTAAGCCTATTTGCTATATATCACTTTTGAAAATCTATCTGAGCTTATCTTTTGATATGTTATTCAAGTCCTGTCAAATATTAGTGATGCTATAATAGGCATCATATATAATTCAATTACTAGATTTTTTATTTACAGTGCAGTCGTCAAAGTTTGGCTGAGTATTCCCCTTGATGGTGCTTTACACGAGGCGAAGACAATTAAATGTCAGGGTCTCTTCCATTGAACGAGTTATGCGGACCAAGTTTGACATATTGTCGGACTGTGTAAAAACTATAAAAATGCATTGGATTGTACACGCTGAATCCAAGCGCTCCTCGCAGGATGTTAATTGCTCTGCTGTGGCAATTTGTCAGCCGGCGTCACCAAGTGTCGACAACAATTCCAGTAAACGGAAATTGACGGAAAGTCCTAGGAAAGAGTTCAAAACATTTATCTTACAACCCTTTAAACCATTCATAATGCTGTCAGATTGATTAAACCACTCTAATAATTTTTTGCCTATTTTTTCGGTAGAATTCCTATGCATTTTTCAACATGCAAACATCCCTCAACTGACTTGTCATTCTGTGTCACTCTGAAGTAATTTATGCTCTTCCTTTCCGTCTTTTTTTGCCTTGTTCCGCAAAAGCCATGAAATGTAAAGCTGTTGAAACAATGTAGACCAGCCATAATTTATTCTCAAAATAGCTCAAAACTACGGGTTAACCAAAGAGCAATTTAAGAAGAAACTTGCTTTAACTAATTAATGCAGTTTTAAGTGGCTGCTTTTTTGTGTGCAGTACTCCAGAATTTGTCAGGGCTTTTAATGGGACTGCTGCTGGAAAAGCCATATAAATACACCACAAATAACTTTCAACCCCCACTGGCATTCATTTGCATAATTAGCCAGAGGATGAAAAAAATGGAAATTCATGTTTGTATACATTTAAACATTGTCCTCAGGAAATTCATGGCAAAAGTGCAGGGCAACTGAATATAATAAAAGTCGAATTGGTCTCATAGAGATTCCTGACTGAACTCACAATTTTGTCACTCGAAGTGCCATTGTCTCATTCAGTTTTGTGCTGTTTTCTGTAACATTCGTCACAATGCAACGAAAATCATGGACATTCCAAAATGAATTCACACACAAATGCATGTCGAAATCAACAGGAACATAATGGAGCATACTATGGAGCATAACTGAACAGGTAGCCAACATGGGAATAGTGCAGAAATGCTGCGGCTATAAATGACAGTAGCAACCAACGGCACACTAACAATGACAAATATTACTGGAGAATTATGCTCCTTCGGGTCGAATGGGACATGTTGCTTTGAATTTACTTTATATTTTTCATGAAAAACCATATTAATATAATCCAAATGTGTGTGACACAATTTATTTTAAACAGCTTAGAGCTAAACCAAATAACAGCTTCAAAATAGAAGACAAGACTGAATATTTAAAAACAATTTAAAAATGAAATTGTTTTACAGGGCCTAATAAAAATTCGAATACCCCGTGTGTCTCTTGTTTTAAGCCCCTGTATTAATAGAAAACAAATTCTGTGTCAAACAAATCATACCTTTTGGAAAGCATAAATGCTGACCAAAACACACACACACACACATTTAAATGGGGCCACCGGAAGTGAAGAGTGGGACACACGCACACACCCAGGCTATTTGTGTTAGTTTTCTGTAAATGGCGACAGGCGCACGTAGAACGAATATATACGTATAAATACTTTTGTTTGGCGCGTGCTGAGCGCTGATTTTGAATATGCAAATGCCACGAGAAACAAAGGCAAATAAATATGGTTAGCAAATAAATACAAACGAACAGGAAATGCGAGCAGGATGCGGAAATAGATTGAGATGCGAGATGCATTCACTTACCGGAAGTAAACGCCAGGCGTTCGCTGGTCAATATCCGACGGATAAATTCGACCAACTCTGCACTTGCTGAAGAAGATACCCATGAAAGAGGGATCCCTCTTGGCAGGCCAATCCTTAATCGGGAAAACCAGAGGATAGGTGAGGTACTCTGGCGGATCCGAGAACTCCAAATAACCGTTGAGGGAGAGCTGTTTAAGGAGGAATGATAATTATAAATAAGGTATATTTTTATGAAATAGAAGAAATTGTAGTATTCGGAAAGCATTAATATTTATTCATATTTTTTAGACCAAGTAACTTGTACCACATTGTATAAAAAAGAGCTCCTTCAAGGTAACTTTTTAGTTTTAATAAAAACTTACCCTCGTGTAGTTGAATCGGAATCCGTAGAAGGGCAGTTGGAAGTTCAGATTCTTGTGGAGCTGTGTCATGGAGGCGTGAATGTCGAACTGGTAGTCGCCGCGTCCTCCGTACATGTCCTTGTCGAAGTACCAGTACATGAAGGTTTGTCTGAGTTCCGCCAAGCGGGCGGCGGTTATAGTATAACCTCCAGCTGCCACCGAAGCAGAGGATGGAGGGGCCACATTGTTATTGGGATCTGCGGGGGGAAGAGGAAAAGACAAATAGCTTAGAGAGGAGTGCTCTGGCCTATCATTATAATTTCACACCTAATCCAGGTAGATTACTTTTTCAATTCCACAATATTATCCTTTGCACTTGCTGCGTCGCCAGGCATAAAGTGAAAAGAAAACTTTGCCTGGCTTTTTTGCATTTTCCGGCTGCAACTTGCCACCCACATCCTTGCAGCTCCCGTTCCGGGCACTTGGCCATTAAAGGTCACAGTTAATATTCATTTCTGTCCTGTCTTCTCCTTTCTTCCTTCTCTTTCTCTTAATTTCCCCTTACCGCTGGCCTTTTAAAGCAATTTAAGCTGATTAAGTGCAAAGCTGACGTTCCCAATGGACACTGGAACAGGAGCCCATAGAAGGACCCGGGATCCGCTTAAGGATATTGCTTCTCACGCTGGCCAGAAACTTGAATTGCTGGCGAAGTTTTCGTGGCAAAGTCCTGGCAAAGATTTCAAAATATTTCTGGCATCGCTGGGGAGATGCAGTTGCACCAAAGAAGTGAAGGACATTCATTGCAATTTTCAAGAATTTTCTAATACTCTTAAAGTTTGACTATAATCCAGTACTTCCATAAATCAATTAGAACTTAAACTAACTGATGCATCACTTTGTTGTTATTTTTTCAAGAAACTTTATTTTTTATTGCTTAAAGTTTCAGTGCAAGCTTGTACTTTCATAAATTTATTAGGACTAATATTGCATAGCTTGTTGAACATACAGAAGTAACCATTTCTTAAGTTTATGTTAATTTAATATTTAATATAATGCAATTAATACTATTAATTTCCTAAACGTCATTTAAGTGTGTGGCAAATTTTAAACAAAAATCTTGCCCAGTAAGCTTAATTATTAATTCCATCAATTAATTATGAACCCTATTAAGATCCTGACACCTCTTTTCATCTTTTTGCATGGTAATTTTCTCATTCTATCGATGTTAAATTGCGTATTCCACTTTGAATAAATGGAAATTGCAAATGTATGCTCAGTTTATAATTTCGTTTTTCATTCCCTCTCTCATTTTCTCCGTTTATTTTTTCAGCTGTCAATTGCCGAGTGTATAGGAAATTATTGGCCATTAACAGCATTGATTTTGATTGTAATGAGCCAGCTAATGAAACGTCAACAGCAAAGAGTGGACCATAAAACACAGATAATTCTTTCACTCTAAGCCTGAACATCTGTCGCATTTTAAAGCTATTTATGAATTAGTACCCTCGCTAATCCTTTTTGGGAGGACCTAATAAAAGTGCGCGGATTAGCAAAAAGATTTGTGTAAAATTGGTGCGCGTAAAATACGCAAAACGCGCGTGTTCGGGTTGCGGTTCCCGGGAAATCTTTCGCTTTTGCCATTTTCCTTTTTTACTTTAACGACCGAGGTAGCCGCGTAGGTAGTTCCCGGAATCAAGCCAAGTTGAGCCCGGCTTTGTAGAGCCTTGCTACCTGGGATTCTGGACCAGCTGTCAAGGGATAAGTCAGGGTCAGGTAGTTTGTAGGATCTGCACTATATAAGACTTGGATTGCTGGCTGCAACATCACAGTCGTCTCTGAACCTTCATCATGAGCATCAGCACATTCAACTTCCAGTTCTACAACTACAAGCTGAATCCTTCGTCGCCGGGCTTTGGCAGTTCGGCCTCCCGTTCCTCCTCCTCATTTATCAGTGAACTGGAAATGGACATTGACGAGGACATGTCTGCAGTAACCAGGCCAACAATCACGTCCACGCCCAAGCCGCGTTTCACCAGCCAACTGGCCGTGGAATTGGCCAAAACGGAACCCGGTAATGGCATTTCCCCGCTGCGACCCAAATTGCACACGGCCCAAAAGCGCTGGTCCATGGAGTTGAGGGAGAAAGTGCTGGAAATGTCCAAGCGAAATAATGGCCAGGAGAAACCGCAGACCACAGGAAAACAGGAGCCACATGAGCAACTGCAACAGGAGCAACTGCAACAGGAGCAACATGAGCAACTGCAACATGTGCAACAGGAACAGGAGCCCACTGTCACCGACAAAATCAACTTCTTCAACAAGCTGACCAACACCTTTGAGTCCGGCTTTAACAAACTGCTGCCACCAAGTGGCACCAGCAGCAATCGCTTTATAGCCATGTTGCGCTCCACCCGTCCACAAAATATTGCTACCACCGCCAATAGCAGCACTTCCAACAGTTTCCTGGGCAGCAATGCTAGTCTCAGTGGCGCGCTGACCGGTCAAGTGCCACCACCCAAGCCCAAAAGACTAGCGGCCACCACCGCCCAGTTTGCCACGCCCCTTTCCCCTGGAATGGGCGTGGGAAAGGGGGGCAGCCAGCGAAAATGCTCCCTGCGACGCAAACCCTCAATGGACAAGTCCAGGGCCATTATTTCGAGGCAGAATTCCAGTGCCTCTGTGAGAACCCAGAACCACGCCATCATGGAGGACCTCAGTCTGGTGGTTCCCGTTCGATTGCGCATCGCCGAGTACGAGCAGCGAATCTCGATGAGCGCCTGAGTTCATGGACCCTAAGTACAATAACTTAAACACCCTAATTAAAGTAATTGTAAGTTCCCAAGGATAGCCTCTATTTAACTTTAAGTTAGCGTAAGCTTTTAAAGACAATTTTTATAGACAATTCAAATATACAATATCTGAAGCAAGAAATATTTTGTTTTTTATTGAAAAAAGGAAATTGAAAAGAAAATGCACATAAATAACTGGTAATCAAAATGAATACATTGACATGTCTACGATTTTTATTAAAACATAAAATATTTGACCTCAAAAAACATTGGATCATATGGATTCAATATATTCTATTCAATATAATATTGCCACAATCTAAAACAAAATGTCAGCAATCTTTGAATTATATTTACCCCAGGCAACGAGTCATCTTACATTCTTAAATACTCCTTTATCTATTAAAAGGGTGATTCATCACCGTATTTACCAAGATTCTTTTCCGACCTAACATGGAATAACTCTGTCCACAACCAATCCCTTTTTATCACATAATCACAGTCGAACAAAAGCTCTGACTAATACAAAAAAAAATCGAATTCCGAATAGCCAATATATCAGTCCTGAACGACTGATAAAACAGAGTTTCCTGTGCAATTGCAAAATCCACACACTACCAAAGGTTGTAAACTGAATCACGCAAGACTATGTACTCTATATACTCCCCTTGTGTCCACACGTATGAACATAGTATTCACTACCTACCCACCACGCACTTGTTTTGTTTGCTGAAGCGGAAAACAAGAAAATCGTTAGCTTTTTAATGCCTCAAGCGTCGGGCATTATCTTATCGGAGAAAAACAGAGAGAGGGAAAAAAGACGGGAGAAGAGAGCTTACAACACCTGAACGCCCGAACACAGGTTATCGAGCAAATATTGGTAACTAAACCAAACTGAAACCCACTGAGCTGTTCTGATAAGATAGTCAACGCGGCGTATGAGTAATGGGATGAAACTGAATCAGCCCAGGGACAAGGAGAAATCGACTCACCCCAATTGTAGCCACTGTTGTCCACGTCGTAACCCAGCTCCCCCATATAATCACTTGGCATTACGAGGGCTCCAAACATTTTCTGGGGCTTCAACCCGGCCACGGTTAAGACATCATCGGTTCCCCGACTGGTGACATGGACCACGGGAATCAAAGTGGGTTTTTGAAGGGCCAGGGGTTTGGTTTTTGGTTTTTCCTCTTCCACTTTTTTCACAACGGGTGTGGCCTTCGGAACCACCTCCACTAATTCCGCTTGGGCCTTGGGTTTGGTCTGTTTCACAGGTTCTGGAACTGCAATAATCTCATCCTCCAGCTCCTCCGTGGAGATATTCTCGTTGGCCAGGACATAGGCCATAAAGCCACAGGCCAGCGCACAAACCACAAACAGTTTGAAACGCATTTTCACTCGATTTCGATTGATCACTTAATTAGTAATTCGTTTTTGTTTCACTGCTAAAAGAAAAACACGGAGGCATCAATTAAACGTTATGGTTTATACATCACAATATTTTGTTTTAAGTTTTTCCCTGCTTTTCACGATTTTTCCTTGTTTTTTTAACAATTTTCGCTTGATGACATCATCAGTTAGGGTAAAAGCTTATCAGTTTTCTTATCACTTGTTACCAATTTTCAATTTAATTTCAATTACCAGGCAGAAAAACACGTTCGTTGCAGCGAGCCGCTCAGCTAAGACTGAAGTAAAGTTAACTCTACCGATCCGATCGGGGCGTTGCCAAAACTCTGTTCACCTGTCGCCGTCTGCTCGATTGTGAAACATTGCCTTATCGTCCAGATAAAGTTGGCCATATCTTATCATTGGAACACTACGCACTGATAGCGCATTCCTTCTCGTTTTTTTGGTAACTCTACTCTCTTTTCAGTGCTCTAGATTGACCAACTTATTTGTTTACTCCCACATTTGGGACATATATATATTTTTCACTGACTGCGGACTCTCGCCGGTTTGTGATTCATTTCCATTACAGTTAATCACACCTATGACGCGGCCATTTTGTGAACATTGAATGGGCCTGTAAATCTCCTCGTCTTTACATACATATACTTTTACGTTTGTATGAGAGACAATGACCCATTACCAAACATCAAAACGGCATTTCCGCCGCATTTTTTGCAGGCGACGGATTGATTTCATAAGGCCAGAAAAGTGTCATGGTCGTCATTAATAAAGAACTGAATGGAGGAACTCGGGAATTAAGAAAGCTAAAGTAAATTCAAATAGCTCAAATTTGGTACTTGGAAATAGAAATTCGAAATAATAACTTAGCAACTTACTAACTTAATACATTGTGTTTCCTTGGATATAAAAGTAACAAGAATTAAATATGAAACTTTAATAAAAGCGACCATATGCTTTAAAAAATTTTAATTTTCAGAAATTCTTGGACTTTTGACTCATTTTAAGGATAAAATAATCTTTTTAACGCTAAAAACAAACCATCAATTAGTGGTTGCATTATCAGCTCAAGTGGACTGATAAGAAGCAATTTTGAAATTCCAACACCTAGGGCCATGTTTTGGTGTCATTATCATTTGAGACATGTGTATAACAATTCGGATGACCATATGATATGATCAACCCAAAAGTATACCACAGTAAGTAAGCTACATCAGTTGAAGCGAAGAGAGATAACTCTATATAAATAAATTGTTGACTACACTCTCTTTGGTTCTCTTTCCTGCTTATCAGCATTCAAAATCCCATTGACACCCAAACAAAATTAAATAGACTTCAGTTCTGGGTCGAACGGCGACGAAAAAAGACCGCCGAGTCCGTATTATCATTTATCAAGTGATCCGGCAAATACGCCTAGTTTTTAATCCATCAGCATGCTGCGTTATTTTGCGTACTCGGAGGTGAAAATCGGGAAACTGCCACGCCCACTATCATCGCGATGCTATCACAGCAAAAAGGGCGTTTGGGGGTATAAGCCAATTGCCCAGCGTGAATTTCAAGGTACGACCGAAAATGAACAAATATAAAACTGTTGCCAAGACTTCAATACAAACATCATCCGTCGAGATAACCATCGCATCGATAAGAGTGTTTCGGGATCAAACAAATATAAGAGCAGTGGAAATGTACCCAAACAAAAACAAGAGAACCACTCTAGTTTTCTTTGCAGTGACAGTGTGTAAATGAGTGTGTGGGATTTTCACCGGCTATTTATCAGTGGAAACCAAGCAGCTGACCCACAGCAATCGCCACAAGAACTACAACTCCAACAAAACAACAACCTGAAGAAAAGATCAAAAGCAAATTACTGTGGGTAAACTCGGAAACCAGAATGAAAAGTCAAACTCAAACACAAAACTCAATCTTGTGTGTTTGCAACTTCAGGCTGCAATTCAAACTTGTTCGATGCAGCCAGTTTGAAGAAGATACTTTTATCATTGAAATCCCCTGTAATGGTAGAGGATATTGTGGGATATATTTTTATTCTAGCTCGTTAGTTATCATAAAAAGAAAACAGATTTAAATCTGTACATTGTTTAGATTATTATTTGTATTATATTATGGACATTTAAAACCGACATTATATTACCCTATAAGTCATATGGACTAGTATTCATTACTCTTTTTGCCCAAATAGTATTTGCCCATTGGGCATATCGACAAAATACAACTCCTGCTGGCAAGTGGAATATTTTTTATGGCTTTAAAGTCGCCTCTTTCCTGTTACCTACCAAAGCTAATCTTCAGGTTTGCAGCTTATCACATGTTTTCACCCTGAAATCTGATAAACTTAAAATATATGATGTAGCAAGTGCTCGGAGCTTATATTTAGAACTAAGAGATTGTGGCAGACCCCCCATGAACTGCACTAATTAAGCGAAGAGAGGCGGGTGTCCAGAGCTGAGATACTATATCTATCCCTAAATCGCACAACAGGGAGCCTGCTCGGAGCCCGGCAAAATTCCAAAGCCCGGCAAACAAAGGACCCGAAAACGGGAGCTCCTTTGTGCTTGTCCTGCATCCGTTGCGTACACAATTGGGGCTTATCGACACCATGGCCAGCAGACACCAGTCGGCAGTCACCAGTTGGTCGTCCGTAGTTGGTAATCAGAAGTCTGCCGGGGGCCTTTGACTGGCCAGCAGAGAAAAGCTTCAGCGCTTGACCATATGACATCAGCTCCATGAGAAGCCGCACTGGACAAAATATTTATTACAATTTGAGTTAAATACAAAAAAAAATGATCCTGCAAATAGGATAAAGATTTGTCAAGTTTATAAAACCAAACCTTAACATTAATGGTTGTTTATTTTTTTTGAAGTTGTTGAACATTGCATTTAAAGTTTGTGCTTTAATTCTGTATTAACAAGCATGAACAAATTTGCTACTTATTTTTCTTAAAGTTTGTAAGTTTTTTTTTACTCTGTTAGTTTTTACTGAAACTGAACTAAGCTGCATAAGAAATAACATTTTAGATCTTGCTTCATTTAAATCATTTTGATCAATTAAATAAAGATTTCAGATATTTTTAACATTACTTTTTTCAATGTAAGTACGATTAAATTCCCTTGATTCGCATTGGGCGAGATCCCCGCTCGACTCACCAACTTGTTTGCTCTTCGTCCTTTGGTTGCATCATGTCAGGGCAACCATTATCCTTTGGCAAAGGACGCGCGGCTGTGCTCCAACAATATTTACACGCTCAAGTTGAAATGTTGTCGCCGCAAATACAATTCATCATACGCCCTGTTTTCCTGTCCAGGCGTCCCACTCTTTAACACTAAACTGATTTATCACCGAAATGCTGTCGAGGAATTGCATAAATTTTTGAAGAAAACTCAGTTTTAATGCGGGTCGCCAGCTGTCGATGACCCGTGTCCTGTTCTCAGGATTCCTCAGGGCGCCCTGTAATCGAGTGAAATGCGTCATCGCATATAAGTCCTCTAAGCAGGATAACACTTTAGCACGTAAACACCTAAGCAGCCAACGAGTTGTCAATGGCTCAACCAGAGAATAAAATGGCCAAAAAAGGCCAACATCTGTTATTTCTGATATGTAACACGAATGGTGAATTTTTGGTGAAAAACAAACATTAAATACTCTTTGGTGAATTATTCAATACATGGTCGTTTCTTAACATATTAAATTTAAAGCGTTTCGGGACATGCAAAGAAAAAAATAATTATAAATATAAAAGAATCCATGATTGCATTGTCTTTTAAAATAATATTACTATTAATTTTTGGGTTGTTTTCCACAATCCAAATATATAATTAATTATTTATTACCATATTATACGCAATCTCAATAAAGCACCATTTAGCCATTGGGAATTTTTAATCCTGTTTAATTCTTTTGCCTTTTCCATTCGACTTCATATCGAATGCCAAATATTTGCGAGCAAATATCATTCGAAAGTGCACATACCTGGCAGCTAGTCCATCAAAATGAAGCGGAGCGTAAAAAGCAAAGAATAAATATCATAAAAGTAAAAGGCCAATAAATTCAAAAGGCTGCACAATGTGGCAGTGGCAACGGCACTGGGAGTTGCACGTGAATCCTTTTTTAAATAATTTATAACGTGGGGCGAAATTTATATTGTTTACGCATGTGTTTTCCAGTGGCCGAGGATGTGCGGGCGTCGAGAAATTCGCAGGCCAACGTCTATCGTTTTGTGGAGGCTTTTCGCCAGCACGGACACAAATTGGCAGCCGTAAATCCCATCAGCATCAGGACAAGGTAGGAGGTCTCACCCATCCCAGAATCTTGGCAAATGTCATATTTTATTCTCCCTTTTTGACTCCCTCGTAATGCCACCCAATGTCCTGTATTTGTCCTGTGAATTTTCGTGGCTGCTGGATAGCAAGGAGGAGCTGCAGGAATTAAGTCCCGCATTTTATGGACTGCAGACACAGGAGACGGTGCGCACCGCTGGCCTCTTAAGTGGTCCGCAGGTGGCCCAGAACGTCGCCCAGCTGGAGCAGCTGCTCAAGGACATTTACTGCGGCGGCTCGGCCAGCGCTGAGTTCTCCTATGTCGAGGTAAGTGGCCAGGTCACCATTAAAGCACTACGAAAATATCCTTATTCTTACAAAAAGAAAACTTACCAAGCAAGAATGTATGTTGTATATATATTTTTATATATGTAAACCAAATGAAATTTCTGATACAAGAACAAAATATATTCTAGAATTGGAAAGTCCTTTGTGTTATTATAATTTTAAGATTTTAAGAACCTTAAGTATTCAAAAGAAATAGTATTTTCCAAGTTGTGTAACCTGTTTTCTGAGTGTGTCTCCTTCCATAAATATTGTGTGCTGATCCCGCTACCTTATTTTCGCAGGACATCGAGGAGCGCGAGTGGCTGGCCAGGAACTTTGAGACGCTGGACCAGCAGCAGCTGGAAAACAGCGAGCGTTGCGAAATCGCCGAGCTGTTAATTAAGTCGCAGGCCTGGGACAATTTCATGGCACTCAAGTTTCCCACAGTAAAAAGATACGGAGGCGAGGGAGCCGAGTCCATGCTGGCCTTCTTCTGGCAACTGCTCCGTGACAGCGTCCAAGGTTAGTCTACCGGCCAAGAGTCCTTAAAAATATTTCTATCTTCATTTATATTCATCTAAGAATATTTTAAAGCTCATTTAATTAACATTAATTTTATTAAAAGCCTTCTAAAAAAACAACAAAACTACATCCAACATTTTCAAGATAGATCCTTATCCCAATTTTTTCGTAATACTTGAATAATATAATTTATCCAAGTGCGCGGATGATAAGATTTATCCAAATCCGTGCGTGTTCCTTGCTTCTCAAACGCGATTAGAGCAACGAGAAATCGCACACCCATTTCAAGGCGCCAAACTTTGTCTCCTGACAGTCCACATTGCAGGCAATAAACCCAGCCCACCTGAAATATTGCCACCCACCCAAAATACCCATTCCGCAGGCTCACATATCACGGCACGCTTACTTAACCCTAATCTGCTTTTCCCAAAACTTTTCCCTTTCGCATGCAACCCCAAAAACAACGGAAACGACGACGATAAAAATTATACAATGGAATGACAGCGAACATCGAGCACGTGGTCCTGGCGATGCCCCATCGAGGAAGGACTCCGCTGCAGGCGGCGCTGCTCAACATGCGGCCGGCGAAAGTTTTCCGCAAACTCAGCGGCGCATCCGAATTTACGGAAGACATCGAGGCCATGTCCGACGTCATAAGTCATTTCCGTAAGTGAAACTTTGTCGAAGAATTCGGTGGGTTTTTGGCATTAAAGGGAACTTGGGAGCACGTTGAATCATATCTAGTTTATTGAAATATTCGATCTCAAAATTTATTTATCAAATATAATAGTTTTAACTAAGCTAATTTAATATAATAATTTTCAGATTACATAAACTTACTGAGCCTTATCTTTCTTTTTATAAACTTTAGTTTAAAATGTAATATCTTCAAGTATCTGTAGTTACGATTAATATAATTGATATATGCTAGGTATTTCCTAGTCGAAGTATACCTTGAATTCATTACACACCACCCTTTGTGGGTGTAAAACAGACTTGCTAGCCTCAGCACACATGGCGTAAGCTTAATTTAATCAAACCTGAACCGAATCGCACACAGATGTTTCAGAGCAGCTGGAAATACTGGGCAAGAAACTGAACTTCAGCATGGTGCGCAATCCCTCGCATCTGGAGGTAAGCTGACACACGTCAAACTTTGAAATTTGATTTCCGATTTAGACATTGTGCGACTCCATCTTATTTTTAGGCTGCTAATCCTGTGGCCATGGGCAAAACACGTTCCAAGCAGCAAGCTCGAGGAGAGGCGGCCTTTGGAAATGGTGGCCAGCCCTTTGGTCAACACGTGCTCAATGTAATCCTTCATGGAGATGCGGCATTTGCCGGCCAGGGAATTAACCAGGAGTGCTTAAATATGGCCTACGTCCCACACTTTGAGGTTGGCGGAAGTCTCCACTTGATTGTCAACAATCAGGTGGGCTTCACCACTCCTGGAGATCGAGGACGATCCACCGCCTACACCTCCGACCTGGCCAAAACCATTCAGGCGCCCGTGTTCCATGTCAACGGTGATGATCCCGAAGCCTTGGCTAGGATTACAAATCTGGCCTTCAGATATCAGAGGGAGTTCCGCAAGGACATCTTCATCGATCTGAATTGCTTCAGAAGATGGGGCCACAATGAATTGGATGATCCCACCTTCACCAACCCCTTGGTTTACAAGATTGTCCATCAGCGGGAGTCGGTGCCGGACTTGTATGCCCAGCAGTTGGCCAAGAAGCAGGTTCTTTCGGAGTCAAGGGCCAAGGAAATGAGAGATGAGTACATGAAGTATCTGGGTGAGGAGTTAGCCCTAGCCCCCAGTTACCAGCCGCCACTTTCGTACTTTGAAAAACAGTGGAAGGACCTTCAGTTGGCGCCTTCTACGCAACTAACTTATTGGGATACTGGATTGGATTACTCTCTTCTGCATTACATTGGCCAGCAGAGTGTAACTGTCCCAGAAGACTTTGTAAGTGGACTGATTTTTGATAACTTAAGAATTGCTGTCGTAAAACCATTAGAACCGCTTCGATTACTTATTACTAACTATTTTATTTTTATCAACCAAGTCAAGCAAATTTAGTACAAGAACAAACAATAATATATTGGTTGGCCTAAACTGAAATGAATGCTTCAACAAAACTGGAAGAACAATTAACGTCTTCAAAAATTAGGATTTTTTTATAGTTTTAAAAAAATGATTTTATTATTTGAAGAATATACATCCTCACCTGCTAAAAACACATGTCAACGCTCGCCGGAAGAAGCTGGAAAACGGAGTCAAGATCGATTGGTCGACAGCGGAGGCCTTGGCCATCGGCAGTCTGATGTACCAGGGCCACAATGTGAGGATTAGTGGCGAGGATGTGGGTCGGGGAACCTTCTCCCATCGCCATGCCATGTTGGTGGATCAGCAGAGCAACGAAATGTTCATTCCTCTAAACAGCATGGAGGGCGGAAACGGCGGAAAACTGGAGCTGGCGCACAGCATTTTGTCGGAGGAGGCGGTTCTGGGATTTGAGTACGGCATGGCCATTGACAATCCCAACAATCTGATCATTTGGGAGGCGCAGTTTGGAGATTTCGCCAATGGAGCACAAATTATCATCGATGCCTTTATTGTTTCGGGAGAAAGTAAGTTCAGAGTAGTTTGCCTTCATTATCCTGATGTTAAAGAGCCTCTTGATCAGCCAAATGGATGGAGTCCAATGCCCTCGTAATGCTTCTGCCCCACGGATACGATGGTGCCGCATCGGAGCACAGTTCCTGTCGCATCGAGCGTTTCCTGCAACTCTGCGACTCGAAGGAAACATCCGCCGATGGCGATTCCGTCAACGTGCACATTGTCAACCCCACCACTCCTGCCCAATACTATCACGTCCTGCGTCGCCAGCTGGCAAGGAACTTCCGCAAGCCGCTGGTGGTGGTGGCCCCCAAAACACTGCTCCGTCTTCCTGCAGCCACATCCTCGCACGAGGACTTCCAGCCGGGCACGCTCTTCCACAATGTCCTGGGTGAGTAATAGACTTTGCTTATCTTAATGGGCACGGGTATGATATGGTCAGTTATAAATATACGGAGATATACACAAATTAAAACTGTATTAAGAGCAAATGTTAGTTTTTATACCATTTTAGTAAAATGAGCAACATAAACTTTTAACCAACAAAATCTCTGGGGAACTTTTGTGAAATCCGCAAAGCATTTAAATTCGTTGTATTGTAATAGAGTGACTCAAAATTGGACTTCTAAAGTCCATAACTTTACCAAATTTAAGCCGATTCCAAAGTGGCATACCTCTAAAGACTCGTGATTCAATTCTCTAAAAATCTGCATTCAAAATTTTCAATTTAACGTTGATCAAATTTTTGACCCATTTTCATGTTAGTTATTTCTAATTTTCCGATGTCTTGTAAAAGAGTGACTTAAAATTGGACTTCGAGAGTCCATAACTTTTCCAAACTTAACCCGATTCCAAAGTGGCATACCTCTAAAGACTCGTGATTCAATTCTCTAAAAATCTGCATTTAAAATTTTCAATTTAACGTTGATCAAATTTTTGACCCATTTTCATGTTAGTTATTTCTAATTTTCCGATGTCTTGTAAAAGAGTGACTTAAAATTGGACTTCGAGAGTCCATAACTTTTCCAAGCTTAAGCCGATTCCAAAGTGGCATACCTCTAAAGACTCGTGATTCAATTCTCTAAAAATATGCATTTAAAATTTTCAATTTAACGTTGATCAAATTTTTGACCCATTTTCATGTTAGTTATTTCTAATTTTCCGATGTCTTGTTTAACGTTGACCCAAAATTGGCTTCGAGAGTCCATAACTTTTCCAAACTTAACTCGATTCCAAAGTGGCATACCTCTAAAGACTCGTGATTCAATTCTCTAAAAATCTGCATTTAAAATTTTCAATTTAACGTTGATCAAATTTTTGACCCATTTTCATGTTAGTTATTTCTAATTTTCCGATGTCTTGTAAAAGAGTGACTTAAAATTGGACTTCGAGAGTCCATAACTTTTCCAAACTTAACCCGATTCCAAAGTGGCATACCTCTAAAGACTCGTGATTCAATTCTCTAAAAATCTGCATTCAAAATTTTCAATTTAACGTTAATCAAATTTTTGACCCATTTTCATGTTAGTTATTTCTAATTTTCCGATGTCTTGTTTAATGTTGACCCAAAATTGGACTTCGAGAGTCCATAACTTTTCCAAACTTAACCCGATTCCAAAGTGGCATACCTCAAAAGACTCGTGATTCAATTCCCTAAAAATCTGCATTTAAAATTTTCAATTTAACGTTGATCAAATTTTTGACCCATTTTCATGTTAGTTATTTCTAATTTTCCGATGTCTTGTAAAAGAGTGACTTAAAATTGGACTTCGAGAGTCCATAACTTCTCCAAACTTAACCCGATTCCAAAGTGGCATACCTCTAAAGACTCGTGATTCAATTCTCTAAAAATCTGCATTTAAAATTTTCAATTTAACGTTGATCAAATTTTTGACCCATTTTCATGTTAGTTATTTCTAATTTTCCGATGTCTTGTAAAAGAGTGACTTAAAATTGGACTTTGAGAGTCCATAACTTTTCCAAGCTTAAGCCGATTCCAAAGTGGCATACCTCTAAAGACTCGTGATTCAATTCTCTAAAAATCTGCATTCAAAATTTTCAATTTAACGTTAATCAAATTTTTTGACCCATTTTCATGTTAGTTATTTCTAATTTTCCGATGTCTTGTAATAGGTGACCCAAAATTGGTCTTCTAAAGTCCATTAAAGATGAAGCTAAATTTGGGAAAATCGACTTAGATTTATTGTTTTTCCTTTCTAAGCAGCGAAATATAGAAATTTTAATGTTCATAAGAGCTGAAAGGTTATATTAACTTCGGCTTGCCCAATTTATTTTCTTCTCGTTTTTATTAACGTACTTTATTAATGCTTTCTTCATTAAACTACGCCCACTTTCTCCCTACCAACCACCATCACCGATAGGTGACACCACAGCGAAGCCGGAGCAGGTGCGCAAGGTCATCCTCTGCAGTGGGAAGCACTACTACAATCTGGCGGCGGAGCGAGACAATCGGCAAGCCTATGACACGGCCATCGTGCGCCTGGAGTCCCTTTGTCCTTTCCCCATCCAGGAGCTCCAGGCCCAGTTGGCCCAATATGGCAACGTGCAATGTGAGTCCACATCTCGTAAACTTTGCCCACAAAGTTGTAGAGTACTGAATTTTCCATCTTTTCCGTGTACAGAAAACAATTTTGTAAAATTTGAATTAAACATTAATTGTTTGGTTTCAATTGTCCTAATATTATCATGATCGGTAGGTGTTTTTAAGTTTGAAATAATTGCTTACTCAATTTTATTAACTTTGATTTCGTTAAGTTCTTCAACCAAAAATATTTACTTAGGAGGAAAAAATCATCCGCATACCTAAATTAAATACACAAAACTTTAAACTCATATATTATGTAATAATTTTCTCTGTGCAGCTTTCGTTTGGAGCCAGGAAGAACATCGCAATATGGGCGCATGGACTTTTGTGCGGCCACGTTTTGAAAATTTAATTGGCCAACAGGTAAAAGTCTGCCAGCCACCGGCAGCCACAGAATGAGCTCTAGACACTTTCCACAACCGACCGCTTTTCCGCCTTTTTCCGATTTTCCACAGCTCCACTACTGCGGTCGCTGCGAGGCACCCACTCCCGCCACCGGAATCGGAAAAGTGCATAAACGGGAAGTTGATGAGATTGTTGCTGCCCCATTTGAACTTTAGTGAGCCGCCGCCTCCTTAGCCTTTCATATATCACAAAGTACTGTAGCTCAATAAAACTGCCAAAAAATATATGTGTAACAAGCAAGAAAACAAGTCTATCGAGGGGAAGACGCATTTAAAATACTCTTGTTTCAATTATTTTGTATTTGTTCTTACAACACAAAAAGTTTACAGAACTTTTATATTGGCTCCAATAAACTTGTAGTCCAAATTTCAATTTTTTTTTTGGTCAAAAGTAAGTTGTTTGACTCTGTACTACATCGTTTATATCATTCAAGTTTTAAAAGACAACAGAAAATTAATAAAGTCTTAAGTAGTTGCTGCTTACTTTTGAGACCTATCCAACAAATCAGTCTGATAGTTTGGTCAAAAATGTAATATATTAAATATTCTGAAATGCTTTCCTTTGTGTAATGCAAAATTCTCGAAATTATTACCCAGAAATGCCTGTAAAAGAGTCATAAAAAAGAAACAATAATAAAAGAAACGGAAAAAGACCCCCGCTTTACAAGATAATTTATCGTATGGAAAAGCCTGTCCGAAGAGAGGGAAACTTTAAGCGAAAAGTTTTTAATTCTTTGTTACTGAACCAGCCTGGTCCGACAATTGTGAACGTAATTTGTTGTAGCACGTACTTATGCTCGCAGACTCGTAAAAATCATAATGTCCAAACTCCAGGGGCCAGATGACTAAATAAAGAAGGATACGATAATGCGAACATAACCTACCGTAAATATTTATTATATGTTTATGAAACATTTTACAGACTTTCATTTTGGAATTGTTCAAGCAGCGCAGTGACTTAACTTATATAAGAAGTACAGAAAATATTCGTGGATTAGGTAAGGCGGGGTTATTAGATAACTGGATTAGATAGGGTTTAAATTAAGGCCTACAAAAATATACATACATGGAGATAGATAGTGAGGTGAGCTGAGGTGAAGTGTGCCGAAGGATGGAGTGTGTTGGTGAGGATTACTACATATAAGGCGTTACCAAGGACCAGCGGATCGGTGAGAGAAGGTTTTCGGAAGAGAAAAAACTAACTGTGAAAAGGAGTCAAATTGGCCAAAGTCTCATCATCACGCTTAAACTCTAGACGGCAGGACTTATATGACCTGCCTGCCGTAAACTTGCTCTAGAATGCTATAAAAGTCGGTGGACGTCTTATATGCAAAGTGCAAAAGTCACATCCAGAAGACCATGGCTACACACACCATCACTACCACAAAGGCGGCCTCCCGGCAATTCGCATTATCCCAGCCGCACTCCAGATCGAATTTGAGGGCCTAGAAAGAGAATGTGACTTAGATGTTTCCGTCGGTATTATTTCAGTATATGCCGACCTCCATTAGCTGTTGGCCTCCTTTGTTTTCACAACGTGTCTCCCTTAGGTCATCATCATGATCGTCGCAGTTATGCCTTCCGTACACCTGACAGGGTGAGTTCATAAAAGTGCGGAAGACAGTGTCGGTCCAGGTTTGGGAAGAGCATATGTACTGGCGCCTCTTGCGCTGCCAGAACTCCACCCACCTAGAAGAGAAATACAATTAAATAAAAATACAGCTTTTTGATCATGTTAAAACCTTACCCCAAGTCACAATCACAATTAAGATCCGTGTGTGACATCTTCAGGTCGGTGAGAAACACGCTGTTGGGCAGATATGGGACAGCTCCCGTATTCGGATTAGGAATCTTCTTCAGGTTGCGGTTATTGTAACGAATGTCCAGAGAAATGTTCCGTACTCGACCCATATATTTAAAAAAGTTCGGTGGCAATGCTTGCATTGAGGTATTAAACAATTGCATGTACAGGTATGGAGAACGCATTCCCTGAAACCAAAGAATTAAAGAGTAATATAAATTAATTTTACCGAATAAAGATATATATTTTGCGAAAATACTCACCCTTAAGATACGTTCGTTCAGATTACTGAATTGTGGACCACTGAAGGTAATGTTGGTCAGCTTGGAGGGCAGATGGCCCTCCATCTCGCGCAGCAAATCGGTGGGATTGCCCAACTGCAGGGTCTGCATCTCCTGGGTGGGTCCAGATCCTTTCTTGACGATCCGGGTGAAAGGCTGCGGGGCTTCGATCCACAACTGACGTATATTATAGTGATGGCGGAGCAAATGTGGAATGTTGAAGTGCTCCAGGTGGGAGTAGGCAGTAAGCTTCAGGGATCGCAGATGGGGCAAGGAATCCAGGCAGCCGTACTCGAAATAGTGCAGCCGGAAGTTGGATATATCCAGCATTTCAAGATCCTCGTTCACGCCATCGAAACTGTTGTTATTCAGCGAGGTTATAGGATTGCCAGAGAGCATCAGTCGTCTGTTAAAATACAAAAAAATATTTATATAGTTACAACTAAATTAAATCTTGATTTAAAGCACCTCAAATGTGGCAGAGATTGGGTCATCAGCGGAACATTGGTCAGATCGTTGTTGGATAGATCCAGCATCCTCAGGTTACTCATGTTGTGGGCCAATTCCTGTGGAATCGATGGCAGTTCGTTGTAACCCAAGCGGAACTCACGCAGATACTTCAGTCGAATTTCGGGAACAGTGCTTAGTGAAACGTTCTCCAGACCCAGTTTGATCAGCGAATTTTCCAAACCCATAAAAGACTTATCCATAACTTTCAGATCCCGATTATGGGAGAGATCCAAAACAGCCAGTCTGTTCATGGTGGAAAAGACCGCATCGTCAATTCTTAACAAGTAATTGTAAGAGATGTCCAAAAAGCGAAGTGACTAAGGAAGGTATACATTTTTATTGTTAACATCCAATCTTTTTTTATTTAGAGACTTACTCTGAACTTGTTGGACAAATCCATGCTGTGAATAGTTGAGATAAAGTTGTTGGACAAATGCAACTCGCATAGTGTCAAAGCCGCCAAACTAGACATCGATGAGGAGGGGATCTTCAACATCATGTTGTGCGAAACATCCAATCTTTAAGAGTCGTAATAACAGTCATTTGTTGGTCAAAATGGGTGTAATCCTGGTCTTACTTTTCCATTCCTCCGTTATAGAAGAGATTATCGGGCAGGCCCCTCAAATGATTGTGCGAAAAGTCAACGATGCGCAAACCCTGGACAGGCTTGAATATATCCTGTGGAACATCACTCAGATAGTTGTGACGAAAGTAGACCAGCTGCAGCTGTCTAGTGTTCTTAAAAGCATCAAAGTCCAGCTCATGGATCCAGTTGTAGCTGAGATCCAGCCATTGCAAATGGGGCATGTTTCCAAAAACATCACGAGTTGTGTTCTAAAAAGACCAAATATGCAAAACTAAACAATAAAATCGGAAATATTTTTTTCAATGCTCACCATTAACGAATTGTAACCCAGATGCAAGTGAGTCAGTGAAATCTCAGCAGGTCGGAAGTAGCCGGGATGAATAATGGAAATATTGTTGTGGGAAAGATCTAATATCTTTATATTCGAATGGTACATGGTGCCTAAAAATAAAAAAAATGTTTTACAGCTCCTAATACAAAATAGTGATAGTATTTCCTCACCATGCTCATTGCGCCCACTCCAAGAGGAATTATACATTAGCTGTCTGATTTGATTGTGGCTCACATTCACATTAAGATTGGACAGCGTTCCCACTTGATCGAAGTAATCAAAGTTGAAGTTGGGCAACTGGTTGAAGGCCATGTCCAGGATTTCCAATTTCGGGAGGTTCTGGAAGGACTCATCCGCCAGGTTGTTCATCTTGTTGCCCCTCAAGCTCAGATACTCCAGTTCATCTAGGTTCATGAAGGCTCTACGCTCGATCTTGTCGATCTTGTTGTCATCCAGTTGCAGTTTTCGCAGAGCTTCTAAATCAAAGAAGGTGTGCTGGGAAACGGAGGTCAGGTGGTTGAAGCGCAATGAGATCTCCTCCAGCTTTGAGTGAATATCCCCCTGAAAAGTGCCCTTTAGGACCTGTTCGATTCGATTGTCATGAAGTTCGAGAAGTCTAAGGTTCTTCAGGAAATGAAAACTGGTATCACTCATGCTGCTAATGTGATTGTTACTAAAGTCCAGCTCCTGCAGGGAAGTCAAATGCCTGAGAGGCTCCGCTGGCAAAGCACTGCCTGAATAACCATGGGACATCTTCAGCGAGATCAGAGAGTGTCCAATCTATAAAGCAAAAAAACTATTATTAATAATTGGGTCCCAAAAATATAAAAAATCCCTGAAATACCTCATGAAAGGCATCATTCTCAATGCTGGATATACCATTCTCACTAAAGTCCAGCCTTTTGAGTCCCCGAACATGTTTGAAGGCATGCGATTGAATTCCGGAGAGACTGGCCCGCGTGATCTGCAGATCCTCCAGCTCCACACCGAAGTCCTTAAAGTCCTCGGGTCCCACGGAGGAGGAGCCCAGCCGCGATATCGACAACGATCGCATGTTCCGCATTCTGGTCATACTTTTTGTAAATAAATACAAGAATGGTTCTGGGGTAAAGGGTGTGTGGGGAGAAGGACGTGTTCTTAGTGCACTGGGGTCACTTACTTGCGCAGAGTCTGCAGATTGGTGGGGTCATTCCGATCTCCGCTGAGATCCAGTTTCAGGAGGGTATAATGCACGGCGTTGAAGGTTTCCGTGGGCTTCTGGATCTTTATCTTGTTGTCCCGCATGCTAATGACCCTGTAATTAGGATGGAAGTACAAACATTTAAATTAAACCAAAAAAGAACCAACATAATAAGCAAATATATAGTTATTGTCGAAACCCCTTTCGAACTTCCTAGATTATACGAGATAGCGAAACCAAACCAAATCGATTTGCAGTGCCGATATTCGTTATTCAACCTTTTCCCCCAGTGTCTTTTGTTTTCGCATGATTGCCTGGTTCGCGGCTTTTCTCTCTTCCTCGAATTCTTTTCAATAGGGTTACCCACTTAGCCCACTTACAAACTAAGGGACTGGAGAAGCCCTAGAGGCTGCTGGCAATCCGATTAGTTCCCCTAATGTGCAAATGGAAAAGGGGTAGAAAATGTGAAGTGAAAGTACTCGACTCACCTCAAGACATCGAAATTGTTGAAGAGCTTGTGATGCAGCTTGGTGAGATTGTTCCCAGACAAGTCTAGAATCTGTAGGCTGTTGACCAGGCTATCAAAGGCCACCGGGGAAATGTTCGTCAGGCCGCAATACCGCATGTAGATCTCCCTAATCCGAGCTGGCTTAAAGGCATCTTCCTGAAAATCAAAGGGAAGCAAATAAAATTGATTAATTGAATAGTGTTTAGGGGGCTTATATACTGTGTTTTATAATTTATGTCTCTTACAAGACTTCAATAGCTAAAATTATTATTAGAACACCTACCCTCAGTGTGTGTATGGGGTTGCCATCGAAGAAGGTGCGATTGACTGTATCAAAATATTTAAATGAATTCGGGGGCAGCACCTCGATGTGGTTGTACTCCAAGTGCAGATTGTCCAGATTCAGCTTGGTGCTGGCCTTGATCTCATAGGTTTCGTTGCCACTGAGCGACCAGATCACATTGTGGGAGATGTCCAAGGTGCGAAGGCTTTTCAGGGGACCCAGGGCATCATACGGGATCTCCGAGAGGATATTATCAGTAAGCAATAGACGAGTCAGTCGGGGCATTCCGTCGACGAACACATTCGGATCAATCTCAAAGAGGTTATTCCCACTCAGGTCGAGGGTCTCCAGTATCAGGAGGCCAGTGAAGCTGTGCGACTGCAGCTGTGAAATGCAGTTCTCCCGCAGGATCAGCGTCTGCAGCGAGTCCTCCAGTCCGCGCAACGCGTCGTGGGGAATGTGCGTAATGTGGTTGTAGCCCAGGTCCAAGTGGCGCAGCTTCTGCAGGTGCCTCAAGGCCCTGGAAGGGATCTCCACCAGGTCGTTCTGCGGTAGGATCAGCTCCCACAGCGATCGCTCCAGTCCGGTAAAGGCGTCATCTGGGATCTCGGTGAGATGGTTTCCCGAAATCTTCAGTCGGTACATGCCAGTGGACTGCAGAAAGTAAGGCTCAATCTCCCGCAGACCCGTGTTCTCCATGTGCAACATGAAAACCTGAACCCAGAAAGAGGAGCATGGAAAATAATAACAACGTTAAATACTTGAAATTCGTTAAAAATATCCAGTTAATATGTAACCCTTTATAATAGCTGGGCAAACTCTTTTTCGAGAGTAATCAAATTTTCAGAAAAATAAATTTTCGCTACTTTTAGTTCCAGTAGAATAAAATGTATATTAAGTACATAAATACATAATTATTTATTGACTTACCTTGGATTGATTTACCATGCGTGGCAGTGCCGGAAACGGAACGTTTTTGCAGTGCACAATCCCCAGATCCGTGGAGGACTTCGAACAGGTGCACATCACGTTATAGGTGCAGGGCGGGTAGTGCGTCTCGTCCATTTCACGAGCAAACATCGAGGCGCGGGCCAGCGACATCCATATCATGATCATAAGGGTTATTGTCAGGAAGGCATAGCCAAACTTAAAGAAGAATTCAAGGCCCTAGAGATAAGAAGGATAAATAACTAAGCCGTCAGTAACAGTTTTGGCTAAATGAAGGATTTTTACTCAAAAATTGATGCTTTATCTGTTGAAATTGGAACAACTTCAGGATCCCTTTAAATTAGTTTAAGATTTCGATTTATTGCTTTAACTTAAATCATCGTTTTGACTATTGCATCATTTGGAAGTTTTAATTCTAAATTCAATTAGGTGAGTCAATTTTCTTTGAAAATAATATGGCGAACTACAAAATGTCAGATAACAAATGATCATTTCAATTGGGTGTCTCAAACTAACTCCTTATATAGATTATCTTAATGTCATCTTAACTGCATCTCAGGAAACGAAACTTTGTAGTTTTAATTTGGCTTCACAAGTCCGTCAAGAGTTTCTGCTTTCTCGAAGTGAGTTGAAACACCCAACAACGATTTCTTGGCAAGGGATTAACGGCCTTGTCTGCAAAAGTTTCTGAGAATAATTTCAGGGTCGACTAGACCAAAGGGGTATCTTCGTTCCACAGGATTTGAACACGTCAGCCGTCTACGATTTCTTTTGAGCCGCAAGAGTTATGCACTTCAAGGGCTACTAGCACAGATTATCGAATGTCCTTTTAGCTATTTAAATTCCTGATTTGTTTTAGCAGGATATCAGACTATTTGGTTTGGCTAATACACACCATTTTGTTGTTAATTGGATTAGGCACCCGCGATAATTGGCGTTTTAATGAAATTAAATTTAACTGCTACAGACACACAAAATCACTGTCCACTAATGCAATTTTCCGAAACACTTGATTTCCAGCTCCAAGTGTCTATATTTCCAAGCCAGGACACTTGCGTAAAAATCCTTGTTTGAACTTCCGCTCGTTTATTAGGGGAGCAGAGCTGGAAAAAACACGTCCGAACCGCTGCGCGTTCCACGCACGTCTGACAAAATGCAAATCAATCTGCAACGGGCCAAGTATTCAAGTTGGCCAACTGGCGCACCGGGCTAATTGGATTGTAACATAACGGGAATGCTCGTTGGCGCCTTCTGTGCCATTGAGCCCACGCTCTTCTCGCCTCATTTGCAGCATTACTTTGGAATGGCCAAATGTTGGTGCATTCTGCCCTTTGTTTAGAATATGGCGAGCCAAAATACGGCGATAAAAGTGTGAGCAGGGCGGAAGCGGATTTCGGCCAGGTTTTCAAGATTTCCAATGCACGACGACAGCCTCTGGCTCGGCTTAAAACTTGTACGAGTTCGTTTAACATGATTTCTGAGTGCACCACTGGCTTTTTTGGGGGTTCGTGAAAACGCGTTGAAAAGCGTGTAAGCAAGCTCAAACAATTGAATGGAATTGGGGAACAAAAGGGGTATAAATATATATATAGTGTATAAGCTTACAGTTTAGTTTACAATAAATGTGGCCAAAACGAGCATGATTTTAAATAATTTAACAGGTTATAGTTATTTTAAAGAATTGCTCTCAGCTCTAAGAAGGATAACAATTTCGAGCGCCATGGAATGGCTTTTAAAATTAAAATAGGCCTTGTTAAATATATTCGATACGCTTAATTATGCTTAAGTGTATTTATAATAAATTGGCAATTTAATTTCTCTAAGCAGGCCTGCCTCACTTAAGTGAAAGAATCTTGCGGTACAACCAAGAGTGATATGTGCGCTCCTGTACCATCTCCTTGTCTGCAAATACAAATATTTTAATTAGGCTTTTATGTTTACTTAAATTAATTAAGTCAACACACCATCGCACTGGAAACAATGAGCCAAATTGGGGGGACAAATGTTCTCCGAATTGAAATAGAAGGTGGTCTTCAGCTCACGAAACTTGTTGTGCGAACGCATGGTAATGTGCCGTGAGTATGGTTCTTTGCCATCCAAGTGATCTCTGACATAGTGTGCGGATAGGCGGATGTCCATCACATCGCTCAGTTGATCATCAATTGCCTCTACCAATTTAGGAGGTTTCTTTAGCAGCTCAGAGCAGACATCATTATAAACTGAAAAACAAATTAAATATAAACACAGAACAATCCAAATAAATGTAAAAATGTATGTCAAAAGTCACTGACCATTCGCCAGATTTAAGTGAATGTGCATCATCAGCAGGTGCTCCAAAGTGCAGTGAATTTGAAACAACTTGGAAATGCGTTCCGTGCTCTCCTGCTCGTCGAAATGGCTGTTTTTGAAGCCTGCATCATCGTCTTCGCCAGCATATTTCACAATACCCGACTTGACGGCGCCGTTGTGGTGTAGCAGCGTCTTTCGCATTCCTGCTCCTGGCGTCGGATCTCCCCTAACCGCATTGTGCAGGGATTTTCGTAGCTGGGGCAGATTCTGCGGTGAGCCATCGTCATTCGCTGCTTCGCTGCAGTCCTCCTTCAGCAGATTGGTGCTGCACATCTTGCTCTCCGTGTAGATGAACTCGTAGTCCTTGTACAGCTTCTCCAAGCCAATCTCTAGCAGGAGTTCCAAGGGCTCTGCGCCGCTTAAGCAGGGCATGGCCAAACGTCGATTGGCCAACTCTGTGATAATCTTGGCCAGGCGATTTTTGTTGGTTGGAGTGTTCTGGAGTTAGATTATGAAGGGGAGTTGTATGTTATGATCAACTATATACTTACTACTATGTTACATCGAGTGGCGCACTGGAAGAGCATATTGAAAGCCATTTTGAGGTCTTTGTAGGAGTCGCAGCACTTGAGCAGCTCCCAGAGTTTGTCGGTGAGATCGGTGAGCCGGCGCACCTTGGCTCTTTGCACCACATCCTCGATGTCAAATTCTGCGTTGCCAATGCTATAGCGATTTATGAAGCCCGACACATCCGTCATGGTTTGGTTGATGGACTCTCGCAACTCATCCATATCAACGCCACTGCCACATCGGTAGTTGGGGTCCCTGCCGACACCCCGTTTGACATCTTTGTGGTAGGAGACAATGTCCTCGCGAATGTAGACCAAGATGCGCAGCTGGTTCAAAAAGTCCTGGGTCAATGGACTGCATTCCCCCACCCGAAATGTGTGATTCAGAGCCACTTCGCAATCGTTTAGGTTTATTAGGGAGGGCAGAGCAGCATTGGAGGACCAGAAGCAGCGCAACCTCATCTGGGGATTCACCTGGTAGCTGTTTTCGATCAATGTTTCCTCGGGAGCTTTGCCATGTTGCCGGACCAGGGATTGAGAGCTTACCATATAGGCAGGCAGCACTCCCTGGTAACTCAGGATCCCCCTGGAGAAGTGGGTGGGGTTAAACTCGTACTGCAACAACTGTGTTTGGCCGGAGTCTGCGCCATCGCACAGGATCCACACAGAACCGAGTCCTTCGGACATCTGAAGGAACTCAGAGCATATGATAGACCTCGCCTTGTCCACGGGTATTCCTCGATGGTACTCCTCCTCCAGTTTCCAGGGATTTGAGTGCTCCAGCTGCAGATCTATGGACAGGTCTCCTATGGCGTCCACCAGGCAATCGTCCTTTAGAGGACTGCCCGTGAGATCCAGATTAGACGAACCCTCCACTTTGGGACCCGCCCTAGTGGGCGTGGTCCGTATTCCAGCCACTGGGCCACTGCGATCCTCCTTGAAGACCAGCACAATCTTTTTTCCAGCCTCTGCGGATCCCACTGCGCTGAGCAAATAGGTGGGAGGTGCACCGTAGGTGATCGTGAAGGACTCGCCACATCGGCGCATCAGCTCCGCGTAGACATTTGCCAAATTAGCAGAAGCCAACATTTTAAAAATCACAAAAAAAAAAGCGGCGGGTTTGAAAAGCAAAGCCAGTGCAATGTGACCGGGGCACCTTTTAAACATAATACCAAAATATACCAAGGGAAACTTAACATGTGTTCCGATATATTCCAAAAAGTGTATTCCAAAAACGGTCCATCTCTAGCTTTCAGTTCATCTCTATGCCCCGCACGTGTTGAAATTGTTTTCTTTTCTTAGCTCCCATTTAATTTTAGCATATTTAGCATGTCAGACTTCGAAATGGAGGACAGTGCTTCAGGGTACGACTCTGGGGATAATTCAGACGCAGAGGTATGTAGTTTTCTTAAATAAAAAAACCATCTTAAAACCAATACTGACACTTTATAATGCAGCTGCAAGAGGCTTTTGAGCGAGGCGACCTGAAACCAGGTCTAAATGTGGAGTTCAATGGGCAGAGAGATAGAGTAAATGATGTCGTAAGTAACCAGATGGATACCTGTTTCTTTAAGCCACTAATCGCTACCCTTACTAGACCAAACTTCTGGCCAAAACAGAGGCTATCAAGCTGCAACTCCCGTGGCTGGAGCGCCTGGACATGATCAACACGCTGGCTCCTTTGGCCCCGGAACTCGCTGTCCAGCTGGAAAAGCACGAGCAGAAACGCGCCAATCTCTTCAAGGGCAACGCCAAGCTGCCCTACATTCGCCCCGATGAGGATCCCGTCCTAAATGATTTCAAAAGGGAGATGCTCTTCCATCGGCAGGCGCAGAGTGCCGTCCTGGAGTCAATTCCCCGCCTGCACGAGCTGGGCATCAAGACCCGTCGTCCAGATGACTATTTCGCAGAGATGGCCAAATCCGACGAGCATATGCAAAAGGTGCGCGCCAATTTGATGGCCAAACAGCAGGGACAGGCCAAATCCGAACGCATCAAGCAGATCCGCGAGCAGCGCAAAATGGGCAAGATGCTGGCCAAGCAAACGAAGGTTCAGCGCGAGGCCGAGAAGAAGGACATGCTCGACAAGCTCAAGAAGTTCCGCAAGGGCAAACTGAAAAATCTGGACTTTTTGGAGGACGCCAAAGCTTTGGAGTCCAAGCAGAAGCAGTCCGCCGAGAACCGCAAGAAGCGCAACAAGAAGTTCGGCTTCGGCGGCAAGAAAAAGGGCCTGAAACGGAACACCAAGTCCTCCTCCGCAGGATTAGATGGCGAAAAGTCCTCGCGACGACAAAGGGGCGTCAAGGCAGGCGCCTCGGTCAATAAGCGAATGGGCAAGTCGCGGCGCATTAAGGCCAAGGGCAAAAAGTAATCCACTGGGATTGCCGACTATCATTAGGTGACCAAACTTTAGTTTTAAAATGCTGTATAGATTTTTTAAATACATTCAACTTTATGTGCACCAATGTGATTTTACTAAACGGGATTCGTTCCGGGATCGAGACTTATTAATTGCTTTTATTTCAGATAATTATAAATCTCCCCAATTTCTTCCTACAGTTTGTGAAGACTATTCATTAATTATAAATAGGGTCAATAAAATACATTTTTGGTGTGGTATTCTTTTCCAGAAAGCAACTAGAAACTGGTCTTTCATTTTAAATCTTTTTTTATTTACATCTTTCTATACATTTTAACTATTGATCCTCCTCTTTATTCTTTTTCTTCTTTTTTTTACTTTTAATTGGGGCTTCGGATACTTCGGTGTCATCTTCAGTTTTTCGCTTCTTGCTCTTCAAAGGTTTTTTGTCTTCTTTATCCTGGGTTGGCTCTTCACATTCCTTTGGAGGATTCTCAGCTCTATTATTTTTTATCTTTAGGGGCTCTTCCTCTTCTGACTTATCCGCTTTCTTCTTCTTTTTCTTCTTGGGTTTCTCCAGTTGGTCCACTGTTACCTGTTCTAAAGACTCATCTTTCGCAGCCTTTTTCCTCTTTTCTGGTTTCACAAGCTGCCCGAGACTATCATTCACAGTTTCTTCCACTGTTTTTTGGTCCTCCACAAGAAACTCTCCAGCTGAATCCCTTTTTTTCTTGGTTTTTTGGTCAGGAACGCTATTTAGTTTCCCCTGCAGCTTCTCCAGCATCTCGCGCTCCTGCTGCTCCAGTCTGGCAATCTTCCCGCTTAATTTGAGGCCATGGCGGGCTCCCTTGTGCGCCGTCCTTCCTCCACAGGCCTTAAAGAGTTCCTCATCCGTAAGCACTGCCAACTTGGTTACCTCTATGTCCTCTACCTTAATGCGTTCGAGGGTCTCCACCTCGCCGCCGTTCTGTGTGAGCAAAGAGGTTTGTAAGAAGTTGTCGTAGGTGGATTTCCCATCGCGGGCGTGCTGTTCCTTGGCTTTTTTCAGCTTCCGGGCGGAGAATCCGCTTGTGGAGATCTCCACCGCATCCTTTCCACATTTCCGGGAGGTTGAGACCTGGCCATCCTGCTTAATTTGTACCTCCACATTGTTGGCGGCATCATTAAAGCACCGTTCCCACCAGTGATCATTAAACTCCTGGGCACGGTCCACTCCCAATCCTGCATTATCGAACTTCAAACTGGCTTTTAAAGGAGCTGCAATTCCGGTGTTGTTCTTGCCCAGGCCATCGCCCTCTTTCCAGCCATATTTTCCGAGTATTTTCTTGGCGAAGTCCATGGGAATTGCCAAACAGATAAAAAACTAGAAGATCATCAAAAACAAAACACACGTGTGGTGCATTAGAGATGACAGTCGCCAGCCCACACGAGTTATCGTTATCGCACTAACAGCTCTTTAACAGAACAGATTTCTCATAAGTAAAAATTATCTGATTTATTATTAATTCAACACAGCAACGTCAAATAAATGTTCCACCAGACTTTGCTTGCAAGAAATTTACTTTAAAACATATTAAAAAACGACCATAGAGATGGCATGAGTTAGATAACTCTGAACAGTAGAATAACAGAGAATTCACAAGGTGACTTCGGTCGATAACTTATGCTAATCACAAGGGGGTTTAGCTATGGCATTTGGGCGCTGAAATTTGAAATTTCAAAATTGACTATTTAATCAGATAAATCAAACTATTTCCCAAAAAATAATTAATAAAAACAAGCTTGTTGCTTCCTTTACACATTCATTTCTACTTTATTTCACGTTTCAGCTGCGCTCTTCGGCTCAAATCGTTCGCAACCACTTTTATAACATGTTCCATAATAAATATTAAGTGGCAATAAAAAAAACAGTGTTTACGTTAAGGAAACTGATTTTCTTCGAATACAAAATACTTGAAAACAATGGGGATTTTCAGTACGCGCCACAATAAAATCGAAAAAGTTGCTGAGCCCAACGCTCCTCCAGACTTCCGACCAGCCAAGCCCACACACTCGCAAATCCAGGGTGGTCTTTGCAGAAAGGACCTCCACGCATTGCCTGCCGCTGGAGATTTTAGTCGTTTCGATGTCCAAGAACTTCGGGGAGAGAGAGAGCCTTGGTCAGCGGACATGAAGGTCCCTTGTGGGATTTGCAAAGTGTTGAGCTGGACTGGACTTCATCCGAGGATGCGCTTCGGGTTTTTCAGTGAGCCGGAAGCTTACTTCAATTAAAATCTAATTTTAATCTTTGTCGTCTGGGAGCTAATCGAATCCAATCCAAATCCTTCCTCCTGATATTTCGGTTGTTCAACTTAAAGTAGGTGTGTGGTCTTCTCCTCGCTCGCATGTTTTTTAAAAACAAAATTACATATATTATGTGGTTGTTGGTATTTATAATTAGATAGTGGTACAGGATGTTCTTGTTTGCTATCAATCAATCAATCATTTTATCATTAATAATCGAAAACGAACGTTGGTGTTGCTTGTTCTGGTTGTTGTTGTTTGTTTGAAGTGTTGTTTGGTTGCTATTCTCGTTCGCATGCGACTTGCACACACGCCCGATTGCAGGAAACAAGGACGAGCAATCGATGTGCACAGGGATCGCTTAGAAGGCGAACAGCAGCAGGAAGGCCATCATCAAACAGAACAGACCCATGGCCTCGGACAGGGCGAAGCCCAGAATGGCGTAGGAGAACAGCTGCTGTTTCAGCGATGGGTTCCTGGCGTAGCCGATGATAAGGGAACCGAATACTGTTCCGATACCAGCACCTGTTGTATTGGTTCGTTGTCGGCAAAAGGGGATAAAAAGAAAAAGAAACAAAGCATTAGTAAAGTGTCCATACTGAATGTGAATGATATATGATATTTAACACAGAATTTAGGCAAGAAAAAACGAAGCTTTCGTCAAAATGTATGTTAACTTTAGGACAGATACCGGAAAAATTGGAATCTCAAAGTAGAAACACAGTTTTTTAGGGTCTTCCCCCGCTCCTATTTGTCTCCTTCTCGAAGTAGTCAGTCACAGATTAGTCTGAATTGAGTTCTGTCTTAAAAGACAGCAAGCACATCGCACTAAAAATGCTGGCCACGAAAGATTTCAATGCCAACCAAGCGGCGGTCGCGGGGATGGCAACGCTTGGTGGCAGGATTTCTGGTACTTTCGCCCTGCAATCACACAGGTTTCCTGCTGGGAAATGAAGCCACAACAAAAAGCTGGCTTAGGCCAATTCTCAGACCTTCCCGGGGCATTGGTATAGAGAGTAATTAGATACTCGTAGTGTGAGCCCCAGATGCTAGATTGTAACTGACTGGAGGATAACGAAGAAAAGGGAGCTGGGGATTTCCCTACGTTTGACAATGAGTTTAAAGATGAGTTAAGAGGGCACAGCGAAACCAATACGAACCGGATCCAGCGACACCGACTGTTGCGGCACCAGCGCCAATGAATTTGGCAGCCGAATCAATGTCACGCGTGACTGGCGAGGTCTGGAATGACCTGATCTGTGGCAGCAATGCAACTGGGGTTGTGTTCTGAGCGGCCAAAGTCTGGCTCTGGCTAATGACGGCGCTGCTCAATGGTCGCAAGTACTGCTTGGAGTTGGCGAGGAGCTGAAAAAAAAATAATGGTCAGTTATATAAGAAACAGTTAGTCGTGTTTATCACATTGCTTGAGATAAAGATTTTAGGTAATATAGGGGTGTAGTCTTCCTTTTTATTTTCCTTAAGTTTCAAGTAGTAATTTTTAAACATCATTAATAAATAATCATTAATGTCGCCCAATAATTAAGTTTTTTTTAATATGTATTAATTTATCAACAAACAGTTTTATATATTTTTGTTTTATTGTATTAAAGCTCTAGAGTCATTTTTATTTAGTTTGAACTATAAGTAAATTCTATTTATGGGTGATTTGGATTCTTAGTAGTTTAGTTGCTGGGTCATTTAAAGCCATATATAGACGGATCTTGCCAAATACACTACATCTTAACCCTATATATCCGCACAAGTTCATTGCTCTGCTGTAATGGGCTAATGCCAAGTTATGCAATCATTAAGTAATTTCTATGGGATGGCAAGTTGGCCACATAATTTGTTTTTCTCAGATACATTCGTTGTTTTTATATGGTTGTCTTTCGCCTGATTTGAGGTTTTACTGTATATAATATTATAAACAATGTCAATTATTGCCAATTTCCCCCCGCTCTTCTGTCTTTTTTCACCCCTCATCAGGAAAGCTTTCGCCGGTTCTAACCTCAACCAACAAAACACACCTAATGGATTTTCTACTTGTTATACAACGCTATAGGGGCAAGTTTTGGAAACAACGAAACAAATCCCTAAATCAAATGTCACAGATATAGTTCTATAATTTTCATTTAGTAGCACTTAATTGTTCGTTTCCACTATGAGCACACATAACCTCAAAGTTATGCAACTGTATGCCGTCTGTGTTTTCTCACCGCGGCCATTGGAAGTTCACCACGCCAAGGCGGCATGTAAATTGTTAAATCGGGGGTAAATCAATGCACTTTTCCGATAATTATGTAATATCCCTAGGGTTTTAACTTTATCTCGCACAATAATCAAAATAATGTTGTACTTACGGCGCTCCTGGCAACGGGGGCAATGCGAGAGACTGTCGACACGAACATTTTCGGTTGATTTTATTTTTTTTTTGTTTTGCTTACGACAAAATTGAAGCTAGCGCACGGCTCTGCAAAGATATAGACGGAATATATCGGTTAGTTGGGGGTGAAGACCTGAAGAACATAATCCCACGCCGCCTCAGAAAAAGTTACGTAACGAGCGAAAAGCTGCCTTCGCACCGTATTTCCACTGGATTTGCTGCTCGGTGCTCGCTTTTTTCTCAATTGAAAACTATTTACTGCCTTTTCTTTAAAAAATTCTGCAGTTTTTCCGACTTTTCCAGTGACGCAACGACTCGAGACACACGCACACTACTGAAAATCTGACTGGCACATGTGTGTGTGTGAGTGTGCCGCAAGATGGCGACGATTATCAAACACGTTTCGCATTTTCTTGGCGAAAATTCACTCGATTCTTCACTGATAGCAGCGCTTTTCCGCGGTTTCTGACATCTGAGGCGTTTTCACGGCTGTTACCCAACAAAGGGATGCTGATAAGGGGGTGCTCCGCCGAGCGGGGGGAAGAAATCCCGGAGAAAGCAACTCACTTCGAACAAACCCTTCACAACAGTAAAACGAATTTGACCAATTCGGTGACTTTTGGGGGGTGCACAGTGTGGCCGTTGGTGGGTGGTAGAAATAATACCAACTTAGGTATTTTTATAGCGAAAAAATACCAAATCGCGATTTTAAGCAAGGTCACAATCCTTGGTTCTGAAATGTGATTGATGTTGGCCATCATCGATGTTTTTGCACCTGTAATGCTAATTTCTTACTAAGTTACATTTGGAAGTATGTTTTTCCCAACTAAATGCTAATTTTTGTCTTGATTAGCAGATAGATAGAGAGTCGATCTGTCCGAGTTTGTCCGTCCGTCCAATTTTATGGAAACTACACTCTTAGCTTTGGAGCTAAAATAAAATATTAATATACAACTAATATATTGGTTTTACTTTAAATATCATTATCTACTTTATAGAATAAATACGTATATTTATTTGTATTGTGGCTTAATTCTCTAAAATTCTGTGTTATTTATTTGGTTAGAATTTTTGGGTCGATTTTTCGTCATTTTTACAGAAAAAATCGCTTTTCAGAAAAGTAACCTAAAACCAGCACCAATAAGCCCATAACTTTTCTTACAGACATCCGATTCCAAAGTGGCATACATCTAAATGATTGTGGCATAATTCTCTAAAAATTAGTGTTTTGTTTTGATTTGTGTTTTGTATTTTCAAAATGAGTAGTCAAGTAATTGGTCCGAGTGGGCATAACCGAACATTTATTGATATTGCACAACATCATCGCTTAATTCCTAATCTCTAATCTTAAGTCTAAGGATTGATACATATTGGGCTTATAAATTATTTATTTAATGTATATGGCGAGTAATTATGTGGTACTGCTTGAAAAATAAGAGCAAGATATTAAATAAAGGGATTTTAGATGCTGTAAATGCCGTAGGTTAGTGATTTAAATGCCAAACGGCTTTAAACGAAATTCAAAATGGCTCGCAAAATTTGGCAACAACAAATCTTTAAAGCAGAAAAATCAAATCAAAGAACATCTGTCCTTAACTCAATTTATGAAGTTAGTCCAATGTGGACATGATAATTGAGTTAAGCCATCGATAACTATCTCGATCTAGTGTGGAGAGTAATTATGACATCAAAAAATACTTGTAATATAACATTACAATAGAATTATGAATGAGAATTCATTAAACATATATTTTTAAATAACTAAGTTCGTTCCGATAACTTCTTTAAATAAGTCCAAAAACTAATCGATAAAAAAACGACTTTGTGAATTTCTTGGCATAAGCGATAGTTGAGCGGGAATTCAAAATGTTGAATATCGTGGATATTTTAGAAAAACTTTTAAAGAAAGTACATACAAATTAAACTGTTTTTGTTTTTATTATTTAATGCAAATTGAATATGACCGCCCATATCGATTGTCTAATTAACCCGTGCCTCAAGCCCTGGTTCCTCGCTATTCACCACAGTCACCCACACCACCACAAACGCAGCATAACGCGTCGTTCGACGTCGGTGTTTGTGTCTACGTCACGTCGGTTTAAATTATGTTTTAATTACCAGCTACTGCAAAGGCATCTCTATCGAAGCACATAATGCTGTAAGTATACAAAGCATTGATTTGATTTAGCGATTAGTTAAACCCAGTTACGCCCCCAAAAATGTTGCAGCCCTCAATTGCATAACAGCACTTGCGCATAAGTGTGTGTGTGTGGGGAAACGCCAGAGGACCGAAACACACCACACCGAAGCGAGAGAGAGCGGAAAAGCGGCAAACACCTGAGTTGTGCTGCATTTAAACAGTTAAAACAGAGTTTTTTGTTAAAAACTGTCGTCATGTCCGGATGCTGACTATCGATAGCGATTAACTATCGCAACACCAACATTCAGTACTCGACCAACAAAAGTCACCACTGCGCATTGGAGGTGGGTGGGAGTCGCCGCTAAAGAGACACTGCAGCCCTAGAAGATGGCAATTTCAGTGCATTGCTGACCTGGCCACACTAAACAGCCCCGATTTTAGTTGCTGTTTTTTTACATAACTCGCCACATTCGTTCGCCTCGGAATCCGTGATATATAATATACATGATAATATAATATATTATGGCCGTTTTCCTGATCAACGTCTGCAAGTACAATGGCTGCGGCATCACATTTCCGAGCTTGAGCGATCTGATTTCCCACATCGAGGACACCCACATAGGTGAGATTGGGATCGTAAATCGGGAATATCGCTATCATTTGACCGTCGCGTGATGTTCTCGGTGTGTTTTGTTTATTCTATTTATTTACTCGCCGACGGCGGCATAAATAAAAATATATAACAGGGCAAAGGTGTGCGAGTGCGTGTGAGTGTGTATGTAAATGGCTTCGTGGTGAACTGAATGCTGTTTTTAACGTGAATTGCAGTTTGCATTTAGCATATATTGCATTTATAATGGCAAAATCGATGCTGGAAGTCGCTACCTGTGCTTGCCTCACGCACACCAATGCACTCTACACCGTACACACACGCCCAGTTTTCCAGGCGCGTACAGCATTCGGTGATCGGTGTTTGCCTGGAAAGTGCGGGTGCGAGCGAGAAGGCTGTACAAGCAAAACAAAAGCAAAAAAGCCGGTGATCCATTCAATACCCCTGTTTAGGTGTATTTGTGTGTGTGTTTGGAAGGCCAGCACAGCATCTAGTTGTTGTTGTTTTTGTAGTGGAAACCGGCGAGTTGAGCGCCCTTTTTTTTTTGACCTGTCCGCATGGCTTGGCTTCGGTTTTTCTGGTATTTCTTCGCAAAGCAGGTGTATCCGCATCCGGTAATCGGAGTTGCGCTCTATATTTCCCCCACTTCCACTCCACCCACACGCACAATCGATACTTTCCCGTCCACGTGACTCCCGTGGGCTTCCAATTAATCATATTCATTGTGTGCCGACTTTTACCGGCTGAAATAAACAATTTCTAATTTTAGTGTTGGGCGGGGCGGGGATTTAGAGGAGGGAAAATCAATAGAGTTAGGCACAGTGTTGTATTACGAAAACAGGGGTTGGGGGTGGGTTAACCGTTAACGGGCTTTATTCCCAACATGCCGTGCGTCTTACACTGAAAGTAACATTGCGTTTTTTTTTAGAATTTTCACAGCTGTTTTAGTTATAGCTTTTCAACGGTTTCATGAATACGACTTATAGAAATTTTAATTTAAGTCAGTAAAAGGTTCGATTACCACCCCTTTACCTTAGTATTCAAATACTTTTTTGTTTTAGAAACAATATCATAACCAGCGCTAAACATGACCTCGAGTTTAAGCCAAACTTCGATTAATGTATTCATTCACAGCTCGCAAAAAATATAAAAATATATATTTTTTGTATTTCTTACATTTATCAAAAGGCCTGTGCTTGATTCAAGCTAATATGTGAGTGTATTGAATTATCATAAGTTATAGCATTTTCTTTCTGTGCCTATCCAGGCTCTTTTGCCCACACATACACTGACAAAGCGAGAGGGGTTAAAAAGAGAGAGAAAGCAGAGGGGTTGCTCAGCTGACTTGCTTTCGGTTACGTTGGCAGCTGTTTTGTTGTTGCCACTTCTGCGTGATAACGGTCAACACACACACACATGTATGTATAAAATGGCTGCCCGGGCAGGCTTTCTACCTCACCACCACCCCTATTGTATCCCGGGGCATTACATAAAGCCCAGACTTTGAGCATACGCCCACTTGGCAACTGCCACCCCAAAAAAGCCCAGGCCCAGATACAAATACCTCCCAAAAACGCCCCGAAAACCCGCATCCCCCATTTCCATTGCGTATCCATTTCGTGTGCGAGCTGTTCTGGGGCTTATAAATGCCCATCATTTCATTATCTCGAAGGACATTCGATGCGTGGGTTCTCTAGATGGATGGATTTATGCCTGTTATCAGGATTCGCTGGGCGTTGTCGCTTCGTTTCGGTTTGGTTGTCATGGGCAACTGAAAAAGGGGGCGAGACCTTCAGGTTTGTCCTTTTCACAGTTGCCAGGCACCTGTTGTGTCTCAAAAAAAATGCCCGGGATTATTTATGTGTGTGTTTGCGGCACGCTTGTCTCCACTGCACTTCGATAACCATCTGCCGCAGTTAACCCACTGAGTAACTGGCCATAAAATGTGCACCTGTCAAAAATGGATGTGTTATAATAGCGTAGCAAGTAGTTTACTTTACTAAATGATTTTAAACAGGAATAAGAGACCAGTCCTTTTTCAAAAATATTCTTTCCTAACAGCACTTGTCTTATAAATCACAGGACAATCGCAGGACTTACCAGGTGCACCAAAGCAATTTATGAAATGAGTACAGTTAGAACTAATAAAAAAATGTTCTAAAATCGGAACATTTATATTTGGGTAACTTATAGCGATAACTCGAAATGCTTTTGGTTTCTTATGTTTGCTTTGGCTTCAATACAAATCGTAGAAATTTTTTAATCAACATGGGTTTATACTAATATTATAAAAAATGGAAATTATATGAATACTTTTTGATTGCTTGTATGTTATTCCTAAAAACTTTAAATGAACTCAATCTCTTTCTGTATCTTTTGAAGGTTATTTACTGGGGGTAAATCAATCACCCCGTTTAAAGTGTCCCTGCACTTGCAATGTCAACATAATTTCGCTGCAGTCAACGACTTGTGTTTATCAAATTTCAAACAAAATGGTCTTTGCAGCTATTGGAAAGTTTTCGAGGCAGCTGCCAAAATGAAAACAAACCGAAACCGCATGTTCGAGCGAAAAACATTTGTTATCTTTTTTTAATTCTGCAACAAGTGCATGAGTCATTCACAAGTGCAAAAGAGAGAGGCATCTGCGTTTATTTTGTTTCTGAAATACGAAAAACGTATGATATACGGCGACTGTTGATGTGGGTTTGTTTGTATATATGTATATATGTATTTACTATTAGCTAAAAAGTTGTTTGTAAAATACTCGATTTGATAAACACACGAACACCAAGGCAACAGTAAAGTGTCACCTACAGAGAAGTCGTGAATGTCTGGGGTTATCAACAGCAAAATAATAATAACAATAATGAAGGCGGAGCAGAAGTAAAAAAAATCGAACCGGGTGAACTGATTTGACCGTTGACAAATGACGCCGTGTTCTCGAGAGGATGAGGGGCGTGGCACATCTATTTCGTCAGCTAAAAAATATATAATTGCAGTTTCAAGTTGCGAAAGATAAAGGCACATAAATACTTGATGAAATGTTACCTAAAGTACGTGGAATTATTACGCACATATGGAGTGTCCGTATGTGTCATCGATCGATTGCCCGGCACGTAGACATCACCGCAAATGTTTTTAATCGCATTTCGCTCTGATAAGCAGTCAAAAAAGCGAGGCGGGGGTGTTACTAAATGAAGGCATATGTTTCGCATAAAAGCTAATTTGCGGCATATGTTTTCTGTTTGAACGAAAGTACGAATCGAAGCAATCAAAGTGCATCGTTATCAAAGTGTTATCGCATGAGACGTAGTGAGCGGAAATGCAGCGTGCCCACCGATTCCTAATCTTGTCAGTGTTTCCACAAATTTCTACAAGATCGTCTAATGAAATGAAAATGCAGTTCAAAATTTAAACTTATAAACCTCCTCTCAGTTTGTTTATTTATTATCTGCTGTTTAATCTAATCAGTGGCTATGCCCAAGCCATTTATGGGGTTCCCCCTTCTTTAGATTCTTTGATTCTTTAAACATTCCAATTGTATCTAGCTTCTCATGGTTTCCGTGTCACGCAAATAGGGCGTTAGATGCTGTTTTTACCTTTATAAATGAGATTAATATAATAACCTTGTGGAAGCAAATATGCTAAATAATTTTAGAAATAATATAGTTTTTAGCAAAAATTATGAGAGCATGTAATCTGACCAATTCGGGGGACAATATCTAGGCAAAACTAACTATTAACCGAATGGGGAGTACGTCTGATTAGCTAGTTTTCTAAAAATTGAAGTAAGGCTATCACTTTGTAAGATCCGCAACTGATCGATGGATGTTAATTTATCGTTTAGCAGCCCGTTAAGTTGTACTGCAATCAAGTGACGAATACACAGGGTGCTCATATGATGAATGGGCCGTCTGACACAGTTACGCACCAAAATGATTTAATTGGGAAATAAAGCGTGCGCGGTCTGCTTATGGAGGTTAGGTTGCTCGCACACATGGATCGAAAAGTAAATAAAGACGCAAAAGGGGAGACTATGAGAGAGGCACCTGTTATTATGCACTCGCTGATTAAGCAAGCTTTGGGCTTATGCTTGTTCTGGCGATAAGATAATGTACCCACGCTATAGCTGGCCATGTGCGCCCCCTGGCACTACGCGCTCCTCTTCGAAGCCCCTCGGAAAATGCGTCAACAGGCGCACTAAATTCGTCGCCATACCCCATACGTGCACTCTCGCTATTTACTTATTTCGACATTTTAATAATAAATTGCCCGGGCTGTGGGTCTTCTGAATGTCTGTGAACTTGTTCCAGTGCAAACACAGCGGTTGACGACGAATTTCGGATGCAGGTTTCTTTTTTGGCTGCCCGCATTCCGGTTCGGACTCCGATCCCGACTTGAAAGGGAATTTTAATTAGCTAATCCCGTTTTTAAAACGTTCTAGCAAGGTCCGCAATTATTTCCAGTTTTATGTAGAACATTACAATCGAGTTCTTTCGTAAAAATATTAAATTGCGACAATTATTTATGATTGCTACTATAGTGCAACAATCTTTCTATTCCATCTTGCAGACTATGACCCGAAGGTGGTCGAACAGAAGGAGCAGGCCCAGCCTGCCTGCCTGCCCTTGAGCTACGTCCTGCGCTTTATCACCGAGGATAACCGCAAGGAGGCCGGCTCGTTCCTGGCCAGCAACACTACCGCCCCACCGACCACCAACAGCGGATCCAACTCCGCTGGCCATGGAAATGGCAATGCGGAGCTCAAGCGAAAGCTGGCTATTAAACACCACAGCTACAGTATGTCCTCGTCCAACCGCAGCACTACGCCTACAGGTAACTGAGATAGTTAACTATGTAATATGATTTATCTAATTTCTGTTTTTCTACTCATTTAGGCAGCGAAATGGACGAGGACGAAATGGTGGTCACGGAGTCGGAGGATAGCAACGACTCGTGGACCACCGAGGAGTTTAGCTCCGAATTTATCATGCGCTATGGCAGCAGGTTCGTTTTCTAACTCTACTTATACCTCTAGTTACTAAAATATATAGTTTATGAGGATTTTATTACTTTTTATTACGACTGGAATATTTACACCTTTTAGTGCCACATCTAGGGGAAATAATTAGCTATATTTACATTTCAAGTTGTCATATAAATAAATAGTGTCTAACATGTATGGTGATAATTTCTAGTTTTTAAAACATTTTATTAGATGTAGTTGTGATGATGTGCCCGGGAACGCAGAAGTCTTTTAGTGATAATGGCGTATTTGTCACAACATGACTGGTTTCTGGTTTTTTTTTGCATGATTCATATCCACTTTTCAAAAGATTCATAATTTCCAAACATATAAATTTGAGTTCTTGCCATTTTAATTTTAAAAATATTATCAGATCGTTAAAAAAAAGTATATTAGTACAATAAAGTTTAGATTTAAAGATTATACAATATTGAATCAATCTAATCTATATATTTAACAACTCTGAATTATTAATATAGGCATTCCGGTGGCGGAAACAATGGCACGCCTGGCAATGAAAAACCCTTCGCCTGCCCTGTTCCGGGATGCAAAAAGCGTTACAAGAACGTCAACGGCATCAAGTACCATTCAAAGAATGGGCACAAAAAGGATGGAAGGTAACAATAGAGCCGACTAAACTGCTTGGTAAACTGGAAGCTGATAATTCTATGTTCCACAGAGTTCGCAAGGGCTACAAGTGTCACTGCGGCAAGAGCTACAAGACGGCCCAGGGCCTGAAGAACCACGCTCTGCACACTCACAACTCGCAGCCGGACAGTGTGCTGAATGCCCAGTTGGCCAATGCCTTGGCCATAGGCGATGGCGCATCGACTACGCCAGTGGGCAGCAGCAACACCTCCAATCCGAACCCGCCGCCCGTCATTCAGCGCAGCAACTCGCCGTCGCAGTCGCTGGGCTCTCTGAGTCCGTCGAGCATCAGCAACATGTCGAGCAGCGCCAGCAGTTGTCACGGAGGCAGCAGCAGCCTGTCTGGGAATGGAAATAATAATGGGAACAATGGTAGCACACCCAGCAACACTGCCATTCTCACCGGCAATGGGAATGTCCTGCAGCAGCTCAGCGCCGGGAATGTGGTCACCCTGACCAATCTTCCCACCCAGCAGCAGCAGCAACTCCATCAGAACACTGCAACAGGTAACAGCAACAACAATTTAATGCGCAGCACACTCGGTTTAGTATCCATTAAAGCCAACAATACGCCGACAGCCAAGTCGGTTAGCAACCTAATGGCTGCCAATGCCACCGCCAGCAAGATACTCAAGCTGGCCACCAATGTGGCCAACGGAGGTGGGTCCGCCATGGACATTGTGCAGCAGCAACAGCAGCAGCTCAACAAGTCAACAACCAATGGCCAAACCGTGCTTAATGGCAGCAAGCCACTTCCCAATTTGGTCAACTTGGGCATACTAACGCCGGCCACTTCACCCACCAAAAACACACAGACGTTGACCTTCACCACCACAAATGGTAGTAGCCAACAGCAGCAGGCGTTGGTGGCCTCGTTGGCCAAGAAGACCAACATATTGCTCCTGCAGGAACCGAATCAGTTGCTGCAACAGGTTCAGCACCAACAACAGCAGCAACATCAACAGCACCAGGTGCAACAGCAACATCATGTATTGCCCATAAGTCCCACGAGCAGCATCAGCGGGAATAGCAGCAAGAGCAGCTCTCCCACGCCGCAGCAACAACAACAGCAACAGCAGCTGGTCAAGAAGGGCAAACTAGATCTAATGGAGTCCATGGACACGGATGAGGGCCAGAGCGATGGTATTTCGGAGAGCGTGGCTGCAGCAATTGCCAGCATCACGGATTGCAAGGACGACATAGGAGGAGCAACAGTGGCGGGCATTGAAGTTGTAGGCGCTGGCGCCGTCAACGAAGAGACGTAGCCTATACTCAAGCAGCTACTGATGCACCGAAAATTGACGCTGGAACCACCCAAGGCACCACATTGACCAGCTCCTCCGTATACGAAAGACATTCTAGACTTGCCTGAATGCCAGTCTCAGGGGGCAGTCTCACCACTCACTCACCAAAACACCCATTTGGAAACATTTCATAGACTGCTTACATACACACATGCTTAGAGACCAGAAACATAAGTTGTGTTTTTAGTTAAAACCCCTGGACCCAATCTGTTAATACCAATTGTAACATAAAACTAATGAAAACAACCCCACAAATGGCATTGAGTGTGCAATATTCAATTTTGTATTATTTGAAAAAGAGAATTTTAATAACTTTTATATGTATGTATGACTATCATGCTTGTATTAAACTATTTACAACGGCTGATCTCCTCTTAATTTAATTAGGCTAAAGAAAAAACACCACAACACAGACGAAGCACGAGCAACAATTGTAATAAAAAAATGCAAATTGCAAATTAATTTCCAACTGATCCATTTAATTAATATTATCACTAAAACTTTAGCTTTAGTGACTATTCGTATTCGACTAAAACCAAGTATTATTTATGTTCTAAGCTCTAGCAAATTGAATTATATGATATATATAAAAGCACACCCACACATCTACTCGGATATTTTAAAGTCTGCTCATTAGTTTAAGACGACCCTCGACCTTGTGCAATATTTATAATTTATTCCTAAGTTTTTACCAATTTCAACTCTGTCGAATTTTGGGTAATGTTTATTTCCGTTTCGTTTGTTTTGTTTTGATTTTATTTTATGTTTTTCGTTACTTCTTTTCCTTTTCTCTCTACCTATTGCAGAAACCTCTTACTCCTGCTCAAACAACAGCAACCTCAGCAATCCGAACAGCAACCACAGCAGCAGCGATTCCAGCAAGCCTCCGATGACTGTGCTATCCGCTGTGCATAAGAGGTCCACAGCAATTGCTCCTGCGAAACCGCCCACCACGGGAAACTCCCTGCCCATGCAGATCTCGCCCAACTTCATTGAGCACAAGTATTCGGCGCTGGTCATGAAGGAAAAGTTCTTCTTGAATCTAAGGGCCGGCAAAGCGGTGTCCAATTCTTCCGGAGGCGACGGAGTGACTGCTACTTTGGGACACCAATCGGATGTGGGCATTTCTGGAGGGTCAGGAGGAGGCGGCGGCTTGCGAGCAGTTGCTGTGGGCCAGATGTGCGCGCTCCAAAACGAGCACATTCACCAAAATCTCTACAAGAAAACGATCAACTGATCATCAGATCGGATGAAATGTGGGAACCAGAGATGCGGAGACGCTGGGCGCCGTTGAAAAGCAAGAGAGTTGGCTGTGATGATGTAGTAACTAACTGACTAACAAAACCGGACAAGAGGCGGAGCAAGAGGATTCGTCAATATGGCAGAGATGGGAAAAGGATGCATCGATAAGAGGAGAGTGATTAAAGCAGTGGAGGAACTGGGTGTCGCCCTAAAATCCTTAGAGAAGTTTTCCAAGACAAGGCAACAAGAAGCAAGAATTTCCATTGGCTTCCAAACAAAATACTACAAAATGCAAAAACAAATTCCATGCATTTCGCAATTATGAAAATATCACACACAAGCACATAACAAAACCATTAAAACTAATCTCAAACATATTAAGCAGGAAATTCTTAAAATACATAAACTGTACATAAATTTGGCCTGCTTAGAAAAGCTTCTCTAAAACAGCTTTAGATAATTTTAAAATTAAAAAGAAAAAAAATCGAAACAAAACAAAAAATCGAAAAAAGAATTAATTATACACACCACAAAATTTTAGTAAATACATTTGGAGATCTTTCTTCAACTAGTCATTATTGTAGTTAAATTAAATTTTTGATTTTATACACTCATAAAAACCAAAACTTTCTAACTGACTGGTTGGTGGAATCCCCAAACCCTCTATTTATACCTTTAGAAACTTTCCCCTGTACAATTTCAATGAAATCTTTTTCAGGGGGTCCCCCAATCAGTTGATGAAATCATTTTTAATTCAAAAGTCATAAATTGGCAATAAAATACACAAGAAGTAAGGAAGGAGAGAATGGCGCAGGAAAATGGAAAACGCTTTTGAGTAGACCATTTGAATTAGGAAAATTTAAGGTCGCAAACTTGCCAAGGCAACTTCAAGCGAGCCAAAACACTGCAGATCCGATGCAAAAATTGATAAATGTCGAATATTTCAAGAAAAAAGAAAAATAGTTAGCTACAAATTTAGGGGAAGCCAGGAGGCGTTTCCACTTAGGAGCCACAATAACTCTACAGTAGTTATAGTATTATACTTATAAAGCACGCTATTATTTATACAACAGAGCATACATCTGTAGCTGTGTGAGTGTGTGTCCGTGCATGTATTGTAATTGTTTATTTATAGTGTTCAAAAGTCCCTAAGTGTAAAGTCCCCCAAAAAACATATACAAAATATACGATACGAAAACAAACATATATTTGTGGATACTCTCGACGATTGTATTTCATTGCATGCCTCTAAATTTGATCGAACTTCCTATCCTAGCAGAATCGGGTTCCTTAATCATTCAACCAGAACAAAAACAATGAAATTTTTAATATACGATATTTATGTCAAGTATACCTACATCAATTTAGTCAGCCGCCAAAACAAAACAAACAAAACCTTTTCAGAGCGCATTTTGCAGACGCCCAGCGTCTTAAAAAGTAATCACAACTAAAATAAATAGTTCAGAATCCCTAAAGAGATATAACACTTAGCTATCGATGCATACTTACATCTAGATAAAATATCTTTAAGTCCTCACGCTTAAGCGACTCCCAACGGATCGCCCTAGTTTAGCCAAACAACTTTTATATAGAAGGAACTATCTTCGGTCCACCGGAGCCCCATCGAGTTTTCGGGCAGGAGATATATGAATACCATCCCTGCCTGATCACTCGCTTTCAAACTTTCAAAATGGATAATGAACTCAAAACCCTCTAATGAAAACAATAAATTGAGTATGTCATCTTATATAAGACTGCTGTTATGTTCGTAAATATATTTAATATATGTATGTAAAATTAACGAAAAACAAAACACACACAAAAAAAGTAATAAAACAAAAATAACATTTAAATAAAAAAATCACAAAATCCAGAAAATGAATAAAAACCTAATGAATAGTTAACGTATTCGTACTCTACCTACATACTATGTACTATATAATGTATTGTAATTGTAATTTACTAATATCGTAATATTACGTAGAGAATTAACTAAAGTCTAAACATAAACCATCGACATCCACATCAACACGGCCGCAAGATAGTCCTGACAAAAGGGCTTTTTGACACATTCACATGCGCCACAAAAAAACATTATCATCCACAAAAACAACAAAATGTAGTAAAATATTCTCTTTTTGCTTTATGTGATCTATTACATACTACATATACATATGTATAATAAAAATGTCCTTTAAAAAAAAACTTAAATAAAAAAGTAATTTTTATTAACACATCACTATGGATTTAGACAGCGGGTAAAAGTCAATCAATTTGAATGCGCAATATGATAATTAAAGATCAAGCTCATGGACTCGTATCCGACTAGCGAAGTTATGGTCTCTAAAGTCGCAGTTTTGGGTCACCCTCTATAAGTAATTTGGAAAAAAACCAGGATGAACATGGACCAAAATATGAAGCTTAATACGAAAAATAAATGCATTTTTTTTTTTGGGGATTTTTACAAAGACAGTTTTTCTTATTTATTACGTATATTTATTGCAGAATTGATTGTTTTGTATTTACAAGGTATTCATTTACGTATACCTACAAATGTTTAATAACCAATCAATAAATGACAAGACTACCGAACAATTTCCAGATAATATTAAAACTTAGATTTAAAAATACAATTTTAAGGGGTATATGTATAGTATCTATATATCTACTTATTTGTTACTAAGATTTATAAAACTATCTAACTGAATAGCAAAGTGATTTTATAGGTAACCCTGATGACCTGTTCAAAACTTTGGTCAACTTACTAGACGCGGCAAGTTGGCAAAATTTTTACAGTGACTAAAACCGGTTACCCAGGCTGCTATTTATATACCTGAAAATGGCAACAATTAGTGGTAAAAAAGTCGCGTTTATATTAGAACAAGAAAATTCGAAAATCGACTGAAGCGATAATCGCGGAGAATATTATATAAGACCATTTAAATTTGTAAACCAGAAATATAAATAGCAAGCCCTCGTAATATTTAAAAAAATCTTTTTTGGATCCTCGAAACTGGTACATAAGTTCACTCTGCGGGGCCATTGGCATCGATTGATTTCTGAGCAGATGATTGGGAGCACACAAACTACGAGCCGCTGCCGGAAGAAGTGGTGATCTGATGGGTAAATAACATAGGGCTATCCTAAACCATCCAGGCATCCCTGGCATCCAGGTCTTAGGCCGACTCGCTGGCGCCGTACAGCAGATTGTCCAGTTTTAATTTGTTGGTCTTGTCGCCCCGGGCTCCATGTCCTGGCCGTCCCCAAAAGGTTTCGAATGTGTCGAAGTGCTGGTTGCACAGATCCCGATCCATTTGCTTGGAAACGGAGACGGATCGACGGTTCTGCGATATTTGGACGTTCAAGTCGTGCAGATAGCGCATGTCGGCGGCCGTTTGAATCCTGGTTGTCGGTCGATTGGTGGGCAGCAATGTTGTTAATATTTTTGTTTCAATTTATCATCGTTTTTCATTTCAGTTTTTTGGTTTTTGGATTTTTGCGATTTTCACGGGGATACATAGAAGATTGGTATTATGATTTTGGATTTTTGCTGTTGCAGTTTGTTTTGTTTTTGTTTTGGTGAGATTGGTTTTGGTTTGCTCTTTTGGTTGCTATACTCTCACTTGGATTACAATGGATATTTTCTTGCTGGATGAAGTGGGGGTATAGAGAAACCATTAAACAGGGCACGATTATAAGGCACGAAACAGAGGGGCAAGGTGGATTTTAATTTTCAATATTTGGCGCAGAGCAAGCAAATGAGAAACGGAAGGGGCCGGAGGAGGGGGAGGGGAATAGCTATGAATGCAGGGAGATATGGGATCGGGATCGGGACTAATCGGACTTGGGTTCTTAAGCCTGGCGAATGTGCAGGGTGAGCCGCTTGAGGCAGCAGCCCGTGGCCAATGCCGTGGGGCAGTCGCAACTGCAACACTGCAGCTTGCAGTTCAGATTCTTGGGCAGCCGCTTCATGTGGCTGATGTTCTTGATGATGCTGTTGATGCACTTGAGCTTGCTGGTGGTCAGCTGGCAGTTCTTTGGTGGATGCTTGTGCTTGGATGCGTACCTATCATGCGAGGGCGTCCTCTTGGTCACATCCGTGCTGGACAGGCTGATGGGTCGGTGCATGCCACGCCTTCTGGCGAGGAGGGGCACCAGCTCCACGCCACCGCCTTCGCCGTAAGGGCCCCCATTTCCTCCGGCGGTGCTGGCATCCGGAGTGGCGGTACTGGTGCTTCCCGGACAAGGACCTCGGGCAGCCATTCGGGGGCACAGCTTGATGGGCTTGCCACCGCAGTCCTGCGGCTTCAGGTGGTGCAGGATCTTCCCGGGCGGCGGGCCTGGCGGACCCGGACACTTTTTTCCGGGCGGAATGGGCAGTGAGAGCGGCGAGGGCTTTGGAGGACTATTGCTCATGGAGGGACAGTTGCAGGTGCACATCTCACAGCAGCGCTGTGGTTTTGCCGGCTTTCCCGGACGCGATTTCCGGAATGTGTTCTTCTCCGCCGGAGTCACCGGGTTGTCCTGATCCAACTCCTTCAGCATCTCTTTGTTGGTCCAGCCCTGGGAGTATAGTAAGTCATAATGGAGTATTTAATTACAAGATATTTAATTATATATTTATTTATTAAAAAGTTAATTAATTGTAATTGTAATTTATAATTTTAGGACTGTATAAAAATTGTAGCTTTTTGGTTTATGGTGGGTGGAACGAAAAATCTAAAACATACCGTCTTAATTGGTTCAAAATCAGAATAACTTTTTGTTGTCTGCTAATTGTTATACACATTTATAGATAGCGTACCAGTGACTTCATGAATGTATTTCCGACTTCCTTGGGACTCCGCCAGGGTTTGCCGCCCGGACCGGCCTTGCCCCAGGGCTCCTTGCTGGGCTAAAAGGAGGACACATGGAGAAGGATTAATGAGGACATGCTCCAGGGGGCGTAATAAGTGCCGCTCACCGGCTTTTCCAGCTTGGCCTGCAGCCGCTTCTTCTGCGAGGCCAGCTTTTCCTGCAAAGGACATCGCTGTTCGCTTTCGCTGACCACGATCTTCTCGAGAAGTGGTTTGCCCTTGCAAGGAGGCGAGGGCTTGTACCTCAGTTCTATATCCACATGGCCTTTATTGCGAAACGACATTGAGGGGTGCTCTTTCAGCTGGATGTGAAGACTCTCACCGTTGGCATTCTTGGCCAGGTTCACACCAACTCCGGCTCCCGGCTTGTGGGGAATCTCCCGCTCGCAAATCGTCACTGTGCTGCTCCTGGGGCCACTTTCCTGGAGGTGGTGAACGGAGTGGGCGTGGCCCAAACGGCCTCCCGGGGGCGGGGGAGGCGGGGCATGGTGGTGGTGGTGATGGTAGGCGGCCAGCGGATTGTTGTGGCACTTCTTCTGCATCGAGAAGAAGTCGTTGTAGCGACACGGCTGTAGAAGATTCATCCGGTGGGCGGTGGTCTGTGAATTTGTTTTGGGTGTAATATTACACCGTGATATTATTTGGGGATTTGGGGATCCTTACCACAGTTGGTGTGGAGTGAAGACCCACGGCTGTGATGTCCTTGCGCCGCACCTCCACGTTGGGAGCACCACCACCTGGTCGTCCCCAAGGACAATGTTGGTGAAACAGGTCGTAGTACTAGTTTAAATAGTAATAATACAAAATTGTAAGTATTTTTCTATAAATGAGCTCAGATATATCTAAAGATCACTCTAAAAGTAGGAAGTAATCTTTCATTTACAAGTAAAAATTTGGGATTCCAAAAAATTAAAAACAACCTTAGAAAGAGATTTTAAGCCTTTGCAAGACTTTTTTATCAGTGGGCGTAATCTGTTATTTTCTATTTTTATGAATTTACGTTAGAATATGTTCAATACAAGTAAATATTTATCTAATTACATTTTTTATTTGCCCTTTCAAAGTTGATTTTCCCACAATGAATTCAGAAGTTAAACTAGTCTCAATAACAGCGGCAGGATGATTACAACACCGAGTTATGTCCTATCGATTTCGAGGCAGCCTATTTATGGGTCCCAGACTGCCTCAACCCACCTCGCCGTGTCACTCTCCGCGAAGTGTGGCGTTGTTTGTTTACGGAAATTGGCAAGGCTCCTCGCATCCCTTCCCCTCGTCCACCAACTTTGTTTGTAGGTTGTTGTTATAGTTGCAGCGAATCGCGATTTGCATTTCACTGATTTTTTTCACCCACATTTCGGTTGGTGCTTTCACACAGCTGCAAACAGTGATAGGTAGCCAAATAATCAGCCAGGACTCTAGTCACGCAAGGACTCGGAGGACTGCCCAACTTGCTTATAGTTCTGCATTTTGAGAGAGGTGAATTGATTAGGGAAGTCGAAATTGTCAAAGGGTTTGTTGAACCAAATCCCTGAAAGCGGATGTGTTACATGTTGCTTGGGAAAGGTCTTTGAACTTAATAAAAGTTTCGACTATCGCGTGGGTGAAGGTTCGAGATGTTTTTGATTATTTTAGGTTGTTTTCTGTAAGTCTAGTCTTGTTAGGATCGTAAAAAAAATTTCGACTTGCGAAATCGATTTACGATGTTTTATTTCCAACGTAAATTACTTTAGATGGAGAGCTCTGAACAAAACACCTTGATATATCTTCAAAAAGGAGAAGGTGGTTTTAGACATAGTACAACGCATTTAAGAATCTCTAAACTCAAATTTAAGTTTTGTAAGATTAGTTGTGATTTATTTTCACACCAGCGAATATAAGTTGAGAGCAAACTTTTTAAATGTATCTAATGCCTTTATAGCATAAGTATATAGCATAGACTATAATATTCTTATGAAAAAAGCTACTTATACGCACCGTTAACCACAATAAGTTTTGTCTGTACACATTACCCATACCCACTTGTATCCATGAACCCATTTGAAATATCACACATACGCACTGTTACCCACCTCCTGTTTATCCTTCTCCTTGCGAGCACACTCCTCCGCCTTTCTGCGCCGCCACATCCGAAGACTCTCTTCTGCATTTTTGCGTTCCACTAGCCGCTTCTTCTCGTCGCACCACATCAATGGATGCTGAATGTGGTCGTGGCAGAAGTTGCCACCCATTCCCATCTCATCGCTGGTGGTCATGGCTATATCTGGCTATATCTGCTAGAAGTCGGGTGAACTGGGAGAACGGAAGTAGCGCTGCGTTCAGCAGACGCCGCGTTACTGAATCGGTCTCGTGTCCCGGGCAAACCGATAAACCGCCGAATTGGCTGCCAGGACCCGTGCCAGGCACTAAAGGGCCGCGGATGATGGGTCGGTTGTCTAGGCAGCACGCCCGACTATTTATAGCCTAGGTTAGGGCACACTTGGGCAACCGTCTGTCCTTGAAGACAAGTCGAAGGATATCGGAACCTCAGCTAATTTGCTTTGGCCATTTAAATATTTTGCCTGTTAGACACGCTGTTTGGCTGCTCCACTTAGCTAAACGTCTGCCTGGACATAAAATATATTTACTTTGTGTTGCACAGAATTGTGCCATGGCTGCCTTAACTTAACCCGATTCGTGATGTTTTGTTTTATTAAAACGAAAAGTTAAGTCTGCTGCAGCATTGCGTGCAATTTAATCCGAAACTTGTTGATGTTTTAAAATTAAAAGCTCTTGAAAGTCTAAGTTGCTCATACGCCCCATGTGGCAGCCAGCCATTTTTCGCCTGTTACGGCCAAAACCCACTACCAAATTTATTTGTTTGCTCCAGTTTCTATATCAGCCATGCCCGTCGCAACATAAAGCACTTTAGCCATGTCCAAATCTATTTCACTAGGTCGTCATGGTCTTTGTTGTCCTTGTTATTGGTTAATATGTTGCATAGATACAGGCAGTTCTCTGCTTTAAGGAATGTGTGGAATTCTCCAACGGAATGCAATATGCTCAGAATTTTCCTCTCTTATAATATTTATTTTGTACGCAGCATTTAATTGTTCGTTCATTCAAATATTAATTGCACGTTATTTTTGTTTTACAAAATCGAATTTTTATTCATCTCTTTATGTATACAAATATCGTAATTACAAGTATCAATATCAACATTATCATCATTTTATCGTTCGCACTCTATAACCTGTGGGTGAATCGCATTCAGCACCCATTTGAATTGATTAAATGGTCAGAATATGTTGTTTATTTCTTAGTGTAGAGCAGGCTGTAAAGGAGCCCAATAGTGTTTCGACAACACTATACACAAAAAAAAGTTCGCTGACTGACTTAATTGAGGTTGTGCTTATAAATTAAAATAAGAACTTAAATTAAACAGATTTTTTAAGGCATTCCGAAATGGGGGTTTGCTTTTCGATTTTGTGTTAAATGTTTTATAAATTACTATTGCATTAGAGGCGGAGAAGAAATGATTTAAAATTAAGACTGGGCAGCATTGTTTCATGTACAATCCTCATAAAATTTCTTATAGAACATATTATATATTATGCATTTCATGCGCGAATGGTTCAAAATATTTTATTTAATCCAACTAAATTATAGGCTTTCCATTTTAAATTACATATTTGTGCGGTCGGAAGGGGTTTCGAAGTGTGCAAATCAATTACCATTGAACCATTTAGGCATGAAATGCCCTAAATAAGAAATTAATATAAAATAAATCTTTTATGTTATTCAAGCTTCGTATTATAAATATCGTTTTCCACACTGGTTGTTCTTGTTGCATTGACTAATAAACATTTTCCCTTTTATTCAGAATTTTTCTTATTTTCTTTTTGCCTATTTCTGAGTTCCTTTCCAATTTCTTTTATTTTGAAGAAACATTTGTACAGTTTGTTTTGTTTACTTAGTGTTGGCCTTTCGCTCATATTTCGCTCTCTATGTAAAAATACATTTTTCGAAAAACATTGCATATAAAAATTGTTGAAAGTTCATGGAACATCTCGTATTTATGTACAGCGAACGTTGCCGATTAGGTGAGTTGATTAGGTTTGATTATGCAATTATTTACAGTGTCAACAACAAATGCCTAAAAACTAAATAATAAATCTTGTTTACAAATTTAGCCCGCTGGCTGAACAGAACTTAACCGAAACATCAAGTGTGGCCTACATAACACTATTATTATTGCATTACGTGTATGATTTATGTTAGGGTGCATGGAGTCGCAGTCGGCTCTACTTCATGCGGTTGATGACTAAGTCGGCGACCACCTGGAGGCCCTTTTGGTAGGGCGACTCCGTGAGCTCCTGGGCCAGCCGTATCGCCTCGTTGCAGTGCTTCTTGGCCAGGAACCGGGTCTGCTCCAGACCGTGTGACTTGTGCACCAGCTCGAAGGCACGCTCCACATCGCCGGGCTCGCTGAAGCGCCGCATCACCATGGGATTCAGCTCGGGGTACTGCAAGAGTGAAGAGAAAGAAAAATATTTAAGTTATGCAAGTTTTGCAGCTATGGAACAGCTTTGAACGCACTGCACGCGTGCGCAGCTCGCGGAATGCATAGCAAATGGGCATTGGTAATCGCTGGCAACTAAGTAACAGACGCTTTGGATCATCCGTGCATCTAGCCAACCAACCACCCACCCACATGACATCATCACACCTTCACCGCCGACAACACCAATTCATCGTCGTTGCGACGGCGGGCAGGGCACTTTGGATGCAATGCAAGCAGATGTCTGGACAAAGAGACATCACAATCTAGCATATTTATACACAGCGAAAAATGCAAGAAAATATGGTCTCCAAATTTGTTTTGTCAATCAGAAAAATATACTTTTTTTGTCGTATTCCATTGGGGGTATTTCAAGAGGTTTAAAATTGCTTTCTAAAAGTATGCTACGATATATTTATAATCCCATCCGTTGGAGATTTAAAATCATTTCAACATACCATTTATTAAAAAATCAATGTTTTATAAAAATTCTAGTTCTCATTAGACTTGGTAAGTACGGGTTCTTATTATTAAGTGTTATCTTTGTTAGTAAGTTAGTAAGTACGGGTTCTTATTATTAAGTGTTATCTTTGTTATCTTTGCGTTTATTTATGCATCAACAACAGCTTTTATCCATTGGCAAGCCAATGAGGAAGTGTCACAGGAATACCCAGTCTCTAACTCACCTTTTCGCATGCAAAGAGAACGGGGGCGGTGGCCAATCCCAGTTTCAGATCCGCCGCCGTCGGCTTGCCCATCTGCTCGGTGGAGGAGACAAAGTCCAGCATGTCGTCGACCAGCTGAAAGGCCAATCCGATATTACGTCCGTACTGGAAGGCCACCTCGGCCACGTTGTCATCGGCCTGGGCGATCACGGCGGTCTGCAGCAGGAGGACAGAGGATAAATGGGGGTTCAAAGTCAGTCGGGGATTGGGAACAAAGACGCGAGACTGCGTGCAAGCTAATTGCCGAATTAAGTCCGCTAAATAAGTGTCATCTGCACGACTGTTGCATGATGATAATGAACACTCACCGCTTTCAGTGCATTGGCGATCAGCGAAGCGGTCTTCCTGTATGTCTTGGTCAGGTAATGGGCGAATCGCTCGTTCTCCGTTTCCCTTGAGCCCAGCTGCATGAACTCGCCTTGGACCAAATCGGTCAAGATCTGCAAGAGATTACGGACAATGAGTCATAAATATGTCACTGTAGGCGGTTATGTTTATGGTAATGGGTTCAATTGTTCTCGGCTTGCGTTTCCCACTCGAAGACGAATGGTGAAGTATGCGATATCAATATTGAATTTTGAAAAAATATACATCTCGGTACAAATTTCTCTGTGTACCAAAACATTGATTCGCTCGTGTGTATGTAACTTCCGCTTGGCTGAAACCTCAAATGCAAATGGCAAACACAATTGTGCCAAATAAATCTAGCAAACAAAATTTCATTCAGATCTCTATAAGTCGAATATTTTGGCTATCGGCACTTCTGTTTGCTCACCCATTGTTGGGCACGCCCTTCGATTCGCCTTCAAATAGGCATTTTCATTGACTTGGCCAAAAAACTCACAGGCAGTTGTCAAAATCTTGGGCAAACAGTCGTGGGCGCGTAAAAATGGCGGTTGTGTCCAAGGAGCTCAAGGTGAGTCGGCCATAACTGGCCAATAGTTTCTGGCCAAAAAGCCACACCGAATTCCACTGACCACTGGTGGACTTTCAATGTTAATTAACACTGAAAAAAACCAAACTACAAGTGCGTGAGCTCCAACATCTTGGCCAAGCTAACAACAGCATTTGGAGCCATATAAATTAACACAGTGCTGCCTTTTAAGCAGCTAAATGAGAGCAAATGCAGTAGGCCGCGGAATAAAGTGCAATTTGTGGAAAAATTGTATGGTTCAGCCTCGAAACAACGTTGCTAGACACTTATATGGGAATTTTCTCTTTAAATTGCAAACTTCCGACTTATGATCAAAGAGTATTAAGGTAGACCAGTTTAAGATGATTATAAAAATAGCTAAAAGTACAATTTCAATTGTATAATAATGTCTGGCCTTTCCAAGGGCGTAAAAAGCCAAAACTCAGAGAATGTCATAAATTTACTTGATTAAAAAGCCGGGCAGACATTCTACCCATTTTATTGATGCCATCCAACGTCTTAGAAGCCGTTGAATTTATTCAGACACGTGCACAGCATATTTAATATGATAAATCTAACAAATATATGCAGAAGATTGTAGATTGTCGTATGAGAATGAAATAAGCTAATATCGGGAAAAACACGAAGAAGTGGTTTTATATATCTGTTCTGTGAGTTTGATTAACTCACTAACGTTTTAGAACTTTGAGTTCAAAAACTTTAGTCTGTAAAAAGGAAGGTATAATAAAAAGGGGGTGCTCAAATCACTTTTTACCTTTACTTTCCGAGTAATATAGCATTCCTTCCGATTCCAAGCTTCATTCATACACATATTTTGAAAAAAAAAAAATGCTTGTGCTTAAACAAGTTCTTTTTCCTATATATCTCGTGGGTCAGAGAAACTTAAATAAATATTGGATACCAGTTGGAAATGGTCTAAGAACTAGTTTCAAGACGAATGACCTCATGATCGCAAAGAAAGTTTCATTTAGCTGGGGCCAAAATGCTTGGAATGCTAATGAGCAGCATTATGCGATAGATACACGAGTCTGATGATATCGCCCAGATCGAGGCAATGAAATAAACAAATAGCTGGGGATAAGTGTCTGGGCCGCACCTTTTGGGGTCCATCTTCAGGCCAATCCTCAGGTGTTACGCATGTTTTTCGCGAATTGGGAAAAAGGCCAGTGTGTAACCCAAAAACGTAGGCAAGTTTATTGTGTTTGCTTTGGCTATTAACTTGGCCCGCCGCTCGATTGTGTAAATATGCAGAGAAGCTGTGGATTTGGGAGATTTAGATTCCGAGCCACCTTGGTTTTGGTTTCCAGGCCAACAGATCTAGTTTCACTCTCCATCGCCACCGAAAGTGAAATTGGCAGGTGTGACTAATTCGAAATTGAAAGAAACTACGTGAGGCATGGCACAAAGCTATGAAATACTTCTGCGGAATGTCGCTTTACACCTGGGGAAACTACAAGGACACGGATGCAAAAATATCCGACGCATGAAAAGTGAATGCCGCTCTAAAGTTTCACGAACTCTGGCGAAGGGCAAACCTTGGAGAACTCAACTTCCAGGGACGCAGGAAGTTGCATTCCCAATGATTTGTGCCCCATTAAAATTGGGGACTGGTTTTCAGGCCAGGAAGTTGTTTCTCACCAGCGGAACGAGCAACTTTCATAACTAAAAGACAAAGGTTCCCTTCTGTTTGCCCAGCAATGGTGTGAGATTTGGCACCCGATCCGATTACGTACTTTCTCAAACAAACAAACATCTATAGTTCTTTTCCTGTGTACAAAGATATTTCTTCTGAATCCGGGATTTTTTGTGTTCGCAGCTTAGGTTTTATTTCTGTTTGCCTTGGCAATTAACTAGCAACATAAAATGTGCAAGGAACTTGGTAAGTTGTACAATTGTTTGTTTTCGGTGGTGGGTGCAAAAATCTCTGAGGTTTTCTTGATAGTTTTAAACAGAAAAAGTTATTTTAGTAAGGTGATCAAAGAGGTTTTGATTTGGTAATAAAATAAAGGTTAAGTACGATTTGAATTTTCACCAACCCAGTAAACTTCTTGAAAGATAATAATGTCGTGTAAATAAATTCCCCAATTGTAGGCCTTTTCTTTGTCATATTCTTGCAATGACCAAGTTTTCTTACCTGACTCAGCACGATCGTAACATCATCGCTGCGCAGACGAGCTATCATAATCGAGGCAATCGATAAGATATAATCACCAGCCATTGTGACCTGTAAAAGCGATGAGACATGGTCAGAAACAAGCGGTCATACAAAAGATCGAGCAACACATTCGCTGGAAGACAGTTATGTGTTGCAACAGTTAACAGCCAGCAGCAAGATGGTATGAAGACAAAAAGATTTAGCCGACATATGACTAAGACGAGTGGCGATACAATCAAAGACAAGATATTACCGCTTCTTTGACTTGTGAAAATTTGATTGGATTAATTTATGCATTTCAATTTGAAGGCATGACGAAAGGGAAACTGCAGCTTTGGGATATGTTTTAGGGAATTGATGAGAAATAAAGCAGCTTCCAGCCTATGAGTTTGGATTAATTTATGCATTGAAGACATGCCTAAAGGGAAACTGCAATTCCGAGATTTGTATATCGAGATATTTATTATTGAATTGAATGTAGAGGCATCGCCTCCGATTTTGAGACCTTTCAAATGATGCAAGATAGATGTTGACAAAGTCAATAAACACTTCAAATCGAAATACGCAACAAATTGATGTCAAAGTCAGACTTTGGGAGCTGAATGATTGCTGTTTTGGTTGCCGAGCGACTCGGGGCGCGTGTTTGGCTTGGTTTGTTTGGCTTTGGCAAACGGCGGTGGCACCGATGATGCCACATAAACATATCATCGCGGATCCGATCTTTACCTTTTTATGGTTCCATAGAGCATTCACGCTGGGCTTGCCGCGTCGGAAGTCCGACTGATCGATGACATCGTCGTGAACCAAACTGGCCGAGTGTACCATCTCCGAAAAGAGGGCGATCTGTCGTTGTTTGTGTACTAATTGGCTGTCAAGGCGATAGAAAAATATGATTTAGGATCCAGGCAAAACACTACACCTACATATGTGCAGGTGTACGAGTATGTTGTTTTAATTTGCCCGAAATGCGCACATTTCGCAAAGCCGTGCTAATCATTCGCACTAGGCTGCACAGAGAAAAAATATACTTATTGGCAATTGATACGCTGTTTTCGCCCAAAACAAACCCATTTTCATATCTCTGCTCTATTATGCCTTTCCAAGCAAACAGTGTTTTATTTAAGACATCTTTTTAACTTAATTGCTCCTCAAAACTGCTTTTGATTTGAGTTTAAGTAGCTTTTATTTATGACGCTTATATGCGTTATGGGATTCAATTAAGTTTTAGGGATCTCACTTTGTTAAATAACACAATAAATGTACTATTAAATACTCTCATTATCCCGTTTTTCGTGCAATTACCCCCAAAAGACTCACTGTGACTCGTTGTTCAGGTGATAGTTTATCGCCTTGGCCATCAGCATAGTGACCATGGGTCGCAGCGCCTTTCCCTGGCCATCGAAATAATAGCTGGCAATGGTGTCCAACTCTGGCTGGGATGTTCCCGATTTCAGCAGCTAAAACATTGTTAAGAAAGGGGTAACAAAATTAGACAGGCTTATTGTTGTCGTTTTGGTTAGACTTCGCTCTAAATTAGCAAATATTTGTGTTCTGGGACGCGAGAAAAAAAAACCCCCATTTGAAATTGAGTTGGAGGAAAAAACCATCTGAATGACGTCCCATAAAGTCTGATTGAAATTTCTCACAAACATTTATTTGCGTTATTAGATTTTGTGGCTTGACATGATTTGTTTATTTCCGTTCAGGCTCTTAACCAATAAAAGTTTTAATAAAGTTTTACAAGGGATACTCTGTTTAATATAACTATTTATTCTTTATTCCCCTATTAACAAATTTTAAATTGATTTATAGATGTAAATTTAAACGTCGTTATATTATATTATAAGAAAAGAAGAAAAATTGAAATAATAAAATGCCTTGGGTTTAATATTTTGAGCTTAAGTGCTTTATTCTATGACTGCCAACTTACATATCTCACATCGTCGTAGAAGTACTTGAGGTCATCGTCGAGTATGATGTAGGGATCGATCTGGAACTCCCTCACAGGACCAGCTGGCTGTTGTGTGTGGACCGAGCTGTGTTGTCTCATACTCGTCGTGGTGCATTGGGAGTACTCCAGGCTGTGGCTGCATTTGTGGCTGCTTTGCTGGGGGTTGGACAATAAAGGTAGAACGGTTAGCGAATTCGGATAAAAGCTGCAATTACTAACAAAGTGTGAATAATGAAGGAGCGAACAAGTCACTTAACAACTTTCAATTGCGGCGCAGCCACAACTAACAAGTTTCGCCTTGCCCGCCGCCCGAATTTCTGTTTTGCCGAAAAACTAATAACTGGAAAATTGCAGGCGGCTCAGTAGAAGCTTTGGGCTATAACCGCCGTAAATGGCCAACTAATTGAAGTCGATTGTTGAAGCCCTCGCGCGACTCTTGACCTTGTCGCCAAATTTGAATTGTTAAAGCCACAAATCCTTTTGTTGTGGAGACAAAAGCGAGCAACACGCGCCGCTAAATTGTCGGGCAAAACAAGTTGCCACCGCAAATGTAGTCCCATTTTCCACACAGAAAAACGGATAAATATCAATGGTTAAATTGGAATTTTTTAAAGCAGATATTTTCGAGCTCAAGTTTGATATTCAAGTTTTTATATTTTAGACAGTTCAAACATGAAACTAAGATATTCAAAATATTATGCAACTTTTTTGAATATCTGATTTAGATTGGAAGCTGAAAATAGAAGATAAAACTAATCGAAAATACCAATTTTTTTTTCTGTGCGCGGCTTTTCGATTTGTTTTTTACGAGCATTTTCGGCCATTATGCAATGTTTGCATTTGTTTGCTGATTGTGCAGCCTGTCCGCTAGTCAACCAATCAACCAGTCAGCCACTCAGTCTGTCAATAGAAGCCGCCACACATGTTGGCATGATAACATGTAAATTCGATGTTGCCAGCTGTCACCGAACGGAGGCAACACATTTTCACGCATAAATATTTGGCTTTTGAATGTGTGTGATTGCGGACCAACCGTTGACCCACTTGTAACCATGGGATCCTGACTTGGGCCAGTGACCATCATTTACCGCCCTTGGCAAACGATCGTCATCACAATCATCATCTTTTGGGACTGCAGGTGTGGGCTTTGGATGCCAAACTGGTTCGGTTTTGGCTTTTGGGGGAGCCCAGAGCATCGTAAAATACCCAAACAAATTGTTGACCATTGAAAAGAGCTTGTAATGACCCAGTTTCATATTTTAAATGTGTCATAAACATCGGTATGGACTTAGCTTTTGGCGAGTAGAAAGCGAACCGATCGGGAGCTTATTACAAAATCGACGCATCACACATTTTACAACAGCAGCCGGAAGAAATCCAATTAAATTCGAGTCGAGGTAACTTTCATTTTCAATATGTGCGCCAAATTAAAATTAGTTGATAATATTTGCAAAGGCCAAAAAATGAAAATGAAAGAGACAAAAGCCACATTTCCATTTCTTCAGTGGAACGTGCAGAAATGCATTTAATTGTGGCTATTTCGAGTTGGCCGCATACGTTGAATGACTTTTAAGCACTGTTAAATGGTTTTTACAGGTGCCCACGAAAGCCGAACGGATTTGAAGTGTCTCTCAACCCAATGAACTGCCTGCCGTTGGCCACTTGCCTTTGCCATGGATCAAATGCTCAATAAAAGGCCAGGTCAATGCTCTAAGTTTCATTCTGGGGCTCTATTCGATCTCGGTTTTCAGTAAATTTCCCTATGCGAATTAACATTTGAGTTTTGCAAGCTTATTGCGTGCACAAAACCAAAAACAGAAGCACTCGAATAAATATATAGGAAGTACCCTCTTTCGTTGCACTTGGCTGCTGAAGATGAACCGAGGACTTTGACTTAGTTTTTACAACTCGGTTTATTGTGTAATCATGGAAGTAAACGATTAAAAATCTAGAAATAGTGCAGCAATCTAAGGTGGTCTTAATTTAAACAATGGGTTATATTTGCAATAAATCGAAAGTGATTAAAGGCTAAATACGAATAAATGGGTAAATTAATAAACTAAGAAACGCAGTACTATCTGCAGTTTAATCTATTGAATGCAATTAGTTAAATGTCTGATTTGAATTTAAAATAAAATGTAAATGTAACATCGCTAAAAAATAAGCTATTCAAGTTCAGGTTTCATGATTATCTTGCATCAGTTGATAAGGCTAAGCCGCAATTAGCCTGGCGCAATCCAACACTCGCAGTTAGCCAGTTCAACCTCCTTTTGGCCCACATGCAATGCCACAAAAGAGGAGCCGCAACAATTGGCAAGCCAACTTTCACATCGATTCAAAAGGAAATAATAATAATGAACTCTTCGGCAACAATGCGGCAAATAATTTACTTTTATTTGCTTAGCGGCCTGCGGCGCCTCTGCCAATTTTCATTTAAATACGCGCGTTTTCGGAGTCATTAATTTAATTGTGAAAAAATGACTCGAAATGGGCGCAGTGATCAAAGCAATTGCAGCATTTAGCGGAGTGTGTGCAAATATCGACAAGACAAGTGCCAAAAACGAATCACATTAAACTGGAATTTTAGCCGCAGGGCGCTCCCACGACATAATCCTCTCCAGACATCATCCAATTCAGTCCAACACCCATCCCACTCGTAGTCCATCGATGGAACTGAAGATGAAGACAATAGACGGATGAAAGTATTTAAACATTTCTGAGTGCCGGGCAAAACTCACACTGATTGATGTCAGTTTTGATTGAAAGCCCAACAAAACGGGGAATTGCAACATTTTGCATTGGTTATTGATTGCTTTACGACTCACTTATTGTGTTGAGCCTCCTCAATTGTTGTGATTTCTGCTCTTGTTTGGCCCGGAATTCGCTCTGTTTTTTTATGGCAATTTGTATGCGGCATAGTTGGTATATCATAAGCCATTTTTATTCAATATGACAGTACGCGAAACTCGACAATTGCCTTTGCATGTTGCTATTTTTATGGAGGTCGGTCTTAAGTACAAAAACTGTTAGCACCTGTGTCTGAAGCGGTGATTTAAAAACCAAACATGCTAAACATTATTCAATTATAGTCATCAAGCTATCAAATTTATGTTTACGCCACGAAGCGAAGAGAACATTACTTACATTTACTTTCCAATTATTCCGCTGTAAGAACAGAAGCTTTTTAAGAATTTAAATAGTTAATCGACTATGTTTATTAAGAAATAATTTTACTTTTATTCCATTTCTAAAAACTCAACTGGACTTTTAATATGACAATCAGATAAGAGATTATAATTCAAATTCAGCAGGTATGCTCAAGATTTTCTTTCAAGATAGTTGCGTTCTTTTAATTATTACATTAAACAAATTAAGAAAATATAACAGATTACGTTCTGTTTTGTGTGAAACTAGCTAAAGCCCGCTGCTCCAATCAATTCACTTCCCAAAAATTTTAATTGCTTCTTTCTTGCGGGCCGAAAAGAAATGCCGCTGTCTTCATCGAACATGACAGGCCTTTGGTAGCGGAAGCGGCCAAAAGCAAGGTATTGGCCAAAAGCGGACACAGAGACACGGCCAAGAAAGTGAACAACTGAGGGCCGCGAAGACGAGGCTTTGGACTTACTTTCCCTTTTTGTCATCGGTGCGGTCGTATTGCCATGGCTGACATAACCAAAAACTTTGTTGGCCTGATCGGTGAGTCGGGGGGTGTTTCAAAGGGGGAATAGTGATTGGCTTGGTAATTTCTCCGTTCGATTTTAACCGCGGGAGCTTCTTCATTAGCCGAGTTCGCTGGCGAGTGGTTAACATGCGTGTTAACAACTCAGCCGCACCGCAGGCATCCAAACTCAAGTGAGTATGAATGCCGAAGTGCCTGAGTGTTTGCCTCTAAACTGGGCAATTTGTATTTGATTAAGTGCTCATTGCGGCATTGAGAACGCTTCTGAGGACCTCCAAACAATGCAGTGCGTAGCATAATCATAATCGACCTGCGTTATTTGCTAATGTCTCAATTGCAAATGCCACAATGCGTCACGGTTTCATTGCGATCGCAACAAGGCTCATCAGAAACTATGACAGCGGCAATCGATTGACCAATTGAGGTCTGCAAATCATCGACTCAAATGGTAAATGCCTACAAAGCAATTGGACCAACAATGGGGAATCCCAAAAAGTACTTCAACAGGTTAAATACGATTCAGCTGATGAAAATTATATTTAAACTATAAGTTTCTATCAAGTTAAAGCCATTCGTTTTCCTTTGAGTTTATTGCCATCTAATTTAGAGTCCTGCAAATACCAAACTAATAATCGACGGTCAATGAACATCAAATAGAAAAGTGATTACATTACATTATCCAGGATGATAGCCTCATTATTGCATTGCCGAGCTAATAGGCCTGAGTTGCCATCCCAAAAGTGGACGCACTGAAAATGATTTTTCATTTATTAATTGGCATTAACTTGATTTCCGATCCAGTTTAGCTGCCCATTTTCCGCAGTCATATATCAGCAATCGAATCACACGGAATTCCCCAGTCACTTTGGATATTGCGCAACTGCGATTTACAATTGAAATTATTGCGTGCTTGTCCAATGCGGCGGCTGCGTGATATTTTAGTACGAAGGCGACTTAAAACTAATACGCATGCGCGTTTCTAAACGCTGCCGAAGCAATGGCGAATGCGCTTTTAAACGCCTCAAGATCTAAGGGAATGTAAAATACCGAAAAGTCGGTGAAATCTTTACATAGCCGAAAAATATGGGTTGCCTACCATAATTTTCGTAGGTGTCAGTGTGCAGGTGGTAATTATAACAATCTGTCAAAGGCAAAAACTCTAAAATGCAACCAAAATTAAGGTTCGCCGAGGAAAAGCAAAATGTTTTTGCAGACAAAATGGAAACCAGTTAGTAGTGGAAAACCAGAAAATTCAAGTTTATCCTGCATTGGCGGGTTTGGGTGTAAATCAACCCAAAAAATTACATAAAAAGCGCAGACAGGAAAAAAACAAATTCCGAAATGTAAACTGCAAATGCGACGCGTGCCGCCAATAAATGCAAATCTAATTTTCTGGACACGAGGTTTCGAAATATGCAGCCGTTAAATGTGGAAAACATTTAACCAAATTCCAATGTTAATTAGGTGAAACCCTTGGCCAAATAATAGAGCCCAGGCTGGAAGTCAGAATGGTAAGCAAACATTTTGGACAAGTGAGGCAATCAGTGTGGGAAATATATGCGCGGCGCCCGAAGATAGTCAAATTTATGATAATCACTGATAAAACATCAAAAATGTAAAGCGAACGCCCAAGAGGCAGGAAGGTAAACCAATGAGCGACATTGATGAAATGCGGGGCTGACAACTGGCCAGACTCGATGGGTTTGGCCGGGTTATGCAACGTGGTCAAAACTATCCGAACCAAACTTGCTCCACCGCCCAACACCGTTCCCTTCGTACACAGAAAAAAAGGCAGTATCAATGGATACTGGCAGGTTTAGACCTATTTCTTATATAATTTTGGTGAGTTAGTATTATCATAATGATCATTTAACACTTCTTCTCATTTATTGTCTCATTTAACTCGAAGTGGTTACAAGGGCCAGGTTCTAATAGCATTCAAATATTTATTTTACTAATTACCTTTTTTTGTTTTAAGTCAAAACTTCTTGAAATTAAAAAAATGAGTAGGAAGCTGTAATAGTCGAATGTATAGAGCATTAATCTGTGGTTGAGAGGAACCAAATCCTCGTAAAGTTTGATTTACTATGTCCCTCACAATACTTTCAAATATTTTTTTCCGTGCAAGCGGCGGCGCTTCTTTTTCGGCTTTCAAATCGAAATCCGAAAATTTGTTGTTAAGAAAAACAACGCCGAAATCATTAACAGTTAACAGTCTTGGCGCGAAAGAGAGGGAAATGCTGAAAGGCCGAAAACCACCGAAACTGAAACCAGTTTAGGACAACACACCAAAACGCATGCGTCTTTCTGGAATTGGGTCAGCAAGTACGGGCCGAAAAATACCAAAGCCAAACTCCAGCGATCAAAGAGACCATTGCAGGTGTATGGGACAGGTTGAATGAAAGTCGGCCCAATCCGCTTAGGCATGCCCACATCCAATTTCCGAAAAGCCAATTAAGCCACCATCGAGTGCACATTAAACATAAATAATATTAGGGCTGATAGAGAATTATTCGGAGAGCGTTTTTGGGTTTCTTCTTGCAGGGCTGGCCAATTCGGACCTTGGGTCAGTGAAAGTGTTTTGCAGAAATAAAGATACAGCCACAAAGACAGAGATTTACGATATGACCATCTCGTGCATAAGGCAGATGTATCTTTCAGCATATTTGCTACTTTTTGCTTTGCTCTTTCTTTATTATATTTATGGTCGAACTGATGGCTTTCTCACAAGAGATTAACGAAGAGAAAAATGACTGATTGTGAAACACGATTTAAAGGAATGCTGGTTGAGATATTTGAATTGGAACAATACTTTACAAAATAATTCTTAAAATAACTTATTTATTATCCTCAAGAAAACTCAAAAAAATGATGAATTGCCTTACCGATTTCCTGGCATTGAAACAATTTTCCTAGGATCTAGAATTTTTTAAGAAATTGATTTATACCCATTAAAAATTCAATATATAAAAACAAAGTTTATTGAAATAGCCTAAAGCACAGCTTATCGAGTATTAAGTTCGTGCCCAAAATTTCTAAAATTTCAATGAAAACAGGTCGAGATTCGGTTTCACTTTCACGAGACCAAACCCCCTCATTTCAATTAAGCACAAACGAAGATAAAAAGCGGAGAATCGACAGAAATCAATCCAACTTCGGGGAATCATCCCATCTAACTGTTCACGGACTCTCTAATCTAATTGAAAAATCGCCACCTTGAGAGTATTAACCCATCGAATTCACACGCTGGCGTTAAAACTCTTGGCCCAAACGCAAGCTCTTGACTTTTTATTTCACGCATTTGCAATGAAAGTGAAAAGTTTATAAATACACAAAAATGAAGGAGGGCTTTAAGGTGGAATCAGAGGAAAATACGAAAATGATTTGGAAAAACAGTTCGAGACAACGTTAACGAATACTAAAAGCTGGCCAATCGGCTTCTTGCCAAATTCGTGTGGCGCATATAGATAGAGATGCGGACCTCTTTTTTTTGGCTGGTTTCTTTTGGCCAAAACAATGGAGAGCTCGGCAGCTTGGCAAATGAAATGAAGAAGAAAGTCAAAGAAACCGTTAAAAGTGAATTTCTTCTACGACTGCTATTGCCGACTATTATTAGTTGGCGTTTTTTTTTTTGGTTTTTGGTTTTGGCTGCGACGTGCGCTTTCTATTTGCGTTTTGTTTATTGTTTACCTATGATAGATGAACGTATCAGTTTCCAGGTGCTTGTTTTCGTCGCTTTGTGGATGTGAGTTGGGCATAAAACCAATTTGGCGTTGAATGAATTTTTATTCAGCTTTGAAATGAAACAACAAAAAGGTCTTAAACAACTAAAATGCATAAATAATGTGCAGGCGACAACTGCATGCACAATTTTTAACTTTTCCAATACCATTGGGTCACTTTGGTTGGGCGATGTGTATTAATTTAGATTTGATTTTTGATTTTTATTGAATTGGATTTATTGAATGAATTTCGAAATGCTATGTCAATTAAATTTATTAAGAGACAAAGATAAATATTTAACAAAAAAGTTTACACATTTATATAATTAAAAATCATTGCAGATAACGTGCAAGAAAAAGGTACATCTTAAGCAAATTATGTTATTAAATTTTTTCGGGAGACAAACAGACGCCTAACCTTTTGGATCAGGGGCGCTTTAACAAGAGTCAAAAGTGTGCAATAAAGTGAATTAACGAGCACTTAACCTTTTTTATATTTTACCCAAAACAGACCAAACTATGTATAAAATTAATACATATACATTATTTTTTCAGTTTAGGATGTCCGCCAAAATTGCCAATGCAAAACTGCATTCAATTTATTGCACTCGCAATGCTAAAGCAATTAAATCAAAGTCGTACTCCTGAGCACCACCCGCTCACTAAATGGGTTGGCTTAAATGGCGTGCCATAAAACAATAAACTAAATAGCAAATGTGAGAAACCGATGCACTAATTGTGGCTTACACATGCCTAGCCAAGGCGTAAGTAAGTAAGCAATTAAACCGAAGGCAAGTGCTTAACTAGCAAATTGAATTATAAGACAATTGCCTGCAGTTCCTTCTGGGTTTTTAGCCAGACAACAAAGGCTCTCGAAGCATAACCTAGAGATGTTCTACCCAAGAAATATGGCCTAGCAAATATCTACATAAAAATATAATGAGCTTGGTTATTTACGACCTTTTGTTGCTCTCAGTGCGTCATTCATACAAATTAAAAAGTATATGGCAGAGGTTTTAATTCCCATCGCCTGATATAATCGAGTGCACGCTTTTTAGTTTCAAACAGATTATTTTATTATGCTATTTATTAATGTAATACCAAACTGGAAATACAAAAAAAATGTACTGTATTACCAATAAGCAGTAAAGCAAATGAAATACAAAGTGCTGATAGTGTTTCGCGAGATGATAAGAAAACATCGATTCGCTTGTTTGACAAAAAAAGAGAACAAAACCCGACCGGAATCCACTTCAAATATTACGTATACGGTGCAGGTCAAAGTTTTAGAGCAAAATAGAGCACAGTTTTAAGGGCACTGTTCCCGAACCAGCTGTTTATTGGCGCTGTAAATAGCGCAATAAATATTGATAAATACGAGCAATAAACCAGAGCCCAATATGCAACTGGCGAAATTGCATAACTCAAAACAAAAAGAAGGGAAGGAAAACACTAAGACTTGTCAACGATATAAAAATAATGACAAACTGCAGACAGACCAGAAAGAGACATAATTATCGGGCCAGAAAGAGAGGCAGACGAAAAACTTCACCTTGCAAAAATGCAGGGAAAAACACATGGAAACGAAGAAAAACAGAGGCGTTTGGCAAAATCGTAAAAAAAGCCAAGGCACAATAATAAATAAATGCGCCAGCTTCCGCCAACAACAACATTGAAGCGACTGTGGGCGCAACAAGTTGTTTTTCACGCTACTTGCACAAAAGCAATGGCCAACAACCAGCGACCAATTTCACTTTCATTTTCTTTTGGCTTTGCAGCGAACGGCGAAGAAAAGAAAAGCGGATAGCCAAAAGCCAAAGTCACGCAGACGCATTAGCGGCAAGGAGTTGGTTTGCTTTTGCTACAATCGCAGCCAATGCACTCTGCACTGGAACAAAAACCCATATCAATATTTAATCGAAACAATATCTTTTTGAGAAGTTAAAGATGTTAAATTCGGATAAATTCTACATTTGTTAAGCACAAATGGCATATTGGCACGACCTATATCAAGTAATCTATAAATATTTTTGTATTCTACATAGTGCTAGTATTTGAAACCCTTGAAAAGGTTTTTAAAATTATGCTAATACGATTCCGAACAATCCACTTTGACGACAGCTTCTTGGCATTTTTTGAGATTCTGAATAATAAAAAAAAATAAACTTTTTTTAATCTTACCTTACACAAAGCTAATAGTATTTAATGGGTTTAAACTCAATTTAAAAAGTTTGAGCTATACAAAATAGTGATTTAAATAAAATTAAAAAAATTCTCAATAACTCAAGATAAATAAAAGCGTCTTTCAGTGAATTGTTTTGATTCCGTTTCATATTTGTTTTCTGTGTAATTTGCTTGTCACATTGAACTCACCAGAAAATCGGGATAATCCTTGCCCATGCTGAAGCCTAATCCGTGGAAGAGTCGCATGGCCTGCTGTTGAACTTTGGGTGGATTAAATCCTGTCGATTGGGATGGGTTTGTAAGTCCTGGCCGGGATCCAAACAGTTGATATAGCAACTTGTGCGTCTGTTGGCGACGCGAACCGCAAACGACGCGACCGGAAGTGCTCAAGCAGGCCATATTTGAAGTTTTACTAATAAAGGTTGTTTTTAGAGGGGAAGGGTTTTAATTCCTTGGGTTTTTGGTAAGAATTGTAAGCTTTGATAGAGACACAGGCACAGAATTTAAGAGGTGAACAGCATTATTATGGGTTTTTTGTTTATATTTTGGCAGGATCGCAGGATTTTAAAACGCGCGATTTTCTGGCGATTTTCGAGGCGACAACGAAGCGCGGTTTGCTTGCGTTTGGCTTCAGCAGCTCCAGCGAAGTGTTTTCGCTTTTGGGTTTTTGAATCGATGCGCGTGCGCGCCGTCAGGTGTGGTGGGTATTCGGCTGTGGTGAAAACGATCGCATACGAAGTTAAGATCGGCTTGAACTTGAACGGGGATCTTGGTGAATAGACCACAGAGTTTGGGAGCCACTGGACTTCCGGGGTCGGGGGCTATTTTGGATGACCCCTGTTTACCTGTGGGGCACGTTATTTCTGGGTTCGCTCCGGAACCTAGCTCCTCTGATAAGGGCTGCTCCGCTTGGCAGCCACTACCTTTCGCCCACTGCCGGTGCTCTCATGTTCCAAAATCACAGGGCCACTCAATAAAGCCACTTGCAACACGTTTTCCGCCCTAGGAAATAGTTTTTATTTAACTTGCACGCGATTTGCACCTTTTCACTACTTTATTTTGACGTAACAGTGCAGAACAGCTGGTTCGAACAGCTGTTTAGGGTTGCAACGTGCGTGGTGACGCAAGGCAGCCGGCTTGCACGTAACGCTAGCGGTGGGTAACGTATCACGGTAAAGATTGTTCTATTTAAATGGAGATGGTTAAATTCAAGGAAATATATAAATAGTGCAATTGTAACAAATTGGTCAAATATTTTGTTTATTTTTACAGCAAATCCGTTTCTATATTTTCTTGCTTACGTTTTTTTCTTGCTTATATTTAAATATATCGATAGCTAGGCTGCTTACTATAGGTCATCTCTAATCACGTTTACGTAAATCCAGCAATATTAAAGTCGTAAAATGTCTAAAAATTTGTTTTTATCAATTACAAACTTTCTAAGGAACGTGGAGCGCCTGTTCCTGCCACATGGAGGACATCCGCCAGGTAAGAAGTACCATTCGCCTTTGTAATTGCTTTTAATAACCACGTACCTAAACAGCATTGGCTTTGGCCGGTTTTCAGCATGAGCACAGCCAAAAAAGTTCCCAGGAATTCAGTTTAAAGAACTTAATTGGCGATGGAATGTTGTGGGCTGTACCGAAACACCGTAGATCTGTGGAAAAGCGCCTAAAACGGAAGTTTGGTTTCCCGGAATACAACTGGAAGCCACTGAGAGAAAAGAGAAATATCCGTTCGTGCTTGCAATGTGGACATGACCACGAAATGGGGGTTCTATGTCGTAAGTGGCCCCTTAAACCTTATAACCATAAACATCTTATCAATATTCCTCCCCCAGCTTTCTGCTACCAGAAAGTCCTGAAAGAAACGGAGCTCATGCAGTCGAAAATACAGGAGACACTTGGTCTAGATCCAGTGGACAAGGAAGTAATCGTTCTCTATGAAGGCGAAAAAGCAGAACAATCCTCAGAAGAGCTTAAGGGCAAACGTATCGTGGAGATGAAGAAGCCCCGACCCATGTGGTTCACCAAGAATCTGCTCCAAAAGTCTACGCAGCAGCTTTCCGAAACCAAGGAGGTCAAGCCCTCCGACTTAGCCTAGATAAAAAGCATCCATTTTGCATTAAAAACACTATCTTTGTTATCAATTTGAAACTAGCTTATTGTCTGTAAAGTTAAGGGATCTTGCTTGCTTCAGGAAACCATTGTTAAAGTCCTGGGCACTCATTGGTTTTTTACCTTCTATCCGCAATTGAAGAACTTCCAACTGACTTTCCTGAGCACATCCGATTAGCAGGGATTTCCTCCTTTTTTGATAGCTGAAATGGCCTGGTTTTTGAGTTATAAGTTGCTTTTTTGGTAACCTTAGCTCAAGGAGCTGCACTTGTTTGTCTAAAAAACTGGTGGTTAGGTTTTTATAACTATACAAAGCTCTATGTCGAGCGTATATATCGATAGCACTAAGCTTTGACCAGTTAATTTCCGTGATCTTGTTTGTAATCTTGGGAGCTAAAGGAAAATATGGTTAAAATAGGTACGCTTAATTTTTAGTATATATTTTACCATAGCTGGCATTTGTATTATCTTGGGGTATGGCTTCTTTTAGTCTCTCTGATAAGTTGTTTACCGTATCCACAAGTAGTTCAGCTCCTAACTTAGCCAAAGAAGCATGCAATTCCGGCATGAAGACATCGGGCTCAATGGACACTTCCCGTTGAGCTAATATCTAAAATGCAATTTATAAAAGTCTCTTAAAATAATAATAAAATAACCATGAGCTTACAGCTCCTATATCAAATCGATGTGGTTCGATTTTCATAATGGAAACCCCAGTGCTGGCATCTCTTTTCATAATGGCATAAATAATTGGAGCAGCACCTCGCCATTTGGGCAGCAAGCTAGCGTGAACATTGATCATTCCTTTGGGGAATCCGTTGATTATATTAGCTGGTATCAGGTGGCCAAAAGAAACAACTACACCCAGATCGAATTGGGAACATTCTGATGGTTCAATGGGCCACTTTTGCAACGGCAGTTTCTCCTTCTCCGCATAGCTCCTCACACAATTAGCAGGACTCTTAAAGGATGTAACCACTCCCAAACGATCGCTAAGGGTGCATTTTAGTTATTACCGATAATAAAATTGTTTATTTTACCATTCACTTACCTGTTATTTTTGTGAAGCGCCTGCAAACTGGGCAATGAAAAGTTGTCGGTTCCAAAAAACAGGATTTTGGGTGGGTTGTAGGTGGTAAAGCAGCACTTTATTATTGGGTTTACATTCTGCCAAACTTTTCTCTTATACTTGTAAAAGTTATTAACTAAACTCTGCCCGCAAAACATTGTAAAATGTGTTGGATAATATGCCGCGTAAACAAAAACAGCTGTTCGCGATATGTCTTGTTCACTCACGTAAAGCGTAACGAAAATACTAAAACCCAGAAAACCTATTCGATAGGGACTATAGTTTGAAAGTAGTATTTATTTGAAATATGTTTTTAATTCAGAGCGAGCTAAAGTTTAAACACCATTTAATATAAGTTAAAAATAACTTTTTTAAAATCCCTTTCGATAAGGGTGCTAACATTTTTAGAAAACTATCGGTATGACGCTCAGTAAAGTTTGTTAGCACGGTCCTACTAATGAGAACGCAACAATAGACCGAAAAAAACGAAATCGCCCAGAAAACATATAGTTCTAGGTGCAATTGGGCTGATATTCTGATGCAAAGTGCCTGCGAACCCAGAGAACTTGCAATGGAGGCAACGTCTGCTAAAATCACACCTCTGGCCACTTCCACGACCACTTCCGGATGCACAAACTCCAATGCCAGCGACAAAATGAACTACGCACTGCAAGTTGCCCTACAAACGATCAAAGAAAGATGCATCCAGTTGCAACGCCGCGTGGCTAACATGGAGGAGGAGAACCAGCGATTGAGAGAGGTCTCGTCGAGGTCAGAAGGTGCTCCGCCTGTAAGCGGTGTCACCGGAGATGTCCTCTCCCTCCGAGCACAAGTATCCGAATTGCAACGTCAAAAGGAGCAGCTGGAGGAGCACATTGGAATGGTGTCCAACGAAAACCGGCGTTTATGGTCTCGCCTGTCGCAGATCTCCAAGGATCAGCAGCTAAACCAAGTGCCTAGTTCTACAGACTCTCGTGCGCAGCAAAACCAAAACCTTGTGCGCTCCAAGACATTCACACAGCACTCTCCCAATCCTCATCTGCGCCAAAAAATGCTCTCCGATGGCCTAAAGGACCTAAGTCTGGAGGAGATTGCCCTAGATGACTTTGGTGCCAGTAATGAGGAACTAGGTTACCCCTACAATCTGCAAAAAGTGGAGGAAACCACTAGCGAACCAGATGCCAATATGGATGCCAAAAGATGCATGGACGGATTGCAGGAGATGAGGCGGGAGGCCATGAAGCAGCAGCAGGAGCTCAGTTCGGCTCTGACTTTATTAGAAAGTCGCATAGGTAAGGGATATTATTTAGTATTAATAGAAAGCGCCTTTGTAACCACTGTTTTTCAACCCAAAAGCACTGCATCCCTGTCCGGAGTGCGCCCAGAAAATTGCTAAAAAGCCGGAGATGGCCGACAAAAGCCTGGAAACGGATGACAGCCTCACCAGCGAACTGAAGAACTGTGAAAGCCAACACAATGGACACAATGGAACGCCGCCCAGCCAGAGGATTAATATCATACAAGAGAAAATCAAGGCCGATGCAGCCGATGCCATGGAGAAGACTTGTCCCATGTGCGGTAAACAGTATTCCAGTCAGGTGTCCTTTAACGCCTTCCGAGAGCACGTAGAGATGCATTTCATCGATGATGCCCTTGATTTAGAGGCGGAGAACAGCGTGGAAAGGCAATTCGAGTTCATATCCCATGCGGTGGGCGACTTCTGACCCAGCAGGCGCATCTATTTCGCCACCGAGCTCTGATACAGGGTAAAATCCCAAGTTTAGAATGCAGTTTGACTGTCAAGAAACCGCGTGCTTGTTACGTTTTTATTGATTAGGCCTATAAGCGTACATATATCACAACTTGGTTACATTATACCTAAATTATATATAATATCTACCGTGAGTGTGCATGAATACTTAGTTGTTAGTGACAGAATACGAAATACAGTTTAATGTAAAGCCTGAAAAAATGTTAAGCCCCTTTCTTTGCTGGGAAAAGTGAAACCGACCAGCCAACATAATCATTATTATATATATTATCAATGCTGACAAATGATGTTACCAAGGTGTAATTTCAAGCTCTTTTGTGAGTCACCCACTTTAAGGGTATTATGGAACATTCGATAAAGAAGTTGTGGCTAACAACAATATTTTTGTAACTGGTCAGAGGATTTCCCTGCTCTTTTGGGTATGACGTAGTCGAAACCCGTCCAGCAACTTCTGCCTAATCTGGCTGATCCAGTGATTCAATTCGAATATTTGCCAAATTTTTGGGCATTAGATTTTCTATTAATAACAATTCAAATGCAAATGGTCAAAGCTACTTTCTTTCAATGCATTTGGAGAAATGAATTTGATTTAACTTATGCAAATGTGTTTATTGAATTAAATATATCAAACACTTTGACACGTGCCAAATGCGGTGATCCAATTTTTTTACTGCTGTTTAATTAATCAAAAAATATGTATTAGCTTGTAAAAATAAAAAAGTATTAGTGGTAAAATTACAAATTTTTCAAAAAGATGCATTGTTGAATTATTAACCAACCCATTCACCAATTATGGCCGAAAGAATTTGTACGGGTTCAACCAACTTTGGCAAGACCTTTTCCGCATTTCCAACAATTATCATATGGTTTTCCTTAGCTATTATGGTCTATATTGCGCAGACGCCAACAAATCAGATCATTTATCATTTCGAAAACAACAGTTGCAATTAGACTGGCACTTGTTGCTACCGTTTGGCGCTAATCACGCCCCACTTAGGTTTCGAATTCAGATCCGATCAGATTCCATTCCAACTCCCCAGACTTTGAGTCGGCGTGGGCTTCGCATAGACCCCTCCAAACTATAAAAGTTATCGGGGCATCTGTGAGCCGTTTCAGTTGTTCGAAGTTCGCAGTCGCAGCAGCACCATAAAAGTTAACATATCTCCCGCACTTTCGCATCGGATAAATTATGTAAAATCGAATACGACGTGAGATAAAATACAAAGACACACGCGTTAGTTGGAGTTAATTATAATACTATATCGTTATCAGAACAATCACATCTGGGTTCTGCAACAATGCAGTCGAATGCATTTCACAAGCTTTTACTATTGCTTCCGCTCGCCTATCAACATACATCAAATGGTAATTTAAATCCCAGATCATACTATATGAGAACTTCGAGGTTTGATAAAAAAGTGAAAAAACCTAGCCTTCAATGATAGGAAAAATACAACGAAGTTATGAAATCGTTAATTTTGTTACAATCCATCTACTGGTTAATTTTTTTTTTGTTTAAATATCTTATTTTCTTGGAAATACGAAATACATATATTTAAAGATGTTTTTGTATAATTCTCTTCAGGCAGTCTATTACATAGGTTCTAGGCTATGCATCTTAAGCCAGTTCTATTGGTTATATTACATGTTTAAAAAGATCTAAGAATAAAAATAAATTAATAAAAACAATTTTTAATTTACTGTTTAGAAAATGCTCTTGGTGTGTATTTAAACTGAACCAGAAAACCATACCAGACTATAAGATTTGGTGTGCACTTCATTTGTTTTTGTAAGGTAGGGTAATTAATCATTCTGTCATACCTTGTTTGGGTCCGAGAAATGAAAGAGTCGAGATTCCATCGAATCAAAACAGAAGTGAATTTATTCAGTCTTGGCTAATAGGATTACCATGCTAGGTAGCTAAAAAGAAAGTGAAAACAACTCAAACCTTGTTTTTTTCCAATTTAATTCCAAACTTACAGATGCCAAAGATGAACTACATTGGAATTACGAGACAAATGGACATAATTGGGAAGACATTTGTTCTTCGGGAGTGAGGCAATCACCAATTTCGTTAAATGTTCAAAAAGTAAGTTATAATTTGTATATTATCGAAGGCATAGCTAAAAATTCTTTATTTTTCCACCTATTAATATCAAAAGTGGGGCTGATAGTTTATGATAATTCAACCGGGCAAACGAGCTTGAATCACAATCGTGTTCTTGTAAATAAAAAAGAAAACAATTAAATTAAAAATGTGTATCACCAAATGTGAATTAATTATGCGAACCAAACATGCGGCTCCATTTTATATGCGCATCTATTAAAAATTTGTTTTTGCCTAACGTAATCGGTTAGGAATTGGTCAATATACTTATTATAATAGCAACACATTTTTTCTTATAGAATTTATCCATAAGAAATGTAAAATTAAATTAAGAAAGACGGTAGTTTTGAAAAAGCTACCAGAAATAACTATTTTACGATGATACGCTCCATTATAAGTAATTTCCCATCATGAATAGATAATTGGGTTACAGCATTCATATTTGCCTAAAGAGATACCTGAAATTGACAAATGTAACACTCCCATTTATAGTCGAAAACTCTTTTATCGTCACTTTTCGCATTACAAGTAAATTGGCGGAAAATTGAAGGCTAATTTATTTCAATAACTAATATGTAATGTCATGCTTTCTGCCAGTCGCTCATCGTGCCATTGCCTCGCATCGTTTTCGGAAACTATGACGTAAAGCTTAGGGGGCCGCTCACCCTGCTCAATAATGGACATACAGGTAGGTTGTCTTTTATGAAATCGCTAATAGTTTATAAAGAAGAGCCCCTATTATTTGGCAGTTCACATGGACGTACCGGAAACGACTAACGGGAAGAAACCCTTCATAACCGGGGGCCTATTGAAAGGTCGTTATGTGGCCGAGGGCTTGCACTTTCATTGGGGATCCCCCGATTCCCGGGGATCTGAACATTCGATCAACAAACAGCGCTTCGACGTGGAAATGCACATTGTCCATCGAAATGCTAAATACAAAGATATTAACGAGGCGGCCAAAAGCAAAGATGGTTTGGCTGTTATTGCTGTCATGTTAAAGATTGTAAAGGTAATGTCAAGTTATTTTAGAAGTCTAATTCATTTTTAGCTCGAAGGTCAATGTCCATATAATATATGTATGAAATGTACATAAATATAGAATAATTTCTTTTATCACTTTTAAAATCTAACAAGACGTGATAAAACAGTCAAGTGCAGTACAGTGAAATGAAAATCTACACCTCAAACCTAAATTTCACGAAGAAAATATTACGTGCCATCGTCAAAATTTGGATAATTTTTTTTACTGGTCGTTGCTTGTATTTTTTAAATCACTTTAATAAGCAACACCGACTTTCGGTTCAATATATATAAATAGCTGGTGAAGGTAAAACGAAACAAAATTGGAGAGCTTTAGAGCCTATAAAATAAACAATTTATAAATATTATTTTTTATGTTTCTCCAGAATCCCAATATCATCTTTCCGGGCTTAAACAAAGTTTTGGGTGCATTGCCAAGAGTTACGAAGTATAAAGCGAAAACGACCATTCCGGGTGGCTTAAGTTTGGGTCAGATGCTTGGCAATGTGAACCCCCGTGACTTCTTTACCTATCGAGGATCACTGACCACGCCCGTTTGCCAGGAGGCCGTCACCTGGAATGTGTTCTCCCAAGTCCTGCCCGTATCCTATTCCTCGTTATCGAGGTTTTGGAAATTGAGGGACTCTGAGGGCCACAGGCTTATCAACAATTTCCGTCATGTTCAACAGCGAAACGGGAGACCTGTGTTCTATAGAGTCGGAAAAGACCTGAGTGGTGCTTACCTGGGAAAGTGATGGAGTTATAATTAGGTTTAAGTTCTGTATTTATTTTAGTTTTTTATAAAAAAAAATATTTAACGTATTTGTAACCTATGTTTTATTTCGAAAACCAACAGTTGCTATTGTTTAAGTTGGATTCCATCCGATATTATTGCAACCCAACTTAACTATAAAACTCATAGGGGTGTTTGTGAGCTGATTCAGTTGTGAGAATATTGCAGTCACAGCAGCAGTTCCTCCGTTAAAATAAAACATATCTGTCGTATATTCGCTTTGGATTATTTATATAAATTCGAAAGCGACATCATAGAAAACTAACGCGTTAATTGGAAATTATTATAGTTATAACATTGTAATTTATATATTTATATATATTTGTGATCTGCAAAAATGCAGCCAAATGCTTTTCACAAGCTTTTGCTGTATCTAACACTCGCTTATCAACATACTGCAAATGGTAATTTGAGCCCCAGAAAAATGTATTTAAACTTGAGAAGTGATAAAAAGTGCAATGAATAGTCTTTAATGACATAAAACAGAAATTAAAATAAGTTACAAAATATTTTTTAGTCACAGTTGATATGCATTTCAAATCCATTTACCGGTTGGCTTTATAGATAAGTATATATATATATATTGTATTGCGTTTCATATCAGATCTGTGTAGAAACTAATAATACACAATAATAATTTTATACATAATACAATTTCCAGTTGCAAGAATTTTTTCAATAGTATTGATTTCTTAATTTCTTAATTTATTTCATGCTGTTAAATGCTAAATAATACCGGCATTTGGTAAAATTTTTTGTTTGTGGTGTTATTAATCACTGTGCCATACCTCATTTGCGTTCTACAAATATCATATTCAGATTAGTGACTGAAATTCCATTTGAAAAATGCAGGTGCTGAATGGGATCACATTACGAACGGGATGAACTGGAAAGGCACCTGCGCCACAGGAGTTAATCAATCACCCATTTCCTTGAATGTTGAAAAAGTAAGATATAAACTTGATAACAGAAATGAAAATTGGAAATTTTAATTTGGGGAACTTAACTTGCTTTAAAAGCGTCCATTATTGTAAGAAATGGAAGAGGTGGTGGCTTAAATATATATTTTAATATATTGTGCAGGCTCGAACTTCGCTAATGCCTCGTGTCGTTTTCGGAAACTATAACATAAAGTTGAGGGGCCCGATATCCATTACTAATAATGGACATACAGGTAGCCTTGATTTTCATTTATATAATCGCTAATAGCTTATAGTGAAGCGCTATTTATGATACTGGTAGTTCACATGGACATCCCCAAAACGACTAGCGGCAAGAAGCCCTTTATAATTGGTGGCACTTTGAAAGATCGTTATGTGGCCGATGGTCTACACTTTCATTGGGGATCCAACAATTCCCAGGGATCCGAGCATTTAATCAACAATAAACGTTTCGACGTGGAAATGCACATTGTCCATCGAAATGATAAATACAAAGATATCATCAAGGCAGTCGGCAAAGCAGATGGACTGGCTGTTGTCGGTGTCTTGTTCAAAATTGTTAAGGTAATTTTAACCATATTATTAAAATCTAGAAAAATAAACGTTTTAGAGATTTGATAAAAAAAATTTTTGTATTTATTCTTTTAAGCAACTAACAAGTTATTAATAATAATTATTCCAGGAACCCAAACGCAAATTTCCGGGCTTAAACAGAGTTTTGAATGCAGTTGCAAAGATTCGGAAAGATACTGCAAAAACAACAATTCGGGGCGGATTTAGTTTGGGTCAGATGATTGGGAACGTGAACCCGCATGACTTTTTCACGTATGGGGGATCGTTGACCACGCCCACTTGCCAGGAGGCTGTAACCTGGATTGTGTTCTCCGAAGTCCTGCCCGTATCCTATTCATCGGTATCGAACTTTTGGAAATTGCGAGACCATTACGACCATAAACTAATCAACAATTTCCGGAATGTCCAACTTTTAAATGGCCGACATGTGTTTTTCAGAGTCTGAAAGTGAGTTTGAGTAATTTTCTTTTTTTTTTTTTTTTTTAATCAAGAACCATTTTAAAAATATATACATTGTAAGTTTTTATTTAGTCGAAATTTATAAGTCATTGGTTTTTAATTAAATACGTTATTGCTAAGAAGTGGATGTTTATCTAACACTTGGGTCAAGAGCAAAGACGAAGGTTTTGTTTGAAGTCATTAAATTTGGCTCAAGTTGATATCACAGGTTTTAAATTTCACACTATTTCACACGTTCTAGTCATAGGCGGCCCCTTTTCTTGATGAATGAAATAACGAATTTGTATTAAAAGATCAGTACAATTTGAATGTATTAATACCTAATATTTTATATATCATTTTTTATAAAGCATTAAAGGGAAATACAAGCAAACCGACTAATGCCAACAAAAAAGGTAGTCTTATATTAGTTATACGAGGTCAGTATGGGCTGTGATTTGCTTGAATTGTAAGATAAGCGCCTAATGAGTTTACATTTCATCTAGACAGATTTCCAGACATATTGACATTCATCAAGGGAGTAGACATAAAAGATTTCGTATTCCTGAAACAAACTTTGATTAGCCTTATTTGACATCTATAAAATTAATTTATTTGAGATCAAACAGTTGTTATGCATATTTAACCTTTTGCATTAGTTTCCGTTTTTATAGAAACCACCCGAATATTAGAAATGAGAAATGGAAGAAAAGTGCAATGTATCTAAGGAATGTCCCTAGCTTTTGATGAGCTGTATTTATTTATTGAAATATGCTAATGAAATAACTATGAAATATGTAAATATATATATGTGATAGTTCTATATCACGGCAAACCCCGGGGCTTTGATAAATAGACCAAAGATTCCCAATGTTTGCAGGTGGGTTGATGGCGTTCCTCCCTGTTTTTGACATTTTATTTGGATTCTGAGAAATCAGGGACTCTGCGATCTGTTCACAATGTAAGGAGAACAGGATTTATTAATTACTAGCTCAGCGTCTTGGCCAAAGCAAAGTCAATTACCAAGCTGGTTTGGCAACCGCAGAGCTGTAATGCCATTTGCAATTTGAATGTAAATTGCGCCCAAAGGCTGAGCTAAGCTGATTGCGCTTATCAGCCTCTTATGCACACCCATTTAGAAATTATTGCAGTTTTCCCCCGGGTTGGCTGGTATAAATGGTTCTGATCGGAACCGAGAAACTCACAGTCTGACTGGAATCTCCAACGGGAACAGATCTGAAAGTGGTAACAAGAAAAGTTTGTCATTGAAAATGCTCTGCTTTAGTTTTTGCTGGCTGCTAGCCTTGTGTGGATGCACTTTGGCCAACACACGTAAGTTTTCTGCGCCTTAGTGGTGACCAATACAATATTGGAAATGGCTTTCAGAGATACCGGAGGAGTATCTAGCCGCCATAAGGCAGGATCGGGCAGATGACCAGTCGGCAGGTGAGTATAACTATGATAAACAGGGCAATGATTGGACCGGAACCTGCGCAACTGGAAGCAACCAGTCACCGATTAAACTTAATGTTGATGAAGTACGTTCTCCAGACCGTATTCATTTTCACAGACTTTTGCTAATTTATTATTTATCTAGTCAAAAATAGTGGCCATTCCCCGCCTGTGTTTCTACCACTATGACCAAGCATTGCAAACTCCCTTGGTGATTACGAATAATGGACACACAGGTGGGTACTAAGATTTAGTTTATGTCAGTGGGTCGGCTGCTATTTATACTTCTCAATAGCAAACATGGTAATACCTCCTACAAGAGGTGCCCAGCGCGCCGGAATAAATGGTGGCCTTTTGCCTGGCGACTTCGAGGTCCAAAGCGTACACTTCCATTGGGGGTCGGAAAATAGCAAAGGATCGGAACATTCCATAGGCGATAGGCGCTACGATGTGGAAATGCACATTGTTCATAAGAATGTCAAGTATGACACAATGGGCGAGGCAACGTTGCATCCTGACGGTTTAGGTAATTAATCTTTGCCACTTTACTATGTTTGTTCTCTAAATTAAATCTATATTTTTAGCCGTTTTGGGGGTGATGTTAAGGTCAACGTATATACTTACTTTTCAAAACGGTCTCGACAAGATCTTTAATCAGTTGCCGAAAATAGAGCAATACAGCTCGAATGCAACGATAACCGGAACACTGACTGTGGGGCAGTTGTTGGGAGGTATCTACACGGATCAGTTTTTTACTTATAACGGTCAGTAAAGGCTATGAGTATAGCTATAAGGAAACTTGATGTGAACCTCTTTTCTCAGGATCTCTAACCACACCGGATTGTGCCGAAGCTGTCACATGGACTGTTTTTCCCGCTGTTATTAACTATTCCGGTCGTCAGATTGCTAAGCTCTGGAAACTTAAGGACTCACGAGAAAAGCCACTCGTCAACAACTATCGCAAAATCCAAGAAATCAATGGAAGAGATGTTTATTTTAGAGCACTTTAAAGTTTTGCATTACTAAATTCAAAAATGATAATGTATTTTTAAAACAATTAAAAGAAAACAATAAAATAATATCGGAAATATGTAGATACAAACTTCTATTAAAATGTTTGCCATGCAGGACCCAGTAAATTACTGAGCTTACGACAGTTTAATTAACAAATATTTATCACAATAAAAAATCAGTTAACTTGAAAACCAGTTTTGCAATCCCATTTCAATGAGTTCCGGTGCATGGTAAATCGTTTTTGTTTTCAAATAATGTATTTTTTGTTAAACATTTGTTAACTTAGGTCAGTATAATGTTATATAAACTTATACGCGATTATGACATTAAGAAAACACAGGAAACGAATGGGCGTTTAAAAGAAACGACGCCAAAGATGTGTCTTATTAGTCAGCTTTTTAGAGAGTGCTTTCTTCCGCCTAAAATTATGTTTCACTTTTTTTTCATATTATTTGCTTAAGTACGTGTGTATTCAAACCTTAATTAATTAATCAGAAAAACGAATAAGAGTTTTATAATTGTACGTAAATATGCACACAGAAAGTCCAAAGCAAATATTGAGAATCAATTTAGCAGAGGTCTTTCTTGATGGGGGAGTCCCCCTTCCCGAATCGAAACATCCGGTGTAAAACTGGGAGGAAAAAGAATTCGCTTGGTTTGAGCTTTTGTCTGGATCTGACAGACTTACTGCGCCATATATACGTATGTTCCGGTTGAGAAATATGGCAAACTATTGGCACCGGAATCGAGGGAGGAGGCTTCGCAGGTGAGGCCGAGATAAAGGACAAGTCAGCATCGATGTTACTCATACGCAGTGTGCACCAGACACGCACACGCACCATAGACAATTTGCATTTGCAATTTTCGCTGCATCCTCAACTTCGCTTTTGACTGTCGTTTTTCGCGACTCACTGCGCATTGCATTTTTCACATTTTTCATTTCCGTTTCCGTTTGCTGCCTCAAAAAGAGAGAAGAATAAACCCCGTCCCAGATTTTCTGCGCTTTGTGCGTTTATCTTGGCCGACTGATTTTCCCCCGTTTCTCCTCTGTCGCCTGCTTATTTGCAGATTAATTTGGTCCCACACTCACCTGGGGAAACATTTTTCGCACAATCCCTTGTCGCCACATTTATCCAAAACCGCCATTTTAACTAATATTGATAATTATAATACTATTTATTTTATATTTAGTAACGGTTTTACGCCTGCAATAAAACTAAACGATAAATATTTAATGGCATTATATTTCTGGTATTTGTTGGTTTCTATTTTTTTTTTCCGAAACTGGTTAAAAATTAATTATGAACTATTGGTAAACAAAGCTTTCAGTGGTGAAAATAGACATTTATTGTCTAAAAGCTGTAAAGTATAAATTAGTCAATATATAACTTTAATTATTTAGTTTTTCTTTTAAGTTCTGAAAGTGGTTATGTGGTAATACGAAAGTTCTTAAACTACTTAGACATAATTAACATCTTCAGAATTTTTAATCATTTCAGAGTGTGGTGGTACCAAAATCTGTATTTCTACGGCCACCACCAAACGTGTCCTTCCTTTGCCTACGCAGCTCATAATCCAAAGGAGGGGTAAGCCATGTTTTTTCGGGGGCTACAAGGACAAAACTTGTTCCTGCTACTGATGATGATGATGTTTCCGCCGGCTGACATTTAACGCGCATTTAACTAATTTCATTTTAAATTGTTGACAATTAAGGAAAATTGCCAAGACGAATCGAGAGCAGGACCTCGTGTTTTTTACTACGCCGGAACACCACGTGCCTTGTCGCAGTTAATTTGTTGGCAATAAGTTGGAGCACCAGGCCTAATTACAACAACACGCACGACATGACTGCGAAATTTTCATTAAAATCGTCCCGCACTCGCGACGACAATGGCAGTTGCAATGGAGTCCTTGGATCAGGAGCCCATTCGTCTGGCGCCGGGTCGAGCTGCCTGGTGGATACCCAATCCCAGCAGAGCAGAACCACCCACCACCAGTCACCCTCCGAACCACTTACCTGGAACTTCCGCGGAGGAAACGCGAAAATTGTCATTTGCCGCCGCTTTAAAGGATTTGCTGCAGAACCTGTCGTTCCATTGTTACAGCAAATTAGTGGAGCAGGGTCGGCGGATTCAGGAGCGGTAGGTGGTCAGCCACATCCGGATGGACGGCGGCCTTTTTCAATTAGCATTACCCATTACCCGAACCCTCCAAGCCACACGGATAAAAAAAAGGATTCCACTGGTCAAATATACATTAATATGGTTCTAGTCGTTGTGATTTGTGAATGGTATCACTTTGATAAGCATCTTTATATTTGTTCATATTCTGTTTTAACTACAATCATCATATCAGTTTGATTCCATCTACAAAATTTAGTGTTCTTTATCGACATATGCTTCCAATTATTGGTCATATATAAATTTTTTCTGTGCACCCACAGTTTCTTTTGGTTCATTTTCCACATAACCGCTTTGAGCGTGCTAATTGCATTTCTTTGGGGCTCCTACACCAACGAGCAGGATGCCTTGGTGACCACCATGTACCATCCCATGTATCCCATTTGGAAGGTGGAGTTCCCGGCCATATCCGTTTGCAGTTTGAACCGCATCTCACAACGTGCGGCATGGGACTATGCCCACAAACTGTGGGTTTTTGACTAGATACCTTTAAAGATCTCTCTAAGTTTTGATCATTGCAGCAGTGGCAAGGACCCCAAGCTTCGAAATGCCAGCTTTTTCTATGACCAACTGAACACCTTCATGTACATGTACTACGATCCCTCGGATCTGGTGGATATTGATAATGCTCTGCGACTTCAGAGCTTCTTGGACAGGTTTGATACCGGAGAAGAGGACCTCTTCTTCAATACCAGAAAACGAATGCGTGCCCTCACTCCGAATTGTAGTGACATGTTTGTGAGCTGCAGAATTTCCGGTCGACTTTTCGACTGCATGGATCAGTTTGAGGAGACTCTGACTAGTCATGGCTACTGTTGCACTTTCAACTACGATGGGAGGTAAGCTTTAGCTTTTGAAAATATAAAAACTAATTTATCCGCCTTGAAGGATCAGTGAGTTTGATATTTTCTTACAAATCGTTTGCCTATCTCCACAGATACGTCAATAAGAGGGACTTTAGACAGCTTTACTTTGGGCCCGACATGGGATTAGTTTTGACCTTAAAGACAGATCCAAGTGACAATTTCTACAAGATTAATGGTCACAATGGCTTTGTGGTCTGTAATTTAAATGAAGTAATACTATTATTTAGTCGGTCTTAAGATCTCCAGTCTTTAGATCTCCATTTACGAGCCCCACAGCTATCCCGATCCCTATTCTGGAGGTGTGGCTGAACGCGTAGCCGAAACGGGCTTTAATACCTTGCTGCCGGTAAGGGCTAAAATCTTTGAGACCCTTCCAGAAGCGCGCAGCATGAGTCAATCCGTGGTAAGAAGGAATGAGGTAACTATAATATAATTAAGAGTTTTTCCTAAAAACCAGCGGAAGTGCCTGTTTGAGAACGAGATGCCGTGGATCTTCGCCCGACATTACACCTTCAGCAAGTGCATCTCGGCTTGCAGGGCGCAAAGTGTCGTGAGTCTCTGCGAGTGCGTTCCGTTCAGCTTGCCACACAGATATATCGATGGGAGTGAGAAGCACATCTACTGCACGTTGCAGCACCTGGCCTGTCTCAGGCGCTACGAGTGTGGGTTTAAAGTGGAGTTAATCGCGAATTCATTGAATAAACGCCTCCCTTCCCCCGTCCAGTCAAGTGGTTGAACGTCATCACCAGTCGCGAGAATGTGACGGGTCTGGAGCACGAGCTGCAGGACGCCCTCTTCTGCCCGCTCTGTTTGGCCTCCTGCACGGAGACCAGGTACAGTGTTCGAGGAGCCATGACACTGGGCCTGCCCACGCCCAGTCCGACCAAGGGCCCCAAGTAAGTCCTCTGGCGAAAGCGGATTCTCTGCGGTGCAAATTGCAACTCCGTTGTGTCCCCGATTCATTTACCATGCCAGGCTTTCTTTTCAATTTCCATATGGAGCCAGTCGCTGGCCCAGCCCGATTCAATTGGCGAGCTCCAGTGCTGCCCATTTGGCTTATTTGTTCAAAATTAAGTGGAAGGCTCACTTTATTTAAAAATTATATCTACTTCCTTAAGTTTTGATATTATGAACAGCATTATTTGACGATCAAAGTTAGGTAGTGGTTCTCCAATAACACCCTTAGTTAAAGAAGGCTATATTTATATTATCATCATAAAGATCATAAAAAAAACTTATTTCCGGAATAAAAGAAGGCTTATTAGTGAGGCTTACGTTAGGGACCGTTTAATTAGACAGTGGGTCAATATGTCTCAGACAGAAGATTACTTTTGAGTGAGCTAGCATTTATTTTATGAGATTCCCCTTTTGTACTATAGCCATGTGAGCCTTTAATATTCTGGCAGCACTGGCTTCCCCGTGACTCCTAGCCGTCGTAAAAGATTTTCATTTTGCAGGCGAAGCAGTTCCGGACCGCGTGCCAATAACAGTTACGGCTCCGGCTGGAGTTCCGGATCCGGAAAGGTCCCCAGCTCATCCTCGTCCTCGTCCTCATCCGCCCCCACCCCCGCCGAACTGGCCGTGGTTCGTATTTATTTTGCCGAAACGCACATTCAATACTTTCGCCAGATTATTAAGTGCGCCTGGTACGAGACCTTCAGTGAGTATTTGGAAGGGAGTTGGATGCCGTGGTTTTGCATATCTCACCCCCATTTATGTGTGCTCGTGCCAGGTACAATTGGCAACATCTGCGGCATTATAGCCGGCTTCTCGCTGATTGGCATCTGCGAGCTCTTGTTTTTTCTAGCCAAACAATTATGGCAGGCCTGCCGCGCGGAACTTCGTGCCGATCTCGCCCACATCCAGGTCCAAATCCGGAATCAGGTAGCGGAACCGGAAGCCGAGCGGCCGATGAAGTTGTTTATACTGCCGTAATTGAGCGCGATGCATCGTTAACTTTAGAGCCCACTGATTTTTATGCACATCTTTCGGACCTCATGTGTACCTCCCAAGCAACTCGAGTGCACTTACTTTGCATTGTCACATAAAAATAAACAGAGCTCACGTACGTTTGCCAATTGGCGAGGTTGCCAAAAAGGCCCAGACGGGGACATTAGCGCCGGCCAGTTACCACATTTCCCGGCTGGCCAGTTGCCCAAATAGGGCTGGGTCACCCTCGACCACTTACGCACTTCAGAAAATGGCACTGAAAAATATTGTTATATCATTTTGAAATACTTTCAATTGTCAATTTCCGCTCATTTACTTGGAATTTTCTTTAAGGAATTCGTGGCTTAAGATATGTAAACGGTCGTACCATTATGAGCTAAAGAATTCGCGGTTACGTCAAGTTAGTATTTTGGAATGCATAGTTTTTACGTTAAAAAGTGAACCGTGCTAACAATAAACTTATTATTTTAATCAAAAATCTCGCTTTAATATTTTGATACATCAAAAATTGAAATAAATTCATTAAATATATGGTTTGATTGTTGTAACTTTTTCTTTTTGTGCAGCACTTACAATCAGCATTATCTTTTATTTCGTCGTATGCAGAGTTGGCAGAAAAAAGAGGAAACCACCCAGAAGCAAACAAATGCGGCACACCATCTGGCCGAAATCAATGTGGCAAAATTGAGTCTAAAGTCGAGCAGGCCACTCCATCGCAATCTCCGTCGTTTGCGACAATTACAATTTCAATTATTCTTCTCGAATTACTTATATCTGCCGGAGTAATTTATTGCCAGCTCAAGGAGAAATAAGCAAATTTTCTGTTTACTTATGCAGCAAGGGGAAATTTTATTTTCCGGATGGGATAGACAAGTGATTCGAGGCTTCATTAAAGCCTCACCTCAGTGGATTCTTTGGCGGGTTTTAGCTTCTGCCAATTTCTTTGCACAAAGCACCGAAAATAACAGACAGACATTGGCCCGTATGTATGCAAATTTACCAGAGATATTGAAATGATTTTCCATTGAATCTGTTCGCCAGTTGTTGACTTTGCCCTAGCATAAAACAGCCTAAAAATTGCAAAAAATTTAAATGAAACGCACTCCATGGAGAGAAAACAACCGAACGATATCCGGAAAGCATTGTTAAACAAAAGGAGGGTGGGTGGTTTGCATGAAAAAGAAGCAAAGAAATCTGCAGGACTGCCGTTTTCATCTCTGGCTTCGTTTCGAGCCGTTGTATTATCGCACAATACAATATGTATATTGGATTATTTCGTTTGTGGGAGTTTGGCCAGGGATACCAGGGAAACCCGGCTCCTGAAACTCCAGGTGGGTGGCACTAATCCCCCGGATAGAATTTCAACCAATAACAGAAATATGCGAACCAAATCCAAAATACTTCTATGATTTTTTCAATCCCCCCTCTCAGACCATTTCTTTTTTCTCCTTTCACTCCCCTCAGGCAGCTGAAGTTTTTAATTGAATTCTCTGTGGAGAACGGAGTTTGGTGCTTCACTGCTTTTTGTAAGTTTTATGCCAAGTAACTGCATCGAAAGTGCAAAAAGTTGAAATTGAATGAGCCCAGGTGAGGTGGTGAGATTAAAGGAGTGGCGTCCTAATAAGGAAATTACGTGGATATGTAGAGCAGTAACTTTATTATCAGTATAAAGGATGTGTTGGCAAAATTTTTAATGGGGTTGCACGGGGCTTGGAGCTGAGCTCTTCAACGAGTGACACAATTTGCACAGAAAGTGCTTTTAATTATGTTCTAGATAAAATCAAGAGTGCCCCATGGGAAACTCTAGGTTGTAAGTGCATACATTTTTAAATCACTGAATATGTGTACTTTTCGCCAACACAATTTTTAAACAAAATGTAGTGCGCTGTAGTTTCATCTATAGTACAATTATTAAAAAAAAGGAGATTGCGTGGCCCAAGAGATAGAGAAAGTTAGCCTGAAATCAGTGGTGACTTCTATTGCCCTAAATTCCCCTGATGCATAATCCTCGAGCCCTCCAAAAAAACTCACCCATTTCCCTCCGTTTCCACTTTGCCATTTTCTACACATAAATAAAGCTAAACATCTTTTGTGGCCCTATGAGGTTATGCTAAGAGGATAACCCCTGACGAAAGCCAATGCCCCTTCCCTGTGTCCTGTGAATGGTGCCCAAAATCCTGCAACCCATTTAAAGCACTTTGCCGTTCCTCTAGTTCAACTTCGTATCCTGACTTCCTTTTCGTCCTTTTTTTTTTGTATGTTGGCCCGCTTTTAAGCACTGCCAGAGATGTCAAGCTTCCCGGCCGTTTAAGCTTTCAATTTCGCTGCTTTCGTCCAAAGTGTGTGAGTGGGTGAAACAATTCAGGTCGAAACAATAGCACTCAAATTAAAACCCTAATTTTTTCTATTTTTAAGCAATTAAAATAATCTTCAAAATCAATTATGTTGGCCAACAGAGCACCATGTCACATACATTCATATGAGATTCTTTTTACTCTTAACAAAAACCTTTAGATTCTTGATTTTTGTTTAATTTACTTAACAACATCTAATTTATAATTTTAAGCGTTTTCTCATATAAAATGTCTTCAGAAATACCGATAATAAAATGTTTTTTAATAACTTTGGAAATTAACGTTTTATTTCAACAAGTCTCTCTTGTTGTTTTAACTCTCTTTCCGATCTGAAAGAGAGGCTGGAAGGGTTCCGTTAGATCCTCAGAAATTTGTTGGTCAGCAGAGAGTTCGCCGCACCTAGTCAGTTTCTCGTCGCGTTCTTGCAGACAGTCGCGTGTGTTTTGCGCTAAGTATTTTTAATTAAAAACAAATTTAAAAAAGTGTATATTGCTTGTTACCATAATGAAAAGCTCCCGGTAATGTCATATTTGTATTGATCCGCGTAGTTTTAAGTGGATAACGAGCGTAAAAACATTGTGCCAATTCTTGTAGAAATTTTCTTACATGTGTGTGTGCAAGGAGCTGTTGCTTAATTCGCCGTGTGGTGAAAAACAAAGGCGTATTTGACTTGCGGCGAAATGGTGTAGGCGCCAGTAAGGTAAAGTAATAAATCTTGATCCCTCAGGTTTTGTTTTAAATGGAGTGTTTTATAAAATAAAAATAAAGTCTTAAGATGGATTAGAAGAACTTTCTTCTATATTTGATAGTATTGATAAACACAATAAAACTGCATTTTTACTTTTCCCAAAAATTTAAATTTTTAAAAAAAAAAAAAAAAGGTTTGGGGGGTAAAAAGGGGGGGGACAATTTTTTAAAAAAACTTCCCCCTCTAAAAAAAAAAAAAAAAAAAAAAAAAAAAAAAAACTTTTTATTTTTTTAAATATAAAAAACAACAAAAAAAAAAAAAAAAAAAAAAAAAAAAAAGAAAAAAAAAAAAAAAAAAAAAAAAAAAAAAAAAAAAACAAAAAAAAAAAAAAAAAAAAAAATAAATATAAAAAAAAAAAAAAAAAAAAAAAAAAAAAAAAAAAAAAAAAAAAAAAAATTTATAAAAAATTTTAAAAAAAAAAAAAAAAAAAAAAAAAAAAAAAAAAAAAAGAAAAAAAAAAAAAATTAAATGAAGAACTTTTTATATTTTAAGCTATTTAAATCTCACAACTAAAACGTAAGCACAACAAAATAAATTTAGTTGGAAAACAAATACAAAAATTATATAATTATTTTATAATAAATGATATATGTATGTAGATGTTTAAAATTACATACATAAATAAACCAACATATTACCGAACAATCTAATTTTTGTTTTTGAGCTATTTTTGTGTCCGCTGCTATCTGGGTGGCAGGGTGTGTCCCCGGGTGGTGCTGAATTATTTAAAACGCGAGTGTCACGAGGGGCGGAAGTGGCGGGGCTCCAAACTCGGCTGCTTCAAGCATTTTGCATTGTTCAAGCGCGTGTTTGGCAGCGAGCTTTTGGGCCTGAGTGTGTTTTAGCCGGTATTTATTTTTCGTCTACACGTTGTCTGGTGCCTCGGCGACGCTTTCATGAATAAACATGCAAACAAATTACTACACTCGACAAACCCAAACAAAGGCAAAGCTCGCGCTTGCAAATTTAGCACCTGTGAACAAAGTTTTTGTTTGGGCTCGTCGTGTTTTTTCCCCGAGTGTCAGCAAACAATGAAATGTAGGCTAAGATTTTAATAACAATTTCTGTGGTGATTTTATTTTTTTTAAGTTGTCGAACGCTATTCATGGTTTTAGATGACGATTGGAGGGTTCGTGACGTGACGGGGGGTAATCTCTTTCAGCATCGAAGCTGCACATGCTCCATTGCATTTCTAAGCATGTCTAATGCGCGCTTGAATGGCTGGCTCAGTAGCTACTTCCATGAATTCAGCTTGCTTGAATAAGGAAAACTCACTCAAGCATTTTCACTGTGGTATACATAACAGAAGACTGACATCTTTAATGCATATATTATTTTTCATAGAATGTATAGAATTTTATTTATCCTTTTATTAGATTAAATGGGAGAGTGGAGAAAAGACTACCAAAAACGTATAAATAAAAAAACATCTAGAAGTTCAAAAATATAGTACATTTTCGTGTCAAAATAAAATAAATATAATTTATCCCATTGAATAAAAGTTAGGTTTTGTTTCTATATATAGAAAAAACATTGACTTAAATAAATGAAATTCAGGCTTTGAATAAACATCCTATAAAATATTCAGCAAAAGGAGTACCACTGTGCCAGGCAGACGCGTTAGAAAGGAGCTGAATTTTCAAATTCGAAGCTGTCAAAAATATTTGAAATGTTCTTAATGCATAACTCCCACCCACTCGCACTCTCTTTGCTTTTTCTGAAGGCTAGACATCAATCAACACCTTCGACAATTTGATTGACAGCAGCAGAACGACAGCATGAAAAATAAATCTGTCATTTGCATTTCAAGTTTCGTTTGAAATCAATATGAATATAGTACTTGAAAATCGGTTCTTGTTGCTGTTATTATTGTTATTATTATTGCTGCCAAAGTCAATTTGTCAAAAGCAGGCCACTCCCCCACCACCGAATCCGCCCACAGCAGATGCCTGTCAAAGCATTTCATTTCGTTGCGTTTCATTGCATTTTCTGTTTTCACTGCGGTAGCAAAGCATAAAGAACATACAGAAACAACGAGGGGAAATCCCTCAATGTTTTCTCTTCAGCTTAAAAACTGATTTTCCACGGCTTCCTGGACAAATGATATATGTAAAAATAAATATGCGAATGTGTATGATTTAAATGTATATATTAAAACCGCATATTTAATTAATATAAAATAAATGATCGGTAAATAAATTACGTTTTTCGGCTGGTTGGCGGGGACAAGGGCACATTTCGAATGCACCAGACCTGAAATGTTCAACTGAAAAATATTTGTTCACGGTTTTTGGCTTTAATGTTAACGCATATCTCACTCCTTGTTGGCCAGACTATTTGTTTAAATCATATTGAGGCATATTTGTTGTGCCGGTTAAACGCTTTTGAAATTCTTTTATCTCTGTACGAGTCGGAGTCTCGCCAGTTAATTATTTTAAGCTCCATCATTACATTCAGTTGAATGGTGGGACGTAGTAACTTGTACATATGCTCGTACATATTATCCGGAGGAATAATGTTGCCTCGTGTCGTGTACTTTATCTGTAGGTGTCCGGACTCAATTATGTCCGCTGTATACCAAAAAAATTTTCTCCTGATTAATGAAAAAATACAATAAAAGAAATTTAATGACAATTTTATAGGTGCACAAATATTCTTATTATTATTTATTTATTTATTGGTGTAGTTACGCAATTGAAATTAAAAAAAAAAAAAATAAAATTGTTTAATACTGATTAAGTATCAATTGAAGGAAAATATAACTTTTTATGTCTTATGTCTTTTATTGAGCTGTTGTTTTGTTTGAGTTTTAATTAAAGAAGGAAAAATAAAATCACTTTCTTTTTCGTTGGGCATACAAATTTTGGTAAAGTTGAGTATCACCTTACAAGTTCTCGGAAACTTAGAAATAACTAACATGAATTTGGGTCAAACAATTGATCAACGTTAAAATGAAAATTTTATTTTATTCTTATATAAAAAATAGCTGGCAAAATTGCCATATGCACACTTACTTGTACTTGCGAATACAAAAACTCCGACACACAGAGGTTGTAATTTCGTTGTCGAGAATCTGGGCGAAAATATCCTGCAGCTGATTTTTAATTACGAAAACACAAAAAGGATGTTGTTGCGACTTCGTGTGGGTAAACACCAAATACCTACATACTGCAGGCTTACCAACACACTTGCATTCGCCAACATCTGCAGACATTCCTAGGACCTCAATGAAGCCATCGTCTCCTGCCAGCAGATTTTAATTTTTGTGTGTTAATTACATTGCCGGTATAAGTTGGGGCCCTCGGTGGGCGTGCCCGTCAGGCAGTAGGCGGAAAAGGGGCAATTCCCCAACACACATACACTCGACTCTGCTCGTGCTTATGTTAAGCATTTTGGCGCTTGTGAATGTTTAATTATCAAAAATTTGCACTTGATCCTTGTTTTTCGGCTCTCGTTTATTTTTTTTCCTTTGTGTGAGTGCGGCTTTTGGAAACTGCACATGTGTGTGTTTAATGTTTTCGCAAGTGTGTGCTCTATGTCTCATTTTCTACGTTTATGTGTTTGATGTAAACGAAATAACATTATTTATCAATAGCTAAGTCACTGTTTATAAGATATTTCGCATATGAAGATTGATAGAAATCGTAGAGAGAAATACCAATAAATCTAAGGAATTCGCAGGCAGAAAAAATTATGTTATATTAATAATCTACTTAACCAATGGTTGAATAATATGGAAATCCCAATGGTTATTTATCCGTATTCCGTCTGTAGCTGAAAATGTATACCATCATATTTAACCCGAAGAAACATAAAGCTGATAACTATTTTATTTTATAACAAAAACAAACTCAAAATGTTCTCCAATAATATGTTTTCTGCTGAAAGTATGTCGAACAATAAAATTATTTATAATTAATTACAAAGTGCGTATAAACGCATAACGTGTTTGGCCACGTTGTGTAAACTGGAATTTGATTTGCCCTTATTTTGTTGCCAGCTTGCATAAGTTAGTCCAACTAGTGCCCTATAGGAGCCCTGTCGTCTATTTATTTATTAATGCACTTCAAAAGCAAACTCCACCAAATAAAAACCAACATCGGGGCAAATTATTTATAATTACAAGCGGAAGAACACCAAAGAGACGAGGATAAACCGAAAACAAGGCTAAGTCGCCGCACATTTTTCATTTTTATTTCCTGTAGAGAATAAAAATAAAAAGCACCAGCAATACCAAGATAATTTAATGCCTTTAAAACAGCGAAATGCCGTTAAGACCAACAAAGGAAATCGTTTTCTGCTGGATTCTCTCCGCGGCTTTTCTTTCCCGTCGGTGTTGTCTGTTATTATCCCGTTGTCGCCTGACAAATAAACACATACATCCAAGTCGGTCCTCTAAAAGCGACTGCAACAACAAGAACATTAAATTAAATACATAAATCATATTTTTTTTGTGCATGCCGACAGGGCGGCAATAAGGTGAGGGAGTATTATTTTTGGTTGTGTCTGCGGTCGGGGGAGGAATAAAACTTTAAGGCGCCTCCAGAATGGGGAACAGGAAATAATGTAATAGTCGTTTTTGTTTCATTTTGCTGTAATTAAAATTGTCTACCAGTTGCAGACATTGTTTATCATTTCTTTTTTTCCAGGACATTGGTCGTCTGGATTAACGGGGAAGATACCAAATTAAAATACGGCTTTAAATTGAGTACAACTGTTTAGGTGATAACAAATTGATTTTAATTGCTTTGTATAAACTGTACTGAACTAACTCTTTACTGTTATCTGTTAGTCCATGTTCATTCTCTGTTCCATTAATACCCACCAAATAATTAATAGGCACTAGATCATGCCACGTCCCCACTTTGAGCATTAACACTCTGACAGACACACTCAGTTCATTCCCCTCCTTATCGGACAATGTATCTGCATAATTAATTGTTAATGATGATAAGGTGGAATTAACATGCTTTCATGTTGCCCCTCGCTATTAATATATGTATACGAACAGCACAGATTTAAAATTAATTTCATATTATTTGCTAAATCAACTGTAAAAGCGATAAATTAATAGTTCAAATAAATCGGACGCTGAAAAAATAAAATGTTTACCATTAAATGAGGAATATTTTTAATCAAATCAAATAAGTGAGGAAAATAATAAATTATTTTTTCAAAGACTCTTTAAGAACTGGTCATTTAACTTCTTTAAAATCAGCTTTTATCCCTCTTCTCCAAAATCTCCATGAATCAAATATGAAAAGGCACCGAGAGCCCATTTTGCTGCCCCTGTTTAGGAAAGGATTTATAGGTTATCCTGGGAAATCGAAATGTGGAGCCAAGGCCAAAAGTGGTTGCCTAAATAAATTCACAAATCGGTTTAGCCCAAAGTTTCCGGCTGGGTTTTCATGGGCTGTTTGTCTTTTTTACGAGCTTGGTTTGTTAATGCAAAAGTTACTCTGGCAAAGGGGTGTTATAAGTGCTTACTTCGCTCTTAACACTTTTTTTGCTCATTCAGGTTAACTAAGCAGCTTGGCATAAATTTGTACTTGGCTTTCAAATATTTGCCTTGCATTTAATTTTGATGAACAAATTTTTGGTTATACTTTTTGTTTGGCTGCGGTGGTTACTTAGTTTGCTGTCACTTTTAATTGTTGCATATTTAATGTGTTGCCACCGCAGCTCATTACTTGGCTCAGTTTTATAGCCTTTTCACGACACTGGCGCCCATCAAATTTCCCTACCGCTGCCGTCCCATATTTTAGTTTACTGTTTGCTTGCTTAATTCCTGGGATTTCTGTACACCCCTATCCTGGGTCTTTTTTTTGAACAATCTCCATTACAGCGGACCTGCACATAATTCCTATGTGCAGCGCTGTAAAAGTTACATAAAATAAATGTGCACCAAAAACCTGCAATAATAATAAAAATAATATTTTGCGTTGCCAACGCAATGACCAAAGCTCAAGGGTCGCAGTCGCAAGTTGGAATTTTCCAGGGTCTTTCGTTCGTTTGCTCTTTTCTGCTTCATTTTAAACGATGATACTTAAATTTCCATTAAAGCACTTGCCGCGGCCATCAATAAACGTGGCCAAAAGAGAAAAGTGGGTGAGGGGGAGGGCAACGGACTGCGTAGTTTTTTACCAACCAAAGTCAAGCATACTCTGCGGTTACCCCATCGTAGCTATGGCAAAAGTGGGGGTGGTCGGTACAAATATTTACAGTGCACAACTTTTGCAAGTATATAATAAGTTTGTATTGGCTAGAGATGCACAAATAATGTTGGTCAGGGTATGAAAACCGCAGTGATTTTGAAATTAAAATACAAATTGCTTTTATTGTCAACTACAAAGATGAACTTTAATGTTTTGTCCCCTTTCTGTTTCTTTTTGCTATATATTTACTATACTTTGATTCGAAAGTCTGATATCTAACAATTATATTTCTTTCGTTATAGTTAGACAGAAAGAAAATAAATTTGTGCCATTTTGATATTCATTATGACATGTCATTATAAATAACTCTTTGTTCAGAAATTTAATTTCTCGTAATATTTTTGGCTTACAAGAAAATCTTCAAGATCTGTTTGTTCTCATGTCCCATCTCTGGGTGTATTTCTTCGTAGGCCTGCAATGCCAAACAAATCGGTATATATTTATATAATTTATATGTAAAGCGACTGCCGCAATGACGAGTGCCACACAATTTCATTACTGGTTTCTGTGTGGGTTCGTTTGTGAGTTACCAGTAAATTCTTTTTTCGCCCAGTTTTTCCCATTTAAGCAACTGGCCAGGCCGCAAATATTTGCACTTTAAAATTAAATTCACGCAAAGGCAGCACATGGATTCCGGCCTAAAAACATTGCATCAGAAGCCGAGAAGAAACCAGATAAAGAGTTGCAAGCCTCCGGCAAGAACTGCAAACGAGAAACATCGACGCACTCGGGCGGAGTTCAATGCAATTCATGGCAAAATAATTATATAATGTTGCCAGCTGGAAATATATTTATGAGCTTAGAGGAGCTGCATGCAGCAGCCACTTGGCATTTCATTGGTGACTCTCTAATGCCTAGACTCGGGGCCTCGGGTGTCCAATGGGTAAGGGATAATGATAACTTTTGCCGACCTGTGGCAACCTTAATAATAATGATAATGTGTCATAAGGCAATTATTCAGTTGCAAAAGGTTGCTGAAGGGAAGCGCAGCGCCATAAATAAATATCCTGCAGTTATTTGGAGTGTGTGTTGACAGCGAAATTGATTGCAATTAATGGGTGTTCACCAGGTGGAGGGAGTGGTTTGGAGCCGGGGCTATACATATATGCCTGTATCCTCCAGTTGAGACTACTCTAAAGACGGGTCTGAAGTGCAACAGTTTGCGCTCGAGTGGCCCGGTTCAAAAGATGTTGATGGACAAAGCAAACAGCTACAGAAACCGAAACAGAAACAGAAACTCAGCCAAGACAACCCGAGTGAAGTGAAGGCGAGTCAAGAAATCTTGAGATGCCTTTGCGTGGCTTATCAATTAGTCAAATTAGTTGTTTATGCTTGAAATGCTTAACTGCACCTAAGTATGCCAAGGCTCTTTGAATACTTGGTAAGCTGTTTAAATAAAGACAACTGGACTAAAAGATGCTAAGGGAACATTTGAAAATCAATTAGGGCCTTATTTAGTTGGCCCGCAAAGCACATTGAGAAAAATGCTTAACATATTTGTGTTAATATTAGCAGCACAAATTATGTGGCATTTTAATTTAAACTTTTGTTATATTTCGCAAATACGAGTTTCAGGAAAGCATACTAACATGCAAACATTTCCATTATTTTTCCCAACCCTTCTTAAAATTTAAAATATATTTATTAAATAAGCAAGATAGTACTCATCTTAACTTAAAAAAAAAAAATCATTTTTTCATTTTTTCTTTCCGTGTAGCAAAGCCAATTTGGCTATGTCAATAGAAGCAAAGGACATGAAAGAATGGCAGCCCGAGGGACTCGACTCTGCGGAACTGGGACTACGACCAGCAAGCATGTAAGTATTCAAATCAAAAGCGCAATTGAATGTGCGAGTAAATGTCATCGTATCTTGCATTCAAATCTTTGATTGCCAGCCATTCAGGACGGCAAGTTTATTGCACTACACTTGGCACTTGGCCAAACGAGAGGGGGGATCGGGGGAATCCCCGCTCCCATTCACCTGTTCCCGAGTTCTCTATTTCTCCAGTTCAGCAGTTCGAATGACACTCACTGGGAATTGACACAGAATAGCTGCCAAATGCCAGGGCACAAAGCGAAATGAGGAAGTGTTTAAATAAAAAAAGGAGAAAAAGAAGAACTAGGACTGTGGACTGGCCAGATATATATAGCATATTGTGTCCATATAGGGTAGTAGTGGTTGTTGCAACAGGAAGTTGGCACAGCCAACGTGGAGTGGCATTGATCTTAGCATTGGACACGGCTGAATGCTAAATGCTAAACGCAAAAGCTGAATGCCGATGTTGAGTTGGCGATGTTGAGGTTGAGGTTGAGTCGCCTGCAGGTCAGTAATACTTAATGCCAAGTGGGTTTCGAGTTGCCAACTTGATATTGAATCATGGAAGGGCTTAAGTTTGGAGTGCTGGCTAGTTCGTTGAACCGTTCCTCGAGTGGATGCGTTGGAGGTTCCACGCTTAAGTATAAAATGGGGCACTGGGATTAAGAGTGTTCCAGAAGGGCGATAATTACGTACTTGCCTTCAGTAACTGTAAAACTGGCACCCATTATTCCCATAGATATGTGTATATTATTTTGTATTTATTTTTGTGAAAAATAGTTACCACTCACTCTTTATTTGCCAGTAAAAAAAACAGGTGTAAATTTTGTAAAATTTTGTAATTCAGCTTTAAGTACCTATATCTTTCCAATATATTCAAATTCGAACACCAGATCAAATAAAACTTCTGTTTAAATAAGCAAACCATTCATCTGTTTGCATTAAAGAAGCCTTCATCTCTTGATCAAGGCAATTGCATCTTACCAACCTTTGCACAATCAATTAGCACCACATTGCGTATGATTGATTTAGTGTTGACTAGTATTTATGACTGCTTTAGGTTGGTTTATCGATGATTCTCGTACATTCAGTGCTTTCGTTTGCATTTCACGGTGGTATTTGCGCCATAGTGACTTGCAATAGCTAATAAATATTTGTGCAATGTTGCGTATGACTAATGTGTTTCTCTGTGAACGTGTGTTTGTGCATAAATTAAATGCCAGCCAATGCAAATAACCGAATACCAAGCGTTTGACGGTTGTTTGAATTGCGTTTAAATTCATTAAAATTTAATACTTTTGAAAATTAATTAAAAAGCCACTCAAAGTGTCGGCTTGCTTTGCCCGCGGGCCGTTGATTTGTCCATTCGATTATGGCCAGTTAGGCAAAAAGGGCAATTAAAACTTCAACAATTGCCGATGGCAATTTAAAGTGCATAATAATTTTTATTTTTTCGAAAGCTTTAAAACCTTTTTTTAGCTTTTAGTTATAAACCATTTTTTTTAGAAGCATACATTCAAATATGAAACGTGAGCTCAAAAGGTTGACAGGGCACATTTTGTTTCAATTGTCATCCAGGACTTGCCATAGGAAAATTAAGAGGCAACTCCAGACGCGAGGGCGTGGCTGTGGGCTTTTGTTTAAATGTGTTTTTCTTGGCATTTCCACGGGAGTTGGTATTTTCTTTAGTTAGACACGTACACGGAGATGACTTCACCGGCATTGGCATTACGTTGTGTGCTTGCGTTCCACTTGAGGTGTCTTTAAATGCGACGAAATCTGTATGGAGTTGCCTATGCGCTGGCTTACAGCACAGCATCTTCATTGGCTAAGTCATAAGTACAAGTATGTGTGTACAAGGAGCATCCTATCTGCGATGCGTAACGCTGCTAGGATGCTTTTAGGGTTTCGCAAACAGAGTTTTCAGACTTTTAAGGTCTCTATATACCGAATGCTTGCGATAAAATGGCTTTGGCTTACACTGAACCAAAATATCAAAGTTTCACATGAAAAATACATACGCTATTTCAAAATCAAAAAACAATTTCAAACATTATAAATAGAGGAATATAATACTTTTTACAAATCTTTTCAATAAGGTCGTAGACATTTTCTATAAAATTGTTGTCGCTAGTTAGAAGACAACCATTTTTTCTGCGCAGAGTATCTAAAGTTCCTCCGATAAAATCGAAGCACTTCCACAGTATTCCAAGTTCTGAAGCCCCGAGCATTTCCCCCTGATGATCTGTATGCATTTATACATTTATGCTAATCGCGTTGGTGCGTCGTAATGCCGCTACTTTAAGTCGTTTGGCTTTTAAAGGCCCCAGAAACGGCTGAAACGCAGCTTCCATCCCCATACCCTCAGCCAGTTACATTTGGGACCGCAAGCTGGAGCAGAATCCCAAAGTCCCGGGTTGGAGTTAAGGCCCACATATGTATGTCTGCTGTTGGGGATTTCGTGGTGCATTTTCTTAGCATCCTTTCATAACACCAACACACAGCTTCCTTGTCGGCGGCTCCTCACAATGCGCTTTGTGTTCGACTTGTTTGAAAAACTATTTTACATTTAAGCGCGAAATTCCACACTATGAATGAATTTTTCATGAGCCCGCGGACAGGGGCACTTGACTCGCCCCGTCCTCCGTGGACTTTCAGCTCAGTTTTATCCCTACATCATTATCATCATCGGGTTTTCGGTCTGCTGGGAGCTGTTCGAGGTCCGAACCCCTTGGACAGTTGCATGGCATTTTAATTGAATTGATTATTTCAGTGGTCGGGTGTGATGTTAATGTTTGTACCCAAGTTCGCTTCAAATCAGTTTGGTTTGGCCGGTTTTTTTAGACGGCTACGTAGAAATAATAATGACTTGGCTCCTAAATCGCCAGACTTCTTTGCATGCGAATCGCAGTCCGAGCCCCTGGCTCAATTGTATTTTATCTGCTGCAATTTAACCCAAATTCCAGCGATTGGAAATTGCATTTGGAGCAACGCTTTTGGGTTGTGCAAAAGTGCAGCCAAACAATGCGGGCGTGTCCAGGTAAAGAAAGGCCAAGACCAGACCAGAAAACAGGGCCCAGTGCAAAACCTCGAGAGCAAGAGACCACCACAACTTGAGAGCCAAGACCAAATAAGCCCCAGGCGCAGCAATGTAAATTGTTTGTAATTTGGTTCTGGTTTCTATTCTATTTTTGCTTTCTTCGGCGAAGGATAGCTGGTAAGTGCTTTTGGCATTCTAACAAAATGATTATTGATCACTTAATAAGACTTTTTCATACAATGGCGCCAGAGAAGCCGGCAAATCTGGTCTTCGTCTGCATCTTTTGCGCGCCAAGGTCTTTGGTCCCCCGGTCACAAAGGCAATTTTAATGAGCTACCCACGCAACGGTGCACTATAATGCAAAATAAATACGCCTGACAAATTGTCGGAGAACAGTCGGGGAACGGGTTTTGGAGACATGTCAAAGGGAAAGTATCCATTACTTGCCGGCAAGTTCAGCACTGCCCGAAATGAAAGGGAGCTCCACTACCGCGTCTACAAAGCCAAATCAATTCAATTCATTCAGCGTAATTTCAGCCACTTCTCCTTGAAGGGAGAATAAGATGTCGGGAGTGCTCTGCTACACACGAAAAATTGCAATGTGTGTTTGTAATATTTAGTATATTATTTTTTATTTGAAAATGTATAATTTTGCATTTAAAATAATGTTTGGAAAAAATATCTTATAAATATATGTTTTATTTTGTAATATTTCCTATTTCACATAAAATTTTATCTATTAATTTTCCTTTTGAACTTATTTTTTTAGGAAGCTTTTGATTTGAATCCTTAATATTTTATTCACCAAAGAAGTTTTAATTGAATATTCACTTAAGTTAATTGTTTAATTTAGTCATTATACTTTTTTTTCCGTGCAGCTACTCGTACTTGTGCAGCTAAGAACACCGACTCGAATATCGAATGTATCTTGTCCTGAATTTTTCTACGTGCCCGTAATGATGCCGATGAAATGCCATGGCAATTGAAGGCAGCCTTCAGCCCGATAAGATATATATTCAAAGACAGATAGATAGAGAGCATAGTTCCGCCCAGACAAAAGATGTGCTGCCGCTGACAACTTGAGACGGGATAATTTGCTACTTGAGTGCAAACGATACGTCGATGCGGAATAAAAGTAAATTTGAGTAGTCTAGAGCTGCAAGTGTATCATGGGCTCAATATTTGGCCTGGCCAAATCATCGATAGCTAGGTAAATTAATTAACGATTTGGCAATTCGTTTTCAATTATAATTGAAAACACTTGGAGGCAGCTTAGCCTCAATTGCAAGTCGTGACTTTGTCCGAATCGGCTTCATTACTTAAAGTCTTATCAGGGAAAAACCATTTAAGACTTTTTGTGTCAGTCATTTTGCCTGGGACTTATGATTTTAATGCTGTCAAAAGGTTGTCAAATCAAAGAAGCCAATCGAACTCAGCATGTGACAAGGAAACGAATTTCCCAGCTGGAGTTTTTCCGCTTTATGCGAAAAGTTAATTACTTTCTCAGCAAGCCACTTCATGAACTTTAAGCGCCGCCACAGATTTTTCCGTCCCGACAAGAGTGACCCATTTATGGTCCACTTCCAATCAAAAGTGAAAGAACTTACCTTCAAATGCACAGATAGACATCTCGTTGCAGTCGTCGTATTTGCTCGAACTGGAAAAAGTATCTCATGGCTTCGTTCTCGGTCTTTCTCTCCGTTTCGTTCTGGAGATTGTCATTTGGCGATAAGACTGTGCCTGCAAGGCCCAATCTAAATGAAATCCAGATACATTTGTAGCCCAGCGACCCAGTTTCATTCATGTAATGAAAGCAAAACTGTAGTGGCTCTTGTGTCGATTGACTCATAAGCAAATTTTACTTTTCCCCGTTTTTTTTTTTATCTTTTGCTCGTGTTTTGGTTTTTTATCGTTTGCCATTGAAATGGCCATACTTCAATTGAGGCTCATAAATTTTTACAGCCTGACATTTTGTTTATTTATCTAGGCATTCGGGCGTGTCTATTTTTAAACGGCCTGACTAACTGACTTTCGCACCTAAGAGAACCCAAGTTACCCCATTGTTGGCAATTGAACGACATTCGCCAGACGGCAAGACAAACAATGACAATTACATTTACAATTGCTAAAATGTAATAAATATCCCAGGGAGTATCTGCAGTTGTTCTGCGAACCCTGGGGGGTTGGAAAGTGCGGTGGCTGATGACTTGGCATCGGGCAACGCCCTTTAGTGCTCCTTTAATTCCATCACTGTAAAATTTTTATTGTCCAAGCAGAGCGTGGGGTAAAGTTTATTACACACTTAGCAAAGCTCAAATTGAAGTTCTGCTAAATGGGTGTGCCGCAATCGAAATTAACGTTTGATTACAAGTCAATTTCACTCCGTTCATTGCCGGCAATTAATCAATAAAGTAAACGATATGCAACTTAAATGGAATTTGTTTATCAATATTTTAATTAGACTTCGACAGCGGAAAGTGCTCATCAAGATAATTCATTCATATATATTCAATAAATTCGAATTTATCCAAATGCCTTTATAATGTGACAGTCATTTTGATAAATTATCTAGAATCGATTTGCTCGGCAATGTGTTTAAATTATTTTGGTTTTCGGTTAAATAGGTAATGCTTTTGCTTGGATGTTTTAGTTTAATTAACATACAAGAAGTTGCAAACTTTTTCTAAGCATGTTATAATGCTTTTTATAATTTATTAGACTCCTATCAATCACCCTCAAGTCGACACAACCAATTAACTAATTCTCTGATAGCTGCTATCTGTTAGATAGACCCCAAACGATAGTTGCATATTTTGGGCCATCCAACAATGCCTACTAATTGGAAGCATATTCATATGCTGCTGCTGCCCAAATCAAATACTTGTTAAGCATAGCAATTTATATCGAAATTCCTCATGAAATTTCTGCTCCAAAAAGTGCGCACAGCAGCAAGAAAATGAAAAGAAATCACTTGCATAGCAAGGGAGCAAAGAGCAAGAAGCTGTGTATGGGAAAATTCTAAATGTTTTTCTCGTCCGGTTATGTATATCCATCTGGAGAAGCCCATGTTCTCGGCTCCTTTGGGAGCAACTGGGTTGAAAATGACACACCATGAAATTACATTTATGCCTGCAGTGCAAATACTTTACAGTTATGAACATGTCGCTTTCCGCCACACACAGAAAAAAACTAAGTCCGTATTTATGGATTTTTCGTAATTTTTAAAAGGGATTAATATTAAAAAGACATATTAACTCTGACTTTAAAAATTTACAGGACTTGTAACTTATTCGATATTGACCTGGTTTATTTGACCTTTAAATATATATTTATTTATGCATCTCCATTTAAAAAAAACCGAGGTTAATAATAATATCCAATTGATACTTACTTCGAACATAACTAATCGATATGCTGGTATCTAGAGATATTTCGATATGAAAAATCATAAAGTTGAATATTAACCACAAACATTTTTTGTTGTGCATTGAGTGGAACGGGATGTGGGGTCTTCTCCACGAGACTGTGTCTAATACACTTCAAACTCTCTCGTCGGGCGTCTCAATGGGTCGTCGGCGCTGTAGGAGTCCATAAATTGAGGTTTCCATTGGGCGACGCCCCCAGTCAAATGTCACTTTTGCCACTTGCTACTACTGTTGCAGTGGCAACTTGCAGAATGTGTTGCAAATATTTATACACTCGCACATTGCTCATTCGCAGCGTAGGACTATTTGATTAAATTAGTGGGAAAGTGCTGGGCATGTCAGTTATTTGCCGGCAGTGTGGCACAAACATAAATGTCGCTGCCATGTTAATAATTAAGCTGACAAATTGCTTCCTGTGGGATTTCCCATCTCCCTTGAAAAGTAGTGCAAATATTTTGTTAGCCCGGCAAATAACTGTGTCAACGTCTTGTTCTCCACCAAATGAATGCATGCGTTTCTGGGCAGGACTTGAGTTGTCACTGACTTAATTAAAAGCGGACTGCAAGCGAAATTCTATCAAATTGCAAATTGCTTCCGCCCGTAATTCGAGATCCCCAACAGGCAGCCAAGTAAACATGGACAAAAAAGGCGCTTGGGATGGGCGCAAATTGTAGCAGATATAAGCTTGCAACACCTCATTTGAGCGCTTTGTGTTGCAAATTTTTTGCGTATTAAATTACCATTTGCCACGGCTTGTTTGTTGTTGTTCCTGCTGCAGTAGCCATGGCAGCAAAAATAACACCCGCAAACCAAAGCAAACAGTCCGGCGTCAAAGCGCAGAGAAACAGACAGAAAAGCCGATCCCTGAAACTGAAACACAATGCCAGCTAAATAAACAAACAGATGCAATAAACGAGTGCGATTCGGTGTGGGATTACGGGGAAATGGTTTGGGGTTCAGGGTGCAGACAGCAGATTGAAATGTATCCATAAGCCGGGGTCCCAAGCCAATGTCAATGGCGCTGCAAAGTGAGATTTAATCTCCAGCGACCGACAAAAGAAACTGATGTAATCAATTAACTTCATGCGAAGTCGTACTCTTAATTTTTCTTGATTGAAAAATGTTGCAGAAATCGCTGTCTTCGTTAATTGAAAAATTGCCGTGCACTTAGATAAAATTTCGAACTGAAACAAGTAGTAAATAATTTGTAGGTACTATATAATAAGATGTAGGTCTAGCCTGAGATTGTAGCAAATGGAATGCTCTCAGTTTATTGAGTACTATATTCTACCAGCCAAACTTAAAATGCGGAAATATGTTTTAAAAATGGGTTTGTTATTAAAACAAATATTATGGTGGAGAAAAAAAGCTTTCGATTTCTTTAAAAATTTCTTCAGGTGTATGTAATGAACCCAAACCAATCAAAAGTAATTGAATATCAATAGCTTTACTCCGTTCAAGGAATTATGTCTGTGTATATCATGTTGAATTTAACAAAATCCCACAGAAACCTTTAATAAAACTGTGCAGAATTATGAGTAGTAGTGGGGAACTCAACTTATCCAAACATTTGCAAGCCAAAAATCGGTTATTCTGTCTTCAGCAGCTTCTCGATTAAAGATGTAAGCCCCCATCATGACCAGAAAAACGAAATGCATATTTTGAACGGCAGTAAATTTTTCTTTTGTTTTGCGCGGCAATGCAACTTCCGCATTGTTGACCATGAATAAAAATTTAGCTTCTTATTGTTGGGGACACAAGGCACGTGGGCCGGGGAACTCAAACAAACCAAAGAAAAAGCAAACAAACCAGCACAATCTGACCATGTTTTGCCATCCTACGCCCACGAAAAAGAACTTGCGCCTCATTGATTTTGCAGGGGCTCCACCATTTTCTGGGATCTCTGGGGTCAAGTGAAGCGTTCTGCGGGAGGCTTTCAGCGTCCAGACTTTCTAAATCCAGGACGCCATTAATCTAGCAAGTGTCCAGCAGTATGACTAAATTAATTTTTGTTCTGGTAGCCGACGAACAAGGCAGGCAGAACTTGTACTCCGGTCGTGATTTATAGAGCACTCATTTAGAAAGTTGCTCAACGAGCACCAGAACTTGCCTGTTGCACATTGTTTTGGCCAGAACAGTTCCTCCTTGTTACAGTTTTGTCGTGCTCTTGGTGTTGCTTTTCCTGGTTTTGTGCCTGGAGGCCACTTTTCAGTCCCGGCTTGTTCAGTTGGAGTTTAATGAATGACATTTGCCTCGCCGGCCGAGTTTGATTGAGTTGTTTTTGACCAGCCACGATGGGCAATTGGCGGTGGATCCACGATAGACGATTGCGACTGTCAACTGGTTAATTGGAAATCACATTCATCGATCGATGGTGGCTCTCCAAGACCAATTAACTGGGCACCAACAACCTGTTAGGGCCCCTTGCCAATTCATTCATAAATTGCTGTGTGCAAATCTTGATTTATAACCGGCCAACTGGCCTCCAACGACTCTGTATTCTTATCAGCCCTCATAAATAATGTGATGCGCTTAAGCGTTTTATCGCAGTTTAAAGAGAGCGCCAGTGTTTATGACAATATTTTGGCAGGGACAATATTTTGTATTCTTTTCATATACAACATATATTGGCAGCTGGCCAAAGTGAGCAGTGGCTGCAAAATATTTTTGTATGTTATGGGGCTCTTTGGCTAAAAGCGCTTTTTTATGACTTTGTTGACGCTTCCAAGCGCCGCAACATTTTAAGGGTCAGTTTGGGAGCATGTGACAAGCTTCATCAGCATTACAAGTCGGAAGAGTCGTCGTAAATATTGTCACATTATATGGGATCATGTTCAGTGCATCAAGAGCTGCACTGGGGTTATGAAGCAGCTTTTATATTTCTCCGGATTGGGTCATATTCGTTTAGAGAACAATTCATATATTTGAAGTCACGTCTTGTGCCAGTACAATACCCGCTTATCTTACTAGAGATATGGCGTATATAAGAAAAAGATTTTTGTATCAATAGACAAAACCGCATCATGTTAAAACTGAAAGTGGTTTACTTACCTTGAAAAAACAGAATTTACTTCTCAATTAAACAATTCAAGAAGTGCCCTAAACATTTCAAGATATCCTTTCATCACCTGTTTTCCACACCAAAGCTTAATTAATTGTTCCTAGTAACTACCTTTTTTTAAGCTCATAAAGTGTTTTGAATGTCCTGGGGCTGTCCTTTGGTAAAGCAAATAAATTGAGTTTTGAGCCAGTCGTCGAGTGGGAGACAAAGGCTGTGTTGCAGGGGCATTGATGTGGCTTTAAGTGTCAGCAATCATAATGAAATATTGGCAGTCCTGCTGGCCAACGTGGCAGGCTTTGTTCCCGGCACAAAGGACGACGGCACAGTCAACAGGATACGCCTGGAATATGGCCAGGATATGGCGAAAGCCCCACTCAAAGGCTCAAAGCAAACAGCAGCAAGAATTCGTTTCATCAACCCGATGCAGTAAACCCAACAAGGGCAAAAACTATGTACGCATTTCGTGATAAGTGTCGGCAGAGGAGTGTGTGGAAATTGAAATGCTCTAGAGGATGCAATAGTCGCCGTATCCTGTGGATCCTGGTAGCCATACGCATTTGATATGCCTTTTGTGTGTGCTTTTCTGTTCAACTGACCCAGTTGACAATGGCGTGGCCAATAACCATATAGCCCCCGGAAAGGCTACAAAAAGCATCGAAGGGTCTGTTGTCATTTGCGGCACGTTTGCACGCTGATTTGTTGTTACTTTCAAATTGGATAATTGCTAAATTCTTGCTTATTTTATTGTAATGGCCGGGACGATAAATGTAATAGCAGTCATTAGGAGTTGCTTGGCTTCCGTGCTACGTACGACGAACTGCAAACTGCAATCGAGTTGGCCAACAAGAGGCTATCACGTCTTTCGGTTGGAGTACTGGGATACTTGGGCCCAGGTCTTTGAGATCTGAGGTCTGAGGTTTGCTTTGCATGCTGCCACTCATTAATATTGCGCCCCTGGGGCGAGCAACCAAATTGCAGTTACGTGTGGATGTTGCCGATGCAGCAGCAACTTCTGTTGTCGTCGTCGTCATCGTACAAGTACACTTTTATGGCTGCGATTGCAATCTGCTGCGAAATTGAAATCGAATTCAATTGGCAGGGCATCGCACCAAGGGGCCATTGACACAATTGCCATAAACAATTTACCATCAAATTCTTCACACTCGCCTAAGAGCACCTTGTATATTAGAAGGCTGATTGATGGACTGCCTGATTATTTAAACCTGCTTTTGGCCATGCCCACACCCAGTAGGAAAATTCCGGAAAATGCCCTTATTAACTTAAAAGGTTCTCCACCGACAAACAAACTTGGCAGCCGCAAGCAAACACGAACGAGATAAAAGTGCAGGCTTATTGAAAAAGTTTTGCGACAACTTGCACTGAATGGCAGACAAGTGTAAGACAAACTCACCGCCTCAAAAGCGACAGTTTCGCGTTTGCCTTTGCAAGTCATGTGCCTAGGGCTCTGGAATTTTCCATGGGATAGGGCATTTAGAAATATATAAAACTCTTAAATTATATAAATTCCTAAGAAATTTAAGATTTACTGGGCCACAGGGACTGGAATTTTTACAACCGTCTAATAAATTGCTTGAGTTTGTGCAGTCTTTAATGGTTAATAAATCTTTGCAAAGACTTACATATAATCTGAAGGTTCAATACTTATTGCGATGCATTGCTTCCGATTTACAACTATAAAACACAAATTTTTAAATGTATAAGAGTAGTTCCATTTATTTAGTCGACATTAGACCCCAGTGTTTAAGAGCATTCGGGTCTCGGTTATCTCCGGTAGATCTTGACTCCCTTTGAAGTTCATAACTTGAGCTGAACTCTGGAGACAAGTGTGGCACGCTTCGCAGCGAGTCTGGCATTTCAATTTCACTCGCCGAAATAAATGTCCCCTCAACCGGCGGGCTCCATTAAACAAATGTTGGAGGCATCAGAGCAAAGAGACAGCGGGTCGCATGATTAATTTTAAAGCTTTGTGTAGTGATTAAAAGGCGTCGTTCCACTTAATTCGTTGACGAGTATATCACTAATGACTCGGGGCCTGCTCCAGTTTCGCCTGACTTTTGTGCTCGCTCTAACGAAATTATTTAGCACGGAATCTACTGAATCTAGCACACAGGCGCCGTTGCCGCCTCATTACTCGGTTCTCAGTTCTTTTGGCTCAATTGAAACTCTTGCCACCAGTTTCGAATCACACGAGATCCCAGAATCCCCATCGCCACCCACTTGGCGGCACTTGACTTCCGCTCGAATTGAAATGCAGCCTGTGAATGCAGCCAAAGAAATGCCAGGTCACACATGTGCACTGAAAAGAATATAGTCAAAAATGGAATTACCCCTCTAGCCCAATCTAAAAGAATTAGTATAGAACTTTAGTTTATATACCTTTTTTTTTAGTGTGCACAAACACTTCACACTGCACACATCCACATGAGCACCACTTAATTCGCTTGATTTGCTTGAAATGTTCCCAGAGATGTCTTACAGTCGGAAGCTGAAGTAGCAGGAGATAAGGTGCCAAGTCCCCCGTCAGCGCTTCTTCATTTGATAAATTCATTATTTTTTTGGTCTGGTTTTATTTATGCCCACATATGTCTTGCTGAGATCTGGCTGCTTTACCCTGACAACTGTTGCCATTAACAACTCGAACCGAAATCGTGAACGTACCACATTTTACACGTGCCACACGCCACGTGCTCCACGCTCCTAATGCGTCTCCATGGTCTCGTTTTGCGTGTGTTTTCCTCTGGTTTGACAAAGTTTTTGGCCATTTACGAGAGTATATATATTCATGGGCTGCTGGGAGACGGCAAACTCCGGGTTTATCAAATGGGAACTGGCTTAAATGCTCCAGCCGAAGAGCAAATTCAGAGAAATTCAAACAGAAACCAAAAAGTGCGAGCTGGCAGACAAAAAAGTTTCGATTCGGCCCAAGTGCAAACAAACAATGCTCTCGACAGACTAATTATTTTAGCTAGGAGCAGTCCGACTGGATCGCGGGATGAAGACACAAACTAATCAAAATATTTTCGCAACTTTCCATTATGAAGTGAAAAGTTGAAGGCAAAGAAGAAGTCGAGCAGACATTGCTCTTGTCTGGCGCTCTGCGTTTGCATTTGCATTTGCATGAACAATGAAAGGCAAATATTTTGCTGCTATTGACATTCATCTAGAGGGTCCGCATTCAATTAAGACAAATTATGAGCGCGTCCTCTCGCATTTCAAGACTCAAGAGCTTCCGGCGGCAGAAGCGACATCTGGTCCCAAGTTCAAGACGAAGCTGATGATGATGGCTAGTTGACAATTTGCAAAGTGGCTCTTGGACAATTCGGATTATATTTATACCCGTTACTCGTAGAGTAAAAGGGTATATTGTATTCGTGCAAAAGTATGTAACAGGTAGAAGGAAGTGTTTCCGACCCTATAAAGTATATATATTCTTGTTCAGGATCACTAGCCGAGTCGATCTAGCCATGTCCGTCTGTCCGTCTGTCTGTCCGTCTGTCCGTCTGTCCGTCTGTCCGTCTGTCCGTCTGTCTGTCCGTATGAACGCTGAGATCTCGGAAACTATAAAAGCTAGAAGATTGGCATTTTGCATGCAGATTCTAGGAGTTCCTACGCAGCGCAAGTTTGTTTCAAAAGGTGCCACGCCCCCTTTAACGCCCACAATCGCTTATATATTATAAATTTTATTTTTTCGGAAAAGTAAAATGCAGTTTTATTGTGTTTATCAATACCTATCGAAATGTAGAAGAAATTTTTCAAATCGGACCATTCGTTAAAAAGTTATGCGTGGTCAAAGTTTCTATCTCCATCTCCTGCCTCCCTTTACCTGAGTAACGGTATCTGATAGTCGGGCCCGACTATAGTCTCTCTTGTTTTATGCTTAAGTTCGCGGACACACTTGTGTATGTAACTATTTTTGTGTCTGCACAAGGAAAAAACGTGTCCTTAGTTAATTAGTGAACAATATTTATTCCGATTAGTCTTCTGGAAACATGTATATTTATCAGGTTAATTCCAGTGTACTATCTTATTAAAAAATGTTATACTCGCTAGGTATTGCAGTTATGAAGTGATTAGAATTTCACAATTGAAGTGGAAGCCTTAAAATAACCCATTCAATAAAGCTACCATTAAAATATTTATGTTAATATTTCTATTTTAAAAAGCAAAAGGACAAAAGAAGACATCTTTAAATTAAACATTTGAAATGTAACTATTTTTGCGAGGTCGTGTATACTTTCTATGAAACTCGCCCCGCCATTATCCATGTTTGTGCTGATTTATGAATTTAATTAAAAACGGCAAGTCGACACAGGGCAATTTTACTGTGTTCTGCAACCTGCGGGCAGAGCTGCGTCTTTGTGCCAAAAGAAGGTGCTCCCTTTGCCCCTCCAAATATGTTTTTATGACCCAAGAAATAGTACCAAACTCCGAGCTTTGGGTTTGAGTTATGTGGGCACGTGTTTGTATTTAATTAGCTGCGGCCATGCATCTTCAGCAATGTGCGTTCGCTTTGTTATTTGGCCATATTTAAAAAGCGCCTTTTTAGCAATTATTTTGGCCCAGCCATTGTGAAGCTACGAGATACTTCTCTTTTCGAGCTTGGCTAACAAGATGCGGCAACAAAGTTGCCTAGAATGTTTATGCAAGTATCTTATTTTGGCTGCAGCTCCCGCTACTCTTGCTGAACCCACATAATCAAGACAAAGCCAAAAGCAGCACGACAGACTACAGTATTCCCCCTAAAAATGCCCTTGCCCATGGCCCTGCTCTTTGGCTCTGCCATGTTTATCTTTTAACTAATTTTTTTCCATGTTGCTTTTTGGCCCGCGTACTTGGCTTTTGTGAGCGCGTGTGTGCTGGAGCGCTGATGTTGAATATCTTTTGGTGGAAGTAATGGCCAAGTTGCAAGCTGCAGAAGTTTGTTTTCTGCCAGCCTCGTTTGCCGCAAACGAAGCGAGCTGAAAGCAGCCCCAAAACTCACAGAAGCTTTATCTGCGTCCAGGCTTGCCGGAGAGTCTGAATCATTCACAAATGAGTCACAAATTAAATGGAAATCCTTTTAGGAGTAGCATATTATAAATACAAAGCTACAAAAATAATTTCAGAAGAATCTACGAGATTATTATTAAGTTCGCATTGAACATACTTATGTGGAACGAAATTTGGTAAATTTCCAGCTCAAACAAAAAATATCTGAATTTATTAAGCCCTTCATAATAATGCTTTTTTATTTATTAATAAATTATTGTGGTTTTAGGAAGACATTAGGATGATGACTTGTACTTTAGAGTTTATTATTTGTATAATTTATAATTCGCTCAAATGCGTTAAACGCATTGCGTATTTTTTTAAGAGAAGTACAGTAACAATGTCAGAGAAGATTAGAATTTGTTTAGAAGTTGCCTTCAGGATTTATTGAGCAAAAGTGCTGTATTTACTTGGGTGTTTTGTTTGGAGATATATTTACTACAAAGCTATATCTTACCCCTAAAACTCTTAGTCATCATAGGCGTGACTTTCAGAGAAGCTGTACATGATTTACAGCCCAGACAGTCCCAGTCATGCTTGTTTGTCTCTGCGCCAGTTTTCGGAGGCTGCTTAGCGCATTTGGCGCGATAGCCGCGACAGGTTGATGCCTTTCTTGATTACCTTTTGACAATGTGGCCAAGACAGTGGCTAAAAGAGAACTGCGGCTGCAACTTTGGTGGCGCCAGGCTGAGAATCTACTTTACTTACACTATCAATATCGAGTTTAATTAAATCCAACCTCGAATTAGAATGGCTAAGGTCTAGGCTGAATTCTGTTGCCTCCAGCAAGTGGGCCATAAATTGCGGATGCGCGGCACCATATCATCCAGGCCAAAGTCGGCTAACCCGCAACTCGGCCGACTCAGTTCCATTTAAGATAGTGTCACACAGCGAGCAAAACATTTCTCGATAAGATCAGGCCGCGTTAGCGTCGTCGACTCCATTTTCGTGGGGCACTCCCGCGCCATAAAAACACAGATACCTTTGTTTGGTACACATATCTATGACAAATGTTCGAGTCGAGTTAGCCAGTGATAAGCAGATACTAATTAATAACCGCTGCCCTAAGGGGAGGCTAAAAACTGGGGTCGTCACATGGCTACCTGCAAAAGGTATTTGCCAAAAGAAATGGCCAGTCAAGCGATCGATCGTAGAAGTCTCAGGGCGTGGTAAATATGGGAAAAACCAGTTGCATTCACATGGCAAGAAATTTCTGGGTTAAAAAAATAAAATATTATAAAGTTTGGTGGCACAACAAAAGTGTTTTAGGATTCTTTCTTTTTACCATCTCGCCTAATCAAATAGTTTAATATTATGTATATACAATATATATAAAGCCAAATGATATACATACAATTAAACTTATATTTAATAAAATTATTATATTTATGTATTAAATATCCAATATAAGGCCGGTTACCTCAGTCATAGAATCGTCGGTTAGCATCGTAAATATGTTAAAATATGAACATTATAGATATTCGGTGACTAAAAAAAAATGAAGGAAATTAGTATTAAGGGTGAATTTTGTTTCTGTTTTCTAAGTAAAACGTTTAGTTTTCTTCACAAGGTTTTTCCGAGTGCCTTGCAATTTTCATTAATTATGGCCGCAGGAGGGGCGCCCCGTTTTGCGGCTTCATTGGAAAAACGTGCAAAACGTTTTAAGGCCTTTGGGCGATTCAAGGCTCAAGCCAAGTGAATGATTCAAATCTGTGCTGTGTGGTGGTGCACAGGCGCCACCGGTGAACCACCAAGTTGTTCTGTTTAATAGTGCTGTGTTAGTTCCAGCGGTTGCATGCGCCTAATCGCCCGGCGCCATCGTCATAGTCCACCAGAGATCACCGTGGGTCAAGGCAGCGGAGCCAGCTGGAATCTTCGAAGGCCTCGGGGAAAATGCATCAACGCAGTGCGTTTGCATTCCATTAAATTAGCCGCAAAGGCAGCTCCTTATTAGCACCATAATTTAGAATGCACGCCCACTTCTCCTAGGAGTTGCGCTGCAGTCCTCTAGAATGGGCGGCTACTGTGCGGTCGCCAGTTTTGTTTGCAATTTGTTAATAGGTTGTGGCATGCTGCATGTAAATACCTAAGACATGGATGTGGGCCTGAATTTGAATCTGAATCTGGGGACTGCATTCTCATTAGCCATGCGGTTTGTCCAGACTGGCAACTTAATCCGCTGGGCGAAACGATTATGCTAATGCCCCAGCCATGATGTGCATTAAATTTGCACACGGCTTTGGCCAAATTAGCCGGTATTGGCCAGTTATTTAAGGCATCTATTAGTCATAAAATCGATTGCCAAGTCTCGGGTCTCTTGGGCTTGGGCTCATTCGCACGCTTTGACCAAGTGGTCGGCAATGGCTCGTACTTGACTTCTGAACCAGCGCCCACCGAGCGTGACTCGACTGGAAATGGAACCCCTTACCAAACCCCAAAACCCCAGACATCTAGACGAAAGACAGGCTTCAAACACTACACAGAAATTGGCTAACCAAAACTAACAACAATAAGACTGCTCCCCTTGTCTCGCGGTCGACGTTTCTGTTTCTGATTCTTGTGTTCAGATAGGCGAGATCTGAGTTGGGCGCTCCAAATGCGGTTCGAAATAGAATTTTTCCCACCATCTAAAAATAAACCAACTAATGCAATGAGTGTTTACATGAGGGTTGCATCTGGACCACGACTACAAAATGCTCTCCGAAAAAAACAACTTCTTAAAGTTGAAGGTGCAAGAATAATGGCACATTTGTCGTTTATTCGTGAGGTAGTTGGATATACATATATCTTCCGTCAAAGTAGCTAAGATTCTTCAAAAATTACCTTTGAAATATAAATATAATAATAATAAAAATATATCATTGAAAAGAAGGTTGAATTAATGCTGGTAGAATTTGTTTACTAAATAATGCAGATAGATAGGATTGTAAGAGCTCTTAGAATTAAATAACTATTTTTGTATGTTGAGGAACTTTTTTTAAGATTAAAGTTATTAGCTCCTGAATATGCCATGAAATTGTTTGCAATTCAATATTTCGTTAACATATTATTTACATATCGTTTGGGGTCCTTATTATTTAATATATAGTTGTAAGCTTGTCTTCAATTCACTTCTGGATTTCCCTATCGCTAATGAACCCCCTTGTATGCTGGGAAATCCTCGCTCAAAGTCTAAATAACGCATTACAATAATTGTGCCTTTCGTGCCGGTTCTTTTGTTCGTTTGTTTATTAATTTACCCATTTATATATAGTTTTCCCCGCTTGCGGTTGAGTCTGGAGTCGGTGGCATTTACATTATATCTTCATGGTTGAGAAACGCGGGGACGACGTGTGGGAGCCGCGAGCGGTCGCAAGTGACTGCAAATTATACGGCCGGACCTCATAATAATAAATGAAAATGTCTGTAATTCTCATGTGCAAAAAGGAAAGGCCCAAAGAAACAAAAAAAGGGGGAAAACAAATGGACTGAAGCAAGTGCTCGCTTATTATGCAGCTCATTTGCGAAGAGGGCCCAGTAGCGTTTTCCAGTAGTTCCCGCGGTCTTTCGGATTCACTTTATTTCTCAGTCTGGGGAATCGGAAGTTAAGCTAAACAAATAAGCGGCGTGTAAATGAACTCCGGGCTGCCGCTGACCCAATATGCGCCCGATCGATAAAGAAAAGTGCTGTTGAGGGAGTTGGGCCCTGTTTGGGTTTTTCTAGACTCACCTAAACGGGAGCCGATTGATAAGTAAACAGCTGTGCGGGGCATCTATCATATGGTGGGGCTTAGCGAATGACATGGGAACATCCGGTGCTCGGAACCTACCAAACGGCCCTCGCTGCGAGTTCAATAAACTTGTTGAGCCTCAAAAGTTTCAGGCTGTGGCGAACGAAATTTTTAACTTGCATCCACCTTCCCAAAAAAAAAAGGGAAAAGGCAGGAGGCTTTGGAGCAGCCAGTGGTCCAGCGATACACTTAATTTTGACAGATTACATCTCATTATGTACACCTCGCGGCGGAGTTGGTAAAAACCAGTTCGGGAACGGAAAGAGGCTGAGATTGATGGTCAGATAGGGGTTTGCATAGTAATGCGCTCCTACCTCGGATCGATCTAAGGTTATGGACACTGGAAATTAATTCTCATTTTCACCGACGAGCAAGCGAAATTATTTGGCATCTAGCCGGAGATCGCAATAACACATTGTTTATTGCCCAGCGAATTGGAGTTCATTTATAAGGCAATTTAAAATCAATTTACGTGTTGCATGAGCCGTTAATTTATCAAGAGCAGACGGTCGCTGGAAATTCTGTGGATTCTCTGGACGAGCAACCAAGTGCTAGACTTTTCAACAGTCCCATCATCATGGGCAATTAATAAAGAATCGAGCAGACTGCAATGGGGCGTGCTGGCATTATGATTTTTTCATTGATACAAATATAGCGGGTTGCTCACTCCTGACTGCCCCATCTTCGGCCGAGTTTTATGGCCCTGCCCGCTGCTAATAGGAACATATTTATCAGATCTGTACGTGCTCAAGTCGGGGGAGGTGTTGTATCAAAACATATAATTTATTAGAAACAAATACAGACTACATAACACGTTCGCCCTTGCTGGGAAAACTCCAGCACCTGTCGGGATTATATACTAAAGGCCTCTTTACGCAAACTGAGTTCTCCTCCAAGTTTTTGGTACTTTAAAGCTTAAGAGGAGCGGTAAAAAAATAACAGTGTTTATATGTTCGGAGTTTATATCTGAAATCTCAGTTTAATACTTTAGACCCGCGTTTACACCAATTGAGCCAAATAACTCAGAGTGGAACTCAGAACGTGTAAACAGGCCTTAACCCTAGACTGGACTCACTTTGTCGATTCGACAGTGCCAATTTACTCGTGATAAAATTTAGCGAATAAGTAGACACGAATTAATTGTATTTTTCTGAAAATGTGCCTTCTCAGATTTTCATGTTTTTGTTATTTGTGATATTTTAATGCTACACAATTTGTTTAAAAACATTATTAATATAAGTTTGTGGTCGATTCGACAAAGTAAGTCCAAAATATACTTAAAATATGTAAATGCATCTAGGGGTAAGGGACTAAGTCTAATGAGGCAAGTGGTGAGGATGCTCCAGGATCACAGAATAACTCTCTTCCTCTGATAAACACCTCACAGGCAGTAGACCAGGGTCCAAAACAGGGCGTTGAAAACGATAAATGCCAGTGGGAAGACGAACCGCATCTTTCGGTCGATCCACAGCGACACCTCCTTGGGCGTCATTGTGGCAAAAGTCTGGGCTAGTTTTTCCTTTGAAGAATCACTGGACGACGAAGTAGAAGTCTCATCTTGTTCATCCAAGCTTATAGCTGAATCCTCCCGACTGAGACTGCCTCCTATGATTATGGGGGTCTCTATGGTGATCACAGTGTTGTCGCGACCGCAGGACTTGTCCATGCTGGTGGTGCTCATGGTACTCAGGGTGCTATCGGTCCTCCTGTAACCATGTCGCCGATGTCGTTTCGGCACAAAAGTGGACTTGACAATGTATTTGGTAGTGCGTTTTTTGAGCTGCAGATCGTTGTTCCTTCGCCAAATGGTATTTACAAAGGCAAACTCCACCAGGCTGCCAAAGATGAAGATGGTGCATACCAAAAACCACACCTCGGACATGGTAACATAGCTCACCTTCATGAGATCGTTCTCCTGCGATAGGGAGAGTGTGATAAAGGACAGCAAGGTGGTGCAGCCCAGAGTGGTCCTCGCGGGTGTTTGATCTGCCTGCAGCCAGAAAGAAACCCACGAAATGGTCACAATCATGATCGAGGGCAAGAAGTAGTCAATCACATAGTAGCCCACTTCTCGTGTAAGCAAAACAGTAAAGCTAATCATGCTGTAGTTACCCTCCAAAGCGCCATGCGTCATAGAAGAACCATTGGACACCCTGATGGATTCGTTGTACAGGGAACCAATAAGGTCATATTCCGTCAGCTGCAGTTGTTTGTCGAAACTCACGGGCCTAACGGTCTCCCAGTGAAGTTCCACCAGCGATGTGTTGTACATCCAGCTCTCCAGGACTGTAGTGCACTTTTGCTCATCAAACGGAAACTTCTGGAAGTTCATCCAGCAGTAAAGAGTGGCCTGCAGTCTTGTGGAAATCAAAACCGTTCCATTTGGATAAATGGAGGTGAGTTCGTCCTTGGCGCTGGTGCCTAGGACGCTAGAGGCCTCCTCATTGCTCATGAAAATATGTGGCACCCAGAGCATTTGCTTTAGTTCTGATTCACCCATTATCGGCTGCCTCTGATTGGGAAGATATCTAGAGAAGGCCAGTCGGGGATCTTCATACCGCAACTGCAAAAGACCCTGCACCATAAACTGCAGATCACTCGAGTCCAGGTTCTTCATCACGTAAATGTAGAATCGGGCATAGAGGCCTAAGGGCACCTCCTCCCCGTCTTTATTATAGACGGTGGGTGGAACCATCTTGTCGAAGCGACAACCGGCGGTCAAACGTGTTAGGAACTCCATTTGTGCCATCGATCCTGCGTTTTCCAGCGAAGGACAATTGTTTACGGTCGATTGTGATAGGTTTATGGACACACTGTAAGCATCCGAGCTGTTCAACGGGGCCACCATAACAGAACCATTGGCAGCTGTAGTTAAAAAAATAATAGCAAATTGTGAAGTTAAAAAATAAGTCAAAAAAACGTATTTGCTTATTAAATATATATTTTTCTGAAGTTTAATTGCTTAATAAATATCCAAAACCTCCAGTAAGGATATAATATTGTAAAATCAGAATACTATTTGCAGGGAGCACGAGCTTTTGTCACGCTATTGATTGATTCGTTTTTTAAGCGCAGATAATTTTTACTAGTATTCACAATAATCTAGACGAAAAAATAATTATTGTCTAATTGCTGATAAAGCGAATTAAAGTACAACAGAATTAAAAATCGATGTTGTTAAGATCCTGCCAGGAAAGGTTGTGGAATGATTAGGAAATAATTGTTATATTAAAAGGACTTAGATTCCCTTAAACATTTTTTGTCTAAACAATTCCGAATGGACATAAAAATTGTGAAATTAATTTATTGCCCACTTTTGAGGAAGTACAAATTTGTCACATGATTTGAAATTGGGTACTAAATGATAAAATTGGTAATGTTGTGATAAGATTGGTAAAAAGGGGTTTTCTTTTTAATTTGGCGAAATAAAAATATGTTCATTAATTTCTAAAACAATTTCTAGCTTAAATATCTATATAAGATAAGTCGTTTTAAATTATGAGGAAATAGAATCAAAGTCTTTGAACTTGAATTAATTATTATTATATTAGATATTTTTTGATTTGATTTTTTTTGTACGTATTTCATTCTACATCCTTCGTCCTTTATTCTTCCTAACATTTTCCATTATTATAGTATATCCTCAAAAAAAAAAAAAAAGTGCCAATATAATAATTAGAAAAGCGTAAGAATACGTGAAGAAGAACCTGCCCACATACCCAAATTCTGCTGAAGATCGCTCAAATGGACTCCGTATGCATTTGATAGTCCCAAGCAGCTAAAGATTGTAACAATTTTAAGTATATCCATTATCCGGTTAGTCATATTTTGCAACTGCTTTTTCTGAATCACGGGACTCAATTAGTAAGTTTCCAGGAGCGTGACGATTTCGCGACGAGTTTATATTTTCTTTTTCGCGCGCTGCGTTTTCACGGCCATCCGCTTGGCCCTTTCTCGATCAACTATTTAACTTGTTGGCACCAAGTTGGCGAAAACGCCTGTCCAGTACGCCAGTAGCGGAATATCGAATGTCGGATGGCTTTTTTGGGTTCGGGTTCGTGCTCTTCGGGGAGCGCTTCGTTCTACGTAATATCTATTACTAACTTATTTATTTTAATTGCGAGCGGCTTTTAATTCTTTCCCACTCATGACAGCTTGTTCGGCCAATTATTGTTGGGTGGCTCCTGGCCTTATCGCCGCTGGCCAAAATCGCCTGTAAGTGGGTGGCTTTTCCCTCACCTGCCGTGTAATGCGGTTAATTGCGGTTATCATTTCGGCGGAGAGAGCGAGCCAAATGTTTGCTCATGTCTCCGGACTTTTGATTAAGTGGCCGGGCGAAAACGCCAGCGTCTTGTCGGCGGGCAGTTTTTATTTATACACCCCAGAGATATACGCTGTCGCACTTCAGTTAACCGAACCGATCGCATAATTGATGATGACCCGTTGTCAGAAGTGGTTCGCTGGCCGTTTATTTTTGGCTAAAGCATTTCTGCAATTTCAGATCAGATTTGATTAGCCGTGGTTGGTTATCCAACGGATGTTGACGAGTACTTCAGTCAATAGTCATCCAAAACACCGAACTGGTTGGCAACAGATCAGCAATGCTATTTAAAGAACGGTTGACCATACGAACTTTTAATAATTGGCAGTGGCAAATAATAAATAATTTAAATAATTAAAGTTTAAAACTTGGTCAAAAATAAATGACAAATAAAAACAAAAAATGTTAAATAACCAAATTATAAACTTTCAGTCTTATACAAAAACTTAATTTAAAAGAAATATTACATTTAAATTCGTGTATATATGATCCGTTCTTAAAAATAAATCAAATGAAACCAAAGGAAGTTCTTGAGTGAAGCAATGTACTGCGCATCTTGGGTCATTTGAATGCAACACAAGGCGTAGTTTTCCAGCCCCTCATCAGCACTTTAATCAACCGTTCGCCCACTTTTACCAAGAACAAGACCGCCTCCCGCTGTTTGCTTCATGAGACCCATAAAATTTTATGACTACAAAACAGAGACGCACAAACAAAACTACGTCAGGGTGCATTACGCATGGCTGCGACTGTTGCAGGCATCCACACCTCACTCCATTCTTCTTGATTTACCCCTGATCTCCATCCATTTGGTTGTTAATGCAGTAGGATGATTTCAGAATCACGAGGCACGTGGCGCGTGCACCAGGCCCATAGCACCGTAGATAGTTGGGAAATCATGGCAGATTGGACTCTTTAGGTGGTAATTGGATGTCTATATTAAGTGTTTACCCGCCTATCTAACGGGCGAAAATTTAATTCATAACATTTGCTTTTCAATCAAGGAACTCAAACACACTTATATCGTTTATAAATTAATATTTTAAGTATTATCATTTTCATTTATTAACATTTGTAGTGCCGACATTTAACTGAATTTAGTAGTATTTTATATTTTTTATTAAACATAGCTTTTGCTAAAGTTAGCTTATCCCATTTTTCTAGCCCGAAACATCACCTCTTGAACCATTCAATTCATACTGTAAACAACATAAATAGTGTAAGATTAAGCAATAAATATTTGTTGCATAGTTCGAATTTATTAGAATTTGTTTTCTGGGTTGCAGATAACCTAGTAAACTATAACGACACGCATAAACCATATAATTTCCCATTTAGCTGATATGGAGGGTATTCCACCAATCGCTTTAACAACAATCTCAGCGCTAACAAGGCAAATTAAAAATGTTTACAATCTCATTTTCACAACACTTAGCAGTGATTTTAACTGAAAGTGGGCGTGAAAGTGGCGTTGATTAGATAGAGCCGAACTCACTGGCTGTCCAGTGTTTTATGGTTTTAAGAGGAGAAGGGGAGAAGGTAAACAGCAGTAGCTGGTCAACTTGAAATCAATTAAAATCACTCACGGGCCATATAAATGCAGCAAATCCGGACAACTATTTAATCACCTTTTCCGTGTATTCTCAAACCCGCGATATTTTCAGCCCTTTCTTCTTTCATATTTCATTTTGGTGTGCGCCAATGCTTTTTGTTTTGTTTGAACGAAGTCCCTGCTGGCGCATTAATTTAAGCCGCCTGGAACATAAAAGCTGCTCGCAAAACTAAGCCGATTTAAGAGCACATTTGAATTCAAATGCCGCACGGCGAAATAAAAACTAACCGGATCCCTCTTTTCCTGCCCACCTTGTTCTGAAAACACTCTGAACCGAACCTAAAGGGAGTTTAAATGGCACAAAAACTGTCTGCAAAGTTTGCGTCTGAAGTTTTTAGTTTCGGCAATGCAAAAATTATAATCCTTTAAATGGCAATCGAGCGTTTCTGCACACCCCGAAGATTAAGCCCGAGGAGTGCTCTCAATTATGACCTGTAATCGGGGGCAGAAAACCTTGTGTATATTATTGGTTAGTCGTTTTTGTTATGTAAGAATTCTATTTTTTTCTTTTTGGAACTCAATTTAATCTCAGAATCAAGTACTTTTAATTGTAATTTAATCTAAGAATATTTCAGAAAGTCCAAAAGCTCTCTTATTATTTCCGTAGGTAGTTACGTTCATTTTTATCAACATCGATTCTGACAGTTAAAATTTGGATTCAATCAAAAAGATATCTTTGATTATAAATTTTGTTTACATATGATTTTCATTTCTTTTTTATTTAATGAAGAAATTACAATGATCATCATAAATTATCCGTATTCAATGACTTTCGCAGAACGATTCATACAAAATGGCTTCGATTGGTACCACACCTTTATTTTGCTTTATTCCAATCTTCGTCGAGTCGAGAAGCTCCATATAAAGAGGTGAGTAATAGTCGTCGCCTCTGTAATTGCTGGATAGGGCAGCGAGGGCGGGGGCGTCTGGAGGGCGTGGCTGACCACCACAGCAATTAAGGCTGCCCAGACTTGCCGCAGACTCGCTGGCCAGGTTGACATTACTGGACAATGGAACATAAATCACACGAGTCCCCGACTCGCAAGGACACCGGGTCCTCAGATTTTGAAAGTTGGGTTTGAGTTTGAGGGCTAGTGTCATGCATTTGATTCTCGGCGCTCGTTTATTACTGCTCGGGTTTTTACTACTGTTTCAGCTGGTGATTTTCCCTTTTATTTTATTATTTCTGCAGATTCTCGCTGCCTTTATCGGTTTTTGTGTGTTGGCGGCGGATGCTGGCAGCGCTATTTTCCGCTTTTCCTTTTCGATTTTGGCATTGCTTCTTTGTTTCTGCTGGTGCTCCATTATTGTTTCCTTTGATTTATTTTCGGTTTCAAGTGATTTCCGCCAGCACTCAACACTTTATGGTTGTTTTCGCCTGGTTTTTCACTTTTTTTTGGGCTTTTCTTGTTGCATTTCAAGCACAAGTCTCAGTGCAAACATTTGTCATTTGCGGGTTTGCGTTGGATTTCTCTGGGGTTTTTGTCGTGGTTTCCTTTTGCACTTTTGCCTGGCTTTTGATTTGCGGTGCTTAATCGCTGGCAAGCGTCTGCGGACTTTGTGTTTTTAAATGCAGATCTTGAACGGCTCTGTTCTGTTTGGTTCTGGCCATAAATTTGTTTGGCTCTGCTTGAGTTATTTTTTTGGTAGCCAGCACACGTAATTGAAAGCAGCAGGGCGGCCTTACTGCTCTTGGCCATTTAAGTAAGCCAGTTTGCATTTTTGGGGCCAATTCCCCATGGTTCAATGGTATCGCCTGCACTGAGGCCATTGATTAATGTTCTTTACTTTACCTCCCGTCTGGTGGCTTACCAAAAAGCCAAAAAGATGCCTTCAGGCTGCCTTCGCTGCCTTGTAATCTGTCAAAATTGGTTGCGTTCTTGCTAAGCGGAAGTTCGTACAAAAAATGTGCCACACTAAACTGGTTATTTAAGGTTACACAGAAAAAAATGTTAAATATTTTGCCATTATAGGAAAAAGTAAAAATTCTAAAAAGTCACCAATTTTTTCTTGCTTAAAATGAATGGATCAGTTTCAAAAAAGGTATATGATAAAGTGGTTCATTGGCATATAAACCGAACAACATTAGTAGTATTCTAAGATCCAGAAATTGTCTTGAAAATGTATTGGAAATATTCGAACAATTTTTAAGTGCCAACACTTTTTATACAGCTAAGCCCTTTGGTGTGATAATTTTCACCATAGCCAGTGAATGCATAATTATTTTAAGTGCACACTTTGTTACCCAGCTCCAAGTTCAATGTCCTCGGTGGGCGTGTCGATTGACTTTGAAAAGCACCAGCTTCTTCTGCGCTTCATTTTTTCGCCCTGAGAATATGCATTAATGTCTGCAATGATCGAATAACTGGCACTTGAATGAAGCCAGTCAGTCGCACAATCACTCATCCTCTGAAACTGAAAGTTTTAAGCCCGGCCTGGCATACAATTTGTATTTTGATTCCCAGCCAACTTTCACGCTGAGTCAACGACTCTATGTATGTATATTTGCGGCTCAGTCGCACAGCCAGCTGTAATTGATCACGATGTGACAAATATGTATGCAAGAAAAAAGAGGTCTAGTATCTCTAAGCTGCACAAATAAACACGAAGAGCAGCAAATTCGTATTAAGCGATCAATAATCATGGTAAATACGCCAATGTGACGCCAGGGGCGATAAGGCCAGACCAGAAATGTAAACGCACCAAAGAAACTGGGAAAGGAAACTGAAACGCAGACTGGTTTTTGGGCCCGGCTCGTTGCAGATAAACAATAGAAGAGCTTAGACCTAGGGGAAGGGTCAAATGCCGGGGGCTGCGCAGAGGAAAACCCAAGAAACCCCAGAGAAGGAGGATGTGCCTTCGCCCAATGATGATGATGATGAGCATAGCAAATACAAATTATGGCTGAAAAGCGCTACGTAAATACTGCAATCATTTTAATAGACCAAAAACGGCGGCGCATAAACCATAAACCAAACGCCAGAGAGCCACAAAGAAGAGGAGGAATCCCTGGGCCCCTGGACAAAAGTGGACAGCCGAAACTTTTTCTATGGGAAGTTGGCGTTGAAGGCGTTCTGCGATGTTGCAATGTTGCAATGTTGCAACAACTGGCACGCGAGCAGCGAAAATTGCTGGCAACCCAATGATGTGGTGTACTGGGCACTTGCCCAAGTTTAGTTCGAAAATTAGCGTAGATAAATATTTCTGAGGAAATTCCTCACCAGATGACCACTGATCGATGGGCAGGGAGTGTGTATTTTGTGGATTTCTGTTAGAGGAATACGAATTCCGATGTGTCTCGGCCACTTGCGGTTTGCAAATTACAGGCAAAATACGAATAGTTCCACGGATCGCCTGGCTTGCGAGTGGATCATCGACGGTCTATGGGGTGATTTCTGCCTGATAGACAGCTACAAGCGCACTTAATGCCTGAGAGGTGGAATGTATCTTTAGCTATCATTTGGCGTGCAAGATACAAAGCAGATGCTGACTAACCCCAGTCGTATTCGAAACCCCCTCCTCTGGTACTTTTTCCCCCCCAAAGGAACTCATCCAAATCCAACTGCCGCCCCTGTCAATTTCGTAGCATTTATTTTTGTAGCTGGCTGTCGCTCTTTGTGTCTCTTTCTCTGGAGTGGTTTTGCTCCACGGTTTTGTCTCTTAGTGTGCGCATGCGCTCTCCAACTCTACACACATATTGTAGTTTGTTGTGCTCCGCACATTCGTAACATGTCCAATGCAAACGAATATTAAAAGAACGTACGAATACATGTTAAAACTGTTTTGAAACTATAGACTTATTAACTATGGTTGCCCTTGAATAAATTTTGGTGTATAGCTCTACCGGAGCTATTCATTAAAACGTTTCACTCGATTTGTGTTTGGATAAGTTTTTGGTAGTTTAGTGAACTTTTAGTTAATATACGCACCCGTTGATATTAATCTTAATTTAACATAACATTTGTAAATCATTTGAAAAGGAAAACCGTATATTCACCCACGTGCTGTAGCTCTCTCTCTATCGACAGCCGGCATTCTGAAAAGTCTCCAAAGTTGGCGCCAAAAGTGCCGCCTACTCCACTCCGAAGCGTCAACACCATCCACACTCACGGTCCACCCCAATAACAGGTTCCACCCGGGGGCTCAGCAAAGCGGCTCCAAGTCCATTTTCGAGCAGTTGCTGTTGGACCGTCGCACGTAACGCACGCTGCAGCGGAATTACTGGATTTTGGTTCGGATCGGAATTCGTTATAAGTTTGGGTATCGGCTTTCGTCGGCGTCTCGGTTTTCTCGGTCGGTTTGGTCCGCTTGATCGGTTGGCCAACTGCAAACTCAGTGGTTTTTCGGGGCCCTGCATTCGGCAGTTGTGATTGATGGACTGCAGTTGCTCCCTGAACTCTGAACTCTGACTTCAGAACCCCAGACAATCAAATTCTGTGACTCTAAACGGGCCTTTTTATTACGGTCCCTTGACCGATTCTAAAAAAAAAAACATCAACGCAAGAATATATCAAATAAAAAAGTTCAATTTCGCCTTTTTTGTTGCCGGCTTTTCGGTTTTCGTATTTCGCATTTCGCATTTCTTGAGCTTGTCGACGTCGTGTGCGCGGTCTTCATAAATTATACAAGAGCGCATTTTGCGAACGACTTGCAAATAAATAAGCATTTACGCTTTTATTATTGCCCGTCGTGTGTGTGTTGTTGGTGAAGAGTGTGTGTTTTTGGAGCAAAAGTTCTTTGGAAATCGCTCCCATGTGGCGCAAAACCGGAGGAATAAAATAAAACCGAACCGAGGGTTCTCCACTTAAAATATCATTTTTGCATACAATCAACGTCTAGCTATAAAGTGTGTTCGTCCCTATAAATATTTGGAATCCGCTGCTCTGATTTGTGTGTGCTGATAAGCCAATCACTGGCAAGGCATAAAACTCCAGCAACGAGCACCAGTTTGAAAAACGCCCATAAAGATATCTCAAGCAGGTAAGCAGAAGGGCAAAGCCTATAACTCATCACGCACATTGAACTCAAAAGCCGAACCCAAAGTGCATTGACATCCCGTCGTCATTATGCAAATGTGTAAATAGCGAAATGAGCAAGCGTGTGTCTGCATCCTTATGATGAGGATGCATCATCGTTGCCCAGCTGCCAGCTTTTCCCGCTCCCCACCTCAACGATCTGCATAATTAGAGCACACAGCGAGCTGGGTGTCTCTAACTGGCTCTAATGAATAAATAAGTGCCACTAATAGTTTTCGCACTTCCTGTCGTTGGCCAGCGACGGCTGCCCATCAAGTTGCATTTCGTTCTCGGAGGCAAGAATTGAATCTGCAGCAGCAACATGCCATCGTCGATGTTGACAATATTTAATTATGAAGCTGCAATGGCGATAACCTAACTGTCCGACTCTTTTTCTTTTTATTTTTCCACGACTTGGGTAAGTTCTGTGGGCTGGCTGAACTTGAAAAAAATATATTTAGATTGAATGTCACGTAAAACTGTGAATCGAAATAACAGTTCCTTAAAAAATATAATTTCAATATGAAATTAGATTTTTGAATAGATATTCCTTATTTATTTATATTTTACGAAAAAGTGTCAACTTTCAGGTTTAAAAAAAAAGATAAAACAAAGTATGTGTATATCTGAAATATTATTTAAAGCTAGTAAATTTACTCCACCAAAAAAAAGATACTTCTTTGAAATTCTATTCCCAAGGATCATACATAGTTATATCAACTTCATTTTATCGTTTACTTAAATTTTTCTATCTCTGTGAATAACACAATTACGGCATTGTGGTTCTTGCAACAGCAGGCTTAACTGCTGATGTTGCTGTTGTTTCTGTTGCTGTTGCCGTTGTCATTGTCAACGTCATCATCGTTGTCATAATCATTTTTTCGCTGCTCTTTCCCACACAAATCGGCATAAAAATGTTTTCATTTTGCGAATTTACTTTTTCTCTTTTGAGCAGAGCAAAATGAAATTCTTTCTATGGAAATCTTGGTCAGTTGCCATGGCAAATGTTTGCGCAATTATTTCTGGCAATATTTTTATTGCAAACTTTATTTTGAAGCTTTAAAATTGCTTTTGGGTGTAGGGGAAATTTCTTTTATTAGTTTAGGATATGGCTAGAAATTTGATTTGATAGCATGCTTATAGCAACATAACTGCAGCTTTGTCACACATTTTATCGTCCGCCTTTTGCATGCGAATATTTTTATTTGCACCTCTCTGACAAAAACATTTCCTGTACAACACTGTTGTGCAGCGGATGCCCCCAACTGCCCCATCATAGTTCCCCCAGATAAACATCAGCCAGACATCACGGGCAACCAGAACACTCGCAATGACTTGCGTAAATAACCAAAGTAGGGAAAAAGTAAACACAAAAATAAATAAAATTTTTCAAAGAATTTTTCTGACTTCCTCATTTGCTTATCAGCGCCGAGGGAATTTAATATCTGGAAAGAGGAGATGCCTCCGCTTGATTTCACTCACGCAGACTCATCAACTTTTAATTAGTTGTAATTTGTAAATTTAACGTCAAACACCGACCACGCAGTCAGTCAGAAGATGTCGCCGCCTTTGAAGCTGCCGCCAAATGCGGATGATGATGATGATGTTGCCACACTGACAGATTGCTGATAAAAGCCTTTCCAGTTCCCCACCCAAAATGCGCCTGGTTAACCCTTTCAGCGCCTCTAATCGCCGGCAAAGTCAAGCCACGAGTCGCGCGGTCTAACCAAAAGCGATCCATCAGCGATGAGCGGCAGCTGTCAGCGGGTTCTCCGGTTAAAAAGGATTGGCCTGGCCCCTAACAATCGAAATTTGACAAAACTGTTTTGGTTATAAATGAGTCTTTGATGGTCATAAACGATGCCTAAAATGAGAAATTGATTGCGGTATTGAAGAGGGGAAGCAACTCATTAAGGGTGTCACATTAAGCAAGAAAACAAGACTTTGAACGTTATTACCAATTCTCATATCACTCAACGCTGCCCATGGTCGTAAATGTACTATAAAACTGCCATTGCCAATGACATGAATAATCATTTTAATTGGTTCAGTTGCAATGATGCCAATTACAGCGAACGCTTTTAATGATGCCAACTCTAGCAAACGTTCCAAGTGATGTCATTTCGGGAAAAATCTATAGATAAACGAACTCTTTTCGGGTGTCACATTAAGAGAGAAGACAAGACATTTGAATTGTTTGCTACCCATTTCTCATATCACTAATCACTGCCCAGGGTCGTAAATCTACCCAACTGATTCCCATCTCCAGCAATAAAATAATGCTCTACCAAATTACTTCAGGTTTTCTATCCGCTTTTTTAATTAGTGACATTATAAATGTGGGTATGTGTATGGATGTATTATATATATGGGGGCCGTACTAAAAACAAAACTTTACGAGCTAATTTTATGGCTCTTGCAAATTTATAGACTTTGGCTCATGTGACACAAAACTAACAACAGAGCAACTGGGAAAGCAGCAGCAACTTTCCTAACAACCTCTATAAATCCCCTCGCTCGCAGTCGAGGCAATTAATTAATTTCTGTAAAAACTTTAAGAACAAAGGGCTGTTCACGTTGCCATTGCAGTGGTTCGGTTTGGGTCCTATAGCCTAGTTTTAGCACGTTAATTTCCAATTTGAAACGAAAAGAAAATAGGAAAAAAGTGAACAAGTAATGTCATACATAGTAGCAGCAAAATCAAAGCTTAAAGAAACAACGACGACGACAACTTCGACGGCGGACAACACAACAGTAGAACTAACTGCAAATTTGCAGCCAGCGCCGAGGAACAACAACCAAACTGAAACGCAGCAGAAAAGCTTGCACCAGTTTCCCAACAGCAACTGCAACAGCAAACAGCAGCATCAGCAGCTCTCGAGGTTGCCGTTGTTGTAGTTGGTAACAGTTACCTGGGCGCTAAACAAAAAAGACAAAAAAAACGGGGAAAACAAAAAGGAAACCGGGGGGAAAAACTGCGCACAGTAACCAAGTCAACCAGGCTGAGAAGAGATGAGAAGCTAAAGCTGTGCACTGGGGAAAAAACTAGACAACTGGATCTCAGAACTTGACAATAACAAAATTGAATGTTTGAAAGCTTGAAAGCACAAAAGAAATTTTGTGATCATTTTTCCATTACCAAATCAGCAGAGAGACCGAACTAGAACAATATTTGAATAGTTCGACGACAAATGAAAGTTTTAAACCAAATATTTCGTGCTGGTGAGATGCATAAATCCTCGGACTTTTTTTTTCTGTGTAGGCTTAGCTTGATGCTGACTCGCCGTGGAAAGGCTTTAGAAAGTAGCTAAAGGAGGTGGAAGAGATAGATGGTAGCAAACCCGTTGGCAGCTCGGCTCACTTCTTGCCTTGCGTGATGCAATTGCCAGCGCCGGAGCGCCAAAAGATTGAAAGCAAACGACAGCCACGTAACTAGAACACTTGACGGTGCTGCTGCGGATGCCTCTGCTGCAACAATTTCCAATTAAAGCAGTTACTGCAGAAGTTGCTTTGGGATCTGGGATCTGGGAGCTGGGATCGGGGCACTGGGAGTTGCAGTTCGCTTATGTGTCGCTTGCGCAATCATCATCCGACGGCCACTTCTGACAGCTCCAACTGCTCCGGCTTCTATTTGATTTTCTATTGCCGAGGCGAGTTTCTTGCGACAGGAAGCCATCCGTAATGGGCCTTAAAATACACATTTTATGCCCAGCTAACCATCCCCAATTAGAGCTTTGGGTTAATTGCAGTGACGCATAGTTGCGCATTACTTCGTCGGCTCCTCGAACCCATAATCCATCCATCGTCCAGAAATTGGACGCTCCCTGTAGACAAGTCGGAAGCTAACGGCAGCGCGATTCAGAGCTAATTGATCATTAGGCTTATTTCCGCCGTCACATGGCAGCGGCTGGACTTCAACAGCGCTTTTCAGCGAGTTTCTTACCCTCGTCTAGTTCGTTTTTTTTTATCCGTAAGTAAGTCATAAAGTGGCAACTTTTATGACAACCGAGCGCATGTAGCACGCAATCACCTGGACGGGCCAAAATTCCAGCTTGGATTTCAGTGGGGTTGGGCCCGTAACATAGAAATCTCTATAAGGTCGATTTCCTTGCATCCACGGGGGCAATAGTTTTTTATGGGTTCTCGTACAGAGCCCAACAAAAACGGATGGCCATAAAAGAAAATATGTGCTGCATGTAAGAGACTGGAGAAAAAAGACCAAAGAACTGGGTGAAATCGATTTGTATACGGTATGCAGTTCTTTATTTCAGCTGCGGTCTATAAAGACTTTTGTGGAACTCAGCCGAGGAGAAAAAAAGGCGCAGTGGGTGGGGCAAATGCGATTTGGTTTTTCACTGATCGAAGGAGAAAAGGGGGTTATGCGTGGTGACTAGACAAAAGCAATAACTAACCAAGGAGAACCTTACCAACTGCCCACCAAAGCATCAGAATCCAAGTTGACTGATAGATGTATTTCCCGCCAGTCACTGACCCACTGCCCACATGCAAATGAGTGCGGGTATCTCACGGATGCGTGTGTATCTGGGGAGTTGGGGCCAGAAATCTGGGTCGGGGGATCTGCAGGCAGATAAATAGTGCGTTGGCGTTGAGTGAAGCCTGAAGTCTTCGGCCGGCCATTCCGTTTTTGGGAAAATACGAGTAAAACGAGAGGAGCACATTCCCCCAACTTTGCTGCTCTGTTGTTTCTGGCAGAATCTTTTGTTTACTTCTCAGTTATTTTTTGCCGCCGAATACATTTGGTTTTTGTTCCACGAAAGATGCTGCCAGAAAAGACAAGAAAAAGCTAAGAAAAGAACAGAACAAGCGATCTTAATTTACGTTAGCTCGTTAGCTGGAACTACCGTTACGAGCTCAAGTGCAGAAAACTGCAACCTAGCCTGTTTTTTTTTTTTTTTTCGTGGCCAAAATGCCGATACCTTTTTTGGGCATTCTACCAACGCCTCCAATGCTCCATTGTGCCTGCTTTTTTGAGGTTGGAGGGCGCGTGAAAAGGCCAGTATCTCAGCCTGGTAATCAACAGTTTGTGGTCAACAAATAGCAAAAAGAAAAAAAACACAGAAAGAAGTAATGCTATTGGTTTCGCATGCTTTATTGCCAATTGGAAAGTTGGCTAGAGTGCTAGAAAGTCATTGAAGCCGCTCGGAGATTGGTGTTAGAATGTTTTACGGGCCATTGTCTGAAGTTGGCCGTAATTGGAAAGAGCCCGTTGTCCGCTGCACTCTATGCATAAACACGGCAAAAGAGCCGGCTGAAAAAGCAGTTAAGTAATAAATAGTGAACAGCAGGTTGAGGAAAATTGATTTAATAACTGCGCATCATTAAAGTGTCTTAATTGCATTCTTCCGCGTAGCAAAAGAGTTGGAATCGTACTCGGTCATTGATCAAACGTCTTTGGGAATCCATCAAATGCCGCTCTTGAATGCCAATGCCATAATTTTCCCAGCTCCCAGCCAGTTTTTCCCCACTTCTTTCCCGACCAGTCAGGTGCTGCTGAGTCAAGTCAATCAATTAGGCATTTCAACACATGTTGTTTACAGTTCTAATTCTGGCAGAGTTTCATTTAAATGCCATCGTGTCTGCAGCAGCAATGCAGCCTGGTGATCGAGGGTGGGGCAAAACTATTTTAAACATGATGCTTGCTAACGATTTCCTGCTAAATTGTGCTGCGGCATTAAAGGGAAAACTTCTTATAGTTAGAGTGAAGTAAAGCAGAAGAAAGGGAATCGGAAACCACAAAGTAGCCATAAAGCAGAATAGCCGAAACCCAAGTCTTAAATAGCCCGAAGTCACGCTTCATCTTGGGTAATATACTAATGATTGTGTTTAGAACAAAGGCCACTCATCGGGCTAATACAACTTGAGAGATGCTTTCCGCTGCTAAATCGACCCCTTAACCCATAAATATCTCTTGCTCGCAAAAAGAAGACGACGGCTTATCAATAATTTCTCAGCTACTCAAAAGCTCATTAACTCGACGGTTTTCGAGCTCTCCTGAAGAACGAAATAGCCATAATGTTCAGCTGGGTGCCACTTTCGCTAAAGGCAAAATTAAAAGTGTAAAGCACCTCTAATTTGGGCAGGAAAACCGGCGAAACGTGTCTCGAATGCAGTTGAAAAATCAATTAGTGGCTCGGTGATTAACGATGTGCCAGGTCGCCTCATCCATCCAGGGGTTTGTCCATCGTAAACAGACATTGACAGCTCACATCAGATGGAGTTCTTGGTTCTTGGTTCTCCGTTCTGTCCAACGCGTTTGGGCCCTAAGTTTGCTTAGGCTAGAGCCAGAGCCAGTTTCCAGTTATCTGGTAGACAGATTTGATTTATTTGGCTGCCCACCCACGAACAGCAGTTCCACGGCAGCAACCACAGCAGCCGTTCGAACTCAAAAGTTTATAAATGTTTTACGAGCGATATAAATTTAAATTAGCAGGCACAAGTCTTTAAAATAAACAAGGTAGTGTAGATAGAAGTTAAATGCCGAATACTCTTTAAAACTCGCTCGGGAATTTTCACTACACGTTTCGGCTTAGGCTTTCAAATCTGATATCATTGGTCAAGCACCCTAAAAATGTTTGGTATGCCTTGGCACTTAAATTCAATCTTTAAGTCTTAAAGACCCCGATTATTCAATAGTTGTTATTGGTTTTTTATATTTCCAATTTTCATTTAGCCAATAAAAGTCTAAGACGAAGACAGAAAGGCACTGAGTCTAAAATCTGGCGTGTAAAGATTCCCACTGATCGCAAGATCTTTTGCTAATGAATATAAATTGCACCATCATTTGCAGCTGAACACGAAAATGTTATTTTATTCTCGAGAATTTATGAAGACGCATTAGATCGAACGCCTTTGGCGGAAATGTTATGGAATTTTGAGGAGAAAGAGGTATTTCGGATCCACTGGATATCTTCGAGTTTATCCGAATATCTGGTTACGCTCGTGCCGACAGAAGTTTAACCTTGACACGGCGTTCCTCGCCTTTCTTTTTATAATCTTCTGAGGTCGAAGGGCAGCCGTTCGTTTGAGCTTGCCGTTAGATTTCGAGTAATAAAATGTTCATCTGTCGCTTTTTGGTCGGTCTTCAGCTTTCGTGGCCTTTTTGCGCAACTTTGGCTTTGCTTTTTTTTTTGCTCAAACAATTGCCGGGCATGACTCAAAAATACAGCGGAAAAAATATAAAAATAATCCCAGCAAAATAAATTGCAAAATCTTTCGCAGAGCCAAAGAAAAAGTGCGGCATTTTTTATGATTCTGTTTGTTTGCCTTTTGCTTCAAAAATCTTGGTGTAATTTTATAGTTAGCTGTGTCTTGTGGAACGTGATGCTATTTTCTTTCGCCGGGGCTATTCTCGTTTTTATTGTTCAAAGAAGGGGAAGGCTAAAAGAAATCATAAATTTGCAGAAGCCAAGAGTCTGAATATTTAATAAAGTCGATGGGAATCGTGGCAGGAGGTCGAAAACAAAAATTGTTTCCAATGAACGGCAATTACTTTCCTGTGCAGGCCTCTTTAAAAATGTATGTCAATTGGTCAATTTCCGCCCCTCGGCGAGTGTGGGCCAATTAAATGTCATTTACCTTATGTGGTGACCATATAACCTCGCATATCTCGACTCCACTACCATTAGCCATTCGCAAAGCGAAGCCTGTTTAAATATTTATAACACAAGCTGTCCCACAGTCAGGGGATCCCTCATTTAGCCAAATTGCACTGTGGGGCATTTTAATTAGGCAAATGGCCGATTTGCCTTCATAAATGCAGACATGCACAAAATTAGCGAAACTATATCGCAATGCCCGCCGGGCGGTTGACAGACAGTTCAATCAACTCCGGGGCGCAAATTGCCAATGCATTTGCAATAGAAAATCAAATATTACGTATACGCCCCACCCCTCGCCAAACAGCTACGACCCATTGTTGTGTCAGCGATAACCAAAAAAAGGCAAACAAACATGATGACGACGGCGGCGACAGCGACTCCAACACCTTTGGAGTGGCAATTTGTTGGCGCTGCCACTGGGAAGCCGACGGAAGGCAGGCGAGCTGCTCCGGTTTGGCGACAAGCATACTGGAACGAGTGCTTTAAAAGGCGGGCAATCGCGAGCTATCGATACCCTAACCAAAGGTTTTCGGTTCATTAAAGGGAGTTCAAACGAAACCGAACAACAAAAGGGGTCTTTATTGCATTACCATCTGATTGATTGAGCTGTATTTTGAATGTACTTGCTTGCTTTAGCTATTTTCATTTCATATGAAAATAAACTATTGAGTCATTTATTAGATACTAAATATATTTATTTTTATTTTTCTTTTCCAATAGAATTCATTTCAATATTGGGAGTTTAAAGAAAACCGATTAACTAACGAGTCTCTATTGCATTACAATATGATTGATTCGGCTTAAAGCATGATAAACATATGTTTGGCAGAGACATTCTGGCACTTCAAAGTAGTTTGCACTTAACCAGTGGTATTACTATTAATATAAAGACTAACTCTTACTGTTAATACAAGCTCTTATTTCGACATTATATTTTTTTTTATTTTTACTCTTTAGTTTATGTTTAAAATCTTAATTTAGTTAGGGTATTCAACTATCAAAGTGCCAGGAATATGTGGCTACTGCCTGGCCGCGACTCAAACCCGTTGTAGTCTTTAGTCTATGACTCAAGCAATCAATTGCCAGCTGTAACAACAATGCAGGCTATACTTGAGTGGAAAATCAGCCATCGAGTATCTCAAGAATGACTTAACGGCAGGGAAAACTTTTGCAGTAGCAGTAGCCAAAGCAAAAAGCGAGGGAAGGCCACAATGGAAGCTGCTAATAGCTGGCAACTTTTGAATTGAGATTGCGATTGCGTGAATGCTTTCAGACTTTCAGACGTGTTGCATTGCAGTTCCGGCCAACTTGAGCCCGAGTCGAAGTCGAGGGTACGATTTCACGTCGTGCTTCAAATGTGTCAAATGCATCGATGGAAATCAGTAATTTGAATCGCTTGCAAAATTTCCATTCGCATTGCGCAAAAATGGCAACGTCGAAAACTGCGCACACAAACAATTATTTGGAAATGGCAGTTGCCGTTGTTGTTGCTGTTGCCAAGTTGGCCATAAATTGTAACAACTGTCGTTTGCATATAAGTACGAGTTTATCGAAACCAATGGAGCACATGGATGGAAATGCAAATGAATAGAGAACTAGAGCACAGGATTGTGGGACACAAATGCCAATTTTCAATGCGTTTATTGAGTGCTCGAGTGATGATGAAATGAATAGCCTACAGATGATAAACTACACAGAGAGAAAGGGGTATCTTAATTAATGAGGCATTGCATATAAATTGTCCTTTTTACAGCAAGCTTGGACTGTTCCCATGGATATACATTTTTAAAGAAAAATTAACATATGTTTTACATTTATCCAATTATTTATTATCTATTTATTTTCTAATTGTTCTCAGTTTCTTTGGGGTACTTTTTGATTTGGTCAACTTATAATGACCAAATCTTGTTTTGTTCTTCAGCAGCCCCTGGGCATACACACTCTATTAATTATTCATTAAACATATCCTGTCATGGTTTCTATTAACTTCCATCTCTTTGCGGCTCAATCCCAGTCACAAATCAAACATATCCAGCGTCCATTCGCCCCTTTAATTAGACACGGAAAATAAATTGAATTAACAGCATGAGCGTAGAAAGAAGCGAGCTACATAATTGCTACCATGGCCAGAAAATGTTTAATTTGTTTATTTTTCGGTTTTTCGGTTTTTGGCCCCGCTGTGCTCGTACCGCAATTTATTAGCCGGCCGAGGGAAACAAAGAAAAAATTGATTGATCTACCAACTGGGCAGGGTTCAATCAAAATGTGTAATGAACGAGCCGGAAAAAATAGCAGGAAAAAAAGTTAAACACACAAAATTCTCGCCAAAGTCGGTTTTAGGGAGGGGATTTTGGTTTGGTTTGGTTTGGTTTTCATTACGCTGCCGACGCTCGTAGCGGGTTCTCATTTTAATGATACAATTTAAAATCAACGCAGACTCATGATTTTGCATATTTCGAGCATTAAACTCGCCTCGTCTGCGTTGTTGCTATTCTTGGGGAGAGCATAATTCAGGCATGGTTACCGCAGTTTCCCAGTAACAACAATCAATGCCCGACGCCCGCTGTGATTTGACCAAAAAAAAAAACAGAAAAAACTGACGGACCGGGTCTCTAGCTGCCAAAGCCATCAAATAAATAACCGCGGGACCCGCAGTGAAAGAATGGCATGCCAGAATGGGTGTGTCCTAAACGCCGCCCCTTTTCCTTATTCTTCTGGAAAAAGCAAGGGAAAACCAGAGGAAAAACATTTTGCCTAAATGGCAAGGCATTACTTTTAATTAAAAGCAACGCCGAGCAGTCCACAAAAATTGAACTTGAACTCCATGACGAGGTCTGGAGTTAAAGTTGGGGTCCATGGACACATGATTACCCATAAGCTGACATCACAGAACACTGCACAGTTCCGACTTAAATCAGTTGGCCACGGCAGCAAACTTACTTGGCTGACATTTGATGTTAATTTGCGCTGAGCGAGACATTGAGCATACGCAGCGTTGTCCGTCAGTCACTCGGTTAATTACCAGCAAGCGGACTTTACAAGCCATAAAACACACGCGACATATCGTAATGTATACATTTTAATCGTGAACGCATTAATTAAGCTACATGTAAAACCACCTTCAGGTGTAAATAAAAATAAAGAGCTATGTACAAAACAAAAACCGATAATCAAATAAACAAGTTTTGAGAGTTATTCCAAATGCGTTTTAATAACGTAGAGTCTGTCTGGGTCGTCGATTCCTGACATCGACAAACCCACGCCCGATTTCTCAGCAAGTAATTAGCATAAAGCACGTGTGCCTGCCTCATTGGCATGCCAATGGGCTTACCTGGAGGTGGATACTCGTGGCTACCTGTTGGTGGCAATGCCCAACTCACTCGACTCACAGGTGCGTACACGTCACGCCCCTTAAAGCTTTTGGGCCCAGGTCTTTTGGCCCGGTCTGCTGGACATGGCCCAAAGCATCTGGCTAAGCCCGGCTCAGCTTGGCAGACATTTGCACAATCCATTTCATTCCGTTCTGCTGCATTTCATTTCGGACTTCTCTGCCGTTTGATTTATGCCCAGCGGCCAAAGCACATGAATCACAGCCAAAAGAAAACCACTGAAATTCGGAGGAGGGCAAAGTTTGGAGCGGTTGATATCCTTTAGAGGAGGTGTGAACAGCTAAGATAAATGTTTCGATATTTTATTAAAAATGTAGAGGAAATGATATATTTGAAAATGTTCTTTAAAGATTTATTATAATTCAGGGGGTGCCACAGAAAGACTTTCAAACTAAATTCCATTGAAAATGTAATCTACGCAAATGTTCAAGCTATTAACTTGGAGAAAAAGCCCTAAAAACGAACCCCAACGCTTTCGAGAAGGGGCAATGGATAAATAATTAAATGAAAAGCTATAAAATTCTATACCAGTGCTTGGTAAAATAATAATAATTTGGTAATAATAATAATAATAATGTTGAAAGCCTATCTATAGTTTTCTCCATTATTAAAAAGCTTTTTCTAGTTACGTCCCGACTCCAGCAACCCAATTATAGGGTATAAATGCCGTGGCACGCTGACATTTCTAGTGCAAAGTCTCGACACAAATAAAGTCAGAGGGTTAATGGGGAGGGGTAAGAGGAGAGTTACGGGAAATTACGTGTATTACGGGAACGGGGGAGCGGCAGGGATCATTGCATTTATTGTCTACCAGCAGATTTATGATCATGCAACGAGCGTGCCGCTTCCACGGCACCTACACCCATTGCATTGCGGTGGGGTTTTACTAGAGATTCGGCTATTGTTGCTCCAGATACAAGGCTTGCGGTCTGTCCACTTCACGCTTTGCCAAATTGCCAACTTGACCGGCTCGAGATGAAAAACAGATAAAGTAATGAAAATGCGGGCAGGCGATTGGCGTCCAGCGGTATCTCGGCCAGTGCGCGAACATAAAGTGTTATTTAAAGCGAATTTCGGGCACAGTTTGTTGTTAATGAATGCACTACTACTGCCGGCTCGCTTGCCACAGATTTTATTTTGCAGATTTTTCGAGCAAATTGCGCCCACAAATGAGGTCAGGCAGCCGCACAATGTGCGCCCGTTAGCTGCAGCCGTGCTCACGTGCTGACTTGTGAAAGTAAGTGCGCCAGCTGGATCGGATCTCTATAGCCTCAGCGCTATATATGTATAGCGAACACCTCCCATTCAGTGGGGCAAACCTGCATACGCCGGCTATTTCGTGTGAGCCCGCAACTAACCTTCACATAAATTATTCCCATCAACAGCTGCAGATACGAAAAGTCGGCGGAGGAGAGTAGGAGTACTGCAAGTCGGGCATCCAGGCAGCAGTTAAATGCTTAAGACATCGTGATAAGCTGCAGATATTTATCTGGCCAGCAAATTACATGAGGCAACGCCTCGGAAAACAGAGAAGAACATGCAACATGTGGCTGCAGTGAAATGAGGTGTCGAAACGGTTGTAGGCCGGTGCTCATACGCCCCGGGGTACGTGGGAAATAAAAGACAACTTGTGGTGACCTTGAGGTGGGCTTTCACCAAAGCTCGTAAATACCACCCATTTCCAATCCATCAGTCTGTTTTGATTTAAATAAATCTCGAGTGCTTGTTACTATTTGAATAAAAGTTCTGCCAAATAAAGTATTAAGGGTTTTTTTTAAATAATTATACAAATAAATAAGAAGTATATCCTACCACAAAAACCCTTCTTATTTTTAAAACCTTAACCCTGCTAGACATTTTATTTGCTTCTATACTTACCTTTTACTTTAATGAAGCAGTCACAATATTTACTACTGAGTTGTATTGATGTATGGCACTTGGAATATTTTTTAATGAGGCCCTCAAAATCAACACTTTAATTGGCTGCCAAGAAACCTATTTTCATGTACACAAATATTTGCGTATTTATTGTTGGCATCCATAAGATATGCCAAGCCCATATTTTTCGTCCATAGGCAGTGTGTCCACGAGTACTGGCAATCATTTCGATAACACTTGAATACAAAATGAGGGTCATTAATTTTACAACAAACTATGTTGGCCTGCCGGGGCAGCCAAGGCACACTTGAAAAATCCCCATTTCCAGATGGGGATTGCGGCTTATCCGCCTGCCAATGTCGCCTGTCCGACAGTCAGTCAATCATAACCCGTTTCGGCTGCCTTGGCGAACAAATCAAAACTTGTTATCGTTCCGAAAAGATCTCTAGGACCAATAAAATATATGCGGCCAGTCCACCTCTGCCTTCACGGCTTTCTGCCTGCCATTCAGTCCATGGAGCTGGAATTGTCAGGCTTTACGTGTTCGCCCATCAAAATGCTGCACGCCTCATCAGGCGGACAAAAAGCGAAGAAATCGGTGGCACTGTCCGCTGGATGGCAGCAGTTTAATTGCAGCGACTGTAGTGTCATTTCCATTTGAACTAGGAGTCGTGGTGCCGCTGCCATCCTTCTTTTTGGGTCATGTCAGGCTAATCAAAGACTGGCTGGGTCACGCCCACGGCCATTTATCAGCATCAGGCACAGCCGTAGTAGCAGTCGCAGGCGAAGAAGGAGTCATCGGTGTCTTAGTCTCAGATGTTGCCTTTATTAAAAGTTACTTTTCTCCTGCACAGAAAAAAATCCATTTAATAGTCATTTTATTTTAAATATTTCTTATAAATATGATTGTAAAGTATCTTATTACACATAGTTTACATCAATATTTATTTTATTTTTAGAGTGTAATTTATTTCTTTTGACTTCTGAATAATTTGATCTATGGTATTGGCACTCATAATATCTTTCTCTGTGTACACATTTTTGTTTCGCTGCGGCCGTGGCCAAACGTGAGCTTATGGTTTATGGCGACTTAATAAGGCTGTGACCGGCTATCAGCCTGTTGCCCCGGCTAACCACGATTGCAGCCCTGTCGGCATCTCCGGCTATAATGGCTAATGGTCGGCGAATGATGCGGAGAGGATGCCGCGCACATTAGGCACAGCAGCCAGGAAAAATCTGGGGAAGCTGTAGTGGAAGCTTTAGAAGCTCAGGGATGCCGTATGATGATAAACAACCGAAGCGTTTTAAACGGCTTCATTAATCTTATTCAGCTCTGCGCTGCGCTTGTCTATTAAAGCCTTGTAATGCCTGCAAGAACCCAACTTCCAACTTCCAACTGATGATGAGCAGCTGTGGCAACCGCAATCAGCGAGCTGAGGCTGAAAATCTACTACCTGTCAGCTTCATGTCATTCCGGCATTTTATGAGCTGTTGCTGGATCTTGAGATGGAGTTGGAAGCTGGATCTAGAGTTGGCCAGGAGCAAAGGGGATGCCTTCGAAGTGGCATAGAAATGGCATTGACATTGGCGGAGATGAAGGGAATGGACTTGTGGTGTAACTGTTACTGAAGACTGTTCACCGGTTACTGGTTACTGGTTACTGTCACCCCCAGCTGTTTCAGCTTGGTTTCAACTGACTTGCCTTTTCGTAGATGTGCCAACGTGATGTGTTAGGCAATAACTCGCCTTTCTAACAGAAGCTGCCAATTAGCATTTTCCAATTGTTCTTCTGTAGTAACACAGTAAATATGAATGTCAATGAATTAAATAGAAATTCCATAACTTGGTTCTTCTCTAAAACTCAAGCCAAATTTTAAACTTTTCTGTTTTTCTTTGCCTTTATGTTCTTTGACAAGCCGCCGCCTCATCATCATCATGAGCATCGTCCTAAACATGACAATTTTCCTGGGCTTATCATTTCATAATGAATTTGTTTTGTCAGCCAATAAATTATGGGCAACACGTTGCTGGTCTACCTACAAGAAACATAGTCGGGCAAACCCGGGCAGCATCCACAAATAAACCGAGGAACAACTATGGTACATCATAATCATCTAAACAACATCATTGGCAGCGGCGTAAAAAAGGCGATGTCTTGGGCTTTATCGTGAGACTCGTTGATTTACTGGCCCGCAGTTTGTTTAGTTATTAGCTTTTGCCCTTTTTGGCCCAGAACAAATTGCAATTTGATTTATACGGCCGGAATGAGGTTTATCTACACGCGACAAGGAAGAACAGGAATGGGCAGGAAACGAGTGTCAGACGGCCGCCCACATCAAAAGGCTAGGAAAATCGAAGGGGAAGTGCCAGTTACCATTTCCCTCCCAATCCCGCCACATCAAAGGGCATTTAAAATTCAAATAGGTAATTAAGTAAAACGCATAAACCGCACAACACGAAGCCAGTCGATTATTTACACTCGGCAAGAAGCGTTTGCCACCGGCGGTGAAGTATTCAGATTTCAGTGTGTCAATCAATTTGCCTTCATCTGGCTTCACTTTGCGTTTCCGTGTTCGAGTGTTCGAGTGCAGCACACGGCAAAGTGTATTAAGTAAACCGCAAAACGAACGCTTAGCTCAAACACATGGTGGGTAAAATACGGAAGGGCCAAACAACTTGAGTGCCGCAAACAACCGGCGGTACACAGCACACAAAATTGTAATTGAGTCGTAGTGCGGGGGCCAAGGGGTCTGGAAAACCAGGAACCGAAATCCCCAGGCCCCCAGATCCGGGCTCATTATGGCTGACAGAGCGCCAAACCGTTGAACCTACTAAACAGAAACCAGAAACCAAAATCTGTAACCAAAACGAAACGAAACCCAGCCGTCTGTAAATATTTGGCCATCCTTCGGCACTTGCTCTACTTTTCCCATTTGCCGCAATTAAATACATTAACGAGGGACATTTTTCACTGGCTAAATGTCGGCGGCCTAAACTGAAATGTCTGCTGACCCGGTTGTTCCCCAAAGGCATTTTCAACTTTGCGTGGCATTTTCCACTCACTGTGTTTGCCACTGTTTGCAGCCGTCCAATTTGTTGATTACATTTATATCGCATAATGCCATAAAGGGATCTGTTTTTATGATGGCTTCACTCCAACTGTCTGTGGCTCTTATCGACTGTCATCAATCTGAGGTTTTTAACTGCACAACACCCCCTGCAAGTGCACCTCCTCCTCCTGGTTTCCTTATTTATTGTTTTCGTCAGCTGACATGTGCCCAATTAAAAACTAAACTAAGCACGGGTCTTGATTACCACTTGGGCTGTGATGATTCACTAAAGGGGAAACAGAGATATATAAAAACAATGGCTAAAATTAAAGACTTCTAAATAGGGTGCTAAAAGTAAATGAATCAGTAATTAATACTTTTAGATATAACAGCATGCATTTGATGTGTCTTCTTTATTAAGAATTTCATATCCATTAATGAGAGGCCTGGTCAAATTTTTCGAGAGTGTAATCTAATCGGATTGCCTAATTGTGGCGATTATGTGAATGAAAGTTAACCAACTCGTTTTTCACTTTATAAATTATGCAAATTAATTCACCATTTCTGACCCGCATTTAGCTTTTGTGTGAGTGGTTCGCTGAACTTGCCCCTTTCTCCGCCGCTCTTTCTCTGTTTAACTGAGATTCTTCTGAGAACCAAAGAAATGGGTCAATGAAACGAAACCTGTTCGGTTGTGACAAATCAAACATTTTCGGCTGACCGGGAATTTGAATAAAATTCTTATTAATGTGCAAATGAGCTTTGCCATTTGACACTTTTGATTTGGCCGAGAATGGATTTTGTGGCATGGCATAAATGTGTGCTAATGGTTCTGGGACCTTTTCCCCGACTTGGCATCAATTTTATGACTTGCTTGACCGCCTGAAAAGACGCTGATATGACAGCGAGCTCTTTTGCTTTGGGCCATAAATGCAGGCCAAATTTAATGCAAGATGAAGTGCCAGTTTTGGGGGCCATAAAATGAGACTTAAGGGAGGGGTTGGTGGGTAAGCATCAATTAAAACGATGCGGCTAATTGGTGCCATAACTTATGTCTCATAGTTGGCAGATAGCAAAGTTTAAGCGGAGAAAGGTAGCAGGTGGTGTCGTGAAAGAGGAACAGTCACTCAAATAAGAAAATTGGATTTACCCCGGCCACACGGCAACTTTGCCTGATTGCCTTGTGGATTGGGGACTCTTATTTCCTGGGCGCTCCACCTTCCTTGGATCCACCATCTCCTCGAGCTGTTCTATTGCTGCTATTCCTGCTACTTTTACAGCTCAGCTGACAATGTTGCCAATGTTGTACGGTAATTTTACATAAAAGCACATAAAGTGCAATGTTTGATCGTAAAACTTTTTTACGACATTTTTCCTGTGCGCATATATAAAAATGCCTTTCAGCCAGCTGACTCCTCAGTGGGTATTTTCCTTTATCTGTTGTGGCGCTTATATTATATTCTCTCCGCCCATTTCCGCCTTTTTCCTTGCTGCCCCCAGAAATTGTTTGCTCATATAAAATTTGTAACACGTGTGTCGGAAGGTGGCAGTATTTGTAGATCTGGGAGGTAAAAGTAAGAGCCATGGCCATCCCTCCTCTTTACATTTCTATTTCGGTGCGTAGGAAAATTTATGTTGGCCTGGTTTATTGTTTGTCAGCAAGTGAAACACTTTGGAGAATTGCTGCTACCAGTAAATCGAAGGAGAAGGCAGGTTGAGAAGACTCAGTGAGGGTCTTGGAGGCGGAATAATCTTGGTAATTTACCAGGTTGGCTTGGCCTCATAACTGCAATTGCAGTTTCCGTTACCTTGAGCTGCAGTCTGCAACATTTAAGCACTCATAAAGTTAATGACATGCAGAGAACACAAAGTGAAGTTGAGGGAACACCCCCATTTACCGACCAGAAATGCCTGGGATTCCATTGTATCTCGGAGGTATGCAAATGCAACTGTCCCATTTAGTTGCCTCTGGATGGGAGTCATTAAAAATAAAGCAATTTTCACGCATTTCCCAGACGGAATAAAAATAAAATGCATTTTCCGCCACATGACGAATGGGTTGATTCTATTTTACAGTTTCGCAGTCAGCCCATCCTTCATTAAAGAAAGAGAAAAGCTAGAAAGAGTATTTTTCTTCTTTACTTATATAATTTTTTTTCCACAAAAGAAAATACACAAGTGGCAAAAGGGGTTGGAGGGTGAAATGCATTGCTGCTGCAAGAATGATGACGTTACCTTTGGCTACAACCGCACGAAGCTGATGGCCAAAGGCTGTGGCATACCCTTTATGTAAAGAGGGTATAACCACTTTGCTAGGCACAGTTTGGAGCTGAAAATTGGTTCTGTAATCAAGTATTTACATAACCGCATACACCTCGAATGCAAACACTGCTGGGTATGCAGGAACATGCCTCAACTTTTGCCTTGGGGCACACCCCCTCACAGAAAGCCAGTCAAGATTGTACTGGCATCAGCTATAGCTGCACTTAAAGAATAAACATATTTTTCGGATATACTAAAAAAAACATGAACATCAAATCCGAATTGTATGATTAAATTAAATAAACTAAAAAAGATAAGTAGAAAATATTTATTTATTTTGAAATTACTAGTTTTTAAACATACTTTTCTTTTCTTGTTAAAAAGATTAAATTAATGACTTCTCTAATAAAACAATAGGGCTTGAAGATATGTAACTATATTAGGGCTATTCAAAAATATTTAAGACTGGTAAGTAAATATATTTTATAAATATAGAGCCTAGAATCCTGCAAGTGTATGGCTTTACCTCCAGTCTGAACCCTGGCCGGCATATCCAAGTGCAACTGCAACTGTGACTGCGACTGCGGCTGTGGCGCACTTTAAGCGAATTTCATTTGTCTGCAGCGTCAAGCACTTGACAATCACTCACGTAGCCGTGCAGCTTCCTGTCGCCCCCTCTAAGCCCCCCTTTATCCCTTTTCGGCCCCGCCCCCCTTGGGTCCCCCTGAAACCCCTTCGATAGTCCCACTCCCTTGGCGCTCGTCTGGGCTTTGGCTTTAGTATAGTCTCGGCTGTCGGCTCTGGGCCTGGATTCTGGGTCTGGGTTGTTGGCTGGCTGGTGTTAACAAGTTCCCATGCAACCGCTTAAATATTAACGCACACACGGCGACACACGCTGATTCATTGGAGGCAGCTGTCGTTGTCGGCAACTGTAAATAAATACTCATACAGCACACGGTGCAAAAATCTTGTGTGTCATTGCACTCGACAGCCAGGACTCAGCTCTAGGACCGGAAAAAATACAGGGTATACGCCACTTTAGTGGGGGCAGGAATCGAGCGAAATATTTGCCCGCAAACCGCTACAAATCATTAAAATCATCGAAATGCCAGCGAGGCATAATTAACTGCAACTCAATCAGTCAGTCCGAGGAGCGGAGTAAAGTCAAGGTATGAGGAATGTCATACCGGGGCACAAGCGTCAATGCAATTAGAGCCTGACTGGCTGTCTTGGACAGCCCAATGGGTTCCACCGGCTCATTACGTGCCAAATATAAGTGAGAAAAAGAAACTCGCAGGCTGTGAATCTGGCTTTGATTGTGGCCCCCGTCGAAAGTGGGCGCCAAGACACGCCGTCGACCGTGTTAATTGCTGCAAATGCCTCAAGGTATTGCAAGGCCCACGCCCAGCTACCTCTCGCCCCTTGCCACCCCCTGACCCCTGCCCCACCTCAAGGACCATATGTTGTGTGCCAATTGTGTGTGTGGTGGCTGTAAAATTTATGCCCGCCTGCGGATTTCAAACTTGCCTTTGCCTTTGCCTGGTTTGCGGCCACGTCTGTGACTATGGCTAACTCCATGCACAAGAAAAAAATATAATCCTTGTTTATAAATACATGTCCATTATCTGTTACATATTACAAGGGTATTTTGGAAAATAATTGTCCCTTTTTATACCTTGCTTAAAAAAATGCATTTCATCTGGAAAAATCCTCATAAAGTTCAGCACAGGAAATTATATTCAACATGAACTCAGATGTGTTTCAGACATATTTTATTCTAACAAAATGCATTGGAAAATAAATATCTTTAACAATTTGTTAGACAATAATGTCAATGAAGCAGTTTGTAAGCTTATATTCTTAAATACATTTTTTTAATTTTCTCAGTGCACATCTGGGCATGCATATTGCTCCGAAGGAATGAGCTGGGCTAGAAAATTCTCGGAAATTAGCGCCAGAGTCAGAAAACGAGACGAGACTGGCAAATATTAAGTAATTTTGCGCACGCATATCTTAAGAGGAGATTCGAGTGCCTTTGAAAGGGGAATATTTTTCCAACTAATTCTAGACGGGATTATGTCATTGTTGGGAACTCGAGATATACGCATCTCGGAAGAACCCTTTTACGTCTGTTACATGCCTGAAGTCATGGCATGCCCACCTTCCATTAACTCTTAGTCATTTGCAGACTAGGAAAAATAAATGCCTTTGCCCTTGGCTTCAATTTTCCAGCTCATTTGAGAGTTATTTACATCTCACTGCCCGCCGCCCCCGAAACCAATAAGCTCCATTCCGTAGCCAAATCAGCCAACTAAAAAAGAGCAGGAAATCAGTGCCTGAAAGCAGGACCCCTATGCCTTTAGTATATCCCTCTAATGCCCGAAACCCGGCGCGCATTTAATCATCATTAAAGTCTGAAAGTCTGGCACTGGTTCAGGTTCATGTTCATGTCTGAGGTTGGGCAATCCTTCCGAATCCGAATCCGAATCCCTCCCCCTGGTTCTCACCTTTTTGCCATTTGCACTCTTCGATGCTTTCACGTTTTTCATCATCATTACCAGCAGCTTCTACGCACACAGAAAGTAATAAATAATTTCGTTTAGCCAGAACCAGAATCAGGCAAAAACCCCTCTTTTTCCCCTAACCAGATGGATGTGCTGAAAGTTTGTTTGGCTTTGCCGTTGCCTTGGCTGGGTGTTACTTCCGCAAACATAAAATGGCAAAATGGGAAAATCGGGGATGAAGGGTCCTGGAGGTCCTGTGAGCCATTGAAATATGACAAAATGCTGTTTGAGACATTTTCAGTTATTGATACGCCCGTCCGTCCATCAAGCAAAGAAAAGCAGAAAATGAATGCAAGTATGAACCAGGCTTAATGTTGATGTGAGGAGTAGACTTTCGGAGCACAAATATTATTAATATACCAGCCAAAAAAGAAAGAGGAAAAATAAAGAGCCAGCGACGGGAAAGAAAGTAGTAAAATCCTCCGAAAAATTGAAAGCAAAGTTTTCGTCTGATAAATAGGCAAAAGGACGGGTGGTTTCTACCAAATGCCTCACGCACTTTATCACAAATCAAGCCAAGTTTTTTCCGGGAGGCGACGAAAATGGGGGGATTTTAGCCAAAAGTCACGCCCACCTCCCGTTGCTGCTGTGATAAATTTGATGGGAAAAGAAATTATGAGGGTGTCGCTGGCTCAAGAAACGATGCTGATGTTGATGATGTCCTGTAAACACAGGCTCGGGCATAAAGATATGACGCTATAAATATGCCGGGCGATAAATTTCCCCAGTGTCATGTGTAACGAAACGAAGGAAGAAGGACGGGTGCGCTGCTCAAAAATCGATCAATGGCATATTTATCATATGGTGTGGTGGCGGGATTTTGGGGACCCATTCGCACATGGCCTTGCGGTTAAGTTGGCCTAAGTTATGGCGTTTGTTGAACATTTTTGATTTGACTTTTAAGCGATTTCTAAGATGTGAAAGGCTCTTGGGGTTAGCCATGTAAAATGGGAAAACCATTCGGAAGGGGAAAAAAAATGTAGTGTTTTTGTATTTAATATGTATTAGTAATCATGAATTGAAAAGTGTTTAGCTTAAAGCCTAATAGGCTAATACGGTGACTAATAATTTAGATAATTAAAATTTATATTACAACTTAAAGTTTTTCGAAGCAGTTTTCTGCAGAAGTCGACTTATGACAAATTTGGGAGCGTTGTTGCCTAGAAACCGAACATGGCAATGAATCAGTTTATGACCGCACAAAGTGCTTTCCATTTAAATGTACATTATTTCTAGGCGGGAGCTTAACGAGATGAGCATTAAATTTAAGGAAAATGTGGAAAATGCCGTCGTAAAAGAGCGGCACATAAATGTAAATTGTAATTTCCGCTGTGCGTTGAGGCGCTGCCACTTGTGGGTGGTGCAAGGAAGAAGTGGCGTGCAAGTTCAATGAACTTGTGTTGTTGCATGCGATGCAATTAAAATTACATGCAGCGCAGTCTCCATTCTCCATTCATAGTGGCTGTCATTCAGATTCAGAGGAATATGCATTTTAATTGATGTTGCTGCTGAATGTTCATGCTGCTGCTGCGTTGACAGAGTGACCAAGTTAAAGACAGATGTATGACAGATGTCAGTCAACTTGGCAGCCGACTTTCCATTAATTAGGCATAATATTTCATTAGTGTAATGAGCGCCAGGCAATGGGAAATGTGCCATCTACTAGCGTCTAACGAAAGCAGCGGCACAAAAAGCAGACAACCACTATCTGCTCTGCAATCCTACACGGAGAAACAAATTGATATGAAATGTTTAATGTAATGGCTTTTCGTATAATTATGGACCAGAAACCAGCAGTTTAATATGTCAAAGAAGTCGAAACCAAAGTATTAAAAATATCAATTTCATAATACAAAATGAAAATGATTTCATTGTCATTTAAATATAAACATTTTAGACATAAGAACAACGTAAATGTATATTTTTTTCTGTGTATGCAAAACAACAGACTTGAGGTCTGGCCATGTGAAATGTGTGAAAAGTTGGCATGTTTTTCAGCTGCTCCTTTGCCGGCGCACTCGCTGCCTTTCATTATGCGAGTGCACATTAATTATTTTGTAGTTGCAGCCGCTACAAAAGGCGTACTCTTTTTCTTTCTCCGACTGTCGGCGAATGTTGTGTGAAGTTGCCGAGAGATATCAGCGGAATATGTGGAATACAGCAGACCCTGCCGTGGCTTAATTTGTTTGGGGCTCAAACTAATTTGATGGGCTCAACGATTGAAATGTTAGTCTTTAGACTTTTTTTTTTGAACAGGAACTCACAATCTTAACATGTTAGTCATTGCTTTACGGGGGCGTCACATGCAGTTGTCCATCATACTTAAGTGTGCTTAGATTTGGCGCGTTATCAGCCGCATTTCTTCTGCTGGGGGCTTCTCCCCTGAATCAGGTTCCACTGTACCGCGTATTTCGTCATGGTGGCTTTAAACCGATGGCAACCTAAAGCCCGGCGCTTCCTCAACTTCCTTCTCCTTCCCTTCCCGGGGCCCCGCACTATAACTCTAATGACATAATCTGCTTTTGGCCAACACACACACAGTCAGACGAAAAGCCGGAGAGCCCTTTAACTAATCCGCTTAAGAGACTTTGTTGGTGGTGTACGGTTGGGTCTGCCGTAGGTGATTCTTCTCTGCTTCTTCCACTTCATGCATATTAAACTTATCGCTGGCAAACAACCGCAATTATAAAATTATAATGATAATGCTCGACTAGGGAGCGGCAACCGCTGACAGTCTGACTGTCATTGCTGGTGATGATGTTGATGTTGCTTTTGCAGCTGATCTGGCTGCCAGATAAGCCCCGATGCCAAAAGAGTTATTAAAACAAGGCCTAGTGGCTTTAACTCGGCTCGAATGCCTGGGATTTTTACTTCCATGTTTACATACAAAAGCAAACCAGTTTGTTAGTTGCAGTTGCATTCCCACTAATTGCTAGCTAATTACCAGCACGATATTAATTGCCACTTTCTATCTTTTCCATTGCAGAAAATGTCCAACAGTCTGGGAGGCAACGCGGCGTATACTTAATCTTGTCAAGGGGACGAAACGCCAGGCTTAAACAAACATGAACTGCCTTTGTCGCCCCTCACGGATTATGTCCGTGCGCATTAATTTGCTGGATGAAACCGAGTTTATACACGAGATCAAGGTAAGTCGGCTCCGCAGCCCCCCACTTTCCCAGCAAACATGGCCAACTCTTTCGCTTTCACCCCTATATTATCCTCATCATCATCATCCCGAAGAGCGTTTTGTGGCTACAAAAAGTGTTGCATACTTTGCACGTGCCTCGGAGTTTTTTGGGGTGCCAGCCACCCACCATCCTCATCAATATTTAGTGCAGGGCCTTGTGACTTGGCAAACATGCAAAGTGTCATCATTCACACGTCCATAGCCACATATGTCTGCTGTTTTCCACCGCCTTTCCATCTCGACGGGCTTCGCCTCTGTTGGCTTAAAACTGCTCACGTTTGCCAAATTAAATGGGTCGCCTGGTGTATCCCTTTGTCTCCATTCAGCTTGACTGGGAAAAATTGTGCTGATTCTGCACGCCATCTCATAGTTGCCATTATTGTGCGGGCAAATCAAAGAAATTGTTGTTATTCTTCTCCACGTTGGCTGGCCTGGTTTGCTGCTCTTTGATTTCAGCAAACCTTTGCAAAATCTTGTCCCAATAAAACCCACATGAAGAGGGAAACTCCCAGCCGGCATATTTGTATTTGCCTATCTGGCTTTTAATTGAAAAATATTCCGATTCCGAGAACGAAATAGAGGACATAAATCAGTTATGCATGTTCGGGGGGAAGTTTCATTAAAAAGCTATAAAATAACTCGATGACATCAAGTCAATATCGATTGTGGATAAATCACATACCGAAGACGTTTGCCCTGAAAACTATAGACAAATTAAATTTGCCCTGCTGTGATCAGAAAAACATCTTGATAGAAACTGAGTTGATGGAGAAACAAATTGATGACCAATAAAAAATAAAATTGCTAAGAACACATATGGAAAACATGAACAATATGGTTAATTAAATCATTTTTAAGATCTTTATAAAAGCAATACAAAAACTAAAATACATTTGAACTCGGCACAACAATAACCTCATTGAAGGTTTTTCCCATGAATTCAGGGTAATCGACTGATGCTCAATCGAGATAAGGTTCAACTACAACATGATGCCCGATCATACTCAATGCAAATTCCTGTCATCTCCGATGCGTTGAGCTTGTGAGGTCTGCGACATAATTAGCAGCGACTTAAAGGGCCGCCAGTTAATTATGCAGATGCCGTAAAGTCGGGCCTTATATATAAATATATATTCGATATAAGTTCTGCATGCAAGTGTGTGCAATGTAAATGTACCAGTTAAGCGTGAATCGTCCACGGGCGATGAGTGAAGTGGTTCCTGATTGATCGACCGGCAGTCGGCAGTCAGGAGTCGGGAATCAGGGAACTCAACCACGACGACAGAAATTCCAGGAACTGACTAATGACACAAGAAACTTGTGGCGTGTGTTGCATGTGCAGAAATTGGAGCACGTAAAACGCTAATAATCACAGCTCATCAGGGGAGATTTATAATAATTTTACAAGATCCCAGCCGAAAGCCGGGGGCTATGGCATTAGGGGGCGTGGCAACAGTTTGACAGCGGCCAAGTGGCTGTGTTTCTGCCCCGCGGGGGTCGCCATTAATGAGTTAAAAACTAGCCAGAGCAAGTGCTCGCTGGCACAACTTATCGCTTGTCATTATTGGCGGAACGGGGCGACTCACCTCGGCCACATGATTGATAAAAGACTCGCCGCCGACAAATTCCGAAAACCCAGAAAAAAGCCACGACAAACAACGTCGAAAGCTTAGCCATGAATGAAAACTCAAAGAGCCGCGCTGCTCCGATGACGATGGTCTGATATGCAAAAATAGCAGCGGAAAAAATGCGTGTGGCCGCCAGCCTCAAAACGTAATTTTATTTACACGATAAAAGGCCAAAGACGACAGAGTCGGAACGAGGGGAACTCGGGCAGACTGTCTGTCAAATTGCCACGGGGACGTTGTCGTTTTGGCCGTGTTGATTTTGACGGCTGCCGATGGCACTAAGCGCACGCACTTAAAGCCACCAATCGGCTGCAGTCCACCATTAATGTGAAAACAGGGAGCGAGGGGAGTAAATATATATACACAGAAAGAAAAATAAATGAAAAAGAAAATATATATGTTGGATTTTGGTTTGATTATTTAAAAAAATATGCTTTATTTCCACTAGATTCTACCTCTTTTAAACCCGGTTTAGAGATGGCCAGAGTACATTATATTATACCCACATCACAATTATATGAACAATATCAAGGTGAATATCAAATTTATGATAGGCTGATTTTTTTCCTTTCTGCAGCTGATTCGCTTTGCAGTTCATCTGACGCCCAGTCAGTCAATTCTGCAGCATACTATATCTTTACATCTCTCCTCACCAGTTGCGTAATCGATATTTCATGGCCACGACAAGAGCTGCGCCAAACGTTGCGTATGAGTGATTTTTCGGAATGCGTTATCTTTGGAGTTAAATTTAAGCCGACAAGCGAAAAACAAACAAATTCACACAACTACAAATAAAAAGAGTTGTGAGGGAAATTAAAATGTCAAAAAATGCCTCATAAATGAAAGTCTATTAAGACAGAGCATAGCCAAACCAAAAAAATATAAAGGTGTATTTTATATACGTATTTTTATACCAGCGTGCGTTTTTAAAAGAACTTTGAACTTTTTAATTAAAACTAAATTTTTGTATTAGCTTTTTTAAATTTTTCTATTTTGTAAAAGAATAATTTAACAATTTAACAATTAACCTATTAATTGGTAGCTTAACAGTCAAAATTTCAAATTAAAGAACTATTAAAGTCCAAATTTCTGGTTTTTTACCATTTTTCAAAAATCCTCTAGCTAAGCTTGACACAAATTTCCAGAGGTCTTAAAGTTCCCGAGACCTAAGTCTGAAAAATGGAGTTCAACCCGCCAAAATCGAGACAAAACCTCTGGCGCGGAGACCCTGGAGACCAGTCACTTAAAGGCTGGCAAAACTGTGACAAATGATTTTGACGACTTCATACCCAGACTGGCAACTCTACGTGAGCATATAGACCAAATCTGTGAGTCTGCGGGCCATTTATCACGCTTACCATGCTAATGACATTTGCTCGAAGCCGGGGCGCAGTTTCTTGGCCACTTTTCGAGTGCTCCCAAGCAGATCGACACTTCTTGGCGCTTGAGGTGGCCTAAATGGCATAAGCTTGTTATTGCTGGATAAGGTTATATAATTATTTCTTAACGGTTAAAGCGGTTTCGAACCGGAGTGTGTGGGCATTGTTTGTCCAGCGCTTGATTCTGTCAATACAGGGTGCCATTGGAGAATTTATGTAAATCATTCAGCGCCACAACACACACTTCACTTCACACTGGCCACAATGACAGGCCGAAATGGAAAATGGTTAGTTCGAGTGCTTCACGAGCAAACACTTCATGCCAGCTATTCGAAATTGCCATATACATACATAGGTATCGGGTTTATAAAATGTTGGAGCCAGAAAAGTTGGCCAGGCCCCCGAGCGACATTTAATTAGAGTCCGCAACTCGCAGCTCGCGTCACTGCTGGCCGAAATAAACCTGCAGTTTATGGCCAACATAATTAAGTTAAAAGCTTTTTTACTATACCCCGCCATTCGAAAAACCGGACGACGAACCACGCTCAAATTGATAATGAAAATGAAAATAAGCAAACCCCATGAAGCGTGTTTAATGGCTAAATAAATGCCGGCGTCTAGATTTCAGCACCCACACCTGTATCCTGTGTATCTGGCTATCTGGGTATCCCAGTATCTTTGTGTGCTTCAATTTAATGTTGGCCAGGTTTGCAGTTATAGACTGTAATTTGGGGCATTTTCCAAGGCCAGGCCATTGATTTGACCCATGAAGTCAGAACGAAAATGGCAGCATTTCCATAGCAAATGTTTAATAACGGCAAAGGTACTTAAAAACAATGGATTATAATTCTAGGGCACAAAAAAAAGAAGGTATATTTATTAAATATAATAATGCTATGATGGTTTTGAACCTTAAAAAGATACAAAATAAAATGATAAAATTTTAATATCTCAACATGTAAACAAATATTATATTTAAATTTGGTCCCTCTTCAAATGCCTTTTAACTACAAATTCATATTAATCATGATGCATTCACTTACCCACAAAAATATCTGTTTCCAAAGTGCTATAAGTTTTTTTCCCTGCAGAGAGGGCTTGAGCGAAATCCAAAATTCAAACGTATTAAATGACGTAATTAATAAGAGGTAAAAGGTTAGACCCAAAGGCCCCAAATTTTTTACCTTTTTGTCCAACTCAGCGAAACAGTTTTCCGGCGTTGCTGTTTTTTTTGCCTTTTCTTTTGGGGCAGCTGGGGTAATTACTTTATCTGTTGCTGAAGTTGCGCTTCGGTTGGATAATAGGATTAACAAAGCGCCCCTTGAAAGAAACAGAAATTCGGAAACTTGAATACCAAGCCAAAACTGGCCAAGAGTTTTTGCGCCCGCTCGTTGCCTTTTGCAGCTGTCAGAACCATAACTCAGTGTCAAGTCGAGACTTGCCGGCTATATCTGAATATCTGAATACGAGTATCTGCGTGGCCACAAAGCCCCCGCACCGCAGACAAGACAAAAAGCAATTGTTCAATCGGTTGAGGTAGAGGGACCGGCGAAATAGATTTGCAAACAATTTGCAACAATTCAATCAAAAAAACTTTAAACGCAAATACAGAACGGACAGACATCAGCGGGTGGCCAGCTTTCTGGTGGGTGGCAGGCGGTCCGACTTGACGGCCATCAGATAACTCACTCACCTGGTGGTCCGACGTCCGACGTCCGACGTCCGATTCCCGGAGACCCCGTATCACCGATTCCCCGACTTCTTTGCGCCCTGTGTCGCTGTCAGTTGGCTCCGCCGTTTGTTTGCCCAAGCGTTTGAATGGGCTAGCGAACAAAGCGCCAAAGAAATTCAAGGTGAGCGTGGACTCGTACACCTGGAAAAAAGGGGAATTCCCTGGCATGATTAGCCAAATGTGAATTATAATAAAGACCAGAGCCATGGGAATATTTCATCACTGAAAAAGGCAAGGCTTAGCAAAAGATATAGGATCAACACAAATATTTGTTTCTATAGGCATGAACAAAATTTGTGTTAAAATAACAAAACTGCAAAACTTGTTTATTATTTTTATTTATGTTTACAAAATGTTGGCAATAGTTGTCTAATCTTTTCTAGTGCTATATCTAAATAAAAAAACAGTTTGTTGCAAAATATCAAATGCTTAAATATTATATATAAACTGTCAGGTTTATAATCAATACACTTTTTCGAGTGCAGGCCTCCATTTCTTATTTTTTTTGCACCGCATTTGCCAGCCAAACAATGATATCCAGCATTTGCACTGACGTCGTGCGATTGCGATTGCGGAAAATGCAAGTGATGCCTCTGCGGCGGAAGTCGTAGCTCTCGCCGGAAAAGCTCGAGACAAGTTGAACAGCTGAACAGTTGCACGTGCAATATTTTACTGGCTTCGCGGGAACAGAACGCCCAGATGCATCGATAGCATGGCCCAGAGCTTGGAATTAGCACTGCAAAAGGGAAACTATCCTCAAAGAGAATACCAAAAAAAATATGTGCCGGAAAGATGCGACAACCGTTGACAGTCAAAAAAAAAAACATAACAGCAAGCCAAAAAAAAAACGCAAACATGCCGCAAAACTAAAAAAAGAAAAATCGGGGAAAAACAGAAAAAAGAAAAAGAAGTGCCGCTATGTGACGATGACGATGATGTACCAGTGCCCACAACTCATATTGCAGCTAAGGCCAAAACTCCATGCCAGAGCTGATTCCACAGCTAAAACTGAAGCTTAAACTGATGCTAAAGCTGATGCTGAACCTGAGTCCAAAGTCAGAGCCAAAGTCAGAGGCTGAGTCCCAGCCATCCACATCTAGCATTGTCAGGCTTTGTGCCGTTCGCCGTTTGCCGTTTGGCGTGGCATGCGAAATAAAACTCTCGTAAACAGACAGCGACGTTTCTAAACTGCCAGCATCTGTGGAACAAGGAGCTGAGTAAACTTTAAGGCGCCGAACGACTCCTGAATACTCTACTATATTCAAGGGGTGCATAGATTGCATCATAAGTTTTCTAAAATGCAATTTTTATTGAAACTACTGGCAGTATTCTTTTCCGCCTTTCAAAATGCTTAGTCTTAAAAAACAACATCTACAAAAATAAATTTAGCTGAAAAACATATTTTAGTCATCACAAATTAAATAAAAATCTTAAGTATCTACCGATCCGATCTAAAATGATCCGTCAATCTAAACTTTTATTTTGCCGATTAGTAATAATATAATTCCCAGAAATTGAAGAGCAATAAATGGGATACGCCTTGGTGCACTATTCGTGAGTGATTTCCTAGAGCAAAATGCTATTATCAAATCCTGGTTATTTCCACCTGGGCAGGGTATTCAGCACACGGCAAAGGAGTCTCCAAAAGCAGCATCCACAACAACAACTAACAGACTGACAACAAACATTGCCAGGAACAAGCAACCGGCAAACAACAAAACAGCAAAAACAACCGAGACGAGACGAGAAACCTTCTCTTCGGCGCTGAGCTGCAGGAATTACGCAAATCTCGTTTGTTGAATGTGTTTTTCAGTTAGGTGAAGATGCGCCAATATGGGATGAGCAGGAACTCGAAAAATGGGCGGGGAAGGGGGAGGGGGACTACGGGGACATAAATCTGCTTTAGCATTTGGGCTTGGGCTGCCTGGTTTTTGTGCATAACGACGACACGATGTTGCTGCCATTGCTTTTCTTTCATTTTGTCGCCGTTTTGTCTGTGACATTGCATTTGCTCTGTCCTTCTCCATTTCTCTGTTTTAGCCTCGTTTGTTTGCTTTTTCAGGCTTTTATTATTCTATTTTTATTTCTCTTACCTTTTTTAGCTTACCCCGAGCTTAAGACTCATAATGCCGTTATAAACACAAACGAATGCAGCTCTCTGCATCTGTTTTTTTTCGTTTTTCCTCGGAGTTGTGTATTTTTTTGTTGTCAGAGGTCAGCGCACGTTTAAGCCAAGCATCGCAATTATACGCACAATGCAATTGGAGAGGCTGCCTCACAAAAAAAACTCACATAGAGGGCATTAAGTATACGACCCGTGGATGGCAAAACCTTTTGGGAGCAGATGCCTAGCATCATTTCCAACATCTGACCTGACCCTCATCGCCAGCGACTCGGATTTGCTTTTTTTCATTTTTCATTTCTGCCAGCTTTGTTTTTATTTTTTGCTGCAAGGGCAATAAGCTGCCGTTTCTTCTTCAAGGCGGCTACTTGCAGTTTAAATGGCAGCAAATGAGCTTACATAGGAAATAGGATATAATCTGGCGGGGCTTGATATATACATACTTTAATTCGGACATTAAAAATATATTTAGGAATACTTGAACTAAGCTTGTGAATACTTATCCGAGTGTGTTGAAGTTGGGAGAAGTTATATTTCAGAAAGAAGTTATGTTAATATTAAGTAGTTTTTAGCACGCATGTGTGTCCGGAGAACTCATCCTTTTGAAAACATAAGGCATGTGTTAACTATGTTAAAGCGCCGCGACGTGCAGCAAATTTCTGCACACGCCAAAGGCCGAAATTGGGTTAGCCACGTAGTTAAAGTTTTCCAAGACTCTGATTACGTTTTAGCGGGAACGCGATGCTGGGATTTTCGCCCTCGAAAAGTGTCTCCCGAGGGTGCAAAAATTCAAGTTACTGGGGTTGGCTGGTGGCCAGACATGTGTGCTATATTTTCCGGTTTACCACTTGGCGTTCTCTAATTAAGTTGCATGGCAAAAACTTCCTCTTTTATGTGTAGCGTTGCCGTCAGCTGACAAGAAAAGCAGGCAATCGAGGTTGAGAGGCGGGGTGGGGCGAAAAATGTAAGCTCATTAAGTGTACTTGGCCAGGATTCGATGTCCTTTGGCTACAAGGGAGGTCCTTCCAGCAACATCAAAGTAAGCATAATTTGATTAAGACATTTTAGCCAAAGACCTAATCATCATTAGCATCAACATAATTATCGTAAGGCACATCCGGCGTCTCCTCAATATTTTTTTTCCATCCACGTCTCTTTTTGCTGCGCTGTCAGCATCAGGATCATCTATAGCCTTCATCCTTTGATGCCACAGACATCATCTACGTCACTGCTCCGGGGAAAATCTAATTTATTGAACTCTGTCAGTAAGTGAGTTGTGTGGAAATTGGTGCCGGGGGAGATTGGTTCCGCCCCCAAAATGCTTGTCTGGACCTGGAAAACCTTTTGGGACCTAAACACTTTTGTTTGCACAAGTTTTTCCTGCAAAGCCCCTGTGATTAATTGCGGTCCCTTATATGTTTACGTTGATTTTTGGCTATAACTTAGGCGCTGAACGGCTAGTTCATTAGGTTGGGTGTTATTTGGGGTGTCTATTAGTTGGAATTCGTGGGACTAGAAAAGGAATCAAATTCCCCTGGATCGATAGAGACGCTTCACTCGCTCTCGGCACACTTTAAGGGATTGTATTACACCACTCTCACCTTATCTAGAATTCCATTTACGTGCACATGCATTATTAGCTGTTCCACTCACTAAGTAAACGGCAACCCGACAATATGATAAACGCTCATGGCTCTTATGCATTTTTAAAATGCACTTTTCTTCTCGTGTTGTGTTTTATGGTGAAAGCATTGACAGCAAAGCAAAAGAAGCAGCAGGAACAACAGCTTTTGGAGAAGGGATGACGGCAATGAGGAAGCAACTTGAGTAGGAAATTTCACAGACCATTGTTTTAATGTCCTTGCCCACGTTCACTTCACGTATTTGTAATGCAATTTGAGCAGCAGGACTGCAGGATGGTGTCCTGCACAAAAGTGCAGCATCACGTTCACTTTGCCTTGCCACTGCTCATGTCACTGTCGCTGTCACTGTGTCACTTCGTCCTGTTAACGACTGTCATCTAATGCAGTCAGCACAAATGCAATTAGTTTTTGACACACACGCACACAGAATTCTCGTCCTGTGGCCCGCAGCTCATGCAAAATTCAACTCGTTTCGACGTATGCGAACTGAATGTGCTGTCATATGGAGATTATCACTGGGTCTTGGGTTCGAATTTTGAATTAGAACTTAAGGAGAAGCACGTGAATTTATTATTTAAATTTAAGTAATAACGAAGGTACTTGGCTCAATATCGAGGGTAAACGACATATTTAATTAATATTGCATTCGAAGACAATGTCATGAAAAGAAAAAAAAAATGAATATTTGTTTGATAAAAATAGATAAATGGTTACCAATTCTAATCAATGCCATGTATTCGACTTATAGTAGCTCTTTAATTCATTCTTTATAGAATAAACAATACAAGAAATTAATATAAACATGTATATTAAATATCATTTTCATATACGTCAATACCATACCCATCTTGACTCCATCTTTTGCCCTTAACAATTCCCAGGCGGCAAGTTAAACAGCTCGATTTCGAACGCAAGCCTTGAGGTCAGCAGAATGTTTAACATAAATTCAAAACGAGTTCAGCTCGAAGTTGCGAGTAAACAGGCAGTTACACCGAGTTCTCACTCCTTGAATTCCAGTGTGTTCACACTTGCCAGCCATTAAGTTTATTACGCAACAACAATAAAGCAGGCCAATATGCATGCAAAGGGAAAATGCCGTGTGCAGGATGTGGATGTGTATGAGGATGTGGATGCCCCCAAAGGGATCCTTCGACCAGGCAGAAATACCATAAATAAAACATGGCAGCGGGTCGAATACACAACAAAAGGCAAAAGTCAGTGTCTGTTGGTCAGTTCCCAAAAAAGAAAAACACATGAGACACACTGCAGACAATCGAGGAGCATCATCCGCCGGGGAAAAGGGGCGGAGGGAAAACAGGGGCGTGGCAGCTGCCTTTGCGGTGAACAATAGCTCGCCCCACGGCCATAGTTTGGGTGCTTTTTGCGGTTACTGCAGCTGCGGCCACCTTTTTCGGGGGTTTCTGAGCTCTCCCCAGAGAATAAACTCAATTTATTATTGCCACCAGACAGACCGAGTATCCGAAGGCGAGAAAAAAGGGAATTGGCATTTTAAAGCTTTAACAAATTAAATTAAACCAACAGCAAAATTGTTGATTGCCCGACTTTGGCCGCCTTCGATTTGCCATAAATTGTTTGGCCAAGAAGAGGAGGGGTGATTTTCTTATTTCCCCATTTTATTTTATCAGAGGAACCAAAAAAGGCAGCAGCAATTTTCCAATTGAATAATTGTCACTGGGAAGTTTTCACTTTTGTCGGCGCAGGACTTAGCCAACCGGATAGAAAAGGGGCGCAGGACAAAAACGAAAACGAAAACGAGGACCGTGTCTGTGGCCATTCAATGGCTCAACAGTTTGCCAGTGTTTCCAGTGTTTGCCTTTGCTCGTCGTGCCTCCCCCCCTCTTCTTATCCTCGAACCTTTGCTCTGTTTTAACAGCAATTTTCTTGTCTATTTTCAGGATGATTTGCCGGGCCAGGCTCTGCTGGATGTCGTCTTTGCCAGGCTCAATTTAATCGAGACCTCATACTTCGGCATACGTTATATAGACGAGGAGAATCAGACGGTAAGTGTGTGTGGCAAAAAAAAGGGAGACCGCTTCCGCCGGGCAAAAGTATTGGTTTTGGAAATTCATTTTCGTTTTCATTGAAATTCATTCAGGCGCGATGAAAAATGAAAACAAAAAGTCCCCAGACTAAGGTAACTCTTTGAGGGTCCTTTAGCTGCGGGGCAGTTATATAAATTCGCTTTCATTGGTCCAGGAATATGTGTCCTGGTTGCTCATAAGCTCTGTGCTGCACCCTTGATTTATTCCATATGTTCTTTCTTTTCCAACAGCACTGGCTGGATCCTGCGTCTCGTATTTCTCGACAACTCAAGCCAAAGTCGGATCCCTATGATTTGTATTTTGGAGTTAAGTTCTATGCTGCTGATCCCTGCAAACTACTAGAGGAAATAACCAGGTGAGCAAAATCAATTTACACTTGTGTGCGGTACAGAAAGAACCAAATCTTAAGATATAAAATAATAATCCAATTAAAAAAAACATTAGAATTAAAAATTGTAAGGGTTTTATATTTTTTAAATCGAAATCCAAATAGCCAAAGCAGATTCCCCACTTTAAGTAGGTATTCTTTCCTGCACATCCATTAACTATTTAAGCATTTAATTTGTGCCATCCCAACTTTTGGTCTGCCATAAATTCGTTAAATTGAATTTGGCAAATTTAATTTGTTAATTGAGGCACACAGACGCATAATTATAATGCAATAAACAACAAATGAAGCGAATTGAGATGCACGAGTTGAGGACTGTGAACTCGGGCTGCCCACTCAACTAATGGATAATGCATCGAGCAATTAATGCATTTATGCGCGCACATCAAGCGAGATAAATTAAAATAGCGCCAGTGGAAAAGGCCAACACAACACACACACACATACCCACTAACCGAAGGGAAAATGCCAAATGTCGCAAATGTAAAGGGAAATGGTCAGGGAAATGCGGAAAAGTGACCCAGGCCATGGCTCTCATCGCCACGTCATCGGGAGTCCTGGTGTCTGGTTATCCTGGGGGCAATTGCAGCATTTATCAAGCATTTGGTGTGTGCAAATATTGGCTCTCCATACGACGACACGTTCGCCATAATCATCGGGGAAAAACCGGGCAAAACCCATTGGCCAAACATCATCAAAATCCTTGCAAACTGCCGCTGAATCCACTGCTAATATTAGCGCATATAAATGCATCGAAATGCACTTCTAGCCAAGTGGAAAATGGGCGGCGGGATGATGAGTGTGGGGGCGTGGCAATGCAATTGCCGTTGCATTATTGGAAGTGCACTAGGGTCAAAGAATATTGTGTTATTTTAGCTATACAAAGTCTGCGGCATACAATAAACGGCAATTGACTTTGGACAGGACAAAGTTGAAAATTCGAGCAACGGGGATTTTCAAACAAACAGGATTAAGGCAAACAGGCAGCTTGAAGTTCCAAACTGCGCTTGATTTTAGCAAATAATTGTGAAATACGATGCCAGCCTACCGTCTGCCATTTTATTTGTTTCGTTTCATGATTTCCATGTTACGCCCAAAGTCAATAAGTCGACTCTGTTTGTTTTGGACAAACAATCAAGGGGGATCAACTAATTTTATGCCCAGATTTTGTTTGCCCACTTGTTAACTGCTTCTTCTCCTTGTTTACGGTTTTTGTTTTGGCATGTTGGCTAATGAAATTTGTCATTTTCAGGTATCAACTTTTCCTGCAAGTCAAACAGGATGTTCTGCAGGGACGACTGCCTGTGGCCTTTGAACTCGCCGCCGAACTCGGGGCCTTTGTGGTGCAATGTAAGTATACAAAACCAAGCGAAAGAAAGCCTTTGCAACCAAATACGAATAGTATTCTTATGTATTTCAAATGGCAGACTTTAAGTTCTTTTTAAGGTGTTCCCCTGAAATCTTACTCAACAGAAATCAAATTCTGTTTACCTCAACAACAATCACACGTCTTTTTTTTTGTTTTTGCAGTTGTTTAGTTATTAAATAATAAAAATGAAGGAGAATAGAATTTCTAAATTTTTTGTAAGAGAATGAAAATATAAATTGACTAAAGTATAAGAATTTATGATCCTAAAAATTGTTTGTATGGTAAGGCCATATTTTAAATAATTTAGAATTTTGTTTACTATTGGTCATCGATTTTATTTCTTATAATCTCAAATGGCATTCCCTCATTTAAATGTAATCCTTTCTTGAATATCAACCCATATTTTTATCCATCCCTAGCCGAATTGGGTGACTATGATCAGCGGCGCCACTCGAAGGGCTATGTGTCCGAGTTCAGACTTCTGCCAAACCAGAGCAACGAGCTGGAAACCCGCGTCTCTGAACTCCATCAGCAGCTCAAGGGAATGTCGCCCTCCGGAGCCGAACTTAACTATCTGGACAAAGTCAAATGGCACGATATGTACGGCGTGGATTTGCATCCCGTTCTGGTAAGTTATGTGATGCTGATGCTGCTCATGTGTCAAACCAAATCGGATGATGTGGGGAGACAATGGGGAGTCCCTCCACACGAGACGAAGCCCTGGAACCGCAGATGGTTCACCAGACAGCCGGGCTTCAACATTCAACCAGGCGGATAAAAGGGGTCAGAGGGAAATGCAAAGTTTAATTTCATTTCTAGGCAAATATTATAAATCATTTGCTCACATTTCAGTGGGGTCTGAAATGGTGGTGGGTGGGTTAATGATTACCCCCGAAAAAGCAAGTCTCGTGTGTCTACGCTTTTGTGCTGCGTAAGTTGGCACTTCATTTGCATTTTTTATTGCCCTTTACTTTGATATCAAACCTCAATAAATCACCAGCTGTGTTTGTATACACATATGGGGCTGGGGAACCCGAACCCTTGTACTCCATGTGGTATGTGCTATATGTAGTACAGCCTATGGCCACCCCCTCTTTAACTCACTCGTCGCCCTTGTGTTTGTTTATAGACACAAATCATTGACTATCGCGGCGCCAGAACGCCGTCTTTTATATGCTTTGCCGCTCTCCTCCTTTTTTAATTTAATTAACAGCTAAAATTACATTTATTTCGTCTTTTTCTGGGCGGAATTATAAGAACGAGGTATCCATAAAAATGCCGCCTGCTGCTAATGGGCGAAAACTTTCTTCTTGTTAACACATTTTTTGGCAATGGCCGAAAGGAAACTTTTCGCCCGTTGCCTTTTGTTTGCCAAAGTTTCTCATTTTCCTCTCTATTTTCCCGGTTTTCCCGCAGGGCGAGGACAGCGTGGAGTACTTCCTGGGCTTAACTCCAAGCGGGATTGTCGTGCTGCGCAACAAGACGACGGTGGCTCATTACTATTGGCCGCGCATTGCCAAAGTTTATTATAAAGGACGCTATTTTATGCTCAGGATAAGCGATAAAAATGTAAATTCTCAAACGCACCCAACGCGACAATGGGAACTGGAAAACTGCGAACTGGTAACTGGGAGCGCGAAACGACAATGGCCACAGTGACGATGTGGATGAGGATGAGGATCCCCAATCCTTATCCCATCCCAGCCATAAATTTGTTTGCCGACAAGTGCTTTTTACAATTTGCAGTTCGTTCCGCGAGTGAATGGTCGAAAGTTAGCACTAAAGGGTAGTAGACCTATGTCGAAGTCGGGGGACAGAGTTTGTAGATACTTATTGGTTGACTCAGAAAAAATCAATTACAAACTAACCATTTCTAATTTAAAATAATTAACTTTTAGTAATAATGGTTTAAAAATAGTTTAATAGTTTATATTGATGCCCATGTTTTCGTTAGACACCCATCAATTGTTTTTAGGTTCAGAGGCTCAAAAACACTTATTTATTATATCATCATTTAAAAACATTTTTATTTATCACTATACAAGGGCATGATCAAATTAAACATCCAGCAATTAAAAGAAATAAGTCAAATATTTTAAAGACGAATTAATGAAAGATTGTTTAACAAAAAAAAATTAATAGAATTCAAAATGTTTTCACCTCCATCAAGATTTAGTATATGAACCTACAGGGTATCCAATTTTCTGAAGCTCGCTTCGAGGGCTTTCAATTTCTTATTCCCGTTTTGCAGTGTCGCCAATTTTTCTGGGTGCTCCCTTATGGTGACAACTTTTGGCTGTCAGCGGCATCAAGTGGCGCCAGGAGCCAAAAGCGGAGGAGGACTCGTTAGACAACAAGTAGCTGGTAGCTTTAGTAGCAGATAGCAGATAGAAGACTCTGAATGGCTGAAGCTGCTGAAACTTGCACACTTTCGGGTGCTAACGTTTTGATAATCAAAAAAGTTTCCCAGCCAGTTGACGCGCACAAAAGGCGGAAACTTAAGCATTTTCCTTCGTCTTGATTTTTCCTTTCTTTAATTTTTTTTCGGCCACCACTTTACACTTTGTAATGGCAGGGGTGAGGCGATCCCGGCAGGGGTATTCATTCACTCAGTCCGCCTCCTTTGTCGGCATGTCCCAGTCGCGTTTCCAGTTCCCATCGTGACTCGACTCTAGTGCTTATCACACCTTTGCGAATGGATTCTGTTTTTTTTCTCCAGAACGAGCTGAGCACCTACGGATTCGAGACGCCTCGCAAATCGGCCTGCAAACATTTGTGGCGATGCTGCGTGGAACATCATGCCTTTTTCAGGCAGGTGCGAGTGGCCCCTTTGCCCAGTTCGCAGTCGCATGCCGCCGATTTGTTCCAACTGGGATCGCGCTTCAGGCACAGGTGAGTAACTAACCGGGAGTACTCAGGTACCAAGTACCAGGAACTCACCAGGAAGTTCCAGTGGGTGCAGTCGTGTGTGCTTCGCCCATTAGATGGAGTTGTAAGCCCAAAAACCCCTCTGGTTCTTCGTTGCCTAATTTATTGGCCAAACCCAAAAGCACAGCCAATTAAGACGTAACAAATTTCAATGGCCCAGACACTCGAGTTCAATCCCTCGACCCAAAATGCACCTCATGTGATTAGCTCATTAAGGGGCAGCTCAAGTGGAGCACTAGGGATGGGCTGCCAAGTGAACTGGTGCTCAAGGGGATTGATGGGGCATTCCAAGAGCTACTATTTTATGAGGTATATATTGAAGATACACTTTACAAAATTGAGTCATAGTAGTAAAAGCCTTGTTGCTTGTTTTCTTATACTTATGCATCGGATCTTCCACATTTGTGTTAGACATATTTCCTAATTATTAATAAAAGACTTAAATTTAAAGTATATAAATAGTTTAACCACCTTAAAGTTCGGTGAATGTAAAAATCACAGGTATAAGCCCAGTAAAATTACTAAAACTATTATTTCCTGGTTCAATAATTCAAGCTCATAACGTCAGGACTTAATCAAGACAAAACTACAGCTCCAAGGAAAACCCTGTAGACACTGTCAGCTTCTCGAATTTCCCGCCGTTCCAATCAGAACTCATTCTTGGCCAAAGTCAAAGTCAAAGCCAAAGCCAAACAGAAGCAGAAGCAGTCATCCAGTGCATCCAAACGAGTGTTCATAGATCAAGTTTACGCCATCGCCTGCATGGTCAACTAATTGGAAGTCCAATAAAAATGTCGGATCCGCAGAGGGGATTGGGATTAGGAGGCCTTCGGGCAGTCAGCCAAAAAGCAACTCGAGTGCAAAGCCCACTAATGACTTTCTGCGAAAAGGCGGCTCTAAGCTGCTGGCTCACCAAATGCAGGCAATTGTGCATGACGAATGTGGCAGGGAATCGGGGAGTCCAGGGGAATCTAGGGAAAGCCAGGGAAACCTTGGGAAGGCCAGGGAATCCAGGGGAGCAGATCCTTCACCATGTTTATGACTGGACATTTGCGGTGACTGCGGCTGACCATTTTGTTGCTGCGGTAAACTTTCTTGCTCCTAGACTCAAAATGGAGTTCACGTGGCCAACCGTAACTCAGTGAAACTATTAACTTGGCTGGCAAAGCATTTCTAGTGGCCAAAAAAAGTTTTTTTTAGGGGCGTTTTATGAGTGCCCCAAGAACAGAACGTTTTTAATTTGAGAAACAAATGAAAGTTTGTCAGTTTCTCGGCTTTTATTTTATTTTGCCTGTGTGTGTTTTACAACCTTTTTATGGTTGACTGTTCATTATTAGCGTCTACTCTCGTTTTTCGTTTTCTTTATTTTTGGCATTTTCCCTACTTTGGTTGTTAATATTTTTGGACGCCTTTATGCCTACTTTTATGTTGCCCAACACCACCGCATGTCTGCCAAACCCCGTACCGAACCAAACCGCACCGCCCCCAACAAAACAAAAGTCGCCCGGACAAGCAAACGGAGAAGGATGCACTTTCCGCCGGACGATCGCCGCCTGCCTTTACCCGAACTCCTTCGAAACGCCAGCCGCGGCGCGTGATTGATGACTTTTTTAACAGCAACAGCAATAGCAATGGAAATGGAAACGGAAACGGAAGCGGAGCGGGAACATTAGGTGGAGGCGGCCACATGGGCAACAGACCTCTTCCCCAGCCCGGAATGGGCACCATCTCCAAGTGAGTACTCCGAAATGCCCATCATTTGTTTTCATTCCGTGCACAAAAGTTTTGATTTACCCATCCGCCCATGTGTAGTACCCTCGCGTTCTGTATTTTACCCATTTATGTACGGCAGCTGCTCCTTTGACGCAGTTGTCCTTTTTTCGGCCAAGTCCTTTTTTGGCCGCGTCCTTTTTTTGCTTTTTAGTAATCAGTTTTGGTAGCTGGCGCACCGGAAGAGCTCTCATGTGGCTTGTTGGAGAGGACTCGCCTTTGATCTCTTTTTAATTTTCAAACATATATATTTCGGTATGGCTATTGCTATTCGGAATCGCCGGGTTCAATTTGAAAGGAATGCAGCCGGAGCACTTCATCAGTTTCCCGCCCCTTACCGTCTGCGTTTGACAGGACAAACAGGATAGATTGAAGCTCCTTGGCATTGTCCCGGCTCAAGTGCCCTCTGGCACTCTGAATTTCTGTTTCGAATTCGTGTTCAAAATCCATTTAGTTGCCATTTCGAAGGCAGTTACATTGTCTAGACGCAACATTTATTAAATGTTTTATGGTTGCAAACATCAAATTATATGGACAAATAAAAATCCAGCCATAATGTTTTTCGGGAGAAATTGAGTCATGCCAGGAGATTTGTAGCTAGGGAGTGTATTTTTCGAGTTGCACAGACTTAAACGAAGCAATGCCAGGAAGCACTCGAATTAGACAATTACCAGAGGCCATTTCCAACTCCAACTGTCCAGCTGTCCAGTGTAAGTGTTTGCCCACCATCCATGCATAAATTACACGCTCAGGTGAGGCTCTAAATAAGGTAATAGAAGCCAATCGTAATCGCTGGATTCCTGGACGAAACCAAGATGAGCAAATAGCTCGCGTCATTTATCATTTGCAAACAAAGAGAAGCCCAAACATCAGGCCAATCAGGCAGCCGAACCCCACACCTCACTCTCCAGATCACAGATCACAGATCGCGGATCCCAGATCCCAGATCGGTGCGTCCCAGGGAGCATAAATCACCGGGCACGTTCTGGACTTTCTGGGATCTCCAGTGGAACTGAACTGAACCGAAGCGACGACTCCTGAGAGTACGAAATGATTGCCCGCTGATTGCCAGTGCGGCAATTACTCAATTTTGCACACGCGCATTATTTGTCTGTGTCGATCTCGGAGTGGTGGAATGGTGGAGCTGCCTCTCCGGATCGAATCGGACAGCCTAAATGGCCTCCTAGGCTGCCATGCCGACGCGGACTTTAATCAACGTTTATGTTAAACAATTTAAATTTATGGCAAAATAATGCGAGATCGCGCTGACTGATCCCCCGCCTTTAATCTCTTTTTTCCACCACAATAATAGCAACTACGACAGTCCCTACCGCTCCACGTACAGTATACCCACCAGTTTGGGCATAAGACCCTGCCATCAGCAGCAGAACAACAACTCCAGCAGCTACAACAACAACAGTGGGGGCAACCTGCAAACACCAGACTCCCCGAGGAGCACAAGGAGTGCCCCCTGGCCAAGATCCCAGCAGAGATCCCTGTTTGGTCACAATCCGTCGAGCCCGCGCTCCGTGAGATCTGCCAGTACGGCGGGCGGGGGTCTGCACCACCATCACAGCCACCACAGCCATGGGCACGGAACCAGCCACCATCCGCACCACCAATCCTCCGCGGCGGCCACCTCCTCATCATCGCACCACCAGCGGCAGCAGCGGGCCAGCTCCTCATCCGCCTCACATCAGCAGCAAAGGTACCGGTCCAGTTCGGTCGAGAGCCACTCCTCCAACGACTCAAGGTCCACGCGAAAGTAAGTCCTTCTAGTCCTAACAACTACAGAATATATCGATGATACATATTCAAAAACGTATACATTATAATTAAACGATTCAAAGTTAACATATTAGATCATTAGAAACAATCAAAATAGTTCACATTAAATAAAGAACTTCCTAGTTTAAGGTCTTATACCAAAGAACACACTCATTAGGCTGTTCTTTAATATTGGTAGACTTCGGACCTTCGATTAAACTTTTAAGGAAGGGCATTTTTAAAAAGGCCAAGAAATTAGAAAACTAGATAAACAGAGACGCGTGCGTCTTTATCAAAATAGGTGAATTAAACTCGTCAAGTGTTAAGTAATTTCGATAGTGGCCCTGAGAAGGTTAAGAAAAATTCAAACCGTCTACTCGCTATGACTTTTTAAGACCCTACAAATCCCATCGATTTGAACATCCATAAGCATGCGCCTAGTTTGAGTGTTTGGATTAAAGTGAGTGCTTACCCATTAAATTGGCTTATTTATCTTATCTGCCAAAGATCTACATTTTGCGAGGAATTTTAAACTTATCGGAAAACAAATTAATCTTACGAAACAATTTAAGTCACCAACTTTCTCGACCTTCTAAACATGCAAATCAGTATCTGTTGGTAATGAAATAAAAAGTATCTTTATTTACTGTTTATATTTATCTTATCGGCAATGATTTTATTTTTTTGTAAATTCCCAAAGTTATGGGGTAATGTTGGTTTTTACCAGGTATTTCACAATTTATTTAGGAAAATATATTTATTTAAAACTGCATAACTTTGGCTGGTAACTATGTTTAAAATATGTTATTTATTTTTAAATTTCAGGCACAAGCACCGCCATCGTCGCACTTCTGATAATGAAAGCGAGCTTTCGAGGGGATCAGGTCGCTCTGGAAGATCGGGACGTTCACATCATCGCAAGCATCGCAGATCGCACCGGCACCGAAGGGATTCGGCTGGAGGATCGGATCATGACAGCACACGTGGACGCAGCTACTCCGGCCATCGAAGCTCCTCGATGAGGAGTGGCAGTGCCGAGCTGATTGATTCCACTTCGCAATGGAGGGAAGTTCAAAGGAGACAGGCCGAGGCCAGTTTGGGCCAGAGTTCCGTTCAACAGGCGGCCGTTTCCAAGAGCAGTATGGTGGCCAGGAGCCTCCACAGCAACGACAGTCATTCGGATACCCACTCGCATCACAAGTCTAGAAGGCATCGCAAGAATAAGTGAGTTTCGGGAATAAAATATCTGTTCATTTAAGTAAAATAATTAAAATTAGTTCATTTAAATTCATTAATGCATGTTAATAAAAATTGTTAGCGAAGGATATATTGGAGGAATATATATTTTAATTGAATAATATATTCTTTATACTCATACATATACATTTTATTTTCTCCAAACAGATCCCCATCGGAGTCACGCAGTCGCATGTGGAACAGCGAGCTGGCAAAGCACCTGCAATTCGATCTGGTGGACACGGAGGGCATGTCGGAACAGCAGCTGCGCGAGATTCCCTATACGGTGGTGGAGACCACCTCGAAGAGATCCAACTCCAACCTGAAGATCCACAAGAGCAACAGCAAGAGTAGTGTTGGAGCCAAGAGCACGGGTTCGGGCAACACCATCACCAATGGCAGTGGTTCAGGGAACACGGGACAGGCCCGGAATCGTGTCGATCGTATAAGAGGGTGAGTATATTTGGGAAAGGATTCGAATTTTTGAATCATTTTCATGTTAGTTATTTCTAATTTTCCGATGTCTTGTTTAACGTTGACCCAAAATTGGACTTCGAGAGTCCATAACTTTTCCAAACTTAAGCCGATTCCAAAGTGGCATACCTCTAAAGACTGGTGATTCAATTCTCGAAAAATCTGCATTCAAAATGTTCAATTTAACGTTGTTCAAATTTTTGACCCATTTTCATGTTAGTTATTTCTAATTTTCCGATGTCTTGTTTAACGTTGACCCAAAATTGGACTTCGAGAGTCCATAACTTTTCCAAACTTAAGCCGATTCCAAAGTGGCATACCTCAAAAGACTCGTGATTCAATTCTCTAAAAATCTGCATTCAAAATTTTCAACTTAACGTTTTTCAAATTTTTGACCCATTTTAGTTATTTTTAATTTTCTGATGTCTTGTTTAACATTGACCCAAAATTGGATTTCGAGAGTCCATAACTTTTCCAAACTTAAGCCGATTCCAAAGTGGCATACCTCTAAAGACTCGTGATTCAATTCTCTAAAATCTGCATTCAAAATTTCAATTTAACGTTGATCAAATTTTTGACTCATTTTCATGTTAGTTATTTTCGATGTCTTAAACAAGACATTGACCCAAATTCTGAGAGATAACTTTTCCAAACTTAAGCCGATTCCAAAGTGGCATACCTCTAAAGACTCGTGATTCAATTCTCCAAAAATCTGCATTCAAATTTTTCAATTTAACGTTGATCAAATTTTTGACCGATTTTCATGTTAATTATTTTTAATTTTCCATGTCTTGTTTAATTTTCCGATGTCTTTTAAAAGACTCGTGATTCAACTCTCAAAAATCTGATCAAATTTTCAATTTAACGTTGATCAAATTTTGGACCCTTTTCATGTTTAGTTATTTTTTCCGATGTCTTTCGAGAGTCCAAAACTTTACCAAATTTAGGCCGATAATGCAGCACAAAAACGACATAGCTTAATTGAAATGTAGTCGTTTTTTCGGCAAGCCAAAGTTTGCTGCCTTTCTTGTTAGTTTTTATTTTGATTTTGTATCGGCTTATATTTAACCCATATATATAATTGTAGACTTTACTATCAAAGCTCGCATCCGCACGATACCAATGGAGGTCCTGGAACTGGAGGGCAAGCGCCGAAAAACGGATCCATACGATCGGCTAGCACGATATCCTCTAGGGAGTGCGAACGGAATAATGGTTTAGTAAGGTAAGTAAAAACTTTTTCTTTGTAAATCTGTGACAAATATATGTGAACTTTTCAAATTAAGAATGATGTCCAGTATGAGCATGGGTGATTTTATCTCTCCCACTGGCTCCAATCTGAGTCCCTTGGAGAACTCAGCGTTGAGGGTTTCTCATGAGCACACTGACTCAGGTCTGGGAGCTGATCAGGATTATGCATATTCATCGGAAAGGTAAGATCTTAAATTAATTTAACAATAGCTTATGAAGAATTGTAAAAATAAAGACTTAAACAACCACTTGAATTAGTGACGGAGAGCCATAAGCTTTCATCCTCCTCGCAGTAATTTTTAAGCTTTTTTTATATGTAGATAATAAGTCTCAAATGCTAGTACTTTAAGCACTTTATAATTATTTGGTCAGTTTTTAATCACAAGTACTGCATTTGTGTCTTATATTTTCTAATTACTTAATGTTACCCATATTACCTCACCATTTTGAAATAAAATCTCTCCGAAACCGCAGATCCAGCGACAGCACTCGCTACGGCACCAACAAATCGTCGGGCGCCTCGAGCGGATCGCACCGGAAGTCCGGCGGCAGTGCCGGCGGCAACTACAACAACCTGATGCAGCAGACCGTGAGTAACCAGCAGCAGCAGCAGCGTTCGCTGTTCGCCCAACAGCAGCGCCAGCAGAAGAGCACCTACAAATACGCCACCTCCTCGCCATCGTCCACTAACCCAGGGAGCTCCTCGGGATTGGCGCCTGTCCACAATGCAGGCCTGAATTCCAATCCGAACCCCAGTCAAAATCCCAGCAGCGCTACTAACTCTAATCAGCAATCGCCGGCCAATCGCCTGCTCCACTACACGACCTTCGAGAACAACCAGTACAAGTTCAGTCTGAACAATGCGCTGGCCAAGAGTTCCAAGGCGGTGGTGAGTGGAGGAGGCAGCATTAGCAATCTGGCCGGGAATTTGGTAACATCTGGTGTCGGTGGTCCCGGTTCTCAAGGTGGTGGTGGTGCTTTCAGCCGGCAGCGCAGCTTTGTGGAGTGGCCCAGCAATCCGGCATCGCCCTACTACTACCAAGGTCCCTCGACGCAAGTGGCGCAGGTTAAGAGGCGGGATGCCAAGTCGGATATCGGGGTGCCCACGAGGAGGCTCTCCGGGCAGAGTCTGACCAAGACCCAGCTCCTGACGGGCGGGACTTCCCAGTTGACCAATGCGGGCTGCTATCCCTTGCACTATGCCAGCAGCAATGTCTCGGGCGCGGGCTATAATCGTCCTTTAGGTCAGAGATCGGGGGGCAGTGGCTCCTCCAGCGGAGGTTTCGGCCTCCAGCCTGCAAAGTCGGACCTCTTTTTGTCCTACATACATGGCGCGGAGTACGAAAGGCCCTACATATACAACTACAAGATGCCGCAGATGCCGGGGGGCGGCGGAGCAGGGGGTTCGCCCAAGCAGCAAACCACCGCTTACCACATTTCTGGATCACAGACCGCAGATCCCCCACCGCCGCCTCCGCCCCTTTATGGCGGCACGGCGCCCGCCAACGACGTCATGTACTATCAGTTCGACAAAGGAACCGCCGCCACCGCAGCCGTCGCCGTCGCTCCTTCGACGTCATCGCCGCCCATTGTCCAGCAGCCGCGGCAGTCGGGCGGTCCATTAGTGTATCTCCAACATGGTCAGAATGTAGTTTCTGCGTCCGAGGTGCAGCAGCAAACTGTGAGTACGAAGTGCAAACCTGTCGCATGTCGATGTTGAATGTGGATGTTGATGTTGATGTTGATGTTGATTTTGATGTGGATACGTCCTCCTCTTCCTCCTCGTCTACTCTTCAGTTTGTGCAACTTGTCTTTCGTTTGCCACTCCATTGTGTTGCATGTTTGTGTTCCGCGCCTTAATTGAATCCGTATTTTACTGGCATTATCGCATCCCCGGCCAAAGTACTTAGTCTGTATGGCATGATTCTCCTGTTTTTCCTTTTCTATATTTTTGGTTTGTATTTCTAAAGAGTACTAGAGACTAGAGTGTATCTGTATTTGCACAAGTGTAATAAGTAACTGAAGCTTTTATGTTGATTATTTCGTAAGACTCATTGTACACACAGACAGTGGGTGTCCTCATTTCCACGGAATCCTTATCGCACACACACTCCATCCCGAAGGACTTGTGTGCTGCGCTTATCAAAAGGGCAAAAACGTAAAGTTGCCGCTATCTCAGCTGCGGGTAGCAGTGAAATTTAATTAACTTGAATTTAAGGCGTGAGAAAGCCACTTGGTGGGGGGCAACCTCTTGAGCACTCCGATTTCTATGGAATAGTTCAGCGAACCATATATTCCTAACTCAAAAGTATGCTATGTATTCTCGTGAGCAAAAGTTTGCCCAATTTCACGCATGCCTAATTAACAACTGAAATATTCCAACTAATTTCTGCTGGAGCACAAATAAATTACCCGAAAAACAAAAGGCCATAAAGACCCAGTCAAGACAAACCCCCTGCAAGAAAAGAGAATAAATAATAAGCAACTATTTGCGCTACATTATCCAAGTTTATATAACAGACAGGACTTCAAGTCCTTCCTCCTTCGCCTGCGGGCTGCCCAAGCAAATAATTTCAGCCAAAGTTGATGGCACGAAAGCAGAAATACTTGCGATTCTAAAATAAATTCTGGGCCAGCTTCCAAGCTTTCTCGACCGGGTCACACGCATGTGTGTATATCCATATGCACACATATATATTTCCCAAACGGCAAGAGGAACAACAACAGGGAGTACATAGAAACATTTTCGAAATGTTTGGCATAATTTTGCTATAAAATAAATTTTGCAAAATTGTTTTTCCTAAGCTGGGTAGCAGCTTAGTGAAGAGAGGGCCAAGAAACGACGACTACGCCTGAAATGGCAGCCAAAGCAACGACATCAGCAAGGACATCAAATAAAACAAGCAAATCAAAAATTATGACAGCACAGCAAGGGGCAAAGGAAGCCAAAGGAATATGCCAAGCACGGGATCCTGCGGCAGGGAAATTATACTCGGAGAAATTGGGGGTCCTAAATGACAAATATGTTATGAGAAATCAAGAAAGCAAAAGAATCGTTAGGTGTACAAAGTATATATATTTGAAGATGTTTCATTCTTACTTTAAAAGGAAAAGGGATAACAATGCATTATTTTAAAACTAGTTAAATTGCATTATTTTGTCTTACGAGTCATTTTTGTTTTTAGTGTACTAAGATATGGGACTAGGGACACCATCTTGGCCAGGCCAAAGTGGCAAAAAGCGCAGCCAGCGGCCAAGAGACAAACGCCAATGTCGACAGCCCAGGACGAGGGGCGGAGGACGCAGGCGTGGCTGGGATGAGGTGGCCATGTCCTCGCCCCAAAAAGCAGTTAAGTCAATAAATTTACTGATTTAATGTGGCAAAAGTTTCGATTGTTGTTGTCTCTGCCATTTGCTGTGTTGTTTCAAGGGTTAGGAGTTTTTGCCGGAGGCGAAGGACACATCGACTGATGGTTCGGTCTCTGGTAAAACGCCTGCAGTTGTTATTATAGCCATTGTCCGGACTGTTTTCGTTTTAGTAGTCCCAAGGAACACACCACACTTGGCCAAATCCTAACAAATGCTAGATTAACACAATTGGCAAACAATAAAAGCATCAAACTTATAGGGCTTTAAGCGATTGCTTATTGAGAGTAGCGTCTTTAGTTGGAAGGGAGAAAAAAGGGACATATTGAGCGAGCTGGTCAGTAATTGGAAATCAGCATTTATATTTATATAAATATTTCGCCGATTTGACAAATTTATCTTTTAATTGAAGTTGATTGAAGAGTAAAGGTTAAAGGCCAAATAAAGTTATGACAGCCTTGGTCAACGTAGCATAGCATTTTAAATTTAGAAAACAATGCCCAGAGTAAACAATGACCGCAGCAGAAATGCATTCCATCATAACTCGAAAAAAGGGCAAAAAACTGGTCAGAAAAAATATGAAATTGCCAATTGATTTATTGGCAGAAAACATTTTGCCATGTCAAATAGTGCGGAAAATGTAAAAAAAGAGAAACAAAGGGAAAACTTTAAACAAATACTCTTTTATTTATGCTGCATCCCGTGTATGATTTAATTATTCATCACGTAGGCAATTGAAAACACTAGATGAGGCTGGGGAATGGCGTTTTTCCGACTCTAAGCGCCCCATTGTCTTTTGACCTGCGGGCGGCATATGGCAATTTTTTATGCATTTTTATTTAAAATGTTTTATGCATATCCGGGAAAAAGAAAAGGCTTGGAAAACTGATGGCGTAGTAGAAAAAATAGATCGCATCGCCGGCTAGGTAGTAATTATCTTTGATGGTGACAGTTGCCAGACGAGGTGGTGACCCATCCTTTTTGTCCCTGACATTGGACGCGTCCTGTTTCCCTTGGAGCCGCGTGTTAATGAACGGGGCGTTTGACACTGGGCCGCATTTATGCCAGACAATTTGATGCATTAGCGTGTGTGCGAGTTGCGAGTGTGTTTGTTGGCCATGGGCGTGTTGCCCAATTAAGGCACACACACTCGCATACACACCCATAAACGGGGAGGAAAATTAATTAAATTCCTTGGCTTTGGCCAAACGCTCTTCAAGTTTGTTTATGCAATCTTGTACGTGCTTCCATTAGGCTACAATTCAAAGTTCATTATTGAATGGAAGTGGGCGAGGCCTGGCAGATAAACTTCCCTCCTGCGGCAACAAATACCATTTTCAAGTTGAATGCAATTTTAATTAATAGAAAATCAAACAAACTTTGTATAAACATATACAAAACAAACTTGTGTTCTCTGGCAAACTTGTGTAGTTTGGCTACAAAAAGCATAAGCCGCCGGTACACAAAGGCCGTAAGCTTAAGTGAGTAAGGATACTGGGTACTCAGAGCCATGAACCATTCAAGTGTGTTTGTGCACCTTTCTGATTTCATTTACAAATGAATCTCACTCGCCAGCAGCCATTTCCCCTGATTTTCCCTGCTACCCTGGCCTTGTGTGTTCATATGTTGACTTTTGGCAAAGAACTCGCCATCATAAAGGCATCAAATGGGCTACAAGCGAACGTGTCTTGGGCCAAATTGAATGAGCTTTTAAGTGTATTGAGCCAGAGAAAGAGCCAAGTCACATTCAATGCGATTAGTTACCGCACATGTCTGCCACCTGAATGGCTTAATACCAGGCTTAATACATGGCTTAAATGCAAATCGAAAAGTGCCCTTTTATTTACTTATATTTTTAACTGATTAGGTTCGAGTGTAGGGGACCAATGAGCTTAAAAACTTTGTATTTAAATCAAACTGTAGTCATATTTTATTGGAATGTTCAGTACTTTAAAGCTGGAATATTAAACTGTATTGAATATTGAAACTTTAAAACTAAACTTTAAGCAAAAGGATAGGATAGATACAAATTTCATTAAATTAACATTTAAAAAGTTCATAACATTAAGTATGGCCATAGTTTCCACTTGCACTCCAACTCTGAAACGCACTTTGCATCGCATTTAACTTTCATTCATAAATGAAAACCAAAATGAGCAAACTTCTTTCCGCACAACTTAAACTGTGTATTTGAGGAGGCTCTTTAAAGAGCAGCGGTTAACTAAGCCCTGGAACAACAATGGCTCAGTGAAAGAATCGCCATTCGCTGTGCAATCAACAGAAAACCGCAGGGCGTGTGGCGCATATCGAATGGGTTAGTAGGGGTCGCCGGTCCCCCCAGAGCTCACCTGAAACCAATGCCAGCCAACCAATCCAAACCCCCATACACCTTCCTTTCGCTGACCACCTGTGCACGTGGCTTGATTCCAATGGTCAGCTGTTTGGCCGCCGGGACTTTTGTTACCTTCACCATCGGCTCTGGCATTTGCAATTGTTGATTCCGGCCTTGTTAGTCGGCCATTTCGCGTGTAATTAAAATTGTGCAGGGCCCACTACAGACCCTAATGATAAATTCATAAGCCGGGGAGGCGGGGTATTTTCGTTGCTGTTTGTAAATTAATTAAAATACTATCGAAACATATTCGCTTCGATTTTGTCAATATTTTCTTGATTGAAATATTATTTACGTAGTTGAAATTATCGATAAACAGCATGTGTTTGTATTTTGCCTGAGCAATTATTATGATAGACCTGAATGTTATGTTAAATTAGTAGGCATAATATTGTGATAAACAACTAGATGTGTAAGCTGCATGCCCCGTTTGTGCTAAACTACTGAACAACTGAGTGTGATTAGAGACCCTGCAAGAAAGCTAAACCTTGTTTGTATTTTCAAACCTCACCAAACCCCGTACAACCCCCAAACCACCCCCAAATTGGATTCGATTTGCGTGCACCTGAAAGCAGACGCACTCCTCGCAGTCCTGCAGCGAAGAGGACGAGGCCATGATTGTCCTGGAGGCCCTGCAAATGGAGACGCAGACCACCAACGACGAGAGCGAGGATACCGAAGACGATGAGGCCGCCGAGGCCCACGACATGTTTGATGCGGACGCTCCTTTGATGTCCCCCACGGGCAGTCACAATAGCTCAAATAATAACAACAATGGCAGCAGCAATTGCATCATCAACAACAACAGGACCAATACTAATTTCGATAATTGCAACGCCAATGTCTACAGTGGTCAGCAGGCGAAACCACTAGGGCCAATTACCAGCGGCAGCCAAACGTTAAATTGTCCCACATTGAATGCAAACACAAACTCGAATCTGAGTCCGAATCCGCATCCGAATCTAAATCCGAATCTGAATCCGAGTAGCCACACCATCAATAATAGTCACTCCAATAGCCAAACAAATGCGAATGCGAATGCGATTCCCCCACCCAACACCACCAACAACAGCACAACAGCAACTTTAGTTGCTGGTGCAGCAGCAACAAATGGCACAGCAGCAACATCAACTGCCAACCTGCAACAAAATCAAAACATTTCCTCCAGCTTAGAGATAATCCTTTCGCCAATTATCCAAAGTAGTCGACGGTAAGTTTTTATTTTCAGTTTTGTTTTCGGTTCTCCCTTGTTTTGTTGTTCCGTAGGTATACAACCGCTTTTCTGTTTTTGTAGCTAACAAGAAATAATACCGATACCAAAACCGATACCTATACCGATACCGACCTTTGACCTGCATGTTAGAACAGAACAGAAGTGACTTTTACCTTTAGATGGAAATTGCAATTTTTTTGCTACCCAGTTGGCTCAAAGTCAAGCTATATTGTGTGTATCTCTGCTATTGTTAAGGATTGCATTGAAATTTTAGCTTTGAGATGTTGGCAGGCATAATGAGTTGAATGCCCTTTGTTTTGTTACCCTGTTTTTCCCTGTTAAACATGAAACTTTATTGTACAGGGCGGAAATTTAAAAATCCCCCAATCCCCGAAAACAGATACACGAACCCAAACCATCGCCTTTAAGTGTGCGAAAACAAAACGAAACGAAAACATTATAAATTATGTATTAATGTGCCCGTTAGGCCTACGCAACGCCGGGAATGTCGGGACCTCCCAGCTGCCAATTTTCAATTGCCTTTGGGCCAAGATAACAATCGACTTGGGGGCAAAACAATGGCAAAGCCTCTCTGGCAAACATTCATTTTCATTTCAATTTCACTTGCTTCTTGCTTTCGTTCTGGATTTACATTTGATTTGACTGCCTTTTCCCCCCTATTTGTGCCTCGACGTTTTTCCGCCTCGCAGGGCAACACAAAAACGCACAAATATTTATGTAAGCTAGGAAATTCGACAGCCTATTTACAAATGAATAGGTTAATGTCATCGGGGTGGAATCTGCTGTGTTTTGTTTACGAGCGAGGAACTTGGGGCAAATTGACTTTAAACATGTCAATTTAATTTGGGGATTCTCCACCCTGGATCCTTCATTAACGCCTATCCAGAAAGTATGCTACGGCAAACACAGAAATATTACTCATACGCCGCATTGCACGCAGCCATTGAGGCAACAAAATGACAATTTCACAACAAATTAACTATCCAGCCAACCAAAAACAGCCATTATTCGTACAGCCGAATGGATGTGAAAGCCCAGGACATTTATTTTGAGTTGGGAATTGCAAGTAAATGACCTTCAAACTCGATAAGCGAAAACAAAGCAAGCGAAAGTGCTAAAAATATACATAATTTTCGGCACACGAAGACAAAAGTCCCACACGCATGCACATGAAAATATGATAGGACACAAAACACACCCACAGTCACACATTAAAATATATGTATGGGGCCAGGAAAAAACGAGCCGGGTAAATGATATTTCTGCCAGCTCGATGCTCCGTTTCGATGCCAATGTTTCTGCGCCTCCGACCCGCACATAAATACAAATTTCAACAAAACAACAGGCCACAAAACAAAAATAAACCCACAAAAAAATAAGCGATGAAAGCAAAAAGGCGCAATGTTGGCAACAACGGGAGCAGCCAGTAAAAAAAACCACCAGGCTAGGCAAACATTTCATATCGTAGAAATACTTTGGAGCCAAATAAACAACATTTTGTAGAAGCACAAAAAAAGGCATAACAAACAGTTGAAAGGGAAAATGGTTAGCCTGTGGTGTATTGTTGACCTCTGGTTGCTCTCCATTTGATAAAGATAAATATTTGAGGTCATCTACTATTAATGAAGATTTTCGCCGGAAGTTAGATTGGTAAGAAATCAAACTTTCAGAAAGTTTTACATGAAAAAATAAAAGAATTTTTAGAAATAAATGAAAAATTTCAAGAAAATGTTTGGGAATGGCTGATAGTTTTTTAAAAACAAATTTTAAAATTTTCTCTTCTTTACGTATAAAAACTTAAGATTGTTAAAATAATACATTTATCTTTTCTGTCAAAGCTAAAAGGTTATTCCTGAAAATGCCGTTAAAATTATTTTAAAGTTTCTTTTATGAAACATTTTAAAAGACGTTTATAGACAATGTAGATTTTATAGAACTTTGTATTTTACGTGGTCTTTATAATGTAAGATATTTAGGCACTTTAACTTTTTTCTTCGCAATTTTTGTTTGATCCTTGTGGAATACAAGCCCTGACTTTGAAAGGGTGTTTGAACAAAGGGTCTGCGTGTTCGACCTTGGTACAACGACAGTTCTTGTTTTAGATTAGACCCCTCAACCTCGACCAACCCCTTGGCCTCTGGAATTCGGCCATTTGGAGCCTTTCGCGACTTGTAGCTAGGCCACACGCCACCAACAACAATGGGACTTGGGGAAAACTTTACGCATTTTTGTCACAGAAACCAAATAGAAAACGAAAATGAAAACGGAGGAGCAAGGAAAAGTGCTGAAAATGTGGAAAGTACCCGAGTGGCAATCGTAAATTTGACGCACATTTTTACCCGAGGACGGAGAGATAAGCTTATGAATGGCTATATAAAAACTCACCCTATTCCACATTAAATGTGTGGAGTGACTTTTTTCCAGGATTTCTTTTTGGTTTATGATTAAATTAAGTAATTATTTGTGGTGCGGCGCCAACTGAAATGATAAAAAGTATTCAATTTGTGGCAGTCGCGGCGATAAAACTGGATTTACTACGGCCATAAACTGCGTGGCGGCACTTGAACTATGTTTTTTGTAAATTATTTCAAAATGAAGAGCACCATAACGCATACGCACTGTAGTCGCTAGAACAAACTAACAAGCTATACTCACCACCATACACCACACACCATACACCTAAACTTACACTCACATTACCGGGCACTAGAAAACTTAAATGAGAAAATCGAATCAACAGAAAACTTTTCCTAACATATGCAAATATTTTCTCTCCCCCTGTTTTTACTACTTTTATTTTCATGCCATGCCACTGCAACTACTACAAAACTACAATGCAAACGGCAGAGCGCAATTGTAAGCGAAATGAGCACAGAGTTGTGAGAATTAGCTAAATTTAATTTGCAATAGCCAAAGCCCACCGACCATGCCCCTGCAGTGGGAGTGAATTGTTCCTCCAATCCGCCGCCCACTGCATTCTGCAAACTTTGGTTGCAGCAACAGCAGCAACAGCAACAGCAGCAGAAGCAGCAGGCATCCCAGCAGCAACAACAGCAACAACAACTCTCCCAGCAGCAACAACTATACGAACAGCAGCAGGCTTGGCTCTAGGAAAGAATACACACGCACAACATGTAAGTGGAAAGTTAAATGGAAACTACATGCGGGCCAAAATCAACAGAAGAGGAGCAACAATAAACAACATTTAAAAGCCGCCGGGGCAAAAGTTGGTCTAAAGCTTTTCACCAGGAACGTTTCGTTTGCAAATTAAATGCACATTATGCCAACATGTAAATAGATAATGCTGTATATAAGCAAGTTTGAGTAGAAAAACTTAATCGTTAAAGAGGAAAGCAAGTAATCTTAAGACGCGAATAATCAAAAAGCCAAAAAAGCAAATGTATCTCACAGATAAACAACAGCAATTGGGGGCCTCTTGGATGAAAGGAAAAAAAGAATAAAAGCAAAAATAAATTGTGCGTTAATGATAAGCGGGGCACATTTCAGCGGCATAAAATTTATTAAAATATGCGCACAAGCCAGACAACGCGGAAAACTTAGGGAAAGCCAGGCCCCCAAAAAGTAGGCAGCACAAAACAGGCGCACGCAGACACACACAAAAAGGACTCTGGCCGGAAATCGTTGGCGATAAATATAAAATTTTATTGTTGTGCTCCGTATCTCTTCGAATGTGTGTGTGTGCGCGCGCCTGGAAGTAAATTAAATATACGTTTTTATTAACTACTAAGAACCAATTTGATACGCATTTAAATAATGCCTCTTACACAAGAGCCCACACAAGATTATGTAAAATTTAATTTTACTGCAGCCAGAAGCAGAATCAACGAGAAAAGCCAAATAAATGTAGTAGCCTTTATGTGTATGTAATTTAAATAAAATATATTTGTAAAAGGATACTATAGTTGTAGCCCCAAACTACTTACTTACTTATGCCAACAACGTCCAACAATTTCAATAATATTTACGTAAGCGAGCAACTTTTGACCATATAGCTTAGTTTAATCATTTGCAACTAATTTAAGTCTGTCCGTCCGCTGGTTTCTTCGGTGACTCCTGAGTTCTGTAAATATCCCTTCTATTAATAAAATTACTCAACGATTTGTGTGGTCAGACTAGAGCTAAGGAGTAAAACGAATATGGAATGCATATGAAATATTATCGAATAAACACTTTTACAATCTACTGCATATTGGTGTAAACTGTAGACGAAAAAACTTAAATATATACGATTAAATGTCTCTAACAAGATTTTACCATGAGTGTGTCACTTTTATATATATATCTAATATATACAATAATATTACAAGTAAAAAATAAACTGCAACCGACATTTTATACAAACATTTACACAGGCACGTTTTCATTCGTTTTGGGAGATGTCTTCTCTGTTATCTGGGGCACTTTTGCTGTAAAGAAACAATAAAAAGCATGGTCTTTTGATAAGGAAGTGGACAGGATGGCCAAGACAAGAAGGGCCAAGTCTAGTTAGCCAAAGCCAAGCGATAAGCAGACGAGATGGCAGAAGACAAAGGAGCAAGCGAAACTTTCAAGTCGAAAGTCGAGTCGTGGACAACAATGCAAAAGGGTCTTCTGGAATTAGTTAGCTTACACAGTACAAAGGAGAGCCCTCACGAATTATGAATGGCCTTGCATAAGTTCGGCTCAAGTGTTCTAATACTGAACAGAGAGGGCCAAAAGCAAACTCAACCAGCTGAGAATCAGTTTCCTCTACAACTGTGAGTGACAACTACAGTTAATTAAGCTACTTGGTTTCTTTCTTCACATTATTATCAGCTTGACTTTCTTACATTTTTTAGACATTGAACACAATCGGAGAACTGTAAGTAATACGTATTTTATAACTGTTGATATTTACTGTTTGCAGAATAAAACGTAGATATTAAGCCGAATTTGTTTCACAGGTGTTTATTTGACAAAAAAAAGAATATATTCCAATTTAAATTTCATCCTCAAGACCTGCTGGCTCGAGTCTTGACTTAATGATTATCAGCTATGCTAAACTCAAATTTCTCGCATATCCTTAGACTCAATTTATATAATTTTTCTATAATTTATATTCATTATGTGCTGCTGACATAACTAATTTTGTTGTTTATTATTTCTGATTTGTTGTTGCCCAGAATGGTACAGTGCACCTATCTATGTTACCATTTCGTTATTATTTCACAAAAAAAAAAAAAAAAAAAAAAAAAAAATTTAAATAAAATACGGCTTAAAACATTAACTTCTTTTGGGCTGCAGCTTTTTGCATACCGCTTCGAAAATATACAAAAGCATACTTCTAGGCAGCCGATCGTTACGCCTTCCAAAATCGCCTCACAGATGGCGCCTACAAAAATGTAATTTTTGCATTCCCTACGGCTGCTGGGCTCTGCGAAACGCAGAAAACTAAAACCCGGACGCCCACGTGCGATTATGTTCGCCTAGTGCTTCAAATCAAAAAATCTGGATTTTGGCCGTTAAAAGAAACCCACCAAGCCCAATTTTTCCCAAGCAAACCGCGCAATTCCCGGTCTTGAAGTACCAGGCAAACAGAAAGCTCAGCAGGTGACCACCATTCTGAGCAAATGTCGACCGATCAGCTGTTCTTTCCATAATGGCCGCCACTGCTCTATGGAAGGCTACCGTTAGTTTCCAACTTAGCTCAAACTAGAGATGGGGAAACTGCTTGATTTATTGTTCGTGTCACGTTTTTGGCACGTCAGGCACGAAATGCAATTATGTTTATATGGGGCAAGTAGAAAAGGGAATACACGCACACATCTCTAACCACGCGCAGTTCAGACGGATTACAGCTTCTTTATGATTATGGTCGCCTGGTGTATCAAATACAGAAATCTCTCAATTTACAAGGGAAAAAGTAGGTTCCTGCAGGTCCAGCCTGAGTGTGCTTTAACTATAAAAGCAAATAATCGCCAACAGCTGCTTTCGAGGGAATTAATAAAATATTTAAATAGGAAATTAAAAATGGAATATATATTATAGTTATTTTTTTTGGAAAGTGTTTTCTTAAATAAGTAAAATATAAAATTCATCCTAATCTCAGCCATCCTGGAATCCGACTTCGACAGCTGTCAGCTCAACAGAAGAATTCAAAAAAGCCCAACTTCACTCACACATTTTTGTTTTACAACGTTGCTTCAGTTTAGCCAGTTAAACACATGCCTGTTTTTTAATGAAATCTCGAGGATAACGGATAGCAGAAAACAGCATACGTTCTCTCAAGGATCTCAGAACTGATGGCTTCCCAAAGCAAGAGCAATGGATTGAGCAACAAGGTGACCACAGTGGTGGCCACAAACGCCTATGGAGCGGATGTGATGAGCGAGATCAGCTACTCGGACGCCAAAGTGGTGGGCAACGGCAGCTTTGGCGTGGTCTTCCAGGCCAAAATGGTGCCCAGCAACGAGGCGGTGGCCATCAAGAAGGTCCTGCAGGATCGGCGCTTCAAGAATCGGGAACTGCAAATCATGCGCAAGTTGCGTCACGACAACATCATCACCCTCAAGTGGTTTTTCTATTCGAGCGGTGAGAAGCGGGACGAGGTTTATCTAAATTTGGTGATGGAATATCTGCCGGAAACTCTTTATAAGGTGGAAAGGCAGTATGCGAGGGCCAAGCAAACGTTGCCGGTTAATTTTGTCCGGCTTTATATGTACCAGTTGCTCAGGAGCATGGCTTACCTTCACAGCTTAGGATTCTGCCACAGGGACATCAAGCCGCAGAACATGCTCCTCGATTCGGAAACCGGTGTCCTGAAGCTCTGTGATTTTGGCAGTGCCAAACAGCTGGTCTCCGGGGAACCCAATGTCTCGTATATTTGCTCCAGGTACTACCGTGCACCAGAGCTCATTTTTGGAGCCACGGATTACAACACCAAGATCGATATGTGGAGCGCCGGCTGCGTGATGGCGGAGCTTTTGCTAGGCCAACTTATTTTTCCAGGAGACTCTGGTGTCGACCAGATAGTGGAAATAGTGAAGGTAATGGGCACTCCCACCTCCGAGCAGCTGCACGATATGAACCCCCACTACAAGCAGTTCAAGTTGCCGCAACTGAAGCCACATCCTTGGGCCAAAGTGTTCCGAATTCGTACCCCAGCGGAGGCTATAGACCTGGTCTCCAAGATGCTGATATACTCCCCTAATGCAAGGGTTTCACCCCTGATGGGATGCGCACACCCCTTCTTCGACGAACTGCGTCATGATCCTCAGCAGCAGCTGCCCAATGGAAGGAGTCTGCCGCCGTTGTTTAATTTTACGGAATACGAGAGGACCATTGAGCCAGACACTATGCCACTGCTGCAGCCGCGGACACAAGGATCGTCTTCCACCAAGGAGTCAAGCATGGGCCACCGGACTCGCAATGCAGCCGGCGAAGAGAGTCCGCAGAAAATGGGTGCCGTCGAAAAACAGCCACCTGCAGGGCTCCAAAAGTCCCCGGAAACCTCGAGCAAAGTACTCGGATCACCACCTGCCTTTTTTCGTCACGATCTGGGAAACGGCGATCACGTGGCAGTGGGAGCAGTGCCAGTGGACTCCCATTGCCTGGATCAGGATAACTCTGCGGAAAGCGAGGAGGCGGATGAGGATGCCGAGGATGACTTAGACGAGGATGCGGTTGACGAGAACGAGTTCGATGACGACGACGACGATGATGGACAGTTCAATAGCGCCGATAGCAATAACATCAGCGATGACATGGAAGACGCCTCCGATGACGAGGGCCTCGAGGAGGAGGGGTGCGACTAAGTTTTCCTTACAAACGGGTAATATTATATTTTATATTTGGGAGCCCGTCCTTCAGAGACTCCACAATCGGACAGCCGTTAGTAAGATGTTATCCCACGTAAGACATAAGCCAGCAAAATTCTAAAACAAGCAATAAAAGTTCAAAAATTGGTCGTTTTTACATTAACACTGCATTTTTTACTCCGAAAATGATGGAATGCTTTTCGTCTGCATACTTAAAGCTTAGATAGCATTTACATGTTTGCGATTTGTATGTTTCTACAGTTTTAGGATCACTATAAACGCGGTATTTCGCCACACCTTAAACAACTTTAGACGCACATGGCCCTTATCCGAAACGGGACACTCAAATGGACATTCGAATAAGAGTTCTAAAAATATCCTTAATTATTTAAATGCCAACACACAAGGGTGGCGCCTCGACGCGGTTGTCCTTCGCTGAGTTCTCCCCAATATAAATTTCCGCGCTTTATGGCTGTTCAAATACCAAAAACAGGAGTCCAGCACGCACACATGTCCTTTCCGGAGGCGAGTCACATTTCCTGCCTTCGTCCTTTGGTGTCCTGTTCTTTCTCTCTCTTTCTCTCTGGTTGTGTGTGTTTGTTAATGTGGTAAAATGAATTTTCAGTTTCATTAGTTAAATTGAATAATGGAAAACTTTGTTCGCCGCATTCGTTGTTGTTTTTGGCCTTGTCTGGCCTGGAAGCGAAAGTTACACTTCCGTTGGCAACACAAATACCCAGCCACTAACTCACCCACACACACACTCGCACTCACACACACACACACACAACGACAGGGAGCCGGGCAATAAAGCAAATTTATGCAAACGATAAATTTCGTGAGAGAGAAATTGTTTGTTTTGTTTGGTTTTCGCCAGTTGTTGTGACGTCAAGGGGAAAATGCTAGTCGGAATAAACGGAGAACGATTGTAGTTAGTGCCTCTAAGTAGCAGTTACCAATTACTCACCGCTTTGGCCGTGTGCTGCAATGACATTAGAGCTATTAAAGCCCATTTGTGCGCAGGAAAACTTTTCAAATAAATGCATTCAGTTGCAAATAATATTAAATTCCTTTGAAAACAGATGTGTAGTTATATATTGTAGGACGAAAATTAAATAAAGGACAATTAAAATATAAATCAAATATTGGCTTGGGAAGAGTTGTGAAAAATAATAAAAATTTCATTACAAACTGTTAGTACTTTAAATAGGAAAAGCGGAATTCGGAAATAATTATTACAAATGAAACAACAATGTGAAACTGAGTCTGTTATCAAAACTAATCGTTTACTATATAAAATATTTAAAAGGGTTATCAAATAACATATATTATTGTCTGTCTGTATCTGAACTTGTGAAATAAAACAATACTAGATATTTCTCAGATCACAACCTAGTTTCAGTTATCCTTTCGGGATATGCAAAGTTTAAACTGTACTTTCATTAAGCGCAAATTCAAGCACAGCCACGCACACTCACACTCACACACACACTGTGGAGGGAAATCTTTCGCAACAGCGATTACTCGGCAACACTAACAACTAACCGCAGGACCACACGGCAGCAGGACTCCGGCGAGAAGGAGAGCACTTCGGCGGAAGGGACAGACACTCTGGCACGGCTGAGTAATAAACACGCCGATGACTATTTACAAAGTGTTAGCTGCGGGTTGCTGTTGTTGCTGTTGTTCCTGCTGCTGTTACACTGACGGTGTTTTTGGGGAGTTGCGGGTGTTTTTCGGGGTCCGTGGCTAAACCTTTGACTCAAGTGAGATTACGATATGCTACATAATAGAAACTCAGGCAGCCATGAAGTGGGTGGGCAGGTGCCCTGGCTGGAGGTGTCTGGGGCAGGAGGGGATCTGTACAGCCGCAGCTCCAATGGCAATGAAACATTTTTCGGGAACAGCAGCCAAGGGGCACATGGCCGTAACTTGCAGGCATTTTACGGCCTTTTGGGCTGAGAGTGTACGGAGTAAGGGGTAGGGAGTGCTGGGGGAGCTGTCTGTTCTGGTCTCAATGGCTACTAACAAGCAGTCGCCCAAGGTGAATGCGGTTAAAGTGTTTTCGGTTAAAGCATTTCGTGGGCCAAAGCATTTGCATAAACAGTAAAACCTTCGCACCAACGCCAAAACAGGCAAACAAGCTGGCAAACCGACCGAGCAACGTACAAATAGACGGAAGGCCAAGAGCCGGCAGACAAAAGTACCTGGCACACGAGGGATAAAAGTGGCAGAGGCACAGACTTCCTGTTGCTATTGCAACTCTGTCTGTCGAGTGCTACCAGTATTATTTTATTTCCGTTTCCGGACACGCACACTTGTAGCTAGCCGGAGTCGAAAATGCGAAAATGCGCCTGCGGTTGCTACCTTTCTGCACCCAGATAAATTTTCACTAAATGCACTTTTAATGGGCTCCAACCGGCACTCTCCGAAAACTAACCAGAATCCGAGAGATCCGAAACGAAACCGGAACAAGCCAAATGAGTCGCCAGAGATGCGCCACTTTTGGGAATAACGAGCAAAAAAATGTAGTCGTATTTCGACAATTTTTAATTTGGCACTCGAACACAATTCAGATCAAGTAAAACAAATTACCAAGAGGTACTTTAAGAAATCTCTACTCAAAATAGTTTTCTGTTAAAAGTATTAAATGGTTTTACGATTTCCAAATTATATAAAGTGTATAAAAATAAAAGAAGGCATTTTAACTGTCAAGTATTTTCTTGAGCTGGGATATTTTTGATATCTCCAAATTGGACCTGCTCACCTCTAAACGCATTTGAAATGGTATATGTTGCTATTTTTCGACAGCATGGATGGGCCCGGTGTCATGGGATGGAAATGTTTGGGCAGAGCGAAGCTGCGGCTGCGGTTTGTCCAAATAAAGCAGTTGAGTTAGTTATGCGCAGCTTGCGGTTTCGCTTTGACTATTTTTGCGTGCAGAAATGCGAAATGTAAAATGCCAGCGGGAGGGCAACGAGTTTGGTAGGGCCTGTGTAAACGGCAGACACACTAATTAGGAAATTGTACGCTTTAATGCCGTTTCAACCAAATAAACGCATTAATTTGTTATTGAATTTACACGCAAAAGCAGGAACCCGAATTTTCGGGGACGACAAACTGTGAAAAGTTTCGACACAAAAGGGATATGTCCACATGTTGGCCATTTATGCACTTGAACTTTTGCAGCTCAAAGTTCTGGGATAGAAAATCGAAGTTTTAATTGGATTTGCGATTCAATTAACAGATTTGTCAGCATGTAAACAGTTTTATGATGTCGCAACAGCGACAGGACCTTCTGAGCTGCCGATGCAATTGAGTTTTCCACCTTTGAATGAAATTTATTGAAATTGATTTGCCATTTTAATGGAATTACTGTGGCAAGAGAGGGTGGCCGTACTTACATCCCAGCTCGGCGTTTAATTGAAATCTTTTAATTAGTTTGATTTTCCAATCAAGTGGCATAGAAGACAAACAGGAGTGGCCATTTCCCAGTCCAAGTCCCTGCGGTTGAGGGCTCCCCAGATCTCCTCAGTTAAGGAAAGCCAATTAGTTGCAATGCCTTGAAGTATGCTTTTGGGGCTGTGGGCTACTGTCTCGGTTCGAGTTCGATATCCATTATGTTGTTCACGTCGATTGTCTGTCGATTACAAAATCCCCCGCCCCCGCCCTCTCCCTCTCTCTCCACCCACCCCACTTTCCCAGAAAAGCTATGCAAAGCTTTCCCTTCTCCAGAGTCGTTGCGCAACATAATCATTATCCTTGGCTTAACTCGAGTGGCAGCAGATATACACGGAGTGTTTGGCAGAGTGGGTCTGTGCCAGGCTCTGCCAAAAGGATTTCGCCTATTGATTCCACAAAGTGAAAGCCAAATCCACATGATATCAATTTGCTTTCAACGTTATGCCGCTGGCGTAAATAACCGAGACAGTTGGCAGAAGGGAGCGAAACATTTTCAGGGGGTTTTCAGGGATTTTCGGAACTTTGCGTGGGCGTATGTGAGTTCCCTGAAAAGCCGGCGGAACTGAGCGACTTCTAGCGCCTGACAGCGGGTGTTGAGCAGCGAGGCAGTACCAAAGCTTCGGGTTCAATGGCTCCCCATGAAAGGCAGACACTCGGGCGGGACGCGATGCTAATGCTCCGGGGGAAGGCTATATTGAAACTGCAGCCACATCGATTCAATTAACTAATTAAGCTGCCAACTGAAACTATTCCGACTGTCTTCAATGTCTATATACCATATAGAAGTAAACGAGATCTTACTGACATTATTTGGGAAATGGAAACACACACAGATTTTAGATCTTAGAAGTGTAGGTTTTAGGTAACTTTTCTGCAAAGCCAATTTTCCAAAAACTGTAAAAATGACGAAAAATCGACCCCAAAATACAAACAAAGTTAAAAACCCAGATTTTTAGAGAATTAAACCACAATCATTTTAAGTAAGCCACTTTGGAATCGGATGTCTGTAAGAAAAGTTATGGGCTTAGAAGTGCGGTCTTATGTGTTTTTGCAAAGCCATTTTTCGCAAATTTGTCAAAATGACGAAAAATCGACCACAAAATACAAACCGAGTTGAAAACACAGATTTTTAGAGAATTAAACCACAATCATTTAGAAGTAAGCCACTTTGGAATCGGATGTCTGTAAGAAAAGTTATGCGCGTAGAAGTGCAGGTTTTAGGTCGCTTTTCTGCAAAGCCATTTTTCCATAAGCTTAAGTCAAGAGTTGAATAAAATTTGAATGTGTTTGCTAACTTCAATTCTTCGAAGCGGGCCTTCCGCTATTGTCCTTTAGATTCGGCTAGGATGAGTTTCCTCTCGCGACAGCCACTTATAACTATCCATAACTTACATTAGCTCGTCGGGCATACCCAATTACGGTTGCCTTCCCCCTCTTGATTTCTTGCCACAATCCGCAAGTTCGCAACCCAAAACTCTGCGGCGAGTGCAAAAAACGCAACAAACCCGCCAACAAATCCATTATGAGCTTATGCCGCCAGCGCAGTGTAAACTTTTCACACGAACCGCGAAAGCTTCACTTTTTCCAGCGCCGAGCAATTATTTTAAATGCGCCGTCAACGCCGCCAAACACAAACTAACCAGACAAACAGCGGAGATGCCGGGGATGCCCGAGGAGTTGGAAATCCTCTGACTCCGTACGTGCATAATTAATTCAGCGCATAAATTCAAGACGCCGCCCCAGAAAGGGGGCGTGGCAAGTCGCCAAGGAGCGCGGCAAGTCTATGAAATTATAAACTTTATCCTTTCGAGGCGCGAGTGTCAAATGGCGACTGGCTTTTTGATGTCGCCAGACAACCAGCCGCAATTCCCGCGCACGACTTTAAATAAATTAAAAAACGCGAGCGATTGTGCCAAATGGAAAATGCTCCCGGGGGGGTGGAAAATTGTGCCACCTCAGCGGGGAATCTTTGATATGGGGAATCAAAAACTAATCCAAGTGTTGCAGAATATATTCGAAGAAGATCAATAAACTTTCAGATAATTAAAACTGAAAGGGAAGAATAAATTGTTCGGCGAAGTGAAAGATATCAAGAGTCAGGTGGATATGCAAATCCCGCAAAGGACTCAGAAATGGATATGCAAATTGCTGCAGAAAAAGCAAAGGAAAGTAAGCAACATAAGTAAAAGCGGTAAAATGAAGAGCGAGCTAAGGTGAGTGGTGCAAAAAAACCCTGATCAAATATGGAAAAAGGATTGAAGCTTAACCATTTTCGGAGCCTAAATAATAACAGTTCAAGCGGAATTCAGTGTTCTAACAACTTTTGCACTTGGCCATTCTCATAAAAAATACAAACAGAAGCTGTCGCCAGTCAGCTCTCCTATTTCCCATTTTCCCCGAAGTTTTCCCGCTTTCAATATTGTGTGCTTCAAGTCCTTTTGCTCTTTGCATTTTAGCATTGTCAGCAGACGGCGTTTGCTCCACATCCTTTGATTTTGATGCCTTGGCAGCTCGGTCCTGGCTCCTTAGACTCTTTGGTAATTGAAAACGCAAGTTAATTTCTTGCCTGTTTCTTTGTTTGCTGGCTGTTGGATGTTGGCTGGATTCAGGGATCGCAGAAGGAGAAAGGACCGGGCATTGTCGCACTTATTGTATTAAGAAGATTTTTCGGCAAGTTTTCGTAATTAGTAAAGTTTTGATTGTGCGCCAGCCAATGTTCATTTGCGAAATGCCTTCCCCAAATTGATTTCAGTCCATGAAAATCAGCATAATCCGACAGCTGGCAGCACTTTGCATAACTACCCGCCTTCTCAGGCCAGGATGCCTCTTCAAAAGCTGCTTTGCACTTCATTTTCTCCAGAGTATCTGGCTCTCATGGTCACGAAGTGCATAAATTTTCAGGTGGAAAAACGCTTTATCCACAGTGGACCGAATCGTCAAGGAAATACGTACGAGCTGCTGTGTCTGCCAAACATTTATCGCAATGCAAGACAGGACTTCGGGCAGTAAGTAGCTTAGAACTTGTTTTACCCACCGAGGCGGCAAAAAGTGAGCACTTCATTGGTCAGCATTGCTGGGAAAATATTCAAAATTTGTTCAGGCACGAAGCGATAAGCAAAAGCATATGCATTTTTTTCCAACTGTAATCGAGCATTTGAATTTGCATTTGCAAATGTGGAAATGTGCCGGGAAAACTTTGCCGCCAACGCGGAGATGACAAAAAACGGTGTCATCGTCTAGATACTGACGTTTACGCAGAAAAAAATTATCCCTAAATTTGAACATTGGTCGTTTCTGAATTTTACGTTCCTGGAAAAGCTATATATGAAAATTTTTTCTAAAAGTTTTGACTATCTTTAATCAAGACAAAAAGTCTTAAATACGGAAATTTTGGTTTTAACATCAAAATTATATTTCTAGACGGTGCATATCTCATTGCTTTTTCATAAAAAAACACCATGAAATGTAATAAAATATGGATAAAACTCTAACAAGCGACGTTAGCTTAAGAATGCAACTAACTTTTAACTAAAGCACATAATTCAAGTTTAATATTCGCCATTGGAGTTAATATTTTTATAAGTGTATCTCCGCTTCCCAGGATTCCGCTGATACAGGTGCCGGCGACAATTGTCGCAGTCACGTAAGGATCAAAAGCGGTGCAAAAAACGCAGACACAGCCATGACATAGATGCGAAAGCAAACTGCCATGTGGCAAAATATGCACTGCTGTCCTCGATGGACAGTTCGCAGTCTGTAGTCCGTAGTCCGTAGTCCATAGTCCGTTCATATCCTGCCTGCTCGGCATCCTGTCCGTGGGCTAGGCACACAAATGAAGCTTTGATGCCATCAAATTGTGTTTGATGGCGGGTGATAGGCGGCAGGTGAGGCCATTGATTGATTTTACCCTCCTGCAAAACAAACTAATAAGCGAACGCAGTTGGGAAACGGGGAGACAAGTCTTTATGGCGGTGCAACAGTGCGTATGCGTGTTGCACACTACGTATACGCACAGGGTGGCGCGGGGCAAGTGCATTTATATAGCAGAAGTAGCAGCAATCGCTTTTAAGCACCGAACAATGCAGCTCCCACGCATGAACAGTTCGCAGCTGGATCAAAGTTGCTGGCGCACACCGCACACACATGGCATCGGTTCACACACGCACACCCACCTTTTGCTTTTGGCCTTGTCAACACATTTAGCTGGTGGGTGGAAATATGGGCGGGATTTGCGGGCTACTCCCGCTGGGCTGCGTTGTGCTTCTGAATGCAACACAGGTGCCAAATTTTACCGGATTTATTCGATATTTTACTTACAAATTGTAAAAACCCAAAAGGAAAAATGCGAATTAAGCTGCGTATGAAATGCGATGGCAAAACGCAAGTAAATAACTATATTGAAAAATCTATTGAATAATTGCGATAAAATAGTTGCGAGAAAATAATCTAATCAGCCGTGATCCCTTACAAATTCCGAATTCATTGCGTTTTATTTGTCAAATTTTAACATGGGCTTACATTTTAAATAATTTTTGCCGTATAATTGAACCCGTTCAAAGTCTTCAATAAATTCGATGCGGTTGAGTGAAATAAAGCAAACAGAAACTATTTGTTAAACGAGACAGTTTCCATTTTTGAAGCCTAATGAGTAAAAAAAACGTGACAAAGGCACCGCAAATGCGTACTGGGTTTCCATGATATTTATTCATTTGCAATGAGTTCAGACTTGGCTAATATTTCATCAACCAAACGTTAGCTGGTTTAAAAATCAACAATAATTAATGAAACAAAAAATGACAATTATAAGAAAACCTTTAAAAGCGGCGCCAAAATAGTACTGCAATGGCCAGAAAGCGCCTACATTTGCGCCACGACCTGTTCCCCTGACCGTGTCACCGATTTTTCGAGTGTAAATATTGAGATCTAGGACGGTCGGGAATGGGGGCAGGTCGTTGCGATCGGTTTTCCGTGGAAAGTGCTCGAATAGAGCAGTTAGCTTTGTGGAAAATACAGTGCTGCCGGACCGTCGAACTAAACTTTCGCGGTTTTTCACCTATTTCTCAGTTTTCCGATGCCAAAAATATGTAAAATGTCGTAACTGTGCGAAAGCGCTTTAGTAAACTAAGAAATGTTGGGTTTTGATCTCGGCTAAAAATAATATAGGCTTTGCAAAGTTTCAAACCACCGAGACGCTATAATTCTGGGTGGAAAATGCGGCGGAACGGAGAATTTCGCGACCCACAGATTTCAGGTCCAGGCAGTGTGACCACCTTTGGGTTTAACGCAAATATAGGCGCTTTCTGGCCACTTTCGCATGGCGTTACGGGACTTTCTGCGTTTTCTCCAAGGTTTTCTCCATACTGTTTTGGCGCCGTTGTTCAAAGTTCTTAAGTTCTTAGATAAAAAAAAATTAAAAAGAGTTTAATCTATATTTTACTTTGTCTTGCTTTTCAGTCACAGAATAAAAATAGAAATTGTACTCAAAATAAATGTTTATGAGTTATGGGTAATAGGGACCAATTGTATAAATACAGTAAAACAAATAAGTCTCAATTAATGGTTACGATTTCTGAGGGAAAAAAACTTTTTTTAACGATAAGATTGTGTTTGCATTTCGTTCGGTTCTATTGAAACACACATTTCATTAAACTAACCAAAGCTTTTAAATTTATTTTTAAAAATCCCACGACCCTCTGGTGTAAACGCTATTAAGCTTTTTCAGGACATGCGCAGCAGTACTCCTGTGACCTTGAGTCCAACAATGCGAGTCCCAGAGAGCAGCAAACCAAAGCAAGTTGTGCCACGCCGAAAATTAATGCGCGGACAAGCAAAGGCATTTGAATCGAGCAGACGGCTCGCGCAAAAAAGGCCAGAGAAAAATGGAAGAAGCATAAGAGCCTGGCATAATTTAAAAGACCAAGCCCATGACCAAGCCATCAAGAACCCTTGATGATCGCCGGGGGTTGTGTCGGTTCCTCAGACTGCGAAATGTGTGATTTGCAGTCGCAAAAGGTTCTCAAAAAACGTGGTCTGCCAACGAGGGCCAAGAGCCTCTTATCGGGGAGTTTTCGGGGGGAACGAAATACTATACTCTGCTGATTGCTCTCTCGCTTTCTGGCGATGCTGTAACCACGAACTGCCTGTCAGTAGAACGCGAACCGTGGCCACGAAAACAAAACAGGTCTCACACATTATTTTCTCACAGCAAACAACGTAAATTGAAGGAAAAAAAAACATTTTAAATAATTTGTACCATTGAACTTCCTCCGAAAGTGTATAAAAATGCTTAGTACCAACCTGATTTAACTAAATGTGCTTAAGATACAAAAGTAGTTCTTAAACTCAAGCAAAAAATCAATTAATATTTGTGTGTAAGTAGTCCAGAATCCGTGACACTTTGTCTCTCCTTGCCCCTCACCCCTATTTTTGGCTAGCACGTCACAAATGGCAATCCCTGACGTCACAGCTGCCCACCCACACACACAGCTTCCGAAAGCTTTGCTAGACACTTTGGCGCCGCTTTTCATGGTTAATCGGATATTACCAATATATGGTGAAGAGTCTGATGCAATTCTACCGGGGGATTTGGTCAGAAACGTCACGAAACGTGAGATTGCCATTTCCCTACGACTTGCACTTAAAATGCCAGCCACGTCGTTTGATACTTGGGATTAGAGTCGATCTCTAAATGAATGAGTGTCGTTATAAGGTGGAAACATAATACCCCCGGCCCACCTATTCAGAAAAGGAGTGTTTCGCCCAACTTATTGGAATCTGGCACGCCGGTAGTCTCAGTATCAAATGCCAAACGCACAGTTTTCGACCAGTTCAAGGCCAAAAGGTGTGATAAACCCTTGGCCTTGACGGCAAGCCTGAAATTTATTGCCTTTTGCGAGGGGCATCACAAAAATGTACTTTAATGAAATCGCTTAAACTGTTAGCAGAGCCCAAAAACCCAAGCAGATGTCAGAGATAAAGAATTAAGTACACAATTTCGTTAGGGAAAAATCTGCGAGATAAAATCAATTAATCGTTATTAGCATTTTACTCTGAACAAACTCAGAATTAAAAAAATTACCTAACATGATTGGTTTTGCCTGTGTAATGAATTTTAATTTAATAAGTAAGTCAATTCGATGAGCTAATTACGCTCAGATTATTAAGCAAATATAAGGCTTAGCAATTCAGATCACTAACAAGTTGAGGGAACTCTTAAAGTTCCACCTTACGACAAGATTAAAATGAATAGATGATCGCATAATTAGATGAATTACCTTTTTACCGGCCGCTGTGACGTCGCTGGACGCACCGCCAATGATCGTTAATTCTGGATTATATACACAAATTGCTAATAAAGGGGAGATCAAGCCACTCGGTGATGGAATTGACAGTCGAATCAGCTTTGTTTCTTTGGTCAATAAACTCGAATGGCCCGAAGCGAAATTTAGGTTCAAGTAATGCTGAAAGCAGCGATCATTCTCAGTAATACAAGTTATTTAAATAAATTCTACAGGGAAATTGCAGTCGCGTCGCCATTGTGCTTCAGTTGGCGACGAATTGCGGAGACAACTTTGAATTAAGTCATTTGTGTGGATGTGGTCTCCCCGGTGCGGATACATTCAATTATAGTTCTGGGCAAGTGGGCTGGAATAGATTTGAATATTCGCGCGAAAATCAGAGCGTCTTATATCTAATTTGCATGTCTAACGCAGCCCATGTACGTGCGAGCGCAGAAAGATACACGGCACAAATATATACTTTTGTATCTCAGGAAGGGTACCACTAGTTTCAAGTACCCAAAGATTGTTACCACATGGGTAAACAAACAGAAAGCCTTCAACTAAATTAGAGTTGCTCTTGAGCTTGCCGCTGTGTATCTGTTAGATAAAAGTCAGCGTGTAACATTTTCCGCCTGTCTGGCATACACAAGAAATGAGAACCATTTTTCGGCAACCACCAAATCGGTGTCGAAAGCACAAAAAAAAGGTACGAGTCCGACGACCACGATCACGGGAACAAACAAAACGCGGCATCAAAAACTTGTTTCGTTGAAATTACTAATTCAAAAAACACTGAGTGCCGGTTAGAAACAAGCGAGCCTCTCGATCGAACATCCAACAGGTTTGAAGTAGCGCACACCAAACATTCCTGGCTTTTAAGAAATGTTGTATTATATCTCATATTAAATTTCCAACCAAACTCATTTAGTTCTTAAAAGTTTCATGTATCTTTCTGTAAAAATGCTAAAGATCATAAAAATAATAATACTTAATAATTCCCATCTTTTAATATAAAAATAAGAATGTATTTATTAAATAAATTGGTTGCTAGTGGGAGTACCATAATATAAATAATAAGGTTATCTTCTTAATTCGAAGTTTTAGGTTATTTAATTTGATAACTAGTTCTGAATACCTTAAAATCTTTGCTATGTCAAATGATGCGACTATGGTAACTTAAAGAGCACAATAGATTCAAATGAAATGTTGTATAACATTGTCTTTAGTACATTGAGAGCCCCTATATTTTGCCCTCTGCGTGATGTGTAGGAGATAACTAACAGCCGACCAGCCCCGAACCCGATTAACCTCTGGCCGAGATTTCCGGAGCGAAGATGCCTCGGAGCGAAATCGAGCAGCCGGTGGTTGTCAGTCTGCTCTATCCGCCGACTGCGTGCGGGTCTCGTTCTCCGGTGAAACTGGCTAGTGACTAGTATTTCAGCTAGTAAGGCCCTCTTTTAGACGCGAAAAGTGCTCGAGCTCTTAAGCAGGTAGCAAATCCTAATCGCCTCTTGAGTACTTAGTTCTCAGCGTTAGTCAGACAGCATACAATTTAAGCAGATTAAATATGTTTGCGATGCGTGCGCAACACTTGTGTTTTGTGATCAAGAGGAGGAAAAGGAACAATTAAAAAAGGTGTTAATAAAATGGAAAAACAATCGTCAACACAGCAGCGGTGAAGCACAAATTTAAATTAAAACGCATCAGGCGATTTTGGCAACTCATAAAAACGCCATTAAAAGCTGCCCCCAACAATTTATGTGTGCAGATCGGTTGTACATGCCATATACCCAAAATGTTAAAATCTTGTTTAAAGTATATTATTAGATTTGGTTTTAATTGAACGACTTACTCGGACCTGTTGATAAACGGCATGCGACTCCGGTCCATTTCCTCTTGTTTTGATTTTTGTGAATCAAACGAAATTATTTATAAGTCCTGATTAGAACTAGTTGGTTAAGATGTCTTGGTGATAATATAATCAGTACAGTGCAAACAATTCTGAAGCCGGCATTGAGAATGGAATTATGAAATCCCACTAGAAGAATATAGATTTGCTTGGAATATAAATATAGTTCTGAGAATAAAAGCTTAGGAAACTGTAAAAAACCATGTGATTAGGGTAATAAAATGTAAATAATGTATTAGTTTTTTCTGTTAATGTTTAAAAGTTATTATCCAATTGTAATTGTTAAGCAGATGGCCCTGCGAACGCTATCAGCATTATTTTGTCAGCAAAAAATCAAATTTTTCCACAATTAGCTTCAATTAGTTGATAGCCTAAGCTAACTATGCATATATTAAGCACTTGCCTCGAAACCGATACCGTACAGTGATTTATATGGACTATACAATAGCCTTTCTGTTTACTAAACCAAAATTAATGGATTTTGTTAGTTCTTTTGCGGCGCTGTGTTTTTGTTTACGCCTCAGGTGCGCACACGAACACCATTTTCGATGAATCAATAAAGTGGTTTATATCTTGATTTATGCATAAATTGGGTCAAGTAAATGGGTAGCTGCGGAGTGAAAGAGCTAATTGCCTTGAACTGAACTAATGACAATGCCTTTCGCACGTAAAAAAGAGACCTCCTGGAGGTAATGACTAAGTCATGATGCAAGCCAAGCCAAGTTGAATTGTGAATTCCGCAGATGTAATTTCGTATTATTTCCCCCTCGGATTTCACTCGAATTCCGCACTATAGTGGAATGGTTGGGAAACCCCGATTAGCGATTTTTCATTAAATATCCATGATCTGTTCGACTATTACTGGAGTAATTGGATCTTTTTCGACCGTTTTCACTCCGTTCGGCTTGGTTGGCCAACTGTTAAGCCAAGATTATCGGAGGCCAATTAGCAGTCGAGGGTCTCCGACTTATAGTTCTGGTGCTCATTAGTTTGTTCACCTGTTTGTTTTGCTGGTGCCATTCTACCGGTTATTCCATAACTGAATCACACGCCTTTTTTTGTTTATTTTTCTCGCCTCTTGATGTTATGCTAATTTATGCAGAGCGTGGGTCCAGTACCGGCCTCTGCTTTCGCCTAGAGGAAGTTATCCCCTTCCACCCACCATATGGCATGCCAAAGTAAACAATTGGCGTGACCTAATCCCATAAGTGGGCGGGGTCCAGGGGAATCACTTCCTTGGCTTTGTGTCGAGTTCATAGGCCCACACGTGCCTTCCCCAGAGGCTTATCCATCAATCTTCAGGCTCCGTCACACTTTTACACCGAACGGAATTGCGATAATATAACTCTGAGGGTTTAACGAACTTCATGCCGAATATTTTTAATGCGAAGCCATTGCTTCCTCATCGACGACTTTCTCAGATAATAAAGTCACGCCTTGTTGTAGAAACATTCCAGACAGCAAAGCCCTCAATTTGTCTGCCAGTTTTACAGAAAAATATATATGTTTAATTTATATATATTTATTTCATTCCACAAAGATTCTCAACATTTCTCTCCGTGCAAAAAATACATTAAAAGCTCTCGCCCCAAACACTGGTATACCAAAGTCAAGGTAAAAGTAGAGCAAACTTCTTACTTCTGCTCTGCCAATGACCTTTAATTACCTTTCACTCAAAAAAATAAAGAAAAACAAAGGCAAAAGAAAGGCAATCAAAGGCAAAAAAGGAGGGCCTTCTCACGAAATTCCTAAGCTGAGGAAGCAAACACTCGCGAAACATTAAATTGAGCTATCTGATAAAAACTAGACGAACATTGCTCAAGCAATAAACAGATCACGTTTAGCACATAATCTAGAATTTAATATTTGAGATAGACTTCTCTCTTATCGCAATTAGCACACCATTTCTCAAAGTCAATGGCAGAGACGCCAATTCCACTCCGTAAACAAATTAGAAATTAGCACCATTAAAAAAGTTAATCAACTTGTAGATATATGAATTGAGCGAAAATACGTTTTATTTACAGCAGATTGTTTAAATAATATACTAAGCTTAAAATGTGGGATAAATATAGCCTTGGAAGCAACTAAAAACGTGTAATTTATGGGTCTATAAAACCATATTGTAAACAATCTTACGTAATTAATCGATGTGAGATACTAGCTCAAAGGTATAAAAAAAGTAAATAGCCTAAAGGCTTTAATGGATGGAAATTTTTACCTGAAATAACAGTGAAAAATGATGAACTGATTAAGTTCTAAATACAAATTTAGCTGAAGTAAATTTATGAAATGTATGTCACAGAATGTGCTCTGTTTTAGTTAAGCTACCCATTGTGAAGAATCGGAGAGCCACAATATATATTTAAGAGCTTCAACTAATGTGTAAAGGGAACTAGCTGGCTATTGCTATACTATTTTTAATGCAAAACATTATTTGTATATTTCTTATGGAACACCCTTAACTTTCCTCCTTTAATCAATTTTCAGTTAACTTTTAAAGTACGAAACGCAGTGCTGTCAGCATGGAAACGGAGTCGCTGAATAGGAAGAACTCCTCGCGGAAGAGTTCGATTGTGAATGGGAACGGAGATGCCTCCGCCAAGTTGACCAACGGAGATGCGGATGGAGGGGATGGAGGCGGCGGGGGAGAGGTGACCCTGAAGGCCAAGATGAGCCTGCTCAATGGCTGCACCGTCATCGTGGGTTCCATCATCGGATCGGGCATCTTCGTGTCGCCCACGGGAGTGCTGATGTACACGGGCAGTGTGAACCTGGCCCTCATCGTTTGGGTCATTTCCGGACTCTTCTCGATGGTGAGTGCAATAAATATAAATAACCTGATATGCAAATGGGAATAGGGCGTTCGATAGCCCAGACACCTGTTGCCGTTGCTCGAGGTGTAAATAACCTGCTGGTAAATAACAGCTGGCATGGGAAAGTGGAAAGAACGTGTGGGTGAAACTTAGAAGGGACTTTCTCATTCGATTACGAGTGCTGGCAGAGTGCCACTGGGTCGCTTAATGAAATTATTGAAATTCCTGCACCCAATTCAAGAACCACCAACCAAACAGCCCCCTCACACACACACCCGCAGAAGCACGCACACAAACATGACAAGTCCATGTCAGACGCACACGGAGCGGCTTCAGCTCAATAAAATTGCGTATACGCAGCAGTGTCACTGGCAGATGACAACGATTGCGCACTCCCACACACTTTATAGCCACAGATATACCTTAAAGAATATAAAAAACAATTCAAAAGAAAGCCATCAATTTAATATTTTCTTTAAAGTCTTGACACTTATGAACCCTAGCCCAGATTTCAAATTGCCTTACTTCTGAAAGCTTTAATTTTATTTTGTACCTATCTCTGGATTAATTCTTAACATGTGGTAGTCAATTCTCTGATAGCCTAAATTTGTATTCAATTTTTGACTCAATAAGCAAATTGTTGAAAAAAAATTGTTCTGTTGCTTCCTTTCAATGGCAGATGTAAGGAGGTTCTGGACCCTGAAACATGTTTTCAACTTAAAAAAACGATTTATTTTCAATATTTTTTTATCGTTGTGACAATTCTGAATGGCTAGCCTAGTTACAATTGGATCGTTATTGTATCTTCCAGGTGGGTGCCTATTGCTACGCGGAATTGGGAACGATGATTACCAAGTCGGGAGCTGACTACGCATACATCATGGAGACCTTCGGACCCTTCATGGCCTTCATCCGCCTCTGGATCGAGTGCATGATCGTGAGGCCCTGCTCCCAGGCCATAGTGGCCCTCACGTTCAGTACCTACGTCCTGAAGCCCTTCTTCCCGGAGTGCTCTCCTCCGGAGGATTCAGCCCGCCTCCTCGCCGTCTGTTGCATACGTGAGTTTTGATCGGCTTTTAGTGTGTTCATTATACCATATTAATGGGCGGAAGAACCTCCCCTGAACCGCAATCTATGGACTCGCGTACTTGACCTATAGATTAGAAGCCATTTGAATGCATCCCCCGAGTAGCGGGCAAATAAACACGCTGAAAGAGTTTGCCATATCAGGCTTATCAGTGTGCCAGAATGGTTCGCAGGGGAGGAGTACGGGAGTGTTTTGTTTTGGAAACGAATTCAGATTGTACTAAACAAATATAGTGTTTTAATCAGGAAAGGGCTGAGGAGAAACAATTACCACATTTATTATTTGTTATATTTATTATTCATAACTAAATGCAATCACTTTTTTAATAGGTAAGATGGCAAAACCATTTCAAGATTACTATGTTTTTTTTTGACTTTAAATCCCTATAATTTATGAAACAATCAATTAAACTTTATTGCGTCGAGTGAAATGGTCAAAATTTAAATTGTAGCTTAATGACCTGCAAACCGATTACCTGAAAAGTGCTCATTACCACAATTATTTAATGGAAAATCACTTCCCGATTAAGTGCATAGTTTCGAAACCCGAACCTACTTCTTGATAGTCGTTTCCCCCATTACTTATTTAATAGTATTAATACTGATTTAATTGTGCGGAATCAAGTGCGTTTGCTGAGACAATAGCGGGGGCAATAAATAACGAGTTGTCACATTGTCATATGAAAGTCCTCGCGTTATTACATCACCCACATGGGTCGTTCGCATCTCTGGATTTTTATCTTCGGCGTGACTGCGAAGTCGTGATGGAGGCTCGAATGTGGGTTAGGCGGCCTTCTCAATATATAAATTTTCATTTTGCCATTTTACTTTGCAGTCGTGCTGACCCTAATCAACTGCTGGGATGTTAAATGGGCGACCGCTGTGCAGGATATCTTTACGTATGCCAAAGTAAGTCGGATAGATTGGATTTGCTGGGGGAGACAGTCACCATTTTCACCTCTTTTAGCTGCTGGCCCTGTTTGTCATCATTGCCACTGGCATGTACCAACTTTCTCTGGGTAATGTGCAATACTTTACTTTTGAGAATACGGACACCAGGGTAACCTCCATCGCTCTGTCCTTCTACTCCGGTCTCTTTGCCTATAATGGATGGTAAGCGGATTACGCAGGACATGGAATTCCCTGGCAGCAGCCTTGCTAATTGGATTTGTTTGCTCTGCTGTTGACAGGAATTACTTGAACTTCATCATCGAGGAGCTGAAGGATCCCGTCAAGAACCTGCCCCGCGCCATCGCAATTAGCTGCACGCTGGTCACCGTGGTCTATGTCATGGCAAATGTGTCCTTCTACACCATTTTATCTCCGGACGAGGTCATGGGCTCCTCGGCCGTGGCAGTCACGTATGCGGAGCGAGCCTTTGGCGTGCTGGCCTGGACTATTCCAGGTGGGCTCCCCAAATACCTCTTTTGAAGTGGGAGTTACTCATGTTTGGTTCTGACTTTTTTCAGTGTTTGTGGCCTTGTCCACCTTTGGAGCAGTCAATGGCATTCTGCTGACCTCCTCCCGACTGTTCTATGCCGGAGCCAACAATGGCCAGATGCCCGAGATCCTCACCATGATCCAGATCCAAAGATTCACTCCCACGCCTGCGGTCTTGGCCATGGCCCTGCTGTCCATGTTGTACCTCACGGTGTCTGATATCTTTGCCCTGATTAACTATGTGGGCTTTGCCACTTGGGTGAGTTGAATGAAGTCCATTACTAGGCCACTAAATACGGATAACCATCCCCTTCCAGCTGAGCATCGGAGTGGCTGTGCTGTGCCTGCCCTGGCTAAGATGGGCGCAGCCCAACCTTCCTCGCCCCATCCGAGTGCCCATGGTGTTCCCCATTGTTTACCTGATCGCCACCATGTTCGTGACCGTTGTGCCCATGTACGCCAGTCCCGTGGAGACTGGATACGGCATCCTGATGATTCTGTCCAGCATACCCGTCTACCTGGTCTTCATCGCCTGGAAGAACAAGCCCATTTGGTTCCAGAAGACCATGGGTAAGTGGTTCCCCCAATGCAATCCTCTGAAAGGCTGCTTCTTCCTGTTGTTTTTCACTTATTCACGCTGTGAATCCCACCCATTTTTGATATTCTAGGCGGACTGACACAAGTTCTACAGAAAATGATGATGGTTGTGCGTCCCAAAGCGGCGTCAAAGGTTTTTAAGTTTGCTATTTTATCCTAGCTTTACTTTGGTTCTAACATTCGACTCACCTGCCTGCCTTTACTTCAGCACTGATTTCTGAAAAAATTAACACCTCCACTAATGAATCACAAGATTTGCAACCCCAAACTATTCTTTGCACCCCTAACTCTAGCTAGCTAGTAGACTAACCTCTTCAACGATATCATACTAATCTCAGTTGTTTTTTTCTTGCCTTTCAGTAAGCCTCACACGATTCCTACAAAAGCTGCTCATGGTACTCGGCAAGCAGACGAAACCAGCTCAGGTGTAAAAACAAACGAAGTTCTTTGGGAAAATAGCAGAGATTAGATTGAAAGTTAGCCAAGAGCAGAGAAAAGCATTTATAAGCACACATTTGATTGCATTATTGCATTATATAGAAAACGTAAACGCTTTTGTGTAGCCAACCAATGATATACATCAAACACACAGAAAACTTTCTGCCAGCTTCTGGGCGATATATACTATACATATATATTTTTTATATACACATGGTAAGGCTTAAGTTGAAGCGAGGCCCAGTGTCCAGTAGGTTTACGAAAAATACTAAATTGAGGCTCAGCTCTGGAATCGTACTTCAAAAAAGACTGTGAAACAAAAAGGGAAAATTACAAGGAAAACAAGTTTTCCAGTGCTGAGCGTTAATTTGGTTTTTCATTTTGGCATTTTTAATGAACGAGTCTTTTGGAATTTTCGAGTAATCTCTGACAGGTGGTTAGACAAAAATACAATTCCAAAACTGGGAAACCCCCATAAATACTACTATTATTTTTATAATTCTGTTCAATACAAATTAATGGTTGCAAGTCCAATTTATAAACATTTAGAAACAATGCTCTAGGCTTAGCTTTGAAGTAGAAAAGCTAGAAGAACGCTTGAACATACTCGACAGAAAGATCTACAGACCTAATGTTAATACCTAAAAATCATAAATATTTTAAAGCACATTTGAATATTTTCCATACATTTTAGGTGGCTAAGATTAAGTGGCACTGCAGTTTTATTTCAGCTGTTTGTTTAAGTTAAAACTATGATTAGATGGCTCAGATTGTCGGACATTTTGACGGCAAGGTTTCATTTGTGCACCGTAGCGAGACCTCCCTGTACAAATCCTGTTTGAATCTGGCTTACCTCCCAAATACAAAAACCATCGCCCAATGCACATATCCAACAAGAGAAACGATTTAAAGTTGTTGAACGATAACAGGAACATTGCCAACATACATATTAATATATTGAGATATACGCAAATTGTTGTCTAATTACGTATACCAATCGAATCTAATTGAATCGATCTAGCATTGATTTTGAACATTCATTAGTTGTTGTTGCTTTGAGTGTTTGGCATAAGTGTTATTCTAAACAAAATATTATTGCCTATTTAGCATTCAACTATTTAAATGTTACACACAAATATGAAGCCGCAGCTGGGGAATCTGTTTAACTACTATGAAACATATTGTTGACAATAATAATGTATTTATATATAAATGTATATTATATTATATTATACGTGTACCTTATAAAACCTCTGTCTTTCTGGAAATAAGAACGATGTGAAGTAAATTGACAAATGAATATTTATTCTTAGTTTTTCAATTGGGAAAAGGAGTTTCACTAGGCATCACAAGTCTGCCGTGACATTTAGTTAAACTACTAGTCCCCGAAAATGCTGGAATCTGGCGTATTGATGTACTGAATCAAACGAAGTCTAATGTTCTCGACCTCCCTTTGCTTAAGGGTCTTTTCCGCTTCGGAAAGTTCGTAGTTCTTAGTGCTGATGTAGACCTTTAAAACGGAGGCGTAAGTGGTTTTCTCGGCTTCCACTTCGAGTTTCTTAAATTCCTTTTTCAGGACAAGGTATGTTTTCCTGGTGGAGTCCGGTTCTAGAGGTGTTCTTTGCGGCCTTGCTCCATCGCCACCACTTTCGTCGTTCTCTTCGCTTAAGTCCTGGTTAATGGTTCTAATTTCACTGCGCAGGTCCAAACTTTTCCTTTTGTACAGATCCACAAAGTGCTGCTCCATGGCCAGTTTTAGCTCAGCAAACTTGGAATCAATGCGACCATACCAGTAGGCCAAGCCATTGTACTCCGCGTCCGAAAATTTGGTAGTGCGACGGCCATGGGCCTGAGAAATATTAGGCACTGAGCTTACGGAACTGCGGTTGTCAGAGGTCCTATTTGATTTGAATAGGTTTATAGAACTCTGAGAGACTGGCTTAGTCTCTGGCCTAGCCATTATTTTTCGGGCTTTCTTCAAGGAAACGTAGGCCAGATCCGCCAGCCTTAAGATCTTGCGCCTGGCATCACTTAAGTCGGGCGCTATGGGCAACTCGAACATGACCACAGCAGGGAGGGGACTCTTGAAGTCGAAGGACTCTTTCAAGCAATCGCTCAAAAGGGTGCTCCCATTTGGCCTGCCCTGCGGCAAACTCCCGAAGAAGTCAACTAAATCAGGTCGGTTTTCACTGCCAAAGATGTGGAACACTGAGAGGTGAATCTTGTGCTGCAAGGCCATGCTATCCCGGTACACAAACTCGAAGTCTAGATAGTCGTCGCCCAGTCCACTACCTCGTAAGGCGGTGAAATCGTTGATAAGCCACTGGTACAAGTCCCTGGTGCTGGAAACAGCTTTTCCGCAAGGTGTAATCCTTCGACGATTGGGAACAGCCGTGGGTTCCACCAACATGTTCACCATTTCGAATTTTCGGACATCAAAGTAGTCCACATTCACTGCTTTAAGGCGGTAGCGAAGTTCCACCATTAGTTTGTCCACTTCTGTGACCAACAGGCGGGCCAGAAAGTTGGGATTGTGGTTCCTTTGGAGCAAGAGACGCAGCAGACTTCCATGACGATGGTGGCGAAACATCTGGGCCATGAAATCGCCCAACTCTGTTCTGATTTGGGGTTCAAGATCATGGCCAATGGCATCAAACTCCAAATGCCGGTAATAGCGAGGGGAGTCCCATGATTTAATGGGCTTAGCTGTGGTATTTTGCATCCTTAGCAACATGGACTTGTTGTCCAATATCCTGATATCATTCTCCAGCACTTGATCTTCAGCACAACAACGCCTTTTGGGATCTGTAAGAGCCACCAGCACTAGATGGTTTTTCTTGGACGCCGGATGACAGTTCATGGTCCGGAATTTCTTTTCTTTTCTTGTTTAAGAGATGAATTTGGAAAACTATAATTTTGATATTCTAAAAGTAAGTTGCTTGAGTCAAGACAGCTGCCTCATATCGTTATTTGCGAGAACATTGTAATTTTAAATCAATACAGATAAGACACATTCTTAATTTTACATAAACGAAATGAAAGGAGACAACATTCCTAGGCAGTCTTTTCCATCAGGTTGTTAATGTGATCCAGATTCGCCTGCGAAGCCCGTAGAAATTGGCCAAATTCGGTGTGGGCTGTCTGTTTTAGTAGTTCCTCGAACTGGGCCAACTGGTCATCGAATCTTTGCCTGTAGCTCTTCAGTTGCTCTGCCTTCAGGATGTACTGCATCAGACTGGCGTGAACCAGCTGAAAACGATCATGGATCTCCTGTTGTTGGACTTCCATCTGCCCCAAGTGGTCAATGGAACTAGGGGACGACTGGGAGCACAATAAAAACAAGTAAAAGCATGAAGGGTAATCCTCACAAGCTACTCACCAAGATCTCCGGCTGATGGTGGCTCTGCCGGCTGACCAAATGAGCCAGGCTGAGAAGCTGTGCATTGAGGCTATCCACCTGGGAGTCAGTAGCCACCACATGGACCAGTACAGGCATGTATAGAAGATGTCCGCGACTCCTTTTGGAGGCGTGCAGGATGAAAGATACGAGTTCAGTGGCCACTACCGGGGAGGTCATCTGGTCATCCCGAAAATACCAACGCAGTCCCAGGGAGGAGCTCTCACTTAGCTCCACCATGGCCACTAGAAGGACATGCAGACGCACACTGAACTGGATGTGCCTCTCCTGCGAGGACACCACGTACTCCACCTCCAGGGCTTCGTGACCCGGTCCTGTGCTGAGGCCTGCCCGCATCCTGTACTGATTAAGGAGCCACAACATCAGGCCATGGATGTCGCTGAAGGAGCGCTCCGTTGGCAGCCTGTTTCCACCGCCGCTCCTGCCTTCTTCCTCCTCCAGAAGTTTCCGGAACCTCACTATGCCGTGATCCAGGTGGAGACCCTCGCGCTGGAGCTTCGATCTCACCTGAATGACCAGGGTGTCCAGGAGGAACATCAGGTGGCACTCACGTTTCACACGCAGATGCATCAGGAAGCCATCCCGCCTTCCTCCGAAAAGGTTGGTGAGCAGGGTGGCTATCTCATCGCCACTTTCATGTGTGCCCAGCACATCGAAGTGAAGCTTTTGGGCCAGGAGCAGGTGGGGATTGGAGGCGTTTTGGCAGTAGACCAGCCGCAGGCTGTGCTCGTCCAGAACGCTCACCTGACCGCCATATTGAAAGGTCTCCGGTGACTGTTGTTCCCTTCCTGATTTTTGAGCTCCTGGTCGGTGTTCTCCTGCAGATTTCGCTGCATTTCCAAAGGATTTGGTATCATTCAACTGCACCACAACTCGGATCTGCTCCATTCTCTCAATTGCAAGTCAATTAAACACGAAAACAAGGTATTTGTGGATACAAAACAAGAAAAGCATGACAAGGCCAATTCACCGTTGCAGTCGAGCTTTAATGGGCAGCATATTGAAATTCAAACGATCTTGTTGGATTTCAAGAAGTTCATTTACGAAGGGTAGTCTACTGAAGTGACGAAACAAATTAAAAATTTTCGCTTCTCAATTAAAAAACATAATAATATTTAATAATTGTATTTATTAGATTATATTTATTTTTGTTTAACCAGACAAATTTATTCATTCAAATAATACAATTATATGGCTGCAGTAGGAACGATCTAAAAATTTAATTTTTATAACAGAGATCTTAAAACTGATATTTCCAATTTTCTCAATTTAATGAACCTTTTTCTTTTGTTTATATTTTCCGTTTTTAAATTGAACGTATTTCTTTGAGGTTTTAATTATACAAAAAGACAAAATTCCCAAGGTAACGAGAAAGGCGAGCAAAAAAGTGGCCAGGACATCCAGGCTGTGGTAGATGAAGAAGTCCAGTTCCTTGCCGGCTACACTCATATGAGCAGCTCCCTTGTGCCGCAGGACATAGTGTGTCCACCAGATGGCCGTTTCCATTGGTCCCATGGGCTTATCCCGATATCTGGCAGATGTAGTTTTTGCCATGACATCGAAACTCTTTTCAGAGAGCAGCCTTATAATGGTTGAATTGAATTCCTCTGCAGTCATTTCCTGTAGGCTTAGGGTTAAGCCCAGACCCATTCGTTTAACATGTTCCATATTGCGGAATTGGTCAAAAAAGCAGGGCAAGCCCAACATAGGTTTTGCATGGTGAATACTCTCTATAGTGCTCAACAATCCTCCGTGGGTTATAAAGAGTTTTACTTGGGGATCGGCCAGAATATCCTGTTGCGGGAACCATTTGCTAATAAAAACATTCGACGGTTTCCCTGCCAGTTGCTCATCCTCGAATTTCCACAGGATTCGCTGAGGTAGATTGGCAAAGGTATTGAGCAGTACTTTTCGGCGATCCTCAGACAGAGACTTGCTTTTGACATTGGTGCCCAGAGAAAAGTAGATGACTCCAGCATCGCCAGCACCTTGGATAAAGTCCTCCAGTTTCTGGGGCAAAGGCTTTGGATTTTGATCTACATGCAGTCCGCCCACATCAATCATATTCGGAACATATGGACGAGGAGGACCCAGTGTGAAGTGCTGGTTGACCAAAACCAAAGCGAAATTTCGGGAAATCTTAGATAAGGATTGCTTTTTTGCTGTATTCGGGAAGTACTTCTCATAGAGAGCCTTCTGCTTTTCCACATGCCGCCATTTATAGTTAATCCAGGAAATAGATCGTTCCACAAAATGTTCCAGACGCCCTCTATAAGTCTCCAGGTCGTGCAAATGGGAGGACGGAGATTGGAGGTACGACATCGGAGAGATATTACCCACTAGTTCATCGATCTTCCAGTCAGTTCCATAGGGAGCCATTCCAATTATGGGGGCCTCCAAGTAAGCTGCAAGACCACAGAGAGCGTCGATCCGCCAAAGATCCATTATGATCAGGTCAAATCGGGCACTTTTGGGGCTGAGAATCTCTCGACGTACGCCCTCATTATTTAGCACTGTTTTTGTGAGGTTTAGGGTATATTCGTTAATAAAATCACTGATTTGCCAAGTGTTTTTTGGGGTTGATACAAATTTTAGGATTTCTGGAAGCATATTGAAGAAATAACATTCACACATTTTATTTTATATCTTATTTCAGCTTAAAATACTTTCTTAGATTATAAAAGAAGCTTAAAAGAATTAATCAATCACTTACCATTAAAATTTTTAAACACTTCAGGAACAGGAACATCGTAAATATTTTTTATCGGCTCTTTCAGAGGATACGGATTCACCGAGATTATTTCATGGCCCACGGAGGCCAGACTTTTAAGGTAGGGTAAGGCGAAAAAGTAATGTGAAGGACTCGGCAAAGGAAACAATGCCAGGATACGAGCACCTTCCAGGTAACCGGGATGGAAACACATCAGCAGGAAAATCCACAGCATTTTCATACTTAGCATGTTCCGCACTTAAGATCATGTAGAAAACTGAATGGCATACCTCCCAAATTTAAAATCTCATCTGTTTAATCGAAAACGTTTATCTACAGTGAAAAGGGAAGCAATAAACAGTCAAATATTCCTCAAAGATAGGCAAAATCAACAGAAAAAGACAAAAGAAAATAAGTAAATAAGTAAAACATTTAATGTTGCGGTCAACGACCATTGTATTAAATGCAGTACAGTAACAATACGAAATAGAAAACATCTTCAAGCTCGAGTTTTTGTTTGTTTTATTGCTATTTTTATCAAAACATAGGTACTCGTTGTTTTACACATATTATAATAATAACACATTTTAATGTTGGATTTCGAAAATTTGATTTTTTATTGTTATAAAAATGTTTGAATAAGAGTAGTAGCTGCTTACTGCAGTAGGGTATAATAATTTCAGTCAAAAGTTGCAACGCAGTGAAGGGCATGTTTCCTATAAAGTAATAAACAATCAATAAAACAGACAACATTTTAAAGTTAACCGTCTACACCTTTTTTTAAATGTTATTAATATTAATGTTATTACTTTTGTCAGTAAGCAGTGCTTTTACGTTAGAGATGGAAAAACATTGATGTTAGCTTCTTTAGCAGATACACCAACCTCAAAGTAAGAAACGAAAATAGAAATGACCTAAATATCAAAGCGCCACTTCTAGGATTTACTGCTTGAATTTTAATGTTTTTAAAAAAATAATAATGCATTTTAGTAATTATAAACATTTATGTCAAACTGACCCACATAAAATGATATTAAGTCCTATCTCGTTTCTAGTTTCGTATCTAGTTTTTATAAAATAAGAATCGTGTTTCTGTTGAAAACACAGTTTTTTAGAGAATTATACCACAATCATTTAGAAGTACGCCACTTTGAAATCGGATGTCTGTAAGAAAAGTTATGGGCTTAGAAGTGCAGGTTTTAGGTCGCTTTTCTGCAAAGCCATTTTTCGCAAATTTGGAAAGGGGTAACATTGTCAAAATGACGAAAAATCGACCCCAAAATACAAACGAAGTTGAAAACACAGTTTTTTTAGAGAATTAAACCACAATCATTTAGAAGTACGCCACTTTGAAATCGGATGTCTGTAAGAAAAGTTATGGGCTTAGAAGTGCAGGTTTTAGGTGACTTTTAAGCAAAGCCATTTTTCGAATATTTGGAAAGGGGTAACATCATTAAAATTACGAAAAATCGACCCCAAATTACAAACCAAGCTGAAACACACATAGCTTCCTCCTCGGCGGTTGGGATTCTTGCTGAACTTGTCCTTTGGGGCTCTGCCTCTTTTCCAGCCTCGTCGATGTCCTCGTCTGCGCGCTGCTGCCTAAACTTTTGAATTACTTCCGCGTGTTGGGAACGTTTCTCTTTCATTACGATAAATTGGGTAGACTTTTGCGTGGTGTTAAGTTCAAAAACGGTCTAAAAGGAGAAACTCGATTAGAAATAGTTTGCTGTCATAAAATCTAAGGAAACTGCGCATTTTGACCAGGATATCGTGCTTTTCGCTCTGCAACTTGCGCTCTGCTGCAGCCACCTTGCCTGCGACTCTTCCGATTGTCCGCTAACCTCAGCAGCCTGGGAGAGAACGGGTGCAGCTGTAAAGAAATCCTCCAAAGGCTTGAGCGCGTAGAACTTTATTTTCTTCACACGTGCATTGGCATCCGTTAATGCCACTGGTCGCGAACTAAAGTATTTCTTGTAAGCGTTTTCGCTGGTGCCCAATACTCCGGCCTGCATTGATTTAAATTATACAAATCAATAGAAATCGACACTAAAATGACGATTGAACTTACAATGTGCTGGCTTTTCTTGATATCAGTCACGGTGAGGTGCTCTTCATCAAGTAAATCTTGCGGAATGGTTCCCATTGCCGAGCTGTCATTGATATTGAAAGGCCTGTTTAAGAATAAGTGAAGATCCAGAAGGTGGGCTGTGTCGTCGATGGAAAAAATCGAGTATGCGGTACCGGTGCGCCCAACTCGAGCACAACGTCCGACACGGTGTACAAACAACTTCGGTTTACCCGGAAAATGCAGGTTCACCACAAAGTCCAAGCTGGGTATGTCGATTCCGCGCGCCGCCACGTCCGTAACCTTTTTGTTCACAAACTTGGCTGTGAGGGCCTTCTGACAGGACTGAGCTACTACCTAGAGCGTGCCAAAGGACGGCGTGTACCAATTAAATCAACACCTGAAATGGAAATCTAATGTCAGCCAAAAGCAACAAACCATAATAATCCACTGATCAACCTGATGACACACTGGCCTCCATTTAGTTACGACCTATACCTGTAAATAAAAGAGGAATTAATCTTTTAATCCTTATTAATTATCTACAAGCAAACGCGTGCAGTATCCACTTAACTGAGGGGCGCTTGACTTCTGCGGATAAAGGAGGGCCTCCTCACAGGACTCAGCTACTACCCAGAGAGTTGCTGCAGCAACGGAGTTCACCAAAAAATTCATCACCTAAAACAAAATTTAACGTCAACCAAAGCTACTCATTGTATTAATTGGTACTTACCTGCTGCTAAACCACAAATCCCCCTGATGCTTCATTGGCATTCGGTAGCTGCCAATGACTCCCATGACGAGAGGCGGGCCTCTTGCAGTTCCAATCTCCACCCGGAGCGTCGCTAGAAGGACGGCGACTACTAAGAATCCATCAGCTATAAAATGGAAATTTATAGAAAGCTGCGTAACTGCAATTTGTACTTCATGGCACTTACCAGCTGTTAATCCATCGATCCACCTTATGTGACACTGGCCTTCATCTTGAATTAGCAATACCTGAAAATAAACTTAAACACTATTAATTTTTACTGAAATTTGTAATTAATTTTTGCTGCCAAGCCAATTTGAAATTGTAAACAAACAAACGCGGCGTTGCCATTTATGGAAAACAGCTGTTGCAGTACTGTCAGTACTATTTAGTATTTTTTAAGCGGGCACACAAAAACCGGTGTTGTAAAACAAATTTACAAATTTAAATTGTATTAGATCTAGTATTTTAGTTTTTAATTCTACTATATCCGACTGCCTCTGGCCTTCTAAAATGGTATAAACACCAGTATTGTAAAAACCTGTAAAAAACGCCTATACGGCCTTTATTTGTATTTGTATAAAATATGTTTATTTATGTTGATTTATGAATCACTTGTTGTTCAAATAAAAACAGCTGGGCACGCATTTATGTGCTTAGTCCTATTCGTGCTTGCATTGACAACACATTACAAAGACTATTCCGTTTAGAATATCAATACAGCGAAGAAAATCTTTAATTATAATTGATAATGTTTCAACTTCCGTATTCAATTAATCATCATTCAAAGAAAATCCTAAATAACTTACATATGTATAAATATATCATAAAATTAAATATCTAACCATTAAAAAAATAGTATTCAAAGATAGATAAAATATAACTTTCATTTGAGATTGACAAGTTTCTGTTCAGGAAATATATATTTTTTGTATTTCCTTAATTATTCCCTTGCAGAGAGTATTATAATTTTGGTCAGAAGTTTGAAACGCAGTGAAGGAGACGTTTCCGACCCTATAAAGTCGATATAGCCATGTCCGTCTGTCCGTCTGTTTTAATACCGTTTGCGAGCTCAGTTTAAAAGCTAGCGATCTGAAACTTTCACACTCGCCCTAAAACATGTGTACGCAGATCAAGTTTGAAAATCGACCCGATCGGACGTCTATATCCTATAGCTCCCATAGGAACAATCGGATATATCTTGCAAGAATGATGATATTTCGCGCAGTGTAAAAGCTATTGACATGAATCTTTCCAAATCGTATTTTTTTATGCATACCTTTATCAGGGTAAAAGCGCGTGCCGATCGGACGTCTATATCCTTTAGCTCCCATAGGAACAATAGGGTAAAATCGGTCCAAGTTTGATGTTTTTCAGTGTAAAAGCTTTTGCCATAAATTTTTTCAAATCATATTTTTTTATGCATTCCTTCATCAAGGTAAAAGCGCGTGCTGATCGGACTTCTACGTCTTATAGCTTCCGCAGGAAAAATTGTTACAGGCGCGAAAATATCCCTTTTTTTCCATTTGTATATGACAATTTTGCAGTATAAAAGCTATTGACATGAATCTATGCAAATCTAGTTTATTTATGTATACCTTATTCCTTTCGCAAGGGTATTAAAAGTTAGCTTCCGTTCTCGTTTTTATTTAAATTAACAAAGCGTGAGAACTCGAGTGGAAACTAACAGGGTTCCTAAGAACTGAAGTCATATCATTGCCAGAGCGCCAGAGCTGGAGTAATATTTTTTGCTTTTAAAAGATCGACTGACATTTCGTCTGACCTTAAAAACATCGATGATGCCCTGCCAAACATCGATATTACCGATGTTTTTAAACCATCGGTGTTAGCATCGGTGTTTTCCGACTTCTACGTGGTCGGTCACACTGGTTTCGATTTTTTGGTGGATGGTGTATGCTCATCGAAGCGGTCGGCAAACAATTCAAAAGTAGCAAAAGCATCTGAAAAAGAACCCAAGCGAAAAAGTACGGAAAATAAAACCCTGCGGACTGTGAGCGTAGAAAGACTGTCAGCCAAATATATTACAATTTCGACAAGTCGTTGAAGCTCGAAGTGCTTCGAAGGAAGTGAAAGAAGGACAAGCAAAAATTCGTGCTCTCGACACTTCCTTTGCGTCTCTCTTTCTCATCGCCTGTGCGTGCGAGAGTGAGTGTGGCTGTGTGAGTGCGAGAATCTGCAAGAAAGGCAACGCCAAAAGCGAGAAATCAAGAAATAAAACGAAGTGGCGTGTGAATCACGAGCAAGCTGAATCATCTCACTCACAGCAATAGCTGCTTCTGTTGGCCGAACAAATAATTGCAGACGAATACGTGAGAATGGAGCACCACGAGGACAACGCTCAGCTCGACAACTACTTGCAGAACCGATTGTCCGAGAGCTTGCAAATTTCCGGGGGTGCCGGTGAGCAGCATCTTCATTTGGCCGACTCTGCCGGCGAGGAACTTTCCGTTCCTGGTATCGAGTCCTCTAAATCGGATCAGCGGGACGGCGATGGGGACGAGGCCGAGGAGTGGAAGTACATAAACGAGGTGCAGCAGAGCGAGAAGCTGCAACAGCAGCAGCTTCCTCAGAAAAATGGCAACGGGTTCGGCCTCGGTCCGCAGACTGAGGGTCTAATCCTGGGAAACAGTGCTGCCGCTAGTCGCAGTCTGGCTTTTGAGGAGGAGGATGTAGAAGTGATCAAGAACGATGGCGACTTGTCCACGAACTCGAACACCACTACTTCCACGGGAGAAGTGGCGGCCCAGGATCCGCAGCAATCCCAGGAAGCAAACCTGTTAGGGGAGCAGCAACAACAGCAGCAGCGGCAGTCTCAAGATCAGGAAGACGAGGACGAGCCCAGCTCTGTGGCCACCACCTACGGAACCAGCAGTCTCAGTGAGAATAATCCGACACCCTTGGAGCAGGAGGAGGTCGTCCTGGTACCCCAGTCAGCTGTCCAAGAACTGCTGAAGGGATTCGACAACAAGGAAAACTGTGATTATGTCCAGGAACAGGAGGAAAGTCACTCCCAGCTGAATCCCAATGCTGTTGCCTTTGTGCCCAGCTTTGGCTCCCAGCCTTCCTCTCCTCTTTCCGCCGAGGAAGAGCCACAGCTCGGATTGCCTCCCCGCCAGCACTTGGGTGTTGGTCCCTTGGACGATCTGGTGGCGGAAAGTCCCCGCAAAGGCTCCGCCAGGGAAAACATGGATGCGATTGCAGTGCCCGATGAGCAGGAATTCGACATTGAGGCGGATAAAAGACCCCACGAACTGGAGCAGGAATCGGATATATTTAACGCAGGAAACCTAGAGATGCAGTTGTTAAACGGCGTAGGATCCGCTGAGCCAGTTCCCTTGGCGGATCTCCTAGATCACGGTCCAGAGACCTGTGTCGATATGGACTTGTCCCTAGATCAGCTGCCCGCAGGCGGCGACATCATGAAGCAATCGCTTTATGCGGAGCACAACGCCTCCATCGAAGACATCCTAAATTCCGTGCAACCCTTGCCCACTCAGACGGGTGACGAAAAAGAGCTGCTCAATGTGGAGGAAAAGGAGCATGTCTCTCAGTCGCCTTCTACTGAGGAGCTCCAGTTCCAGCATGAGTTCCAGCCCGAGCAGCATCGGCAGCCATTGTTCAACAACTCTGACCAAGATCCCATGCAGGCTTCTTTTTATTTGGAGCACATTTGCATAGAAGCCCAAAAGAACGAGCAGCAAGAGCTGGAGCAGCTCCCAGTGGAGGACTCCTTAAAATTTGCCGACCAGAGCTTTCTGCTGGACACCAGTGCACCAGTGTTTAGTCCAGAATCAAACTTGCCTGTGGCGAAATTGGAGCTGGAATCCCAGCAGGCTGACATTGTGGACATCACTCCTTCGCCTTCTGCTTCTACTGAAGAAAAGCATCTGGTCGAGGACACCAAGGAGTTGGTAGAGGGCCCGGAGGTGGCGCTTCAGGAGAGTAGGTGGAATCAGGAATCAAATATCTTCGAATCATATTCACAGGTAAACTAAATAGAAAGCAACATGATTTCATAAAAGTACCATATAATGATTATTATACACTCGTTTTCTGCAAGTCCTAGTTCCAAATAGTGATTTTTTATTGTTATAAATTGTGCCTCACAAAATTTGTTATTTTCACTTGCTTTTATCATTGCCTTTCACCTGGACACCGGCGTAAAAAATCATTAAATTTGTTGGTATACTCCTTTACTATATCTGCATTTGCTTTCATCCCCGCCACTCCCTACATTTTTGACTCTACTCTCTTTCTGTAGCTTTGAGTTGATTCGATAGAAAAAAAATTTTTATTAATGAGTAGACTGCATAATTTTTCGGTTCAAGAGTAATTCTCGTGGAAGTTAAATTATTATAAGAATAATTATATTTAATGTTTTGTTTCACTATGTTTACTGCTGTGCAGTTGGGCCTGTTATCTTTAGGATTGAAAAAATGTTTATTTTTGGGCATTGAGTTTTTCTATTATTTTTTAATTTATCTCTCATGACAAGTTATATTATTATAAAAATATAAATATTGGTAAATATTTTTTTTTACCTTTGAACATTTATATTCTCTTTTTTTGTGCACTAAGATGCCAACGCCCAATTTCGTTCAGAGGGTATAATATTATAATTTGCAACGTAGTGAAGGGCACATTTCCGACCGTATAAAGAATATATTTACTTGATTGATCTAGCCATGTCCGCCTGTCCGTTTTTACGCAAACTAGGCCCTCTTTTTTTTTTTGTTGCATATATTTGTATATATATAATGTATATAATCCTCTTGATCGCATTGAGAAATGTATTGAATATTTATCCTGCTGTGCTCTCCCTTTGTTCGTTGCATTCGGGTGTGGTCGAGTTGGGGGACGTCGTCACTAAATTTTTTCACCATACAGGACACGCAATTGCCTTTATTGCCAGAAAAATTAAGTATTATGTTGTCCTCGTAGTTATAACAAACTGTTAAAATTCATTTTTCATACTCTTGTAAGGACTGCGAATTGTTTGTTTCCTGCGTTTTTTATATCCTAGTTTGCGTTTCTGGTGCTTCGAATTTCTCTTTGGCCAAAAATTCTTTAAACTCGCCCAAGAAGTAGTCACATAAAATTATTTAGATTTCTTGTTGTGCTAATGCATTCCTGTATGTACTCCAATGAAACTTAGCCTTCTCTGCAGTTCTCTCTTTTTCTCGTTCTCTTTTGTTTTCCATCTGCAATCTGCATGACCAGCAGAAACAACAATAACAGTAAATGGCGTTGCCAACTGCTGCAAGAGCTGGCAATCTTTTCGCTTCGCTGCAAATTCCAGCTCCAATGCACACACACAGACACGCTTTCATAATTACAACAACGGTGGCAACTGCACAGACGACCAGAGATAGATACATAGTTGAAAAAAGAATTAGGAGAGAGTGGACAGAGTTAACTCTGCTCGGCTCACTTAATTGGGTCATATACATTCATATGTATGTATATGGTGTTTAACCTGCACATCCATGTGATTTTTATGAATTTTGTGGCCGTTGTGCATTGTTCTTAACTAATTCCTATCACCATATCCAATCGAGGATGGTTTGTGTAAAACTTTCGTACATTTTTTTTTAGCTTTATAAACTGATCTGAAATAAGTTCTTAAAAAAATAAAATTAGTCAAAAACAAGAAAGGAAGCAAACTTCGGCAAGCCGAAGTTTATATACCCTTGTAGTTATTACAAATCGACTACAGTTCGATTTTATTTCGATGATATTGTTGTCCGATTTTCATTTAAATAAAACCGTAATTAAATAATATTTAAAAATTACAAAACCCCAAAAAAAAAACACCAAAGTATTAAAAACAACAAAGTTATAATTTTTTTGAATTTTTTTAGTTAGTGTGTCCTAGAGTTTCTAAAAATTCTGGGACAATAACTTCGTCGTGTGTCTTGTTATACTAAATGACTTGATAAGTTTTAATTTCAGTCAAAAGTTTGCAGTGAAGCAGACATTTTCGACCCTATTTTAAAGTTAATATATATTTTGAATAGTAATAACAAGAAACCAATTTTCTCAACGTACTTATTTCGTTTCAAAAAACACTGTCTGAAATTAAAAATATTTTGCAAACGGGGTAGTGCCAAAAGCATCTATTGCAATCTAGCTAGCATTTATTGCACCTTGACTTCTGATCACTCAAAGCTTTATTAACTCAACACTTATCAAATGCGCTTTCCTCTAATCAGGCGACCGAAAACATTATTTAATAACATGACTTAAATTTGTTCACGCGTCTAAGTAATGACTCAGGTTTTTGTCGTCGCGTCTGGAATTCACAAGAAAAAGCGTGAGAAATCTAAAATTCAAAATACAAAAAGTTGTAATTGAATACATTTACAATTGCATATAAGGTTTATATTGTCTAAGCAACTTTCGCTAGTGCAAATATAACACAATACGCTTGTCAATTAATTAAACCTTTTTGGCTTAATCAAAATTTATATAATTTACATATAATATTCCAGATGTTATTGTGTTAGATAGAGGGAAATGATAACTGGTTAGGCCAGACCAGATTATTAAACATTTATTACTCCTTGTTATTTTATGTTAAGATATTTTCATCAGTACAGGATTGATTGAAATGAAATTCTTGTTAATCGTTATTAACCAACAAAAAATATTCTTATTTATATTTTGATTGAATCACTTTTATCACTTCGTCTATATTTTTTATACGCTTGCAGAGGGTTTTTATAATTTCAGTCAAAAGTTCGCAGTGAACAGCACATTTCCGACCCAATAATTTATATACATATGCATATTGTTGATTAGCATTACCAGGTGATCATCATCGATCTAGCTACAGTGGCTCACAGCTTATTTGACCCACACCTAATTTTCAACATTAAACAGGTATAACTCCTGAACCATAAAAGATACCCATAAAAATAAAACGCAGAAGGTTAACTGTTGTTTAACTTAAAAATATGTTTTCATTTATTTATTATAGCAAGGAACTTCTTAATTAAACAATAAAAACTAAAAATACTGCCTTTTTCAACGTCACGCTTATTTGACCCAGCTCATCAAATTAATTATACAAAATTGAAAAAAAATTTTTTAACTTTTTATTTATCCGCTCTTTTGGTCGATTGGGAATAGATTCGACCAATTTTTTGTGGTTTCTGGTGATTTTAGCCATTCTTCGAGCAAAGCCATCTTCAAGTCATTTTATTGGAAATATTGCGCTCATTTTTGATAGTCAAGTACAAATTATCAATAACATTAAAATCGGGTGACTGAGCTGGCGATTTATTATATGGGGAAATTATAACCCAGCCATTGATATGCCGCTTTTGTTTGGGTCATTGTCTGGTAGAGCCGAAAACCCTGTTTATTAATTTTAGCACTTGGAGTAATTATCTTAAGGATATTAAGATAAAATTTTTATACATGTGCTTTCAATAAATTTAGGGTTTCCGTCCTGCGGACTTACAGGCCCAAACCATAACGTCCGCCGTATGTTTAATGTTGGTTTAGTGTTTGTCCTGCAGCTCTATATTGGTTTACGCCATACGTAAGAATCATTTGGCCCACAAATATCAGTCATTTTCGCTGATTAGTCAAAATAAAATTTAATATTTTTGGTATTTTTGTGGGCTTTGCTGGACTCAAAAATTCGGGAAATATTTCCAATAAAATGACTTGAAGATGGCTTTGCTCGAAGAATGTGCTAAAATCACTCAGAAACCAAAAAAAATTGGTAATCTTTAATCGATTGAAGACCAAAAGGCGGACTACCAAATATTTAAAAAATATTTTTTTTCAATTTTGTATAATTAATTTGATGAGCTGGGTCAAATAAGCTGTGACGTTGAAAGGGTATTTTTATTTTTTGTTTAATTAAGAAGTCTTGCTATAATAAATAAATGAAATTTTAAGAAAAAAGTTACCTTTTTTTATTTTTATGGGTATCTTATGGTTGGAGTTTCCTGTTTATGTTGAAAATTAGGTGTGGTCATTGTGATGTATGTCCGTCCGACTGTACGTTTCTACGCAAACTAGTCCCTCAGTTTTAAAGCTATTTGGATGAAAGTTTACAAAAATTATTCTTTCTATCGGAACGTGCCGGATCAGCATACTATATCAAATAGCCCCCATTGGAACAATAAAATAATTTAGGTGTTTCTTTACATATGTGAGTTACTCTGAGATATAGTATTTTTATTTAGCCATTTCAGAAATATGGTTGTTTTTCTTTCGCATAGCAAATCGTATAGCAAAACGGATAGGATACATTGGTGGCTCTAATTTTTGTCAATCAGTCTATCGCTTACGTCATAAATAAGTCTGAAAACCCATTAAGGTTATTAACTTAATTAAAATAACTGCTCGCCTTCTCACTCTGTATGAATCTTTATGTTTTGCTGGTAAATTGGATAGCCCATTTATATGGACTTGGAAAATATTTTATAATTATGGTCGGTGCGACTATACTCTTTTGCTCGTTGAGTGTATAGATTCCTTTCCGATCCTATCCGTAATAATATGGATCTGATTCAAAAGGCGATTCGTTCAAACCAAATTTAAATTTGCCAGTCCTAGGCAAATTTAGTTGGTTTAAAATAATCGAAAATGGTGAAGAAAGTTACAAGTTTCTAATCTCTTTCTAATAGGGAAATTTATAAAATTATTAGTAAGCAAAAAGATTGGCATTTTTGCAGTGTTATTATTGTGGCCGTATTTGTATGCGTTTTAAGTCTGTGCACTTTTGTCTCTGTATCTGTAAAAAACTTGTTTAATTTTACGGTTTCTCAACAGTCGTTGGGGAGCCAAGAGGCCGAAACAAAATTTTTTTGTTTAATATATGTAACTTGCTGTGGTGCTGCTGCTGATTTTGGTCTGTGTGGGCTGACTTGGAGTAGAGTTGATCGGCAAAAAGGCGCCGTCTGCGGAGCACTTCAAACTCGCTTACCAATGCAGCCTGGCAAACAGAGACCCAAACAGAGAAGGAGAAACACAAAACAGGGCCAATTCAGGCAAACTGAGAACTCTGGTCGATTAATTTTACCATATTTTACATTTCGAGTTTTAAAGAAAATGGTTTCAGCTTGTTGATGGCAAATAATAGATTTCATGCCGACTTTTACTGTTAATGCATTTCCTAAATTTACATTTCTTTTTCTTAACATAAATGTTGTAGTCGTACAGAAGCGGTAAAAACCTTGGCAACTCCTAAATGGCGAAGTCTCAGCTCAAAGAAGCTGGGTCGACTAAAATCGAAATTTCGAAAATTGATTAGCTTAATCGTTTGCCCATTTTTTGCCCATGTTTGCCCACCTTTTCTTTTTTTGCCCACCTTTAGTTTCGAAAATATGGAATCTTCGAAAATTTTCGAACATTTTCGAAAACATAAAAGTTGACTTTTTCAATTTTTTTTTTTTAATCGCAAGAGAATCGTTTGCCCACGTTTGCCCATCTTTTAGAATTTTGAAAATTTTGATACTTTTGAAAATATTCGACTTTTAAGTTTTTATCATATTTACCTGCAGAAAAATTGTTTGCCCACCCCTTAAAAATCGTTTTTTCGAAAAATAAAAGATGCCCATGTTTGCCATCTCCTGAAATTTAAGAATTTAAAAAAAATCGTTTGCCCACCTCTTAAAAGTAGTTAATTTTGACAAAAACGTTTGCCGACGGCATAAAAATGTGATTTTTAACAAAAATCGTTTGCCACCCTTAAAATCGTTTTTCGAAAAAATAAAAAGATGCCCATGTTTGCCATCTCCTGAAATTTAAGAATTTAAAAAAAAATCGTTTGCCCACCTCTTAAAAGTAGTTAATTTAATGGGCAAACATGGGCATCTTTTAAATTCTTAAATTTCAGGAGATGGGCAAACATGGGCATCTTTTATTTTTTCGAAAAACGTTTTTAAGGGTGGGCAAACGATTTTTGTTAAAAAATCACAGTTTTATGCCGTCGGCAAACGTTTTTGTCAAAATTAACTACTTTTAAGAGGTGGGCAAACGATTTTTTTTTAAATTCTTAAATTTCAGGAGATGGGCAAACATGGGCATCTTTTATTTTTTCGAAAAAACGATTTTTAAGGGGTGGGCAAACGATTTTTGTTAAAAAATCACAGTTTTATGCCGTCGGCAAACGTTTTTGTCAAAATTAACTACTTTTAAGAGGTGGGCAAACGATTTTTTTTAAATTCTTAAATTTCAGGAGATGGGCAAACATGGGCATCTTTTATTTTTTCGAAAAAACGATTTTTAAGGGGTGGGCAAACGATTTTTGTTAAAAAATCACAGTTTTATGCCGTCGGCAAACGTTTTTGTCAAAATTAACTACTTTTAAGAGGTGGGCAAACGATTTTTTTTTAAATTCTTAAATTTCAGGAGATGGGCAAACATGGGCATCTTTTATTTTTTCGAAAAACGATTTTTAAGGGGTGGGCAAACGATTTTTGTTAAAAAATCACAGTTTTATGCCGTCGGCAAACGTTTTTGTCAAAATTAACTACTTTTAAGAGGTGGGCAAACGATTTTTTTTTTAAATTCTTAAATTTCAGGAGATGGGCAAACATGGGCATCTTTTATTTTTTCGAAAAAACGATTTTTAAGGGGTGGGCAAACAATTTTTTCTGCAGGTAAATATGATAAAAACTTAAAAGTCGAATATTTTCAAAAGTATCAAAATTTTCAAAATTCTAAAAGATGGGCAAACGTGGGCAAACGATTCTCTTGCGATTAAAAAAAAAAAAAATTGAAAAAGTCAACTTTTATGTTTTCGAAAATGTTCGAAAATTTTCGAAGATTCCATATTTTCGAAACTAAAGGTGGGCAAAAAAAATGAAAAGGTGGGCAAACATGGGCAAAAAATGGGCAAACGATTAAGCTAATCAATTTTCGAAATTTCGATTTTAGTCGACCCAGCTTCTTTGAGCTCGAAGTCTCTTATTTTAAAAGTAAATCTAGTAAATGTATTTAAAGTAATATTGGTCACTACAGAGTCCAAGAGTTCACTCGTTGATATGCAATAATCCTTCACATGAAATAAAAAAACAATATAAATCTGAGAGACATAAACGTCCACATTCAGAAATTCGCGTACACAAAATAATTATTAAAGCAAGAAGGAATGCTTTCCTTTATATACCCTTCCAGTTATTACAAAACGACTGCATTTCGATGTCTATGCCTATGTTACTAAAAACAATGAAGCTATGTCGATTTTGCACTTCATTTTGCCATTGACAAAACTAAAAGTGTAATGTTGTTATAGTAAATAATTACTATATCTGAAAGGAATATTTTGATATATAGAAAAACAGCAAAATCATTTTTTTTTCATATTTATTTTTTTTAATTTTTGGATTTTTCTATGGGAGCGATGATATAGATGTCCGATTTAAATTTAATTAAAACTCTAATTCTATAGTATTTAAACATTACAAAATCCCAAAGAACAAAAAAAATTTTAAGAAAACAACAAAGTTATACTTTTTAAATTTGATTGCCGATTGTTCCTATGGGAGCTATATGATATAGTAGGCCGTTCCGACTTATATACCCCTGCAATAGAAAGACAACTTTTGAGAAAGTTTCAGGCAGATAGCTTTATAACTGAGGGACAAGTTTGCGTAGAAACGGACGGACGAACAGACAGACAGGCGTACAGACTGACATGGCTAGATCGACTCTCAAGAATATATATACTTTATTGGGTCGGAAATGTTTTCTTCACAGCGTTTTTGACTGAAATTATAATATCCTCTGCAAGGGTATAAAAAAGAGGGAGACAAGATGTCGCTGCATGTTCTGCGGCAGCATTTTGGCCCCTGCAGCGCTTGGATAGTGATGGATGCTCTACGTTTAGGGACCTGTACTGCGGATTATGGCAACTGAGGGCCTACGTCGGCTCTCCTGCTGGCATAAAAATAAATTTTAATCGTTGCTGGAGGAAGTCAAAGTGTTAGGTTGTTGGCACGAACCCAGGCCGTGGAAAGTATTCACCGAAAACTAAAAATAAAGTATTGTTGATTTAAACACAAGCCATTTAAGAGTACTAAACATATTTGTCATTTAGTGCAATGTTGATTAAATGAATGTCTAACAAGACTTAACATTTCTGAGGACAATAAAAGGTGGTAAAAGGTATAGAACCAAACCTTGAGGCAAGCCATTAAACTTGATAAGTTTTGATAGAAGTTATAATTATTTTGTTACAAACACTTGCCTCCATAAATTTACTCACTTTGCTGACGTTTTGTAAATAATCCAATGACATTAATAGTATTATTTGTTGCAGAGACCTCGTAACCCCTATTAATAAGTGCAATTAACATGCACTGACGACGATATTATTTGACACAACCAAAGATAATAATAGGGGATATTACAATTTCAGTCAAAAGTTTGCAACGAAATAAAGGTCAAATTTCCGACTCTATAAAGTATATTAATTCTTGATAATCGAACTAGCCATGCCCGTCAGTCCACTACTATGCAAACTCGTCTTTCAGTTTTGGAGCTATCTTAGCTATGAAGCTTTTCCAAAACTTTTTTTATATTTCCGGTAGTAAATAAGTCGAATCGGACGACTATATCATATAGCTCCGTCACTAACAATCGAAAATTAAATGAAAAAAAACGTCGTTGTTTTTTAATATATACAAAAAATCCGACAACTATATAGCTGCCATTGGAACGACCCAAATAAGTTCGGAAAATCTACATAAATAAATAGTTTTAAAGCATTTAAGGATTAAAATGGAATGGTTTATAAACTTCGAATTGCCCTAGTTTGTTTTTTTTTGTTGTTAATTTTTACATCTACGAGTCTTATATTTAATGTCACTGAAGAAGGTCTTAGAAAGAAAGAAAGTCTTTCTCCCAGGCATCATCGTGCTTTCTACTAAGGGTAATTTTGAAAACAAATTTCCTAGAATGATGGCTATGTGTAAACAGTTGAATATGAAAATGACTGCGTTTGGTTAAAACATTATTTTATTTATTATATTATATTATTATTATTTATCTGGCAAAGCTATTACCTTTAAAATTGCCCAGAGATAATCTCAACTTCGTAGTCTAACGAAGTAAAGAAGCAGTGACCATTAACCACAAGGCTTTTTGTATTGCCTTAATTGTTGTATAAACTCGGGGTAATGCTTAAGAACTCATAAAATAAGAAGTGGAAAAGAAAGGGAGCGTTGCTCTTGTCCGCTTTGCTGCGAGCTTTTCGCCGCTTTTTTTTACCAATTGCCAAACCAATGTTCGTGTTCTGGCCAACAAACTTGGCCAGGTGTTTTATTACCATTTGCGCTATTAAACATTGCCGTCTTCTTGATATTCATTCTTTTTGTTTCTCATATTTTGCACCAGTATGAATTTGCTAGTTGGAGTCCAATTTTTTCTTTTCCCCCTTTTTCATCCATCGTGCAGCTTACTGTTTTTCTTTTTAATAGGGGGCTCTTTGCTTTGGAGTGTTTCGGTTTATGGTCGGACTTCAGGTCCGAGTTGGCCAAGTGTGGCAGTCAATTTCATGGCTGCGCCTTCGTTCTAATGTGTTTATTCGACTACAGTGCGGCTGCCTTCTCTATGTATTTTTCTTTATCCACTTCTTATTGTAATTGTACATTTTCGATTTATTCTTGCGCTCGTTGTATACTTTCACAAAAGAAGCTAGATAACCAAACATAAAAGGAGAAAGAGCGAAGGAAATGCAGGTTCAATGCTGTTGAATCCGTTTCATGCTACCGGGCTACCTCAGTGTGTTTTCATTTATTTTTCAGTTTTTATTACAAATTATTTAATTTTTCCTTTGGTTTAATCCTGCAATTTTGTGGCCACCCAAAAATAACTGCAGTGAGGAAAATCAGCAAGCGTCTATATCGACTTTCTACAAATGTAAGTTACAGGAGTATTATTTAGTTTTAAGCTAGAGAATAGGCTTTTGCAAAAATATATATTTGCTTATATGGTTTTGATCTTATGGGGCTCCACGAGTCATTGTTTTTGGCTCAGTCTGTTTCACACAGCTCGGAACCAACATCATCACCACTGCATATACTCATTATGATGTGCAACGTGGTCTTAAAAAAATTTTCGGTTGCTGCTCTCTTTTCTGTCTCGCCTGTACCCCATTCCATTCCCCGATCTCCACCTCGTCTCCATTAATCAGGTCCCCTTCTTTGCTTTACTTCTTTCTTGAATTGTTTTTTGTCTGGCTTGCGAAAATGTTGCGACGGGCGTTTGCCGGTTTTCCTACACAATTTGCGCTGTGTCTAGTATTTTTTGTTGTTTAAAAAAAAATTTTTTTTTGTATGTGCTTTGTTAATTTTTATTTATTTATGCCACCGGTACTATAATTCATTGACTCTCAGTATGCTCTGGACTACTCTGAATTGGAGTTCCATAAAATATGGCTTATTTATAAATTGTATTTATGGACAAACGGAAGTCACGCCCATTTACACTTGACTTACGCTCATTTGCCTGATTATAAATGAGTGGCTTTCACAATGGTTTGCAAAGTTCATAAAATTTCAATCGTACTGGTGTTGTGTCTTGAAATCTTGTCTTCAAAAAGAGTAATTAAAATAAATATATGAATTTACCCTCAGCTTAGGATCTATCATCGTATGACGGCAATGTATTGTGTTCTGTTGCGGTTGCATGTACCTTAAATTGAAAACATAATAAACTGCTGAATTAAAAAATGATTGGTGTATAATGTGCATTAATATTATATTCATTTCATTAGCATTAATAAAATAGCATTTTTGAGTACTGTACTCCTTCATTGCCTTAAAATGGATCAACATTTTTCGCTAGTTTAAAAATAGATATTACAAAGCCGGCAGCCCGAAAGAGCAACGAGCACTTGTGACTATATTCCTATAAATAAAATTACTCGTACAAGATTTATACAAAATTAATTTATCTTTATTTGTCTCCTGGCATTACAACTTTTAATTAAATTATAATAATATTAAATAAGAAAAAAAAGGTACTTGCTTGATTGTTTTACGTACGCTTAGCGAAAAACAGTTGAAGGTTGCCATTTGCTTTCCTGTGTTCTTCAAAATTTTGTTTTAAGCTAAAATTCAAACTTTTAAAACAGAAGGTTTAAGGCTTATTAGTTTTAACGATAAATTCGTAATTTTGGCTGCGAACAGATTGTGTTACTGTAGCTTAATTGTAATCTAGAATAAATACTGTAGTTACTGTAGCTTGATTGTAATCTAGAATAAAGACTGTAGTTCCTTCTTTTTTCGGTTTGCAAATGAGTTTGTTCGCCTCGTCATCTGCTGCTTTTCATGCAAATGTACGCCATCTGTTGAACTTGATATTTCTGTTTATGTATTTAACAATAAATCTGTTCTTATTCCGTCCTGCCTGCTCACTTAAACGCCACCATTTCAGTCTCTATGAAAAAGTTGACGTCAACTTTCGTGCACTTTCTTTATTTTCTGCGCACTTTTTGCAATTAAGAAACTCAAAAATAGGCATGGGTTGTGGTGGTCAAATAGAAATTGTTGATGTCATCGTTGCGTTCTTTTTGTGGTTTTTTTTACACACACATCCCCAAACACTGCAAACAAGCTGGTGAGCAAGTCAATGAGAGAATGACTCATTGCGAAACTTTTAATTCCATTTATATTTCGGTAGATTTAGTTTTAAACCCCACATATGTATGCGCTTGTGTTTGTTACATAGTTTATTTTGGAGATACAAAAACATCACAAATGGCAAAAAATAAATTCACCGGCCGATTTCTGCCTGAGCTACCAACTAGAGTTTGGAACTGATAAAATTCCAAACAATAATCATGGCTGTTAAGGTTCGCACAACGACAGTTGGACGTGGGGAAGAGGTTTGCCTGGTACCTAAATATGGAATATTTTAAAATGCATACTACCTCATTATCGGTCATACTTGATTTGCAAATTTGGCGATAAGCCAGGCGATGAGTCATTGTAAGTAAATTAAATATATTTGAACTATGCCAAAAGAGCTCCCAACCGACTAAGCTTAGTTTTTATGTTTTATGCTTTTTTGGTCTTATTCGTTTCAGCTCACTTTTAACCCCATTACGCTTGAGCAACAGTCCAAGTCGAGAGTCCGCAGTGTAGGCCAAAACGCAATTTTTAATGTACTTGATTGCAAAACTAATTTTAAAACTAAAATCCCCATAACAATTTCTTTCAAACTTGGTATGGATTTACGTATCACTTTATTTTAAAAAGAACATAGTATTGAGAGAGAATGATACACACATTTTAAAAAACTATTTTTTTTTTCGGACCATTGTGCATTATACACGAAAGCATGTTCTAAATTTCAACCTTACTGGCAATTAAGTTTAGAAACATATCCGATATATGTTGCGAATTCTCTACTTATATTTTGCATACACTGGATATGTTGATTTTACTCGATTGCAAATTAAACAAGGCCTAAGTAAAGACTTTTTATATATTTTTTCTACGGCTAATAACTTTTAGCTAAATCAATATAAAGAATAAAATATAAACAAACAAATAAACCTGATTGAAAATAAAATGGCTCTTGAAGTAAGTTAAGTTTATCAAAAAATTAAATTAATTTTTCTCTAAGTGCAACAAATGAAAGTCAGCTGGTCAGCTATTGAGCAAGTGGGGTAGAAGTGGGCAACTAGCAACAAGAAATTGAGAAATTGTAGGGGAAACTAAGAGAGTGGAGCTGGGAACGGGCACCGACCGATTCCTAATGGCACCGGCTGGTGGCATTTACTGGTCAATGACATTTTAGTGTTTTAGAGCGCACTGCTTTTGGTGCTTCGAGTTTGTCTTTGTGTGATAGAAGAAAGTTCCGGAAAATGTTAACGCTACACTCACTTTCCGTCCCTGTCCGCCATTCATTCCTCCCATTTTACCCATTCTCGTGGTGGCAGAGACTAAAACAAACTAAAAGTCATTGAAACCTTTTCTTCCGATCCACTGCTATTCTCTTTCAATTTTTCCATCTTTGTTGTGACTGTTATTCCAGTTACTTGTAAGTCCGTAAGAGTCTCTAATATTTTCCAAACTTCTGATTTAAATGGCCACTTTTGACCAAAAGAATCCAATACAAGTACAGAAGAAAACTTCGGCATGTCAAAGTTTATATACCATTGCAGTTTTTTCAATAATGAAATATTCCTTATTTCGATTTCAATGCTTAAAAACAATAAACCTAGTCGATTTTCCGAAACATTTTTTGATCGTTTCTATGGCAGCTATATGATATAGTCTTCTAATTTGTATAAAAGTAAAACTAATTCTAAAATCGTTAAAAATACAATGTATCGGAGCATTAAAACTGCGGGGCTAGTTTCCGTATAAACGGACAAACGGACCCTTCCAACGAAAACGTAACTAAAATTTAAATTTAATTTCTTCATCCTAGATGCGTGGAAGGTCATAGTTGCTCCTGCTTTTAATAACCAGTTAGTTTCTAGTTGTGTACCTTAAGCTAGCTTTATATAAGTAAATCAAATAAATATACTTTAAAGGCTCGGAAATGTGACCTTAATTTTGAATGAAATTATAATATTATAATACCCTCGGCTTAGTTTTTATTGGTTGCATATTTATACCCTTGCAGAGGGTATTATAATTTTGGTCAAAAGTGTGCAACGCAGTGAAGGAGACATCTCCGACCCTATAAAGTATATATATTCTTGATCAGGATCACCTCCTGAGTTGATATAGCCATGTCCGTCTGTCCGTCTGTCTGTTTCTACGCAAACTAGTCTCTCAGTTTTAAAGCTATCGAATTGAAACTTTGCACACACCTTTCTTTCCTTTGCACGCAGTATATAAGTCGGAACGGCCGGGATCGGCCGACTATATCCTATAGCTGCCATATAACTGATTGATCGGAAATGCCATAACTTTCGTGTTTGTAAAGTTAGGAAGTTGGAATTTTCTATGGATTTTATATTTGGCCAATCAATCCGACCTACCAAATTTCATAAGAATCGGACGACTATATTCTATAGCCGCTATATAACTGATTAATCGGAAATGCCATAACTTTGGTGTTTGTTAAGTTAGGAAGTTGGGATTTTCTATGGGTTTTATTTTTGGCCAATCAATCCGACCTACCAAATTTCATAAGGATCGGCCGACTATATCCTATAGCTGCCATATAACTGAACGATTGGAAATGCCATAACTTTGGGGTTTTTAAAGTTAGGAAGTTGGGATTTTTATGAGTATTAAGAATGCATCATATGGATAATTTTGGAGAATATAATTTACAGAGTATTCTGCAAGGGTATATCAACTTCGGCTCCGCCCGAAGTTAGCTTTTCTTTCTTGTTTTAAATAGGTTCAGCTAACTTCTTTGTGGCCCTGGTTGTTGCCTTTTCACAAGTTGTGCAGTCGATTAGCCGCTGATATCATCATTATTATTATTATTTGTATGCATTCGTTTCAACCCCATTCCCGCAGGCGACCTGGGCCGAATAATTTCAAGAGTTGAGTGCAGGAAACAGCAGGGTGCCGATTTGGGGTTTCCCCAAAAAAGGGAAATTAAAAAACCAAGCAATCAGTTTAGATATCAGTTTTCAGAAAAATGTACAGTAAATTATGTACAACCTTTCTCAAACATCGTCGTATTGGCTTTCCAAAAACCTTTTAAAGAAATGTTTACTAGCTCTTTCAAAAGTGCGCTGCTTAGAAGTATAAAGGTTTTAACATTTCCAATTAATAGTTTTTCACATTTACATTTTTCATCTTACATTTTTCAGGAAGAAGTTTATGAACCCCGATTGCCGCCTCTCATTGATATGGAGAAAGTACTTGCTTCCGAGTGCTTCGATTCGGATCATAAGGGTGCTAGTAAGAGTGTCAAGCAAGAAGAGCTACCAGATCTCCTTTGCAAGGAGCAACTGCTGACTGCTTGGGGAAACTCCGTTCCACAGAAAGAAGATCAGCCCGCTGAAGAGAATATATTTGTTAACAAATTTGTTCCTATGAAAGAGCAGATTGCTGCTCCCGAGGGACCAGAGCTATCTGTTGCTTCAGAGGGACCAGAGCTATCTGTTGCTTCAGAGGGACCAGAGCTATCTGTTGCTTCAGAGGGACCAGAGCTATCTATTGCTCCTGAGGAGTCACCGGTAACCGCAGCTGTAGAGAAACCGATTATTTCTCAGATTGAAAAAGCTGTGCTTCCGATCAGAGAGTCATTGGTGGAAGCTGTACCAGAAGCAAAGAAGGAGGGGAACATTGCTGCTCCATTGGCTGACGTGGCGACCGTTGCTGGAGCTGCAACCAGCCCAACTCCAAAAGCTAAACCAGCTGCACCTAATGCAATCAAGAAGACCACAACGAGCTCCACTACGGTTTCTGCTGCCGGGGCAACCAAGCCGGCCGCTGCACGTCCACGCACCGCCCCCGTCGCAACCAAAACTACAAGTGCATCTACCAAATCTTCGCTTGCGGCTCCGCCAACAGCAACCACCCGAAAACCACTAAGCAGCAATGCAGCAACTAAGTTAAGTAGCACACGACCAGCCACTGCTCCTGTGAGCAAGGCACCTTTGGGAGCAAGGACCACAGCCAGCAAGACAATTGCAAATGGAACTGCATCAGCAAATGAATCTGGGAGCGGAGCTAGGACAACAGCTCGCCTTTTGGCCAGCACCGCAGCTCGTAAGCCAGCCACAGTTGGAACAGGACCGGCTGGAGTCAGTGGAACAGCTCGCAGACCAGCTGCAAATGCCTCCGGAACCGGGTCGGCTGGAACCAAACCACGCTTGGCCGTCACTTCTGCAGCTACAGCCAAGCCAAATGCTTTGCCGCCACACAGCAACACTTCCACTACAACCTCTGTACGCAAGGTGCCCAGCACAAACGTTACTTCTCTCTCAGCCCGCAGTCCTAGCAAGCCGGCAAGTAATGGATTGGGAAGGAGCACCAGCTCCACCACAGCAACCACTACAACAACAACGACCACTAAAACTTTCACAGCTCGTCCCGCTCCAAAGTTTACCCACTCGGCCAGCTCAACCAATAGCAATAGCACAACTCGCCGGCTGCTGGTTCCTGGTAGCTCCACTGCGCCAACGGCGGCGAATTTAAGGAAGTCATCGCCTATAAAGACAACACCGGTAAAAACTGCTGCCAAGCCGCTGACACCGAAACCCAAAGAAAGCGCCACCACTAAGGCATTGCCAGCTGGGTTAAAAACGCGCAAGTCTACAGCCCTAAAGGGAGACTCTCCAATCCGGGCACCAAGAGTTGCACCACCAGCTGAAGCTACTTTAACAACCAATGGCGGAATCAATGCAGAAAAAGCAAATAAGGAAAACGGCTTGCACGATGTGCAGGAAACCCAGCCGCCTATTCAAGAGCAGTTGGATCAGGACCAAGTTGTCCATCCCCAACCCGAAGAAGTGTCCCTTTTGGACTTTTAGAGAACATCCCAGATTCCAGACCACAAAGCTGAAACTACTTTACTACAATTATAAAACATATAAGGTAAAAGTATATAGCGCGAACAAACAAAATTAAAACGAAAGAAAACGCAACGAATGCAGCAGCATACAGATGAAATTTAAATCGTACTGCTAAGGAAATTATGAATTACTACTCATTGAATTTATTTATATTCGATTACATCTTCTATTTCTCGCTAAATATTTGAAATTATTGATGTATTTTATTAAAGTGGGTCCCGAGCTAAATTTTTGTGCTATTTTGTCAAGAAAACGAATGATAAATATTATAGTGTGCTCCGTTTTACTTAAGAATTAAGATGTTTTATTTATTAACGCTCTGTTATTTTTGTTGCTCATGTGCTAAAAAAAGTTTGTATTGAATTGCTTCAGCGCTTCGGAAAAAGCAGCGAAGCGGCGTCGTTGAAATCGACAGAAAACAATTGTCATATTAAAGATCAAATTGAAATTAAACATTAAGCAAATGTGAGAAAAGGGAAAAATCTAAATTTATATTTTAACATTTTCGTGTAACAAGAAAACAATTGATAATCCCAGTTTAACTGTAGCTATTTTCGGCGTCCGAACATGTATCTAACAAAAACATAAGATAAATAAAAAATAATCGAACAAAAAGAAAAGTAATTTGCGCAGCTAAAAACCGTAGACTGCTAACCAGCAAAAAGAACTATTAAGAATCTGAATATTATACAACATGTAGGTCTTAGAGACACAGTAACTAGTGTGAGATTTATATGTTGCTTCATTTAAAAAAAAACTATTATTGAAAATGAAAAATCGTTTTCATTATTTTTTACAAACGGAAAGAAACTCTTACCCAGTGTTATATTTAAATTTTGAAAGAAAAAAGTTTCCTTTTTAATCACATCTTAAAATACGTTATGCTCATAATTTTTGTGAGCAACGTCAATATGTATTATTATTTTATAATTTTGTTCATTATACCACACGAAACAAAAAACAACAGAAACAAACGCATTGAATGTAACATCAACACTCCCATACCCTCTCTCTATTCATATGTAATACATATTATGTATGTTTTTAACAAAATTACCAATTAAAACAAAAAAAAAACAAAAAAAATCTTTAAAAAATACTTTTCATTTGTTTTATTTTTGCTTATATACATTTATTTATTTTTTATTTTAGCATTAAATTTATTAATTAAATTAAAACGATATATTTATGAGAAAGAAATGATACCTAAGCTTCAACGACTCGAATTTATTGTAGGAAAACCCTATTTTGTCTGCTTTTGTGGAAGTAAACACCAAACTAAAAATTTTAGAGACTAAGTTGCTGGGTTTAAGGTTTGCCTATAAATGAAATATACTTTCCAAACGTTAAATGGGTACCTATTGCTCTAGTTGTCTAGCTAAGTTTTGCCCAAATCTCGCCCCAGTGCCCTTCACTTTAATTTGCCTTATTTTAAGTGATTTTCTTACTAAGCTATATATATTATGATAATTATATTATATCTAATGAAGTATGAGACAGAGAGACTTATATAGCCACAAAAAAATCATCGGCAACCCTCAGAAATAAAAGCCAAAAAAAGCTTCACGGGCGCAATTAGCTTGTCTTAAACACGTTCCCAATCATTAACTTCATTACCAGACTGATTAGGTGATTCATAGCGGACACTGCCGTTGGTACTGTGGATGCTTTTGGTACTCTGCTCTTTTTCAATTGGCTTATACTTACTTTTCATTGAAAAGGAACATTTATGTTTTATATAAACATATTTACGCAAGTGCATGAACAAGTCTTAAAAACAATTAATGTAAGTGAGAGCGGACAGTACTAACCTAAAGGACATCTACAAGAAATATACAAGAAAAATAAATACATATATAAATCAATAAACATCTTTCTATACCATTCATATATACATATATATATACATATATGTGTATGTATATATATATCAAACAACAAGATCATATTTGTGAGCATGTAGTGAGAACAACAAAAAATATAAAATACTACAAACAAATGAATTACCAATAAATGTTAAATATACAAATCAATTAAAAGGCGAATCTTAAATACCTCGCCTGACTTTCTTTAAAAGGAGTCGGGTCCTTAAATAGTTCTGGGAAACCTCTGGGCAAAATCATTAAAGCCACTAGCAATGACAGCCCTTTAAACGCGTCACTAAAATAAGGGCTTATTTTAGCTCTTATTTCAATGATCCGACACTATTCATTTGCATAAAAACAAAACTGGCGAGTGACCAGCCAGTAGAAGGAAGAACCTAGTAAAGAACCTAGGGAGGATAAGATGCAATGGGAGCGCCGTCCTGGAGAAATTAAATGTTTGCGTGTGGAGGCGTCGTCGTCGCTGAATGAATCACTCGACCGGCGACATCGTTGGCCATGGGTAATGAGTCACTGACGGCACAAGCACCCCAAAAACACTTATAACCCCATACACTTACGTACATACAAGCCGGGACGTGCCAGTAATTTACAATTTGTTCCCGCACCAAATGCGTTTTGTGTTTACCCTTAAAAGCACTTATGGAGCTGAGTACATAGATTCAGAAATGTATATGTAGGATTCAAAGCCCTACACGAGTATACTCGAAGAGCCCTTTAAATCACCTATAGCAACACAGCTCGAGCAGATCAGGCCACAAACATTTTCGATACAAAAAGCTCAGCTCCCAGGGTATTACGATTCGATCCAAATTAAGGGCTTATCGGAATCATAAGCTCGTGCAATAATTGACTGGAGTAGCTAAATTTTTCATCGGAGCTGAGCAATATCTTTTTTGAAATGTAATCTGATTAAAAAAAATTTAGAATATATTTTCTGTATTTTAATAAATAATTTTTAACATCGACATTATCTTTGTTTTTAATAATCAAAAAATGTATTGCATAATCTTCAGACCAATTAACAGTCTCTTCTTTGGAATATATTTTCATTATTTTAATAAATAATTTCTACCATCGACATTATCTTTTTTTTTAATGATCTAAAAATGTATTGCAAATTCTTCAGACCAATTAACAGTCTCTTCTTGATTTAAGTGTGTATGACCGTGAATTCTTCAGCAAAAGAATTAATAAATAATGTATTCCGAAAGTCTGTGTTGACGAAAAAAAGTAGCGAAAAGATTGCAATTTTTTAAGGTTTTATAAATCTAGGCGTTCATTGGTAATTTTGTGAATAATATGTATTTTATGATAATTTAATGCTATTATTGGCAATCATTTCTGCCTAAAGAAATGTATTGAACTATCTACCGCTGAAAAAATCGAGCCTATACGAAAATACAAAAAGTCCAGAATCAATTGACATGAACTGTTGGGTTGTTTATGTTCGAGTAATGTGATTGTCCACAATTATTATACCCTTACAGAGGGTATTATAATTTTGGTCAAAAGTGTGCAACGGAGTGAAGGAGACATCTCCGACCCTATAAAGTATATACATATATTCTTGATCAGGATAGCGTCCTGAGTTGATATAAGCATGTCCGTCTGTCTGTTTCTACGCGAACTAGTCTCTCAGTTTTAAAGATATCGTTCCTTCGTACTCAGTATATAAGTCGGAACGGCCGACTATATCCTATAGCCGCCATAAAACTGATTGATCGGAAATGCCATAACTTTGGTGTTTGTAAAGTTGGGATTTTCTATGGGTTTTATTTTTGGCCCATCAATCCGACCTACCAAATTTCATAAGGATCGGCCGACTATATCCTATAGCTGCCATATAACTGAACGATTGGAAATGCCATAACTTTGGTAGTTAGGGAGTTGGGATTTTTTATTATTTTTTTTTTATTTATTTATTTTTGGCCAACCAATATAATTTACAGAATATTCTGCAAGGGTATATCAACTTCGGCTCCGCCCGAAGTTAGCTTTCCTTTCTTGTTAGTTTTGTTTTTGCTAGAAGCTACTCGAGCTGAGATGTTTCAGACGAGTTTATAAAATCATATCTCATGACAGTTGTTAATCGATGGTTCCATGATTCCGTGACCTATGATTCCAAAGTCTTATACAAAGCGATCGACCTCTAAAAAGTGTATTTATATTTCCGCCCCTATCACCAATCCGATTTTATCAAAACTCAATTGGTTAAAATAACAGATACATTAAATTGACGAGCTCTTGATCTTACGTATGTATATATTTTGTGAAAAAACCAAAAGCTTTCAGAATTTGTTAAGAATATTTTGTCGAGTCAGACTGGTCTATCTCGCCCTTCCTTTTATCTGGATTACAAGACAAAATTACTTTAAATTTAAATAAAAATTAGGTTTTAAAGTTCCACTGCTAAGTCAAATGTGGGCTCTTTTATTTAGTTTTAGATTTGCTGCTTATGCAAGCCAAAATCGGTATAAGCGACGGCTAGGACAAATTTGTATGTGTTTTTCTTAACGACTAAATCCATTGCATTAGGCGACATGGGATTAAAGGGATTGTGGCCGTATTAATGTTACTGCACAACTTAAAACTAGAGCATTTTAGATTTTTAAGCTCTAAAACTTTGCTCTCTTCACAAAGGGTTTGCGACTATATTCCTGTGCCGGACGCTTGTTAAAGGGCTTCTTGCCGAAGTTGTTGTTCACGTTTTTTTGGAACTTGGCGGGGGCATAAGAGTGGCCGGTACCGGCACGTTTTTTCATCAATCTGTACTTTAAAAATGAGTTAGGTTCAATAAAAATGGGCTGGTTGTTTAAAATACGCTCGTTGGCCAAGAAGGATTTGCAAAATCCGTCTTCGTCAGTAAACTTCACTACAGCCTTGAAACCCAGCATCTGGATGCTCTCGATTTCGCCGCTTTCTTTGAACAAATCTCGCAGGTCGCCTTCAGTAGTATCTACACGCAAAATAAAAAATATATCGTATATTTGTATGTAAAAATATTTGGTGTAGCAACCCACCTGTGGACAGGTTCGTCACCAAAATGGCCCTCGCCGCGGAATTACGTTCGAAGCGCGTCAGCTTCAGCTCCACATTATTAACAGTCTTTCCCTGGAGTTGGGTTAGAACCTTCGTGGCTGCCTCCGAGTGCTTGAACGTGACAAAGGCCAATACCGACTTGCTGCACACTATGTCCACAAAGTCCACCTCGCCGAACTTTTTGAATATCTTCTCAAGGGCTTCGGAGCTAAATGACTCGTGTTTGCCCAAGTTTTCGACGACTATGGTAGTTTCATTGGTCTTCGGGTGATTGTCCTTGTACGTAAGCTCTCGCACCGTAATAAAGCGAGAGAAGAGCTCGGTGCTGTCCAGTTTGATGGCCTTAGGGACATCATCGACCGACGACAAACGTACAAAGGCTACCGGATTGGTGCGGTTGGCGGACAAAGTGACCGACTCTACGGAAGCTACCTTCTCGAAATAGGCCTTCACGTCCTCCTTGGTGACTTTTAGTCCAATCAGGCCCACCACCACGGTGCGCTCGGATAAGGATTCCTTGCTTCTCAGCTGGGATACTTCCAACACATTGTCTTCAAGGGTTAGCGCCTTCGGCTTGGCCTGTAGTGCGGCTTCCGCACTAGCTGGAGAATCAAAGGCAATGATGACTGAGTTGACGCCTTCCTTGGTTTTAACACGATGCAGTGCGGAGATAGGTCCGAACTTTGCAAAAACGGCGACTACTTCCTTATGTTTGTATTCTGTACAACATTAAATAATTAAAGTGAAATTTTTTGTTATAATTTAGGCACCATAATAACGAAAATGTTACAGTACCATTTGGTAAGTTTGTGGCGTAGATGGTCTGATTCTTAGGCGTTCCTGGGGGAATTCTGCCAACCTGTATTTTTGGAATGCCGCCATTTTCCTCTGTTTCCTCAGCGGTCGATTTTCCAGGGGATTTAGCTTCTTTGCCCTTCTTGACCACTGGTTCCTCCACAGGTGACTCGTTATCATCGTCGGAGTCTTCATCCTCCTCCGCGGCTCCGCTCTTGGAAACCTCACCAGGCTCCACATCATCATCGCTATCGTCCTCGTCATCTTCCTCAGCCTCGTCGTCAATATAATCCTCTGCTTCTTCTGCCTAAAATAAGAAAACCTTGGTTTAACTGCATCTTATAAATTAAATTAAAAAGTTTCTTTGCACTTTTTTGTTGAATTAATCTATTGTTTGCCGAAATGTGAAGTGTTTTATTATTTATGAACGCTTATCAATACCTCAGAAAAACGTGGTATAGAAAAGCAAAAGTAGGTACGTACTTATTTCGATACCCGGTAAGGATTAGCACATATTTAAGATAAAATGGGATGAAAATAGGCACCCACGTGGGTACATATGCACATATGTATGTACTATGAAACAGAACACGTTTTTCTGGTACTCACCTCAGAGTCGCTGTCATCCTCAGCTTGGTCGCCATTCTGCTCCTCGGCGTCAGACTCCTCCTCGCTGGACTGCGGCACATCCTTCACCGGCAGCTTCCTAGACTTCTTAGCGGGCGACTGTGCGACCACGATCTCCTCCTCAGTCTGCACCTTAGTCGCCTTCGCCCCACGCTTGGCCACCTGCTTCTCCACTCCGTTCGCGGCCTTTTTGGCCTTCGCGGCTACGGCTTTCTTTTGAGCCATTTTAGCAGTCTTCGAGTATCAGGGGCACAAATAGAACAAAGTCAAGTACAGATTGGACAACGCGTGATTTCGTTGGATTGAAACGCACGTGGAAAGAGAGAGGCAGAACAGTGTGACCGGTATAGCTGCGAACCAAAATGAAGCCAGCACCGATTAATCGATTTCTCTGGATACACACTGTCGGTTTTTTAGAAATCGATTGGGGTATTCCCTAATAGGTTGAATTGCTTAAATGTTAAGAATTTAACGAGAAATAAGAAAGAAAGAAATTCGATTTTATCTTTGAATATATGTTCTTTGGCATTTAAATTGTTGAGATCTAATAACTTGTTTAATTTAATTTTTTGTTGTTGGGGACAAGTAAACATATGCTCCCAAATATTAGTTCATAGCTAATAAAGTTTTTGAAGAGAAGCTTGCGTATAACTCAATATTGTTTATTTTATATTCTTTTATGAAGAACAAGCAAATGTTAATCGATATGTTGAATATATGTTCTTTGGCATTAAAATTGTTGAGATCTAATAACTTGTTAATTTTATATTTTTTTTGGGGGGGAAAAAAAAAATAACCACCCATAAATAAAAACTAATAAAGTTTTTGAAGAGAAGCTTGCGCATAACTCAATATTGTTTATTTTATATTCTTTTATGAAGAACATAGCAAAATGTTACATCCGGCTTACAAAAACACGCCACAAAATACTTACAAATAAAAAATACCAAAAGCGTGCAACAATTTTAGTATTTAGCTTGGCTGTGAATTTTCAATTTGGCTGGTAGATAGTGTTGGTAAATGGCGGATTAAGTATACACATAAAAAATTAAATTGCAGCACAGCACCCGCAACGCACACATATATTTACTAAACGGAGTGCGACGTGTGCCAAAAAAACAAGGAGCGGTGTATGTGCGGAGAACCAAAAAGCAGGAACACCAGCGAAGTAGCAGCAGCAGCACCCAACCGCCAATGAACACACTGGGCGCGAGCACAAACGGAGGAGGCGGAGGAGCAGGAGCACCCGTAAGCAATGAAAACCAGCACAAATGTGACAGCTGCCGGAAGCACTGGAGGCGGGGCAGCTGGGGATGAAGCTGGCGGAGATGCCAGCTCCCGGCGCCAAGCGACGCGGGTCTTCAAAAAGAGCTCCTCCAACGGCAAGATCACAGTTTACCTGGGCAAACGGGACTTCGTCGACCATGTCACGCATGTGGATCCTATTGACGGAGTCGTCTTCATCGATCCCGAGTACGTGAAGGACCGCAAGGTATTTGGTCAGGTCCTAGCCGCCTTTCGATACGGACGTGAGGACCTGGATGTCCTGGGACTGACGTTTCGCAAGGACCTGTATCTGGCGCATGAGCAGATCTACCCGCCCATGCAGCTGGAGCGCCCGATGACCCGGCTGCAGGAGCGGCTGATCAAAAAGCTGGGACCCAACGCCCACCCATTCTACTTTGAGGTGCCGCCCTACTGCCCCGCCTCCGTGTCTTTGCAGCCGGCTCCCGGGGATGTGGGCAAGTCCTGCGGCGTGGACTACGAGCTGAAGGCCTTTGTGGGTAAGTCCCGGTTTGGTCTTGTGGGTGTGTCCATGTAGGGCGGTCAGGCAATGTCAAAATCATTGAGAAGCGACTTCAACAATCGATACGGGAATGCAATGTACGTATTTTATACATTCCGCACCGTACATATCATAGAACAGTCGAGCTTCGGTTAGGTCGACTGCAATTGCATTCAAATAATCTATTTATTTGTTATTTAACTAGATCAAACTTTGTTTAAATATTAAAGCAAGTGGTTAATAAATAGAAGAACGTTTTTTAAAACTCTATATCATTTTGAGATAGTCAAATTTTTGATAATTCTTAAAATTTGTATTGGATACTTCTTAAATTTATTTTGTAAAAGCAATTGAAGCTAATAGAATGTCCATTGGTAGCGAACTAAAGCATTTTTTTGTCTCATGGGCATTTAAGTTATGGAAGCTCGACTGTAAATTGGATATATGTATGTGCGGTTTTGTGTAATTTAGCGCATGTGTCACGCGGTCGGAAACGCAGGGTTAATTAATTTAATCCAGCTACGTCGAGCTGCGCAAAAATGTCATTGGGCTCGGTGACGCAGCGACCTACCTAATAGAAATTCGAAGCTTCTAATTGGAATATGACTCGGGCGTAGTTGTATTACAGCTACTGTTGTTGTTGGCTTTAATTAGAAGCGTCAGTTGTTCTTATATACCGACGTTTTATTGTTTAGTATCCGAATGTCGAAAATGATTGTGGAAAGCCTTTTAAGGTATCTATTGTCTTCTTATTCAACCAAAAATAATCTAATTTACTCATTTGCTTTCCTTGCCCTGAAATAATTATAGAAGGAAATTAACAAGAAAACCGGATTGTGCAGTTCATTGCGTTTTGTGGTAGTTACACGCGCATATTTGCGTTTCGCACGCGCATCTGCAATCGCACAATACCTACTTGTATTCCTACCCACTTATTTCCCGGGTTGAATAAATAAAATTATCTATTTCGTTTGCCTTTCTTTGTTCATAAATTTTTGGTAGTTTTATGGCTCCTGTTGGAAATTTTGTTCTTATTTTGTTTGTCTTATCTGTTGGCCAATTTGGGTACGGTTATAAAAAGTATAATGAAGAATCATCGATGCCCATTTGCTGTATGGGTGCTATTTTTTATATTAAAAAGATTTTTTTTGATTTTATTGCATCAACACTACTTATTTTGGTACAGTGAATATCAGCAATAAAAAAAATTAAATTACAGTTTTTTTTATTTATGAATTTCATTTAAGATTTTCACGCTTAATATTGCATACAAAGTGGTAAAATCACTTTTAGCTAATGTCTTGTACACTTTTAACTCTAATTTACAGTTTTTAACAACTAAATAGCGTCAAGAGTATTGACAGTTCCTTTTTAAGCATTGCAAAGGCATTTTTTTGATGCAATTTTGTCTATTTTCAGTATTTAATATCAAATTATAAACTAATCTTTAAAATATGTAATTCAAATTTTTTTTAGAGTTACCTAAATGCAAATTTCACAAAAGGTCCTATAGGAACAATGGGGGTAAACAAACATTTTTTTTTTGTATTTTTTTTTAATTTTATTGTCTTTCATTAAGTGTGTATAAATTCAAATTGTAAATTCCAGTATTTTTGTTTTTATAACCGGTATCTACTGTGCTCTTAAGTATATACATATGTACATACATATAAATCTTAGATTCATAAAACTCGAAAAGAATGTGGGAATTTCTATAGTTCCGAGAAACAATTTTCCAGCATTTTTCCTCTCTTTTCCCCTTGTGACGATTTGGCAAGAACTTTTATTTACTTTGGCGTCTGCTGATTTGTTTATTTAATGTGCCTCGCTTCCATGTTTTTGGCATAAACAATTAGCTTTTGGGATTCATCTTGACGTAGCGCGATTTATGATCTTATGAATGAAAAGCATTTCGATTAATTGACAACAGCCGAAGCGATTGGAATTAAACCGCCCGTATTTTGACGTCAAACATCTCTGGTTAATAGATCCTTGTTTGGCGGTTCCTGGAATTTAAACCCATTCGTGACTAACTCATTTTGCTGCCTAAAGTCAATGACGCACTTTTCTTACAATCGAACAAATGACACACTTCCGGTCGAAATATGCATACTTCATGGAATAATTCAAACAGCCATATGGCAAAGTAATTACTTATATTGTTTATCCTCGATAGGTGAAAACGTTGAGGACAAGCCCCACAAGCGGAACTCGGTCCGTCTGACTATTCGCAAGGTAATGTACGCCCCCTCCAAAGCCGGTGAGCAGCCATCGATCGAAGTCAGCAAGGAGTTTATGATGAAACCAAACAAGATCCATTTGGAAGCTAGTTTGGACAAGGAGCTGTACCATCACGGAGAAAAAATATCAGTCAATGTTCATGTGGCCAACAACTCAAATCGGACGGTAAAGAAGATCAAGGTATGTGTCCGGCAGTTTGCGGATATTTGCCTGTTTTCGACGGCCCAATATAAGTCTGTGGTGGCCGAGATCGAGTCCGAGGATGGGTGCCAAGTGGCGCCGGGATTCACCCTGTCGAAGGTCTTCGAGTTGTGCCCCCTTTTGGCGAATAATAAGGATAAATGGGGCCTGGCTTTGGACGGGCAGCTTAAGCATGAGGATACCAATTTAGCGTCCAGTACGCTCATTACCAATCCTGCCCAGCGAGAAAGTCTCGGTATTATGGTGCATTACAAGGTAAAGGTAAAGTTGCTGATTAGTTCGCCGCTGCTAAATGGTGACCTCGTGGCTGAGCTGCCGTTCACACTAATGCACCCTAAGCCTGAGGAGGAGGAGCACCCTTTATTGGGAGAGCGATCTCCGCGGGCTAGTTTGGCCGGCGGTGGTCAGCCGCTTGTAAGCTTGGGTGACGGTGGAGAGTCAGGATCGGCGGCTGGCGGTCAGGACGTGCCCACCACCACCAATCTCATTCAGCTGGATGACGACGAGGCCCAGGATGATGACATTATTTTCGAGGACTTTGCCCGACTGCGTCTAAAGGGCGCCGAAACCGAGGCCTAAATGAAACAGGACCCATTATGTTTTCGGAGCTTTAGATTGTCCGTCTGCAGAAAACATTCACACTACATTTGTATAATATGAAAAGGTAACAAAAAATTTGCGCAGCCGCTAATTGTAAAGTTTTATACCAATAGCCACGGTAAATAGTTTGATGTAAGCTATTTGATATTTGTAGGCCATACGTTCTAGTATCTATAGGGTTTAAGCTGAAAGTGTACGAATTTTAAAATGTGAAATTGTTTAACAAACCAACAAACCAAATCTACACACATGCACAAGCAAACTACACGTGCCATGTATTTCGGCCTCACCTGCAACAGTTGAAAGAATGCACAAAAATTATATTTATTTTTATCCAAAATTTATCCATTTTTATTTTATTATTTCTCACAAATTTAAATGCTCAATTTAAACACGCCAATAAAAATCCATTGACATAAAGTCGTGACTCTTATGTTGGCCTTTTCGTCATTATCAAACATTCATTGCTTTGCAATATATTAGGAGCTTCAAAATGCAACCAATTAAACATTTTATTTCAATAATACCTTTAGTTGATTGCAACGGAATAATAAACACACGCACACAACTCTATACAACGTTTACGCCAAAGTGTATAGAGTATTTTATGTAAAAAAATAAGAAGAAGAAAGCAAACAATTTTGTAATAAACTGCAAGCAGTCCTTGTATAATTTAAAAAAATATTTCCATATATTTTTGTAAGTGTAACTAAAGCTCAGAATTATAATTGAAAGTGAAATATTGGTGTCACAGACACATTATTTGAATCAACCACTCCTTTCGTTCATTTGCCGAACACTTAAAAAAGTCGTGGTGAAATGGCTACTATTATAATTTAAACGCAACCAAACAATAAAATGTTAATTTACAAAAGGGTGGTTTAATGGCCTCAGTAAATGGCTGATTTGTAATCAAAATGTTGTTTCATAGTAGCTTAGATAGTAGAAAGGATGTATCTTATCTTCAAAAAGTACTTTAGATATGGAAAAATAAATAAACAAAAATAAAATTTTTTTAAGGTGAATCGCCCTTTGAGATAAAGGAATTTTTGGTAGTTAACGTCGAAGTCTGTAGAAATATCTAAGACGTCTGCGTTACGACACAAAATCTGATTACTGATCTTACTATAATTGGCAATGTCCGAATCGAAATTCGTCAACGAAAAATCTAACACGACTACTTCTGAATATAAATACGTTCATAACATTTCCAATATAAAACCAAACCAACCAACCATCTCGTTATTTGGTTCCTTTTATTACTGAATTTGGTTCCTTTCATTATTGAATGGATAAATTAATTGTATTTTAAGGCTTTAATACGCGAATTTTAGCTTGAATTTATTTTAGTGCTTTCAAATCGCAACATGAGCACAAAAAAAATTGAAACAATGTTGGCATTGCCAGAAATGAACATATTTTAAAACGCATTTTATAACACATATATATTAATATCTTAACACCGATCTTATAGGTTTGTTAAAGAGTTTTTATTAAGTCAGAGAAGCAAGAAAATGAAATAAAAGAATTAAATTATCTAAGCGTGGATTACAAAGTGGTTAAATGGATACAATATGCTAAAAAGAATGCAGATATGTTAAAGCAATTAATATTTATAAATGTATATTCAAATGTGAACATTATGGCATTAATATTGTACGAGAAGATTTATACGAAAGGCGAGTTAAAAGCATTTAAATCTAAAGTAATCTGTGTATGCATGTCCCTTGGAAGATCAGCAATATTACTAGCTTATTCTCGAAATGTTCATAGAAAACGATTTGTTTTGCAGTTGAACTGACTGAACACAAAAATTGCCCCATCAATTATTTTGCAGAGCGTAATTTTAGTCAGATATATATATATTTCTGATATAATCATTTGTGATAAACAAAAAACCAATTAAAAATACCAAAATATAAAAAACCTGAACTAAAAACAAATTCTTTGGTTAAATATTTTTCTTTCCAACAAAAGTCTAAAACTTTAAAATTGTGACCCAACATAAGGATAAAAATGTTTCACAGCCAGCATACTTACTATTAGCTATTTCAGTTTCTGTCTTAAAAATAAACCCCGTAATAAACAATGGATATGTTCTTTTATAGAATATCGGTATCAGCTAAGTACTCAATGCAGAGTACAAACTTATCCTTAGTACTTGTTTAAACCTTAAATAAAATGGTTTCTTCCCAATAAAAAGTCAATGTCCGCTAATGATTTATATTAAAGAAATAAGTTTTGATTTTGTTTTTAAAAGGCTATAGCAGCAATACCATTTTATGTTTAACAAAATGCCAGTTTTGAAAATTTTTCGTTGATGTGAATTGATGTTTCCTGTTTATCCAAAATTAAAAAAAAATCGTGAGAGAAGAGCGTCATCAAGTTTTTATCAGGTTCACCAAAACTTAGGATATCTATTAAAATAATTGCCTTAGTTGAGTTCCACAGTAAACATATAAGCTTTTGTAAAATGTAATTATTGTGTTCAATGGGTCCAACTGCAATGTGAGAACTGCACTCTTAGAAGACAAAAGTCTTAGTAAAAAATTAATTTGTAATGTTTTTATAATACCTTTTAAAAATAGCATCTATATATTTATATAATTATATTGCGAGTTGAGTGGAAAGAACCTGCAGACCCTTTTGTCCCCTGCACAAGGAAGATTAAAAGGAATTAATATTATTTTTGAAAGCTTTTTGTCTGGTACCGAGATGCATTCAATTTGATAAATGTTTAATTCTAATGTATGTATGTCTGTTATACAACTAGGTGATAAAAAGTTAGCCACCCTAGCCCACATGCCAATCGAGCGAACAAAACGGAACATGAAATCTATTACTACCGACCTATGACTAATCAAACGCAAAAAATGCAAAAAAAAATAAAGGAAACGTAAAAGATTGGATGTTGTTTGTTTCATGTTATAAACTTCTGGTAAAAGCAAGAAAATACATAAGTAGAAATAAAGATAATGTTGCCTGGCACGGAGTTGTGTGAACGAGAGAGGGAAAGGGAACGTGAATGTCTGCGAAAGACTATTTTCGAAAAGCTTTAATCTAATACATGCATTGAACATACAAACATACATACATAGGCCCTATCGAAAAAATGTTGTAATATTTGTTTAAGTCCGTTTTATCGTTACCAAGTCCCATACCTCCAACGTGCCCATCAATTAATTAAAATTCTACATATATGGGAATTATGCAAACAAAACCATAAATTAATAATTCGCTACGAAATTGCAAAAATAATTATGAGCATCAATACTTTTATGTTTATTTGATTGTCCATGTTGTTGCACCATTTAGAAAATAATTAATTGATGAATTATTAAATAATTTTGATGTCCAGGCATGGGAACGAGAAGTGATTGGACGTTTTTTAGAAAAAATGCGACTAAATAACAATGGCTCTGTATTAGCATGAACATTTTAATGTTGATGTGAACTACTAAATAATTATGCAATAAAAAAAAACGATGACAACTGAATGTTAAAAAATATAATGAATAATCAGTGTTAAACCGAGGCAACTTTTTATACCCTTGCAGACGGTATTATAATTTCAGTCAAAATCAAACAAGTCAAAAGTCATGTCCGTCTGCCGTCCGTCCGATTCTACGCAATCTAGTCCCTAAGTATCATAAGAAAATCAGAGAATTTAAAAAGAATAAAAATGAAAAATATTGTATTTTGCTGTTGATGTATTTATCAAACTATTCCTTTGAGATATAGTAACTATTTATTTTATCAGAATTACGCTTTTAGTTTTGTCAAAATCGGACAACTACCAAATAGCTGCTATAGAAACGTTGCAAAATGCAGCGCAAAATCGACAAAACTTAATTGTTTTTAGAAATACAGGCATAGAAATCGAAATGTAGTCGTTTTGTAATAACTGCAAGGGTATATAAACTTCGGCTTGCCGAATTTGCTTACTTTCTCGTTTTATCCCATGTAAAAAATCGTTCCGGCTTATAGTCGGATGATGCTGCTCAATTTTAGGAAAAACTTCATTGGTCCTACAAAAATTGGGATACGAAGGAATGGTTGGGGATCATGCATATATACTTACTTAATTAATGCGCAACGGTTAAGCGCGGCGGTTCAAATGCCTGGAGCAGAAATCGGCGGACGGAAACCACAATGTTGAAAAGTCATTTGTTGTTTGACTTCACTTTGCAAATTTCACTTTCTCATCCTCAATTAGTCCAGATAATCGGGTTCGCTCCAGAATTCTTTTCCAAACCACTTCTGCTAAAACTCGAGTGGATGTACAGTACCCCGAAATATGAACATTTAAAACGGGCAAATGGCATAACCCTTTTTGAGAGAATTCGCTGTGGTTATGTCTTGGTTCTATGTCAGTCAGTCAACCTGTGCAGCAGTCGAGCAGCAGCTCTTCATTTCCGGTGCAGCTTAAGAGCCGTGGTTCCTTCCCTACTCTTTCATTTGTTGTACAGACGAATGCTTGCACTCGGGACAAAATCTGTAAGCTTCCATCATCATCAACAAAATAATTATTTCATAAGGTCATCGAATCGAGCAAAACAAAAAATGGGGTTATGCTAACATAATTATCTGATCACTTTATAACACTAATGGAGGATTTGGATTTCTGTTTAAGAGTGTGGACTTTACTTTTGTTTTCAGTGGAAAGGCAGCGACAAGTGCACAGTCAGCGGAAGGTGCTCGCCTAACCCAAACCAATTCAAAACAATTCAGTCCATCTCCGTTACCGAGTCGCCTTCTGTCTTTTGCGGCGACCTTACCTCTCTCCCACTCTTGCTACGTAAACTGTATGGTTTTCATTTCCGGCTTCCGTTCCTGTTGAGTTACTTAAGCGGATTACAAGAGCAGCAGCAACCAAAGGGCCAAGCTCAGTCAAAGGAAGCTGGAAAAGGTGAGTCCCAGCCAAAGAAGTCGAAGACCGATAAACCCTTCCTTGACGAATTTGTTGAATTTAAATTGAGATTTATGGACACTGAGTCTAAAACCCCGCAGTCATGAGCCATTCAGGCCGCGTTAGCTTAATTAACGCAGTCACTGAATTTCGCAATGCATCAGACCACTCCACTCTGTTTATGTGTTATGTATGTATTCATGTGTAAGTAAACTGCCAAATATCTTTGCTTGATTTCGTTTAATTTTTAAATAAACTATTGACTCTTAAGACTTGCAGTTGGCATTTGCCCAGAGTTGAGCCTGGGTCTGGAAGAAGTTTACCAACTCGACCATGCTCACGTTGGCCAGCAGATCGTTTACCTTCGGAACGAGGAAGTTCTGGTATAGGAAGTTTGTGACGTTGGGCTGCATCTCCTCGAGGGCGAGTGGCAGCAGAGTCTTTATCCAACGATTCCAGAAGTTGTTGGTGGAGATGTTCCACAGGGTGTTCCAGTTGTCTAGTTCAACGCCAGCCAGATAGATTGTCTGCTTAAAGTCCACCATGCGTAGACCCGACGAATTGGTCAGGCTGTTGGCGAAGCTGTAGCTTCCTACCAAGCGCAGGTCAAATAGAGCTTCGTTGATCACATCGTTCTGGCGGATGGGCAGCTTAAAGCCGCCCATGTTGATGAATCCATCAACCTCCGCAAAGCCTAGCAATTGAATCTTGGGGAAGAGCAGGTCGTAGGCGGCCTCGCCGGTTTTGCCATAGTCGCTGGCACTCAGGACCTGGAAGCTGTCCAGCCCCTGGATGCGCATATTGGTCACATTGCCCACAGCGGTGAAGTCATCGCGGGTGACGCTGAATTCGTAAAATGGGCTTACGATGGGGGCCAGCACGGGAACGTCTCCGTAGCCGCAGGGCATGATGCTCTTAAAGGCCTGCAGAAAGTGGGACACCGCCGAGGTAAACTGCTCGCTGCCCGCCTGCTGCACCACCGGAGTGGCACTAACTGCGGTCAGACCCAGGAGGGCCAAGAGGAGCAGCTGGGAGGAAGAAACCATTTCGATCGGCACAAGTGAGCTGGTTGCTGAACTGATTGTGAATATTTAACGATAGAGGGAATAGACCCTTTTATAGGCGAGTTGTTATCTTTTGGTGTGCGCCTGATGACAGATTCGTACGCTATTGATCGATTGCATAAATAGCCAATCGCAATATTTGGAACTTTCGCACGTTGATCATAAGTATTGCGAACCAGAGTGACTCACCTAATTGTTTAGGTTTGCTTGCCGCATTAAGGGCTTAAAATGGTCGTTCGAATTTGATAAAAGTAAAATCGTATTTCTGAAATGGGTAAAAAAATATATACATATATCTCTGAGTATATGGCTATAAAGTTTAGGGACCAACGATGTTATAATTGTATCTCTTTTTCGCTTGCCAATTGTTTAAATGGGAGTAGAAATAGTAAAACCAGCAAAAGAATAAAAGGACTAACTTGCGCAGAAACGAAGAGGTATAATGCAAATTGGTTAAGAAATGGATCAAGGCTTAAATTACATTTGAAGGCAGATTATAAGAAAATCAAACCACAAGTCTTAAGAGGTATGTAATTTTAAAATCGGATAAAATTTCTTAAAGTTATGGACTTTAGAATTGTGGGTCACCGATTTACAAGTCATCGGAAACTTAGAAAAAATGACATGATCAACGTTAAAATGAGAAATTTGCAGAAGCAAATTTCGGCAAACCTTGCTGCTCTTACAAAAATGTAATGTTGTATTAAATTTTTCGATCGTTATTTCGTATCGTATTTCGCCTGGTGATGCTGATCAAGAATATATATACTATATAAGGTCAAAAATGCGCCTATCACTGCGTTGTAAACTTTTGACTGAAATTATAATACTCTCTGCAAGGGTATAAAACAACAGTTATATTTGTAATACTTTAACCTTTGTTTTAACTTACAAAGGGTTTAGGGGTTTATAATTTATATAATAACAAATTATAATTTCTATAATTTTTGTCTTGATCTCTTTAAAATACGTGGTCTTGAGACATTCGCAGTCGTCTTTTTATGCGCAGGTAGATAAAGTTTGGTAAACGTTGATGACTACAATGTCATAAAGCTGCCTTAGAAACAGTTCGAAAGTTCATTGGAAATTATAACAATAACCCCGAGACATATGTATAATATTTTACAATTTATATATAAACAACTACTTTGCCTTTACTGCTAACATATCATAAGCGCCATTAATTAATTTAATTTTAAAAACATTTTTTGAGGAATATTATATTTTCTATTGTGCTTTCTACAATTAATTGTTTCGCTTTAAATTGTTTTTTAAATTTTTTACACTCTTTATCTTGCGCTTTTATTTCAGCTAATCACCCAATGACAATGAAGAAGAGACCATCGATGGAGAATACAAAATTGAAAAAATGCAATACATCAAACTGATTTTCAAATTTTAAGTACAAAATGTTTAAAGCTATGCCAAATAATAACTTTGTAAGTAATCTTGATTTTAATTCGTTCCTTTCGATTTTCTGATAATATTTTTGACTATTTAAGTCAAATTTTCGAGTGTATTTCGGGCAGCTCAATTTTTTTAAGTTATAACTTTTTTTTTTTTTTGAAAGCCTTTGTTTCAACATTTCGATTTGGTTTTGGTGCAGAAATGGAGTGCCAAAAGCATTGAAGCTTTGTTCGGACATTTCACTTGAAATGCAAAAGTGTACCGCAGGCGGCAGTTTGCTTTCTTTTCTCGTGTTGCATGGCCTGGCGGACCGGAAACAAGCTGCGCTCGCCCCACTGACGCCCACTTTCAGCCTCTGCTACCAACTTCCGCTCCCACGCAGGTAACAAACATGTGTACCTAGTATGGAACAAAGCAAATGGAAGCCGAGCAGCTTCTGCATTGGACAGTTGTTACCGCTGGGCGTCTTGCCCAGTCTCAGTTCCAGGTCCAGGTCCTGCGTTGGTTTAGTTTCTGTTTCTGGCTCTGGTCCCAGGCTTCCAACTTGCTTTGACTCTCCCCCGTCCGTATATGTGTCTGTGATTAAATAGAATGTGCGCCTACAGTGAGAGATTTTCATAAATAATGTAACAGAAATGTAACATTCTTGAAATTTTCCCGTTTGGCATAAAGGATAATTTTGTAAATTAAGAACTAAAGAAAAAAATTTGAAGTCCCATTTTTTAAAAGTTGGAACAATAAATAAATATCAAATAGCTGTCAGGTTTTTTTTTTAATTTATCCCCAAATATATTTTCTTCGTCTTTGTTAATGTTTTTTGTCAGTGCTTTTGTGATTGAATGGACTTTGAGTGTAGTACAACACTCCGAGCTCACGATGACCACCTCACCATCCTGCCGTTTTACCATGCAAATGCCGGGGAAAACATTTTTCGGACACAACTCCAAAGGCGTGGATGTGGGTGAGATGGGCACTCGAACAGCTGCCGTCTGCCATCCGCCAGTTTAGCCGGCGGCCATCGATGATGAGCGCAATGTTCATAACCTGACCCCCACTCTTAGACGGTGTGTGTTTTCGGGTGGGGTTCGGTTTTGCATGCTAATTCCCTGCAGGTGAACACGGGTTGGAGACTGTGCCGAGCGCCCGGCGGCTTAACAAGATCCGTACTCCATTTCTCTTATATACACACAGAAAGCAACCTTGTGCAGTTGTGCAAATCGAGTTCTTTGCAAAGTCACCCTTTAAATCAGATGTTAAGTCATTTGTGGATTTTTATGTTGGGCCTAAAAGAAAGGGATCTTATTGGTATTTAACAAAATCAAAAATTAGATTTGATTTCTTAACATGTTACATTTTCTTGAGTGCAGTCTGTTTGTTAGTATTTCACATATTCTTTTTGCGTTTCAGATAGATTCAAAGGACAACCGACCGCATTACTTACCGTATTCATAATATTTGCAACCACTGATTTGATATTTTGTTAATTTTCCCACAACAAAACCAGGTACAAAGCCAACTTACTTGAACACACGGCTAATTGGCCCAACGTGCGTCTGCTCCGCTGAGTGGCTGTCCCCGGTGGTGGAATGCTCTGATTGGGGGAAAGTAGGTGGAAGCCAACGAATGTTTTAAGTAGATTTCAGCTGGTCTAATATAAAGTGCGCTTCAAAAACCACATTGTGACGACACCTTGTCGCGCTCAAGTCGAGGATGAGGGCTTCCATACCTAGAACGGCCTAGCACCGGTTTTCGCCTCTTTTCGGCTTGGTTTCGAGCTGTGCAACCACAAAACTTTTATCGTTTGTTTTTCCTTCCCTCTGCTCCCTTGGCCACGTGTATTGGCTAAATTAATATTCTCAATTGAAAACTTTTCAACAATAGTTGCTGGCAGAAGTTGTTCAAAGCCATTACACTGCAAGATAAAATCCTTGAAAAAATGTAGAAAATCAAACTCCTTTTGCAATTGTTATCGAATTTGATCTTTCAACAAGAAAGGATAGCTAACTTCGGGCGGAGCCGAATATTATGTAAATCATATTCTCCAAAATTATTCATATGTTACATTCTTAATACTCATAAAAAATCCCAACTTCCTAACTTCAAAAACACCAAAGTTATGGCATTTCCAATCGTTCAGTTTTATGACAGCTAAAGGATTTAGACGGCCGATTCTTATTATTAATTTGGTGAGTCGGATTGATTGGCCAAATGAAAGACCCATAAAAAATCCCAACTTTCTAACTTTACAAACACAAAAGTAATGGCATTTCCGATCAATCAGTTATAATTTTTCATTTGTATATGTCGATACGTCAAAAACAAATAAATAAAAAAAACATCGCCTCGAAAAAGGTTGTTTTTGTATGTTGTTTTACTTACCGTTTTGGACAGTGCATACTAGCGGAGGCACCGCAAAACTTTTGCGTGTGGTTTTGTGTATTCCGATCTAATAAGTCGCCAGCTATCTAACAATTCAAATCTAAGAAAATTTCAAAATTCAATTCTCGCTGAAGGGAAGCGGCCAGAGAGGACAACAAAAGCTCACCTCATCTTCATTTGAATCCCTTGCCCCCGCGCCAAGCCACCAGAAACCCACCCATTTGAACCACTCAGAGCGACAACCAAGTGAACAAACATTTTTGAAAACTTGCTTGAATAGATTATTAGGAATTATCCAAACTTAATTTAGCTTAAGAGTGCTCAACACAAAGGGGGCCAACGGGCAAATGCGGGCGGCTAATGAATCACCAAAGGGGGTGGGGCATTGAGCCACAGTCAGGTGACAAACAAGCAGTGCGTTTGAAGTGGTTTCCGTTGGAAAACTTTCGACGTGGAAGCCCTGACAAGCCCATTGATCTCGAGAAATCTTTGTTGGGGACCCCGAAAAATTCGTCTCTATAAAAGTTTAGCACAGGCGAATTAAACGCTAACATAGGACGTATTAGAAATCTAGCTACAAAGCCTTTAAAGTTGGTTTTGTTGTTAGTAGCGGCACGATAAAAATATTATTTTTATTTTCTTCCAAGGCGTTGTTCTTGCTGTTGATTTGAAGAGATGTCTTTACTGTTAAAGAGCTGCCATTACAACCCTCCTCTGGCGAGCGGACGTGAACACGGACATGGATCGTTCTAATGAGGTTGCCCAGGTGGTATGAAGTCACCAGCTGGGTAATCGGCTTCAATTAAATCAAGCCAAACGACTCCGGCAATTCGAGCGTTCCAGGGTCTTTTGTGTCCCAACGGACATGGAGCTATCAGCGATATAGAGCGACTCACCGTCAACTGGCAGTCATGACGACCTTTTAGCCCATTTTCTCTTTTCTCAGACCTCGCCATTTAACTCAATCTGGTGTTAATAACGTGGCGCAAAACTTACTGCGGAACAGTAAAAGAGATTGTAGCAGCAGGAAAGAATACTTGAGTTACCTTTACCTTGTCCTGGTTCAAAGTCGATAATCGGCGGGGCCAACGGATGTCCAATTAGTTGTGTGCCAGCTTCCGGCTCCGGCCCTCATCCTGCATTTCGTTTTATCCACCACCCGCTGGCTATCCTCGCCAGGTTTTCCTCCTGTCAATGGCAGCAGCTTCGACTGGGATTGCGATTGCCAGTCGGTGGCCCTGTTCAGTGTTCATTGTTGTCCGTGGAGCGCCGATGGCATAATTTTCGGATTTGCTTGCCAGTCAATTGCCAGCAATTTGCATAGATTGATGGGCATATACATATGTACATATGCGCAAGGTTTATATGCCGTGCGGCTACTGCCTCTCCGGCTACCTAATCAACGCCGATTTCTGCCTTAAAATGCTTTTTCGGATTCTGAAGCTCTGACGCGCTTATCGCGGCAAAAAATTTTATAAAGGATTTACGAGCTTAAATTGTGGCAGATCTTAAGCCTTGTCAAATGCTGTGTTTTTGTATCTACTGTGTTTAGCACACTGAAACAAAAATATAAATCTAATTTATTTATTAACAACGCCCTTATGGGTTCAAGTTCGAAAACTTGGGTTTTATATTTAACTAGGCTTTTTGGCAAAAGTCATAACAGTAACAAAATAAAAGTAAAGGAAAAATATAGAAAGATTATAAAACAGATAACATTTACATTTTCCTCAATACATGTCTGTATGTGCGGGATTCCTTCTTTTCCTCGGTGTGTGACAGAAAGCCAAGCAATAGCAACATGTGTAAACTTGTACGGCCTGCCCAGCACAAAAGGCGAAAGGCTGGAAAATCTATTAGAACGTGTCTCGCCTGCCAACCCGCTACTTGACTCCTGCTGCAGCACTCCCACTTGCCCGCTGCTCTACATTTCGTTTATATTTTACCCGGGGCATAATATGATTCGCTTTTCTCCCTCCTTTTTTATTTATTTCGACGTGCTTGTGTGCGACGCAGATATTTACTTATGATTGAGTTGCGTGGCAAAGCTAATGCAGAGTGGAAAAAAGGCAATGGCAACCCTCGAAACAATTTGGTAAGAGATTGCGGTTGTTTTACTGATTTTCTCACCCAAAAGGGTTTTCCTTGGCATTTTCTTTTCCACTGCGCCGCGTGTGAGATACAAATTCAAATTGATTTTTCATTGTTTGACTGTCATTGCAGTTGCCCGCAGTACCAGCGGATGTTGCCCTGTTCTTGATACCCTAGCTATTTCCGGCCGGTTAGCTAAGATCATTAGATTAGCATTTGGGACCTGCTAACGAACCGTCGAATGAAATATTCTCGTACTCGCACTTTTCAAAATATAATTATACCAATGTATTTTAATGTATTTTGTTTATATTCCGAAATCATTTGATTTTACATTAAATTGTTTTATGCTGTTAGAGCGGTATACTATTATTCCAAAATGCCTCATGTTTGTTTCCACTTGTGTGGCTCTCACAAAATGCCTATCGTCTTGTTCGTTGATTTTTCGCTTTATTTGGTTTACAGCACCATCAGTATACCAACTTCTTTTTTGTTCCAGTCTTTTGTTCCTCCAAAGATTTTTCGGAGTATCCATGTCAAAAGTCGAGCCATTGCACGTGTATGGGAGGGTTAAGCCCAACTGTCATGTGTGTGTGTGTGCTGCGAAGGGTTATGCCGAATGGGAAGAGCTGTTATTCTTGGGGCTATGGATTGGTAATTGAATTTATTGTTTGACACTCAAAGTACCTTCGAGTCAATTACGCCGGAAAATTGGTATCAAAATATTTACGAGCTGTTTATTGCATTACGTAAACTTGAGGCTCCCAGCAACCCCATTTAAATCCTCCAACCCAAGAAACCGAAAAAAAATGAATTTGCAAGTTTAACTTCTGGGGCCCGATAAAGAATCTGGGTTGTTGGCCGTGAGCATATATTTCTGAATTGAGTTTAGGTGGAGTTAAATTGCCAAGGTGTAAAATGAAGCGTCAATTGTATCCCGGCAGGGCTTTACTCCTTATAAGCTAAAAAAAAAAAGGTGTAAATTAGCGTTGATGGTAGTAATAGGGCTCTTACCTGTGTCCTTATCGGCCTCGTTGCTGACCAGTTTTCGGTTCAGTTCAGCCAGCTCCAGTGAGGCACTCTCAAAGCCCGGCAAACTCTCCTGGCAGAAATAGCCGTTCCGGAGCTGCGCCGGCAGGTGCTTGAATATCAGCTCTAGACTTTGGGGATGGTCAGCCAGACGGGAATAGACCCGAACCACGTGCTTGAGAACCCTTGGCTCTGGTTCCAGCGTCAGTTGGTGCACGACCCTGGCCAAAGTGTGAACCAGATGCAGCCGACGGGCCAATCTACGACTGGCAAACTTTAGGCCTACTTCGTGTTCCAAGATGCGGTACAGGACAAATGCACAGAGAACCTTGCTCATGCTGGAGCCCAGTTCCAGCTGGCGCAGGATGAGTGGAATCAATTCGGTGCCCAGAAAGTAGCCCACGATCTCCGGCTGATCCGACTTCAGTAGACCGCAGACGACGCCCAGAACTGAGAGGCGAACATGCTCAACGGATTTGGTTTGAGGGGTCATTTTCAGCAATGGCATCAAATAACACATGAATTGGCAGCGCATCAGTTGAATGCCAATAACGGGGTGGGAGGTCATAGCCTGGAACAATCCGATGGCAGCGCAAATCCGCTGCGACTGCAGTCCGCTCAGCTCGTTGGCTAGGATAGCCGGATAGATGGACACAACCTCCTGCAGCAAGCCACTTACAGCTCCAAAGGAGTGCCACAGCAAGGGACCCAGGCTCTCCATGTGACTGCGTCTGTCGCAGAGCTCCAACATAGCCGAAAGGCGCGTTTCCTTGCAGCAAAGATCGGTAATCCAACCGTACACACGCTCTGTCTCGCTGCGCTGGTCACAGCCGGAGTTTGGGGCACTCATTGTAGTATTAGGTCGAAATGATTAGTCAATTTTCCAAATCAGTGTCAGTCTTTTTGATTAGAAACACCCGTTGACTGGCCTGCTTTATAATTGTAATTTAGTCTATGAGTTGGGATTGTTTAATAAAATATGTATGTTTGTTTATTGTTCGACACTTCTTAATTGTTTACCATAAAAATTATTCTGATCTTGTTTGGTTTATGTTGCCAATTGATAGCATTCAAATAGCAGATCGGGTATTGAACACCATTTTGTATATTTATTGGCTTTTTTTGAGACTGAATTACTCCCTTGTTATTGAGATTTAGTTTTTTTTTCCAATATTTTGCTTTAATCGTGCTTTTGGACGATTCTCAGACAAACTTATCTGTCCGACAACTCATTTGTCATTTCTCGGACCGAGTCATCACCATTAGACGCCATCAACTGACCCATTTCTCAAACAGTATATCACCCAGACGACTGGTCGGCCTTTGGATAAACGAGCTGATGAGTTGCAGTTAATTAGACCAACTGCATTCAGCTACCGAGAATACCCTTCCCCACACGCTCCCATGAATTATCCACAACAATGGGCCAGGACAAGAACTAAGCCATGCAATTAAATGCAAACAGTTTGCAATAATTTATGAGTGGTGACCACGTCGTCAAGAGTACTTCTATAGAGCGTATAATGCAAAACGGAAGCGGAAATCTGTTTCGGACTTTTGCATGTATGGGTTTGAATGGACTTCTGTGTGTCCGCTGCGTGTTTATTGGCAGCCACTCCATTATTGGAAGAAAAACTTGTTGACCGGTTATTAGCACAAAATTTGCCTTGCTAATATGGGCAATTAAAAACTAAAAAAAGAACACTCAAACCAATAATATGGCAGCGATAAACAGATTTTCCCAACAATGCCGTCGGCCAGCTGCGGCAGTTCCCAAAAAATATTTGCATATGCCGGCACAATGTATATTAATTAAGTGATGCATCACAATTGCAATAACAAACAAGTGCGCAGACAGCTCTTTTTTTTTATCTTTTGCACCGCTACCACCGATCTTTTTGTTTGGACCGAATTATGAAATGCATTTTCTGGCTAATTAGGTACGTCAGTCGCAGTTTGAAAAACCGGGTGCCGTGCCCTTATTAAGTGTTTCATATCGAATTGCAAATTGGTAAGCTTCACGCTACACTATACACAAAAAATACGATTCGCCAAATTAAATTAATGCTTGCATTAATATACAAAATATTGCGTCATTGCTGTCGATTAAATTATTACAAAATTATTTCAGAAGTTAATGTATCATCGGAATTTTTTTAATTTTTGTGGAGGTCATTATTTTTTGGCAACGAAATGTTAAACATTTTAGTTGTGTTGCTAAAAACATCCGCTACCAGCATTTAATAAATTAAATTGTCTGCTGTGGGTGCACAAAAGAATATTTTACCGCAGGAAAACAATCAAGGAAAGGACAAGGCCTTGGGCAAACAATTAAACAGGCCAACAAACTGATATAGTCACTTTGTAATTAGCTAATGTATGACAGTGCCCAGCATCAAATTTTTGGTATGTAAAGTAATTTGGCTGTCCCTAATTAATTTGAAAAACATTTTAGTAAATTCTGTTAAAACACAAAGAAATCAGAGCTCCAATTTAATTTGTAAAATGTATTCGCAAATTTGTGTTCGTTAATATCGATAGATAATCATCTAGATATTAATTTCATATCACAACCAAAGAAATACCTAAAGTAAATAATGCAAACAGAGGGGAAAACTGACAGTTAACGACCTTTCTCATTGTTCCGATTGTCAGAAAGCCTGAAGCAAACATTTTGCTCTGATTTTGAATTTTTTGGGTTTTATTTTGCATTGCATGGGTTTGGTTTTTATAACATTCTGTTTTTGGCGGTTGGACAAATTGCCTGTCTGTGTAGCAAAAATAATCAGCTTTGTGTCATTTTTTAAGTTAAAACCGTTGAAAGCTGAGACTTCCGGGACGAGAAGCAGCAAACTGGTTTGGAAAATTAATGCATAATGCATGTGATTTTGAATCAATATGCTGTTATCTTTTTGCCGAGGTTTCTCTCTCGGACTTTTTAATAATGTTTCCCTTCGGCTACTTGGGTCTGCCAATGCGCACTCAAGCGTGCAAGCACATATGAGCCAGAGGACTGGGGCACCACCCTCGCACCACCCTATTACTTGTGCTTCACTGACCCACAGGCCAAATCAAAAGCCTGGGGTCACTCTTTATGTGGTGGGCAAAAGCTTAAAAATTAATAATTCAAAGACTTATGGATCAAGGGCCGGACCCCCGGGAATTGTTCTTTAAACTGGAAATCAGGTTTTATTGATTTCCTCGAAAAGTTGAATGTGAATTTAATTAGTTTGTTATATGCAATTAAACTTAATTTGATACAAATACACATTGTATGTAAACTGTCGCGAAACTTGTCATCAAGTCGTTATTCATAAACGTTGAAGAAGTGTGTGTTTACTGCAATCATTACACATTAATTTTAAGTTTTCGCCTAAAACTAGCTACAGGACCAAGGTCGGAAAGCCTGAAATACTTTCCGAGAATTTGGCTGGAGCCTTAATTTATTTAAGCAACCGAGGCACATCAATCTTCTGCAAGCTTGTGAGAAGTCTCCTTGTGGGAGTGTATCTGTGAGATCCGCCGCAAGGCTTCTGATTCCATATGAATGTGTGTGTGCGATCCATGGGAAGCTGTAACATACGCTGCCATGGTTTGTTGAATTTGAGTTTAATGACGTGTAAAAATGTTTTCACGGCTTTTGATTATATTTTACCTTAAGCGCCGCCAAAGTTTGGGGCCTTACCCGAACGTGAACGGCATCCCTTCCGTTTGCCATTTGCAATGAATAATGAGGCCGTCGTCCTTCTGTTTTGCATATGAATACCTTTCGGCATCATCACTGATTAGCAGCGGCGACTAACAATGGGCGCCACTGTTGTTGTTTGGTGGCAACGGAAACATTTTAATGACAATCTCCACCCCCTTGCGTCCATTAGCCTCCGCCCAACTGTCAGTTATCGTTTTCAAAATATTGCCACACATAGAGCAGACGCGGAAAGTATTATTGGTGGGGCAACGCAAGGTTTGGCAGACATTGTAACCGCGTTTGACTTAATTAAAGCTTGGAGATGTGCGTTTGCATTAACTTTAATTGCTGCACATGGCAAAGTTATGCCGATGACAAACCTATTAAGGTTTTCCAATCGTGACGAAGGAAGAGCCGAAAGAAAACCTGAATTATTGCTTCTAGAGCTCTTAACTTAAAGTGGACCCTGATTTGAAAGTGGAATGTCTACTGAGGTTTTTCAATTTTTCGTAATTTTGATGAGCTTCATTGAGCCTAATTGTGGAGTTAGTGTAAAGTAAATAGTGTTTGCTTGCCAAAGTAGCCCCATTCACATAGCTCAGCTGCAAGGGAAAATGCTGTTGGCAAAGCCAAAGTTAAGCACAAAAGTTTCATGTTGTAAACAAAACAATGCGAACTGTTGACAATTGTTCCCAGGCAGCTGGGCATGTTCGGTCCGGACACTGCCTTCCCCCTTTTTTGCTTCGACTTATTTAATACTCGAGTAAACCTCTAAAGGAATAAAAACCGCCAGCAACAGAAAAAACAATGGCACAAAGTCATGGAAAATACTTAGTAAATGGTTAATACGTGTTGTTTTGTACTTGTTGCATTACCGTGCCACTTGCCACTTTGCTCGACTTTTTCTGGCTCCTAGGTTTATCCGTTTTGCTTTTTCTTGGCTGAATACAGCTTTGTGTAGTTCTGGGCCAGCAGGCACAGGTGATATTATTGACCAAAGTTGAACAATTGTAAACAGTTACGAGTCACAACAATTGCGACACTTTTTAGTTTATCAACTCGCTATTCCTGGCCGGGCTTTTGTTTTATTGCTGTTGTTTGGTATAGCTGAGCAGTTTTTTGGTAACAGCCTTCCAAATCCATATCAATTAGATACTTGACTAAATTTTGTTTTTCGCTTTGCGGTTAGTGTTTGAGGTAGGAGCATTGTCTCAAGTGAAAATACTATAGTGAAAGGGTGGCGAGGAAAGGTGGCAAAAAGGAAATTATATTATTAAATACCGCTAACTAAGTAAGTGTAAGTCAATTTTTCCCTAGTCAGTCTCGCAAAATTGTTATCTTATGTGTTTCCCTTTTTCAAGGTGTCTACTGTCCTTGGAAGCCAATTTCAACTCAAATAGGTTACTTACACACCAACGCACCTAGAAACAATGCCAGCCAGGTGAATTGGTTCATTAATTTTCACAAATGAAGCAACTGCAAATCCATTTGCCAGCTTCGGTAATAATCAACAAGCCATTCAGCAGATAAAGGCAGCTTAAAATTTCCAATTTCCAGTTGCCATTCACCACACACATACGCAAGCAGTCCTTTTTTGCCGCTCCAACTGTGACCAGGAACAACTTATTGCGGTTACAAATTGTGGCAAAAGCTATCATTGATATTATCAACAGATGGACAGAGCGTCCTAAGCGAACCGAACCGAACCGAACCGACCAGAACGTACATATGCAAGCCCAATTACATCCGGTTGCAGTTTCAATTTCAATTTGCGTGGCCGGCGAACAATGGCCAATGGCTGTCTGGGCCCAAAAAGGACCAGAGGACAAAGCAGATATGCCTGAGGCGGCCACTGCTGCAGCTTGGCATAATATTAATTTAAATTAGACAAAATGTCAGCCCCCTGGACATCGTCGGCAAGCGAGCCTTCCTAATGTAGTGTGTGAGTGGAGGGGCGGTGGACCATTGCACCAAAATGCAATTTTGCCTTTTGGTTTCAGTCGGCTCCAGGTATAAGCTTGTGGGGTCCTCTTAACCTGGGGAATATTTAATTAGCTCTGATTGTTTTTGAAAACCAGTGAAATTTTACAAAAATTAAAGATTTTGCGGTTCAAGAGGCCTACGCTTAAAAGGTATTGTAACGTATCCAATAGTGTTTTTAATACAACTTACCTTTTTAGCGAAGGTCAATTTTATTTAAAATTCAAACAAACTATTTATACCTTAATAATATTTTTGTCTAAGCTTTTGAAATCAATGCAATAAACCTTAAATAACCTTTTTCTAATTGATAGCTTAGCCATACATTTATGTTCCCATTTCTGCCATTTTTACTGTGTCATTTTTATTCAGCCAAACCGCAAGGCTACCACAACACTGTTTCAACTACTATAAAAAGCCCAAGGATAAATGCAAGGGCAGTGCTGGCTCCGAACGTCTGTGTCGGGACCACAGCCACAGAAATTGTCACTGAAATTAATCACTTGACAAAGTTGTGCAATTTGCGTAGCCAAAAATTAACTTAAACGTTCGTTTTCTGCATGCACAATTGAGCACACAACTCATAGCCCCCGCCCCTCAGAAACAGTGTCGGGAAGTGTGCATTGAGAATGTGATGGCAGCTCCGGCCCCTCTGACGGCCCTGACCAGTGGCCACAAACAAGACACTATATGGCCGTGATCCGGTTCGGGACGTTTTGTCCCTGGCCTAAACCATTGAAAAACCGAAAATGTATGGCAATTAGAGTAGCTATTGTGAATATGCCGAAATGGTGCACTGGCGGAAAATGTCCAGAGGCTTAAACTACAAAGAAAAAGCCATTTTTAAGTTATGGTTAATCAGATGAAATTTATTAAGAGTTAGGGCATTCTACACAATTCGATAGTTTACAATCATATTTCTCGGTTTTAAGGCTGAACAAAAAAACATGTGCTGAAATATTTTCCTTTTTTGGCTAGTGCAGCGGGAAACGAAGTTACCAGGAGGCATATGGCCGGCAAACTATTACAGAGCAATTCCGTGACTGTGTGCTGTTCATTTGGCCGCATTTTGTGGCAGCCAGTGCAAATGGCCCTTTGCTGTTCTCACTGTGTCCAGTAATTTTTCAAAAAACGAAAGAGTCAGGGGGAGAACAAAAAACGTTGCCTTCATTGTTATGCAGTCTTATTGTTATTGCATAAAAATTCCAACATACACATGCAACAGTTGCAGATGTAGTGCAATTAAGCGACGCAATTAACGTGGCACAGCGTTTAACCTGTTACGCTGTGGCCAGTTGGCCAGAGCTACGTGGGCTGGCCATTTACATAGGGGAAAGGATTTTCTAAATTTTAATGCCGGCCATTTGCCCGGATCCTGGCACATGGCCAAGTGCAATTGCGCGCCATTTGTGCGCCCACAATTGTAATTGTCGTCAATGGCCATGGTCCGGCAGTCCCGCTACCATTTAAGCTTCGCCATTTTTCACATGCTCATTTTTTGAGCTACACTCATAGGAGCTACGAGTTAAATGCATTATTTTTAACACCAATTGTGTAAGTGGGCAAGAGCCGATAAATTGCCAACAAATGCGTACCAGTCTTAACTGCCCCAATTATGTTAATTATCGTACGTGAGGCCCTGCTTTCAGCTTCTGCTGCACTCTTGTGCAGCTTAAAATTTTCATTATTAATAAACCACGATAAAGTCCAATCAGTGGAGTTACTGTACATTAGAGCTAAGGGCATGGCCTATAGTCCTAAAGAGAATGCCAGTTGAGGTGTCGTATACAACCTAATTTACTTTCTTTTACACCAAAAACATAAGAATTTTACAACATATTTTCCTTACGACAACGAAATTAATTTTACTTATGATTAAAGTGGGCAAGAAATGTATTTATATTCAAAAAAATTAATTTTAAAAGACAACATTAAAAGCTAATCCTTATTTATAGTATGTGTAAATTAAATCAACTTAGGGAGTATAGTGGAAAAAATTACTTTTTTTCATGGTTAGTCACAACATAATACCACTTTATTTTTCTTTGGTAAGGAAGCTAGTGCCTAGAAATATATTAATAATATTATTAAAAGTAATATATAAGTCATTTTGTATTTATTCTTTCTGTGTCAATGATGAGGCGAATACTCAGTTAAAACAAGGCTAATTTGTGGATAATGTGATATCACATCCCTGAATGCATAATTCCGTGCAGATATTAAGTTTACAACCTACTAGCACATGGTGCAGGTCCACCTAAAATAATCCAAAGCACTGCGCATGATTTAATTTTAAATTGTTGGCAAGGCTCAATTAAATATGTGAATTTTCGGTTAGCGAGGCTAAGGCATACATACATCCTCCTGGCATTGGTTTCGAGCATAGTTTTAATAACAATTTTGAGGACGCTTAATTATGTGAAAATTACAAGTAGAATTATATAACATATTAATCGCAATACTGCTAGTGGGTGTTTGTTGAACTGCATAAATATTTGATATTAGTTTTGCGTGAGTGGGAGGCCCACTCTTATTTGCTGGGCACTATTCTATCTTTTTTTATGGAAAAGCATACAATTTCCATTAAAACATATTGTTGCTTCGTCATAAAAATTCATAGCTCACAAAAGACGCACGCTCAAGTGGAGCTCCCACAGAGATAGCAATCAAATATATCCATTTCAATTATCTGCCACACAGGAAATAAGAAAAATTACCCAACCAATTCAATATCGAATGCAATGTATGTGAGCATATAAAATTAAAATCAAATCGAGCGAAATCATGCGTAAGAATTTATGGCAATTGGTTTGTGAGCAAAGGAAAGCGTCCTAAAACTATGCGCCGCAATCGGACCGAAAAAGCCCATCTAATAATAATCTAATTATTTGTATAGCAAATGACTAACATAAGAAGGGATGCAAACTATCCGAAATTAATTCTTTTTATTTCAGTGTCGAGCATATTTCACAAATCAAAGGAGAACCGAATTTTTAGTCCAAATAGTTATAAATTGAAATTGTCGAACGAGTTATGGTAACTTTCTTGATTATTCCAGCTTATCTCATTTCTTGTTTTAAAATGGGTTAATCCTTCCTAGCGTACCATAATCATATACTGAAAATCTGCTATGATGGTCTGAAAGTTAATTACATACATTCAAAATGTATTGTTATTACCTTTAAATGATATTAAATCCTCTTAGGAGTCGAATGGTTCAGCAGAAATTGAAGTAAAATTTAAAAAAATTGAATTTAGAAAATTAAAGCGCTTTAAATTTATAAATATTTTATAGAATATTTTTTATATTTTGATATCAGAATTTTATATGATTTTAGTTTTTACCTCTTCAAGAGGTGTTTTTTTGTTATTCTTATTATCAAAAACAAGGTCGATAGGGTATCTCATAGTCGAACCTGTTTTTTATTTTGTTGTAAAGTAGTCAACTCGTGGATTAGAAAATTCCGTCTACCGAGGGCAACTTGACTATGCAGAAAGCATTACAATGCCGTTAAGTGGGTGCCGGAGCTAATATTATACTGTTGTTGTTGTGCCACTACGTGCTGTCGCAGGTGCATGAAATTGCACACCGAATTGAGTTATGACTGGGCTTCAATGTGACAGGCGTTGAGGCGTGCTGATTGCTAGTAAATGATGCTCACAACCCTTGCTTCTAGTTCTCCACTTGCTTAAGGTGTTTAATATACTTGTCTCCACCCAAAAGCAATCTCAGCTGCAAGCGGCTTTGATTAATAACCTTGAAATGCGAAAAAGAATAAAATGGGAAAGTTTATTCAAACATTTAATTAATGGCCACGATTTACTTTCTAATTAAGGTTGTGGAGAGGTTTCTCGGCGATATTTGTGATGGATATGCGAAGGTTGGAAAACGGGGATATTCCGTTTTTCGGACTAGGACTACACCACAACTCTTTTCGACGGCAAAATTAATTCAACTGCGTAAATTACTTCGTAGCCACCTCAGGTGATTGCCATCGCCATCGCCAATGCCTGCTCTGTAGAGTGTGTGCGACTTAATTGAAAGTTGGTGGGTTAGGCTCGACCCCAGTCGTCCGCCATCCCTTGCAGGACGTGGGACCGGTTCGGTCCAGTTTGATGGCCTAAAGTGCTTGGAGGTTGATTTGTGGTTTAGGGTTTGGGGGGGGGCGCAAGAAATGTGAAAAGTCCCGACCTGAAACTGAAATTTGCCTCTCTCCGTTCCGGGCCGGTCTCAGCTGACGCAGCTGTGTTTTTACAACCGAATTGCTGCCGCCGAGCCGTGGGTGTTTTGCTTAGAGAATGAAACAAGACTAAACGAAAGGTGCGTGGAGTCGATGCGACCAAAGCAAAGAGAAAATTTAAACTTTAGTTAAAAAGTTTTCACAATTGTGATAAAATTGTGTTTAGTACCCCTTCGTTGATAACTAAAAAGACTATTTTTGTACACACGGGATTTAATTCAGTCTTTCATAACAAATACGATTTTTTCTTCACATACGCCCTCACCAAACCACCCTCCACTTACTTGAGTCTTTGGATTGATGGCTGGTTGTCGAGGTCCTACTTTCTCTTTTCCTGGTTATAATTCCCTTATCCGCCGTGCAAGTCAAGGAGCTGAATTAAGGAAGGCTTATAAATGTAAGGACAGGAACATGTGTAACGTGCTGCTTCCGCTTTAAGGCACACCAAAAGGTTACAATATATAGTACAGCTATTGAATTAGGTGGCTTGCTGGAAGGCTGCTGCCGCCAGCTCACAGCGACCGCCCTTTTGACCATAATGGCTTTGACATTCTGTCCCTTTTGACCCCGCACATGGATTGCCTTTTCGTCGACGCGGTCTTTGAATGGACTGCATTGTCCACTTGAATGGACTATGGAGACATGTTGCACTAACACAGACAAGGGTCAGAGGAAAAATGATTGGTGGAAATAAAAGCCGGTCATACACTGACAACACGGCTGAAGTATTATGACAACAATATACTCTTAACTGCAGTAGGGCTGTTTGATTTTTAATTAACAAAATTTGCCCGAAAAAGTATGCTACAAACTAGTTGGCCTTAAGGTATTTTACTGCACTGAACTATTACACATTTAAAATGATCAACCAATTTCAGCTGTTAACAGTTCAAAATGGTTTGATTAAAAAGAAAACAAATAAATTAACTGCTAAATGAAAAATATATAACAATTTTATTAGTCAATCGTTTTCATTTAAGAGGTTAGGTCTCTAAAATGTTGAACTATCCTCCTTACTTATAACAATATATAATTTTAAAGGATCATGTGCTGCTAATATGCAACAAATATTTAAATTATGGCATGTTCTGTGTGAATAGCACACAATCGCTTGTACAATTAACGGAGCATTTGTTTGGGTGTTCGGTTATTACTTTCTATTATTTGGCAATGTGTTTGCATATTTTAAAATTCTCTTTGTGTGTTAAACGCAGCAATTAAAAATACAAGCATGAATTAAACTGGCTTACAAAAAAGCTCTCAGTAGCGACGGCATGGTGGTGTTAAGGTCTCGGTTGTACATACAAATACAAAGCGTTAGGCAGACAGTCATCGCCCATTGCCACCCCGCTCGCCCCCACCACTTTTCAACCCGCCCCTCGTCCGCAGCCGCAGCCCAAAAAACGTGGGACGAAGGAAACGCAAATACAAACTGATTAAATATGCACTTTGCAGCTTGGCAAACGCGGAATAAATTAAAGTGTTAATTTAACATGACACATTAGTGCAGCCGCACACAGGCACTCGCACTCGTACTCTCTCTTGGGGAGATCTGGCCTGACTTTTCCCTTCTGACTGATTTCGGCGGGTGGGTTGTTTTTGTTGGCCAACTCGTCCTGCTAATGAGTTGGGGTCCTGGCAGAGCCACTCCCGAAAACACCTGGCTGCTTACCTGTTTGAAGTAATTAGATGTGCTAGCGTTTTAAAGCGTAGTTATTGTGCTGCCTCTTAAGTGGCTGGGCAGGGCGGAAAATTGATGGAATCGAACTTGTGCCGCAGCTTTTCATCGCAGCTGTTTAAAACTTTGAAGTGGCTGTAATTCAATTAGCGGTTTGCCTACCTTCCACTTATGTGTAATGCGTATAATGTGTTTAGTTGAGTACCATAGAGTTTGGTTTGCTGACCACCAGCCAAATCTGGAATTTGTGGGTACTCTTTTCACAATTTCAGTTAATGCAGCAACGAGTAGGGACTTCTACACAGCAAATATGGATTATGAATTTGCCTTTATTTCGATTTTATCTGGGAATTTATTTTCGGATTTTAGTGTTTTAGTGTTTCTTTCTTATATTGAAGGAATCTTCCATTAAACTAAATAAAAGGTAAAACTAATTGTCAGTTAATATAAAAAAGGAATTCAAGTATTTTACTGGTCATAAATCGGATTGAATGCCGGCCGCTAGGGCCCCTTTCAGTAGTCAATCTTCCGTGACTAACAGATGCGATAAGGTAGGGTGCCCAAGAGCTAGTCCCTGCTCCTATTTTTCTTCCACGAACAGCAACTCGATGTCCTGCCGATGGCTTGCAATTTATGCAGCTGTCAGCATTGGCACACAAGAGCCAAGCGGGGACTTGACTTCCTCTTTTTATTGTGGCCCTCTCTTTTTGCTTCAAGCTTTGGCGTGATTAAATGTTAGCCCTTTTTTTTGCCGTGAGGTGTGCAGTTTCATAAACATTCAGTGTGACTAAGTAGAGGAGCCATTGGTCACGCTTAATCGCCTGCTCTATGGACATGCCCAAAGAAAGGGGAATCGGAAAAAAGGGAAATAGCAAAATCAAGTATACGCGTCATGTACATAATTCCACGCTTTGGCGACGACACTAAAATTGCAGGGCTCCTCACACAGGACACAAACCTCGACGGGGACTCAAAGGCCTGAGGTAACCCACCCATTCACACACACATGCAACGAGTCACCGACGGTGAAATGGAAATAATGAAAAGCAAAAGCACCCTGGGAGTTTTATAACAATTGATCACCTGTTACGTTCATTGGTAATTGCACCCAGAGCCATACTAAATATACAGACACGCACACAGGCACCGTTCGTCCCTGTCGCCCTGCTCGACCATTGTGTTAGTGTAGCTCAGTGCAGGATGCCCCGGTGTACCCAAATACTCAACAAAATTCAGCGACAGACCACCCCCTTGTCCGCCATCACAATCTCCTTTAATGCACTCAAAAATAAATTAATGCCTAAATCTTAAATACAATTTTCAATATTTATTCATATCCTCAATTTTTTTGTTTCCAAAATATTGAAATATTTTTTAAATGCATTGTTATTTGTCTTATTAAAAAAATGTCTACATATCAAAATTTACATAATTATTAGTCAAACTATAAGTACTATAAAGTAAATAGTGCCAATTTCGGGTTCTTACATTATTGTTAGTTACATTTAGATATAATTAACTGATTGATTTCTATATTAATCCAGGTTTTAAAAGAAGCTAGATTTTAAGTTGTCTCCTTGTCTTTAACCAGTAATTTGTGTACTTTAGCTAGGGTCCAGCCCAAGATTTCAATTAAAGTTGCAACCGACCCTTGAAACTCGGCATTAAAAATAAATCAGCAGATACATTTTGGTATTTTTGGTTGTGCAGTGTCAGCCAATCTCTCTGCCAGCGTTTTCCCCTATCAATACTCCCAACCCATTCCCCCGCGTAGGTTTCGCCTTCGATTGTTGTTGGCTTTGGATGCCGTTCATGAGGTCAGCTTTTGAGTTGGCCAGCACCGGCGACTCCCACACCGCCCTTCTGTCAATGTCCCTGGGACATTTGTTACAGTTGAAATGCGCTCGTAAAATGTTTTTTGATTCCCTCCACAGTAGCTCCTCTGCTACCGGTCCTTCGTACCACTACTGCATCCTGGGTGTGCTTCAGTTCCGAGTCGATTTAAGTGGGGATGGTCACTGTGAGTGCCAACAAGTAAAACAAATTGTTGCATTTTAATGCTTAAGTTTCGTTGAAAATTCCAAGTGCGTATGAACGTAAGGGGGCGTGAAGGATTTATTGAATTTTTAATTTTAATTTTATACATTGTTCGGTGTCCAATGTGGCCCGGGTGTGGAAACACATCATGGCTGAAAAATAGCTTGCAGATTTTTTAAAAATAAATACAAATATTCGCTTATTACGATGGCTAATTCGAGGCGGTCTCAATGTCAAAATCTCTCGGAACGATATAGGCCTGCTAAGAAAAAATCAGCAATTTATAATTAAATATTTTAAAAAAAATGTTTATTCAAAAATTAATAAATAATCTTTGTGGTACAAACTTTAAAAGGCATGTAACTTTAAATCCGAGTTAGGATAGGATCAACCTGATTGTTCCTACAGCAGATATAGGATTAGACGTCCGATCGCCGAAGTTTCCAAACTTAATCTGCGTGCACTTAAAAAAATATAAAATGAGTGCAAAAGTTTTAATTCTCTAGCTTTGAAACTGATCTTGTAAACCGTATAGAAACAGACGGACCGACGGACATGGCTATATCAACTCGTCTAGTCAAGCAGATCAAGAATATATATACTTTCTCCTTCACTGCGTTACAAACTTCTGACCAATTGTATTGTACCTTCTGCAGGGGTATTATAAAATAAATAAATAACGTTCTATTAAGTGCCTTATAGAGAAGTGAGAATGCAATTTTTAAGATAATTCAAATTCAAGAAATGCTGCTTTCATTGCATCGAACACCGATGGTGCCGCCCGCTGCCACACCCACTCTTCCGCCCACAGCAGCCTCCTGCTGCGCTATACAGCTGTCACCTGTCAAACATGTTGCCCGGCTTTGTGGCCATGCAAAGCGTCAAAGGATTTCAGTGGAGCTGCAAGTGCGGCTTCTCAGGTGGGCGGGGCAGCAGGTGAGAGGGGGAGGGAGAGGGGAAGAGGGGAAGAGGGTATAAGGGGAACAGTGAGTCAGCGGAAAACAGATTAGCATTTAATTTAGTTGGCTTTGTTAGCCGTCGGTAGCCTCTTGGCATGGTTTAGTTCGGTTTGATTGGTTCCGTTCCCATGGCACCCCGGCGGCAAACGTCAGTGCAGCTAAATGGCTTACGAACTCCGCTTACCGCCTCCTCCGCCCACAACACAGAGATTTATCCTTGGCCAGGGCTCCGTTGCTAATTTCAGTTTCTGTCGCCTGAAGGCATCTAGCAGACGTTAAGAACTTTGATTGTGCGTGCAGCAGGGCAAACAATGCCGGAGCAAAACATAACTTTTAATGAAATTCAACGCATTTGCCTGTTAATAATAAAATGCGACGACAAAGGCAGGTAAATTATGTTTATTATTTTATGTTGCTGTGCATTTCTTTTTGTTTTGCAAGGGCGGGAATTTCTTATTACACCTTTTCCAGAGCAAGATTCTTTAGCTCGTTTCGTTTGAATCAAAGCCTGCAGGGCAGTCAAATGCCTCATGTCAACATTTGCCTCCCTTAGCTTACCCCAGCAGTCAGAAAAAAGTGAAATGAGAATTTCCATTCGGACTACAAAAAAAAATTATTATTATTATATTTAAAAATCACTATTCAAAACAAAAACATTTAACCAATGTAGGCGATATTTGTCATTTATAAATTTCAAATTGGGTATAAAAGGAAAAAAATCAGGTGTTTTTAAATATCAAGGATAAGGACTCTTGGAATTTAATATCAATTAAAAAAAATTTGTATATAAAGTAAAGGCTTATAATATAAATACAAATTGCGAATTTATATCCCTTAAAGTGCTTAAATTTCTCTTTTCTCAGTGTTTTTCATAAATTTAACCTCCCTTGGCAGCTTGTTTTATTCTTTTATGCGTTTCTAATTTCATTTAGCGACATTCGACTTTCTCCTTCCAATCCTGGGTCCTGTCTTTTTCCCGTTCTGCGCACGTCTTTAAAGTTTTCCAACATTTGTGGCTTGTGCCTCTGCTGCATTGTTGTGTTTTCGTCATTCTTTCCCTGGGTATTTACCTTTTTCATTTTCATTTTCTTTTTCTCATTTTGCATTTGGCTCGCCCGCTTTGTTTGCGAGTATTTTCTTTTAATTTTTTTCTCCCCCAACTTTGCTGAAATTAGATTAGAAATATTGCTACCAGCATTCTGCAGGCTTTGGTTTGCTTTCCTCTGGTTTACTGTTCCTCACCGACCATACTATATGCCTCGCTTCTTGTTAAATTTTTGCTTTAGCAATACTCATGTTGTTTTGTGTGTGTCGGTTGATTTGCATGCCACCAAACAAGAAAAAATGGTTGTTTGGTTTGTTATATATTTTTTGAATTCCTGTCGCTTAGGCTTATTGAAGTTCGAGAAGTGCGGCAGGAGGAACGGCGTTACGAATGCTTTGGTTTCGAAATTATGTTTTAATTTAGTTGGTGACGTTAAATTCTTATATTGCTGATGGTCAAGTTTTAGCTAAGATTTGCAAAAATTTGTTTTCGCTTTAATTTCTGTGGACTAACATGTTCTCTGTTGTCGTTTTAAATGTGCCTAATTAGATGTATGATTATAAATATTAAACTTTTGGCATATATATATAGTCATCTAATTTTTATAAAATTAAAATTTTTGATTGTTAGCTTGGGAGGTAGACCGTTTCTAATTGCAGGGGGTAGCAAGGGCGTAATGCATAAGATTATACCTTAAACAAACAACATTTGTGATGAGACTCTACCTTTCTTCATGATTAAATCATATTAAATTAAGCGAATTATGGCCCTGCTAAGTATTAGATTTATCCTGTTTCATAATTCGGTTGCTTCTTTCACTTTCTTGTGCAAACACTATTATCCGGATTATTTTCCTAAGTTTCCCGAGTTCCTTAACTGCAACTCCTCTCCAATGCCTCAACCCACAGATTCCTGTATCATCAATGTCGACGTATTCTCTATATTGGCAACTGGTGGGTCAGCGTTTGTGGCTAAGTAATGAATGTACTTCGGTGGCCCTCAACAGTTGTACCCGCTCGCATTGAAGTTATTATGTCTGCAATGTGGTAACTCCCCACAACGCCCTTTAACTGTCTATTCCCTCCTTTGACCGATGTATGTGAACCTCTAATTAATTCCGCTGCTTGCTGTTGCTTGGTTTTGATTACATGGGCTTGGATTAATGTGTTCAATTTTTTACCAGGCAAAAATAAGTAGGTCGGATACGGTTTGCGCTTGATCTAATTTATCAGTAAATAGATTACACAAAATATTCGGGGTTTTGAGCTTTTAAAATAAATTATAGATAATAATATTGAACTAATTTTGCACTTACGCAAAATTAATCAAAGCGAATTTACATTTCTCAAACACTTTTTCACATTCAGGAATGAATTAAATAAGAACTTATGTTGACTACAACTCATTCCTTGGAAATTCTCTATCTAGTGTAAGAACCCAGTTTATTGTACAATTATTTCTCAGTTTCCCATTTTGTTTTTCGAATTTCATTGTTGAAGAGGACGTAATTAATTTGGTTTCACCTCGACCCTTTTTCCACGTATCCACCTCTAAACCAGGTTAGTAAGCTTATGAAATATTCAATTTCTGAAAGAAATCATTCTGTGAAGCAGGGGAAGGCACACGCCCAGGAACGAAGCACAAAGAACGCAAATTGAATTTTGGGTCCGAGTCAGGATGCAAACCCTTTTGGTACTTTTTTCTCGGCTGGTTTAATTTTTTGTTTCAAATATATGAAGTGCGACTGGGAAAAAGCATTTCTTGATGAACCGAAACACATTGAGATGGATGTGTATGTGGGCATTAATTAAAAGTCAAATTATATAAAAGCTCAGCCCTTTTTCATCGTGCAGAGATCATACATTAAAAAAAGGGCACTAAAAAAGAACAGGCATTCCACACAATGTAACCGAATAATATGATGGGCAGCTTACAAATTTCCCTGTCCCTTGCCTTCTTTCTGTTCGGTTGGTAGCTCCCATTTGGCAAATTGAACTCGTGTCCAAGTTTTAAGCAGATTACAGGCCATTAAGCATTTTTTCATACATACGAGAGTGGGCGGTACGGGAGTTCTTTTCAAACAGTTTCTGCGTTTAGCATATGTGAAGTCATATAAATATTTTGATAAGGGTTTGTCGACCCAACCGAGCTCGAATGTGTAGTGCGTGTGCTCGCAGGAAGGGTTGTACGTTAAATACCCATCATGACTTTTAAGTTATCTCCCAGTCCGCTCACACACCCCTTCGGCTACTCAGTTCAAATTAAAAATGACCCATATCTGGCGAATATTGTGTATGAGTATAGGCTAGTAGCATCGGAAACTTCAAAGTAAGCAGCTAGTTCTGGCTGACCTTTTTTGGATGATGTTTTTTTTGTTCAAGTCCCAAAAGTGCTTGCTGAAACCTTGTCATTATTTTTGACAAATTAAGTGGGCCATTCCAGGGTAATGGATAAGGGGCAAAGGAAAGTATCTGTCATTCGTATTTTATGCTAATTCAGTTCATTAAAATACAGAAAAGTGGAAAATGCATTTGTGCTCAGTCTTCAGGTTCGCATTTTAAGAACTGACAGAAATTGTTTTCTTTTTGACGTTTTAATTTATTCCTGGTACTTCACTAAAAAAGCTAAAACAAATAACGTTTATTCTTCTGCAGAGGGTATTTTAATTTTTTCAGAAGAGGTAACGTGGTAAATAACCTTAAGCGACCCTATATATTAGGGACAGACGTCTGATCAGACATCCTATATCCTACAGCTGCCATAGGAGCGATCGGATCAAATTGGTTACATTTTTTGTTTCCTTTCTAACGATTCCAGGAGTTGTTGGTGGAAATGTTTCACAGGCTGTTCCAGTTGACTAGTTCTATGCCTGCTAGAAAGATTGCCTGCTTTAAGTCAACCATGACCCGACGAATTGGTCAGGCTGTTGGCGAAGCCTTAGCTTCCTACCAAGCGCAGGTCAAATCCATATTCGTTGATCACATCGTTTTGGCGGATGGGCAGCTTAAGGGCGTCCATGTTGATGAATTCATCAACCTCCGTAAAGCCTAGCACTTGAATCTTGGGGAACAGCAGCTCCTAGGCGGCCTCGCCGGTTTTGCCATAGTCGCTGGCACTCAGGACCTGGAAGCTTAGGTGCTGATAAGGTCGGTAACAACACATTTTTTCCTGACTATTATAAGTTCTAGGAAAATCTTAATTGATACGATTTGAACAGTAATGGTTTTGTATCTATCACAAGATGGTAAATATCGTATAGTTAAAGTATATTGGATTGCGGATTCAGTCAAATTATATATTTAATTTTGATTATTGCAAAACTTTTCAGAAGCGGAAGAGGTATATTGAATTATTTATGCGTTGAGTTTGCTGCAATGCTGCGAAAGCCAGAGTGAGTGCAAGGTAACAGGACTGAGTGTGCTATGAAGTTGCTTTATCTCCCAGTAAAGGACAGACAAGACTGCGAACTTCCTAGTCCCGCTAACTGAAAAGCAAATTGCATATGTCAATTACAAAACTGGCGGCCGCACACACAAAGTTTAAAAACTTCATCTGTGTATATGCCAGGTGGTAGACCCACACCCACTGCCAAATAATCAGTGGATAAGGGATAAGGTTGTACCGATGGGTCGTGGGGTGCTCTGGCTGAGAGATCTGTGCTGTGCCTCTTGCGGCTGGCAAATCACTGTTGCTAAAACTGTTGAAAATTCCATTAAACTTCGCGCAAATAACCGAAGGCGTTCAATTCTAGTCGACGTCGCTTATATAATTTTGTTGTTTGCCAAAACAAGTGGTTGGCGATAAAGAGGGGTCAATGTGTGCCGTATCGGGGGCGAAGTAAATAAAGTTGTACGCAAAACTTAAAACAAGCTTGAGCAGAGAGGAGGAGGGGAGCTAAAAGTTTTACATGGTTCTTGAGCCACGGAGGTCGCGATTTCATTCTTTTTCGCTATCTTTTTCCCTTAAATTTTTAAAACATTTTCTTTAGCTGAAACATGAATGCAGCCAAATTAACTAAAGCTTACTTAATAATAAAGTTGTTTATCTAGTCCGACACAAGCACTTGTCTGGTGCCCTATTGCACGTGGCAGCTTCAAAATAAGTCGAGCCATTAAACTTTGTGAAGATTTTTTTATAATATGTTCTATTAATAATCATACCTAGCGATTGTAAATCGTTTTGAGCTAATTCTATATCTATTTATTTACCTCTTTCAAAGAGCAGTGATGACATTGTTTTTCCACCTTATAACCCTTCTGGGAGGCAGCTTCAATTTAACTCAATGCAAATGCAGAAACAAAGTTGCTATGAACTTATAATCTTAGCAAAACCAAAGTTTCAATTAATTAAGTATTCCATAATTTGACCTTAAGAAATAATTTGATGCGGCCATTGAGTGTCCTACTCAGGCATCAAATTGATTTGGATTCGGGTGGAAATCTGCTTACAGCTCTTTGCATATTCAACCTGCACGAGCATAGATTAATTTTATTTTGCTCAACAACCATCCCACTGAAAAAGGATTTGTAAATCAATGAGTTTTCGGATCAAATCGATTCAGTTGCGTCTGATAATTCAATTATAATTTATGCAGAGTTTCGAACAGCTGCTTAAGACATAAGACTTTCCATTTGGAATTTGTTTTCTTGATTATCGAGCCGAGGGTGTGGCTCGGGTTTCCTTCAAACTGATTGATGTTGCTGCCCCTCAGATTGCAGACTGTAATTTGCATTGAACATTAATTAATTGCATATTATGGACATGCATAATGGCAACTAATACGGCAAAACCAATAATCAACACAACAATGGGTAAATTCAAAGGACTGCAGTCCTGTCCTTTCGGTCGAGTTCGGCTTGAAGGGCAATGCAGGGATTAGATATGCTTCGAGTGGATTCTGGCAAATGTGATTCAGCTGTCTTCGTGTGCATTCGCTTGTGCTCACCAAACAGGACACTTTGAGAGCCCAATCACAGTTCCACTTGAAAACGAATGCAAATTAAACAGCAACAGCTGCATCAGCAGTAGAAACTTTTTCAATTAACACAGACAATTATATCGGCATTGTAGGGTGCTTCAAACTTTTATCATGGCCCAGATCCGCTCAGCTCCTTTTCAAATTGTGGTAAATGATTGAGGCAATTTATCTGGCCAAGTTTTGCCAGCAACAACATCAACAAAAGCACGAGCAGCAGGTAGACTTAATGAGTCTTTCACTTAATTCAGTTTTTCTGCCCCGCAGTTGTGTAGTTCAGGGGTATATTGTGTCCATCGAATGCATACATCTGCGAATATATTCCTCTTATTGAACAGATATTAAAAATGGAACTGGGAAAATACGGAAATCCCGCGTAAAAACATGCCACCATGAAAATAAATGTAATTATCAACATTTGAATTTATAATTAATATCAGAGTAGCTCTATGTCGTTTCTCCATTTGCTCTATGCCGTCTCGCGATATTATTTCATCATTTCCCGCTTGTCTGGGTTTCATTAAATGCTTAATTTTATTTCACTGTCCAGCTAATTGTCGGTTCTGCAGCATTGTTTTTTTTATATTTTTTTCTTCTTCATTAATTTTTAAACAGCTTCTGGGTAACAGTTGCTCAGCTCCGTCTTTAGATTCAACCGAGCAGCTGTTTTTAGTCCTGCTTCTGGTCCCAGTTTTTGCAGTTGCTCTGGTTGGACAGTGAGCCGCCGGCAAGTGTACACTGCGTGTTTAGTTTGCTTCTGCTCTGCTCTGCCATTTGTCTAATTGAAATAAAATGTTTTTAATCAAATATTATTCCAATTACGCAAAGAGAAAATAATGGAACGAAACTTTAAAGTTGAGCTCGGGTTCGTGTGCCAAGAACCTTGCCAACGAAAAGTTTTCGAGCCAAAATAACCAAAATTGGGATAAAAACAAGAAAGGAGGCAAACTTGGGCAAGCCGAAGTTTATATACCCTTGCTGTTATAAAAAATCAACTACATTTCGATTTCTATGCCTATATTACTAAAAGCAATGAAGCTGTGACGATTTTGACACGGACGGACGGACTCCGTTGGCTTCTTGATGCTCTGCATCCGGTTCAAGTGATAGTACCGCCATATATCTCCAGCAGCCTTAAAAGGTCCTTGATCCTGCATCCTGCTGATCAACCCAAATAAGTAGGCATCACCAAATAAGATATCCGACAAACACACTCAAACACACTGACTTTCCGTCAAATGATTGAACTGATTTTTCGCGTGCCACAGTCCCTACTCCATGAAGATTTGGCTAGAACCAGTTGGGAATTATAATCGATCGATGATAAAAATTCTCATTAGGTATGACGTGGCAATGCCAAAGTAAACTAACATTAACATATCATTAACATGGCAATACCATAACATTAACATAGCTTTAACATAACATTAACATAACATTAACATAGCATTAACATAGCTTTAACATAACTTTAACATAACATTAACATAACATTAACATAACATTAACATAACATTAACATAACATTAACATAACATTAACATACCATTACCATAACATTAACATAACATTAACATAACATTAACATAACATTAACATAACATTAACATAACATTAACATAACATTAACATAACATTAACATAACATTAACATAGCTTTAAAATAACTTTAACATAACTTTAACATAACGTTAAAATAACGTTGACATAACTCTAACATAACTTTAACATAATGTTAATGGCCACGTCATAGTTAATTAGAAGTCCGTGTGTGTGACTGCGTTACTGAAGGTGTTAAAGATAATTAAAGATAATAAAGATAACCACTACAGTCTTTTCATTAGTTTTTTAAATTCAAATTTAACATATTGTTTGTGGGTGGGATTGGAGAATTATTCTATTTATATTTTTGATTATTTTACTTAATTAAGCAGATAGCTTTAAAACTGAGGGACTAGTTCGCGTAGAAACAGACAGACGGGCAGACGGACATGCTTATATCAACTCAGGACGCGATCCTGATCAAGAATATATATAATTTATAGGGTCGGAGATGTCTCCTTCACTGCGTTGCACACTTTTGACCAAAATTATAATACCCTCTGCAAGGGTATAAGCAGAGCACGCCTTTGTTGGCTCTGTTCTTATTGTTTTCTGAGCCCCAAAGCTAATTTACCAACTTCATTTGCAGACAGTTAAAATACTTCAAATATTCTATATACTATATACAGTAAAGATAAGTTAAGTTCTTGATATTTTATGATTAATACTAAAGAAATTAAAAAAATTACTTTTACACCTTATAATCGTTGTACAAAAGGAAGCATGTGGGTCCGAAATAGAATTAAATTTTATCGCACTTTACGGCTCTTTCGTCAACCTTCACGCACTTCAAACAAATTATCAACACCGACAAAAGACTCGCAGGAGAATGCTTTCACATGTGCCGACTGCCGCGCCCACCGCAAAGGCATTTGGAATATGCCATTAAATTTAATTCAATTACGATTTTCATGTGTGACCCAAGAAATGAAGTGTGCAGCATCTTCAGCGCTTTTCAGTTTCTTTTCAATTTGCCATTAACCCATTATGGTTCATCGGGCAATAATAAGCATGGGCGTTGACGGGCTAAGGGGCGTAACCAAGGCAAGTCTGGCACAGAGCATGCATTATAACGCAGAAATATGCAATAACACAAAAAACGAAGTCCTCGCCAACTATTGAACTCGAGCCCTAATACACGCCCGCCCGGCCACGCACAAAGCACTCCTTTGAGCGACTCGAAAAGCACCGCTGCTCGTCAGGATTCCGCCGCGGGTGAAATTGCCAGCGAAAGGGAAGGACAACCACAATAGCGACAATGATGAGTCGGGAAAGATGTGATGTTTTCAAAGGTTGGGGGAATTATTTTATCCTGTTTCACCGAATACCCTAAAAGAAATAGACTAAACATTCAGGCTCGATTTTTATATTTTAATTTATTTTAGTTAGGCAACTTACTCTACCTGAATCAAACAGTTTTTTATACCTATAAAATCAGCTCTATAAAAATCTAAAAATTTACTAGTATTTTTTTGCAATTTACAAATACATATATTAATTCAAAATAACAAATTTTTTTTTTAGTCTTTATGTATGTTAAGCTGACTTGACAAACATATCGTTTTAACATGGCGATATATTAATATAATCTTTTGAAAGAGTATGAAAGTGTAAACGGTATTAAAGGGATAGGGGGTTGCAAGTTGCTTGTTGGTCGTAAACATGAGCATATATGAAATTGTTTGGGGAGGAGAATTTTTCAATTTTCCAGCTTTTGTGTGTCAATAAACGTTCAATTCACGAGCATATACAAGTGCCTACAACTGCCAATACAGGCACATGCAAAGCCCAAAAAACACACATTACACAAGGATGCATGCATAGATGATTTGCCAGGTTTTTTATCCCACCAGTGTTGCTTTATAATCATTGCATCATTCCTCTCACCCTCCCGCAAAAAACCACCAGCTCGAGCAACAACAAGCGAGTTGCGTCGTTAGTGGCTTTTTTGAAGCCCACCTTCCTGTTTCCCTTTTTCTCCACGACAACACTGTCCTTCTTGCTTGTAGGCGTTGCTGTTCGAGCCATTAAGCTGCTTTGAGCAGCAAATGGCTAAGAACACAGCAGAATTATTGTTGAGCCCCAACCCCCTCGCCGAATATCCTTGTCACCTGCAGCATCAGTTTCTGTTTCAATTTCCTCGTCGCTTTGTCGAAGCTTTCAAGAGCGCTAGAAAAATTAATCAATTTCCACCCGTAGCCGTCTGGTTTGCTTTGTTTCCCACGTGTCAACCCAACTGTCACGTGGGTGCGTGTTTTTTCCTATAGTTAATCTCATGTCCACCGATGGAAAGTTTGATCGCCTTTCCCTTATACTGATGCTTTTTAAGAAAGTAGAAAAGCAGGTAAAAAGTGAAGAAAAGAAATAGAAGTCGGAACGGTCTTGATCGGGCGACTATTTTTAGTTTTAATAGGAGCAGCGTAGAAATAGTTGAAAAAAATTATAACTTTGCTGTTTTTACTCTTTACAATTTCAGAAGCATTGTAGAAACCAGAAGATTTATTATACAGCTGTCATAGGTCGTAATAACTTCATTATTTTTAAAACTACTTTCATTTTAATCGATATATGATAATTTTATAGAATATTCCATTTTTGTTATAACTCCATATAAACTTTCTTGTTTAAAATCAACAAGGTATGAAGGAGATGTTTTGACGTTTGCACCATTGTTTGCAATTTCGAAATCACAGCTAGAAACCAATCAGAAAACGAAAATTATTCCGACATTAAACTGTTCCAACCAACTCGAAATAGTTGTTACTTCCCGGTTGAAATGATTCGAGCTTATATTGCTGGCTGAAGCTCAGGCCCATAGGACAACAACTTCCGTGCAGTGCGGCATTCGACTTCCGATTTGTGTGTTTTTTTGGCCCTCTGGAGCTGTCCGACCCTCACTATTTCCACTTATTGCTGCTGAGTAGGAGCCTCAACTCCATCCCAGGATGAAGAATCAATCTGGATTTTACAAGCAAATTTATGCACTTGAGATACGCACACATGCACTGGGCCTCCCGGCTACGTTCCGTGCTCTTCATTTTGCATTGTGTTCTGCATATTTGAATAGTTTTTATTTACTTGAACTCACAATTGCACTTTTGCCATTACTTTGGCTATTATACTGACGCTTTTAACATGTAAGCCGTCAGCAGCAAACGTTGCATCCGGGTCTGAGTGGGAGTGAGTGTGCGTCGGGAAGTGTTTCCCCGTGTGTGTTTTCATTATTTATGCATAGGTGTTGGCTCTCGAGTCTTAGTATATCTCTTCTTTACCGTTCTCTGTCTTAGCGTGCTCCATTGCTTTGCATATTTTAAAGGACACCACTGTGAGCTTGAGAGAGTTCTCTCCTATAGGTGTACGCTTGTGTGTTCGTCCTTGATGTCACTTATCCCTTTTTTACATACTGCAACAAAGAACACTGAGTCAACTGCGTCCTCTGAATGGTACAATTTGAATATTTTTGTCCCTCTTAAGTCCATCAGCTATTTACACCATGCAACAAATTAGTTATTTCACTGTAGCCTTAATGTTGTCGCATCTTATTTCCAGCTCAGTAAAGTTTAAATATCTGTTAGAATAATTTTAGAATGACACTTTTTCGATAAATAATTAAGGGTAGTAATTTTCTGTCAACATTTGTTTAAACTCCAAGAAATCCTCATAATTTAGGTGTATCCTGCAGTTTTTCCCCCGCCCTGCTAATTGCATCCGACTTAAACTTTTTTAATTAAAAGAAGCAGCAAGAAGCCCTGACAAACGCCTTGCCATAAGCGGCAACAAATCTTGGTTAATGTCGGCTAGCTCTGGCCGTGACTCAGGCTGGGGCTACAGACCGCCATGACAAATACAACGTCCATTCTGCTTTACAGTTTACATTTTCTAAGCAATTTATATATGAATGAAAGAGGGGGAGCGCTGCACTTGACTGTTATCTTGCGTAATTGCGATTCTCGCTCAGGCCCAGGCAAAAGGTGAAAAAAATTGTTTATTGTTGCACTGCAACGGCAAAAAGTTAATTGAGTTTACTTTGGCTGGGGGTAAAAACGTTGACAAAGTTTCAGAATTACTGCAGGGAGCGGGGTTAAAACTGTGTTTATTTATTTCACAAGGCGTGCTTGAAAAAATGGATCACATTCAGTTCACCATAGCTGGCAATTGGCTTACCTGGCCTAATGATATTGGAAATTACATTTGACATCGATTGTTCGATACGAGTTCGTTTTTTGCCCTTCACTCTTCCCTTTAGACTTTCCCAATCACTTCACCTTTGAGGTAATAAATTGCTTCCACCTTTCTCTCACCGCCGTCTAATTGGCAAAATGTTTTTTGCGTTCAGTTTTTGTTTTGCGGTAATTTTTATGCAAAAAATTGTTGAAGTCGATTGCGTTCGAAATTTTTCCTTTTTTGAGGAAAATTTTATTAATTAAGGGGTAGTTAAATTTAAATTGCAATTTTGATCGTTATATTCCTTGTTTCGATCGGACCATCAAAACAAAGTTTTAATCGTGCACGTAATTAATTGCCAATTTTGTTGATAGTTTTATTAACTCAGTAAGATCTACTAATATGTATTGCTTAAAAGACTGTGTTTATTTTTAAGGTCCGTTTTTCAAGTCATTAAGGAACTCACTATGTAAAAAGGTTGCTCTTAGGTTTCCTTCGGTGAATGTGTGGGGATTAGCTTAAAAACGTGCAGCAACTCAGCGTACCAGGTGGGGTGGCTAAAAGCAACCGTTGCATACGGCCTAATTGGTAATTCAATCAATCAGCTTGAGTAAATTAGATACCTTGGCGTATCAACGGTCAATTTAGGCATTCTATTTGAAGCTGCTGTTAAATGCAAAATGGTCTGGATTTAAGAAATCAATAAAAAAATACTCTTCAAGATAGTTTTATCTTAAATCAAAAACAATCCAAAAAAAATGTTTCTTAATTTAAAAATAATTTAAATGCTTTTAAAATCATTTTTTTTAAGTCATCGCTGCATTTTTTTTTATTAATTCAATTGAGTCACTTTGTGGGTTCAAAGCCGGGACTGCAAGAAATTTTAAAAAAGATTCCCGTAAATTCTTACATAAAAAACGGCCATTCATAAATTTGTTTATAGCTCTGAAAATATTGGGTGTTTTTCGTAAATTTATTATTCATCAATTAAATGTACCTAGTGTATGATGATCTTTTAAAATCTTAAGTTACATTTTACATATCAATTTAACAACTTGTTGATAAATTTGTATTATAGCTAATTCTATGTTTCTGATGGCGTGCTGAAAATTGTACTTTCAAAATTGTTGTTTTTTAAATAAAACAAGAGAGAACGCTATAGTCGGGTGCCCCGACTATCAGATACCCGTTACTCAGGTAAAGGGAGTGCGAGGGAGATGGAGATAGAAACTTTGATCACGCATAACTTTTTTAACGAATGGTCCGATTTGGAAAATTTCTTCTACATTTCGATAGGTATTGATAAACACAATAAAACTGCATTTTTACTTTTCCGAAATATTTAAATTTTTAAAATCGTATATAAGCGATTGTGGGCGTTAAAGGGGGCGTGGCACCCTTTTGAAATAAACTTGCGCTGCGTAGGAACTCCTAGAATCTGCATGCAAAATGCCAATCTTCTAGCTTTTATAGTTTCCGAGATCTCAGCGTTCATACGGACGGACAGACGGACAGACGGACAGACGGACAGACGGGCATGGCTAGATCGACTCGGCTAGTGATCCTGAACAAGAATATATATACTTTATAGGGTCGGAAACGCTTCCTTCTACCTGTTACATACTTTTGCACGAATACAATATACCCTTTTACTCTACGAGTAACGGGTATAAAAATGTATAAAAGTTAAAATTTTAAATCCTTGATGATTGGTGAAAGTGTGAAGAAATATATGCAGTGTTGCAATACCTATCCACAGAACGGTCATTCCCCTCCAAACGCCACATTTTTTTGGGCCCTCTGCCCTGCTAGACTATTATTGATGTTATGGTCCAAGCTCTGTGTTTGCTCTTGTTTTTGCTTTTGTAATTTTCATTTCATTGTTTTTATGTGCTCAATTTCGGTGCTGTTGCTTTTGCCTCTGCCCGTTAAGGTTTTGCTCAAGAAGCCGTGGAGTAATTTATGTAGCGAGAAGCACTACTGACACTTGGACGACACTCAGCTGAGATAAAGAGGATAACAAATTGCGCTCATGCAACAGATTTCCATGCGAAAGGCAACAGCCAGGACTCAGCTGAGCGAAAGAGGAGAGAGAATGGAGGTGCGAGAGCTAGGACTTGCGCAAGAATTTGCCTTTAAGGAAAGAGTACATCATCTAGGCGGTTGATAAAGGCCTTTATACAAAAACAACTAAACAATATTCCCAATTTATTTTAATATCATCTTATTAAGTAAGTGAGCTTGGCAATTTTAAATATTTATGTACGAGTTTCCAACCTTTTGAATAGCTGCCGCCAAAAACGGTGCGCACGCTCTCCGCGAAAAGAAATTCACCACACGACCGAGAGCGAAAGCGGCGAGTCCCACTGCTTTCTCTCATCATATTCTCTCTTTCTCCCTCTCTATGTGGGAGCTCTCTCGCTAAGTGTTGTCTCAGTAACGAATAGCCAAGGTGCGAACAAATCAACACGGTTTGCACTCTGCACGCTGCGTGGTATCAAAATAAATCCAAAAAATTACTATAACGGAGCCCCTAATCGGGAAATCGGGATCAGTGACGGCCTTAACCCCTTAACCCTTCAAGTGAATCGCGAAAAGTTCAAAAATCGGTTCGGAAAGCTCGTGCTTGTGCTTCGAAAATTACGGCATCAGGACATACGCTAAAATCGCGTCCTACGCCACGTTTCGCCTAGGTGTGCGTGCCTCTGTGTTAGTGTGTGTGTGTGTGGGAGAGAGCGCGTGGCGAGTTGTGAAGTTACGCTGGTGTTGGCACTGCACCGTTCTATGAGCTTAAATAATTTATAACTTTATTAAAATCAAGCCAAACACTACAAAAACAAGCAAAAGTCAGGATAAATAGAAAGCAAAGCACAAATGGATTAGGAAGTATTTTTGCGCCCTGTAAAGTTTGCCCTCGCACTTAATAGAAATTTGTATCCCGCTGCGGCCGCGCATCTGTCGAAATGTCAACGCCGGCGCCACCTTCTTGTAATAGTTTCGAGCACATGTTCCGTGCATGGGTAATTCCGGCGGCGAAAGCCCCAAAAAGCAAGCTTTGCAAATGTGCGCCCCGCACTTAATTGCTCAACTCAATTTTATGCAAATGCGGCTAAAACGGTGACAGCAACGACGTAAAATAAAAACACACGGCAAAGGCATAGTTTAGAAAGCAAACTTTTTGAGTGGGTGTGGACAAATGAGACGTCTTAGCCGTCTCTCTCCCCTCCTGTTGTTTTCCCTAGCCAACACCATTTCAAGGCTATAACGCGTCGCGATACTCCGGCTAACTGCCATCCCACTTTCCCGGTGCGCCTTTCTTCCGAGCTCGAGTGGTACTTGGAAAACAGAGCGCACGTGCAACGCCACATGGAAAGTGAAAACACTCGAAAGCGACTTTTCAGCACGCGTCTATCTGGCTGACTAGTCAGGCCGAAGACTGTAACTACGGCGTTACCCTTGCCGGGCCAACCTACCACCTCCCACCTGGGCATCCACCCAACCAAGCCACATCACCTCACCTGCAAAGCACCGTAATCAAAGCAAGCAACTACCCAAGCAAGGAGATCCAAAGCAAAGCGGAGGGCACCTCCCAACACCCAACGAACCAAAAACCCACCGCCCACCGACCCACCTCGCCTAACCGCTAACTGGCACCTGCTCACGTGCGGGCCCAGGACTACAATAGCACCACGGAGACAGAGGAATGCGCACCTAGTGAGAAAAACAAAGAGGTGAGTGGAGACAGCCAGCATATTGATATGACACGAGACCGTGCAGTGAAACAGTGTTTGCGAAATGTATGCCTCTGTATGCAATCGAATATTACTAGAGTTTTTTGGCACCGCTAAATAGACATTTCTGAATATTCTATATTTCATTATTTGCCCAGAGCAGCCTTAAGAATAGTACCCAAGATTTTTGTAACGTACACTTTCCGAACTCACTGTGTCCACACACACAGGTCTCTAGACAAAATGCAATTGCACGCTCCTAGATACCAAATATATGGCGGCGTCATACGTACGCTGGCATATTTTATGGCCAAGAGCCAATGGAATTGTGAGTGGCGTGAAACGGTCCATGTGGGATGACTGCGGCTTTTGGCTGTGGGTGTCCTGCTATTCATTTCCGTTTCCGAGTGCTGCGTCCGCCGGCTTCGCATTGTTATGCTAGCCTCGGTCGTCCCAGCTCAGATCCATCTTCATTATATGGATTCTGTCACACAGATAAAAATCTAAGCAATATAAATTTGGGGCACTCCCTTCATAGTCATGTATAATTTGAAAAAATGTATGAACACACAGTTTTGTTTTAATTTTCATTAATTTAATATTAATTATATTTTATTTTAATTTTGTATATTTGTCGATGCTGATGTTGTGACTTTTTTATTCTTTCTGTGTAAATGCTTGCGGTTGCTTGCACTTGTCAGCGGCAGTAGCTGGCTATGCCAGAATCTCCAGCGTCAACATCAGCATCATCGACGGCGGATCCTGGCAGCACTGCTCTCGTGGCATTTCTTCAGCCTCAGCTCGCTCGAGCTGCGGCTCCTTGGGCTCCGTTGCTTGCAACCCGAGATGTCATGTCTTGCTGTCAAATCAAATCAACTGTCGTGGTGGGGCTGTCTGCCTGGCTGGTTTGCCATTCAACGACCACTTGTTAGTCTGTAATTTTTGCCCCTGCCCAAACCCACCCCCACGAACACATATGCGAGACTCCTCGGCACACACACACACGCGTCAGCCGCAGAGACACAAAACGCTTACGTTTCTTGCTCGCTGGCTTAGCTTGCGGCTCCTTCCCTTCGCTGTCCGCCGGTGATGCTGTCGCAGGAGCAGTTTCGAGTCCTCTCAGGCTCCCCCTCCCTCTTTGCACCCTGTTTTCCACGTGCTGTTGCTTGTCGTGGGTTTTGTCATTTGTTGAATCTTCGCGAGCTTTGACTTAGTCATTCAGGGCATGCGCCTCAGTCGGACCTCGATAAATGGAACTACAACTGCTATAAAAATCGTTTTTCGGATGTATTTTTCCTCTTAATTATAAGATTTACTCATTCATGAAGGTTTTGTAATACTTTCGAATGTATTGCCCCACTAGCGAAAATAGTTTTTAGTTTAATTTTTAATTTGAGTTAATCAGGGAGTCCTGGAAAAATGGCTTTATTAAAATTTCAGACATGCTTATTAAACTGTTTTCATGTACCACTTTTTTTTTACTGGTAGTCTCATTAACAACAGTTTGCGTTCTATAAAATTGACTGTAGTTTTTTTTTGAGAGGTCCTATTCGTTGCCTGTTGTTAAACTTTTTATTTTTTGCCTTTTCTTGTGCCCAGTTTCAACGAGTTTGTCTAACTCATGACTTTCTTTGTTTTGATGGGGTTTCTCTCTCTCACATCGGAGTGTGCGGGCGTGTGTTTCAATCGACCATATATGTGTGCGAGCGAAACTCACCACAGTTAACAGCTGGAGCTCGGACCCAGCAATGCATGGGTAATTGAATTTTGATTTCTTGTCTAAGCATTTTGGGTCCGTGCAATTTGATAATGTGACATGCAGCTGCTGACCCGGCTAAAGTGACTACCCCCACCCACTTCTGATCTCTTTGCACTTGAACAACATGATTAGTGTGTCATTCGGGGCACGTGACTTGAATTTAATTGCATGCTGTGCTCCGGTCTGCATTTCTAAGTAATTCCTTTCCATTTTTTGAGTCAACGCTCATTTGCAAACAATCCCAATGACAGTTTTATGCATAAATTTGTATGCCATTATCGTCATCTGAACGCATTAAATTTATGCCCTCCGGTTGGGGTTCAACAATTGACATGGCAACAGGCCCAAAGAATCGTGAACGGTGGCGAATCATAACTGAGCTGAATGCATTCGAGCTTGCAAATATACGTACATATAAACTTGTATGAATTTGTTAAAATACTTCTATATCTGTGAATAAATTAAAAAGTTCAATAAAGTTAAATAAAGAAATTATTAGTTGGAAAAATAAATTATTGCTCGATATGTTCCTTAAGGACTTGCATATAGATTATTTTTGTCAAAATGTCATGTTTTTTAAACATAAACGTAAATAATCAGAGATATGGAGTTATTTTTACAAAATCGGAACAGCAATAATTAAAAATAAGAAAGAAAAGCTAACTTCGGGAGGAGCCGAAGTTGATATACCCTTGCAGAAAATTCTGTAAATTATATTCTTCAAAACTATCAAACAAATTTGATAATTCGAAAGAAAATCGAGCTCAGCTTCAAAAACATCACGCGGAAACAGAAGTTTCACTCGGCTAGCAGAATTTTGTTCAGCGTGGGTCCCTTTTGCAGAGCCTACGAAAGGCTTACAAATATAGCCTGGCGCCTGCTATCTGTATTGTCTTTGTTAGCCCGGTTGTGTATGGGTCTGTGTCGCCTCCTGTTGCGCGCAGCACGGTATTTTCCTTTGTCTTCACCTACTTACCGCCTCCAGTCTTGTGTGCCGTGCATTGCATTGGCCCACCCAAAATTGCGCGCAACAAGCGATTCATTGTTGTGGCTCGTCAGCAGCCATCGCCATATCTGTGGCACCTCACCATCCCCAAAATACCTCTTCCAGTTCAATTGAAATTGTATTTTATGTGGGTCACCTTTTGCCATAGACCAAAAAGTTTTCGGTGCGTCTGAAGCGACATTTCATTTGCGGTTCCGCACACGGCAGTCAATTTCTGTTGGCACATTCAGTCAAGACGCTGTCACCACTGATAGTTCCTGCCACCCCACCATCAGACACCAAAAAGCAGAAGTCAGAAACAACGCCAACAACCACAAGACGGGTAATAACAATATGCTGGTGTCGTTAGTAATATGGCAGCAATTTTCCCGGACTGCAAGTACGACGACAACGCCAACTACGGCGGCTTCACTGCAAATTGAGTTAAGTGCCAGGCCACATGCAATGGTGCTGGAAAATGCCCGGGTCTTGTCCTTGTTGTTGGACTCGTAAGTGGGTCATATTATTTTTTCATATTTTTCGGAGGCCTGCGGCCCTTAATTGAGAAATAGACTGAACTGTCGCTCAAAAATCACCAGACAGCCGTGGCAGCGACTTTTCCCTTCTTAAATCAATTCGAAATGCGACAGACCTACAGCCACACTACTGACGTCATACCAGGCTGTTAATTAACTAGCATGAATGTAGGCGAAAGTGCTGATAAATAGCACACACTCGCAACCATGTGCAGTTTACCTGCCAATGGGGGGCCGATGGTATCCAGCAAAAAGGGTCACAATGGGCGCAGATAAATATTTTATGGCAAAAAACTGTTCAGTGTTCTTTGTTTCGAAGAATGCAGCATTTTTAATTGATGATAATTTATTTTCTCAATTTCACTAATTAATAGAAGTGCACAAAATGAGTGGGACAATTAAAAAATAATCTTACATAAATAATTCCCTCTTAATTGGAACAAATTGTTTGTGAAGAATGATTTAGCCTACTGATTTGCATTTTATCGATCACAGATAATATAAGTTCAATTAATTTTCGAACCATTTACCATATTTACGGACAATGATTTCAATTTTCACAGTCTCGATTATCGGTTTTCAGAAAGAAGATCCATCGATATACAATGCGGGGACCAACCTGCTGCTTTTCATGAACGGTATAAACTGCTTCAAAAACGCAGAATTTGCATTTTTATGCCGTTCTCTTTGGTGGCCAACCATTGTGCCAGCGTCTTTTTCCCCTTTTTGCCTTTTTCCCGTCGCGCCGGCGGGTCATAATGCGCTCCCCACCCAGCTGGCAATGATGAGCGCCTGCTGCGTTTTAGCATTTTGGCACAAATGTTTTTCTTGCCCAGCATCCATGAATGGGATCAGCCGCGTCCCAGTTCTGGGACTTTGTATCAGGCACCAGCAGAGGCATCAGCCTTCGCAGCTCATTATACGGCGGCATGCCTGCGGCCCCACTTCGTCCGGTCTTACTTCTCAGGCCAGATCCCAGCTGAACGCCACCAACTCCCTCGGCTCAGTTCGAAGTTCTCAGCTCAGTGTGTTTTGTGAGCCGTAGCTGCGATGCATGCAACAAATTCGGTTAACTTTTTACTAGTGTTAACTTTTTAAACGCCTACGCCAGACTGCTTTCCTGATGCTAACGGTGCTGGTGCTGTCATCGTTGTCGAAAGTTTAACTTATGTTTTGCATAACAACTTGCGCTTGAGGTAAGTTGTGACAACGAAAAGGATACAGAGATCGAAAACTTAAGGCTGTTAGTAACTAATTAATTTTGTAGTGTGTAAAAACTATTATATGTTCTTGGAACATTTTATTAAAGGAAAATATAAAGGAAATGCAAGAGATTTAAATCTGGAATCGATTTGACTTCACTGTACCGATCAGGAAATATTTTTAGGCAGCCTTGCGCATAACAACCACGCTAAGAAGTCAATACCCATCAAATAGTTATTTATTATGACAATGCTGAAACTTAAAGTTTTAATATTTTCGTAATACAATATTTTAAAACATATAAAATGACCAAAAACATAACGGTTTTAGTTCTTTTTTAAGTTTTTTTTTTCAGGTTTTTTCCTTCACTTTTACATGGCAAAGATCGGCAAACCACCTTGTCGTCATTTTCCAAAATGGTTAATTCCAGTTGTGGTAAAATAATGGTCCCAATATTTGTACCGTGTCGATCTTGCCGTTTGTATAGTGAATTCATCAATACTCGCACCAAACCCATGGCACGCGAACGTTCTTCAACACTAATCAGTTACAGTGCGTGGAGCAGTGAGGGAATTTCCTGGGCTAGGCTTACCTGTCAAAACAGTTTAACCACAAGCTTGACAATTTAGGTGTAAATATCGGTTGTAGGATACGCACTAGTTTTTTGGGGAAAATTGCTTCTTGGTCATTTTATATAAAATGTAATTTTTAATATTACAAGTTTTTTACATTGTTTTTAAAGGGTTAAACATAAGTGTTCTAACCCAGCAGCCTAAGGTTCTCATATTTACCATTCAGTGACCCGCTCCATCCATCCCTTTCACCGAAACTCAGTATGCTGTCCGCCGGGGTCATTTTGCTTAACAATAGGATATGGCGAACAATTTCCGTTACGCGGCCGGATGTAATGGTAATCAATTGATTGTTTTATTGTGAATTAATTGTGGGCATGCACATGAGCAGTGGAGTTGTTGCTATGGCTTCGTGCAGCGCTGGTTGCTCTCGGTGCTCCTGTTTCATTGTTTATTGTTTTTACGCAATTGTTTGGCAGTTGGCCCGGGCGGCCTTTTTCCCCTTGCTTTCCCCCTACTGACGCTGTTGATTTAAAACAACCAAAATGCGAAATGAGTTTTGCGAACGGAAATTGTATTTTTGGTTAGCAGGCGGCGGCGAAGCTTTTGTTTTTGGTCGATTCGCTTTATTCAAGTTTTGTTTAGAGAGTAAGCCCCCGGCCAGATTACTTTTTTGTGAGTTTATCGGACAGGAAACTGATAGACCAGTTAAGAAACGAAGCGGGCGGGGGATGCCATGAATGACTGAAATGGGAGTGAGTGGTGGCTTAACTTGTGAAAACAATTGAAAGTTAAGCAAGGGTGATCCAAAGATATGGACAATTATTTTCATTTAATTGCAGGTGTACATTTCATGGACGGAATTTATTTTTCGACGCCTTTTGTGAAAAGGAGTCACTGTGGGGTTTTAAATACTTCTGTGTTCAAAGTAAATAGTTCTACTGAAACCCTTCTGTCTTTTACAATAGGGCTCATAAAATTTAAATTAATGCAACAAACAACGTTAACTATGTTTTTTCTGTGATTCTTTCTTTAAGATTGATTAGCTACGAAACCAATATTTATTCTTTCACCATAACCCTCATCTAGTGATGAGATTGATCAGTAACTGCCAAGTTAATGAGTCCAGGATTAAGTGAACTCATCTCTTACTCACTTAATAGGCCGAAAAGAAAAGTTATTGAAAACTTTACTGTATTTCACTTAATTTTTGCTTCTCAACAGGGGAGTGCATTCATGACAAATGACAAAGTCGTCTCCAAAAACTTTCGCCATAAAACAAGCGTTTCAGTCTTGATAGGCTCATCTTTTAGTCTGGCTTACGTTGCTGGTGACAGTCTGTGTGCATGAGGGGGAGAAAGACTGTCCCCGTCGTTAGTATTATTTTTTTGCCCCACGTGACTCACGGCGTCGTCTCATCATCATTAAGTCATCAATGTCAAAGTTTATCAAAGCGACCGCGTCTGACTGAGCTAAACCAGATTTAGCGTAAAATTAACACAATCTAACGTGCGGCGATGCTGCCCCTTGCTGGCTTACTGGAAAATCAATTTTGTGCCTGCCTGTCAACCGACTGACGATACTCAGATATCGAGACAATGCTTCTTCTCGCCGTGGATCTGTGACTGTGACTGTGTCATGGCTGAATCAATTATATGCTCGGTTAGTCAATCATCTACACTGAGAAGATATAAGTCTGCCTTGAAATGCAAAGCCAATGATTTTATTTTTAAAACCACTAGAAAATTATCTTTTTCTACAATACATTTAAATTCAAAGTTTATATGTCCATCAATACCAAAACAATGTATATTTTAAGGACAAACAGAAGAACAGAACTGACAAGCGTGAAATGTTATTAATTTATTTCTGTTGGTATTCTGAAATGTAGCATCCATGTTCCCCTAATTTTATTGAATTGAATAATATATTTCTGTCATTTACAAAATATTACTGAAATAAGATTTACCTTAACAGCGCTTATTCCCTGATTCCAGAACAAGAAGTTAATTAGAAAATTATTTATTCAACTAAAAACGGTCACACTCGGGTATCACACTTCTTTATTTTTACCCGCAGTTGCATCGCCTCGCCAATATACAAGATTTGCCATCGATTTTTGGCTTTATGGTTTTATTGTCAGCCTGCAGCAACAATAGAGACAACAACTAGAAAATGTTGCAACAACTTCGTTTACTATGCAGGCAGTTTTTTATGCATGCACTTGTATCGACATCATCGGCATCAGTATCAGATTATGTATATTTCGTGTGGACCTGCGTGTACCCGTGCGATGTTATTGCTCTATTGTTTTTCTTTCCCAATACATTCCCCTACTTTTACTCGTGCAAATGTGTCAATATATTGGGATTTTATTTATTTGCTTTTGAAACCAAGTTGCCTTGAGGAATATTTAATAAGCCAATTGCTTTAAATTGTCGAGGACAGTAAAAGCAACTGGGACTTTATGGACCATGCACTTTTGATAAAATAATTAACATGTCATTTCTCGGCCTAGAGTATATAATCTTTGTGTTTTGGAAAGAGAAAGAGAGTGCCACCAGCAGGCCAATTAAGGTATGAATTAAAATATTCAATACTTGTTTTTATGACAGTTATTGGCTGCACTGACATTATTGCAATTTATTGATTGCGGCTTTGAACATTAAAGCCTGGCTTTCAGTTTTTAATTTGAGGAGCGACAGTTATATTTGATATTTAATATCATAATTTAAATGTTGTATTAAGAGTAGTGCTTGCAAACACTTCAAGTTCCAAATTAAATTCATTTTCACTTTATCGAAATTACCTCCATGAAAACCCAGTGGTCTTCCCTTATAATAAGCTTAAACTTTCCTTGTCCTCTCTCCTAAATTGTTAAATTAATCGTAATTAAGCTGGGCAAAGACAGGTAAGGTTAAGCCGATCAACTCACTCTAAGTTGAATATAATTTGTAATACAACGCAAATGCTTCAATCAATTTTTAATTAAAAACTAAACAGCCATGAAATCTTCCTCTGCTAATTGCGATTTGTGTTGCCGTGTGTGTGGCCCACATCCGCTTAGCAGCTTTGCAGGCGAACGTCATAAGCAGCTGCCTCCCGCAAACCCAATCATCATCGTCAATAATATTCATCGTAATGAGTTGGAATATCGAGCTGCTTAAGCAGAGCCCCCGCAAATTGGCCAAGAACGCCGGCCCGCCATCTGGCCAAGTCCGCTTATTGCCAGCAGGACGTCAGTCGGTCGTCTGCTATAGGGATCTGGGGATCCAAGGGGCTACCAAGTCTTGGGATGGTGCTTCTCGTTTTTGGCGCAATTGACGTCAGCTTTGTTTTAATGCTAATTAATTAAATTCATTCAAATTAACAAAGGACGGGGCTAAAAGAATACCCATGCTGGTCTGGTTTTCTATCGTCTCATCTCTCTTCTCTCAATATCCCTATGCACTCAAAAAAATAAACGCTTAAAACACATTTCAGTTGAATTACACATATGGTATATCTGCTTAAGTTCTAAAACATCATATTATTTACTTATATTTTCTTGTTAAATTCATTGTTGTATTATTGAAAACAAGAATTGAATTAAATATACACCAATAAGTAATGAAAGATAAGAGAGACAGCCAAAGGGGGGGGGAAAAAAAAAAAAAAAAAAAAAAAAAAAAAAAAAAAAACCAAAAAAAAAAAAAAAAAAAAAAAAAAAAAAAAAAAAAAAAAAAAAAAAAAAAAAAAAAAAAAAAAAAAAATAACGTATAATTAACGAAGGAATAGCTTTTAGATGATAGCTTTTTTCCAAATGTCCCAATCATTGCAGTCTCAGAAAAAATGATTATATGAACTATATGAATTAAATTGAACTATAGCAGAATGCTCTGCCAGTGTATCAGGGCATTAATCACCAATTTTTGTGCTCTGTTGTGTTTTATGATTTGCGCTTTGGGGTTCCTTACTCCTTACTCTTCGCTCCGCTCCTTTCAGTTGTATTTGAAATATAAAAGCCAGCTTAGGCAAGCCTTAGTTTATATACCCTTGCGGATGTTAAAAAATATAATATTCAATATTTCGATGCTTAAAAAAAGAAGCTACGACCATTTTTCGCAAAAATGTTACCTACAATCGGACTTCTGCAGTCCATAACTTTACCAAATTTAGGGCTATTTCAAAGTGGCATACCTCCTAAGACTTGTGATGTAGTCCCCTAAATATCTGCATTCAGAGTTGACAATTTTCCGTTGATCAAATTTTTGACCCATTTTCATGTTAGTTATTTCTAATTTTCCGATGTCTTGTTTAACGTTGACCCGAAATTGGACTTCGAGAGTCCATAACTTCTCCAAACTTGAGCCGATTCCAAAGTGGCATACCTCTAAAGACTCGTGATTAAATTCTCTAAAAATCTGCATTCAACATTTTCAATTTAACGTTGATACAATTTTTGACCCATCATCATGTTAGTTATTTCTAATTTTCCGATGTCTTGTTTAACGTTGACCCAAAATTGGACTTCGAGAGTCCATAACTTTTCAAAACTTAATCCGATTCCAAAGTGGCATACCTCTAAAGACTCGTGATTCAATTCTCTAAAAATCTGCATTCAAAATTTTCAATTTCACGTTGATCAAATTTTTGACCCATTTTTATGTTAGTTATTTCTAATTTTCCGATGTCTTGTTTAACGTTGACCCAAAATTGGACTTCGAGACTCCATAACTTCTCCAAATTTGAGCTGATTCCAAAGTGGCATACCTCTAAAGACTCGTGATTAAATTCTCTAAAAATCTGCATTCAAAATTTTCAATTTAACGTTGATCAAATTTTTGACCCATTTTCATGTTAGTTATTTCTAATTTTCCGATGTCTTGTTTAACGTTGACCCAAAATTGGACTTCGAGAGTCCATAACTTTTTCAAACTTAAGCCGATTCCAAAGTGGCATACCTCTAAAGACTCGTGATTCAATTCTCTAAATATCTGCATTCAAAATTTTCAATTTAACGTTGATAAAATTTTTGACCCATTTTCATGTTAGTTATTTCTAATTTTCCGATGTCTTGTTTAACGTTGACCCGAAATTGGACTTCGAGAGTCCATAACTTCTCAAAACTTGAGCCGATTCCAAAGTGGCATACCTCTAAAGACTCGTGATTAAATTCTCTAAAAATCTGCATTCAAAATTTTCAATTTAACGTTGATCAAATTTTTGACCCATTTTCATGTTAGTTATTTCTAATTTTCCGATGTCTTGTTTAACGTTGACCCAAAATTGGACTTCGAGAGTCCATAACTTTTCCAAACTTAAGCCGATTCCAAAGTGGCATACCTCTAAAAGACTCGTGATTCAATTCTCTAAAAATCTGCATTCAAAATTTTCAATTTAACGTTGATCAAATTTTTGACCCATTTTCATGTTAGTTATTTCTAATTTTCCGATGTCTTGTTTAACGTTGACCCAAAATTGGACTTCGAGAGTCCATAACTTTTCCAAACTTAAGCCGATTCCAAAGTGGCATACCTCTAAAGACTCGTGATTCAATTCTCTAAAAATCTGCATTCAAAATTTTCAATTTAACGTTGATCAAATTTTTGACCCATTTTCATGTTAGTTATTTCTAATTTTCCGATGTCTTGTTTAACGTTGACCCAAAATTGGACTTCGAGAGTCCATAACTTTTCCAAACTTAAGCCGATTCCAAAGTGGCATACCTCTAAAGACTCGTGATTCAATTCTCTAAAAATCTGCATTCAAAATTTTCAATTTAACGTTGATCAAATTTTTGACCCATTTTCATGTTAGTTATTTCTAATTTTCCGATGTCTTGTTTAACGTTGACCCGAAATTGGACTTCGAGAGTCCATAACTTTTTAAAACTTAAGCCGATTCCAAAGTGGCATACCTCTAAAGACTCGTGATTCAATTCTCTAAAAATCTGCATTCAAAATTTTCAATTTAACGTTGATCAAATTTTTGACCCATTTTCATGTTAGTTATTTCTAATTTTCCGATGTCTTGTTTAACGTTGACCCAAAATTGGACTTCGAGAGTCCATAACTTTTCCAAACTTAAGCCGATTCCAAAGTGGCATACCTCTAAAGACTCGTGATTCAATTCTCTAAAAATCTGCATTCAAAATTTTCAATTTAACGTTGATCAAATTTTTGACCCATTTTCATGTTAGTTATTTCTAATTTTCCGATGTCTTGTTTAACGTTGACCCAAAATTGGACTTTGAGAGTCCATAACTTTTCCAAACTTAAGCCGATTTCAAAGTGGCATACCTCTAAAGACTCGTGATTCAATTCTCTAAAAATCTGCATTCAAAATTTTCAATTTAACGTTGATCAAATTTTTGACCCATTTTCATGTTAGTTATTTCTAATTTTCCGATGTCTTGTTTAACGTTGACCCAAAATTGGACTTCGAGAGTCCATAACTTTTCCAAACTTAAGCCGATTCCAAAGTGGCATACCTCTAACGTTGATGAAATTTTTGACCCATTTTCATGTTAGTTATTTCTAATTTTCCGATGTCTTGTTTAACGTAGACCCAAAATTGGACTTCGAGAGTCCATAACTTTTCCAAACTTAATCCGATTCCAAAGTGGCATACCTCTAAAGACTCGTGATTCAATTCTCTAAAAATCTGCATTCAAAATTTTCAATTTAACGTTGATCAAATTTTTGACCCATTTTCATGTTAGTTATTTCTAATTTTCCGATGTCTTGTTTAACGTAGACCCAAAATTGGACTTCGAGAGTCCATAACTTTTCCAAACTTAAGCCGATTCCAAAGTGGCATACCTCTAAAGACTCGTGATTCAATTCTCTAAAAATCTGCATTCAAAATTTTCAATTTAACGTTGATCAAATTTTTGACCCATTTTCATGTTAGTTATTTCTAATTTTCCGATGTCTTGTTTAACGTTGACCCAAAATTGGACTTCGAGAGTCCATAACTTTTCCAAACTTAAGCCGATTCCAAAGTGGCATACCTCTAAAGACTCGTGATTCAATTCTCTAAAAATCTGCATTCAAAATTTTCAATTTAACGTTGATCAAATTTTTGACCCATTTTCATGTTAGTTATTTCTAATTTTCCGATGTCTTGTTTAACGTTGACCCAAAATTGGACTTCGAGAGTCCATAACCTCTCCAAACTTGAGCCGATTCCAAAGTGGCATACCTCTAAAGACTCGTGATTCAATTCTCTAAAAATCTGCATTCAAAATTTTCAATTTAACGTTGATCAAATTTTTGACCCATTTTCATGTTAGTTATTTCTAATTTTCCGATGTCTTGTTTAACGTAGACATAAAATTGGACTTCGAGAGTCCATAACTTCTCCAAACTTGAGCCGATTTCAAAGTGGCATACCTCTAAAGACTCGTGATTTAATTCTCTAAAAATCTGCATTCAAAATTTTCAATTTAACGTTGATCAAATTTTTGACCCATTTTCATGTTAGTTATTTCTAATTTTCCGATGTCTTGTTTAACGTTGACCCAAAATTGGACTTCGAGAGTCCATAACTTCTCCAAACTTGAGCCGATTCCAAAGTGGCATACCTCTAAAGACTCGTGATTCAATTCTCTAAAAATCTGCATTCAAAATTTTCAATTTAACGTTGATCAAATTTTTGACCCATTTTCATGTTAGTTATTTCTAATTTTCCGATGTCTTGTTTAACGTTGACCCAAAATTGGACTTCGAGAGTCCATAACTTTTCCAAACTTAAGCCGATTCCAAAGTGGCATACCTCTAAAGACTCGTGATTCAATTCTCTAAAAATCTGCATTCAAAATTTTCAATTTAACGTTGATCAAATTTTTGACCCATTTTCATGTTAGTTATTTCTAATTTTCCGATGTCTTGTTTAACGTTGACCCAAAATTGGACTTCGAGAGTCCATAACTTTTCCAAACTTAAGCCGATTCCAAAGTGGCATACCTCTAAAGACTCGTGATTCAATTCTCTAAAAATCTGCATTCAAAATTTTCAATTTAACGTTGATCAAATTTTTGACCCATTTTCATGTTAGTTATTTCTAATTTTCCGATGTCTTGTTTAACGTTGACCCAAAATTGGACTTCGAGAGTCCATAACTTTTCCAAACTTAAGCCGATTCCAAAGTGGCATACCTCTAAAGACTCGTGATTCAATTCTCTAAAAATCTGCATTCAAAATTTTCAATTTAACGTTGATCAAATTTTTGACCCATTTTCATGTTAGTTATTTCTAATTTTCCGATGTCTTGTTTAACGTTGACCCAAAATTGGACTTCGAGAGTCCATAACTTTTCCAAACTTAAGCCGATTCCAAAGTGGCATACCTCTAAAGACTCGTGATTCAATTCTCTAAAAATCTGCATTCAAAATTTTCAATTTAACGTTGATCAAATTTTTGACCCATTTTCATGTTAGTTATTTCTAATTTTCCGATGTCTTGTTTAACGTTGACCCAAAATTGGACTTCGAGAGTCCATAACTTTTCCAAACTTAAGCCGATTCTAAAGTGGCATACCTCTAAAGACTCGTGATTCAATTCTCTAAAAATCTGCATTCAAAATTTTCAATTTAACGTTGATCAAATTTTTGACCCATTTTCATGTTAGTTATTTCTAATTTTCCGATGTCTTGTTTAACGTTGACCCAAAATTGGACTTCGAGAGTCCATAACTTTTCGAAACTTAAGCCGATTCCAAAGTGGCATACCTCTAAAGACTCGTGATTCAATTCTCTAAAAATCTGCATTCAAAATTTTCAATTTAACGTTGATCAAATTTTTGACCCATTTTCATGTTAGTTATTTCTAATTTTCCGATGTCTTGTTTAACGTTGACCCAAAATTGGACTTCGAGAGTCCATAACTTTTCCAAACTTAAGCCGATTCCAAAGTGGCATACCTCTAAAGACTCGTTATTTCTAATTTTCCGATGTCTTGTTTAACGTTGACCCAAAATTGGACTTCGAGAGTCTATAACTTTTTCAAACTTAAGCCGATTCCAAAGTGGCATACCTCTAAAGACTCGTGATTCAATTCTCTAAAAATCTGCATTCAAAATTTTCAATTTAACGTTGATCAAATTTTTGACCCATTTTCATGTTAGTTATTTCTAATTTTCCGATGTCTTGTTTAACGTTGACCCAAAATTGGACTTCGAGAGTCTATAACTTTTTCAAACTTAAGCCGATTCCAAAGTGGCATACCTCTAAAGACTCGTGATTCAATTCTCTAAAAATCTGCATTCAAAATTTTCAATTTAACGTTGATCAAATTTTTGACCCATTTTCATGTTAGTTATTTCTAATTTTCCGATGTCTTGTTTAACGTTGACCCAAAATTGGACTTCGAGAGTCCATAACTTTTCCAAACTTAAGCCGATTCCAAAGTGGCATACCTCTAAAGACTCGTGATTCAATTCTCTAAAAATCTGCATTCAAAATTTTCAATTTAACGTTGATCAAATTTTTGACCCATTTTCATGTTAGTTATTTCTAATTTTCCGATGTCTTGTTTAACGTTGACCCAAAATTGGACTTCGAGAGTCCATAACTTTTCCAAACTTAAGCCGATTCCAAAGTGGCATACCTCTAAAGACTCGTGATTCAATTCTCTAAAAATCTGCATTCAAAATTTTCAATTTAACGTTGATCAAATTTTTGACCCATTTTCATGTTAGTTATTTCTAATTTTCCGATGTCTTGTTTAACGTTGACCCAAAATTGGACTTCGAGAGTCCATAACTTTTCCAAACTTAAGCCGATTCCAAAGTGGCATACCTCTAAAGACTCGTGATTCAATTCTCTAAAAATCTGCATTCAAAATTTTCAATTTAACGTTGATCAAATTTTTGACCCATTTTCATGTTAGTTATTTCTAATTTTCCGATGTCTTGTTTAACGTTGACCCAAAATTGGACTTCGAGAGTCCATAACTTTTCCAAACTTAAGCCGATTCCAAAGTGGCATACCTCTAAAGACTCGTGATTCAATTCTCTAAAAATCTGCATTCAAAATTTTCAATTTAACGTTGATCAAATTTTTGACCCATTTTCATGTTAGTTATTTCTAATTTTCCGATGTCTTGTTTAACGTTGACCCAAAATTGGACTTCGAGAGTCCATAACTTTTCCAAACTTAAGCCGATTCCAAAGTGGCATACCTCTAAAGACTCGTGATTCAATTCTCTAAAAATCTGCATTCAAAATTTTCAATTTAACGTTGATCAAATTTTTGACCCATTTTCATGTTAGTTATTTCTAATTTTCCGATGTCTTGTTTAACGTTGACCCAAAATTGGACTTCGAGAGTCCATAACTTTTCCAAACTTAAGCCGATTCCAAAGTGGCATACCTCTAAAGACTCGTGATTCAATTCTCTAAAAATCTGCATTCAAAATTTTCAATTTAACGTTGATCAAATTTTTGACCCATTTTCATGTTAGTTATTTCTAATTTTCCGATGTCTTGTTTAACGTTGACCCAAAATTGGACTTCGAGAGTCCATAACTTTTCCAAACTTAAGCCGATTCCAAAGTGGCATACCTCTAAAGACTCGTGATTCAATTCTCTAAAAATCTGCATTCAAAATTTTCAATTTAACGTTGATCAAATTTTTGACCCATTTTCATGTTAGTTATTTCTAATTTTCCGATGTCTTGTTTAACGTTGACCCAAAATTGGACTTCGAGAGTCCATAACTTTTCCAAACTTAAGCCGATTCCAAAGTGGCATACCTCTAAAGACTCGTGATTCAATTCTCTAAAAATCTGCATTCAAAATTTTCAATTTAACGTTGATCAAATTTTTGACCCATTTTCATGTTAGTTATTTCTAATTTTCCGATGTCTTGTTTAACGTTGACCCAAAATTGGACTTCGAGAGTCCATAACTTTTCCAAACTTAAGCCGATTCCAAAGTGGCATACCTCTAAAGACTCGTGATTCAATTCTCTAAAAATCTGCATTCAAAATTTTCAATTTAACGTTGATCAAATTTTTGACCCATTTTCATGTTAGTTATTTCTAATTTTCCGATGTCTTGTTTAACGTTGACCCAAAATTGGACTTCGAGAGTCCATAACTTTTCCAAACTTAAGCCGATTCCAAAGTGGCATACCTCTAAAGACTCGTGATTCAATTCTCTAAAAATCTGCATTCAAAATTTTCAATTTAACGTTGATCAAATTTTTGACCCATTTTCATGTTAGTTATTTCTAATTTTCCGATGTCTTGTTTAACGTTGACCCAAAATTGGACTTCGAGAGTCCATAACTTTTCCAAACTTAAGCCGATTCCAAAGTGGCATACCTCTAAAGACTCGTGATTCAATTCTCTAAAAATCTGCATTCAAAATTTTCAATTTAACGTTGATCAAATTTTTGACCCATTTTCATGTTAGTTATTTCTAATTTTCCGATGTCTTGTTTAACGTTGACCCAAAATTGGACTTCGAGAGTCCATAACTTTTCCAAACTTAAGCCGATTCCAAAGTGGCATACCTCTAAAGACTCGTGATTCAATTCTCTAAAAATCTGCATTCAAAATTTTCAATTTAACGTTGATCAAATTTTTGACCCATTTTCATGTTAGTTATTTCTAATTTTCCGATGTCTTGTTTAACGTTGACCCAAAATTGGACTTCGAGAGTCCATAACTTTTCCAAACTTAAGCCGATTCCAAAGTGGCATACCTCTAAAGACTCGTGATTCAATTCTCTAAAAATCTGCATTCAAAATTTTCAATTTAACGTTGATCAAATTTTTGACCCATTTTCATGTTAGTTATTTCTAATTTTCCGATGTCTTGTTTAACGTTGACCCAAAATTGGACTTCGAGAGTCCATAACTTTTCCAAACTTAAGCCGATTCCAAAGTGGCATACCTCTAAAGACTCGTGATTCAATTCTCTAAAAATCTGCATTCAAAATTTTCAATTTAACGTTGATCAAATTTTTGACCCATTTTCATGTTAGTTATTTCTAATTTTCCGATGTCTTGTTTAACGTTGACCCAAAATTGGACTTCGAGAGTCCATAACTTTTCCAAACTTAAGCCGATTCCAAAGTGGCATACCTCTAAAGACTCGTGATTCAATTCTCTAAAAATCTGCATTCAAAATTTTCAATTTAACGTTGATCAAATTTTTGACCCATTTTCATGTTAGTTATTTCTAATTTTCCGATGTCTTGTTTAACGTTGACCCAAAATTGGACTTCGAGAGTCCATAACTTTTCCAAACTTAAGCCGATTCCAAAGTGGCATACCTCTAAAGACTCGTGATTCAATTCTCTAAAAATCTGCATTCAAAATTTTCAATTTAACGTTGATCAAATTTTTGACCCATTTTCATGTTAGTTATTTCTAATTTTCCGATGTCTTGTTTAACGTTGACCCAAAATTGGACTTCGAGAGTCCATAACTTTTCCAAACTTAAGCCGATTCCAAAGTGGCATACCTCTAAAGACTCGTGATTCAATTCTCTAAAAATCTGCATTCAAAATTTTCAATTTAACGTTGATCAAATTTTTGACCCATTTTCATGTTAGTTATTTCTAATTTTCCGATGTCTTGTTTAACGTTGACCCAAAATTGGACTTCGAGAGTCCATAACTTTTCCAAACTTAAGCCGATTCCAAAGTGGCATACCTCTAAAGACTCGTGATTCAATTCTCTAAAAATCTGCATTCAAAATTTTCAATTTAACGTTGATCAAATTTTTGACCCATTTTCATGTTAGTTATTTCTAATTTTCCGATGTCTTGTTTAACGTTGACCCAAAATTGGACTTCGAGAGTCCATAACTTTTCCAAACTTAAGCCGATTCCAAAGTGGCATACCTCTAAAGACTCGTGATTCAATTCTCTAAAAATCTGCATTCAAAATTTTCAATTTAACGTTGATCAAATTTTTGACCCATTTTCATGTTAGTTATTTCTAATTTTCCGATGTCTTGTTTAACGTTGACCCAAAATTGGACTTCGAGAGTCCATAACTTTTCCAAACTTAAGCCGATTCCAAAGTGGCATACCTCTAAAGACTCGTGATTCAATTCTCTAAAAATCTGCATTCAAAATTTTCAATTTAACGTTGATCAAATTTTTGACCCATTTTCATGTTAGTTATTTCTAATTTTCCGATGTCTTGTTTAACGTTGACCCAAAATTGGACTTCGAGAGTCCATAACTTTTCCAAACTTAAGCCGATTCCAAAGTGGCATACCTCTAAAGACTCGTGATTCAATTCTCTAAAAATCTGCATTCAAAATTTTCAATTTAACGTTGATCAAATTTTTGACCCATTTTCATGTTAGTTATTTCTAATTTTCCGATGTCTTGTTTAACGTTGACCCAAAATTGGACTTCGAGAGTCCATAACTTTTCCAAACTTAAGCCGATTCCAAAGTGGCATACCTCTAAAGACTCGTGATTCAATTCTCTAAAAATCTGCATTCAAAATTTTCAATTTAACGTTGATCAAATTTTTGACCCATTTTCATGTTAGTTATTTCTAATTTTCCGATGTCTTGTTTAACGTTGACCCAAAATTGGACTTCGAGAGTCCATAACTTTTCCAAACTTAAGCCGATTCCAAAGTGGCATACCTCTAAAGACTCGTGATTCAATTCTCTAAAAATCTGCATTCAAAATTTTCAATTTAACGTTGATCAAATTTTTGACCCATTTTCATGTTAGTTATTTCTAATTTTCCGATGTCTTGTTTAACGTTGACCCAAAATTGGACTTCGAGAGTCCATAACTTTTCCAAACTTAAGCCGATTCCAAAGTGGCATACCTCTAAAGACTCGTGATTCAATTCTCTAAAAATCTGCATTCAAAATTTTCAATTTAACGTTGATCAAATTTTTGACCCATTTTCATGTTAGTTATTTCTAATTTTCCGATGTCTTGTTTAACGTTGACCCAAAATTGGACTTCGAGAGTCCATAACTTTTTCCAAACTTAAGCCGATTCCAAAGTGGCATACCTCTAAAGACTCGTGATTCAATTCTCTAAAAATCTGCATTCAAAATTTTCAATTTAACGTTGATCAAATTTTTGACCCATTTTCATGTTAGTTATTTCTAATTTTCCGATGTCTTGTTTAACGTTGACCCAAAATTGGACTTCGAGAGTCCATAACTTTTCCAAACTTAAGCCGATTCCAAAGTGGCATACCTCTAAAGACTCGTGATTCAATTCTCTAAAAATCTGCATTCAAAATTTTCAATTTAACGTTGATCAAATTTTTGACCCATTTTCATGTTAGTTATTTCTAATTTTCCGATGTCTTGTTTAACGTTGACCCAAAATTGGACTTCGAGAGTCCATAACTTTTCCAAACTTAAGCCGATTCCAAAGTGGCATACCTCTAAAGACTCGTGATTCAATTCTCTAAAAATCTGCATTCAAAATTTTCAATTTAACGTTGATCAAATTTTTGACCCATTTTCATGTTAGTTATTTCTAATTTTCCGATGTCTTGTTTAACGTTGACCCAAAATTGGACTTCGAGAGTCCATAACTTTTCCAAACTTAAGCCGATTCCAAAGTGGCATACCTCTAAAGACTCGTGATTCAATTCTCTAAAAATCTGCATTCAAAATTTTCAATTTAACGTTGATCAAATTTTTGACCCATTTTCATGTTAGTTATTTCTAATTTTCCGATGTCTTGTTTAACGTTGACCCAAAATTGGACTTCGAGAGTCCATAACTTTTCCAAACTTAAGCCGATTCCAAAGTGGCATACCTCTAAAGACTCGTGATTCAATTCTCTAAAAATCTGCATTCAAAATTTTCAATTTAACGTTGATCAAATTTTTGACCCATTTTCATGTTAGTTATTTCTAATTTTCCGATGTCTTGTTTAACGTTGACCCAAAATTGGACTTCGAGAGTCCATAACTTTTCCAAACTTAAGCCGATTCCAAAGTGGCATACCTCTAAAGACTCGTGATTCAATTCTCTAAAAATCTGCATTCAAAATTTTCAATTTAACGTTGATCAAATTTTTGACCCATTTTCATGTTAGTTATTTCTAATTTTCCGATGTCTTGTTTAACGTTGACCCAAAATTGGACTTCGAGAGTCCATAACTTTTCCAAACTTAAGCCGATTCCAAAGTGGCATACCTCTAAAGACTCGTGATTCAATTCTCTAAAAATCTGCATTCAAAATTTTCAATTTAACGTTGATCAAATTTTTGACCCATTTTCATGTTAGTTATTTCTAATTTTCCGATGTCTTGTTTAACGTTGACCCAAAATTGGACTTCGAGAGTCCATAACTTTTCCAAACTTAAGCCGATTCCAAAGTGGCATACCTCTAAAGACTCGTGATTCAATTCTCTAAAAATCTGCATTCAAAATTTTCAATTTAACGTTGATCAAATTTTTGACCCATTTTCATGTTAGTTATTTCTAATTTTCCGATGTCTTGTTTAACGTTGACCCAAAATTGGACTTCGAGAGTCCATAACTTTTCCAAACTTAAGCCGATTCCAAAGTGGCATACCTCTAAAGACTCGTGATTCAATTCTCTAAAAATCTGCATTCAAAATTTTCAATTTAACGTTGATCAAATTTTTGACCCATTTTCATGTTAGTTATTTCTAATTTTCCGATGTCTTGTTTAACGTTGACCCAAAATTGGACTTCGAGAGTCCATAACTTTTCCAAACTTAAGCCGATTCCAAAGTGGCATACCTCTAAAGACTCGTGATTCAATTCTCTAAAAATCTGCATTCAAAATTTTCAATTTAACGTTGATCAAATTTTTGACCCATTTTCATGTTAGTTATTTCTAATTTTCCGATGTCTTGTTTAACGTTGACCCAAAATTGGACTTCGAGAGTCCATAACTTTTCCAAACTTAAGCCGATTCCAAAGTGGCATACCTCTAAAGACTCGTGATTCAATTCTCTAAAAATCTGCATTCAAAATTTTCAATTTAACGTTGATCAAATTTTTGACCCATTTTCATGTTAGTTATTTCTAATTTTCCGATGTCTTGTTTAACGTTGACCCAAAATTGGACTTCGAGAGTCCATAACTTTTCCAAACTTAAGCCGATTCCAAAGTGGCATACCTCTAAAGACTCGTGATTCAATTCTCTAAAAATCTGCATTCAAAATTTTCAATTTAACGTTGATCAAATTTTTGACCCATTTTCATGTTAGTTATTTCTAATTTTCCGATGTCTTGTTTAACGTTGACCCAAAATTGGACTTCGAGAGTCCATAACTTTTCCAAACTTAAGCCGATTCCAAAGTGGCATACCTCTAAAGACTCGTGATTCAATTCTCTAAAAATCTGCATTCAAAATTTTCAATTTAACGTTGATCAAATTTTTGACCCATTTTCATGTTAGTTATTTCTAATTTTCCGATGTCTTGTTTAACGTTGACCCAAAATTGGACTTCGAGAGTCCATAACTTTTCCAAACTTAAGCCGATTCCAAAGTGGCATACCTCTAAAGACTCGTGATTCAATTCTCTAAAAATCTGCATTCAAAATTTTCAATTTAACGTTGATCAAATTTTTGACCCATTTTCATGTTAGTTATTTCTAATTTTCCGATGTCTTGTTTAACGTTGACCCAAAATTGGACTTCGAGAGTCCATAACTTTTCCAAACTTAAGCCGATTCCAAAGTGGCATACCTCTAAAGACTCGTGATTCAATTCTCTAAAAATCTGCATTCAAAATTTTCAATTTAACGTTGATCAAATTTTTGACCCATTTTCATGTTAGTTATTTCTAATTTTCCGATGTCTTGTTTAACGTTGACCCAAAATTGGACTTCGAGAGTCCATAACTTTTCCAAACTTAAGCCGATTCCAAAGTGGCATACCTCTAAAGACTCGTGATTCAATTCTCTAAAAATCTGCATTCAAAATTTTCAATTTAACGTTGATCAAATTTTTGACCCATTTTCATGTTAGTTATTTCTAATTTTCCGATGTCTTGTTTAACGTTGACCCAAAATTGGACTTCGAGAGTCCATAACTTTTCCAAACTTAAGCCGATTCCAAAGTGGCATACCTCTAAAGACTCGTGATTCAATTCTCTAAAAATCTGCATTCAAAATTTTCAATTTAACGTTGATCAAATTTTTGACCCATTTTCATGTTAGTTATTTCTAATTTTCCGATGTCTTGTTTAACGTTGACCCAAAATTGGACTTCGAGAGTCCATAACTTTTCCAAACTTAAGCCGATTCCAAAGTGGCATACCTCTAAAGACTCGTGATTCAATTCTCTAAAAATCTGCATTCAAAATTTTCAATTTAACGTTGATCAAATTTTTGACCCATTTTCATGTTAGTTATTTCTAATTTTCCGATGTCTTGTTTAACGTTGACCCAAAATTGGACTTCGAGAGTCCATAACTTTTCCAAACTTAAGCCGATTCCAAAGTGGCATACCTCTAAAGACTCGTGATTCAATTCTCTAAAAATCTGCATTCAAAATTTTCAATTTAACGTTGATCAAATTTTTGACCCATTTTCATGTTAGTTATTTCTAATTTTCCGATGTCTTGTTTAACGTTGACCCAAAATTGGACTTCGAGAGTCCATAACTTTTCCAAACTTAAGCCGATTCCAAAGTGGCATACCTCTAAAGACTCGTGATTCAATTCTCTAAAAATCTGCATTCAAAATTTTCAATTTAACGTTGATCAAATTTTTGACCCATTTTCATGTTAGTTATTTCTAATTTTCCGATGTCTTGTTTAACGTTGACCCAAAATTGGACTTCGAGAGTCCATAACTTTTCCAAACTTAAGCCGATTCCAAAGTGGCATACCTCTAAAGACTCGTGATTCAATTCTCTAAAAATCTGCATTCAAAATTTTCAATTTAACGTTGATCAAATTTTTGACCCATTTTCATGTTAGTTATTTCTAATTTTCCGATGTCTTGTTTAACGTTGACCCAAAATTGGACTTCGAGAGTCCATAACTTTTCCAAACTTAAGCCGATTCCAAAGTGGCATACCTCTAAAGACTCGTGATTCAATTCTCTAAAAATCTGCATTCAAAATTTTCAATTTAACGTTGATCAAATTTTTGACCCATTTTCATGTTAGTTATTTCTAATTTTCCGATGTCTTGTTTAACGTTGACCCAAAATTGGACTTCGAGAGTCCATAACTTTTCCAAACTTAAGCCGATTCCAAAGTGGCATACCTCTAAAGACTCGTGATTCAATTCTCTAAAAATCTGCATTCAAAATTTTCAATTTAACGTTGATCAAATTTTTGACCCATTTTCATGTTAGTTATTTCTAATTTTCCGATGTCTTGTTTAACGTTGACCCAAAATTGGACTTCGAGAGTCCATAACTTTTCCAAACTTAAGCCGATTCCAAAGTGGCATACCTCTAAAGACTCGTGATTCAATTCTCTAAAAATCTGCATTCAAAATTTTCAATTTAACGTTGATCAAATTTTTGACCCATTTTCATGTTAGTTATTTCTAATTTTCCGATGTCTTGTTTAACGTTGACCCAAAATTGGACTTCGAGAGTCCATAACTTTTCCAAACTTAAGCCGATTCCAAAGTGGCATACCTCTAAAGACTCGTGATTCAATTCTCTAAAAATCTGCATTCAAAATTTTCAATTTAACGTTGATCAAATTTTTGACCCATTTTCATGTTAGTTATTTCTAATTTTCCGATGTCTTGTTTAACGTTGACCCAAAATTGGACTTCGAGAGTCCATAACTTTTCCAAACTTAAGCCGATTTCAAAGTGGCATACCTCTAAAGACTCGTGATTCAATTCTTTAAAAATCTGCATTCAAAATTTTCAATTTAACGTTGATCAAATTTTTGACCCATTTTCATGTTAGTTATTTCTAATTTTCCGATGTCTTGTTTAACGTTGACCCAAAATTGGACTTCGAGAGTCCATAACTTTTCCAAACTTAAGCCGATTCCAAAGTGGCATACCTCTAAAGACTCGTGATTCAATTCTCTAAAAATCTGCATTCAAAATTTTCAATTTAACGTTGATCAAATTTTTGACCCATTTTCATGTTAGTTATTTCTAATTTTCCGATGTCTTGTTTAACGTTGACCCAAAATTGGACTTCGAGAGTCCATAACTTTTCCAAACTTAAGCCGATTCCAAAGTGGCATACCTCTAAAGACTCGTGATTCAATTCTCTAAAAATCTGCATTCAAAATTTTCAATTTAACGTTGATCAAATTTTTGACCCATTTTCATGTTAGTTATTTCTAATTTTCCGATGTCTTGTTTAACGTTGACCCAAAATTGGACTTCGAGAGTCCATAACTTTTCCAAACTTAAGCCGATTCCAAAGTGGCATACCTCTAAAGACTCGTGATTCAATTCTCTAAAAATCTGCATTCAAAATTTTCAATTTAACGTTGATCAAATTTTTGACCCATTTTCATGTTAGTTATTTCTAATTTTCCGATGTCTTGTTTAACGTTGACCCAAAATTGGACTTCGAGAGTCCATAACTTTTCCAAACTTAAGCCGATTCCAAAGTGGCATACCTCTAAAGACTCGTGATTCAATTCTCTAAAAATCTGCATTCAAAATTTTCAATTTAACGTTGATCAAATTTTTGACCCATTTTCATGTTAGTTATTTCTAATTTTCCGATGTCTTGTTTAACGTTGACCCAAAATTGGACTTCGAGAGTCCATAACTTTTCCAAACTTAAGCCGATTCCAAAGTGGCATACCTCTAAAGACTCGTGATTCAATTCTCTAAAAATCTGCATTCAAAATTTTCAATTTAACGTTGATCAAATTTTTGACCCATTTTCATGTTAGTTATTTCTAATTTTCCGATGTCTTGTTTAACGTTGACCCAAAATTGGACTTCGAGAGTCCATAACTTTTCCAAACTTAAGCCGATTCCAAAGTGGCATACCTCTAAAGACTCGTGATTCAATTCTCTAAAAATCTGCATTCAAAATTTTCAATTTAACGTTGATCAAATTTTTGACCCATTTTCATGTTAGTTATTTCTAATTTTCCGATGTCTTGTTTAACGTTGACCCAAAATTGGACTTCGAGAGTCCATAACTTTTCCAAACTTAAGCCGATTCCAAAGTGGCATACCTCTAAAGACTCGTGATTCAATTCTCTAAAAATCTGCATTCAAAATTTTCAATTTAACGTTGATCAAATTTTTGACCCATTTTCATGTTAGTTATTTCTAATTTTCCGATGTCTTGTTTAACGTTGACCCAAAATTGGACTTCGAGAGTCCATAACTTTTCCAAACTTAAGCCGATTCCAAAGTGGCATACCTCTAAAGACTCGTGATTCAATTCTCTAAAAATCTGCATTCAAAATTTTCAATTTAACGTTGATCAAATTTTTGACCCATTTTCATGTTAGTTATTTCTAATTTTCCGATGTCTTGTTTAACGTTGACCCAAAATTGGACTTCGAGAGTCCATAACTTTTCCAAACTTAAGCCGATTCCAAAGTGGCATACCTCTAAAGACTCGTGATTCAATTCTCTAAAAATCTGCATTCAAAATTTTCAATTTAACGTTGATCAAATTTTTGACCCATTTTCATGTTAGTTATTTCTAATTTTCCGATGTCTTGTTTAACGTTGACCCAAAATTGGACTTCGAGAGTCCATAACTTTTCCAAACTTAAGCCGATTCCAAAGTGGCATACCTCTAAAGACTCGTGATTCAATTCTCTAAAAATCTGCATTCAAAATTTTCAATTTAACGTTGATCAAATTTTTGACCCATTTTCATGTTAGTTATTTCTAATTTTCCGATGTCTTGTTTAACGTTGACCCAAAATTGGACTTCGAGAGTCCATAACTTTTCCAAACTTAAGCCGATTCCAAAGTGGCATACCTCTAAAGACTCGTGATTCAATTCTCTAAAAATCTGCATTCAAAATTTTCAATTTAACGTTGATCAAATTTTTGACCCATTTTCATGTTAGTTATTTCTAATTTTCCGATGTCTTGTTTAACGTTGACCCAAAATTGGACTTCGAGAGTCCATAACTTTTCCAAACTTAAGCCGATTCCAAAGTGGCATACCTCTAAAGACTCGTGATTCAATTCTCTAAAAATCTGCATTCAAAATTTTCAATTTAACGTTGATCAAATTTTTGACCCATTTTCATGTTAGTTATTTCTAATTTTCCGATGTCTTGTTTAACGTTGACCCAAAATTGGACTTCGAGAGTCCATAACTTTTCCAAACTTAAGCCGATTCCAAAGTGGCATACCTCTAAAGACTCGTGATTCAATTCTCTAAAAATCTGCATTCAAAATTTTCAATTTAACGTTGATCAAATTTTTGACCCATTTTCATGTTAGTTATTTCTAATTTTCCGATGTCTTGTTTAACGTTGACCCAAAATTGGACTTCGAGAGTCCATAACTTTTCCAAACTTAAGCCGATTCCAAAGTGGCATACCTCTAAAGACTCGTGATTCAATTCTCTAAAAATCTGCATTCAAAATTTTCAATTTAACGTTGATCAAATTTTTGACCCATTTTCATGTTAGTTATTTCTAATTTTCCGATGTCTTGTTTAACGTTGACCCAAAATTGGACTTCGAGAGTCCATAACTTTTCCAAACTTAAGCCGATTCCAAAGTGGCATACCTCTAAAGACTCGTGATTCAATTCTCTAAAAATCTGCATTCAAAATTTTCAATTTAACGTTGATCAAATTTTTGACCCATTTTCATGTTAGTTATTTCTAATTTTCCGATGTCTTGTTTAACGTTGACCCAAAATTGGACTTCGAGAGTCCATAACTTTTCCAAACTTAAGCCGATTCCAAAGTGGCATACCTCTAAAGACTCGTGATTCAATTCTCTAAAAATCTGCATTCAAAATTTTCAATTTAACGTTGATCAAATTTTTGACCCATTTTCATGTTAGTTATTTCTAATTTTCCGATGTCTTGTTTAACGTTGACCCAAAATTGGACTTCGAGAGTCCATAACTTTTCCAAACTTAAGCCGATTCCAAAGTGGCATACCTCTAAAGACTCGTGATTCAATTCTCTAAAAATCTGCATTCAAAATTTTCAATTTAACGTTGATCAAATTTTTGACCCATTTTCATGTTAGTTATTTCTAATTTTCCGATGTCTTGTTTAACGTTGACCCAAAATTGGACTTCGAGAGTCCATAACTTTTCCAAACTTAAGCCGATTCCAAAGTGGCATACCTCTAAAGACTCGTGATTCAATTCTCTAAAAATCTGCATTCAAAATTTTCAATTTAACGTTGATCAAATTTTTGACCCATTTTCATGTTAGTTATTTCTAATTTTCCGATGTCTTGTTTAACGTTGACCCAAAATTGGACTTCGAGAGTCCATAACTTTTCCAAACTTAAGCCGATTCCAAAGTGGCATACCTCTAAAGACTCGTGATTCAATTCTCTAAAAATCTGCATTCAAAATTTTCAATTTAACGTTGATCAAATTTTTGACCCATTTTCATGTTAGTTATTTCTAATTTTCCGATGTCTTGTTTAACGTTGACCCAAAATTGGACTTCGAGAGTCCATAACTTTTCCAAACTTAAGCCGATTCCAAAGTGGCATACCTCTAAAGACTCGTGATTCAATTCTCTAAAAATCTGCATTCAAAATTTTCAATTTAACGTTGATCAAATTTTTGACCCATTTTCATGTTAGTTATTTCTAATTTTCCGATGTCTTGTTTAACGTTGACCCAAAATTGGACTTCGAGAGTCCATAACTTTTCCAAACTTAAGCCGATTCCAAAGTGGCATACCTCTAAAGACTCGTGATTCAATTCTCTAAAAATCTGCATTCAAAATTTTCAATTTAACGTTGATCAAATTTTTGACCCATTTTCATGTTAGTTATTTCTAATTTTCCGATGTCTTGTTTAACGTTGACCCAAAATTGGACTTCGAGAGTCCATAACTTTTCCAAACTTAAGCCGATTCCAAAGTGGCATACCTCTAAAGACTCGTGATTCAATTCTCTAAAAATCTGCATTCAAAATTTTCAATTTAACGTTGATCAAATTTTTGACCCATTTTCATGTTAGTTATTTCTAATTTTCCGATGTCTTGTTTAACGTTGACCCAAAATTGGACTTCGAGAGTCCATAACTTTTCCAAACTTAAGCCGATTCCAAAGTGGCATACCTCTAAAGACTCGTGATTCAATTCTCTAAAAATCTGCATTCAAAATTTTCAATTTAACGTTGATCAAATTTTTGACCCATTTTCATGTTAGTTATTTCTAATTTTCCGATGTCTTGTTTAACGTTGACCCAAAATTGGACTTCGAGAGTCCATAACTTTTCCAAACTTAAGCCGATTCCAAAGTGGCATACCTCTAAAGACTCGTGATTCAATTCTCTAAAAATCTGCATTCAAAATTTTCAATTTAACGTTGATCAAATTTTTGACCCATTTTCATGTTAGTTATTTCTAATTTTCCGATGTCTTGTTTAACGTTGACCCAAAATTGGACTTCGAGAGTCCATAACTTTTCCAAACTTAAGCCGATTCCAAAGTGGCATACCTCTAAAGACTCGTGATTCAATTCTCTAAAAATCTGCATTCAAAATTTTCAATTTAACGTTGATCAAATTTTTGACCCATTTTCATGTTAGTTATTTCTAATTTTCCGATGTCTTGTTTAACGTTGACCCAAAATTGGACTTCGAGAGTCCATAACTTTTCCAAACTTAAGCCGATTCCAAAGTGGCATACCTCTAAAGACTCGTGATTCAATTCTCTAAAAATCTGCATTCAAAATTTTCAATTTAACGTTGATCAAATTTTTGACCCATTTTCATGTTAGTTATTTCTAATTTTCCGATGTCTTGTTTAACGTTGACCCAAAATTGGACTTCGAGAGTCCATAACTTTTCCAAACTTAAGCCGATTCCAAAGTGGCATACCTCTAAAGACTCGTGATTCAATTCTCTAAAAATCTGCATTCAAAATTTTCAATTTAACGTTGATCAAATTTTTGACCCATTTTCATGTTAGTTATTTCTAATTTTCCGATGTCTTGTTTAACGTTGACCCAAAATTGGACTTCGAGAGTCCATAACTTTTCCAAACTTAAGCCGATTCCAAAGTGGCATACCTCTAAAGACTCGTGATTCAATTCTCTAAAAATCTGCATTCAAAATTTTCAATTTAACGTTGATCAAATTTTTGACCCATTTTCATGTTAGTTATTTCTAATTTTCCGATGTCTTGTTTAACGTTGACCCAAAATTGGACTTCGAGAGTCCATAACTTTTCCAAACTTAAGCCGATTCCAAAGTGGCATACCTCTAAAGACTCGTGATTCAATTCTCTAAAAATCTGCATTCAAAATTTTCAATTTAACATTGATCAAATTTTTGACCCATTTTCATGTTAGTTATTTCTAATTTTCCGATGTCTTGTTTAACGTTGACCCAAAATTGGACTTCGAGAGTCCATAACTTTTCCAAACTTAAGCCGATTCCAAAGTGGCATACCTCTAAAGACTCGTGATTCAATTCTCTAAAAATCTGCATTCAAAATTTTCAAGTCAAAAATCAAGTTTCCGATGATTGCAAAAAGGTTTCTCACAATCTGACTTGTACAATCTATAACTTTATCAAATTTAAGCCGATTTCCAAATGGCATAGCTTTTAAGACTGGTGAGATGATCCCCTGAAAATCTGCATTAAACTTTGTAAATTTTTCGTTGAATAATTTTTTAACCCATTTTCATGTTAGTTATTTCTAAGGTTACTCACAATGGGATTTCTGCAGTCCATAACTTCACCAAATTTTAGGTTATTTTAAAGTGGCCTACCCTTGCAGCTCGTACAACAATTAATATTCTTTTTTTTCCGATATCGATGCTTAAAAACAATGAAGCTTGGGGAGTTTTCCGATAATTGTTTTATCGTTTCTAAGGCAGCTATATAAAATAGTAGGCCGATCCGGGCCGTTACTTTTATACTAACTGCAACAGAACGAAGACTTTTTGCACAGTTTCATCCAAATAGCTTTGCATCTTAGGGACTAGTTTGTGTAGAAACAGACAGACTTTTGACTGAAATTATAACACGCTCTGCAAGGGTATAAAAACTGATTAATATTTGGCGTTCAGGCGACGGCTGCTTAATGAGCGGCAACAGTCAAGATGAGCGGTTAAGTGGAAGAGTGGAAACACTCATATTTCGCTTGTAATTCATTTAAATGAGATGCACTCAACCTTAAATGCAGTGGGGGCTGGCGAAGAAGCCGATTAGCGGTTGGGTTGAAATGCGTTCGTAATTGGTCAGAAAGGGCTAGGCCAACTGGAATCGTTGAGGGGCTCTGATGGGATTTTGTGGTCATTAAACTTTAGTTTCAGTTTACCAGTGTACAATGCTCCTGCACCGCCCTTCGGTGCTCACTCAGTTGGGTTCATCCTTTAATGTGGGAAAGTTAATGAGATTAGGATGAGCCAGGGCTTCGGTTTGGAGGTCTGTCTGCGACTAACCGCAGTTTTAGTACTGAGGAAGTCTTCTTAGACCTTATCGGTGCATAAATCAATTGTATTAATAAATTAACAAGCATGGCCTGCTCGGCGTGCAACATGACCAACACTCCGAACCAGCTCCATCTAGCTTCATCTTGCCGGGCTTGTAGTATCTCAATTAATTATTTGTGTGCGGTCAATATGTGTGCGGGTGTGGGCGTGTGCAGCAGCGGATATGCGGCAGGACTACCATAATGTTGCCTGCCACATTTTAATTACACATTAATGTGTGCACACCGAAACCCAAAAAGTTGTACGAACTAACATTTTGTTTTCTGCGGTTTTACAAATGTGATAACATCAACAGTAATGAACATAAAATAAATACCGGAAACAAAACCCTCTAAACGTAAAAGAAATTAAACGAAAACTAAATACTCTTGGAAATAAAAAAGATTTCAGTCAAATATTTTTTTTTAATTTCCTGTCTATGGAATAGAGGGGATCCCAAATTTTGGACCAACTATAAAATTAATTTATTATCCGAAAAAAACTTGGTCTGGCTAAAATTTAAATTTTTAAAAAATACGATACTAATTCAGCCTTGCTTGAATTACAAAACTCTTATTGAATCCTACAGTGTAAAAGTAAATTTAATTTGCCCACCTATTCGACTATATCAACATTATTATTTCACCAGGGTATAATACTATTTAAATATGCTTTTAACTTTTACTGGCACTCTGGGGCTAACAACAGCAAACTTTCGGTTCAACTGTAGTTAAGCAAATAAGCAAAAATTACAATAAATTAAATAATTAATGTAACTCGATGTTCAACACACCGACAGTGGTACGAGGGTGGCGCGTTAGGGAGGAGTTTGTGTGAACTGCATGTTAATTAATAGTGACTGGGTAACACGACATGCCGACCAATTAAAATTAATACACCAATAAAGCAATTTGATCAATAAAGACACCGCGGTAGCCGCACGCCAAACAATGAGCACATATTTGTATCCTGCGGTTAAGCTGCAGTCTCTGTCATGGTTTTGACATGGAATTCGGAATCAATAAGCGCGGCATAGAAGGCATCTCGAATATGCCGTCTATGCGGCGTCCAAAATTATGCAACACAAACATTTTTCTCTGAATTGCCGATGGGCTAGAATGGATTGAGGGACACATGGCGTATGCATTATGTACAGTGCACATGCCAGCATACGAATGCCGAGCACTTAATTATTTTTTAACACACTTTTTAACGATGTATCTTTCGTTCCGTTTCGCAGTAAATAGTTTCAGGGGGAGCTGAATATGTATGAATATATATTTTAACACATACACTTTTTTTGTTAAGTTCCGGGGCCCTCTCCGCTGTTTGTTTGCATTGGTAATGAGTTTACTTTGGCTGTAAGTTGCGCAAACAGACCGCCGGCTCACCTCGGCCTGACTTCATGTGGTTCTCTGTGGCTCAGGGTGCTGCAGCCAGCGGTGCCCCACCCAGAAATTGCTTGTGGGGCACGTGGAGGAGCGGAGCAGAACTTGTGCATTAAACTTTCGTTTTATTGTAAACTTCTGTCAACAAAAATCTTTTTGCCTCTCAAATAAATTGTGTGAGCGCGCGTGGGCTGGCCACATGTGTTTTTAGTTTTTCGGTTATTTCTGCAAATTGCTCTGCGGTCTCGCTCTCTAACTTTGCAAAATATAAAAATTTTAATTAGTATTAAAAAATAAAACGATGTGCAAATATGGTGCCAGCACGACTGTCCGGTGTTTTAAGGCCTCTACTAGCAACACTTTTACGACCGGCCATAAAAGTCAGCGAAATGTTTGTGACTCACAGCGTTTTAAAGCGTCTTTAATAAACGAAAGAGAAAAGGAAAATAAATCAACGCTGCCGGACTGAGGTTGTTTGCCTTATCAGAGAGGTTTCACTTTGTGTGAGGGGTTAAACATGAACAGCATCCTGATAAGCTTGGTCAGGTGCTGACCTGGCTTTACTTTGATACCGCGATAAGCATCTGGCGCCGGCACATAAATTACAACACAAAGGAGCTACAGCTATCAGTATCTGTTTGAAGCTGGCCGCCCATTATGCGGATATCAATTCATTAAATGATGCGCGGTTCAATGAAATTAGCGACCCACGACGGTGTTGACAAGCCATCGTTAAGTAGACAATTACCAGGACACGCCAGCGCAAAGAACTTCAAACGGCCCAAAAAAAAAAAAAAACATGTCAGAGAGCGGAACTTACCAGTGGGTCCTATGAAAACAAAATCCGCCCCTAAGTAGCAATACTTATGACATAATAGCTTTTGTCAAACAGTGGGGCGAATTTAAAAACTGATAAATAAATACAGCCAAAAAATAAAAATATGTATTTAACATTTGAAAAAGTGCATCATTGAATCTATGAAAAATGCATTCGCAACGATAATTATCAATATGCTTGATAAATAAATATAAACACGTTAATAGCAAGGAATAATAACCAATTAGGGTGTAACATTAAGTTGATTTAAGCTAAACACATTAAAGAATAATTAATTCTGATTTTTTTTTAAGCCTGATAACTACAATTTCATAGTTTTGTATGTATCTTGTAATTTTTATTTTCCACCCGTTGCATTAATGTTTCGGAACACTGTTCCAGTCCAATCCTGACCCTCACTCTCCTCCTCCGCGCCAACTTCGTCTTTAATTCTTCGTGCTTCTGCGGGTGCTGTTTTTGTTTTTCTTTTAGCCATAATAATGTATACCTTTCTTTAAATGTATATGGGTGCCCGGGACATTTTAGGTAAATTAAAAAATAACAATATTATTATTGTGATAGCCCACTTTTCACAGGGGCTCTTCCTTTATTTGTTTGCTCGTGTCAATCTCGTCCAAACAGGTGGAAAAGCAATTTGACAATGTTTTTCAATTGAAATAATTTAGATTTGCTTGTTTGCTTAAAAGCAATAACCACTTAGTAGGGCTTATTAGTGGAGTATGTTAATAAGAGAGGACCTCCCGTCGAGTGTCAATAAGCCAAACACTTTGACCTGTTTGATTTGCATTAGTGCGTGTGCCTGTGCGAACATTTCCAATCAAAGTCGGGCTATATATCATCATCAACTGTAGTGAGGTCAGGGGCCATGGCCATTGACTGGGGGCGCCTTAACCCTGGAATGTGCTCTTAACCCGGCGTCTGCAAATCCAGGCGTTGAGCTGACAGTGACAAAGCAAATGTCAAATTAATTTGATGCTTTATTTAGGTTCCTTGTCTCTCAGGAGAAAGAAGAGGCATTGTACAGTGGACTTGTCTTAAAAAACAAATTGTATGGTTTCTAGAATTTTTTAGATTTTAATAATAATAACTATTTTTACATAATGATTATTTTAAATGAGAGTCTATTTATTAATAAAGTACATGCAATACTTATAAAAAAAATGTTCTTTAAACTTGTGTTGATAACGCCAGACCGTAGTGTCGATCTCGAACCTTACGTGACTTTTTTTACTGTGCAAATTTAGCTTATATTAAAAATTTATTTTGTATGATTACAATTTAAGGCCGCTTCGATCGTTTCGAATATAAGACTTACTCTTATATTTTTCTGTGGGTTACTGAAATTTCATGTTTGGCATCCTAAAAAATAAAACCAAAATAACTTATTTCTTTAAAAATCTTCAGTTGTCAGGCTATTTAAATGTTAGTTCCTAAAATACGTCTGATACATAGTAGCTCACAGTTTTTTAAATGAATGCACATTATTTCTCGTACGAGCAGAAACTTCAAACGGCGGTCTGTGTCAAAGTATTTAACACGGAGTTTGGAGACGGATAGATGGCTGGACCTTCGCACACCTGGAATGCTGACTGTCAATTTCATTTACGTTTTCAATCGATTTATTGTGAGCCTAACCACAGCCCACGCCCCTCGTCCACACGCCCATTCACACATTCACAGACAGGGGGACACGGACACTCAAAGGCAATATTGGTCAGATTTTTGACAGCTCAAATTGAATTTGCCTTTTGCTGTTGCCTTTTTGGCTGCGCCACAAAAAGTGAAATGTTGTTTGCTTGACCGCCTCAAAAGCTGAGGGAATTCGGGAAAGGTCGAGGGCGTCGAGTGTGTGTAGATGAGGGTGTGTCAGGCTGTCAAGGTGTGAACACATTTGGCTTTTGTTTGCTGCCACCCGAAAAGACACGACGATTTGTCTCACTTTTTTGATCGATTGTTCAACTCACCCCCTGTCACTGGCCCTTTGTCGCCACCCTTCGGTGGCCCGCTGGCCGAGCGCACACATTTTTATACCCTAGCATAGGATATTACAAATTTGGTCAGAAGTTTGTACCCTGTAAAGTATATGTATTCTTGATTAGAATGATTAGACGATTATATACCGTTTGAAAGCTCAGTTTAAGAGCTAGAGATATTAAACCTTCGCAATCGAATTTAAATTTAAGGGATTTCAGTTCTAGCTTAGCCAAATTAGGACACAGCAGGACAAAATCTATAAATTCAATTTTAACTACATACATTATTTTAGACAAACACAGGAGAAACAAGAAGAACTGAGCATGTCCTACCAAAATTGTAATGCCCTCTGCAAGGATATTTAAGAATATAAACAAAAAAACAAATATATATTTTTTAATTTTAAAGAATTCTTGTTATACATGAAAAAATTAACATTAACACCGATCCGTTTCGTCGTTTTCGCTATAAAAATCCCCGGAGCATTGAAATGACTTACATATTTATTTGACTGCGGCTTTCTGCTCTGATTCCAATTGCGATATCACTTGGTCAACATCCACGGTGTAGCTTCGGTAGATTTTGGAGCGCAAGCAGTACTCGGACCAGAAATCGGGACTGGTAAAAGGTTGCTTAAAATGCAACTCGAAACGTTCCATCAACTTGTTGGCGAGACTTTTGACCTTTTCCGCTTCTTTCTGATCTTGTGGCTGTTCGGAGGCAAAGCGGCATAAATGGTGCACCGCTTCGACGGCTCCGAAATTGCGCACTAGGAGCAGTTCGCTAAGGACCAGGCCTTGTAGCTGCTGGAAGGCCCACAGGGCGGATGGGTAATCCTGTTTTCTAAGCCTCAAGCTGCCGCGCAGTACGTTGATCACGTGGATAAATTTCACCTCTACGCTCAAGGACTCGCGCTCCAATCGCACCTGTCGCACATAGTTGAGCTTCCAGTCTTTCTGATTCAAATTTATTTTAGTTGGCGCTAGCACATCTGGTGGCGAGACCAGCTGCCACCCTGCGCCTTCAGAACTAACATCCACGTCGCCAGACCGAAGCTTCTCTGCGATGCAAATCGCTTCGCGGAACTCTTCGTACTCCATATTCTGGCTTGTGATAAACTGTTCCTTGCTGCGATCGTCGTACCTCCAGATTTTTTGATAAGGAATGCTCTTGGTTTCATTAGTGCACATAAACTCCACCATTCCAGCGCGAAGGTCTTTTCTTGTGAGAATGCCTGGCCAGGGCACGTAGCCCGGAGCCTGTGCAAAAACGAAATCGCGTTCCCGGAAGGAGTCTGCCAAGAGAATGAGGGAATGTTTTTGTTTCAACTAAATGTTATATTAAGATAGTTGTTAAGGAAAAAGGCAGTTCAAACAATTTCGTAGTTTATGAAAATCAAAAACTGATTTTATTATCATACAAATAATTATGTTATTTAAAAGTTGTCCTGTATTAATTTCACCAATTCAACCTCTTTTGTATAATAATCTTATTTACCTTTCTTTCAGCTCTAAGAAGCGTAATTTGGAGTTGCTCGTTTGGTGAGTTGCTCTTTGTACACTTCATTTAAATACAATTTCAAGTTTTTATAGCTCTAAGTACACGCTCCTTAAAATGCACAGATACACCAACCGAGAATGGCATAAATTTGTTTTCTGACAAAACTCTTAAAATGGCCTCCGCTGGCCCTAATGTCCTTTTAGTGGACTCTTTTGTTTGGCCATAAATGCCGGAATTTTACCGAAGCTGTCCTAGCTTTTGGCCACACGTTGGACAAATGGCCGCCCAACATGTGGTGCCGGCAAAGAAGCTCCTCTTCTAGTTTGATTTATATTTATAAAGTCGCAATCATTGGCTTTCGATTACCGAGGTAATAATAAAGCGTCGTTACATTTAAATAATGACCGAGTCGGCGTTGGTTAATGGTTATGAAAATTCAATTATAACCCAGCCGCATGATGTTGGTCCATTTCAGGCCCCAACCCTCCACTCTTCCCTCCATCACAGCACTCCGCTCTCAAGGCGGCGGTACATAAAACACGTGGGAAGATTAATTGTGGCCGGCTGTCGTACATTACAATGCGTATACGCCGTGTCGTACATGTGTAAATAAGGACAATGTTGCTACCGACTGCAGGGTGTCCTTGTGTCCTTGTGCGACTGCTTTTTTGGTCATCATATTTAATTCAAGTATAAATTTTTGCACGCATATAAAAAAGGACGCGGACAAGAAGGAAGTAAAAAAGAATTAGTACGTTTCGGTTAATTTATGTGCGGCGGGTGGGGTGGGCATGAAAAATAGCCCAAGCTGGACGCAAACCAATGAGCCACAAACGACCGTGACTGCCTCTGCTCCTACTCCTGCTGATGATGATGATGATGATGGGGATGGGATGGAAGTGAGATGAGGGCGATGGTAGCGGCTTTTGTCTCGTCACCCTTTTGGCCCGGTCGTGGGTCTGGGCCCTCTGTTTCGCCCAACGCCATTTGGCAGCCTTTTGTTATTGCAGTGTTCGCGGTAATTACGAAGTGCTTGCGAGAGTGGGGATTGCGTGGAGGCATGGCACCCACCTGCCTGTCTTTGTTTGCCACCCACAGCGCCACGATGACGCTTTTAATTTGTCATAATTTTTGCCAAAGACCAACCATGCTTTTGGCTAATTAGCTAGTCTAGATTATTACAATCTGATGCGTTAAAGACCGTTAGACTTTTACCCTTTGCCGTTGATATTTCAAAAACCATTTAAAGTACTTGATATAGCCATATCCTTCTGTTCAATTTAAACGCTATATCATGTTTAAAACGAAAAGGTCAACATTTTTAAAATGTGCTGATTTCAAAGAATTGTTATTTGTCTTAGATGATGGTTTCATACTATCGCCTGAGTTCACTAAATCATATAGCTGTCATATATCGTTCACTTATTCGCAGTAATTAGCGCTGTGCACGCTTATCACTTTAAAAAAAACTCAGCTTTTGGTGTAAATGCGATATGCATTTTAAATTGATTCAAATGATAGTATCGTTTCCAGAAATAATGTTATTTTTGGAAGACACTTCCACTTACCAGCCGCTGAATTTTCCATGTCTTGGGCGATCAGCTTCAGATTGAATCGCTTATGCAACTGAGCTGATGACAATAATAAACGAGCTAAGTTCTTTTTAGTAATAATAACAAATGTTTCAAAGCCTGCTAGCCCCACGAAAACAAAGAGTTCGAGTAGAATATGAATTTGTTTACCCGATTCATTGTTTATTTTCACTTGCACTCGATATGTCGAATAAATAAACTGTCGAAGCTCGCGCCGTCAGCATTTAAAATGAGTGCTTAATCATACATTTGCTGCCAACCAACCGCAATCTTTTTAAACTCATCATAGACCTGCCCACACACGCCACTATCAACTTAATATTTTCACCCAATAACGAGACCACCAACTACAACACAACACCCAATGAACTCCAGCCAACAGCAATAGCAACAGAAACGATTGCGGAGAGCAGAACAGAAACGTCCACATTTACATCATCAACAGTAGGAACCGAACAACGAAACCACATAAATCAATGTCTGAAGGAAGGCTTGAACTCAGTCCCGCCCCGTAAACATGCCACAACAGTTTGGCCAAAATGTCTGCCACACACAGTCAAAAAATCGCACTCATATGTCAGAAACTTGCCAATTTTTCAGGTTGTCTCCTTTCGTTCTTCAGCGTACGCTTAGTATTTTAATCTTCCGGCAATCTAACCCAAATTTTTCCCCAGTGCTGGCATTTCTCCTCTGAGTCGACCGTCGCTGGGGTTGCCCCGTGTAGTGACAGAACTTGTAAAATATTTGATTTGTGCTGATTTAATTTGGGGAAATATTCGTGCACGACGCATTCGGTAAAGGCAGCTCCGGGATGAAACCACAAGCCGCACACATCCTCCTCCCTGATTGCGATAAGATCGCCTGGCCAAAGGCAAAATTCCTGGCCACTTTGCACCACCCACCCACCTGAATGCGCCGTGCAGATTTCGAGTACTGTGCGCCTACACTTGGACGTCATCATTGACAACTGATGAATTAAGTCAGAGCGCGCCGGGAGGGAGTTCAATGGAGGAGAGGTGGCTGGTGGGTGACTGCACCGCAAGTGGCGCCTCATCCTCATGGAGACGGCCATGTTCATGTTCAATTAGTGAAACGGTATTGCACTTTGTTCATATAAAATGCCTGCGAGTCTAATTAATTACTACATGATGCCAAAACCAGCTGCATTTGAGCCAAAACCGATTTGGTCAGAGTTGAATCCGTGGATGTCATCTTGCTTCTCAACCCTCTGTTTTAATGAACGCTCCTAGCACAGCAACATGTTTTGACCATGTCTGGCAGTTGGTCTGACGCATTATGCACACAGAAAATTAATACTCTGATTAGAATTGTGCAAATGTTGTATATAAATTAATATCATAAAATAGTCATTACCGTAAAAAAGTTTTAGCAAAAGTGGATCAATACAGTTGAGAACTAATTGTTTGGCAAGATAAGACCAACTTTTATAAGAAGGAGTTCCGACATATAAATTCACAAATTGTAATACATCCAATTTAATTCGAGATCCAACTATTCACTCTAAGTGGAATACAGGCAAAGGCAGAGAAGGAATAGAGTTTCTATTTTGGTTAGCGGCTGAATATTTGTGATCGCATTTCACAGTATTCGTATCTGTACCCGCATCAATATCAGCAGGCTGCTGGGGAATGGAAATTGCAGCCCAGAACCTGTGCTAAATGTGTATGGAAAACAGTTGAAAAGTAGAAAATTGTTGCAGCCCATTTGCATATTGAATTACATTCATTGTTGATGGTGGCGTGCGTCAAGTCCGTGTACAACCCCCGCGCTCCTGGCAGCCTTACACCCCACAATTGGCAACCCCCTTCGCAGCAGGCAGGCTGGCAAAGAGTTGTCATTGTCCTTCTCGTAGCTCCTTTACTTATTTATTTTGAACAATTTTTCCACCAAGGTTTTTTTGCGTATTTCATACGCTTTTGAGTGACACTGACAATACTGGCAATTGGCAACCGCCACATGCCAAGCAAATGATATAAAATATTCAGTTATGCCAACAAAAGGCAACCAAATACTATGGCCACCCCAGAATATAATGTTCCGCTTGCTAGATGTATGTATTATTGTACTTGCTCTTTCTGAAACTTCCAGGCTCGACTTTGCGTGGAAACAATTTTGGCTTAAAGCAAAAACTATTGTTAGAGGTTTACAAAACTCAAGCATTTGAACAATGCCCAATTTGCATAAATTTCGCAATATAACATAAATCGATTGAAAAGAAATAAAACGGGAATAAATAAAGCAATACACAAATTTCCTTTATATTTGAGAAATACAAATGAATATTTATTTTCTAAGATCTTGTATACAGAGTTTTAGTACGCAGAAACAAAAAACAGCAAATTTATCAAAATAGCATCCTCAGACTTGCAAATTCTTAAATCTTTTTATTCACCTATTTCACATGTTTCGACCCAAACTTTGCTGTGAACGAAATTACATTAAGTTTTGGTCCAACTTTCTTAGTGTGCTAATCAAGGCAATTTGCCAATGACGAAAATGGTAAAACAATTAGGATTTAATTTGCAAGTTTTTCAAGCTGCACATTTCCGCTCGAGCTTTCAGTCATTGACAACTTCAGCTGAGCAGCCAAGAAGTCGCCAGCCAAACAGGATCAGCCGCACGGCCAAGTCCATGTCCATGGCCGGGCTAAATCCATTTGTCCAAAAAGCATTACAGGGACTTAATTTAAAAGTTTGCTACACTTGGCTGACTGAAACAGCTGCAGGAAAGGGGGAGCGTGCGGGCGAAATGGACAATTAAAGCACATGCAGCAAATGAACATTTTTAACTTAATATAGAAAACGATTCGGCGAATGAGTCGAAACAGAGTGAACTGCTCTATGCTCGTCCCTTTTTCATACTCTTCCTGTGTGAGAAAATATGTTATAATTTTGTGATTTCCGGTCACACGCATATCACCTTCTGTGTATATATTTTGTTAAATTAAGTTTAAAACGCTTTTAACAATTCAAGAACATTTTAATGCTTACGAAATCGTAGAGTACTGCTCGTCGGCATACAAGCCCTCAAATTTTACGGATTTTTAAAATTTGAGGTGCAGCTAAAGAACAAACTGCAGCTGCTAAAGTGCTGCAACTGCGAAAAGTTTGGCGGAAAGAGCACATTAATTAGAAGCTGCCACGCTCGGCAGACATGCGTCCAGGTGCCTAAAAAAGTTGCCAACGTGCAACATGTTCGGGAGGAAGGGATCCAAAAAAGTTTTTTGGTTTGTTGCGTTTGTGTTTGACTCGCAGTTAAAGTTGATTTTTATATGCACATACTTACACGGAAAAAATTATATTTATTAAGAAAGTTAAAGTTAATAATATGATTCATTATCTTTTACATAATTTTGCATTCCGAACCTAAATAATTATATTTATTCTATCTATTTATAATTTAATTAGCTCTGAACATATCACAACATGGAAAATTATTTAAACTTTTTGATGTGCATCTTTTTTTTTTTGCTTTCGTCGAATTGGCTCAGAGAGTTGCTTTTAATTACGGCCATGCGTCAGGCACTCAAAACATCCCAAGATGGGTGGATTAAATTCAGGAGGAGGTGTAACCGGGTGGTAAGGGGGGTGCGAGTGGATCGGCGGAAAATGCATTCTGCCAGCCAGCATCATTAGCCTTCTCTAGTTGTTAACTTTTAAACGGAACGTTTCATTTTCGTTAAAGGGGTCTTCAGCGAAAATGTGAAAATCATTCAAGAGCTGTCTGAAAGGTGAGAAAAAGTAAAATAAGTGCAGGCGGTCCATAGTGGCCAGTTATAAATAACGTAATCTTCACGCACGTAATTCAAATGTGGCGGATGGGCGGTTCTCGGTTGCGTCTCATTTAACGCACGTAACCAAATAATGACCAAAATGATGCTACTCGCTGATGGCCAACGCGGCGTATACATAATGCTGCAAGGCCGGCAGCGGGGGTGAAATGGAGAAAAAAGTAAACTGCGTGCGTATTGTAAATAAAATAAAATGTAACGTAACGAAGCGAAATGTTTTATCAACGTGCCGGAGCGCACTAAACAGAAGCTACACTGAACGAAACAATGTTATTATTTTAAACAAATGTTTCTTGTTCTCTTGCTGTGTGAATATCCAACCTTTACTTAGTTTTGAACTTTGAATATTTCGTATCAATGAAATTAATTTCATTCGAAGTAAGTCTTAAGCCGATAATCATGTGTTGGGTGGCTTGTGTTAGATTTGAACACCTTGTGTGGGCCCCTATCGTTCCAAATTTCTCCCAGTGCCGCTGCTTACCCGCCTGCTCCATGATTTCAACCACTGACAAATGGCACGCTGACCAAAGTGGCGGCTGTTGTGGGCTGCGGCCATTCCCTGGAATCGGGCTTTGTCTCCCTTGCTGATTATCGCTTCTGGTCCATGTGATACTTGTTTTTGTAATTGTTTTGCTTTGTCGTAAATGGAGAGCGAAACGGGAAGATAGATTGCAATTGCTACAGGCCATTACCAGGATAAAATCAGGGGGGAGGCGTACAAATTTCTTGTCATTAAATTAAAAATAAACGACAATATTTTATGCGCCTATAAATATGCAGCAAAAGGAAAAGCGCTTGTCTCACAAACGGAAAGTGAGCAGCTGTTGTTATTTATTTATGCGATACCTGGCTGTAGTTACATGCTTTAATGTCTTCCTTATGCAGGCCTTCGGCTCCGAGTCGTCCAGCTGCACAGGTGTATGTCCGGAAAAAGCGGGAAAAGGGTGGGAGTTGTCTAAGCCGGACACAGAAGAATTTGTATTATGATTTACAATTGGCAGGGACGGCTTAGAAATTGATATCTTGCAGATGCATCAAGCAGCTAGATTAGAAGAATGATTCATCGAAAGTCTTGTAAGCCAAACAATTTGTCTCAAAAAAAGCTGTCGCCCCCAGTTAGGAATATTTTATTTTCCGAATTCGGTCTATATTCTGCCGTATTAAAAATTCAAAAAGGTTCGAAATTGAAATTTGAATTTAATTTTCAAGGGCTTGTACAGTTCAGTCTTAAGCTTACTCCGTTGCTATCAGAGCCCTCGGGTGCTATCTCCAATTTGGTGTGCTGAAATGGCTTCTCCTCCGGCTCCAGTTCCCGCTGCGACTCCTTGGACTCGTTCCACGGCTGGGTCACGGCAGTGCCCCAAATCAAGAAAATCACATTCCCAGCAAAGAGAACTCCGGCAGCAAGGCCGAAGACCACCTGCCACTGGTTGCGTTCTCTGGAGTCCGTGACTAGAACGCCCACCACGAGGGGCGTCAACAGAGCCATAAGGTTGGTGAGGCTGCTCATGAGACCGGCTAGAATCCCGGCATGGTTGGGCGACAAGTCAATCGTGTTCAGCTCGCTGCCAATCGTGGCTGCACTGCTCACGCCCACACTGAGAGTGACCAGCACGAGGACCAATGTCTGCTGTCCCTCCCCAACGAAAACCAGCGCCAGCATTATAGAGGCCGGTGCCCAAAGGGCTATGCTCGTGTAGGTCTTCCTCAGCGCCGTCAGGCTCATCCACTTCTTTCGGAGCAGTACATCGGCAATGACCAGGTAGACGTAGCACATGACCCACATGAGCAGGAAAGGAAGCGCGCTGAAAACCGCGTTGCTTCTCATATCCAGACCCAAGACGCCGCTCAAGTAACTCGGTAGTTGGGTCTGCATGGTGGTTAATCCCCAGCTGTCGGCACAACGAGCGCAGAGTAGGGCGTAGACTGGCACTGAGGTGAAGATGCCCCTCCAAGGGATCTCCATTTTCTTGGGCTCCGTGCTCTCCGATCGCCGGAGATCGCCCACAATGAGGGACTTCTCCGCCGTGCCGATAAACCTGGCCTCACCGGCCGTATTGGCTCCCAAAAGCAGCCAGAGGACGCACCAGACCAGGCCCAGGCCGGCTGCCGAGTAGCTGATGCCCGGCCACCCCAGCGAGGAGCTGGCCACCATGCCCGCCCCGTACATGGCCAGCACGTTGCCGCAATCAAAGCCCGTGTAGGCAAACGCTCCCAGACGAGTTCGCTCCGCCGTGGGACACCAGTTGGCCAAGTGCTGGTGTATGCAGGGCCAGGTCACCTGGCACAACCCCTGCAGCAGGCGCACCACGCAGTACGCCTTCCACCCGGCTACTGAAACCGCGTGGGTGGTGAGGGCACTGAGCAGGGAGGACACCAGAGTGCCCCAGAAGAGAACAGCCTTGGAGCCGAAGCGCTTGCACAGATAGCCGGCGGGGAATTGGGCCAATGCGCAGCCCCAGTAGTAGCTAGACTGGATGTACGACTTCTGCGTCTCCGTCCAATCGTAGAGCTAGAAAAGTGGGTGGACAAACAGGTGAGCGGGGGCTTGATGATGCCTTTTTGCTTACCCACGGGCGTGTTGCCATCGTTCGATCGTGTTCCATTGGTCATCGCCACCACAGCCACGTTCACGTTCAGCTGCAGAACTGTGTTGGCCGCCAGTCCATAAAAGAGGAGACCCGCTTGCAGGTGTCGCAACCCCAGGCGTGGCACTACTCAATAGAATAAAATAAAAAGATTTTGTGGGCGGATTTTGTTCGGTCTTACCTTTCTCAGGAACTTCCTCTGTGTCAGTCATTCTTTCAGTTTGAAGTGACGTTTGTTCTTTGGTTCATAGACAGCTCCTATACAAATTGGAAATGTTAGTGGGTCTATATGATAATTGTACTAAGATTGTGTATTTATTCCCTTTCGTATTAAGTGGTTAATTTGAATAAGGAAAACCTACAATCCAAATATTGCACTTTCCCAGAAAACTTTTACAAATTTTTAGGTTTTTATACTAAAAGACCATTTAAATTTTCAATTATTTAGTCGTTAATTTAAAAAAGGAAAAGCAACAAACAAAATATTTCAATTTTCAGAACAGATTTTAAAAATATTTAGGTAGTTTAGCTTAAAAGACTATTTCTTTTTTTAATTATTATTATTCTTTAAAATATGCTATTCAATTTCCAATTAGAGTTTATAAAAAGAACAGTATATTTTTCTATTAATTGTTACTGTTTAGAGCAAGTTGTTGTTTTCTGATAAAACTTAATGAACTATACTTCTTGGAAAATTGTTGTAGTATTAATAATATAAATGCGATAAGAGTTTTTATGAGAGCTGAAGCTTCCAATGAATAGTAGGTAAAAGTACATGCAATACAAGCAATAATGCTTGTATTTTTCATCACAAAAAAAAACGTGTGGAACTTATTTATAACAAGTATTCAAATTATTAAAGCACGGGCTGAGTCCGATAATTACTAACTGAGAATATTACCCTGATAGTGGTCATAAATCTTAAACTACTTTAATGACTTAAATAGCTTTCAATTGGCAACACAATAATCAGATTGATGGGAAGGGCAACAACAAACCGAACTTTGGAGATATTCGCTTTCGAGTCTGATGCCATATACAATTCGAGAAGAGCTGCCGATGTGGATACTGTTGCACTTTGTCTGGGCAAACACACACATCGCACACACCCCTCACTGCCCTTGCCCGGATATTGCTTCCATGAAATTCTCTTGTTTGTTATTTTAGATATTTTTCGGGTTTGTTATTTTTCCGATTTTTTGCTGTCTGCGTTGTTTGGCAATCTGCCTGAGCTCGAGTTTCGTTCTTAGTTGGTGTGCAAATTTCCCAGATAATATGAAAAAAAAAAAAGGAAACTTAAAAAAATAAAAGGAAAAACTGCATTTAAATCTCGGAATTTACAATTGTATCAGTGCAGCTAACAAGATACTTTTTGGTGCCACCCAAAAGCACTCCCACACTTTTTTCAATTGTTCTAATAGTTGGCAACGTGTGGACGACTGCCAATCGTCAAAAGTTGGGTGGTTGGCTGGCGGTGGGTGGTGGGTGGTGTTGCTGTCCGTCCATCTATAATGCCGCTCAAAATAAAAACTGTGACATAGTTTGCAAGATTCGGGGAAGTGTGTAGAGTTTGAAATATCCTATACTAGACAAGGTTTATTATCCGTTAGGAACTGAATTTGACCTATTTAATAAAAATACCTTTTAAAAACTTTTAAAACCCAATGCCAATACAACATTGTATCAGAATTTAAATAAAAAATATATACATTTTTGATTGCCTTGCTAAGTTATTTGACATTCTTTATAAATGATGACGATTACATATAGACTCAATGACTGTTAATGACATAATTAAATGGCATATAGAAGAACAGAGAAATACAATTTAATGAGTTCATATTCTACATTTGTTTTTGATTTTTTTTATAAAAAATTGCATGGATTGCTAAAAAAGAAAAAAAATTTTATAGTACTTTTTTTATCCAGATCTGAGAAATTTAATTTAAATATGTCTCTTTATAAGATTTGAAAAAGCGACAAACAGCCAACAAATTAATCTATTTTTTTATACATTCTAAAGAGTATGGAAGACAATGGTTTAAATTCGAAATATATATAAAATCTAAATGCAAATGTAAAAATAATCTTGACCTGCTTGCCACTTCGGATATGTATTTTTTATACAATCATACATATGTATATGTAGAACCAAGTTTATAAACAATCTTACTCTGCCTAGTGACAAAATATTTTTCAAAAATTTTGGATAAATTTGAACTATGTTTTATTATGAAAACGTGAAACTGTATAACTTATACATGTGTAAAAAGAATCCTATGAACACGTGTCCATTAGTATTCTTTTTTAAATGCTAGATAATCAAGAGCACGATATTCCCCTCAATTTAGTGGGTAAACAGGCGCAAAGCAAAAAACAATCAATTCAATGCGTTGAGTGTCCTTGTGTGCGTATTTAGATTTCAATGTGTGTGGCATATTTTTTTGGGCCCATTCTGCAAATATTTGTGCATTCGAATGTTTTGAGTAAAATATTTGTCGAAATTTTGCAAATTACTTAAAGCCTTGCAACCTTCAACCCCTTCAGCCGGTGAAATTTTCCTTTGCTCCCCTCTCTTTATCTGAATTTATAAAAACCAAATCTGCAAACACTTCACATTTTAAATCAAACAAATATGCAACAATTCATTTGCGGGAATTTGTACGCCGTCCGAACACATTGTTACACTCGCTATAAATAAGTTGTGAATTCACTTGTCAACCGAACCTTTTTATTGCTGTGTACTTTGGTTTTTCTATTAATATCTAATTTAATTGGGTTTTGTTTTGCTATGTTTTCCGACCTGTTTTCCGCGTGCCGCGTGCTGTTTGCGCTCTGTTTCGATTTCTGTTTCTGTTTCTCTTTCAATTTCGATTCTATTTTCTATGATTCTGCGATCGCGGGGTTATTAGCTTCCAACGCCGAACTGCTCCCGCTGGCGATTGGCGCTCACTAGACTCATGCGACGGCTAGTCATTTGTAATTGCTCCCCGTCAGTGCCAGCAATCCAATCTGAGAGCCGCCATCGCAAATGGAAAGAGCAGAAGTAGAACTCTCTTGCCCAAAACAACGAAAACGTTTTTATTCCGCTTTCGTGCCTGCTCCAAAACACTAGCAGTGCGTCACTGATCCCCACAATTTCGAAAATATTTATCATTTGGAAGAGTTCCACGTGGGAACTCTTGGAACTTTTTGTGTCACCCCAGAAGGCCTCCTCAATTCACTGCTTAGCAATGAAAAAACTCACCTATTGTCGGAGATATCACTTGTCGTCTATGCTACTTAAGTGTTCCCAGTTTAAAAGACTGTGATAGAAAAGTCATTTAATTTTTAATTTATGAAAAAATAGCTACAAATGTAGAACAATATTTTTTGTTTAAATAAAAAACTATTGGTTTGACCGGAGTGTGTCGATTTCCCTTATCTAAATGAAAAATGTTTACCATAAGATTTGTACTCCGCTCGCTAAAATTTTGGCTTGTGGTTGAAGACTTTTATAGATAAATAAATGAATACATTTTATTATCGCGTGGAATATTTTTATATTTATACCCTTGCAGAGAGTATTATAATTTTGCTGAAAAGTGTGCAACGCAGTGAAGGAGTCATTTCCGACCCTATAAAGTATATATATTCTTGATCAGGATGGCGTCCTGAGTTGATATAAGCATGTCCGTCTGTCCGTCTGTGCTTCTGTCCGTCTGTCGGTCTGTCTGTCTGTCCGTCTGTCTGTTTCTACGCGATCTAGTCCCTCAGTTTTAAAGATATCGAATTGAAACTTTGCACACACCCTTCTTCCTTTGCACGCAGTATATAAGTCGGAACGGCTGGGATCGGCCGACTATATCGTATAGCTGCCATATAAATGAACGATCGGAAATGCCATAACTTTGGTGTTTGTAAAGTTTGGAAGTTGGGATTTTTATAAGTGTTAGGAATGCATTATATGAATAGTTTTGGGAAATATAATTTACAGAATATTCTGCAAGGGTATATCAACTTCGGCTCCGCCCGAAGCCAGCTTTTCTTCCGGCGCCACAAGCTAAATGTTATGTTTATTAAGCTCATATTACCGAACTACGTATGTTATATGAATTGAATGAGTAAATAATTGTCACAGATTTTAGGAAATAAAAATCAAGATTTTGTATTATTTAATGATGTCCAGTTTTAAATTAATATTTTTCGGCATCAGTTAAAAGTCGAATCGAAAATAAAAATCTAAGCACAGGTTGGAGTCTTCACTGAAGGCAGTGATCGTGGTAAAGATATTTACTAATACTTAGTATATTTTTGAGAACGTTTGGTATCTTTTAGCGGGCGCGAAAATGCTGTCAACGGGTAACCGGTTACACTTAGCGGGTAAGAAGAGAGCCGATAGAGAGGAGCGTATAGAGAAAAAAAATGCTCTAACGCCAGCGAGCAGCGATAGTCCCGAAAAGCAATCGATGTATCGAGCGCACCATCGATGTTTCCCCACCCTTAGCCAATACGCGATCATTTGTTTTTGTTGCTGCAGCGAAAAGTGAGCGGCTCGAGTTAAACATTTAATCGTAGCGGTAAATGCAAGTGCAGTTGGAAACTAAATTCAATAAATATTCAACGATCTTCGGTTTTGCAGTCGCGTGAGTGGTCTTCCATGGAAGTTACCCAAAATAACTAAAACTGTGTTCAATGAGTGCCCAAATCAGCGACTCGACGAATAAAAGCGAAAAGGAGGTGAGCGAACAAAGCTCTTGCCGCCAAACGAGCAGCTGACGAATTCGTGGGAATAAACGTGCGCAATTATCGCCGGATAATAGTCGGACTTGCGTTTTGTGTCACTGGAAGTGGAAGTGCCGTCTGTACGCCCAGTTTTAATTTGACATTCGGACTCTCCTTTGTGCTTCGTTTCGGTCCCGTTCCGTTAGTTTTAGCTTTTCGTGTTCTTCTCTGCTCCTTCTTCGCGTGCTTCGTGTTTTTGGTTCTTGTCCCGCGGCGGATCGGTGGTTAAGATCCTTTCGGTGGATCAGCATTCGGTGGTGCGATCACCTGGTTAGCGGACTGGACTCCACCGGTGGGTCCAGAAAAAGGGAAAACAAAATCACGCGGTCCTCTTTAATGGTGGTGTGTTTTGTGCGGTTTTTTTATTTTAGCATTGTACGCAGTACAGTGGCTGCTCTCAAATTGATATTGTCAATTGTCAATAAAATATATTTTAAAAGGATGTAGGAAATTGAAAACATTCGGTTAAACTTGTGTTTAAAATTCATTCTGAGTGCTTCAATTTATTGTTGGATTATCGTATATTTAAAAGTAATAGTTCCTTTAATACTAAATACAAACTCAAACCGATTTGATTAAGAAGACGAAGACCAAGACCATTAAATAAAATAGAGCTTAGAGTCAATAGAAGAAGATCAATGAGACCGTTTTTTCAGCATTTCAATATAAAATTATAAAGATTACTTAAATGCATTTTTACAAAAATAATATTCGTATAATTTTTAAAAATGTTTCACCATTTAAGAGGGATTTTGTTTGCCAACCGAGTCTCGAGTGCTAAAAAACGTTATATCCCTCATTTCCTTTTTTGTCGATTGTGATGCAGTGATTTTATTTGCCAAGCCCCTCGACTCCGTTGTCCTGCCTGGCGTCTTTTTTAAAACGTGTCAAAATTATCAAAGTGCTTAAATCATAAAACACATTTTGTACGTTTTACGTTTAAATTGGATAAGAAATTAAACGGATAGCAAAAATTAACCCAAGAGAGCAAGTTGCTGCCTTCTCACTGATTTGTAAGTCGATCTCTCTCACTCTGCCAAATTTTCCCTGCCTATTTTGTATTTACCTCTTATTGTACCTATCTCTGTTTATTTATACATTTTTATCATTACTGCTTTACTGCTCGGACTGCCAGTTTCCGAATTCGGACTTCCAGCTCTGTTTACCTGCAGCCCCCACGCACTCTATAACTCCCTCTCTGTCCCTTAATCACGCTATCTCTGTCATGCACCTTTTGTCCGTGATTGCGCATTGTTAATTCACAGTTTTCGACCATTTAATTTTTACCCTATAATTTTTGGGAATATAGAGTATCCCATTAATAAATTGCAATGAAATATATAGCTTATGGAATGTGTAAAATTGTCTGTATCGATTTTTGTACAGGAATAAGAATTTTAAATATTTTAGATACATGTTTGATTTTTAATTTAATGAAATTTTTATTGGAATATATACGAAATGAAGTATACGTAGAAAAATAGGTTTATTTTAAAATTAATTATTATTTTTGAATTCAAATTAATAAAATTGTGTAACCCCTTTTTTGTATCAAATCAAGTAGCGTTCTTCTTTAAGTAAAGCCGAAGGGGTATCGAACAGACTCCATATGATTGGTGCCCCAAATTACTCTAGTGCATTCGAACTACTTGCTTATATGTCATCATATGTCAATATCACCACCAACTGCACTTTATAGCCCAAACCGATCTTTCTTTGCTTACACTTTTTCACCCTCTACAAATTCGATGCCCCTTAGTTTTCTCCCTACCTAACCTTTCGTTTGCTACGATATTGGTTTTCGCTACACCTCTTTTTCATAATTTCGCTGACTCATTGGCATGCTCAATGTAATTTTCATAATTTTTGTAACTGTGATCCTCTCTTTTTGCACCTTTGCGTCGTTATTCTGGTCGCTTTGCTTTGCTTCGCTGCGGTTTTGTGGCTTTGACCACACATTCGTACACCTGACTTTGACTGCTGCTACGTGTAGGTTTTTCATTTTGTTGACATTTTTGAACTGACATTTCGCCTGCGGCTTGGGCAATGGTTCCCATGAGAACTAGGGACTGATTCTGTTTATTCGGTTTCATTGCACTCGTGATTTAAAGTAATTCCACCTAATTTTAAAATATTTGAAAGCTGTCAGTGAAAATTGTAATAGAAAATTGTAAAAGCTTCTTTTAAGAATATCTGAAAATTATCAAGAAATGTAAAAAAAAATCTGTTGGGTTATAGTTATATTTTTTAAAGCAATAGCATTGAGTTTTATACACCCAAAAATGTAACTGGTCATAGATAAGCTTTATTAAATTATTTAAATTATTCCAAGAATTTGTTTTAACTAACCCATATTAACACTGCAGTTAATTATAGAATTTGTTTTCTTAAGGACATGTGTTTGTGTTTCCAACTATTGGTAAACCGTTAATTAGCCTTAACGATTCTGCATTTTTTCATCATTCCATTCGCCTTACGTTTTTCACTTGCTACTCACTTGCTCTCGAGTTGCACTCTCTGCGAGTCGTGTTCATTTAAAAATAAAAGCTAACGCAAAAATACACATGGTTCCAGTGTCGTACAACTAGCGCCGTTATTTTAGACACAAACGACTCATTTAAGAGTGCTTGGACAGGGATATTGGGTGCCGAGAGGTGGCGGGGAAGTTGCAGGGCGACGCGACGTCGAGTCGAGCGTAATTTGCAAACAAAAAGCCATTAAAATATCAAATTAGCGTCTGGCTTTGGCTCCGAGTGCGGGATTTAGTGGAAGTCTCCAATTGTCGTCGACGACAGTTTGCGCCTGCCACGCTGCCTCTACCGCCTTCCTCCTCCGACGGCCACAGCTCCACCCCTGTACATTTGTTTGTGTTCTCACATCGCATTGTGCAAAATCGAAAGTAAATGAAATGTAGCTTCCAGCATGTGCTGCGTTCAGTCATCAATTTGTTGATTAACAGTTGTCAGTCCTGAACCCACCGCCATTCGTCTACCACCCACTGCCCTCCCTTAAATTATTCTCAGTCCGATAAAAGTCGCGTGTGTTTAAAGCACTGTGAGAAATAATCACGCAAAGGGATTTTTAATTCGGTACCTTTTAGTTGGGTTAAAGTATGCCAAAGGGTGTAACAAGTAGAAGCAATGCCCACACAAATTGTATATCAGGACCAGGATCTCAGTCAATATTGTCTAATTGGCTTGCAGTTTTCTGTGTGCACAAAATTAGTTATCAGAGCGGTTTGTTAGTTACGTTCATCAGTTATTAAAAGAAATGGTTTTTTGCTTGCCACGAAAGTCTCGTTTGGTGTTTCTAGATAACCGAATTTACACGCCCCGTTAAAATCCATTTGTTTCATTGCCAAGGCTAAATGCGTACCGCAATAAAGTTTCATTAAAAACAAAACAGAACCGATAGCTGAAACACGTTTTACCTGTACTGCAATCCAAACTGAGTCACTGGGTTGAAAGAACTTCGCTGGGGATGAAGCGAGTACAAAATGGTTATTTGAAATATACAGAAAAGTCAAACGGCAGCAATCAAATCATCAAGGGAAAATTTATGACGGTCACCCAGACCCCTTGCAAACTGCGCCGAGAATAAATCCGGACTGAAAGATATCTCGATCAATGGGTTGGATCGTTCTGGCAGACAGAGACGTCTTCCTGCTCCATATTTGGTCAAGCTGCCATCTCGCTTTCGCCCCTGCGAAAAGTTCTGGGGCCACGCTTGCGCGTTTTGCCTTGGTTTTTTTGTTTGTTTCTGGCTTGGGTTGTGTTGTTGTACGCTTACCCTTCCCTACTCGTAGTTATACCCAAACGCGTTTCATAAATTATCAAGTTGAATGCCCAGTTTCGAAATTTCAACGGGCCTGACCTTGAGCACAAATTTTCGGAGCTTCGGGCTTCGCTCTCGTGTTTTTAAGTGTTTGCGATTGTATCTGCATTCATATGGTTTTAATACACTATATTCGATTAGGGTATCCTGAGCTGCTTGTTCAGTAATAATAATAATAATAAGTAACAAATAAAAAATTATCTGCACATTTCACCACCGAATTTTTTACAATGCTGTACGTTTAAAATATAATTTTTAAAATTTATATATTGCGAACATTCTTAATTTATATTTTTTTTTTTTTTGATAGTTTAACATTAATATCATTAAAGTTTTTCAATATGTATCTAAAAGAAAGGCTTAATAGAATGTTAATTTATAAGAACCGAACAAGATGTTCATATGTGGGGTATTTTGTATTCGGAAGAATTATGTGTGTCATTTGGTTTGTAAATGTGTGCTGTTGGATAGCTTTGAGCTCAGTTCTCTTGTAGTTTCTCCATTTGCGTTTTTCTCCAATCTGTGCTTTCATGCGTTGCGATGACTGTTGCGCTCCCCATGCTTCTGTTACAGTCTGTTTATCACGTCTCATGGCTTATGGCTGAGAGAAAAACAGTCGAAAGGGCCAAAAAATCAAAAAATTGCGAGACAAGTGCGCAGCCATACAAATTAACTAACGCACATGCGTAACCCAAACACAAAACTCGGACAGACAAGGCGGATATTGTCCGCTTTAAGATGATTAATGCTTATTTTTTCCAACTTTTCTGTTTAAACTTGTCCCTCTCTTACAATACAAGCAGAAAAAGTGCGTAAGTCTCTTAACTGAAACCGGTTTGAGCCCTTGAATTTGGCAATCCAAACTAGCGGGAAGGTCGAAATGATTAGTATTGATGGAATGAACTTAACCATTTGAACTAAGAAAATTTCAAAAGTATAAAAATATATCTTTGTCCAAATGAATAAGAAATTACATTATGTCATAAAACATAAAAGTCACACTTGGTCAGAAAATAGTTGAACATATTTTTACAAAAAACATCGAAGAAACCTTTATCGTCATTATTAAGTCATCTAGTTGGAAGTGGCCAGAGAGAAAACATTTATTGAAATAGGTTGATGGATCAGTTTTGTTAGGCCTACTCGACACCGAATTTTGGGTGGCAATGCGACGATTTGTTAAGGTGGTGATGTGCATTCAAATGAACACAGCCCATCAGTATCATGATGATTTGGGCTGTCATATTACGGGGCGTTTTGTGGCATGTGTGTGGCATGCATCATTGGGGAGATTTGCTGCATAATAGACCGCTCAAATGGCCCGTAAACTGACGGACACATCAATCGAGCAAGGTGACGATTGCCGTATTGTCACTCACTGTATCATCGACTGGGAAGTCCCCTTTGAAAGAGTCTTTTGTGTTAATTACACTTAAAAAAAAGTAAAAATAATTTAAAATGATTCATTGCCGTATTTGAATCTTATATAATAACTCATACTTCTAAGTGTACCATTTATTTTTTTTATCAGACTACAGACTGTTTATGTCAAACACAAGCTTGACAACTTAAATACCACACACGATTTCGGTACGGATAAATGTGATTGTGTGCGACTGTCTGCGAGTGTGTTTGCCTTTGATTGATAAGAAAGTGAAACGACAGCTGTTGGTATTTTTCAGCTTCTTAGGTTGCCGGGTTAAAAAAAAGGGGTAAAAGGTTGGGAAGTGTTGCTTGTGTGTAATTAAGGGTGCAATTTGCCGGTTGTCCCACATCCAATGTCAAGGGTGGAAAGGGAAGTGTCAAGAGAGCGTGTTAGATTGGAGCAGTGCCTATAAATAAAAACCTTAAAATCACATTTACATTTTTAACCACATAGCCTTTAATATCTGCAAATATTCTCCCAAATAAACCAGATTTTAAATATACTATCCAATACATGTTTTCTACACATAGTTGCTTAAACCTAAATCAATTAACAATTGTTCAAATAAATGAGACACTTCAAGACATCCCTTCTTCATGGATACTCTTATATATGTACACAGTAACATAAATATGTATATAGATATATACTTTATTTGCTTGTTGTGCTGTGAAACTATTCGTTCTACTTTTTCAGCTTTGTTTATTGTTTGATTTTTTATTGGCTCACCCCCACTAAATATATTTTAATTTGTCTGTCCCTAAAATCGGTTTTTTTATAGCCCCATCTTCTCTCCTGTACATTATCTGTCTCTTTCTCTTTTGAATTTCTGTTGTTTCGTTAGCCTGTGTGCCCTGTCCTATGGTTAGTGTGCGCTTTTTGGAATGCTTTCTAAACATTTATACAATAATTTCAAATGCCATTTTCAACAAATTCAAATTCAATTCAAAAATATACACACTTCTCTACACAGTCCAAAAAACTTTTTGTAAACCTCTTGAGGTTGCAAAAACTGCATCTTTCACCCCAATTCTTTGTCGTCTTGCTCGCGTGCCTAAAAATGATCCCAACTCATTATCCCAAGAAAAGCGATAAATCTTTCGTTTCACTTAACCTCTCTTCTATCTCTGTGCCATTTCTTCCTATCTCTACCTCCGACCTTTCTTTCTTCTTGCAAGCTAAACCAAGATCATGCTCGCATTATCAATATATATATGTGTATAATTAAAACACCACTCCAGAACTCCTCAGATATATATTGATATAAACGAAACTTGTGTCTCATATGAGAATTGTTCTGTTCTGTTTCGATTCTTACAGGCACCCATCCGCTCCCCCTTCTACTAGTACAGCTATTGCTACTAGCACCACCAAAACAACATCACCAACCACCAGCACCAACGTCGCGAACGTGTGTCGTGTGCAGTGTCAGTGTCTCTCAAATTAGCCAAGTCGCCAGCGCCGTGTTGTTTAATAAATTCCAATGCATATAAGTTTGAAAAATAATCAAATAGATATAAAATCTGTTTGTTGACATCCGATGTGAGAACTCTTAATCCCAAAGCCTTAGGTGAATGTCAAATTCAAATTTATTAGAGTGCTCCGACCAGCAAATTTAATATCTGTGAATATCCATTAAATCGCCGGCCAATTACTTGCTTGATTTCAAGTGAATTTGTGCTCTCATAAATTATCAGCAAAGACGACCCATCTATAAATAATCGTAACGGCTATAGTATATTTGTTTTTAGTTGTTTTAATTTCGGTCCTTTGTGTATTTTAATTGTCTTTCGCATATGGTCAGTTACCAAACTTAAATTTTTAAAATAGTTTATCGCGTTACCTGTCATCGAGCCGAAATCATTTACCACAAACTTAGGAGGCGCCAGCGCTGAATGCGGCCCCACATGTGTTGGTTCTTTTAAAGTGGGTGAGTAAATCAGATGCAAATCTTATCACATAAATCTACACATATATCTGATTTCCCTTTTACTTCAAGCGATTCAGAAATATGTATAAGGGGGCAGCTGTCACATAAATCCATTTATTCCTTTCGACTATGACAATGAGGGGGCTTCGTGAGCTTTCTGGCATAGTGTGACAGTTATTAAAAAATTTTTTTTGCTTAATGCATACAGTGCGTTTCAATAATGTTTTTCAAAAATGTTTGTTTAAAATAGTCTTTAAAGCTTTCGAAAAAATATTAAAATTTGAACAAAAATGAAATGTACTATATTGCGAAAATGACAGGCCAGAACGGACATGGCACAGCTGATCTAGAATTTTTATACTTTACAATGTAAATGTTTGATTCATAACGTTGCACACTTTTTAATGAAGTTATAATACCCTCTACAAGAATGTAAAATTAGGCACCTAAAGTTCCTTTAATAATTTTGTACAGCATGTTTCGAAAGTTTTCCATTTTGGCAATGTAAAAGTACCTTGAGCTTTACTCGGCTTCTTCAAATCTATTTTTTGGGTTTATTATTTTATTCGATTCCTTTGCTGCATTTCATTTATGCGCAGACAGAGGGCGACTGCTCGTTTGCATTCTAAATAAGTGTTCCCGGATAGTTCGTAGCTTTTGCCCGCCCTTACTCGAATAAAAGCCAAGAAGTAGATTGCCAGTCCACATTCTTCTGTTCTCGGCCAACAAAAGGGAATGACTTTCAAGCTGAGTTCAACCCCATTTTCTGCTGAGCAGCAGATGCCGCACTTGAAGTTTGCAGTTGCAATTGCATTTTGGTGGTTTCATGAGTTCCTTGCGAAAATGAGTTTGTAATTGACTTTATTTGGGAATGATAAAATTCGTTTATTTGGACTTACGGCGATAAAAAGAAGGAATTGTCTGAGAAATTTAAACCAATTAATTGTTTTTTGAATCGCAATTAAAGTTTTAAGTAGGAGTATGCTGTTTTTGTTGAGAAGTATGAAACAGGTAATGGGAAGCATTTCAAATCCTATCTCGGAAACTAAACTCTAGCTTTTATACTTGGGACTTAACGTGAATATTCTAGTTATAACTACGAAGCGAAAGGTTTTTTCAAAATTTAGTCACACCAAAATTAAAGCCACACAAATCGTGAAATGTTTTTGGCGGTATATAATTGTTCCAACAACAGTTAATAAACCACACAGAATTTTCCGAATGGAATTTTTTTTGTTTAAAATAGTCAATGACGTCAGCTCACACTTATTTTTCCTTTGGCGGCGCCAATAAAGATCATCTCTGTGCTGCATTATATGGTATTATTTAAGTTTAAATTTTAAAAAAATTGAAATATGTTAGAAATGAAACACCACAAACATTTTAAAATAAATAAGGCTCATTTTCTTGTATTTTGCATTACATATCATAATTAAAATGTGCCACAAGCAATTCAAAAATACAAAAACAAACAACCCAATTTTTTTTTGCACCACCAACATGGATGGAATTTGTAGATTTTATTTTTGATACTTTTCTAGCTAAATATGAAGCCATACAACCCATCGGATCCGAAAAAGTAAACAAAGACAATGCAATTAGAACTAAAGAAGCGGCTAGCGCAAGCTCTGGACATACAATTTTTGCATCACCAGCAGCAACATCAGCAGTTACCAAATGACAGATCATCGGGCTTAGCTCTCTTATGGTTCTTTGAGCGGCTCCCACGCGTTTTCCATTTCAGTTGTTTGGATGAGAAATAAACTACTTGAAACTCCCCGAGCTGTGCTCAAGAGCTGAACCAAAACTATGAAATGCGACATAAATGTGCGGATGGCAACAGTGGGATTTGTCGCAGGGAGCTGGAGAGGCTAAAGACCCATTTACATGACCTCAGCAATTTTAAGTGCATTTGGACATTAGCCGAGCAAGACAAAAATCTGAGAGTTGAAGAGGGGCTGGTTCACGTTCCTAGTTTGCTTCCTCCGCCTTTCATAGTCGAGTAATTTGCCATAGAATTTATTTCAATTGCTCTTAAACGAAGTAAAACGTTCCGATTGCGATATTCACTGTGGGTGAATATACGATGACGACGACATCATTACGTAGAAAAAGTCATTAGAAATGTGGCCCACGCATCCTAACTCAAAAGCAATAAGTCTGCTTCCACCTTGGTGGTACGTAATCGGTTGCTTAAATAAATGGTAAGGTGTTCAGTAACCATCAATGAGTATTTAAATTGCATTTTATAATTTGTTTTATGGCAGATTAAAATTAATCCATCAATTCAATTTATAAGCTTAACAAGGTTGTGGTTTGTTAGTTCAGAATTTAACTAGCACCTAACCTCACAGCAACTGTTCGGGCTTAGATCATGGATGCACCCAATAAATCTTTTTTCTTGGCCTATTGTTGCAGCTGTTGACCAACTATCAGCAATAAAATTACAAACTTTAACCAAAGAAATTAGCAGAACAGCAGACGCCACGAAAACGAGCCACACCTGTTGCTGCTCCCTTCGTGGCCCGTAAAGATATCATTAAATTTCACTTAAGCTGTTCAAGGAGCCCCAGACTGCGCTACACAACGCAGACAACGACAACTAGAATGGCAGTGGCAATTCGTGTTGCCGGGCGGCAGGGAGAAGTTGCTCGTGCGCCGGGCGACGTCCAAGCTCCAGCCAGCGGCAGCAAGTGCCAAAAAAAGTGGTTTAGTTTTCGCTTTTGTTCTTCACCCGGCCATTTTCAGGCAGAGGCGCGTGCGGCTTGCATTTGTTAGCGCTGCATTTCCGCGACTTTCCATCGCCTTTCCCGCCTGTCTGCGAGAGCGTGCGAGTTGTTGCACTTTGTGCTTTCGACCCACATTTGTCTTTGGTCGGGATTTTCGCCCTGGATTGACCTCGTCTGCGTTAAGCATTTTCATTCACAGTTTTTCTTGTTGTTGTTTGGTCTGGAATTTGGCTCTTTATATATTGCATTCAATCTTGGCAATGTTGCTGCCAGTAGTTTGCTGTAGTTGCTGCTTCTGGTATTGCTGTTGCTAGCTATGCTGCCCATGATGCTGGTGCTATTGCTCTTTCTGCGGGAGTATCTACTTCCTTTTCTTGTGGTACTTGGTGCTGGGCTTCTTCCAACGTTGTTTCCTACTCAGTAGAATTTTTAAATTAAAATTAAGCTTGTTACTGTTGCATAATGCACTGCAGTTTGGTCAAGATGTGTATGGGAAATTTATTCTTCATGAAGAAAATGCCATGTTTGCTGCAGGATATAAAACGAAGACGATGGCTTTAGAAATCAAGCCAAATATCTGCATGCTTACACAGTATACTTTGGTTACTTTTGGTTACGTTCCTTCCATTTCGTGCAAAGAATAGAAATGTCTTTAATCATGAATTTAATTTAAAGTATTGAGGATAATTGATCAAATTGTTTGTACCTTTATGCTCCTGCCTTTATTTGATTTGGTTTTTAAAGCCTATATTTCTGTTTTTGATTTATGGTTTTGCGACATTTGATATTTGCCAATTTTATTTTATTTTTACTGTGGCAAATGGATTTTGGCTTGTATTTTGTTTGCAGTTTTATTGGGTTTCTGGGTTATGTTTGCCACACTATTTTTGTTTTCAATTAAATTTAGGTTTCAAATAAATAACATTTCTCGCCCGGCATTTACTTATTTGAGTACTTTTAAGTTTGGCTAGATTATTTCTTGGTCTGCTGACAAGATTTCAATTTGACTTATGGCCGCCTGTCGCTTGGCACGATGGAAACCACTCGTCGCAACAAAGATTTGGCTGTTGTCGTCGCTCCCATAGCACGCGTATCTGAGGGATCGCCGGGCATGCAGTAGTGCTACAGCTAACACATGTTTCGCTAAATAATTGAAATTTCTGGCATTGTATGTCCCAAGTATTTGGCGTTTTTCTCATCTCGATGTCATCCAAAATCAGGCATGATGCCAGCCATGAGCCGTTTTCTCCTCTCATCTGGTGGGCATTTCTGTCTGAGCTTGGAGCATACTATTTTGGAGGATCTAAACTGGATTGTTTACTATTTGTCACAAATGTCAATGTACTTCAGTCATGAAATTGAGATATGGAAAACTTTTGTAAAGTAGGAAACCATATTCACTGAAACAGAAGGCAATGAAATTTAATGTTAGCGTGGATGTTAAGGGCGACTTTGCAAATGGTAGTTTCTAGAGGATTACAATTTTCTGCACTTAAGAAGGTCATTAAAATAATTTATAAAATGTATAACTTAAATGCTTTAATCTTTAGAGATGGCATGCAGGTTTTTAAATGTTTCTGATAACAGGGAGTAGATCCAAAACTGAAACTAGTAGAATGGTCACCCAATACTGTTATTCTAGAGCCCATAACATCACCAATATGACCCGATTTCCAACTGTTACTTATTAAGCTGCATTCAAGTTTTTCTTTTAGACTGTGTATATATTAGGAATGACTTATACTAAGGCGACGGAACTTGTAGCCCATACTTTCACCTAGCCGATCCCGATTTTGAAATTCTTTTACTAAGTCAATCATAAATCCTGATAACGACAGTATGAACCGTCCGCTGGTCGCTTACGCAAAGTAATAATTATTTTCCCTCTATCTATCACCCTTTTGGTTATTATTTCAAAATAATGCTTTTATCAATTTTATAATTTATGGTAGTAAAATATCAGTAAAGTTTCGCAGTGATTTTAAATATCCCATTTAGTGTGAACTGAATGAGCAAGAGAGATAGTAAGCTTAGCATTTTAGATAGGGACTGCGTTTTCTTTTTGATGGTTATTGTTTGTTGCGAACAACAACGGACGGGGAAGGTAAATAACAACAAATAAGATAAGCGATTTATTAGCAAGAGATGGAAGAACACCAAAAAGACTTTTTACAGACGAGAACTATTACAGAACATTGAAAGTATCTGCATGTGGAAAAGTTGATGTGTGTGCATTATACAAATAACATTTTCAAACACTATCAAACACTTTCTTTTCATTAAATTTGTGACTCACCATATTAAGCCTAATGGTCTGATAAGAAGAAATCCACCTAGAAGTAAATTATATTTCAGAAAATCATTATATAAAATGTAATGGAAACTGCAGAAAATGTGGTTTAATGTATGAATTATCTTTTTATATTAAACCTTCCAACCTTTTATTATGATTTTTTTTATACATTGTATAACAAACCTTATTATTGCTAAATGTCTTACCTATTAAATTGCATCATTTTTTTTGAAGGAACTTTGCTTTCGATTTTTTATTTATCACATTGAATTGTGTTTATGCTCGCTTGAAAGAGAAATCTACCGCTTGTGTAAATAAACATGACTCTGATATTCAAGAATCGAAAATAAACAAAACTATATATATCAGCAGTTTATGAAAAGTTTGCCATTTGCTGCTGGCAACGGAAGTTTGCCTGATTTCTCTCCTGTCCTATCGTCTGCTTCTATTTTCCCACTATTTCCCACTAACCCATAAAAAACAAGATACAATAGGTAAGGATATCCTTTTAATTTGCCACTCAACGAAATGCAAAAAAAAAAAACGTTTTTACTCTTCTTTTCGTTTTAGGTAAGTTTGTTGTTTGTGGTTGGTCTGAAGGGCAACTCATTTGTTAACATGAGTCAAGCTGTAAGTGAACACCACTCATATTTATTATTACTAAAATATAATATCCTAAGTAGATGTAAGTCAAAACCAGCTGAGGGTGCGCGATCAAGTGCCAGCAGTGAAAATGCGAAAAGAATTAGAAACATTTGTGGGTTTTCGAAAAAGTACATATAAATGTTATTGCCTTGCCTGCCCGTTAGTCCGTCTGTTTTTCCGTCTGGTCAAAAATGTTCCTAGAATATTTCTCATTGCATGACCAAAGCAAAATATTCGACAGTGCGCCGCCAGTTATTTTTATATTTTGTTTCATTTTATTTCGATTTGATTTTCCTGTCGTAGTATTGTGCATTTTGTTGCCGCTGCAATTGAATTGCAAATATTTGCGCTACAATTTCTCAGCGTGCCATAGATAAATAAATGAATTTTCGATTGTATTTTATTAGCAGTAAATACAGTTTCATTTTCACATATTGCGTATACGCTCGTGTGCGCCGGCAGTTCATTAGATGAAGTGGCTTCGTACCAAACTTCTTAAATAAGGCATTTCGGTGTGTTGAAGATATACTGGTATGTTTCAGCATTCTGGTTTCGCAGCGCAAAGAACATTTTTCCTTCTTTCTGTGAAAGTTTCATCAGTCTAAAGCGTCCTCCTGCCAGCTAAAAATAATGTTTACGATTTTATTTCTTTTTCATGTTCAGGGGCTGTTTTATATGTTGTTCTTAGGACAACATTGCCATATAATTGGGTGTATCTGCCAACAGCGTTGGAATGAACTTCTGTGGACCTCTTGGCGGCCATAAGTCAATAGTTGGAGACGTTTTAATGGTTCATTCACCGTGTAAATCTGGGTGCTAATGAAAACTTACGAATTCCAACGTTCGCTGCTAGTATTCGCCATTTAAATTAAATATACACATAATTCATGCTAGGTTTCATGCATTCCATTTACCTGCTGTTCGAGATAAAATCTGTTGTCCATAACAAGAATTAGGTCACCATGAACTTCTACTAATTAAAGAATAGAAAAATACTAACGAGTGGTAGGTAAAATGTTATTCCAATTTAGTTGACAATATGTTAATTGACTTATATCATCAAATAAAGATATTATTTTTCCTCTAAAGAAAACAAATGACTAGTTTTAAAGATCTGTTTAAGCAGATCTGTGTAAGCAATAAACTTTCGTTTATGACGATCAAAGCTATTCCCACCTACTCAAATTAACCAGAAAAACTTGAGGCACGCAATTTCCCATGTCTGAATCAAAATTTGAATATCCATTTGTTTTATTTTTGCAACATCACCGGAAACAGCAGAAAAATCAAATTTATAGACGTTGCCATAGTTGTTGGCTGCGGTATATAAACAATGCAACAACTTGTATATTTTTAGTGCCATAATTATGGCATAGATTTATGGCATATAGAGCACCGACACACATACACACATTTCGTCATTTATTAAAGACTTTAATAATGTACGGTAATCAGCGCGAAGATTAATGTGGCCAACAGAAAGTGGCTAATGTCGGGGTGCCTTCAAAAAATGATCCACCTACCGAAGGCGCCGCTTGAAAGAAAATGTGGTAATCGTTGAAATAGTGGCTCGATTCCATTTCATCCCTGCGTTAAGTGTATGCTAAATTGTAAAATTATTTTTATTTAGCTTGAAAAAATCTTCCCGGTTATTTGTTTGCTGTTTATTTTTATTATTACAATGATGCTATGAGAATACGCTGCTTTCATTAGTAAATAATTGTTAATCAAAATTTTAAAATATTTTTTTATGATCATTTTTCATACAAATTAATTATCTTTCAGTTTTATTACGTTTTTTAAGTTTCTAATGTTAATGTAGTTTTTCTAATAGTTGTGAATCGCACTGTTTGGGTATGCAAAAAAATATAGTACTTAATATGCTTTCTCGGGGTAATTTGTCCTCTTGAGTAACACTTGTTGCTCATAAAAAATGCTTTTTAAAATATTCCAAGCAAATGTTTCGCTTAATATTCCGTATTGTTGTGCTTGCCACTTGGCGTGGGTTGAATTTTGGTCGGTTCGTTTGGTTGGAGCGTGGCCAAGTTATGCACTTCTTGACGCCGAATCAAAAATAGATCGCGACGTAAAAATGAAAACAAAAGAAGTGTTTATATGTTTGTACAGAGGTGTGTGGATATTCGGCAGATATAGATGTCCGATACGGAGCCAATTAATTTGCGTTGACTTTTGATGATGTATTAAATGGTTTAGAATGTGATATGTGCTTACCGGCGTGTATACCTTTTATTGTAAATAAATAGGGAAACAATTGCCTTTTAAATAAATATTGAGTATTTGTAGGACAACTTGACAATTTCATATTGCGATGAATTAAGTTATAAGTTCTTGGGACAGCCCGGGATTCATTTCGCTCGGCGAAATCTTCAACTCCTTCTTAGTGCATCAGCTTGATGGGTTTGACGGCCTTTTAGCTAATGAACTTTGGGAGGCAACGGCAACAGAAGCAGCATAATGAGCTATTATGATGGCTGAGCTGCACAAGCTCAGTATGGGAGTTTCTCGGGGCCTTGGAATATGGAATTAAGCAATGTCCATTAAGCATTTGAAAGGCTCACGTTTGACCCACTCCGCGCGTGCAAGTGTGGGTGGGCTGAGCTAGTGTGCGTGCGGTGGCACGGCTTTCAACAATATTCTTCCACCTAGCTTTTGCACACGTGCGCCAATTTGTATGCAAGCCTCGCCTCCTTCGACTCCTTGGCTCATTTTGCTCCTTTTGCTTCTGGCTTTGGCTGGCAGCAAGTTGCTAAACGATTGCGCTCTCGAGTGCAACGAGGTCGCTCCTGCTGTCAGAGCATCTGCTAACCCGTTTAAGCAGCAGCATCGGTCCCGTTCGGGGATCAGCGAGATTTGTGGGGAGGTCACTTCATTAGGGGTCCCCCTGACCGCTAATCGCGTATGCACAGATCATTTAGTCGCCCAGCAGCTTTGACGTATGCCACATACTCTGTGTAAGCCATCTGTTGCAAACGGATGGAAAAGCACAACTTACATTTAAAGTAAGGTCTTAAATGCAGACTTGACTACAGAAATCTATTGATCATACCACTATATTACTTATTTAATTTTAAAAGCTTTAGCTTTATGATTTTTAAATAGGTACGATTGAAATCAAATGTTGAAATTTAAAATCTTAACGGTTTTGTTTTTTCACTTAAAGCGTTTTTTAAGAGGTATTGTATTATGTTGGTGTATATATTTTTTTTTTTTGTTTTTGTTTTTGATGATTGTTTAGGGGTTGCGAATCACGTATATATTTTAGCAAAGCTGCAGTTGAGGGTAATGTATTTAGCCGAACGTGCCGCTACTGGCACCACTTCAGTTAGTGGCCGTAGCAAAGGAGAGCGCTCGGCAATCGCAATGCGAAGTTATAATTTATTTAAGCATCCATTAAGGTGCACATATTGATGATCCCAGGATGTTGATGCTGGGGCCCCACTTGAGAAGTAGGAGCTGAGTGCAATTGCTACCTCGACAACGCCCGGGCAATTACTTTTGAGTTATTTGGCTTAATAGAAATTCAGCGAGCGTGCCGTGTTTGTCTTGTTCCAGCCATTACCCCCACTTCTCGACCTTCACCCGCCACTTTTCCTCCCCACTCGACGCTTTTTGGGAATCCCAGGACTCACTTTGATTTTCATAAGTAAATGTTGGACCTTCCCTTTGCCTAGCCCAGCCTAACGAACTTGTCTCCAGAGCAAACTCGACCGCGGGGGTATGGACGAAGATGAAGAGCCTGGGGATGCGCTGAGCGCTTTGAGAATCGATTATGAAATATTTGAGCTGGGCGAAATGACTTATGAGACACAAAAGAGTCCAAAAGACGCACAATGGCCACCACACACGGCTGGGCAAGTTATCATTGTTACATGTTCTGGGGCGAGTCATGGGAATGACTGAGGGCTCAGTGATAAATTCGCTGCTTTGTCCTGCGGCCTGGCCAAAGGGATACTCTACTACGCTTTTGTTAGCATTTTGACACTAATAAATTGAACAAAGAAAAAGCGACACGTTCAACAAAAAAATTGATATTAATTTTCGCACATTCTTGACGGTGATTTATGCCCTCGTTTTGATGAATTTTCAATTTCGAACTTTACTCATAAAAGCCATAATTTATGCTCGTATAACATTTCCTAAAAATTAAATTCAATTTTCTTTTTTTCTCTTTTCTGCTTTCAGGTAAGTTTGCACTACGACGAAAAAGAAAACGTAAGTCGGAATCATTTTGGCCATTAATTTATTTATTAATTACCCCGAGGGATCGGCAAACGGCAGAAAGCGAACAACTTCCTGGCCATTTCCGTGAAACCTTTTAAATAATTAATAATGCGCAACGTAATCGATTTTCATATAAATTGAGATTTATTTTGCCGTCGACGAAAAACAGCAAGAGCAACAGAAAACGGCTAATTTATATTCCCTAGTTGCGCATTTTTATAGTGCAATTATCACGCCCCCCAGTTCGAGTGGCATACACACTCGCATTTTGGATACAATTCCTATAAATTAGTTAAACAAGCCGAAGAAAGAAACGAAACCCACGACCCTAACTGCTTCTATTTGGACAGTTGATTAATCGACAAACGCATTATGTTTTACTAATGTCTTTTCCTAACTCCTGGCCGCGTGTATGTGGGTTTGGGGCTTTTGTTTCTCTTCTTGTGTGTAACCGATGCCCAATTAAGTCGTTGCTCAAAGTGTCATCAATAGGCCCCGCAATTGGGAATTAATTGCCAGCAAATTTGCCCCTAACTTGTCTAGGTATCATTTGCCGCAAAAAAGATAAACGACCCAAAGGGCAGAGAGTTATATTTTGTTCTATTGGGTTTCACCAACTTAGCCTGTCCTTTTTATACTCTTGCAGAGGGTATTATAATTTTGGTCAGAAGTTTGTAACGCAGTGAAGGAGACGTTTCACCCCATAAAGTATATATGTATATTCTTGATCAAGATCAATAGGGAAGTCGATATAGCCATGTCCGTCTGTCTGTCTGTTTCAATACCGTTTGCGAGCTCGGTTTAAAAGCTAGCGATCTAACACGTATTTTGTTATGTACCTTGATCAGAGTAAAAGCGCTCCCATAGGAATAATAGGGTGAAATCGGTCCAATTTTTATGTTTTTCAGTCTTATTTATTTACGCATATCTTGATCAGGGTAAAAGCGCTTGCCGATCGGACTTATATATCTTAAAGCTTCCATAGGAATAATTGTTAAAAGCTGTGAAAATATCCCTTTTTTTCTATGTCTGCAAGGGTATTAAAACTTCGGCTTGCCGAAGTTAGCTTCCGTCCTCGTTTTCTCCTGGTATTTACCCTAATTGTTGCTTCTTGTTAGCTTCACTTCAAAGCAAATTTGGTTCTAATGAATGTGAAGCGTAGGAATTGCGTCTCTCCATCCAAATGTAGTTGACATAAATCTTTTTGACTGAAAAATTGAAAATACGAGAGGGACCGAGGCGCTTATTTCGCTCAATCAACGCGTCATGGCGTGGCGACGATCATAAGGGGTTGCATTTTTCACGTGCGATTCTTGATAATATTTAAATGACATCTTCGAGGGCAGATGGTGAAATTTTTGAGATTTTCAATTTATATCTTTGTGCTTTGGAGTGTAGAACTTTCTAAAAGTCGTCGTTATCCAACACAGCTTCAAAGTAAATAATACAATTAAACAAGAAAGGAAAAAGTTTTAAACTTGATATTACAAATATAATACAACCAACATATAATTATATACTATATAATTATAGGAAAATCAACATAAAGATAATCGATATTTTGTATGGTATAAAAAGATTGGTTTTTCCAAAAGTTATAAGCATTTATTTGCTTCTTTTTTGTTTTTGGTTCTCTTAAAATGTATTTAATTTTAGTGCATAACAATATTCTCTATATTTTATTTTTAATTTTATTAAAACAACTTGAAATTTCGAAAGAATTTCCCTTTTCAATTCTTTGATTAGCCCTCGAGAGAGTGAACTTTTTCCTCCGGCTTCCAATTGCAGTTGCCTTGTGTCGGTCCGTTTTCCGTCATTTTTATTTCTCTCTCGCGCTTATTTTTCCAACGTTTTACTCAATTATGAAAAGAAATTATTAAGTGCGAGCTGCGCTAAATTAGCGCGCAATTGAGTGTGGCCAGGGGGTGGTGAGGTGTAGATAGAGGTGTTGGGGGTGGACAGGAGACAGCCGGCTTTTCCCCGCTGAAGCATGTGTACAACGCCTTCGGTTTTCTTGGGTAAGAACGCCAAGCTGTCGCCTCTTGCCTGTTCCCTCATAATTTTTGCCACATTTCTAGCCAGACTGCCTCACGTACGAGCGAGGTTCCGGGGGATAGTGTTTATAAATGACGCATATTTTGTGCATTTCATTTGCGTGATTTGCCAGCCAAAATGTAGCTTTTCCTGGTGCGGTTGCCTGTGGCCTCTCCATGCAAGAGAAATGTCTCTACATTGTCCCACCGAAGGGAAGATATATCTACTGGCTGACTGACGGATGATAATTCAGGAAGGGGGACGTGGAGGATCGGAGGCTGACAGGCGGTTCGGGTAGGGTAAGTCCAACAGGTGGCATTCGCCACAGCTACTTTGTTGGGAATGTTTGCCGGGGATTTCTGTGCAACTTGCTTGGACGGGTGCCAAAATGCAGTGAGTGCGACTCTCCGGTTGCACGGCAGCAACGTCATCGCTTTGGGTTATCAGAGCGAGCCAAGATGGATGTTTAATTGACCGCAAATAGAAACTATAAATTATGCCAACAAAAGATGCCACTCCCCCAGCTGCTGCCGCAGCTAATAAAAAAATTGCCGTAATGAGGTTCGAGATTCAAAAAGAGCGAATAGCGGAGAGAAATTATGTCGTGCGTTCAACGCCTTGGCGTGTTTTATTAGTCTCAGCAACTGGGGCAATTTTGCAATTGACAATTCCAGCGTAAAACAAAGAGCGTAAAAAGACTCGCTCAAAATTAATCTCAAACTACACCTGTTTATGATTGAAGCTAAAGTTACTTATATATTTTTTATTTCTAAATAACTAATTTCTCTACATTTTTGTTGTTTTATTGAATAATGTAGGGTTTTAAATGTAATGGCATTTTTAGACGAAACTTAAATCCAAAAAATTAATTCATTTTTAAAATGTGAATAATTTTGTTCTGTCTGAAATCAACAGACTGGGAAAGAAATTTTCGCCAATGAAAATTCACCAGAAGGCTAACTGGAGCACCATCCACTCAGAAAAAAGAGCCTCAAAAAATATACATTTGAAAGGCAGCCGGGCAGTCATGATCACTATCATGTGGCAAAAGAATACACACTCAAAAATGGACCGTGTCAGCTAAATATTTATGCATGAGATTGAAAATAAAGTAGAAGTCAACATTAGATCATCCGAGCTTCCTTGGAACTTTTTGAATTCACAGAAACTACATTATCACGGACAGTAGCAGCTATACCGTTTATTTTAAATATAGTGTTTTAATCATTATTATTTTTTCTATTTTTAATTAACTATTATTTTCTGATTGAAAAATGAATAATAGTCTACTTACAGTTATTTTTGTACTACTAAAAAATGATATGAATCATGGGATATTATAAATACAACAAACCGCGAATTATTGAGCTTATTTAAATTATTCATAAAAAAAGTCATTAAATAACTGTTATAGTACCTAATATTTTGATAAAAGAATATTTTTTTACATATACATACAGAGACATTTTCGGTTTTTTTCTCGATCTATTGGTACAATTGACTTTTTAAATAAATAATACCCTGCGAAAGGGTATAAAAAACCGAAAGTAAAACATATATTCTGTTCCTGTTCTTTATAGTTCGTTTTTAAACGTATTCAAATATATTATTTGGGAATATTTTTGCATATCTAAGCTTTGAATGATGTGCAGAACAAAGGGAATACTTGCGAATTTATTTTCAGTTCGTGTTGGCTTTTCCGTCCCATTCCTTACTTCAATGGTTGTCTATTATGCGAACTAGCAGACCAAAACATTAGCAATCTAAATTCACTACACACATGTATACGTATTAGACGTATGAAAAACAATAAACTGAATGCACATAAACAAATAGGAACCACAGGCAGATGGCGAAACAGTATAAATGTTCCAATGTAAATCTATCAGTTTTTTTTCATCGACATCTTTTGTCTAAATTGGTTCGAAAAATACCTCGTAATCTTCTGATTTAATGGAACAAATAGGTTTAAAATGAGATAATGATTTTATTTGAGTCAAAAACTTATTCCAGCCTTCTAATTTAGACAAGCTTAGCTTCTGATACGTCTTGCTGCATTAGATTTCCTAATTGGCGACCAATTCATTTAACGTATGAGTCATTGCAATCTGCGTCTTGCCACTCATTTGTGGCTATGAAGTCTTACAGCTAGATTTCCCTTTGCGTGTGGTATTTTCTCGTGGCCAGCAACCCAGAAATGTAGTCAGTTAGGCACTCCACATTCAAGAGCATTCGAGTAGTCATGTAAGTGACACGGATTCGCGCTAAGTGCCTTCAATTGCCGTCGATCACTGGCTTTCTGGCCCGCGATCTCAATTTGCAGCCGTGAAGCTGGTGGCGACTCTTTTTTCCCGGTTTCCCCAATAACTGTTTCCGTTGCAAGTCAATTGTGGCAAATTCAGCTGGGTGGCGAGTGTGGGTAAAGTGTTAATTACGTTCCCTGTCACATGCAGACAAACAATCAGCTGACAGGACAATTTTAGAGCCTTCATCTGGGCATAAGTTCACCGCGCCCCCCTGCAAATCTCTATCAAAATCGCAAACGAACTTTTCCTCGCGGCTCACGCGCTTTTCCCCAACATGTGTGTTCAAGTTTTTCACATTGTTTGGCATTTTATGAGCGTGAAATTAAATTAATTAAAACTACACGACGTCTCGCTGTTGCCCGCACCCAGCACACATTCTCCTAATAGAGAGTAGAAAGGCTGTCGGAGGCGTGTCAAACTTGGGCGTACAACCAATTTCGTGCTGCAGGAAGGTTGTCTGCGTTGGCCGTACCAGCTGTTCTGATTTTGCGCTTATTGTATATGTGTGGGACAGTTCCCAACTGCAGTCTCACCAGGATAAACCATTTTCATTCCTCTGAGCAATAATAACGGGCCCTGTTGATAGTGGGCAACTAGGGCAGTGGTATTTAAGAATAAATAAATATTAGTGAGAATTTTAAAAGAAAATAGCTATAAGCTCCTTAAATTCAGATTGCAGTGAAGCATTTTTCATTCAAACTAATATATCCTATTCAGCGTGACAAGTGAAAGCGCTGTGAACTGCAAATGAACCGGATTAAATTTCAGCTCCACAAAAGCGAAAAGGTTAAAAGATATACAGGCAAAACCAGCCAACTAATTGCTGATATCTGTGCGTCGTGCTTGTGTGCGTGCAAGGACTAAGCTGGCTGGCAATTCACACATATACCCGTCCCTGTGCATATATGCGGATGTCAAAGGTACTGCAACTAAAACGCTGGCCATTCAACACGTCGGCGACGGCTTAACTTGTTGCACCCAGAGCCAGGGAGCAGGGCTAAAAGTTGAGCTGTCCGTTAGTTACACCTGCAGCTGACCGTTTGACTGGCGGCTTATGCCGTGCGGGGGCGTCGGAAAAGGTCCTGGCCCATAAGAGCCGACTCATAAATTATGAAGAACGTCGAAATGCAGCACGTTAAACACGTTTTCTGTCAATTTCATTTGTAATTAGTCACGGCGCTAATTTAAAAGCTTCTCCTGGGAGACAACGGCCAGTTGGCTGCTTCTTAGCTTTAATTGAAATTGGCAGCAGCTAACCCGCAGCCCAAAAGCCAGCTACTTGCACGTGATTTCATTGCTAATTATTGTGTGAAGCTCCAAGGGGCACGACCGAAGTGTCATCATCCATCTCCTCCAGCCAAGGCCCTCAGGTGTTGGCCAGTCTACGTGCTGCAAAATTCACTTAGAGCTGTCTCCCTGCATCGATTCACCTCTATTAATAGTCGCATGCTAATCAGACATTAAACATGGAAAATCGCCTTGGTTTTATGGGAAGTACTATTGCTACCGCATTTGCAAGTACTCAAATAATTTATCCACATATGATATCCGGTTTTTCCTCAGTATTAACCAAGACTCAAAGTTCCCATGGAAAATACATATTCCTCATTTTGAAAGAACACTGGTACCAACGCATTCTTCTTTATTTGAATCAATGAATTTTTGTAAGTACCACCGACAGATATAGCCGAAAATAAAGCACACAACCGTGTGTTGCTGCCTCCAAGAAAACACATAAAAAGAATCTTACAGCTTGTGTACAAGTTTCGTTTCCTTTCGCCATGAAGCCTCAAAAGTTTCACATGGCTTAGAAGGGGATCTAACCCACCTAAAATTCGCTTGAAATAAGAAACATACAAATTGCCCCCACGACAACATGTTCTACAATAGTTACAGCCTTTTTAAGGGCGGGTATATAATTTCATTCAGTGTTATTACGGTGGCAGTGTCTAAGACTAGTTGTATGTGTGTCGTTCGCTTGACTTTTGCTTGCCGGCCGGCAGCCGCGTAAGTACCTCGACAAGTTTTTCCACTTCCACCAGGTATGAGCTCATCACCTGTAATTGTTCGGTCAGCTGTTTTCTTCACGAAATCTCTACATTTGATGGTGCGAGAGGGGGTCTCAGGGCTCTTTTGAAGTCATTAATTTGACGATGCTAAATGAGAATTTATGTGTCTACTGCAGCGTCGCAGACCTGGGCCATTTCTCATGCACAAACATTTTTCAACGCTTGACAGAAAGACCAAAAAGAGTCACTTCGAGGCCCGAAACTCGGTCTTGTTGTTCAGATGTCATTAACACTCGTTGCCCGGCATGACCAAAAAACACAACAAAATAAACCATCAACAGACAAAAACATATTTAACATTGCAGCTTGAGTCAGAGGCAGCAAAGCTTCTGAGTCTGAGACCCTCATTACGCTGGCTAAATGAATTTATTAATAACCGAGTTTTGTAGCTGTCTACGTAAAAGGATATAAAAACCTGAAATGGTGAAGCTCATAGACTGGCAGTGCGACTTGCAGCCTTAAGGCCACCTTTTTTTATTAAAATATTAATAGTTTAAGCTATATTAGATTTTACCGAAATGATGAGATGATATGTTTTTCATGAGAGTAAATATAGGTCATTTTAGAAATATATTACACGCTGACTACGGGCCGTTGCTATCTTTTCGGGTTTTATAAGCGATATTTACTTTTCTTCGCAAATCTTAAACTTTTGCAACGCACTGTAGATACTTTAGTGCCTATTTATTGAATGCCTTAAATAGTTTTGATTTTTAATTTTTAAAACAATTCGCTGCTGGATAAATCCCCATATAGCACAGTTGGTAAATAAGCACTTGCTCTCCTCCAGTTTTGGGGTTAAGACTCAGTGTTGTTTTTGAAGTTTGCTGGCCTTTTTTTTTGTGCGCATTTCATTTCACATTATAATGAACTTCGTTTATGGTCGGGCAAACTGTGAAATGCTAAAGACAGGACAAACAAAATCGACGACAGAAGTCTTCTGTTAAATTCCTAGAGTTTCGTGTAATTCTCTTGTTGTTTTTCGACGTTTGTCTTTCTCCTCAGTTCGAGTCATTTGAACCTTCTTTAATTGTTCACAGTAGTTGCGAAGTCGCAGTTATGGATCAGAATCTAACTCGTAAAAGAGGGTTACACTTTTTTTTGCTGTGGGAATGAGAAAAACTTATTTCCTTAAAATTTTTGGGCATTTTCGCATTTAATTTTTGACACACTTGCATAAGAAATTTTGCCCTGAAGATTGGAGAACGGGGTTACTGACTTACTGACGTAGAGTTTAAAACTTTACAAAATTTAATTCGTGGCACACCTCTAAAGACTTGTGATTCGCTTCTCTAAAAATATACATTCAAAATTTTTAATTCAACGGTAGTCAAATTTGTGACGCATTTTCATGTTAGTTATTTCTAATTTTCCGATGACTTGTATAACGTTGACCCAAAAATTGGTCTTGGACAGTCCATAACTTTATTAAACTTTATCCGATTCCAAAGTGTCATACCTCTAAAGACTTGTGATTCCATTCTCTAAAAAAATTGCATTCAAAATTTTCAATTTAACGGTAGTCAAATTTGTGACGCATTTTCATGTTAGTTCTTTTTAATTTTCCGATTACTTGTTTAACGTTGACACAAAATTGAACTTCGAGAGTCCATAACTTCTCCAAACTTAAGCCGATTTCAAAGTGGCATACCTCTAAAGACTCGTGATTCAATTCTCTAAAAATCTGCATTCAAAATTTTCAATTTAACGTTGATCAAATTTTTGACCCATTTTCATGTTAGTTATTTCTAATTTTTCGATGACTTGTAATAGAGTGACTCAAAATTGGACTTCTAGGGTCAAACCGTTCAAACCGATTCCTCTTAAGACTTGTTATTTTGATTGTTTCCCAAATTGTTGGAGTCCATAATTTTCCAAACTTAAGCCGATTCCAAAGTGGCATACCTCTAAAGACTCGTGATTCAATTCTCTAAAAATCTGCATTCACAATTTTCAATTTAACGTTGATCAAATTTTTGACCCATTTTCATGTTAGTTATTTCTAATTTTTCGATGACTTGTAATAGAGTGCACTCTAAAGATTGGACTTCTAGGGTCAAACCGTTCAATTACCGATTGCTTTCTTTAAGATCTGTTGTTAAAGGTCCCCAACTGGACTTCCCTAACTTTAAAATTCTGCGATTTCAAAGTGACACACCTCTAAAGACTTGTGATTCCATCCTCTAAAAAAATTGCATTCAAAATTTTCAATTTAACGGTAGTCAAATTTGTGACGCATTTTCATGTTAGTTCTTTTTAATTTTCCGATGACTTGTTTAACGTTGACCCAAAATTGGCCTTCGAGAGTCCATAACTTTATCAAACTTTATCCGATTCCAGAGTGGCATACCTCTAAAGACTTGTGATTCGATTCTCTAAAAATCTGCATTCAGAATTTTTAATTTAACGTTAATCAAATTTTTGATCCATTTTCATGTTAGTTATTTCTAATTTTCCGATGTGTTGTAAAAGAGTGACTTAAAATTGGACTTCGAGAGTCCATAACTTTTCCAAACTTAAGCCGATTCCAAAGTGGCATAGCTCTTAAGACTCGTGATTCAATTCTCTAAAAATCTGCATTCAAAATTTTCAATTTAACGTTGATCAAATTTTTGACCCATTTTCATGTCATTTATTTCCAAGTTTCCGATCTGTTGTTAAAAGGTGGCCCACAACTGGACTTCCGGAGCCCATAACTTTACCAAATTAAATCCGATTTCAAAGTGACACACCTCTAAAGACTTGTGGTTTCATCCTCTAAAAATCTGCATTCAAAATTTTCATTTTACCGTTGATCAAATTTTTGACCCATTTTCATGTTAGTTATTTCTAATTTTCCGATGACTTGTTTAACGTTGACCCAAAATTGGCCTTCGAGAGTCCATAACTTTATCAAACTTTATCCGATTCCAGAGTGGCATACCTCTAAAGACTTGTGATTCGATTCTCTAAAAATCTGCATTCAGATTTTTTTAATTTAACGTCAATTAAATTTTTGACCCATTTTCATGTTAGTTATTTCTAATTTTCCGATGTCTTGAAAAAGAGTGACTTAAAATTGGACTTCGAGAGTCCATAACTTTTCCAAACTTAAGCCGATTCCAAAGTGGCATAGCTCTTAAGACTCGTGATTCAATTCTCTAAAAATCTGCATTCAAAATTTTCAATTTAACGTTGATAAAATTTTTGACCCATTTTCATGTCATTTATTTCCAAGTTTCCGATGTGTTGTTAAAAGGTGGCCCACAACTGGACTTCCTGAGCCCGTAACTTTACCAAATTAAATCCGATTTCAAAGTGACACACCTCTAAAGACTTGTGGTTTCATCCTCTAAAAATCTGCATTCAAAATTTTCATTTTACCGTTGATCAAATTTTTGACCCATTTTCATGTTAGTTATTTCTAATTTTCCGATGACTTGTTTAACGTTGACCCAAAATTGGCCTTCGAGAGTCCATAACTTTATCAAACTTTATCCGATTCCAGAGTGGCATACCTCTAAAGACTTGTGATTCGATTCTCTAAAAATCTGCATTCAGAATTTTTAATTTAACGTTAATCAAATTTTTGATCCATTTTCATGTTAGTTATTTCTAATTTTCCGATGACTTGTAATAGATTGACTAAAAATTGGACTTCTAGGGTCAAACCGTTCAAACCGATTTCTCTTAAGACTTGTGGGTTGATTCCCTAAAAATCTGCATTAAATTTTGTTAATTTAACTTTGGTCAATTTTTTGTCCTATTTCAATGTTTATTTGAGTTTTCGATGACACACGATTGGTCTTTGAGAGCCCATATCTTAACCAAGAATATATACTTTATAGGTTCGGAAATGTGCCCTGTACTGTGTTGCAAACTGTGAACTGAAATTAAAATGCCATCTGCAGGGGCATAAGTGGCATATAAGAGCCATAACTTCCCGGTGGAAAATAAGTTAGTGCGCTTATGGTACCATCAGTTGTTTTCATTTAATTTGCGAAAAGGGTTTGTCTGCAGTCAGCCGCTGGTGAAGATGAATGTGGCCAAGATGTGTGGTGGTGCTCTATTTGCGACTCTGTGTGTGCGCACCTGCCGCATAGCCCCAAAGATAAAAATGATTAAAGAAGTGGAATGATACGAAAGCATAACATTTCCTTGTCAGGCAGAGGATTTATTTTTCCGTTTCCTAAAATGTGTAAGGTGTAGCCAAGTCATAAACCAAAAGCGGAGAAAGGTATTAGAAAACCTTATCGCTGCCATTTGCAATTGCAGTTTCCATTTCGGATGCACTGGCTCATTTGCCAGCATTGTGAGTGGCCCAGCAGGAATTAAGTTGCCTGTGAGCCACCTGTGATTGCATGGCCAACACCTAAACCCATTGTGCGTTGACATTTTTAATTACACACACTGGCGATGCGGCCTGTGTCCCCCAACGAATGCTAAATGATGGATGATGCTGCTGGCCAACTCGGCTTGAATTTCCAATGCAACTTGTAGCGAGTCAAGGCACTGAAAAAAATTATTCATAGAGGTGGTCTAAATTCGAAAAGATTTTCCAAAATTAAATCTCGATTCGTTAACATTACTATTTTCGGCGATCGAGAAAAACAAAATCACTGACGATTAAAACTGTGTTAGCTTTTTAGCTGAGTGCAGGAACTTGCAGCTTGTTACTTTTATTTGAGCCGCCTTGCCAGCTGGAGGAAGCTTACCCAAAGCCAGGCCAAAGTAGCAGCACTACAGCCATTTCACACACTGTCTTTCGCCCTTTGGAGCCAGCCAAATAATGACTGCGCAACGGTTTAGGGTGTGAGTGGTAGATCAGATCAGAATGCAAAAAGGCGAAATCCGTTGACGATGTCGTGATGTAAAGCAAACAAAGGACGATGAGAGGCGGAATGGCTGTGAGCTGGAAACCCAGAGGGGAGCAAGAAGGGCGGAAAGGGACAGATTGAGACTGGATTTTCTCCGCACTAGCTAGGGTTTTTTTGAGCTTGTTGCTACTTTCAACACTAATGCAATTTGATGCGGCACAAAACCGCACACATCTCATGCACTTCCAGAGGCGCACACCCACGCCCATCTGTGTGAGCCAACAAAAGCCGCTGCGAAGGCGTCAATACCATCAAGAAATCCTTAACAGAAAAGGATTTTCAACACATTTGCTTGTGCGTTGCATGGTTTTAGGCGTTGCACGCAGCATGCTTAGTCCTCGGCCCTGCCCATAGCAATTGCCGCCTTCAACTTGCTCTACTATGGTCGGCCCATCGAAAATGCATGGCTCACAAAAGCAAGCGATTATTTCGCACCTGTCCTGACCAGAGCTTCTCTCAGTCGACTATCTGGTAAAAAAAGCTAAACTTATTGTAGAAAACACATTGGAAAAAAACTCTAGTCTTTAGTATTACGAAAATTGTATATTGTATAATGAAGGCTAGGCAAATTACTAGTGCCAGTACTAATGCAAAATACAATTGTAATTTGACATCAATGACTCAAACAGTAAGGACTAAAAGCTTTAACCATTTTTTAGAATCTTGTATTTAACTTTTATTTATGGCCCCAGTTTGCTTTGAAACAGCTTTTGGGACAGCTCGGCTGCACTTCTCTGCCCTTGAGTACCGGTCTTATCATTATCACGGTCGCTTCCTGTTCAATAGCCGCCGTTTGCCGTGAACTGAATTTATGCAAATGCCCGCGTTTCGCTTTTCAATTTCGCCCGGCTTACAATTCCATTTCCACGCCCCTGCTCCGCTCTTCTGATCTGTGTGTTGCAACAAGTTCGTTCCGTTGTGGGCTGCAACTTCTTGGCGTGTTTTCCTAGCGCATTAAGCCAACACCGAGTTTTGTGAGTGAAATATGGGCGTCATTCCTTGCATAAAATGCCAGCTCAATACGACTAGCAATCCCTGGCCACAGGCTGCCCTCGTCCTTCTGTCCCTCCTTCCCCATCCGCTCACTTTATTTACTTTCACTTGTCATGCTAAACCTGCACAATGTCTCGGTTGGATTTCGTTATTGTTGCCAGGCATCCGCAGTGGTTGTGTCTGTGGCTGTGATTGTGGCTGAGGGTGGTGCTGTGGGCGGCTAACTGGGTGGTGCTCCTGCTTAGTGTCACAAATCTAAACGATTTGAGCTTTTTAATGCGATTTGCCCGGGTCCTCGCTGATTTATGCAGTCCTTGTCATCGAGTGCATAAAAAGGCCTGGTAGGAGAATCAGCGAAATGTATCAGCAAATCGGTTGATTGCAACCAAAGTGTTGCGACAGGTGTTTAAGAAATATAGGTATATGAGTATATTGCCATTATATTAGTTTTACTTGCTATAATTAAAAACAGTATAACATGACACCAAATTAAACAGCAGTCAGTTAGTTATTTGATCTTAAAAACAAATAATCGACTGCTGATTTATTATGTTTATTGTTACTTCTTAAAAGGATTTCAATGATTATGCAAATCGATTGCAAGTAATTGTACTCATGACCAGGTTCAATGCTCTGGGCCAAATGGAGCTGAGTCAGCTGCCAGAGGCTGAGCCAAGCCACCTGTTCATTAACCAGCCACTTTGTATTTGTGCAATATGCAATATCAGTGCCAGGGGCGCGGCGGTCTTCTCCCGCCGAGATACTTACACTTGGAAAATAAAATATACAATTGTTTGAAGCACGACAATTCTAAATTGAAGTTAAGCTTAGACCGCATATATAATATATCATAAAATAAGTGTTATAAAGCTGGACTTTTCTCTGTTCTTCGCTTTTAAATTCTTCGAAAAAACTTTTTGTTAAGTTATTGTATCTTTGATTTCATGAAGTGAAGAATTGATAAGAATGGAAAAGGTTGCCACTTTTTTCAGTGGATAGCCTGTGCAAAAATGTTCGCTTGATTTGCTGCACGATTGGCACAGCTGTTGCTTATGCTGTCGTCGCAGTTATCGTTGTTGTTGCCTGCAGCTGTAGATGCGCCGCGCATGCTCAGTGAAGTGGAAAACTCGACGACGGCGACGGGGCAACATATTCCATGAACTTGCTGCAGGTTGCAATTGTGACAGGTTGCAAGTTGCTGCTGTCGTTGCAATTGCTGCTGTGTCTGTTGGGCTTGCCGTCCGGCCTTCAACTTCGCTCAGCTGAACTTAACCGAATGATGTACGATTGCCGGGGCTGCTGCTGCTGCTACTGCTCATTAATCATTGTTTTCGTGGGTGGATGGGAAGCCCCCATCATCCATCGGGCCTAATTGTGCATACAGCATCGGAAGCAACAGTCCCGCTACATCGTTTCGCTCTCATCATCGCCGTATTACATTTATTATCCTGCTCGAATGCCATGGATGTCCACCACAAAACTGGACAAATTAACGCGTGAGAGAGAAAACTGGCGTTGGAGTGTGCGAATATGGACCGAGACCCAGGCTGAGTCGTATATCAATGTCGGGATGAAGGAGGAAAGGCAAGTCAGTAAACATTTGCACTGAAAAAAGGGATTATTACCAAGGCGTTTTATAAGAGATATATTCCTCTAAACTGTTTTATAAAAGCAGTTTTTGAATTTGGCTTTTTGTAAGCTATTGTTGATCGAAACCCAATTATTAATTTCTAGAAAATCTCTAATATGGCAAAGCCTTATTCAAACTTATTGAGCTTTGCTTCAGTTTCTATCTTCGTTTTGGTTTATAAAGTTCTGGAGTTTGTCATTTATTGCAAGAGTACTTGCCAGCTTCCACATGGCTACCACATGTGGCATGGCCATGACTTCATCTGGCGTAAGTCGCGCCGTCTGCCAGCCTCAATTCTTGGACCTCCGTTCTTTCCGCAGTTCTGCCCTCTCGTCAACCCTTTCAATTCCGTTCCTCTGTCGCGTGTCAGCATAAAAAGCCGGCTACAATGTTGGAAAGTCAGTCAGGCAACGTCATTTCCGTTTGTTGTCGTCATTAAAATCCAAGCCAAGCCACGCTCCGTTGCACTTTGGCACTACTTCTGATAATGATGACGACTACAATTGCAACGGCAGTCAGCGAAAAAACGAGTTGCGAGAACAACAAACACTTAATGCTGAAATTCTATTAATTAGTTTGCCAAGCTGCCCATGTAATGACATTTTTTTAGCACTTAAAACAATTTGCTGTGAAATGCGAAAGCAAACTGACAGCCGGCTGACAGTCAGTGAAAGTGATGAAGGTGGGGTGTATAGGTGGGGCAGGGAAAAGTGAGACATAAATAGTTTTGTTTATGATGGTTCTGCATTTTTGTAGCTGTTCTGGTAATCGATGCCGTTGACACGTTTGATTGTTGGGCAGGAAAAGAAACACATGGCAGTTGGTCCGACCTCCCAAGTTGCGGCTTCGAAAGGGTGCCAGTTGCTGACAAGTGTAATGCGATAGGAAATTTGTTTGTCCAAATGTTTAGTTGAACACAAATTGCTAAGGAGGAGTGGGGTGGTCGGGGGCAGAATCCTGAAGAACGAGGCCGGAAATTGAAATATTGTCGAAGTGTGTGCTTGCGACAAGTTTTATGACGTTCACTGCCCTCTCGTCTTACAATATCACAATGTCCGCTTTCTCGCTGCTGTTGCTACTCCAATGCTTTGATGCAAAAGTTTTGACAACATTTGCCACTTTGTCATGCCATTTTAATTTTCAACGTTTGCTTCGTACACCGAAAAAACAATTTATTTATTCTTGCCCTCTAAACTCTGGTTTTTCTTGGGTTACATTTTTCTGTAATTGCCTTTTGAATTAAACTATCGGCAAATACAAGTACTATTTACACATTTTGTTCTTTTAAGTATTAGGTTTTATTTTATGTGTACGAATGTCTCATTCTATTCGGTCTCTATTTTGGCTTCTGTGATTTTATTTTACTTTGTATATGTTGCTGTTGTCGCTGCTCTTTATTCCCCCATTCTCGCTTCTGCTCGTATTATGACAAAGTCAAAAAGTTTTTATTGGTTGGAAAGAAAGGCGTGAGTGCAGCGCGCATAAAGGGGTCGAGACAGCGGGAAAATCGAGGGAAACCGGAGGCTAGGCAATGATTTATTTGGCGCCCGAAACGAAAAACCAAAACGAAATGCAGCGCAACGAAATGAAGCTATCAAAATCGTTGACATCGTTACGCAAAAGCGGAAATGACAATGATGATGGGCGCCAAATGAAACGATGGTCATGCCCCCGCCCCGCCCCTCCTCGACCTTCGTCCTTCATCCTCCTTCCGAATGAAATGCAATGCGGTTGTGATTTGTATGCGCGAGTGTGTGTCTGTGCCGGCAGTAGGGCAAAGATGCGCGGGGGCGAATCCTGTGTTGGCTGCCATTAAATCGCGTATAATTGAAAAGGCGAAAAATTGCAGTGCCAACGGTGAATTAAAAAATACACAAAATGAAGAAGGACGAACTTTATTTATCCAGTTCTGAGAATATTTAAAACATGCTTGTATTCTGGGAAATAAAGCTTGAACTTTTCTTGTAAGGGCTGTCTTTATTTTCACACTTTTAAATGTGGCCTTACAACAATTTAATTCTAGCTTTAAAAGATGAATCAGATTTAAATAATTCTGCGGATAACATTCAGAACAAGAGTAATGATAATAATATTATTACACAATACCCATGCTCTTTTATACCCCTTGAATTGCCAATCCTTACCTAACTATCACATCTGTGTTCTCTGTTTGCATTCACAGGTAGCGACCATGATGTCCTGCCCCCTTCCCATGCAATTACCGATACCGATTCCTTCTATACACAAATCAGAATTTGCACCGGTTCACATTGGAGTCAAGGTAAGTTGATCCAATCTTTCATTACATTATCCATTCCAGCCATTTACTTTTCGACCGTTCTTCCTGCTTTCCTTTTGCTTTCCTTTCACTCCCGCCACTTAAACATGTGTTTGCTTGCCATTATTAAATAGTAAATTAAGCGCATAAATGCGAAAATCATGCAAATCTGCTGAAACCCGATGGCAAAAAGTCAACAAGTGGGGCAAAATGCTAAATGTAAATGTTGCCAACTGGAGCACACATACTCGACATACGCACACATGTCAAAGATCCCGGTCTATTGTTGACAATATTGCATAACATACACACACAGCGTATAGACCCAGCACAGATATTTACGAGAAATAATGTGCGGCACTAAATCAAATCGTTGCTGCCCCAAGTTGATGTACCGCCCACCCCGCCTACATTTGACTGCGGCTTTAATACGAAGTGATCACATTTTAATGATACCGAAATGCACTGCACATTGTTTGTTTTTGCTGAAGAATAATGATGTCAAGCTGCTTTCGGTGGGTGAAAGGGATGGAAAGAGTTTTAAACATTCCCACGGATTGCTTCACGTTTGATAAATGCTGCATCACATTTTTCTTGATTTTGTTTGGGTGTCCTTCCTTTGCTCTTCTGTTCCTTTTTTGTTTGTTGTGTCGCTTAAATGCCACACATAAATCTATTTTTGAATGAAAGCCACTCGCAGGATGCGTGGCGTATGCGCAATATTTCTCCTTGCCACAAGAGGGATATTTTTATACGTTTGTTTGTTTGTGGTTTGTTATCTGGAGAGGAAGCTGTGCTTATTGTTTGCATAATGGACGCTCGTTAGCGGGGGTGCAGCCCTCGGAGGGTGCGAAAATCGGTTGCAATCGGGGGTGAGAAAAGGGAAACATTCTCCCAAAAAGGAGGCTTTCCCAATATAAATGCGCTTTTAATTTGTTTTCCAAGCCTCTTCTGTCAGCTGTCTTTTTAATAAATTACACAGCCTGCAGTTGACTTTCCTGTTCTTCAGACCCCGTGGTATTTCATCTTTATGGAAAATTAAATGGTTTTGCCCACAAAACCAAAGTAAGCAAAAGTGTTCGTCACAAAGGATTATTTCGCTTTGTGCGGATTTTCTCTCTGCGGTTTCTTGTGGAATGCATGCAAATTGTCATACCAAATTGAGCGAAAATATTATGAAAATTCACAAACGAAAATTCCCAAATAATTGAGCCGAGTATGCAGGAAAGCATGTAACACTACATGATAATCGGACCTCATTTGCCCACGCTCGGGCACTCTCATTATTTCCGAATATCCGACTGCATTGCAATTAAAAAACAATCACAGAGTGTCCCTTTATTTGCATTCCTTCATTTTCCATCAGCATCAGCTCAAAGGTTAACGAGCAGCCAATAAATCGCGACTTATGAAAACACAAAAAAGGAAAAATGCCACTGCAGCTTAACCGCTGACGGGCGTTCACGGTTATGGCTAAACCCAAAACAACCCAGCTCAGTGCGGTTAATATTCTGATCTGCCGACGCGAGTAATTAAGGGAAATCGCAACTCGTAAAGTAGTCCACTGATAACCAGTACATGAAAGGCAAAAAAAAACTGTAGCGGCAAAAAGTATATTTAATAAAAAGGCGGCCGGCGGAAAAAATCGGCTGAAATTAAACGAATTGCCAGGTCCCGCTGACTGCTGCTGTTAAACCCAATTTCCTGCCCCGAGGTGCCAGTGGTGGAACTTACACTTGACCGCTCAGCATAAATCACGCGGGGCGGTGGGTCGGAAGGGGCTGGTTGGGTGGGTTAGGCTGGCCAGGGGCATCTTCGTTGGTCATAAAAAAGACGTTTAAAAAAATATTGTGTAAAGGTGAGGCTGGCAAAATAATATTTAATAACAAAGAAATGCAGAAGACAATGAAAAAGGTCTGGTTTTTATGGGGTGGAACATGGGGTGGGGTGTTATTTCTGCAGATGGCGCATTCTTAAGAATTTAATTTAGTTTATAATGCTTCAATTGGTGATAAATACGTTACGAGACTTTTATTTACCTGACCAGTAACATTTTAAAACATACAATTTTTTTCTTTAAGTTGTAAAATAATTCCAAGGGAGGTCTAACATAAAAATTAATTGTTGGCGGGAAATGTATATTTTCATATAGTAATAGTAACACTTTTTAGAACTATTAAATAAGTGTGCCACAATCTGAAGGGCTTACTAACCGCTTTTTTGTTTTTCACAACCGATTTAGTTACGGATTAGAGCACATAAATAATCTGGGCCGACGTGACTTGGTTCAAAGGCCTTCCAGCTTTAGGACTTCCATGAGCTCGTCCAGCAGCCACTCAGGTGTGTTCAGCTATTCCCTTTGCCAGCAGGTAAGGTGATGATCAGGGCAGACCCTCTATTACCCGCTTCCACCCACTACACCGTGAACTTAAAGGACAAGACAGGCCGAAGCCGGTGACCAAGCCAGGAAATGCTTCCGCTACGGCAGTTGTTCTGGCTTTCACGGTCTTGCACTGAAAAAATCTACATAGAAAATTTTTCTTCAATACAATACAATTCGGGTTTAGTATCTTATTCCAAATGGAAGTTATTCTCAAATATTTTCTTACAGAGTAAGCAAACACTAAATACATTTAGGTATTGCTAGAATTCCTTGAATTTATTTTGTATGGCCTCACGAAATCATTTAATAGTACTGTTTGTCAAATTTAAGTTCATTTTTCCAAGTGCTTTTACTGTTTCTTTTTCGTCCACCTTTATCTTCCTTGCTTCATCATCTCCTGCGTGCATACATTCGCATTTGTTTTCTTATGCTTCTTATTAATAATTTAAGCTATGTTTTACTCCTCGACGACGACAACGCATTGTTTGCCCGGTAATGTTTGTCTGTCTGAGAATCGAGTTGCCCGACATGTTCTTACAAAGGATTGCGCCTCACTTACATTTTCGGGCGTTGTGTTAAGCGCCCGTTTCCCACCACCCACTTTAACCCATCAGCTGGCACAGGTTGTTTTATTTTTTATTTCCACTCAAATTGTTTTATTTGCAACATACACACTGAAGCACAGGGACGACCCCAGACGCTTGGCTTTATTACGGTGATTTTTCTTGAACGCATCCGTGAGCTGTCTGCTCGCCGCTGCTTCTCATTTTTCCTGCATACCTTTTGTAATTTTTATGATTTTATTTGGCTGCCGTGCCCCAACTTTTGATATGCGTTTACCTCGAATTTTCTTTTTCTTTATTATTGTAATTCATATCAAGCAGAAAAGGCGAGGAAGATGCTCTTAGCTCCAGTAGTTCCTTTCCCTCCGTTGTCTCATTCCACTGAATATTTGCCTTTGTGCGATGCTTAATAAGCAAGAACAACAAAAGGCAGAAACCTTTTCAAGAAATTAAAAGGAAAGCTCGACAAAGAGGGCGGTAAAATGTCGAGTAGGTTTGGTTGGGAAAATCCCGAATCCATGACCGAAAACCGTGGCGCACTGAACATAAACCGCATATAGAGGTTAAAAAGGATCCAACTAAAAATTACCTTGCTTCCAATTATAAATTACTGAAAATCATCCTACGTACACCATAAGACTTTTCAGTAAGCTACTTTCAATTAAGAAACATTTGGGATATATCTAGATATCAAAAGTTTTTATAATAATTACTTGCTTTTTCCAGAATCTTCTTATATATTCTTGTATTTTGCATACACTGGGTGGACCTTAATCCACCAAGGCATTTCCTTTTGTGCCCATTGCTGACGGTTTGATTCTTGGTTTGGCTGCTTGTTTCTTCTTTGGCTCCATAAAAAGCGTTAAAAATTATAGTTATTTAGTGAGATTACGAACACACAAGAGTAGCGTGGAAGTGCGGGCAATTTGCCGGATCTTAAGGACCTTGGCACATTAGGCATGCACGCATGGCCATCTTTTAAAATCAAAATTGCGTCGACCCATTAGGCCAACAACAAAGGCTTTCGGCAACGGCAACGACTAATTATTCCCCCGTTTACGGCCGCAGGCAGCACAAAACAACCGTTAACGAAAAATATTATTTTGTGTAGCTCGCTTTTGTGCGTGTCCAAACTAGTCGGGCACGCAAGCTGCAAGAAACCGAGAGAGCATTACTAAAGGGGGTAAGGGTGGGAGCGGCAGACAGTTAACAAGCTGCTTGTTGCTTGTGGCATAAGTCAATTTGGCTCGGGGCAAGGACAAGACAAAAAACTAACCGCTATACGGGTACAAGTAAAATTTAGAACGGGAAATCACTCAGAAAAATGATACTGTTTCTTTTGCAGTTACTAGAAAATACGATTTTTATAAAAGAAAACTTTCAAATCATTCTTGAAGCTTTATTTTTATTCGATGATAAAAATATTTTCAAAGTTTGGAAGATTAAAAGCCCTTGAATAATTATGAAATTAATTTGAACTGAACGGGAATTTTATATTTTAAAGGACTATTTTAAGTGCAAAATAATTGTATGCGAAGGCCATGTGTGTGGCAATCGAAAAGGGAAACACATTAATTTCAATTAAGGCGTTGCCAAACGCCCCATCGCTTCCTCAAGCAACCGGGCAGCTACTTGTCCTTTCATTCGTGCTGCCCTGCGGCATCTTGGAGCTCATCGCTGTCCCGTTGTTCTTGTGTGATTCGATGTCCTTGTTCATGTCAAGCGCGCGTTTTACTTACTATTTTCCCGGGGTGTGGGCGAGCATTATTTATTATACTTGCACACAAAGGACAACAAGAACACAATGGCTTCTGTGGGCGACAGGGAAAGAAATGACACGAAGCGATGCAATTCCCAGGTGTCTCGTTAAAATTTGAAGACGAAACATTTCACAGAAAAAATCAGAGCTGGGGTAAATCGAATGGCAAAATGATGCTGTGATTTAAAATAGTTTAGAAGTAAATTTTTAATAAAACTTTTCTTCTCTGTCATTAATAAAAGTCATTAATAAGTTATATTTTGGTTTAAAATACACTACGATCGGAAGAGCTTAATAATCTAGGAAGACTGGTAAATTTAAATTTGGGTTCTATTCCTATTAGTGGCACTTTTCTACATTTTATCAATAGTCGATGGAAACTTGAAAGCCCTATTGCAAACAAGCCAATTACTGCGGGACACTTTTAGCACCGGCGTGGGAGCATAGTCAAAGCAGGACTTACCGGGCACAGCTGCACTGGAGAAAAGCGGCTTTAACCCTTAACAGCCCCCCGAGGAAGTTAACGACGACCGAGGACACACACATTCTTGGCAACGTTTTCCTGTTGACTTTGGCTTTACAGTTCAATATTTATTTTCGCGATTTTCACGCCGTGTGCAGCTGAAAGATTGGTTGTCTGCAGAATCATGGCATACCGAAAAGGAGCGCCCAGAGATGTCCCACGTCCCTCGGAGCTGTCGCATGTGGACACAACAAACACAAACGGACACATGCATTAGATGAGCTTAAATGTCGTCGGCACTGTTGCCGTGTCTGCTGCTCCTTTGTTGTCCTCGTCTGCAGGTGTGCTCGCCGAAAGAGAGGACGAAAGTTGTTGACCAAAAACTGGAAAGACAAGCACACGCCGACTGAGACTGAAACACAAACAGCGGGAGGGGGAGCAAAACTTTGGGCAAGCAAAAGTGTTGGGCCAGAACAAACACATTGTCTGTCTGACTGTGTGTCTGTCCGACTGGCCAAATAAGCATTATGAAATTTGCAAAAACTTTTCAATTGAAAGCGAAACTTCAGACAGCCGTGGAGAAAGTTTTTTCAGGGTGGGCGCCAACACCTTGAAAGAAGTCCTTGCTGCGATTTATTTGCATGTGTGCCTATAAATTTGTAATAAAAACTGTAAACGACCGCAAGGACTGGCGCGAATGCCATCCTTAATACAGTCATCAGACAAAGGGAGCGGGCCGACGGCTCTCCACCCAAAAACCCCTTTGCCAACCCCTTGCCGGCTTTTGTTGTAACTCATTTGACATTATTATGTGAACTTTTTATGGCCTCCAAGGCTCAACACGCGCTTCGGGGCTTCGAGTGTATGAAGAGACCTAGGCGCACACACATCAATAAATTTACTTGAACGGGGAACGTCCTTTTAGCCCTGTCCTACAAACTGGGATCTTCCTGTCAAAGCTTGTGGTAATTATTATTCTGGTTTATGATTTGGTTTTGGCGGCGTCTTTAGAATTCTCTTTATTACACTACCCATCTACGGTTTCCCGTGTTGGCATAAAATTTTTACTCGACTTACGTGCGCATATCCTTGTGTTAACATGTGAAGGGGGCCGTCTGGAAAGTAGGGCAAAGTATCATAATATTTATGGCGCGACGAATAGTTAATGCGCTTTCCATTTCTGGCGGTGTGGATTTATCTGCAGATCCTTTGTGGTTATGACTACGTTTTTACTCCTGATTGGACTAGTTAACCCAAAGAATCCTTGCCCGTTAAGAAAGCCGTAAAATCTAATCTGCTAAGATAAAGGCTTCAATGATATGCAGTCTCATCGCATGATAATTGACATGACATAAAAGTGTAGCCAACAATAAAATGAATAGGTGAAGTAATGAAACAGGGATTGTGTAATACAGTTGTTTAAATGTGAAGAATATTTCGTTTGAAAACAAGTGCTTCCTAAATGTGATAGAACGAGATATATTAATTGAGTTTAAAAAAAAAAAGTATGTAATTTTCTTCGATATGTAAGATCGGTAAACACTTTAATTTGACGACATTTTAATTTACGAAATTGACTTTACCGTTGCCGTCTTATTGCATCCCACTGTACTTTCACCCTTCAACTGCTTTTATCTTATCATAATCTGACTTTGTCGCTCCCGTAATACCATACATAAAATGCAAAATCATAAAAAGAAAGCAGGCAGAGCAGCAACAATAACAGGATTGGCATTCGCATAGAAAGCTAATACAAATATTGACATTGGAAATGCGATTGCTTTCGCTGGAGATTTCGCGTGTCTGTGTGGGCTTTCCAAATGCCGTAAATGTGTGCACTTAAGGAGCTGCGCCTAAGGATTCCCCTTGCGTGGCCTTACTTTACCTTTACGACGCCAATATAAATTTGTATTTACATTGCAATAATAAAAGCGGACCCAACTCGTGGGTATTCAATACCGCACAACTTGCAGCAGCCGCAGGAACGATTTCTGATTTATGGCACTAAAAGTGCACTCAAAGTAGCAGGAGCAGCAAAAGCTCGGCCTGGCAGCCAATATGGCGACGTTTTTTAATTCCGCAGATAACAAAGCACTTGTGGCCAAAGCCGCCTCCGTCGCAGCCGTCGAGGGCAAATAGCAAATGGGGCAATAAGCTGGGCCTTTCAGGCGACGTTCGGTGTGGGCTTTGTGGGCCCCTCCACAGGCAGATAAAAATCAAAACTTAAGCGCTTGGGTCGATGCAGCAGAGTGCAGTGGTGGAGCCGCAGCAGCAACAGCGTATGCTGCAACAGGCACTGCGATAACAATTTCTAATAAAACCGCATGACAGCCATTCGCTACCCCCACATTCGTGGCAGAGAATACACAAAAAAAAATGTCATTAGACGTACGATAATATACCTACGATCCCAAGAATTTCTTTGTTCGCTACATTTTTCTTTTTAGGTAATTAAAATTTTGATTAAAAACTGCAATGTCGGTTCAAATCTACTCACTTTAAAATATGATTCTGAACTCGGTTCGTTTTTTATTTTAATCTCAGTGTAGACTGTAAGGGGGCGCATTGCGAGGATTATTGTAGCGCTAAGTTTGCTTGGCCATAAAGTCGTATTATCCTTGGTTGTAGAAACCGGGCTAGGGCTCAGCATGCTGGAAAATTGGTAATATTTATAGTCCGCGCACGCACTGACACACATGGCGTATACTTGATGTGGTGCAACGATTATGTAATTGCTTAATTACTCAAAATGCCTGCAAAAGTTCGTTGGAAGTTGGGATGCCATTGGAAAACTTCTGAAGACGAAAAAAAAAAATCATAATATTCAAAAGAAAATAATTTGGTGAATCCAACTTCTGTCTATGCCAGGGATTTTTGATTGAGGCTGGGAATTCTGGTTCTGACTCGAAAAAAATCAAGACCAGAACGTGAGATACTTAAGCTGAAGTGGGCACAAAATATTGAATCCTCCAACTTTCCAAAAAAAAATGATGTAAAACCCTTTCTTTTTCGCCCTGCAGATTTTCAGCGTAATACTTATAGCTTATTGTATGTTAACTTTTTGAATAGCGGGAAATGAGCGAAAGTAAATTTGTTTTTGTTCTCTTCTTTTTACCAACCAGTTTTCTTGCCTATTTTTCTGCTCCTGTGGTCGGGCTTCTTTTGTTGTGAAGCCCGCGCAATTTGTCTTAAGTGGCCACCACCACCCTTTTTCATTGAAAACCACCGAAACCACCCCAGCAGCTCCACCAACACCCGACCCGCTCGTCGCGTGTGAAAAAAGCGTAGAAAACGGCATAAAGTATGCAAAGCATTTGCATTTAGCATTCAACAAGGCAAACAAAAAATGAAGTGCGAAGCGTCGAAGCCGCGACAAATTTTCCAACTAACTGGCAACCGAAAAAAGGAAAGACAGAAGAAAAAGGATGCGTAAAAGTCGAAAAAGGGTTTTTTTGGGGTCCTTTCGTGCGCTGGCTTTTGTGCTGACAAATTCAGGCGTGATAAGTTTTATGTGCGCTTATTTGACTGTTTTTAAATAGACCCCGCAAAAGGATCAGCAAAGGATAGGCGGGGGCCGACGGCTCTAAGGAGTTTTTAGGCCAAAGTTAAATAATTGATGTTGACAATCAACAAAGCAAATAAAGAAGAGGTAGAGCGTGTACGGGGTGTTGAATGAAATGAATGAATAAACGCCCGGGCAGGTCGTCGCCATTATACTTCAACCTCTTCAACTTTAAGGCGTCCTTTCCTTAATGAAGGCATTTCGCGCTTAGCAGTAAATAAAATGTAATTCAATTTATTTCACTTGATTTCTCCATCTGCCGACAAACATAATGCTTTTATAAATATTAAAATCTTATTAACCAAGCCCTTAGCCAACATACTCGAAAAAAGTCAAGCCCAAGCACAAAGGGACCAAAAGATAAAAATGTGTCAATTGGGAAATCTATTTTGCGGATTTGGGAGCGCACCACTCAATCAAAGGCTGAAATCACACATGTATGTCGGAGAGGTAAGGGGCACACACCTGAGCAGATGCCTGCGCCTGCTTCTTGCCACGCCCTCGCATATTTAAGTAAAACTTTGCCGCTGCCAACGTCGTTGTCCACACATAAATAAAACATTTGCGGCCTGCGGACCGAGGATGAATCGGGAGATGGATGACCCATTGGCGCAAAATGACAGGCAGCAAAAGACGCAGAGGACAAGGGGAAGCTAAAGAAGCAGGACCAGGAGCAGCAGGCCGGATGCAAGATACAGGAAAATCCCTTTACGAGCGAGCGGAAGTGCGTACAAAATGATACAACCCCACTCCACCCCCGAGACCTCATCGCCGGCGTTCTGTGTGCGCTTGGTCAAGCAGATATTCCCCCGCCTCGGCATACACCCGCAAAAAATATGGGTGGTCTCTACGTACACTGAAAGACCATTCAGTATAATTCAAGAAGCGAAAATGATTTCTCTGCACCATTTCACTCTTTAACAAAAATATTGAGAGAAAGCGAAATTCGGTAAGCCGAATACCCTTATACCCTTGCAGTTATAACGATATCTTTTGGCCGTTCCCGTGACACCTATCAAGAATATATACTTTATAGGGTGGACAAACGCTTCCCTACATACTTT